>OY783230.1:18152929-23152929 GCA_963678685.1 Patella ulyssiponensis | reverse complement strand
TTGATCAAATAACTCCTGATATATATCCTTATTTTCAAGATAAAATTAAATCTCATTCTTTGATCAAGCGTCAAGCTCTTGTTGGCCATGCTCCTGGTAATATATGTAATTCCAAATAGTACCAATAATTTATGTAATTCTTAAGCTACCAGACACCTGTAATTATGAGTGTAAAAGCTCAGAGCATTATTTACGAAAACAATAGATTTATTCTGACAATACCTCTGGCTTGTTTGTTTTATATATAACACTAATATGATGTAGTTTCACAAACAAGACATAATGTTGACAAACACAGAATTTAAAGCCATTATATAAATTAATATTAATTACCCCAAACCACTATCATTCTACCTATATATATATATAGATAAAAGGTGAAAAACATTATGATTTTGTATTCAAACATTTTACAATTTCATGTCAATGGAATAATTCTGTATTAACTAATGATAACTAATGTTAATTTGCAGTAGTGTTAGTTTTGTCTTATTATGCAATGAAGTTTTCTTCATCTTCAACAATTACATTTACAAGAAACAGAATGAAACAAATCTTTTTTAGAAGTTGATAAATACATGATCACGTAAACAGTTCTTCAAATATTCTAAATAATACAGTGAATGAGCATGAGAAATATATTTATTGTATAAACTGAATGAGTAAAGAATTAAAAATTTAAATAATTGACTAGAAATTGAGCACAAAATATAAACTGAGTTCCCTTAAATATACCCCAATAATAAGCCAATGAATAGAAATAGGTATAAAAATTTGAGCTTTTTAAAGTTTTTGTGTATAATAACTTTTGAGTTGAGCTATGAACAGGGAAAAAATGGCATGATGTTAACACCCCTTGGAGAGAAATAAGACAATCCACTTGCATTAAAAAACAGTTCTAACCCAGTAAATCTTTTGGATCAACACACTTCTTAACTAAAGGGGGATTCATCGCCAGGTCACTTTTCCCCAGTTTATGATTTTAAATAAATAACAACAATCTAAATGTATATGGTAAAAAATACATGTAATTAGAAATGATCAATCACATTTGGTTTAAAGCTACATACTTTAACTATATACAAAACATCTACAATCTTGCATTGTGTGTAATTAATTACACTCTATTTATATGCATAATAACAAAACTAATGTAAGCTTATTATCAATATCATCATTTACAGAAAAGAAACCTTACTTATACATTAGCTTGACCCCATACAAAGTCCTAACTTAAATACCTTAAAGGTAAAAATAGCAAAATTCACAAACTGAATTATGAAACTATTCTCAAATCGGATGCTACTTTACTTTTGAGTAACATTGTGTTGGAAGGTTTTAAGCTCATGTGAATATAACTGAAGGTAACTTTTAATTAATGACAGACTTATAAGCAAACAACATTTATTCATTTCAATGTGAAATACCTTAATATGACCGAATATTTCTCATCAAAAGAAATGATTTACTAATTTTGCAAATGGATGTAGGTGTTTCTAGTTCTGCCACCATAGTGGAATAGAATTGATTAATGATCGTATTGAGAGCACCGTTTACATAAGACATTGTACGGTAGTATAAATGATGAAAGATATACAATATTTATATAAAGAAGTCTGTACAATATTTATAATAATAACATATCACGTCATCATAGAGAAACTTAACTGACAATAATAACATTATTCTCCACTCCATCATCACCGCATTTAACCGGCTGAAATATAATAACAAAATCACATTTGTATATATAATATAAAAATGGAAAATGCTAGATTTTCTTATGTTTTAATAAACCCCCGAAAAATAAATTCATCTCAATTCATAATTCCATACCCAAGACAATGATTTTTCCAATTACAAAGAACACTCAAAATTTCACCAAATGCGTAATCAAGTTAGCAATAGTTTTTTCATTATAATGGCTTTATTGTTGATCTGTTTAGGATTTACTATAAATATGCCATAAGATCAAGTTAGCAATAGTTTATTAAATATAATGGCTTTATTTTTGATCTGTTTAGAATTAACTATAAATATGCCATAACATCTGATGTGTTTTCAAAAAAAACATATTACTTTTCACCTTCCTGTCTATGGTTATGGAATAAGAATTAGAATTTATGTTTTCTTTATTTTACATTATATTCAAATGAAAATGAAATGGGATTTAACGTCCTACTGTTCTGCACCATTCTGGGCTACTGAAAATGGGCATATGCCATACAGTGTTCTATGAGGAAAATTTTGCCGAATTATATCGAATTCCAATTGCCAAAGGATCTTTTACGTGCACGGCAATGTGAACATGGGACCTCGGCTTTTTATCCTATCTGAACGACTAGACAGCTGTTCTTGTCAGGCCCTCCGTCCTGTCGAACACCCAACCTCAAGGTGGTCCCTCTATTCAGATGGAACTGCTATAATAATATATATAACCTGAGTGTTGAAGGGTACACCTTAAAAATAATCTTCTCTGAAGTTAAGGGCTGTTCCTATGGAGTTATCTCCCTTTAGTCTTCAGAAGTCACCAAAAAGTTCAACTATTACCCAGCTCGACACAGCAAATAGCATGCACAAATAGGGACAAAATATTCCAATGTGTGTTTAAAATTCTGTATCTTGATAGGGTTCTGTGAGTCACAATGAACCCTTCAACCAAATTTTATAATATCACAAGGAGAATGTTTGCATTAAGTTCACCAGCCTTAAAAAGAGTTAAATAAAATGTAGAGGGTTAGATATCCCGAGACTAATCTACAAACTTTTATTAAAAATGAATTAATGTAAAGAAACAGGGTTTAACATTCTACTGTTCTGCTCCAACTGGGCTAATGAAGACACTTTAATTGAATAAACTTATGGCTTAATATAGATACTTCAATATACACTATGTAGAAATGAAATATTTACCTCGTTTTTATTAACCACCCATTCATCATCTACAAGATATTTATAGAAATATTCACCAACAGGTAGATCTATTGTTGTTTTAAATCCATCATCACTACAAAAATACATTGCTTCATTAACAACATGAATCTAGCTATTAATTTATGAATGTAAATCAAACATAGCAGAAATAATATCATTGTCTGCCTTTTAAATATGTATTGTTGGGATTAAGTTTGTATCAGGTTCTACATTTTAAGATGAGAAAAATTTGAAAAGTGTTATCGAGTTAGTTAAATGATATTGTAATTTATGATATGAATGAAACATGTCTAAAGATGATTGTTTACTTACATTTTCTCTAATGTGAATTTTTCTTTCCATTCACTGAAGGTTCCAGAAACCTGAACATTTTCTCCTTCACTTTCCCATTTAAACTGTGTTGAAACTTTTGTGTCTCCATTCTACAAACAATAACTTTATCATTAGCAAATTTGCAGCACTATTAAAAGATTCAAAATGACATATTGCTTTAATTTGAATGTAAAATGAAAGGGAATCTATACAAACGTCATTTGATTGTAGTAAGTAGATGACACAACTTAAATATTGGTAGTCATCTAGTTCTTACCTGATGTCCATTTACCTCTGATGTTCCATTAGTAACTGGTTCTGGTTTGGATTTCTCTGTTCCATTTTCTTCTGTTCCATTCTCTTCTGTTCCATTCTCTTCTGTTCCATTCTCGGTTGATTTATTTTCTTCCAGAGGTTCTGGTGGAGGAGGAGGAATATCTTCTGTGCTATTATTTGCAACTGGAGCCTCTGTTGATTCTGAAGGCACATCTGGTTCTGGCATAGATTCAACTACTGTCTCTGGTGCTTCTGATTCAGTTACCACTGGTGCTTCTGTTTTTGGCTGGGATTCAACAACAGGTTCTGGCTGGGATTCAATGACAGGTTCTGCGACAGATTCCACTACAGGTTCTGGGATAGATTCCACTACAGGTTCTGGTAATGATTCTTCCACAGGTTCTGGTAATGATT
Source organism: Patella ulyssiponensis (assembly GCA_963678685.1). Lineage (NCBI taxonomy): Eukaryota > Metazoa > Mollusca > Gastropoda > Patellidae > Patella > Patella ulyssiponensis. The sequence goes on along the minus strand of OY783230.1, from coordinate 23,148,993 downwards.
CTACTACAGTTTCTGGAGTGGCTTCTGTAACTTCAACCGGTTTTGTTTCTTCAAGAGGCGCTGGTGGCTCTGGCTTTGTTTCTTCAACTTGAGCATCTAAAGCTTCTGCTTTCGGTTCTTCAACAACTGTGGGAGCTACTGGTGTCTCTGTGGCTTCTACTTTAACCTCCTCTTTCTTCTCTTCTGTGGCATCTTTAACAGCTTCTTCAACCACTGCTTCAACTTTTGTTTCTTCTGTTTTTGGATTAGATGGGGCATTATCTGCAGCAAGGACTTCAGTGTTAGATTCTGCTGCAGGTTTTTCAATGGGACTTTCTACTATGGCTTCACCATCTCCCTGAAATAGTCAAAATCATTATAATCTAGAAAAGAATAAATCTCAGACGCCCCCAGTCTAAAATTCTTTATATAACATCAAAGAACCAGAAATTTTACTGGAATACCTGGCAAAATTTTCCACAACAAAGTATGAAGATTCAAATCAACAAATTTTGGGGCAAATGTTAGAAAAGAACAGATTGTTCAGAGCTAATCTAGTACATATTTTCTATCGCAGCTAATGTGTGACTTTATAAACATTACATAATTGACATCCCCTAGAAATCTTTTGACATTCCCTTTTCTTGATAAAATAATAATAAATGAAGGATTTGTCACAAAAAGTTATAAATATTATTATGTTTATAAAGGATACAGCATCTGTGCAAATGTTACCTCAGTTCGTTTATTGTCTTCTACCTTTTTATCAGCTTCTCCATCTTCTGTCTTCCCTTCATCAACTTTCCCATTCTCTACTTGCTCTTCTGTTTTAGTTTCAATTCCTGTTGCCTCACCATTTACTTGTTCCTCATCAGAACTTTTTTCACCTTTAGTATTTTTCTTCTTTCCACTTTTTTTCTTCTCCTCCTTGTCCTTCTTAGGTCCACTTTGTTTATTTCCCATATTTAATTTTGATGAGTAAACTAGAGCTCTGTAAACAAATAAACAATAGACATTAGTTAGAAATCGGAAAAAAGATTTGATGCTAATGATAAAAAGATCTATGAACACGATCTACTAATTCAATTAAATAATCACACCAATATTCACATTCAAACAATTTTTTGACGCTATTTGAACAGATTTGGGGCAATTCAAACTAATTGAATTTGATCAATCTTTTTTCTTATACATCGGTGTTCTCAAATATATGATTTGAAATATTCATAAATGTGGTCCTATAAAAACGATAGTCCTATTGCGACACAGACCTCACCAACTATTACTCACTGATGTAGCCTTGGCTGTCGAGCTGTTTTGTTTTTTCAAAACATCAACTGCTAGCATATCATCTGTTTCTAAAAAAAACCAGTAGGCTACGTCACAGTACTAGCCTAATCTAATGAGTATTATCTCTAACTTAAAGTTTAAGCTTGACAAGACATTGCAATAAATCTATTTACTCATTACTAAAACTCACTTAGATTTGTGTAAGGCACTCTAAACATTTCAACTTTCTACTATGACCAAGTTTTTAACATTTTTGTTTTACATTCTTGGTCAAAACAAATACTTTGTCAATGAAAACAAGTAAATTATCATTATGTTTTTTAATCCAGTAGTATCCAGACTTGACAATGTAACTTACAATATACCCACAATATCAAACAATCCCATTCAACATTCCATAGTAAGAATATCACAAATACCTTGACTTAATTATGAAGGAGTCAGGAGTAATCCTTGTGACATTTAATGTTATCAGTGGAGAGTAACTGGGAATATGCTCCAATAGCTTAAACTACATTGTATTATATGTAACACATATATCTATTGTTAAATTCCACTTATATCATGTACATGTATAGTGTAACAGATAGTTTCATAAAGAAAGTTTACAAATATTTCCTTTGCAAGCTCTCTGATTAGACAATTCATCTGATTAATAATTTAATCAACCTTTATTAAAACACAGATTCTATTTAGATTGTTTTTTTAGAGTTAAAAATTTCATTTTACATGTCTTTACTACACCAGTAGGATCTGGAAGAGTTATACCTCACATTCTGGTTGATGTGAGGGATTAGCCAATGAAATGGTCTGTTGCAGTAAATTCTTGGTGTGGGTATCCTACTAGAAACATTAATGCTGATTGGTTAATCATAGGGTAACAGTTAAAAGTCGGTCGTATGAACCCTAACACTACCATCAGAAGTACAAACTATACATCTGTATTTTTATCAGATTATCATTTAATCAACAATCATAAGTTTCAGAAAACAACTCTTGGAATAATTTATGAAAACTTCCACAATTGATAGGGAGCTTATCAATACTACCTGAAGCATATATAGGTTGGGTTTTTTTTAACTATAAAAGCAGCTGATAAACATTTTAAATTCATCATTATGGATTTATAATTACTGAATGGAATCAAGGCCTTTTTCAGACTGCAATTCCTGCAAAGTCAACTTGATATACTATTTCTTTTACCCTATAAATGAGATGGCAAACAGATCACTGAAATGTCACAAAATGGGACATTAACATCTACAAGTAATTAAACCTATATCACATGTTTGTTATTGATTCCAGATTGTTCTAATTTCCTACTGCATACAGAATTGTTGATTTGACAGCCTGAACCATAAACCATGAACTTATGTAATTAGCATGTTAATTAACTGGACTTTGGTTACTTATTATATCTACATGTACTGCATATAATTCTGAAATCTAGACTCATAGATTAGGAATTTGTTATCCCAAATATTTAAAACATGACTTTAAAGACCCATTTGTAATAATCAAAATGTAATGTATAAAATTCCATAAATATTTAACATAAATGTTAATGTGTTTTCCATACAGTTAGGAAGTCCTAAACATGGTCTTTTTCATGTTTGTATGTAATAATGCTTTCTATCAAATCTGAAGTTTAAAGTGATATTACCAGATGTGTTTAATGATGCAATCTGCCATGAAGACAAAACCTTGCTGTGTTACTGCTGTCAATGCTCAGGTTGTAACATGGTATTTGTTGGTTTACATCTTTACCCTGATTAATGACCATTCTCACACAGCATAAGCCCCCCCCCCCCCATCCGTCTGGTTTATGTAGGCAACTCTATTAACTCTATGCTTATAATATATATCTAGTACAGTACAACATTTATTTTCAAATATCACTGGCATAATTAAATATAGTATTAAGTGGACACCAATCAATTTCTTTATTGATACCTTTAAAATGAAATAATTTCCGTAGTGTATAACAAAGTTTAAGAAATATAAATTATATTTTTCATTGAACCTAAATCCAATGTGAAAAATCTTAACAGGGCAATAGATCAACAGACTGCAAAACCCTTTAAATATTAATTTGGTAATATTTTACACTACTTACATATATTGTCTTTCTCTCCACACAAATTAAAAAAGATTGTTTCATGGGAGCAGTCCTATCAGAAATGATGAACAATTGAAACACTCTTGAGTTTTTGTTCAGTTAACTCCTCATCTTAACTATACTCATTCTAAACAATACTCAACTTGACCAAATAGTAGTACAAATCTAGTGAATATCTTTTATTACAAATACAACTTTATATGTTATCATTTGTTATTTTAGCTATTTAATATTAGCAGATGTTTAAACAGATATCTGATAACATATCAAGTTATATAGTCCATACTATCAGTTTACTATTTTATATATCTTCTACCATTCATTCATAAAATCTTAATCCCTTAATTCCAAATTCTAACCATTATCTGGCTTTTATGGCCAATTGCACATCTTTCTTTAGGCCTGAAATGTTATCTAAATTGTTAATTCGACATTTATTAACTTATCCAGACCATAATCAACTCTTGATGACATTGCTAGCCTACGATATTTACTGGATTAGAATCCAATCTGCTGCTAAATAATAATTAAATCAAAAAATGGATAATCAAGACTATGGTTTTTTTTATCGTGCAGACTTTACATTATCTTGTTTTTAACTATTTCACAAGAACTGCCAGCTTGTTATCTAAAGCTTGGCGCAGACGGTCAACTTTTCGTCGCTTGTTGCTGCAATAGGCAACTACTGGCAACTCCGAGCAATTGGCAACTCGAGGTCTCCCGTGTGCGCTGACTGGCAACGAGAAGCAATTTTTTCCCGGATGTATCCGGAATGCCGATATCACGTGATCATTCAAAATGGCGCCGTACATACAACAACAGTTGTTAGCTGTTCCGACGCCGCCATCTTGAAGTATCACATGACAGTAGAGCGCTCGCTGATTGGACAGTTAACCAGTTGCTTGTTGTCGCCTACCGCCGCAGACGAGCAATTTTGAAGCAACAAATGAACAATTTCTCGGCGACGAGCGATTTTCTGTTGTCGAATATCAAACATGTTTGATATTTGGCAACGAGAAGCAACTCAGAGCAACAGCAGGCAACTATTGTTGCCCGTTGGCGCAGACGAGCGATTTTTTCTTTCAACAACCAGCGATTTCACTGTTGCCTGAAAGTTGCTCGAAAAAGTTGCCTGTCTGCGCCTGGCTTAATCTCCTATAAAGTACATGTAGTAGGCCTATAATATAGTCTAAAAGTTAAGCACCACTTTCTGATTTGGTAAAAGGTCATAAACAGGAGTAGCGCTGCCCTTAGCCCTTACCCACAATCTCATCAACAATTACATGTCCTAACCCTATTTACATCTTGAAACCTATGACAAAATCTGTAGTGAGCCTTAACTTCAAAACTTTACCCTTACCTTCTCTGAGAGTTTATAATTAAAATACTGAGCTGTTAGGGTAGGTCTGCTAGATTCTCCTAACACGGTCATTATTCAGTTGTGCAAGTCCCTGATCTGATATATATCTCGGACAACTCTATTTTCCATTTCTAAACATTTCAAATGTGATTTAATTAGACTTTAACTCAAGGTACTGCACCTTTAAATTACAACGGCCACAATTCAAACAGCATAAAACATTCCACTATTATATTACAACAGCCACAATTCAAACAGCATAAAATATTCCACTACCCACGCTATTTTAACTTTCGAAAAGAACATATTTATCAAACTATGGTATCCCACTTCTACAGAATTACAAATTCTTCAACAAATATGAAAGAAATATGTTACCTTGTCTAATGTTTTAAGTAGTAGAAGACAGAAAAAAATCAAGAGCACTTAAAACCAGACGTGACCTCAAAAACTAACAGTGTGCTGATCGGTTTGCATAACTTTAAAACACAGTGTTCACGCTGAGCAAACAACATCCAACATCTTTCCCTCTCTGACAGTCTTTGTTTATAAACTGCATTGTAAATCTTTGAACAAATACTGCACAAACTTGCATCCGTTTCTTATACTTTCTTTTTTTTAACCGCTATTATAGGGTGCAGTCAACGCCTGTATTTAATTCTTGCAAACAAAGTGACAGTGACATGACGGATGAAAACATTTTTTTCACTATAGTGGCAAAAAGGCTGGACTAATAGGTTTTGTAAACATATAAAAAATATCAATGGTGATTTAAAGATTTTACAGTTCGTTTTCAAACAACCTTTTACTTGTGGTGTAAAGTTTTTTTTTAAAATACAAGGCAGCATAAAGCACTGCACAACAAATCATGGATCTGTTACCCTAAAATGCTATATATACAGAAGACAACATTTTTCTCCATGTTAGGAGCTGCAGTAAAGTACTGGCTCACAAATCACAATGTGCAGGGTTCGATCTCGGTATTACCTGGGATATTATAGCGTGGTTTCCCCCTTGTCAGTGATGCCTAACGGAGGGCATTGAAAGGATGTGTCTAGTTGTTTAGATGGGAAGGAAAACTGAGGTCTCACGTCCATGCACATAAAAGAATCTTGAGATAATTGGAATTCCCTCATAGGACACTGTTTGGCATATATACCATTCCTTCATTTGCCGCCAAAAAAGGGGAGGTTAAATCCCTTTTCATTCATTCTTACATGTCATTCATATGATAAATATATCATTACATGTACCAGTATACAAAATTCCTGATTTAAACATTTCAAAACAGTGTAATCTAGAAAATGACACTTATTCATTTTAAAAGTTTTCACACAAGAAAAATAAGAATGAAAATAAAATCTGCAGTCAGTTTTACCTGCAATATAAAGTTCACCTGATTCAGTAGATTTCCTGTTAATGACGGGTGTATAACTGATACAAGCTATTACAATCCATGAATTATTGATAAAGAGACTGAGTCATAAACTCAAAGCTGTAAATTTCATAAATCAGGTTTTAATACACACAGTTCATAATACTAATCAATATATTATCATACTAACAACATTTTATTTATTACTTTATAACTATATATAATACTTAAAAAAATACATATTGTATTAACACATGTTTTTTTAACATCAATCCAACCATTAAAATTATATCTTGCGGAATGGTGTGTTTGTGTAATGTGTTTACAGATACATGTACAGTTAAATGACTATGTGTTTCTTTCAAAAACATGTTCAAAAAATGTTGCTTTGTTTTTTTAAATGTAAGATTGTGGCCCTAGAAAGTACATGTAGTTTCTTTTGGTAAAAAGATAGAAAATAGTTTTTGAAAACTGAAAATGTATTGAGCTTTTTTTGAAAATTTAATTCATACATTTAATATTTCATGTACTTTAAATCTATAACTCGAACTATAATTTATATGAATATTTATATTCACATATATACAGGTCACAATTAAAATCCCGTTATATTCTATGTTAATATCATTTTACTAATTAGAATTCATATCACATCCCTTTATACAAGAGTACTATTAATTAAAGTGGGGTTTAATTAAATTTAAACAATAATATTAAAGAGGCATTATGCAAGAACTAACCTTGCTTACTGCAAGACGTGTTTCTGTTTACAAATGTTAAATAAAACATTATTTAGATATTATTCACATGACAAGCCCATAATCCACCATCGGATGGCTTAATGCCTGTCAAAACTGCATTAAACAGTAATATGGCTGGAGACTTCTGATGAAAGGACTGACAATCGAGACTTTGTTGATTATCATGGAAATGGTACTAATAATAACCAAAGGCGAAGTTTCGATCTACTAATAATAGGTATTTCTATTCAAAACTTCAAGCATTATTAACTTAGTTCAGAATCAAGTAATTTGACTGAAATTTTCAATACATTAATTGTACATCAAATATTTTTATAACAATTTTAGCAAGAAAGGCCAGCAATGAAGAGTTCACATCAGAACAAATTATACATCAAACAGAGAAGGAAGTTAACGTTTTAAATAGGTAAAATATATTTTTTCAATTAGCTTTTCTAAGATCTAATGAATAGAAACCAACAGCCAGGTTGAATTCCCACGCATTAACCCCCACATAAAAGATTTATCTTTTTATAAAGCATCAAACAATCAAACTACTGGTTCTATTCATCCTTGTATTTGGACGATTTCGGAAAGAACAATGTATGTTAGGAGGAAGTACCTACCTGTTTGTCAAAATGTCAAATAAAATAATACATCCATGAATCTGATCAAATCACCCAAAATCTAATTAATGAATGATATATAGATAATTAATTTACGGACTTGGCAGATAGATTGACATATACCATGAATAGTATAATAAATGATTGTTGTGATTATCAGGGAGATATCATCTGGTTGATATGAGATATTATATAACATAATAATTAATTATCTACATGTATCCATGATAACCTTTTATATCAATAACAAATATATGTACACATACTAGACATGATAAACTTGTGTTTTGAAATTAAAGATACAGTATGTGAGATTTAGATAAAGAGCTTGCCATTCTTGCTATAATGGTTCGAAAGTAAATAAAGTAAAATGAATAATTTGAAAATTTCATCCAAATTACTCTATTGTGAGCGAAGATATTGACCTTCGAAGGCTTGACAAGACGTGTGCAATAATTTCAACCACCGTACCGGTTGTTCGAAACTAAGTCTTGCTCCTCCATTTTTAGACTGAAGCAAAATATCACTGAACCGTTCTAATCTATTTAATATCAGAGAAATCCGATGCTATCAAGAGTTGGTTATGTCCTGAATCAGTTATTTAATAATTAAGAAAACATTTCAGCCTAAAGAAAGACTTGCAATTGGCAGATATAGCTCTTGCATAATGCATGTTTAAGAGAAAATTGGTTGGAAGACAATCAAACAAGCTCACAAAGAGGACTCAATCTGGCAGGTCACCCAAATCCTCATCCTTGGAATCTAAATTCAAAAGGATTCATTGACCCCCTAAATAAAACCATGTATATAAAGCCGGAATACGGGGGCAGTTGATGCAAATAGATTTCAATGACATCACTGATTACCAAAAATGTAAAAAATTTGTAAAAACTGTCCATGGTTAGGCTACACAAATTCGAATTTCCGTTCTTTGGGAGGAAAAAAAAATCATTTAAAAAATCCCAAAATAGTTGGTTGCCCTTCTCTAAAGCTTCCAGTTCAAATTTTTAAGTTTTGATATATAAACAAAAATGTCTTCATGTGACTGAATGTTTATTTACTGATTTAAAAATTGAGTTGCTTTGGCCTAATGTAAAGATAATAGCTAGATCATCACTCAATTGTAAATGTCTTTAAAAACATATATTGATTAATACATCAAAAATGTCTCTGCATGAACTAGGTTTTCGAAATGTGCAAATTTCAATAATTCTGATAGCGACAACAACAAACCCTAATTTTCTATCAATAACATAGCATGGTGTTACCAGTATTGATTATGATTAGTCATAGTAATAACACCAAGATTATATTTCTTTCGTGTCAAGGACAAAACAACTGTACATATAGGATTAATATTAAAACATATACATCTGGAGATTTTCCAACTGATATTTTGTGAAATGAAACCAGGTTTAATTGCTACGACTGGGTTAATGGATTTTGATAGGACTGTGGGGATACAGCCTACTCTTTATTTCGAATTCTAACAGTCAAGGTTTCTATTACGTGCATGGCAATGTGTATGCAGGACTTTGTTTTTTCATAGCATTTGAATGACAAGTGCCCCCCCCCCTTTGACATTTTTCTAAATTTCTTAAAATCAAAGTTTAGCAGAATTTCTCACAGAAATGTAGTCTGTCTATCCAGACAATTAAACATAAAGGGATAATTTATAATACATCTGGTTAAATGCAATTTATGTGTTTTTGAGGAAATTGAACTGTTTGAAATCTTTGATATTCCTTTAGTGAGTCTTATCCAGACATTAAACATAAAGGCATAATTTATAATACATCAAGTTAAATGCAATTTATGTGTTTTTGAGGAAAATGAACTTCCTTCTTATTCGTTTGTTTCATTGACATAATGTAAAGCTATTGATAAATATATGTCTTATTGAATGCTCCAGTCTATAATTATTGACCACAATATTAGTCATCAGGTATATCACCTTTCCGTTAAAAGTCAGGTCTAGATATACATGGATTAGGACTCGGAATTCAATTCTCATTTTTAGAAAATCCTTCTTTGTTTAACTGTTATTAATGGACTGGTAGATTATAGATAGTATTATCTGACTCATCCAAACCTTCTCTGGTTTAATTCAAGCACTTGTTATTTATGGCATTCCATCCATATTGGACATTGGTGTCTGTGTGTGGAATTTTGTAAACTAAAGTATGTTTGTAGTTCAACTACAACATTCTCTGAAGACCATCTGTTTATGACTATGTTTAATTCCTGTTAGCATTTCTATCTGTATCTTAATAAATTCTTTCTGGAACTTACAATTTCTGATGAAACTTCTCTTTCAATATTTACAGCCTAATGATAGAACATAAATATTCATATATCATGGTTTAATTACAACGTCTTCAAATAATTATAAAAGACTGCGCCTGGATCAACATGTAAATACATATTCTGTCTATACAAAATTATATGCCTTGTCATATAAATTACAAATTAACAAAGACAGATTTTTGTTGAATGAAATTATCTGGTCTCTAATGAAATAATATTGATTCTCCGTTCATTTTACAACCAGCACTCAGAACTATTATAACCTCATGAATACAGAGTGACTTTTATATAGTTGCACATCTCTTTACCTTACAAGACTTAAGAAAGTATTGATGGTTAACAATTTGTGAGCACTTTCTTGTCATCCAGGAATTTCATATCTAATTTAATGTTATTCATTTACAATATCTGCGTCAATAAACTGTTTGCTAGATATCGAGTGCTCTCCACCCCCCCACCCCCCACCGGCAATATATAACCACATTTCAATGTGGATACACCATTTGAATGATACTATTCTAGAGAGTGCTGTGAAAGTTATGACAAGAGATTAAATATCCATCATACAGTGACAGATAGTCCAAAGTTTCCATTTCAGAACTAATACTCTATATAGTCTGATGAATATTGCTGTAGATTTTGACTGTGGATATAATAGTGGAGATAAACTGTAAGAATTGTACCATTGACTGATTGTTTGAAGCATGACTCATCCATTCCAATAATGTATTAAACATAGTAACATGAGCCAAGGTGCAACATGTGTCTTAATCAATGAAACAATTTAACACTTTAAAAGAAACCCTAGATTTTTATCACAATTACACTTTTAAATTGTCTTATTACCAGATCTTCCAAGATTTCCAGATAAAAACTCATCTCAAGACTACATTATAAGTGCATATAAAACTGGAGATCCTATTAAAGCACAGACATTACTTAATATGAGTGTGTAGGCCATGAAAATTAAACCTAGTAGGAATTTTAATGCTTATTAACACGATACAATTACGTATGATGAAAATAAAGTTTTATTCATTGGTTATATACAGAAGAAACTGAAAATTTGTCACAATTTTGTTTTAAGTTTTCCGGAATCATATGGATAGATTTCCATTCGAATCACTTATGTGTAATACACACAAATCAAGTTTGATTGGGATTTCTTTACAGCTATGTCCCACCATTTGACAAACTGACCCAAGAAAGATGCGTAACATGTGATTTGCATTTTGTTTCATTCTGAATATAAATTCATTCTACATCCCTGCTCCATGGAGCTGAACACTGAGCAAATGAATCATCATAAGATCAAAGTCTTCACGGACCTACAAAAGACAGATGGCTTTAATTAAAAGTTACAGGATCAATATTATCTAATTCTTCAAGAACTACAGGTAATCACTACAGACAAAACCAACACTTGCATCTTTCTTTTAACAGCCACAAATTCCTGCATACTTACAAAATTATGTCAGCAACAGATCGTGTGAATAAAATATGCACATTTGACATCCAATTTTTATGCACTTCAACATTAATTTATACCATAAATTGCCTGATATTACAATTGTGTTCAGCAAAGTATGTTGTATGTATGGTAGTCAATGCTGCAATAATAGTGCATCAAATCATGACACTTTTATGATTTTCATTCATATTCTGACCAAAGCCCATCATGTGAATCAGTATTTCATAATTTAAACTGTTTTTTATGATGCACCTTAATATATTGGTAGTCATGATATCAAGGCAATATTACATATTTCAAAAGGTTACAGTGCCAAGCTAACATTAATTAATCCATTCATTGATAACTTTTCAAGGTTACAAAATATGGGAATGCCCTTTTTTAACTGGTAATATTTCCTTCATCCATGCATCATTTCAAATATAATACTGAGTTATTTTTTCAATAAAAGGAATGTTTATTTCCCAAATAATATGATACTGAAATATATTATTTTGACTCCAAATATGATACCAACACATTTTACCTGTGCTTTATTTTGACTAATGATTCAGACATACTGAAACATTTTATCAATAAACAAATGTTTAGCACCAAAATTATTAAAAATTTTACAACGAAATCACTAATTTGATACCAACATGTTCATTAATTAAATAAAAACTAATAAATTTCACCTTGATTATGAATGCCCAAGAATTACATGTATGTTATCAATAACAAATGTTTAGCACCAAAATTTCTAGTTTTATACCAAAATGTACCATATTAAATAAGACAAGAGGTCAGGCAATGAAACATAAGCCCACAGCATCTAAACTGTCCAAGACCGTCGACAAGGATTGTCATATATTTATTCTTTTGTAGGTAATAAGGGGCATTTAATAGACTTCATACAGATGACATAATTTTCGTTCCACCAATTCAAATGCATATAAATTTCATGCAGATCGAATGATAACTTTTGTTCACAAGATGGAAATTACTGAATTTCAATAAAATTCTTGATTTCACTAATTCAAATGATGCATATCGATTTCATACAGATTGGATGATAACTTTTGTCGTTCGAGCGTTCACATAATTCCACAAAGTGAATCACGGGCCATAATTCTAGATGTAATTAACGGAAATAATTGTAATTCGATAGGATTTTTCGTTTTACTAATTTAAACATTACATAAGTTTCATACAGATCGGATGATAACTGTTGTTGTTTGATAGTATTCACAAGGTACAACAAAGTTAAACACGGGCCATAAGAAGAATTAACAAAAAATATTGAAACAAGCCAACAGTGAGGCTGATGTCCCCCGCCGAAATCCCAAAATAAATAGATGACTCATATTAATTAATCGCACATTTATTTTTTTTTAAACGTATCGAGCAATCAAACTGTACATGAAGTGTCATCCAAAAGTGTTTTATAAAGAAAAATGCTAAAACTGACGAGAAAAATGAAAATGTACCCTAGTTAGGGGGACCCTAAAGGCAGACAAAAGGGCCCCCACGCTTGACAAAAGGGCCCCTCTGGCCAAGGGAAAGGGCCCTCATGTCCGAGTCAATCGTTTCTATACACTGTTACTGTCGAATCCATTACTGAATGAGAATGCAGTCATTGTACTGGCATAAAAATCATCAATCAAGATGAACCTAAGTTATCTTGTCCAAAAGTATCAACCAATCAAATTGCTTATCTCTGCCTTCCCTAAGCAGAAAATGCTCATCTTCGAACTCCATCAAGGCATTGACCTAATAAGCATACACACCAATTTTGAACATTTTAACTCAATTAGAAGGAGAGTTATTGTGTTCCAAAGTCTCAGCAAATCAAATTGCTTATCGCTCTGCTTACCCTGAGCAGAAAATGCTCATTATCAATCTTAGTCAAGGCATTACTGTAATGAAACTATACACCAAGTTTCATCACTCTCACTTAATTAGAACTAAAGTTATCGTGTCCCAAAGCATCAACCAATCAAATTGCTTATCTCTGCTTACCCTAAGCAGAAAATGCTCATCTTCGAACTCCATCAAGGCATTGACCTAATAAGCATATACACCAAGTTTGAACATTTTAACTCGATTAGAAGGAAAGTTATTGTGTTCCAAAGTCTCGACCAATCAAATTGCGTATCGCTCTGCTTACCCTGAGCAGAAAATGCTCATTATCGAACTTAGTCAAGGTATTACTGTAATGAAACTATACAGTTTCATCACTCTCACTTAATTAGAACTAAAGTTATCGTGTCCCAAAGCATCAACCAATCAAATTGCTTATCTCTGCTTACCCTAAGCGGAAAATGCTCATCTTCGAACTCCATCAAGGCATTGACCTAATAAACACTTACACCAAGTTTGAACATTCTAGCTCAATTAGGCAGACAGACGGACGAACCCACTTAATAGTCCCCCGCCTTTCGAAGAATAAAATAGACGTCTTCATCTCAAAACAATCAGATGACCAATGTAGTGTGTAGAGTGTTCACAAGAATTTGTGGACAACCGAGGGAAATATACAACCACTTTAACATGTGGGCGTATAAAAACGAATAAATCTTACTTCGATTACAAATAAACAGGATATCTGAGATCTTTAATAACTGTTTTGTTCATATTGTTTGGGTAATATTCTCTGAGTTACACAATTACAAATTGTTCATTTGAAACATTGTCTATCTGATGTTGTTAGGTCATATCAATGTTTTATTCACAAGACATAATTCATCCATAAATGGCACACATCAATGACTTAACTAAATTAAGAATTAACCTATCAGCTTATCTACTACACAAATGGCAACACAATTCACACACTAGCAGAATTAAGTCCAACAATACGCACAATTGAGCAATCAAACGAGATGAGGTGCATAATTCCTGACAATCGAGTAATCAGACGTACTGACGCCAGTAACATTAATATTTACTTGATAATGGCCCTACTAATTAGAGGACTAATAAAGTTATGGTCCTTCAGACTGAAAGGATTGTACACATGCGATCTGAACATTAGTCAAATAAAATAGTATAAATAATAAACTTAAACATCTCTCGTTGGAACAGCTGAGATTTGAGATGCATTCAGTGCTAATGTCATTATTTCTCTTTAATAGTTTCATATCTCTAAGACCAATCTTCACATTCAAACCTTTTGAAATCTACCGAGCACAGATGAATAGAAGGACAATCATAGATTTGTGTGAAAAAATACAACAGCAGTATTTAGGAAAGCTTTTACGGTTAAGTTATCTCTGATCTAAAAACAACCACAAAATACAATTCTACTACCAATTACCAATAATAAACTGATCATGTGATAAGATTAATTTATATGTCCTCCAGAAGTTGACTCATTCTGATTAAATATCAACAAAGTGACCAAGGGAAACAGAAAGAGAAAAGGGAATATCTTGTGCCCGGAATAATGGTATAGAAATAAATTTGCCTGTATAACAAATCCCTGGAAATGGGGATTTGATACATATACCTAAAACTTGTAAATACAACTTATTAGAAATTACCCTTGACCAAGAAAAATTAGTGTTTCTGTTGACTTTTTGTGTGGGGTTAGTTTGTATTATCTATTTCTTAGCACTTCTAGCTGTATCTCCTGAGTAAGGATCTGAGAGTCTGTGGAAATTAAAAAAAAAAGTTTTGGGTCAGCATTTTTGGTTAAAAAAATAGGTTTGGTAACTACATGTATAAACATTGGTATTTTTTTTTTTATTTTGGCCCTATAATAAAACATTTAGTATTTCAATTACAGGAATTGGAAGAAACATTCTTCAATTGACGAAAATAATATTGCATTTTATTTCTATCTACCCCAGTAACATTTAATTTTAACTGCCATGGGATCTGGATAATTTATCAGAATAACTTGAAGCACATATATCAAAGAAGTTCATAGGTTAAGCTTTTATATATTGTTGAAGCTTTACATATATATATATATTTAAATTATTAATACTAATCCCGAAACATCTGTTGTCAAAGAAAGACTTTAAATCAAGTCTATATCTGATTAGGAATTTAAATATTTTGGGTGAGGTTATAAATAAAAACCCTGATGTATACATTTAAAAGATAATTTATGTATTATTTCAGTTCAACATATACAGATGATTATTTAATCAGCTAAACAGTTTTCATTTTGGCTGGCATCTAAACCACAGATTTTGCTTTTTTTATTTTTCTGTAATATTTGATACCTACCAACTGTTCACTAATCATTGTTTTACAAAACATTTACGGTATCATAATGGCATCAGTTAGTCAGTTTTTTACATATATTTTACTCATATCTTACTTTTCTATCTAACTAGATCAAAATAAATGAATCACAATAATGTGATAAATATATTCCAACAATTTATGATTTTTTTCATTGAAATGTGAACTTCAGGCAGCCAAGATTTGTAGAATAGTTTTTGGTCTTAAACGTTATGGATGTAAATTTCTAATAGATCCAATGTGTTTTACCTCCAAAAAGATGTAATTTATAACAGGGTTGGGGAATGTCAAGACATCATCAGACGATATTTTTTGTGAGATTTTTGGAAATAGATGGATACAGTAGAGAGAAAATGACAGATGGTGTCTTGTCAGATTTTGTAGAAGTTAACCAGATGGGATGTATGATGATCTAAAGTTGCCACTATTTTCATCAATTCTTTCTCAAATCAAATACTGTATTGGGTGTAATAATTACCGAAGTGATTCGTGAAGTGAGGATTTAGCTCAAAATAAATGCCACCCTGACAGTTGTGTATTTTTTGTTGTCAGTAGAGCTGAACCATTATGTTGTCAGTGTCTTGACAGTAAGATGTATTAGGAGTGTTTTACAGTGTAAGGAGTTGTTTTCATTAGAAAATATATCAAATTTACAGAATTACAGTAAAAGGGGCTGGAAAGAGTCAGACATGTCTGACTACAGTAACACAAAAGGCAAGCATTAATCAATTAAGTGAGTGCAGAGTGTGATCAAAGATCGGGAACGGGTCGAAGATTGGATGTTCCAGGCTAAACAATACCCCCCCTTACAAGAAAAAATTAACCCCATGAATGATCTTCAGTTGACCAAACCCCCTAGCTTACTCAGCCTAAACCAGAACTGGCCCATTAAAATAATGGTAGTGTAAATGAAAAGCGGACAGCGGCACTATGGCCTACTTCGATCGAATTCCAAGTGTCAAGCGATCTTTTACATGCACCCCAATGTGTACATGGTTCTTGGTTTTTTCTTCCTAGACTAGACAGCTGTCCTTCATCACTGACAAGGGGGAACCACGAGGGAAAATCTGGATGAACTTTCTTGGCTAATACAGGGATCGAACACCCGATCTCCAGGCTAGCAAGCCAGCGTTTTACCCACTGTGACCCCCCTTCTCGTATGACCTTAAACCAACTTATACTCAATATTTTTGATTCCTAAAAGGCAAGGTAAAAATTTGAATTAGCAGTAGAAATGTTAGGCCATAGGTGTTAAATAATATTAACACTTAACTCCTTCTTTGTTGTTTATCACTTGCAATGTCTGTGTATGTGGTTTGTATTGTCCGTAGGTTTGTCTTATCAGTTTTGTTTTGGATATAGTGCAGTTCTCCTGCACTTACTATTCGACATTAAATATACGTTTGAAAAATCCATATATAACTATTGTAGATATAAAATTCTAAATTTAACAAAAATCATTTAACATTAGTCTGTCATCAATCAACAACATTAATTAAAGGTGAGAAAAAGATTCTTAAATTAGTATGATAAGACATGTAACATACACAGTATCACACACACACACTAATCAAAAGTAAAAATAGAATTCTGTGAACTTATCTTATCCAGAGAAAAAAAAACACCTTAAATTTCATAAATCACCTTCAGTTTTACAACAATATCAAATAAATCTAAGGTTTTGAGATAATCTGAGTAAAATACTGTAAGAAACCTTACAAGCAAATATTTGCTTAAAAGACATGAAAAGTTTTAGGAAAACATACACACAAAAAAATATATATATTTTCTTCCGGATGCCTAAAACTTAAAGAAGATCTTTGGCACTTTAAGAATGTAAATGTTGTTTGATAATATTTATATTGTTTGTAATTAGAAGTAAATGTTAAGTAGCAGCAATCTTATACACTAGGTTAAATTTGACAGGTGTTACCAGCTACAGAACATAAATATCTCAGCTATGAACAATTTTTTGCACCCAGTTTCAGATTTCAGACTGATAAGCAGCATTTTTTTTTATCTTCCACAGTAAAGAATGAAGGTGCATGAAAATAGAAAGCAGTGCATCAGAGACTACCAGATGTTATATCTTCCCATATGTACTGTATAGGAAAACCATGCAAACAACATGCATACAAAGAGCTTACATAAACCAGTCATTCATATCATCATTTTGCACCAATTTCATTAACATAAATGCAATGCAGCAATTTATTTTATGAAACAAACATTTAGTTGCTATTTCTAATGTATATTCTCTATTGAAGTATATATAAATTGAAATATAGAACTATATACTACAATTGTGAAAACTTTGAAGAAAGCACACTGGAAAACTTTTCTGACATGGAAAGTTCTCATATAAATATCGATGGTAATTGTAGAACTTCTTGTAAATATTTAGAACATATTCAATCTATGTTAAAATTGCAAAATTCTCTGGGAAAGATGTGACCACCACAGAATAAACATCTGCGGGAATTGGCTGATTCACCAAACTTTATTTAGCATTGAAAATGGATATAAATGTCAAATGTACTCGTCCTTTTCCCACTGAAAGAAGATTTAGTTTAACCTAAAGACATCCTTCAAGACAAGTTTGAAAATCTTCTCCCAATATTAATTTCGACAAAATGGTCAAGACAATATTGGTCTAAAAAATGAACAATTTTGATCATCCATAAAATAAAATATTTCCAGAAATGAGTTGGAAAACAGATGGAAGCTTGGAAGATAAACATGTTCATAAACTTGTTCATGTTCCTACACTTCTACTCAAAGGTATCACAAAATCCATTAAAGAAACCACCCCTGGTGTTAAAGAAAAAATTTATTAGTAATATAAACACACTGAGGTAAGTATGTAAGTCCTGTATGTATTATTAGTGGGGTTATCTTCTCATGTCAGAGTATAACATGTTTACATAAACTCAGGTGTGTTTATGAACTACTGGCGAACATGAAGCACCAGTTACCATCAATGGTGCCATTGGTAAGAACCAGATGGCTAAAATTCCAAGTTTTTATGACTTGAACTAACATTCCATATTCTATTAGGTAGATGTTATCTCATGTACATGTACTATGGTTAAACTGAATCAAAATAGATCGACCATTGTAAAAAAAAAACCAAGGAGTTATCATCAAAAGCATTGCTGCTGGTATCTTCAAGTTTATTTAAATATCATGGGATATGTGTGAAAAGACCATGTCCTCTTAGTTCAAGTACTCCACACGTTTTTCTGTGCAATTTGTTTATAGCATTTTAGCCAAGAACTACTACAGGATGTAATGATTTAGAACGGACTTTAAACATTAAGACGGTGGTGCTAGTAAGGTGGTCCAGCCTTCCAGAAAGAGTGCGTCATCGTGAATACATGGTATTTTGGCAGTGAGGGACAAAGTTCAAAGACAAGGCTTCTTGCAAATACACCCTTATAGTCTTCCTATAAAACTATATTAGGCCTTAATATGTGAATAACTTAATTTAATCAACATGTCCTTATATCATAGCACAATATATTAGACATTAAATTTGTAATATAAAACAAGAACATTCTAACGAGAATGAATGAGCATCTCCTGTTGACTCCTATATTGCCTTGTCCTTCAAATTGACACAGATATAGAATTTCAAGAATCTAACCCTAGCCTGGGGAAAGCACTGAAATTCAATTCTGGCCATGATGAAAAAGATTCTTAGTAGGTCTTAATGTCTAAATTATCTCTGGTCTGGATTGGTGATATCAGAACGATTTAACCTTTGACCAGATGTCATGACACCAGTTGTACTCTCAGGGGAAACACCCACTTAGGCTACTTGATCTGCTTCCTATTAAGGTCTTTATTTAACACCAACCAATAAATTACATAGTAACCCTATTACCCCATCTGGATACTTTTTCCCTCTAAAATGACATAATTACGGATGCAGTGTTTCTTTTTTCCGCAAACTGTTTTTGGTAAATATGAAAACATCCTGATGATTAAATATCTAGAGCACATGGTAGGAAGAATACCAATATAAAATTACCAAAATACATGAAATAAATTATATATACTTCAAATTTTAATCAGTATCACACTCAAGTTGATATTTATCAAAAAGGCCATTTTACAAATTCATAATAAATTTGCTGGAGCCGTAGTAGCTCGGTTAGTAAGATGTTTGCTCGCTATCCTGGAGGTCCCACATTAGATCCCGGTGGTTCCCAGTAAAGTTTAATTGGATTTTCATGGATGGTGACCGGTTACCCATTGTAAGAAGTGCAGGACAGAGGACCTAACAAGGGACAACATTTAATCTTTTGGATAAGATGAAAAACATTGGTGAGCATCCAAAAGGAACCTGTAGTGCTGTTGTCAGGGCCAAACGTCACTCATAGCACACTATATGGCATAAGCTATTCTTCATTATCCCACTTTGTGCAGAACTGTAGGACATTAAGCCTGATTTCATTCAGTTTATCTAACAAATTTGCAAGGGTAACAATCATTTAAAAACATAATTAAAAAATGCCACCCACAAATAATAAGATTCATGTTAAATAAATCAGTAATAAGATCTATCTATTGTTGTCATGTTCATTCTTATAGTTCATCTGCATTGTCCTGAAAATAATACCAGGATTCCTGATGGCACTACTATTTCATACATGTTACATGTGTTCTTACAACCATGATGGGTCCATTATATTCTACTTCATAATAGTTATATGGTTCCAGCACACTTCTGCTTCTCTCATTTACATGTTTGTACAATCATTACCACACATACCATGCCCTACATGTTATTGTTACTCACAAGACATGTTTTGGCTAAAATGTCCTAGTTTGTTTTCACAGCTGACAGACAAAATTTGATTTTAATACTGTATATTTGAAGCCGATAAGTATGTATCCAAGTATTCAAAATATTTGGACAGGATTTATTATGGAATTTTATAAACTTTTGCCAAATATTTCATATACAGTCAATCTTTGTATCGATTTGTTTCCATATCAGCTTTTTGAATAATCAACATTACATATATTTGCATCAAAACTACTTTTAAACTATAAAATTTTCGACACTAAAATTGAGCTCTAATGGCCACATTTAACGAACTGTCTGAAAGATATTTTCTGTTTGAGAACTCCAAGATACACAGCAGTGGTAAAGAGTATCCTATTGCATTTATCTCCCCCTGTTGTGCTTATCACAAGACCTGCTGCCAACTTATGATAAAGAGAAGTAGGGAAAGGATATGGTTTGTGCATTTTATCAAATTTACTGTAAACATAGTTGACAAATGATGAAAATGGAACTGATCTTTCAACAGGATATACATCATAAACACTGAAAATGTTTTTGTAAAGAAAACTTATTTTTAATCTTGGAAGAAAAAGAAGAAACACCAAAATAGTTTTTGTGGAATTTGATAAATTAAATTTTCTATTTACCAATAAATGCAATAATGGACCATTTGAAAAGATTTCACTCAGCAATTCATTAATTAAAATGTAGAACAGAAGTAAGAAACTTTCACTCAGTAATTCTTTAATTAAAATGTCTGTTTAAGAGCAGAAATAAGTGAGATATAAAGAGACATGAGAAGTTAATTATATTACAAGTATTTAACAGACAACACATGGTCATCATCATTCAGCTAAAGGGCAATCTCAATGGTCAGTGAAAGATGAGGTCAATTGTCAATGTTGCCACATTGTCGCTTTCAATAGTGTCCACCATAAACTACTGTAGACAGTCAGATTAAAAGGAAGAAACTTGATGCTGTAAAAATGTTTCTAGATTAGACTAGGCTTAATAAAATACCTGGCAATCCATATACATTTGTATGTACAAGCCTGAAATTGAAATTATACAGGAATTTGACATCCATTTCTACTGGCATTTGAAGATGCATGCAACACATTAACATTTAACTTTGTCCAAATACTGCTGATAAAGTTTGAAACATATATATAAGCATATGTTATGTACATATGTGTGGGCTGAATCCAATGTTTTTTTTATCATCCCCAAATTTACAGACGAGTGTCAAGAAAATACACAATTAGCAAGTTTGTCATTGAATACGAGATCTGCAGACTACCAACTTGCGGTGTGTGTGTGTGTGTGGGGGGGGGGGGAATTGAAATCCAAATATAACCTAGGTGTTACTGTTAGATATAGAACATGAACTATAAAGAAAAATTAAATGAATTGAGTACACTTTCAGTGTAATAGGGTTGACCTTTATGGGTGAGATATAACAGAGTGAGAAATTTAATTTGTGCCCAGGAGCTGGATCTCTGATTACTGAGGTGATATGTGCTAACAAACAGATATCCCTAGCTTATCATCATGTAGAACCTGATACAGATCATTGGAAACATGATAGTATGATTTTATCTCTTTAGGCTTTCAATTACATTTACAGGCAAATATTGCCTATAACATCACTTCCTGGCAACAAATAAAATGGAATTGAAAGGATTTTAATCTATGGTAAAATCTCATTCAATGAATTTAACATTTACTAACAAATGTAGAACTAATAAAATGCTCAGAAATAAAAATGAAATAAGGTTTATTGTCCCACTGTTCTACTTCGACTGGGCTAATGAATATTGGTCTATGCCATGTATTGTGCTATAAATGAAAGTTTGCCTGGACAGCAGTGCTTCGGCCTACTTTTATATCGAATTCAGACTGCCAAGGGATCTTTTACATGCACGCCAACATGTGCACAGGACCTAGGTTTTTTGTACCCACTACGAAACTGACTAGTGCAAAGTAATAAATTGTGCAATGCGTGTACATGTACTAGCTATTGCTTCCATCTTAGGTGTGTAAATTAAATATGGGATTTATAGTCTATCCTCTTACATCAATCAATGTACAGCGATTATTCAATCTGCACACTGTTTACAGTATGTCCCAATTTTGATGGAGCTGCTGATTGTCATTTGAGTTTTTTTGGACAATATATAGATTTAACATTTATAGTCTTGATCATCGTTTGTGGGATTGTGAAAGTTGAATCTTATAAAGAAATATCAGTACAAATGCTGAATGTTTCAAAATGTTCAATTCATCATATCTTTGAAAATATTTCTTTCACATCATTGTAATTTGCAAGGGGGTTCAATGACCTACCATTCTGCACAGATTATACAGTGTTTTATGAGGAAAATTTCGCCCATACTAGAAAATCTCCGAGTCCTGAAAAGGGTCAGTCCCTGAGTCCTTTAACACGGGGAACCATGCTGGAAAATCCTGATGAACTTACTACCCCACAAAAAACTTTTGTAGTCTAAGGCCAAACACTTATGATATATACATGTATTCATTATTTATATCAACAAATATTTGATTCTAAACATTTGACAACAACTCAAAATCTTCATGAATAAAACTTCCATCATGTCAACTGTTTTGCCCGGATACAAATTTGATAAACTTAATTGATCTGCCAGTGTAAACATACATGGTAGCAATTGTTGATTTATAAAATCAATGATTTACTTAAAGACATCTGCACAAACCTAATTCTGACAACACATTATACCTACAAGTTTATTTATTTTACTTCATTTTTCTAGGAGTGTCCCATGGTGTGTTCTACCAAACATGTATCAACAAACAAGAAGCTAGTACTCTATCCATACTATTCAGTTCTTTAGTAACCTACACATACAGAATCATTAGTCATGCCTGGCTATAATATATTCACAAGAACAGTAACTTTGGCAGCAATTACCAGATATTGCTGAAATTAAAGAGGCTTTGTCACACCATGTAAACAGTGTTTCATAGAAAGCGATTATGACTTTACAAAGTCAAACTAACTACAGGCAGCATACCATAATAATAAAATGAAAAAAGGTTTCATCCATCAAATTTTTCCTATATAGATCAGGAAACTGATTTTTTTTTTCAAACCTCCTTTTATATTATGGCACATGCCATCTGCACTGAGGATTCTGTGGTTACAACAAACGGTTTGGTGTGATCCACAATTTCTTTTTTCAACAAGCCAACAAGATTTTGACTGCATCAATACTTCGAAGCTGTTAGTGCACTGTGTGATATTTGCTAGAAGTGGCATAACATTTAGGATTGGGTTGCACTCAAATGTGAAAAAATTATTTTGTGTTGAAATTTGCCATTGGCTATTTGCCAAAATATCTCCATAGTTTTTGGTAAATGTGTAATCTAAAAAAAAAATTGTGGAAAAAGTCTGAATTATATATTGTGAGGATACCCAGCTGCTGTTATACTGAACCAGGGACGGATTGGGGCCGGGAACCGGCCTGGGCTCCCGTGACGGAGCGGCCCCTTTTACTGATCGCTGAGGGGTCTTTAGCAGTGGGAGGAAACCGGAGGTCCTGGAGAAAACCAACAACGACCCTTCTCCTTGTCACGTACAACCAGGGATTCAAAACCACGCCAGTTGATTCAATGACAGGCTTTATGATACAGTGCGCACATGCTTACCATTCGGCTATCCAACCCCAATTTGAATGGCGGACAAAAAGTATATGACCCGGGCGGACTAAGGAACAATAGTTTTGGACAGTAAATAGGTATGAATCATATCACTCTTCTGTAATATTGTTTTCAAGTAACAATGGTAGTCAATATTTACATGTTCTAAGTTTTAAAGGGTTCAAATATACAAAATTCAGACTGCAGAAAAACCAGTCTAAAACAAATATATTTTCCTGTAAGATAACAAGGGTCATGGTATATATATAGTTCAATGCAAGCTTACTACATTAGACTTGGTCATACTATTACATTTTGTGGACTCTTTACCAAATGATAATGTCCTTGAATGTGTAATTATACTCAGCTATTAAAACAAATAAAACCTTTGTGTTATCTATAAATTGGTGCTGATAAAACACAATGTTTGATTATTTACTGTTAAAACATCATAGTATTTTCAATAATTAAAAATTAGGTTTTATTTCAAAGTAAGCATTGCAAAAAGTAATCAACAAAAAGATACCAAAATCTGACTTCAGTTTAATAATTACAAATGATTTAAACACTATGGCAAAACATAAGATTCATTGAGAAGGTTTAACCTATCTTATCTTTGCGTCAGTCACTTATGTCCTATATATATTTGTATCAATTTAATATTAAACATTTTGCCAATAAAATAATATCTCTAAAATCGAAAGCTCTGTTATTATTACTCTAGCTTGTCACTTTGACATGACGCAACGCAGCTCAGCTCGTGTAATCAATCGGATTGCCGAAAATGAGTTTGTCAATAACACATCTAAAAAAGTTAAATTACTAAGGAGAGTTTGTAGATAATCGTATCAAAAATGAACTTACCGAAATGCAGTATGTCTGTTGTTCGCAAATGCCTTTCACTGTAAAGCAACAGTGTTGTTTTTTTTTTTTAACTTTTCAAGTGTCGAAATATCCTTTCTATTGTTTCTAGTTTATCCACTATTTGAGCTAACAACCGGCTTCCTTCTCAGTTCAACTCGAAATGTATCAAGTAGCAACCGAGCTTTAGCGCGTCTAATGACATCAGCTTACCACGTGGTCTCCAGCCGACATGCACACGCGATGCAGACGAAAGTCGTCTGGATTCTATTCTGTTACGTGACAGAACATGAGCGAACCCGACGAGTCTGATTTTATAATTTATTTGATTAATTTAGGTATTCTGTATTTTGGATGTTTCGCATCTATTCGAGAAATGTGGATGCTTTTATTTTAGATTTAAGACGACCAACTCTCGATATTAAAAGCCATAGACCGAGGTCAACGGTTCCATTCGTTTTAGATATTTATTTCTCTTTTCATTGGAATAATTTTCAAAATACTTAGTTCGTTATAGATAAAACTTGTCAAAATAACCGTGGGAAATAAATGCACACAGTGTCAAAATGTTAATCCAGTAAACAAAATAAATTTGAAGTTATAGTAACTTTCCGTTAACTGACGGGTCGAATCGCGATGGTATGAGGTGCGGAGGGGGCCGGGGAATGATTTTAAAGACTGGTCCGTGGGGTGACATGAAAAACGGTCGATGATCATCAAATTTCGACGACTTAAAGTACTAGATTACGGGCAATTCCAGTGAATGCAACGTCTAAATTTTAAAACTTTGATGTCGTGAAATGATATGATATGGCGTTTAATGTCCTACTGTTCTGCAGTTACCGGGATAATGAAGATGGGAATTGGATACTAGGACTTTGATGTCACGTAGAGGTAATCAATTAATGGACCAATTGAAGGGTTTTCGGATGTGGCATTTAGGGTTTTCATTGTACACATTGGCGTGCACGTAAAATAATCCTTGGCATTAACTAATCGAAGACGTTTGGGTGGAAACGCTATCAGTGTAAAATCGAGATTAAACAGGACCTTAGAATATATCACTCTACGTTTGCATGTTGCCACAGTTCTGTATTTCCCTACAATCTCTATATATACTCTTTTATTCTTAGCTTATTATTAAAATTTCAAAACTCCTACATGTATCTCAAATTTTAATGTTCTCCGATATGCCATGAGATACCGTGGCATTATCAAATGAGCTTTACACAGATGTAATCTATATAGATTTGAGAAACACGAGAATGATTAGGTTTTATGCTAATATACATACAATTCAAGCGTGTAAATGGGAGATGAAATATATTGCAATGACATACCGAGCTAATATATTACATAACATAAAATTGCACACATTGTGAAAGTGGGTGAAATCGGGTTTCCAACAAAATTAGGAAAAAAAAAATCCTAAATGAGCTGCTGGCTTCAAACAACAAAGTGCCCTAGACATAAACTGCCAATTTCAGAATAAGGCATCGCAAATACGTCAGCTTTTGGTCTCTATTCAGATGCAGAATCAATCAGAATGCATTCTTCTATTTGCGTGGACTATTGATTGATTCTGTCCAAGACATGCATCAGGTTGTTTTGGAATTATCTGCGCAATTTTTAGTTTGACGTTGGTCTGTAGCTTTAGTCTAATGGAGTTTTAATTCTCACAGGGCAGATAGAATTTTGCTTTTGAAATATTTTACCGGGAATTAACATGCTGAGTTATAATTTGAGAGAAGTAGCGACGTGGCTTGCGATGTAGATAGATACGCGTTTGCCAGGGCGGCGGCATGACGGTCGATTTTTTTTTTAATATCATGCTTGGTTTCACAACAAAAAAAAAAAAAAAAAAAAAAAAAAAAGCATGGAAAAGACAAAATATGCCCATATCACATTATTTAATTACAAACAGAACTTAAAATGGATTGTTAAGTAGGAACTTGGAATCTAAATAATTATTCCCCAAAAATCAGATATCTGACAGAATCTTTATTTCGTTATTATTTATTTCGCATTTAATTATTAACAGTTCCGTGTAAATCTATGGAGAACTTGCCGAGACTTAAAAATTCCATCATAACCGCTATATTTAAGACGCACATTGGTTTTATATTTTCATAAATTTTAATGCATTCGTATTACAAATTAATTGGCACGAATTGAAACAAACAGTTCTAAAACATATGTCTTAAGTATTTTAAAAGTTCCATACAATATGTGTAGATTTGAATAAGAGATCAAGAAATGTTTGCTACATGAAATTATTGCAAATTGATTATCTTATTGTTAAACCTAAAAATGGACGTGTATCTATTTGTTATCTCTACAAAAGTAAACAAGTTTGTTGGTCAATTCAATTGATGCCTGGTTCTCGCCCAACTATAAAGCGTTGGCCTTCGTAATTCTTTCTTTTTCAGATTTTTTTAAAAATCTTTTAAAGTTCTGTTTATAATTAAATATAAACAGCTACTGGTGAATGGTGTACATAATATGAGGTATAATGAATATATTGTGATGAGGAGTAATTATCGTTATGTCCACACTCTTGTTTGTTTAGCTTCATCATCTGGCTAATTAAGTGTCTTTCATCACATAACATCTTGCCACAATGGAGTTGCGTCACATGTCACTGCCAGTCAACAAGCCCGGAGGAAAAGAGACACGCCGTACCCAATTACCCTAAACGATTACAAACATTCTTCACATTTTCTCATCTATAGTGTTGAATTCTCTAATTGTCATGCTAAGAAAGAAATTCGACATACTATAGCCTATAAGTTGTAGAAGAAAGGACATTTTTAAATTCAACTGAAGTCGAGATGACCCCAAGTGTGAGGTTTTTATCGATCGATTAGGCAACTATTGCACAAAACAAACACGATTATTTGTAAACACCAACATCAATACGGTCTACCTCGGCCAACAAGCAACATATTTTCTATTCATTTTTTTCTTCTTTCGTCGCCGTCATATAGATCTTTGAAAAGACAAAAAAGATTCAAATGAGCAATTTGTAGGAGCTTTGGCCTGGTTACGTTATGATTGCCTTAAACAGCTGCACAGGCACAGCCAAATTTGTAAGCCCAAATACCTCGCCCATGAAGAATTGTTTGATTTGAAGTTTATTGTTAGCTCATACCCGAATTCTTTTCTTGGATGTAATATTTTAAATCGGCCTAAACCATCTACACATTTTACTTGCAATGCTAAACTTGTTATTTGTTATTTCCGTTTTCAGATGAACGTAGAGCCGACTGTCGTGGGATAAGCTGCATGCTGTTGCCCTCACAATTTATCTAAAGCTTTACATACTTCACAATTCACCGAGAATATGCAACGGTTATAATCTATTGGGTTGCTATTCTCGTGTTGCCGTTAACTTTAAGATAACCACGTCTCCATTCTTTTCAACAAAACGATTCCTACAATAGGTCTATGCACAAAATAAAGAATAAATCCCAAAACATGAGAAAAAAAGAAAGAAATACAACACACAAAAAACTTTTAAAATGTGTAGTTAAAAGAGGAATAGTAATCAAAAAGTGAGAAATGTCGTGTCCTTTTGAATGAAGTTGGTTCCTGATCGACGTCGTTAATAATATGCAAAATTTTATATAAATTGCACACATTAATTCATAAACATTTTCTTTCTGCACTATTTGAACTAACATGTCTTTCTTTATTCGCCTGTTTTGTCAATCATATTTGCACTATCGTGTTCTTTTTTACTCAAAAAAATTGTGTTATTTCATTGTTTGCTTGCATCAGTTCTGATTTCCTTGTCAATTCATGATTTAATAATAATATAGGTGCAATAACTTTTACACATTGAAAATAGCCACGGAAAGTACCGAAAATGAGAGATATCTTCTTCCTATAAAATAAATTCAAATAGTCTATATTACCCGACATGTGACCATTAGAACAAAAAAACTATTGCGCAATTAGATATTACTCAATGGTTAAGATGAATAACAGTGACAATGGACGAACTTTGATTACGTCTAAAAATTAAGCCAAACTGCAGATCTGGTCAAAGGTTCCGAGATGTAAACAGAGTTGGGGCTAGCGTCAATCTTAAAGCTACCTTTCGGACCTCAACGATATCTGCAGTTGGCTCTTATTTTTAGTCATTACCGGACGAGCTTTGACAAAGAAATACGAATTTAAGATCTGGAGACTAAAGGGGAACAACTCTGACAAAGCCCTCAAGCTCTACGACTAATAATGCTCACCCCATAGACTTGAATGTTAAATCGACGCAAATTCTTGACCTAAAACATTTTAGAACATTACGATCTTAGAAGTTTAATGGGTACCAATAGACGAAATACCGTATATTCGGTGGTCTGCATCCACATGAAATCAAACACAGGTTCCCCCTCACTTCAATGTTTATATATCTTTTATTTTTATTTGTACATGCACATAACCTTGTAGGGTTTTTAATGCAATAAAGTTTCTTCTTCATCTATGTCTTGGCAATAAATTTTGTTAACATTATTATGGGTCATTCGATGTCAAGTGGATGAAATTCTCAGAAAGTTGTAATACACACCCCCCCTCTTCAGAAAATTATGAACAAATATGTTATAATGGATACAGTCATATGACTCTAGCATTAATATTGACTGAGATATACCATTTGAATGGAGGTACCCATTCCCAAGTTTGGAAACTACTGTTATACGACTCAAGATTTTTGTGATCTGATTTTATACCTTCTAGTCAGTTTATGGTTTTGAACTTATGGGGTTTGTAAGAGAATGTTATACAGATTAAGAATTTACCATCACATTTTTCAGAAAAAGTACCGGCAATTGTGTATGGAGTGCCTTAAGTGCTAAAAAGTGATACTTGTTTGAGGTGGTGGGGGGGGGAAGCTTCAAATGACAAAGCAAGTGACCATGCACACACATGGTGAAAATACTATTGAAATTATTGACTCTTTCTTAAGCATATGGTATTCAGTGTGGATCCCAAGCAAACATACTCTTTTCTCTTTCAGATTTACTCATCTATGCAATAACAGCACAATCAGATATATTTTTCTTTTGTTTATTAAATTCATAACAATAATTTTTGTAATTCATTACAATTTGTCATTAAAAATAATACTTAAATGTCACAATTATTGTCTTTATCGGTTCATACTTATTATAAGTAAATGCTTTTGTCTTATTAGATTCCATATAGACCATACTAACAAAATTTTGTGGTTCTCAGACAATGCTTCCAACAAATCTGACACTAGAGGGTCATTTTTATTTTTTTGTGTTTTTATTTTGTCATGATCATGTGACTTCTGGCCAAGCGCTATTGCTAAATGAATTCTCACATTTGATTTTGAGTCATGACATTTATTTCATCATGTCATTTATGGGAATGTACGATTATGAGTTATTCGTGATTGTCAGTAACATTTACACTTCAAATTTGAGCTTCCTGTGACCAAGGAAAATATTTACTTGAGGTTAAACTGACAACGAAACATACGACAACAACAGCTAAGTCATCCGGGAAGTTAAAAAGGTTTGTCATACATGTTTCTTTTGTCAGTTATGAAAACGGTTACAACAAATTAATCAGAAATCGTTAGAATTTGTGTGGCTTCTAGTTCTGCCCTATACTAGCATTAGTATACAAAACGTTTAATATCAATGGCCATAAATCGGAAATCAATGTGGGCGTATATTAAAAACAGATCCTCCAACTCTTTTTAAGTTCAGGGAGTAGCAGAGAACCAGAATATTTTTTCGTATGGCCTAATAATCTAGAATCAGGATATAAAGAAAACATTGTTTAAACATAAAAACATAACAATTTCTCAAACAATTCATATTATGATTACAAATCTGTTATTCTATGCTCAGATAAAAATATGGCATCATTTTGTCTCTTTGTTAAATTTGAAATGAACATTTTAGAAGCATTTCATCTTTTATAAATGATAATTTTAGGTCATGACTATGATTTATGATTACAATTTCATTGTGCGTGATTAATAAGTCCCATCTTCATAAGCACAATAGGTCCATAAAAATAGGTTGTTCATTCATTAATGATTAATAGTTTGACTTGAGAGTAATATATTTTATTTAAAAGTTTACAGTAGTAGCTTTATGATAATCCAACTATTTCTTCTGTATCAGGGTCAATATCAATATCATAGAAACAGGGTCGTGTTGGAAGTCCTGGCATAGTACTCATCTGAATTAATGTAAAAGAAAAATTCATATTAAACATAGTATGCACATTTTCAGAATACTAGAGTAGACTGTACAGAAGATAATTCAAAGCCAAAACAGTGTTGTAGACTTTAATTGACTAATTCCAACATTGTCAATGTTTATTTAGTGTGCAATTTGAAACAAATGAATTATTCAAGAGCTGCATAATATGAAATTTGGCATTAACTACCTTATGATGGTGATATAAAGATTTTCTGGTATGTTAAATTTCTGTTGATTTTCATACTTATTTTGATAAAGAGGTCAATCCAAATATTAAATATACTCTTTGTCTTTGAAGGCTACCCTGTTTCTTTTACACTTCTAATTTAAACGGAAATGTATAGTACTATATGGCTTACAATAAATATAAGAAGAAAATTTCTACACTAGTTCACCAAATAAGTATAACTTGTCTGGAAAATAATGACCTCACTCGTTTATAGCTTATTAAACAAATTTACTTCTTTCTAATGACAATTGTATTGTTTGAAATCCAATAAAACGATATGAAAGATTTTACTTACCGTTCCAATTAAAGGATAAATAAATCCAGCACCAATACTGGCTCTAGCTTCACGGATAGGTAAAACAAATCCTGTAGGTGCTCCCTTTAATTCAGGTTTATGTGATAAGGATAGATGTGTTTTAGCCATACATATTGGTAGGTCATTAAAACCCTGAAAAGCAAAAATAATCAATTATGTCTCCTTAAACATTCAAAAATAAAGTGTAGTGGGATTGCATCACACATTAACCTAACCCATGTGACCAACCCTGTTTACAAGATGCACAGACATTAATATTTTAAGCCGTAAACATATGTCAAATCAAATGAAGAAATCTAGTAGCCAGCCCAGTATTTCCTAAAATAGGCACATATGTCAAGCTACCTTGGACAGGAGACTATAGATATTTGATTTTTATGTTATTCCTGGGGACTAATGCTATAAAGAGAGAGAGAAATGGGGCTTAACGTCCACTTGACACAAACTAGGTCATTTCGGGACTAACACATGGCGTAATTTTAATTTCAATGATTTGCTTGCACTTAGGGTCTTTATAAGTGGGAGGAAACCAGGGGACCCAGAGAAAACCCATGAGGTCAGACAGACGACCCTACTCCTTGTCATGTACAACCAGGGATTCGAAACCATGCCAGTTGACTCAATGACAGGCTTTATGAAAGAGTGCAAACGTGCTAACCATTCGACCATCCAACCCCACCTAATGCTATAAAGCCAGAAGTTAGTTTGATAGGATCACTCTTCATTCCACCAAACTTACCTGTTTTTGGTATCTAGCTATTTGTTCCTGTGCTTCTGTAGAAAGATCAATACCATCAGCACCATAAATTTCTTTCGCTATAATTTCTATTTTCTTCTCTATGGGTAACTAGAATAAAATATTCACAATACAAACAGGCTATTATTATATCAAATACTTCTGCCTTGCCCGCTACAGGTTTTTAATATTTAAATCAAAACACTTTAGTGATGGGAAAACAGAAATGGTATTCATCTCAGTTCTCCTATAACACAAGCAGGATAAGAAAAAGTCAAAAGCAATCAAGTATTATTAAAGTTACAATTTCATATTTTTAAGTTATATTTTAAAAATGTATTAAAGTAAAACCTTAGAATAGATGGTATCTATAAACAGTCCCACCTTGTTAAAGAATAATCCTATAATTCACTAATTGTCAGTTGAGAGTGTGGGAAATAATGCCTATGACCGTATAATAGTGAGTTGACAACCTATTGAGCAAGAGACAAAGAAATAATTATGTTTTGACTTTCTTAGGAAATAACCAAAGTTTAATACAACCATAAACTTGATCAGAACATTATCAATTTGTTTATTCTCTGGATAAATCACATGAATCAACTTACTGTGACATCATAAAGGAATTTAAATTCACTTGATTTCTGACTGGCTGCTGCCACAGCCGTTGCCAAGTCAGTAGCACCTTTCCCACCTTCTGCCCACAGATTACAAATAATAGCATCAAATGCACCATTTTCTCTAGCTATCTTCTGGACTAATTCTAATTCACCTTTGGTATCAGATCTGCAAGTATAATAAATGCATTTATAAAAAGCATGGAAATAAGATAACTGTCCCAGAAAATATCAGGCACAAATTCAGGCTTTGTCAGGCACAAGACCTCTAATGCCTGTCACAGATTGTTGTTGTTTATCCTTGTTTTTATGATATTTACAATGCCTGTCACTTAAAGTCTGGCACAGATTGCATTGTTTTTCATCATTGTTTTTATGATATTTACAATGCCTGTCCATCACAAAGTTCAAAATGTCATTGATAGTTATGTCAGTACAAATTAAAATCATTATATCCAGGCATATAATGAATATTATCAGGGATAAACAATTAATCATTGTGCTCACACAATGTCATTTTGGTCTAATTATAAATCTTTAAAAGGAATACAGCCACACAGTAATCTACAGTAGAGAGCATTCAAATTCAAACTACGGAAAACAAAATTGGTTAAGACCATATTGATTTCATTTTATGTTTCTCTCTATGATTAGTTGTAGAAATTGTTATTAAACCTCATGAACATTCTTCAAGGCAGTCTCCACATTATTTCTGGGATTTAATATTTATATACCAAAGTTCAACTTACGCAAAGCCGTTAACAGCTACAACAACTGGTACACCAAATTTATTAGCATTTTCTATCTGTTTATTTAGATTACTACATCCCTTTTCTACTAATTCTAAATTCTGTAATATAATACATTAAAATGAATTAAGACATCAGGGACATATAATAAAATTATTCTGGTTCTCTCTCAGACAATCTTGCTTCACTTAAAAAAGTCCGCATGATCTGTTTTTTTATCAAGGATAATATTGGTGTCAGTCATTATCAAATATAATCTTAACACAGAGATCATTGCTACGATAGATGTGAAATCAAGTTTACAACAAACAGAAGTAACAAACGCAAAAGGAAAACACAAGTTATCCTTCTATCTGACTGAAGGGACGAGTGATAACAGATACACAGGTGAATGAATCCAAAAGTTTGGACACATGATACTGGATAATCATAAATTTCTATAAACAACATGAGATAAATGTAGTACCCTGAAATGTGATGTTTATAACAAGTCATCATTTAGTAGTGATAATTTGACATAAACCTCCCCCCTATATCAACTATTCCAAAGTCAACGCTTTAGCTTATAGATTTCTCTAATAGTATTATTCATACCTCTTCAACATATTCTTTAGGTAATGGAACACCAGCTGTAACTGTAGGTCCTCCTCCATGCATCTTCAAAGCTCTTACAGTTGCCACTAAAACTACAGCATTAGGTACTAACCCAGAATAACGACATTTAATATTAAAAAACTTCTCCATACCAATATCAGCACCAAATCCAGCCTCAGTTACTGAAAAAATATTAAAAGCATTTATTAAATAAAAATCTAATATATAATTGTTACTTACCAACAAGGTCTTGGACAATTTGTTCATTATCCCAACTTCTAATTACAATTCTGGTCATCCATGATCTCTCTACAAAGCTTGCTAACATTCAAAGTCTGATGATAACACCTACCCACAATGCCATCTTCGCCAACTAGTTTTAAAGCTATTTTATCTGCTAATATAGATGAGTTACCATGAGCTATATTAGCAAACGGTCCAGCATGGACAAATACAGGTGTACCCTACAAAAAAAAAAATATATTAAATTAAATACATTCAATAATCATAAAATCAAACCAACTTGAAAAGAACATGTTCATTTTTAGTGGTGTTTTGTGTATACAATGAGATTTGTAACTAAGACAGGGTTTCGAAATAGTATAAATAAAAGGCAGCAATGTAAGTCCATGATATCACCCTTGGTAGAAGTGGACATAAAACTCAAGGAACGAACAAACGTAAGTCCAATCAGTTTGAAGAGTTCAATACGTTCAATAATCAGGATAACTAGGTCTTGATGGTCTTTTTATCCCTTATATACAATGAATGATTTACTACACAATCTGATAGTACTGATAAATCAAATTATAGACAAACCTCTAATGTCTGCATTAAATTTGGTCTAATAGCATCTTTCATTAATACTGTTAAAGCACCACTAATACCCTGAAAAATAGATTTACAAAAATATTTTATTTCTTTTATCAGGAAATTGTGAGTCCTCATCATAAAGTATTATATAAAGTTACATTATGGGAGATAAGATAGAGAGATGGCAGTTCTCACTATAATAATTAAAAACTAGATAGTGTAAAGGTAATTTACTGAAAATTTCAGTCAAATTGATCCACTATTAGCCGAGAAAAAAGCATTTGAAATATTCACATAGCCTCGGTCATCATTACTCAAATCATTAATATAAACAGCATAGTCTTGATTATCCCCTTGATTGATTTAATTATCAACGGCCATTGAGCGGCATATAGGATTTTAATCCGCCAACATCGAAGGCTAGCCTTGACATCAAGAGTTTATTATGGTTGGGATATGTTAATTAATGTCTAATTGATTATTTAGATAACATTTCAGGCCTAACGAAAGACCTGTAATAAGCAGATTTTGCTCTTGCATAATGATATTTTAAGTTTTTCATTCATTGTTTGTTACATTATATTCATCTTGATTAAGTTGTTTGCCTGATTAATATGTATTTGGCTCTAGCTGTTTACACTCAATATGCTAAAAATAAACATTTAAATCTAATTTCAAAATCATTAAAAAATGATAATTTGTTTTTAAAAATTATAATGGCAATTACTGGGACTCAAATATCTGAACACCACCTTGTATTTTACAATATATATGAATACTAACCAAATCATCAGCTGTAATAGGTACTCCAGCCTTACTACTAGCTACAACCATTTTACCTAATCTCTCTCTCATATCACCAAGACTAGTAGTTAAAGCTAATATAGCCATAATTTCACTAGCTACGGTTATATCAAACTGGGTCTGTAAAATTAACAGTGTACATTATCGCTATGTGTATGAATAACTTCTAAATGTTCTCATTAATTAATGACAATTCAGAAAAAACAATTTCTTTCCACAAAAAAAAATGACAATCAAATTTGGTAGAATTAATCTTTTATGATAGTCTTGCTTAAAGAATGACTGCCTATTATTTTATTCAGTGCTTAGTGCTAAGCACTGAGAGTCTAAATGGGGTTTATTGTCCATCTATGTTTAAATTCTATCTCTTCCTTTGTCACTCATATTCTTATAGTGACAACAAAACCAATCTTCTTACAAAATAATATTTAAATTTGTAGTGAAGAAATATCTAATTTGAATAAATCTGAATAAGCACCACCGGAGTAACAAAGCTTCAAAATTAAAAGTGTCTATAATTTCCTTTTGCCCCACTCCTAATAAGCCAAGTAAATTTCTTGTCATTCGTTTGTACATCCTACGCTTGTGTTGTTCGTGTATTTAAGACTGAATTCTCCAGGGTTTTACATAGTGAATAATAATATAACTGTTTACTGGAGTTATTCAAAACCTCTTGTAACCTTTAATAGCTAAATATTTCCTTTTACCTTACGAGTATGACCTTTCTCTTGAGGTCCCTGACCAACTGTTATACTTCTTAAGAATCGATCATTAGTATCCAGTACTGAAATTGACAAAAGACATGATAGATGACAAACCGGCATTACTATTGCAAGTTGTTGCTGAGGAAAACATTCTTTTATGACTGACTGAAATCAACAAGTCATGTCAATATGTGTCGTGTTTGGTTAGGTCTATGATAAAAATACAAAATACCCTTATATTATTACACTATCATGCAATAATTAGTATTTACATAGAAATATTCCAACATAAGTTTATTTTTACCTCTCTGCCACGTTATTGTATCCGGATCTATATCTAATCTTACAAACTGAGTGATTTCAGCAGGTGTTAAGGCTTTCGGATCAGTTTGAGTTATTCCTAATTTCTAAAAGATAAGAAGCACATGTTAATGACTAAGGATGGATCTCATTTGGCATTAAAATTTTGCGGCTGTCAATCAATTTACACGTCATGAAATAAGGTGTTTTCAAAAACTATAAAAACTTGCAGTAAACATTCAAAGAATGGCATTTGCTGAAAAGATTTGGGTTAACATTGGTGAAAATATCTTACTGCCAATATTTTCTACAAACGTATCTAGAACAAAATTAAATCACCTGTAAACGGCTGACTTGTATTTTACAGAATCCTTTCTTTGCTGGCACTAGACGTTTATATAATGCCTCATCGCTCTGTGTTGATTCATGGAACATTCTGGCTTCTATTGCAGCTGCCATTAAGTTATTAGCTGCAGTAATAGCATGTATGTCACCCGTCAAATGCAAATTAAACTCTTCCATAGGAATAACCTGCGAGTAGCCTCCTCCTGCTGCACCACCTGTTAGATAAAATGAAATCAAATAAGATTACTTACAAGAGAGAGAGATAAATGAGGTTTAACATGCACTCGACACAAAATAGGTCATTTTGGGACTAACATATGGTTCAATTTCATTTCAATATTTCGTAGTTAAAGGAAACCAAAGGAAAAAACTCATGAGGTTAGACAGGCAACCCTACTCCCTGTAACGTACAACCAGGGAAAAGAAACCATGCCAGTTGACTTAATGAGAGAGAGAGCGTAGGGGTCCTTAGCAGTGGGAGGAAATGGGAGGACTTGGAAAAAACCGACTTGTCACATACAACCGGGGAATCAAAACAACGCCAGTTGACTCAATGACAAACCTTAGGATGCAGCGCACATGCTAACAATTCTGCCATCCAATAAACAACAAAAATTGTTTGGTGTAGGCAGTTATTCACTTTGCAAACTAAACACATCAAATTGGTTTAAACAGAATGTTTTAATAATAAACATATCCTGTTTGATCTTGATTCTGGTTAGGTATTTAGTCCTTGTGTCTTCATTTCCTACATTTCGATCTACCCAGGAACTATTGTGGTCAAAATGAACATTACAGAAAAATGATCTGTTAAGAGTGAATCTCAAGGTGTTGTAAGTTAAAAATATTACCTTTGATACCAAAAGTTGGACCTTGTGATGGTTGTCGAACACATGCAAAACAGTTCTTGTTGAGATGTGCTCCCATCGCTTGTGCTAAACCAATAGTTGTTGTACTTTTGCCTTCTCCTAATGGTGTAGGTGTAATGCTAAAAATAGATACCCAATTCCGGTGTATTAGATTAGATACACTTATTACACCTATTGGTGAGATTTCAGATCTTTTTTTTAAATCTCTCAGAACAAAAAGAAAACTGTATTAAAGACCATCAGAATTGGAAGATTATAGTCTAGTCAGGCCAGATTAAGACTTACAAATACATTTCTTAAAGAATTGTGTCTGCTGATAAAACATACTCAATTTACCCTGTAACAACAACATATTTGCCATTCTGTTGATTTTTAAGTCTGTCTAACACTTTTAGAGACACCTTTGCCTTTTTCTTGCCATACAAATCCACTTCATCTGACAATAGATTTATCTCCCTTGAAAGTCTATCAATGTCTTTTGGAGTTTGTGTTTGAGCAATTTCTATATCACTGAAAAAAAAGAAATGGGGTTTAACGTCCTACTGTTATCACTAAAATAGAAAATCAAGAATAACATAGATGTCCATATAAAGAGTAAATACTGTTAACAGAGAACCAGTTTTAGGTACTTGTATAGCTATGTACTTACAAAATTGAACTTTTAAAATAATGGACCCACATTTAACGTAACATATATGAAAACTTTATTCAAATGATTCTGAGATTAAGAAACAATAATGGCTATGCGTGTAACACAATTGAAGAGAACTTTGCCTATGCTTGATGGTTCTTCCTAATTTTTTTTTTTTTTTGGTAACTGTTTGTAACGAGATCTTTCACATGAAGACTACACACACTTCTCCTGACAATTGGGAAATGAATATGATTAGTCCTCATGAATCTTCTCCAGTGCCGGACTGGTGGGCAGAAGGCCCAACTGTCTGGTCATTAACCAAGGCCTACACATATACCCGCCGAAGGCAAGACACAAGCGCACCGAAGGCTCCTGAACGTCTGGGGTGGGGGTCCCCCATTTTAGACGCTTCCTATCTTTTCTTTTCATTCTCCTGTCCTGAGTCCTTCTTTCTTTTCTTTCCTCCTCCTCTCCTTTCTTTGTATTTTCTTTTATCTTTCTCTTTTTTTATAGGCTTAGGCCCACGGACAGGTGGTCCCAGTCCGGCACTGATCTTCTCTAAGCACATAAGTTTTCTTTAAGCTATTATTTATATTATTTGACAATAGCTCACGTTTCTAGCATATCTTGATCGCTAATATCTTTCAAAAATAATATTGTTATACCTTGGAACTGGAGTCTTTAGATGAAGCTTTAACGGTTGTAAATTCCATTTGGCACAATTCTGTAAAGAAAGATGTTCTTATGTACATACAGAATCATTTATTTAGTAAAAGGAAGTCCTGAAATAACACAAAAGTGGCTTCCATGGATTAAATTTGCTCCTATGGAAACTCCTTGAAAAAACTACAGTGAACAGCCACATACCCCCCCCCCACCAAATCTGAAATGTCATGACGCCCCTGCAAATTGTAAAGCCCTAAGCTGTAGTTTATTTAACTTATCCAAATTGGCAGAGGTTAGACAAGACAACTAAACATACCCCAGCCATTTCTGCTGTTCTTTTTGCTGAATCTACAGTATTTTGGAGCAACATGGCTACTGTCATTGGTCCAACACCACCAGGTACAGGTGTAATCCAGCTAGCTTTTTCTTTCGCCCCATTATAATCTACATCACCAACT
The DNA here is from genome assembly GCA_963678685.1 of Patella ulyssiponensis. NCBI lineage: Eukaryota > Metazoa > Mollusca > Gastropoda > Patellidae > Patella > Patella ulyssiponensis. The sequence continues at coordinate 23,109,077 of OY783230.1, read as the reverse complement.
AATCTCTTTCCCGATTTCTTTGTAGCATCTGAAACCAATTAATCAACACATATAAAACCATTTATGGTACTTGTTTTCTACAATCCCTAGATGCCAACATTAATTTGCTTTACGGCTACCAATACATGAAAACAAATTCTACAAAGTGAGCAAGGGTAATAACTCTAGAAATAACTAATAACATGTTCAGAAAAGTAAGATGTTAAACCCCACTTCAGGCAACTAAAGACTATTTGATCGGCTACTTCATTTCATTATTATATATCTACAAATAAAACATTTTAAAGAAAGACTGCAAAAAACAAATGTTGTAAAGAAAGACAGCAAAAAACAAATGTTGTAAAGAAAGACTGCAAAAACTAATGTTGTAGCTAGCATTTTATGTTCCATTTGAACATAATCAGACCATGACTATTAACGGATGACAACATAACTTTTCATTAATCTCAACAAAGGACAAATAGTACAGTCTTTTAACTTTTAAGACACATGTAAGTTTGAGATTAAGATCTGGCCATTATTGCTATAATAGATTATGAAAAATGAATATATCTAGATTTCCATTCAAATTACATTATTCTGAGCGAAGCTATGAGTGTTGGAAAATGTAGAGTTGATTTTTTATTATCATAGCAATGGTTCTGGACAATCATGCAGGCCTTCTAATCCATTTAAATCTTTGCTATTCATTGACCTAGAGAGTTGATTATGGGCGTGTCATGTTAATAAATATCTAAATAATAGTTTATATAAAGTTTGAAACCAAAATACAAACCTGACAGGCAAATCAACTTTTACATAATGCATCTTTTCTTTAAACAGGGTACAGAATGAATTCAGTTAAACTCACTCAGACAAGTAAAGCTAAAAATTTCAGAGAGTAAGGGAAAAAAGGGAAGATTGAAAGGAAAATGAATGGCAATTTCTATAACAAAAAAGTTATTGGCCGTTATGGTTGCTTGACTTACATTGACTGTGTTTATTCAACCAAACAAGCATTTTGAGTTAAAAGCCTTTATTCAAATACTGTGTATTAAGTTGAATTATAACTTCAAAATTTACATGATATGACATAAAATAGTGGATATAAATGTTTGGTATATGAAACGAACAAGTTCATTTTTTCAAAACAGAAGGTAAGGAGAATAACAATTAAACTGTGAATATCCTATATATCCCAATAAACAAGATGTATTTGTAAATGTCAAAACAAAAACAACATAAAATAGTATATTGACTATTTCCATTTTAACAAATTATTTAGTATATATAAAAAATAACTTACTTTGAGTTAAAGGTAAAGTTTTAGAAAAATTCCTAGTTAAGCCACCCAATAATATAGGTCTATTAATCACTATCTGTCTACATGTACATGCCACGTGCAACATGTTGGTATTCTATATAGAAATGATAGGCACGGTATAGGGCACGCCCTCTAAAAATCCTCTATACAATATGTCTACAATAGTAGTATAACAGTGGCTGTGTCAGCTCTACTTGGGGGAATAATGAAATTCATTGGAGGATGAAACATTCTCTTTGTTTTAATTTTATTATGTACATTAATTAAAGTTGTATACCACCTTTGGTTTTAATTCAGCACCATCTATAAAGGAGTTTATGCACGTGATAAACCACAAAGAACCCAACACAATAAACTATTGTCTCCATCAGACAATAGTCTGTATCTAAATGTGTGAAAATTTTTTAGTACTGTGTGTTAAAAGGAACTAAGACTTAATACATTAAGTGATTGTAAGGATAAAGATTAAATTCCTACTATTGTTATATTAGATTCTATTTTTATTTATTCTATAATGATTCCTTTAACATCTCTGTCATTTTAGACATTCAAGATTTCTTGCTAAGTTGAATCTTTAAAGGGGAATATCACTCCAAACACTGTTCAATTCCATTCAGCATTTACAATGGTATGATGAAAAATTGTTTTATTTTTAATATAACATATTCAACCCTATCAAATAGAGAAGCGAAATGAAATGGGGTATAACGGCCTACACCGACTGGGCTAATGAAGATGAGTATATACCATACAGTGTGATATTAGGGAAAGTACAGGGGCACTACGTTTACTTTTATATCAAATTCCAAATGTTGAGAGTTCTTTTACGTACATGCCAATGGGACCCTTTTTTTGTCCCATATGAAAAACTATATGTCCTGCACCACTGGCAAGGGGGAACCTCACCGGAAAATTTCTCAGTCAGCACAGGGATTAAACGCGAGACTTCCAGATTAGTGAGCCAACGTTCTACCGTGACTTGCAAAATAAAGAAGGGAGAGTGATGAAATATATTACCTGGTATAGAATTAATGCCACAATCTATAACAACAGCACCATCTTTTATCCAATCTGCTTTAACAAACTGTGGTTTACCTATTGCTACTACCAATATCTCAGCTTTCTGTACCTTTAAAAGAGAGAGAGAGAAATAGGGATTAATGTCGAATCAACTAATTCCTCCTACAACTAAAGACCCTTATGCACAATTAAATTATGGGATAAAACCATCATCTTAAATGAACTTTTGAAATTGACTATCAGGAACATTAAAAAATAAAGAGTTTTCTGGATTATTTACAAATAAAGAAACCTCCAGTTTTCATAACACCTACCTCTTCCTTAATATCTGCTGTTCTAGAATGACATACTGTTACAGTAGCATGGTTCCATGTTAATAAATCAGACATTGGTGCACCAACAATTTTACTTCTACCAATTACTACAGCTCTCTTACCTTTTACTTCAGTTCCTGTCAAAATATATTAATACTGGTGTACATTAAATCATATATATGTATTGATTAATTGTTGAGAGCGCGACATTAAGTGATATATTGTAACAACAAGAGGGCCGCATGGCCCGAGTGTTTTTACAATATATTACGCAACGTCTTAAGCTCGAGACATTTAAACAACTTAAAATACAGACACTTGCACATGCTTTTACAGTGAAATACGTCATATGAATCCAATATTTCACAAGTATAAATAAAGTACGATTGGCAAGTTTCCCGTACGATTATTTGAAATAATGGTACGCCAAAATCAAAGGGTAACGTCACATTTGTATTTCAAATATATATATATTAGGATAGTCTTGATATCCAAGATCAATATGTATGAACAGAATACTTACTTTAAATTTAATGGTTTAATTTGGTAAAAATATCAGTACTATCATGCAAGCCTTTCATACTAAAGTCAAAGCTTAGATTCTCACTACTTCATATTATATGAAACAAGTCAGCCAATTACAAAAAGCTGTTTCTTTTGAAGTAAAAAGTCAGAATACTCTCATGCCTCAAATTCAAGTACACTTATGACCGTTTTAAAATTCTGAATGAATTAATGTAATACAGACCTGTTCGGTGTATAAGCTCTAAACATCCTCTTGGTGTACATGGCACAACACAACTATCCAAATCACCTCTTGATAATCTACCAGCATTATCTTGATGTAAACTAAAATACAATTTACAAATAATATTTAAAACTGAATATAAACCCACAAATAACTCAGAGAAGAGAAGTAAGAACATCATCACAGTATGTTTTGATGCAATTCAAAGGAGCATTGAATTTTCTAGTTTTTTCAAGGTCTGGGTGTAAGATGCAATTATTCCACAATAAATTTGAATCAAAACTCTGATTTTCGATAGTTTTACTCCTTACAGTTAGCCACAGTTAACATGAAAGTTATTCTCAAAAGCCCTGACCTTTAGAGTGTTTATAAGTATTGAAAATGTCAAGACTTGGTTGACACCAATATATCTCCATAAGACACGTGCAGGCATCGATATTTCCGCGCACATGCGCACGCAGGCACATTTGCTTTAAAAAATTTTTTGCAGACACATTTTTAAAAATTATTACTGTCACGTAAATCATGTAAAATAAAGAATACTATTTATTTTTATTGTTGTTGTTTTTTTTGTTTACTTTGATTACCGTATAATAATTTACTAGAATAAGCTAGTCGATGAAACATCAGCACGCAACGTTAGCGATTCCACCTGTGACTTATGACCTATCACCTGTGACCTCTGCTTAATTTAGTGACAATTCTAGTAGAATGCCAGTCAATGATTAAAAGAATAGCACGCGACATATGAACTATCACCGGTGACCTCGGCGACCCCGGTAGGCATCTATTCTATGTTTATATCAACCCCAAACAACAACAATATGCACATCAAACATAATCTTTATTATTAAAGTAATCTATCAATCTAATTAAAATATAGATCTATATTTCGTTTCGTTTTTTATACTTTCGATGGCCTACACTCATGTAGATCTAACTAGTTATAGTGGAAGCTCACATTCTATGACGTCAGGTATCAAGCACGGGACATTTGACCCGATAACGTCAGTCATTCGATTAACCAATCAGCGACCGCCATGCTTTTCAAATTCTACGTTTGTTTTGTTATGATTTCTATCCGCTGGTGTTTATAGTATAGACGTCGTTGGCTGGTAATATCTACCCACAGTTCCACGCATGAAAAGGTCAAACGGTCGATTCGACAGACCATTTGATTGGCTGACCCCTCATTTCAGCCAGAACACGGATTAAATAACAAGTCCTCCAGATCCAAGAGTAGTAAAGACAAGTAAAAATGAAATTTTGAACTATAAAAAACGAAACGAAATTGGATATGTGTTTTAATCAGATTGAGTAATCTATAATACATTAATACAATTTAGAAACCATAATAAAAAAGGTACTAAAAATTATTTATAATTTCTTCTTCTGCTGAGTCCAACCCAAGAAGCTTTCGTAAGCACCCCCCCCCCCCAATCAATCATACTATATACCTGGCAATTGAATACTCTCTTTTTGAGTATGACCCTGCAGGCACATTTTCAAGTGTGTGCGCAGGCACACTCAACTTTTATAGAGCCCTGGACACGTGTTTGAATAAAAATAATTACTAAGATATAGAAGTAAATAATAGATTATTAAAACTTTGGATGATCACTATCTGATGAAAGGAGTCAAAAGAGTTATAGCATACCCATCAACATCTTTGGAAGGCAGAATAGTATTCGTGACTAGATGAGCATCAATGGGATTTTCTGAATCCATTGGCAACTGAAAGTTGAAAGCATTTGATCTCAAACATTGTATAATCAATATGACATCTAATGAATTGTTATCCAATTTTGAAAAAGTCGGAGAACCAATAGACCATAACGGGCTCTGGCCTAAATGAGAGACAAAAAATGAAAAGAAAACTATTCATCAATATCAATTCTGTATTCCAAGACCTTCAAATATCTATATGATGTATGAAATTATCACCAAGTTGAGCTTTGAAGATGGTTGATATACTTACATCTTAATTTTAGAAAAATCGCAATTGAAAAGTACTAATGAAACCGATCCATTTCTACATATCTGGATTAAGGGACCAGGTACATCTCTCATTTATCCAGAACTGTTCACATGTGAAACAGAAGTATTACACATGAAGAATTTTGAAGTTATCTCCCCTTACACAACATTTTAAGCCAAAATTACTATTTTAGAAGTGTTCAGCGTTATTTATTTGAGAAAAGACGAACACTTACATTTCCATATGGAACGTGGAAGCAACAGGTATTAATGGAAAGGAATCGTGTAATTATGTTTGATAAACTATACAAATTCAATATGGTAATGATGTGATGTTAAAATAATAGTCACATTGTCTAGCCATATTTTACTGGGAAGTGATAAATGATCAATCGGGAGACTCTCTACATAAACCTTGTCGACCACTACTCCATTCTTGGTGCTTGGAGCAGCTACAGACTTGCTGTAGATAATCGCTGTTTAAATAAATAAACACATATTTATATAAAAACGTACCTGAACAATAATACCATGTACAGTAGGATCAGAATTTAACCTCTCTACTGTCTCCACAACCTAGAAATATAAAACATCATCACCATATTAATAAATAGTACAGCAATCTATTACATCATTATTGTAAACTGTAGTTCTGCTCAAAATGATATGTTATTGCTGCGGAGTTAAAGAGTTCCGGGGAGTTAAGCAAACATTGTACTAACCATTTAGCCAGAATGTTGTACATTATTTCAACAGTTTTTCTAAAACATTTTTTTTTGAATTGTGCATGTCTTGCATTCCCTCACTCTTCAGGTAATTAACAGAGATTCTGAAATTTTTCATGCACTTTTGGGGTTTGTGTGACTAAATACTTTTTTTGAGTTATGTTTATGTAACATTCTTTTCATAATTGCTGAAATTTGTAAAATCTTATGGTGGGTGTATGCATTATTGAAACACATTAATGACATATTATATTTGATGTTTGATATTTCAATGTATAAGAGATAATTATAGTACCTCATCTTGTGTTGATGATCTAGGTAAATTAATATGGCTGGCATTAACTCCCACTTCACATGCAGCTTTCATTTTCATGTTAATATAAACATTAGAATCTTCTCTTCCACCAACCTATTTAATATAGAATAAAAAAACAAAACAATCATTTTAAATGTTAGCTCATAAACCAGAAGTTCTCCGGTTCTCTGGATTTTTCACAAACTAGGTCATTTTGGGACTAACATATGGTTTAATTTTATTTCAATAATTTGCTTGCACATAGGGGTCTTTAGCAGTGGAAGGAAACCAGAGGACCCGGAGTAAACCCACGAGGTTGGACAGGCGACACTACTCCTCGTCACGTACAACCAGGGATAAATTTTTCAGTGAGGTTTTCCGTAGTCAGTAATGCAGAATAGAGAGCCCCCTCCCCCCAAGGAATAAATAGTGTCTAGTCCTTTGGATGCTATGAAAAACATGGTCACATTGGTGTGTACGTGTACGTAAAAGAACTGTTAAACATTTTAAACTGCTGTCCAGGCAAAATTTCTCTCATAGCATACTGCCTGGTGTAATGTCATCTTCATTAGTTCAGTCAGAGCAGAAAAGTAGGATATTGAACCCATTTCATTTTTTAAAGATAGCCACACAAAGCGCTCATGGAAATATGTCTACATAGCAGCTTTGTCTCAAAAAAAGAAAACGCTAACCATAAACAGCATTCAAACTTATCCAAATGGAACAATTGTAGCCTCTAGAAAACAGACAAGTAAAATTTTCCAAATTAAAGGGCCATAACTGGGAATTAACTGCAGAACAAACATAGTGTTGCGTTCAATTTCAATTCCAAATGTCATAATTCTAAGGTTAGAAAAAGATTCGTATAACAGCAATCTATCAAAACACAGATCCTATTTCATTTGGTTTTTTTATTCAAAGCTTTGTTTTACTTGTCTTTACTACACTAGTGTATTTTAATCAGACTGATATAATAGAAGACCAAAACAATGAAATAAGAAAATAAGAAAACAGATAAGTAAAATTTTCCAAATTAAAGGGCAATAACTGGGAATTAACTGCAGAACAAACATAGTGTTGCGTTCAATTTCAATTCCAAATGTCATAATTCTAAGGTTTGAAAAAGATTCGTATAATAGCAATCTATCAAAACACAGATCCTATTTCATTTGTTTTTTTTATTCAAAGTTTTGTTTTACTTGTCTTTACTACACTAGTGTATTTTAATCAGACTGATATAATAGAAGACCAAAACAATGAAACAAGAAAATAAGAAAACAGACAAGTAAAATTTTCCAAATTAAAGGGCCATAACTGGGAATTAACTGCAGAACAAACATAGTGTTGCGTTCAATTTCAATTCCAAATGTCATAATTCTAAGGTTTGAAAAAGATTTGTATAATAGCAATCTATCAAAACACAGATCCTATTTCATTTGTTTTTTTTATTCAAAGTTTTGTTTTACTTGTCTTTACTACACTAGTGTATTTTAATCAGACTGATATAATAGAAGACCAAAACAATGAAACAAGAAAATAAGAAAAGTCACACCTGTACAACTGCTAATCCAGGTAAAAACCCAGGATATTTCTGTTGCATGTTTTCCACTTCATTCTTTAACTTTCCACGGATATCACTGCAATGTATAATTCAAATCATTATAATGGATATATCCAGCATTCTCTAAAAACATTACTGTGTAAAATGGTTTCATTCATGGAGATAGTTGGAACACCAAATTTCATCAAACAACAGCAAACAGATTAAAAAAAAAAACAATACAGAATGTCATTAACTGATCATTAATATTAGTAGTACCTTTGATATTCGCCCCCCAAAATCTCTTGAATTGACAACATTTTAAATATATCTATTTATCCCTTAAGGTGAGAAATAGTCACAACAGCCATACAAAATAATATTTGTTTTACATAAACTGCTAAACTTTATGACTAGTTGTGGCCTCATAGCTTCATGTCATGACTCATACACATCACCCTTATACATTTGTAATTTGTCTTCATATGGTAACAGGTCCTGTACAAGTACTGACATATTTATTTAAAAGGACTTTTACTCAGTGATCCTTTCATATAGATTATTCAGAGCTATTTTACTTTTTAATTACATGTAATTTTATCTAAATCACAATCTTTATTTATATACTTGTATATTACTTATATATTCTACTCCACTATTCTGTGGTACATGTATTCACGTATTCAAATCATCTGCCCTTGATCCTAGCATGATTCTACGAACCAATTAAAATACAGTTTGCAAACCAGTCTTTGCCCCGTTGTTCACAATAATATGGCAGCTTGTTCGACTGATTATGAGAAAGTTTTCAAGGAATTCATTATAAAAGATGTGACATGCACACAAAAAGACGTCCTAAAACACATTTTTGATGGGAAAGATTGTTTAAGGTACCGGTATCTAATGATTGTTTTGATTGGTCGATAAAAAAAGCACAATCATCAAGATCAGATAATTTGAAAACATGTCTCTCCAATGGATGAACCCACGGGTGAGTGGTGTGGAATGGAATGACTTTCTGCATAAATTGGGATATAATGTTTTGATATTCTTGCATAGGCCATTTATGTGTTTTCTTAGATGCACAGTTTGTTATCAGTATTATCATCTATGTTATTCAAACTGAATTTTTAGTATTGATTATTAAATGTCAATTAAAACTAATATTTACATGTACTAATATTAATTCAAGGAAATCTATAGCTTCAAATTAAACAAACACATAATGAAAAAAAATAATGTCTAGAAAAGATCAATTGTGAATATGTAATTAAAAATATGAATTATGCAGCAAAATTGGCCTCAAAACTGATCATTTCAAATGAATCAAATAATGAGTTAGAAGAATTGTATAAGGGCCTATAATAAAAACAGCTTATGAAATGACTATTACAATTTTAGTGGGTTTATAAGCAAGAGCATTTGTACTCAGTACTGTAAGTAGATGTGTGTATATATTTATCCAATTTATTATCTGACAAATATGTAGGTTATCTGAAGATAACAAGTCAATTTAAAATTGTTATCCCCTTACTATTGTTATCATAGTAAAAAATAACTGAATACTTCTGACACTGATCAATGTTTATTTTTAAGATATCAATCTGGTCAAAACCAGTCCGAATGAATCTTATTTGAGCCTTTCCTAGCTCCCTCCAACAATATAACATTCAAATATTGTTTATTTGATTAAAAACACTTTTATACAGCATTATTCTTTTTAAAACCTATTTCTGGTACCTCTTCAATTCTCAGGTTTAAAGTACCAGCACCAGCAATTATATACAGACTTAGTATTAGATGCTTGCACTTTAATCTATATCACTTAAGTCAAACAGTAAAAACAATACATCACTGGCTTACTCAATGACAACTTTTATATTTGTGGAATTATGGCACTTGAATCAAAGATAGACCACATTTTCTAAAATAAAGCTTTAAACCACTCTGACAGACAGGCCTTGGGGCCTACACCTTGCCTTGCACATGTTTATATTACTGCAGGCTAACGCAGACTAGAGTTCAGAATCAGAATGATCGATTAGGTCTATACATTGGGCGGTACATGCATTGTCTTTATGCATTTCTTGAAGTTTATAACATCACTGTAGTAAACTTTCACAACTTTTATAGTACTTTTAGTAGCCTACCGGATGTAGACCTTATTCTCAGACATCACAAATTTATACCGAGAATCTTCACTGCCAAATCACATGTCATTTGGCCACCCAACTCCCTAAATACAGATAGAGCTTAACATCTTCAAATTACACTGCCGTTTCATATCTTTCTGCTATGAAATATAAATGGCATAACTTGCCATAAGACATGGTAATTAAATAAAAGGAAAAAAAGAACTGCAAACATTAAGGTCCATTATTGAGCTCAAAGCAAAATATTTGTTTAAAAACAGTTATTTTCGTTTTAAAATATTTTATCAGTCGTCTTCATTGGTAACAAAAAGTATCCCGAAACTTACGCAGAAACTGCCTTCCCGCTGAGCACTTGTGCCATTTCTTTTTTTGCTTCCAATTATGCACCACAAAAGGACAGTTTCCTTCGAAAGATAAACACTTATGCTTATTAGCCTAACACGCTGTTCTTTAACGAAGGGAAGATAACTCTATAACAACAACGGACGAATTGGTGATGCATAATAATGATGAGTATGATTAGCTGACTTGAAAAATTTAAGACAAAATTACCCCAATATCATTCTACAGATCGGTTATATAAATTGACAGCATAGTTATGATGGTAAAGTAGACCATTTTCTCACACAACAAAGATTGGATAAGGCAAGGTAAGTAAAATATAATTTATTTTCCCGATCCAGCTGGCTTCGGCGAAATCCGAAGCAGTTCAGCCAATCCTCATCCTGATCCTAGCATTGTCGGTGCCTTGAGGTTCGTCTCGAATTTTTTCTGTGATTGCCCTACGCCTACTTGTGGTTTCATCATGTACTGTGTATTTTATCGTTATTTTTCAGACCTAATAATTTGTTTACATCACGGGATAAAATGGTAGCGCAAAATATCGAAATTGACTCAAAAATAAATTATCGGGGCTTTGCACGTTAAATAGAGTTAACCCCCTTGCACCGCTACACCTCCTGAGAACTAGTTACTTTTGCAACTGTCCTTTAGCGAACGATATTCGCTGACAGTTGCTATCCAACCTTCTAATAGAAGTTCTATAGCTGCAGTATGAAAATACGGTAAAATACCGCTGTTCCCCACCCCTATTCTCAGACTGTTTTAGAACCTTTGCCCTCTATTGTTCACAAAAATTCTTTATTTTCCACCAAAGGGAATCCTTTCTCACTATATATGACAAATTTATAAAAATTCAACTCGATTTTCAAGTAGAATTTAGCGATGAAATAAACATGCGGTTTGCGCATGTCCGGGTCTCGTTATCGCTCTTCAGTTTAAACGTATTTGGTGTATGTTTTTAATCGCAGAATTCTACTTGAAAATAGTGTTGAATCTTTATAAATGTGTGTCAGCTGTGGCAAGAAATGATTCCTTTGGCGAATAAAGTAGAATCAAGGTGGAAAATAGTAGGTAAGGATTCAAAAATAGCCTTAGAACAGAGGTGGGGAAGAACGGTATATTCATACTGCAGCTGTAGAAGGCCGGATAGCAACTGTCAGCGAATATCATTCGCCAAAGGACAGTTGCAAAAGTAACTACCTGAGAACATATCCCTGTGAATTTTGAGTTCTGAGTCTGACGCGGATACTGGTATTTATTTGAATAGGCCTATATTTTAACGACAGTGTCCGAAAAATTAAGGATAAACGAAATTCTGACAGAGCGACCTAATGCCATAGAAAGGAAGAATTAACTACAGCGAACACTGGGTAAACAATGATATCCACAGACAAGAAATAGAATAGATAGTAACTCGTAAAAAAAGTAATAAATAATTCAATTCAATGCAAATTTAATTTACGAAGTCTTTCGCCTATTCTATCTTTTACATAAATGGGCATGATACAACCACAAAAACTGGGCGAATACATTCCAATTGTAATACATGTACACTAGACGAATATACAACTGTATAATAATATATCACTGACTTTTACGAAATTCTGACAGAGCGACCTAATGCCATAGAAAGGAAGAATTAACTACAGCGAACACTGGGTAAACAATGATATCCACAGACAAGAAATAGAATAGATAGTAACTCGTAAAAAAAGTAATAAATAATTCAATTCAATGCAAATTTAATTTACGAAGTCTTTCGCCTATTCTATCTTTTACATAAATGGGCATGATACAACCACAAAAACTGGGCGAATACATTCCAATTGTAATACATGTACACTAGACGAATATACAACTGTATAATAATATATCACTGACTTTTACTCTGTGTGTATACAACTGCGAACTTTACTGTACCTGGTAATACATATAGACGAATATACGACTGCGATACATATTATAGAGGAATATACAACTTTACTGTACCTGGTAATACACCAGACGGATACTCATTACACAATCATAATACACTGTATGATTGAACGAAATAATTTATACACAAAAGGAATACACACCATTAAAATACATTATGCACACATTTCTTATCACTATAAAAGACTGCACATAATTCTAATACATTAGATAGACGAATGTATATTACAAAATCATTAATGGGCATCCCTGCGTATCTAAAATTATCTCGAGCCTCATGCTGGTGGAGGTTAACCCAGGAAGTAGGAAAGGTTGTTTCCTATTAAAGTTTAGGATTCAGGCCCGTAGCTAGCCCAAAATTGTTAGGGGGGCAAAGGCTTCTGGGGGCGCCGATGTACCTGCACTTGACGGTCCACGGCGAACGGTACCGTGAATGGTCTATAGGGTGTTCCCCATAGGCTTACGGGCTCGAAGAATGTTAGGTGGTCTGATCTTGCCTAACTTAGGTGGCTTAGTCGAATGCCAACCAATCGTTTATATTCCACGGAGTCGGGGCCATTGGGAGCAAATTTTGATTGCCGCAAACGTGTTCTTGCTATTCCAGTCCGTGAATACAACAACTTAAATGTGGTCCAATATAGTCTACCTTATGTGGCGTATCATACATGTACTCCTCGTAGTGTTTCGTTGGAATGCCAATCAATCGTTTATATTCCACGGAGTCGGGGCCATTGGGAGCAAATTTTGATTGCCGCAAACGTGTTCTTGCTATTCCAGTCCGTGAATACCGCAACTTAAATGTGGTCCAATATAGTCTACCTTATGTGGCGTACCATACTCCTCGTAGTGTTTCGTTTGATCAGAGCTAATCCCACTTAACACTGCTGTAATGGAAGCCAATTTCTGTTCCAAATTATGACTAGTCAATAGTTCGATTACTAACCAATAGGTAACCGCGTAACAATGTCATTACGCTTTAAACAGAGTTCCAAATATTTTTATATAACGTTACGTCATGGCTCTCGATTTCATTATACCCAATTAACCAGTGTATACATGTAGCACAATGTTGCAGAAAAAGGAATTGCGCGAGAAACGAGGCTATCTAAACGGATACAATACCTTAAACTACTGTCCAAAGTTTTAGGAAAGACCCCAGATTAAACGACAGGCTGTCGTATTGCTGGCCAGCAATGGCCAGAGAGGGATTTCTTGGGCCCTCTCTGGCCATTGGGGCTTACCTGAATCCCAAACAGCCGCCGCAAATGCGTTTTTTTTGCTATTCTAACCCAAGAGTAAAGCAACTTCCAATTTTCCAATCGTTTTATAACCGAAATCCCACTCTATCCTAACTACCCGATCGGACTGTTGCAGCTGCATTCACAAATCATAATCAGCGCATTATGGGTGCCAAGCTGGGATGAGGCACCCAACAAATCATGCAGTTTTGGGCGCCCCATTGATCAAGTCGTTGGCGCACAACCAATGTGATTCGGCATTAAGCACTATTGACGCCCCATCAGATGTAGTGTTAATCGTGTTGGTCATTATGAGGCGCCTTTTGAGGATCGCTTAATATATAACGACATGATTGTAGAGGCGCCATAAAACCAAGTGACATTGTTTGGGCGCCAATCTCGTCGTGGGCGCAACCAATGTCACTCGGATTTATGTGGCGCCCATACTAATATGGAGACGTTGTTCGTTGGCCACGTATTGCGTCCTTTGGCGCCCATCGAGGGAGCCGATTTTTCCCATCGGGGGCGCCGAAATTTTCCAGGGGGTGGGGTGGGGCAGCTGCCCCTTTTGTCCCCCCCCCCACTAGCTACGGGTCTGGGATTTGATTATTCTTACCGCTAGTTAGATGAAATGTCGTTTAGTCGTTTACTAATTAGTAGGCTTAAAATAAGTTAGATGAATAAAAGTATAAAACGTAATTTTGGCTTGACTATGGAATATGTCCTTTTTGCGATGGTGATGTCAAAAAATGGTTGACGGATTATAATACCTCTCTTCCTATAATATCAAAAGTTGTCAATTAGAAGCGAGAATTAGCCTTTAAATGTGATTTTTGATGGACTAAATAAGGGGGTAGGTTTTTTGATAAATATGGACAGGTTGGAGTGGAATAATATTGCGCGCTACTATAGTTACGCACACCTTTTCGCTAATTTAAGTGTCTGTAAAAATTACCACACTTAGACTCACAGTTCCACTAATCCGCTGACGTATCAATGACAATAGACAAAATTCTGTGGCGTTACTCTCTGTAAGCTTTATATTATTTATTAAAGTTAGTTCAAAAATTAAGTATTTTTATTCTCGTCTGCGATATCACTACTGCCTGTCAACGGGCCCGCAGCCAGCTCATAAAATTTGGAGGGGCTATAGAATTTTTTGGAGGGGCTGAGAATGTTGCGAACCGGGGATGGCGGGATATCTGGGGGTCCTCCCCCAGAAAATGTTGAAAATTTGGTGGTCTCTCCTCGCATCTGAGTGCATTCCTGGGCCTCAAATTGGAGTGCCTCAGACAGGGTTTTATGGCTGAATTTTCTGAAATTTCTTTCTTCGACTCCTCCCGCCAATATCATCTTGAGGATAGTAGAGAGTGTCTTTTGATTTACGCGGAGAACTCTAGGCCGGGCAATACAGCGGTAGTATCAATTTCAAGTGAACTATAGGTATTTCTATTATCGTAGTCCCATAATTACAGTATAACTGCACAATAGGCAGGTTATGTAAAACACAATAGCAGGCGCGGATCCAGGATTTTTTGCAAGGGGGGGGGGGTCTAGGTTTGATAATATCTTAACTAATTGCGCTCAACTAATTAAGGGGGGGTTTGGGGGCCCTCCCCCAGAAAAATTTGGTAAATTAGTAATATCTTAACTAATTGCGCTCAACTAATTAAGGGGGGGGGCCTCCCCCAGAAAAATTTGGTAAATTAGTTTCAATTTGGTGCATTCTGACGTATTTCCGGAAGGTAAATTCCAAAATTACAGGTCTAAAAATCGCCAATAAAATCGCATTTTCAAGTCTGAGCAGGGGGGGGGGTCCGGACCCCCCCCCCCCCTGGATCCGCGCCTGAATAGCCACCTACATTTTAGGCGCCCGTGGACACCCTACATCGGGTGTACACAAATGCAAACATTTGAACCGGCGCCGATAGGACTACGGGAGACGAGAAGAGCCGCGAGTACGTGAGTGCGATGAGCGAGTACATGTGTTCAGTGACAGTAGACCAACACGCCCCACGGTGCAGTTATGTACAACGCACGTATGGTATCAAGACAAGAGCATCAGGAGGTGATGATGACAGACAGGCCTCAGTGGACCATGCTACGAGTCTACGGGTCGCAGAACACCCCAAAGAAATTATTATTGTCGGCGAAATATTTTGGTGGGTTAATTCGATTTTTTTTCGGGGGCCCCCTAGTTGGGTAATCGTGGTGATCCTATCAAGTCTTATTAGTTGATCGTTTCGAAATATATCCGAGCACATTTGCACGTACCAGATCATGGACTCAACAGGGACAGCCATATCGTAACCCATCGCTCGACAATGTGAATCGAGTATCACGAAGTCCAAAAGAGTGGACTGAAAACAACAAACACTGTTTACAGCCAAGATTATCAAACTATTACAATGCACAAGAACCTTATACATACAGTACACGAATACACGGAATTCAAATACACCGGTCGAATAAACAAAAAAAATATGGTTGGCGTTTTTTAGCGTCTTACTTTTCTGCACCAACCCATTTAATAAAACATACACCATGCAAGGCTAATATCTGCACTCACAATATAGTAATCATACGATTACATCATGTGTACCTACTTCAAGAATACACATGATGGCAAATGGCCGCCATTTAAAATACTACGCCCGCCTCTTAGAGACGATAACTTAACTCGCTATAAATTGTAAAAAAATTTACTTCGGCTAGAATTAAAAAACACCTAAGATTAACATTTGCTAAAAATTTCTAAAAAACAACCTAAATTTATGGAAATGGGGCCAAATCAAATCAGGCAAATTACATCAAATAGTCCATGTTAAACGTATAGCAAAAATTTTAAACTAACGCGAGCACGCGCGTTTCTAGACAACGCCATAGCGGGTCATAGCAACCATTGAGTATAAATTGGAAATCCCCAATGACGTAGATATTATAAATTGGAAAGCCGAGTCTGTCTTAAAATAAGTAGTACCGTCAGTAAACAAGATGGAAGCCATCTGCTATCGTGTTTGATCATGGAGTAGGCAAGCACAGGTGTGTCGTATGTATAGTAATTTGAATGAAATTTTCAAATTATTCATGTTACATTATCTTTTTTCGAACTATTATAACAAGAATGACCAACTCTTTATCTAAATCTTTTATAATGTATCTTTAATAAAGGCCCTTATACGTCTATACAGCTCATTAATTAATGACATTGTTGATTGTAATGTACATATATATATATATAGATATATATATCACTAAGAATAACCACAACCTTCAATGTGCTGAAAATGGTTCACATGTGTGTGCATCATTTGGGCAATCATATGGACGATCTGATTTTCGAGCAGACGGATAAAGGGGAAAAACCCCCATAACATGACGTTTTGGTCTGGAGCCACTCGATCATTATCTGTCTCATCAAATGTTCATGCAGACGGGTATAATGTGAACAAAAAATTGGATGGGGGGGATGGGGTGGGTGGGTAAAAAAGCCCGTTTATGCCCTCTATCCCTCTATATAAGTCAGCAAAATCCCACAGTTTTTTTTTTTATCTGGAGCCACCTTAATTGTATTGTGTGACAGTATTTTGGAATCGATCATTTATTTTGTGTCATCACTTTGTCAGGAACCTAAATGTCATTAAATGAACTATATATAAATCAGTGTAATAAACAGTGTCAGCAGGAGTTGTCACTCTTTTATGCATGTTTTTCGGGCATAATCGTAATTTGTTTCATCTGTTTTTTGGGCAATGAAATTTCGGTGTGTCCTGTCAATGCAACTGCAATAGTCTGATTGATTGGCTTATTGGGGTTCAGATGGGCATTGGGTGTCATTTCGGTTGTAAAACCTCATAAATAAGGCTAAATTAGACCACTTTCGGGTAGCTGTATTCCTTTACAGAAATAGATTTTCTGACAGGTCTCCCACACTGCCACCGACGGGCGATTCGCGATTCAATCGGTCGCCGCGGTACCGAGGAATCTACGCGGAAATTTTTGTTACTGAGTCTGGGACCTCCTTGCGTGAGCCAGCGCCGTACTCATCAGCCACCATGGATCCAATTAAATCTAACAAAATTCAAGCACAGATAACGGCTACACGTAAATCATTCCTTAAAATAATACCATGGAAATGATAATTACCTATAAATATGCCTATCACCTACACGTAACAGGGGGAGATGTTTACAAAAGATCGTTTCGAATACACATTAAAATTACGTAATCGACAATAACGAGCTCTTAATTAAAAATCTAACTCATCAAACCCAAACCAGTTTTCTCTCCATATATTCGCACATATTGCAACAATGGGTTTATTATTAGAGTTAGGATTACGTTTTCTTACATTGTAAAATTGTAAGGATTCGTCTTTGACAAACCCCTCAATCTTAGCGTAGTCGGATTTTCTTTATGTGAATCTGGGAGTATTGCCCAACAATAAATTATAATTCCGCAGTTAGTGAGATATTTCATTAGATTTTCAGAAAGACCCGAAATGGTATTTTTTTATTTTGTTAATATTGCAAATCGTGGCAAATCCAGAAATAAGTCTTCTGAGGCTGTGTTGTTTTGGTTTAAGGAAGTAAAAATTTTTGAGTTCTTGCTTAAAACCCTGTAGAAATTGCAGAATTACAGTGACATTTACGGCTCTTGAAAAGCTCCCAAAGTTTGAATGAACTGCTAAAGGATTTTTTTTTACGTCCAAATTCTTTATGGGACCATGCTAAAAAAAAGTTAGCCGTTAAACCATATTTAATTTTATTTTACATCATTCTGAAGATCATGTTTTTTTTCACGAAGATTATAAATGTATACTGACTGTGTTTCCTTCTGCTAGTAGTCAGTTGGCAATTTAAATTGAATTCCCTCGGTGCCAACTTAAGATAGTAAACTGTGTTCTTGCATGACAGTGGAATGTCAATATTATGTCGGAAAATTATCGACCCACAGTGATGGTGAAGGGAATCAATCATTAATACTAGCTTGGCATCCGAAAATGTTGTTGCCACAGATTGTCCGGAACCACCCAAAGAAAGTGTTTTAATCTCAGCAGCAATCCGTAGAGATATAGGATTGGTCCATGCTTCCCAGTCCCTTTACATCGCAGCTAGTTTTCAAGATAATATTAACATCAAATACAAGTTTATATGGGCCGTGCTTTCTCTTCCCAAAACATCCGACCATACAGCTAACACAAACCATGTAAATATAACCATAGCTTCATCCCTGCTTCGAAACTCGAAACTTTTGCATTGGAATTTTAGTTGGACAACGCACCCTAAAAGCCGCCGATAAAGGATCTGAAAGGGACTAATAAAATAGGGATCGGTGTAGTAACAGTAATAACTGCCATGGTTGACTTATTGTCAGCGCCGGATTAACTATGGTGAGGTCCCTGGGCCTTGATCTTGTGCAGCCTCCCCAATATAAGTGACCAGAACTTATGCAGTATTATTCCACACACGAATTAATTATACACATTTGATTTTAAGTCGGTCAGTGATAAATAAAACGGGAAAACCTTGATACGGAGAGTCATATCCGGCAAGGCCGTAACATTACTTCCTAGTAAGCAAGTTGTCACCAAAATATTTTCGCAACAGAGGATTTTAATGCGTTTTCTTGGTACAGTTTTTCCGCAAAAATAAACAAAAAGAAGAAAAAGAAATCCAGATACCAGTTGAAAGTATGACGCGACATCCGAGATTGAAGGGGCCCCAATATCCATTACTTTGAAAATCAAATGGGGGGCCTCGGAGATCCCCATCACTGCCACTGGCAGATGGTATCCTCAGACTAAGCCTGACCATGCTCACATCGCCTTTTGCGCAATTGAGATTGTTTGCGGACGGTCCCGTAGTTATTCTCGCCCTACATACTTTACGCGGTGAATCAATCGATTGCCATTTTACTTGTTATACATATTATATAATATGATAAAATAATTTTCACGCAGCACCTGGGGTTGTGGACATTATCATGGTTAGAAATCAAGTATTATCCCCGTCACGCAATAGTCCGATGATATGATTTTTTTGTTTTTATTTGATTTTGGAGGATTTTGACATTAGACTAATTTAAAACAGTTGAAACAAAAGCATTTGCGTCTTGCCATGGTACAAGTTAGTCTACACGAGACAGTGTACCACTGCTTTCACCATGTCCCGTTTAGATCGTCTACAGGAGGATGCAGAACGTTAAAAAAATTTCAATTCATCATATCTGAAAGGAATTGAACTATTTCTGAATTGGTATCCCTTTTAGTTATTTAACTTTCTTTATATTGTATAGGGATTAAAATCACTTAAAGAACGACCAGAGGGACGTAAACAAATTATTTAATATCAAGTCGCCTTCATATTTTTTGGAGTGTATGGACGACTTATAAATAATTTAACACAAATTATAAAGATTCACATTTCAAATTTCACCCATTGATTTTAACATCTTGGTATATTGTTTACGGTATTTATTTTAAGTTGTAAGAAATTTGGTCCCTTGAGTGGATACCGCGTGTCGTCTATTTTTATAAGTTCATGGTATTAGGTTAATTAATGATTTGTATTGAGGCTGGTATACTGTTTTGAACAATCATTGTTTCAGTGGTAAGGTGTAGATTGTGTTTGAAATCAGTGCGCTAAGAATGGTGGTTGTTATTGATTATCTCCCGGCAGTATCCACAGACTAAAGACCACCCATTCCTTGCCTACTCATCCTATAGTCTGCTAGTCACGTGTTGTTTTGACTCATTCAACCAGTCTCAGTACGATTCGTAACATTGTAATACCATGGCGAACTAATGACGACCGATGTGGATGTAGATGAAAAATACAAGGACTACCATAACATCTTTATAGGCAGTAGCCTGCTCACTGCTAAGTATATTGCGATTCTCGTATAACAAATCGGGTTGTTTCAAGAATACTTGAAGGTCGAATAAATCGAAAGTAGTTCCGCTTTCGGTGCCACGGGTTCCTGATTATTACCTCCCTTTGTTTACCATTTTGGTTCTGCATGCAAGTCACCAGGTGGCGAGGGGCACGTGCAGCCAATCAGCTGTTGAATTATCGATTTGGCGCTAATTGTATTCAACATGGAGAGATGTAGAGCTACTTGTCATATGTCACATTAGCATAGCTAGTGTTTCGCTATGTTTTGAAGGTGATTAAGCATGCCAATGTTTCCTCATTCGACGCACAAAATTCACGTTGTTATATTTCTCAGTCATTTGTAACAGGACTATAATTTATCGACTGAAAAGGAGCGAGTCAAAACGCCGACACACGTTATATTGGTAATACGCCAAGCAGACAGCCTCTCGTGAGAGTTTGTTGCTCAGTTGTGATGGCGCGAGGTGGCCAGCTGTCGGAACTAGTACCAGTCGCGTCTTAAGAAATATATCCAGTCGAAGAATTTCTTCAGATTCGAAAGATTTTGGATACTTAAAGGTAGATGATTTATCAGGATTATTATTAATTTCACAATGAATTGATGCAGGATAATTTAGTGAAGTGTTGTGAATCTGAGAAGCGACGGCAAACATGAGCAGGTTCTTGAAGACGTGTGCTACTTATTATCGCCCGTGATAAGGCGTCACAGGATTTATGGAATTGGTTTGAAGAGAGAAAATCATGTTGTTGTTAGCTCATATGTGATCATTTTTTTTCATCGGAGAATTGTTTATTTGATAAAAAGCGTTTGAATAAATTGAATAGAAAATAAAGGAGTTGATGAATAACAGTGATGATTTTGAAACATATTTGATAGCTAAGACAAGACACTGATTTCATCCATGTAGTAAAATGAATTTTAGTTCTTATTCAGAACAAGACATCTCCATGTTACATTTTGTAGCTTAGGTATGAAGATTTTAATGTGACGGTGTGTGGGGCAGGCAGTTCAAATTTAGAATTGAGTTAGATTAAATTGAAAAGAAGTGTTTAGACAGTGACTGCAGTGCCTATGGTGTCGGTATCATATTGATTAAACCTCACAAAGTGTGATAGGCACATGTGCTGTGTTGTCAAGACGTGCACTTTATCGTTCCTTTACTGTTCCAATAATAAAGGATTAGTTTCTAAATCCAGAAACCTCATGCTTCAGAGCTATTAAAGAAATTACATGTCATCTAGATATGGCTCACAGACATAGCACTAAACGCTCGGATTCCCTACCAAACGCAATGTTTGGTAATGGACAACAGAGCCATGAAGAGAATCCTAATATATTGGTATATAAAAAGGTAGGATAACCATACTCACCTCACACCCACTGTACTTAATACCTTGCCTTACTATTAGTTGATTAGTATGCTATGTAATTACTATGTAATTATGGGGATGGTAATTAATTAATCGTCAGTTGATAGCTGGCTAATCTTGTTAGATATACACGAACCAAGGAAAAACATGATGCTGCCAAGAACCCTATCCTGTGAATTATTACCTCCCCAAAGAGCTGACAACAGAATTATAAATGTTGAATGAAGTAAAAAAAACAGTTTTTAATGGTATGGATTCAGGACAATTAATTTTCGGAATATGAAACAGAACTATAAATCACAAAAACAAATCGTTGCATTTAAAATTTCAAGAGGTTGAAGTATGCAGGAAAATTGAAATCCTGTTGTAAAAAAATATATATGTAACCATCGTTTTTCTCAAAATAGATTGTTAAGCACTGTTCCATTCTCTAATGTTGTTGTTAATAATGGATTAAACCTCAGCTCCTATATATTTATTGAAAATTTGTAATCTGAAGGATACATGTATGGTAGATATTGATTTACCCATTTAAACAAAGTTCTTAGGTACATAAACTAAGCTTAGTAATAAAAACATGTTATTGCAGGAAGATGCCCAGACATGATTTGACAGTTTATAGAAGTAAATCAGTTATATCCATGAATATGCTATCATTTAGTTCACTTTCAGACTGTGTAAATACTAAATATGACTACATGTAGTTTAACTTTATGATGCCAGTATTAAAGGATGATGTTGCTGTCTAACAATTTGACATATATTATGTGTGACAAATATAATTTTAACATCACTACAGTAAATTTGTACCACAATAAAGAGATAAAGTAAAATGGGGTTTAATGTCATTCAAGGACTAAAATATGGTAGACCTGCAAATTTATTTCAGTAATTGGCCAGAAAACCCATGAGGTTAGACAGGCAACCCAACTCTGTGTCACATTGAAGTGTGGGATCGAAACAAAGCCATTTGACTCATTGACAGACCCTATGATATAAAGTGCATACAATAGACCAGTTGGAAACTCAGCCACCCTGACATACAAAAGGAAATCAGTTGTTATAGAGTTCTGTAAGTAGAGAGTGGTAAGAGCGCAATGACAATTCCTCTGTTGAGTAGTTTTATATGTATAAGACTGTGAGGGGATATTATTTTGAATCCAACTGTTCATAAGAATAATTGATTGCCATGATATCATGAATACTGAGAAAAATAAATAAATGACACTCAATTTAAATATTTATTTATCAAATACTGCATTTATATTATTTCTCATTAAAGGTTCTTCCAAATCGTGTAAGTGAAAAAGTGATCTCTTTAGCAAATCTGAAAATAAAGCATCTGATATGTGCAGTGTTTGTATTGATATTGATACATGCTTGTATGCATGTATTCAATAACTATAAACTAGACTATCTGTATTCTCCAAACAAAAATTATTGGTGAACTGAAAATGTAACTGTTACAGTTCTCTCATTTAAACGATAACAATAACACTGATTTTTGCATCACTTCCAGAATCTTCTAATCATTGTTAGGGATCAACCATGGCGCAGATTCATATGTTAAAAGTTTGATTTGGAATCTACTAAATCATATCTATGACATATAAAACTGGTAGGCAGCAACATTGTCCTATAAGCCCGTAGTTATTTTAGAATACATTACTGTTTTCTAATACCTTAACCATTGAATTGATTTATCAATGACAACTCACTAGCTAAAGATGGAATATGATGTCAGAGAAGGGTGGCTATGTAAATGAATACAGTTTGGTAGTTAAGATGCTGGAGGTGATATTGGCATTTCTTCTTGAAATATATACACTTTGAATAATACATGTAGTTAAAAACTAGATAATTTAAAGGAAATATGCTGAAAATTTCTGTCAAATTGATTCACACTAAGCTGAGAAAACTGGATTTTTAAAATAAATCACTGTAACCTTGATTGTTATTGTTACTGCTATCACGATGATTAACAAAATCTCAATTATCCTGTTTTACTTTTAATAATCAACATCAAAGGATGTTGAACAGCAATTCGGATTTAATTCCAAAGAAAATCAAATACATAAGATGGTATCGAGAGTAAATTATGTTCTTTTCTTGTTAATAAATGTCTAATTAACAGTTTATAAATTATATAACCTTTCAGGCCTAAAGAAAGACATACCATAGGCAGATTTACCTCCTCATACATAATGCATATTGTTTAATCAAGGCATTATTAGCACAATGCACAACAGAAGAGAAGTGACTTCTCTTATAATAGGGCATTGCATCTGTGTATAGAAAGATATTTTAAAAGCGATTCCCGTGTTATTTCTTGAGATGTTTGAGATTATAACTGACTCATGACGCCTAATGTAGTGGTTCTTTATTTTTTTTTAACTTAAAAACAATTGAAGTGTATGCAAATTACGATGACACATCATTGAACTAAAACTGTAATGATGTTATCATTGTAATGTGTAGTTCCTTTAACATTTAATTTTGAGCACTTCTACTGCTTTCTAGTGTCATTTAAAAAGTGTTTATATCGGAAGGAGAATCTTACTGGTACCAGGTTCTGAACTATCATTTTGCAATACACTGAATATACATGTATACAGTCAATACTGAATGAATGAATGAATCTGGTTTTTATAGCCTGCTTTTCTGCTTCAATCTGGCCATGCAGTCTGCTATGACGATAATTTGCCAGGACAGCTATTGAATTCCAAC
Organism: Patella ulyssiponensis; assembly: GCA_963678685.1. NCBI lineage: Eukaryota > Metazoa > Mollusca > Gastropoda > Patellidae > Patella > Patella ulyssiponensis. The sequence goes on along the minus strand of OY783230.1, from coordinate 23,084,493 downwards.
TGTAAAGGGTTCTTTTACGTACACACCTATGTGTATACACGTGTCTTTGTTTTTTTTAATCCCATTCAAATGACTTGACACAGGAAACTTTCTCCACTGGGATCAAAACCTGGATCTCCTGAGTTTAAGGAGCCAGTGTTACGCACTCAACCACCGCATCAGCATTAATCAATATACACTTACACAAGCTGGAACAAAATTATATATTATTATAAGAAAATTCATGAATACCAATGCCTGTACATGTATGTGAATTTATTTGAAGATGATGGGGATTTGAAACTCCAAACAATGATTTGGGATGACTTTGATTTTTGTGTGACTTTAAAAATTTTCATGGCAGCATAAATGTTTTCGGGCAATGAGTGTGTCCAGAAATTTAACCTGCAGCTGCACACATTGTACATTCCTACTAATCATCATATGAAGGTTCCCATCATACATGTACAAGGGGGGTTGGGTGGCCGATTGGTTAGTGTGCACACGCTGTATCATACGGCCTGCCATTGAGTCAACTGGCGTGGTTTCAAATTCCAGGTTGTACGTGGCAAGGAGTAGGGTCGCCTGTTCAACCTTGTGGGTTTTCTCCGGGTACTCCGGTTTCCTCCCACTGCTAAAGACCCCTACGCGCAAGCAAATTATTGAAATAAAATTAAACCATGTTAATCCCGAAATGACCTAGTTTGTGTTGAGTAGACGTTAAACCCCATTTCTCTCTCTCTCTCTCATCATACAAAATTCCTAAGGTAGTGCATGGATATGGACTTCTTGACTACAAGCAGCTGCATATCAATAAATCAGCAGATATTAATATTTAACAATCATTTATACATGTTAATATGACAATAATTACAGTTATATACTATTGATCTTATTGCTAAATCAATCTCTACTGAATTTGTGTTAATGGCTGTTTGTTATAATATATTTATAATACAGGTATGATATCAAATTTTTACAATGTTGAATACAGTATACTTGTATATTAGATTATGGTACTACCACAGTGCCGGATTTACCTCTACCTTATATGCGGCTTCAATATCTTTGTTGGGGCGGGAGCTCCAGCCAAGTTGTATAAGATTTTCAACATTGTCATAAGCCTATGTGTGATTCACTGAAGTCTTAAACATCACGTCACTGTCAGCATCCTCTACTTTCCTCAATTGAGTTGGGATTGGTCTTTGGCCTATCTGGACTTTGGCCTATCTGGACTTCCATACTGTCCACATGTATGGCAAAAAAGGAGAATGTATACAATACAGTACATGTACATGCATACATGTACATGTATAGGAAATCTGTATTACATGTACAGTGATAATGATATGTTAAAACCTCATAAGTGTGGAAATTTTTCAATGCTAATGACATAAACAGTAGGATTCTACCTTTATTTTAGTTCAATAAGTACCTTTATATTATTATGATGATAAGCTTTGCTCAATAATTCAGTTTTTCAAGTAAGATATTAATATGGACAAGGTCAAAGATTGGTCAGCTTTTGTGGTCGCTTTGTGTTTTAATTGATTAGGTATTTTATCAATTAAATAGTACTGTACCATATGTACATGTAGGGTACTGTACCATATGTACATGTACAAGCTTAAAGGAGTTAAACTTCTTGGATGTACATGTAGGTCAAATTAAAATATTTGATTATTGATCAAATTTTGGATTCAAAGATTTGGTAGATGTCTGTTTGTTTATTGATTTTACATTAATTTTGTGATTACTCAACTCTGTTGATATTTGACATCCCATAAAACAAATCAACATAAGAATCCAGTGAAATCGAAATCCCAATCAAAATTTGTCAGTTAATTCTAATTGGTACATAATTTGTCTTCTGTTATTATTTGCATACCTATTTTTAAAGCTGTTTTCAAGATTTTGAAACTAGTAACCTATAAAGAGACATGGATATAGATGTACTGATTTACTAGAACACTGAATTTCTAATTGTTTTGCCAGCAATTGTCAATTGACGTTCTAAACTAATCTTCTGTTATTATCGAAGGTTAAAGAAAGTTTTTCGTTTGCCACCCATCCAATAAAATAAAACCAAGTACGAACAATCCAAACCATTTGACAGAATTCAAAGTCCTAAAAAAAAATGTTATAGGCAAAATAGTGTAATCAGCAAATGGACTGCTCCCCGTGTACAAAATACTTGACAAACAGTGGTAACAGGTGTCCGGAAGAGTAAGCTTACCCTGCCTGGCTCGCCACTGCTGCATCCAAACTATTAGGCAAAATGTCGGTAAAATAGTGTGATTGGCCAAGGAACTATCGGTATTCAAAATGCAAGTGATGACCTGTGTTAACGATGTAGTAGACATACATGTAATCAGGTAGATATCTAGAATAATACTTTATATGATACTTTATATAGAATTGATAACGATTGACTTTCGCCAATCCTATGAATAGACACCTTTATAAACTGTAACAACAAACCTGGATTTTCTTTTTGAGATCAAACGTAAGGTATTTTGTAATCCAGTACTCACAAACATGAAGGACTTACAAGGGCTAAGTGGGTAAGACATTGACCCTCTAGCCTTGAGGTTGGGTGTTTGATGCCTGCATTAGCAGAGAAAGTTCATCCAGATTTTCCGGTGTGGTTCATCCTTGTCAGTGAAGCAAGTAAAAGATACATGTACCTTGACAGTTGGATGAAGTGCCACTGTCCGGCAAAATGTCACTCATAGCTCACTGTGTGGCGTATGCCTGTCTTCAAGCCTTGAAATAACTGCTAAGGTTCAGCCTGACATCATGTCAGGCTGAACTGATTTTCGGCCGGACATTTCAGATTTTCAGCCTGACAAATACCATTATTCCATGCAGAGGAAAATTCCCTCATATAATTCATATTTTTAAAATACTTTATATAGAGTTCACAATTTAATGTAGTCACAAAACCATCGTCTCCTTCGTATGTTAACCACACGTCAGCATTGCATTTTGCTACGTCAGGTTTGATCCACTTTTCTACGGTTCTTATTGTATGTAATTTTCGAACTAGTGACGGCGATGGCCCCCGATTAGAAGTGTCATTTTGAGAGACATTAGACACAGTACCAGTTTTAAAATATTCTGGAACGGTCCCACTAGCCGGGATATCCCATGTCCGCGGGTTGGGGAAAATAAGAAGTTATTTTATTCGACATGTTTTCAAAGCTCGTCTATTTACATTCACATCGATGATCGGAAGTGTCCAACAAAGCGAGATATTTTAATTTTCGTATAAAAAGTCTCTCCCTAATTACACCCATAGTCAACTTGAACATTTTCTTGTAACATTTTAAATATTATTACTTTTATTACTAATAATTTGTATAATTACATGTCATGTTAGGTTTGATTTAGAGCTAATCATATACGAAAGTAACGCAAAGCTAGCTACTACACGTAGGCTCGAATAACCAGCGTAAAAGAGCCGATTCTCAATATTATCCATTATTTTATCTTCACGCGGCCAAGATACATGTATGTATTTTTGTAAATAGTGATAATTTTACTATGACTCGGGTCGTTGATATAACCAGCGAAAAAGAGCCTATTCTAAAAAATAATAATATTTTTACTATGACTCGGTTCGTTGATATAACAAGCGTAAAAAAGCCGATTCTAATAATTATTGATTATTTTATCCGCGCGCGGCCGAGATATAAATAGTAACATTTTCACTGTGACTCGGGTCGTTGATATTTTTGGGCCTGGATTTTGAGCCGATTCTATAAAAAAAAAATTGTAATATTTTTACTAGGACTCGGGTCGTTGATATAACCAGCGTAAAATAGCCGATTCTAAAAATTATTGATTATTTTATCTGCACGCTGCCGAGATATAAATAGTAACATTTTCACTATGACTCGGGTCGTTGATATTTTTGTGTCTGGATTTTCGAGTCTAGTAATAATTAGCGATCGACTCGAATTCGCGAATGAAATTACTATTTTTGGCTTACTGTTTTACTCAAAATCGGTCGGACATTCATGTCCGGACGAAAGGCAATTCGGCCTGTCAAAGGGGGTCAATTCGCCCGGACATTGTCCGTGTCCGGCCCCTTATTTCAGGGCTTGCCTGTCTTCATTAGCCCTGTTTGGAGCAAAACAGTAGGAAGTAAGACCCCATTTCATTTCATTTCCCAAACAAGAAAAACAAATAATGTTCATAGTTTCCACCAATTTGATGTGGTATAAAAGCTTTCAATAGTTTGTATTTGAAGATATATAGTTAAATCATTTGTATCTTAATTAAACTACTCTAACTTAAAATAGTAATGAAGACTATTCCAGGATTGATTAATACAATAGAGCAAGTGTAATGGATCAGAACAGAACGGATGAATGACATGAAAAATAAACAAAGCTCCTGGACATAAGGAAAACGGTTATTTGAAAAAAATCACCAAATTCTAAATTTAATTGCCAAAATTATATTTTTATCGCAATTGGTGAAAATGGCAATCGACAGGGTGAGCATTGAATGTTGGTATAGATACCCCTCACTGCGCTCGGCAAATCACCATACCTTTACAGAAATCCTAATACTATTTGTCGTCTTTATAGGATTGATAAAATGTCTGGGACATTACATGTATGATTCGTATTTACCAAGTTAATCAAATATAATATGGAAGTCTTTATTTTCCATGCATTGCACAGCTGCACTTTTCTGACTTAGTGACTGCCCTATTAAAAGTAGTCTCCCCACACATGATAATGAAGTATAGTTAGTCTCTATAAACCCTTTCAGCCAACAGCTAGAAGATCCTGGCTTTAGTATATAATCTTTATTGACTGGTTCAAATCAAAGGATTTTACGTAACAGATATTTTTTCCTCGTAGAATGTGTAGTACGTGACTTTAGACTTTGTGTACCAAGAAGCTTATAGTGAAGTAAGGCATTTAATCTGATTAGATTAGCAGGGATTATTTCACATTTAAAATCTTGTAATCATACAATGTACATCAATGTACATCCAGCGATAATTTGAACATCATTTTGAATTAAAGGCATTTGGTTTGTTTTTGTTCAGTTCTGACATTATAAAACCTCATAATTTTAATTATGGGACTGATAAAATATGGGATTTTCTAATCATAATTTAGATGTTACCTCTTTTTAAAGATGCATTTTTTTTATACGTCCACAATGAAATGCGGTCGTATATTGTCGTCGCACCCATTCGCATTTAGTTGGTGCAGTGGTGAATGCTCAGAGTTAATATTCGATTGACTGTAAATTTATACACAGTGTTTAAGGTCATGAGATGAAGAAGCCTTTTGATTTGCAGCGATTTCAGAGTTAAGGTCCTTGATCACTTGAAAAATCCTGTGGACGCTTTAGAGGATAAAGTTAATATCAGATTGACTTAAAATTGATACACAGTGTTTAAGGTCACGAGACGAAGAAATGTATTGATTTTTGGTGATTTCCGATAATTACTGCCAGATTTATGGCCCTTGATCACTTTGAAAAATCTTGTGGACGCTCTAATCCAGAGGCTACAACACCATTTCATTCAATCATTCACTCTAGAGGCTCACAGTTAATATATAAATTGCTTAAGGTTATGAGACAAACAATTGAAATAAATTCAAATGTTTTCTGATAAATACTTCATGATTATTGCTCGTAATTAGATTTTCATGTGTTATAAATGATCTTGTTCAGGACAAAAGAAAAAATAAACGACAACACTTGTTCACTGCCCAGGCTATCTTAAAACTGTCATACTATAGCAAGAACTGTCAGCATTTTATCGATATGCATCTTTAATTTTATGAAAGATTTAGATTAGTGATGGTCCGATAATCCGTGTCAACATCGGTAATTGACTGATAAGTGACATTGGTACAAATCAGTAATGGAAGGGCTGATATCTATTCAAAAGGACTTTGTAAATACATGTACATGTATCATTCGAGCTGTGAACAAATCATTATTTTTCTTGACACTTGGTACCTTTATTTTTGTTGCCGTCCGCGTGGTTATTTATACATAATGCAAGACTCTCATATAGGTCATAAAAGGAAAAACTAAATGACACCAAATCCTTATCGGTGTACGTTATTCTTTTAATCCTGATTCACACATCTTTTTATAAAGAATACTATTTTTGCACATATGCAAACAGACATTAAAATACTATAAGAGATAAGAATGGCTTGAAAAGTTGTAAACCTGGTTATCCTGAGTGTCAATGACTAGTTTCGGTGGTATTGAACTCTTCAGACTATGAATGCTGGTTCCATGGCTACTAATTTGTAGGGTTACCAGGGTTAGTCTTGTGGCGGGGGGTTTGTGAATTTGTTACTGGGGTCAGTAGGTTGCTTACCAGGGTTGTACAGAGGTTTAACAACTGATTGTTGAGATTGAAGTGCTAGTGTCCATGCTACCTTTGATGCCTTTGGTTGATTTGCAATATTGTTACTTGTAATAAAAGGGATTCTATATAGAGAAGGGTGTTGATGTTACACCCGTGAGAAGATTATGAGGCTAAATATAAATCCAAAGTTGGAGATGTCCCCCATTACATAGAGTTGTGTCTGATTATATTCCTCTTTATAACAAAACTTGCCTGTTGTAATTTTGTATTTGATGTTTTAAAATTTTAGAATGTAACAGTCGTCCAACGATGTCGACTGCTAAACAATGATGCTATTAATAGCACTCGTCATAGTCATACGGCAAAGTCAACGGACCTTGTTCGACTTTTGCTATTGTTAATCCAATCTAAATACTTCTCGGCATTTCTAACTATATTCTACCTTGTTTATTATTTACTTCAAAACGTAACCACCATTCAAAATATAATCATAAAGGCTAGAAAATGACATTATACTAGATTCGTTACGGCATTGAACACGTTTCATATCTCGTAATTTCTCGAATGAATTCTACTTTGGTTTTCAGTTAAATTAACCAATCATAAAAATTCTACTTGCAAGCGAGGAATTATTTCTTTATTGTCCAATCAATAGACGCCTTCTAATTTACTTTATTCTATTCTTAGTGACATTGTGTAATCGTAATATTATCGCCATCTGTCACGTACGAAGGGAAATTGAGTATTGTTTTGTATATTATCGTTATATTGAATTAAAAAAATGTTTCAAATGAACCAAGTTAACCAGGTAAATAAATAGCTACGGCCTTAGATAGTTTAAATTTTCATTAAAGAATTGTACATGTCTGAAAAAATTCCTGAAATTTTTGCGCGTGTAATGCCTTTAATAAGGCGAGTATAGCGTGCGCACGAGTAATGACTCGTAGCTCCTGACAAGCTCTGTTTTATGTTTAAAATTGATACCATACGGTTAACGGTTACTAACCGGTTAATAGCTACGGCTATTCGAATAACAAAAATTCCTAACCGTAGGAGCACTAATAATTTGTATCGTTATCAACATTCAATAACTCATAATATAGATCTATACATGTAAGATGGGTCTGTCCATCTATCTGTCTGCCTGTCACACTTTTTGGGACGCAATAACTCTGCTTCTAATTTGCCGTAGGTGTTTCCATATTGGGTGAATACCTTGATGGAGTTTGAAGATAAGCAATTTGATTGGTTGATGCTTTGGGGTGTGAAGTTTTGTATGGTGAAAAGAGAATATAATAACTTTTAGGTTTTGATACATGTACTATGATGTGAGCCAAAATCAGAATAGCAGGAATTAGCCTTAAGACTGATTTATGTTTTATGTATTATGATGGCAGCTGGCACATCTCTTGTTCTATCTTTGTAGCACTTAAAAGAGGCATGGTAAAAGATAAGAAACTTATTAAAAATATGTAGACTGTTTATGTCCATGATCTTTGGCCTTCTTCCAATTTATGACCACAGCAGTTAAGCATGATGATAGTGTACAGTTCACAATTGCTGATCAGTTTAGAGGGTTTGGGTGGTCGAGTGGTCTAATGCATGCACGTCAGGTCTTGTATCTGACAAGGAGAAGGGTTGCCTGTCAAACCATTGTATTGTGGGGTTTTTCTTCCTCCAGTTTTCCCAGCATTACTGAAGATCCCTAGTAGTAATTATCAAGTGAATTTTTAAAATGACCTGGCTTGTGTTGAGTTGTTGTTAAACTCTGTTTCTAAAGTCTTCTCGGTAAAAAGATATTCACAATTAAACTACAGGAAAATCCTTATCCATATTCTTTAAAAATATGACCAAATTATGAAAATGGTACTATGTCTGTAAACCTGCGATCATGGCAATTAATTGTAAGTAGGGTTTAATTATTAAACTTTTAATTGTAAGTACACTGTAGGGTTTAATTATTAAACTTTAATTGCCCGTCAGATTGGTTAAAAAGTCCCTTGCGTGGGTTACAACAACAAGTTGAAAATGTTTTAAAATGCAGCTTTCAGTTGCATCTCCTCTATCCCCATGGGAATAAGCACATTTATATAGGCACCAGCTAATAAAAATATTAATACCAAACTCAAAATCATTCAAGTCAACAGATAAATAAACATGAAGCACAAGGCCTTGCTGAAAAGTTCTAAGCCTGAAAAGGATAGATCATTGAATCAATTATAGACATAAGAACTGCAACTATACTGATATTTTCGACTTCGTACCATACCATCTTGTGAACTATCAATTTAAATCACCAGAAATGGACAGACCTGGCTATAGGACAGTCATCAAGTACCTGCAACTCAAAGGATTTGCCTCAACACAGAAACATGCCGACATGGTCTCAAGTTTTGGAATGATGCCACTTCCTTTCCACAGTAAAGAAATTGGCTGCAGAATTTAAGCTCTTGAATGTGGATCAGCTGATGTCCTGTGACAATCTGCGTTGTTTTGAAACAGATCTGAATAATTTTTTGGCCACATTTGTAATAGATGTGACCTGTTTCCAAAACTGAAAAAAAAACTAGCTGGTCATCATTTTCCTAGTAATGATGACATCATGTCAGCTGTGAACAACTTTAAGGATGGCTGACGAAACTTTCTTACTGATAGGCATTCAGGCCTTGCAACATTGTGTGGAAACCATCGACTTTGTGCAGGTCTTTCACAGATAGGCTTAGAACTCATCAGCCAGCCCTTGTACACTGTACAAATTAGGCAGAATTGAGAAATGACAACAAATGGATTTGTCTCACTCTCATGAGAAAATAACCCATATGAATATTAGTACTAGTTATTATTGACAGGTTGAATATACATGTATATAGTGTCATGTGTGATTAAAACCACTCTGATAATGTTAAAGTTAGGTATGATAAAATTAGGTAGGATGAAACAATCTGTAACAATAGCAGACACATATATTCTGACCAATATAGTGATACATGTAGCTACAATAAAATGTTTGAAATGCAGACCTAAGTAGTGTAGATGATAAATTAATTATCCACGTTTCGATGCCACAGGCTAAGGAGTCATTATGAAATGATCATGCTCTGGCATAACTGGTTGGCATTTGGGTGATATTGAATTATTGGTTCCCATAGGAATTCCATTAATTTCTGAGGAAATTGTCCCTTCACATTCAACGGATATCATACTACATGTAAGTGAATTGTCACAAAATATGTAGAATTGTAACTATTTATGACATGTATCAACACAATGTTAGAAGTTGTGCTAAATGTTATTTCCATATAATGTTTGTTCTGAAGATATTTGTATTTATTTACCCAATCTATAAATCAGGAACATGTTTTTTTTCTATGCCCACATTTGAATATGGTCATATAATTACACTGCCCTGTTTCTGTTGGTTCATAAATTGCCTTATAGATGCACTGATAATTACCCATAGAGTTTTTTCCCTTAATCATTGAAAAATATTTTGGGCATTAAAATATGAAGTGTTTGTGTCATCAGACAAATGTCTTGGGGAACGGCCTGACCCTCCCACGACCAGTCCCTCAATATAGTCCATAGATGTACAACCAGCTTGTTTCAGTGTATCCCGATTATTGGGATGTCGGCTTTGATTTTGTTGGCAAATCACAGCTGCAATATCTGGCAACATCCCTTTTAAGTTTGGTTGAAAGAATGATTGCTTGTCATTTCTTCTGGGTTTTCTAAGGGTGTTATTTTCAGCGAACTATTACTGTAACATATAGTTACTAACTGCTTTATATACTTGAACTTTATTTCCATCTCTAACACAGGCTACTTCTGTGAGGACAGGAGTAGGGTCGCTTGTCCAGCCTCGTGGGTTTTCTCCTGGTCCTCCGGTTTCCTCCCACTGCTAAAGACCCCTACACGCAAGCAAATTATTGAAATAAAATTAAACCATATGTTGATCAAGAATTGACCGAGTTTATGTCGAGTGGACGCTAAACCCCATTTCTCTGTCTCTCTCTTCTGTGAGCACAGGTTATGGAAGGTTAAAAATATAGAATTCTTATCTAAACCATACTGCTATTTACTTCATGTTTTATTAGTCAACTTCTACACATGCTTCAACCAGATGGTATTATGGAAATCTATTAGGTACAGAACTTAGCTTCTGGTTCCTGAAAGTTTTCAGAAGTTCTGGAATGATTACATTATTTTTTATACCATAGGCTAAGCTACAACTGACCTACTTTAGAGCATGGTTATCATAGTGTCTGTCAGTAGGCTACTGTTAATGGAGTTGTCTACTGTCTGTTAAAATATTCTGTGGTACTTTGTTCCTAAATGTTTTGTACTTTTATACAAAGTTAACTTGAATAATGCACCTTGTAGGATATAGATAATGAGCTAATCATTCTTGCTATAATAGTTTAAAAATGCATAATGGAATATGTCAATCTATTTTAAATTTAACTCAATGGTCTTTATTTTGAGCAAAGCTATCATTGTTTGAAGTTTTGACAGGAAATAATGTAAATAGTCTCCTCTGTCAAGTACCATTGTTACGATAATAAACAAAGTCTATATTTTCCATTTCAACATTAAATGAAGATATTGCAGACGTTGTATAATCCCCTCAATATTTTAGCCATCCTATGGTTTAGAAAGTTGATAAATATATATACCGGTATCTAATATATAACATTTGAAGCTCAAAATAAGGCCTGCAAACAGAAAGACTTAAGAACATAATGCATCTTTAACTTGATACCTTTTAACCAAAATTTTCAAAATATCCTTCTTGCCTTTATCAACATTGCAAAATTGTTTGGCTGAACATGTAAATATCTTACCAGCCCCTCCCCCTTTCAAGAATTTACCTGAGAGGCTTAGAAGCCTGAGGTTTTTCTTCTTATTAAATTTGAGAACAAAGAGACAAAAAGGAAGACAGATTTATATTTAATCAACAATCTAGTAGAAAGCTTTACATAATTCATGGTTCAATCAGCACCACCAACTCCTTTTAATCAAATGTTAATTTTCATTTAATATCAGCTAATCACTTATCAAATGGTACCATCATCACATGTAGTTATTGTCTATGTAGCACTCTCATTACTTTTATCTGATTCACTAGTTCATTATGATCTTATACATAAATCATGAGTTATCAAAGTACTCAGTACAGCATGACCTACTAGTTATAACTCATTCCTAAACAGTATTTCTGCTTTTTAAGTAACCTAATCAACTGGATTATATGTCTTCATATAAAAATATTTTAATTAATTTTGTTGATAAAAAATACCTGGATGAAACAAAAACAGATGTTGACCAACCCTTGGGGAATCTATGATTAACGAGTACATAAGTGAGAAAATAATATTAAATGTATGTATAGCCAGTGGTTTCTATACACATTACAGCAAAGTTCACAGCAATCTTAATAATATTAATTGAGCCATCTTTACTCAAAGTCGCAAATATAGACCTCCTGTAAACAATGACTTTGCCAGTATTTTACTGAAACACTCGTAACGCCCTCAGATGCCAGTGACGTCACAGTGACCGAATACAAACATGTATTAGGAATGGTTATTTCTTCTTTACCTATACAAACCGTGATGTGTACTCATTAACGGGCTTCAGACGGCCGAATGGTTAGCATGTGCCCACTGATCATTAGGTCTGTAATTGAGTCAACTGGCATGGTTTCAATTCCCAGGTTACATGTACATGTATATGTGGCAAGGAGTAGGGTTACCGGTCCAGCATTGTGGGTTTTCTCCGGGTTCCCCAGTTTCCTCCCACTGCTAAAGACTCCTATGCACAAGCAAATTACTGAAATAAAATTGAATTATATTTTAGTCCTGAAATGGCCTAGTTTGTGTCAAGTGGGCGTTAAACCCCATTTATCCCTCTCCATTTGCCATTCATATTGAAACCTTAGTAAATTCTTGGATTATTTTCTGCCAACTTCTTTTTCTGCCATTTAATTGCAGAGTCTGTTGTATGCTTTAAACCCCTCAATGTTCCCCAAGAAATAAGAACTGCTCCCTTAGTCAAGCTGGCAGACATAGTGATACTCAGACATTTTTTGTCCAATGCTTGCCCCATGAGAGTTTTTCAGGGAATCTGGTATATTTTTTAACAAGATTGGGTTCTTTACTTTCTAATTTGCTATACTTTTATTGGAAATAACTATCCTCAATTAGGTAGATAATTGTAATTGTAGTTTTAGTTTTACATTATATCTATTTAAAGATGTGAATTCGTTAGAGAAATGTGATACCTACAGTATTGAATTCTTGATATATTTTTAGTTTTTCTCTCCATTGAGAAAAATGACAGGAAGTCTGTGTTGACATAAGGTAGAGAAACCTCTTGAATATCAGTCAATATTTGATAGTGTATTTTTAAATGTCTATTTTGGTATGAGTCTATGGAATGGATTCTTGTTGGTTTCCAATTGGTATCTCACGGGGATTCTGTTTTCCTCTATAAATTTCTACCTTGTTATTTCATTGGTATTGCTTACATCAGCAGACAGAGGGTTTTTAAATAGTCACCATGGTGACACGACTGGTAATTTTCCTGCTTGATCTTTTGTATTGATCAGGAGTAAGAATGGTGATAAACAGAGCAAAGATTTTTAAGCATTTCCCTTGAAATTTATCGATACTGCATGCGTTAATGGTCGCTCCAAGAATCAGTAAGTCCAATTTAGTATATAAATAAATGTAGAGAATTAACATCTGGCGGTTTATGGAGACCTGATATATGTGAACCTATATAGTAGTTAAGGAAGTAAACAGTAAAATACATTATAATTCTCTTCCACTCCCAGACACCTTGCTTACTACCAAATGTTTGGTTGTGAGATTTGAATTTTAGGATTTCATCATGTCTAATTGTTTTGTTATATGTAGTAACATAAACATGTGGTTGTTCAGTTAATACAGTAGGTATTCCTCCATAACAATGTATTTTGAGAATCTGTATTAATGGCTAAGAAACAAAATAGAACAATCCTATTGTGTTCCTTTGGGTCTTATACCGTGTGAAAACTGATACGGTAATAGTGTCAACCTTGTACAACTATTTATATTGAGGTATGGGCTCATCTAGATCTACAGTATAAAACTCTGACCACCAAAGATTGTTCATTATTTATATGTATAAGATTTTAGATGTAATTAACGGCCTACACCTACAAGGTTTGGTATAATCATGGCATCTGTGAAACTAATAAGTTACATATCATAACAGTGCATTTCAAGTTCACTTGCAGATATATTTAGGTTAGGTCAGTACAGTGGCATGGTGGAACGGTCACAGCAAGGGGGGAAAGTAACTGCAGCCAGAGTACAAAACAAAATATCGGTTACGGTGGGAATCTGGGAAGTATTGAGCATCCTATTTTGTTGTTAAAATGGTTTTAGGTTCTATCCCCAGCTATCAGTAGATGCTTGCTGTCAGAGGTATGGAGCAAAGTGAAATTGTGTTAAATATTCTGTTTTTCATTTCCAACCGGGCTAATGAAGACATGTGCCATAAAAGAAAATTTCCACCTACTCTATATCAAATTTCCAACAACCAAGGTTTTTTTTTTTTTACAAAAAATCACGTTTTTAGCTTGTAGTCCTTCTAGAGGTCATAATTTTTATTCCGATTTGAAAAAAAAACCCCATTCGAACATGTCATTGTCATACCTTGATGATAGTTGAGTTCGAAGTTTTGTGAAAATCAGGTCGAAACTGCCAGACATAATGGCTGCTCAAAGAATTCAGTTTTGTTTATAAAATTTTATTTGACAGTTTATACATAATGGCTGCTCAAAGAATTCAGTTTTGTTTATAAAATTTTATTTGGCAATTTATACACATAGAAAATGTTAAGAAAGCCTTCTGGTCCTTAAAATGTGGATAAATGTTTGTGTCAATATCGAAAATGATAGGAATATTAATGATTCATAGCTACTGCTACCGGTAATCAAATATGTTGGATTTTGATATTTGATTAGCAATGGCCAAAATGTGTACCAGGTATCGCAAATTGCGCTGCGCTACTGGTTGTTTGCTGCCCTGTGTGCAGATGGATAGCTTAACTTCATGGTAAAGTTATGTCCTAAGTTCAAACTGACTAGTGGTTAAACAGTTTTTATACGCCCACATATGACTAGAGGCTAAAGTTAACCATTAGGTCCCGGGTTCAATCATGATTTTGGCTAGAAAATGCCCCAGGAATTTCGATCACGGTTTCCCCCATACTCCGCGCAGCGTTTCGTTTGATTAGAAGTAATCACACTACACACTGCTATTATGAGTGGATATTGTTGTTTTAAATTTTGATTGGTCATTAATCCGACTACCAACCAATCACTAGCTGCCCTACAAAAGCTTTACATTTAAAACGAGTGCCAATATTGGACCAAATATGTTTGCATAACGTTATGTCATGGCTCACGATTTTATTATGCCTAATTAACCCGTGCACAGCAGAATACTGCAGTAAAACTAATTGCATGACAAACGAGACTATCAAGTCGAATGAAATGTAAACAATACTGTTTGGAAACGAACATATTTTCACCGTTTTTAATACCTTAAATCACTGTCCAAAGTGTTAGGGAAGACCCAGATTAAACAAAAGATTGTCATGTTGCTGTACTTAAAGTGATAGCTTTCATTAAACAGAAAGAATAGACACACTCCCGCATAAGTTCAAGAAACAGACGCTATTCCAGCAATGGCCAGAGAGGGATTTCTCGGGCCATTACTTCAGGAATATGGGTTTCCCCCCTTACAAGGACAGTTTCTGGTTATTATGATAGGATGAAAAAACAAGGTCCTGTGTACACACCTGCATGCACATAAAAGAACCCTTTGACAGTTAGAATTTGAAATAAGAGCTGGTCGTAGCTTGTTGTCCAGGCAATATTTTCCTCATAGTACACTGTATGGCAGATGCCGGTCTTAAGTAGTCTAGTCGGTGCAGAAAAGTAACATGCTAAACCCCCATTTCACTTCATTTCACATTTTAAGGTCCATCATCAAAATGGATTCTTGCACATATATTCCACTGTTATATATATCGTTTAGTGTACAAGTATGTTTTACATGATTTTAGAGTTATGGAATAATACACCATATTGCTAGTCCTTCAATTGAGCAGTATAGCGAGAAACAAAATCTTGACAAACCTAGGTGAACACACCCATTTACATTTTAGAGTTATGTGTGATGCATTCCACTTCAACTAGTATTGCACATATTCCTGAAAATGAAGATAAGGTGACTAAGCACCAATTTTCTTGCATGTCAGTCCTATCCTTATTGATATAATGTATTATTTGTAGAATTGAAATACTTGAGAAGAATATCTTTTCACTTTGAAGTGATTACATCGTTTTTATTAATTAGTATATACAGTACTGGTCAGGCGGAGGTACGAAATTCCCCCTTGGTCCGACCTGGGTGGAAATGAAAAATCGCGGAGTACAGCTTATAATTCCGCTCAGGTCCCGCTCTGAATTCCGCTCTAAATTTCCGCCGCGAATTTGAGTAAACCGCCGACCACGGCGGTTTTGTTAAACCACCGACGCCCGCGGGTTTGTTAAACCACCGAACCAAGCGTGAGTTTTAATATTATGAAATTATTGTTACACGTATGCTTACATTGTATTCGTATCCATTAATTTAGAAGTCCAATTCCGAAAACAACATTATCGGCATGCTTGTAAAAGTCCGAATTAAAAAATATTGATATATTATCGGTGTCAGCATCGATGTATAATAAACAACATCGCCGACTCGTGTGAGTTTGTTTTGTTTTTGTTTTACATCTACGGCATATAACAAACCTTTCAAATAATATTAATCATCTGGACGAACATTCGTAAATAGGTATTATTCGACTTTATTTAACGTCCGTTTGGCTGTCCATTTATGCCTTATACATTTACACACATCTAAGTATTCTGTTACTATGTTTTTGTTTTTGATTTTGTTTTAAAACAATGTGCAACGAAGCCGTTTACCTTTTATGAATGTCGGCAAAGAATAAAGCAAAGTGAGTACACTCATTGTTACAAAGCCGTGGTTTCAATCCGAAACGTGTTGACATTGCTATTACAAGTGATTCTAGAGCTTTCATTCAAATAATTAAAAAAAAGTGAGCACACTCTCAGTTTTAAAGCCGTGGTTTCAATCCGAAACGTGTTGGTATGGTAAGTGTTTTTTCTATTAAAATATTGTTTTATTAGACAATACAATAAATCACAAAAATGGATTATTAAAAACAGGCGAATATGCGATACAAGGATGTGGGTCAGTTCATCCCAGGACCGGACTGTTTCATCCCAACCTAATTTATTATCGGGATGTTTCATCCAGGTCTGTTTCACCCCCTTGTTATTAGAATAGCAGTTAACGGAGTTATACTTATTGTTAAATAAACTGTTAAACACTTACTTATTGTTAAATAAACATTACTTTATTATTTATTGTTAATGTATCTATCTTCTTACAAATGTGTAAAGACAACTCAGCCCCCGCCGCATGTTTTTATTACTAATCCCTAAGTAATTATTATGGATTAGTAATAAAAACATGCGGCGGGGGTTGAGTTGTATTTACCCATTTGTAAGAAGACAGATACATTAACAATTTGGGCACAAAGCCGCCACCGTAACAAGTCGGTGTTTCCGTTATAAACATTGAAAAAAATTCAGAACAATGTCCGAAAATTTGGTCAAAAAATGTATTTTACACACATAATTTTTTAGCGTAAATTAGTCGGAATGTGAAAAAGGAATTCCTTGAGGCGTGATCAGCTGAAATCTGCAGTGATTACAATATGTCAAGTTCACGTGCGACGCCGTGTTTGATATTCAATTTTATACCGATATTATAGAATCCTAATTATACATATTTCTTGAACGGTAGTGTCATATTTATTTCTGTATATCTAAACGGTCGTGGAATGAAACGACCTGCTCCCTGATACAACACTTTTAACCAAGTATGCCTCGATAGATACATTACTTCATTAATACGTTCGATATTTTTAAAACTTGCATCGTTCAACTATTTACACACATAAATGCTGGCCTTACCTTGGACGAAAGTGTTGTTTATTAAAAAAGCCATTTCCATTCGAACAAATAAGTTACAAAATCCATTTTAAATCGGTAAATCACACCTCAAGTTATACCTTCGGATTTAATTCCCAAATGAATGAAATGCCTTAATCTCCTGTTTTTAAGCACATATCGCCAAAAGTCACAGTCAACCTTGCTGAACACATGTACATTAAAACTATTAGTCGGATAATACCGTGATAACCTTTTCATTTAGGCACCAAGGAGTCTGAGTTAATGCATACTGTCAATCAAGTTTCCAAATTAGGTGAATTCACACGTGCCATCAAAAGGAATTGATAATTGACTATAATAGATTCCCCCTTTAACAAATTTTTACCATGTCATGGTCTTGTAAACAATATTAGGGTTAGGGTAGGGTTAGGGTTCACCGATATCTATTATTAGGGTTAGGGTTGGGTAAGGCTTTATTCAAGTTTATTGATACCCACATTTATAGTATTTCTTATAGCGGCAGACTAGTGCACCCGCGGACGAGTGAGACGCTCTCAGTGTATTTTTAATTTGGCACAAAAATCATCGCTCATATAGCACCAAGCCCCTTTAACTAATACATGCTTTTATTGTGAGGCATTTTCCTTTGTACTCTTTGATCTGTCCTCTCTGATGCGAGAATTAATTACTATTAATCTTAGTTCAGTCCGGACAAGACTCGATTCATAAGATCTTGTTCTTAAGTGTTTTATTGAAAGCTTCATCGATATGTTCACTGGAAAAATGAAATTTAATATTTGTTGCTGTGATAATTATTGGAAAAAAACCGAACCGGATTATTTTTTAGGAAATTTATCGCCAGACAATTATATAAAAACGGTAAGCAGTTTGTGTGTTGCATTTATAAGTTAAAGGATAAAAATAAATATATACAAAACACTTAAATTACTCTCCGTACTTAATATTATTCACAACTGTAATACCGATGTTTATTGGGCAGAGTCAGTATGGTCACTTCTAAATATATTTGCAGACAAGCTGTCGGCAGTGCTTACCGAATTCACGAAACATGGTTTCGTTGCCTTGTGTAAAATTAAGAGTTGACATCTAAAATAGTTACATAAATTGTAGATTTCGATACGTAATGTTACGGAATAACCTTAAATCAATTGAACACGAGTAAAACTGCATGCTTTCTGAGATGGTTGGATTATGCCTACGTGTGAAGATGGGTGTATGCGTTTCTTTGATCTGTTATATACGGTTATATCACGGGATAATTCTGTTATTGAAACCCAACTGCTTGGAGATGGTTTTCATTTGTAACCGATATCCTATACATTTAGTGAAATGCTGAAGCAATTATAGTTTAAATATAACCTTTGTGTGTAAAATATTACTATTGGACAGACTTGTATTATCAATATGGAAATTTCTATCTTATGGATTTGCATCGTGACGCGTTTTTCATCTTCTTTTTAAGATTTTAACAGACTTATTCATGTAATTTGTTATTAAATCTTCATAGCTAGTTCTCGTTTGTCAGCCATTTTTATAAATTTAGCGCAGTATTTGATTTGATCAAATTGTTTAATTATGTTTCAACTTATTGGGAAAAGGAGGCTAATCATATTCCAATTCCGCTACATGAAGTTTTTGCGGGCCGACTATATTTATTTGGGACTATAATCCGCCGCGGTTTTTATACTTTCGCGGACTATAATCCGCCGCGGTTTATATATTTTCTAGGACTATAATCCGCCGCGGTTTATATATTTCCGCCGCGTTTTTTCCGCTCAGAATGCCGATATTTTCGCGGACTGCAAATGAGAAAACACCGCGATTCTTGAGCGGAAAAAACTCGGACCAAGGACTATTTTAATACCTCCACCTGACCAGTAGTGTAATGGCTAAAGCAAACATGTCAGGCAATTTTTCAAACAGAGTTCTAACATGCAGTGTTTGAATTTGTTGCTGACTAGAAAGCTAGTGGTGGTATGTTAATCAAGATTATATTGATTGAATGTTCATCATGTATAACAGCTCATGGCTGTGGAAATACATAGTGAAATCTTCAACGAGAGAACAGCCTCCCTTCTCGCCCATCTTTTCTTGCTAATTTTCTTGATTGACAGACCAAATCTAGCCAAAATCAAGATTTTACTGTTGACAAAGCATGGCCGTAACATGAAGCCAGTGTATTGAGCCATAAGTGTTTACTTAGGGAGTTGAGGCCATTATATAGATTGGATAGAAAGCTAGTAATTAAATGGAAAATGCACCTAGTAATAGAAAAAGCCTGTGTTGATCATTGGATACAGTTTTCCTTGCACAATAGAAAAGGGGGTCTTCAGTTTTAATCTGAATGCAAACGCTAATGATCTGGTTTCCTATACACAAACTATGGCCACACAGAGCTTAAGGCAAGGCGGGAGAATAAAATTAGCCGAAGTTGGCTGTAGGAATTGATTTACTAGGTTGACGATCTAAATCTGCCTAGTTTCATGGTACAGTTCTCGTGCCCTTCATTGACTTTGACCAGCGTCAGTAAATTTTGATATCCACTAGAAGATCTATGGTTAGTCCTCTCGACTCTAATCTTTTCTTGTAGTAAACGAATTTGATGAACTTGACACAGGAGGACATTTATTACCAATTACCTTGCCTTCTTCAAATAGAGCTACATTTATTCTTTATTACATAAATCTTCACTTTGTATGAAAGGCAATTTATACATAGTTTACCATCAGTGTATAAATTGTTAATATTACACTAGTCAATTTCTAATAATAAGTATTCAGGATGCTATCCTAATTTAATTCCAACATTATAAAATCCCATCTCTTGTCAGTTTCTGATAATAACCGTTCCGGATGGTATCCTAACTACTACATATAAATAATCACAGGGTCCATATTCACAAAAACTTCAGCTAACATATTTTAAGTATGCAGCCCTTTTATTGGTCTTTAGATAAATATGGAATAATAGGGTTTTAACTCTAAACCAATCAAAATATATAAAAGTTTAAATTTCGTAAAAGAAGTTGTAAAAATATATACACAATTAACTTGTATTGTTTCCAATGTTGAAACAAATATATAAGTTTAACCAGTCAATTTTGAGAATTATTTACAAGGACGTATGTGGGGTTGGGACTTTATAGCTCTGAGATTATGAATCAGAGTTTTATGACATAATATTACACTAATGTAAGGGATTTATTCTCAAAACACTCAAGCTAAAAACATTTTTCAAATATAGTGATAAAGTATAGTAGAAATGCCCTCTGATATAAATCCTACAGGTAGTCACAGAAGTGTCGCAATATAACAGATGATGCCACAGCCAGATGTCCATGATGTCCAATCAGTGTATAAAGAGATTGCAAAAACATTATTTATAGAATTATGACATCAGAATATTTCTACATGTATAGTACTGGACATATTGTCTGCTACTAGTACTACAGATATTGCTGGATAAATATGTTGAGTTTATGTTATGTTATGTGTGGTGTTATGGGTGCTAGGCAATTCTGATGTGTCATTTATCAAAGTCACTTCTACTGACACTCTCTCACAAACTAATCAATAGGCAGTTAGATGTTCTCAACTTTGATCTTGAAAATTTCCAGGCTTCTTATGGAATCCTATTTTCTTGAAAGGGGAGTTGCTGTTAAAAGTTAAAGTGAGACATTCAAAGTTTATTTTCTACATAAAATTTGTGAACTGTTTATGAAGTTTTCTCACTATTTGTTTTTTTTTGAAGACTTTGTAATAATCAATCCAGAACTTTCATAATAAAACCTTTGATTTGTTGAAATGACTCTCAGTATAGCTAATTATCAACAACCTGAGCAAGTATCTACAATAAAAAAAACAGATGAGTATTCACCAGGTAACTGATGCTCTACACCGAATTTTGATCAGATTCTACATTCATAACTATTCAAACAATTCCAAAAAAGTTTGACAAAAATCTATGACAAAATTTCAAAGACAGGCAAATTACACACTTTGAATGATTCTGAATTTTGATAAAGTGTAAAACTACACAAACAAATCTTTATTTAAAGTGCTGACCTGTAGTGGGAAGGTCCACTGGACAGGGAGAACAGCCACGCTATGATCCTGGGACCATTTTGCTTGTTTTTGGTTGCCTCTTTAAAGTTATTGTAGCAGCGATGTTTATATTTGGTAGATTGTGTGTGTATATCTGGTGGGGATGTCTAGATTGTTTTGTCCTTCCTTTCCAGTTATGTCTTGAATATTATGCTTCCTATTAAATTGGAACAGGAACATTTGTTGGGCTTAGTAGGAACAGGTGATTGGATTTTGTGCATAAAGTAAAAGGTACGATTCACAACAGAATGATAATAGTACTCGGACTACACTCATTGTAATGAGATGGAATAACAACACAACTGTGCCGAGAATGCTAACAAACAGTTGGCATATGATAAAACCAATAGGTACAGGCAGCCTTCTGTTTCCTTCCATTTATTTATACACAAAAAATATACATAGTATGTATGTTATTATTATGTGGTCAGATTATTATTGTTTGTCTATTAACAACTGTTTGTTATTGTTTCAGATGGAGACTATTGTCGAAAGAATGCAAGATGAACATACTGGGGTACCAGTTAGAACTGTTAAAAGTTTTATGTCCAAAGTGCCAAGTGTTTTCACAGGTAGGTCACTGTTTGACCTTTAAGATATTTTGGTTATAGAATCAGTGGGGTTAGATCTGGCAATATTAGAACAGGTTGTTACAATACATATGATCCAACGCTTGCCAGTTATCAATTCGTCTAATTCCATATATATCTCCAAACATGCTATTTGTAAATCTTGGAATGATTATAGTAGCAATACACAGAGTTAATTCTGTGAAATATCTAATGGACCATATAGCTGATGATTGAATCTGTTGGAAGTGACTTAACAACAGTTTGACATCATGTTAATCAAATGATTGACTTCTATTCATTGTGATAATTAACTAATAGGTAACATAGTGGTACCAGATGGGGACTTGGGTATTATTTTAGATACACTCAAATTTGAATGTTTATATATATTGTTGTTGGTCCGTCTGTTCATAAATTAATATACAGTAGCATTAAAATTTGAGTGAACCGTTTTGTTACGTATTCGCTAATTATTACAACAAATAGAAGGCAGTCATTTGATTAACATGATTCAAGAGACTACATTATTATTATCACTCCACTCCATTCCAATTTTAGTGATTTCTGGTAACTTTTAAGATTATTGCCATATTAGCTGCCAACCACCTTCGTGTGGGGCTCTAGTTTAAGAACCTGGATAGCTAAGTTAAATCAAGTACAGATCTGTACTATACATGTAGGTTAAAGTAGGTCTGTGAATTTACCTGACACAACTGTCCTTTTCATCAATATATATTTGAATATTCCCTCAGACATGTGGCCATATATCCTGGCTATAACTGTCTGAGTATCATTCCATACAGATCAGTCTGACATAAGTCTTTATACCATGTATAAAAAAAACCCCTTCTCTGAACCCTGAGAATCAAAATATCTGATTATTTGAAAGAGTGTGAAAAAAATATTAGTACTAGTAAATTTAATGTAGGACATGTTTGAAGATGATAATGTTGTGTCAAATATAGGTTAATTATAGATAAAGATATCCTAAAAGCATAAAACCGAACATGTGATGTGTAAGAGTTTGTAAATATAGATCATCAACCACTTAACAATTATCTAGTTTAGTCAAACTTCATTAGAACATAACATGTAATAACATGAAACCTAGTACCGTAGCATAGGTATGCTTTCTCTACCATTACAATCAGTGATGTGAAAATACTCCTCTTTAAAGTTCCAATAGCATTTTTTTAAGTTATATTTTTAAAATGTATTAAAATAAAGCCCTAAAATAGATTGAACCTTTAAACAATCCTACCTTGTTAAAGAATAATCCTATTAATCCTATAATTCACTATTGCCAGTTGAGAAATTGGCAAAAATATCATTTTCAACTTCAAATTCAAACGTTTGAAGATGGCCGTCCATGGAGAGGAATGGGAAAACAAGGGAGGTAATTGAGTAACTATTTCCTCAATCAGCCTGTGTCAGCCTTTCTAATGCTCAAAAAATTTTGCCCATGATCGTATAATAGTGAGTTGACAACCTTTTGAGCAAAAGACATAGAAATAATTCTGTTTTGACTTTCTTAGAAAATATGAAATTGGAACTTTAAAGGACAAGAAATGGATGGAAAGGGGTGTAATACCTCATCAACACACTATTTCAGTCATTTGGTGACTAATATATCATTAATATTATTTAGTATGGTCACATAAAAATCTAGAGATTCTTTAAACATCACCTGTAAAAGATGTCCTATCTTCATTTGTCCACTTGGTGCAGAAGAGTGGGACATTAAACTTCATTCCCATGTATACAACAGAGGTTGACCAGTTTTCTGTCACATTTACCGTAAGTGATGCGGCTATATACTATCCTCATGAGACCCACATATATAGAAACATTCCAAAGATTATTTTTGACTTCTGTCAGATTTTGAATCCAGGACATTCTTGTTTGGATTGCAGTTCCCAGACTTCCTGAGGAGCTTTCTTGGTCAACTGGGAACATACATGTACTCAAGACCTTCTGGTTAGCGAGCCAGTGCATTACACACTGAGCCATTTCATCTCCTGTCTGTACTTTGTAACTAGAATACAGAGTAACCTGTATACTTGTTTAGAAACATAAATATGCTGTCCTGCATGCTTGTAAATACACAAGTGGTAGGTTATGATGTATAGTAGAACATTAAATATATTATTATGACACCTTTAAATGTCTACACTCAGTTAAACATGCATTATGCAAGAGCTAAATCTGCCTATTGCAGGTCTTTCTTTAGTCCTGAATTGTTATTTAAATTATTAATTAGACATTAATTAACATACCCAGACCATAATCAACTCTTGATCCCATCGCTAGCCTGCAATCTTGGGTGGATTATGATCTGATTTACTGCATAACTTTACTTCTCGATTTTATTATTAAATGGATAATCGAGAATGTGCTTTTTACCGTACTGACTTTAGTTATGATGAACGAGGCTAGGTGGAAATTTCACTTGCTTAATTTTCGGTTCATAGTGGACCAATTTGACTGAAATTTTCATCAAATTGCCTTTACATTATCTAGTTTTTAACTATTTAGTGAGAACTGCCAACTCATTATCTAATCCCCCATAATGTATCTTTAATTAAATTGACAAATATTTGATAATTGTATGGTACTTTGGTCATCATTACATGGTCTTTATAGATATATTCTCTAAGGTATTGTTTATTACATCCTTGGTACCTTAACTGACAATAGAGCCACATGAAGTCTATTAATTATTAACTCTGTTAGTAGCTGGAGTATTATCCATTGTTCCTGACTAGATCTTTCACTCAGCAGGTCTTCAAGAACACTTGTTGTCATTTGCTTCATGAGTTTCTGTCTTCTTTGAATAATATGAAAAATCCTTTAAATTTACTGGCCATGTGAATTAAATTAAAGCAACTACATGGCAGTAAAATCTTTTTAATTATGAGTTGTATCATGTGTCTGAAATTTGCTTGATTCTGGTTGGCTGAAATGTCTGTAAATGGGCATTAACACTCCTCTAAATTTGGGGTGATTCACGGGAACAGTATTCAGTCCTTACTAGGAACAGTTCCTCAAAGCATTCCGTATACATTATATGAGCATGCATTTGCAAGTGACAGTAACCCTTATTTTCTGCAAGACCTTGACCGTGACCAACTTAAAATAACGTTTCTGTGAAGAGTTCTGCACTTAATCGTGCTGAGAATTTGATGTTTAGCTTAGTAAACTTTTAATATGACTTCAGTATATTGGAATAAAGGGCATGACTCATAGGTAAAATAAATAAACTAATTACTTAATTAGAAGACAACATAGGTGTGTATAATCAGGAGATACAAGTAATAAAACTGTGAATAATCTTTTATCATGAGTAATAAGTAGGAGGATGGTGATGAAGCAAAATGAAAAGTTTTCATACAAGGCAGTGACTAAATGCTAACTAACCCAACTCTTGACTCACCTGAACTAACTTTGCAACAAAAACAAGGGTTTTGACTGATTTTTTATTTGGGCTTGGGGGGGGGGGGGTGCTGAAAAGGAACTATCAGAAACTCTCAATCTGTAAGGACCCTCTGCAATTAGGATTAGTTAGGGTCTTTTAATTGCTACCCTACTTGACAAAGGTGCTGTCCAATGTGAACTATATATCAAATGTTATTACACTATTATATTGTTGTGATGCAAGGCTCTTCCTGGAAACATTGGTTGCTAATATCAAGTTCTGTTGGTTTTAAATGTTCCCTGGTTGTATATTGTATTTACCTCTGTCTGTCCCTCAAGTTTAATTAGGGCAATAAATGTTAGCTCTGAGAAAAACCAGGGATTGTCACTATTAAGTGTCATGTAAATGCTTCAATTACCTACAAAAAGATAAATAAGGTTTGAGGACTGCCTGGTCAACTTAGCTCCTGTGAGTATAGTTTACATTGCAACATATCTTGATATAAAATCAAAATATTTCTCAACATGAATGTATTTAGAAGAATATAATCAGTTGGCAACCGATCAACTTTGCAGGAAATCTTAATTATTCCAGTATGCTGTTTAAAGCTGGCGATATTAGCAGGCTTTCTAACTTGAACTCAATGTGAAATTTGTAGATAATGCAATAGTCCATGTATGTACAGTATACTTACCTACAGTTGGCATTTATTGAGATAAATGGAGTTCAAGTTCATGCTACCCACTATATCAAAAATTATATAATGGAATTTAACTTCTGTTATCTGTATATCACACCAAGAAAGTATTCTATTGAATTTTTTTTTTGTTGGCACTAATTAAATTAGAAATTTTTGTCAAGCTACCAATACTGATTAAATGTTTTGTTTTTCTTGTACATACGAATAATATAATATATGCTTTAATGTTATTAGGCTTTCAGACTTTCGTCTGAAAGCCTATTGAGATTACTAAAATTATTATTATTATTATTATTATTATTATTTACCGCGGGGGCCTAGATCTCCATGATCGAAAACAGATATCGATCTGGAATTAGATTTTCTATTGGGAAACCATGTGGTGGCTACTTGATAAAATATTTTTGAAATTTCTGCGCATACCGGAAGTGACCGAACTTAGCACGTTGTCTAAAAATTGAAAATCGGCCATAGTTTCGTCAATTCTTTATCCATTTTCAAACAAATTACATTTTTGGAATCCCTGAATCTTTTCTGAGACAATGGCTATCTCACATTTTTCAATTTCGAACATTCGTCTATGACTTTTATCGTTCGAAAATTGAAAACATGTTGTTTACGAGACAATTTTTGTTATTTTTCAAAATTTTCAAATTTGACCTACATTTTTGGATACCTGAAGTCCATCCGATTCCAGTAATATAAGTTTCATTCAGAGTTATCGCCCTTTATTTTTCGATTTTTTTCGAATTTTCTTCCCATTTTGCGAGCTCGGGTTTCGTTTTATGGTAGAATTGACGTTTCTGAAACTTCTGGAACATGAAGTTATAGTCCAATACCAACTGATAAAGCAATTTCGACACGGATCTTTAAACCGGAAGTGGTCGAAATAATGTTCAATATTTTGAAAAAAATGCAAAAAATGGATATTTTGGGGAAAAACGCGATTTCTCCGCCCGATATCAACGGATTAAAGAAATTAGGGTACCATTGGACTGCACTAGGATGGTACTATCGTATGATACCCAATTCATACGGATACGATGAGCAGGAAGCAAAATATGGCACGCTGAAAATCAAGTATTTTCTGATTTGGAGCGTTTTTGGACGCCTGTATCTCGAAAACTTAACCGCAACTTTTTTTTTAACTTTCTCTATCGAGAGTCCATTGGATAGTCTTGTGAATTATGCCATCCAATAAGACTTTGAAATTTCTGGAATAGGTGAAATAACGGACTGAAAATCGAAAAAAGTCGAAAAATCGTGAAATTTTGGAAAATGCTCTACTATTTTTTTATTTTAAGAGATTTTCAAAAAAAGGTTGTATATTAAGATAGCTGACCTAATTACGATTCTAACGATGTATAATATGTATGCAGTTATTGAAATTTAATTTTCGATATTTTAAATTTTTTGCATTTTTGGCCCTTTTCAACATAGGATTTCTCAGGGGCATTTTATCTGATCAGATAATGTAATATATCATTACAGAGCCCTGTGGCTATTTTAGTGCCCAAACGGGCTTTTAAAACTATTCCGAAAATAATAACCATACCGGAAGTATTCAAAAAATGAAAAAAAAAGGTTAAAAACATTGTCGCACTTGCGAAAAACTCGATTTCTCCCTTAGGTAATAGCGGACCAAAAGAACTAAAGTGTCGTTGGAAAGCCCTATTAATGGACCATCATATGGTATCTAAATAATACGATTTCGATGGTAGGGAAATAAATTATTGTATGCCAAAAATCTAGTATTTTCCGATTTTTTTAACATTCTGAGACGCTCTTTTCTCGAAAACGACGCCGCAGATTTTTCTTAAACTTTTCTTACTCAAAGTCCTATCGGTTGTCTATATAGTGAATCCAAAATGAAAAGCATTGAAATAATATAGGTGGTCCAAAAATGGCATCAAACTTTGAAAAAAATTGAAAAATCATTAAATTTTTGTAAACGCTCTTTAATTTATCTTTTTTTCCAAAACTACTCAATGGATGTTTCTGACACTTCTGGTACAGAAAGTTAAGTATCGAAAGAACTTCGTAAAGCTATCGCGACAATGATCGTAAAACCGGAAGTAGTTGAAAAAATGTCCGATATTTTGAAAAAAATTAATTTTTTTACGAATACTTTTTTTATTTATGAATATTTTTTCATGATATTTTACACAGGGTTAAAATATCATCGTACTTGAGCAGAAATGAGAAAAAAAATTGTCTCGGTAATTTGCGTTAGCCGCCATCGGCTAATTTCGTTTTTCGTACCCAGAAAAATTATTTATTGTTCGATTTGTATAAAACAAAGTTCATATGCTCCGTGGTCCCAATTGTAATTTTTTTTGTTACGGTGAAATTTTTCTGTCGGCAACGGAAGTGACGTAATATTAACAAAAACTACAATTTTGACAGTTCGGTACCACTTTTTGAAAGCAAATATTTTTTTTTTCAAAACTGATATAACTAAAAGGATGCACCCTGCAAAGATGCACAAAATCCTTAGCTCAGATTTATTAATTTCAATTTCATTTTCGGGCAATTTCGAATAAAATGTAAAATAAAGTGTAAAATTCAGTTATTTACAATTCATTCAGCGTCTTCTATTTTGAAATATTTTTTTGTAATTTTCATAAACTCGTAGCAATAATCCAGACGAAGAGAATGTATGCGAAAATTAGTTTGTAATATGAGCAGTTGCCGAGAAATATGCAATTTTGCATGCATCACTTTTCACGTTATTTTGCCTATAAAAGAGTGAATTATCATTCGATTTGCAATATTTTTTTTCCATTTGATGCCTAATGCCAATTTGGACTAGGTCAAGCCAATTTTACATTTTCACTGTGACCGGAAATGACGTCATTTGGGCAAAAACTGTATTTTTAACCCAAAAAACAAATATTTTATTCAAATGAATCTGCCTTATAATATTTTTAAAATTATGATATTTGATTCCCATCAACGAATAGAATGAAGCCATACGACCATACAGATACCACAAAATGGTTTCTAACTTGTATGGTTACAGAGAAATAGGCGATCTTCTATAAGTCACTTTTCAAGGTTTTTGGTCTATAAAAGTGTCAATTATTATTCGATTTTTATAATTTTTTTACCATTTGATGCCTTATGCCATTTATGACTTCTATGAACTACGTCAACATTTTCAATATCACCGGAAGTAATGTAATTTTTGCAAAAAACGTATTTTTAGTCTTCAAAACAAACATTTTTTTGAAGGGATTTATATTTATTATTCGTTTAACTTTATAAAGTCTGACTCTAATGGGCAGTAAGACTGAATCAATACCATCATATTGATATCAAGAAAAGGCTTCTAGCATGTTCCCTTGTCGAATAATAACCAATTTTCCGAGGGTCACTTTTAAGTTTTTTACTTTCTTAATTTCAGTTAATGGTTTATAGGTTAATTATTTATTGCCCGATGTCTATAAAAAAAAGTTTGTATTTTGTATGTTGCGAATTTTCGACTTATTTTTCACCTATAAAAATTTCTTTCGGCACCGGAAGTGACGTAATTTTGCCATAATTTACAATTTTGATCGGTCTTTTCGCCAGCAAATATTACTTTTACATATGATAGAGGGTGTCACTGAAGCAAAACAACTAATGTATAGTTTGGTAGCTCAATGGATCGGCTATGGTATAATTAACTTCCTGTATGATTTCTGAAAGCCGGTTCAGTGCTGCTTGCAGGTCTAGTTAGGCTTTCAGACTTTCGTCTGAAAGCCTATTGTGATTACTAAAATTATTATTTTTTTTTTTATTATTATTATTATTTACCGCGGGAGCCTATTTCTCTATGATCGAAAAGAGATACCGATTTGCGGTTCATCTTACTATCTGGAAACCAGGTGGTGGCTACTCAATAAAGCAATTTCCAAACTTCTGCGCAGACCGGAAGTGACCGAACTTTGTACGTTGTCAAAAAATTGAAAATTGGCTATAGTTTCATCAATTCTTTTCCCATTTTCAAACAAATCACATTTTTGGAATCCCTGAATCTTTTCTGAGACAATGGCTATCTCACATTTTTCAATTTCTAACATTCGTCTATGACTTTTATCGTTCGAAAATTGAAAACATGTTGTTTACGAGACAATTTTTGTTATTTTTCAAAATTTTCAAATTTGACCTACATTTTTGGATACCTGAAGTCCATCCGATTCTAGAAATATAAGTTTCATTCAGAGTTATCGCCCTTTATTTTTCGATTTTTTTCGAATTTTCTTCCCATTTTGTGAGCTGTGGTTTCGTTTTACGGTCGAATTGATGTTTCTGAAAGTTATGGAACATGAAGTTATAGTCCAATACCAACTGATAAAGCAATTTCGACAAGGATCCTTAAACCGGAAGTGGTCGAAATAGTGTGCAATATTTTGAAAAAAATGCAAAAAATGGATGTTTTGGTGGAAAACGTGATTTCTCCGTCCGATATCAACAGATTAAACAAATTAAGGTACCGCTGGATGCCAAGAGGAATGGACTATCTTATGATAACCGAATCACACGGATACTATGAAACGGCAGTAAAATATGGCACGCTGAAAATCAACTATTTTTTGATTTGGAGCGTTTTTGGACGCCTGTATCTCGATAACTACCTCAGCGATTTTTATGAAACGTTCTCTATCGAGAGTCCTTTCGGTAGTCTTGTGTACGAAACATTCCATTAAGACTTTGAAATATCTGGAATAGGTCAAATAACGGACTGAAAATCGAAAAAAGTCGAAAAATCGTGAAAATTTGGAAAATGCTCTATTATTTTTTTATTTTCAGAGATTTTCTAAAAAAGTTTATATTTTCAGATAGATGACCTTATTACGATTCTAACGATGTATAATACGTATGTAGTTATTGAAATTTAATTTTCGATATTTCAAATTTTTTGCATTTTTGGCACTTTTGAACATAGGATTTCTCAGGGGCATTTTATCTGATCAGAAAATGTTATATATCATTACAGAGCCCTGTGGCCATTTTAGTGCCCAAACCGGCTATTAAAACTATTCCGACAATAATTACCATACTGGAAGTATTCAAAAAATGAAAAAAAAGAGTAAAAACATTGTCGCTCTTGCGAAAAACTTGATTTCTCCCTTAGGTAATAGCGGACCAAAAGAACTAAAGTGTCGTTGGATAGCCCTATTAATGGACCATCATATGGTATCTAAATAATGTGATTTCAATGGTAAGGAAATAAATTATTGTATGCCAAAAATCTAGTATTTTCCGATTTTTTAACATCCTGAGACGCCCTTTTCTCGAAAAAGACGCCTACGATTTTTCTTAAACTTTTCAGACTCAAAGTCCTATCGGTTGTCTATATAGTGAATCCAAAATGGGAAGCATTGAAATAATATAAGTGGTCCAAAAATGGCCTCAAACTTTGAAAAAAATTGAAAAATCGTTAAATTTTTGGAAACGCTCTTTAATATATCTTTTTTTCCAAAACTACTCAATGGATGTTTCTGACACTTCTGGTACAGAAAGTTAAGTATCCAAAGAACTTCGTAAAGCTATCACAACAACGATCGTAAAACTGGAAGTAGTCGAAAAAATGTCCGATATTTTGAAAAAAATTATTTGTTTTACGAAAACCTTTTTTATTTATGAATATTTTTTGATGATATTTTACACAGGGTTAAAATATCATCGTACTTGAGCCGAAATGAGAAAAAAAATTGTCTCGGTAATTTGCGTTAGCCGCCATCGGCTAATTTAGTTTTTCGTATCCAGAAAAATTATTTAGTGTTCGATTTGTATAAAAACAAAGTTCATATGCTCCGTGGTCCCAATTGTAATTTTTTGGGTTACTGTGAAATTTTTCTGTCGGCAACGGAAGTGACGTAATATTAACAAAAACTACAATTTTGACAGTTTGGTACCACTTTTTAAAAGCAAATATTATTTTTTTTCAAAACTGATATAACTAAAAGGATGCACCCTGCAAAGGTGCACAAAATCCTTAGCTCATATTTTTAAATTTCAATTTCATTTTCGGGCAATTTCGAATAAAATGTAAAATAAAGTGTAAAATTCTGTTATTTAAAATTCATCCAGCGTCTTCATATTTTGAAATATTTATTTGTAATTTTCATAAACTCGTAGCAATAATCCAGACGAAGAGAATGTATGCGAAAATTAGTTTGTAATATGAGCAGTTGCCGAGAAATGTGCAATTTTGCATGCATCACTTTTCACGTTTTTTTGCCTATAAAAGAGTGAATTATTATTCGATTTGCAATATTTTTTTCCATTTGATGCCTAATGCCAATTTGGACTTGGTTAAGCCAATTTTACATTTTCACTGTGACCGGAAATGACGTCATTTGGGCAAAAACTGTATTTTTAACCTAAATAACAAATATTTTATTCAAATGAGTCTGCCTTATAATATTTTTAAAATTATGATATTTGATTCCCGTCAACGAATAGAATGAAGCCATACGACCATACAGATACCACAAAATGGTTTCTAACTTGTACGGTTACAGAGAAATAGGCGATCTTCTATAAGTCACTTTTCATGGTTTTTGGTCTATAAAAGTGTCAATTATTATTCGATTTTTATAATTTTTTTTACCATTTGTTGCCTTATGCCATTTATGACTTCTATGAACCAAGTTAACATTTTCAATATCACCGGAAGTAAGGTAATTTTTGCAAAAAACGTATTTTTAGCCTTCAAAACAAACATTTTTTTGAAGGGATTTATATTTATTATTCGTTTAACTTTATAACGTCTGACTCTAATGGGCAGTAAGATTGAATCAATACCATCATATTGATATCAAGAAAAGGCTTCTAGCATGTTCCCTTGTCGAATAATAACCAATTTTCCCAGGGTCACTTTTAAGTTTTTTACCTTCTTAATTTCAGCTTATGGGTTATAGGTTAATTATTTATTGCCCGATATGTATAAAACAAAGTTTGTATTTTGTATGTTGCGAATTTTCGACTTATTTTTCACCTATAAAAATTCCTTTCGGCACCGGAAGTGACGTAATTTTGCCATAATTTACAATTTTGACCGGTCTTTTCGCCAGCAAATATTACTTTTACATGATAGAGGGTGTCACTGAAGCAAAACAACTAAAGTATAGTTTGGTAGCTCAATGGATCGGCTATGGTATAATAGACTTCCTGTATGATTCCTGAAAGCCGGTTCAGTGCTGCTTGCAGGTCTAGTTAAAATTCTGATGGGTCGGATCAGTCTTTAATGATGGATATATTTTCACTAAGAGAAAGTCTACATTTATTGTCTCTGCAACGAGACACAAGAAACTCACAATATCTGATTCACACTTATATTGAAGTAATAATAAGAGTTAAATGATCGATTCAATTATGGGACTGAGCTGTAGTTTTTATTCACCATCATGGATGTCATCCCATCCGTCGTCCACAATTTCTTGTGAACACTCTACGATCGTCTGATATTTTTTAAATTGTTATATGTTGTTTACATTAATGAGATGAATTAATTTCAATAATTCCCAGTTAATTTCTTCTGGAGTTACGGCTCTTGTTTCAATGTGTTGCACCTTGTGAACTCTCTTATGACAAGGTTATCGTCCGATCTGAATAAAATTTATATGCATCATTTAAATTAGTGAGATGAAGGTTCCCAGATCTGAATAAAATTTATATCATTTAGATTAGGGAGCTGAAGGTTCCTATTGAATTACAGCAATTTCCCTTAATTGAATCTAGAGTTATGGCCCTCGTTTCACTTTGTTGAACCTTGCAATTGCTCAAAAGACATACACTGTATGTTATCATCTGATTTGTATGAAATTTAAATATTTCATTAAAATTAGTGAAACGAAGAAGCCTATTGCATTTCAGCAGTTTTAGTTAATAATCACTTGTTTCACTTTATTGAACCTTGTGAACACTCAAAATTTATCATCCACTCTGTATCAAATTTATATGCATCATTTAGATTATTCAAGGAAAAAGCCTGACGAATTTCAACAATTTTTGTAAATTACTTCTAGAGTTGAGGCCTTCGTTTCAGTTTGTAGAACTTTGTGAACCCTCAAAGGACGAAAATTATAATCTTATCTGTATGAAATTGTCTTACCTGGGTGTATGTTTCGTTGCCTGGCAACCTATCTTTCATTTTGTGACATTAATAATAGTCTGTGACAAATATTTAGCTATTGTTTTTTTGCAGTGGTAGGATACTAGGTCGATGAAACATAGATAGCTAAGATTTCACAAATTGTTTGAGAGAACTCAACAGGAGATAAAACCCCTAAATACTTTCTGTACTTCCTTCTGTGTTCGGATTACCTATTTATCTGAAGCAAATGGATTTGTTTGGATCAAAATTTGTGTTTGCAATCTCAGTATTAGAATCCAGTGTGCGTACAACACATTGGTTGGCTAGGGTGCAATTGTGAGTCAAGGAGATTTTCTATTATCTTTCAGTTTACCATCAGAATTGGTATCTGAAATTTAATTCCGATACTTATCCCAATGTGAACAGAATCTTAGAAGTTATGTGAAATACAATATAACCATGCTTTATCATACATCCTTTTCTCTTGTTTACTTCCTATAAAATTGGGTTGCTACACTCTACTGGTACATAAAGATAAGATGTTCTGTGCTGCTAATTGCTACAAGATTGCCGTGGGCTACACAGAAGCTTTTTATAAATCACAACTTGAATTATAAGCATATGTACAGGTGTTTCCAGCCTTCTCTTTAAAACTCGCCCAAAATAGATGTAAGATTTAGAAGTCTGCCTACAATAATAGGTTATTAAATAGGCTCTTCACCAACACATTCTGAACTCAACCTTGACATTCTAATAACATCATTTTGCACTTTCTTTCTATTTTCAATAGTTATTTAATACTGTGAGCTTTTAAAGATGGATTTTTCTTAATATGTAAAATAAATTAATGCTTGCGATGTTGCATCACAAAAGTTTACCGAAACATACTAAAATTGTTGGTGGGTCATCAACAGCATATGACAGTCTGCACCAAACCAAAAATCATAATATTGTTTGATACCCATTTCATACTCTTTTTATACGCCCACATTTTCATGTGGACGTATATTGTCGTCGCCCCTGTTCGTCCGTCCGTCCACAATTGTTTGTGAACAGTCTACAGGTCACAATTTTTATCCGATTTCAATGAAACTGAAAATATAGGTTTATCACCCTAAGATCTCGGTTCCTTTCGATATTGGCATGTATCGGACCGTAATTTCATGGGTTATGGCCCCTGATTGTACGAAAAATCATGTTATTTAGCTTGTGAACAGTGTAGAGGTCACAATTTTGAACTGGTTTGGATGAAACTTGAAATGTATATTTATAACCCAAAGATCTTGGTTCCTGTCGATATTTGCGCCAATCGGATCGTATCTTCCTGAATTATGGCCCCTGATTTTCCGAAAAATCGCCCTTTTTAGCTTGTGGTCCCTCTGGAGGTCAAAATTGTTATTCGATTTAAAAAAACGTTTGATTATATCACCGTCCCATGGTTATGAAGGTTGAGTTCGAATTTCGTGAAAATCGGACCAAAATTGACGGACAAAATTGCCGCCGTTCGTACGCGAATAGTGTGAAAATATGTTATATCAAGGTTCTGGACCTTATAGAGGTCACAATTTTGAACCGTTTTTGATGAAACTTGACATGTATGTTTATAACCCAAAGATCTTGGTTCCTTTCGATATTTGCGCCCATCGGATCGTAACTTCCTGAATTATGGCCCCTGATTGTCTGAAAAATTGCCCTTTTTAGCTTGTGGTCCCTCTGGAGGTCAAAATTGTTATCCGATTTAAAAAAAAACGTTTGATTATGTCACTGTTACATGGTAATGAACAGAGAGTTTGAATTTCGGGAAAATCGGACTAGAATTGACGGACAAAATGGCCGCCGTTTGTACGCGAATAGTGTGAAAATATGTTATATCAAGGTTGTGGACCTTATAGAGGTCACAATTTTGAACCGATTTTGATGAAACTTGACATGTATGTTTATAACCCAAAGATCTTGGTTCCTTTCGATATTTGCGCCCATCGAATCATAACTTCCTGAATTATTTCCCCTGATTGTCCGAAAAATCGCTTTTTGTATTGTGGTCCCTCTGGAGGTCAAAATTATTATCCGATTTAAAAAAACCGTTTGATTATATCACGGTTTCATGGTAATGAATAGAGAATTTGAATTTCGTGAAAATCGGACCAGAGTTGACGAATAAAATGGCCGCCGTATGTATGCGAATTGTGTAAAAATATGTTATATCAAGGTTGTGGACCCTATAGAGGTCACAATTTTGAACTGATTTTGATGAAACTTGAAATACATGTTTATAACCTAATGATCTTGGTTCCATTGCATATTTGCCCATATCGGTTCGTAACTTCCTGAATTATAGCCCCTGATTGTACGAAAAATCACCCTTTTTAGCTTGTGGTCCCTCTGGAGGTCGAAATTATTATCTGATTTAAAAAAACGTTTGATTATATCACAGTTACACCGTAGTTATTGGTGAGTTTGAATTATGATTTTCTGATGATTACTTAAAATGCAACAACTCTTGTTGACTGCCCGGACGATTTGGCTGCTGTGTGGGCGTATGTTTCGTTGCCTGGCAACCTATTTTTTTTTTAGGTATGAGTGTGGACAGGTGTTTTACATGAAGCAGAGAACCTGATACCCTTAATTTCTATTTTAAGAAGTTCATATAGCTAACATACTTTTGTATTCTAAATTGTGCCATTCTTTTACATAAAATTATGCTTCCAAAGAAAGAAAGCAGGGGATAGTCAGTGCATGTCCAAAACATGAGGCATGTTGATTAGTATATCATACAGGTTGTTTTGACTATATATTATTTAGATATGATGAAGTCTGTTATACTGTGCCAAGGGATTATGAGTCATTTTCTACCAATATTTAACCATAGATACCATCAATAAGTTACTGACCCACTCATCTAACATGTCTCAATTAATTCAACTTCCATTAATCAAGTATCTGTTAGATATTTCAACTGACAGTATCATCTCCTAACTTCATATTTCACATCTGAGTAATTAAATATTGGGTGTTAAAAGGCAATTCCTCTCCAATAATGTAGCACACATTACAGTATTTGGATATAATTAATTTACTGAAGATCTTGATGTTAAAAAAGACTTTAGAATTAATTCAAAAGCTTGCCTGTTGTAGGTTGAAATGCTAATATAGACATACACATTAACAAGTAGTCTAATATAAAAGCATATTTGGCAAATTATTGTTCAAATAAATCAATCTGAACAGAAGTTATGACCATCTTAAGTTCTCATTACTCTCTGTTGATTTAATGCATCCGTCTTATTTTTCTCCAAGATGATCATTACCTAGTGCCTGAATGATATGTATTTTATATCCATGAACATTAGATGGCATCAAACTTACATTTCTTGTTTCAATTGTTTAAATTAATAATTGAAGAACTAAAAAAACACATTCAAGTCCTTACTTTTTGTTAAATTTCAATAAGGAAAATGATGATTGGCTGTCTGGTGTGTTGAGGCTTCAAGTTTCTGAAATAAATCTCTAAACACAGGATAATAAAATAAACTGTATTTGAAAGGAAAAAAAAAATACATGAACAAAATGTATTTTTAGTTTGTTGCATATTGGGCTAATTCCAATTATTCAGATTATGACTAGGATGCCTGAAGATAAACCATTGTCTAAATAATATATTGTAAACTGTCAGCAGAAAGAATATATGTTTATGTTACATGATGCTAAAATGACTTTGTAAATTTTGTCTCTATTTATTTTAATGGAGAAGTTGGTTGGTTATTGAGATGAGAATGATGAATGTTAGTGTTGTATCAATATCAATCAAGGTGATTAGAGTATTTGTATCTAATGATTGTAATGAGAATGCAAACAAACTAAAGGCCTATAGATGGTTTCGAGTTGCCATGAGCTAGAGGAGAAAATGCTAGATAACTCCAGCTTCAAGTAGCCACACTTTGCGTTAAGCACAATGTGATATTGATCAGTTAGTAAAAAGGCAGTAGCCGTGCTTACCATAATAGATAAAAGACTGCTATTGTCAAGTAGCTTAGTATTTCATTTACTGACTACAGTGTTATATAATTAATAAAATGGCTGCTAATTTATATGGCTAACAAATGAATCGTATCCTTACAGCAGGCACTTTGATTAGCGTGATTAATGTGAAAATAATTGCTGGTTACGTACATGTACTGCTTCTGATTGCAAATTTACTTCGGAGAAAATTTCCAGTTTTATATGTAGTACACGGATATCATTAAAAGCATATTTTCATAGAATTTCTCCAGTGTAGTAAATTGATTTTATTGATAGGGCTGTTTTGTAAAGAAATAAATAATAATTTAATGCATTATTAGAAATCTCAACATAGCTACAGAAAAACAACGAGCAACTCAAGTATAGCAATAATGAAATAGGTACAAAAATCAATCATATTTTCTGAATGATTTTTTACATTTCAATAAATTATAAATATGCCATATATTTGAAATAATTCAGATTTTATTTTGGAAATGAAAATATTACAGGTGTATTATTATTAATGACATCTTGTTTATAGATTTGGTATTGTTAATGTACACTTCATTAATAACCATTCAGTGTAGTGATCATGTCCAATATGACAAATTAATATACCAAATGAATAATATGGCAAGTGAATAAAAATGGATACATGTATCATACAACTATTTACAAAAAAAAGAACGAATAGAACTAGAATAGGATAGAGTGCAGTGCAATGGTTAATGGCAAAGGCCTTAACAATGGCAAAATGGAAACAAGTTGAAGCTGTATCAATTTTACCAAGCTCATCTTTGATAGCCATGCAAAGCATTGAGATATGTCCACATAACAACTATGTCTCGAAAAAAGGAAAGGAAAACTTGGATGTGGACCAAATTTGATTAGGATCCTTTATGCTTTTAGGATGAATATAGTTAGTACTCACAAACTTTTCCAGATGCATAATATTGTTTCAATGGAACAGAAAGTCCTAAAATGCTGAAAATGAACTGAGTTTATCCTTTCTGATCCCATGACTTCACACCAATGTGAAAATCAATAGGATTAATCTAAGGCTGAAAGATCAATAGGGTTCTACTTCTTCCTGTCACAGTCCTAATGCTGCATACCAATTTTGAAAAAAAAATGCCTTTAAAACTTAGAGAGTAACCTCTGTCATGTGTACCAACAATGTTTTCGGAAAATGCATAATTTTGCAACGGAAAGCCACATAATGCAGAAAATAAATGGGATTTGCTGGCTCATGATCCCAATTGTTGACTTCTGAAGTTCACAAAAAACAGTAACCTCTATTACTAACAATCTGTAGGGTTCATCAAACTCCAACGTTCTAACACCAATTTTGACAAAAATCCTTTATAAACTGTAACCATGGTTTTCAGAAAGATATCTTTAAAATAGGTCATCCAGCTATATGTCCATCACAATGTATTGGACATATAACTCTGCTTCTACCTGTAATTGTAGTAGAATGTTCAAATTTGATGTGGATATTCATTTATTTTAATATATATTTTCAGGTCAAGATTTGATAACCTGGATGATGAGGAATTTGGATGTAGAAGATCAAGGTAAATGTTTTTTATGTGAATTACAATTATTTAATGAATAATTCTCAAATGATGTCTTCAAATTCTTTAGAGATTAGAAGAAGAGATATATGCCAAGTAACATCAAACTGAGTTTTTGGCCAATATAAATAAATAATATAAATGTTTTGGATGTTATAATCAAAAATTTGTATAGACTTTAAATAGTTTTGGAACAAAATTAGGACCTGAAAACCTATATGGATAATTTTGAATAAATAAAGAAATGTTCTTTTTGTATTAAAACCTGATAGCTTGGTTACTTTCGATATTTGCATGCATTGGACCGTAAATTTATGGATTATGGCCTGTGATTGTAGGAAATATCATATACTCACATTTTCATGTGGATGTATTAAGCCGTCGCCCCTGTCCGTCCAACAGCCACGATTTATTGGTTTACACTCTACAGGACACAATTTTCAATCAATTTTGACGAAACTTAAAACAGATCTCGGTTCCCTTTGATATTGGAATGTATCAGACTGTAACTTCATTGTGTTGTAAATGTTTTTATTACTGACGAAAGAAAAAATTATGGGTGACAGCCCTTGTTAATTATACAATTACATTTGATATACTGTGTAAGATGACTTTTATATATTTTCACACTTTCAATAATCCAATATAACAGAAATCCAATATTGCCGTTTATAAAATGGTGGAAAATTCATACAATTAGTATAAACACATTGGATATACCCTTTAATGTCTCCATTATAGGGTTCTTGGGGTTGAAAACAAGATTTGAGTATACGTATTCACATCCGATGTGGCAGAATATTCATCTAATGCATTTAAATACATTGGATATGCCTAATGAATTTATGACCTTTCTAGAGTTAGTTCATCCTCGGTGTCCCCAGTGGTTTCATTCCGTTCTACTCCACTAACCCCAGGGTTAATCTATGGGGGGAGGGGACATGTTTTCAAGTTATCTGCATTTGATGATTATGCTATTTTTATTGGCCTATCAAATACATCATTAACTGCCAAAATAGATGGCGACGGGAATTAACTCCCATCGAGTAACGTAAGCAAACTGCAAAGGTTCCCCATCAAGAGACAAGGTTAGGAATTAGCCAGAAGGTAGCATAAATGAGAGAAGTTTAAATTTTACTATATGATTAACAACAAATTACAATTATTATGTAATATATTAATGTAGACCTGACAGGTGATTATGTAGGTCCAAGAGTTTTATGGAGAACTAATTGTCAAGCATAAGGTCAATGATAATAAACATAACAGAAAGTCGAAACAGCAACGTTGAGCATTTTTCTGGTGTTATTATTAATTTAAAATTTAAGTGTTAGAATGATTCCTATGATTGCATAACAGTAATTTGACAACCTATTAAGCCATAGATATTGAAATAATTATGTTTTGACTTCCTTAGAAAATATGAAACTATTGCTTTAATTGAATGCATATATGTGTATAAAATTTCAGTTCAGAATCTATATACCGCAGTGCTTCTGTTAAAACAATCTGAAAGTATTCTGTTATTTGCAGTTAAAATTACATGTTGAAAATGAACAATAAATGTATATAAATGTTGAAATTGAACATTTGAAAATAAATGTAGGAAGTAAGATTTGAAATTAAATGTAGAAAATAAGCATTTAAAAACAGTCCAATGCTTCAATCCTGAAGGCACTTATTACTTAATGTGTATAGAATTTAGCAATCAAATTACCTGTCGCAACATAGCTACGCTGAAAATGCTCATCACTGTACTAAGTATTGATGTTGTGAAAAAATAAACACCAAATTTCATCACTCTTATTCTCAACCAATCAAATTGTTTGTCTCTGCTGAGTCTTTGTAGGAATAAACATCCACAGAGTTAGTCGAGACATTCACCAAATATAAACCAAATTCCAAAGTCTCGATCAATCAAATTGTTCATTTGTCTGCTTAAGCAAAGCAGAAAATGCTTTTTACCAAACTTAAGTAAGGTATTGATGTATTGAAATAAGTATTCACACAGTTTTATTACTCTCACACAATAGTTAGCAAATTTATCATGTCCCCAAAGTATCGACACCTAGAAGACCAAGTTTGAACATTTTTAGTTAAAACTCAATTGGACGCAGAGGTGTTTTGCTCCAAAAAATGTGATCGACAGACAGACCCATTGTATTAGTCTTTTGGTTTATTCAAAAGGCGGACATGCGCTGATTTACTTTTATGAATTTTCAATTTTGTTTAATGACAATGTATTTGTATGTAAATTCTTTGCTTCATTTTTTCGTCTCTAGTCAACTTGGGCTTTGTGGAGTAAAACATTTTTGAACCAGAGACACTGAGGTTAAAGACTGACCATAACAGACAAATTGTTTTGTTATTGTCACATCCATAATGGTAGCTTAGTTTGTATATGTATCAAAAATTCACCAATTGTTGATTCAGTTGAATATAGTGGTCAGTTGAATGGGATTACTAGTGGGGTTCATGGAACTTGGATGTCCTCAAACTATCCATTACTGGATATACTCCAAATATGATGTTTGACAAATTCTTCAGCTAATTATGAATTTGTTGGAGGGGTGGTGGTGGATAACCAAATGTTTGGCATGTGTGAGCTGTTACATAAAATCTGTCATTTGGTCAACTGGCGTGGTTCTGATTGCCCACTTGTATGTGACAAGGAGTAGGGTTGCCTGTCCAACCTTATGGGTTTTCTATGTCCTCTGGTTTCTTACCACTGCTAGACCCCTACGCACAAGCAAGTTATTGAAATAGAATTGAACCATATGTTTATCCCGAAATGACAGGGTTTGTGCAGAGTGGATGATAAACCCCATTTCTGTATCTCTGTCACTCTCTCTTCTCAATTTGTTGTCGAGTTTTTAGCATCTGTCACCAAAACAGAGTTGGGATTTCGCCCGTATATTCCGGACTTGTCCGAATTTTTTTTCCAAACGCACAATATTGTCCGACCGGGAATATGCCCAATCGGACATCAAGACATAGTGAATAATATTCAAAATTCCAAAATTAATATATAGTGTACTGAGAGTATACATGTAACTACCACTTAACCCGATTATCGTTGACAATAGGCAGGATTGATTAGGTAATTAAGTGATCAACGTATTTATCGTGTTATACCGTCAATAAACCTACCTTGATTAACTACTTAATCTGTCTTGATTGATTGACTTAATCCTTTGTCGGACAATTCATCAATCTAATCTTAAACAGAAGTCATTGCTTTCCCTTTGTCGGACTATTCATCAATCCAATAAGAGTGATTATAATTTTAATCCACCTGTTTACCTCGTGGTCTTCAATTGTCGGGCATTTTAATCGCATTGATGTGAGCCGACAGCATCTATAAACTAATCATAGATGTCACATATCGTAAGAGTATATTATTTTATAACACCCTACATGTAATTCATTTTGTCTACGATATCCTTTACGGCTTTTAAGAATCCATATATAAATTCTCATCCACAGTGGCACTTTCCCGTGATCTCGAGCGCCGCACGAATATTGCTTAACATGTTAGGCAGTGCTTACTATGAAGCTGTGTGCTCTGAGTCACGTACGCCATAGCGGCAATACGCTGAAGTCAGCTATGCCTTTAGTCATCACCACAAGTATGAAGCTGTGTGCCGTGGTCATAGCGGCAAAACGCTGAAGTCAGCGATGCCTTTTGTCATCACCACAAGTGTTATTATTTCGAACGCTTTTCTTTCATTTGCTGCCGTGTTCTTATTTCTATTACGCACGGATTTTAATATTTTATAAAGAAAAAACGATGTTCTGACATCACAAACTATTCTTATTTCGGAAGTTCGGCATTCATTTGCTGTCACGTAAATCTAAAGGAATATTACGGTTGTGAATTTTATGCCGAAGCAGGATCGGCAAGCTTGCATTCAATGTATTACGAAAATGCTTAATTTTGTACGACATTTACTGACATAAATTTGAATCCCGTACGGGAATTAGGTGTGAAAAATAGCGAGGTTCACCAATTTTTATTACGTACGGGATTTGAATATTTTGTTGACATGTGATTTTTAATTGTGGTATGAATTGAATACCGTACGGGAATTAAATATGAAAAATAGCGAGGTTCACCTAATTTTGTTATGTACGTGATTTGAATATTTTGACGACATGTGACTTTTAATTGTGGTATGAATTCGTCTGCCCGATAAGAGTTATGCCCCTTTATTTTCGGTAAAATGTCCGACACGAAAAATTTTGAAATCCCATCCCTGCACCAAAACCATGTAAAATAATTTGTTACAATTGTAAAGAGTGTTAAACTGATACATATAGTTCTTACTTAGTCATTAGTGATAAAAAATTGTCTATCATAAGATACATGTACCTTATCCAGTTATATTCTGATATATATATATAGAGTTTGTGAATTGCTTTTGTTTGGAATAGTCTGATAATACTACGGTGGTTAACAATTGGAACTATGGAACCTATTGGCTAATGTGTGGAAAAAAATCATTAAGGTGCCAGAAGGTGTTTGCTGTGTAGATATTGTGGATTTGCTCCTTGTTCCAATCTAACAGGTCAATAATAGAAGCTGGAGGCATTCTGTGAACACTAATTATACCACAAGATGAATCTCT
Organism: Patella ulyssiponensis; assembly: GCA_963678685.1. Classification (NCBI taxonomy): domain Eukaryota; kingdom Metazoa; phylum Mollusca; class Gastropoda; family Patellidae; genus Patella; species Patella ulyssiponensis. The sequence goes on along the minus strand of OY783230.1, from coordinate 23,039,966 downwards.
TTGTAACATTAGTTTCTGTTGTCCACCCCCCAGCATCCTTTCCTGCATAACATCTCAAGGACGCCATTACATAAAACATGACTTCTGTTGTCTTTTTCGATGATCATGTGTAGACTATTTTTTATTGTCTTATATTTGTTGGCTGATTTCTGATTGATAATAGGTTTCTGTGCAGCTAACAAGTGGACATTTTACTGATGGATGTAGGTGAGGCATTTTTTATAGACTTTATCTCTTTAAAATTGAAATACAATTTATTGGATGAAATACACATAATCCATGAGATGAGTCTTTCAAAAACCATCAGATGAATCTCATGCAATCAAAAATGCAAGCAGTAGTAATTTTGTTTCCAGATGTGTAAGCTATTCATTTTGTCCATTACTAGATGTTTCAGAAACATACACAGTGTCTTGGAAACAACTAATACTAATAAACAAAAAGTATAAATGAGACACATAATTGTTTTGAAGTATTTTTGTTATATTTAGTGCAAATGGGTTATTTGATTTTGGATCTGTCATTTCTGAGAGTGAATGATGAATATGCCGTCATCTTGAGATGAGATTAAAGCAAATTGATGATAAAGGATAGTGTTTTGAGAAGGAGACTGCACACATCATTCCTCAAGATGTTGGATTGAATTGTACAAATAGGTGCAAATGTGGCAACAACAGCAGCATTAAAAATATTTCAAAATTAAAAATGGATTTCAAATATTATTTTCATTTCTAATACGCCAACAATTTTGGTGATACAGAGTCCATAAAATCAATCTGATAGTCTTGCGCTTCCCATTAATTTGATCTTCGACTTCTGTGACTAAATGGATATGACCTGCTGTTTAGACTTCAATAGACAGGGTGTAATCTATTGTTTGCTGTGTGAATCCGGTAGAATGGGTCTTAGTTATGGTCTACTATGCAAAATACAATGGACTTTTAACTAGAAATTATTGTATGATAAATTCAACAAATATATTGTTGTATAAGAATATTACATATTTTGACACATGTTGCACTGAAGTCAGTAAATTTAAAGCAAAAACAAGCTCATTCTTTCTAGAGAGAAACTGGGACTTCATCAATGTGGATATTTGTTGCATTTATAATAAAATAATATATCTATATGTGTGTTTCTGATCGATTAGATATATCTATGCATTTAACAGTTGAAATGATAAGTGATTTTACAGTTTCCTTGTAACCAGTTTTACATTTGCATATTAATCCAAAATTATGTAAATTACAATCACGTTAATCCCAATTCATTCATTCGTTAACGTACTAAAATTACTTTTTCATGAAATTCAGAAAGCATGTCGTCAGATTTTCCACTTGTTTGCTGAGTAAATTCATTTGCCTGAAAATTATATTTGGCAATTTTTCCAGCAAAGGTTTTGGAACAATAAAACTCGTCTGACATCTTAGTAGAACATGGTGGGTTTCTTTGCTCAGACCACAAGTATGGCACCATTGCAATAGTGAACTTCAATCAACAGGAAATGAAGAAGAGAAAATTTATTGACCCACTATGTTCACTGTTTGAATAAGCCTGCCTTGATTAACCAACAAGCCCTTTGCATAATTACGACTGGCTTGTCAAACTAAGAAGCTTCACGCTGGAAAGCAATGCTGTATATGGCTTGATGGCTGACTATGGATTTATGTTATTGATATAATAAATCTCATTTATTTCAGGTCATCTTCAATCATGATTTCCTTACATCTAATCTTATTACACTTAATTTTGTTGCTGTACAAAGGATTTATGTAAAAGAGATCAGGCCTATTACTTTGGCGCTATATCTTTGGATTTATTCGTGGAGATCTCCATTATATCCTGATGAAATTATGTACGCTGGAAATATGGGCCTTGTTTACATTTTCCATGTCAATGTAGTGTCGGAAACCCATCTTGCTAACACATAAGACATTGTGAGTCATTCACTTTCATCCCTTTTTTTTTACAGGATATCTGTTTAACTTAGGATATAGACCAAAATCAAGAATGACCTTCCTTTTAGGTTTTGCATGTTGCAATGTGAGTGGACACTGCATAACAACGTTGGATCCAATAAACATAAAACTACCTATCATTTGTCTGACAATATCTATATTAGGATGAACCAAATGAAAATATAGATACATAGCTATTAATCACTGAACCTTAGATAACCCCTTTTGAATGCTTTTCAAAAATGTATTTGTTAGAGCAAATCAGCCGTGATTTAAAACAAGTTCAGACTATGCAACAGACTATTTTGAATAATAAAAAATGACATGAATGATTACTGGGAAGATGAATATCAATAATCCACCTTTTTTGGATAATTATTTACTTTACAAATGCTTTTTGAAAATAATCAAATCCTACGACAGATTTAATTCATAATGAGATAGAAAGATCATTGTCTGGCTGTGCATTGGAGAAAGCTGAAAAGTAAAATTTTTGTTGTTTGGATGGATTGGGAATGGGGAAGATGAGAAAATAGCAATCTTGGAGGAAGAAGTTCTATCATCAGACTTTTGAATATAACTATAAGAACTTGTAAATAAAGTTAGTACCAGCTTATAGGATTAGATTAGAATTTTCAAGCTATGATATATAGTTAGAGAAGTAAGATGACAAGCTTAATCTGAATTTTGTAAGGAATTGTCTGATTTATGGTGTCCTCTTACTCTAATTCTTGGTCTTTCTAACATTTATCTTGTCAATAGCTCAATGCCAGAATTTCTCATCTGGGATATGTCATTGGTGCCGAAATAGAACATAAATCAGCCATCCCATGTTTGACACACAACTACATAATTTTGTGTAAAGAGTTTTATAGAATTGTTTGGGTGAAATCTCAGTGAAAAAAATTGCCAGGAATTGATTTGACATTAATAATCTGTATGATGAGCAACTGTTGATTTTTGAAACGTGTGTCTGAAAATTTTGATAATTGTCAAAGAAATATTTTAAACAACATGTTTCAAATAGAAAATGATGATGTCCAACTGTGGATGAATCATGTTACTGTTAAAACACTTCAGTAAAAATAATAGAAAATCCTTTATCAGAATAACAGAAGTACGAAATGAAAAGAATCAGTATAGTATTAGTTTATGGTCTAGGCAAAAGCACATCATTGCAGAATGTTTGACTTACAAAAGGGTGAGATATGTGAAAGCAGTGAAGATTTCTCCTATTAGTTGTTACAGACGGTTCCTGGGGGATTGTTATTATAAAACCATAGAAAACTGGATGATAAAATGTCTTATAGATTTATTCCATTTATTCTTTAATCTGGTGATAAAGCAATAAAAATATGGCTGACCATGGGTCTCCGGTTTAGTGAGTCATTGGGCCATTTAATCTGAGAAATAGCTTATTTTCATGTGTTAACGTCTTCCTCCTGTTTTTCTACCATTTTAACAGAAAATGAGAAATTATTGAAAAATGGATTTTTTTCACTGTTATTTAGTATCATATGAAACTAAATGTATAGATTTCTAGGGGCTATTTAGACAGAATTGTGATTTTAACATTATTAGTGTGGAAGTCAATTTCTTTTTGAGTAAAAAGTTTCTGAGAGGTGTCTGAAGACAGTGGTAAAAGAAGTGTTTAATATGATTAGCCAGCCTGAGAGATTTTGTAAATCTCTCGGGGGGTTGTGCCTTGTGAGCTGGACACTCAATGATCAATTTTTCTCAAATTTTAGTAGACACATTTATACTCAACACTTTATATTTATAAAGTTTGTTTTTATAATTCAAATTTTGTTTTATTTGTTTTCACTATATTGAGATCTGGATTTTTTTTTTTAATTTAAGGGATTTGCAAATGAACTGACATGATTATTTTATGTTGATACAAAATATTCCTTTGTAGGTGTGCTCAGAATTTGGGAAACAGGATGCTGAGTGGTTAAATAGATAATTGACATTATTCAATTAAGTTCACGCATATGACACTTAATATGACAACAATCAGAAAGTATACCAAAACCAAAAAATGAACTAGAATTTAGATGAGTAGCTTAATCAGATTGGAAAAGGCTGCTTATAATTGTACACAGCTTATCATATTGTTCAAATTGTTGTTTGTAAAAATTCTGATCTAATGAAAGTAGTGGTAAATTGTCATAAGAACTATCTAAATAAATCTCTTTTATATTACAAATCTATATTACTGAACGGTTTCAATGATACTGTCATAAATCAAAATAAAGTGAGTTTGTGTAAATCTTTGTTTACTCGTTGGCATCTGTCCAGACGTCAATGTAGCATGTCTGTCATCCTAATAAAGAAATGATCTCCAGAAACTTTCTACACAGACACCAGCAAATCACTTACTATCTGGTGGTTCATGTCTTGTGCAGCCTCCTTTATAGAATGTGATTTGCGTCATTCATAGCTTCTACTTGTCTTGCCAGCCAATAGTGTTCTTCAATGACTAATTTCAGACTCGTCAACAGTGTTATGACAAAGTAAGCAATAGTATTGTCAGAGAGTATTTTTGTTATCATTCTATCAAGTAGACAACATGCGAGTCTTAATATCTCTTTATGGAGGTACAAGTGAATTAGCTTACATCCCAAATATAATGGCATCATCGCCTAATGGCATTTAATATTTAGCCTGTTGTTCTTAAAGAGATCTTCAAATGATTGGAAGGACTGTTGACATGATATTTAAATCTGTAACTAATTGTACTTAAACTTATCTTATTCCTGACTTCCAATTCTAGAAATAATTATTCTCTACTATTGAATGGCATTATTCAGATGACATTGACCCAAATCTCCAACGTTTACAAACAAATCTTAACCCATATAATTGATATTAGTTGAAAAGATCTTTTATTTTATTAATTTTTCAACATTCAAACTATGTTGGTTATGTAAGATGTCAGAACTGGAAAACCAATAATTAATATCACTTACCATTAATGGTGTATAGCAATACTTGAATTACTTGGCAGTGACACCAACTTTAAAGGGTTAAATACAAATACCGGTACTTGACCTTAATAAATCCTGTTTGAAACAGTGTCCTTCAAATGAGGAAGGTCTTAATTTAATCATTTATAAATATTTCCTTGTGTGTCAACTATTAAGTGTATTATATGTTATATTTTTTTTAAAATTTTAATGCACAGGCTATTGAAAACTAGAGATAATGTTAGATATGGCAGTTATATTTATATTTGCATGAACTTTGTGGACTACATTGATTTAAACTTTGATAATACTAATAGGCTGGCATATTTCTATATGCCTATTTTATCTCATTTTGTAGTGTAACCTTTCATAAATATTCATTAGCACTGCATGTAAAACATAAATATTTCTTTGAATTTGATAGGGAAATTAAATTACTATTAAATATTATTAAATAGTTAATGAGATGTTAGTTATGGAATGAAATAGAATGGTGTTAATGGCACACAAAACAATTTTTGATTATTTAAGACTTAAGAAATGATCATTTTCTTTTCTATTACTTTTCTGTCTGCTTTTCCTTGAAAATTCCAACTGGTAAGGCATCTTGCTGTGACAGGTCACAATTAATGTTTCATTACACTACAATATGTAATAGTACCCTGGTGAAAAATTGTTTATTCAGCAGATTAGTTACCAATGACAATTTCTGTTTGAAACTTTGATAGTGCTGGATAAAAACTGAAAAATTTGTTAGATGATTTAAAGATACAGTGACACACAAATGACAACAGCAGGGTTGTCTAACTGTAGATGTTTATAAACGTGATACACATTTTGAAATGATAATATTGTTTTGACAGCTTCTACAAACGTGCCAAATTTAGACCTTTTTGTTAATCAGATTTGTTTATTGCGCAATACAAATGACTAGGCATACATGCCTCGTGAAAGAGCGGGAAATGAGGTTTGACTTCCACTCGACACAAACAAGGTCATTTTCGGAACTACCTTATTTCAGTGATTTGCTTGCGCGTAGGCATCTTCAGCAGTGGGAGGAAACCAGAGGACCCAAAAAATACCCACGAGGTTGGACAGGCGACCCTACCCCTTGTCACATACAACCTTGGATTCGAAACCAGGCCAGTTGACTCAATGACAGACCTTATGATGCAGCGTGTGCATGTGTGCATACTAATCATTCGGCCATCCAACCTCCCCCCACTTGCCTTGTTGGTGCAACTTACCATCACCCATCCCTGGAATGTAAGTAGTCTTAAAAAGAATCCCAAAGGTTCTTCTGAATGATTCAAACCTGGAACTTACTGGTGGAAAGTCCAATTTCCATGGCTCCAGATTTATACTAACGAAATCACGGCACATGGTACATGTATATTGTTTTCATTATATTTGCATAGATATGATGTAGAGAATTGTAATCTAATTCATAAAATTTGAATTAATAATAATTATTGTAAGTCTGACTCATTATTCTGCAATGTTAATTATTAATATTATGCTTAATCAAGTTTTTAATTATCACCACGACTTGAGTAGGGGTGGCAGTAAGAGTTTTTCTTTGACGTTTATTGCTTTACATAGTGCCAAACTTTATAATGGCGACTCCTGTTTTCCGTTGGTTCAGAAATCTTTTACACCTGTTTACCATTATTTAAACCTTTTTGAAATCTCACTTTGTGCTTGTTATGTCTTGTCTATTATTCCCACCTTATTTTCTATAATCTTATTTATTTATATATTTTTTGGTTCAATCGATAAAAACATTTAGCTGAGACACGGAATAAGACATTTGTTGGTATAAATGGGTTGTAAGATGGGATTAGTAGGAAGTTCTAAGAAAAGTACTAATAATTGATTACCTGATTGTTTATTAAATTAGTGCAGAAATATTGTGTGTTTGACTTCAATGAAGTATCGAACCAGTGTATAGTAATAGCTTTAATAGAACATATGAATATTGGATGATCTATTTGTTTTCTACCTTTTTTTTTCAGTAGACCCAAGTACTTTCAGTATATCCTAAGCTATATAATTCCCACCCTAAAGTATTGTTATTTAACTCTTCGTGTATATTTTGTTTGTTTTTGGTTCATTGATTTATTGAAGTGCATGATAGTCAGCTTTCTATACAATAGATTACTTTAAGGTTGCCATCGACTTATGGCTTGTATAGATTGTAGTGAGAACAGCTAGTTTCACAGCAAGTAAAAGTAACAGTTTATGTAACAATCGAACTATATTTACCCTTGACAATAACATATCATAGGTATTGTGTTCATATAAAATAATTGATGTTTGTTATATGACTGGTTCTTTACGTTATGAAAGATTGAATACCACAATAATTATATAAAGGATTTTACAAACATTAAATTCTTATGTTTGAGTTGGTGCACATGAAAATTTAATTTTCTCCCACAGGTATGATTATTGAATAAACAGTGAATTGAGTGAAAGGGATAAAACTTGGTTTATGGCTTGATTGCATTAATACATTGACTTATTTGCTTGATAATGATCATTTTCTGCTTAGGTTTACTGTGATAAGTAATTTGATTGTTTGATGCTTTATATAAAGAGGGGAGTTGGATGGTCTTATGTGCACTTAGATCATAAGGTCGGTCAATGTGTCAAGTGCCATGGTTTTCGATTCCCACCTTGTACATGACAAGAAATAGGGTCGTCTGTCAAACCTTGTGGGTTTTCCTCCTGAAATGACTTAGTTTGTATCAACTGTATGTTAAAGGGACAATAACACTCTTGCTGGCTTGGCAGCTCTAGAAAATAAATAATAGTCTTATTCTAAGTACCAGATGTTTATGTGTCCTACCTGTTGTGTAAATTATCCATTACATCATATTTTACTTGTCCAGAGGGTTCGAAAATATTTTAAAATCCAAGTCACATTTGAAAAGGTTTACGTTAACCTTTTCAAATCATGTAGTTGAATTTTTCCAATTTTTTAAATTAGGTGTGTTACGATGATATTTGTATCATCAATTTATTTGAATATTGTAAAATAATACAATTTGTTGACCAGAATAAAGATTGGGACATATTATTCAATTACAACAAGAGTGTTATTGGGGCTTTAAACCAATTTCTTTCCCACTTTCACTTTATAGAAAGATAAATATTTAAGGAACAAATGAGGGTCATCTATTTATTTTTGGATTGAGGTAGGGGGTCAATATCAGGCCCACTTTATCTCGTCGGTGTTTTTCAAGTTACTAAAAGAAAGGCCTTATGTTATTTTTGTTTAAACTGAATAAATGATTTAGTATATTTTTTTAATAAAATCATGTAAATGTAATATCAGGATTTACCAGCAAACTGTTCCAGCATGGTAATGTGAAAACCTCTCTTTATCAATGTAAAAGATGGGGGCAATAATTGTGCTGTTTGTTTTTTGATGTTTTAGAATAAGTGAGATTAAGTCAATTTAATGGGTAAAAAAAAGGCAAATAAACTGTTAAAAAGCATCTGATTGATGGTTAAACATACTTTGTTTTTATCAGACATAGGAATACAAAATACCCCGGACAGAATGGTCACTTTTTACTCATTTTACTCATTTAGAATTTAATATAAAAAAAAGTTGATATTGACGCCTTACTAATTTTTCCATATTTCACCCTTTTCAACCCAGTGACAGTAGCGACTGAGCGAATTTACTAGAGATCATTTTGAATACCAAGCATGTAGTCACTGTAAGAATTATAGCATATTTTGATGAAAACTTTCCCAAGAATTTATATTTTTGAAAATTAATTTGTTGTTAATTTGTTTTACAGTGGAAGCACTTCATCTTGCTCATCTGATGTCATCCCATGGCTATTTCTTTCCTATAGATGATCATGTACTAAGTGTAAAAAATGACAACACATATTACAGGTTTCAGGTGAGTTTTACTGTTGATATCTAAATCCATAAACTTTCTATGTGTGTAGCCTGTGGCTGGACATAGAAAAGAACATTATTTGAAAACTGGAACAACTATGATGGTAATACTATGTATATATAGAAATGAAGAAAACTTGTCAAATAAAATTTTCTATTAAATTTGATAGATTCATTGCAAATTTTGTCTTTTTTTGTCTTTGCCTTTTATTTGTCCGATGTTGGGAAGGAAAAAAAATAATGTGTGACAATATATTTCAAAAAATAACTTTAATGTAATAAATATTAGAACTTTCACTAACTTAGAAATTCAGTTTGAAACGTAAAGGTATCAAACCGCCGGTCTGCCCCTCTAAGTCCAGTGTAGGTTAGTCATGATATATTTATATATATGTCAAATCAATCGAAAATAAATTGCATTAAAAGCTAGCTTTTTTTTCATGAACAGAAGTAACACATGTAGCACAACAAGTTATCATAAATCTGTTTTCATTATTCCATTTGAATATGTCTTTGATTTCCCAACAGATTAAGTAAACGAAAAAATTGTGCCGTTAAAAGAAAGAATTTAAATTAAATATCTGTGTTTGAAAGTTATAAATAGAGAAATATTATTTTTCAATTATATTCACAATTCTCTTGATAAACTTTTTTTGATCCCTGTATGACTGCCTTCTTTTACAAAACTGGCTAATTAAAGCTGCACAAGTATTGCCAGTTTGCAGTAAAAAAAATGGTTGAATTGTCATAATGGGATAAAGTCTAGCGCCATACATGCCTCTTCTTCCTTTAGTTTGAAGGTTTTAGCGAGTTCAATTTTTAAACTTGTGACAGATTTTACTGGACACTATTTAATAGACTCCTGTCACAGGATTTGAGCTGAAAACTGTCATTTTCACTTTACAAGTTGACAAAAATTTCCTGTACATTCTTGAAGATTTAAATCAATATGGTTCCTTAAATGAAAATGCCCAGAAAACTCAACATCCGCACGAAAAGCTTTAAAAAATAAAATTTTAAGATTGAGTCATAATGTGCATTAACAGCTGAACAAGTCATGTCTGTCTTCAACCATATTGAATTCTTGTCTAATCCTTAAAAAAATGTATGCCATTAGTAGTCCTACTCGCTGGCATTTCTGTACCCTTGATAGAGAATGAGATATAAAAGGCAGGATGCACTGCGTTTTAGTTTTTGCCTTGTATATCTATGAATGAAGTCGTGTGGATGCGAGTGAATGTCAAATGAGCAGATATAATGCTTCTATTGGTTGATGAATTACAATATACTGCATGTATTGATTGGTACTACATTCAACCAACTTAGCTGCCTGCATTCATGTTTTCTATAAAGAAATGTCCTTGGCGGGAGTACAAGGTCATTCTGCAGTTATGACTTTGATTCACACTAGACAATAAATCTGTCTCCGTTAGAACTTGCGGCTTAGGTCGATGGCCATAGAGCTGAAAAGAATATTAAGCCAGGCTCTCATGAAAAATAATTAGATCACACATTATATACTGAACTTTGAAATTGAAGCTCATGTCTATGCACTATGAATTGTCAATGTTAGACCTGTTGCAATTTTCAAAATCAAATTATTTATATGTTATTGCCTAAGGTTGTGTGAGTTATTTTAGGAATTGTAATGGAAAATAGTTCTATTTTGGTATCTGTGTGTGTATGGAAATTAATTCATCAACAAAGATTGCTATCTTTTCTGTTATCAGTAGACGACCCTGGTGTATATCTATGAAAAAATACATGAAGTCTACATGGATAGTCCATCTGATAGACACACTAATAAATATTATATACACATGTTTATATACTTGAACTGTACCGAATCCACCCACACTTAATCTTGTTTTTTTAAAGGGATGTTTCCTCGCAAAAATCTAATTTTATAGATCTTTTTGTGGTTTTTTTTGCACCATATACAGTTACCCAGTGCAAATGAGACTAGAAAACAAGGTATGATAGTAAGACATTGAGATTTGCAAGACAAAAATGGGTCTTCACTTCAGTTGTGGTAACTGACATGTACTCAGAATAATGTTGTCACGTTTTATTTAGAAAAGGAAATTTTTAGAAATTAACCCCAAAAGTCTGCATGTCATGGTTTCTCCCCTTGCCAGTGGTACAGTAGTACCTGGCAAGGAACAGCGTTTAGATCTTTGAATGGGATGAAAAATCTGAGGACTCATGTACACCTTGACAATCAGAGTTTAATTGCTGTCTAGGTAAATTTCCTCTCATCACACACACCATGGCATATGCAAAACACTGTTTCATTCATTTCAATCCACGGTAACTTCTTGACAGTTAAAGATTGAAATTACTAGTGACAGTGCTAAATGTTTTACTAGTAGTTTAAGAGTATGTTATACTTTCGATCCAGTGTGTTTATTGAATGTTTATTGTATTATTTTCAGTTTAAGTCATTGATGTTCTTTGAAAATAAATATGTTTTATGTCGACCTAGAATAGCGAAATTTTCATGTTTAGAGCCACTCACAATCTGACCTCTTACTTCAAACTATTGGTTTAATAAACTGGAACTGGTTTGATATGTGTCTATACCAGAAGCTTTTAAATGTCTGTCTGTAGTCAGAAATTTATACTTATTAAATGTATGTTTATGCTTCCTTTGCAGACGCCTTGTTTTTGGCCTTCCAGATGTGGTGAACCAGAAAATACAGATTATGGTATTTATCATTTCTGTTTACAATAAACTAGCCGTTGATCGAGTTATAGATCATATTAATTTATTTTGATGCCGTCTTCATAAGATCAACACATATTTATAATACAACATGGGTTAATATGGCTTGTATAATTGTTCTTAAAAACACCCAGTGGATACATTTCATTTAATGCTTCTGTTGTAGTACTCACAAATATTTAGCTGGTAGCAAATTCATTCACTATTGAACATACACAGCACATTGTATTATTTATCCAAGTCTGTTTTTAGAAAACTGCTGAATCATATCTAATTTCATTAAATAATTATCAAAACATGCATGTTATTGAATAAAAACTCATACATATAGTAATTATAAATTGAAATTCTTTCGCTATGTACAAAATGTAGGAAGTGATCACGGCAGAGGAATTGGAAAGAAACAGATTACTTTAAATTTTATTTTAAGGATTGGTATTTTTTTTAACAAAATTTGTAATATTCTTGTTTGTCAGGTGTATTATACCATGATTTCTTGATCAAGCACATCGAAATTAGTGTCTCACAGCACACAATATCAAATTTGTTGCAATAGCTTAGGGCCAAATCGTTGGGTCGAGATCGAAAGCATGAGATTAATAGACCCCAAGTCTGTTAAGTATTATGAAATATTAATTTAGTTATGATATTTTGACAAATAAGTACTGCTAAGAGCTCAAATTTTGTTTGTTATTTGAATTTCAATGTTTAGAATGGTAGCCTGCTCCACACAATGGATTTCAGCTAAATAGAATTTTTTTTGCGTTTCTTACTGTAGATCTTTAAATTGCATGTTATACTGTTTCTATTGTCTGGGCACAGCAATCAAATTTGTAAAAAGTATAATGGTATATTTTTTTTCTCTTACAGCTGTGTATTTATGCAAGAGAACAATGCAAAATAAACAGAGGCTAGAATTGGCAGATTACGAAGCTGAAAATTTAGCACGTCTTCAAAAAATGTTCTCTAGGAAATGGGAGTTTATTTTTATGCAAGCAGAGGCCCAAGCCAAGTGAGTTTAATTTTGTTTCTAATGATCGAGATCTCGATAGAAATCAGACAAGGCCAGCAAAGATCCTAATTAGCAAGTCTAATAAGACATCAGAATACCCTTTCTCAGCTACCAAACTCGAACAATAGATGGATTGATTAATGCTTCACAAATGAAATATGTAGAGAAAAATAAGGATATGCTTCCTTTGGATGGGTTTAATATTTAAGACCATAAATCTGAACTTGCTTTTTAACTCATTTAAAAACGGAAATGGATCTTCAATAAATTTGTAAAGCATTTTATAATCTAGATTCCTGTTCAAAGATCTGTTTTGAGGATAAACAATAAAATATTTTTAAGAACAATAGTAAGTACAGGAGAACTGCATCACACACAATTACACAAAACAAATCTACTGGCAAGACTCAATACGCCAAAATCTGCTATATGCCATATGAAATATGAATGTAAGCATATTGTAAAAAATTACCTGTACAAGTGATGATATCAGTGGTAGTATAAAACTAAAGATTTATGTTATAGTGAAAAACATTTTCAGTGTTGAAAAGAAATGAGGTGTACTGACTGCAAAGTTAGGGCATATTTTCCATTTACCACAAAAACAAGTACCTTCAAATGAAATTTTACTATAATTTTCATTTTTTTTCGTGATTTTTTCCCCTGAACTAATTCTATAATCTTTGGACGAGGCTGTCATGAATGTTCATTTATTGTGAGGTCACTTCATAATTGCTCAATAATTAATTTGTTGTTAAAAATGTAACCAGCTATAAGCTCTGAAGCTGAATTCCATTTCTTCGCTTAATCACTGGCGAGAATTTGATTCTTTGTAAAAACATCCTAGGCAAACTTTTCATCTCCTCAACCTCAACAATCTTTGCCTTTGGCTATAGAATTATTTGTTGCCATAATTTATGAGACAGCTATTCAATATGGAGCAAGTCGTTAACATTAATTATATAGCCTCTCCCATCTTAATATCACATGGCAAGAACAATTCATCAGTTTATATAAGCCAGAAAAATATGATGCGGGGATAGCGAATTCTCCTGGATCTATTACTTCCTATATATAGAAAACTTTACACCAAATTGCAATTTATTTCTTTTCTCCTCATTTCTCCATCTTGCTTGACAAACTATTGACAGATGGAGATGTATTCTCCTGTTTTTTACTCCGACCATTTTCTGTTTTGTTGTAATTGCTTCAGATAGCAACGATTATAACACAGATCAATAATTAGTGGAAATAGACAGAAGAAAGGGATGCTTGGAGATTTTACATTCAACCGGTAGATGATCAATTAATAATCATGTAATTCTCTTTACCAGAGCATTTCAACCAATCAACATTACAAAACCTATTAAACAGCCGTTAAATAATGTCATCTATGAAACTTATTGCCTATGATTGCCTTTATATTTTTTTTCATAAAAAATACTTTGCATTAGAGATTCTTCATATATATTTAGAACAGATCGTGGCGGTTAACTGAATTTTTTAGCAGCCCACATTATTGTTTATTTAATTTATGTTGAATATATCCTCGGTATCTCAAGTGGTATCATTCCGTTCTAGTCCACTAACCCCTGGGTCCATGCACAAGATTTTCAAAAATTAAAATCATCTGCCCTTGATGATTTCATTGACCAAGTAGGTTGAGTACATACCAGTCTTAGTGTCATTATTTACATTCACCAAAATAAGGCAGTTTGTACGCACGATTATGAGAAGGATTGCAAGAAATTTAATGTTAAAGAAGTGACATGCACACAAAATGATGTCCTTTAATATTTTGACAAAGATTGCAACACCGATTCTCTCATCTTATTTGCAATAAAATGTGAATTTAATTTGTAAAGTTGGAGCGAAAGCCCTGGTTTAATGTCTTGTAAATTCTCTCATTACCTGCAAAAGAATAAATGTGTGATAGCCAGATAGAATTTAGAATTTATTATGAAAACTGTAAAAAAATCTAGTAATCTCAACAATCATCTTTTCCACCATACCTAGCTGAATCAAGAATATGTCCAAAATGCAGTCTATTCAAGAGTTAGGGTCAGAATCAAACAACTAAATTCATACAGATCTCTTGAACATTCTGATATTTTGATATTTGAAGCAGTCCATAATTTTATAAAGAGTACAAAAGGGTTGTTGTGTCACATAGCTACATCTGTAGCTAGTATATACTTTCCACATGAAACTGTATATGTTCGGTTTTACAATTCATTGATTGATTTATGTTGTTGACTATGTTCTGTATATACATGTTAACTTTTATTCAACCCTTTTGAAATTAATAAAATATTGTTTGTCATGAGCTTTTCATGTTCACAAGGTATATGGATTACTTCCTTCTACAGTTTAATTGACAAATGAAATATTTCCATGTATGTTTTGATGTTTTTCACATCAATTAACATAACCTGATAGCATGTAATTGAGTTTTTCTATTATATTGCATTAAGAAAAAAACATTGGTAAATTTTTACAAAGTATTTATTTCTAGAAACATTGTAAGGTTTTTTGCATATTGAGTTTAATAACTTTTGTAATAGATTTTAAGAAGAATGTAATTCTATGAATTAAATTCTGATTAAACATAGTTATAAATCTTAGTTAACAAGCAAATAATTACAATGTAGAATATATTTGAATGCTTGCAAAATCACTTTATAAGGGCTGATCATATTTCTGACATGCCAGCCCACACTACATACAAGTTGTTTTATACTTAAAATATGCTTAATAACATCTTCAAGAATAGATCAGATTTATAAACAAATACTCAACTGCCTTTACATTAATTGAATCATCTGCCTTGTTGTAATTATTTTATCAAACATGTTTTATTAAGCATTTCATCATAGTATACAGGATGATGATAGTTTATATAACAATATTTGACCCTTTATTTGAAGTAATATTTCCTGTGACAAAAGTTTTATACGATAGTGAGGTCAATTGGATTGATGCATTTATATTTTCAGAGTTGATAAAAAACGGGATAAATTAGAACGAAAAGTTTTAGACAGCCAAGAAAGAGCATTCTGGGATGTACACAGGCCAGTGGTGGGTATTTTTGATTTTGATTTTTATGTTAATAATTTCATTTTAGTAAGTGAAAAAAAACCCTGACATACAAAGTGGTAATTGAACTTTTAGACAGTCTAGACTAATATGGTAGACTTGTGCTTCTACTTTCTGTGTTATATTTTTGTTTTTGATTCAACATATATTCATATTCTGATTGATGCAAAGTTAAAACAATTTTGATAAATTATCCTTGGAACTACCGCACTTACTGGTACAT
Organism: Patella ulyssiponensis; assembly: GCA_963678685.1. Taxonomy (NCBI): domain Eukaryota; kingdom Metazoa; phylum Mollusca; class Gastropoda; family Patellidae; genus Patella; species Patella ulyssiponensis. The sequence goes on along the minus strand of OY783230.1, from coordinate 23,024,062 downwards.
GTGACAAAAATCTTTCAAGTGACAACTATAATATTGATGAGTTTTGCATTTGTTCAATTGTTGTGTAATTATTATTGAAGGTGTCTGTAGTAATACATATGTTAATTCAACCTGTAGATAGAGATAATAGTTTTATTGATAATATATATTTATGGCATATGTTTTATATATGTGTATACACATACATACATACATACCAGCTGTTACTTATATTTAAGCTTATATCAAATATTCATACTTTATACTATCATATAAATAACAGTATGATGTAGGTCAGGGTTCAATGTCTTTTGCTGCATTGGTTTCAAATGAAATTGGAAAGGAATTCTCTACAATAAGAACAAATGGATAGAGTATTAATCATAATTATATCTAAAAATTTAATCTCTATTGCCTTGGGGTGGGAGGGGGTGGTCGAATGGTTAGCACATGCCTGCTGTATGATAAAGCCTGTCATTGAGTCAACTGGCGTGGTTTCGAATCCTTGGTTGTACGTGACAAGGAGTAGGGTTGCCTGTCCAGCCTTGTGGGTTTTCTCCGGTTCTACCGGTTTCCTCCCACTGCTAAAGACCCCAACGCACAAGCGAATTATTGAAATAAAATTAAACCATATGTTAGTCCGTAAATGAGCTAGTTTGTGTTGAGTGGACGTTAAGCCCCATCTCTCTCTCTCTCTCTCTCTCTCTCTCTCTCTCTCTCTCTCTCTTGCTCTGCACTTATTATATAACAACACACCCAAATATTCAGGATATATTTTATTGGGATTGTACAAATCTTTAAAGGTTTAACTGAAAGGAAAACACTGATAGTTTCTGAACTAGTTTCAATCATAATAAAACTCAAAACTTCCCTTTTCACAGATATTTAATCAAAATTATGTTGGCAAAGCTAGTTAATTTGGGAAGACTTGATAATTCGAAAAGGGCACTAGATAAAGCTTATAAAAATTATATAAAAAACCCCCCATCTAACTGAAATTAGTCATGTAATATTTATTTAACTTATAAAAGCAATCCTCTAAGCTAATAAACCAATTCGTATTTCTACAATCATTAATTAATACTGAGTAAATAAATTTGCAGACTAAGAAAAAAAGTATGTTATTTCTTTTTTGGGGGATAAAAAAGTACAGTGATGCATATTTCTCATTAATTTTACCAATTCAAGAGGAAGTGTCAATTTTCATTTTGTCTGACATTTAAAATACAAGAACAGTTTTGCACTTAATCTATCAAGTTTGATGTTTTTAAACGGCCATTGATCTTTCCTATTATCTTGTAGCCGGGCTGTGTGAATACAACTGAAATAGATATCAAGAAAGCATGTAGAATGAATCGACATTCAAAAATGTCACGGGTATGTATTTCTCCAAACAAAGATAAGACCTTGAATAATTATCTAAAAATTAAAAAAACTCCTATGCATGCATACTTCTGAACATTTATTATTTCAATGAATAGTTCTGAACATTTACCTCTAAGTTTTGAAAAAAGAAATTCCTGTAGAATTAATATAATATCATTGGATTTCCGCTTTGCAAAAAACTTTCATTTATGGAAGTTATTTAGAAAATCCTAACCAAATACAAATGTATAAACAAAATATGTTCTCTGTTAGCCCTGATTTTAAAATTATATATATTTTATATCTATTTCCATATCAATATATGTAATTGGTCATTACTTGAGCACCAAATACATCCATAAGTATTCTCAAAGCAACTCTAACTTACATACATTTATATTAATGTCCTTATGTAATTTTGTAATGTTTTATTTATCAGCCAAATTATGCAGTACCAGGGGGGAGAATTAGTCCTAGTGTTTCTGAAGCAGAACTTAATAATTCTGCAGAACAAATAAAAAATGATGTAAGTGTTAAACTTTTCATTGGACTAATATTATTATTGGTTATTACAAAATATTTTCCACTCATTATGTTTCATTTGACTTTATTACAATTATTTACCCATTGAAAAATATGACTCACATTCAATCAATTAAAAGAAAGTTCCAAGAAATATTGTTTTTGGCAGATATTTAGGTCAGTTTGCTCCGTTATTTCTTTGGTCTTCCTAATTACACTTTTAACCCAGTCAGCCATTAAACACTAATTACAGCAAAGACTGGACAATCTTGTTCAGTCTGCTTTCCATTAGATGATCAAGGTCAGTCAAAGGATTCTTAAGACCTGGAGATCTTTCTACTGATTGAGTCATATTGATATTGACTATGTAACTTTCCTGTAGAACAGACAGAAATGTTGGAGAAATGACCTTTATGATAACATTTAAAATCAATTTTTTGTTCATTTCTTCAGATTTATGCGCTTCGGAGCAAATTAGAAAAAAGAAGAGTTAAAATATCGAAAGTAACTGAAAGGTAAGTAAAGCTTGAAACCATGGACCTTATAATATTATTATAAGGTCCACGTTGGAACTTAAGATTACATACTCTCTAAATAGAATTGTTGGAAATATTTGATACTATATAACTTAACATGGCTGCATTCAATGAATAATGTAAACCCAATTAGAAAATAGACATCCTTATGTAATATCTAAATCTGCCTATTATCCATATTTTTTTTTGGCTTCAAATGTTATATAAATGATTATTTAAAGATTTATTGATATGGTTAACCCTTAGTCAATACTCATGACCATCGATTTTTAGTAGTTTAGAGCACCACCACCGTTATTTTAAAGGGCAACAATAAAATACATAATCGAAACTTAAACAATCCGTACTTTATTGTCTCAAAACTTCAAACACTCATAACTTTGCACAGAAAAAAGTAATCAATATATTCATTTTTCATTTTCAATGCATCTTTAAATTGTTTATTCTCTGGTGTTTATGTCAAAATACAAAACACTTTAATTAAATCATGTATTTATTTACAAATACTACAGGTAGTAAGTAAAAGTTCCTACATTAAAATTATTTATATTACAGTTTTATAGCATACTACCAGCAATATGCAGAATATGATGCCTTTATAACTAATCCAGATCCAGCTAATCCCTGGATTTCAGATAATCCAGAATTTTGGGAACAAGAAAGATCACTGTAAGTATAAACTGTCTACAAAGAACGAAAGAGGATTTTCAGATAATATATACCAAGAAGTACACCTGTAAAGCCTCTAATGGCATTCAATTATCATTGATCATTGATTTTCTCCTCTCAAGGGGCTAACAAGATTTGTGAACTTTTTGGTAATATATACAAGAACTCCTTTTATTGAAGACCAAGTACAATAGCTGAAATACTTTCTAGTCAAAATTACCAGTACAAAAACATTTAACTTTATTCACTACACAATCACCATTTAAAAAAAACATTTAACTTTATTCACTAATTGCAAATTTACAAAGAGATTAGAGCAATTTATACAAATTATGAACCTTCTTATATTGAATATAATGGAATATGTTGATGGCAAAACAAACATTTAACAGACACTAGATACAGCCATATACAATACATAATTATCTATCATCTATTTATAGTACTTATACAGTTTTACATGATACTTGCATGAAATATAAGCATTATGTATTTAATATCAATTATACAATAATATAGAACAGTGTACTATTGTGAAAATTTTTATTAATCAATATCATATATATATATTAATTAAAGCCCCAATATAAAAGATTAAAGGTTAAATATCAAGTAAAGGACCATACAGAAATCTTTTTGGTCCAGAATTATGCAGATTGATCAATTCTTATAGACAAATATAGTACATGTAATGATAATTGTGCTATCTTTTTTTCGTACAATCCAGCTCAGTCTTTATTAGAGGCTCTTTACACTCAGATGTGCTGAATTACATTTAAAGGAGAAGGGCCTTTAAATTTTGAAATATATTTGAATGAGGTAAATTTTTGCTCCTTGAATTTGCAAGTCCTTAGCGTAATTACATAATATGATAAGCTCATAAATGTTTTAGTTGTACTATGCAATAATCAGTCATGTTTACAAATATTTTGTAGGAATGCTAGAGATATACCACAACGTCGAGTTAAACTTTGGGCTTTCTGTGTAGAAGAATTATTACGGGATGCAGCTGGAAGGGATCATTTTGGAAAATTTTTAGATAAAGAATTTAGTGGGGAAAATTTAAAGTAAGTTTCTGAAACAGATCATTAATTTTCTCTTTTCCAAGATCACGAGGTAAGGATTTCTATGGAATGGATTAGTGATAAATGGACTGAAGCAGATGAGATTCAGCCTTTACACTTGATCCATAATATAAACATTTAAAATTTAAAATGATGATACACACACTTTGCCAGTAATAGACTCCAGAAATTCACAGGCAAGAGATGATTTTGTAGAAATGTATGTGACAGAGTGTGTATGTAATCTGTTGTAAAAAATTGTTTAAAGCTCTTGACTGAGACCTTGCATAATATATTGATGTTTACCGAGCGAGTCACAGGTAAGAGCCCAACGATAATTCCTTAAAGGAATTCCTTCAAACCAAATTGTATAAATTAGGAAGTGGGGGTCCAACTCCACAAGGCCTATGTAACTCTCTGACTCGATCTGCCCTCACATATATCCTAAAATTCATTCCTCGGCACAGACCCAGTGAATTTCATTCCTTGGGACAGACCCAGTGTAGCTGTCAACCGTAAACAAACGACAGTCACATATATGGATAACATTCTGAATAACACCATAATGCAGCATAAATATATTACTCAATGCCTCCATCTCTATCTTTAAACCACACGGAATTTGGGATCTTGCAATGAAAAGTTTACCATTGTCAACATAATGCACTCCGATCATTTCTAGAATATGCAATAACAATTTTATTGACGCTTTCTTTGTATTAACATTTCAGTCCTATATAAAAAAAAAATATTTTTCAGATTTTGGTTAGCGTGTCAAGAGTTAAAAGGCCTTCCAATGAGCGATGTACATCAAAAGGTCCATGAAATATTTAGGTAAGTTTGATAATTGCTGTTAAATATTAGAAATGAGTGAATCTAACAGGGATTTAACAATCATGCTTTCTATGTAGGACATTACTAGGTAATCGTCTTCGAGTGACAACTAATTCTCACCACCACTGTCGTCAAATTATCATCCAGTCACAGAAATCCTACATACATATTATACTAACGAGCCATACATCCATTTATGCCCATTTCCTGAATAACGTTACTTCTACATTCCTAGAAGCTAGGTTAACTGAAATTTGGGAGTATAGAAGAAGTTAATAAGGCCACGGTTAATTAATTGTCTGTTTCTCATGACCCGTCTGCATGTCAATTTTCATCCGTTGTAATTACACACTTCCTCAATTATTAGTTCACATATTTATCGATAAACAGACGCTGTAGGTGATAGGTAAACCAGACTAGAATGTGAAAAAGTATTCAAAGTCCACCTGGAACCGTAAAACAGGAAGTTATAAAGCCTTATCATATCTGTTGTTGTAAATGAGGGTTTTTCTACTGGTCACGTGATTAGTGTGACGTAACTGATGTAAAACACCTCACTTATTATACAGCTACCAAACTATCAACACGTCGCTACTACAGCTCGTCTACTTGTGTGTTTGGTGGTTCAACATAGTAAGTCACGAAATATTACATTGGCGTCGCTCGTAAATTCACTCGTCTACGACTACGATTGAATATTTGTTTATTGTTTATCGACTGAAGAAAGTGCTGATTCAGCAATTTCAAGTTGGTCGAGTCAATCAGGTGTGTTGTAAATTTCACGCTTGAAAACTAGGTCATAGCTTTCAGAGATTTTTCTGAAGGTCCTACAAGTGCCTACAAGAAGAAAGGAGAGAGAAGAGTAAATATACGACATTTCTACAACAATAATAAAGATTACAGCATAAATCCATTGATACAGATTATTTATTCTTTGTTTCACGTAAACGAAGAAAAGTGGTCACGTGAGTTGTTTTCATTGACGACCGCGTTAGTTACAATTTATTATAGACGGTCATAGCTGCCAAAAAATTACAACTTCTAATTAATCTAAGTCAGTTTATTTATTCCCGATAATTTTCACGAATTGTGCTGATTTACATTGAGTGAAAACTTGCTTAATTCTCATCTGAATAATAAATTAATATTTCTGCTGACTTTTTCAAATCGGTTCTTCAAGTTATAATCAGTTACAGCCTCTGTTGCACTTGTTATTGGTAAGGTGCATAATTAGTCAATTCAATTAGGTGTATGGGAGATCATCTCTGACAAAATAACTCCTGGATATTGACAACCAATTGGTGATAATTCTCAATAAATATAACCTGTTTTAGTGTCTGAATTTTCTTTTGTCGGTTTTCATTAAAGAGGGGAGAATGGCTCCTATAGATATGCAGACCTCTAATTTGAGATCGTTACTGTGTCTGGAGAAGATTGGTAAAGTGGAGGCAGAAAGTATCATTGAAGAAAGAGGTATTGGGGATCATTACGATGGCAGATGCAACTGAGGTCACCGGGTTGCAACCTGATATTTGGCGCAAGTGGGTTGATGAGGGTCGAATTACCTTTTGCGCCGTCTTTGATGGCAGACAGTAGAAACACCTCGGGCGTTGACTTAGCCCAGTTTGAGGCGAGCCAAGCGAAGCTCTACAACCAATTGTCTTTGAAGTATGATGCTCTATTTTCTTTACAGTGTGAAACAACAGAAAGTCTTTATGGAATGCTCTCTTCAGTATTGGAACGTGTTGGGTTACAGTTACCATCATCGGAAACCATGAAACATCAGGCAACTTCCCCTCCTGTTACATCTGCTACAGTTAGGACTGGCAGAAAATATCGATATTGCCGATAATCGTCGGTAAGCGTTTTGAAAATCGCTTTATCGATACAGTTTTAAAATATCGGTTATCGCGCAATTATAGGTACTTCACTTGTAAGAAGAAGTCCACATAAATAATCCTTATCACGGTATTTTTTGCAACGTGTGTTTGGGCATAGAACTGTAAATAAACAGAACAGTCATAATAAAACACACACGTTTTGTTTTTTCACGCCATGCGAGATCCCACCGAATTGTTGGCCGCTCATATCATGATGAGAGCCAATGGTTTCACGTAACACTCAGTTGTGCTCCATATTTAAACTCTTCATTTCTGGAATATTACAGTGACCAGGTGTGTTCTATGCGCATGAGAAATCACTGCAAGAAATAAACTGTTACGGCGAACTGTTTGATGTTTTCGAAGGGAAATAACTACGTTTTACTCATTATTATTCAGGTCATAAGCGACAAAAACACGGTGAGCGATGACGGTTTTGTCTTCCCAACGAAGTTGATTGAGTTTCTTTCTATACCTTCGTTTTGCTATGGAATGCTATTATTTTATTGTCAAATAAATGAAAAAATTCTACATGTACGATATACAGAATGATGTCACAACATAAACTCGCATATAATTCGTTATTCGTGTACAAATTATGATTGCTTTCAAACCAATTGTAAGGCAAAATAATTTGCTGATATTATCGATAATTGATCGGCGGATGGTCCGCGATAATCGATACTTGAAACAGTATCGATTGCCAGCCCTAGCTACAGTAACACCACACCCTTTAATTGAGACTCCAGACCCTGTAAACTTATTAAACGTCGCCCCAAAAAACAGCAAATCAGGAAGACCTAATGTTCAGTCGTCGGTCCCTGCTGATGACTCTAGCTCTATATCTGAGGTGAATTTAAAGCCTATGCCTTTTGCTCCCGATGTCAATTCCCAGACTCCAGTTTATATTTCTCAGCCAGTACCAGATTATGAGCCATGTCTTGCTGAGAGTTCTCATACTACTTCCGGTCCTGTGTCACCTGATCGGACTAATGCTTTCGATGCATCAGCTGGAAGCAAAGTTAATCATCAGACTTGGCACCACAATTCTTGCAGTCAGAAGAAAAAGTCACTGTATGAAATATCAGCCTCTAACTATTCATTCATGGGTAGGGTAAAGAGTCGTGCTCATGGTGAACTGTCTATATCTTCGGTAGAATACACGAAGGAGACTTCGTCCAGTCCAAATGTGATAATTGGAGTGCAACCCGTTTCCTTTCAGGCAGAGTCACCACCAGCCAATGACGTTTGTGGCGTTACTGAAAGACCAGCTGAAGCTCGGACTCTGAATCCACAACTGCGGAAGGATGTAGCTTGGATTAAGGATGTGATGTTTGACACTCATCTGCTGCGTAATGATACGCGGTTCACCCAACACAAGCTGCTTCAATCTCAACGTCATTGAAATGTGGTCGTATATAGTTGTCGCCCCCGTCCGTCCGGCCGGCGTCCACAATTGCTTGTGGACGCTCTAGAGGCTAAAGTTAATATCCGATTGACTTTAAATATATACACAGTGTTTAAGGTCATGAAACGAAGAAGCCTATTGTTTTTCAGCGATTTCCGATAATAACTACCAGAGTTATGGCTCTTGATTTTCAGCGATCTCTGATAATTATTGCCAGAGTTCCGGCCCTTGATCACATCAAAAAATCCTGTGGACACTCTAGCGGCCAAAGTTAATATCCGATTGACTTTAAATTTACACACACTGTTTAAGGTCATGAGATGAAGAAGCCTACTGATTTTCAGCGATTTCAAATAATTACTTCCAGAGTTATCTCCCTTGATCACTTCAAAAAACCTTGTGATGCTATAGATGCCAAACTTATCATCCGATTGACTTCAGATTGATACACATATTTTCAGATAATTACATAATGAGTTGTTACTCTTAATCAGATTTTAGTGTATTACAAATGTTTCATTACCATAAGAAGTAAAAATATGGGACAACCCTTCTTGACTGCCCGGACAATTTAGCTGCTGTGGGCGTATGTTTCGTTGCCTGGCAACCTATCTTTCTAGATATAGCTGTACATTGCAGAATCGGGGATATCAGAATTCAGGTGGTCGTTATTCTTCGGATCGCAGCTGGTCTCCATTCCCCAATCTTTATGTCCACCCATCTCAGCATTCATGTAGAAAGTTTGCCCGCTCTTCTGGTCAGTCTTCCCGGTCACAGTCCAGGTTTAGTCCAGGTTTAGTCCCAATTTTCTGTCCCGCAAACTACCTCGGAATTCTCTTGATTCTGTAGGTGAAGCTGCTGCACAACGACGATTTTCATCAACTACAACCCAGGGTTCAATTTAAGCGGTATTAAGCGATAGAATTATTTTATTCATTAGCCAAAAGTTGCTTTCAAACTTGTGAAGTGCGATTCATTATATTTTGGATGAATGTGGAGTATATTTAGGCCTACGAAAAAATCAATTTATAAATGCAGGATTCTCCAAGTGGTGACACTGATAAACAGCAACATGTTTCTTCCAGTACCCGGGACTCACTGCACATACAATCTGTATTTGATTCTGAGGATAAGCAAAGTCCTTTAAACTACAACCGACTGTCTGCAGGGGCGCTCAGCCAGTCGTAATACCAGGACGCCCAATTGATGATGACGATATCCTCTATGTTCGGAGGGCCCCACCTGGGGTGGGTTTAGTGTTGCCTCAGCCTGTCCAATTGCTTCAAAAGCAAATTGATTCTGTGATTGATACTGCAGCCATGGTGTCACCGATATTAACTTCCTTTCTGAATGGGGTGGAGAAAGTAGAATTAGGCAAAGCTGTTCGACTGAAGGGAATCGGTTCTGAGCTGATTTCTGGTCATTTATCGCCTGGTAATACTACAACATTTGAAAGTTGTTTCTTGGACTTTGGTGTGGTTCCTATGTTCGACCATTTTACTATTGGATTGTACTTAAAAGTACAGAATAACTGTGTGATGAATGGTGCCCTTTCGGTTGGAGAAGAGATTCTTGTTGCTTCCGTAAATCGAATACCGTCTTCCAAAGCAAATATTTCCAGTGTAAAAAGTGCTGGATTTGCGAAATACTCTAATTGCTTTGTTTGTTTAGGACAAGGTTCTATGCTGTCTGTAGATCCTGATACCAAAGTCGATTTTCAGACAGGTTTCATAGGAGCAAAAACTGCTGCTAAAAATGTTATGCCATCTCATTCTGACTGGAGCCCTACAACAGTTTTGATACTCAAGCAGGTGGGAACGATTCGAAGGTGTGCTAACTTTGCTATGGTGCTGGTTGTGTCAGAGATGAGTGAGCGTGGCTTGGTCTCATGTTATACCAGCGCAGAGGGGGGTTGGGATGGCCTAGTGGTCTAGAGTGCCGCGCTTTGACCTCTAGCTGGCTGGTCACCTCTGGCTTGCGGCTGTGGTTTCGAGCCCTGGTGTGAGCGTATGTGGCATGGAGATAGGGGCGCCTTCTCAACCTCGTGGGTTTCCTCCGGGCACTCCGGTTTCCTCCCACTGCTAAAGACCCCTACGTGCAAGAGGATTATTGAAATAAAATTAAACCATATGTTAGTCTAGTTGTGTCGAGTGGACGTTAAACCCCATTTCTCTCTCTCTCTATACCAGCGCAGAAATAAGCATCCAACAATGTAAAAAGGAGATCTTTGCCTCTTGGTTAGCGTGGGGTACCGATCCTTTGGTTGCAGGTTGCAGGTCTTTGTGGTATAGCATTATCAGGTTCATATTTGGCGATGTTAGGTATGTCATTGATTCGTCCTACAAGGCTGATCAAGAGTAAGAAGATGCCACCTCCTTGCAAGGATCCTTATCTTGGTATTGCTGTGAACTTCACATTTTATCGATTGAATGCCAGAAGACAACAATTAGTTATCCGCCGTGATTGAAAGACTTTCCATTATGGTTGAAGCGACACAGACATTCATTCCTAGATCTAGAAACTGGTGTTGTTTCATCTTGCCTGGAGTCTATTCACTTGGAACCATTTATGTTTGGGAATATAGCAGGCTTACAGTTGATGAATTGGTTCCAGCTGATTCATTCCCTTGGCCGACGTAGCAGGATGTTTTTACTCTGACCTAAAGTCTTTACCAGACGTTGTAATGATTTTAAGGTGTAGATTAGTGTCCCGTTTTATTGGAGGTTTTACCCTGAAGCTAGCGTTTAGTTCATGGAATATTTTACACACTGATTTTAACAAGTTGTTTGGTACCTGCATGGGGAGGAATGTTGTAAATGAGGGGTTTTCTACTGGTCACGTGATTAGTGTGACGTAACTGATGTAAAACACCTCACTTATTATACAGCTACCAAACTATCAACACGTCGCTACTACAGCTCGTCTACTTGTGTGTTTGGTGGTTCAACATAGTAAGTCACGCAATATTACACTGTCATTCAAGCTATGGTTTGAAGATGCGACATTGTTTTCTTTAACCACATACATATTTCATAAGGCACTTAAATTCCTGATAAAATTATTTATTTACATGACCAACGGTTCCAAAACTGGTGAAATGAGGTACCGATTGATTGACACTAGCATTGGCTTTACCAATAATGTAAATGGTTTGAAAAAGATAGAGAAAAATTATTAAAATATTAATGTGTCCCTATGCCATGTGCTGATGGGGGTCAAAGTTAACTTATAAGCATATCATCACAAAATACAACAAAATCAACAATGTTCACCCAGCACATTTTAATGTTTGAATTTAGATTTCAGTAATTTGAATTAAGATACAAATGGTTTCAATATATATACCACATTAACAATGTATAATCTCACAGGTACAATGATTTTAATTAGCTGTAGTACATGTAGATCACAAAAAATGGAGGGGACTATAAATATGAGTTTGTTTAATTGGCCGTCACACTTCTTCTACTTCGTCTTGGTGCCTTGACTGTATTTAACGATGAGTATTTTCTACTTAGGCAAAGTATTGGGTGATAAACAATTTGATTACCAGATGTGTTATAAAATGATAAATGTGCAAGTAATTAATGAATGTCATTTATATACTGAGCGCCATAGAAAACGCATCACTTAGTTTTTTCGTATAACAAAATGATCCTGTAAACATATCTTATTTATTTTGCTTCTTATTGTGAACAATATTCAAATGGGAACACATCAATAACAACACATTTGTACACTTATGGATATTTAATCTGTAATCAACAGTACAAAGTAAGAGGGGTCAAAACCAAAAGTACGACACAGATGTCAGTAGCGCGTGTGTCCTCCACTGGCTTTTACGCACGCTGTGCAGTGACGTAGCATGGAATTAACCATCTGTGTCGTACGAAAAACTAAGTGATGCGTTTTCTATGGCGCTCAGTATATTTTTTGGGATTGAGGTAGGGACATACTCATTGTTGACAGTATTGAAATGTAATAATGTAGGTAATTCAAGTGACTAAAGGGAAATAACTCTATTTTGTTTTCTTATTTTTCAGTGAATTTCTTGCCCCTGGTGCACATAATCCTGTAAATGTTGATTGTCAAATAATGGAATTAGTTCGTAAACGAGTAGAAAATAACCCAACACGTTTTTGTTTTGATGAAGCACAGGTAAGGAATAATCATTGTAATTTTTCAACATCTCTGCATCTGGAACCAGAATAAACCCAAATTTTATCAGAGAAGAGCTTTCCAGATTTTTCAAGCCCAGCTCTCACTTGTCAGTGGTGGTACAGAAAATGTGTCTAATCTTCTGGATAGGACTAAAAGTAGATGTCCCATAATTAAATAGGTGGTAGATAGAACACCCCCTTGTATTGGACACATGACCATAGAAATACGTGTTACCATATGTTAGTTTCAAAATTCTCCAAATGAAATGTTGACAAGGCGTTACTGTAAACTTATTCCATTTTTATAATAAAATTCCTTGGGAAGTTGAAAAGAGGATATTAACTAATGGCATTACAGATGCATTGTAGTTTATTACATACGAATTTCATGTTATTGGTACTACAGAACATTTATAATGATGGAGAACTGTATATTATGTTTCAGGACCATATATTTAAATTAATGAAATGTGACAGTTACAGTCGGTATTTACGGAGTGATATGTATAAAGAATATTTAAGTGGAACACGAAAGAAAGTAAGATTATTACCAGTTATACCCATGACCTGGACTCATTTTAAAAATTGATATTTACAGCTTAGTGTATTTGTTATTTCAAATTGATATTTACAGCTTGGTGTATTTGTTACTTCTTTTTGTATTCCCATCTTCTCTATTTAATATTGAGTTTCTTTTTTTCTGTCTCTTATTTTACAGCCTATTTATTGTTACTGTTGTTTTTTTATTTTTGCATTTGTTCAATAAAAGCCCTAAATTTTAAATATTTTGCCAGTTGTGACCAAAAGGCTTTGAAATCGAACTGCTAACTTTTTATTCTTATTCTGTTAAATTGACTGCTTTTTAAAACTGCTATGTCTCTATTAAAATTTAATAATATCTCAATCATAAAGCAGTTTACAAATAAAAAAAATGCCTTATGTCTGCAAGACCAGGGCTTGTATAAGCCTGAGCCGGACCAGTTTACACAGTGCATGTTTCTTTCTCTGTATAATTGAGTATTGCATGTTAATAGATTTTAATGGAAAAATGAAATGCAAATCATTTCTAACTACGAATTACACATATAGAGTAAATGAAATTTATATTTGATGTTTTAAATGTATACGATTTATTGTATTCAATATATCTGTGATAATATTACAGAACAATATAGACGATCACATAGCATATTTCACCAGGACAGTTATTGTTGTATTATAAGATTATATATTTTTTCCCACACTTGTATCATTTATATATAATATTTTTATTTATTTCAAAAAATTTATGTTGTCCTTTATTTATTTCAAAAACCTTATGTTGAGTTTTTCTAAGACTGAATAAAATGCATGAAGCCCAATAAATTCCTATTGAGAATAAACAATAATTCAACCTAAATATGATTTAGCCCGTTAATGTTGAAAGACAGTCTTTTGAATATGTACAGTATGACCTCATAGTAGATGGCTCACTTTCAGTCTGTGCGCAACCTGCCCTCTGTCGATCATAGTGGTTTCAAACCCCCGGTTGTACGTGGCAAGGAGTAGGGTCGCCTGTCCAACCTGGTGGGTATTCTCCGGGTACTCCGGTTTCCTCCCACTGCTAAAGACCCCTACGTGCAAGCAAATTATTGAAATAAAATAAAACCATATGTTAGTCCAGAAATGACCTAGTTTGTGTTGAGTGGAGTGGACGTTAAACCCCATTTCTCTCTCTCTCTCTCTGCTGATCATAGACAGTGGATTTTGTTATTGTCCTGTCTTTTGGATTTGATCCTCGCTCACTGACATTCAAAAAATGGGGCATGTAGAATGTTGGCAGACTGCAGATTACTGGCCCTATTTATCACTGGCAAGGCCCTTATTTTTTGTCAATATTGCCCAAAATATTGCAAAAAGAGAATGACAAGATATGTTATAAATGTGCATATTCTACACATTATGTCTAAAATTTAATTATTTTATAGAAAGTTATGGATGATTGAAATATTGATAAAAGTGGTCTTGTTGATCACCGTCAAGGGTCGTATTTTGGTCAGTAGCACCAAAAGTATTGTGACAAGTAAAGGACAAGGAAAGATTGTCTGTGATTAGCCAGATCATTTAAATTTCGATCATCCATAATCTTTTCATTTTTTTTATGAAATTAATTTCATTTTGGATATGATCTGTAGAATATGCATATCTAAAACATATATTTCCTTCTCGGTCACTTTTTGCAAAACTTTGGGCTTCATTGAACAAAGAGATGCTGTTGTAGGCGATTAGCAGTACAGCAGTTTTTAATTGTAAATATTATTTGACAATCTTTAAATGTTAAAATGCTGCTTTTCTTTCACTAGTCCCTTATTTACTTTTGTTTTGTTAATTTTTTGTTTGTTACGGGCACAATACCATTAATAGTATTAATTTAATTTCTTTTGAATGTATTTTGTGCTATTATTTGCATGTATATCTTTTGTACAGTGTGACTGACTGTGATGCAATTATTGATATATTTTGTATAAAAGAATGTATAAATTATATATGTATATATATATGCTGTGTACATATAACAAAGTTTTCCTTTTCTTTTAATGTGACACTGCCAGAAACATCACATTGAAAGTTATGAGAAACAAAATGAAATGAATATTTTTTGTGTAACTATATATAAAATGTATATATATACCATACATAAAAGTACATATTGTATCTACATATGCTAAAATGTAGACTTGTTTTGTATTCGATCATAAAAAGACTGGTAAAACTACATATATTATTATAAAAGTTTTCTCAAGAAAGTTTTATTTAATAACATACATGATTAATCGACTGCACTTGTATACCATAACACCCTTCAGACATTTAATTTATAAGATAATTGTTTTGTATACACAAAATTACGGTAGTTAAATAGCAATGAAGTTTGTGTGATTAACAAACAAGTTTTTGGACTTATTACTTTCATTTTGTCACTTACATAGGTTGCAAATTATTTTTAAAAAAAAAGTGTTATCTGTACATGGAATTCCAATGAAAGATAACCATTATTAGACTTGCCTAACAACTACCTATGGATAATGCCTGTTTACCTATGCATAATAGTTAATACCTAGGGATAATGCCTATGGATAAGGCCTGCAATTAACCAGTAGATTATGCCCCTTTGCCAAATGGATAATGTCTATTTAACTAGGGATAATACCTATTTACCCATGGGTAATGTCTATTCTTGATGCCTATAGATGATACCTTTTTACCTTTGGGTATTATCTATTTAGCTATGGTTAACTTAATATCTCTGGATAATGCCAGTTATGAATGGATAATACCTTTTTACCTTTGGGTATTATCTATTTAGCTATGGTTAACTTAATACCTCTGGATAATGCCAGTTATGAATGGATAATACCTTATGGATAATACATAATTTATCTACAGATAATACCTATTTACCCATGAATATTTTATTATTTCATACAGTTTTCTTTTAAAGGGTTTTATTTTATCAATTATCTCCTAATTAAAATATCACTGAATTACAGAGATTGTTTTAAAATTTATTTTAAACAGAATAAAAAAGTTAGTTAATATTGCTGCCTGATTAATTGACACAGATGGCATGACTGTGTGCTAGTGATTGTAACAGCTGGGTCGTCTAACCTTTCTTAGTTTTATTCAAAAATATCAAATCAGTTTTGCCCCTAAACATATAGTACCTTCAAGGTAATAACATTTTGTTTCATATAATTAATATCTGAAAGAAAGATGAAATCTTTGTTTAAATATTCTTGCATTTCTTCATTTAATTGTTTTATATTTCATTGTTATGTATTTTATTTTCACTTGTTTTTATTTTGCATGAAAAATCAAAATAAATTTTTTTGACATATATATGTTGTGATTTTTTATTTGCAATTTGCCCCTCTCATGTTCTTTTTCTAATCAATTATCTTATTTTTTTATCGTTTATTCGTTGTAGCTAAATGTTTTGGCAGTATTTATTTTAGATGCGGCATTTATTTCAAATAGAATTAAGTTTTGGAAGGAGAAATCTAGTGCATTTGACTCCCAATACTACTCTAAAGTACCATATTTTTATTGTTACGAATAATACCGACATCACCAATTAGCATGGAGCATTGCAATGAAAAAGTTCTGGATTGATATCCTTTATTTTTTCAAGATTTATATCAAGCAGATAGAAATTTTTGGAGGAAAAACAGTGGGAACCTTTTTGGATCGCAGAACAGATCTAAAAGTTACCCTAACAAAAATTTGTCCTGAAGTAATGGCTATCATAAGTAAAAATATGTTCGCAAATTTGAAAAATTACTGCAATAACAATTTTAACATGTCGGGGAAGGAGGCAGAAAAAATTTAAATTTGGTATACTGAATTCCTTTCTTTCTTAGAGTTTTATGACTCCTTCTTCCTTTTCTGAATATTTTCTATCAACTGAAGATTACTGCATCCTAGATTCTTATGAATATTTTGATGTTTTTGATAATTGTATTTAAATATGTTCATGTTTTTCATTGACTAATGAAAACTCTAAATGTAATATTTTCTCATCCTTTTTTTTTTATTTCTCATGCACAATTACTTTGCAATTATTTTGTCTGCTGTGCAAAAGGCTAAGCTCTATGTGTTCGAAAAAAGATGATTTCCAATAGCAGTATATAAATCAGAGAAGCATTGATTAACAAAAATTTAGATATCAGACTAAAACTAGGATTAAGAACTACATGAAATTGTTTCCTTCAGTTTCCATTTATCAATGTTGATATGAATATTAGAATATAGACTTGCAGATATAATGTGAAACATTTTTTGAAAATATAATATATAAAGAATTTTAAACTTGGAATTACAGATATAATATTGGAATTATCTGCTATTAAATTGCAATCAGACAGACAGACAAGATAAATTATATAGTACATTATATAGATTCTAGATAAGTAATAGTTAGTTTATCCAATAGTTCCAGATGCATATCTATCTATTCCTTCCTTTCCTTACAGCAAACAAGATCCATTATTCCCAAGTTGCCAAGTTTATCCATCGGCGGAACATGATGCACTGATTTGCACTCTTTCCTGCTTGCACCTCAACATTTACTCGCCTTCATCTGATGGATTCATCTTTAATATTTACCTGCTTCATTGGCCAATCAGATGCACTCTTCCTATCTTTGCAGCGTCTATGTCACCAGCGATTTGTGTGGATGTTTCTCATTTATTGACACTAATTCTGTGGCTTCATACCGCTTCAGACTTTTCACTATCTGGGCATGTTTTCTTTTCTTACACTTCAATGTTTTAGTTTTTGCTTGTTTTAATCTCTATGTATCTAACAAGTTAAAAAAAAACCGCTAGAATGCTGACTAACTATGTTGCTTCTTTGCTGTTTTCAGAGTAAAAAAAGACTTGAAATAAGAAAAGTGGTTCAACAACTGTGAATTCACTGTGTCCTGGGTGTTTTTGTTTTTTTCTTTTGCCGTGGTAGGCAAAATAAAAAGTGATTTTACATAGGAAAGACATGTTTTAGTGTTGTTCACAATAATTGGTTTGTGAATTAAAATATAATTTCAATTTACTCACAGCCGTTGTGATGATTGATAAAGTGCACAGATAAAACTTATGCAGAAGAAATGTGATAATTTTGTGCTGGTATCGAGGAATGTGGCGTGTTCGTGTGAAGGTGCACTTAAAGATATTTGTGTAAATGTTACAAGATTCTGAGAATCAGAACGTGAAATTGGTACATATATAGAGATGATATCCAGTGAACCAAACAGTCATGTTTTTTTATATATAAATATATATATATATATATAAAAAAAATCATGTTTCATGAACATTGATTGCAAACATTCTGATTGCATTTTTTCATCATACCAATAAGCTGTTCTATTGTGCTTATTGCTGTGATAAAAGGAGGTAGTTATTTTATTGAGATTACCAATTCAAGCTAAAATTGTATGCTTCACCTTAGTGATTAACAGTAGTACCAAGAACTATTTCAAGGGAAATAAGTCCAATGATAAACCTAGGATAAGAGATACAAGTATTTAACAATCCAGTTACGTGCCAAATTTATTTTTCAATGTTATGTGTAAGGTCTCTGTTAAGCCCTATTCTGTTAATGTGTAGAATGTATGAAAGATTATAGAATTAACACTATAATTATTATGTGTTGAATTTTTTTTGTAAAGAAATGTTAGTGTAGTTTTTTAACAGCTCTATGATAATTTAGTTGTACTTGATAGATAAAGAAACTTGTTTTTGTTTGTAGAAATAGAATTCATTGTCATAGCATGATGCATAACTAAATATTTTATTGTCTTTTGTCTGCCTTTATAAACATTTATAGGATGTGTTTGATCGTCAACAATTCAAACATAGATCTCGAAAAAGAGATTCAAGTTACAGTTTTACGAATTCTGACTATTATACCCTATTATTGACTTGAGAATTAATGCCATTTTGAATCAATACCACCAGATGAATTCTCAAATTCCTGTATTTAGATTTGGATTTGAAGAGCTTCAGGAAACTAAAAGGATTCTGAATTAAGAAAAAACCTACATTTGGATCTGTGACAATCAAACACACCAAATATGGATTAACATTATTTTACAAGTTGGGGAGTCAGGTTTTTTTGTACCAATATGGGGAAATTATAGTATGTATGTATATATGTAACCTTTAGTGATGGAAAGTTTCTAAGTTGGACAATATAGACAAAATTATCCCCCCTTTCATGAAAATATTTTAGTTTCAAAAGTTCTATGATGCCAAGAATGATGCAATAAATTGAAGGGGAAGTGGTTATTTCATGCATAGAACTGAAATATTTTGTTGATAATGGGAAGTTATAATTGTGTTTTTTGGTTTATATGACTTGCTTTTTTGGGTACATATTTCTTGGGAATATATAATTGATTCTTCATCAAAATAAAACTATCCCATTCAGCGTGTAATTAAAGTGTCCATTTGAATGGATTTGTAAAAATAACATTGCCAGTAAACAGTGAGATTGTGAGATGTTAATTCTCTTAAAGTGATGTTTGTAGTATACATTTCTTTATTATAATTTATTAATTTAGTTTTCAAGTATGAATTAGGTGTATATGAGAATGTATTAAACATGTACAAATGTAGAATATACAATGAACAGGGTTTTTAATTTATGGAAGAAAAATTGGCTCTTTATTTCCTGTTCTTATTTGGTATAATAACAACTTTAAAGATTGAGCTGATTTGTCTTCCATAATATTTTAAGTGCTGATACTTTTATAACAGTATTACCACTACTATGTTAGTTAATAAGTCTTTTGGGTAGTTTTATCACAACGCCAACAGCTATTGTAATCATAATATTGAATATATTTGGATTTAATATGAATTTGATATTAATCATAGAAATTGTATCAGCATGCCTAAATATTTTATGTATGGTTTGTTGAAATTGTTTAGTAATGGTAATGGTGAAATATAATGAATTGAGATCCAACAACATTATTTCTACAACATTATTTCTAGAGTTCAGTTCACAAATAGAATACAGGCAACTTGATGCCATATTATTTAAAGAAGCTAAATCTCTATAATTTAGAAAAAAAAGAGTACTTAATTTCAATTAGTAAAGGGACAAGCTCTATACCGTTAAGTTTCGAAAGATTAACAAAAGTCGGCTTGTTTACTACTTTTAGTTCATTTCTGTCAGATATGATCTGCCATCAACAATTGCTTGTTGACACTCTATGATACTGTCTTTACTGAAATACCACGGAAATGATTATACAACATCTCAACATTGGCATTATCTAAGGATGTAAAATTTAAAAAAAACCTGACAGATTGTCATCGAACGTAACAATCAAAATAAAATAAACAATCAAAAGGATATAGTCATTTTTATACGCCCACATTGAAATGTGGTCATATATTGTCGTCGCCCCTGTCCGGCCGGCGTCCAAAATTGCTTGTGGACGCTCTAGAGGCCAAAGTTAATATCCGATTGACTTTAAATTTATACAGTGTTTACAGTCATGAGACAAAGAAGCCTATTGTTTTTCAGCGATTTCCGATAACTACCAGAGTTATGGCCCTTGATCACTTCAAAAAATCTTGTGGACGCTCTAGAGGCCAAAGTTAATATCCGATTGACTTTAAATTTATACACAGTGTTTGAGGTCATGAGATGAAGAAGCCTATTGATTTTCAGCGATTTCCGATAATTAATGCCAGAGTTATGGCCCTTGATCACTTTAAAAAATCTTGTGGATGCTCTAGAGGCCAAAGTTAATATCCGATTGACTTTAAATTTATACACAGTGAGACGAAGAAGCCTATCGATCTTCAGCGATTTCAAATTATGACTGCCAGAGTTATCTCCCGTGATCACTTCAAAAAATCTTGTGACGCTATAGAGGCCAAACTTATCATCCGATTGACTTCAGATTGATACACAAAGTTTAAGGTGTTGAAACGAACAAGTATTTTGATTTTCAATGAATTTTGATAACTGAACAGCTAAATCCAAGATATTAAATGTTTTGTATACCAATTGTTAGCATGGGGCAAAACTTTATAAAAAGCAAACAAATTCTAATCAGATTTTAGTGTATTACAAATGTTTCATTACCGAAAAAAGTAGAAATATGCGACAACCCTTGTTGACTGCCCGTATGATTTAGCTGCTGTGGGCGTATGTTTCGTTGCCTGGCAACCTATCTTTAGGCTTTATGGTACAGAACACATGGCAGAGTAGGTAATAATGTTAGTAGTAGTACCAGGTGATCTACATATATATGAATAGTAATATGGTTGTTTTTGTAGACTTGAATAGATATGGTGTTGTTGGATCTCAAATTGGTAACTATATACTGTACAGTTTCATGTAGCCTACTATAATATAGATTTCACATTTCTCTAAATTCATAGAACGTGGACCAATATTACATTCATTTTATTTTTGCAATAACATAAAGCTCAATATCTGAAAAAATTCATTATATTATTGTTTCATATATATAATATATATGTACATTTTTATTCCTTTGACAATGTATGCATAAGATATTTCTCTTCTCAACCCCACTTAAATATAATACAGGGTATTTTAAGGAGTAATTATGTTATCTTGAAATAACTTAAAGATACATTATGTAAGATTTAGATAAGGAGCTATCAGATCGTGCTATAATTGTTCAAAAATAGAAAATGAAAAATTAACAGATGTAAAATTTCAGTCAAGTTACTATATTCTGAGCAAAGTTTGAAGTTTTGACAAGATAGTCTCAATTTGCAAGTTTGATTTTTTCGATAATACCGGTAAGTCTTAGTTTTGCATTTTAACATTCAATTTTGAAATTGCAAGGTTGTTCTAATCAATTTAATATCTAAGCCATCTGAGATTCTAGAGACTTGATTACGGGCTTGTTAAGTGAATAAATGTCTTAATAATAATTTGAAGCCAGAAAAAGAATTGTGATAGGCAGATTTAGCTCTTACATAATGCATCTTTAATCAGTAAGAACATGTGACTGAATAAAGGTTTACTTCAAGGTGTCTTATGACCTTAAGGTCTGAGAGGTGTTGAAATACAGTTGGGTTTTGTAATGACTTTCATGGGTGAACACATCAAGAGAAAATACATTAGTATTTTTGGGAGGCATCAAATTTAACTTCAACTTAATTATATTAGTACATAAAAAAGCTCTTGAAGCGATTTAATTTTCCAAAATAACACTGTAAATTGTATTTTAAAATAAGGTATGGTTGCAGAATGATTGTAAATGGGTGGAAATTGAATCATTGAATTAATAGGACATTATGCATACAGTTCTAAGAAAAATGGTATTCAGTGGATAACCCATATGATAGTTGTTATACATCGATTATCTTCAAGAACACCCAAAATGCTCCAAGAAATCTCAGTTGAAAAGTATTGGGCTATCTGTCTTGAGCTTGTAATATCCCTGTGTATGCTCTTTAAGAATAATACTATTATAGCACATTATTATAATCTCTAGATTCTATAATACCTGTGCCTTACCTTCAAACCATGCACTTATCTTCCCGAATAAAAGACACACAATTGAGATAATAACCTCTGCCCTTAACTGACATCATGATGTCCTGCTATTTGAATTTATTCATCAAATAAAATGTGATGCTATGAGGTTTTAATGAGTTGACATTGATCAAATATTGCATGGTTTTGAAGGATTAAATTTTCTACACATTCGCCTTCATGTCTTACAAGAATGTCAAAGGAAACATGGTGGCCTTTTATATCACATAGCAATTACATAAACCTGCATTCACGATTTGGAAGGGCATTATAATCAACCAGTTCCGAAAAATCTCCACACTTTAATGTGTTTGAAAGGCAATTAAGTTTCCCTATTCTCTGAGTACCAGTTGAACAGCTCAGTGTATGCACGCTTTTAAAAAGAAATTGCTCAATTACATTATAGGATTCTTTACAAAATATTTCATAAATCCATGTAATTTTACCTAGAAAGGGTGCTTTGAGGGACACAGTCATCGAAATATATTTTTGAAACTTTTGAATTAATGAAGTGGGAAAATAGCACACATATACAACAACCTCTATACTTGGAGTTTGATATAATCTATAATTAATATCTCTTATTACGTAAAGAGTATTATTGATAATGGCACTGTCTCAACTGGTCAACTGATCTGTGGAGGTGATTATTGGGATTCCAAGTGGTCGAGGTTATTTATGGTTATGTTATTGAAATTATTCACCCATATTAAAATTTATTAGTTTATTTTACAGTTAAAATATAAAACAAGAAATAAATGCGCAATTTCGAATTTGACATATATTCCGTACATATTTTTTCTAAAAATGTCCTTTTGAAATCCTTCCACTGTCTATAAACTTAAAAGAGTGTTTTATGGCCTCACAAATCTACCACATGCATCTCCCATCGACTTCGACATCGCCCCATATCCATGAAGAATCTGTAACGGAGCATGGTCAATGCCAATCGTGAATGAGAGGGGGTCATTGGTATTGTTCGAATTACCTGGAATATACGTTGATTCGCTTTTAACATCCAATTCCAACCTGTCTATAATATTTTAATGCCAAGTTTAACCGCCATATCTCTTTAAAATTATGCATCTAATGAAAATGGCATCCATAACTGAGTGCGCCATTGTATCTGGGATACCCCATTGAATGTACAAGCTTGTAATAATTGAATATTTATGTTTTTGTGAAATCGCTTTTCTGGGTTTTGCTGTAAAATATGCCAGACCATTAGGCTTTTGTTTGTTTATAATGTAGTTACACGATAATTGATTTTTAGACTCTTAAAGGTAATTTATTTTATTTTTTTTTTATCAAAATTGTATTGAAAAACTGTTTTTGGCCTTGCAATTACATTAAATAGTAACGATAATACTAAAGCAAAAACAAAATTAAAATGTTTATTGTTATATCAAGTCATAATATTATCAATTTTATGATTTGCACATACAGATACCATTTTCTGATACATGTAATTCAAATTTGGGTTAATAATGAATTCCCGGCAGTGCACACATATTCATTAATATAATATATTATTATTAACCAATATGAAGTACTGTACTTTAAAATCCACGCCATTCCATTTTACATGATTGTACCTTCATAGTTGAACTCGAGTATTAGCCTTGTGCTCTCTGGACTTAGGAAACCTGATCTCGTTAACGCTTCTCCCGGATTCCATTTGACCTCAACACAAGGTTGGAAATGGGATATTAATTATTGAAGAGGTATATCGGACAAAAATAATTCAAAAGATATTCAGACAGTCCCCAAATGATCCCCTTTCAGATAAGGTTACTATGTATTCTGAGATGAAAAAACGGGCGCGTGCTTGTTTGACTTTCGTGACCAAGTGTGTAGTTTAGGTATTAAAATTGTACAGTTGTATATTATGACGTGCTCTTAGACATTTTATGTGGGCGTGGGGGGGGGGGGGCTTTTACTATAGTATTCCCTAGGTAATAAATAATATAAGGCCATGGGTTAGTGCGCAAGAAAATGTTTATCTAGATATATATTTGGGTTTATAATTTCTCGACATGTTTTTCCGTGCTCTTTACATTGTGGTAACCCCAATCTGGATTATTGCAGCTTTAGGGTTGCGGACATAATGTCCAATAGTACTGGGCTGGAATGATCCGAGCTGGACACTTATTTGTGTATAATTAATTCTTACATGTAAAAGAATGTAAATAGTTTGTACATATATGATAAACCAATTCCTTGGTGAAAACTGAGTATTATTCGTTTTAACTGTGATCATGCTATAATGTGAAAGCATGAATGAAACTTCATTTTATTGTTAAACATGTATATTTGGTGAGAAAGAGACATTAATTAAAGATCTTATTAAACGTGGATGTAACAAGAGGTCTACAGCCACGAACTGCCAATAAGCTATTATTATTGGATTGTAGAAATACCAAATAAAAATTGTAATTATTCAACTTAGCCTTTTGTTCAATAGACCTTCTTGTCCTATCAAAGTAACCATGTTGGTTTCAACAGTCCTTAAATCTATGTATTATTGGCCATTTGGACATACAGTACAAAATAGAGAAAGAGATGGGAATGGAACAGGCTATAATTAACTCCCCACCCCTTCTCCCAGTTAAAATGAAATGAAATGGGGTTTAACGTCCTACTGTTTTGCTGCGACTGGGCTAATGAAGACGGGCATACGCCATGCAGTTGAGGGAAATTTTGCCCGGACATCGGCGATACGGCCTACTCTTATATCGAATTCAAACTGCAAAGGGATATCTTACGTGTACGTCAATACACCGTGTCTCGGTTTCTTGTGCAATCCGAACAACTGCACACCTAGGGACAGAACCACGCCTGTGTGTTGCCTACCTTCCGCATTTATTATTGATCGTCTTGGTATTTCTTATGGACTAGCAGTGGCAACTTGTGATTTTAGTGTATCTCCCGACGCCCAGTGGCAGAGCCACATCAGATTCTTCTGTTACCGTATGAAACCGTAATTCTGAAAAGATCATCTAATAGCAAGTCCAGGAGGACCGCACTACACGCAAAACAGAATCTACAAGATAAACCTGCTTACAGGACAGTAAAAAGACATGGCGACAAAATAAATATCAAATAAAGTGAATGGATCCGGGGGCCAGCCGTAAGCGTGCACTGCGCTGTACAGTCCCAAGTCTGATATGGTACAGGCTTCACTAAAGATAGGCTGGCACTGCCAGGCAGGATACGCCCACATTTTCGAGAGATGGATAGAGAACAAGCAATACCGAAAGTGATTTTTCCTACATCATTAAGTTAGAATTTGATATGTGCAAATATCGAAATGAATTAAGATCTTTGGGTTATAAAGGTGCATTTCAGTAGGCTTCAAATTCGACTGGGGATCATGTTGCTAAGTGGGTAAGATGCTGGCCTCTATAGAGTCCACAACCTTGATATAACATATTTTCACACTAAACGCGTACAAACGGCGTCCATTTTGTCTGTCAATTTTGGTCCGATTTTCACAAAATTTGAACTCAATCTCCCTTACCATGTAACGGTGATATAATCAAACGTTGTTTTAGATCGGATAATAATTTTGACCTCCAGTGGGACCACAAGCTAAAAAGGGTGATTTTTCGTACAATCAGGGGCCATAATTCAGGAAGTTACGAATCAATGGGCGCAAATATCGTAGGAACCAAGATCTTCGGGTTATAAACATGCATGTCAAGTTTCATCAAAATCGGTTCAAAATTGTGACCTCTATAGGGTCCACAACCTTGATATAACATATTTTCACACTAATCGCGTACAAACGGCGGCCATTTTGTCTGTCCATTTGGGTCCGATTTTCACAAAATTTGAACTCAACCTTCATTACCATGTAACGGTGATATAATCAAACGTTTTTTTAAATCGGATGATAATTTTGACCTCCAGAGGAACCACAAGCTAAAAAGGGCGATTTTTCGGACAATCAGGGGCCATAATTCAGAAGTTTGGTTCTGATGGCCGCAAATATAGAAAGGAACCAAGATCTTTGGCTTATAAACATACATGTCAAGTTTCATCACAATCGGTTCAAAATTGTGACCTCTATAGGGTCCACAACCTTGAAATAACATATTTTCACACTATTCGCGTATAAACGGCGGCCATTTTGTATGTCAATTTTGGTCCGATTTTCAGGAAATTCGATCTCAGCCTTCATTACCATGTAACGGTGATATAATCAAACGGTTTTTTAAATCGGATAATAATTTTGACCTCCAGAGGGACCACAAGCTAAAAAGGGCGATTTTTCGGACAATCAGGGGCCATAATTCTGGAAGTTATGATCCGATGGGCGCAAATATCAAAAGGGACCAAGATCTTGGGGTTATAAACATGCATGTCAAGTTTCATCACAATCGGTTCAAAATTGTGACCTCTATAGGGTCCACAACCTTGAAATAACATATTTTCACACTATTCGCGTACAAACGGCGGCCATTTTGTATGTCAATTTTGGTCCGATTTTCACGAAATTCGAACTCAACCTTCATTACCATGTAACGGTGATATAATCAAACGGTTTTTTAAATCGGATTATAATTTTGCCCTCCAGATGGACCAAAAGTTAAAAAGGTCGATTTTTCGGACAATCAGGGGCCATAATTCAGGAATTTAAGATCCGATTGGCGCAAATATCGAAAGGAACCAAGATCTTGGGGTTATAAACATGCATGTCAAGTTTCATCACAATCGTTTCAAAATTGTGACCTCTATAGGGTCCACAAGCTAAAAACATGATATTTCGTACAATCAGGGGCCATAATCCATGAAGTTTCCATGCGATACATGCCAATATCGAAAGCAGCCGAGATTTTATGGGGATAAACCTATATTTCAAGTTTCGTCAAAATCGGATAAGAATTGTGACCTGTAGAGAGTCCACAAACAAATTGTGGACGGACGGACGTCCGGACGGACAGGGGCGACGACATAATACGTCCACATGAAAATGTGGGCGTACAAAAATGATTTACAAAAAAGGCTTAACAGAACTTCGGACATGTATTCCATGGGAGTATCATGCCCACTTTTTTGTAAATATTTTAACGGTTGCAATTATTAAAGTATTTTGTTCCAAATTGGTATGACCCATCATAGTGTTATACCTATTTATACAGTTCCATGTCCAACCCCCAGGGACAGAGTCCGGTCAATTTTTGCGTTTTTTGTTTACAACCTGGAATTCTAAATGGATCATTTTGGAAATTGTCATATTTATTTCTTATATTTATGCCAGTAACTATTTATTCTCGGACATGCCACAACTACTTTAAAGTGCTCTTCGTGGTTGGTGCACCTATGTCCAAATTTATAAATTTATGTTAATTTTCCCTACGTCATCTTAATACGTACAAAATGATTAGGACTTGGGACTGGATATAAACATCCACGTAATCCATATAACAATCCACTTTTCCAATATGCAAGTTATTATTGGTCCCTGTCCTTGCACAACCCACAATCACACACGCATAATGCAGCATTTTCTAATTTGTCTAATTTGCCCTCGGGTATTATTTTCAAATTGCCTGTTCTGTGCTGTTCTTTGTGCGTCAGCTTAGTGCACAGGTCTTCGTACTGCATCGTTGATAGCAAGCACCGATAATGTCAAGATGATTTGTAAGATCTAATTTAACTGATAATTAAAGTAGCTAAGTCTCTAACTCAATATCATACAAAATCTTCGGCATTGGAAACACAAATTATTTGTCAATTTAAATCAACATTAATGCTGTGATCTTGCCGGGAAAAGATGGGCTTCTGATATCCAATATTTAAGACAAAATAAACATTTTACCATTGGTACAAGAATCGTGTACCATAATGCGTTACAGCCCCAGTTCTAGCAAGAGACTCGAGGAACGAGGTTAGAAACATTGCACCAAATTAAAGTCAATATTATCCAAAATCTTCAACTTCGAAAACACGAATTGCACCAAATCAAACAGCGTGTATAGACTGGAATAACCAGACGCTAGAAATTTGCATTCGATTGAGACTGCTGGGTTATGTCGCCGAACATAACTGTATTATGTGTGTTGCGACCCACTTGTGTCATTTTCTAGGTCCCAAATGTTAGCGATTTAGCTCCTTTAAATATACATATATGAACTCCATGTATACATACATATTGACAAACTCAAGAACATGTAGAACAATTAGTAATATTTTAAAAGCGCACAACTAGTTTTGTTACACGAATCAATTTATTTTATTTAATGTTTTACCTATATTAGATCTCGGTACAGTTAAGTGAAATTTTTAACACATCTGGCAAAAAAGCCTATATTCCCAAATGATACTAATGATATTTTACATATTTCTCTGGTTGACTAAATATTCACAAGCGTTGACATATACCATTTTATGATCATTATACACAGTAGAGTGAAACAAGAGTATTGCATATAATACCAAAAATCAGAGGAATAGAACTGCGAAAAAATGTGCAGTGCGCCGAATTAAACATTGCAGGTGAACCGCCTAAGGCCCTGTATCCATAGGATGTTCCCCTGTGGCGTGTTCCCTTGTGGCGTTGTAACCTTATGACCTGACCAAGTACCCGCCCGTATCCATAGGCTGTTCCCTTGTGGCGTGTGCAATGTACGATGGTAACGAATTTCAACAGTGTAGATGTATCTCCATACAATATCGTACTGGTAATGAGGTGTTCCCTCTTGTGCACCTGCAAAACAATTGACAAGTTCATTGTCTGTGTTCCCGGCCACAAGACCACGTGTTCGTGCGCCAGGTCACATGTTCTCTTGGTACAACTTATGGGAACAAGCACATTAAAAAAAACCAAAGGTTCATTGTCCTTGTGGCGCGTCCAAAGGCGTTTTATAACTGAGGCGCTGGAGGCGTTAGCCTCCTCGCGAAAAAAAAAAAATCAAAGAAATTGGAAAAGTAAAACGGGAGAAAAATGCTAAAACCGATGAGAAAATGAAAATGTACCCTGACAAGGGGGCCCTAAAGGCAGACAAAAGGGTCCTACGTCTGACAAAAGGACCCCTCTGGCCAAGAGAAAGGGCCCTGAGCCCGAGTCAATCGTTTTATATACACTGTTACCTTCGAATCCATTACTGAATAAGAATGCAGTCATTGCATTGGCATAAATATCATAAATCAAGACGCCCCCCCCCCCTGCGAAAGAGGGCCCTCAAAATAGTGTAGCCTCCGCCATGATAAACCTTTAAACGCCCCTGGGCGCGTCACAAGGTCACAAGGGTACACGCCACAAGGGAACATGCCACAAGTGAACAGCCTATGGATACAGGGCCTAACAGACCAATGACTGGTACGCACTGTCTGTGAAGGTATACTCGTACATTAACAACACAATATTTTCCCTTGTTCCCTTTACCTTGGTATTACATGTATATGTATATTTCAATACGCTAAAAGTGGAATATCTACAGTTTCATCAAGGTGACGAGATATAAACTGGGTTAGGGCACCTCATTGTTGTCGAGGATTGTAGGTTAGGTTTAAGAATATGGGGGAGAGGTTAAGTCTTCGCATAGGCACTGGCCGAGGATGATGAAAATTTGGTTCGTGTTATTTCCTAGTTTTATGAAAAATACATGCAATACATTAGACATACACAGTTGGTTTCTCGGTGTCGCTTGTGGTATTCTAGTATTTTTGTTTCTGAAGAAAAAATAATAAATTTGAGGCTCGGTTTACGACTTTTGTTAGGGCGAGCGCTTAGCCACATTCACAGTCGTGACCTTGACGAAATCTAAAGATGGCCTTAATATTTAGATACGACCAATGATATCTACTGCTATACCAGGGTCGTATGTATGATTTTATAAGTGGGGGTGCAGCAGAGTAGTGGAAGGGGGCGCCAATATAATGCCCGAGTTACTGAGCGCGTAGTTGCGACACCCAAACATTCCCCCCCCCCCCAACCCCCCCCCCCCAGAAATTTTGAAAATTTGACTGCCGCAAAACCGTTTTCCACGGTGGCGCACTTCTCATTTTGATGTTAAACACACCAAAATAAGAAACTAGAACAAGTTCGAAACACCAATAAGGCCATGTGGAAAGGGTGGCCAGAACGAGAACCTCTGATAATGTCATTTGGTGGCTGCGCCCCCAAAGACCGATAAGGCCCCTATCAAATGTGAATAGTGCGACCAAAAGGAACCCTATAATGTCATGTGGTGGGGCAGGCGCTGACCCAGAAAGGGTTTATAGGAGGGGCATTTCTGACGTCCACCCTCAGAAAATTTTGAAAAATAACGCTGCTGGAAACTCCTTTTTCGGCCACTCTGATGATATTTAAAAGTCGATTTTGTAATTTATATGGACGATTTTTTTTACAGGGGCAGCAGAATTTTTAGGAGAGGTAGTTGCTCCTATTGCCCCCGCCCCAGCGTGGGCGCCCTTAAAACCGACAGATTGATCAGTAAGAGCATCACTGTGTGATAATAACCACGTGTATTATTTTATAATTGAGAGGTTGTTAAAGTTTTTGAGTAGTCACCATTTCTGGGGGTGCAATATACCCCCTGCACCGGACCCCTAGGTACGTAAAACGACCATAAAGGGCGTATGAAATGTTTCAACCATAGGTTACTAAATTAGTTTCATGTAATCAAAATTTATCAGAATATACTAAACATAATTCCCACCAAGAGAGCAAATCTTATTATTTACAGTATACCTATCGATTATTCACATATAGGCTTTAACGTAGCTATGTAATTACCATTCGCTGACCCAGTTTTACCGAAAACTATGTATTGTATTAGGAATTAAATGTGTGATGAAGCTGCTGCTGTATACGTAAGATCTCTTGTGTATGGAAGCCTATTGCGGCCATTTCAGAATCTCGTCTTCTCGCCGCGAGAAGTCGAGGGCGAGAACACGAGAACACGAGAAGTCGAGGGCGAGAACACGAGAAGACGAGAAGTCGAGGGAGCGAGAAGTCGAGGGCGAGGGAGCGAGAGAGCGAGAAGACGAGGAAACAGGGCGAGAATACGAGGATCTCGCCCCGAGAACACGAGATTACTTTCACCTCGACTTCTCGTGTTCTCGTCCCTCGACTTCTCGCTCCCTCGTGTTCTCGCCTTTGAAAAACCTCGTGTTCTCGCTCCCTCGCCCTCGACTTCTCGCTCCCTCGACTTCTCGCCCTCGACTTCTCGCCCTCGACTTCTCGTGTTCTCGTGTTCTCGCCTTTGAAAAACCTCGACTTCTCGCTCCCTCGCTCCCTCGCCTTTGAGTCAATCTCGTCTTCTCGTGTTCTCGCTCCCTCGCTTCGTCACAATCTCGTCTTCTCGTGTTCTCGCTCCCTCGCCTCGGAAGTGCAGTTATTACGCATGTCCACTGACTACCGTATCGGCATTTGTATTTTGACATGATTATAATAAACGAAAATGTTTGAAGTTCTAGAAAATGTAATAGTCCTAAACAAGTTTAATCTCTTCTTGCACAGATAGTATTGTATTCTGTAATTGATTTTAAGTCTTCTGTCAAATCTTTCTTTGCTCTCTAAAAATATTCATCGGGAGTTTTCACTTGATGCGTGGTTTTGTCAGTGCTGCAGGATGGAGAGCCTGACAAGGGAAAATGTATAGTTGTTCGAATGGGATTTTTAAAAACCAGGTCCGGAATCGAAATGAAGTTGGTTCTACGGTGGCTCACTGCGTAGGAGGTTTTCTCTCTAACTTAATCGAAGTTCATCGCGATTTTTCTGCCTATGTCCACCCTTGTCACTGGTGTAGAACAGAGAGCCTAGCAAGAGACAACGTATAATCGTTCGGATGAAATAAAAATAACCGAGGTGACGTGTCCGGAATCTAAATGAAATGAAATGAAATAAAATGGGGTCTAACGTCCTACTGTTCTGTTCCTAAATTGGGCTAATGACGACGGGCATACGATACAATAATACAGTGTGCTATCAAGGAAATTTTGCCCGGGCAGTGGCGCTAAGGCCTACTCTTATATCGAATTTAAACTTCCAAGTGATCTTTTATGTGCACGCCAATAGGTGTCCTTGACAGGCCCTACGTTTTGCATCACTGACAAGGAGAAATCACGCCCGAAATAAAATCTGGATGAACTTTCTCTTCCAATGCAGGGATCGAATACCAAGTGGTGTAAGTGGTGTAGGACGGGGGCCTAAGAAGGGACAAAGAATAGTTGTTCGGATGGAATACAAATAACCGAGATCCCGTGGCCGGAATACAAATGGAGCTACGATGGCTCAGTGAGTAGGATCGACGTTTGCTCTTTTACTTTATCAAAGTTTTTCAGGATTTTTCGGTCGGGTTCCTGCTTGTCAGTGGTATAGGATTGAAGACCTGGCAAGGGACAACGTATAGTCGTTTGAACGGTATTATATATAAAATACGAGGTTCTTTGTCCGAAATCGTAATGAAGTGGTGGCTACAATGGCTCAGTGTGTAGGACGTTTGCTCTCTCGCTTCATCGAAGCGCATCGGGCTAAATTTCTGGAGATGTCCTCCAATGTCAGTTGTGTAGGATGGAGGACGGAGGGCCTGGCAAGGGATAACGTGTAGTCGTTCGGTTTCGATTCGTCGTGTGGGGTTTTTCCGGTTTCTCCCACTGTCGCATACATTTCTTTTCCGATGCATTGCACAATACGTCAGCACTAGAATTACGCCTCGAACTACATTTGTCAAGTGTAACCATACTGGGGTGAAAAAATCAAATTCTAAGACAATATCAGAAACCAAAAATCAACGTCATAGGGTCACGGGTCAATAGCCATAATTAGACCATGGAATACCTTTTACGAGACGGAACACGTTGGTTTGTTTCCATTTGTCAGAGAGAATTTTTCTGAAAATATCACAGGTACATGGGGACAGGAACGCCCTTATTAGACTAAGGCACACCAGACCTATAATATAATAATACTAATAGAGTCTATGTGATTTTTCAAAGTTTTTGAGTTTCTGTTATTTTCTGAACATATTTTAAATTTTTGATCTTATTTTATCCATATTTGATGCTAAATAATATAATATTTACTATCAAACATGTAATTCATATTTAAAAAAAAATACCATTTGATGTATAGATCAGGTGTGCCATAGTCTAATAAGGGCGTTCCTGTCCCAATGTACCTGTGGAAAATATGCCGGGATTACTGTATAATACCACATATTAAATGTTGCAGTGACACGATGAAAACGACTAATCCCAGGTCTGTGGAATAAATATGGTCAACAGTAGAGAAATAGCACCAATGATTGAAAGAATCTGTTATTTACTGGAAACAAGTATTTTTTATAAAAAACTATTTCAGTAAAACAATATCCAAGAGAAATACATACTTAATACACATGAAAACGATTTTGGCAAAAATAAACAAACGCAATAATATAAATTTCCTCATACACAACAATACCATACACTACTAGTAAGAGAAATGAGGTTTAACGTCCACTCGACACAAATTTGGTCATTTCCGGACTAACATATGGTTTAATTTTATTTCAATAATTCGCTTGCGCGTATGGGTCTTTAGCAGTGGGAGGAAACTGGAGTGCCCGGAGGAAAACCCACAAGGTTGAGAAGGCAACCTATCTCCATGCCACATACGCTCACACAGGGATCGAAACCACAGCCGCAAGCCAGAGGTGACCGGCCAGCTAGAGGTTGAAGCGTGGCACTCTAAACCACTAGGCCATCCCAACCCCCCCAACTACTAGTAAATGAAATGAAATGGGTTTTAACGTCCTACTCTTCTGCACCTAACCTGGGTTAATGGAAGACAAGCATATGCTATACAGTGTGCTATGAGGAAATTTTGCCCGGGCAGCACCGCTACAGCCTACACTTATATTGAATTCCAACTGCCAAGGGATCTTTTACGTGCACGCCAATGTGTACACTGGACCACGGTTTCCCATACCATCTTAACGACTAGACAGCTGTCCTTGTCAGGCCCCTCAGTTCTGCATCATTGACAAGGGGAAACCACACCGGTAAATTGAGATGAACTTTCTTGGCCAATGCAGGGATCTAACACACCACAAGTATTGATGAAAAATGTATATAATAATTATAATAATATCATTGTTCTGGAGAACGGTTTCTAATCTGCTGTTCAGATTGTTATATTCACAGAATACACACAGATCAGGTCTTGTGCCCATTTACACTGTACAAGATATATACCAGTAAATAAAAATAGATATAAGAGAAAAACAAATAGTTATCTTAATGATTCCAGTAAAATGAATTAGAAATGAAATGAAGTTTAACGTCCTACTGTTTTGTTCCTATACATGTACTGGGCTAATGAAAACAGGCATACACCATACAGTGTGCTATGAGGGAAATTTGGCCGGGTATTGCACTATTCCCTACTCTTCTTTCGAATTCCAACTGCCAAGGGATCTTTTTATGTGCACACCAATGTAAACAAAGGACCTCGGTTTTTCATCACATCCGGACGACTAGACAGCTGTAATTGTACCTTTTTACATGCACACCAATGTATACAAGAGACCGCAGTTTTTCGTCACATCCAAACGACTAGACAGCTGTCCTTGTACCTTGTTAGACCCTCCTTTTGCACCACTGACAAGGAGAAACCACGTCGGAAATGAAACAGAATAAAAAAATAAAATGGGGTTTAACGTCCTACTGCTCTGTTCCTAAGCTACACTAATGAAGATGGGCATATGCTATACAGTGTGCTATCGAATTCCAACTGCCAAGGGGTCTTTTTACGTGCACACCAATGTATACAAGGGACCTCGGTTTTTCGGTACATCCAATCAACAAGACGGCTGTCCTTGTACCTTTTTACAGGCACACCAATGAATACAAGGGACCTCAGTTTTACGTAACATCCGAACGACTAGGGGGGGTGGGATGGCCTAGTGGTCTAGAGTGCCGCGCTTCGGCCTCTAGCTGGCTGGTCACCTCTGGCTTGCGGCTGTGGTTTCGATCCCTGGTGTAAGCGTATGTGGCATGGAGATAGGGGCGCCTTCTCAACCTCGTGGGTTTCCTCCGGTTTCCTCCCACTGCTAAAGACCCCTAGGCGCAAGCGAATCATTGAAATAAAATTGAACCATGTTAGTCCCGAAATGACCTAGTTTGTGTCGAGTGGACGTTAAACCCCATTTCTCTCTCTCTCTCCGAACGACTAGACAGCTGTCCTTGTACCTTGTTAGACCCTCCTTTTGCACCACTGACAAGGAGAAACCACGTCAGAAATGAAACAGAATAAAAAAATAAAATGGGGTTTAACGTCCTACTGCTCTGTTCCTAAGCTAGACTAATGAAGATGGGCATATGCTATACAGTGTGCTATCGAATTCCAACTGCCAAGGGGTCTTTTTACGTGCACACCAATGTATACAAGGGACCTCGGTTTTTCGTCACATCCAAACAACTAGATGGCTGTCATCGTACCTTTTTACATGCACACCAATGAATACAAGGGATCTCGGTTTTACGTGACATCCGAACAACTAGACAGCTGTCCTTGTACCTTGTTAGACCCTCCTTTTGCACCACTGACAAGGAGAAACCACGTCAGAAATGAAACAGAATAAAAAAATAAAATGCTGTTTAACATCCTCCTGCTGTGTTCCTAAGCTTGACTAATGAAGATGGGCATATGCTATACAGTGTGCTATCATGGAAATTTTACCAGGGCAGCGGCGCTACGGCCTACTCTCATCACATCAGAACGACTAGACAGCTGTCCTTGTACCTCGTCAGTCACCCCCTCCCCACGGCCTGCACCACTGACAAGATAAACCACCTCGGAAATGAAATAGAATAAAAATAAAACAAAACCATACAATATTAATCAGCATAGTGACAAAATATAACATGAAAATTTATTGTCATATACAATACAGTACATTTAATTAAAACATTTTTTAAAATATGTATTAAATGTATTTAAAAACTGCTTAAAAAATACATGTACATGAATACAGGTTTAAGCCTACTCATAAAAAATCACATAATTTCATAGATATCATCATCAGTATTAAAATCAATGTCACTGTCGAACAATTTACACAAATCCATACAAGAAAGTTTTCATTGTAACAAGTACATCTATCTGTAATGCAGCCTGATTTGTATCCACAGTGAAAATTTTATTTGGTGCTTGATCTCTAGTTACCCTAACCCTGTCATTTTAAACAGTGTCAGTAGTGTTTAACAAAAGAGGGAAAAAATTTTGCAGCTACAGTAAGGCAACCCGGGGGGAATGCGCCAGAATAGGCCCCCGTTTTGATTGGTGGTGCAAGGGACAAAGCAACATTTTCATCCAGGGGACACATGCAAAGTCAATCTGGTGTGGAATTAATTCACACATATTTTTTTCATAAATAGGGCCTAACATGTGCTCTTGTACCAACTCATCTATTTTGGTTCTCTTTTTCTCCATAACATCTTGGGTATATTTCTTAAAGTACTGTGCATGGTGTTTCACCTCAATGGTGACCGTCTTCACCATATTAGTCCTTATTGGTCTGAGTGGTCTTGATTCGAGTAGTCCTTACTCCTCGGTGACTGCGCGTTGTCAATAGTTGTCATGCATTTAGGAATATAAGAATATCTATCTTTATCAATCAACTTGTTAAATGATCCCCTTAACAAATTAACCAGACCAATTATTCTTTTTTTGTTGGTAAAATTTTAGCTGCTTGCTTCTAACATCACTTTCAAACTTTCGTCAACAAGTTTGGAACCGTGATAATGTTTCATACACAGTTGGGTTTTTTTTTAAGTTGAAATGTGAGAACTCTGTATTATTAGTATACCCCAATGATTGAGAACTTTGTCTGCACATTCCTGGAGTTCTTTGTCTTACAAATCAGCATTTGTCTCCGGCACAAACCTGCCATTTCCATCTAATTCGATCCAATGGTTAGCCAATACCTAAAATTGTTCCCAGCTTGTCGCATTGAACGGTTTTAGCTTAGTGTTTTTAACAAAATATTCACAAGTATTCAGTTTTCGCTATCCTTCCGCCATATTTACTATCAACACAGAACGGTAACCTTTGACTCTACTCGACCTTCCATTATGTGTGTCTGATTGGCGAGCTATGTCACGTGATTTGTTAAAACCAAATCACCGCGGAATTCAAATACCATCGCACATTAAGTAAGCCTGTATTTATTTTACGGCTTCTGTCAAACGTCAAAGAATGGATAACAGAAAAGTCGCGTGACAATGAAGTAATACTAGAAGAATTAGATGATGTACCTTTTTTTACCCGAAACTTGCTAGGACGGAAAACAGAAGCAGGCTAGCTAGAAATTTCTCACCACGGCATATATATGTACATACGATTACATCATGTGTACCTACTTCAAGAATACACATGATGGCAAATGGCCGCCATTTAAAATACTACGCCCGCCTCTTAGAGACGATAACTTAACTCGCTATAAATTGTAAAAAAATTTACTTCGGCTAGAATTAAAAAAAACCTAAGATTAACATTTGCTAAAAATTTCTAAAAAACAACCTACATTTATGGAAATGGGGCCAAATCAAATCAGGCAAATTACATCAAATAGTCCATGTTAAACGTATAGCAAAAATTTTAAACTAACGCGAGCACGCGCGTTTCTAGACAACGCCATAGCGGGTCATAGCAACCAGTGAGTACAAATTGGAAATCCCCAATGACGTAGATATTATAAATTGGAAAGCCGAGTCTGTCTTAAAATAAGTAGTACCGTCAGTAAACAAGATGGAAGCCATCTGCTATCGTGTTTGATCATGGAGTAGGCAAGCACAGGTGTGTCGTATGATATATGTAGGCCTAAAGTGGAGAATTTTTTGCCTGGACGTATTTTTTCTATTTTTTTATACATTGTCTACCGTAAACAAAGAAGTACTTGTAGCCTACTTTATCTACTTTAATATATATATATTATAAATAAAATCTAAGTGTGTATGGGTGTGTTTATGTATGTTTGTATACTCCACCTACACATTATTATGTGTTATTAAATTAACCAGCATCACAACAGGAATGTTTTAGGTCAGTGAATTCGGGCCCAAGGCGAATTACGCTTCGTCGCCGCGATTAACCCCCACATATCTCGTATCAAATTGAAAAGAACGACCACGTACATGTATTTTAGGCCATCGAATCTGTCCTACAGGCAAATTTGGGCCACGAACGAATAAAACCTCGGGCGAATTTAGGTCCCGTGGGAATTTGAGCACTGGGCGAATATGGGCCCCTAGCAAATTTGGGCCATGGGCGAACTTGGACCCCGGGCGAATTTGGGCCCGTGTATAGGCGGGTAAACTACGAGTAGTTTATTTGATAATATTAGCATCATAGAAAGAAGCGGGTATCGAAACCGAGCCCCCCCCCCACACACACACGCACGCACGCCAATGTGTAGCCTATACGAGACCTCGCTGTTCCATGTCATCCGAACGACATGCTGTCCTCAGGCCTTCCGTCCTACACTGATAAGAGGGTACCTCGCAAGAAAGGCTAGACTAC
Organism: Patella ulyssiponensis; assembly: GCA_963678685.1. Classification (NCBI taxonomy): domain Eukaryota; kingdom Metazoa; phylum Mollusca; class Gastropoda; family Patellidae; genus Patella; species Patella ulyssiponensis. The sequence goes on along the minus strand of OY783230.1, from coordinate 22,985,061 downwards.
GCATTGAGCCACCGCAGCTCCAACTTATTTCGAATCTGGACACATGACCTCGCTCTTTTAACCCAACCCTTCCTTCTCCACTGATATGGAAAAAACCCGCTAGAATATTTCCGATGAACTTTGATGAAATGAAATGAAATATGGTTTGACGTCCTACTGTTCTGCTCCGACTGTGCTATAAGGGAAATTGTGCTCGGAAAGCGGCACTTAGGTCTCCTCTTATATCGCATCCAGGCTGCCAAGGGATCTTTTACGTGTACGTCAATTTACAGATAAGGATTTTCATCCCATCCGAACAAATAGACAACTGTCCTTGCCAAACCCTCCGTCCTGCACCAATGCAATGACATGGGGAAACCACATCGGAAAACCCGATAAACTTTCTTGTCCAATGCAAGGATCGAACACGTGACCTTCAGTTTAGTGAGCCAGCGTCTTACCCACTTAGCTGCCGTGGCTCCAAACATTTACGTCCTACTCACTGAGCCACCGTAGCTCCCACTTCATTTTGATTCCGAACACGGGACATTGCCACCCGAACGACTATACGTGGTCCCCTGTCAATTCTTTCCTCCTACACCACTGAAGTAAGAGAGCAAACGTCCCACTCACTGACCCACCGTAGTTCCCACTTCAATTAGATTCCGGACACGAGGCCTCGGTTATTTTTATTCATTCCGAATGATTATACTTTGTCTCTTGCTAAGCTCTCCGTTCTACAGGACTTCGGTTATTTTTATGCCATCCGAACGATTATACTTTGTCTATTGCTAAGTTCTCCGTCCTACACCACTGACAATAGTGAACATCGCCAAAAATCACGAGGAACTTTGAAGAAGTTACAGAGCAAACGTCCTACCCAGTGAGCCCCCGTAGAACCAACTTCCTTGCGATTCCAGACACAGGACATCGTTTTTTAAAATCCCATTCGAACAACTATACATTGTCCCTTGTCAGGCTCTACATCCTGCAGCACTGACAAAACCACGCATCAAGTGAAAACACCCGATGAATATTTTTAGAGAGCAAAGAAAGATTTGACTGAAGACTTAAAATCAATTACAGAATACAATACTATCTGTGCAAGAAGAGATTAAGCTTGTTTAGGACTATTACATTTTCTAGAACTTCAAACATTTTCGTTTATTATAATCCATGTCAAAATACAAATGCAAATACGGTAGTCAGTGGACATGCGTAATAACTGCACTTCCGAGGCGAGGGAGCGAGAACACGAGAAGACGAGATTGTGACGAAGCGAGGGAGCGAGAACACGAGAAGACGAGATTGACTCAAAGGCGAGGGAGCGAGGGAGCGAGAAGTCGAGGTTTTTCAAAGGCGAGAACACGAGAACACGAGAAGTCGAGGGCGAGAAGTCGAGGGCGAGAAGTCGAGGGAGCGAGAAGTCGAGGGCGAGGGAGCGAGAACACGAGGTTTTTCAAAGGCGAGAACACGAGGGAGCGAGAAGTCGAGGGACGAGAACACGAGAAGTCGAGGTGAAAATAATCTCGTGTTCTCGGGGCGAGATCCTCGTATTCTCGCCCTGTTTCCTCGTCTTCTCGCTCTCTCGCTCCCTCGCCCTCGACTTCTCGCTCCCTCGACTTCTCGTCTTCTCGTGTTCTCGCCCTCGACTTCTCGTGTTCTCGTGTTCTCGCCCTCGACTTCTCGCGGCGAGGGGACGAGATTCTGAAATGGCCGCAATAGGCTTCCATACTTGTGTTATATGAACTGTTTACCGAGATAAGATAATACGTGTGTTGTATTTCCCTATATAACACCATGTGTGAATTGGTTCATTTATCGTCCGCTTCCACCGAATTGATATGATGACACGATACGGGGATCGGGTATTATCATATGGTCATGGGATATAAGTGTAGAATGGCAGGCTTAGATAACAATAACTACCTATATAATTTAATTTCTGTCAATTAGCGGTGGTACAGGATACATACGTGACCTACTTAAGACGTAATATTCTTTTTTAAAAAGGTGGTGGCAGTTTGAAAATTAAAACAGAAGGAAGAATAATTGAATCCACCATGACACGACCACAAGTGATCCAGATATTAAAATATGTCGGGTTGTTTGTTGGTTGTGTGGCTAAATTTACAAGTGGTTCATTATTTGTGTTTAACGCCTATCAAAATGCCATCAAATCTACGTTCAATTATACACAATCAGAAGGTAGGTCTTTGTAATATTTTGGGCTGGGTGGTCGAGTCATATGATGCGTGCGCCTTACACGGTATGTCATTGAGTCAAGTGACGTGATTGCCACCCACAAGCTTTTGCATGACATTAGTTGGGTCGCCTACCAAACCGCATGGGTTTTCTTCAGGTCACCGGTTTCATCTAACTACCAAAGATCCCTACTATACAAAGCAAAGCCTAATTATTGAAATACAATATCATATTAATTTGTTCTGAAATGGTATTGTTTGTGTCGAGTGGTCATCGCTGTAACGAAACCAAATTAGAAGGATGCCGGAGTAGCCCACTGAACTCACTATTGTTTAGAAGAAATCTTGGAATTCATCCGTTCACCATTACGTCTTGTGTATAAAAAGCCCCCACAAATTTATGCGAAACCGAAATGGTAACATATATCCAACATGTAGACCTACACTTAAAATGCATTCTTTGTTTCAGTGGAACTCCTATCGTCCGCCTTAAATCTTGGATTAGGGACGGGATTTCTTCCGGGAATGCTCTACGATCGGTTTGGACCATTCTGGACGTCTGGTTCAGGGCTTCTGGTGTCCGGTTGTGCTTATTTCCTTATATGGAGTACAACTAAATCTGTTGATTTTTATAAAGCAAGATCAGGCTTAGTTGCCGTGTATTATTATTTTGCTGGTAAGTACAGCATTATGAATAAGTTATCCGTTACTTGAAGCTTTTGATGTCACAGTGACCAAATGTTTATTTATATATACTAATACATTCCAATCTTACAAACTAACCAGAGGAGGGGGGGCACTGGTTAATGTAATACAGAATAATTTGAAATAATCAAGACAACGTCCTATGGTTGCAAATTTATATATTTTTGTCTTCGTCAGAATTATATGACGAATTTCAGCATATTGATACATACTGATACAAAGTTGTTAAAACGGATGGACGATTAAGCCCAATTGTTTTGATATCATGCAAAAGGTGTTATGCATGAAGTGTTTTACTTTTATTCGTAATTTCTACTTTGTGGTTAAAGGTTTCCATAGTTATGCTATATCGCGTGATGTCATAAAATAGGTCAAAGTTTGCAATATCAATCTGGGTGGAAGCCGGCGTTAAAGTAGCTAAGTCTCTAAGTCAATATTATCCAAAATCTTCAACTTCGAAAACACGAATTGCACCAAATCAAACAGCGTGTATAGACTGGAATAACCAGACGCTAGAAATTTGCATTCGATTGAGACTGCTGACTTATTTCGCGGAACATAATTGATTTGAAATTAGAGTAAAAACGGAAACCATTGAACGTAAATCAGTTTATATACATTCATATCACACTATTATATGCGTTGCGACCCACTTCTGTCAATTTCTAGGTCCCAATTAACGTTAGCGATTTAGCTCCTTTAAATCCGACATCAACTCAAGACAATCCTGATTGATGGTGTCGACACATTTTGTTAATTTGGTAATTTTTGCCCAGTTTTTATCCACCTGTATTTTGTGCGCTAATATATATATCTTTTTTCAGGGTTTGGCTCATTGTTTAGTTATATGTCTGCTCTAAATACAAACGTCATAAACTTTCCCGCGGAACATAGGGGTAAAGTAATAGGACTGTTAAACGCATGTTTCACTGGCAGTCCTTCCATATTTGCATTACTTTATTACCATGTTTTTTCAACTGGTGACTATAATCGTGTAGAAAATCAAGATTTTTCCGGATTCATGCTCTTTTTCGCCATTTTGTTTGTGGTGATGAACTTGCTCTGTATGCTTTTCCTGCACGATCTTTCTAAATTAAAATCGAAGGAGTTAATTATTTCAAACAGCATTGACGAAGACAGTGGTACGGCCACAGATACAGACACCTCACCCATATTACAGGATGAAGAAACCCAAGAGGGGACGTCATTTTCGCGATTTTTAAAACTAATGAAAAGATTAGACTTTCAACTTTTAACTGTGTCTTTTACGTTTGCGGCTGTGTTAGGGTTAGTGAACACTAATAATATTACTGTGATAACTAAAGCCGTAGGACTTTCATCATACGATAACGTTATCGTAATATCTATGCCGGTTGCAAATACTATACTGAGTTTGGTCATCGGACCACTTTCCGACAAAGTGAAAGCCAAATGCCCTCGCCTCACCTTTTTCTTGGCTTCGTGCGTATTTTTCACTCTTGCTGAATTAGTATTTATAATGTTTGCATCGTCAATTGGTGGAATATTTATAGGAATAATACTTGCTGGTTTTGGCATTGGTATTTTATGGACATTAGTTCCAACCATAGTTAGTGAGCTGTTTGGAATTTCGGATTTTGGAAGAAATTGGGGAATACTTCTAATGCTTTCCGGACTTGGATCATTGGCCGGCCAAGCCATATTTGGTAAAATTTACGATTCCATGATCACGGAGCCAGGGAGTCTTTATTGTTACGGTACAAAATGCTTTTTGTATGATTTTATTTTTATGGCCATTTTAGGCCTGATCTCAATAATATTAGCCGCCATTTTAGATATACGACTTCAAAGAAGACAATATAATCAAATAATTTAATTATTAAAAATATACGAAATATTATTGACACAGAATTTAAAAAAAAAACGCATGATAATTATTCACGGTCTTGGCAGAGCCGCAAGATATAAATAAAGGAAACTCACAAAGATTTTCAGCTATTAAAATCCAAAAGTCGAAAAAGCATTTTTGGAATAGCGAAAACAAATTAATAATTTAAAGATGCATTATGTAGGATTTAGATAAGGAGTTGGGGGTTCTGACTATCGTAGTTCAAAATTAGATAATATAAAAGATATCGAAAATGTCAATCAAATTACTTTATTCTGGCGAAGTTTTGAAAAAATAGCGTAGTCTCGATTTTTGTGGTAGAACATTTGGGACCCCCCAAAAAAAGACCTGATATACATGTAGGCAGATTAAACACTTACATACTGCATCTTTAATAGCTGGGAATATTACAATATATTACTCTTTTTATACTGAATTGGAATAGCTAAAGGGAGAGTAAAAATATATAATGACTACAGATAAACATCAAAATTACGCAGAAATTTAATAATATATACGCTATTTTATATTAATTTTTAAATTAATATAAAATAGCGTAAATATTATTAAAATGAAATGTGAAGCGGATAATTTATTTTTATTTAGAGATAATCAATATTTTATATTATTGTATATAAGTGATAGAACCAAAAATTATTCATACCGATCAACCCAAGCATAAGTTATGGCAATTTGAAGTTTACGTTAGTTTCAAGTGAGTGCACAACGCCATCTGTTTTTTGTCAATGGAAGGGATGGAGTTATGTCTATATTAACCAGGTTTAATGCAAAGTAGAAAATGACATGTTTTATACGGCCAGATGACTGTAATTCTCCGCCTTTATGACCCCACGACTGCTAACATCAACAACCACTTCCTTTTTAAATAGTCTCTAAGGGAGACAGACTAATGTAAGGTTTGGCCTGTTTCCGAATCTCCTTTTCTCTTTATTTGTAACCATGATATTGTGATAGTTGAAATAAAATGACTCTATCTTAACAATCGTTCTAGTCCCTTCCAGTGGTTCTTTTATGAGCACGCAAACGTGCACGTGCACGTGCACGTACACGGGCGAGATTCGGGTCTCGCCCTATTCGCACGATTAAATAAATACATTCTTCCTTATCATTTCATTTCGTGTGTTGGTGATTTTGAATTGGAATTCGACGAAGAACGGGTGGAAATACCGCTACTATGGCCACATTTCCATCTTAGCGCACGGCATGGTTTATGACGTATTACCTTCAATAGTCTGGAGACCAAAAACCCTGTTTCAGTTAATGTGGTTGTCTCCCCTTAAACATTACACACGTTTATTACCAACAAGGTCTACAGGGGGATGCTCGATTCACAGTCCAGAACGTCCCGAATTGACATAATTGCAATCGAGTGACACGGAATTGAGTCCTGTCACAGTTCTGTCAGTCCCGACAGCTGAGGTGGTGTGAGTGGAATCGTGACGTATTTTAAGTAACAAATATGTTTCAGCTGCCATGATTGGTTGAGATATTTTTTATGCAGTCGGCACATGCGTTGTACTCCGAAATTCTCCTTTTCACTCGATTGACACTATTTTCGGAATTGAGAGAATTTGAACGTTCGAGAATAAAATTCCCCCAATCCTAAAATAGAGACAGTCGAGTGTAAAGGGGTATTTCGGGCTACTAACTAACCAGTCATCCTCGGTTTCCCAAGTGGTCCCACCTCATTCTACTCCACTATACCCTGGGTCTGTTTATAGGGTTTCCACGATTTCAAATTATCTGCCCTGGCCTTGATTGTTACGATTCTCAGTACAACTCTACATAATATATATAAACATGTATCCGGTCTTCAGTAATATATTATATAATAATTATAATTCATAAATACGCATTTAGTATAATTTTGACTTTTGTCATTTGGACTGCCTTCTTGCTAATTCCTAACCTTGTCTTTTGAAGGGAAGCTTTTGCGTTCTGCTTACTTTACCCAATGAGAGTTACTTCCCTTCGTCAACTTCCTTTTCAATTTCCGATTAATGGAATTGGTAGATAAAAATAGCACAATCATCAATATCCCCACTCCCCCAATATATAAGCCAGCCCAGGGGTTAGTGGAGTAGAACGGAATGAGACCACTGGGGATACCGAAGATACCAACCCAACCTAATGAAATAAAATGGGATTTAACGTCCTATTGCTATTGCCAATCTGATTAAAACACAGATCCTATTTCGTTTCGCTTTTACAGGGACCTTATAATACAGGTCCATGGTTTTTATAGTTCAAAATTTCATTTTACTTGTCTTTACTAAACTAGGATCTGGAAGAGTTGTTATCATTGACGTGTTCTGAAAGGTGTGAGGTATTAGCCAATGAGACGGTCTGTTACGCCGAGCTTTAGGCGTGTTTTGCTCGCAGCTGCGGGTAATCCACTAGTAATATCAACGCTAATTGGTTAATGAAAGGTCTAACGTCATAGGGTCATAAGTCACTCGTGTGACCTCTGACGTGACTTATCGCAACAACTGGTCAGATCTTCGTGTAGTGTAGGTCATCGAAAGTATAAAAAAAGGAACGAAATATAGATCTGTACATTTATCAGATTGATGCCAACCATGCAGTCGTGAATTGTTGTGTTTTGAATACGTCACGTTTTTACTCACAACACATCCGTGAACAGGTCTGACATAACTGTGGCAGGACTGGATCATACGTCACTCGATTGCAATTCTGTCAATTCATGACGTTCTGGACAGAGAATCGAGTATCCCCTAATGATCGGCCAGATTTAAGGCAATATTATTGTTGAATATTAGCTGGGAGATAACAAATTTTCGCTCCACTACGCTGTGAATCGTGACGGATAAGGGAGCCACGGTGGCTCAGTGTTTTCGATAGCGTTGGCCGAGAAAGTTCATCGGATTTTCCAGCGTGTTTCCATCTTGTCAGTGGCTCAGGACATAGGGTCTGGTAAGGGACAAAGTTCTGATGATATGAAAAACCGAGGTTCTGGGTACACATTAGCGTGCACGTATAAACAGATCCCCTGGTGGTTGGAATTCGATATATGAGTACGTAGTAGCGCCACTGTCCGGGCAAAATGTCCCTCATAGCACACTGTATTGCGTAAGCCCGTTCTAAATATCCCAGTCGGAGCAGAACAATAGGACGTTAAACCCCATTTTATTCTTTACTTTCTCATTTATTTGTGCAAGTCTGGTTATGAAGGTGTCGTAATTTATTATTTAGAGAATATTGACAAAACGTATATTGTTTAGTGTAGTTTAAAATGTAATTGCATTAGGGACGCACAATTCCATGGGATAGGGGCATGGGTGGGGAGGGGCTCTGTCTGTGATAAAATAAAGAAGAGATTTAAACTACCATATGTACAAGGTTCAAATAAAAAATTAAGATACAGCTTAAACATTCATTATGCAAGAGCTAAATCTGCCAAGTGCAAGTCTTTCTTTAGGCCCGAATCGTTATCTAAATTATTAATAAGACATTAATTAACTTATCCAGACCATAATCAACTCTCGATGGCATCGCCAGCCTGCGATATTTACTGGAGTATGATCCCATGCTGCTTGACTTCCCTTCATTATTTAATCATGAAATGGATGATCGAGACTATGTTTTTTATCGTGCAGACTTTAATGATGATCGGGACTAGGCCGAAATTTCAATCGCTTAATTCTCGGTTCATAGTGGATCAAATTGAATGAAATATTTTTAGCAAATTGCCTTTACATTATCCAGTGTTTAACTATTATAGTGAGAACTGACAGCTCTTTATCTTATCTCCTATAATATATCTTTAAGAGACATTATTGGGATGATTGAAATTTCGGAACGTAAAAGAAATCAGGAAAGAAATGATATACACAACAAATTAATATTTCCTTGCTACCCTTAGTTTTGGAGTTTGATAGTGTAGCCTTGTCACACCGAGGGAAGACGTGTTTAAGAATTTCATCATGTCAACAACATTCACATTTGTGACCCGGAATTTATTTAAGCCTATATATATTTCATTTGATAACGTAGATAATGATTTAACACGCTGACCCGATGATGCAAAGCAACCTAGAGATGAAAGATTATATTTGTTGTTATGGCCAATGAATTAAAGTCAGTTATAGTCGAAGGAGTATTTAATATTTTATGCAAAGTGGTTCCGGGTATGCAACAGGGACACTTTGAGTATTTCATAAGTTGTGTCGGTGTCTGGTTATATTAATTTAAGCCAGCATGTTAAATAAAAAAGACGGTGACATTTTGTTTAATATGGCACGAAACAGTGAGAGGTGACGAATTATACAGCACTCTGATAATTTGTTCCACCCACTCCTTGTGCATGTAGGGAGACGGTTCACTGCTGATTATAACTGAATTTTTTTCAGAATAGCTGTTACATCTATCCCAAACTTTTCAAGCATCGTCCAATAATAATAGGACGTTTATACGTTTTGACGCAGATTTACATATTATGCAACCCACCTGTTTCAACCACTGACAGACATCAATCGGTTACAGTCCCAAAAACTAATTTAGGTGACTGTTCTTGGCATATTGTTAAAGAAGAATTTATGGGTGGGAGTTGGGTGTAATAAGCCACGCATTTGATCAATCGCGCAGATTAGGCAGGGAAGTGTTCAATTTGTTACACTGCAGCTAACGAATAACCTTGCGATGTTTCACTACATCCACAGGAATCTGACCTTCTATCTGTATATATATGCATACACCATACCGAACAAGACAATATATAATAAAAAAGAACAGGAATGCAATGCCTGTTAAATCCTCGATTTTACCTGCTCTCGCTTCGGCACGTCATACAAAATCAATCCGCAGTGACTAGATCACTGCATCAAGTGCCAAAGATATTTTAAGATTTTCTCTGCCATTCCATTTTCCTCCTTTTGCATGGTAAATTTTGTTAACTCTTGGGTGTAGAATCGAAGAAGAGGGTTTGAATATACACTTTCTGCCAGGTTTTGGTGAATATTCGTGATTTTGAGGCGGAAGTATACAAGACTGGTTAGGTTTTTGTATGACGTCAGCGCATGGAGTTGAGGACAAACGTCAACGAAGGAAAATAATGTAAATATTGGATTCAAATGGCTACGATATCGTTTTGTGGGAAGTATTTGTGCAAATCAAAACGGCTAGATTGAAGAAAAATCATATGTGAGTGAATTAGCAGAGGTTAAATTGCCTGACATTACGAATTGTTGAACAAAAACGTGCCGAAGCGAGAGCAGGTAAAATCGAGGATTTAACAGGCATTGCAATCCTGTTCTTTTTTATTATATATTGTCTAGTTGGGTATGGTGTATGCATATATATACAGATAGAAGGTCAGATTCCTGTGCTACATCTTGGATATATAAATCAAGAACAAACGGGGTCAAATAATAGAACCTTGAGGGACACCGGATTTAAGAGTATGGGAAGAAATTGTATTATTGAAGATATCGGATAATCTATGATGGGAGGCTGATCCTTCCCTTAAACGGACGAATAATTGTTGTTGTAGCCGACTTACATGAAATAGGCGAACGGTTTGCCCTCCTGATGATCACAGTAAATCAAGTTTTATTTCATCCGAGGGCCAACAGTGGTGTTGTGATTTAAAATGTGTAGTGGGAATCTGGTGATGTTGTAATGTACCAAGTCACCGATATTTTACATTACATTTTATTGTGCTGACTAAATTCTACCGATAATAGTTTTATAAACATTTGTTACTGCAGTTTTATTACATGAGCACCGGTACATCTTGTTGAACTGTGTAGTTTTGTTTAAAATTGACAATTTTCATCTTTTAAGCTCGACCTTTTAATTTTACACAATTTGTCGCCACTAATTTAAGGATGTATTCATTTCATGAATTGAATCCCTCACACCCTGTCAATCAAATCTTTTCTGTTATCATTTTCTTACCCCTCGGCCCGCTCGCAACCTCCCCTCTCCCCTCACCCCACCCTTTCACTTCCTTTTAGACACTTGCAATATTTGAATAGAAAGAAAAACAATTTCACAATACTAAGTCATTTATATTTATTAACACGTACCACAATGAATAATTAATCAAAGATCCATGTACATATCAACATTACAAGAAGGTAATTAACACTTAAGTACTAGAAGATGTAATAAAACGATAATATGGAAATAACCTTTTAAAAGTAAACAGATAATTATAGCCTTTTTATTAATTACTAGAAATCCCAGGATAGACATGTTTTCGTTATCTGTTCAGATAAAGAGTTGTGAAAAAGGAAAAAAAAGATATCACTAGCCAAAATACACGTTTACAAAATAATCTGATCAAAAGAGTAGACATAGAAAATGTTTAAATTTTGCCTTAAAAATAATAAATATAATTTAATTTGATGATACAAAATTACATTCACATACCTAATTATTAGTAAAACGTGGGCCTATCTTTAAATGCGAATACACACTTTTCATAATTCTGTTCAAATCATTTTTGTCTTTGTCGTTTTATGGTATCAGACAACTGTGTTTGCGTTTGATACCCCATCCCGGTCGTAATAAACCGAAGTGTTCTGTTGACAAAATTTGAGAATCATTGTATAGATAATCATCATTATCTAATGCTGAGAATCACTGATAATACAGAGCTATTAAAATCATCAAGTCTCCTTTAACCTTCGGGCTCTTGACCAACTACCCCGTTCTCACGGCGTAATGTAATTCGGAATAATAATTGGACGTGGTTTTTAATCGCGATTAACTATTTTCGTAGAGACTTACAAATAACTGTGAAAACTCATTGTCTGTGGAACCCGAAGGGATGTCAATATCAATAATCAGCGATCAAGTTTCTTTATTTCTTCAAAACACGTTCTTTTTTTGTCGATTCGTTGAAAATATCATTTTGATCCGCTGATGTTAATTACAATAGCGCATACTTCGGTAGGTTATTTTTAGATAAGCAAATCAATAAATATAAATCAAAACTAGAACGGTAGTTTTAAATTAGTATTAACTTTAGTTGAGGGTACGGACTTTAAGAAAACATTTTAAACAACCCGGTAGGTTTTTAAACATAATAGATATATTTATATTCATACTTTCTCCAACTTTAAAATCTCAACAGTTTGTTACATATAATTTAACCATAAAACACGATACAACAATAGGCTATAATATTATATATATGTAGATATAACAGATAATAAATATGGACGGATAATATACATTTAATATTTTATATATACACAATAATTAACACAGTATGAATCAGCTCATACCCCCGTCAGACCGGGTTGGCGTCCCTTCTGCTCTGCTACAGCGAAGGAAAATGGTCTCGTCAAAATCGTCATAAGCGTGGTGCAAACACCAGGGGCCCGATTCCTAGAAAATTCTTAAGCACGTTCTTGTGCTTAGATTTTAAGTAGACTTTGCAATTAAGTAAACTTATCGCATTTTGTGTTCCCAGAAAATTCTTAAGAATGTTCTTGTGCTTAGATTTTGGACTTCAGTGTAAGCATAAGTACGTTATTATGTGTTCCTAGAAAAAACTTAAGCGCAACTTTGTTCTTATCTAAGCACAAGTTTCAAGCAAGGTATAGGGCTTGCTTACCAACCTTAAGTCTGTTTCTGCTTCAAACAAGATGGCTGACAGTTAGTTATTCCACGGCATTTCCTACATCTTTTGATACGTAGGAGACAATTTAAAGGCAGAGAAAACCCTTTAGAAACATATTACCGAGAAGTATGCTATAGAATATTTCAATTCTGCCCCGAAACCATTTTATTTATTTACCAATTATTAGTAAACAACACAAACACACAGGCTACTTTAAGATCAGGCTCTCCGCAATTTTTCAGAGTGCTTGCGTTTTTTATATTTTTTAGTTTTAGTTTTTTTTTTAGCTTGTGTCACATTTCATATCTGTATAAGGGACATGTCAAATGCATCTAAATCGACCATTTGCCGGGAAGCAGACGACAAATTTATGATGTAATTCGCATACCAAAACTGTTTTTATGACGTTTGAGAGCACCATAGTCTCATTTTACCAGTTACAATGTGCTTAGACTCGTACTTCACTTGTGCTTACGTAAGAACGGTCTTGAGAATTTTCTAGAGACGGTATTTTATTAAGATTCTTACGTAAGAAAAAGTGAAGCATAACTTTGTGCTTACTTTAAGAATTTCCCAGGAACCGGGCCCAGATATCGTGCTGTGGTCTCCATGGTCGCCAATGGTCACCGAGTCACGGCGTTTGTTTTGAGTCTGTTCAAAACAAACGCCAAGGTTCTGCGACCTGACCTACAAAGCTGTGAGAACGCGACTTTTTTCAAGTTTGTAATTTTGGGACATGTTCACGTTTGCCAGCGACCTCATGCATTTCCAGATCGCCATACGGTCGCAGTGCAGCGTCGTAAGGACGCCACCCCAGTCTGACGGGGCCTTAATATAACGACAGAGTGTAATAAACACATCGTGTAAATAAACAGTCATGCATGATTTATACATGTGTAAGAGAATTAATTAAATTAAAATATTATTATTATGATTCGCCAGAATTTAAATTTATAAGAACAGCGGTGCCACTAAGGGGATTAATATTAGAGATAATGTACGACTCTTTAACACAACCATCACAGTGTAATCATAAATTTATAGATCTGCTGTGTCTCCATTAAAGGTGTCATGCTGTACAGTTCAACGTGCAGTTGGAATGTATCTATCACAAATAGTTAATGAACTTATTCCACAATAAATTTATAGATGGTTGGAGCAAACAGATCAAAATTTTATACACCATATACAGTATAGTATAGTTCAAAGGCGAAATTACAGATAATTATATTAAGTGGTTATTCTAGTCCTATATCATACTATCTGATACTCTGTGACTCGTTTTTCAAGTTTTCAGGTCGAGGCCAGCTTCTTGACTAGAAAATCATGATTTGTCTCGATAACTCTGTCCATCACTGAGATGCGTGGGTAGTGACATCTTTCCGCTGTACAGTCTGTTTTCCAGTTGGTAGTACAGTTTTTAAGGCTACCACTGCGTTTTAACTATACATTGCCAAATATTACAACGCTACCCATCTATGAAATCTCTTAATTGGAAATTTATTAATATCAATATAATGTTTTAATGTTTTTAAAGAGCTCAGTTTTCAGACATGGAACAATTTCTAAAAATTATCAATTTCGCGATTCCCTTTATTCATGATAGTAATGTATTAAAACTAATGGTATTATAAAATCTAATAGATTGGCGATATAGTTTCAATAAAACCGGAACAGATTTTCCCCCAAAAGCATTGGCATGATTTAAGACAAAAATAAGAATTTTTATCTAATAAAATAAAAGTGGATGTGAATGTTGTTCATTTGGACGATTGTCTGAAAATGACCTAAGTAATCAATTGACGAGACGCTAAATCCCCTTGCTGCTCTTTCAATGATGTCTGGTATAACTCAAGATTTAATTTCAGTTATCTGATAGAATCTCACAAACCCATGGTCATTACACATGTCAGCTTTATACAAATTACGTTATCCACAGTGAGTGTTATATTTTTCAAACATGTTATCATCATGTCTGGACATATCTGTATCATGGAGATTCGAGGTCTCGGTGATCGTACGGAATGTGGTGAAGAAGTAAGCTCAAATATAATATTAGCAAGAAGAAAATAAATATTAATGCTAATGAAGGTAATATCAATGAAAGAACAGGTTAAGAAACATGATATTTCTTCAAGGCTGTGTCACCTACAAAACAACGAGACAAGAGTCAGGTGAACTTTGTCTCGCCATTTTGTTTTGATGACGGGGTTGTGTAAATGGATGTATTCGAGATGTTGGAATTGATTGTGCGCATGACACTGGTGAAGGGACGACGCACTGTTCTCCGGCACAACACAGTGTCGAAGAAACGACGTCGGAATCGCTTTCCACTCAAGAAATACAAATAGAAATTCACGGCATGGTTACTATCGGATAACACAAAGATGAGCTGATTCGTCAAAAGGTATTGTGCGTGTTCGTACGAGTTTTCAGGGTATGTCCAATATGGCTTCACGATAAAGAAGAGACAATTGGGAATGGTCAACAACACGAACACAATAGAAACGACAACAAGCATAATGGTGATTTGTCTAAGTTGGCGGAACTTCTCGGCCATTTGATCCGATTTGCTGTTAGTGAGTTCCTTTTGTATCTTTCCTGAACGTCGAATCCCGAATATGATGAGGAGGTTGAAAACAAAGAGTAAGATACAGGGTAGAATGGCGTACAAAGCCCCGTCTATCCAGTACCAATACAGATTGATAAACTGCAGATATTCCTGTTTAAAACTACAGTCAACGCTACCGTCTTTACTCACTTTCTGAGTGGCACTCCAGAAAAACTGCAAATCCGCGATCAGTAGTACAAGGGCCATGATAGCCATGATAATTGCCGCCTTTTTACCGTCACAATAGTTTCCAACCTTAAGCGGGAGCCAAATGGCCATGAAACGCTCAATCGTCATAGCTACAAGAATCCAATTAGCATACATGGCAAAAAAACTTCCGAAATAATATAGAATTCGACAGCCTGTGTCTCCCATCTGAATATCATACAGCGTCAGCTGGTGAAACAGTAATTTGTCTATGATGGCAAGAGTGTCGACAGCCGCTAAAACTGCCACGTACGCAGTTGACGAGGTTAGTGGAGGCATACGCAATATGGTTATAAAACTGGCTAAGTTACCGGGAAATCCAATAGCGAATATCACCCACAGATAATACAGATTAATATAGTAGGCTGCCCAAAAGGTTTTAAATTGTTCCATTGGTCCATATTTTCGGTAAGGACTGGGTGTGGTTGTACTTAGCGACGTACTTAATGTACCGTTATCATAGATGTTGGTCGTCCATTCTGAGAGTGTTTGGTTGATGTATAATGTCGTGGAATTCATTTTCTTATTTGTCTTTATTGCAGATCTGAAATATATATTTAGAAACAAATTAATAGAAGTCAAAGTATATAAAAGAAGCGGCCGCTTTAACCCTTAAAAAGCGCTACCATAGTGTACAAAATGTTTTTTCATCGTAAACCTGTTCAACCATTGCTGGATTAACCATAAGGCACGTGCCTTTGGGCCAGCCAAAAATCCAGGCCACAAAATAATAAGTAAAAAAAAACAATTGCCTGTAGTGCCATATTGGGTTGCATTCCACTCACATTGTGGTCTACATCCTGATATGACTATAAGAGTAGTCTCCCTTGATATGTAGGCTACTTATAGTAAATACAGTACTGTCAATGTTCTGAATTTGTAATAAATTTTCTGTTGCTAAATTTAACTTAATTCCTTTTGTCAATGAGCCCAAGATATCTGTATTTTCAGGCCACCTATCAAAATGTGCCTTAGGGCCAGCAGAGCCTTAATCCGGCATTGTGTTCAACCCTTACCCGACAAGAACAGACAAGGGCGATTCCTTGTCAATATCATGCAAAGTCTTTTTAAAAATGACCGACGACCATTTGGGTCAAAATATCAATTGTCCATATTTATTCATTTCTTTTAAGAAATCGTTCAAATTTGGGATACAATGTATAGGATATACATATCTCCTTTTGTAATATTTCCGCGCTATTGACAAGCAACTGCCTGTTCTGTGCCTGTCGGTTATTAGTAGAACTAAACCTTTTAGATCAAATTATTTATTCAGCATCCGATTAAACATGCATTATGCAAGAGCTAAATCTGCCTATACAAGTCTTTCTTTAGGCCTGAAATGTTTTCTAGATTATTAATTAGACATTAGTTAACTTATCCAGGCCATAATCAACTCTAGATGGCATCGGATGTCTCCGATATTAAATATATTGGAACAGTTCAGCCGTATTTTGATGTAATCTAAAAATGGAAGGGCGAGCTTTAGATTCGAACAATCAGTACCGTGGGTGAAATTATTGCACACATCTTGCCAAATGTTCAAAGGTTAATATCTTGACTCGCAATAGAGTAATTTGCATGAAATTTTCAAATTATTCATGTTACATTATCGTTTTTCTAACTATTATAGCAAGAATGACTAACTCTTTATCTAAATCTTTTATTATGTATCTTTAAAAGAAGGTTTGCTTTTAACAACTGTGCTCTTTGTATAAACAATATTTTTATTCGGTAAATCTGAATTTGGAATGGCTATGCCAGCGTGTAACCCCTCTAATTAAGTTTGAAGAAATATAAGCAATTTAGTTAAATCCGCCTATTAACTACAATGAAAAGGATTATGCTGTGTAAAAATCATGAAATGATCTATTATTAAAAGAAAGCAAGGCGAACATACACACAAGAACCTCACAAAGTAAAAGAGAAGATGGTAAAATTCACAGCAATTCAATTTATCGTAAAACATTAATTGAATTCCGTTGTTACGTCATATCGTGATGGCGTCTTATTTCCGACTTTGTGGTAAAATAACACCCAATTTCTAATACAATTAAACCACGAACACACAATCAAAGGCAAATGGAATTATGAGTTCAAACAAAAAAAAAAAAAAAATAAAAAGAGAAAAAAGAAAACAATTCGAAGAGAGAAACTTGTCACCAAGTTTTGATTGTGTTATACTAATACGATCAACCCTTCAAATAGAAAAAGGCAGTTCGGCGCCTTTCCTCCACGTCTGTAATGTAATTAGCACCATTTTTAATGGAAATGTTGAGACATACGTCACTAGCTTCATTTATAAGAGTTTTCTTGTTTGTAACTGTCACGAATGTCTCTTATGTTTGTAAATTGACGTTCACGGTTGTCAATCAAGTCGACTTTTGCGAAACTAAAATACATAATAATTTATCTTACACGGTATTTTTGAAGCCCAGTAGACTTCATTATTATGTAATGCAAACGTTTGAGGAAACCAGACTAAAGGAAATAGTACATGAGGTTTTAAAATCCTTGTAAAAACCTGCGATCGCCCTCACCCCCACCCCACTTACATAAATGATAGGCCCTATGATTAAAGATGCATTATGTATTTTTTTAGTGTTACGTGGGGAACAATTCTTTCATTATTATCACCACTTGTAACCAATTGAATTTGCAGACCACATTTCCCAAGTGTTTAATATACAAGGTCATGGGAATTTTTGTTACAATTTGTTGAAAAACCGCACCATGTTTCAAACAATTTTTGCCATTAAAGAAAACCCTTAGCATCATTAGCTGGTTCGTGGATATTTTTTTTTGTACCTTGTGGAAATTGTTAAGTGTGTGTCTTTCGACATGAATGACATTTAATGATTGACAAAGTAAACAACCATAGCTTGCACAAATTGAATAACAGCATTCCAGATCAGCTTAAAAGCAATCTTGATTTGTTTTTGTAATTATAGTAAATTGACAAAGTTACAAAAATTGTTGAAAAAAAGGTCAGCATCGGCAGATAGCATCGGTTAACGTCCACCGGGAGAAGGAAGTTGAACACAGTTCATGCTTACATAAACTAGTTTAGATTCCCAACAGAAATCTAACAATGTAAGTGGAAATCTTAGCCATTTCTATTTGTATGTTTACTTAGAGAAATTTTGTTTTGTTGATAAGGAACTCAAATAACTCTAGTTATTTTAGTTGGGAAGATCTACGGTGTAAAATCACTTAAGATATTCTATATTTTCTTCCGGTTCATCAATTCGTATTATTTGGAAGAATACACAAGGAAGAAAAGGCGTCAGGAAGATAGAGGAATACATTTGTAAGGGTGTAAAGCCGGCAGTCAGTCATGTTCCTTAAGCAATGTCTGCGAGTTTTACAACATCTAACCTTTGCTTTAATTCTTAGCAATTCCAGAACTTTTACGCGCGTTGTGTAGACACGTGACTAATTAGCATTGTCCAATCCGAGGTCGTGGCACATAACACACTGTAAACAAACAAGTATACAGCCGTTGAAAGTTGTTTTTTTAAAATTGAGAAACTCATTGACATTGATCGATCTTTGAACTTTGCAACTCGGTTGTCACATGTAAACATTTTAGCTAGAAGCGCGAGTCTTGGTATTCACGACGACCGATGAATCTGATAGGTTCCCAAGCTGGGCTTGTTACCCAATCGAACTTGGTGCCGAAATATGCAGGGTATTACGTGAAGGGCTTGATAAGTTGTACGTAGTTAAGGCGAGATCAAGCCTTCTATTGAATATGGCACTCAGTATGGTATAGAGAGTAACATAACATGTTTACAACTCATCCCTGGTCCTGAAAATAAAGTTCGAGTGTTAGTGTCGGTCACAGATGATAGCATGTGCAGGCCCTACATATAGGAGTCGCAAACGGATTGCTATGGCTGTAGTCATATTCACAATATAAATTTTCCCGGCTCATGTTATCTGCGCCAATTATCCAATAATCGCGCCAATTATCCAGTAATCGCATCGATTGAGTAAGATTCATTGTCAGATCAGTTTACGATTGGCTTTTTTATTCTCTCTATTAATCAGCATCGTCAGCAATAGCTAGTCAAGTCCTCTAATTTGTCACTTTGTATTCATGAACTTTTAGGATCCCGGAGAAAACAGAAACGGTTTTGTCTTCACTTTTTTTGAATTCCACCTGCTACCGCGTTCCTTACCTGCATACACGTGTCTTACTTATAAATACTAAGGTCACTTTATGTCGTATGTACGATAATCACGAGTTCATGGCTTAATATATCATATATTATACATGTCAACATGTAAGTCAGATACACACCCAATTATTAAAATAACCGTTTTCGATCTGTTTTGAGATTCGATTGTGATTACCCAAATCTCCATTTGAAGGAGAACTCACAATTTAGAAGATGCAAGGAGTTAAAGCGAGAGTAAGCTTTCTATTAAAGATGCAATTCCCTAACTAAATATCCTGCGTTCGCCATTGAATACATCTACTGCTATTTTCATGTCTAAATCTTTTCGGCACTTCCTTCCTAATCATTGGGTCCAGTGACGGGATGAATGTATGTGTATTTGGTCACAATTTCTAGACAGGAGTATTGCACACATACAGTAGTGCGCAGGGGTTGGTTATGGCCACCACAAAGTTTACAGATTGATTCTCCATCCATCCTCGTCCCTTTAAGTCTTGACGGCAACTTAAAAACTTTGCACTCCATATTTTATAAATACTATGACTCATTTTTACATAAGAATACATATTTTTAACCCTCGGTGTGGGACCAGATAATTGACCCTTAATTGAAACGTTATCAAAGGGCAATTACACATGAGATAAATACTTTCCTCTGTATACTTACAGATCTATCGATTTCCTTTCTTTATGATAGAAATAGAGTTATCTTTAAGGATGTCTGATAAAATTTACACTGTATATATAAACATTTCATGAAAGCAAATTAAGTGAATATGTCAAGTCTCTTTCTTCACACTCCGGGTTAAAATTGTGTAATTAACCCACTATATACATGATATCGGGTCCTGAAATTGTCTTTGATTGAGTTTAAAAGGCATCTGAAAGGCCAAATGAGGAACCCACGCTTGTCATTTGCCTGGCCATACCCCTACAGGGGTTTGTTTAATAGAACACAGTGTCGACAATAACGAACCTACTTAAATTCATTTAATCCATCGTAACGTACCGAGTATACAATGTCATTCTTCATGAAGTCTTAAATTTGAAGTAGTTGCTGGCGGTAATCTGTAGACAATTTGCTTGAGATTGTCTGGAATTTTTATCTTGGTGATATAGTACAATGGTTATGTGTACACATAACGTGAGGTCAAAACCCGTTTAGCACCAAAAGTTGTACTTTTTCATTTCACAACTTAAGATGTTGGTCCCTCTGTTCGGGGCACAACACTCTCAGTAGGCTTATCCTTGGTTTCTAAAATGTTGGTCATGTGGCAAATTTATTAATACAAGCACTAGTCAGAGTTCTTGTCAACCTCGGTTCCCCAGTGGTTTCATGTTTTACTCCACTAACCCCTGGGCTCATCCAGTTGGACGACACGTATTCAAATTATCTGCTTTTAATGATTGTGCTATTTCATCGACCAATCAAAAATATCGTTAAACACAAAGGAAGTTTGCCAGGGGAAGTAAATCTAATCTTGTTGTAAAACTGTTTTTGATTGATTCGTATAATCAAGCTACGACCAAGGACAGATAAATTGAATACGGAATGAGACCACTGGAGATACCCAGGATGAGTATTTGATGGATCTTGAGAAAATCAAATGCGATGGGTTTTAACCTTTTACGTTTCTGCATCCACCTGGCTAAGGAAGATGTACTATGAGGCGCTATGGCCTTATCTTACTTCGAATTCCAACTGTCAAGCGTTCTGGCTACTTATTTTAAATTAATTTAACCCCGTGACTGCTAAAATTTTGATACTTTCTGTGTTGTCCGGATTCCAAATCTGCTATATTTCGGTCCCTGTTTACTGTGCAGCTCTGCCCACCCTTCCTCCCCCCCAAAAAGAAGAAATGAAATAGCTCCAGGTGTTCTATAAACGTATAAATATCCTGATCATTATACATGAGTATAATTCAGCTATACAAAGAGGCAGGTATTCAAAGATCCATACCTGAAATCATTAGCTAAAGGGTTCAGTCAATTTGACTATAATTACCATTTGAATTTTCTCTTCACACTGACAGCAACTTTGGACATTAAATTTATTTTGACTTTGACCGGGGGCTTTAATGAAATGACAAGTCAACATCCTCCACCCAAAGATACAAAAAGCAAATACAGACCTTTTGATAGTGAAATTAGAATCTGAACCGAATTCCAAGAATTGTAATGACTGTTGTTATGGGTGAATATATCAGAACAGAAAGCGAGTCTGGAATGTCTGAAAGAACGAGAAATAACTAACTACTGGGAAATTAGTGAAAAAATTGAAAGAAATGGATATTCTCTATTGGTATAAAAACCAGTTTAAACCTACTGGTATAGAAAATTACAGACAGACAGCACCTTTCATTAAACCATAGTTCTGAACAAAGGTGATTATCGTATGTCCGTTTATAACCAAGTAAAAAAACCTATAAATTAAGTAAAATCTCTGTTTCTTCTTTGTAGATGATTAATCAGGCTTCTTTCCCATTTCCGACAAACTTTACAAGACATTAGACTCTGTCTTATTGCTCATTTAAACGCTCATATCTAAAATCTTACTGGCGATCTCCAGCAATGGTTTACTCGGTCATTCATGATGTTATAAAACATCAGAAAAACAACATGGTCGCGCTTAATTTAGTTTTTATTTGTAATATATGACAAGGATTCAATCTGCAGACGAGACAAACATGGTCGAGATAACGGAGCAATTTTCTTATCCAACGCTATTCGCTTTCAATGTTCTACAGATAAAATCAGCCATTCGGATTTTCAGACCTAAATGAAAAAAAAATTATCAAAATGTTTTAGTCCTTTGTGTGATAACTTTACATTGTAATCGGTTTGTCTCGTTGTTTTTAACGTATAGATTTTTTAGAACATGATAACAATAGTCGAGACATAAAACCACAGTCTAAATTATTTAAATGGTCGAATAACTTGAATAACATCAGAGAATCGTGTCGATGGATCCTATTCGAATCCATTTGTTCCAGATCGCTACGGTTAATGGTTGTCTGAAACATGACCAATTTTATTATTTATTATTTTAAATTTAAACTTATCAGACCTTTATACATTGTCAGATTGCTGCAAGATCTCGACAGATTAAACTTTTTTTGTGACAGAACACAAAGAGTTAATTAAAATGCCTTCAATATTACGTTTGTGTTTAGTTAATGTAATTGGCAGTGGGGACAAAAGCCGACGTGGTTAGCTGTCAGTGCCACAATATTAGCCCCTGGAAAGAGATAATTTTGTAATATGAACAGTGTCGTTATAGAGTCTTGATAATCAAGGTAACATTACCAACACGAATGTCCAGACAGTTCTATTTCATACGTGCTCAAGGTAAAACGGATCAAAATTAACAGTATATATTAACGCTGTCCATACAACAAATATCATTGCTGAACTTCCATTTGTGAAATCTTTAGCAGCGGGAAGAACCTGGAGAAAACCCACGTTGTCAGGCATACGACCTCACGTAAAAGTGTGTGATCGAAACTAAGCGTTAGATTACTCGACCAACCCCCAGCCCCAGTCAGCGTAGAGTGTAACGGTTGGCGTAAATGTTGCGCACCGTGGAACCAAATAAAAACATCCATATATCCTAGATTTATAATACATAAATCTGCACTACCTTAATTTAAACGGGCAGATTTAGGAATAAGAATATATGTAGGGGCGGGGCTAACCCCAAATCTGTCAAAGCCGTATGTAGATGCAGGGCTTAGGTATAGCCCTACGTGTGACGTCACATCATAATATGGCATTGTTTACATCGAAGGTAGTATGACACACTTGTCAGAGAGAGAGATAGATAGAGAGAGAGAGAGAGATTTAACGCCCACTCGACACAAACCAGGTCATTTCGGGGACTAACATGGTTTAATTTTATTTCAATATTTCGCTTGCAGTGGGAGGAAACCAGAGGACTCGGAGAAAATCCAAGAGGTTGGACAGGCGACCTTACGTACTCCTTATCAAGTACGACCGGGGGAATCGAATGTTATAATCTATTATTATTGTTGTTATTTGGGCTTAAAATTATTTTAATAGTTTCCTATCATTAATCAGCTTGGTGTGAGCTATAATATGTATAAATAAGCTAACTAGATGTATTTGTCATTAACTTGAAATCGTAACCTACAATTGTTGTGTTTTGTTTTAAATATAAATCTTAAAGGTTCAGTACGATCTAATGGAATTCGCTACGTTTCGATGTTATGCTGCAGTGCGTTTTCCTGGAACTCTCTCGACACCATTAAATTATTGCCAACATCTGACAATCGAAATGTCGAAATTTAGTAAATCTCGTATGAATTGATGTTTCTGCTGTTTCACGCACGCATATACACGAAAACGGAAATCAGACTGAAAATACATGCATGGTGTTCAACGCAAACACGGATACTTGGCTTTAATCATACAAAATTAAAACCCATTGCTGCAATTTGAATGATTGTCGTTGAAACCTTTGATGCCAACAGCAGCTAAAAATAAAGTGATTTCTAATTTGGAATTATTACTTTATCTGTAATATCCATGGGACATCTTGTAAAGAGGTGACATTAAATCAATTAACAACTGACAATCGGGAAATGCGGATTCCGACGTAACTGGTAAAACTTCAGCATGTATGATTTCCTGGAGATCAATGTTTTTTTTACCAAACACTAATAAATCGTGTCATCTCTTTGAACACACTAATAACACGAGTCGCACGCACAATTACAGTTTCCTAATAGTAAAGGCATTCACGCAGAAGGTCTTATCAAAAATCAGTAAAAAACCCAAAGTACAAGTTTCCAAGCCCGGACATGAATTAATTATTGTGATTAATAATTTACAAATGACAGACTATGCAAATAATAGGTCATGTCCCCTTCAGTATGATAAATAATTCCATCAGTAAGTTTGGTGTGGGTGGTCGGGTTTATAAAGCCTTAGCGGCTGATCATTGATATAATGTTTTTGAAAAGTTGAAATAATATAGTATGTTATGAAACATTATGAAATACTAAGTATATTTGCTAAGAATTTTGGCCTTACATTGCTTTCATTGTTTGATAAATAAAAGATCAGGGAGAGGGATTGAGAGCACGGGGGTGGTGGGGGGGGGGGTGTGGTGTGGTGGTGATATTTTAACGTCATTGTTTCATAAATGAACGGAGAGGGAGGTGCTTTTAATGTCTAATGGACCCAAGCCATGTCATCTAAGGATTAACGCGTGGTACAATCTGAATCTTATTACAATATTTCGCATGCACAGCGGAGTTTTAAGTAGGAACGCAGGTGCGGATCCAGGATTTTTTGCAGGGGGGGGGGGGGTCTAGGTTTGATAATTGCTTCAATTTGGTTCATTCTGATGTATTTCCGGAAGGTAAATTCCAAAATAACAGGTCTAAATCGCCAATAAAATCGCATAAAAAAATTTTTCAAGCCTGAGCAAGGGGGGGGGGGGTCCGGACCCCCTGGACCCCCCCTCTGGATCCGCGCCTGGAACGAACCGGCGGTCCAGGATAAATCCCACGATGTTGGACAGGCGGCTCTTTAGTCTATACTTATTATTCCACGATATCCCAATAATTTTTACTCGATTTTGCCGTTTACGAACGTCACGATGTTACATACCAATGTCAAGGTTTTTACTACGAAACTGCGGAAATTAATAAAAGATCTCAGTTGTAATTAATTTATTTATCCGCACTAAATGTCACGACCACCTATCGTCTACATCATAAAAGAAGAGATATGATGCCAATATCCATCTTATAGCAACTGCATCACGGAAATGACGTCTACCATCACAATATGTGTAAAATTATGTCTAATGCCATACATTTAGTAAAAAGTGTTTAAAAACTACTAGATATCCAATTATTGGGATATTTTAACCTCATTTTATCACGTTTCACGAACATGTCCTTTTACATTTTAAAAGAAACATGGAGAAAATCATTAAAGGAGCATTATGTAAGATTAGGATAAAGAGCTGGTCGTTCGCGTTATAATAGATTAAAATTAGATAATGCAAAATGAATAATGATATTGAAAATTTTATTCAAATTAATTTATTTTGAGAGTCGTTATTAATTGTTTCATTTTAACAAAATAAGTGCATGGATCGTTGCCACCGTATAAGTCATCGAGTCTTAGCCTCATTTCTCCATTTTTAAATTAAACGGTCGTACTGTTCTAATCTACTTAAATTGGAGCAATCCGATAGCATAGCGCGTTGATTATGGTCTTGTCATGTTAATAATGTCTAATTGATAATTTATATGACATATAGGTCCAAAAAATAGGCAAATGTAGCTTTTACACTATGTCCGTTTAACAAAAACTGTTTATAAAGACATGTTTAATACATAACTTTCTTATGGAGTCGCAATTATGTATTTTGGGTCAACATACACATAAAACATGCTTATCCAACCAAACGCGCTCATTGCTTTTGAAAAAATCCCCACTTCTTGCATAAATGGGTACACGCAGAACCGCCGGCGTTTTTCCGTTGAATAAAACGCGTAAATGGAAAACGTGTCTAAAGCAAGCGGTAAGATAGCAAATTCTGATTCGATGCCTCGAATCTTATGGTAGGCTTAGGGTTTATAACGCAATTTAAATCTATTATTTACTTGTTCTGGTCATTACAAATATCATATATTATCATATACAAATAAGTCGGTCGAACAGATGACTTAATTATGTTCGAGGTAACATAATTTTCCCAATTTCACAAAGGTTACAACAATTTCTTTCCAAACCACCAAACTGATAATTCAACTCCCGATATTGAAGCATTGTTTTTTTCTAAACGAAAAATGGACGTGTAAGTCCCAACTGCTCATTGGGCCCAATCCTCATAAAATGTACATGCTCTAGCATAACAGTTAATTGAAAAAAGCACACACTGTCAGCTACGGTTTGTGGTATAATACAGGATATAAACGTTATAGGTACTAAAATAATATCTTTTAGTGATCAGAAACATACGTTGATATGAGGTTTATATCCTGTTTTATACCACAATCCATAGCTGGTGGCACGTACTTATCTCAATTAGCTGTTATGCTAGAGCACGTACATTTCATGAGAACAATTCACGTGGTTTCAAATTTATCGGACTCAAAATAACGTTATACATATTATATTGTTCTTCCTGCAAAATCAGTGGTAGCCACGCCCCTAGCCAGATACGATATAAATCTCTTATGTTTGAATCAAAGCAGGTAATTCTATCTCAATTAATCCCAAGACATATATGTAAATAATTGTGAATGTCCTAATTGCCGCCGATTCATCACACCAATAAAAATACTCATCTCAAATTAATAAGTACATTGGGTTGAATGGAGTCTAGACGTTAAGACAGTATTGACACTTGATTCCTACGACAATTATACCCAGACTACGGTTATCAAGATAATAATGAAAAATTATTCCTAATCAAATAACGTCTGCCAATTCGTAAAACTGGTCAGAAAGAAAAATGACATGGTTGGAATACTGTTGAAATCGTCATGGTTTAACATGTGCGAGTTACTTCACCAGGTCTGTCATTGAGTCAAGTCAAGTGGCTAATCTCATGGGTCCCCCCCTCCCTAAAGACCACTACGGGCAAGCAAATTGGTGTTATAAAATTGAACAATACGTTAGTCCCTAAATTACATAAATAGTTTGTGTCGGTTGGACGCTAAACCCCTTCTCGCCCTACCTGCGCTAATGTACGACAGGTTTGGTTAGTGTTTAACGTCCGTGTCCACCGAATGTGATATTGCATTCATGTCATATTTATCATTTTTATTATCTTAGCGCACGCACCGGGTCTTTCCTGTTGGAGCAAACCAAGACAGAAATTCACGAGGTTGAGAATGTGCCCTTATCTCCAAGCCACATACGCTCACACCATGGACCGAAACCACAACCGCAAGCCAGAGGTGACCGGCCAGCTAGAGACCGTTTAATGCGTGAGAGAGAGAAATGGGGTTCAACGTCCACTCGACACAAACTAGGTCATTTCGGGACTAACATATTGTTTTAATTTTATTTCATTAATTCGCTTGCGCGTAGGGGTCTTTAGCAGTGGGGGAGGACCCGGAGAAAACCCAGGCGACCTACTCTTTGTCACTGTTTAATGTGTGCCCTTTATTTCATACAGTCAATGTTTTATTCAAGTGGCCTGGTTTCGAACCCAAGTCTGTCCAACTTCGTGAGTCTACGTGAATAATTGAAAAAAGGAAGAATGCGACCATAGGCTGTTCCCGAAACGACCCAGTTAGTGTCGGAGTGGACGTTATCATAGGTTCCGGTCACATAGGTTATATATTCACTAACAGGAGCTTTTACGGTTAGGGTTAAATATCTATAGAAGCAACATAGTACATTCAGAAAATATGCATGCTCTTAAACATGGTAAAGCGAAGTGAATAAAAAGAAGGGTTATATTAAAGGCGATTCTAGTGCCTTCGTTTATTCTCAGAAACCTATTCAACATTTAAGACCGATTTTTTTACAACTACATTTAAGAGATTCCTTGCAAAGAACAAACGTTCAATATGTCCGACCAATCGTTTAACTGATGGATTAGCTCAGTGGGAAATCCTGAAACTTTGATAAATTGACATGTTATTATCGCCTTTACTCACAGGTCGTATTAATTGAATGGCTTACGCATCTTCAAGACAACACAGAATTTATCAGTATTTGGAAGACAAGATAACTTTTTTACTATACTAGATCGACTATCGTTGATATTAAATATTTACTATATTCCACTAGGAGGAGTGGTGGGCGCGTTGGACTGGTGATGCCAATCGCTGTATTCGTCCACCTTCGGGGTGTACTTGGCCTTTTCCATGAAAATCAAAGACATATTTGCACCTCTATAAGTAACTAGAATTTGGTCGTGAAATGTATAATTGATGAGGACAGTGTCTTAACATACAAGCCTATGTTATCGTCCATAATAGATTTGGTTAAATTCTGATTTAGGTCAGTGACAAAATGGCGGCTTACTAACTAATCCAATCAACATAAAGAGATAACTGTGAGTAAAAAGGGGAGTACTTCATGTAATGTATAGGATTAGTTCAGTAAGTGATGTTTTAAAGAATGTACCTTCAAGTAGTCTATTATCAGCCATGGAAGACGATAAAAACGGAAATAAATTACAAGACAACCTCCTCGATCTTCTTCAAGTTCTTACTTAATGCTAGTATTTCAAATAAACTAAATTTCTTCAAGGACTATCGATAGTATCATAATATCCAGTTGACAGTTCTAGTGAGTGGACACCCTTAAGCCGTGAAAGAACAGTGCAGGATTTATTTTCGTCTTAAATGCATAACATCATTTCTAGCATTGATTGTTTGAAACAGAGAAGCAAAAAATAACCACAATTGCACAGAAAGGTTCCATTTTCGGATTAAAATTGAAAATATAATGTGAACAGGATTTTTGTGTTTGAGGTAATTTTATTTTGCCAGATGACGATTTAATCAATGCTCTGAAATAATCAAGTTTAGTTTCAATATTCTACAATTTGATTATGCAAGTGGTTGCCATGCAAAATACGCCCACATTTTACAAGAGATGCACAGCTAACATACTACAAAAACGATTCGTTCAATCTTGCCCTACGCTAACAATTAGTATAGGAAACATTTAATATCATGGATTTAGCTGTTCAGTTATCAAAATTCATTGAAAATCAAAATACTTGTTCGTTTCAACACCTTAAACTCTGTGTATCAATCTGAAGTCAATCGGATGATAAGTTTGGCATCTACAGCGCCACAAGGTTTTTTGAAGTGATCAAGGGAGATAACTCTGGAAGTAATTATTTGAAATTGATGAAAATCAGTAGGCTTCTTCCTCTCAGGACCTTAAACAGTGTGTGTAAATTTAAAGTCAATCGGATATTAACTTTGGCCTCTAGAGCGTCCACAGGATTTTTTGATGTGATCAAGGGCCATAACTCTGGCACTAATTATCGGAAATTGATGCCATTCAATAGGCTTCTTCGTCTTATGACCTTAAACACTGTGTATAAATTTAAAGTCAATCGGATATTAACTTTGGCTTTTAGAGCGTCCACAAGATTTTTTGAAGTGATCAAGGGCCATAACTCTGGCACTAATTATCGGAAATTGCTGAAAATCAATAAGCTTCTTCGTCTTATGACCTTAAACACTGTGTATAAATTTAAAGTCAATCGGATATTAACTTTGGCTTTTAGGGCGTTCACAAGATTTTTTGAAGTGATCAAGGGCCATAACTCTGGCACTAATTATTGAAAATGGCTGAAAATCAATAGGCTTCTTCGTCTTATGACCTTAAACACTGTGTATAAATTTAAAGTCAATGAATAATGATATTGAAAATTTTATTCAAATTAATTTATTTTGAGCGTCGTTATTAATTGTTTTATTTTAACAAAATAAGTGCATGGATCGTTGCCACCGTATAAGTCATCGAGTCTTAGCCTCATTTCTCCATTTTTAAATTAAAAGGCCGTACGGTTCTAATCTACTTAAATTGGAGCAATCCGATAGCATAGCGCGTTGATTATGGTCTTGTCATGTTAATAATGTCTAATTGATAATTTATATGATAATATAGGTCCAAAAAAATGCAAATGTAGCTTTTACGCTATGTCCGTTTAACAAAAACTGTTTATAAAGACATGTTTAATACATAACTTTTTTATGGAGTCGCAATTATGTATTTTGGGTCAACATACACATAAAACATGCTTATCCAACCAAACGCGCTCATTGCTTTTGAAAAAATCCCCACTTCTTGCATAAATGGGTACACGCAGAACCGCCGGCGTTTTTCCGTTGAATAAAACGCGTAAATGGAAAACGTGTCTAAAGCAAGCGGTAAGATAGCAAATTCTGATTCGATGCCTCGAATCTTATGGTAGGCTTAGGGTTTATAACGCAATTTAAATCTATTATTTACTTGTTCTGGTCATTACAAATATCATATATTATCATATACAAATAAGTCGGTCGAACAGATGACTTAATTATGTTCGAGGTAACATAATTTTCCCAATTTCACAAAGGTTACAACAATTTCTTTCCAAACCACCAAACTGATAATTCAACTCCCGATATTGAAGCATTGTTTTTTTCTAAACGAAAAATGGACGTGTAAGTCCCAACTGCTCATTGGGCCCAATCCTCATAAAATGTACATGCTCTAGCATAACAGTTAATTGAAAAAAGCACACACTGTCAGCTACGGTTTGTGGTATAATACAGGATATAAACGTTATAGGTACTAAAATAATATCTTTTAGTGATCAGAAACATACGTTGATATGAGGTTTATATCCTGTTTTATACCACAATCCATAGCTGGTGGCACGTACTTATCTCAATTAGCTGTTATGCTAGAGCACGTACATTTCATGAGAACAATTCACGTGGTTTCAAATTTATCGGACTCAAAATAACGTTATACATATTATATTGTTCTTCCTGCAAAATCAGTGGTAGCCACGCCCCTAGCCAGATACGATATAAATCTCTTATGTTTGAATCAAAGCAGGTAATTCTATCTCAATTAATCCCAAGACATATATGTAAATAATTGTGAATGTCCTAATTGCCGCCGATTCATCACACCAATAAAAATACTCACCTCAAATTAATAAGTACATTGGGTTGAATGGAGTCTAGACGTTAAGACAGTATTGACACTTGATTCCTACGACAATTATACCCAGACTACGGTTATCAAGATAATAATGAAAAATTATTCCTAATCAAATAACGTCTGCCAATTCGTAAAACTGGTCAGAAAGAAAAATGACATGGTTGGAATACTGTTGAAATCGTCATGGTTTAACATGTGCGAGTTACTTCACCAGGTCTGTCATTGAGTCAAGTCAAGTGGCTAATCTCATGGGTCCCCCCTCCCTAAAGACCACTACGGGCAAGCAAATTGGTGTTATAAAATTGAACAACACGTTAGTCCCTAAATTACATAAATAGTTTGTGTCGGTTGGACGCTAAACCCCTTCTCGCCCTACCTGCGCTAATGTACGACAGGTTTGGTTAGTGTTTAACGTCCGTGTCCACCGAATGTGATATTGCATTCATGTCATATTTATCATTTTTATTATCTTAGCGCACGCACCGGGTCTTTCCTGTTGGAGCAAACCAAGACAGAAATTCACGAGGTTGAGAATGTGCCCTTATCTCCAAGCCACATACGCTCACACCATGGACCGAAACCACAACCACAACCGCAAGCCAGAGGTGACCGGCCAGCTAGAGACCGTTTAATGCGTGAGAGAGAGAAATGGGGTTCAACGTCCACTCGACACAAACTAGGTCATTTCGGGACTAACATATTGTTTTAATTTTATTTCATTAATTCGCTTGCGCGTAGGGGTCTTTAGCAGTGGGGGAGGACCCGGAGAAAACCCAGGCGACCTACTCTTTGTCACTGTTTAATGTGTGCCCTTTATTTCATACAGTCAATGTTTTATTCAAGTGGCCTGGTTTCGAACCCAAGTCTGTCCAACTTCGTGAGTCTACGTGAATAATTGAAAAAAGGAAGAATGCGACCATAGGCTGTTCCCGAAACGACCCAGTTAGTGTCGGAGTGGACGTTATCATAGGTTCCGGTCACATAGGTTATATATTCACTAACTGGTTGTAAAAAGGAGCTTTTACGGTTAGGGTTAAATATCTATAGAAGCAACATAGTACATTCAGAAAATATGCATGCTCTTAAACATGGTAAAGCGAAGTGAATAAAAAGAAGGGTTATATTAAAGGCGATTCTAGTGCCTTCGTTTATTCTCAGAAACCTATTCAACATTTAAGACCGATTTTTTTACAACTACATTTAAGAGATTCCTTGCAAAGAACAAACGTTCAATATGTCCGACCAATCGTTTAACTGATGGATTAGCTCAGTGGGAAATCCTGAAACTTTGATAAATTGACATGTTATTATCGCCTTTACTCACAGGTCGTATTAATTGAATGGCTTACGCATCTTCAAGACAACACAGAATTTATCAGTATTTGGAAGACAAGATAACTTTTTTACTATACTAGATCGACTATCGTTGATATTAAATATTTACTATATTCCACTAGGAGGAGTGGTGGGCGCGTTGGACTGGTGATGCCAATCGCTGTATTCGTCCACCTTCGGGGTGTACTTGGCCTTTTCCATGAAAATCAAAGACATATTTGCACCTCTATAAGTAACTAGAATTTGGTCGTGAAATGTATAATTGATGAGGACAGTGTCTTAACATACAAGCCTATGTTATCGTCCATAATAGATTTGGTTAAATTCTGATTTAGGTCAGTGACAAAATGGCGGCTTACTAACTAATCCAATCAACATAAAGAGATAACTGTGAGTAAAAAGGGGAGTACTTCATGTAATGTATAGGATTAGTTCAGTAAGTGATGTTTTAAAGAATGTACCTTCAAGTAGTCTATTATCAGCCATGGAAGACGATAAAAACGGAAATAAATTACAAGACAACCTCCTCGATCTTCTTCAAGTTCTTACTTAATGCTAGTATTTCAAATAAACTAAATTTCTTCAAGGACTATCGATAGTATCATAATATCCAGTTGACAGTTCTAGTGAGTGGACACCCTTAAGCCGTGAAAGAACAGTGCAGGATTTATTTTCGTCTTAAATGCATAACATCATTTCTAGCATTGATTGTTTGAAACAGAGAAGCAAAAAATAACCACAATTGCACAGAAAGGTTCCATTTTCGGATTAAAATTGAAAATATAATGTGAACAGGATTTTTGTGTTTGAGGTAATTTTATTTTGCCAGATGACGATTTAATCAATGCTCTGAAATAATCAAGTTTAGTTTCAATATTCTACAATTTGATTATGCAAGTGGTTGCCATGCAAAATACGCCCACATTTTACAAGAGATGCACAGCTAACATACTACAAAAACGATTCGTTCAATCTTGCACCATAACCCAAGATGTTACGGTCCGACATGCATCAATATCGACAGGCACCGGGTCTATGGGATATCAACATATTATTTTTACATTTTCATCAAAATCGGACAAAAATTGAGACCTCTATAGGGTCCACAACCTCTGTATTACATGCTTATTGTACCATTCACTTACCGCAAGTTAGCCTGAAACACTGGAGGACAAGGCACCCGCAGTCCACTTGAAGCCCTGTTTTAGACTTATTACAACCGCTTGGGTAAATAGCAATTAATTAAAAGCCACCCCTCTGAATGAGAACATGGCAATCTCCGCCAATAATGGTCTGAATTGAATGATCCGAAGTCCATTCTCGTGTTTTTTGTCATGCCGATCCCATCTATGATACACTTGAAGCGATTGGAAGTATTGACTTCCCGTGGGGAATACCAATTTCCGGTGTCAAACTCGGATTGATTTCAGCCAATAATCTTTGGATTTTCATGATCTGAAGTTCATTGTTGGCCAGAGAGTATCTGCATGATTGATGTTTTCTTCATGCCGTGACGTACAGCCATAACATAAATGATGAGAACTTTGGGTGGTGTAGCCTGTGCTGTATCAACCAGGCTAGCGTATGACACTGGTTGAGCCTTTGCTCCTTCAACAGCATATCCTAGCCTGTTTAGATCTTGCATCTGTAGCTGTTAGTTATTGGCCGGAAGAACGTGTTTGGTCACGTGACGCCGATGCCCTCACAATTCTCACGAACCTTGTCTCGGTATTCGCAGTCATCTCAGTTTTGTAACTGACAAGACTGCAAAACACAGAGATCTAGAGAAAGATGGGATCGATTGAGTGCATGTCATTGGAAGTCTCAAGGTCTGATTGGACTTCGCGGCTTCTCTGGCGCTGACTGGAGAGAAAAACCTGTGGGCATCAGCACTTCGATGGCAATTGTTTAGTTCCAAGTTTACTCCTCATCTGCGCCATTAAACCTACCAGCACTTCGATGGCAATTGTTTAGTTCAGGAAACTTGGGAGAGAGAGATGTTTCCACTGACTCGTGCTGCATTGTTGCCCCATATGACAAGAACAAAGTACACCGCGATATGCGACAAGTCGTACTTAACCAGATCCCTGAACCTTCCTGCTATTTTACGAAAGCCGCTGGAAGTTGGACAAGAGCATTTATGTTCCTCTGCCGAATCTTGATCTGCCTGTCCATCCTGCTGTAATTGAACTCACAAAATGTGGTTGTTAAACTGAGTGCACAGGACGATGTTCTGCCTTATACATCTTTTTGCACATGTTTTGATAGAGTCAGACCAATATGATTAGGAGGACGAGGATAATGAATAACTGATTTATTCAATGGAAACTTCTTTCATTCGCTTTAAGTGTATCATAGATGGGGTTGGCATGATGAAAAAAAACACCCCAGAATTAACTTCAGATCATGAAAATCAAAAAAAAAATATTGGCTGAAATCAATTCGAGTTAGACACCGGAAATTGGTACTCCCCAACGGAAGTCAATGAAAACTACTTCCGATCGCTTTAAGATTTCAAAAAGGCCACTCCCAGAGAGGACAAGGTTCGCAAAATTGTAACTCTAGAATGGGGTCCGCATGATGAACAAACCCTAGAATGAACTTCAGATCATGAAAATAAAAAAAAATATTGGCTGAAATCAGTCCGAGTTTGACACCGGAAACCGATATTTCCCACCGGAAGTCAATGGAAACTTCTTTCATTCGCTTTAAGTGTATCATAGATGGGGTTGGCATGATGAAAAAAAACCAACCCGGAATTAACTTCAGATCATGAAAATAAAAAAAAATATTGGCTGAAATCAATCCGAGTTTGACACCGGAAATTGGTATTAAAACTACTTCAGATCGCTTTAAGTGTATCATAGATAAGGTGGGCAGGATGAACAAACACGATGATGAACTTCAGGTCATGAAAATTCAACCATTATTTGCGGAGATATCCATGTCCTCTATCATAGGGTCCCGATTTCCAACATGTCCCTCACAGGGGGGGGGGGAGAGAGTGGGGGGGGGGTCGGAAAATTTGAACCCCGACATTTTTGGATAGCTTTGTCCCTAATCAACCCAAAACAACAACAACAACGAAAATCAATTTTAGCATTCAAATCCTACGGGATGACATGTCATACCACACTATCCCGTTTACACATTGGTGTGCATGTAGAAGAGCCCTTGAAATAATAGCCGGCCATAGCACCACTGTCCGGGCGGCCGTCTTCGTTAGCCCAGGACAGTATAGGTCGTTAAACGCCATTTTATTTTACCCTTTGATGACTGATTAAAGGGAACATCAGGTCATATTTAACTTAATAATTGTGGCATTAATTAGGCAATTTGATTCTTCCTATTTATTACAAATATAATAATTCCGTGTAATTTAAGCTCAGATGAACAAACAGAAAAGTTCACTTTCCTAAACTTGAACCTTCTTCCTAAATATGTAGGGTCTGTAGACAGGTGTCTGGGGTAAAACTAAAACTGGAGGAATGAGACTCAAAACCTCGTAATGGGGCGAGTAGAAAAGAACAATATAAACTACTGAACCAAAAACCTGGACTATTTTTGTAGACCATGTAGATGTTGATTGGCAAGTTACAGTAATAGTCAGGTCACGTTAAACATACTTCCGGGTGAACAGTCAATTGAATTATTCTCGAGGAACATACGAAGGTTGGTTGAAAAGTTCTAAGCCGGCCAGCCAGGAAAAAATGTTCTTCACCCCCCCATTGCTACTAAGTTGGCCAAAAAATGTTAGGAACGCAGATTGTCACGGCACGTCAGGAATCTGACACGTTTCTGATCCACAGTCAAGAACTTAGGCAGCAATCTTGCAGAAACTTTTGTCATACGTAACTCTTTGACGATAACATGCTCAACCCTCCCATGAGAGACGCTGGCAATATATCGATCAGCCATCAGCATGTCACGGACCCGGGTAACATTTTCTTGAAAAATTGCTGTTGGTGGCCTTCCGGAACGCGGGTAATTGTCAAGACCGTCCGTCACGCTTAAATTTCGCATTCCACTTTTAAACTGTGTTAAAGGAGGGGCGAGTAATAATAAAAAAAAGCCTCTTACGAAAACAATACGTGTTTTGTAAAGTGGAGATCATATCGGCATGTATCTGTGTTGGGGTCAATCCTTTCAGTTGCAGGTACTTCATGACTGCCCTTATAACTGCTTATAGCTAGTTTTGTCCATTTCTGGTGACTTCAATCGCTCGGTTCACAAGATGGTCTGATACGAAGTCAATAACCTGTTGCAGTTCTTATGTCTATGATTCATTTCATAATTGTACTTGTTGGTGGCAAAAGTTTGTTTTAACACTACTTATCTTTCCTTTTCAGGTTTAGAACTTTTTCGCCAGCCTCGTATCTTTGAAAGACGTTTCATGAAATTTCGTTATGTAATATTGAATGAGTGATATTTGTGTTTAAAAAAAAACAAAAGAGCATATTAACTTTTAAGAGCAGACTATAGCCATAAAGATCAATTATTTTTAAGTATACCATAAAGTTAGAACATAAAAAAATAGAATTAATGTCATTGATAAAAAATTTGTTAATGATTTGAAACTTTACCCTCGTAGTAAATCCGGCTGTAACCTAGTAATTGCATATCCCTTTCTTGATTTATTCTCTCGCGATTCGGCAGTTTAAATGATATGTTATAATTTTGCTGAAATCAAGAGCGGTCTGTTACATGTCAATGTATTACGGCACATTAAATTTATGACACTAATTTACATTTAAATCACTCATCGTAAATCAATAATCGTGCATGGGAAAACGCAATAAAATTGTGTGTGCACTAAAATTTGA
Source organism: Patella ulyssiponensis (assembly GCA_963678685.1). Taxonomy (NCBI): domain Eukaryota; kingdom Metazoa; phylum Mollusca; class Gastropoda; family Patellidae; genus Patella; species Patella ulyssiponensis. The sequence goes on along the minus strand of OY783230.1, from coordinate 22,947,862 downwards.
AATATATATGTGAATGAAATCTACTAAATATAACAATTAAAGCTGTTCAAAGACCGTGGCATAGTCTAAATTACAACATTTATTCCCGCACATCCAGTCACTGATGACAGACCATTGCACATGCTGCGTTGTTTTTTTGCCCATAGCAATCTCTCGGGTGCAACATACCGTAATTCGTCAGGGTTACGTACAACGATTGGTTATTTTTTTAAAACCAACATGTAATCTCGAACAAGGCCCACATAAGTACGCGCCGTCGGCGCGTATTCATGTGGGCCTTGGTCAATGACCTGACATGTGGGTCTTTGGCGAGTGCACTAGGGGGTTCTACCCCCAGAAAATTTTTTGGAAATTGAGAACCTTGTCTCATCGGACCCGTATTCCCATTCAGATAGATCGACACTAACTGCTTACAACTAAGTATATGACTTCCCGCCTGGGATATACTCTACAGACCACCATTTCAGGTCGAAATTTCAAACGAATTTCTCGAGGGAGGACCCGAACCCCCCTCCCTCCTAAAGTGTCATCTCGTCATCGGGTGTCATCTCGTCACCCTATGTTCCCTCACTGGGTCTAACTCTTTTTACACTATGGTGTTCGAATATTCACCATCTTCTCGTTGTCATCTCATTTTAAAATAATATGTCCCATACTCTAACCATTTTGTCTCCAGTTTTATCTCTCGTTGTCATGGCATATCTTTAATGTATTTATCCAGTTTTGTCTCAAGGATTTAAATTAATATGAATTACGGGATCAAGGGTGGCCGTTTACTGTAAGATATGTACATGTATGTCTTCCATAATGATTTATCTTTGGCGGAATTCATCGCGTAAGTTGATCATAAATAACGTTAACAGTTTAATATATTCCCATTAAAGATTATGATTCATTTTTTGTCTGAGATGTTTGAAGAACCTGTCTAGAAATTAACATGGCGTATGTAGGCCGATAATTCTCCATTTTAGTAGCTCACCCCGTGAAAGAATGTGATTATACAGCATATGGAAGTCCGGTGATAATGTCCTGAATCAAGCAACATAAAAGCGATGGTATCGATATTAACGGTGTCGATAACTATTTTTCATGGTATTAAATTTTCCGCTGTGTTGTTTTAGCTTATCGAATCGTTTTCTCATTTGTACAACATATTACCGTGGAATATTGCATTATCAATTTTGAATGGGACGTAAGCATTACCACCTTGTTGTTGGTAAGTTTAGGGATGACCTTGATTCTTAATCTTATAAATTATAAGAATGTCGACTTTCAAACAAAGTACACATCGTTAATGGCTTATTATGTCGAACAAATATTTGTAGAAATAATGTCTCTTCAAAGTCAATTCATCAATAACAATCTGATATCCTTGCAGATCGTGTAAGAAAATTGTACAACAAATGGAAGACAGAACCCGATATAGATCTTGCATGAATGATGCAAAAAGATGAAATACAAGGTACAAAGATCCGTGCCGTGGCCAGGACTCTTAATATTAGATTGCTTTAAATATACTGTCGATGGTGGCCATGTCTATACCCCCCCCCTCCAACAAAACAAACAATAAAAACAACCTTCTCTATACGAAAACAAAATAGCAACTCATTCAATCAAAAGAATTAATAAATAAAATAGCAGAAATAAACCCAGAGACTTATTAGCGGAACAGTTGGGTTTGTAAAATATAAAAGGTGAAAGATTCTAGCGTAGAATATAACAATCATAAATTCAAAGGCTAAATATCTTATTTAGTGTCGATTGCATTTCAAGCGTCTTGTTATTAAAAAATCCAGAACTATGGGTGATCTGGATCAAAGCTATGATGCGAGGAGCACTTTTGAAATTGAAAGCTGTATACTGTAAAGAGAGTCATAAATCATAATATCAGTTGGCACATCAAAATGTAAAATGGGTGTATTGCGTGTACGGTATAATAATCAAGACCTTGAGCGCTCAACTATTTAAATGTAACCTGGCATTTCACAGTTATTGGTTGTTGACAAAATAAATAGAATACAGTGCACAGCTACCTTTATTAAAGTCTCTGAATGCAATTTGAAAGTTAAATTTCTTAAAGAGGAGAGTCTAACATTTCTTCACTTTCATTTACAAACATATGATGCGACATTCAGCATACTCTGCAGAAGTTAAAAATGGATATTGTCAAAACAGGTGTGAACCAAAAATATTGTCGAAATTTATCTAAATATATATCACTCGATTAATCGATCATTTTGGTTTTCTTTAAACACGTTATGACCGTTTTTACCAGCCATTTTGGTCTTTAGCAACTCTTTCAAACAAGCCGCCGAAGTTTCGCTGAACTATGGATAGATCTCTTTTTACTCCGATTGAAACAAGTTGTTGATATTTGATAATTTAATTGAATTTTTAGCGTGGATTAGGCCTTGGGAAATTTTGATATTATCCCAAAAATGTAAATGACGATCAACGACGTAAAAACCAAAATGCTAAATGGTGTGGTGGTAGCACTTAAGTAAACCAGTCGTCTATAATTCCTGATAATACGAATTCCCATTCGAAGATGTATATATAGCGATGTAATCAGAATTCACGATGAGTGGACTTGATTTGTCTAGAGTCTAGTTAACATGACAAAGCACATTAAATGGAAAATCTTAAGAAATTGTATCTGGCCCTCTTAATCTGTCTGACTGGAATTATAGTCAAACATCAAACAGAAAAAAACCATACATTCACACGAGCTGGACATCTATGCTATGCTTGTTAGGGGAAACCTCGCATTATTTATAAGGAAACCTGAAATCAAATGATAATAGCTGTGTAATATGAATGCTTAGAGGGTTTCTAATTATGATACCATATACATGTATGCGTCTACATGCAGAGGTATTTGTGTTTGTTCAGGAAGTCATTACGCTAGCGCAAGACAGTAATTAACATTACCTTTTTTATAAACAATATTTCATTTCATTTGAAAATGGATTGGGTAACTGGCCAGGCCTATGTTGACTCAACACCCGGATTTACAAAGATATATTTAATTTATGTATATAAGGAAATATACATGTAAAATATAAATGTTATTTGAGACTAAAACAAAAACTAACCAGTTAAACATATATTACTTTTGGCTACTCGTCTCATAGGACAAGTATAGTGATTTATTGTAAACGGCAGCCTTAAATGTTCTCTAAGAGCAGTCTACTGTTCGATAACCGTGTGCTATTACTTTACACAACGCCCACGATCAATATATCATATAGGTTATATAAATGTCATAAATATAATATCTCCGGTACTATAATCGGAAATCTTGACATTAAGTTATTTAATTTTTAACATATCATAATTATACAACAGAGGACGACGATAGTATACTCTATGAATCTTGACAAGTTAAGGAATGGCGGGAAGTTTTTCTGTCAATACTGTTAGAGCGAACTACTGTTTCAATCTAATTGCAAGAGAATTGATACCAGAAAAATAATCCTCTATTACGTGAAAGGAATCAACACTCTCCGATTCTATTTATTTTTTTGAAATAGGTTGGGCAGAGGAATGATTTAAATCGCATTGTGTCCCCGATTAAGCCAGCGCTAACGGAACTGGCGAAATGCAATAGCGTTACGGTTTTTCATCTCTAAAGCAAAATCTCACTTATTTCCACAAAATAAAAAGGAAATATTGCCAGCTATGTACCAGTTAAGTGATGATTAGCGGAACTGCTCAAATAATACCAATTGAAACACAGCTATTTCATAAGGTTATTCAATCATTTTGAACAACCCCAAATGTCGATTAATGATATGTTGGTTACTGGAAAAGTATAATATTTGTTTTTGTAATGGTTTTCAGAAAAATTGAATAAGGTAGTTTATAAAGATAGAACCTATGCCATATTAATTGAAATAAATATCGGGATACTATTTTTCTTTTTTTTGACATACAGTTGTATTTGAAAAAATCTTGTATTGTTTAAAACAAAATCATTGTTGGTTTTCATTTACATGGAAGGCATGCTTTATATGCCGTCACGACTTGTCCGTCTTGTTACATGTCTTTAAATCGATTTGATATGGGTCTTCTATTTCTAACTACAATAGAGCATTTCTCAACAATCCCCTTCAGGGTTATGTCCCCTTTTTGTTATTAATAAGTCTCTCCAAAATGCTCATTAATTGCCTGTTAAATTGACGGGAAGAATCATACTTTCGATAACTTTCAAAATTGTGTTTGAATCTTCAGAGCCTTAGATTATGATCTGATAACTGTTGTGGGTATTTGTTTTATTACCGGGTTATTTGGTCAATTATATAGAAAGAAACCGAATTTCTTCACGCAGGGTTATTGACAAGGACTAACATAGTCTTGTATTACAGTCAAGTCTGTATTAGACAATTAAAATCACTTCGAACTAAAGTTCGGCAATCTGTAAAGCTTCTCATTCACTGTACATGGTATATGTCTGTCACGCAATTTGCCACAACTGCCGAACTATTTCATATTCTGAAAAGTACTCTGTGGTTATTAGTCTGAAGGAAGTTAAGAGTAGTTTTTGCCACGTTGACAATTTATTTTCCTCCTTCTCAAATCCTCAAATTAAATTATTTCGATCCTCTAACGTCACAAAAAAATACCCACACGCGTGGAAGTAACCATCTTAACTGATGGATCAATCAGTTGTTCAGCGAACAATGTTTCTAGTGCATTATAAAACAATTGAGTTCTGGCTATTAATAAAAATTCTCTGGGAATAATAGCATGTGAGCATACACAAATGACTCCTTATTATATTTGTTACTTTAAGCGATTCTGCACTTTAAGCGAATGATACTAAATCTATTGACGTCAACCACTCAAATATTTGTCAGTTTTATATATTTTTGGCATTTTACGAACTATAAGTCGTAAAAGTTTAATTTTGAAATATTTTAGGATATAGTCACAATAATTCTAGAAAAATTTGAATGCCTTTACGGGGTATATACATTATACTCGACACGAATGACTCGTCTCGAATCGCCGCGTGGACCATGAACAAGATCCATATGGTAACGTCTTGTTCAAACGCTCGAAATTGACCCTAGAAAGTTTGAGATACATAAACTGAAAGTAACATACAAATAATTTTATATTCGCCATACACACATAACCATAACCAACCTCTTAACACTAGAGAGTGGAGGGTGGGAGTTGATGGACTGGATTTATATGTGGATTCCCCGGCCTTTATATTCGCTATACACACATAACCATGACCAACCCCTTAACACTCCTGAGTGGAGAGTGGGGGTTAATGGACTGGATCTATATGTGGATTCCCTGGTCTTTATATCTCCCGTTTCGAAGGAGTAAAACATTGATAATGACAAATCAGCTACTCGCTGGAATTCAAGTCAAATGCAATAGGGCTCTGTTTATATATTTCTACCCCTAAGTTTCAAATATGTTTTATGCATTTCTATCGTTATGTATCAAATGACATTCTGTGAAAATTTAAGAAATCCCCTGGCCTTGCGGTCGGGTGTTCGATCCCTGCATTGGCCGAGGAAGTTCATATCGATTTTCCGGCGTGGTTTCCCCTTGTCAGTGATGCAGAAGGAGGGCCTGACAAGGACAGCTGTCTAGTCATTCGGATGGGACGAAAAACCGAGGTCCCGTGTACACATTGGCGTGCACGTAAAAGATCCCATGGCAGTTGGAATTCGATATAAGAGTAGACCGTAGCGCCGCTGCCCGGGCCTTCATAGCACACTGTATGGCATATGCCCGTCTTCCATTAGCCCAGGTTAGGTCAGAAGGGTAGGACGTTAAACCCATTTCATTTAAGAAATCTAAATGAATGAAATTTTGATATATTCCATCCCTTTATCGTGTGATTCAGGTACTCATGTGTGAGCACTCGCGAATTAAATGGTTATTCTCGGTTATATTTTGGAGAGTAAAACTGCTTAAGTTTGTGAAAAGTCCTTAAACACCTCTACCTCAATATGTGTGACACGTTTTCAAACATCATAAACCCGCCAGTCTTCATCTGGAAATGGAGAACTATGTCCCAAGCTGTAATACGATGTATGGATAAAACCCGACTTTTAGGCGAAATTTACCGTTCGCTATTGAGCACAGAAAATGCACCACGCACTGTTTTGGCCTCAAAAGGAACGGTAATATATATTATCTGGTCTTCCAACGAAAAAGTTGGGTTACGCGTCCAGATAAGCGGTTTTGGCGTTTATGTCCAAACAACGACTCAATGTTTTAAGCTGAAATTCTCAGACAAGGTAAATACACCACCCCTCAAATATTTTGGCGCTTAAATTTCATACGTACAGACTTTGATTTCTGAGACTGTTAAAGGGACAGTCCCGATTTCAACAGAGTTTCAAAAATAAAAGTCTAAGTACATATGATATTTAAACGCCAAAATATCGTAGAATGGTGCATTGGCCCTGTCTCAATGTTTCAGCTCAAAATATTGAGTCGTTTGGACGTGAACGTCAAAACTGCTTATCCGGACATGTAACTCTTTTAAGATTCTGGGCCAATTGTTGGTGACCTGATAAGCGATTCCCGTTCCTTGAGATGTCTATATAGTGAATGGCCCTTGTGCTGTACTTCATAATGAAACGTAAATTCCACATACACATTATTTTTATTTAAAAGAAAACCTGGTTTTACGTAGATACCGCATAATACAGTTCCGGACACCGGACTCAATTTTCAGAAGATTGGCATGTTTGTGTTGTTTGAAAATGTATCACAAATACTGATATAGTTGCTCGGCCCTTTTGTAGGGGATTTTAAGGTATATTAACACAAAATTACGCAGTAATATTCCTCAAAAAATTATCGGGATTAACCCTTTAAAATCGTGAATGTCCCTTTAACGGAAGTATCTATATCTATACTATAAATGAAGGAAAATAACTTTTTTGAACATCCAGGACTACAGACACCTATTTCTTAATAATAATTTTAATAGATCTACATGGCATTTTGCCTTTCTCAAAGCATTTTTCTAAGGGTCACTGACAAATGGAACGTACAATATTTCTTAACTCATTCTCCAGGAGTTGTTATTTTACCCGAGTGTACTTTATTACGTACATATAGTGATTACAGTCTTTGCTTTAGCAAATATTTGTATCTTTTCACGCATATTTGTTTTGTGGTTAGGAAATGTATATCAATTAACCGTTTCCGAGAAAACGCTATGATCAATTATAGAAAGAGGAGAATGGCTATTTATAAATAAGCAACTAACAACGATGTCGCAACATTGCCTAAGGTAATAAATAGACCGACTCTCTCAACGGACAAGGCCATTCGTTTATAAATTACATTGTTGATGACGACCTGAACATCTTTGATATTCCCTAACCAGCCATGTTCAGTAACGATAGTATCTGTTGAAAGAAAATACTTAATATATATTTGGATTTCATTATTTAGCAATTATAAGAACTAAGGCAATTACAGAAAGCAATCAAGATATAAATAGAAGTCAATACAGAACTAAGTGTAGTTCATTTTGATTTATACTATTTCACGACACTTGTTTGAAAGTTGATCACTTCACAGGGAGTTAAATGATAGTTATCAATCCATAAACGCTTCCTTTGAAAAATATCAGATAATTTTTACAAAGCAATCTTTTACGTCTGCAATTTCCACCAATTCTCGTGTATTCTATGCTATTTATAAACAAACCGACTCTATAATGACGTCAATATTCTTTCAGTTATGTAAAATGACGTTGTCGGTTTGAGATGTCATTTTGGTTACATCTAATTTCCATGCAATATCCATCACCGGCTACACACACAGACATGCTAAAGCTTCCCCTGTATACAAAACTAACTGCCATCGCCTCGTAAATAACTAGTTTAATATGCTATAACGCTTTCTGATCGACAATTTGTTTTTATATTTTGGCAATTATTCCCACAATGAACAGGGGCTTAAACAGAATTGGACACATCAACAAGTCCAATCACATTCTGTTAAACAGTTTATTCTGATAGGTGACATGTTAACATCATTAGCAAATCATGAATACCTACTATTCCCGAATGTGAGAATAGGGTTGGTTGGAACCGATGACATAACTTCGATTAACTGGCAGATCTTCCTACATTAAAATGAAACATCTTGATCAGAACATACACGTTCTCAAGCAGAAGGTTCACTAACTGTTACGCATTCTCTTTCGAATTCATCCACTTGACTTAAGCAATTACCAGGATTGACGGTGCTTGAATTTTCTCCATTATTAATTCCGTTCGTTTAATTTAATAAACTTAAAACAAAACCCGACGTAAAGGAAATGGGATTAACTTTAAAAATTATTTTCCCTTGCCGGAATGCAAAGAAAACCCCGAAAAAAACCCAACAAACGAGTTAAGGCAGCTGACTCAATTACACGAACCCACCCCCATAAAACCATAGAATCTAATAGTAAATAAAACCATTAAATAAACAGCCCACGTTGATATCAAACAATTTATTATGGCATGCCTACGTTAAATATGTATTTATTTTTTTCGAAAACAATAAAACAAAAGCAAGAATTCTCAGATACTAGATAACATAATTAAAGGTTATCCATCATAAAGGCAGATTTAACGCTTTGATATTTAATGTTGATAATGAAAGTAAATTGTGGTGAGAATAGTCTCTTAGTAAGCTGGACGTAATAGATCTAGTTGAATGGTCAAAGGATGTTGGCTTTGACGCAGACGTATTATAATGATATCAGCTGCGGAATTACATGATACCAACATAACTCTAATTGGTTTGATTTAGTTTGGTTGAAAAAGGTAACAACCAATGCAAGTTCACAAAGGTTTCACGACCATTTCTACCGGAGAAATCTGCTTTGAAGTGTTTCGAGTCGCAAAGTCGTTTACTTTTATGTTAAATATGGAAGCAATACCGTTTCACTTTTTCCGGTTGAATTTTAAATCAATATTTAGCTCACCCAAGTTTGGGTTTGCATGATTTAGATAATTACATCAGAAGAATAGCTTTGTAATGGAGGAGTTTAAAACGCGCTTGCGATTATAGGATTGTAGACTACTCGTATCGGTCTAATGACCTATTTCCGATCTTTTACTGGGTACATGTTTCTTGATAGCAATTGTCAAATAAGTTTTTAAATACCGTATTTGCCTATTCTGATAAATGCTTCTGCCGAAGGCACGATGGCGTACATTTAAGGAAACTGGGGTTCTATAGTGAAGGGATGGTGGTTTTTAAAAGGTATAGATCACGAGTTTTCGAGTGCAGAAATGCATTCTATAAAAAGGTCGATGTACAGACACGTGTGAAGATGATGGCTAATTTCGTCAAAACTACTAAATCATTTTCTTTGCCATAGACTTTTTGCTGAGAGTATTTTGGACATAACTGATCAAGTATTATTTGAAATGGTTTGACAAAAGATCCGTCACCTTTTTGTACTGAATAATGTTTAAAAACAGCACTAAAAGGACGATAGGGTTAATATCATCAATCTTATTAACCAAGATAAATGGTGCGCTTCGTCAACCATAACCAGGATACCAAAAGGTTTTTAGGAATGACTACATTACGCATTATTAAATATGACAAAACGACACATGCTTCTTGAAATGGTAACTTCTAAACCCCATAAATATTTTTGCCTTCAAATTCCATGCATTGCATAGGATTTTAGAAATTCTATCCAACATTGACCCTTTGTTCCTCATTATAATATATCTGCGTCAAAGCCAACATCCTTTGACCATTCAACTAGATATAGTCCGTCCAGCTTACCACTTTTAAAAGACTATTCTAACCACAATTTATTTTCATTTAAATATCAAAGCGTTAAATCTGCCTTTATGATGGATAACCTTTCTTATGTTATCTAGTATCTGATGGCTGGATGGCCGAACGGTTGGCGTGTGCGTTGTATCATAAAGTCCTGAGTCAACAGGTGTGGTTTCGTGGATTTTCTCCTGTTCTTCCGGTTACCTCCCACTGCTAAGGACCCCTACGCGTAGGCGAATTACTGAAATAAAACTGAACCATATGTTAGTCCCGAAATATCATAGTTTGTGTCGAGTGGACGTTAAATACCATTTATCTCTCTCTCTCCTCTTCGTTGGGGATACTTTTTCTTGGTAGAAGTCGAGTCGAAAAATATCCCCTATTTACCCATTAAACTTTGAACAAGAAAGTCATTTTATAGTTCCTTATCCCTTAATTTTCATTATTTAGAGGCCCTGATAGCGATTCATTAATTGGTGCACTGTCTAATCAAACTTGTAATAGGCCGTATTCTTTTCAGTGGTGAAATCTGATTAGGAATTGTAAATCAATTTTCTGCCCGATTAGAACCTAGCAGACGACTGTCTTCATGTCTTGAATGCAGAAATTTACGGCCTGTTTTAGGTGATTAGAATGCACATCAGGACGTTCTTGTGACATGTTAGCCGTAACCGGATTTGATACGAACATTTTATAGTATTTAACATCCAAAAAAAGAGTGAGTAATAAACTCACAACACAGCATACATAAGTTTGAGCTTCTGCATACTCTTTGCTGTGCTTCATTTAAGTAGAGCTAATCCCACTTAACACTGCTGTGATGGAAGTAAATTTCTGTTCCAAATTATGACTGGCCAAAAGTCCGATTTAGACACAGTCCCCTCAAAAAGCTCAAGCATCAGAAGCCAATCAGCAATGGCCAGAGAGGGATTTCTCGGTCGATTGCTTCAGGAATATGGAGCTTCTGGTCACATGAAATGTTCAGCAATGAAGCTATCATAAACTTTAATCATTTTTATTTTCTACAATGCATTTCACGCTGACATGTACGACTTGTTTTGGTATATTTAAGCTGTACAGAACGTCGTTATTTTGTCACGGCTTATAAAATTTGTCTGGAAAAAGCTATAAAAGACACAACCGTTAATCAGCTTGTAAGATAGTGTTCGTTAGCCCTATCATAATTAAAATTTCCATTAGTAAATAATTTCTTTTTTCCACGGAAGGATGTCAGTAGAACGCAAAGGCCGTGGATCTCTAACAATTGAAGTATTTTTGAGTATGTGCTCAATCTCACATTGATAAGTGAGACTATAATAACGCTTAAGAGATATTTGATTTCCCTTGGTAATATATATCAATAGAGCTTCCTAAAATAGTTTTACTCTATATGAGTGATTTGATAAGAAGCGGTTATCATTTTCAAACGTACCCACTGTGCTATAATAAATCTTTAGTAAAGATTTATGTATAGAGTCAATATATTCGCACCTATATAAAGAGTACACACCAGAAAATGGCCCCTGTTTAATTCAAAATTATTTATACGCCCATTTTGTTTACTTCTTTACAAGACTTCAGCAAATTTTGAGACAAAATGCTGTGTATCGATTTTGAAGAGTATTTGCGGGTGAAGCTCCATAGTTACTTCCCTTGATAAACTGATGGTTGTACACAGTATAATATACTATTCAAAAAAAGTAGGGGATATTTGATTTTGGGGCATAATACTAAAATATGCTAATGACTACGAAAAAAGTCACTATATAACCTAACAGAAGAAACATTTCCAGTTACATGTGACGCCCAAACGCACCAATAGCTACCGCACGGAATGCAGGTGATGCTTGGGATCATCATGGGGGTCCAACCCAAGATTTGCACGACTCTGACTTTGAATGTTACAGTCATTGTGGCATTGAATTCCAGGGTGGAAACATCAGTTTAATTGTTTTAATGACCAGAAAACAAATTTTGATATGCGTCGGCTTACCCAAAATGAAAGGTTACGTGCCCTTGGCATGCTACAGATCGGCACAACACAGGCGGTTGTGGCACGGACGATGAATGTTTCTCAGTCTGTCATAAGCAGGCTATGGTCCAGATACCATGATACACAATCTGTACAGGACAGACCAAGCTCAGGTCGACCAAGGGCGACAACTCAAGCCCAGGATCGATTTATCCGTACCTTGGCCTTGAGAAATCGTGTCATCACAGCAAATCAGATCAGCGCTCGTCTTCAAACAGACACTGGTGTGAGAGTGAGTGGCCAAACGATTCGGAATCGACTGCATAGGGGTCACCTTCGCGCCCGACGTCCTCGCGTGATCCCTTGTTTGAGAGATCATCACATTCAGGCAAGACGTCGTTGGTGTAGGGATCGTCAACACTGGGATAATCGACGCTGGAGCAATGTGATGTTTTCAGATGAGTCAAGGTTCACTGTTGATTTTTTGGACAGACGTAGGAGGGTGTGGCGTCGTCGAAACGAGCGCTTCCAAGACGTTAACGTCATCAGACATGATCGATTTGGGGGTGGTTCTGTTATGGTGTGGGGAGGCATCACTGTTGCTGGAAGAACGGCTTTACATGTTGCTGCAGGGCGTGTTACAGGCCAGTACTACCGGGACAACATCTTGGCAGTCCATGTTGTGCCGTTCGCACGACGTCATGGCCGCCGTTTCATCTTCCAGGATGACAACGCAAGATGTCACAGGGCCAGGATCGTTACAGGTTACCTCCAACAACAGAACATCACCACATTACCTTGGCCAGCACTGAGTCCCGACCCCTCCCCCATCGAGCATGTCTGGGACATGCTTGGACAGAGGTTACGTCAACGTCAACAACGTCCTGCCAATGTCCAAGAACTTGCTGCTGCGTTGCAACAGGAATGGGACAATCTGGACCAAAATGACCTTAGACGTCTCATTAGGAGTATGCCACGTCGGATCAATGCTTGTTTGGCAAACAGAGGAGGATTTACCCGTTACTGACTTTGTTGTGATGCTGTGGTAACTTTGCTGTTTGACCCCGGGTATCATTTTACCCTTATAATGGTCAGTCTGTGCCTTACTTAGTCTAACGATCATTTGGAATAAATCGATGAATGTGAACTTCATTTCATTTTGTCATTTGTTTCTTCGTCAGTTTCATTAGGTGACTTTAATAACACTTAAAAATCAAATATCCCCTACTTTTTTTGAATAGTATATTACCTAATCACTCGTTCCTGACCGATTTTTAAAATGAAATTGTCAGATATAGTTAGCATTAATGTAAAAATAATTCCTATTGGATAGTAATTTAATATTTTTTTGTCTTGAATTTTCAGTACTTTCTGGGACATTGTGATCACTGACTTTGCAAGAGGTACAAAAATACCCTTGGTGTCACAAAACACAATATTTAAATCGTTAGGGGGTGTTGGAATGTGGAACACACTAGAGTTGATTTGCACCATAATATGAGTTTATCAAGTGCTGTCACATTTACTTAGTAATGTAAGAACAGATATGGTAATTGAGAAGGGGCGCAAATATGAGACAATCTCTAAGCATGACATTTCAAATTTGGTTGACAAAAAGATTTAACAACTTCCTTGAAAACGGTAAAGGCCGCCATGACGCTACAGGATAGAGATACTGATAGCAAACATAATAACGGTGCAGCAACGACAGGAGCTCGGATTAACGATTACAAGCAACCCCGGTCTTCCCAAGTTTAATAAAATAAAACCAAGTACAAACAATCAAAACCATTAGTCAAAATTCGAAGTCCAATAAAAACGGTCGAGGCAAAATAGTGTAATCAGCAAATGGACTGTTCGCCGTGTACAAAATACACGACAAACAGTGGTAACAGGTGTCCGGAAGAGTAAGCTTACCCTGCCTGGCGCCACACCCGCCATCGCTGCATCCAAACTATTAGACGAAATCTCAATGAAATAGCATGATTGGCCAATGGACTATCGGTATACAAAATGCACGTGATGAAGTGTTAACGATGTAATAGACAGACATAATTAGGAAGATAATACTTTACGAGTCAATAAAATATATCTTGAATAATAGCCGAGAGAGACATGTTATATTTACCAATCAAGTCAATATGACGTTCATAAAACTTTTTAAAGGTTTTAATGAGTTTAGTGCGCAAGTATCCCTGTGGTTGAAGCCTAGATGACAAATGCCTCGATCTATTTAAAAAATCAGAATAAAAGGAACAAGCTCTCGTGTAACGGATTAGCTGAGATACAAACACTCCATAAGCTGGTGATATTGGAATGTTACTACTAATAAATGGAAAGTTAACGATCGGAAAGTCAAAGTCATCACACGTCAATGTTTGCTGCGGGAAGCAGTTTTGGTTTTCATTTGACCACGATCGCCTTACAGTTTACTACGGTGTGGCGCTACTATGCTCTTTTGCCACTTTTCGCAGATCCAAGTATTAAAACCACTGTATCGTACCGTTCGATACACGTCACCACGGCCTCACAGTCACGGATCCCTATGTCTTGCCTCGGTATGCTCAGTGCTCACTGTATGTCAACCGGAGTCAAATACCAGAGAGGTGCAAACCTTGAACAGTGATCGAAGGGAGGTGGAAATTGGACTTTCCTCTGGAAATCTTGAACAGTGATCGAAGACATTTAATACAAGTATGCGTGTGTGAAGCACATGCAATGAATATGTTATTGTTAATCACTGTAAATTAGAACTCGTTTTCCCGAAAGGACTTCTATCCTATTTCATCAGAGTTCATGGTCAATCACGAGCAGTTACATTTGTCATCAACAGCTGCTAAACAAAGCAACTGTGACATATATGGTAACAAGCTATTTGCTTACGTTAGTTTTATGGTACATTTGACCATTTTTGTTTATTTTCAGAGCTATATCGTGAGTCTTTTTAGTCGATCCATAAATATAGATCTTAAAATACACATTAAAACAATCCCAAAAGATTTCTGTCAATAATGTAGAGTATATTTCCATGTCAAAACATATTTATTATCTTTATAAAAGAGTTGATCACAGGGATAATATTTTACCGTCGGCATATAGCCATTTTATGATATTAATACGCGCTGTGAAATGATCAAAATAGACGTTTTCGTGATGAAATAAGACGGTATTATGACCCTAACATTATGCACGATAAAAGAAGTCATTTCTGTGGAAAACTATGCGTTGTAAAGAATTTACATGCGTATCACTGTTAACTTACAAAAAGCGTTGTTGAATATCACATTGAAAGAGGCTGGGGCGTCTGAATGTACAGTTTAAGCACCCATCAATTATTAGTCCATAATTTGGAATAAGAACACGCCAATAAGAATACGCCGAACCCATTGCCATGTCGAAAAAAAGCGACTGGGAATGAGTCGAGCAACTTGTAGTGGTTGATTTTGCGTTATGACCGACTATATATCATGACTATATATCTATGGATTTCTTCGTTGCATAATTCTCAGTATCAAGTTTCCTGTCTGAAAAAAATAAGTTTCCATCGGAATCATGTTAAAGGCGAATTCCGTCAAGATGCTGTAAAGTCTACTGAGATAATGTTTAGGATCTTTTAGTCAACATAATGTTTGTTCATTACGACTAGCTCGTAAATTTCACATACGCAATTAAAAAAAAAAAACAAAAAAAAAAAACCCAAAAAACTTTTCCACATAGAAGTGAAGATTGGTTTAATTTAATGTCGATATTATGCGGCAAATTGGACCAAGATTCATATCAGTCCGTCCCCAATTTTTATTTGTGAAACTTGCAGTGTCTGTACAATTTATTTTAAGGAGTAAGTAATGAGGATCTTACTTCTGATTATATACACTATAAAGCTTGTCCCAAAAGTGCGTCACTATTAAGTGCAACACATTCAAAATTTTTCATAACCATAATGGTGTGGCACATAGTAGCGCCAAAGTAAATTATTAATATTTTTATTATAACTCGTAATTGAGATGTGACGCATGCGCAACCACGGTACATGCGTCAGGTTTCCAAATCCCATTGCGGCAACTGACTACCGAAAACCACTTGTAGCGACGCTATGGTTGCGTCATCTGGCGCACATGTTGCGTAGGCGTTACGCTGTATCACTTTGCGTCGCCAATTAGTCATCCCACGCACAGGGCGGTCGGACGATAAAATGGTTAGCCCGTGCGATTGGTATCATAAGGTCTGTCATTGAGTCAGCTCGTGAGATTCTCCTGTTCCCTCGGATTCCTCCCACTGCCAAAGACACGCGCAAGCGAAATATTGAAATAAAATTGAACCTTAGGTTAGCCCCGAAATGACCAAGTCGTATGTGTCGAGTGGTCGTTAAACCCCATTTCTCTCTACCCATTATCGGCAACGCCAATAATTTTATATTCAAAATTGGTGCCAAATGCTAGTTATTGTTATTGAATAAGGGGGTCGGTTTGTAAGAGTGTTTGTAAAGGTCGCAAATTTGTTAGACGTTCGTGAGCATTACATTATAGGGAATAGAATAACCTCTTTAATTTCGACGAAAAGTATAGTGTTTATCTGATGTGTCATTCCACTTAGTTACGACACAAACACTAAATTAAATGCTCGGATTATTTACTTATTTTATTTTCGTTTTGGCGTAACTTGTCGATTGTTCAACACAAAATCAATTTTTCTGTCAACACTGGCTCAGTCTGGGAATCTATCATTTTAAATGTAGTTATACAAGAACTTCACAAAGCAAATTAATATCAGCACATCATACTTCATTAAATCAACAATTTTATTGTTTATCCAAATCAATAATTTAGTCATTTTAAACATGTATTGTTGATGTGGGTTTCGTGTATTAATTAATTTATAGTTACACATACCTTCTCGACTTAAAAGTGAAATAAGTGCATCTAGGTAAAACCTTCGTATCAGCTAATACATAACCTGTAAAATGAAAATGTACATAAAATGAATTTCTAAAATCGCCATAAGCCAAACAACTTGGCGGATTGATTGAGATTTATTTTTATACGCCCTTATTGAAAGATGGTCGTATAATGTCGTCGCCTCCGCCCGCCCGCCCGGCGTCCACAATAAGTTTGTTGGCGCTCTAGAGGCGAAGAATATTGGTTTCCAACGACTTTCGATAATTACTACCAGAGTTATAGTCGTTGAGTAGATTGCCCGTTGTTACATGGGTAAGAGTCATGTTAAAATTAATAATATTTCATAATTTTGTGGGGTTAACGTTTTTTCACAGTTCAGTTTTTAAAGTTCGCGAATGCAATGCAAGAGAGCGCGCTCTGTATGATTTATTTAGAATTGGTTGACATTGATTGTAGAGCTAGCACTGGTGAACTTGCTGCTTGTAATGGGAGCAGAATTAAAACAACGGTTATGGTGTCCCTTCCTCGAAGGTTGTCGGAGCTTGGTAGGATTTAATATCTAGTGAAAGATGCACATCTTTATATCACAAAATTTACATTGGTAGATTCGGTTAATGTTTCACTGGTTGATAGTAAGCATTAACGTCGGTCGGAGTAGTAACTGTAAGGAGTGGTGTTAATGTTACCCTGAACACCGGATGTAATAGAAGAAACACAACTTAAAGAAGTCCTCCAATGAAAGTATTATATTATAAAATTACAATGTTATACCTGACACGATCACGCCGTATCCGTTTTGTTTCGATGTGCTCTTCTGCTTTCAAGATAATTAAAATGCTTTATCCTTGCTCTTTGAGAAATCCAGTAAATAACTTGGTTAAATCACATATCTATTAGGAATTGAAATTGTGAGGATCATGTAAACCATGGCGATTAAATCTAACTGAACACTCATTCAGCATGACACGGTTGGCGTTAAAGGAAACAATACTCAGGTTTCACTGAAAGCCTTTGTTACCCACGATTTACGCATATTCCCCAATCTCTTCTGCCCTTGACAGCAATAATTTGAGTTTGAAAGGCAGCGATATCAGGAGAAAAGAGTGCAATAGCGTTTTCAACGAAAGAACAGCCTAGAAGACACGTGTATTCAATGCTGCAAATGGAATTAATATTGTATGGCATGGGAGATGTCACTAGTCTAGATATAGTTTGAAAAAGGTAAAAAATAATATACTCTGAATACCCCCCCCCCCCGGAGGCTGTATCATTATACGTTTATTCAACTAGTAATTATCAAACATCGTATTTGCTACTTTAAATTTATAAACAGATATACTGAATTAAATTGTATCATAGTCATGTATATTATGATTATCAGCGGGGAATTGTTTAGTGGTCTGTATCCTTAATTAACTCTAAAACTATCCCAGAGGAAGAGAAATATATCATTTTAAAAATAGAAAGATGTTGGTTTAATATGCAGACAAGGTATTTGTGTTATTCCAATGCTACATGGTACATTAGCTTCCCTGGAGTAGAAATACCAAGTCCAGCCATGCAAAAGATAAATTGGAGTAAGCTGTGTATAATAAGAGCAATTAAACAGTATTTTGTTTATAAATTTGCACAATTCAGCCGAGAACTCAACTGCTAAATGGATTTATGACTGAGTGCTTTGGGGTTCTAGGCTTTATATGCCTGTTGGTAAAAACATATTTACGATTTAACTATACCTAACAGTTACATAAGAGGGAATATTCAAATAGATTGTGGGCAAATTTGAGGCAAATCTGGTTTTGTATATTGTAAACTTTATTATTTTAAACAATGTGTAACAAATAGAATGCAACATCTTTTTCATACCATAACGAGAGGCCTGGTGGCTTTTAATCATTCAGCGTTGTTTGTCAATATATTACTTGCGAAATTCATAGAATTTCTCTTAGTGCCTACTCTTTAGAATCCCAAATGCCCGGTGTTGACTATACATTCCGCCGAGGCTAAATAAGGACTAAAGATGCAAATACCATCGATTAAAACGTATATTTAAGTGAAATCTAGTAGTTAAGTGTATAACTTAAATGAAATGAAATGGGGCTCAACGTCTGCTCCTACTCTTATATCGAATTCCAACTGTCAAGGGATCTTTTACGTGCACGCAAATTGATACACGGGACCTCGGTTTCACGTCTCATCCGAACGACTAGAGGGAACCACGCCGGAAAATCTGGATGAACTTTCTCGGCAAATGCAGGGATAGAACACCCGATCTTCAGGCTTACAGCGCCCCCCCCCCCCACCCCAACTGACACTTAAAATTTGCTTTGAATACGGCCCCCGTTCAATATCTTTCGGCGAGATATCCGGATTTTAAATGTAGTTGGCGGATAGAGTACCCATTTTATAGGGTTTTCAAGGAGTTGAAACAGCTAAACAATCTCTCCTAATGGTTTAAGTTCAATTCTTACAAAATTAAAATTTGATCAGCTTTCAATATCTAATGGATGTTTGATTAACTGATTTTCTTTTATTGATTTCACCAACAAGAGCAGGGTAAAACACGGCCATTATCTTGGGTGTAAAGGAACATCTTAGTGATATTTTATCAAACAAAATAGATAAAAGTACGTAATAAAGACAATACTTCGATTTTTAGTATTATAAGAAAGGGTCTAATATAAAAGTCGAAACATAAACGGGTTATTTTCGTAATATTCAAAATACATTTGAACTGCGCGGCACTAAATCCCACTGAAGAAACACAGCTTGAGAACTGGTAGAGACATATAGCGACCTTTTGCATGAAATTTAAAACCACGGAGATTTTTTTCTTATAGAAAATAATTACCCGAAGCTAATGGCACACGTATTATTTTCTTGTCGAGAAGTTTAATATCCCAGACCAAGAAGCTTCAGCACCACAGCGTAAGATGTAATTATTCTGCACATTCTTCTTTAAAATTTAATGAGGCAAATATATATTGAGTATGATCAACGAAATGTAAATAGGTGTAAAGGAAATGATAATAGAGCGCCCCAAAGGCAATGAAGGGTTTCGGGACTCCGTACATTGTAGCCTTCAAAGCTTGTTTACGGTCAGTTGGAAACATAAAGAAGGCTTCTAATTACTGACACTCTCATTGATAATAGCCTGATCAATAAGAAGACCATCAATTCTAGCAATATATCAGAGAAAGCACCACGTGGGCTGCCGTCAACCCTTCTGAACTCTATGTCAATTATACATGGTAAAGGGGGACAGATTTAATATCATTCTAAAGAGGTGGTAATGCCACCACTGATTAACGCTTTATATGCAAGTCAAAGACTAACACGCTGGGATTTTGGATTAAGAATCATTCATTCATTATCGTTCCAGATGATTTATGAATTAGAACCCTCGTCGCAGCTTTCATTCACGTATATGAAATGGTTCTACATCGAACTACTTTTGGTAGTAATTATATTATGTTTTATATTTACGAAGAAGTGCCTAGTTCACAGATGCATTCCCAAGGAAGTACTTATAATGTAGTTATTTTCAATTACAGTATGATATATTTGGTTTAAATGACAAATGGAACCACTCAATCTTAATCGAAATATACTCTCTAAAAAACACCCATGGGGCGCCCACAGATAAGAGTGTCCTTAGCCGAAAGCCTGTGTGCTCTAGTGAAGAAAAGGACGCTTCTTATGTCTTGATGTAATAGCTTACGGTTGTGAGAACATTACAGACTGAGATTAAACGGCGGAATAAACATTGGCTTGTGAGCCAATAATTTACTTAGGCTTCGACATTTATGATATGAGACAGTTTTACTTGAGATTAAAATATTTTGAGAGGGATTTGAAGCAAACTTTTGATAGATAAATTGAGTTAAACATGTTTTTGTTCCAAAACATATTATCAAATCACACATCTGTAAATTAGAGCAGTAAGAGAGAAATGGGGTTTAATGTCCACTCGACACAAAGAGTGGCCATATAACCAATTTTGCATTCCGCTGTCTGCATAGTGAGCTAAAATGGAGATTTTTGTTGGCTTATTTGGTGAAGAATCGGAAATGAAATGGGGTTTAACGTCCTACTCTGCACCTAACCTTGGCTAATGGAAGACGGGCATACGCCATTCAGTGTGCTATGAGGGAAATTTTGCCCGGGCAGCCGCGCTACGGCTTACTCTTATATCTTTTACGTACACGCCAGTGTGTACACGGGACCTCGGTTTTTAGTCCCATCCGAACGACTAGGCAGCTCTCCTTGTCAGGCCCTCAGTTCTGCATCACTGACAAGGGGAACTTTCTCGGCCAATGTAGGGATCGAACACCCGACCTCCAGGCTAGCGAGCCAGCGCCTTACCCACTTAACCCCCAAGGTGAAGAATCGAAGAAAAGGATTTGAATGTACATTTCCTGCAAAAAGTGTATTTGTTTTATTTTTTGAAAGATAAACGTTACAGACAGAAAATTTTGCAGAGAATTATTCAAAATTGCAGATCTGTCCAATGTGACACACAGAAGCCTTCGAACCTAACCATACATGCTTGCCCATCAACCCATTAAATATTTCAGTATGACCTGAATCAAAGGAGCTAAGACCCTTTAAACCATCGGGTATGAAAGAAGCACGAAGAGGGATTATCGTATTGCATTAGTCCAATTTTACTTTTGCAAATTTTAAAATCGGTATTATTTTCGATATCTTCAAGATCTAATGCAAAGTGAGCAGATAAAGTGAACATGGCCATTCTGTTTAATAACAGGATTATTTTGAGAGGAGACTGTATTAAAACCGTGCGATTTTTAATGGCTGTTCAAGCTGTTTATTACCTATTATAGAGAGAACAGAGAATCCGTAAGAACGATATTTGCACAGACATGTAGCAAACAGCTACACAGATATCTAGACAATCCTAGTATAACTTAATCCCTCATCCAAACCCGAAGCAGCTAATGCATGGCGTTGTCTCCATTGGTTGGATCAATTAATCCGGTGACAAAAAACATTTTGTTAACCAATACACGCCTCTAATAAAATCTTATTTTTTTTCAATCATTTGTATGGCCATTGACATATTTTGCAACATTGGGTGGTAAGTGTATCCCAGTAGAGATTATTAAGAATTATTTACAAACTGTTTATTGGCGTTACTTCTTCGTCTCTTGAGAAAGATTACATCATACTTCTCTGGGTAACAATTTTAACAGATGTAATAAAGTATCGCCTGATGAAATAAGTTTTACGTGAAGTGCATAGGCGTAATGAAGTCAATACAGTAAAGTGTCTACTTGTACTAGGTTTATGATGTTGTTCGAGAATGGTTTTGATTTTGATTTATATTGAGTACGCGATTATTACATTTAGAAAATATATACGTAAATCAGGGAGTAAATAATAAAGTATGTGCTTCTAGCATTAAATATATTTCTCAGCAGTTCAGATCTCAGATTTGATATATATACACATGTAACCACTGAATTGAAAATATGTTCAAACTACCGTATAAAACATTGTTGTTCAAAATAAAATATCTTGCAGAGATATTTCGAGTCAAGCACATTTCATGCATTACAGTCGCCTACTTCTAATCAAAATTCAAATTAAACAAACGAGAGAAATGTAGGGTTATCGTTCACTTCATACAATTTAAGTGTGACTGGGGTTAACAAGTTTCAGTAACTGATTTGCGCGCATTACCGTTTAGCAGTTGGAGAACACCATAGAAAACCCACGGAGTTTGACCATGCTCCTTGTAACGCACAAAGAGGGGTCCGAACCATGATAACATGACTCAGTAATAGACCATACGATCTAAAGCGCACCCGTTAGACCACTTGCCCAGCAAACGCCCGATTAAAAACACAGATCACATTTCGTTTCATCTCTGAAATTGAAGTATTATTTTAATCAGCTTCATTTTTCGAGTACAAAATTTACAACCAACCTTTATTCTGAAACTAACCTACATATCCAGAAATGGAAAGACATTAGAGTTGGCACTCATTTACGATGTGCGATAACGGGATTGGAAATTGCAACAAGTCACAATGCAAAACACAATGACATAACAACCATACAAATCGTGGATAATAATTATAGAATTGGCCAAGCCTGACGTGCAAAATATATACAGACGACGGCAGTTATATATGTATTCTATGTATCGGTATAGACTTGTATAGTTATCAACTATTAAATTGAACGGTATGGCGGACATCCAGACATCTATGCAAGACGTGAATTGGGGGATAAATCGACAGAAACTTTGTACAAATGATGGACGAATTCAATTTCTTTTCTCTCTGGCATCGTTATGTAAATGTGATCTCATAAGACCCGTAATTGAAAGTTGTAGCCCAACTAATACTGTCTCTCAGTTAGGAATTACTGTCCGAAAACATGAAACAGATTTCTACCGATATTAAAGATTCTGGTATTAGAAATCTTCTAGATATACCGAGCAAAGATCTAACCAACAGATGGCTTATTCAGGCTTACAGCAGAACATTGCGATTCTGTACTAAAATTCACAATCATGTTATCGCATATTAAATCATTCAGCATTCTATACAATATGTAAGCAGGATAACAGAGTGCACGTCTAATTGCATACATGATTAGCCATGTTGGTCGAATTATAAATATAAACTTACAGATAATTCAATAGAAAATTTAATATAATCTTAACCGAAATAACCCTCGGATGTTCGAGGTAAATCTAAATACGCCTAAAATTATCAGCATCTAGAATTTTAATTGTAAGACTGAACGGACGTATTTAGCAACAGAATGAACCTAAGGATAGCGAATTATGGATGAAATTCATCCAGGAGAGTAATACGGTTAAGACCATTGCATTGTAGTTTCCTAGATTTTTAGGGCTGTGCCCTCGCAACGCCCAAGTCATTCCCGGTTAAGACCATTGTATTGAAGTTTCCTAGTTTTTTGGGCTGTTCCCTCGCAACGCCCATGTCATTCCCGTTTGGCGAATCATACCTAAATAATTATGGATGAAATTCATCCAGGAGATAACATACGGTTAGGGCCATTGTATTGCTGTTCCGTCGCAACGCCCAAATCACTCCTGTATGTTGAATACGTCCTTAATTATCACCTGAATGATCAATCGTCATATTTTGAAAACATTCTAGGTGCATTATTATACAGAGGCTCATATATATAATGTTTAAACACGCTCACAAAGCTAAAAGCTCAGATTATATTAAACACTTTAACACACCAAAAGCGCTTAACTTAGTTTATTCCACAATTAAATTAGCAACACGGTATTTGGCATGTGGTAAGTTAAATGCATCTCAAGTCATCGGGTAATATGATCTGCAGGAACTTATTTGATTTATGAAGAGCGTCAACAGGTGATCCGAGTAAACTACTTCAAAATATAGATCAACATGAACTACTGAGCAATTAATATGTTTTGAGGATACGAAAAACTTTTGCCACCTTAATCTCTCCCTCTCTTTAAGTCGCCTTCAATACATCTTATTACTACTCTTCGACATCTTAATATATTTTGGGGGTGGGGGGTGGGATGGCCTAGTGGTCTAGGTGTGAGCGTATGTGGCATGCAGCTCTAGCTGGCCGGACACCTTTGGCTTGCGGCTGTGGTATCGAGCCCTCGTATGAGCGTATGCGGCCTGGAGATAGGGGCGCCTTCTCAACCTCGTGGGTTTCCTCCGGGCACTCCGGTTTCCTCCCACTGCTAAAGACCCCTACGCGCAAGCGAATTATTGAAATAAAATTAAAAACCATATGTTAGTCCCGAAATGACCTAGTTGTGTCGAGTGGACGTTAAACCCCATTTCTCTCTCTAATATATTTTGATTACATTCCATGGACTATACGCTGTTATCCATTTTCGCTTGTAACCTATTGAATGTGTCTAGATGGGTCTACATACGCGTGGATGGTACTTTAAAGGCCCCGCACACGAGCGCATTTTGCGTACGCATTTAGCGCCGCGCTAAATGCGTACGCATTTGGCGCAGAAATACGGTGCCCGCACACGAGCCGAAAATGACGCTGCGCGAAAGCTACTGCCGCAATTGTGTCGTTCACGTAACCACCACTCATCCGAAAATGGCAGCCGTGAGTGAATCGTCGTCGTCGTCATCGTCATCAGAAGATGAAGAAACAGCCCTTGCAGTGTTACTTCTTCCATAAATCGACGACTTTATCCTCTAAAATTGCGTCACTGACGAACTCACTGGGTGACGCCATTTTGCAGTAGTGATGACGCATGCGCATTGACGACGAATGAAACGCAAATAGCGCTGAGTTGCCCGCACACGAGAGCGCAGTTGGCGCTGCGTCAAAAAATATCAAACATGACAGATATTTGGCGAACGTCAAAATGCGCTCGAAAATACCCCCGCACACGAGCCGAAAATGACGCTGCGCCATTTGCGTACGCAGTTTTCGGCTCGTGTGCGGGGGCCTTAAGATGATATACGTCTAGTCGAATGACTTTTAGATTGTTTTGTAGTCACTAATCGCTGAAATTGTAAATCGGGAATTTCTTTGGCTTTTTATGGTAAATTCTTTTACCACAGACTGATCTAAATACCAACATGTAATTTCTTTACATATGGAACAAAAGAAGCTTAACATAAAGTGGGGGTATTTGAATATCTCAAATAAATGGAAAGTGAAATCGGTTATTATAGAAATTGTATATGATATACAATACTGACGTAGAGATGTCGGGGGTGAGTATACGGAACCTCGTGACACTGACGTCGTAATGAGAAGTGAGTTTGAGTCTACAGAACCCCGTGGCATACAATACTGACGTCGTAAAGGGATATTGGGAGTGAGTATACACTGATGTCATGATCCTTAATTAATACAAATAAATAAGAAGTGATATCGGTTGCTCTTAAAAAAGTCCAGTCGGAGCAGAACAGTAGGACGTCAAACTCATTCTATTTCATTTTTATTAAGAGTATGTACACACGACCTCCTGACTAAAATTTGCGACGCCATGATCCTACAAAATATCATGTCCACACCAGATCGGCATTACTAACTATTTAGCTTGAGACGCATTTCCTTGAAGCAAGAGCTGTAAATCGGACATGGTACCTTTAACCATTAATCACTGATCAGACCTGATAAGGACACTGTGTTCGAGAGGCAAGTACGAGATAAAAGCGATAAAATTTATCATGGAAATGTCCAACGATGGTAAGTGTAATTGGCAAATTAACACTACACATTTACATGTAATAGTTTTCTACAATTTAAATAAACTGGGTGTTGGTACTGTACAGAAATATCTATTTCCCCAAATTCGTTCCGGCAACCTATAAAGTAACGAATTAAAGTTCCATCGTGCACGGATTCAAGCTTTTAAAGATTTGTTCGCAATCAAATCTGTATTCGTTACAAACATTTGAACTATTTAGTTATGAACTTAGTTATTGTCCTTTAAAATGTTCCTTGGTTTCTATTGAGTTCACACAGCCATAAACTAAATAATTTACATATACATATGCAAAACTCACACTTTGAATTTAATCAAAATGTAGATTTTATGACGCTATGTTATGCAAAACTCACACTTTGAATTTAATCAAAATGTAGATTTTATGACGCTATGTTTAAATGGAGTTTTTTTTTGGTTCCCTGCGTATTAGTGTATTTCCCCACATACATGTATATTATCTTGAAATTCTACCTAATATTAAAACTAATTTTGTTTTAGTAAGTCGACTAATTCCAAAGTTTCTACCGGATATATATTAAACACATTTCGAGAAGAAACGCCAGAGAATGATGTCAGTGACTTAGAAACAGAGTCACGTACGGTGTATTTACCGATTACTGTCTGTTCCAGGCAACACTACAACTCGAAAATTACTTGCTATTTCTTTACTTTTTAAATAAAATGGTTAAAACTTAACGACCTACCTGGAATGGTCACCCCATTACTTTCTTCGTCGAACCTTATCTCCAATAAGTTCGATAAAATCATCTATTCTCTTGTAAATTTCACATTTTCGACACCGCGAAGTAAATAAAGAAGGATTGTTCAAGAGAGAAAGGTAACATAGCTTGATCTGAAATTGGTTAACGTGCGATAGAAGTAACGGGATGGCAATTTCAGTTAGGTCGTTAAGTTTTAACCATTTTAATTAAAAATTGAAGAAATAGCAAGCTATTTTCGAGTTGTAGCGTTGCCTGGAACAGACAGTAGATTACTATTGTTTCAATGGGCATTTATTAATTGAACTGGAAATACACAGGTCACAATTCTTTGGACTACAATTTGTATTTACTACTGAATGGCTTCATAGTCTTTATGGAGCATCAATACAATTCTTGAAGCCCAATCAATTATAATGAGCACAAGGACGGTTCTATATGTTTCGTTGATTATATCTAATGTGTTTTATTCCATGATTTCATATTGCTGGCATTATAAATCTGATTAAAACACAGATCCTATTTCTTTTCGTTTTTTATAGTTCACAATTTCGTTTTTTCTTATACTAAGATCTGGAAGAGTTGTTATAGAACCCAGGTTCTGGTTGATGTGAGAGATTAGCCAAAGAAATTGTCTGTTGTGGTGAGTTCTTGTCGTGTGGTGCGCGGAACTGTGGATGTATAGACATTGCAATCGCAGCGATGACAAAGGGAAAGCTGAATTTCCAAATACCTACTGGCGTTATCTGACAAATATCTTCATTAATTCTCGCCACATTATTTGAAATTAATGTTATAATGCACGCCGTCCTGCTGCACTCATGTATCAGAAGCCTTAAAGGAATTAATTACAAACTATAGATGCAAGCGACAAATGATCACGTACTTAGGTCGTGGTGTTAATTTGTTTTATAAATTGTACGTCGTTTCCAAGCACCAAGTTTTACCCATTGTAATCGGGCGTTTCCTTTTCTCTAGTGTACGGTACTCGTTTGATTAATATCTATATCTATAACTATAATGATCTTTGTGTTTAAGATGATTTCAGCACAGGCCCAGTGTATTTTCAAATTTAAAAAAAAACAAAGCAAAAAAAAAGCAGCAAGACACCCCCCCCACCACATACACAAACCCCAAAACAACCTTAGGAAAGGATAGTTTACAATAACAAGTTCGATGTATTTAATAATGTAATTAAGAAAATCCAAAAGCAAAGCAGAACGAAAAATAAACAATAAAAAGACAAAACATATTAGCTGACACCTTTGGGGAAGATACTTTACAAAGATAATTTTGAAAATAATAAGTCCTGTTCATCAATTTCTCTTTCAACCACGAAGAGCAAAGGGTTTTACAGTCTTGTAATTTCTTAATCATGCAAGAAGGCTATTTTTTTGTAGTGTTGCGAGCTTCTGACATTTAAATTTACTTTTTTATTTCGCTATCTGTTAAAGAATATCGTGATGAAACTAATCAGCCAATCTAAGGTACACTGATGCAACTGTTTTTGTTCTTTTAGAAACTGCTTCCAGATTGTAACAGTCGAAACTGTTTAAGCGTTTGATATGTCATATTTAACCCTGGTCATAATTTGTTCTCGAATCATTCGTCCTAGTATCCTCAGTTGCATAGGTTTGACTCAAGCGTTGCTGTTTTTTTACTACTCGAGATATATATTTACGTATTTAAAGATGCATTATGTAAGATATAAATAAAGCGCTGTCTGTTCTTGCTCTAATAGTTCAAAACTAGATAATGAAAAATGGATGTATTGAAATTTCATTCAAATTACCTTATTCTTAGCGAAGTTATGAGTGTTTGAAATAAAATGAAATTTTAACGTCCTATATCTATGCACCGATGCGCTATGAATACGTAATTAATGTTTAAAGATGTAGCGTATATAGTTTATAATCGCAATAAAGGTACTTGACAATTAAGTCCATTACACGCCCAGACATCCATGGTTTAGAAAGTTGATTATATGTGAATTTTATGTCTAAAGAAATGAAATGAAATGGTGTTTAACGACCTACCGTTCTGCTCCTAATCTAGGAGGGAAATTTTGCCTGGAAACCGGCACGACGGCCTACTCTTATATCGAATCCCAACTCTCAAGTGATCTTTTACGCACGCATGGGACGTCCGTTTTTCGTCCCATCCGAACGACTAGACAGCTGTCCTTTTCAGGCCTTCCATCCTGTATCACTGACAAGGGGGAATCACGCCGGAAAATATGTCTAAACAATTGTTTATATAACATTTAAAGTCAAAATAAAAACCCGCATTAGGCAGATTTAACGCTTACGGAATGTACCTGTAATAGTGTCTTCATTTCTGATTACTTAAAGATGTTCAAGACTAATCAATTTGTACCAGTGTGTTCAAAGTCGCGCTAAGACCATGTCAAATCAATTAAACAGTTCTTATGGAGGAATCATTTGTGCATCAAAGACTTCAAACATTTCTTGTCTATACTCTAAAGCATAGTCCCATAGATTTCTTTAGCCTATAGCGAATCTGTCTCGAATAATGATAATAATAATGGACATTATTGAGCGCCAACATCCAGCTAGATTAGCTGCCCTGGTCATAATGGTCGGAAAAATAATTAATGTCACATTGAAATAAAGTTTAAATATTTCACCGGGGAATCACGAAAGCGTCGTTAAAAAATAAGTTTTTAGTTTCTTTTTGAAAATGTTTATGTTATCTGCACTTTTCAGTGCCAGTGGACGATAGTGCCGAGGCAGCCGCCTTGAATCTTAGGAGACCAAAAATTACCCTTCACTACTTCAAAGCTGAGTCCGTTGTGACTTATAATTATAAACAATTCGTATCTACGACAAAGCAGATTCCCGTGTGCCTCCTCAGACACACACAACCCGTGTCTACTCCAAAGCTGAAACAGACGTTTCACAATATTGTATTCAAGTTCAGATAACATAGCTACTTCAGCGCAGTTCTAAAGGGTATAACAATACCTTAAAAGATCGCTAACTTAACATATCCTAGCTACGATTGCGATTGGACGCCTTTTGTTTCACCTTGCAAACTTAATTGCTTTATTAATACATACAAGGCCTTAAAGATAAGTTAATTTTACACTATTAGCACTAGATAAGCATACCCAGTCAAATATAAATGTATAGTATAGGTAAACAACTTTCGTTCATCTACTGCAAATATTGTCAGTAAAGGTAATCAGTCTGTGTTTCTAACAGAGTTGATGGGACCATTCCAGCGACCTGATCATGTACAAAATTCCCTGTTAATAGGGATCGGGGTGAAGAAAACGCTACATTTCCAAAAAGTTTATAATTTTGATATCCGCTTGAGTGATAGGTTTAATAGAACTATTTTAATACTCAATTACTTACTAATACGACTCTGGTTGAAAAGCTTAACAAACGAATTGATGCCCGTTCGACTGTATCGACTATTTTGATCAGTTTGCCTGCAAATTTAGCATACCATTGAGAACAATCACCGATAACTGGTATTAAATATACCGGTGGTTACTGAGCTGATTGTTACCATTGCTTCGGAAATACGCCACATGGCATCTTAATCTTAACATGTTTTTGTGTTAAACCGTATTTGCTACTTTCATTTTATTCTGGAATGATAGACTATTTTTTTGAATCAAGTGATATAACTCTCCACTAATTGTAATTATTGATATTTGACACCGATGGAACCAAAATTTTTTGAGAAAACAACCATCTTAAGAATCAGCATCTTTTTGGTCATTCTTGGCCGTACATTGTAGAACATCTAATCCATATGTTGTACTTCAATGCAAGGGAAGTATTTTTGATTGGCACTCGCTATTTACTGAGATTCAAGAAGAACCTCACATACACATGGCTTAAACATTTTGGTAATGATTATATAATGACCATTTATAAGGAGGTTATCAAGTTAACGGAATACGAGAACATGTCACATCCAATCGTAAGTTATTTAAATTCATTATTCAGAACTGTTATGCTAAATGTTTCGGAATAAGTGGATCACAGATCATCAAATCTGGACATACGCGATTGAAGGGCAAATTGTATCAAATTACATAGACCAAATCACCCGAGAATATGGGTCAAATGGACAGACTGTCTTGAAAGTAATACACAAATTGATGGTATAAGTATCTACATTAGTGACACGATAACTATTACCCAGATATATTACTGGGGTTGAGTGATACAACCAGTTAGTTCGTACATTGAAAGATACTGTTATGCCATTTCATATCACCAAACGTCCATTATGATGGTGTTCACCATAACCAGACAGGAATGCATAAATATTATTGAAATTTGGGAAGAAAGCAGGGGGGCTTTTAAAATGTGTCCGCCCGTTCGTATGTCTGTCTATCCGTCCAACATTTTGCAAAACAATTAGTAACTCTCCTAATTGAGCTAGAATCTGGAGACATCAGCCTCACTGTTAGTTTGTTGAACTAGTGTAGTGCTACAAGTAATAGCACTGCTCATTTATTGAATGAGCTAATAATAACTTGTCTGCTGTCTCATATGCATATATGAATAATGCTATTCGTAATTCCCCAACAGTCATATAACATTTGTCTAAACCTTTGGCACTGGAGTAGATGCTACTAATACAGTGTACTACAATAAACAAAGATCTGCGCTGAAGAATATATAGATTTAGCTTACAATATAATGGGCAGAGATATCATGACTGATGGAATAGGTGGTGTTGTATTAAGAAAACAATAGAATGCTAATGATAAAATTGATATTTTAGAAAAGTGGCATGCAGTAGTTTCAATTATGAAATATGTGCTAACTATTGAGAAATTGGCAAAAGAAGTTAGTGATCTAGCAATCATTAATTATGACATGTTCTCGGCAATAGCGCGAAACTTGCCCCGCAGACTTGCCTTGGGATAAAGTTAATCAAGAAGCTTTAGGCTCAATTTTACAATCTAGAATCAAACAAAATGCTACTCCCTTTCGCAGCTCTAGATTTCGCAAGTATTGCTTTGACTACAAAAATACAGATGTGCACTAATGAACACGCAGACTAGTGAGATTCCCCGAACTTTTGAACATCGTTAAAGAAAGAATCGCACATTTTACTATTTCCTAATTTCACCATTAGATCTGATACAAAGGAAGTTCAAGGAGAGTACCGTATCAATCATCATTTATTATCTTATATCCGGAAGGTTCATCTATAAATGACAGTATTGCCGACTTTCTTCGTACAACTTATTGGTGATGCTGTTTAATTATTGAAACAATTTGGGGCAGGGTGTCTTCTTGCAAAAACCGACATTGAAAATGCGTTTAATCTAGAACCGATACACCGTAAAGATCATGAACTTTTGGGGCTTGTTTTAGATAAAGAATACTATTATGATAGAATATTAGGTCATTCATTTTGTTTAATGCTGCTGTTCATCGGGTACCGGAACATAAACTTCATACCTAACAGACAGATAACTCTCACCAGTAGAGGGAGAGAGAGAAATGGGGTTAACGTCCACTCGACACAAACTTGTTCATTTCGGGAATAACATATGGTTTAATTTTAATTCAATAATTCTCTTGCGCGTAGGGGTCTTTAGCAGTGGAGGAAACCGGAATACCCGGAGAAAACCCATAAGGTTGGACAGACGACCCTACTGCTTGTCACGTACAACCGGGGACTCAATGGCAGGCCGTATGATACAGCGCGCGTAATAAGCTAACCCTTCGCTCCCCTAATTAAACAGATGTGGAAGTGATATTATTAGGTGTTCTAAAAACGGTCATCACCAAGGAAAGATGTTTGAGAACGTTGCTTGAACGCAAACGAATTCTTAAATTAGAAAAAAGAGAGAGCTGGCGAGGTGTAAAATCCTACTCCATGGTTAGAATTTATTATTTTAAATACATTATTTAATGTAATTTGTTACTACTTATCTTACGTGGAATTCCTTTAGACGTCTGATTTAACTAATTAACGTCGTCAGACTAGAACCGAGGGAAATAACCATTGGCTAAGGATTTACTGGGTTTATCAGACAACACAACATGATGTGGCTCCTAACAGAGACATAAATACTTAATTGATAGTATATATATATTGTCATAAGACAGAACCAGACAGAGACTAAGAATTCTGACATAATTGTTTTGCTTTATTCTTGTCAACTCTCAACAGAAATCTAGACATTTTTGTAAACAGTTTTCCATTTTCAAACAGTTCAAATTAATAGTTTAGACGCAGCCGTATAACAGACAATTGCAAAGAGTATGGTTAAACAGGAAGATTCTTAAATTGACAATAGATACACACATAGAGTGAAATGGAATATGACGTCCACTCGACAAAAACTAGGTCATTTCGGGACTAACACATGGTTCAACTTTATTTCATTAATTGGTTTGCGCGTAGGGATTTTTAGCAGGGAAAGAACCTAGATGTCTATATCGATGTTGTCTTTTTTGGCGATGAAATTATAGAATCCTATATTCAATATTTAAAACACAATGAACATTTTATAACCGGTACATGAGTTGTGTATTCTGTGGTTTCAGGGCCAATTTGTAACGAAGAAAGAAAATACCCCCAGACACCGTGGAAGAAATTAGTAATTGCAGTTTCACTACCCACAAAATAAAATGAACCAAACGGGCATAAACGACGTCGTTTAATTTTGACTGTTCACGTGTTTTACAGAACATAATTGATTTTAAATTGCAATGAAGTTTTAAAAATTTAATACAAATCAATTTATATATACATTCATAATGTTACGTATCTTTTTAGAGCATGTTCCGATATGACTTCCTTGTTAAAGGACTAATCTCAATAATTTTTTGGAGAATAAAACTGCTTAATTTTGTGTTAAAATCGCTTAAAACTGTCTACCTAAGGGCAGAGGAACTAACTCAATATTTGTGATACGTTTCCAAATAACTTAAACCAGTCAATCTGCATCTGGAAAGGAAACAAGTGTCCCAAGCAGTATTGTGCGATGTCTACGTAAAACCAGGCTTCTTTTATAAACAATAATGTGTAGGTGAAATTTTTACCTTTCGATATCAAGTACAGTACATAAACGGGAGTCGATTATCAGGTCATCAATGAAAAAATAGACCCGATTCTTAAAAGGGTTACGTGTCCGGATAAGCAGTTTTGAAATTCACGCCCAAACGACCCAATATTTTGAGCTGAAATTTTGAGACAATGTAAATACACCAGTCTTCGATATTTTGGCGTTTAAATTTCATACGTACTCGGACTTTTATTTTTGAGACTCCGTTTAAAACGGGATGGTCCCTTTAAGATTTTAGCTTTCTGCTCTTCTTCAGTGAATGAACAAGGAATAAGTGACTTTCAATGTTATACATAACAGGCTTTATGGTGTATAATATCAATAAACAAGATTTATCCGATGCTTTCAGCTCAGGGTCGTTACCGAACTCCCACTGTGTAAATAAATGCATTGTTATAACCATAATACTCTTAATAAAAGTAGAACAAAGCCGGAAATGAAGTCAACAGCTGGGACGCATTACAATACCTGATATAATCAACAAAGATTTTCATGTTTAACATTCCGTACTTTTTGGTTTATTTTATATATAAAACATATTGACCATGTGCAAACCATATACACAGTTATTGTTATGTAACCACACTTTCTATTTTTGTTGCCAAAAAGAAATAATTGAAAGACTTTTATGTAGGCTGTTTATCTATCTTTCCCGGAAAATTGACATTTTGAAAAATATTTACAATGGGATTATTGTACCTGATCTGACGGGTTTCATACAATCCACGATCACATAAAATGGGGATTTAGAAACTAATACTAATATATATAAATATGAACAAGGAGAGTAAATCTTGTCAATTAGTTTCACATTTAGTTGAGATATTATATCTTACATAATTAACATGCATTTCTAGGTAAATACGCGAAAGTAGAAACAAAAACGTTTAACGTGAAAACGATGATTCAGGGACGGACTGATCAGAGGTAGAAGAGGAGGGGGTGCTCTCTTAACGGACACGAGAATGTTTTTCCAAAACTGAAAAACGACGTAAATCCATGACTAAAAAGAACCCTCATCTACACAACAACTACGTCTTTAGGGGCTCCCGGGCCTACCATAGTCGCAGGTTCCTTCTCCGTTCATCCCTGCCACAAATAATTCTTAAAGATGCATAATGTAAGAGCTATGCAGGTAGTTTTGGGCTTCAAATGTTATATAAACTGTAATTTATACAATAATCTAGACCATTGGATGACCACGATTAAAATGGTTTGAAACACGAAACCCATGGATAATTGCGATCTAGTCTCGTACCGTTGCTGCAAAAAACAATCGTCAAACACCGACAACGTCGCTCAGAATAAAGTACTTTAATAAAATTGTCAATATATTCACGTTCAGTATCTAATATTCTGTTAGTATAATAAGAAAGGTCAGCTTTGTGTCTGAATCATACATAATGCATCGGGTTATTTAAAACTTAATCTTTCTTTCGCTTTCTCCGAGTTCTCTGTCATCCACTCTTTATAATGTTCACTAACCAGTCTATCAATTTGTCTTAACAATAAATCGAAACCTTTTCTTGTCACCGTAGTAATAAGCAAACAATGATTAATACGGACACATATAACTATCTTCCAGATCATCACATCATAAGAGTCGCTTTTCTATAACGTAATTAATTTTCCATACAGGGGACGTCTAGAAAGCCTCCGCAATGTGGGGTTTATGATGCTAATAATAAAATGCATCGTAATCATTTAGATTGTATGGAAAACGGTGTATATTGCCGGATACGAGAAAGAACCATTGGCAGTTAGAATTGATGAAGTGTGGACAGAAGGATCTCATTCCTGGCAGTTTTTGAAGGCGGCCTTTTGGGTTTACTGCATTAAAACAATATAAGCTTGATACATTAGGCCAGAATTAATTTTGTTTCTCACAAATATTATACTCCTTAATGTCGGAACAGACCGACAATAATAAATTTTTGATTGTGTTTTTCGGATTGCCTCATGGGCGACATATACTTTAGCTCCGCTACTGCATATACATGCCATGCTATTTTCGATGAAAGATTCCGTTAAATAATTGGGAGTGCTCATGTGTATTTCCACAATATATAAAAAATTCTTTCTACATTAAATTAGTACATGTGTCAACGACCTTTGATATTTTCTATAATAACCTTAATCATTCGGAATGATAAAGAGAAATAAACCTTTTAAAGAAACGTGAATATTAAAGAAAATAAAACGACAAGCCGAAGAAAGATATTAAAGAAATATATGAATTTTCGAGATCTTCACTGATCCGAATTTATTTTTGATTTGCCACGATTAAAGAATACATTTCTACCGGAATGTTCAAATTTGAATCTGTCGCATAATTAGAGAAAGATATGTCAAGTTATAGCTGTTTAAACATATCTACGCGTTCTAGCTTTTAGCGGACATTCGTGAACAAAGCTTTGAACTTCGTAGACCAGTTTTTGGAATTTCAGTATTTGGCTGATAAAGTTTTAACTTAAAAGCACATTTACCTACTTATTGAAATTTCTCTCGTATCTTTAAATAGAAAAGTCTCAAGACATGAAAATTGATGATGCTACTAGGATTTAAGTTTTACAAATTCATTTTAGATACAAAAGTACTAAAATTAAAAACTTTTAAAATAATATTATTACTATTAAACCAACGAATTATTGTTTAAAAATATAAATGAATGTATATAATATAACTGGCGATGTAAGATATTTACCTTAAGGTGTCCAGCTAACATACTTAGCACGTATAGAACTTTCCTTTGTAAGAGTTCCACAAACTTCTTATCTCCCTGGCTATCGAGATTCAAATTTAAAGAACTATAACATAAAGCACCGAATACTTTGATGGCAACACATCAATAAAACCGAATAAACCAATCAAAATATCGATAGTGATCACGTGAAGAGTCAAAGCGCGTGCTTCCCGCCGCAATCAGTTCCATATCGGCAGAATCCTGTAAGTCAGTACTATACTATCACAAGTCCACACGATTTTTTTCCGCTTAATACATGTCAGGCCTGGGGCTAGATTTTAGCAACCGGTGGCTGGATCTTAATAATTGGCTGTATTACTCGATACAGAACCTTTTACGTTTCGTAATTCATGTAATATAGTTTGTACATCCGCCGAGTTTGGTCCATGGGGTAAAAATCATTGCCCTTGACCAATACATCACAATATTTTTTGTATCTACTGAATAACATTGTTTTGAGAATATCAAAGTCTTTGACACAGATTCGTGTTGAATATAGTTTTAAGCTGCATATTTTTAAACTTTGTTTCACTGGTGTACGTTTGTGAAAAAATATAATAATAATGATAACAAATCCATAGAAAGGAACTGAAACGGGATTATTGTTCTAAATTAGGCCCCGATCTCTTTCAGTTGTATTTCTTTATATCCAATTTTAATATAAAGTTAATTTCGTTCAAAAGAAAAGTTATATAAATGGCAATCCGTGATTTCTACTTGGTAAACTCGGCCATATATGTTCATATCAAAGAATAAACCGTGATTAAATTTGTAAAATAAAAAGTTATCCAATCTTGAACATATCTCATTCACAGATCAAGAAATAGATAATACAAAAAGATCCATACAAAGTATTATCTAAATAAATCATATCCCGATTATTGCACATAATATGATAATAGTTGAGGAGGAGAACGGAAATTAAAGGTAAAGGGACATACAAAATTGAAATTGACAGTGCAGAACACAACAAAACAAACACTACATCGTCGAAGCCATTTTTCACTTACGGGTATATCAATATGATCCCCCCCCCCTCGCCAATCAGAAAATAAAACAAACTCAAAACATAACAAACCAAACCCAAAGCATAACTTTAATTAGGATAGGACAACACTTTCCAAAAGCTGGTGGCATCCGATGTCTCAAATAATGACCGCAACAGTTCCAATACGTTATTTCTAATTGCGACTCCATAATATTCGTTTGTCTGTGTTCTTCAAATTATTGGCATAAAAGTCAGTCCATGTTTCTTGTATGAACTTGTAATATTATTTAACTTTCGTTCAGGTAAAATAAAATATTTATTTAATTAAAAAAAAATAAAAAATTGTGTAGCTGCATTGCTGTACCTTTAACAAGCCATATACCTAATAGTATAATAATCTCTCCCATTATATATAACTAGGTTTGAAATGAATCACAGTTCTCTGATGTCAAGATGGGATTTGATTCTGACCAGTGGGTCGAACTTTTATTTAATTATTTGATCTGATATCAGTATGATTCAATTACTATTGACCAGATAATTGCAACTATTACAGCAACTGTGTGATTCAATTATATTAAGCGATAGAGATAGGGATATTGGCGGATCCAGGTGGGGGCCTAAGGGCCGTCTTCTTAACATAACGGTATAAAAATTCAGTTATAACACCACTGTTGTAAAACAACTAATTGCAAGTATTTAAAAATGTTATCGTATAGTTCCCGTAGTTCTAGAACGGAACAGTGGAGTAATGGCAATGTAAAGACATACAGTTATAGAACAGTGGAGTAATACATAGGACAGGTACAGTGGCAAAATTGAAAAATGTGTGTATTACTCTGTTACCTTGTTGTAATCCGTATTATGACTTTAATATACAAAAACTAAACTAAGCTTTTCACTTTTATTAAAAATATGAAAGCACAAGCAGAATAAACGCTTCATTGATTGCATTAATCAAAATGTAGTTTAATTAGCCTGAGAATGTTCTCAATCATAGCTAATAAGTGTGGACAGGGCTGCGCAAGTTTCGTATGGTACCACTGAAAACCTTGAAGACAGACGTTACACAGTAACTTACACGGCATACTCGAGACAGCACAGCGCATTTCACGCTGCTTACGACTGGTCCCCGGATCAACTGAATTGTTTTGAATAGGTCCGTTATTGAGTCAAGTGTTGTGATTTCGATTCTAAATATGCACGTGACAAAGGGTAGAGTAGCCTATCCAACCCCATGGGACTGTCCCTGACCACTAAAGATCCCTACGCGCATGCGAATTACTGAAATAAAATTGCTCCTGAAATCACATAGTTCGTATCTATAGTGGGCGTTAAACTCAAATTGTCTGTATCTTCAAAAATTGCACCCTCGGTATCCCCAGTGGTTTCATTCCGTTCTACTCAACTAATCCCTGGGTTAATCTATGGGAGAAACACGTTTTCAAGTTATTAGCCCTTGATGATTGTGCTATTTTTTATCGACCAATCTAACAAATCATTTATTGAAAAGGACGTTGGCAAAGGGGAGTTACTCTCATCCGACAAGGTTAAGAGTTAGCCTAAATGAGAAAAGTCCAAATCATTCTAAATGCGTAATAATAAAAATATATAATAAACACAAAAACATAATATACTATTTTAATTAAAGCGACGAATTGCAAGAGATAGACAGAGAACAAGCTAAAAGAAAGATTTTTCGTACAATCAGGGGCCATAATCCAGGAACTTACCGACCATTATTGAAATGAACCGAAATTGTTGACATATCTTTTAAATTTGATTAAAATGGGATAAAAAAGAGGTAACTTATAGAGGGTCTTCAACCCTCATTATACTATTTTCTTAAAGGGGAGTGGCCATTTTGTCAGTCAAGGTTTGATGGAGTAACAGTGACATAATTGAACGGTATTTATATTCAAATAAAAATGTTACCACTAAATGGTCTACAAGCAAATACGTGATTTTTTCGTTTAACAAGGGCTCATAATCCAGGAAGTTACGTTCTGATATGCGCCTATATCGAAAGGAACTCGGGAGAGAGGTCCACCGCTACAAAAAATTCTATAAACATCCAGCAGTTATGGTGGCTGATAGGTATCATGTCGTAGTGTCGCCCTTCACGAGGCGACAACCCGGCATTTTGACGCGCCACTAGGACATTAAAAATGTCGTAATGTCACATAATAATGTCGTATTGTCGACTATCTCCCCCACAATTATACAGTATGATTTTGTAAATTGAACCTGGTGTCGGCCAAGAAAGTTTCCGGGATTTTGCCGGGCGGCTTCCCCCTGTTGATAGTGCATGGAATGAAATGAAATGGGATTCAACTCCTACTGGTTTACTCCTAAATTCGACTAACGAAGACGGGCATGCGCTATAGACGGGCATGCGCTATACAATGTACTATGAGGGAAACTTTGCCCGGATAACGGCATTACGGCCTACTCTTGGAAGTGAAAGTAAAATTCCAGAAACGAAGTTCTGTGATTAACGGTATAGCATCTGTGTATATAGATTTTGTTTTCAATGCTGAATAGACAGGATATGTAAACTAATGTTTTCTGAGATTACTCATATTTTAAATTACAAAGCTAATAGTTTACTTAAGCATCATGACATATGCATTTTCAAAGAGTTTCTGTTTTTTTACAATGTTCTACTAAATTTTTATCAATCTTAAAGACGCCTCGAAATATAAACACGACTTTCAGATTATGTCTAGATCTCCGGTTTCGTAATGCAGTTTTTTGATCAATCCGGAACAAAACCGATTTATCTTTGCGACAAATAGGTTAAACATTCGAAATCTTTAGGGTTAAAGAAACATCTTGAGAGTTGAATGTTATTGATATAGACAGTAAGTCTGTCTAGAGTTGGTATCATTTATCAAAACTAACTTCAGTTAAAATCTATTGTTGCCATGATCTGATGTCATGGTAGAAGATTTCTCATGTCTATAGGTACAGAAAGCCTCCTTGGGGAAATGATAATAAGCCTTCTTCGTGATATTCTTCATATAATGATACGAATACAAATTGGTCTTTTGGAAGGACAATAGGGAAAATATACTACATAAATATGGAGTTTCAATTTCGGTTTGGTCATTACCACGTTTATAGATTCTGTTTACTATGGGTCTTTCACCTCATAGTACTCGAGTTTCAGGTGCTAGAGATGACTGTATAGACCCAGTTTCTTGATATTGCTTAGTTTAGAATACACGCAAAGAGGAAAAGAAGACAGCTAACAGTTACTCAATTAATTGGGAACATCCACCGGGGGGCGAAGATACTCCTTCAAATTCTTAATTAAACTTCATGTACTACTTCTTCAAATTCTTAATTAAACGCCATGTACTAAACTTTCTATCATATCTACCAGTCACATATATTGCAATCATGCACATTAACTTTTACTTCCAAAATCAAAACTAAAATAACAACGGAAACCGTTTGCATTAATGCCGACTCCACAAACCATAGGTTATAACATAAGTTAAACAAATGGGAGTTCTGCAATTATTGTGCACTCGCTCAATTTCAGCAGAAAATATTGATATTTGTGGTCCCAATATAGAAGGTGGGATAACAGCAAGCATCTCTTCCCCATTGATGCAGACTTTGGAGTCAAAGAGGCATAGTTTTTGATACAACAATTACAGGAGTTGTACTACTGCGTAATTTGGTTAAATTGACATGACGTGTGATGTCATAGAAAGACATGATAAGTTTTTTTTCTCTCTTTTCGTAAATTGACTAGAATATCCTTTCAGCTTTGGAATTAGCAGAGATTTTATATGCCAAGGATATTTCCGTAGTGATTAACATTCCACCAACACAAGATAAAACACAAGGCTGAGAACTTAACACGAACAGAAAAAAATACAAGATGTGGTGGCATCTACTTTTCTTTTCGCGTTAATTTGATCACCTTTCAATGTGAAAATGGCCTATCAATACAGCTGGAGGCGAGATCACAAACCATTGAAAATTGTAGTATTGAAACACAGGTTTTTTTGTGAAATACAATTACCGAGTTAATAGCAGCTCGGTTTTAACAATAGGTCTCTTGTCGTCATCAAACACAACGGATTAATGTACAAATACACCAATTTGAAAATAATTGCATAATACATGTCTTTTGGGTAATGTTTGTGAACTGGGATTTAGATGGTCATGTCATTGGCTGTCTCTCGGATACTTTAAATTTATTTATAAATATGTATTGCTTTTTCCGCTTGTATGAAGTAACCATGTCCTTGCTTCAGTTTATTTTAATATCCATGTTAATATTCACTCTTATATTTTTTGAAGAAATTTGTCGTTCCTATCATGTTGGCAATAATGTGCCCAACCCTCTCAAGAAAGATGCCCACAACACTGACAATATGTACAGTGATCAATCGTCGATCAGTCATCGCCATGGCATGCACTCATATAATGTGAGTCATTGTCAGATATACTCCCATAGTCTCGTATAACAACTTTTGGTTTTCGAAAGAATTATTAGTGAGCTGAAATTCCACCGTGTATCTGTTTTACTCGTCACATCAGTCAGTTATTAAGAAGGATAACTTGTGCTTAACATTGCTTTCGGCTAATACTTACACGATTTCTTGCCTGCTTCCGAATTGAATCGGTATTAAAAAATAGCAGACCCTCAAATAGTGACTACCACCACTTATTACAAGCATTTTACTATTATCGTGGGGGATCACGTAGTAAGACGCTGGCTCGCTAGTTTGGAGGTCGGGTGTTCGATCCCTGCATTTTCCCCTTGTCAGTGATGCAGGACTGAGGGCTTGACAAGGACAGCAGTCTAGTCGTTCGGACGGTAAGAAAACCCGAGGTCTCGTGTACACATATGCGTGCACGTAAACGATCCCTTGGCAGTTGGAATTGGATATAAGAGTAGGCTGAAGTGCCGCTGGTCGGGCAAATATCCCCCCCCCATAGCACACTGTATAGCGTATAACCGTCTTCTTTAGCCCAGTTTAGGAGCAGAACAGTAGGACGTCGAACCCCATTTCATTTCTATAATCTAGTGGGCTAAGCAAATTATTATCACTCTTTTTCGGAACTTCTGCCCCTTCATTGATTATTTTAGGAAATTTTCTTTAAACATCTTTAAATGTTGCGCAATTGATCTAATAGATTATTTTTACTCAATCTTGATGTATCATGTAAGATTTAGATAAAGGGCTCGCCGTTATATGACCAAGAGAGTTGTTTATGTGAATACATGTCTAAATAACATTTGAAGACCGAAAAAGGGCAGATTAAGCGGTTTAATACTACATCTTTAAATACCTTTTAGGGTCTATTACAGTATTTATATGTCATAGCTAATATTGATTCAACTAAATGGCGTCCATATCTGAACCCAAACAGTAACATTCATAGTTTAAAATGTTGACAGATGTTTCATTAGTATAAACTACACCATTAGTATAAAAATACAGGGCTTTTACACCACAAACAGAATAAAGTGCTAATTGCAGTTCAGTTGAGATATATACCAGGGTTTTCACAAGTTATTAATTTCTATTAATTATTACATCAACAAGAGAAAGATAAATAGCT
Organism: Patella ulyssiponensis; assembly: GCA_963678685.1. NCBI lineage: Eukaryota > Metazoa > Mollusca > Gastropoda > Patellidae > Patella > Patella ulyssiponensis. The sequence goes on along the minus strand of OY783230.1, from coordinate 22,904,866 downwards.
TAGAGGGGTGACCAATTAACTCACAATAATGAACACGTCTATATGTAAATGAGATATTGTCACAAACGAACTAAATACCCACTATATCACTATTGTCATATTAACAAAAGTAAATATGTTTATGTGGGTTGATTTATTTTGTTTCAATAGAATCACACTATCCGGGAAATCGATCATGTTCAACGGTACACTGGGTTGAGAGTACGCATTGCCCGAATTCCAACCAAACTTGGTCTATGGGGGCACCCCTAGGCGATAGAAGTCACAGGATGAAGTGAACAATGTTTGAACGGACAACTTCCGGTATAACTAGAAATTGTTGTTTTGGGGCTTTGACACGTTTTGGTCAATTTTTGTTACCCTAATTTCAAACCTTTCTTACCAGGAATGTTGTGTAGAACTGGATATTGTTGATTTAGAGCAATAGTCGACTGATAATCTTTCAGTCGTTTGAACCGAATGAATCGTGTAGAATTTCCTGGGAGTGACCTTAAAGTGGTCATTTTACGCATGTTTAACACTGCACCATTCTAAAACGTACGTAGCTGCTTCTCTACAGATCAGGCATAGAACTACAATGTGTAGTTGTGGATGGTATTCAGCAAAATAAATGTCATAAGAATAAAAAAAAAACGATTGTAACGTAGACCACTGGACTGTCGCAATATTCTGAAAATATGTAAAAACGTTATTTCCATGCAATTCGTCTTTTCACGATGACAAACTACTGTCTTCAAAAATTCAAGGAACGTTGGTAGCAAATGTGATCTCCAGCGATTGACTGGGCACGCTAACCCACTAATCCTATGCTTGTTGTGTAGACATCTTGCTGACAAACCGAACACTTTATCCCATTTTTGGTGTTTTTAATTTATTTCAACTGTTTTTATTATGCCTGTGGCGGTCATTTGTATTTAGTAGGAACATCCAAATTCGGTCCTAGTCCTTGCAAATAACGAGCTATAGCATCTCAAAGTTTGTTTTTTATTCAATTTCAGAGCGAGTTGGGTATCCGGTCAGTACGAAGGTATCATGAGCAGTAAATAATCTCTTTGTACTCGAATAAAATATTGTTTGAAACATGAGCAGTAGAAACTTCAAACTTGGTGTATAGGGGAAACCGGAGTGGTCCTACTAATGCCAAGAATTTTGTCTGTCCAAATCATTTATTGTCGGAAAAGCAGATCATCCAAATCTGGTTCCAAAATTGCCCATTGTTGGTTTATTTTTCTATTAAAATATATTTTTCCACTTTTCGAGGTCGGTATCAGCAGAACCAATTTAATATTTTGTGTCGATGTATCTGGGTACTAACCAATCTCACAGGGAATTTTTTTGTCCAAATCAATGACCCAATATTTCTCACCCCCTCATTGTGCTCAAGCAGACTCTTAATAACAAATTAGTTAACGCAGAATATGCATTTTTTTCATACATTATATGACAACACACCCACGCAGAACGTGGTTGACAATGAGCCAACCAGTGTACAAGCTTCGCGATCTTCCCTGTCCGTTATTAATCTAGGACGGTCACACAACCCTATAGCCGCAAAAGAAATAACCAGGTCATACAAAGCAGATTGCAGCTTTCTAGTAGCGACCTAAACGGTCATAAATTTTTTACGACATATCTCCGAGGATGCATCGATTTGAAGATGATTCTGAACATTTTCTCCCCTGATACACCAGCAATCCATTAAATTACTTCTATATGACATGGATAATGAGGCTCCAACTATTAACATCGTTAAACTATTACATGGATACTTTGATGTCACCAGAAGTTTCAATAGTTGATTTCATTTTTCTGAACAATACTGTTTATACAAAATAAAACCCCTATAGTTGAACAATGGATGGGCTTACGATAAGTCTGTGTCCAGCTTACCATATCCATGCTACTTCCAACCCAACAGCTCTGTTTGTAGCTGAAAACCCGGTATCTGGTGCCGGTTTAAAAGAACAATATGCTGTAAAAATTTCAGCGATGAAGCTTACGATAAGTCTGTGTCCAGCTTACCATATCCATGCTACATCCAACCCAACAGCTCTGTTTGTTTTTCCTCTTAAGTCAAAAGGCGCTGTTGGGGCAAGCTGAATACCCGGTTTAAAAGCACAATATAGTGTAAAAATTTCAGCGATGTGGAATCTGCACCCGCTATTCCACCATGTATTGTATGTAATGTTATGACAGGTAATAATACCGGTAATATTTCGTTTTATGAATTGTTAAGAAACGTTTCGTATCTCGCTTTTTATTACTTATATAAAGAACCTAATTAAAACCAGAACTCTGACATCCCGGTTCTGACATAATATAAATAATTAAACAATATTTGGCAGGTTTTGATTAAGAGGTACTGTTTAAAAACTAGTTACGCGAAAAATGCCACTGGCTGTACAACAATTATATTAACTTACCCACCCATTTGAGCTACATATATCAGTCAATTTGACACGGCTATTATTTGTTATGTCCATGTGCTTGTTTTAGGGTATGTCAATGTGTTACGTAATGAATTAAAATAATACAGCGTGATACATTGAACGAATGAGGCCTAATATCACAACTACAATCGAGAATCGGATTTGGGCCTCTGGCGAGAGAGAGAAATGGGGTTTAACGTCCACTCGACACAAACTAGATCATTTTGGGACTAACATATGGTTTCAATTTTATTTCAATAATTCGCTTGCGCGTAGGGTCTTTAGCAGTGGGAGGAAACCGGAGTCCCCGGTGGAAACCCACGAGGTTGAGAAGGCGCCCCTATCTCCATGACACATACGCTCACACCAGGGATCGAAACCACAGCCGCAAGCCAGAGGTGACCGGCCAGCTAGAGGTCGAAGCGCGGCACTCTAGACCATCCCAACCCCCTAACCCGGGCAGTGAAAATATAACTAAAGAGGTCGCACCCTCATATAAAAAGGTCCATAATATTATGTTTGAGTGTTGATGTTAAAACGACTAGACCGAACAGGTATTGATTTATGATATCTACTAAAATATTGTCATATTTAGGCTATATAGAAGGTCAGCTGGGTAAGTACAAGAACTTGTCATGTAACATCAGTCAATAAGATTTGACATCTCGTTAACCAAGAACTCGCTCCGCCATATCCCTTCACATATTGTATTCACTAAATACTTTACTACGCATAAAGACCATCAAAGACGATCTATCCATGGCTTATTTGAATTACGCCGATTAAGAATTCGTCTCCATCAACATCATTATTCGCACATTGACCGTGGTCCATGAAGTGAGATTTACAAGCTAGTTCAGGATAGGAAAGCACGGATTGGTGTCATTATGGTTTGCCAATGTATTGAACTCACCACGCTACGGCATGTCTAGACGGACTGGAAATTATGAAAGGAAATAGAAATGATAATAATTATTTGTATACCAGGCGTTTGCTCGGATTTATTGTGTCTTTAATTTATTCATTAATAGTATAAAGTGAAAATAGAAATGAAATCCTTCTCAAATAAATTAAAACGAGCTCCAGTTGGCGATATCAAAATTACACTTGCTGAGAATTCTGGACTTTGCAGATTCTTTATTTATTATCTTGTAATGAAATAATACTTTCCACGGTGCTCATCCCGAGGTATAACTCAATTAGTCTTTAACAATTAACCCACAGTTTGTGTGGGGACGAGGTTCGGCATGATGCTAGCAGTCAGCCACTGTTCATAACCAATGCAACACATTTGCTATACATGGTCCACAGCCATGTGGTTCACAGTGTCCGAAGAGCAGGTATTATAACAATAATAATTGTTTATTTCCATAAAGGCCCCACATTGGAGCATATCATATAACAATAACATATTTACATCAATTTTAAAAATATAACATATTAATTTTACATTATATGGCCTTAACCTTATAATTTGCACTCCTCGAGCATGTAGGCTATCCGTATGTAATACAGTACCAGTAGTATGTATTCTAAATTGGGATACTATGACCACAGATATAGCACAAAGAGTGATTAAATGAAATATAAACATTGACTGAGAGATTTTGCCATATACATGAGTATTATGACTATAATTGCTGAAGAAGAAATACATATATATTATGCTTGGTGGAGTACCAATACTGCTTGAGCATAATTATTGTGGTTCAAAATTCAAGTAATATGTTCATGCCATAATTAGCATTTCTAATAGGGTGGATCAATAAACAAAAGGTGCCTAGAGTGCAATAGGATTTGGTAACAGTTTAAATCTTTATTTAGTAAACTGGTGGAAGGCAAAATCTAACTGGCTCACCTCGTCCTTTATCCAAATCAGTAAGCTGCACCTGCAGTACAGGACATTGACATGGAAAATCAACCAAGGCAAGGGACGAGACACAAACATAGCACGCAGTGACTAAAAGGTACCTTCGTAAGGTTGGAGCCGGCGTTTTCATTTTAAAAAGAAAAAAATGAAAACATGATTTGAAGTTTATAGTCTGCACCGTGGAAGCGCTTGAACAATAGGTACATAATAAACTATAAAGAATATGTAACGACTGGTCGTTCGTTCGTTTTTTGAGTTGAACGTCCATTTCCGCCTGAAGTGATATCGTAGAATAAACGACTGGACTTCAACAAAAGCAAGCTAAACGAATTGCTTCTCGAGGGATGCTGGGTTAGGTTCGAAGCATATACATGTATTTATCCATAACGCTAATAAATGAGCGGATAACTAGATATTGGTTTCAAATACGATGTAGTCGCTACCTTTAAATCTTTCACGAGATTAAAGACAAAGGGCAAAAGAAGTTAGCGAGCTAATTTTCAGCGAATTGTCTGTGATCTTAATCTCACAGAACCTTCTAGTCACTACGTCTGATCTCAATTGATAATTAACTCGCACGTTCTTCATTAAAAGAGATTGCTAGCTAGAATCACAGCCACTTTTCTGGCTTTGAGAAGTAAACCCTTGAGACTTTTAACGTCGGCAACAATATGTCAGTCAAAAAATATGTACGTGAGCACCTATATTAATGACGTTTTTCACCACATTGTGAGTAAGTGGAGAAATTGGCTGGGACGTCTACCGGGCTTTCAGTTCCATTCATCATAAACGTAAATGATAGTAAAGTGTGCCGGAATATAATAAAGTGAGCATCCATTCTTAATTTAAGCGACCTGGCCATCGTTTGATAGTGAATTTAATAAGATTGGGAATTACACTTTTGTAAATAATTTTACAGATAAAAAAAGAAATCCTTTCCAGCATTTAACTTTAGTTTGTATTATTCTGCCGGCTAAACGGTGCTAGCGTCCTACTCCTATCTTAAAAAACTGGACCTCCCATTGGCTGATCAATATGCAACAGATAAACCATGGCCATCCAGACAGGTAAATGATTGGTTACAGTGAGATGTAGAGTACAAAGTTGGGTGTTTACTAGTATTCTATTTCCAGTTTGTGTATCTCGAGATTTCCTTGGTGAACCACATACATGCTTTTGAGGAAGACGTTGTCAAATGTGCTTCCATCTGTGGTGGAAATCGTTCAAAGATGGCCACCTAGAAAAACGCCCACACACCGGCTTTGCGTTATGGTCCAAATGCATCCTGTCCTTCGCCCGTCGGTTCCGACTGTCAAATCGCTACAACGTCTCCCTTGTAGAGTTCACTTGTAAACAATACAATGGCATACATTACCATGTAGTTCCCTGGTAGGCCAATGAAATAACCAATTACAATGAAACAAGGGATATCAAACAAGATAAAGTGTGACCTGAAAACGGGCAGGGGCAACGACATAACATGTCCCCATTAAAATGAGGGTGTATATGAGAACCGTTGCTGCATGGTTTCCTTCATACTCCGCGCAGCGTTTCGTTTGATTACAGGTAATCTCACTACACACTGCTATTATGAGTGGATATTGTTGTGTTAAATTTTGATTGGTCAGTAGTCCGACTACCAACCAATCACTACCTACCATACAAAAGCTTTACATTTAAAACGAGTGCCAGTATTGGACCAAATATGTTTACATAACGTTACGTCATGGCGCACGCTTTTCTTATGCCTAATTAACCTCTTATGCCTAATTAACCGTGCATAGGAGAATACTGCAGTAAAACTAATTGTGTGACAAATGAGGCTATCAAGTCGAATGAAATGTAAACAATACTGTTTGGAAACGAACATACTTTTACCGTTTTTTATACCTTAAATCACTGTCCTAAGTTTTAGGGAAGACTCAGATTAAACGAAGGACTGTCATGTTGCTGTACTTAAGTGATAGCTTTCATTGAACGTGGAGAATAGACACACTCCCGCAAAAGTTCAAGAAACAGACGTTATTCCAGCAATGGCTAGAGAGGGATTTCTCGGGCCATTGCTTCAGGAATATGGGTTTCCTTTAGCAAAAAAAGCTCATTTACAAAACCATCGAATGACAAGCAAGATACGCCAACATACTCTTTACATACCTTAAAGTGCACATAAATATAGCCCTGAAAATTTTTCTATGTGAGCAGTCCATGGCTATTTTATCCACTTTACGGCAAATTCACATCAATCCGACTAAAATTAATTCAGCTATCTTCACTCAAAGTCGTAAAAATAGACCTCCCGTAAAAACGACTTTGCCAATTAGCGAAAACACTCTTAATCCTCTCAGACGCCAGTGACGTCACAGTTACCGAATGCATATTCGGAATGTTTTTTCCTTAATTACCTGTATACAGCCGGCATGTGTATTCATTAACGCCTGACTGATTCCTTAATCCCCTAATTAAATAAAACAATTGACAACGGAATAACTTGTTTTATAATTCATTTTAATTCAAGATCCAATTTAGAATTTGTTTCATAGTGTACGGTCGTTCTGTTTTCTCACGGCGACGATTTTAATACTCTCTACCATCGTGTGCAGTCCAAACCATTCGAGTTACATTTTCGTCAGAAGAGTATTGTGGTCCTAATTTAGAATTTGTTTCATTATGTACGGTCGTTCTGTTTTCTCACGGCAGTGATTTTAATACAATCTCAAAACGATTCAAGATACATTTTCGTCAGTAGAGTATTGTGGTTCTAATTTAATTTAAAAGGGTAATTATCATTTTTTTTTACGCCGGCCAGATCAATTAGCTTTGCTCATCGATCTTTTTGTAATAATGAATATCAAATACACGACCGTACATTATGAAACACATTTTAAATTGGATCTTGAATTAAAAAAACAAATTATTCCGTAGTCAATTGTTTTATTTAATTAGTGGGATTAAGGAATCAGTCGTTAATGAATACACACGTCGGGTGTATATAGGTAATTAAGGAATAAACATTCCGAATATGCATTCGGTCACTGTGATGTCACTGGCGTCTGAGGGGTTTAAGAGTGTTTTCGATATTGGCCAAGTCGTTTTTACGGGATACCACTTTGATTGAAGATAGCTGAATTAATTGTAGTCGGATTGATGTGAATTTGCCGTAAAGTGGATAAAATAACCATGGACTAGACATATAGAAAATTTTTTAGGACCATTTTATGTGCACTTTAAAATGCGGCAAAGAAAGAAATTATGTTCGCTAGATTCACATTTGTTTCCACCCATAAGGCATTTAAATAATTAAGGTTAGAATTAACCTTACGTAATTTAGAGTTGATAATCTGGAAAAGCATGTCGCCAAATTTGCCGATATTAATGTATTTAGGTTTGTCTAATTTGAAATTTGACAGATCAGATTGAATTACATTGCTGGCACTTTCGTCCAGACGATTCCATGATGAGGGAAAAATGAGTTTTGATAAAGATTAGATTTACAGGTAATACTCAATAGATTATTGGAGTTTCTAAGTTGATATGGTTTACTGGAAGCTTTTGATTGTGTCAAATTCCAGAGGTATACAGGTGTTTATACGATAATAATTTTGAAAAAATGAAACCACATTTTTATGTTCATAACGTCTTTCATAAAGTCGGGAAAACCCGTAACGGGGAAATATTCACGTCGTTGTTAGATTTTACTGCAACTGAGACTTTGGCAACACTTCACGCCAGTGTTAATCATATTCCGATAAGGCGAAGTAATGGTCCAATTTTTAGAACACTATTTCTACGTACCACAATTTTTATATTTACCGCAAACAATGAGTACCTACCCCCTTAGTCTACAAATATATTGTGGCCAGGCATATTAGGTTAGGGTTGCGTTTTTCTTGATTCAAACTTGATGACATAATCTATTTGTTTATACTTCACCAATTAAAAGCTTCTCCATTATGGGCCAAGGTTGTGCCGTATTCAATTTTAGATCATGCAGAAATTATTTTTTTAAAAAATTATATGAAAAAAAAGAAAGTCATACTTGGAAAGTCTAAGAATTGGAAAGCAGATTGAGATCAAGGACATGTCACGGGCCTCGAGGAAACAAAACATTTAACAATGTTATTGAGATGAGTATTAGTTTGAGGGGATTCAAAGGCGCGCTCAATCTGTATCAGCATAGAAGAACCTTGAGAGCCACAAGTCATATCTTTTGAAAGCGCCCCCGAGGTAGTATAATATTGACTTCATTAGATCATGGATTATGTAAAACCGACAAGATCTATTGCAACCGAAATCGCCATGGGAGGTGATTCTCAGAACAGAAGAGGATCTTGCGATGTTGATCCTATAATCGTGTGTCATGTGAAGAACACATTGGCCACAATAAGGTAATGATCTAATGCATGAAAATATAGTGTAATTCGCCGTCATTGCCTAGGGTAGAAAGTGATTATTTATATAGCTGTCCTTGTTAAGGATGCTAGGTTATTGAATAATACCTTTAAGCTCTCCCACTAGATAGTAGGAAGATGTCATCAACATGTACCTTTCAGGGCCAGTGTTGATTGCCCTACATAGTGAGGTATTGGATTAAACATGAAAATACGAAAGCAAAATAGAGTGTCACGCAGCAACTAAAAAAAATGTTTTCAAGAGGTTGACGAACGCTCGGTCAACCACTGACCTGCTTGGTTGACATCAAAGAGCGTATATATTCACGATAATGTTTTCAAATCTGCACATTCATTCTATGCCTTAAACCATCTGACCTTATTTACTAAATATTACACTTTAGTATTATTTCATGAGTCAGGAGATATAATAATTATTGTTAAGATTCTATCCACGACTAATTAAACTGCAGCGTCCTCAAACTATTATAGTTTCAGGTTTTCGTGAAAAAAGCACGAGATTCAGCATATCAATTGAAATGTAACTAATAATGGCAAACTCATATTTGAAACCTATTCATTTTTAAGAATGAGTGGGGAGAAATGAAATGCTGGAAAAGGGTTCTGTTTAGACAATTTGGCGGTCGCGAACGCGTTTATTCTGCTATGTCATGCCGTTGGTGCTGCAATTTGAAGTGGTCCAAAATGCCTTACTTGTGTGGTTTTGCATACGGAGTCCCACACTAAGCACAGTGGAATTCCAAGAGTCAGGACCTGCGATCGTACATTCACCTACCAACAGAAATTTCACTTCTAAAAATATGAACGAAACAAATACTGATTTTGCGTGAAGTTACATTGATTTTGAATGCTTTAAATCTTAATCGGAAAGTCATGTTAATGAAATCATTTACCCATTCATGAAACAAATAATAATCGATTGCAAAATACATATTCGCCATATACAATTAGTGTTTTATAACCACGTAAAATTCATCCGATTTTGGCCTTTTTATTTTGCCGATTAGATTCCATTTCTGTTATCCCCGAAATATTTCTATTAATTTTTGTTCTAATTTTACCTGTCAACTACAATGGTTTATCTATTAGTGTTTCGTGTACAGAATTCTAGGTCGGGTAGATCTGCCGGATATTGTGATGCCGTTACTGTCATACCATGTTCATGGTGTTTACACTTGTTTGGTTCTGGGAACAGTGGTCTGTAAGTAATATTACATTTAAAATCCAGTAGACATGGTACAAGGGTTAATCAGCGAAATGGATGTATGAGATGTGTTGTTGACGTTTGGGAAAGTAGACGAGGGAGTGTAGGGAGTGATGGTTAGATGTATTATGAATGGTTAGAGTGGCTGTGGTGTTACGGTGAAATACTATGCCGCCACCGTAACACCACAGCTTTATGATTTGTTAGACAGGAGTGATGTAATAAGTGCGACAATAATAAATAACATATTTCTGATTTTATTGTCGTCTTTTCCCACTTGCACTGGTTGTACGCCATTTTGAAACTAGCTGACGAAGACAGCTCGGGCGGCGATTGCTCGACTCCGGGCTGCTCTGTCAGTATCTAACAAACGCATTTAGTTCGCGTACAACTTTTAACGAGAGTTGCCAGGCAACGAAACATACGCCCACAGCAGCTAAATCGTCCGGGCAGTAAACAAGGGTTGTCGCATATTTTACTTTTTTCGGTATTGAAACATTTATAATACACTAAAATATGATTATTAAAGTCAATCGGTTATTAACTTTAGCCTCTAGAGGGTCCACAAGATTTTTTGAAGTGATCAGAGGAGAGGGGTGATATAGGCTTTGCCTGTTCCCTGATCCCATTTCATGTATTTCTGAAATAAAATATTGTTTACAAAAAAAAAAAAAAAATCAAGGGCCATAACTCTGACAGTAATTATCGGAAATTGCTGAAAATCAATGGGCTTCTTCGTCACATGACCTAAACTCTGTGTATAAATTTAAAGTCAATCGGATATTAACTTTGGCCTCTAGAGCATTCACAAGAATTTACGAAGTGATCAAGGGCCATAACTCTGACAGTAATTATCGGAAATTGCTAAAAATCAATTGGATTCTTCGCTTCATGACCTTAAACACTGTGTATAAATTTAAAGTGAATCGGATATTAACTTTGGCCTCTAGAACATCCACAAGATTTTTTGAAGTGATCAAGGGCCATAACTGTGACAGTAATTATCGGAAATCACTGAAAATCAATAGGCTTATTCGTCTCATGACCTTAAACACTGTGTATAAATTTAAAGTCAATCGGATATTAACTTTGGCCTCTAGAGCATCCACACGAATTTTTGAAGTGATCAAGGGCCATAACTCAAACAGCAATTATCGGAAATCGCTGAAAATCAATAGGCTTCTTCGTCTCATGACCTTAAACACCGTGTATAAATTTAAAGTTAATCGGTTATTAACTTTAGCCTCCAGAGCGTCCACAAGATTTTTTGAAGTGATCAAGGGCCATAACTCTGACAGTAAAAATCAATAGGCTTCTTTGTCTCATGACCTTAAACACCGTGTATAAATTTAAAGTCAATTGGATATTAACTTTAGCCTCTGGATCGTCCACAAGCAATTGTGGACGCCGGACCGACGGACGGACGGACAGCACTTACTACAATCGTCACTAGGCTTCCTATACATATTATAATATTCAATTTACACCCTTTTTAATTAACACACCTTGTCTAGAGTTATAATCCGAATGTTATTTTTTTTTATCGACATTCGTAGGTATTTACCTTGTTTGCTAGATTTTTATACGGCAAACGTATAAAACCTTGACCTATTACTCAGTGATAAGCTTCCGCTGCAAAAAGAGTTCTCGCCTTTTATTATGAGTATCATGTGCGGCAGGTTAGTTTGCTTCTAAAATCGCTGTTCTCCGTTCCAAAAAATACAAAAGTAATTTTCTACCAGACAACCATGGTTCTATTCACCGAGAATAGATAATTTCTCTCGGTGTAAGGATATTATCGCTATGAATAAATTCATACACTGTTGAGAAAATAATACCGTTGGTTTGCTTTGCAACAAATGGAGCGCGCATCAACTCAGTCCTAAAAAATTTTCGCGTAATAAATATGAACGGTCTTCAGACATTCGGTTTATAATTAGCGATACACAGGTACAGTGGCAAGTGTTATGCTTCACAGAATAATAACTCAAAAGTACCTACGCGCGAAATCCCCGATTTTGGTACATGGAAAACAAAAAAAAATAGTGCCCGTGCGCGTGCCAGTAATAGAAAAACTAAGAGTTCGCGCATAAAAAATGCACGAACGTACCAGGCGCGATGTCATCGAGATATACTGTTTAATCCAGTGGTTCCCTACCGTTTTGTGATAGCGTACTACTTGGGGGTCCCGTGCAGTCGCCGCATACTACCTGGTTGTATCTGCTTCTACTCCATGTGTTAGGCAGTAAACATTTTAGTGAAGTAAAAAATTACTGAAAATTGTTCATGACCCCAAAGTGCTCGCGTACCACCTGGACAGCTCTTTTGTACCTCGGGTTTGGAACCACTGGTTTAATCACTACAAGCGCAGGCAATACCAAATACTTGAGTAATCCCCAAAGATAACCTGCTTGAATGTGAAACAGTGTAGTTCTGTTCTGTACGCAAGTAAGGCGGTTAGTGGTATCTGAATATTACATAATAGAGATATGAAGTTCATCACTACACGCGCATGTAATACCAAAAATTTAATACTTGTTGTTCGTCATGACTGTGAACGCAGGCGATAAACCACCGGCTACCAGTTCCTAATTCGCGACTACCAGACATGCTACGAAACCTTCGAAGACAATCTGTTAAAATTAGATTAATTTGACCCCTACATAGCGGAGTGTTTAATGTAAATACTTATATGTATGATGTCTATATAATAATGTCTTAGAACTGTATTTAACGCATAAGCGTGTCCTGTTCCGATTCTGAATTCACCCCTTAAGGGTCGTTACGGCGATTTAAAATCATGGACCTTATGTTATAATATCTTTTTTATAACGCTTCATTGTTACAACTAATATAAGAAGGAATAATTTCGCGTATTTTTACCACGCTGTTTTAAACTATTGCGGTTTCAGATTTTCGCTATGAAACAAAAAATCAGATGCGAATAGAATTAATTGAAATGGAAGTTTTCACCACTATCTCAGTTTATTGTTAGTCACAAGTTCACGGAGTTCTGTGTTGCATTTGCATATATGGGTCGTGTAAATCTATAAGGGTTATGTGTGATTTTTCCATCGATTCTAGTTAATTGGCTATTATGTTCTTTATAGTGTTGACCCTATCGACTGGTTAAAGTAGAAAAATACGGCTGACTGATTCTTATCTTTAGATGGTTTTATTGGCGCTATTTCCACTTTTAGTAATACAATTATTGGTTTTCGTCCATTTCCAACTGGTACTAACCAAACAACCTGATTGAGATGCTTGGATAACTCGTACAACATTCGAACATTAACACCAAAACTTCATTTTAAAAACTGATTCATGAAATAGATTTACAAGAATTGGTTTCCCCGGGAGTCGGTCAGTATCACCAATAGATCAATTAAAAAAACATAGAGAAGTTGTAGTGAGAATGGTAGCCATATTTTTAACTTAGGTGCCAATGGTATTAAAACCACGACAAAGACAAACGTGCGACCTGAATTCTTTATTTCGATTAGTGATGGGACAAGCTCTGCATAATTAAAGTTTTATTCCTAAGTACATGTATGCTTGTTTACTAATTATAGGTTTTTTTTTAAAAATTGGACATGCTTATAACTCTTCTAAATTTTTAACAGAGAGAAATGTGGTTTAACGTCCACTCGACACAAACTAGGTCATTTTGGGACTAACATATGGTTTAATTTTATTTCAATAATTCGCTTGCGCGTAGTGGTCTTTAGCAGTGGAAGGAAACCGGAGTACCCGGAGGAAACCCACGAGGCTGGACAGGCGACCCTACTCCTTGCCACGTACAACCGGGGATTCGAAACTACACAAGTTGACTCAATGGCAGGCCGTATGATACAGCGCGCACACTATCCTTTCGGCCACCTTTTAAACCTACCTAACAATATATTTGAGTCGTAAAGTAGGTATCTTTTTTAAAAAACAAATCGAACCGAATTAAACGCTCCATTATCAAGTAATGGTTTTGTTATCGATGTTGTTTCTGTAGATCATTTACCATTACTTGCCTTGTGATTTGTAGTCATGGCGCTATCTAAATGAATTCCCCAATGTAGGGCAGGACCCTATCAATCAATCTAATATCCAATCAAATTTGGTATCTTTATTAAAATTTTGTGAAACAGGCCCCTGATCCTATTGAGTCTTTCCACACGACTCCTTAATATGCAGAAGACTTTATTTTTTAGTGAACGCATACCATCCACTCGCCTTCTGCGGTCAGATTGAAATTCAATAACTCAAAATGAATGGAATGGATTTTGATAAATAAATTCAATAATTTAACATGAAGTATAAATTCATCATAATCAATGTTTCAATATCTGTTATGTAATAAGATAACTGGATATATTATTAGCCTGCTGAGCTATCTTTAGTCAATTCATTGTAATACAATACCTTTATTTCTAATGCATCTACTATGATCTAGTATTCTTAATAGTCTACTCCCTGGCACTTGTCATCTGTGCATATTAATTAGCCTACAGTAATCTGATTGGTTGATCATTTAAAATGGACTAAGTATGCTTCTTGTTGACTCCTTACAGTTAATACCCTACTCTCTTGATACTCATGACTAAGGATCCAACAAAATTGTTGATAATCTCTATCTTTCAAGTAATATAGCAAAGATCATTATCGGTCAGAGTTTGTGTGTAATATTATTATATTGACTATGGACAGCACCATTCTACTTACGATTCAATTCCAATTTGAGTTGATCGATCTATCCAGTTTTGTTTGGTGGACTGTACCTTTGAAATGTCCAGAGGTAATGGGTTATACGCATAAATAGATTCCAACATCACAGACACCCTCGAGCGGTATTTACTAGTAAGTCCAGTGCCACAGCATACTCACAATATAAAGTTAATGTATTACGACATACTTGATTTGCATTTCGCCAACGTGGGTCATTTGGGTGAAATCACAGACCAGGTCCTTCGAGCATAATCTCATTTCATAAGCCTACATATGATGGAGCACTATATTGGCGTCACCCCACTTTTTTTTTTATCAAGTCTGCGGAAGTCAGAAGGCAAGCTACACAGCCCTGTCAGAAGTATTCATCTTTTGATTTAGCAATAAAAATAACCACCCGATTTGAGTTAACGACACAGACGACTTGGCCGCTGGTGGAAGTATTTTTTGAGCCCTAGTATTATAAATTTGCTACGAACTAAACATTAACAGGGCAATAAAAATAGTTCTATTTCCGTCATACTGTTAATGTGAAAATTTGCCCGAAGTTCTAGACGTTAATATTTTTATTAACCTATGTGTTTAGAAATTGCGCTGGGTGCGTTCCTTCTTAGACTTCCAGTGTCAAAGTGACTTTTTAAGTCACCGTGTTTCTATGAGGATGCTCGATTCACAGTCCAGAACGTCCCGAATCGACAGAATTACAATCGAGTGACGCGGAATTCAGTTCTGTCACAGTTCTGCCAGTCCCGACAGCTGAGGTGGAGTGAGTAGAATCGTGACGTATTCCTAGGTAAAAAACATGTTTCAGCTGTCATGATTGGTTGAGATATTTTTTATACAGTCGACACATGCGTTGTACTCCGAAATTCTCCTTTTCACTCGATTGACACCAGTTTTGGAATTCAATTCCGGAACTGTGAATCGAGCATCCCCATAATGTTAAAATGGAGGTGTGTTTGTGTGTGTGGGAAGGGGGGGGGGATTAAGTGTTTTTGATAAAGCCTTTTTTATAATCCTTACTTAAAACATGATCCTCCTTTTCGAAAAAGGGGTTATTAAAATGTGTTCGTCCGTCCGTCCGTCATACTTTTTGGAACACAATAACGAATCATCTAACCCAGATATGAAATTTCATTGGTCGAGGCTTTTGGACTAAATTCGAAGGATACACGATTGTGGATCAGGATTTACCCCATTTAGAAATAATAAACCTTGCTAAAAATGGACTGAAAAACACACTTTTTACCAGATTTTGGGAAAATATGGACGTTAACGTGAAAATGAATTTTATTAATATGATGTCTTTAAAAAATTAAAACAAAACTATTCAAGTACGGATAAGTTTCTACTCGATAATCGATTTTAGGGGGCGATAAATAAACGTTGTTGAAAATTGCCTTGCAACTACTACGCATATACAATACTTAACAAACCTGTATAATTTGTAGATAATATATGCCATCTGTCGAGTCTCTTTACGGCAACTTTATTAACGAGTAACGAATCATTGGTTCCCAATGGGGTTACAAATATGTACACCGCTATCACAACAAAACTCAAGCCAATTAAACAGCAATATCAGTGCTAGTTATGTCAGAACACATTATATACTTATGTATCTCATAAATGTCAAGCCATTCAATCTTATGATTTTGCTTGACATAATCTTTTGATGACTAAATTACATCGTATATTACCAGGGAGTACCATACTAGACTGGTTCCGGAAGTCTGAACTTTATCTATACGGAGAAAATAAGTTATAGGAACGACAGGGAGTATTTTAATAGCAGACCATACCTTTTTCCGAACTCTTTAATTGCTAAATATTAAGTTAGCTCATACAAGATATTACGTGATGGTGGCCATACTCGCATTCTTTAAACTTTTGTTGGCGATTCCAACAGTTCAATCGCATTTGTTAAAAGTAGCTAAGTCTCTAACTCAATGTCTAATTGATAATTTAGATAACATTTCAGGCCTAAAGAAAGACTTGTAATTGGCAGATTTAGCTCTTGAATAATGCATGTTTGTAACAAGTGACCAGAAAGAACGAGGCTAGACCGATCCCACATCTTATCTGGAGAGCTTGAGCATTAGACTGGAATAACCAGACTCTAGAAATTTCTATTCGGTTTAGACTTGTGACGTATTTCGCTCGAGTTAAAACGGAAACAATTGAATGTTAATCAGTTCATATACAATCAGATTTTTATATGCGTTGCGGCCCATTTGGGTCAATTTCTAGGTGCCAAATATTAGCGATTTAGCTCCTGTAACGAGAGAAATGGGGTTTAACCACCATTTGATACAAACTAGCTCATTTTGGAACTAACACATGCTTAAATTTTATTTCAATAAGTCGGTTGCGCGTTAGCAGTGGGAGGACAGGCGACGCTACACCATGTCACATAAAACTGTGGAGTCAAAGCCACACCAATTGATCATGACTCAATGACAGATATTATGATACAGCGCGCACGTGCTAATCATTAGGCCACCCCCTGTATTCATATAGGAGATCTTACAATATCGTTATTCAGCGTCCTACGATCTTCCTTTCCGTCCCACAATCTTCCATTCCGCTATTACCACCTTTGTCGAAATCGTGAAAGGGATAGAGGCTACAGTTTTTAACATGATTATCAATCGATGCGAAGCATTGGAACAGCGAGAGGATGAGTTCGACTGATTGTCCCAGCTCTCCGTCCATATATTGAGAACTGTGGGCGTATCTTTCATGTCAACCTCTTGTAAATACTTCATAGCATTTTAATTTGATTCGTTAGACTTAGAATTGCTTTATTGCTTTAGACGTGAAATGACCTAGTTTGTGTCGAGTGGACGTTAAACGCCATTTCTCTCTCTCGCTTTATTGCTATTTAGAAAACCCCTGATGATTCCAAAGTGAGTTATATTTTTCTCCTTTTGTGGGATAATTGAAATTAATATATACGAACTTTGTAAACTATTTTCTAGAATACCACTCATATTTCATGGTATACTGTAAGTACACAGATAAATCAGAGAATACGTGACGCCAATACATAAAGTGAAAGTAATAATGTAAACAATATGCATTCTATAATTAACTTCAGTACAATAATTATTAACTGTCGGTTAATGCTCTCTTATAAGCCTGATTCCCATGTTCGCGACAATAGCATTCTAAAATACTATACGGCCGCATTCGAATATTGCACATTACGGTGGTACATACGATACCTTTGAAGTAAATCCAAAACGAGCTCGTTGGAAATTTAGCGGAGAAACAAATACACTTGGAATTTATGTTCTCATTATCCTAAAACGACACTATTGTTATTAATTTATAAACAAAAACCACCCACGTTGAGCTTTTGCCGTGAGCTAAACGTGCTATATTATGGTGGTCATCTACAAAGTTACAACCTCCACATCACAAGTACAACGAATTAAAACTCCAGTTCTTAAATTGGTAAGCGGTCTGTTTCACGAAATTTTAGTAATTTGACTGGATAATATTTGACTGATTTTAGTGCTTAGCCAATCAAAATTGAAGTATCTACTGCAATTAGGATTTTATCTTTAGTTAAGATTTCTATAACAGGGCCCAGAGCTTAAAATATTAGAATTTCTACATCAATATGCATATTCAACAATTAGTATGATTAAAGGCTGATTTATGACGACCAGTTATGCTGGATTGTACTAGACCTTAAACTTCTTTAATTACCGCGTTGTTTTAGAAGACAGTCCACCTATTTAGATATTTGTTGAAATTGTAATGAAATTGGTACCAAATAACACTTGATTTGGACCTTTAACATTGTTATATTATTGACGTATTTGCCTTTGGGCCGTTCCGACCTACGATTATGGTTGCTGGCTTGAAGTAAAAGGAAATTCAAAAAACTTTATTGCGTCATAGATATTTTATCAAAAACAAAGTGTGGCTATTATTCGATTGATTGCCATTGTCAACATTTATTTATACGCTTTCATTGTTGTAGAAAAGTTATTTGATCTTTATTTATTCTACATTGTTGAGTAGTTCCTATTAAACCATTTGGTTGAAAGTAGAAAAATTATAAATATTTTCGACTAACGTTGTTTAGATCTGTTCAAATGGAGTTGCTGGGCCTAGCTGTATGAAAGAAACTTGCAAATGTCGCGCCCCCTTCTCTAGTGCAAGTATTCGACATTCATAAGTACTTCACATTTCAGAACAAATCTCGCTGACACGCCCTGGACTTGCTTATCGTCAGGAAAGAGGAACTGGTAGTTCATAGTTTTTCTGATGTCAGCTCATTTGTCGGTTAGTGGTTTCATAGATATACCCAATCAACCTAATCTAAAGTACATATAAAATATGTGCATGCCTCGACTGCGTAAAGAATGAAATTAAAGGTAATTTGATGACTGAAATGATAAATGATAAAGTTTAACATTTTTCTTTAGAGGCTATTTTAGACAACATGCAAGTCCATTCGATATAGATCCATAACAGAATGGTTAGAAGTGGACATTTTGATTTCTAAACAGAAACAAGGTCGAATTCGTATATTAAATTTCTGTAGGGACGACCAGTGGCTAACATTTGTATATTCGACTTTCAAATATCTAATTGGTCAAATATTACCACTGATTATAATGATTGGTTAATAAGCCAAATGATGCAATAAGTGGTCAGGTGATTTTTTTTGTTTTCTCATAGAACCACCTTTGTTTACCATATTATAAATGTTTTTATGTGTCAACACATCACTCGTCCTATTAAAGTGCGAGGGGTATGACTTCTCTTCAAAATAATGCGATTATTAATTTAAAGAGCAAAAATTCTGCCGTTCCTCCCTTAATTAAGATATTTTGCTCAGTATTATTCTTGTACAAATCAAATTTTCAAGATTGATCTTACTACACTGACGAATCTATAAAACCAGATACCACAACTGTTACTGTGCCTTTAAGAACAGACACTTAATTCCGTTCACTAACTGCTAAAACAAATACCACTAGAGCTTTCCTTGGAATCTATAGGAAAATCATCCAATTGAATTTACAAACACAACTGTTATCTTAGATAACACAACCATAATATATTATTATGTCTGCGACAAAAATGTAATAAATTGATATTTACGAATTTTATTATTCTCAAATTAATCATCTATATGTGAGTATATGAATTTTAGAGGTGGTATGTGAAAGAAATTTATTCATTGGTGAGCGTCAGACAATGTTCCAACAAAAGATAACACCTAATGTAGAATTTCAAACTTATGATTATTCTCAATCAAAAAACGCGGTTCGGAAAATTATTTTAGAAACGGTTATTTAACAATCTGAATTTAGCTTAATCTGGCGAGGTTTAAAACTAATGGTAGACACACATCAATGTGGTTGTATATCGTTCAAAGCATGGCCTTTACAAGTTGGTGCAGTCGGGTATTTTGTGTGTTAAAACTTAGCTAGATTCATAACAACTAACTGAGAGGGAGAGAGAGAAATGGGGTTTAACGTCCACTCAATACAAACTAGGCCATTTCGGGATCAACATAGGGTTTAATTTATTTCAATAATTCGCTTGCGCATAGGGATCTTTAACAGTGGGAGGAAATCGGGGGGCCCGGAGAAAACCCCCGAGGTTGTACAGGCACCCCTACTCCTTGTCACGTACAACCGGGGATTCGAAACAACAACTAATTGACTTCCTTGGATCCTCGCGGGACATGTTGCCCAGTAAAATCTTGTTCATGTTCTGGTGGTAACGCATAGTCGTCGATTGTTTTTGGAGTGGATAAATAAAATAAATGACTAAACTTTTAGATAATCTTTTTTCTGGAATAAGTTATAAATAACGTTGATCGCCGCTTTTCGACTTTACGCCAATTTTAAAGTTAAAAGAAGGTGGGCGGAAATCCCGAGGCTTTTACAATGACTGTGTTAATAGAATGAATTGGAGGAAGTTGTTTTTTTCTGTGTTTTTAATGGTCATATTACCGCAATCTGTCTCTTCGTCTGTCTGACTCCGGGCGTAAAATGGCGTGATACATATAATTTTAGTTATTGGCTCAAACTCTGGGTTTTGTTTCCAGCTAATACGGGACACTGCGGAAGAGTATGAATATTGATGCTGTAGGCAAGAAATATTTTCTTTTGTATAATCAAATCGCATTGATTAAATGTTGTTAACGTTGCAACAGGGCTTGGTACTAATGTACATTAAAGCAAAATATTAAAACGGAAGCTACACGTTTTAACAATGCTTTTGTCATTGAAATCGATATAGGTGCGGGGTTCATGACGATATTGACAAGTATGGCGGATTTGGTGGACTCAAATGACATGTTTCACCATTGCAGCTTAAAACCAAGA
Source organism: Patella ulyssiponensis (assembly GCA_963678685.1). Classification (NCBI taxonomy): domain Eukaryota; kingdom Metazoa; phylum Mollusca; class Gastropoda; family Patellidae; genus Patella; species Patella ulyssiponensis. The sequence continues at coordinate 22,883,879 of OY783230.1, read as the reverse complement.
TTAATTCATTACATTCACGAGTAGTGGAATTATGTAATAAACCATTCTGATAAATCATTATGATCAACTGCCTTGATATACTTTGATTATATCGATTGTCGATATGAGCACCTTTTAACGCAATTACTCTTCTTTTAAAATGAAAAACGGTTTGTCAGTAAGTCGTAAGGAATTAGGGCAATGAATCGGAATACAACGAGGTTTTGACAGATTTGTGACAAGACACTATTCACTGAAATATTACTGATCGTTTTTAATAAAAGATGGTATAACAATTGATGTCAATAACTCATCAATACATAATCCCAACGACACGCGAACTTAATTTTATAACCCGGAATCCGATATTTCTGTTTTCCCACCTTTTGTTTTGGTGGCATTTAGATAGTCCATTTAAGAATACACATCACATATTTTAACCATTGTAAGCATAGTTGATGTTAAACTGGTGGGCAAATTCTGTTATACGGCTCATTATTGAAATAACTCGATTTCGATTACTTTGGATGGTTGTGAGGGTTATGGTAACTGAAAAATACTATTATGTTTAAATGCATTACATAATTAACCATATACATTAATTTCTTATTAAACGGGTAATTGTGTCGTCTGCTAGGCTGTTTCAGTTCCGGGAAAATAATGATCTATAGACAAATTAAGTAATTTTATATTTCAACTATATACCCGTGTTCTCATTCCGTTCTACCCCACTTTACCCTGGGTTATCTATAGGGTTCCCACGATTTGAAATTATCTGCCCTGGCCTTGATTGAAGATACAGTCTACGAACCAATCAAAAACAACTTACAAACCAGCGGTTTCGCCTTCGTTACCATAACCAGGGGTTAGTGGGGTAGAACGGAATGAAACCGCTGAGGATACCGAGGATAAAGTCTATTATGAGCTATTACCAGTCTCCATTAAATATGAAACGTAAGCATATAGATGGTTGTTTTCGGTAACTCAAGTCACACGAAATTTCTTACACTTACATAATTTACTTTATTTCCCCATTATTATTGCCGATTGTTTAAGCGGATGAGCATTAACCACTTACGGACTGGCGGTGGTACAACACCAATGAACCGTGTGTTAAAAAACTTGTTTCTGTAGTTTTCGGATCTAGAACTAAAAGATACATAATCACGAATAAAATTCAGCTCATCAGTTACTACATGTAACTATAAACATCGTAGATAAAACATGGTCAGTTCTAGTTTTACACAGGCCGTATTTCTTAACGTATCATCTTGAAACTTTGCACACATATCCCTTATACCCTGAGGATCATCCCTATTGTTTATGGTGAATGCCCAACCCCCAGCATCAGAGCCACGCCCATTTTTCTGTGTGTAGTATACAGACCGTAATTCTAAATGGATCGTCTTGGAAAATTTTCATACTTATACCCAAAGGATGACCTCTATTATTGGTGGGTGCATGTCCGACTACAATTCTTGATAAGATCCTTTGCATACCTATTCTTTATAGGATGATCCCTATTGTTTTTGGTAAATAGCCGACCCCCAGGAGCAGAGCCACACCCATTTTTTGTGTGTATATGTGTTGCCTACTACAGACGAAAATTCTTTGTGGGTCATCTTGGAACGTGTCAGCTATTGATTTTAGCGCCTGTCCTGCCCCCAGGGGCAGAGTCACACCCAGTTCTGCACGACCCACACGGTTTGGACGGTGTCACACGTACCATTTGTCAATATTTTTCTGTAAATAATGTACAGGTTGCAATTATTAACATATTTTGATGCAATTCGGCATGATCCATCATAGGATTGTACCTATTCATATTGTTCCATATCCAACCCACAGGGGGGCGAGCCAAGCTCAATTTTTGAGTTTAGCGTCTATAAGCTTCCATTCTGAATGGATCATCTTGGAATTTGCATATTATTCCGTATACCGTAAAGACAGCAATTATTTACTTTGGTGCTTGCCCCGACCCCCAGGAATATAGACTTATTGCAGCGGTATCGATGCTCTTGTTTCAAATATGTGTAAGTCTAGTAAATCTTGTTTTTCTCTCTTTTTTTAAAAAAAAAACCCCAAAACAATTACACCCGATTTTGCTAATCTGTTGCATTAACAATAGCCAAACTCGTATTTTTGGAGAACATGGTCTTTACCCTGAGGGCATTGATAGAATTATTTCAAGTAATCTTTCTATACTACAAAAGACTTTACATTAATACCCTATCTTTGTGGGTGCTTACCAATCGGACATTGATATATGTTTCAAACCCAAAGCGTTCCTGATCAGCTACATTTATTAAATTAATTTCCGTCCAATCTTACTTCATTTTTACTCTAAAATCAAAATTGATAACTTTTTTCCGATAATGTTGTAAATCAAAACCGAACCAAGATCCTATAAGAAGAGATTATTTCGGAAATTCTTATGCCAGCGGATTGCCTGAATTGTTTCAGTATCCAACCTCAGTGATCTCATTAAGTGGTAGTTCATCAGGTATATAATTATTCTGGAAACGCTAAGTTTGTACAAGCAAACAGTAAAGAGTAGGACGTTAAACCCCATTTCATTCGCAAGCGCTTATGCTCCTAAAAGATCCTAGGTGGGGGTTGAATTAGCAGATACGGTGGAAATATAAACTTGCCGTTTCCTCTCCAAGTCAGTGTTGACAAGTCATTAAAATCCTTTTCATATCTTGGATTGTTTGTTTAAGATTTAGTGTTCGCACTGAAGAGTTACCTTGTCGGGCCATAGTGCTTCTCTTTGAAAAGTCACAAGCGTTCGCCCTTTCAAAAGTATTCATATGTCAAAAGGTGAATACAAGATCGGTGGATCACTTTATAAACAGTAACTAACTTGGTTAAATATCGGTATTCATAACCATGTTGGAGTAATGATGAATTCTTTACATTGAATAGCCAGTTGAAGTTTTATCAAATATTTATTCTTGTCAAGGTTCCTATTTAACCCAATACCCTTACTGCTACGAGTGACCTCATCCGACAGTATCTGGCACATGAGTTCCAATGAATAGGCTTCAAATAAAGACCAGTCAGCCGGCATTAGAAAACAGTTCGATGAAATGGGTTTGACTTATATTCTTCCATATAGTTGCTCGATGTAAGATTTCAATAAAAAGTTAAAACAAGAACAAAGGTAACTCGGCGCGAGTCATGCACATTCGCACTGTGATTGTGTGAGTTCCTCATGAATAGACATGGGAGGAATACAAGACGTCGCTTCCCCCCCCCCCCCCAGTATCTGGGTGCCCTGAAAATTTACACTAATACCTGTTTACAAATGCTAGCGTCAGTATGGTGATCCATGAATGTCAACGGTGTAATTCCTTTGTCATGGTCCGCCCAAACCACTTTCACTGGCCTAATAATCCGTGAAAAATAATTCTGCCCTGTAGGCGGTGCTCAAGATTTTGAAATCGGGGGCTATAACTGCGTAAAGAAATGGATCTAAAACAACATGGTTACGTACTTGTATCTGCCAAGATGCAAAGGGATCCATGCAGCATGTAGATGATTCACAAGGTTTGGAGTTATCTTCTTGTCGTCTAATTACCTTACTTTTTTCCATCAAATTCGCAATGACTTTTCACTAGATTACGCGGAATAACACTTTTAAACTTAAAATGCTACCATCGATACTACTGCTACTAAGACTTCTACTGAAACTTTGAGAACACGAAACAGGACAATGTGTTCGCCGGAATTTAATTTTTAAAATGTTACAATCGTTTACTGCGGACGCTTTTTGCGATATCCTAAAACCTAATATATGTGATATAAAAAACTCAACACCATAAATTTGTTTAAAATATAATAATGATTCCTGTCTGGATGTTTATTATTCCAGTGTTAAATATACAGAAGTATAATTCTTGGTTGGTTGAGAATGTTTTCACTTGGTATATAATTATGCCGCCTTTACACACCAAAAGAAATATTATTTAGTGCTCTCGCTATGTCAAGGAGACGCATAAACACAGTAGTTGAGTGTAGATATATTACGATCAATTGAAGATAAATAATATATATATATATATATATATATATATATATATATATATAATGAAATATGATGTTTAGCTGCTGGTATCATTTAAAGTAGCCATGTCTCTAACTCAATATCAGCCAAAGTCTAACACGTTAAAAACACGAATTATTTGTCAATTCAAATCAACATTGATGTTGTTATCACGCCTTGAAAAGGCAGGCTTTTGGTATCCTATATTTAAGACAAAATAAACATTTTAACATTGATACGCGAATCGTGTACCATAGTGCGTTTCAGTGTCAATTGTTGCCAGTGACCAGGAAGAACGAGGCTAGATATATTCCACAACTCATGTCAAATGGGACTTCATAACGTATCTAGACTGGAATAACCAAACACTAGAAATTTCTATTCGGTTGAGACTCATGCCGTATTTCGCTGGACATAACTGATTTGAAATTAGGGACAAAACGGAAACAATTGAATGTGAATCAGTTCATATACAATCAGATTACAATTGCGACTCATTTGGGTAAATTTCTAGGCCCCAAATATTAGAGATTTAGCTCCTTTGATTATTACGTATTATTAAAAAATGCAGCATTGATAAAACTTAATTGTATGGCCTCCATCCCTAAACCTTGGCGACACAATACGGTATTTAAATCCTTCAGCCATTACTAATTATCAGTGCCTGTAGTTAATAAATCTCGAGTGGATTTCATTTCGCAGCTCACTAGAGCTTGTGTACTTTAAAGTTGGTACCGTTATTGATTCGACATATTGTTCATGTATGGTAGCTTTTAAATATTTATTTTGTGCAATGGACATTTTAAACCAGGGCATGACCAAAGATCATTATCGTAGATAACAAAAAAAAATTCTTGTTTAAATTTATATTATTAGTTTTCGGCTATCCTGGTAACGCATGGGCTAATAAAGAAAAACATTGACAACATCCGCGTGGATTTTGACTAAATGTCAATAAATTTTTATTAATCAGCAAAGAACAGACTTTAAGGGTATGCCTTTTAGTTGGAACGTCATTAGATTAATGAAATACCTTTAATTTCCCACGCGTCAAAAATGTCGGTATATGATCCAATGCTGCGAAATAATATAATAACTAATTCCCTGAATTATTCAGCCCTGGCATTATTAAGAGAAATATCAACACTTTTCACCTTGTTATTGTCAATGAGAGAGAGTTGGGGTTTAATGTCCCCTCGATACAAACCGGGGGATCTTGAGAAAGTCCACAAGGTTGGACAGGCGACGCTACTCCTTGTCACATACAACAGGGGTATCGAAACCACACCATTTGAAACAATGACAGACCTTATGATACAGCGTGCACGTGCTAACCATTCGGTCATAAAACCCTCTTTATTGTCAGTGATTTATCCATTTGGATATGTTTTTAACAATGGGATTATGACGCAAGCGTTGTTTTATATTAATTTTTTTGGACCGGGAACTAGACCCCAACCACTATCACCTTCTTGTTCTTAGATACGACGCTCTTCGAAAAAAAAACCCCATGGAGCTTGATGTATACGTTTTGATTTAATATTTCACTGATGATTCCGCACTATTTTATATTATCTGGCAAATTTCTTATTGTAGCTAAACATATCGTATATAGGCAAATATGTAATTTTATCTTTTAAATATTGTTAATAAATGTTTGTTCCATTACGTCACTTTAAAAAAACATCACAGTACTGTAAAAACGTTGCGTTTGCGTGAGACAAGAAACAGTTTACTTTGGATTTGGGTTTAAATTAAGTTGGCATTCATTATTCTCCGTTGGCCTACTAGTCTCGGTCACCCAGAACCCCCAATCTTCAAGGTGCGGAGGGTCCGTCGTCAATTTTTGACGAAAATTACTGGATAATCTACCACATAGAAAACCAAATTCTCGGTTACGCATGGGTAATGGAACCTTTTGGCTAAATCATCGAAATATATCCCATATTTCATATCCATTATTAGAAACAAAATAGAGACAAGGAATAAACATGAATCACGATGAAGAATTAAGAAGATTGTGAGAGAAGCCATACGTCTGATTCTTGACGAGAGAAAATTACCATTTCAATTAAAACCTTTACAAACAAAATTTTAGAGAGTCTCATTGTTCACAAGCGAGATGTTTTGGTAGATTCAGTACGTGGTAACATAAAAAACTGGATAATCCAGACAATGACTTACTTTCCGTCAAATTTTGAGGACCCATCCACACTAATATTCGTAGAATATTTGGTTGGAATATAGAGACTATTGGCCTACTACTGTATAATTCAATATCCACTAGTAACCATCGTAGCTGGCAAAACATTGAATAGTCGTTCTGACGGTACGAAAGATCGACGTCCCATACACATTGGCGCGCACGTAAAAACAATAATTGACAGTTTGAATTCGAGACAAAATAAGGGTGTGGCGCCGCTGTTCTGACAAAATTTCATTCATAGTCTTTATTGGCTGTTTGTTGCTGGAATTTGTATTTCGTTGTATCGTTTTCTATGAAAGTTATTTGTTTTGAGAAACGGTGAAATTGAGTATTATACTTTCATTTCTATTATAATATTTTTAAGAGAATAATTCGATGTCATAGTTCTGAAAGGTGTTAAGTCTCAAAAATTGTCGGATTTAGTTTTTGAGATACGATAGGAAAACCTGTTCCAATCTTAATAACGCAATTAGGGTATCAACATTTTTAAAAGTAATTTTTTGGTGGAAGTTACGACCTTACAGTTCTGAAATTTTGCATAGAGAAGCCCCCAATGCGATTAGTGATCCTATGCAAAAAAAGCTATTTGGGTCATAAGTGGCACTTACAACCTTCCGGAACTATGGCATCGAATTGTGTAGTATTGGAATTCCTAAATCCCATTGTTAACTTACACACGTTATTTGTTAACATCAATGAAACCGCGATCAATCCTTGGACACGTTAAAACATTATTATGCAGTGGTCCGAGAACTCCTCGCCGACGTTTCTATTATAATCAGTCTTTTGATATGGTAAGCTGGTCGGGCCACATGAGGCAATTACTTACAACCAAATTATTCCTTTACAAAACAGATCTGTTTAAGTAATTCCAATGAGGATCAAATCGTAGTTATGTGTAGACTCTATTTGAATTTCGTTAATAACATATACATTAGTTTATCGTTAGAAAACTAATGCCACAAGGACATGAGTGGGTTTATTCTGTCTTTGAACTAACGCAAAATTAGATCATGTCCAAGATAAAACTATGATGTCATATCTTGTCAGATATATTCCTCTTTCCATTGTATGGCCACAGATCACTAATGATTTCTCTATTGACATTAATGTTAATTCTCGTCTCTTAGATCGGCTCTAACTTTCCCCCAAATTTTCGTTGGGTACAACGCTTTCTGCCACAGATGGAGCAACATGTGGCACACTCTTGCCCAAAAACATGTATGAAGTTCACCTTGGAAAACTTGAGATACGCAAGCTGGAAGTGGAGACAAGTAAACATGCAAATTTTAGGCCCTACATTTCAACGTAACTATCCTCACAACTCTTGGATCCCTCCGCCTCAATATTATGAATATTCACCAAAACCTGGCATTTTCAAACCCTTTATTTCGATTCTACATCAAGAGGTCAACAAAAATCGCCATGCAAAGGGGGGGGGGGCGGAGAGAAAGTCTAAATATAACTTTTGCCCTTGTTTCGGGGTCACGGCGTAGAAATATTTAGTGAGCTGTGTCCGTATTAACTGGCGATGAACATAACAACGATATACTCAATATAACAACATCAATATATATTGAAATGGTCCAATATTGAATTTAATTTTGAATATTATGGTTAAAATGAAGTTAGGGGCGTAGATTCTTTAGATTAAAAGAGCTCATTTTTCTTTACTTTTTATGTAAATTAATAGTACTGGTTAAGTTTCACATTTAAATTAATACAGATCATTTTATCTTTACTCTTTATTTAACTCAATATCATCCAATGTTGTACAAGTTGAAAACACCAATTATTTGTCAATTTAAATCAACATTGATGTTGTTATCTTACCTTGAAGAGATAGGCCTTTGATATCCAATGTTTAAGACAAAATAAACAATTTACTGTTGGTACACGAATCGTGTATCATAGTGCTTTTCAGCGTCATTTGTAACAACTCCTGTCAAACGGTGACGCCATATCTTATTTGGCGAGCATGTGCAATAGACTCGAATAACCAGACGCTAGAAATTAAGATGCGGTTGAGACTCTTGCAGAATTTCGCTAGTCAAAACTGAAACATTTGATTGTAAATCAGTTTTATACAATCATTATACATTTTTATATGAGTTGCGACCCGTTAGGGACAATTTCCAAAATATTAGCGATTTAGCTCCTTTAATTTTTATTTAGATTAATACATCTCTTAGGACTTATTCTATATAAGTGACCATTGACAATTCAATAAAAAAAGAACTGTCATTAACTATTTTAAAGACCTGTTCATATAGTATTTATATCCTGGACTGCGGTGTTCTAGAATCGCAATGGAAAATCTGTAAATGGGGGACATGGTGACCTTATTGTTTAAATTATCTTCTCTGACTGCGTTCGTTTCATCCTCAAGCAACGTTCAATTCAGAATTTTCATTTTCAATAAGTGAAACCCGGCAACGGTTCGTGTTAATGGCGCCATCCGTGGTGGCTCCTGTATTGAAGTCTGGTGAAATTAAAGTGAAAACGGACGGATGTTCAATTATTCAAGGTAAATAACCAATAATGTTCTGTTTATGCAGTGCGTGGAAAATTGTTATGTTCAAAAGTAATGAGTTCTCGATTATGAATAGGATATTAAGTTTAAAATAGTGTTTCTATCTTATATGCTAACTGCAACTCTCTCTGCCGCCCTTTGGACTAATAAAAATATTGAATGAAATTAAGTTATTAAAGACTGATAGATCGTAGTCGGCTATGTCAGAGCGGTAAATTTCCGTTAAAAAATGAACGCCTTTTGACTAAACGGGGTGAAATACGTGATAATGGTTTGGGTTATCCGCAGCTCGAAATGAAATGAAATGAAATGGGGTTTAACGTCCTACTCTTCTGCACCTGACCTGGGCTAATGGAAGACGGGCATACGCTATACAGTGTGCTATGAGGGAAATTTTGCCCGGGCAGCGGCACTACGGCCTACTCTTATATCGAATTCCAACGGCCATGGGATCTTTTACGTGCACTCCAATGTGTACACGGGACCTCGGTTTTTCGTCCCATCCGAACGACTAGGCAGCTGTCCTTGTCAGGCCCTCCTTCTGCATCACTGACAAGGGGAAACCACGCCGGAAAATCGAGATGAACTTTCTCGGCCAATGCAGGGATCGAACACCCGACCTCTAGGCTAGCGAGCCATTGCCTTGCCCACTTAGCCACCGTGATTCCCTCTCCGCAGCTCGTCTTGTCTTTTTGATACATGATACGTGTTTTGTCGATGATGTGAGGAATTAGCCAATGAAAAGGTCTGTTACGGCCTGCTTATGTACAAAAAGTTTGTACATCAATCAAATGGCTGACGTTATAGGGCCAAAAGTCGTTTAAATGACCTGACGCGACCTTCCATGACAACTGGTCACATTTTCATGACGTGTAGGCCATCGAAAGTACAAAAAACTAAACGAAATATATATCTGTATTTTGATCAGATTGACAAAAAAAAAAAAATTTGACATTTTATTTTAGTTTTCAATTGCTTGAGGATCGATGTTCAAAATATCTGCGGTATCTGGTGTTAGATTTGCGAGAGATAATTCTTCCCTTTCCAATAAGTATGCATGCAGGTAAGAACTTGAGCTAGCTCATGAATAAAGATTAAGAAGTGTTGACCCAGAATAAACAAATGGAATAATTAGCACAGGAATTTCAACCAGAAATTATGTCGGGAGCAGTTATTATCGGGTTGTTTGGGGAGGAAAGGAAAGATGGCCGGCTTAACTACTTGTATATGTTTGCAGTAATAATATATGCACTTTTGAGGAGACAAAGAATATGAAACGTTAAAAATATGAAAAAGAAATGCTATCTTAATTTTACTCCCGCAGTAAGTTTTTTGATTTGTTATAATGATTATTTTCAATTGCATTTACCTTTAAACATGCATTGTGCAAGAGGTAAATCTGCCTTTTGCAGGTCTTTCTTTAGGCCTGAAATATTATATAAACTATTAATTAGTCATTTATTAACATGAAAATGCCATAATCAATTCTCGGTGTCATCTTATCTGTCCGATTGTCAATGGATTTCAATCCTATCTGTTGTTCAACGTCCGTTAATGATTAAACGCAAAACTAGATAATCGAGACTTTGTTAATTAATATCGTGACAGTGCTAACAACGACAATCGAGGCTACAAACATTTTAAATTAAAGTTTTCTCGGCTTAGAGTGAATCAATTTGCCGGAATATTTCAGCATATCCCCTATACATACATCATCTAGTTTTTAACTATTATAGTAAGTAATGTCAGCACTTTCGTAATCTCCTATAATGTATGTTGAAGTACGCGAACTTTTAAATTGTTAGTTGTATTTCTTTACTTATGAAATGGATTGGCTTTAATGGTGTGATACAAAGTGATATTTCTGCTCCGTGTTTTTTTTTTTGATTTTAACTTTGTGTTTTATTGCAGAAACGGTCGATGTGAAAAGCGAAGATAACAATGTCACATGAACTTAACCAAACACAATCGACACGGGATATCAAAATGATGTTGATGACATCGATTATTCGATTTGTGATTTATTGTTACGCTCGATTGATTAATATATTAATATCTACTATTTACAAACAATGACTGAATATATTATTATGACCCCCGTGTACCAATATTGTGATACGGTGGCTCAGTGAGTAAGCAGGAAATATTGTTATCGATCCTAGTGTTTGCCGAAAATGTTCCTTGGAACCACTAATCATTGGCCAACGACAGAGGTCCTGGGAATAAACGGTTCCCGTGTACTTATTGACACACCAAAAAACCTTGAAATTTGAAGAAAAGTGGTAGTCTCGCAATAATTTAAAGTGCGAATCCCGAATTTCATAGAATCTGAAAATTACAAGTTCGTATACGTATGAAATTTTAACGCCAAAATACAGAGGAATTGTGTATTTACCTTGTCTGAAAAGTTCAGTTCAAAATATTCAGTCGTTTGGACGTGAACGTCAAAATCGGACCACAATCAAATATCCGGACACTAGACTTTTTAAATAGTTGAACTTGATAAATGCGACTACATGCGATACCTGTTGTACACTTCATAAATAGAGAGCTTGCGGCACTCGGCACTCAGCATGTAGACGCGTATTATCCAGGCACTTTTGAGGATGCAACCAAGACGCCGGTCTTCAAACACAGAGCAATACCGACAATTGGAAATTTTTTGAAAACGTATCACAACGCTTGAGGTAGTTACTAGGGGCTAAGTTATAAGTTATTAAAGGCCTTTCATACAAAATTAAGCAATTTTAAGCCCCAAAATGTAACTGGGATTATTCCTTTAAATCACATCGCACTGCATGGCTCATACCCGTATTCAATAGTCCACTTGATACATAAAAGCAAGCCGTTAAAACTCACTGCATTTTGTTGACTTACAATCTGATTAAAATACAAATCTATATGAAGATCTGACAAGTAGAGACTATTGGCCTACTAGTAATTCAATATCCACTAGTAACCATCGTAGCTGGAAAAACATTGAATAGTCGTTCTGACGGTACGAAAGATCGACGTCCCATACACATTGGCGTGCACGTAAAAAACAATAATTGACAGTTTGAATTCGAGATAAGACAGTTTGAACGCCGCCCTGGGAGTTCACGTCAGGGGTCAAACAATTCTTTCAGAACCTAGTGTAGTAAAGACAAGTAAAACGAAATTTTGAACTATAAAAACGAAAAGAAATAGGATCTGTGTTTTAATCAGATTGCTTGACATATTGAGTGTGGGCGGGGTATTTTTATTTGGTGATTTTCTGTTTTCAACTATTTGAGGTTAATTTAATGTATTCAATAAGAAGTAATAAATTAACACAGAATTATTGGAAACTGACCAAGTTATTCATGACAGACCTATATCCAAACTAACTAATAATCAATATAACAAACTAGAAAAAACTAAAACAAAGAATGAACACCACTGAGAATATTCCATTAATAAAGAGTTGGTATTTATCTTACTCTTCACAAACTTAATGTGATTTGACATTTTCAGAAAATTGTATGGTTTGACGTGACAATTGCCAAGCTGCCAAATTCATACGCCAACATGTACAAAGGTGAATAACGTCGGCTGCCATGTGAAAATTGACCAATACATAGGAGAATAGAACACGTCCCAGCTATATACACTCACTTAATTAATTTCACCGCGATGGTCGAGATAAATTCCCGTCCTTGTGTCAATAAAACGAAAACTTATGAAACCCAGTGGTGGCAGCAGTATATTTCAGAAGGGATTGGAGAACCTCTCCCAGAACATTTTAACACATTGTAGGCGGAATGCGTGATCTGGAGCATATCCTTGATAAGGAACACAATCAACAGAAATAATTGCATCTTAGCATCGATCAGAAAGGGGGAAATTGGCTCATGTAGCTTCGAATGAAAAGTTCAAACATTACAATCATTTTTGAATATTTTATACCGAGAGACGAGAACGTATCTTGAGGGAATTAGTAAATATATTCTTAAATATTCTCTTTATTTACATTAGATACAGACAGAAATAATTTGTTAAATGTCAAACTTACTGTCTAATACATATATAGAGCAACTATATACACTACTTTGTACCTTGTGGTAATAGATTAATCTGTCAGCGGGTGGAACAGCTATAGTAAAATCAACAGTAAGTCATAAATACCGGCATCTTCAAAATACAATGATAAATTGAACCCTCGAAATATTGTGGGAATGCTCATTTGTCCGCGGGTGCACTAGTGCACGGGTGCATTAGTCCACCGATAGCTATTATTAGGGTTGGGTTAGGGTTAGATTTATTGATACCCATATATTTCTTACAGTGGCAGACTAGTGCAGCGACGGACAAGTGAACCCGCGGAATAGTGAACCCCTCTCGAAATATTACCTATACATTCATGGGGCAATGTTTAAGTTTTAACTACTGATGGGCAGGTGTCTATAGTTTGCTAACCAATTATAAATAAATAAGGAATTGATCATTAATATAGTTCGTTCATCCTATTACAGTTGAATCAATAAAAAAACGATGGTTATAACTGGCACATTAACTTTTAAAAAGACATCTAGAATTAGACAGGAATCATGACAAGGGTAGGGACTTGTAACATTAACAGTCGAGGAGTCCCTGGATAATGTTGTGTTCTGATACAATGATTTAAGCCTTGACGTTAATTTCGTTTTATACGGTAAAAGTTAGACCACATAAATGCTATTTGGTAACTATTCACTGAATAGGTGGGCAGTTCTGAGATAATATGTCGCCCAGATCATCTTCCCTCAGTTTGTGGCCTTTTAATGCAGGATTTAATGCACGTAAGAAACCTGGGTCAGCTTTACTAAGAACCTGAAAATTACTGAGTTCAAAAAGTTTGCACACCCTATTGCACTCGATTGCTTTACTTTATTTCTTATTAAAGATATTTTGCCATAAATATTTTATTGAAGATCCAATTTTACTACCACAGGAAGCATTAAATATATTATATCGGTTCGGTGATTGAAAGCTGTGGAACCATTAAGATAACCGGGTAACGGTTAAATAATAATATAGAAATTATATTGGCAACAAAGCAGTAAATCCACAACTACATTCAATCTTGGTGAGCAATTCATTTTAATACGCCACAGAATAAACTTCTTGGTTTCGTTGTTAAATTAATTATTTTGTCAGATACAACTAAAATCAGTTTTCCGGGTTTTTATAGTTTAAAATTTTGCAGGCCAGTCAAATTCTTGTCAATTTTGTGAATCTATGAAGCTGTTTATCTCGGTTTAAGTTATAAATATAATTTAGCACTATATATTGAACTGTGTGTGTTGCTTTACAAAATCAAAGCCTGTGAGATGCCTTATTTCATTGACTAACAGGCAATTCTGTAGTCGTGCGCTTTTGTATATTCTCAACCAGACCATTGATACATACCAGTTAAAATTATCTTGCATTGGTTTTGGTTTGTTTCTGTAATCCAACACTGTACTGGGTTATGAACCATCGGACTATAGAAACCCGGAAAGAATAATTCTCGAGCTATCACTCCCAGTGAATGGTGTCGTACTCATACAATGAACATTCTTTGCTTTCTAGAATGCATCATACCACTTTTCTCTTTTGGAACTTTCATGGTCTGTTTGTATATTGTAGATAACCATATTAACAGCAACTTTGTTGATCCACAGTCTTTGGGAAGGGTGGATACGGCGTCATTGTCAGTCTTTTAGTAATATTGGTTCTCACTCAAACAGATTGATCAGGGGGCTAATTTGAACAGACGTTAGGTTAGATGAATTTATGTCCACTTAGTAGAATGGTTCAAATGCATATATTTTGTCAGTTGACATAAGTACCTTTTTATAGAATGATGTATATCCGTGAGCTATATATGAATAATTATATTATGGATAGTTATGATTTGTCTTTTGCAACTTTTCTTCGAATTCTTAATTGTAGTTGAATTATGGGGACGGTATATTGGAACTTGGCCATGTTTGATAAGATCGAGATGTGAAACCATTTTCGCAAGCTCCATTGAGTGCTTAGTTCGACACTTTGGAACAGGAACTGGACCCCAAGCGCTACTCCTCTTGTTGGTATTGTTGTTCTTCTTACTGTGGGAAACATTTCTTCGAAAACATCATATGGCATGAAACTTAACATACTTGTTCCTTGGACAATTCCGTGTCGATTGGCGGGTATCAATTTTTCACATGACGCCATAATTCCATTACGGCGGCGATGACGTAATACTGTTCTTGAATCAAAGTGTCGTTATTCTATTAGCACCGTCACTGTTACAAAAGGGCTGTGTGTGATTATTCAGTTCAGCTGCTAAATAAATATCAAGATTATAGATCGATGGGACACTAAAGGTCGACCTTATGTCATTTATATCATCAAAACAAGACCTTTTACTTAGACTTGATGGAGTACATGTTCTACTTATTATCAATCTTGTATCAATACAGTTAAAGTTAATCACAGTAAATTTAGTCTTAATTAATTCAACCATAACCAAAGTAAAAGGTTTCGTTACGCAAGCTATTTGCTTCAGGTAAATTACCGCTAATTGCGTTGCGTTAGCTTAAGTGGAGGTATTACCAGGTAGATATTCCTTTTCGGTGTTATTTTTTGATGATGTCATTGCAATTAAATTACATTATTACTGCATTTCATGCATGTTAACAGTTAATTGACAAACCCATTAACGATTGAAAAGGCGTTCCACTAAAGACTGTAGAAATTATGCCGCGAAGATACAGAATTATTGTTATTAACATGAAAGTCGGTTAGTGGAAAAGATCTAGTTCGTGCTCACATCCCTTCTAGATGAAGTAGTTACTAGCCTTTTTAAAGCCTTGGAGGTGGTTGTAAGAAAAATAATAAAAACAATTGGGGATTGTTTTCTGGTGTTTTAGTAGGGTAAGCATAACCTGCCTTCTGCATGAAACCCGGCATTACTTACATTAAGCAATAGATGAAATATAACCTCAGGACCACGGATTAACAGCAAATATAAATGAATGGAAATCATGAATGATTCTACTTCTATGGATAGCCCATTAAGCTAGATGCTAAAAGAAGTCAAACATTCAATATCATGATCGTTTGTCATACAAACCCGTTTAAACATCAAATCAAATTAAATCTCACGATAATTAGTTTTGAACATAGAGGCTGTCCAATGCCTTACACATATCCATACAAGCGAAATTGCTTGCTATTTACTTTTTACATTGATGACAGTTGCTACTGAGAAACGAATAACTGACACGAACCGTCGCGGGGTTACCCATGTCAAGACATGACAAGATTGAATTAACCGGTCCTTGAAGGCCAAACGATCTTAGTCGAGGAAGAAAATTTAAGTAATTAGGATACTTAGCTATCGTCCATTATATCAGTCTTCCTGGTGGAATACACTATTCCTAGCCGCCTAAGAATAGTTTCAGAAAATGACGCAATCGGTACTAACATCTGGTTTGGTTTTAACCAATAGTGCATATATGTAGATAAGCCATATTGTTAGTTATTTTTCTTTTGCACAATGCACACGACAGGGCGGAAAGTGTCCAAATAAATAAGTATACAGTGTGTGCATTTTGAAAAAGGTTCGAAAACACAATAAAGCCATTGGGAAATCTAGGACAATGTGTTCACAACAGGAAGGCACAATTGAGAAAATAGTAAGTTTATCAAATTAATGATATAGATAATTGCATACTCTTCTCCACGCATGGCAACAAGCGTGACTTTGAAAGTATAAAACGTGTGTCGAAAATCACTAGAAAAAGAAATGTCCGTGAAGAAGATTGTTAAAGACAGATGTCACACATATAACGCGTGGATCATTCTTAAGATACTAATATTGTACATGTAGATGTCTAATTTGCAAGTGTTTCGCTTGAATAAAGTAATATCACGACAACCTTGACATGTCATGTCAGATTCGAGATGGTCAAAATAGAAACTTTACCCTCGAATCGGGGCTTTAGTAATAAAATATTGGTTTTAAACTAGCAGGGCTTCAGTTCATTAATGGAAGTCGATCTTCCTGTTTCATGGAAGGGTTTTGGTAAATGGGTTATAATTGTATTAGCTTCAGATCAAATATATATATATATGGTTTCCAATGAAATCTTCAGCGTTTGATTTTTAAATTGTTTTGCCAAGGTCAAAGCTGTACTGCCCATACCACTAAGATAAATGTACCAAGTTTCCAAAACCAATATACTCGAACATGCATCGCTGTTGATTTCAAGGACATTGATACCCTACCAAAATATTAAGATAGTTTGTACTTAATGCTAAGATAACGGTGCACAAGAGAGGAAGAGAAACAGAGAGTGGAGGACAACGAACCAAGTCACGTACTAGTATGGGATCCCAACCACGCCAATATTGTCTCCATAACTTCCGGCCAACCATTCATATGTATAAAAACAGTTTATTCAGATTTGAAACCCACAAACATAACAATTCGATATTATTACATTAAAGTGCATTAAACTATAACACATACTTATGGAAGTTACTAAATGCCTCTAAAAGATTACATTTAAGTGTTATTCTAACGAAACCTAACTATGTAGAAATTCCCCGTTATAGTTAATTCAGTATTTATATAAGCATCACAAAGCCCCGGTATTTTAAAGATCGGTAAAAAAAAAATAATAATCGTGTTTCGTAACGATTGAAAAATTAACAAAAAGGGTTATTTAGACATTTTATTTTGAAATCTTTATCTTGTATATCTTATTTTAGTTTCTTTGGTTATTATAAATAAGAGTCTTTGGGAGTTGATTAGGTCTGGAGACTCGCAGACATGCTTTTAGTAAAATAAAGACATATCGAATTACATGTCCGATTAAAGATGAAGTACAATTTGTTTGAAGACATTCACTTCCGGTAGCATGGACTTTATCTGCAAGTGTAATAGAGACGATTTAAGTATCTTTGTTACATTTAGACCCCCTTAGACGACAAGATGAATTAAACAGGCGGATATTCTAAACGGGATATGATCTTTTATAGACTATATATATCTAGGATTTCTTAAAGGTGCATTGAATTGTGGAAATTTCACAGCTGAATTCAGTCTCCATCGTATATTTCCTCATAGTTGATGGTTTTAAAATATTACCCTTTTCAAAATTTAAAGATACATTATGGGAGATAAGATAAAGAGATGGCAGTTTTCACTATAATAGTTAAAAACTAGATAGTGTAAAGGTAATTTGCTGAAAATTTCAGTCAAATTGGTCCACTATGAGCCGAAAACGAAGCGGGTGAAATTTTCGCATAGTCTCGGTCATCATTACTAAAATCATTAATATAAAGAGCATAGTCTCGATTATCCACTTTTTTGATTTAATTATCAATGGCCGTTAAGCGGCATATATGAATCTAATCCAGCCAACATCGAAGGCTAGCCTTGACATCGAGAGTTTATTATTGTCTGGATAAGTTAATTAATGTTTAATTGATTACTTAGATAACATTTCAGGCCTAAAGAAAGACTTGTAATAAGCAGCTCTTGCATAATGCATGTTTAACGAGAACAGAATTAATTAGTGTAAACACTAAATTCGTCAGTCATGTTTTACGATAAACATTTTCTTGTCCACCCCATAGTCATTTGGTTATTATTGTTCGCGTTGTATTATAGGTGTCGTTCCTTTTTCGATAACCCCATAGTGTAGATCAGTGAGAGCAATATTCCCATTTTCGATAAATAGCGGGGGTTTTCGCTGACCCACAATAATTTTTTGCGAACCGGCGTATGTCCTTGAAATTACTGGAGATCACGTATGGTATGCTTCAGTCAAGACGACATATGGAGTCAAACCACTAATTATTTCCGAAGCTCATGAAACACGAATGAAGTGTCGGTTATTTAGACAAACCAAATCGTTTTATACCTTGTTTGTTTTATAGATTGCAGGATTGTGTTTTTTTTTGTTATAAAATGAATAAAGAATCTGTTTTAATTTTCGTTTAATCTATTTTATGCCGCAGACTTGATATTTTGTTTTGTGAATAGAAAAAGACCCCTTGGATCTTGGATCGGTTTCCAATCCTTTGAAAACTCAGACGAAAATTCACTAACGGTTTCAAAGTTTCATTCTGCTGCAATTTTATTATGTTTCATCCCGTGGTGCTTAAAGATACATTATGGGAGATTAGATAACGAGTTGTCAGTTCTCACTACAATAGTTAAAAACTAGCTAATGTAAAGGCAATTTGCTGAAAATTTCAGTCAAATTGATCCACAATTAACTTAGAACTAGGCGAATGAAAGTTCCGCTTAGCCTCGGTCATCATTACTAAATTCTGTAAGACAAAACCTGTAGTCTTGGTTATCCATTTTTATTGGTAAATCACGAAGGAAAATATTTCAGCGAATCGAACTACAATCCAACAAAAATTACATGCTAGCCTCGACATCCAGAGTTGATTATGGTCTGAATAAGTTAATTAATGTCTAATTAATAGTTTTTATAACATTTCAGGCCTAAAGAAAGACCTACAATAGGCAGGATTTTGCTCTTGCATAATGCATGTTTAACATAACCACACCAGAATTCGATTTATCTTGTACTAAGCAACCAATAGACTCTATCCTTTTAAAACTCAGATCAAAATTCACTAACGGTTAAAAAGTTTCAGTCTGCTGCAACTTTAATATGTTTCATCCCGTGGTGCTTACCATAACCACATCAGAATTCGATTTATTGTACTAAACAACCAATGGACTCTATACTTGCATGACTTGAAGACCGTAATGTAAATATATTGAATATGACAGAATAAAACCAGCCATTCGGTTTACAAGTAGAAAGATTTTGTCTGGAGTGTTAAATAGGTTATAACAGACCTATTATTGTGTTTTTATATGGACAGTATAACCTAGGCTTATTTCTTAACACGCAAACATAAACGAACACTCCGCCTAGCATTAAATGGATATTGTCAGACATTACTGATGTGTACTTTGGATGCAATTTGCCATGAAGGATAACTCTGACAGTATGACCCTTTAATTCCCCAATGTTAGTATCACGCCGGAACATCACATCTGTATGTTTTATCACTTTCATACAAATACAGATCTATATTTCGTTTCGTTTTTTTTAACCTTCGATGGTCTCCGCCACTTTGAAGATTTATGGGGTCGCGTCAAGGGTTGTACAAGCGACAATTAACCATGTGGTGTCCGTATTTCGATTAATTAATCAGTGTCGGTGTTTCTATTGGCTATTCGAAAATAGAAATGAAATGGGGTTTAACGTCCTATTATTCTGCACCTAACCCGGGCTAATGGAATACGGGCATACGCCATACAGTGTGCTATGAGGGAAATTTTTGCCCGGGCTACGGTCTACTCTTATATCGAATTCCAACTGCCAAGGGATCTTTTAGGTGCACTCCAATGTGTACACGGGACCTCGGGTTTTCGTCCCACCCGAACGACTAGACAGCTGTCCTTGTAAGGCCCTCCGTTCTGCATCACTGACAAGGGGAAACCACGCCGGAAAATCTATATGAACTTTCTCGGCTCGAAAATAGAACTTGATAATAATAATAATAATAATGACTTCAATTGAGAAGGATTGAATATTAGGCTACCATAGCTCTCCTAACATCCAGCCCTTCATAGAGAATATAATATAGATAACATGATAAATAATAACCACAGTAATTTACAGAGAGTGTGGGGGCAAAAACAGTGAACTTTGCTTTGTTTTGTTTATATCAACTTAACAGACCACTTCAGAAGCTACAGAAGTGATTAAATGGACACAGATCACCAAATATTCATGGGCCACGAAACAAGGGCGAAAGTTATTTTTAGTCCTTCTCTCCCTTTCCCTTTTTCCCCCTTTTGCATGGCGATTTTTGTTGAATTTTTGGTGTAGAATCGAAGAAAAGGGTTTGAAAATACATTTTCTGCCAGGTTTTGGTGAATATTCATGATTTTGAGGCGGAAGGATACAAGAGTTGTGAGGTTGGTTACGTTGAAAGGGCACTCGGCAAACCTCGTAAGATTTCGGACAATCTAAACTCGGCTGTATGACGAATTCCGCCATATTGGAACTACTTTAAAGGTCCCGGATGAAACATGGCTGCGCCCATTCCAAACACAAGTTGGCGACCTATTTGGCTAGCGACCTATTCGACCGATCCAGCTGTAAGATAATGACGAAATTACACTTCTATTCTGAGCTGAAGGAATGGATAAAAAATAATATATTCTACTTTCATTTGATAGACATAACGTTGGATTTTATTGGTTGATAAATAGAGACTGTTGTCTTTACTCTAAATAGGTTTCCAACGAATAGGTTGCAGCTCGATCGGTCGAATAGGTCGCTAGCCGAATAGGTTCCCAATTTGTGTAATAGCGTCAAGTTTTCCTGTTAAAGTAAACCGGTAGCCGCATCGCAAATGTATGGGCGTAGGTACATATCACTTACTGTCATACATCCGAGACTAGATGTAGTTTACGGAATCTGTCGAGATTAGCCTAGTGGTTGAAAGGGAGGGCCGAAAATTGCAAGGTTAGCTGTCTCTACTTCCAGCGTGTCTATCTCAAGTTTTTCATGAAGAACCTCATACATGCTTTTGGGCAAGAGTTTGCCACATGTTGCTCCATCTGTGGCAGAAAGCGTTTTACCCAACGAATATTTGGGACAAAGTTACAACCGGTCTAAGAGACGAGAATTAACATTAAAGTCAATGGGGCAATAATTAGTGATCTGTGGCCAAATAAATATAGCCTCGACTTTCCGGGCAATATTTATTTTTAAATGTGACTGACGGAATCGGTGTCAGGTTTGCCGATAAATTTTAATTTGGATAGTATTTTTAAAGCAACGACAAAAATTATTATTGGTCAACTGAAACTGACACAGATTATTTCACTTTATCAGTCACCCAATAACACATTTGGCAGTAGATATCGCTTGTATGGTAAATTACATAATCTACTGCGATATCTCCATGGGAAAGGAAATGAAATGGGGTTTAACGTCCTACTCTTCTGCACCGAACCTGGTCTAATGGAAGACGGGCATATGCCATACAGTGTGCTATGTGGGGAATTTTGCCCGGGAAGCGGCGCTACGACCTACTCTTATATCGAATTCCAACTGGCAAGGGAACTTTTACGTGCACGCCAATGTTTACACGGGACCTCGGTTCTGCACCATTGACAGGGAAAACCACGTCGGAAAATCGAGATGAACTTTCTCGGCCAATGCAGGGATCGAACACCCGACCACAGCGCCATACCCACTTAGCTACCGTGATTCCCATCTCCTTTAGGAGATATCGCTTTACATGAATTTGATTGGTCAATCAAAGGGGAACTAATTTCTTTTAATTTAAAAGAAACCACATTTTAAAATAATAAGTAACTTCTTTTTTTGTGAAAAGAAACTGTTTTTATTAATTGACCTGGAAGGAAAAACTGGGTCAATATGTAAGACTTTGCAATAGGTAAACTGCTGTCCAAAATGATGTTTCACTACGCTGTAATGTAATCAGATTCAGTAAAAGTGAAATCTATACCAAAGAATTATATTTATTTATTTGTGCATGTAAGAAAGGATTGGGTGATAAATAAAATCTCCAACTCGTCTTTTTTGATATCAAAGTAGACTCTTACGAGATTCTCTATATCGCCAAATTTTGACGTGTTCGTAAATTCTTCAAAATCAAGTCGGAATCATTCGTCGCTGTCCATTTGTTCAATTTCCCACAAAGTTAACGGATTGTTGGGACCACGTTTTATTCCATAATAGTGTTGTGTATTGATAGGCGGATTACGAAATGGCTTAAGAATTGTTTTCGTAGCTTTCAAGAAACATAAGAAAACAGACATAGAAAAGAGACAGCTGCTATCGAACAAATAGATGATTGCTTAAAATAAATAAGAAGGCAGTCTACACGTTTTTCCAGATTATTTTGTCTTTTAGTCCAAGTCAAGGAGCAGACAATCTAGGTTATTGTAGTGCAAGCTGAAAATAAATGTCATTTAAAGGGTATGTGGCTCTATTCTTCGGTGTCTTAAAGGACAATATTGGTGCCAGTCATTATCACATATGTGTTAGAGCTGGTTAAACACATTCCAGATATACTTTTAACGCAGAGATCATTGCTACGATAGCTGAGTAATACGCGTTTCCCGAATCAGCAGTGACGTAGCCAAAGGAAAACACGAGTGACCGCTTTATACAACTGACTGAAGCGACGACTGATAATAGATACACGGCCGAATTTCTGCTCACTAATAATTTCTTCGGAGACCAAAAGTTGTTATATGGGACTGTAAAAGGATATCTGACAATTCAATAAAGCAATTGAATGTCATTAGATAAGAGAACACGAGAAAAATAGAAATAGTCCGTACATTCCCTTGTTTATTTTCATTCTATACCTTATAAAAACATGGTAATGCACGGACTTTTTTCTGTTTTTCTTTCGTGTTTTCTTATCTAGTGGCAGTTAGTTCTTTTTATGAATTGTCAGATATCCTCTTACAGTCCCATATAACAACTTTTGGTCTTCGAAGAAATTATTAGTGAGCAGAAATTCGGCCGTGTATCTATTATCAGTCGTCGCTTCAGTCCGTTATATAGAGCGGTCACTCGTGTTTTCCTTTGGTTACGTCACTGCTGATTCGGGAAACGTGTATTACTCGGCTATCGTAGCAATGATCTCTGCGTTAAAAGTATATTTGGAATGTTTTTAACCACCTCTATCACATATGTGATAATGACTGGCACCAATATTGCCCTTTAAATGGGTCTAAAAGCACATATTGATGTGATATTCGGTTAGCATACGACCACATTATTGTCGTTATCATCTGGTTGTTTTTATATTGATACACCATGTTTATGCCTATATATGTAATCGTTTCGATTGACCTTACATTAATACACAGAGACTATAAGGTCTTGAGACGAACAGGTATAATAATGTTGATGTTCTATGATTTTTGATAACTTGAACAGCTAAATCCATGATATTAAATGTTTTGTTTACTAAACCTTAGCATGGCCAAACAAATTCTAATGATTGCCTGATAATTACCTAATGAGTTGTTATTCTTATACCGATTTTAGTGCATTATAAATGTTTCATTACCGGAAAAAGTAAAAATATGCGACAGCTCTTGTTGACCACACTGACGGTTTAGCTGCTATATGTGCGTATCTTTAAAATATTTATTGTAATTTCTAATCAATTAGGTTCAGTGAAATACATGAACAGTCCAGTTTGAACAAAAGTAGTTTACGTATTTTGTTGTTTGTGAATCAACCGTAAATTACTTCGCTATTGTCTTATATTTGTCTTTCTTTGTTGATTACAAATGGCACCCTAAACCAGAGTACACGACTCGTGTACTGATTTTAAATTGTCCATTGTGTCTTAAATATTGGATATTAGGAATCCATATTTTCACTGCAAAATAATAACATCAATATTGATTGAATTGGACCAATATTGAATTATAATTTGTATTTTTAATTTCTAATGTCATGAAAAATATAGTTAGATATTTAGTTCCTTTAATATTCTGCTGGGGTTTTTGGGGTTTTTTTTTATGAAAGTTGAATCTTTAAACGTTCAATTTTATTCCATATTTACACTACTATGATGAATTGAAAATCTGTGAACATTCGACTTCCTCTGTCAGCAGATGATATTTAGTGACGTGATCAAAAACAACGTAGTGCCATATATAATAGTCGCTAAAATATTTTGATGGGTGCACGTCAAAGGTCAAAGGTTGTTGACGCAAGCGGATTAGCGTGCATCACAAGTTTAAACTTCTTTAAATGATGTGTTACCTGTAATGCCGGTAATTTGGACCAGGATTTGGCCACCAAGCGCTACTCATCTGCATGTTTTCCTGGGGGGGTCTGAATATACTTGGACCCCCCCAAAATTTGGCAGAATAAAGTGCCCGAAATCTAATAAAACACTAATTTTAGGACTGGAATAGCAGTAAAACGCGTTTGCGGCCATCAAATATTCCAAAATTTTCTTGGGGGGTCCATACAAGGTCAGCTCCGCTTCTTCGCCCCGCGAAGAAAACAAACTGGCCGCAGCCCGTAAACCTGCTTCGGGCATTTCTAGTTTTGCTTCCCTAACTTTCTAATAAAACACTAATTTCACTTTTCTTTTAATTGAATACCACGAATTTATACTGAGTTGACTTGATTAAAACATTTTGTCTGGGGCCACTCTACTTTGTGCGACATTTTCGGGCATCGATTATTACTTGTGAATGCAACTGCAACAGTGTGATTGGATGGTTGGAATCAGAGTGGGATTTCGGTTACAAAACCATTGGACACTTTTGGAGTTGCTCACAGGCTAGAATAGCAGAAAACGCATTTGCGGTGGTTAAATTTTCAAAATTTTCTCCGGGAGGGTGAGGCTCCCATAGCCCGCGACGATTGATTAGTTGTTTGGAATTCTGGGAAGCCAGGTAGGCTATATTGAACCAAATTGAAGTTGCTGTATTCACAGGTTACAGACTGGAATAGCAGGAAAACGCGTTTGTGGCAGTTAAATTCTCAAAATTTTCTCCCAACGGTCCCGTCTTCATGGGTGTAATCGATTGATTGGAATTCGAGTCAGCAAGCCACCTTAATTAGGTAATATTAGACCACTTTGAAATTGCTTTGTTCATGGGCTGAAATAGCAGGAAAAGGTGTTTGCAGCCGTCAAATATTCCAAAATTTTCTTAGGTGGGGGTAAGCCACTCTTCTTCGTCTCTCGGGGAAGACCAGTGCCGCTGTCTGTAAACATGATGAACGTTGTATTGGTGTGATGTTTTAGTTTAACCCCGTAAAATATGCCAAACAATGTTTACAGAAGACTGAGACTTTAAACAAAATTTATGGGGGTACCCCCTCCCCCCACCGTTGCGGACCCCCCCAATATATATTTCACGGCTACGCCCCTGCTCATCTGTATATGTATGTGTGGATATACAGCGCAGGGTCCTGTATATCCACATCTTGTTGGTGTTTTTATTGAGGGCGACATTCTATAAAAATCAACAACAAAGGCTTCGCCAATTCGAGTATAATCGATTGGCCAACTTGGATTTTAATATGACGTCCGAATTCCAAGATGGTGGCGATGTATGAATTGACAGAAGGGGTTTATTTTAGTTTTTTTTAAACTAATATTCCTTTATGAGCTTCGTTTCATTTTTGTACGACTTCCAGCCTTCCAATGGCCGATTTTAATTCTCATTATTTCCAAGATATCTTGTGGGATTACAGCTGGCACTGGGTTAGGTGTGGAGGTTAATATAAAAAGATATTATTGACAGGTTTGGTGTTAATAAAGATATAATGGGAAATCCATGTTATGGGACCAGTCAATCAATATGACATTGATAGTCTTGTCTTGGATTAATAAACGCCTTTCGGAATTACCGACACGACATACCGTCCGGATATTGAAAGGGGCTAATGTCTTTAACCGGATGTTGGGCCTCCTTTGACGGAACGACGACTTCTTGTTTATCCCAGAAAATTAATGATTGCTTCATATATATCCTTTACTTACATAGATTATGTGCCCACATTAAAGACACAGTAGTATATCATTTTTGAAAAGGTCGATATAAGTTTTTCAGTCCAGATAAAGGATACGTCCGGGATTCCGTCTTAGATAATGTGATGATATCCGATAATTGCTATAAATCAATTTAAAAGGATTTCCTCTTACTGTCCAATAAACGAAAGATAACTAATTTACTATTTTATGTAAATCTTATACATAAATTTACACCAAAATTAACAGGAATAACATATTTGTTGCTCTTAACAACAAACTGTGGGGAGGTCGTCTCTGATTGGCTATCTTCCCCTTGACCGAATTCGTAAATAATAGACGTACTATTATCAATATGACGAATACATCTGATTTTTATGAAATTTTCCGAGACCCTTCATACACTATAAAACTTACTCTGCAATTTGCACTTACATACCGTTAAATATATGATACCTCTATTGGGACGATCTGTCCCACATAATGTTTTTGTTAAACATAATATATTATGCAAGAGCTAAATGTTGATTGTTATCCAAATTATTAATCAGACATTAATTAATTTATCCAGACCATAAGAAACTCTAGGTGACATCGCTAGCCTGCGATACTTACTGGACTAGGGTCCGATTACTACCCAACTTTCATTCATGATTTAATCACAAAATGGATAATAGAGACTGTTTTTTTATCGTACCGATTTTAGAAATGATGATCGAGGCTAGGACGAATATTCAATCGCTAAATTCTCGGTTCCGAGTCGATCAATTGGACTGAAATTTTCAGCAAATTCCCTTTACATTACCTATTTTTTTTTTTTTTTTTTAAAAACTATTATAGTGAGAACTGTCAGCTCTTTATCTAATCACCCATGGTGTATCTTTAAGTTTCACTAAGCCAAAAGGAGCTTAGGCCCATATTATACCGATAAAATTCAGAAACTGTAGGACAAATAGCCATAGGTTATCTCAATAGCGGGTCACTCTTAAATTCGTTTGTACTTAACGGACAATAATGTTCAACAATTATTATTCTTTGGGCCACTTCTTTTACCAACACAAAAGAGTAGAAAATGAACAGTTCTTTGAGGTCGGGAAGTTTGTTGTTATTTTATGTTTCAATCTAATTTTCCTTTATGGCATTTTCATGGTGACTTTGCTATAGCTTTAAATTGCCGACGCGGTCTTCTCAGGCGTATCATTGACGCATGGCCCGCGAGTAAATAAATATAAGGGAAATAACTCTATTCTCAATTTTCAGATGTCGGCAGCTGGATTTGGGATCAAGCCAAACTTTTAGAGATTAAAGCATCACATACTGGAATCTAAAATATACCCGGTTGAGCTCACGTGATAATGGATTGCCCTTAGTAGCCTTCTGCTTTGTTAACACTTGCTAACTCTTTGGATATTGATTGAATCTTTAAAAAAAAAAACAGATTGGAAATCAATTTGGCTCTCCTATTTGGTCATTATATTTTTTAGTCACTTACCAGAAACATTGATCTTATTCTGTTACAAATGAAATGAAATGAAATGGGATTTAACGTCCTACTCTTCTGCACCTGACCTGGGCTAATGGAAGACAGGCATACGCCATACAGTGTGCTATGAGGGAAATTTTGCCCGGGCAGCAGCGCTACGGCCTACTCTTATATCGAATTCCAACTGCCAAGGGATATTTTACGTGCACGCCAATGTGCACACGGGACCTCGGTTTTTCGTGCCATCCGAACGACTAGGCAGCTGTCCTTGTCAGGCCCTCCTTCTGCATCACTGACAAGGGGAAATCACGCCGGAAAATCGAGATGAACTTTCTCAGCCAATGCAAACATTACAGGCCCAGTTAATTAATTTTCTACAAGATTTTTCCAGTAAAACGAACACATTAAAGCTTTTCTATATGTCCATCCCTCCACGATACCACCCCCCCCCCCCCCGGCCCACACACACACACACCCACCCAAAGTTAGTAGAAACATGATTGTTTGGTACATATCGTTCGTCTATTAATTTGATAATGTTAAAACAACGGGTAAAATTAATGGATAAAACTAGATGATAGGGAAGATAAGAATGGAAAGCGTGTAGCGCCTTGTCACAAACAAAAAATAATATAAAATAGTTTTATGGCTGACAGTTTCTATAGTTTATTACACTGCGACGTGTCAACGAAATTTGACAAATCGCTTTCTAGCATATGTAGATAAAAAAATTAATAATATTGGTTATAAATATTATCTAAATGTTTAAAACAATATAGTAGGCCAACAAAATTGCATCAAGATTACGTCCATGTTTTTGATCTCATAAACGGAGTTACTGCCCTTATAGTGTATTTCATAAACCTTTGATATCTTACAAGAAACGCATAGTAAAGATGAGCCATTGGTGTTCGTTAAATATCAAACTTCTCACGGCTTAATTCACGCTAACATGCACACTGATTGGTTATTCAATACTTACTATAGAAAACAAAATCAAAATACTAACGCTAAATAATGTTCCGGTTTGGATTAAATCGGATTTTAAAAAGGCCTACCATCACAATAAAGTTTCGCGGGGAAGAAAATGGTGGCCAGCTTGTTACATAGCTGTACACTATACAGCATAGATCGATATGATTTCAATTCCACGATGTTGCAGTGTGCAAGTGATTCTTATAGCGTTAAAATGGTGCATCATACGTCTGCAATATACCTCTAGTGGAGAAGAACGAAACGTCGACTAGGAAATCGAAGAATAACAGAAGAAAAATGTGTAATGTGTCTTAAATTCCAACCTGCGCTTCTGATTCAGTTCAAAATAAAGTACTAGAGCGATTTATCTGATTTCGTTGAGTAACTAAAGAAGATGTGAACGAAAACAAAATAGTTTCCCAAGATAAAGAGGAAATTGGCCTGTTGAATGATTCTAGTTAGTTTTAAATGCAGCTGACTGTGTCTATGATCAAATCTCTACCCAAATATTATACATTGTTGAATGCAGGCACATATCGTATATTTTAAATTAAGAGATGATTTCAAATATGTCAGTTGAAAACCAGTTATTGTTAATTTAATAACATTTGGTTTATGTATATAAGCATGTACCCACGCTTCGCATATCACACAATATTTCGACCCAGAACATTAATTTGTGCTGTATTTTCGTTAACATTTAGCCATTGTATTAAATTATACAAATGATTTAACACACGATAACAATGATCTGTGATTAAGTCGTCTCGAGGGTCATATATTATTTAATCAAACAATATCAGATTAATGTATGATACGTTACGGTATAGTCAATATTCGAATCGATAGTATTACATCATTATTGGATAGGGTAAATCATACAACTGTTACAGGGGACAAAGCTAAAATTCGGTGATTTTACAATCATTTTCATAGGTCGAAAAACCACCATTTCAACTACAGATAGCTAATAAAACAAACACCACAACCTTGGCCAAACTATTAAAAAAAATGGAACAGCTATTTTGTCAAGAGAAATTCGTATGATGTAGTAAACTCATCCTACAGCAAGAAATATTCAAGAAAAAATTACAGATAAAAATAAAGTTTGGCAAAAATGAACACATGGGATTTGGCTTCACGTCGACACTGCACTTAACCTATTTGGAATTTATCCGGGCTGCGACGATGTTCATTTTCCATTGTGTGCACTCCGATAGATCGCCAATCAATCGATGACACTCCTATCACGAATTAAGTAAATATGTTTATTTATTCCAGCAATGTATTACTTTTAATTTATTAATGAGCCATGCAAAAGATGTATTGTTAAATCAAGAACGTTCGACTTAATCTAATCCCACATTTAAGTCGAGTAACAAATCCCAGTCTTTAATAATGATTAACTGTAAATCTCCTGTGTGATATATATTATTGATAATCATATTACATATGTTATATATGCCTCTATATAGTCGATATATCTAGCGATCAACTCGAACGGTAAACCTATGACTTCATTTGTATACGGTTTCCATTAGTGACCAACGACGCTTTGTAGTGGTATACTAGTATACATTTATAACCTGGTAGTTCACAATAATCTCGTGTATTCGGTACATATTAAATATACTCAGAGACACGAGACAGGTCAACTGAACAACTAACGGTAGATTAAAAGGCTACTCCGTGAATTTAAAGAGACAATTACTGTGTTAGTGATCAGCTATTATGACTTCCCTGCAGTTGTTTAGAAATAACGAACATAAACCTCAGGTGCCCGATGAATGGGGGACGGGAAAAGGAAAGGGGGAGACAGATATCTGGTTACCAAAAGCTCCATCATGGCACCAAACGTAAGTACCATAACGCACCAATGTAACATTATATTATGCATAACTTGTTTCATCAGCATTAAACCGGAAATACACATATGTCAACGGAATGCTATTACTGGGCGACCTTCGTATAGGCTTCATTGCTTGATTAAATATTCGGTTTCTTGGCAGAACTTTAAAAATGCAAACATATTATTATAGTTCTATGAATACTGTGTTACTGTTTATTTCTGACTAGGTTTCGACTAGGCTTCCTTTCTTGATATTTGATTCCATGTATAATGCTAGCACAACTTTAAAGATCCACAGGCAGCTGAAATCGAAATAAGAGCAGGTCTAAGCGCCTTAGTCAGGAGTCAGGACAAACGTTTCCTCACAGCACATTGCATGATGCCAGTTTTCACTAGCCCAATTGTTACAGAACAGTAAGACCTGTTAAAACACCTTTCCATTCATTCATTCATATGTTTTTCAAGCAATGATACAATTGAAAATACTAGTGCAATAAGGCAGACAAGTACCGCTGTTTGTAAATAAGATCATTTGACTTTTTCAAAGAAATCCATTTGGGGAAATTTTCTTAACTGCCATTTCACACAAAAACTGCCAAAAACAGTATTGTGTTGTGCCACAAGAACATTTAGGATTTTAAGTTAGGTTTATGATGAATATTCGTGTGTTAAATAACTTTCTGTTACTGCTGGCACAGAAATTCGGAACTTTAATTGCCTTTAATCTCTTAGACAATCCAATTGAAGCGGGTTGATATTGTCTCGTTTCTTTATTGGGTGGCCGAATGATTAACGCATGCGCGTTGTTTCATTAGGTCTATCATTGAGTTAAGTGGCGTGGTTTCGATTCCCAGCTTGTACGTGACAAGGAATAGGGTCGCCTGTCTAACCTCGCGAATTAATGAAATAAAATTGAACCATATGTTAGTCCTGAAAGGCCTAGTTGCCCCCCCCCCCCCCTCTCTTTCTCTCTCACCCTCTCTCGAACTAACCCAGTGAGTTCCAATCTCGGATGGGGGGGGGGGGGTGATGACCGATTGGTTAGGGGGTGCGCTCTATCGTAAGACCTGCCATTGAGTCAACTGACTTGGTTTTGATTCTCCGGTTGTACGTGACAAGGAGTAGGGTCGCCTGTCCAGCCACGTGGAATTTCTCCGGGTCCTCCGGTTACATTCCATTACTTAAGTAACCTATAAACGCGCAAGCGAATTAATAATATTAAATTCAACCATATGTTAGTCCCGAAATGGCCTAGTTTTTGTCGAGTGGACGTTAAACCCCATTTCTCTCTGTCTTAGTGGTAATGAGTTTCTTTCTCCAATCTCGGATTGTCGATAGAAAAAAAGAACGAAGTTCTAAATTACTGTAAAATAACACCACCTCTATTTGTTACGTATCTCCCACTCTACCGGTGTTCTTTTCACTGTTATGAATGGCAACTGGTGGTTAGTTCCATCCCATTTCGGCTTCTAAACTTAATTAGCTGTATTGCAGAAGAGAATCAACTGTACATGAATAACCCAAATAATCCAGATATTAAAGATACATTATGGGAGATTAGATAAAGACCTGGTAGTTTTCGCTATAATATTTAAAAACCAGATAATCTAAAGCGAACTGGCGAAAAATTTCAGTCAAATTGATCCACTCTGAACCGCGATTTCAGCGATTGAATTTTCGGCCTAGCCTCGACCATCATTACTAAAGTTGGTGCGATAAAAACAATGTCTCGATTATCCATTTCATGATTAAATCATGAATGAAAGTTGAGCAGCAAAAGGGATCTTAATCCAGTAAGTATCACAGGCTAGCGTTGACATTGAGAGTTGATTATGGTCTGGATAAGTTAATGAATGTTTAATTGATAATTTAGATAACATTTAAGGCCTAAAGAAAGACCTGCAATAGGCAGATTATTTAGCTCTTGCATAATGCATGTTTAATGTCAGTATGACATTCACCACCCCCCGCAAACCTTTGCCTATTGCCTTAAACAGTAATTATTGAACGTCGTGCATTTTACCTCATTGCCTTGTGTTGGTTATCGTGACATAGACATACTAAAGATTTATAAGCGTCTTTTTATTTAAAAAATCTTGAACAAACAGACTGTGAACATTTTATGAGCTGATATGATATATTTTACATAATAAATGACACGTAAATATTTAAGTAAGTTATTATTTTATATCAATATGTAAACAAACCTGTGATTTCTGATAATCAAGTGAAAAAATTAACAGTTATTATAATATGTCAAGAATACAGTGTCAAACTTTAAAAGGCCTTTGTCTTTATCACACACAGCGGAAGTGTACTAATAGTGTTAATCCCGTTTAGATAGTAACGGCACAGTTAAAAACCAACTCCTATTTGTATTGATTATAGTCATAAAAAGCTCACTATTCTGATAGAAGACAATCGAGGCAAAGTTATGTTATTTGTTCTCGAACTTTTATAATTTGCAAATGTGCAATATTAAAAAGATTGCCTTGGCCCATCTTTGTCGAAACGTATCGTATGCAATTGGGATCGAGTTATTGCTCTTGGTGCCGAAGCTTTCTGTACCCGCGATTTTTCTTCTACTAAGATGTTTTTTACTATCTTTAAGATATTCCATAAAATTGCAGCTAAATTTACAGACAAGAAAGAGCCCGATAGGCACATGTTTCGTTTTCCGGCAACACATTTGATATAGAAAAGTAGAACGATACACCTCATGTAATTTTCATTATAATTTCATAATCGGTGAACTAAAGGTGTAGTTCCTTTTTATTTCAGAGATGTACCAGTTAAACAGTTTTATGATTTGACACAGCTAAAACGTAGCAATGTTCGAGACAATGATCAGTTGTAAGTACTTATTATGAGATCATCATTTTTATACAAGACACCATAATATTCGTTTTAAACAGGGTCGACATTTTTTGTGAAACTGCAATGTTAAACAATAAATATGGTCTATGGTCCATCTAAATAAAGGATTGATAGCATAATCGAGAAATTAAACAAGTTTTGTGAGGAATGGAGGAAACGCGTCATGTATAACTCTTATTTATCTATCTTTCAGATTACCAAGACCTGAAGCTTCTGATATGGGGTAAGTTTAGATTATATTTATACGATATAATTATACTCTATTAATCCAAGATAGATCTTGTCGTTTGAGAGTCCTGGGGGTTGGTTAGTCGAGTGGTCGAATGTGTGCGGTCTAGATGGTGAGGTATGTGACAGAGTCAACTGGCATTGGCGTTGTTTCGATCACAGGCTTGTAAGCGGTGTATGGGTTTTCTATGGGACCTATGGTTTCCACCTACTGGTACAGATTCCTTACGCACAAGCGAATTATTGAAATACGAATGTACCATATTACATTGGTCCCTAGATGCATTAACTTGTGCCGCGTAGACTATAACCCCTTTTCTCCTCCTCTCACTAGTAGTCCTCATTGTTGTCTTGGCCGTGAAATCAATAAATGAAAAAGAAAAT
The DNA here is from genome assembly GCA_963678685.1 of Patella ulyssiponensis. NCBI lineage: Eukaryota > Metazoa > Mollusca > Gastropoda > Patellidae > Patella > Patella ulyssiponensis. The sequence goes on along the minus strand of OY783230.1, from coordinate 22,849,752 downwards.
AATCTTGGTCTAAATCAACCAAACATTTTTTTTTTAATTTACAGAAGTATACTCATCAACAAGTCTTTTCCCGCTGAGCATCCTTACGACTCACATATATCCAGATTTGCTGTTTTTCCTACTTTTGCTTCACCTCAAGATCCACATAGAGGTGTCCCATCACTGACTAAACAACCGTTACATGCTGAAACACCTGCTAATTCTTATGATGTACAGATCTTACATAAAACAAAGGGTAAGCCCTCGTTAGATTTTGTTGGGGGGGGGGGGATGGTAGTCGAACAAAAACTTTTACCGCCACTGTACCAAAGGGAATAACAGGATTAATAGCAATATTAGAGTTTCTAAACGCAAACATTCCGTTTTAGTCTCTCAATTAAACCAGATAATCAGAAGATATCATAAACAAATAATATGTCCCTAAAACTTTCCACTCCCACGGGAGGTCGGGTGTTCAATCCCTGCATTGGCCGAGAAAGTTCATCTCGATTTTCCGGCGTGTTTTCTCCTTGTCTGTGATGCAGGGCGAAAGGCCTGGCAAGGACAGTTGTCTAGTTGTTCGGATGGGACGAAAAACCGAGGTCCCGTCTACACATTGGCGATCCCTTGGCAGTTGGAATTCAATATAAGAGTAAGCCGTAGCGCCGCTGTCCGGGAAAAAAATTTCCCCCATAGCACCCTGTACGGCGTATGCCCGTCTTCAATTAGCCCAGGCTAGGAGCAGAACAGTAGGACGTTAAACCCCATTTCACCTCATTTCATTTTCCACTCGCATAGCTAATCCCGAAATACACAGATCACAATTCTATGGAATACAATAACTGATATTACTGAGCGATGTTTAGGCCAGGCTTCTATAATCTTTATCAAGTCAATCCTGAAAATTTTGTTTGTGTACATTGTTAGCCTACTGTAAAGACCAATGCAAAGAATTTGTCACCTCCCCGAAATTTTGAATAACACTAACCTGTTATATTCGTACCTTGTGACTGGTTGTAAAGAAGATAGTTTATCTCCTAAATCTATAATTTATGACAAGAGACCAAACAAGATTATCTTCATGTTGTTACATTTCGCTACAATTTTGTACATTTACAAATAACTGTTTACCTATCCCAAATTTTCCTTTAATTCATACACAATTAATCGCACCTCTTCTATTTATGCAAAAAGTACATAGTACCGCCTGTACTAAAGGAAAGTTAAAATTATTTGTATAAAAAAGGAAGCAAGCTGAAAACGTTAGAGTGGATTCAGGCAGTTTGTAATTTAAACGCGCCTAAAGAAACAAAAATGGTTTAGCGGGATACCCTATGGACCAAACTTATTCTTTCAAAGAAAACTGTGAGGTATTACATATTTTATTTTCTCCAGGTTCTGGAATCAGACATGAAGTTTTGACGTTACCTCCAGAATCAGAAAAGAAACCGTTGGTGTGGAATGGTGAAAATCATTTCGATCAGGTTAGTGCCCATGTTATGCAATTGTGAATGTAAATTTTGCAAATTTATCATTACATGAATTTGAAATGTTGATTAACGTTCTACCTGTTGCGTATCAACCGGGCAAGTGAACGGGCATACGCCATGGTGGTCATTTTGCCTTGACAGTGGGAATTCCGCCTATTCTGCAAGAAAATCAAATACAAAACAAAAAATCCAGAGAAACTTACTCGGCCAAGGCCGGGACCTAGCTCGGGACCTCTCGGTTAGTGCACCAGCATCTTAATCACTGAACCATCATGGCTTCAATCATAAAAAATACGATTTTCAAAATATATGTATGTACGTCATATATTTATTGAATACTATCATTGCAGATCTTTGTCATTAAAACTTCTACTGGTAATTGACGAGGAGACATTTGTAAAAAAAAATAATAACCTAAATGATTTGTGTAATCATGAGAAGGAGGGGGGGGGGGATTTTACAGTCAGAATCCATTTTGATGAACGGTATAGACTGCATTTATAATTTCTATAAATTCTTATATTACAGGTTGTAAAAACGCATGGAAACAGACAAACATTTTATCCTATACCTCCAAAATCTATAGCTCCTAATCCACAACAACGACCAATAGAACATCAGGTTTCAGAACGTACGGCCGACACGATGCGAAATGTCGAAAGATCTCAGTGGTTGACAACAAAGCAGTTAGATTATACTGGAATGGGGCCGAGCAACACCATTAAATTAGATAATATCGATGAGAAAAGGGAGCATTTTACCAATACAGGCGAAATCGATGATAAATTGGTGAGAATCGGACTATATGAATTTTTTTTTATTGGGTTGATCTGTTCATTTAGAAAAATTTGAATTGTAATCAAGTACTGATAAAAAAAAAAATTATTTTCTTTAAAAAGAATTATTATTAAATATTAGTCGATTTCTATTCTATTTTTTATGTTCAGTATCCCCATTTTGCAAACACTTTTGACCCACCAAGACCAGTGGAAGGAAGAATTGCCAGAGTAAATTTGTCACAGACAAAACCAGGACAAGCAGATTCCAACAAACCGCCATCCTACGAAAGGTAAAGAAAGTGTCTAATTGTTGTGTTAAACCTTCAGATCAACATGTCAATATCTTTTCTGTTAAATTGGTTTTTATCAGTAAGATAAATTTTATGGGAAACAATCACTGGTTTTATTCTAAGGCACGACGTTTCGACAAGTATCCTCTTATCGTTGGTTAACGTCTGTTAATGTGTTTCCCAATCACCATATGTCAACATATGAATTCGTTTAAATAGCCCTTTCAGTTGAGATTTACGTTACTTGTACCTTCGTTTTCGGTTGAAAATACTGACTGGCTACTTTATTTTATTTTGAATCGGAAGTGCTGTAGTCGCAAACATAAGATTTCGATCCAAGATGTTTTTGCTCCGAGCAATGTCATTTAACGTAGTAAAGTTTTTTTTTTGTTAATCTTATAGAATGATGACCGAACATGAAAGAGAAGAAAAAAGATTATGGAATGGAACAGAGTATGTCAACCTTCCTGGTCTATCTAAAGATCCAGGCGCAGATACAAGATGGCGTGAAGTTGATCAAGCCTCTAGAACAGAACGCATGATTAGTCAATTACAAAGGGCTGCTGGTGACAAGCCACGGGTTGATGCTCCATATCCACCCACTGGTCCACCTCCAGAGAAAGAGGATAGCTATCTGAAAGTTTCAAAGGCTGGAAAAGATGAACGTATCCAGGAAATGGAGGCCCAAAATAGATGGAAGGTCCTCGAATCCCAAACTCCGCGACATGACTTGAATTCTTTACACTACAAGTACGGTCATTTGAAAGATAAAGAACTTCCTTCAGCGTTCTATGGCCATGAGGGCAAATATAATGAAGAACGTGCAGATATGTACAAAACATCTTTCGATCCACATAAGCTAACTTATTCGATGAACAAAGATGAAATAGCTGGATCAGTCATAATGGACACTAGCAGATCACACGAAGATGCACTCTATTTACCCACCGAAATTAGCCGCGATAACAACATTTTGTTGAAAAGAAGCAAAACCTTCTGTGGTAACACACCGAGCATGAGTGGTGACATTCAAACCCCACGTCAAGTGTCTGTTCCTTACCAAGAACTACAACACCAGCAACGGGCTCAACTGCAACCCCTCCCACAGACTGCCAGGCCTTTGGTTCAAGAGAATGAATTTGTCCTTAAAGAGACTACAATGGGAGAGATCTACAATACTCCAAAGTTTTTACAAGAAAATAAAACACTTCCTTATTCGAGAAACGAGCCTCTTAATATAATGTCCGAAGAGAATCAAAACCTTCGAAGAGTTCGATCAAGATCTGTGCCCAGAACCAGTAAAAGTGTACAATTTTCAGACAAAGTTACTGTTGCTCAGTTGAACTCCGATGAACCAATGAGGCTCAATACAATTACTTTGCGTGGATTAACAGATGACGAAAAGACTGAACTCGCCCGATTAAAAAAGATCAATGTGAACACAACGCAGTATATGAGTAACCAGGCTGAATGGAAGAAGGAAAATGAATCTGGTGTTGAAGGCAAATTACAAGCCGAAGCAACCCAACCTGAATTTACAGGATATCAGCCGTCTTTCGTGACATCAGCATCTGCAGTACCAAAAATAAATAATCAGAAAACAACAGAAATTATCACCCAAAGTCCAACGACTTCCCGCCGACCAAGACCTTCAGTTCGAACTCTTATGAACGAAGCTAGTGAAGAACTACAATTAAGCCAAAGTGGACCAGAAACAACGAAAAGCTTACTGTTCCGACAGCAACCGGCTACACCTGGAAGCGAGTACAGAAATGAGTTCAACGGTACATCTAACGGCATAGTACCAACAAGTCTACGACGTTCTTCAAACTTTAGGTCATCATACCACAATGAGTTTCCAATCTATCATGATATGACCTTTAAATCGGACCCACGCTTTGAATGGACACCCGCATCAGGAACACCTCGACCACAAACAGCCCTTCTTCAGATTCAAGACAGCTTTTCTATATCTGATATCAAAAATAAATTCAACCGCGAATTTCCCGAAAGAGCACCAGAAATACGAGATCATAATATAATACAAGGTAAAAGACATGTATTTAATGGCGTACATGGGCAATTAATCCATGGATAATGCTTGGATATTGAATTAGTTATTTCCTAATTAACAACTCCTCAACAGAATGAACTGTTCCATCAATGTTCCATAAGCTTTTATTGTTTTATATTGCCTTGGCTAACTTGGTCGGTTCGTCGTGGTCCATGAAGTTAAAATTAACTGCATGTGTTATATCTTTTTATGTTCCGAGGACAGAAAATTTAAGCTTGCTTACACCGCATCAGTATTATTTGTAAATAAATTGCATCATATTTATTTTTATTATTATCATGGTCACTGGTTGTTTATTTATTTGTTGAAAGAAAAAAAAGTTATATGTTTTGCTTTGGTGTTGTTTGTATATACATACACTTGGTGTTTTACATTATAATAAACTGCGGATACATTAAACACTGGGTCCAATCCAAGTAATGCTAGACAAAGGCCTATCAAAGATAAGGCATCGAGTCTTTGGCATGAATCGAAAAATTGATATCAACCCGAGTACCCGTTGACCTGTTACACTATAGACCCTATATGCTGTAGAGGTTACCTTAGTTTGTAAAATATCTTCTGGTTTATGTACTGAAATTGTTAGTGACAACAAGAACTAGGCTAACAAGAATATATATGGAAGTTTAAAGTGGGGCAATGACATCATAAGTCTGATAATCCAAATATGGTAATCCCATGAGTTAAAAACGTGGTTAGTCGCTCTCCTGTGTGCCCATATAAGTACACTGTCTTGAAATCCAGGGTAGCGTCTGTGCAGCTGACCCATCCGATAAAGGAAGCACCTGGTCAATTTCCCGGGGCTCAATTCTGACTCATGCACGTAACCTCTTTATAAGCACATTCGAAGTTTAAGTTTCTTTAGATATCATTCGAGAGATTCAGGGGGAAGTTCATACCGTGAGCTGCTGCCCTGGCTCACAGGCCGGATTCAGATATCATGGTGAGGCGGTAGAAAATAGAGACCATTGGGAGGTTGGGAGAACACCACAGCCTTCCCGGCTGAGAGGCGAGGAAATGCCGCCTCTGAACACCAGCTAAGGATATTGAACTTATATTCAATAATATTGTAGTTACCTGTATTATGGATGTTAGATAGATATAAAAACATATTTAACGTAAAAAGTGTTCCAGTGTCAGTTAAGTGAAGATCGGAATAATTGATCATATTTTAAACAACGTGAAATCCGGACAAAACCCTAGAAGAAAATCCTAGACGATCATTGTCACCTCTGTGGCCTCGTAGGGTCACAGCTGCTTTTTGGTCCCGTGACACAGGATAGTGTTACAGACCCTTAACTCATAGAAATCGATAGATGGGGTAGGCGGAAAGTTGATTGCCCAGGCTAAACTTTCTCCATATATAGCACACTGTATGGCGTATACCCGCCTTCATTATCCCTGCTGGTACAGACAAGTAGGTAATGTTAAACCCCATTTCATTCCATTTACAAGGGAAAAATAAGAAATAAGACCGGGTGTAAAAAAGCAAAAAGCAAAGAATAAAAAAGGCCGTTAGTTTTTTCAAACAATTTCGGCATTGATGGACCCGAATATCGAAATATTAACAATATAAATGTGATCGGATAATGGGCCCGGAACCAATCTCCGTACTTCTAATCCGAGTGTCACCACAGGCCCGGGACTGTACAGCGCAGTGGATGCTTACGGCTAGCCCCCGGATCCATTCACTCTTTTTGAATTGTTTTGTTTGTGGTCTCTGAGTATGATGTCTTGTCCATATCTTTGTTTTTGTGTAAAATTATAGGATGTCAATTATAGGATAGATCATAACAAGGCAAATGAAATCAACAAAATACCGACTGAGAAACGGTGGGGTCCTAGCTGACATCCTTTAAACTTGGCAATTTAGCTAATGTTTTAATCTTTTATACATATAAATTAATATTACGTTAACGTTCGCAGATGTCTCAAAAGTTAGCTCTGTCAGTGAACCAACTTATTTGGAGTTACCTCCCTTGTCTGCGATATCACCTCGGTGGAAGCGGACGTTAAATAAAACTATTTCACGCACATACAGGTCTCTGTATGAAAAACTGTATAGGCCCAACCAGTTTTAAAATATTTGTCTTCCATGTCGCAATAGTCTATGGAATACAATTACTGCTTACATTATTAAAGAGCAACGTTTCGACCAGGCGCTCCAGTCATTATTAATATTAATAAGCAATAGGATTCCACGTAATTTTACAGCCTGGAACAAAAAAAGAAGTCCTGTGGGCTGTGTTTTTAAATACAGTTGGCAGCCAGGAACAAATTCCCCGAGAGTAGTGATCCACATCGAAATAAAAGTAGGCCTTAGCACCGCAGCCAGTGCAAACTTTTCCTCGCAGATTACTGATTGGTCTATGCAAGTCTTCATTAGTCTGGTGCCACGGTGGCTAAGTGAGTAAGCGTGGGGGTTGTTTCCTCTTGTCAGTGTTGAAGGACAGTGGGCCTGACAAGGACAGCCGTCTAGTCATTCAGATGGTATGTAAAAAGATAGGTTGCCAGGCAACGAAACATACGCCCACAGCAGCTAAATCGTCCGTGTAGTCAACAAGAGCTGTCGCATATTTTTACTTTTTCCGGTAATGAAACATTTATAATGCACTAAAATCTGTATAAGAATAACAACTCATTAAAGATACATTATGGGAGATTAGCTAACGAGTTTGTATAAATTTAAAGTCAATCGGATATTAACTTTGGCCTCTAGAACATCAACAAGATTGTTCAAAGTGATCAAGGGCCATAACTCTGGCAGTAATTATCGCAAATCTCTGAAATTCAATAGGATTCTACCTCTTATGACCTTTAACACTGTGTATAAATTTAAAGTCAATTGGATATTAACTTTGGCCTCCAGACCACCTACTACAAGATTTTTCAAAGTGATCAAGGGCCATAACTCTGGCAGTAATTATAGGAAATCACCGAAAATCATTGGGCTTCTTCGTCTTATGACCTAAAACACTGTGTATAAATTTAAAGTCAATCAGATAATAACTTTGGCCTCTACAGTGTTCACAAGATTTTTTGAAGTGTTCAAGGGCCATAACTTTGGCAGTAATTATCGGAAATTGCTGAAAATCAATAAGCGTCTTTGTCTCATGACCTTAAGTACTGTGCATAAATTTAAAGTCAATGGGATATTAGCTTTAGCCTTTACAGCGTTCACAAGATTTTTCAAAGTGATCAAGGGTCATAACTCTGGCAGTAATTATCGGAAATCGCTGAACATCAATAGACGTCTTCGTCTCATGGCCTTAAACACTGTGCATAAATTTAAAGTCAATGGGATATTAGCTTTAGCCTTTACAGCGTTCACAAGATTTTTCAAAGTGATCAAGGGTCATAACTCTGGCAGTAATTATCGGAAATCGCTGAACATCAATAGACGTCTTCGTCTCATGGCCTTAAACACTGTGTATAAATTTATAGTCAAACGGATATTAACTTTAGCCTCTACAGCGTTCACAAGATTTTTCAAAGTGATCAAGGGTCATAACTCTGGCAATAATTATCGGATATCGCTGAAAATCAATAGGATTCTTCGTCTCCTGAACTTAAACAATGTGTATAGATTTAAAGTCAATTGGATATTAACTTTAGCCTCTAGTGCGTTCACAAGAAATTGTGGACGATGGACGGACAGACGGACGAACGGACGACGAAAGGACGGACCGACAGACGGACCGACGAGGGCGACAGCAATATACGTCCACATTTCCATGTGGGCGTATAAAAAGGGTCCGGTGTAGGCTACACATTGGCGTGCATGTGAAAGACCCCTTGGTAGTAGTTATTCGATTTAAGAGTAGGCCGCAGCACCGCTGTCTTGGCAAATCTTGCCACATACTGCATAGTGTATGTTGTCTTCAGTGGTCCTGTCAGACGTTAAACCCCATTTCATTCCATTTCCGGTTGGTGCAGAGACATATAATAACCTAATTAACCTTCCGCTATAATAACCTTCCGTCGATTCATTCTTAATAACACATTGACATAGGTCTCAAAATGCCGTTTAACTGTATAGCAAAAACAATCTTGGGGATTATCTAATTCAGGATATAATATTGGCCACAACAAAATTTCACTTTATATAGAAATAGTTTGATCATAAAAATGCAGCCACCAACATGAGATACATCATTACAACTCATGAAAAGGGGTTTAACATCCTACTGTTCTGCTCAGAGCTGAGCTTATGAAGACGGGCATACACCACACAGTGTGCTATGAAAGGAAACTTTGCCCCGACAACGGATCTACAGCCTAATCTTATATCCAATTTCAACTGTCAAGGGATCTTTAACGTGGAGGGAGTATTTAAATTATATATCAAGAGTCAGAACAAATAACTTACAGTTGTCAATTTCCACATTATCTTATGGATTTTGAAATTTCTGTATCTGAAACCCATCCTTTCCAAAATATCTGTTTTGAAATCAAAAAACAACTCGAGGGTAATAGCATGTAAAATATACATTTATTATAAAAATTGTGTTGAAATTGTGTAATAAATTTGTGACATAAAAACAAATACAAAGACAATGTGATTTTAGCTTGAAGGACACATCATCACCATCTCCAATATTGTTTTTTGAAAATTCTAATATGGCACGAAAACTTTATTTTCAAGGTTGTAGGTTAGAAAAAATTGCATCATTTAATTGATGAATGCATCACTTCAAGCAAAAGCCATGGACAGGCTGTGGTTTAATTAGTAAAATATCTTAAAAGAAAAATACGAAATTAAAGATGTGAAGGCAATAAAAAATTCAGATAAAATCAAAAGAAAAAAAGATATTACAATTTAAATAAATCATTGTTCAAAGATTTGATAATGAATGAAATTTCATGCAGTAAACATCAATTAATAAATAATGCCAAGAACAAATTAGAAAAAAGAATATTTGTAAGACAGATCTCTGTGTCTATATTTAACTATAATTATCTAGTACAAATCTATTGTTTTGTTTAATATTGCTACAATATAACTGCATAGTTTCTTTTAATTAAAAGAGAGAATTTGCAAACTGAAATATAGAATCGCAGATTCAAAACATTGAAAACAAAATCAGTAAAATAAATAGGCTATAACCACATGAAACAGCAAAATAATTACTTTTAAAAACCATGCAACTTAAATTTTCATAATATCGAAAAAAGACAATAAAGAAAGGCACTGATAATCAGTTACATTACAATGCAAGTATAAAGGTTGTTAGCAGTACATGAAAGGCATTACAAATAAACAACATTCATAAGTTCATAACCGGTACTTCAAAAGCTTCACACAAAATATATTTCTTTTATAAAAATGAAAGAGGTTACAAGGCACTATTCTCTTGGACTGGCAAATTAATGATGTAATATACTGCTCCTAGTAAGTTAATTCTACTTGCAAAAAAAAATTATAGCAAAAAAAAAAAAAGATTTAAAGAAATAATAAAAAATTTGTTGATATTGCCATTATTAGATTAAAATAATATCACAACTATAATGTATTTGCACAACTTTGATTACTGGTCATTTAATAGTAAAATCTATTTACACTAGTTTTAGGATGGTTTAGTTCATGTGGCTCTTTATTTTTAAAACATGCAGTAGACATTGATATGTAAAAACAAAACACAACACAACACAGCTAGAGCCTTGGGCTTAACTTGGTTTTTTTTACAAAATAATATTGCTTATGGTAGATAACTTTAAGTTGAAACCCAGATATACAAAATTAAAAGCGCTAAATGCGGTCATCATTTCTTCTCAATAAGTACGAAAAAGTATTTCAGTTTTTTGAGGTCCAACGTTTCTGATCCCGAATACATTGTATTCGATTCAGATAGCTTGCCATGCCTTACCAAATTTGAGATATTGTAATTTATTTTGTATGGTTTGATGCAATAATTAATAAATAAACAAATGTTAAATCATTCAGGTCTTGATTTTCTTATTTCAATTTTAACAACAAAGTAATTTTCTCTATGATTCAGGGCAATTGAAAAGAAAACAACTTTTAACAATAATAATAACGAGACATGTTTCACAGTTTAAAACAACGTTTTGGGTTTTATATGTACATATAATATTAATATATCTACACTAGTATATATATAGGTTCTACCTACTATGTACATTATATATATGGTTAAAAGATATATATATATATATTTGTATAAAAACATTTAAAGAGTAGTTCTAACTTCTGGCAGAAAGGAGAAAAAGAGAATATAGACAGAAACAATCTACAAATAAATACTAAAAGATCAGGGGGGAGATGTTTATCGTTTACTATCTTGTGAGGTTCCAGTTATGTCATCATTTGTAGGTGTACATTAATTAAAATTTTCTAGTCAAACCTAATGTTGGAATGTTAACTAATATTAGAAGTGACTGTATGATTTTTGTCTGAATGAGGTCTAAATTCAATTGAAGACAACTCTGACCATTTAAAGGTAAGACTTTCTTTTTCCAAATGAATCATTCAAATGACTATGCTAGAATAAAGAAACCTCCCACCATTTAAAATGTATCAGTCAAATGAAACGATTAACCATTCCAAGGTCAGTTTCTAAATGCATAGTCAAATGAATTCCAAACCACTACCAAGCCATTCAAATAAATATCTATCTTGTAAAGAATATACATCTTTTCTTCGTTGAGTGGGCATTAATTAATACAACAATTACCATTACACATACACAACATCATTACTATAGGCCTGGTTGTTTACATGGTAACTATGGATACATGATAGTATATTATTTGATTATATGTATAAAATGTTTTAAGTCTATAGCAGTTAGTACATTTCTTGCAAAAATATAACCAGCACACTTCTAGATAAGGCACACACATTTTGGCAGGTATTTGTGTAGCTGTATGATTCTAGTTTAAAATGAAGTATAGCTTTTTATAATCCTATGTACAGTTTTAGTTTACAATTCCTCTTGAAGGTACACTCCTTGTGGCGACAAGATCCTTGATTCTTCACCTCTCAATACCAGACTTCAGAACCTCAGATGATTCCATAATATTGACACACTGAAGACGACATCCGGTCCCCATGCATAGACTAATCTCAAATTTGACGGACACATCCTTCTCGCTATTTTAAATAGTTTCGCTGAACACGTAGTTTTAGAAATCACCATATACATTGTACATGAGCGATTTGTAAAGAGCACTTTTAGGAAAATAATTACAGGTTTAACACATTCTTAAATACCACGACACACTTCATTTACACTGAGCCCACTTTGGTAAGATTCTTCGCCTTGCATTTGTAAACCAGTAATTGATCTGGTTAATAGTGAGTCCTGTTTGTTTGATTAGCATGGCTTTTTCATCATCATTAGGATAAGGGTTGTCTTTGTGATTTCGTAACCAGTCTAACATCATCGCTACAGCCTGAAACAAGGTTAGAAACATTGGTAAAAATCTAAGTGAATAAAAACATTTCACATATGGAATTGTAGTTGATTAAAGTTGCAACTCTACATGTGTTTGGTCTTAAAGACCATTTTTTAAATCATTAGTCTCCGTAGTAATGATTATTCTCAGTGGGTTATCAGACATTTTTTACTTCACTTATAAAAACAACAAATTATTGTCTTGCGTTTTTGTCAAGAGAATTTCATGTTTTTCTAGGTTGCAGTATTACCAAAATATGTAAACTTCGACTCAATTTGTCAACTTTGAGATAACTTCAGAATACAAATCTAAGTGTCTGTGTGTTTTAATTACTGAATGTCTGCTTTCACAATGAAGTGATATCACAGACTGTATGTTGACTATACACAAACCAAATACAATGTAGGTGTACAATGTGAACAAGGAGTATTTTGGTCCAAACAGCATTTTTTTGGAAACCATTTCATATGAAGTACAAGTCAGATTTTGTACGACACCTCTGCATCTATTACTTCCAGGCTTAAAATAGCCTGGACATTTATTGCTTGCTACTGGTGGGATTTGAACCTAGGTTTCTAGTTGAGCTCAGAACACTAAATGTTTGAACGGGACTACCAGGCATAATCATTTAAGATGGAATATATTTGAACATACCTCTTTAGGAAGACTTGGATGTTTCTTAGACTCAGCTTTGTTAATTAAACCTGATGAATTACTGTATGTACTACCACTATCACTCATTTGTTTCATCATTTCATACTGTGATGGTCCCATACCAGGCATACCCAATACTTTCCCCATACCAGGTGATACATAACCAGGATGTTGCTGAAAGAATACATAGTGTTAAAAATAACCTGCTTATCTTTTCGAATGCACATAACTATTATATATTAACAATAATGGCAGCCTCCATACATCACAGGCATGGAATCAGACCACAATCAATGAATTATACCATTTTTGAAATGATGTAAACATAACAATAACATTTTATTGACACATGACCAAAATTTGTTAACTACATGTACCATAGTTATACTTTAGATTTACATGCCATAATATCAAAGAGATAAAAAAAACAATACTGCATATGAGCATGCCAATGACATGGTGTGCTATCAGGGGACAGTGTGCCCGAACAGTGGCACTACAGCCTACTCTCATTTTGATTTCCAACCCACAAGCGTTATACATGTAACTATGTAATCCCAAGCCCAATGACTAGTGGAAACCCCGGCAGGTTTATTCATGTAAATATTGTACAAATTCACAAGTCCTCCAAGCAGTCAACATTTGACACATTTAAAATATTCTTGAGTCAGAAATTGTTTCAATAGAATTCATCATTTCACTAATCTGAACAAAGCATCAATTTCATAACCTTGAATTTGAGTGTTCACAAGAAATTTTGGATGAAAAACTGACAGAGGAGATGTCAAAATACCTCATTTTCAAGTGGGCGCATAAAAACAATACATGACTGGTAGAGATTGGACAGGATATTCCAGGACTAAATACAATTAATGACAAACATATCTAGTAACATCGAATAGAGATATGAAAAAATTCACACAGTAAAAATGACATATCCTTCATACGGAATCTGTGTGTACATATCATAATCAAGAGACATGCATCATAAAGAAGCCTAAATTCAAGCAAAGTTTAGTTTACTTAACCTAAAAAAATTTGTTTTCAAGTGTGTATTTACTGCATAAAATAACATAACAGAATAAAGGCTGAAATGTGTACCACAAGATGGAAAACACAAATTCAAAAAATCTACAGCTACACTATTTGTATTCTAAGTTTAACAATATTTTATTACAATAGGAAATTTTATTATACTAGCTAAAATTTCTTAATTCTGGAAAGGCATGTTTAAATTATATTGATAATGATCAATGTTAAGGAGTTGAACAAATTAATCACTGGTGATTTGTGCTGTGATGGCACTCATGTAATATTAGTCATTGATTCTATAAAATTGATATCTACACTTGCAGTGTGAGAAAAGCTGCATCTAGATGGATGAAATTATTGAATTTTCCACTGGCCTAGTTCCATACTTAAAATGTCAAGACTTTGTATGAGTCAACTGCACTATTTAGCAAACAGCCTGATACCTAGCTTAGCGAAATCGTTTTACTTCAACGATATAATTTACATTTTTACTGCCTCACCAGAACATAATGCATTCACAGTAGCAGTCAAATTGAGCTTAATGGGGTTTTCTAAAGATTTTCTTGCAGGAGAAATTCTCTGATTGCTGCCAAGCTTAGAAATGTACAAGTCTACGATTGAATCACATAAATCATATAATTTATCATTTCAGCTTAGTTTTGTGAAAAAAATCTATGAAATATATTGGTTAAAATTTGCCAATATTTGTCGAGCCATTTAATGGTGGGAGAGAGTTGAAGAAAAAAAAATTAAATGGCAGCATTGAACAACTATGCTTAAAGCAATCACATTTTTGCTGAATGCTGACACTTTACTCCTATAAAGAATTAAATGTAAGTAAGAAAAGTGCTTTAAGGCGGTAGTTATGTGGCGACCTTCGTTTGACCTACAGGGCTGGTTTCCACACGCCTAGTAAAGGTAAACCTATACACTGATATTTGATTTTAACATACAGGTAAAAAGGAGACATTATTCTGGCAGAGGTAGAGGTCACAGGTAATTAACCAATCAGTAAATGGATCTGCATGTTACACCACTAGTCTGTTATAAGCATATAGACAACAAGTTTACATTCAGTCTATAAAACCCACCCTACTTAACACATAATTATCTCAATTAAATAACCACAAAAAATCTCATTAAAATGGGTGACAATTGCAAAATGGCTACTATTCCAACAACACTCTGATGTGGTGACAATAGAAAAATGGCAACAATTTCAACTACAATGTAAATGTAGCTCTCGAAGACCTGTCACAAATTTTCTTACCATATTAGGATCCATCATATATTTGGGTTCTTTGACCATAGGTGGTACACCAGACAGGACTCCACCAGGTGGTCCTCCCATCATACCACTCATATCTCCACCAGGTGGCAGCATCATAGGGTTACCATCATTTGGACTAGGTTGACCAGGCTACAAAAATAATTAAATTGAATTATTAACCCTGAATCAAATATTGCTAAGTCAATTTGGGCAACCAATTCATTTCTGGAGAATATACATATCCAGTTTTTATACAAAAATATGGGTATATTTAGAAAAATACTTACAACAGTATTCCGCACAGCTCTATCAAACTTTTCACAGAATTCCTCTATGGCACTAAGCGACTTGGAGGTGGTTTTTGTGTGTTTATCCTGATCTTGCCTCATTCGAATTTTCTCTGTAAAAAGTAACCCCAAAAAAGTGCTATTAATTTTAAATTCACACAATAATAGTATCCATTTTATTTGTTCATTGAAAATAAAATTCAATTGTGTATTACCGTGCTGTTTCAACAAAAAATATTGCAAATTACAATTACTAACTTATGCATCGTTAAATAACTGCATAGCATAAGTAAATAATGCACATCATTGTGAAGGATGACTTCAGAATTCATTGATCATATTAAACCTCATTAACACAATAAAAACAATTACTCACCTATTATACACTGATGTGCATAACGCAAGGCATCCATGATCACACTTTCCACTGCATAGTTGCCTTGATAATTTCCAGTTGGGGGATTCCGTTGCAGAAAGTTTTGTAACAGTTTGTCGAAATCAGCCGGTAAATTGCTGATGAGCTGGTAAGGGAAATTTGGAGAACTAAAATTCATGTCAGCTATAATTAAATCCCTTAATAACGGGAAGAGCGGATGAGATCGGAAGGCATTAGATCTATCTGTAATAAGATGTTGAATAAAGGACTGTTGTGATGCTAACATCGGTGGACGATTCGGTGATCCAGTCTTACAACTAGTACAATTTGGTATTGTGCATGGTTGCATATGTGGTACTCCTCCCGGTGTCATAGCCTGTGGTGGCATAGCTTGAGCACCATGTGGCATTGGTTGGCCACCAGCACCAGCCATTCCTCCCATATGTTGAACACCCATGGGTGTCTTATTGGACATCTGCATCTGTTGCATTTGCATATTTTGAGGGGTTTGTGGTGCTCCCATCCACTGATTACCTTGTCCCATATTAGATTGATTCACATTATTAGAATAAATAGGGGTAGCCATAGAACCTTGTTGTCGATTTTGACAATATGGGGCTTGATCGAATTGTTGTTGTTGTGAAGACATGTTTTGATATTGTCCTGGCATAGAGTTTGTATTTGCGTTCATCATATGTGGATTAACACACGGACTGGGATAATTTGCACTCTGATTGTAGTTTTGGCCCATTTGGTTTGACATCATAGCATTAGCACCTTGGTTCATACCCGGCATAGAACAACTGTTGTTATAACCTTGTGACGTAGAAGACGCTATATCGGACGGTTGATTTTTATACATTTCGTTGTCCTGAAGACCAGCCATCACAGCTTTCATTTGATCAGTCATACCACCGTTATTATAATTTGCCTGGTAATTTCCAGAGGAATAGTCTCCAGTTTCTATTCGCATCATATTCTGATTATTGTCCATATAATACATATTGTCTGCATTTTTACCAGAATAATCAAATGTTTGCATAGACGATTGCGTACGACTAGACCCATTCCCTGTTTGACTAACACTACAACTACTTCTTTGATGATCGTAGGGAAGGGGTTGTTGACCGGGATTAGGCACAGTGTATGGAGCAATCTCAGGCTTCACATTCGATAAACGCGGTAACATTTTTGATTGCATAGGTTTCTGAGAATTGTCTCTAAACTCTTGCTCAAGGTCATAATTCGCACAATCAGCTGGTGCATCATAGCCTTGAGCATAATTTTGCATTTGACTAGTATCCTGGCAGTCTGGACTACCTTGTGGAGAGCCTTCTGCAAAATGAACAGACTTTTGTTGCTGCTGTTGTTGTTGTATACCGCTTTGTTGTCTACAGGTTTGAGATGACTGAGAGCCCACAGACATGGCAGATAGATTCGACGTGGAATCAGATCTTTTCATGTTGTACATGGATGGTTGTTCCGTCATGGAAGACAAGGTATATCCCGAAGCAGCAGTAGAAGTTGGCTGACCTCTGTTAACAGAGTCTGATGAGTAATAGCCATGGTCTAGTGGTGAGTCAACCTTGGAGTATTGAGAGGCAGCTGCTGGATCGTTATTGTAACCCTGTATGTTCTGCTGTTGCATCCATCTCTGTTGTTGGAAAGTTTGAACATTAACAACAGGAGGTGCTGGTTTACCAAGACGTTGAAAGCCTTGTTGTGAGTTAATGACTTGCTTCTGTGGTGCTGGACAAGCTGGTCGTGGAGAAGTGATCTGACACGTCTGTCCATAGTGCAATGTACCGGGTTGCTTACTGGTGGGAGACTGTGGTGGAACCTGTGCCTTTTTAGTCGCTATCTGCTGTTGACTACAAGATGATAGCGGTGATGGCGAGTAGCATCTTTTGGTGGCAATCTGTCCCTGACTGTAGGAAACTGATGTGGTTGAGTGTGTTCCTGTTGGCAGACTAGGAGATGGTAAAATTTGTGATGCTGAATGGGGTCTTTTTGGTGTCGGTGGAGTTTGGGGCATCTTGAAAACTTGATTAACAGATGACTGTGACGAACAGGATTTGGCTGGACTGTTCTGTTCTGAGGTAGACATATGAAACCGTTTACTGGCAGGACTACTAGAGGCTGACGAAGTTATTGTAGAAGTGGTGTTTGGTATAGAAACTGGAATTGATTTATTAGGTGTACCTTGTTCTAGCGATTTGATTCCCGTAACTGAACCAGAATCACTGCCTGGTCCAGATGGAAGATTCACAATTTTATGATTAGAGAATGCAGGGGTATAAAGACCAGTTGTTAAAGCTTCTGGTGTCATGTAGGTTTGTGGGTCCATATCATCTTGTTCCATTAGAAATTCCACAAAATCCAGTTCCATTCCTTCCTTCATCCCAATGTCCTCACAGATTTCATCTAAAAGTTCATTGGGTAAACGATCATCATCCATTTGAACCGGACCGGGTGATACAGGTGAATCTGAGTCAAAGCCATTTGGTTCAAAAGAGAGGCCATTGCTGACACAAACTGGAGGACTAGAAACTGGATCACGGTATTCTGTCAACTAAAAAATAAAGAAAAGTTATTAAATCCGGTGTAAAAAAAAAATCGACATTTTAATACCTAATGTCTCAGTTATTGATTCAAAACAATCTTTATCATATTAGTGTTAAAACTTACCAAAGAAAATTGTTTTTGGTTCAGAAAAAAAATTTGAAATTACAACATTTGGAAAGGCAATCAGAATATTGTTGAACTAAGGTCTTCACTTTTATTATGGACACTATTCTAATAACATAAATTTATCAAACTGAAAACAATCTTGTTTTATTTCCAGTTAATTTCTCTCGTGAGTCATATCACATGAAGCCGTTATCAACACTACAGGAAATAAAATGGTTGCCCAAATGTTTTTCTGGACGTTTTTTTCCTGCTATTGATTTGATTAAATTTAATCAACCTTTCAACGAATTTTACTTCAAATTATCAGATATTGAGCAATGCTTGATTGCAACATTTTTACCAGTGATATCAGAACAGAGCACAGAAATAGGATTATGCAACAGTTTTTAGTGACAGGCGAAAGAATCTATTGATATTTGAGAATTATTGAAGTTTAGGTCAACATCCTTCCCTTTTGTTAAATAACAAGCTGACACTTAAAAATCTCCATTTTCTTAACACCTTCACATATTACAGCTTGAATTTCTATTCCCCGTTTTACTCGAGAAACTTAACTTAATCGTAAGACTTGATTTCAGGTAAAACATTAGAACAAGTACTAACCAAGCGGATGTTTTCTTGCTAATTATTATTTTCTTTAAAGCTACAATAGCTATTATTTATAATTGAATTATATTAATTACATTAACAGAGTATCAAATTACTTTATTTCAATTTATGTTAAAATGTTCAACAAATTACACAACCATTACATCAAGAATGTGTTATTCATTTTTATTTACCAGTAAAATTACAACAATTTGAACCTATTAAACTTAACGGGATTATTTTGCATTAAAGAACAGTAGTCTACTAATAACTGCTTTAAATGTGTGCAACTGCTGTATTTAGTAACAAATCAATTTAAAACTACTCAACAAAACTCGTAATACATTTGATGACTTTATGGCTATATCAATGAATAAATTGTGATTCTGCCTGATCATTACTTTAAATCAGCATCAGAGATTGTAAAAAGTTTAACAGCTTTGTCCTATACAAAAATGTAAGGTGAATACTTGCCCATTTTCTATTACTTGTTATTTATAGAGGAAATGGCCAATTACCAGTTTCCTCTTTACCGATAACTATTTTACTAACTACTGAACTCACACAAGTTAATATAATACCCTTCATACCATCTTAGTGACCATTTTTTTTTTTAAAACAGTAGTCATATTTGAAACATTTTTTTTTTTAAAACAGTAGTCATATTTGAAACATTTTTTAAAACTATCTTAAGTTTTGTAGTCAAAATGCACCATAAAAATATTTACTTGGCTTAAAACCACTTTTCGTCATTGGAGAGATGTTTGAACTACCTTACATTTAACAATATAATACAAAATATACATAGAATTAACATTTAAAATTAATATACATTGAGATTTTTTACTTTAAAAATCTCTAGTTCTCAGTCTCTTTTGTGAAATGTAATGAGTTTTATGCATCATCAACATACTGTATCAGTGCTTATAAATAATGTTCTAGTTACATTAAGGCAGCTAATTCTAAAATGTTAATGTGAAATCTCTGAAAGTTATAATTTATTTAATCATTTTAATTTTCAAGAAAAACTTTCAACACCTACAATGCATATTTTTGGTAGACTGGAGAAATAGACCTTTCTAATTGCAAAATGCAATTTAAGCAAAAGTATTTATAGAATGCTGATAACAGATTCATAACATGCATGAAATTAGACTAATCTATTGGAATTTATTTTTAACTTCAACTGAGCACCGATATGGGAAAAACTAACATAAAATTTTTTTTTTTTATTTCTTCAATATGGAATTTATCCATTAACTTTTCCAGTCCATGTTCGGTTTTCTAACATGAATTTTACAAGCTTTGTTCTTATTCTATCTCATTACCAACTGCTTCCCATTGATGGAAATATCTACAATCATTCAAGTCCACTTCAACTTGAATTTCAAAATGATTAACAGAAAATGTGATAATCATTTATTCATATTTGATTATCAAATTGGGGATCGAAATCAACTGAAAAATACCTTGCAAGAAATTATACTGTTCTTTTGTAGAAGACTTTATTTCAAATTGTAGACTATCAAAATTGAATATCTTATTTCAGGGTGGCTTTTAACATCTACATCATTACATGTACTATATTATTTATGAAAAATTCACCTCAAACTAAAAGCTGATTTTATACAATAATAATTTTAGCTAATGTATACAAATGTAAGTATTAAGGAATGTAAGTAAAACATGTTATTTACTTAGAGGGGTACATATTGAGTGATATGACTACCCTGTGTACAGAATAGTTCACTTGTGGTAAATGGGCTAATGGGAGGGAAACGGCATCCACCAGGCAAACTTTTGAGTCTAGACTGTGTATAGGTGAAACACAGCTAACAGGCAGATAACCACATACCAACCAGCCTTGCAATTTTCCTTTAATGGGGTCAAGAGTCTGTGTGTAAATTAGTGATAAATGGCTTCCTATACACAGCCACCCTACCTTTATTTCATTGCTACTATTTCTGACAGATATCACTACATGAAAATTTACTTTAAGGTTAAGTGCTTAAGTTTTTTAACCCAGCTATACTTTTTATCATTTTTTGGATTAAGTGAGTTAAAGAGTGTTCTGTAATGGATTATTTGTTTATCAGATCAGCCTTATGATAAATAAACAAATTGCTATATTTAACTGATTTTATTATCATAACTTCTTAAATATTTCATACGCTTCTAGTTTTCTATAAAGACAATTTCAAAAGCCAACCATCTGACAAAAACATAAAATCTGAAAGTATATTAAATCAATAGGTTATTACGTATACTCCAACATGTACATGTCATGTAGCACACTTTACATGTATACCCAATGCAATATTTACCTATCCGGTATACAAGTATCAAATACCAATGTACAGGGACATGAGTGAGTATCTCCAGAAGAATTAAGAGCCAGAAATTGAAATGTAACCTTAGAAATCTTGTAATAAAAGACTGTCTTAATCTTTTTACTGTACTTGAAATCATGATTACCAATTCAGTAAGGATAATTGCCTTGACCCGAGGCTGTTTTGTTAAGACTAGTACCCTAGGGCCAAGTAGCCCACCTTCTATTGTAGAAGAGGTCTAAACAAACAAAGGGGCGGAGAACTAGCCAATGGTCAACAATAACACATGATGGGTCAATCTAGGCAGCTAACAACATGTTAAGTAAATTATTTCAGAGTTATCAAGTATGGAGAAGAAAACAAATGAAGTTTTCAAATTATTATCTACTCTTTCAGAAATTCATCAGGGTTTGCCCATTGTTCCAATTACCCAACATTACATGGCTAACAGTAACAGGGTGCTGTTGCCAATATTTATTGAAGCTGGATAAACAGAATTTCTGTTTTGACAAGAAGTTTTTTCTCTTAATTTATTTTTTATTTCAACCTGCTTGTAAGATTGTTGCTTAAAACTTCATTATCAACCATTGAGTATTTTTAGCTGCACTTATCAATGAGTTGAGTTTTAACTGTTTGTACTTAAAATTTCAACTAGCCTTCTCCACATTTAAACTACATACATGTAGAAAATAATCATCAATTTGAACAACCAAATAAGGACTGAAACTGGAAATAAATTAATTGGCCCAAATTTCAAGAGAATTACAATTTAAGGATTTTAAGAACGATAAAGACTGAATGTATGTTATCAAGAAATGAAGACAAAAAACAATTTTGCATTTCAACAGTTAGTTATCCAATTGAAAATTATATCATAATTTACATTTGAAATGTGGTTTAATGTCCAACTGTTCTGCTCCAACTGGACTAATGAATCCAGGCCATCAAAAGTTAGTTGTGACAGTAAAATTTTGTTTTAAGACATTGAATGCTTAAAAGCAATACAAAAGGTGTGGAAAAAAACCAATTTCACAACTTGGAAAATTTCAGTGAAGCAGAGAGGCAAATATGAAGACATGGACAGACAGATGAGAGCAAAATGGATGATATTTTTGAAGGTATAAAAAGATATTGTAGCGGGTAGTGTAGCCCCTGCTGTGTGCACTAGGTCTTACTCCAGCTTTAAATACATAGGAGGAGAAGTAAAGCCTATCCTCTTGCCATTCAAACATGGCAATTTTATCAAAGTCCTGTAAACACTAACCCCTATATTAATTATCTGAAAGAATTTGGTTTCAAAAAAGGAGATTAAAGTAGGGTTTGTTGAGTGATTTGCCCTTGGTTCGTTTGACAAACTTAATATAAGGAGCGGAAAGTCAGAATAAATAGAAACTTAAAAATACACGAACAATTTATCAGCTATGGCATGGCCCTTATAAGAGAAATGGTATATATATGGCTATTTTAACTGCTCTGATGAAAAGTTATATACCTTATTTCCTTGTTCAGATATATTAACATTTTTAGTTTCAAGATCTGACAAACTTATTATTTTTCTGCACATCTGTTAACTTGTCAATTTTTCAACCACAATCATTTAGCTTCACAATGTGCTTTGTAAAAAAAAGCAAATGGTCTTTTATGTGAAAAAAACCTATTGATGCTAGTCTCTTCCAGATGATTTAATAAGCATATTTAATGTTATTCATGATTGTTGTGTATTAGTGAAATTATAAGATGAAAGAAAGTATAATGGAGATTTAATATCTCATTAATAACATCCATCATGTAAATCAATCATTGTATTCAAATACTACTAATGATTCATTGTACTAATGATGGATTGGTCAAAACCATCACAATTTTAACTGACAAAATTCAAACTGACCAATCAGAGTATTGAAAACTAGTGAATGAAAGTAGCTTGACCAATCAAACATAGTTACTAATAGAGACATGTGCCAATGACCAATGGAATGATCTGAAAGTAACAACAAAGATAGGATCCTTATCCTCATTTGGCCCATTAGCGGATGATTAAGAAAGGCTTACAGGTGCGAGATGTAAGGGAGATAGGATGGTTGTTAATTAAAACTATTCTGGACCTCCCCCATGGGGAAACTCAGGCCTCTTCACACCAAGCCAACTGTTATTGCCAGCTTAAAGTGGACAGAGAAGTGATGAAGGTCCTTGCTATAAACAATAGCCTACAATTATATAAAACCTGCTCAGGAAACAAAGATGATGACTGATTAAACAATAATTACTAAACAATAGACAGGATGAAGAGAGGGAGTTAAATAACAATTGATAAAAATCAAGTTTTAACAATTAATGTGCATCAGTAATTAAATGAAGTAAAGTCAGTCAAGATAATTTTCACACCAAATTGATTTTTGGTATAACAATTAAACCTGATGTTATGTTGTATTACACAACAATGGCTAAACATAGATAGAATGTTTATCTTATTTAGATTAGATAAAAATATTTCCATCAACAAAGCTTAATTAAAAATCTTACTCTGATAAATCCAATCAAATTAATAAGCAAAGCTGAAATATATCGATCAGTTATGATGAATTCAAGCTTACAGATATTCTAAATCAATACACGTAATGATAATATTTGGGTAGCTTATATCAAATTACGTTAAAAAGCATCACCATGACCAATTATCGTAATACGGTCATAAATTAGCATAATTCATGTTTGTGAAATCTGAACAGATAGGAATGGTTGTAAACCCTTATTAAGTAAGAAATAATATTACTTAACTATACCTATTGAATAATGAATAGTAAAAAATATATTTAAAAGATATACATGTAGGTGAAGGAGGTTATAGAAGCCTTGTGAGGTTAGAAATTTGGGGGAATGGAGTGGAAATTTTAGGTTTTACCAGTAAAATGTAAGCTGATATTGTAAACAAGATGTTGCTTGTATTAAACAGATGCTGACAACTAAAACCAGATGTTTTTAACTTTTCTTCTATAATATATATAGCTTTTTTACTTATCTTACTAACACTAGGCCAATACTACATAATTCATTTACATATATTAAACCTAGTTTACAAAAGATTAATTAAAAGAAAATGTTATTAAAAGTCAAGTGAAAATAATCCATTATTTTAGAACTACCTTCAAAACCAAACTTTAATTCTTCTACAGAAAGATGAGATGTGTTGGAAGTATTATTGGGCACGTTATTTGCGGAGTATATACTGGTGCATAAAAAAATATGAATACAATCACTGTAAATCATCTTAATAATTCAACCTTCCTTAAACCCTCTCTAGACAGTATGCAAAGCCGCAAACTTTTACTAGAAATGAGTAACAGAGTTTATATGACCTCTAACCTTAAAGATTATAAAATATGATAGACCATTTTCAACATGGCTATATTCCCCACAATTTGGCTTGATCAGGGATGTAAAACCCATAAAAGGCAACTCAAGGGACAATAAAACTTTTACTATTAAACCATAGAAAATTGCTGTGATTAGCATTGACATTTGATTTGATAATAACCGGCACATTAAGTTCACTACAACATTTTAATGTTGGTTATGATTAATATGGTCCGATCTATGTAGAGATAACAGAACAAGCAGAAAAGATACATGGGGTGGGTTGTATATGAAATCTGTCAGGTGATTTGAATCAAATCATTTTCATTTTTTTCTAACATTCTATTCTGGAAAATCTGTTGAACATCTACATGGATGTATTTGAAAAGAAATTTGAGTAGGTGTGGGTGGAGAGTGCCAAAAATCATGTCTAGTTAATAACAAGCACTTTCTACTGATTTAAAAAAAGAAGGAAATTGGTAACTAGCAATCTATCTTAGTAAAGTTACACCTACATTATATTATATAAGACTTTACTCCAGTACTGTATATATAGTTTTACATTTATAAACTGAATGCAGAACAATCATCAATTACTCCCGTGTCTTGTAGAAATGATATTTTGGCAGTCATGATGAACTATAACTCTTTAATTATTGGAAAGGAAATGCACAACATGTGGGTTTGTTTTTGCTCAAGATATTTTCATCTCTGTTTACTCAAAAAGATCCTTTCGACATATTTTCTCACTTATACCGGTGTTGTTTTTCATGCTCAGGATTGCTCCTTCCCATAGGGGCACATAGCCAAATGGGTATTTTGTTGGTATGGTCGAAACAGATTTTAGCCAGCTACAATATTTATTGTATTTCGTTTTGGAAGATAGAACTAGATTTGTAGTATCACAAGAATCTTGTGTCTAAAAGAATCTGGTAAAATTCTTAAGAAACTCTGAAAGAGTAAGCATGGGAATCCATTGATAAATTTCCTTATTTCAAGGCTGAAAACTTGCGTTTCCCTCCTTTTCACTCTTTCATTCGTTATTAAATATATTACACTATAATTAACTCCCTAATCAATATGTTACGCTTTTATTAACTCCCTAATCAATATATAAATGCAAGAAACATCAATCAAACTTTTGTTAGTTTCCCACATAAAAATTAAGGTCTGAGGTCAAATACCATTGCTTACATTTATATGCATCAAATTTCAACTTTCTACAAGGATAAATTCCTTTGAAATAATTAGGAGACATTTAATATGGGTATTGACAGGGCTTTGCCATTTCTGCATTTTTCTTTAACAATTTCAAACATGAACACTGTCTATAAAGGAGATGGTCCATCAGGTTCTACATTGTATATCATAACAAAATATAGTCAGTGACAGCTAGTTGAGCCAACTTTTAGAAAAATTCGTGAGACATCTCCTTTTAAGACAAGAAATTTCTGGGTTTGTAAAATTCAATATATGGATATTTAGCGAGTATTGCCATTCTAAATTTTTCTTTTACAATTTCAAACATGGACACAGTCTTTAAAAGGAGATAGTCCATTCAATTCTATATTCTAACTAATATAGATGATGTTTAATTGGATTAACTGTAAAAAAAAATTGAGTAGCATCTCCTTTACGACCAACATTTTGGGGGGGGGGGGGATTGGAAAATCTGAGTTCTTTTAACTTACATTTCGAAAACTACATGCCACTTCTCTATCCTTCATATCCTTCTTGTCTAGAACCATGCCAACAAATTTTTTCATGGCTGGAGTTGGTTTCATTTCGGAGGGCTCCTCCTCCAAGAGCTTAAAGCTCGTAATTTCTTTATTTGTTTTCACCGCCATCTTGTTTTCATTCTTTGCTCTGAAATATGAATTAAAAAATAAATTTTACAGAACAAAATGTGTAGTTTACAGAAGCAATGTTTGGTGGGTTTTATGTTGTTATGAACGGATGGACCCCTACAAATACTACATGTACATACACATAAGCCACTTTATAACTAAAGATAAGTTGAAATTTGTCATGAATATGAATGATCAATAAAATTAAATCTAGGACAATAATTAGGAATGATTTTAAATTTTCATTTCATCTTTAATAAACAGTAAATATTATCACC
The DNA here is from genome assembly GCA_963678685.1 of Patella ulyssiponensis. Classification (NCBI taxonomy): domain Eukaryota; kingdom Metazoa; phylum Mollusca; class Gastropoda; family Patellidae; genus Patella; species Patella ulyssiponensis. The sequence continues at coordinate 22,823,014 of OY783230.1, read as the reverse complement.
TAAACATGAAAATTTCTATATAAAGGTTAATATAATTTTAAAATTTCATTGTTTTTCAACAAAATGTATGAGTTATCACTCAAACTTCTTTCGCATGACAATTTCTATATTGGCTCTTGTGTATACCAAGAAGATATAAAAATACATGTACATTTATCAGAACCAACACATACATACAGTAAACATGTTTTGGGATTTAAATGACAGAAAAGTATATCAATCAAAAGTCTGGGATATTTAAAAGTTAAGAGTACATGCACCATGTCAATCATGCACGCTATCTCTCTCCACATTTAAATTATAAAAAAATCAGACTTTGTGACATTTTGAGAATGAAGAAAAATTCAAATTTACACAGCACTTCCACCATTAAAATCAATACAAGGTGATGGTGTATTTTGTCATTTATTTGTTCGTAGTTACCTTGTGACCTTTGTATGGGTAAAATTGTTTAAATATAGCCCTACCACCCACCCTGTTTATACTGTTTATCAAACAGTCATTCATTCACTGAACAATTTACACAGAAGGCTTCTGTCTCTAAATCAGTCTTCATTCTTTATAATAACTTTACTTAACATGAACCACAGATTTCTAATGATCAACACTCTACGCCCAACCTAATACATGAACTGCTCAAAATCAACAGTCGACTTAAGCCAACGAAAAAAAACCACTTTTGTTCCAGAGCCAAAATTGAAATAGAATTTATTTATTTTCAATCCTAATAATATTGAGCTGAGGAAAATATTTAATTCTTTGGCAGACATTTATCCAGTAAATTCAAAAATCAAACATTGTTAGTTGGTGATTGATAAGACATAATGTGTGAAATTTGATCAATGCTGAGGATATATAAATATCGTTAGAAAGACAAGCTAAATCTGCCTATCCTACTGGGAGAGAATGAGGTTGAACCGAAGGTTAGTTATAAGGTTCTCACGAAGATTGAACTACATACCTAAGACAACCCCAGTTCACAAGCTCTACAAGCTATCAATTATACTAGCTCACAGTTCTATGAATGGGAGGAAACTGGTGTCCTAAACATCTAGATTACCTAATATAATGCAGTTATTGAGAGTTGAAGCTGGCACACAGAATATCAGTTTAAAAATAATTTTCCTTGATTTTCAGGCACCTTTATATCAAATTTAAGCTCAATTAAACCGTCAATGATATATCATCTTTACGAAACTTCTTGATTGAAAAGAATTTATTCTAAACATATATTTGAAAAATGTACAAATAATTACATATTTACCTTTGACGTTATTCTATTAAATATTTCCAAAACACAAGTAACTAAACCAGAGTGATAAACTAAATAATGGGTTCCCAACACGGACAATCCATACATGTCTAACATGCAAAACACAGTAGTACATTATAGCCTAAACCAATAATATTACAAATATTATATACATGACCACCATAGTGTTATTCCTCTTAAAGTTCCCTGGATCCAAAATGATTCAACAACCACGAGTGATCAAGATAAGTTTCACCTCCTAATCCCCACAGTTCTCAATGGATTAAAGAATAATGATTAGATTAACTTTAAGATGACAGATTTATACATCTTAAAATAATAGACATTAACTTAACAAAAGGGACTATCATCATCTGAAGTATAAAGTGTTATTGAATGTTATCACTTAATGTGACACATCACACGCCTTAAGCCAAACAAGATTAATATTATCCAATCATTGTTGCATCCTATTGCCTCCGGCAGTAAATGTTGTGGCTATGATTTTTAAACATTTCGACAAACATTTTATTCTTTACCAAAGTTGAAAATGTCAAAGTTTTTACATAACGTGATATATACCATAAGAGAATATCAAATCCTCTATATGCACACGTTACTGAAGGCTTCTGTATTATACTAACTGTTGTTGAAATATTAATTTTTCACTCTTCCAATCTAATTCAAAGTTTTCAGAAAACTTCTGTTTTTGGAATTTAACTATAACAGTAACTGTTTACGATTAAAAAATCAATGGTATTATTGATGAGGATATTTCACGTTTTTGAATTATTACTTAAATTCATCTAAAAATTATCGCTCTGGGCCATATTCCATCTGATATAAAGATTTGCAACATAACGTGATAAGGATAACTGATGATGTTGCCTCGAGCTATTCACTTGTATTTTTCATCATTGATTGGTGTGCCATACTGTATTTTAAAATAAATATGCCTATTATTTCTTGCCAGTCGAGATCAATTTGCCAGCAACATTATATGATGTACAATATTACAACACAATGGTATCATGCCGGCAGAACATATAACAATGTACATATTAATATAAAGAGGCGATCTTTATCCCAGTGGTTGTTTCTCACTGATGCGTCAACAGAAATGAAGCTTGCCTTTCGTTGATTTATTAGAAGCTTCTAATCAATTGTTACCAAATGATTTTTTCATGCTTTAATACAGACATTTCTAACCAAATGCGAATGTGTGTGTTACCTTTGATAGACCTTGTTGCAGCTATCCACTGAAGCAAACATTCAATGTAAACAATTAAAAAATTATTTGTTCTAGAGCAAACAGAAAGTTCAACAGAGCTCCACGTAAAAATTATCTGGAATAATTAGTCGCAAATATCAATTAAAAATTTCATGCATTAGTACACCAATAATTTCCATAGCTTTTTCAAGCTCATACTACGGTACTGTAATAAAACACATCTACATGCATCTATGATCGATTCCAATTTACATTATGTCCTTTATGGTCTAATTAAAATAATATTGTTTTTTCTTCTTTTTTATATGCTGGGTTTCACGCAGTACATGTACCGGGTATAGAATCGGAATGGAACAAAAAAAAACTATATTAGACTGTTTCATTTATTCTTTCCACAAAAACAATTACGATAGATATAGATTCCTGTATCATAACTTGCTGTATTTTCTCTTTTTTTTTAAAATTTTTAAATGCTAGATTTCACACAGGATAGACTAAGACAAACTACAATCAGAATGGCATACAAAAACCAATACGTATTTTTTTCATTAATCCCTTCCGCAAAAACCTAAACAATTATCCTACATGTAGATACATGTTATGATACCTTGCTATATTTCCCCACTATTTAAATGCTAGATTTCACACAATATAGACTACATATTCATGATCAATAAGAATCGGAATGGCACACATACTAATGCAGTATTTTTTTACATTAACCTCTTCCACAAAAACCTCAATGATTAAATTATGTTAGATGTAAATATCACACATGTACCTTGCGGTATATTGTAGTTTCTATTCCTATTAAAGAACAGAAATACATGTATACTCAGAACAAGGGTAAACTTTTACCTGGTCTATTTCTTTGTTAATGGCAGTTTTATTACACATTGTAGCTTTTAATTCTAATCTAGTTGAAAATGACAACAATTAGGTGTTAGTTGATGTAATGCTTTAAACAAAAGAAAGGGGGTAATCCAACTGAAAGGTGTTACCCCATGGACCTCCCAGGAGATGTTCCACTGTACAGGTAATCATAGTTAACACCTATGTTAATTAGACTTACCCAGGAAGTCCACCTGAATACCCTGTGAACCTGTAGACAATAGATTTGACTGATTACAATCTAAGATAGTGTGCTATGGGCGATAGCTCAGTCTGTTGGGCAAGGTATGTAGTCAGTTTGGAGCCTTCAAGGGTCAACTGGTCATAATGTAGGATCATTCTCCACTTGAAAAATCACAGACCCATGATAGTGATATAAATATATACAAATATATGAAATATACATGTAATAATTAATGTACATATATACTTGTAATTTACATACTGCTCTTGAATAACAGTAACCAATGCCTTACACCATTTCTAAGATCTGGCCCCAAGTTCACAGAGCATTCTTTGACTTGAATTAAGAATTTACTCAAAATTGTTTGCCTTATTTTAACTAAAATATAGCCCTTTATAAAACTTATGTTGTTTTAATGTATCAAATACATCAATAAGAAACTATGTGCAAAGTTTTGTGTTTCTGGATCAAAAATATGTCTCTTAAACAGTGATTGGAAATTGAGTAAATTATTAACTTGAGTTTGGGAATGCTTTGTGAACTCGGGGCCTGGTCTCAAGAATACATTTCTGAATTCTAAAACAATGCCAAACCAAATCCAAATGGAGTAATAAAGTCTTAGAATTCCCTAAACGATGCATTATGGAAGAGCTATATCTGCCTATATGCAGGTCTTTTTTCAGACTTCAAATCTTCTATAATTATTATTTAACATTTATTCAATCAGTACCATCATATGACTAAGATATTAAGTGGGTTACGCAAAGCTGCCATATCATAGATAAATGTTAATCTGACTAACTAGGACTTCATTTAATATTGAAGCAATGGTACCTCACAAACAAGAATATTTAGCACAATTGTGTATCAAAACTTCACCCATTCATAACTTTGCAAAGAATAAAGTAACTTGATTGAAATTTGCAATATTCATTTTCATTACGATTTTTTACAGTACTAACACGTAGCTAAAACTTTCAGCTCTGCATTTAAATCTGCCATAATGCATCTTTAATTACAGTGTACAGGCAAAACTTAATTCTACTAAAAATGAAATGGAAAACTATTTAAAGATTAAGTTACATGTATGTGTTAACACAGTGTAAATGGAAATTTCAGATAGTAAAATGAAAGCCAACTGTAGCAAATCTGTATGAGTTAATGCAAGTAATACAGAAGAATCAATATTTAAATAATTGTTCGATACCAATATAATCACCATACACAATTCATACATGCTGTTTACTACCATTCATTAAAAACATTATAATTTATGGCTTTTTAAATAATAAGACTTTTGTTTTCGGATATCAAAATGATGTCATACACAATTTATGCATGTTATTTAGTACAGAAGATTATAACATTCATGTATTTAACTACATGTAGTAGTACTAGTACAGAACACCCACTACAAAATCAAATCTAATGTGATTTTCAATTATCAGTTAAAGAATGTTTATGGGCCTAGTAACAGGATTTTGAAGTTTTGAAGTCTTCATTCAAAACTAATGATAATGGGAGTATTGGAGGTTCTTTATGATGTTCCAAAAAAAAAAGGAACAAAAATTGGAAATTTGTATAAAAGAAGGAATTTCTTGTAAGTTGTATAGCCACAGGATCATAAAAGATTCAAGGTGTCTCCACTGGGTCAAAGAGTCAACATTTTGTTGGCATTATCACACATATGGTTAGAAGAAAGTTGGTCCTGGTCAGGACTGCATGGTGAGTGAACATATTTAACCTGCAGCTTAAATCTTAGTACATTTCCTGGCCCCATGCTTCACTGAACATCTAGTAGAATTTGATTGGTTTTAGAAAGGCCTATTATTGTCTATCCTGCAGGGCGATCCCATGACCCTGAATAAACCAGGGAAAATGGCTGACCATAAACTCATTAGAGATTAGGCTGAACAGAAGAACTACATAGACCCCTCTAAACAATCTTTACAGTTTGTTTTATGAAGCAAATAATCATGGGCACTTTTCCAACCATTAAAATCTAAGAATTACCTTCTAATGTTATACATCTGCATACACCTTTAGCCTATAATCAATGGTGTTACCTCAACATGTACACTCCATATGTGATCCTTTAGAAAATAGATTCTTAAAATTTTATAAAATGAAAAGATGTTGCCTTAAAAAGTTGGATTAAAATATAAACTAACTGAAAGTACATGTAAAATAGACCTGAATTACTAAAATATAAAAACCAAAAATCCCATGGAACACCCACCCACTCAATAGAAAAGTGCAATTATATTTTATATTTTTTAAAAACTTAACCAATGAGAACCTTTGAGAAATTCTGCATTCAACAAGCTCTAAAGATATTTGATAAGGTGTCATTAAGTTTACAAAATATATCAACTTAAAATAAGTAAATAGAATTGTTTATCTCATTTGTCAACAACAGTAAACTGTCAAATACACAATCTTTGTTTATCAAATAAACAACATATAACTGTTATATATACATATTTTATTATCAGCCAAATATTAACCTTGAAGCATGGACATCCTTCCTTTAAAGCTCTTGGAAGATGCTAAGACTTATAATATATAGCAAACAAATTTTGATACATTTGTTTTTTTAAACCATGTTCGTAAAATATCTAATTGTTTGGGAACATGGGTCTCCTGAACTGTAGTAACACTGATGAGCCTTATGGCACATTTAGACATCTTGGTCAACAGAAAGCAAGTTTTGTAAGTTGCATAAAAAATAGTTGAACAAACATTTCTTTTTTTATGTTACCATATTTACCGGAGTACTGGAGGAGTCTTTAAATCATTATAAGGTTATTTCAGTTTTTGTACATGATCTCAAAAACCTCTCACGACTTAAAATTTGGATTTTGTTTTTCTAAGGCATATTTTTTCTGAGGTCTCAGGTTCTTTATTAAATATTTGTGGTTTTATATTTCTTTGTTAATAATATTTTTTTGATACAGTTTTATAAAGCTAAGATTCTTGTGGTTATACTAATCCTAGTTTAATCTCTTTTTACTGTTATGGAATTTTTCATTGTTAAAAGCAGATTGAAAAGATTTAAAATACCAAATAAGATTATTCAACTAACAAAAACTCACATTTCTTTAAAATAGAAGAATCTTAATCTGTAGACCAAATGTTCACTAAATTTGATTGTACACACAATACCCAATAGACTGAGAAAATTTATGAATTTAGATTTGCACATCATTCATGTCTTAATATTCAGCTGAGTAGAAAGTTAATGAAATTTGCTCTATGAATGTAGCACGACAATGATAAAACCATTCACATCTTGTAAAATAATGTCTATTCAGGTTTTCAACTTCAATGTACTTTAAAAATTTCCTGCATCTTTCATCAGAAACAATGCGCAAACTAACGATTTCAGTTAACATTCTCTTAGTCTCTGTTGGTAAAAGAATAAGCTAAACCTTATTACCATATTTCACAGTCGGCTAATTTCTATTCATTCATAACATGGTTACACATTCCAGCGAATTCAGCAACAATCCCGCCTTGTCATGGTCGAAATATTCGTGGAGCCACTATACATCATTTTAAACACTAAACAAGGTTATGATGTTATAAGGTAAAATTGTCATTGTATATATCACTCTGAAAACCATTTAATGTACTTTAAAAAAGCTATAAAAGAAGATTAAAAGTTTATATGTGAAAGATGTTAATATTTTTTTTTGGCCTTTTCTTGAGGCTATGTATAAGTTAGTTTTTAAATGTTTAACTTATTATGTAAGGGTAAAATTATTTGTAAGCGGTACATAGATTTATAGACATGCTACAGTACACTGTACATGGATGTACCTTACACTTAGTTCCAGAATCAGTCAATAAATTTGAATAGCTTCTAACTACATACACAAGGTATGTAATATTATATATCTTGTCTACATGTATAGGCCGAAGTGTTGTTGCCAGGTGAATGATACGTTGGCTACTCTAAAGAACATTATGAACAAAAACTTGAAATTCAATGAGACCATTTTTAAAAGGAGAATTTCTTAACACAAGCAAATCCACATTTCTGGGCTAACACTATCCAAACATACAAACTACTTGCTGAGCCTTGGTCAACAATTCTACTGACTGGGGCGGGCAACAGATTATACAAACATTTTAACATCTTACAACCATGTCTTAGTTCACCCAATCAAACAAATCCTACTCTCAAATTTATACTAAACCATTGTTATATTACCACTGCTCAGGGTTCGGTGATATTCTACACTATACAAAATATAGATGATATAGATTCTTAGAAGAGTATAGAAGCTTTAAGTTAATGATTAATAAAAACACATCCGAGATGAATTGTTTCGTTCTAAGTGTTTCTATACAAAACCTCTATAGTTTATAAAGGAACTTGTATAGATGTACTTGTAGGCAGACTTATGTAAAAAGAATTATTGTTAAGAATCAAATGAATGAATACCTACTTCATTAGTGGAAATAAATTACAATCAAAACATTAACAATATTGTATGGTTCTGGTTCTTTGTATGCAGCCTACTTATTTTCCATATCATTAGATCTGATATTTAAATTAGTTAATTTATCTATTCCCCAAATCATAAGTACATGTACATATAGCTATTTTTACTATGCATTAAACAATTTGTGTTAAAACTCTACTCTGCAACCACAAATGTTACAGTATACATGTAGTTCAAACTGATTAAGCAGCAGTAAAAGCAATTCAAAGAAAATCCTTTTTAAAATTCCAATACCACTAAGGAAGCTGTGAATGTTGATAGTCCATGTTTTGTCATTGCCATGTGTCACTATGTATTGTCATGTTTTGAACACTGTTTCTCTGATTTATTGAGAGATATAGTGAAATGGAAGTTGTATGCCCACTCGACACAAACAAGGTCATTTTGGAACTAAGAAACAGTATAACATTATTTTAATAATTCACTTGGACGTACATGCAGGGGTCTAAAGAACTGAGATTATTCTTTCGGAGATAACAAAAAAAATGTAATGCTTAAGTTATATGTCTCTCTTACTTTTTTTTTTTTTACGAAGGGTTTGAGAACACTTACAGATGCTGTAATTTTCACAATGGTACTTTTATATGTAAAACTGTAAGCTTGTAGCAATATACACATTATTACGATATATTTTGCCTTATAGTGTCATACGATATCTGAAGCCCCATTCATGTATATCCTAATATAGTTATTAATCAAGGATATCTTTTTTCGGATCTGCAAAAATATCATCCTTTAATAATCAAAAACCTCCATAATCTGTCAACAATGAGTCTGCAGATGGCAGAACATTTGATTGAAAATCATTAGTAGACCTTGAATACATAAGTATCAGAGAAATAACCTACATGTACTGTCTACTGGGTATTCACTTTTATTATAAGCAAACATTTATAAAAGCCTGCACTTAAATAAAATATGCATATACTGCAAAACCTTAGATTAAATAGGGTTTTTGGCTGTAATGCTCAAACCTAGTGTACTAATGTATCGAGTTGCAAGAAGATGTAAATAAAAGTAAAAGCCTTACATTGGCAGTGGCTATGAAATATGTCCAAAAAAACAAAACAAAGAAAACTGGCATATCTTGATCAAATCCCAGAGCTATTTACAATCTGGTATATGGTCACTGATACTTTATCCCTTTAACATGTGATATGCCTATGCAGTCGCAATGTCTATATCTATGTAGTAAAATAATCTACTGTTGATACTATACAAAACAGTTATATGGAATAAAAGTTGACTAATACATTTTACACATCAACCAATTCTACAACTAAAACCATTCTTCATTAGTCAGTGTAAAAAGTGGATGTAAAACCTTCTTTTCAGCATGACAAAATGAGATGAGATAAACATGTTTGATAACATGATGTACATATCTAAAATATATTGTACTTTATTATATAGGTTATATCTAGATTATCTCACAAGTGGCAAAGAATGGAATGACATGTCAGCCAGAATCCACAAAAATAATCTAATGTTTCTTTAACTATCAGGACCTTTAAAACTCCATATCATTTCCCTAACCCCTACATCTTTTAATAGCACCCCCTTCCATTGTCAGGAATCTATTAACACAGTATCTACATGTATATATTCCTTTGACCTACGATTGTACAAAGGTTAGCCAAATTCTATCGAAAAGAATTTTAAAAGAAAGTATGTTTTTGGCAAAACTTTTGTATAATCTGTTATAAAATTAAGATACATGTTCAGTAAATGCTAAAATTTGAATGTGGTAAATCAGATATACATGTACATGTATTGCCACTATTAGATATCGGAGGACAATACGAGATTTTCTTCGAGTTGCAACTTGTAAACCAAGTTTTTGATAATATAAAATCAGACACATTTGCAGGTACATTTGTACATCTATACTGACAATTTGATTGTCACAATGGATATTACTGACTAGCATGTATTTTGATATGTGCATTAATGTATTTATCATGCTGACTGTAATGTATAATTAACATGCTGCCCAAAAAGGATGTTTTATGTAATAAAACCTATCCATCTTATTAACCGTAGTATAGATTTAACTTTATACACACTAAAAAGTCTAGATAGACTACTAGAAGATTGAATAAATGCCATTATAGTAACATTGCCTGAGTACTTAATATATATTTCTTAATAAAATGGATTCAATTTCTGTTTTTACAGACTATATAATATTTACATATATCCCTATGATTTGATATATAATCTAATATTTTCAAGAATGGACATTTACATGTATTGTTCACCAATAGCTACTATACCACACTGTTCCTATGACATTTTGTTACCCAGATAGACAACACTGTATAAGTTTCGGACAAAACACGGTAAATGTAAAACAAATGCCTTACTGACTGAGAACAACGAAAAACTTCTGTGTAACTTAGGTTTGTGATATCCAATGCAAGAAGCTCTCTAGTCTAAATAAAATATACTTAGCTCACCATCCGAAAGGGTGAAAGTATAAAATGGGGATAATACACACACACACAGGTTGAACGATCGTGCAAACTTTCTACATCACTTGTCAGAATAACATCGATTAACAAAAGGTTTCATCGGTCAGTACTCCTGTTTAAAACTATTATTAAATATATTTCACTAACATCATATCAAAAATATACATGTTATATTTACCATATGAAATGTGTGTATATAAATCCGTGCCGTATTTAGTCCATAGGTATAATAACACTCACTGAATTCTGCCCCGTATATCAGCAGTACACACACAAAGCGAGATTTTGAACTCCAGTCAGACCCGTCAATGGCCGTGCTTCGGAATGTGCAGTAAACAAGCTTCAAATAATCCACACATTGAAGGATATAAATATTATCAACTTACCCCCCGTTCACAGTTAGGGAACTACTGCTTCCCTGTCCGAAACTTGAAGTTATGATCTATTTTTCTACCAGCCCAGCAATTCATAAGTTGCTCGTTCAAAGATGGCGGTGAAATCCGACGACTGACGTAATTGCCCGAGACATATGCGGTGAGGAGTCCCCGGAAATTACCGACTGACCCTCGATAACAAAAAGCCCGCGAAATAGTCACACATGGCTTGTCACAAAGACGCGCTATTGGATGTTTAGAGTTATTGTAAGGGATTTCCTTTCAAAACATCTTTAGCTGTGATAACTCTAAGCCGACCAAGTCCCATCAGTGATGGATTAAACACATTGTTGTGGAGGATGACTTATGAAAATTTAATCGCTTGGCTTCATTATTTTAATCATGAAAATTCTGCATCTTTGGCTAGTTTTCAATTTTGTTGTAAGCTCTAATGAATATTAACGATTTTTTTTAGAATTTTTAAGACCTTCAAGAAAAAAGAATCAAGAATTAGAAGCCTTTTGAATTTTTTTTCTTTTGAAAAAAGGAAACATTTGGTAAGGTATATCGTTAATTGATTGGTAACGCGTAAAATGAGTAAAAACACAAAACATATGAAGTTTGTTACTTCTTTTGGGAATATATTCAATTTAATGCCTTTATAGAGGATACAAAGAAATGGTTCAATTTTGACATGGTTCGGATCAATTTTGTAACTAAAGCTTTTTCAGACGCTTTTCATAGGCCTACAAGTTTCTTTTACTGAATAAGCAGAAACATGATAATTTATACTACATGTATATATATATATATATAGGGCAGATGCATATTTGGAAAAAAATGGAGGGGATGCATTAATCATTGTTCGTAGAGATGTAGGGTTATTTGTCTTCTTGGGCAATGTAATTTAATTCAAATTACACCATTTTGTACTTCACAATCAGATCAATCAAAAGTTTGAGCTTTAAAGATAAATCGCCGATTCATGACTCCCTTTTATTACTCTCATTCATAACTTTATGCCTCTGACTCAATGGGCCACGTGAGTCTATCGCGTGCACGAGCATCCCCGCAGGGCACCTGTTTAGGCTTAGAAATGTTTGGTTGCCATAGTGAAGGGACAGGTGCATATTTTGTTGAGCATTTTTCTAGACATGTCGAGGAATTCGTGAGATTTGATTGGTCCATGGGCAATTTTGTATTTCACGTCTGCGTTTCGATCCGGGAACTTTGTTTGAAAAGACTCGATGCCTCCTTGTTCAAATTTTCTTTTTCTGCTTTCTCGCCTCTCACTTGTTTTCTCGAACATGCGACGTTTGAACAGAACCTTGTTGAGATCGATAAGGATATAGTTAAGGACAATGTAAGAGTGAGAAAATGAAACATGAGCCACATGAAGTTTTTAATCGATATAATATCAACATCGTAATATTTTCTACACGGCATCAATAAAACTTTTATTATTTCAACAAACACAAGAAACTATCGTTTTGCCCATGGCATTATTTTGATGAAATGTTTCTTATCCGAATGCATGCTTCCTTACAGCGCACCTTTATTTCCTACTATTTATGTCGATATTATACAAGACAGAAATAGAAACCTTCTTATCTAATGTATTGTGCTAGCTACTATTTACGATATTGGGATAATACGAAAAGAAATGAAACATGGGTTGAACGTCCACCATTTCTGCACAGCACGTGAAGACAAGCATACGGCATACTCTTTGATAAAACACAGAATATAAATCTTCAGAATGTAATTAATTAAGGATTTTTAGTAACTTGATATTTAAAGTTAATAACATGATATTTAAAGATATTTTAATAACATGGATATTTAAAGATGTTTTAATAAGATATTTAAATATGTTTTAATAACGTGATATTTAAAGATGTTTTAATAGCGTGATATTTAAAGATGTTTTAATAGCATGATATTTAAATATGTTTTTTAAAATAACATGGATATTCTGAGAGGGACATATAATTGCCGTTTTATTGTTACACTTAGATTGATGAGGAACATTGGCCAGGGCAACCATTTTGCATTATATGCTTTTCCGATTTACCACTTATTCAAGTAGCAAGTAGACCTAGACCCGGCCTCATTTACGACAGTCGATCTTTTACACGGACACGGGACCGAGGTTTTGTCCGAACAACATAGACACATACAGTCCCTATCCAAACGCGCCTCTCATGAACAGTTATATAGATACGGACTTGAAACGTCTCGAGATTTATCATAATAATATGAAATATTAAATATTTATATATATTACATTCTGTTTTCCGATTATCGTTTAAATTCTAACTTTTCGTAATATATTTTGTCGTTTAATCTTAGTGGAGTTTTTTTTATTAACTTCAGGTGTATGGACAGAAATAAAATGGGGTGTAATATCCTACACTTCTGCCTCCGACTGGACTAATAAAGACGGACACACGCCATTTAGTGTGCTATTAGGGAAATTTGACCAGACAAATATCGAATTCCATCTTCCAGGGGATATTTTATCTGCGCCCCATCCGAAAAAACCATACGTTGTCGCTTACCAGGACCTCTGTCCCGCATACTGAAAAGTGTGAACCACGCTGGAAAATCCTATGAACTGTCTCGGCCAACATCAGGATCGAACATGATACCGACCGAGTTAGCGTCTAACGCACCGAGCCACAGCGGCTCCAACGTTGTGACAGTAGTCTGTGGTTATTACATTGTTAACGCCCAGTACATTAGTAATGGTATTATTAACAGGATAATTAAGATTATTTATATATGTATAATATGAAGGAGGCATAAAAAAGTTCTTGTATAGAAACATGTTAAAATTCTTCAGAATATTAGTGAAAACAGTAGGTTCAGTTTCAATTTATCAAGCAAATAGCGAAGACTTCAAGTGGTCATAAATTGAAGTAACTAATAAAGTGTGAAGCCAGCGTTATTTAAAGTAGACAATGTAAACTTTTATTAAAAACAATTTAACGACAAGTAGAAATAACAAAATAACAAGATTGTCCACTGTTCAAATAAACTTTACTCTCAGTTTAATTAGAGGCGGAACAATTAACGACTTAACGATATAATTATCGCCTGTCCAATTCCTTTGATCAATCAGCAAGCCGCTAGTTAATGACTTCCATCTATGAAAACTGAATTTCACTGACTTAAAATGGACAAGTCATATTTCTCTATTAGGCCTTGTTTTATGTTCTGGAATTTCTTTAATAGCTTTTATGGTGGATATTTATTAAGATGTTACTAAATATATGTTGGCATTTGATCGCTATTTACGTACTGATGATATATTGTGACATAATTGATATACAAGTAATTGGACGCTTGGTTCATCCGAAAAAGTTGTTCGAATATTATGGAAATTGGGTCTCGTAAAAGAGCCCTTGAATGTAATTCAACATATGAGAAGGCACAATTTCACTGATAATACTGCATGACCAGAAACGGTTCCAATACTGATGGTGTCTTCCATGCACTTTACTCCAGTGACATTAGTGGATAGTTGTTGTTTTTTTTAGCAAATGTTTTAGTCATTTGTATACAAAAAAGTTGCTGACCTATATACAACTCCCTTAGTTGCAATTAAACTGACCCCATACTTTAACTATAATAAACCAATTCCAATTTGAATAAAGGTGAACGTTTCAACACAAACTTTGAAAATGACCGCCGAACCAGAATAAGATCTCACGTGACTTCACGTCACCCCGAAAACCTGTTCGCTAAGATAAAATTAAGATTCCAGTGTTCCACTCTTTAAAATTTGTAACATAATCAGGGGCGGATCTAGGAATTTTGAAAAGGGGGGGGGGGGGCGCCGCAAAATGAGGGCACTTATTGCGGCGACGGGGCACGCTGCTGCGAGGGGTTGGGGGGGGGGGGGGCAAGACAAGGGCTATTTGGCTGATATTTTCGTTTAAGTAAACGTTCGGAGAAGACATATTTGGATCTAAAAAAAGGGCACTTTCAGCAGTAAAAAAGGGCACTGTCGAAAATTAAGGGGGGGGGGGCGCCCCTCACTGGATCCGCCTCTGATAATTACTTATTTCCATTCAATTTGTGATGATAATATGTTGAGAATTTTGCTATTTTTACTAGCGCAGCAGTTCGTAGATGGTGTCAATTGTAGTGGTGAATAAGACAAGTACCACCGCTAATATTGCAGCTAACTGCATATCCTGTCTTATTAGCCGCTTTGGTGCAGAAAGGTAGAACATTAAAGCCTATTTCATTTCGTTTCTTTGTGCGAAGTTCTTTGTATTGTAGAGACCTTATTGCACGAGAAAACCTTATGCAAACTTCCGCCCATGCATGAACAATAAAGTGTACAAATATTATGTAGTTACAATAACATAAATGGTTGGTATACAAAAGCTCCGAAGGTTTTTATTACTTCAACATTTTAATAATATAACAGTATTTTCAATTGTTGGGTCAATTTATTAAAAGTTGGTTGTGTTGTCCGTAACAAATATTAACTCTTTAGTGACATGTATTTTTTAGCTTGCCAGGGCAGTGTTACTTTCAACTTGTAATATGTACCCTACTTATACTGCTGTGGACTTTGTTTCGAACGGGTATACTCACGTCATATACCTGATTTGACTATATTTACAGTTATCTGTTCACACACATTTTAGAGAGCTTTCAGGTGTTTGGATTGTCGATAATTATGCGAATCTAAGATCACTTCAAATAAGGCATTGTTTAAAATGAATTAGATCTAGTTCTATGGGAAGTTAAACCCCATATCATCCATTCATTCTTAAAAAAAAAATAATATCTCTTTGATATGAAAAAGACCCCTATACCTACAATATAATTTGAACGTTAATATTTTCACGCAAGTCATAAACCCGTACAAAATATATTTCATTTCGTTGTTCATTTATCAAGTTGATAGTTTATTATTATTTATAACACATCATATATTAAGTATATCAAAGCCCGGTATTAATTTCAATCGACAAATATTTGTCATGTGGAAATTTAACGAATTAATTAAATCTATTGAAAAGATTGAAAACTGAAAAGACTTTCGCGCTTAACCACCCACGCTTAAATCGGCGGCTTTGTTAATCAAGATAATTAATTAATTAAGATGAAATATACCATACGAATGAAAAGAATTGAATATAGTTTAATATGTGTAATAAATTGTTAAACATGAGTATATGGATGATATTTGAGCCGATAATGAGTGTTTTATTACGTTATTTATTGCCTTACAAGTTTGTATTATGTAATTTATAAACTTCGCGAGTTATACGACCTGTGTCTCGATTTTCACGTCTCAATCGAACATGGCGATATTTGCCCATGGGACTGGTAAATCGATGCTTTAAAAGATCAGGTCTGACATCAAGTAGGGGCGTAGTCTAAATATACAGATAAGTCTGCAATTATACGAAAATAGAACTGAGAAAGAGATACACACAAGTACTATTTATAATGTAATATAATTATACACAAACGTATGTTTTGGTCAATATAGAATAAAATCAATGCTACTGATTACCACTATGAATATGTTTGATATATAATTGAAATGGGGTTTAACGTCTTCATTTTCTGCACCAATCGGATTAAAGGAGACGTGGATGCGACATGCAATATGCTATAAGAGAAAGTTTTCTTCAGCAGCGGCGTTTTTGCCTACTCTTCGTAGAATACCATTGTGTTACACGGGTCCACATTTTATTGTCCCATATGAACGAACATGCACTTTTGATTACAAGGACCCGTCCTGTATTAAGGAACATTCTTTGCCAACACCGAGATCGACACCGGGACGCCCTGGTTCGTCAGTCTGCACCATAAACCTCGAACCACCCTGGCTTCGTGTTTGATAAAGACAAAGTAATTGAATTTAAAGAGACGGTAGCCCTTGGAAGATTTTGACTGTTCGGTAATACGTATTCGGTGACATGACTGACTATCCGGTGATTTCAAATTAGATTGTACGAAAAATTCGTAGCTGTGATATAGATGTTTATGAGTCGTATCCACTTTTCACTGGTTTTCAAGGAGTTTAATGAACATAATATCTGAGTAATCTTATCATAAGTAGGCCCTTGTTTTGATTTACGATAATTAGGTTATTTTAAATACAATATTGTTCCAAATTATTTTCTCGCTAAAAGTGATAACACCTCTTTAATTTACAAACAAAATAAGAAAAAACAAGTATCATTTTATTAGTTATAATTCAGAAGATAGAATTTTTTTCAAAAGCAGGGTATAAAATCCTGACGTCGAAGTAAGTCGACCGAACTCACGCCACCCGGACTGCTCGACCCATACAATATTATTATCATAATATATTCGTATATAGGTAATGTGGACACATAGTCCCGGCGTAAGCTATGGGGCGATTGTTAAATCTCAGCACACCATATCAACACAAGACCAATAATCTGGATTAACGTTATGATTGCGTTGTTAACGTACTTGATAATCGATTAATAAAGGTGTCTTATATAATACATAGAGAATATCTTGTGGTAAGGAAACCTAGGAATACTGTAGGCTACACCCAGATGACTGAAACACCATACATTTATTTTCAGTACACATTGGTTATTTTGAAAGTACATGCACACAGGATGCGGTATATTACAGGGACACGACTCTAATCCTTCAATCTTATTAAAAGTTAAAGCAGATGTTTTTCAATTCAGTGTTAGTCTCGGCCACCCAGAACCTCCTAGTCTTCACCGTACGGAGTGTTTGGGACCGCACTCGGCTAATCTCGACAGATTCCGTAAACTACATCTAGTCTCGGATGTATGGCAGTCAGTGATATGTACCTACGCCCATACATTTGCGATGCGGCTACCGGTTTACTTTAACAGGAAAACTTGACGCTATTACACAAATTGGGAACCTATTCGGCTAGCGACCTATTCGACCGATCGAGCTGCAACCTGTTCGTTGGAAACCTATTTAGAGTAAACACAACAGCCTCTATTTATCAACCAATAAAATCCAACGTTATGTCTATCAAATGAAAGTAGAATATATTATTTTTTATCCATTACTTTAGCTCAGAATAGAAGTGTAATTTCGTCATTATCTTACAGCTGGGTCGGTCGAATAGGTCGCTAGCCAAATAGGTCGCCAACTTGTGTTTGGAATGGGCGCAGCCATGTTTCATCCGGGACCTTTAAAGTAGTTCCAATATGGCGGAATTCATCATACAGCCGAGTTTAGATTGTCCGAAATCTTACGAGGTTTGCCGAGTGTTTGGGACCGTTGTCGATATTTGACAAAAAGTTCCATTGCCCATGCGTAACCGGGATTTCTGTGGCTAAGTCTAGTAATCCCATAATTCTTGCATTATTATAAACAAACATAAATCATGAAGAGAGAAATTTTACAAAAAATAAAATTGGTTATTAAACTGCCAATGCAATCAAATGGATTTTCTGAAATGGCATGCTTATATTAATTTCGTGGGCGTCGACATCTTGCTTAGAACTAGTTACCCCCGTTAGACTTAGCTTGTGATAATGTACAAACTGAACAATCTAGCCAATGACCTATTATTCTCAATTAATGTTGACAACGCATCAAAACTAATATTCGTAGAATGTTTTTCTGGGTGATAGAGACGAATTCCGTATTAGTTTTTTTTCGTTTTATGTTTCGTATTTTATATTGAACAGAACTCAATTTTACTCAACTATAGAAACGAAACGAAGTAAAGATTGGCGCTCTTTGCAATGTTCAACCCGCAACTATATTGGTGACAAACTCCTGGTTTTGCGTTTCTGGCAATTCGATCACCCAAATAGATTTTGGTGATTTGGCGCCATGTTGAAAAAAAGTGCAATTAGTTGTGTCCAAGAACATTGTGTTCAATCTATTCAATTTTTATCATTAGACCATCATACATTTTCTTTGCAAATATCCAATTAACATATGTAAACACCGAAAGAATAAACAGTACACAACAAAAGTGAATATTAATGAATACTCTTAAGTGGTATTTTATAACGAATTTTCTATCTAACAATATGAGCATTGTCTGTCAAATGGCGACCAGTTATTCAAATATTTACTTATATTGAACTAACTGAATTTACAGATATATCGATAAACTAATATCCTCCCACAAATTATTGAATAAATTGTACATCATGTTAGTTCCGAAATGCCATAGTTTGTCTTGAGTGGACGTTAAACTTTCTATCCCCAAATCACATCTATACTTTGTCGAAGTTTTAATTACTGAAGTTAGTTATAGGCACGATTATCAAATCACTTAGGATGAAAATTCTTAAATGACACACGCAATCCCCGAAATATATATAATAACCATCATTTCCGAGCGGCTAAATATTTCTAAATGGAATTTCAGACAGGATAAATGGGCAGGCACGGATCAAGGGAGGGGGCCGCCTACCCCCCAGCCCCAGTTAGACTGGTCATCACTGTTCAGACCCGCACCTGTAGCCAGCAATGGGAATCCCAGATTTTAGTTTCTGTTTAGGGTCGGTATGTATGCCCTCCACCTCGACAAAATTCTGGATCCGGGCCTGTGAACATTTGATTTACACAATCAATTGTTATTTCCTGTGAAATTTGGAACAACGCCTTCAATTTTGAGACAAATTTAATAACCCAGGATTTCCATCTATAACATTTTACAAGGTGCTCATTAGACGTCAGTGCAGCTGGGCCTGTCTCTCAGTATGCTATTGCTATGAAGATGTTTTGGTAACTAGTTTAGGGTTATTTTAATATCTAAAAAAAATATTACATTTATTTCATAGCTGAAAATGATAATACCTCTTTAAATCTAGGCTTCAGTGTGCTTATGTCGTATAAATGTCGATTTTGTTCTCATAAATAAGTATTGTAATTTGTTTTATGCAAATAAACATAAACCCCTCGCAAATTACCCACAGGCGCGAATTATTGAAATAACCTTTTATAGTTTGAGTCGAGTGGAAGTTTACCCCCACCCCCTCTCCAATCCTTTTTTAAATTATAGATTGTGGTTTGTCGTTTCATCAATTACCCGTAACATTAACACTCGTTGATTTCCTCCAGCACCTCCTCATTATACCTTCTATTAATCAAAGCACGATTTCCGGTAGTTCAAGAGCATACTCAGAATTTATCCCAGAAAGATGCGATTAAATTTAGTCTTTAATCATATTGTGATATTAAAATTATTTTAGGTGTTGTGAATATTGGTATCATCAGCACCGTCCAGACCTGCCACCTCTGGTACCTTGCGTTATCATATTATGTTTTAGAACCAATTCATGGTTATAATTATCGATTATTTGCTTCACATGCAAAGTGAAAACGAAGAATTTTAATGTATTAGATTAATTTCGATGGATTCGGCTCATCGACTGACTACCTTCTGGGCGGATATATTATAATATATAACACCCAAACGTATCTACACTTTAACTTTGCAGAAACCACATGGATTTAAAGTTCTATTCATAGTGGAGTATGAAATTAATTTCGCCCGAAACATATTTGAGATTCATTATATCATACCTTAGCTGACACATTGCTTTGAATTATAAAACAATTAGTCCAGAAATTTGAACACAAAAAAAAGCCTTGTCCAATTTTGTTGTTTTATTCTTCTATTGAAGCCCGACTTATAGAGTGCAATATCATTAATGCAAATGCCCTTTTCATTTCGTGTAAGTTTATTTTCAGTTACTTCTATATTGCAAAGCCCTGAGAGACTATTTAAAATTCCCTGAAATAAATGTTCGTTTTTGAGAAATATGTGACCTGGACTGTAGATTTAATTTATTGATGTAATTTTATTGATAATATCAGACAGGACGAAGAGAAGTTGAGGTTTAACGTCTGCTTCCAGTAGTAAAGTCGAACCATGTCCTGTAGAATATGATTTTGCCATCTTTCCATTTGAAACCCATGGCCATAGATGTGGGAATTTCGTCCCTAAACTTCCCAAAGTGTCTTGTTATATTCGAACCCTTTTGGATCAGTAATGTTATATTTCAACTATCCCAATAAAAGATATTCTTTTACTCTGTAACTTGTGATTACATCAAATATTTCAAATGCGGGCACGCAGTCAGTTCTATATGCTTAGGCTTTTTTATAATATCAAATATGGTTTTTTATGACTAGTATACGCATGCAAATATTTGTATTCGATTGGGTTTTTTTTTAGGCTTTGTCAATGAAATGAAATTAGAACGTTTTTACTTGTTTCCTGCAGGAAAAATTTAATGCTATTTATTTGATAATATGAAATATTATGATTAAAAGTTAAATAAACAGATAAAGAGAAATAATATTGATTGTATGTAGAAGAAGAAGAAACTTTACTGCTTATAAAACCTTGCAAGATTATGTATTTTAAATCATTCACAATCTTCAGAAATAGGACAACGCGTATTCGTAAATTCCAGATGCTTATCGAATCTGAATGCACAATGACATTCATAATTTATGCTATATTAAACCACAACAACTACATGTACTATTGTCATTGAATACATATGCAAGTATTTATGACTCGTATCATATATTCCAAGATCAATTCGATCCAAAAAAGTTGATCTACATGTATATCTAAACTAGAATATTTTATTTACAGTTCTGTAGTTACGAGGGAGAGAGAGAGAGAGAGAGAGAGAGAGAGAGAGATGGGGTGTCATGTTCACCTGACACAAACAAGGTCATTTCGGGACTAACGTATGGTTCAATTTTATTTCAATAAATCGCTTGCGTTGCGCGTAGGGGTCTTTAGTAATGAGGCGGGGGACCAGAGGACCCCGGGAAAACCCACGAGGTGGACAGGCAACCCTACTCCTTGCCACGTATAACCGAGGAACCGAAACCACACAAGTTGACTCAATGACAGACCTAATGATACAGCGCGCACGTGCTAACCACTCGGCCATACAACCCATCTTGTTACTATACGATGCCCGTAATGATCTCTTATAGTGTTATAACTTGAGCATCCGACATTGTTGATAGATTATTAGTAATGAAATGTTTAACATTGTAGCTGCATATTTCCACATCGTAACCTGTTCAAGGAATGTCTTTAACACGTTCCTTATGTCACGAGAGGAGTGATTCCCTAATCAGCGTTGACCAGTGCCCACTACACCGGTCATCATTAATCTTTAGGCCAGTTATTCTACATGAGAACTGTCCAGTACACGAAGAGCAACAAGACTGTGATGTAATTGGAGAGGGTTGTTAGTAACGATGGTACTGTCTGTTTAATTCTGACAGGACGTACATATACTACACTGACTTCTAATTACAATGTACATTTCTGTAGATATACAAGGCACATGTTGAATTGACTCATTTTGACAAGTTACAAATTACTATTATGAATACAGAATCTTGTTTACACCGTAAACGAATATCCCATTTTTTCCTTTTCCTTCAAAATACCACAAATTATGCCATTTTAATGTGAGTTAAACCATTTTTCAAAGACGACTTATTAATTAAATATTAATTTGTTTTTCTATTTCAAAAGAGAAATTGTGTATTTGAAAATATAAATTTGGACGAAAATTTTATTATATATCAGAATTTTTCAGGGCCTAAAATAGAACAGTGTCTTCACCCCTTCATCCTATTGACATACGGTGCCGAGATGCATACTTCAATGTCTAAACCTTAGTTCGAGGGTAAAATACATCGATATTCAGACATAAATTAATGTACAGTCGATCTGCGGCTACAATCGGAATTTTGCAACGTCCGATGTCGTTGGATTGGCAGGAAAAGATTGCCAACTTAAAGTTTTTCATACATAAGGTTACACACGAGGTTACATACAGCATACATACAATACGTCATTGCCCTGACAGTGTATGTGACTCCCAAAAAAAGAGAATTGAAATAGGGTTTTAAACGCCCTACTGTTCTGCATCCACTAATGAAGACGGACATAGCCTACGCCATGCAGTGTGCTATGACGAAAATTTTGCCCGGTCAGAGGCGCCACGACCTACTCTTATTTCGAATCCCACTTGTCGAGATTTATTTTACGTGTGCGCCAATGTGTGCACGGGACCTCGATTAAACACCGTTCCTTGTCAGATCCGTCCCCATTGGTGACGGGTATATTTTTAGATTTATTACAATTTCAATGAAATATCAATTTTAATTGTCTTTACCGTGGACAAGTACTTTTGTCATCTGGATAATTATACAGATGAATAGTAATCGAAATGAAAATAATGTCGTTAGTAAAGTTTTCCTGAATTTGAAGAATATAATTTTCCCCATACATGTACTTCCAAGCATATGAACATGCAAACAATGAAAATTTGCATTTAAAAACGGATTGAGGGCAATTTTATCTATTTTGGTTTATAAAATAAAGTTTTGTACATTAAATTTACGGGTTGGGCAAGGTTGTGAATTTCGAGCAGTGTTATTATTATTATTTATGATAACTGTTGACTCAACAACTCTCTTGTAAATTGTGATATAATTATAGGAGAACAATGAAATAACAAAAACTCTATGGATAACAATCACTGACAACTTTAATAGTGCAACGTTTCAAAATAATCTATTGTCGTTATCAAGCACAAGGTAAAGAATATTGTGACCATTAATTATTGTTTAAAGATCTCTCAAATTTGATTTACATATATGTTTTAAAAAAATTTAATAGTCGTCCTGTAGATAGACCGACGGATGGCCATGGAAGTCATTAATCAAATCATTACACCACTCGACGAGACAGGTAAATTGTGTCACACGTAATAAACCGGGGGATTTAGCGGATTACTTTATTATAAATGACCTCTCACAATTTAAATAACGTTAAACGACCTGGATTAAAGTCTACAAATATTTTCATACATTTATTGACACAGTTAAGCCGATAATGTACTTCCAGCACCTAACGTGCATGTTTATCTTTTTTATTTTTGACTTATAGTGTTGATTTTGTTGATTAGTGTGCCCATTATCAGGTAATGGTGTTATTATAGCATTATTAATAATATTGATATCAATGAACTACTGGCAACTGTGATAAAATACATTTATATTTTTATCTTCATCCTGTCACACTTATAGTATTGACCTGTGACCTTATTGATAAATAATTGGTGTGTTTTTGAGTTAATAATAAAGATTGTGCAACATAGATTAGAGAATATGATTTATAAGGAATAAAACGCATCGATATAATCGATCAGTGTATTTATCTTTGTCATATTTTTAAATATTATCTGTTAGATAATGACAAATTCATAGATTTATAGCCAATATAATATTTAAAAAAAAGACCCAATTCAAAAGTCCCAAGAAAATAGAAATTTAACTAATTTGATGTAAATGTCCATGTTCACTCGGTCACATAACATAATGATAACAAATAATATGAAATAATATCACATTATGCATATTTGATGTCTAATTTTGCAAAGTCTCAATTAAGAATTTTCTAGTCGGGTTGACAAAAAAAGTTGTTAATTAATGTGTTTATGTGCAAGACACATAAATTGGCACTAGAAATTAAACTGCTACCATGTACAAAGATTGGACGACAAAATGTCGTTGGGTTGGGGTGGCCTAGTCGTCTAGAGAGTCTCGCTTAGAGCTCCAGCTTGTTGGTCACCTCTGGTTGCGGTCTTGGTTTCGATCCCTGGTATGAGGATATAAGGGTCACTTTCTCAACTTCGTGGATGCGTTGTCAAGATTTTGAGAATAATAGGTAATTGGCTAGATTATCCGGTCTTTTACATTATCATAAACAAAGTCTAAGGGAGGGTGTGGGGTTAACTAGTCCTAAAACAAGATGCTGACGCCCATGAAATCAATTCAAGAATGTCATTTACAAAAAAATCCATTTGATTGGACTCCGGAAATACCCAAACCTCCCCAAGATGCCTGCAATTAGCATTTTTGGCAAGATCACTTCGCGTGCACTAAGATAAAAAAAAAAGTCTACTTTTCTGCGATATCACCATCAGTGGAAGCGGACATTAAACATTAATAGAAGGGGTCCTGGCAACTAAGCGTACACTAAGATAAAAATAAGTCTACTTTTCTGCGATATCACCGTCAATGGAAGAGGACATTAAACATTAATAGAAGGAGTCCTGGCAGCTAAGCGTGAACTAAGATAAAAAATAACTCTACTTTTCTGCGATAGCACCGCCAATGGAAGAGGACATTAATAGAAGGAGTCCAAGCAAAACAATATAGCCTACGTTCCAATCAATGATAAGAATAATTTAATTTAGCAACGCATACAACAGACCAATCATTTCTGAAGGGTAGTATGGGCGCTTTGACCTTATCTTAATTTAAATTCCAACTGTCGTGAGTTTCTTACGTTTAAGCACCGAGCTGAATCTCTCACCCGTATTCCAGCACCCGGATTCGAGATCAAGTTAGCACCCATGTTCTCTCACCTTATTCCAGCACCTGGATTCGAGATCAAGTTAGCACACCTATTCCTAGCGCCAAGACAAAACTAGATATAATTATCACGAAAATAATTGTTACCCTCATATTACAAAATAAAATTTTAAAACATATTAATGCAAAGTATATATCTAATAGATCCTCCGACCCACCTTACACCCCAAAATATACTATTACCGTAAAAATACTAAAATATCGCACACCAGGGTAACTAAGCATACAAATAAAGGTGTACGTCCATTCTGCATCAAAAAGCACCCAAAATCAGCTTTGGTGGGAACATGTTTTTTGATTCACGGAATTAAAAGATGAATAAACTACTAGAATACAAAATTTCAGAAGGCTCCTATGCTGGCGTTTTGAGATATATTACCGTAAACATACGAAACATATGCCATAATATGGGGAAATCGGGTTAGGGTAGGCTCACTTCACACGCCATAACTTATGAACTGGCTCAGGTGGTTTCAATATCTTTATTTCACTAAATGGACAGATGCATAAGGCATGCACATGCCAAATTTCATTAACTTTCTATGTTGGCCTATTGAGTTATACCACCGCAAAGTTCCTAGCACCTGGATTCGAGGTGGAGTTTGTGGGTTCAATAAACAACGGGTACACCCACGCTGCATCAAAAATCGACCCAAACCAGCTTTGGTGGGAAAATGTTTTTTATTTCATGGAATCAAGAGATGAATAAACTACTAGAATAAAAAATTTCAGAAGGCTCTTATGCTGGCGTTTTGAGATATATTACCGTAAGCATACTAATTATATGATATGGGGAAATCGGGTTAGGGTAGGCTCACTTGACACGCCATAACTTATGAACTGACTTAGGTGGTTTCAATATCTTTATTTCACTACATCGACAGACTCATAAGGTATGCACGTGCCAAATTTCATTAACTTTCTATGTTTCCCTATCGAGTGATACCATCGCAAAGTTCCTAACACCCGGATTCGAGGTAAAGTTTGTGGGTTCAATAAACAACGGGTACGCCCACGCATCATAAAAAAACGACCCAAACCAGCTTTGGTGGGAAAATGTTTTTTGGTTCACGGAATCAAGAGATGAATAAACTACTAAAATACAAAATTTCAGAAAGGTTCTATGCTGGCGTTTTGAGATATATTACCGTAAACATACAAAACATATGCCATAATATGGGGAAATCTGGTTAGGGTAGGCTCACTTCACACGCCATAACTTATGAACTGGCTCAGGTGGCTTCAATATCTTTATTTCACTAAATGGACAGATGTACAAGGCATGCACATGCCAAATTTCATTATCTTTCTATGTTGGCCTATTGAGTTATACCACCGCAAAGTTGCTAGCACCCGGATTCGAGGTGGAGTTTGTGGGTTCAATAAACAACGGGTACACCCACGCTGCATCAAAAATCGACCCAAACCAGCTTTGGTGGGAAAATGTTTTTTATTTCATGGAATCAAGAGATGAATAAACTACTAGAATAAAATTTTTTAGAAGGCTCCTATGCTGGCGTTTTGAGATATATTACCGTAAACATACGAAAAATATGCCATAATATGGGGAAATCGGGTTAGGGTAGGCTCACTTCACACGCCATAACTTATGAACTGGCTTAGGTGGTTTCAATATCTTTATTTCACTAAATGGACAGATGCATAAGGCATGCACGTGCCAAATTTCATTAACTTTCTATGTTGGGCTATTGAGTTATACCACCGCAAAGTTCCTAGCACCCGGATTCGAGGTGGAGTTTGTGGGTTCAATAAACAACGGGTACGCCCACGCTGCATCAAAAGTCAACCCAAACCAGCTTTGGTGGGAAAATGTTTTTTATTTCATGGAATCAAGAGATGAATAAACTACTAAAATACAAAATTTCACAAAGGTTCTATGCTGGCGTTTTGAGATATATTACCGTTAACATACGAAACATATGCAAGATAGGCGGGGGGGGGGGTCGCTTTAGGGTAGGCTCACAGCGCACTAAATAACTTCTAAACTAGCTCTGATGGGTTCGATATCTCTATTTCGCTAAGTCGACAGATGCATAAGGTATGCTCATGCAAAATTTCATTATCTTTTTATGTTGGCGTATCAAGGTATACCACAGAAAAATTCCTAGCACCCGGATTCGAGGTTGATTTTTTGGGTTCAATAAACAACGGGTGCGCTCACACTACATCAAAAAACGACCCAAACCAGCTTTGGTGGGAAAATGTTTTTTGTTTCACGGAATCAAGAGATGAATAAACTACTAGAATAAAAAATTTCAGAAGGCTCCTATGCTGGCGTTTTGAGATATATTACCGTAAACATACTAATTATATGCCATAATATGGGGAAATCGGGTTAGGGTAGGCTCACTGCACACGCCATAACTTATGAACTGGCTGAGGTGGCTTCAATATCTTTATTTCACTACATCGACAGACTCATAAGGTATGCACGTGCCAAATTTTATTAACTTTCTACATTTCCCTATCGAGTTATACCATCGCAAAGTTCCTAGCACCCGGATTCGAGGTAAAGTTTGTGGGTTCAATAAACAACGGGTACGCCCACGCATCATAAAAAAACGACCCAAACCAGCTTTGGTGGGAAAATGTTTTTTGGTTCACGGAATCAAGAGATGAATAAACTACTAAAATACAAAATTTCAGAAAGGTTCTATGCTGGCGTTTTGAGATATATTACCGTAAACATACTAAACATATGCCATAATATGGGGAAATCTGGTTAGGGTAGGCTCACTTCACACGCCATAACTTATGAACTGGCTCAGGTGGCTTCAATATCTTTATTTCACTAAATGGACAGATGCACAAAGCATGCACATGCCAAATTTCATTATCTTTCTATGTTGGCCTATTGAGTTTTACCACCGCAAAGTTCCTAGCACCCGGATTCGAGGTGGAGTTTGTGGGTTCAATAAACAACGGGTACACCCACACTGCATCAAACCAGCTTTGGTGGGAAAATATTTTTATTTCATGGAATCAAGAGATGAATAAACTACTAGAATAAAAAATTTCAGAAGGCTCCTATGCTGGCGTTTTGAGATATATTACCGTAAACATACGAAACATATGCCATAATATGGGGAAATCGGGTTAGGGTAGGCTCACTGCACACGCCATAACTTATGAACTGGCTCAGGTGGTTTCAATATCTTTATTTCACTAAATGGACAGATGCATAAGGCATGCACATGCCACATTTCATTAACTTTCTATGTTGGCCTATTGAGTTATACCACCGCAAAGTTCCTAGCACCCGGATTCGAGATGGAGTTTGTGGGTTCAATATACAACTGGTACGCCCACGCTGCATCAAAAATCGACCCAAACCAGCTTTGGTGGGAAAATGTTTTTTATTTCATGGAATCAAGAGACGAATAAACTACTAGAATTCTGTATTCAAGTAGTTTTATGACCTCTTGATTCCGTGAAACAAATATCATTGTCCCACCGAAGCTGGTTTGGGTCGTTTTTTCGTGCAGCGTGGGCGTATCCGTTGTTTATTGAATCCACAAACTCCACTTCGAATCCGGGTGCTAGACACTTTTCGATGGTATAACTCGATAGGCCAACATAGAAAGTTAATGAAATATGGCATGTGCATACCTTATACAACTATCGATTTAGTGAAATAAAGATATTGAAACCATCAAAGCTACTTTAGAAGTTATTGCGTGTGCAGTGAGCCTACCTTAACCCGATTCCCCCATATTATGGCATATGTTTCGTATGTTTACGGTAATATATGTCGAAACGCCAACATAGGAGCATTCTGAAATTATGTATTCTTGTAGTTTATTCATCTCTTGATTTCGTTAAACATAAAACATTTTACCATCTAATCTGGTTTCGATGCATTTTGATGCAAAATGGACGTGCGCCTATTTTTGCATGCCCAGTGAGCCTAGTGTGCGACATTTTAGTATGCTAACGGTAATGGTATATTTTTGGGGTGTGGGTTCGGATCGGGGTTTCTATTACAAATATACTTTGCATTAATGTGTTTTAAAATGTATTTCATTTTATAATATAAAGGTAACAATTATTTTCGTGATAATTATTTCTAGGTTTTTATTGGCGCTAGGAATATGCGTGCTAACTTGATCCCGAATCCGGGTGAGAGAATATGGTTGCGAAAATATGTATGCTAACTTGATCTCGAATCTTTGGAGATACATTACCGTAAACTTACTAAAACTATGGGGGAATCGGTTTAGAATAGGCTAGTCGCCTAACTTCTAAACTAGCTTTGTTGGCTTCAAGATCTTTATTTCACCAAATAGAGAGATGCATACGGTATGAATATGCACAATTTTATTTACTTTCTATGTTGTCGTATCAAACTTTACCTCGAATCCGGATGCTAGGAACTTTGCGGTGGTATAACTCAATAGGCCAACATAGAAAGATAATGAAATTTGGCATGTGCATACTTTGTGCATCTGTCCATTTAGTGAAATAAAGATATTGAAACCACCTGAGCCAGTTCATAAGTTATGACGTGTGAAGTGAGCCTACCCTTTCCCGATTTCCCCATATTATGGCATATGTTTCGTATGTTTACGGTAATATATCTCAAAACGCCAGCATAGAACCTGTCTGAAATTTTGTATTTCAGTAGTTTATTCATCTCTTGATTCCAAGAACCAAAAAACATTTTCCCACCAAAGCTGGTTTGGGTCGTTTTTTTAGGATGCGTGGGCGTACCCGTTGTTTATTGAAACAACAAACTTTACCTCGAATCCGGGTGCTAGGAATTTTGCGTTGGTATAACTCGATAGGGAAACATAGAACGTTAATGAAATTTGGCACATGCATACCTTATGAGTCTGTCGATGTAGTGAAATAAAGATATTGAAGCCACCTGAGCCAGTTCATAAATTATGGCGTGTGAAGTGAGCCTACCCTAACCAGATTTCCCCATATTATGGCATATGTTTCGTATGTTTACGGTAATATATCTCAAAACGCCATCATAGAACCTTTCTGAAATTTTGTATTTTAGTAGTTTATTCATATCTTGATTCCGTGAACCAAAAAACATTTCCCACCAAAGCTGTTTTGGGTCGTTTTTTTATGATGCGTGGGCGTACCCGTTGTTTATTGAACCCACAAACTTTACCTCGAATCCGGGTGCTAGGAACTTTGCGATGGTATAACTCGATAGGGAAACATAGACAGTTAATGAAATGTGGCACGTGCATACCTTATGAGTCTGTCGATGTAGTAAAATAAAGATATTGAAGCCACCTGAGCCAGTTCATAAGTTATGGCGTGTGCAGTGAGCCTACCCTAACCCGATTTCCCCATATTATGGCATATGTTTCGTATGTTTACGGTAATATATCTCAAAACGCCAGCATAGGAGCCTTCTGAAATTTTTTATTCTAGTAGTTTATTCATCTCTTGATTCCGTGAAACAAAAAACATTTTCCCACCAAAGCTGGTTTGGGTCGTTTTTTGATGTAGTGTGAGCGCACCCGTTGTTTATTGAACCCAAAAAATCAACCTCGAATCCGGGTGCTAGGAAATTTTTTGTGGTATATCTTGATACGCCAACATAAAAAGTTAATGATATTTTGCATGTGCATACCTTATGCATCTGTCGACTTAGCGAAATAGAGATATCGAAGCCATCAGAGCTAGTTTAGAAGTTATTTAGTGCGCTGTGAGCCAACCCTAAAGCGACCGCCCCCCCACCCCCGATCTTGCATATGTTTCGTATGTTAACGGTAATATATCTCAAAACGCCAGCATAGAACCTTTCTGAAATTTTGTATTTTAGTAGTTTATTCATCTCTTGATTCCATGAAATAAAAAACATTTTCCCACCAAAGCTGGTTTGGGTCGATTTTTGATGCAGCGTGGGTGTATCCGTTGTTTATTGAACCCACAAACTCCACCTCGAATCCGGGTGCTAGGAACTTTGCGGTGGTATAACTCAATAGGCCAAAATAGAAAGATAATGAAATTTGGCATGTGCATGCCTTGTACATCTGTCCATTTAGTGAAATAAAGATATTGAAGTCACCTGAGCCAGTTCATAAGTTATGGCGTGTGAAGTGAGCCTACCCGAACCAGATTTCCCCATATTATGGCATATGTTTCGTATGTTTACGGTAATATATCTCAAAACGCCAGCATAGAACCTTTCTGAGATTTTGTATTTTAGTAGTTTATTCATCTCTTGATTCCGTGAACCAAAAAACATTTTCCCACCAAAGCTGGTTTGGGTCGTTTTTTTTATAATGCGTGGGCGTACCCGTTGTTTATTGAACCCACAAACTTTACCTCGAATCCGGGTGCTAGGAATTTTGCGATGGTATAACTCGATAGGGAAACATAGAAAGTTAATAAAATTTGGCACGTGCATACCTTATGAGTCTGTCGATGTAGTGAAATAAAGATATTGAAGCCACCTGAGCCAGTTCATAAGTTATGGCGTGTGCAGTGAGCCTACCCTAACCCGATTTCCCCATATTATGGCATATGTTTCGTATGTTTACGGTAATATATCTCAAAACGCCAGCATAGGAGCCTTCTGAAATTTTTTATTCGAGTAGTTTATTCATCTCTTGATTCCGTGAAACAAAAAACATTTTCCCACCAAAGCTGGTTTGGGTCGTTTTTTGATGTAGTGTGAGCGCACCCGTTGTTTATTGAACCCAAAAAATCAACCTCGAATCCGGGTGCTAGGAATTTTTCTGTGGTATACCTTGATACGCCAACATAAAAAGTTAATGAAATTTTGCATGTGCATACCTTATGCATCTGTCGACTTAGCGAAATAGAGATATCGAACCCATCAGAGCTAGTTTAGAAGTTATTTAGTGCGCTGTGAGCCTACCCTAAAGCGACCCCCCCCCCCCCCGCCTATCTTGCATATGTTTCGTATGTTAACGGTAATATATCTCAAAACGCCAGCATAGAACCTTTGTGAAATTTTGTATTTTAGTAGTTTATTCATCTCTTGATTCCATGAAATAAAAAACATTTTCCCACCAAAGCTGGTTTGGGTTGACTTTTGATGCAGCGTGGGCGTACCAGTTGTATATTGAACCCACAAACTCCATCTCGAATCCGGGTGCTAGGAACTTTGCGGTGGTATAACTCAATAGGCCAACATAGAAAGTTAATGAAATGTGGCATGTGCATGCCTTATGCATCTGTCCATTTAGTGAAATAAAGATATTGAAACCACCTGAGCCAGTTCATAAGTTATGGCGTGTGCAGTGAGCCTACCCTAACCCGATTTCCCCATATTATGGCATATGTTTCGTATGTTTACGGTAATATATCTCAAAACGCCAGCATAGGAGCCTTCTGAAATGTTTTATTCTAGTAGTTTATTCATCTCTTGATTCCATGAAATAAAAATATTTTCCCACCAAAGCTGGTTTGATGCAGTGTGGGTGTACCCGTTGTTTATTGAACCCACAAACTCCACCTCGAATCCGGGTGCTAGGAACTTTGCGGTGGTAAAACTCAATAGGCCAACATAGAAAGATAATGAAATTTGGCATGTGCATGCTTTGTG
Organism: Patella ulyssiponensis; assembly: GCA_963678685.1. NCBI lineage: Eukaryota > Metazoa > Mollusca > Gastropoda > Patellidae > Patella > Patella ulyssiponensis. The sequence continues at coordinate 22,790,088 of OY783230.1, read as the reverse complement.
CATCTGTCCATTTAGTGAAATAAAGATATTGAAGCCACCCGAGCCAGTTCATAAGTTATGGCGTGTGAAGTGAGCCTACCCTAACCAGATTTCCCCATATTATGGCATATGTTTAGTATGTTTACGGTAATATATCTCAAAACGCCAGCATAGAACCTTTCTGAAATTTTGTATTTTAGTAGTTTATTCATCTCTTGATTCCGTGAACCAAAAAACATTTTCCCACCAAAGCTGTTTTGGGTCGTTTTTTTATGATGAGTGGGCGTACCCGTTGTTTATTGAACCCACAAACTTTACCTCGAATCCGGGTGCTAGGAACTTTGCGATGGTATAACTCGATAGGGAAACATAGAAAGTTAATGAAATTTGGCACGTGCATACCTTATGCATCTGTCCATTTAGTGAAATAAAGATATTGAAACCACCTGAGCCAGTTCATAAGTTATGGCGTGTGCAGTGAGCCTACCCTAACCCGATTTCCCCATATTATGGCATATGTTTCGTATGTTTACGGTAATATATCTCAAAACGCCAGCATAGGAGCCTTCTGAAATTTTTTATTCTATTTGTTTATTCATCTCTTGATTCCGTGAAACAAAAAACATTTTCCCACCAAAGCTGGTTTGGGTCGTTTTTTGATGTAGTGTGAGCGCACCCGTTGTTTATTGAACCCAAAAAATCAACCTCGAATCCGGGTGCTAGGAATTTTTCTGTGGTATACCTTGATACGCCAACATAAAAAGTTAATGAAATTTTGCATGTGCATACCTTATGCATCTGTCGACTTAGCGAAATAGAGATATCGAACCCATCAGAGCTAGTTTAGAAGTTATTTAGTGCGCTGTGAGCCTACCCTAAAGCGACCCCCCCCCCCCCCGCCTATCTTGCATATGTTTCGTATGTTAACGGTAATATATCTCAAAACGCCAGCATAGAACCTTTGTGAAATTTTGTATTTTAGTAGTTTATTCATCTCTTGATTCCATGAAATAAAAAACATTTTCCCACCAAAGCTGGTTTGGGTTGACTTTTGATGCAGCGTGGGCGTACCAGTTGTATATTGAACCCACAAACTCCATCTCGAATCCGGGTGCTAGGAACTTTGCGGTGGTATAACTCAATAGGCCAACATAGAAAGTTAATGAAATGTGGCATGTGCATGCCTTATGCATCTGTCCATTTAGTGAAATAAAGATATTGAAACCACCTGAGCCAGTTCATAAGTTATGGCGTGTGCAGTGAGCCTACCCTAACCCGATTTCCCCATATTATGGCATATGTTTCGTATGTTTACGGTAATATATCTCAAAACGCCAGCATAGGAGCCTTCTGAAATGTTTTATTCTAGTAGTTTATTCATCTCTTGATTCCATGAAATAAAAATATTTTCCCACCAAAGCTGGTTTGATGCAGTGTGGGTGTACCCGTTGTTTATTGAACCCACAAACTCCACCTCGAATCCGGGTGCTAGGAACTTTGCGGTGGTAAAACTCAATAGGCCAACATAGAAAGATAATGAAATTTGGCATGTGCATGCTTTGTGCATCTGTCCATTTAGTGAAATAAAGATATTGAAGCCACCCGAGCCAGTTCATAAGTTATGGCGTGTGAAGTGAGCCTACCCTAACCAGATTTCCCCATATTATGGCATATGTTTAGTATGTTTACGGTAATATATCTCAAAACGCCAGCATAGAACCTTTCTGAAATTTTGTATTTTAGTAGTTTATTCATCTCTTGATTCCGTGAACCAAAAAACATTTTCCCACCAAAGCTGTTTTGGGTCGTTTTTTTATGATGAGTGGGCGTACCCGTTGTTTATTGAACCCACAAACTTTACCTCGAATCCGGGTGCTAGGAACTTTGCGATGGTATAACTCGATAGGGAAACATAGAAAGTTAATGAAATTTGGCACGTGCATACCTTATGCATCTGTCCATTTAGTGAAATAAAGATATTGAAACCACCTGAGCCAGTTCATAAGTTATGGCGTGTGCAGTGAGCCTACCCTAACCCGATTTCCCCATATTATGGCATATGTTTCGTATGTTTACGGTAATATATCTCAAAACGCCAGCATAGGAGCCTTCTGAAATTTTTTATTCTATTTGTTTATTCATCTCTTGATTCCGTGAAACAAAAAACATTTTCCCACCAAAGCTGGTTTGGGTCGTTTTTTGATGTAGTGTGAGCGCACCCGTTGTTTATTGAACCCAAAAAATCAACCTCGAATCCGGGTGCTAGGCATTTTTCTGTGGTATACCTTGATACGCCAACATAAAAAGTTAATGAAATTTTGCATGTGCATACCTTATGCATCTGTCGACTTAGCGAAATAGAGATATCGAACCCATCAGAGCTAGTTTAGAAGTTATTTAGTGCGCTGTGAGCCTACCCTAAAGCGACCCCCCCCCCCCGCCTATCTTGCATATGTTTCGTATGTTAACGGTAATATATTTCAAAACGCCAGCATAGAACCTTTGTGAAATTTTGTATTTTAGTAGTTTATTCATCTCTTGATTCCATGAAATAAAAAACATTTTCCCACCAAAGCTGGTTTGGGTTGACTTTTGATGCAGCGTGGGCGTACCCGTTGTTTATTGAACCCACAAACTGCACCTCGAATCCGGGTGCTAGGAAATTTGCGGTGGTATAACTCAATAGCCCAACATAGAAAGTTAATGAAATTTGGCACGTGCATGCCTTATGCATCTGTCCATTTAGTTAAATAAAGATATTGAAACCACCTAAGCCAGTTCATAAGTTATGGCGTGTGAAGTGAGCCTACCCTAACCCGATTTCCCCATATTATGGCATATTTTTCGTATGTTTACGGTAATATATCTCAAAACGCCAGCATAGGAGTCTTCTAAAAAATTTTATTCTAGTAGTTTATTCATCTCTTGATTCCATGAAATAAAAAAACATTTTCCCACCAAAGCTGGTTTGGGTCGATTTTTGATGCAGCGTGGGTGTACCCGTTGTTTATTGAACCCACAAACTCCACCTCGAATCCGGGTGCTAGCAACTTTGCGGTGGTATAACTCAATAGGCCAACATAGAAAGATAATGAAATTTGGCATGTGCATGCCTTGTGCATCTGTCCATTTAGTGAAATAAAGATATTGAAGCCACCTGAGCCAGTTCATAAGTTATAGCGTGTGAAGTGAGCCTACCCTAACCAGATTTCGCCATATTATGGCATATGTTTCGTATGTTTACGGTAATATATCTCAAAACGCCAGCATAGAACCTTTCTGAAATTTTGTATTTTAGTAGTTTATTCATCTCTTGATTCCGTGAACCAAAAAACATTTTCCCACCAAAGCTGGTTTGGGTCGCTTTTTTATGATGCGTGGGCGTACCCGTTGTTTATTGAACCCACAAACTTTACCTCGAATCCGGGTGTTAGGAACTTTGCGATGGTATAACTCGATAGGGAAACATAGAAAGTTAATGAAATTTGGCACGTGCATACCTTATGAGTCTGTCGATGTAGTGAAATAAAGATATTGAAACCACCTAAGTCAGTTCATAAGTTATGGCGTGTCAAGTGAGCCTACCCTAACCCGATTTCCCCATATCATATAATTAGTATGCTTACGGTAATATATCTCAAAACGCCAGCATAAGAGCCTTCTGAAATTTTTTATTCTAGTAGTTTATTCATCTCTTGATTCCATGAAATAAAAAACATTTTCCCACCAAAGCTGGTTTGGGTCGATTTTTGATGCAGCGTGGGTGTACCCGTTGTTTATTGAACCCACAAACTCCACCTCGAATCCAGGTGCTAGGAACTTTGCGGTGGTATAACTCAATAGGCCAACATAGAAAGTTAATGAAATTTGGCATGTGCATGCCTTATGCATCTGTCCATTTAGTGAAATAAAGATATTGAAACCACCTGAGCCAGTTCATAAGTTATGGCGTGTGAAGTGAGCCTACCCTAACCCGATTTCCCCATATTATGGCATATGTTTCGTATGTTTACGGTAATATATCTCAAAACGCCAGCATAGGAGCCTTCTGAAATTTTGTATTCTAGTAGTTTATTCATCTTTTAATTCCGTGAATCAAAAAACATGTTCCCACCAAAGCTGATTTTGGGCGCTTTTTGATGCAGAATGGACGTACACCTTTATTTGTATGCTTAGTTACCCTGGTGTGCGATATTTTAGTATTTTTACGGTAATAGTATATTTTGGGGTGTGGGGTGGGTCGGAGGATCTATTAGATATATACTTTGCATTAATATGTTTTAAAATTTTATTTTGTAATATGAGGGTAACAATTATTTTCGTGATAATTATATCTAGTTTTTTCTTGGCGCTAGGAATAGGTGTGCTAACTTGATCTCGAATCCAGGTGCTGGAATAAGGTGAGAGAACATGGGTGCTAACTTGATCTCGAATCCGGGTGCTGGAATACGGGTGAGAGATTCAGCTCGGTCGTTTAAGCCAATGCCGTAGCCACATGGGGCCTCGGTTTTCCGCCTCACCACTGGCGCCGGAACGTCTGAACGCAGTCGTTACCAGGACCCCCGTCATGGCTTCCTGACAAGGGAAACCACGCTGGGATTCCTGGGAAACACTCTCGACCAACACTGCTATTGGGCCCCGTACCCCCTGGTTAGTGAACCAGCGCCCTACACACTGAACAACCGCGGCTCCCCAAAACTTGAGAGGGGTCTGTGAATTGACTTCAAGGGAAGTAACCACATTATTTTGACGTTCACATTATTGAAGTTAGCGAAGGACAAGAACATTTGTCGTGAGAAGTAGGCCTACATCTATTACAGTGTGACTACAGGTAAAACACATGAAGAAGAATATTTTACATTGAGTGTGGACGTAACTCCATTATTATGTTGCATTTGGAACAAACAATGAATACTGGTATCTATAACAGTATATGTTTTGTGGACAACGGTATGACAGAAGGGAGGTAACTACTGTTTACGATTGACTTGTGTTATTGATTTGTGACCCATTTTTTCTACTTGAGGTAATGGATTACATTTTTATATAATAAATGTCACGGATTGCAAAAGTTCAAGATGTATCAAATTATTTTCCCTTTTTTGGGACATTAATTATAGATTGGGTGCATCGAAATAAATACGTTTTACAACGTCCTGCAGCAGTCTTACGAATGTGAAACGTTTGAAACTGAATTGCGTCCCTTGGTCAAATTTTACTAATAATATACATATTTTATCACATTTGTGAAATAAAACTTTGTATTAATTTAATACCACAATCTGAGAATAATATTTTTCTATTATATAATTATCTCAAACCGATATGTTACTATTCTTGTAAATTTATAATACAGAAAACGTGCTTTCAATCGCATACCACTAATTTTAGAAATGGCAAAAATTTCATATTTGATCTCAAACCTTCATCATTAGCTTTGCGCAGTGGCGGTACCATAGCCAATGAGGAATTTCCGAGGCGTGGTTATTGCTAGTTGAAAACTATACCCAATACCCCGCGCTGACGACCAATGGTCGGCATGCGCAATTTTTGCATGCTCTTACGGGAGCAAACAATATAATGAAATACATTACACCCTGTAGCCCTTGCATGCTCAACCACTGCTGAAGAAGAAATCTGTATCGTCATTCCTTAAACTGGCAGTGGGCCAAGCTCTGGGTTGACCGAATGAAACATTTGTCGCTGATACACTTAATTAGAGAGAGAAATGGGGTTTAACACCCACTCGACACAAACTATTTTATTTCAACAATTCGCTTGCGCGTAGGGGTCTTTAGCAGTGGGGGAAAACCGGACGACCCGGAGTAAACCCACGAGGTTGGACAGGCGACTCTACTCCTTGCCGCATACAACCGGGCAATCAAAACCACGCCAGTTGACTCAATGGCACGTGCTAACAATTCGGCGACCCCCCACACCTTATTAGAATGGGAGAAAGGAGACATTATGTCATTCTGTAATTTATAAAGTTTATTACCAGTGGATGGTAGTTTACACAAATTATATAAAGTACAATAGGCTTTATGACATAATCTTTGAATGGCATTTAGCGATTGAACATAATATAACACAACACAGTTCTATGGATAACAATCACTATATTATACACAAACGTCGTTTCGACAAGAATTCACTAGTCGTTATCAAGCATACAAATTACAAATGAGGAACAAATGGGACAGTGTTATAAATAGGTACATTAAACAATAATAAGAGAAACCATAAGTAACAATCAATTGGTTATGACATTTTCTAGACATTTTGAAATCAGAAAAAAATACAATTTCTGGCAACTTATCCAAATTGAAAACAAAAGATTTACATTGCAGAAAGAGTGGTTTCAAAATCCTATTATGTCTTCAAAGCGTTACGTTTTAATAATTTAATATAATCAGATCGTATTTCTACTTTCTAACACCTGTTTATGCACAATTAGTTTATAAGAACAAGTGCACTGGAATAAGCCAAACATTTATTTCTGGTCTTTATGCAAAACATAGAAAATGGATCATATTTTACACAGTTTCATTATTTATCAAAGATTTGAAAGCTTCGTGGAATACTTGTGGTATTCCCATCTGATTTGGTTTCAGAAGGTCGCCCAATTCATCTTTTCTAGCTGGATCTGTATACATCGCTCGTAGATCTTCGAGAATGTCATGCGCCAATGTCGGCTGCACAACGGCATAACAAGAGGCCCTGATTTCATTAACAAGGATTTTTCCCGACAAAGTGAAAGGGGCAAACATACCCAACCCTTCTTTCTTTTCTATTTTTAATATTTTTTCTGGCATTCCCATTTTGTTTATCAAACAATCATCAGTCTGAAATAATAAATGAGAAACATCCATGGCTATAGTTTTTGTTACATGATGAAAATGAGAAAAAGGCGACTTATTAGCCTTATGCAGCAACAGTAGAGGCCGACAAATTATCGTAAATTATTATCGAAAACAAATTGATGGTTTGTATATTGATTTATCATCAGTTTGAAATTTCCACATTGACTTAATGCTTCAGTCTACAGATAACGAGTTCAAGGTTTGCTTCTACATTCTTCATAAAAACATTCCAATCCAATGATAACATTATATTAAATGAAAATGGGAATTAAGCCCCCTGTTCTGCTTCGACAGGGCTAAAGACGGACATTAGCCATTCAGTGTGCTACGAAGGAAATTTTGCTAGGACAGCGGCGATAAGGCCTACTATTATATCGAATTCAAACTGCCAAGGGATCTTTTACGTACATGCCAATGTGTACACGGGATTTCGGTCCTTTTCTTTCAATACTGACATGGGGAAATCACGCCGGAAAATCCCGATGAATTTTCTCGGTCAACACCGTGAGCGACCTCACGACCACCTGGATAGCGAACCGGCGTCTTAGTCACTCAAAAAACCGTGGCTCCAATAAAATTACATAACCTAGCCAGCAGTCATGCTTATATTTATAATGAAAATCGCGATTCGAGCCATAACTTCAGAAATGGGGTTTAACGTCCACTCGACACAAACTAGGTCATTTCGGGACTAACATAAGGTTTAATTTTATTTCAATAATTCGCTTGCGCGTAAGGGGCTTTAGCAATGGGAGGAAACCGGAGTGCCCGGAGGAAACCCACGAGGTTGAGAAGGCGCCCCCTATCTCCATGCCAAATACGCTCACACCAGGGATCGAAACCACAGCCAGAGGTGACCGGCCAGCTAGAGGTCGAAGCGCGGCACTCTAAACCACTAGGCCATCCCATCTATAGGCGTACGGGCTCGATGACAGTTAGGGGGGCAGAACCCGAATTGCCCGAAAAATTTTCGGGTTTACAGACGTCCCGCCCCCTCTTCCCCCTCAAGAAAATATTGGAATATTTGACGGCTGCAAACACGCTTTCCTGCTATTTCAACCCATCAACAAAGCAACTTCAAAGTGGTCTAATATAGCTTAATTAAGGTGCCTGACTCGAATTTCAATCAATCGTTTACAATCCACGGAGAAAATTTTGAAAATTTAAACACCGCAAATGCGTTTACTGCTATTCTAGCCCGTGTAAGTAACTCCAAAAGTATCTAATGGTTTTGTAACCGAAATTCCACTCCGAATTCCAAACATCCAATCAGACTGTTGCAGCTGCATTCATAAATAATAATCGATGTCCGAAAAATGTCGCACAAAGTAGAGTAGCTCCAGACAAAATGTTTAAATACAAAGTCAACTCAGTACAAATTCATGGTATTTAATTAAAAGAAAAGTAAAATTAGTGTTTTATTAAATGACAGTTAGGAAAGCAAAATTAGAAATGCCCCAAAAAAATTCCGGTTTACAAGCAGCGGCGCCAGTTTTCTTCGAGAGACGAAGAAGTGGATCTGACCTTGTATTGACCTCCCAAGAAAATTTTGGAATATTTGACGGCCGCAAACGCGTTTTATTGCTATTCCAGCTCGTAAAATTAGTGTTTTATTAGATTTCTGGCATTTTATTTGGCCAAGTAGATGAAATAATTTTTTTTTCTTACTTTACCTGTCAGCCCGAAAAGTCAGTTTGCCCGAAAGTTAGGGGGGCAGCTCCCCCCCCCCCCCCTGCCCCCTGGCTCGTACGCCTACGATCCCAACCCCCCTAACTTTTACAAACTACATCTAGCAACCAAGCATGTCGTCATTGCCGCCACTTTGGAATTATGAAGTCATTTCAAAAACAGAAATATTGTCAATCGATGCACAATAATATCCAGTGAACAAACATGACAATTTTCTGTTGTACTTGAATTGGTGAAACCTTAGGTTGTTTCCTTTTTCGAAGAAGGAGAAGATAGATATGGGCATTGGGCCCACTTCCCGGTCCAAAAACCAAAATTAAACACAAAAATGAACCTACCGTAACTTGATTCGCCATTTTGGAGATGGTTGACGCTTGATTTGGGTCCTTAACATCGAGGAAATGTTCCTCGCTAATAAGTATTGTGTTCTTTTCTGTTTGTATATGGTAATATATTACTGCTGTTGTAATATCATAATGAGCATAGACCCAAACTTCACTGAACCCTTCACCGTCATGTATAAAATCCCCGACTTGAACATCTTCAATATATTTCATTCCATCTTTGGTGTAAACTTGGGTGTTGGCTGGGAAGCATTTACCCTTCGGCTTTGGCCTTGGCTTAAAATAGGAATATTAAGTATATAATGAAACATTCAAACAGTTCAAGCAACTAAATAGCACAAAAATTATTACGATAATTGTCTGGAATATTAGATTAAACAGACATGTACACCATGCAAGGTATAAATAATATGCCTATAGCAGGTCTTTCTTTAGGCCAGAAATTTTGCATAAATTATTATTTAGGCATTTATTAACAAAACAAGACCATAATCAACTCTCGCTGGCGTCGGATACTGGAGATTTTATTAAATTGGATTAGAACGGTTCGTCATTTGAGAAATTAATTTAAAGATGGGAAAGCGAGGTTGAGTCGCGAATATACCAGTGCCCCGGTTACAACAATGCACACATTTTGTCAAAACTACAAACAGTGATAACGTGGCCCAGAATGAAGTAATTTGAATGAAATCTCCATTTTACATTATCTGTTTTTGAGATATTATAACAAGAATGGTCAGCTCTTTATCCAAATCTCACATAATGTATCCTTAATTTGAAATCCGCCTTCCATCAGCTAAAAATTAATTAAGATTCATTTGGAAACGGATAGACGGATGCGTACTATCCATAGATTTGCCGTTGTTCAATCTTGATCAAAAAGCCCCGCCTTGACACTTTCCCTGTCCATACCTAATTTAATTTCTAAATTTGATCGATCACGTAAGCAACAAATTTGATATATTTTGGAATACCCGATATATATTTTCCACACTCTTAAACAGACAATCAATCAAAATGTAGACGTGACAGTTAATAATCGATACAGACAATATGTCAGTGGTTTTTCCAGCACTGCTTAATAGTTGACAGTTTGAAAATAGATAGCGAGAAATGAATACATGTATATTGATTATTCTAGTAAAATTAATTTAATCTGTATTTATATTATAAATATTAAATGTAGATCTTTAAGCGTTCATTTGGTGCAGTTTAGCCCTGACTTGCCACAAAATTAAATAAATAAAACATACGTCCAGGTAAAAAATTCTCCACTTTACTTCATTCTGACATACACCGAAACGGTGTAATAAATTTCCAAAATTAACGAAACCATGCGAAGAAAGGGTGGTGCATATTTTCCCCGTGCTTTCAAGTTATTTACAGGTTCAAAATAATCCATGAAAATCTTACAATCCTATCGACAGGTTAATGTGTTAATGTCATTTCATAATAGGAATGTTTTTTGAAACCGTTATATTACGAGCAGGTCAAAGTCAACGATTGATAATTCTGTGTACATTTTGAGATTGTCATTTAAATAAATAAATAAAATTACTTACATTTAAAACATAGTCCGCGTCAGGATTGTATCCCATCTTGTAAAGTGCTGTCGATGATTACTGACTTGATGTTGTCAATGGGAAGTCTGCACATCTATTGGTAAGTAATATTTCTTAGCTCGTTTTATAGGAGGGGGGGGGGATAGTAAAATTCCCAATAAACAACTATTTTAGGCATCTTATTCATTAATCAGGTAATACTTTCGGTAAAATTCCCAATGGTTTATTTCCGCGAAGGCGCAGTTATTGACCGTAACGGATTAAAAGAGGTCGTTTTCGACGACTTCGCGGGATTAAAAACGTAACAATGGTGTTATTATAGATTGTTATGATAAGAATTTACACTTTCATAACCCCCACTGTAACTAATTAACCAACATTTTAGCATCATTTTTAGCATAATTATTAAAAACATAACAAGACTAAAACAAAAATTAATTTAATTTTGCCAAATAAGAAATTTCGCCAAATAAGAAATAAAAACATAACTATACTATAACAAATTTCGCCAAATAAATAAAAACTTAACTATACTATAGCAAATTAGTTTAATTTCGCCAAGTAAGACAGCCTGTCTAAATACTCGATTAAATTCAATTCTTCTTCCTCGTATCTTCCTTTTAATTCCTGGAGCTGGCTTTGGATTTGGGTATATTTATGCCTCTTCCTTGGTGGTTCCTGTCCCCCTGCATACTGGACGATTCTTATCTCATTGATATTTTGTTCTTGTTGCAAGAATGCGATCATTTCAAACACATTCGGATGGGCTTTTCCAAATAGTTTCTTGACTCTTGAATGCCATCCTTCCAGATTGTTGTTTCCTGTGCTCCTCGGTGTCGTAGTGGTTACATTGACGAATTGAAAATTCACCCTCGAACCACTGATTCGTTATGTAGTCGGCTAATTCGGTTATTTTCGGATTGGTTGGCATTTCTGCAATAATGTGTAAGTAGGCATCTTCGACCTGAAAGCAAAATAGACTTGGTAAATAAATTTGATAACAAATACGAATGAGACGACCAGAATGGTCAAAACGTTCCACGTCTACCCCAATAAGAGAAATCGAAGATCAATACATCAAGACATAATATAATACACCTACCCTTCTACTGGTACCAACGGTAGAGCTGCAAATCTCCGTACCACCTTCTGTATTTCTTCGTCTTCTCTATATTGCACTTGTAGACCAACATTCTGTGTTCGTCTCCAAATACACAGTGTAAAATGAAAAAAACAGCCTTTCCATTCTGTATGGGATAAACATTATTTCATTTTCATTTAATTTTTATTGTTTTTTGGGGTAGGATGGGGCTTGGCGGAAGCAAAAGAGATGGTTTGCCCGAAATTACACACACCCACGACCCACCCACACCACTTTCTTCTAGTCAAAAGTCTCTTTATCATTTTACCATTTGAAGGAATTACAGCACAGATTGTACAGAACACGACTTGTTTTTCAGCTGGCCCACTTATCTTAATGGTGAAATGCAACAGAATAAATGGATTTTAACGGATATTGATGTATGAAAGACGACATATTCGACCAGCTTCCGAAGAGAAAACGTACTAAAATGGCCCTTGTACCCAGTGGCGGCGCCAGCTGTCAGTGGTTGGAGGGGCAAAGTCCAAGGTTAAGAAGGCAAATGCACGAGCTTCAACTAGGGGTAGGGGGTCCTCTCCAAGAAAAGTTTGAAAAACAGGCTGCCGGAAATGCAGCCTGGCAATATTTCAGGCAATGATTGTTGAGGTAAAGTGTCAAATGAACCTCGACGAATCCCACTCACGAGCGCCAAAGCAGGGAGTTCTTACGGAGGGTATGGGGGACCTCCCCACGAAAATTTTGAAATCTATATTGTCGAAAATGTTGTCTGACAGCTTTCAGTCAGGCACCGATCATCTGAATAAATAGATCTGACCACAGACCGTCCATCGCCTGATAACTAGTTTATCCGACCAGAGAACAAAATGTCAAACGAACGGACTTGCGAACCTCAACGAAGTACCCTTGTGAAAGCCTAAGTAGTGAGTCCTTGTGGGGGGTTTTGGGGACCTCCCCAAGAAAATTTTGAAAAATAGACTGTTGGAAATGCTGCCTGACAGTATTCAGGAACCGTAGAGATAAATAAAGCTCGGATGCCGTCTGTTGCCTGATCACTAGTCTTTCCGACCACAAAGAGGAAAATGTCAAATGAAGTAGTCTGGCAGTATTTCAGGCATTAATCGTCGAGATTAATTAGAGCTGTCGGTAGATCTAGTTTATCCGACCAGGAGGAAAGTGTCAAACGGGCGGAGTGAATGACTCAAAGTAAATGAATATTTTCGCCACTATATTTTGTGAAATAGACTGCCGGAAATGCAGATAGGCAGCATTTCAGACCCTGGTCGTCGAGATAAATAGAACTGGCCACATACTGTGCGTCGACAAATCCCCAGCTTATCCGAACAGGAAGGGGGTGTCAAACGAATGGAGTGAGTTTATCAAGTGAATGCATATTCTCGTCGCAATGAACCTACGGCTATATCCCAAAACTTTGTGGATCGTGAAAAGCACTTCTCAAGTGGGGTTACAGCAGGATGGACTTGGTAAGAAATAACTCAATATGCAAGTTTATGACTGAGTGGGGTGGGATTTAATCAGCGTAGCAGGTATTGATTACCGAAACGTATCACAAAAAACTATTTTTTATTTTCAAAAATTATTGGGGGTGGGGGCAAAGAGTGAGCAGATAGATTTATGCAATTTCTTTTATTACTGGAAACCAATGAGTTATTTTTGCCAGTTGTTGGGGTCAGTAATACGACACTATAACTAAAAATAAAGCTTACTATACAAAATGAATGACATTGCTAAATTTGTTGATCATATTTCTGTTACATGGACTTTTTTTTTGGTATTCCCAACATATTCTATGAATCGAAGTTTAAAATATAATAGAATGGGATTTGGAGTCTAACTTTTCTGCACCAACGGGAAAAATAAAGTCGGGATCGAAGTATACTTCTGCCACATTGCAAATTTCTGGTTGAGAAATTATTGTTGGCATTCCCCATTTATGAAAAATATTTTTGGTTATTTATTCCCTCATATTCTAAGAAGCGAATTGTACATGATTTAAAATTCTTTTGCGCAATTCTTGTTGGTATTTCCATTTATGAAAACAATTTTGGTGATTCCCACATATTCTAAGAAACGAATTATAATCTTGCACAGCATTTATTACGTCACACGAGATAAGAGAATGTGATGGATTAATACGTTAATAAACTATACGTTTTCTTTCATCGTCATCTTAAAGGTACATCAGTTAAGAGTTTTGCTGTATTATGAAATCGGTGACTCTGAAAACCTTAGTTTAGAGATAAATTATGTAAGATTTAGATATTGCTATAATAGCAATAATTCAAAAATAGATATTGCAAAATACATATATTGAAAATTTCATTCAAATTACTTTATTCTGAGCGAAGTTATCAATATTTGCAGTTTTGACAAGATGTGTGAATTGATCATTATCTGTAATCACCGTACTGGTTGTTCGAGACTTAGCCTCGCTTCTCCATTTTTTTATTAAATCATTAAATGACCAAACTGTTCTTATCTACTTAAAATTGAGGCCATCCGATGGCATTGGGATTGATTATGGTCTTGTCATGTTAATAAATGACTAATTAATAATTCATATAACATAATAATGATCTTTATTCACGAAAACCATCAGGTTACAAGAATTCATTAAATTTCATTTTACATTTTCATTTCAATGCAGATTTATCTTTTGAATAATGCATTCTTAATGTATTACACCACCATAATACTAGTCGCCATTTTGAATATAGCGGTCATATTGAAATCATTTTGGTAGGAACATATTTTTATGTTTACATCTGAATTAACTGACCACGAAAACCTATATTATGTCAATATATTACACGCCTATATAAAGGACTTGATGCCCCCACCCCCACACCCAAACTGAACTCGCATTATGAATTTGGCCCCTAGCGGTATTAGCGGTCACTTTTGGGAGATACCAAAGCGCATAGGATTCATTGGTCGAATACATATCGAAACCCACGTCATAAATTTTACCCAGTTAATTAACAAGAAAATGCCTCATAGCGGCATCTTATACCCTCGCCCGTCTCATTAGCCCAGTTTGGAGCAGAACAGTAGGACGTTAAACCCTATTTCATTTCATTTATACCCTCGTATCTGAAACATAATCCGTCACACAATATGACCAGTAGAGTATTTTCAAGCAGGGAGGACTCTGGGGACAACAATCTATTAGCCCACATTATGTGGGTGAATAACCAAAAATATAATTGGAAGTGTATTTTATTAACATGATCCAATACAAATTGATTTTAACAAATGTATACAGTATATAATACAAACAAATTATTGTAGCTCAAATCTACACATTTGACAACGGGCTGATTTATAATTCAATAATGATGCATATTTAATTAGATTAATAAAATGAACAAATTGATCTTTGCTATTACTATTGAATAGATAATATGTATTTCAATACAAACATTCTTATATAATATTAAACTATATCTTAAACCAAAGATACAAAACACTTCACTTATTAATTAGTAGATTACGTTATAATAAATGTAAAACTTAAAAATATTTTTAAAAAACGCATGTAATGGACATTTCTTTATTCTGCAGTGATAAGCAGATTATATAATTTAACTGTTGCTCCAAAAATATATGGATTTCCATTTTCATTGGGCCATAATAAAGTATCGAACATAGACGTAGGTGTAACGTCATAGGCCAACCGAAAAAGTGTCAGTGCGGCATGGACCAGGTTTGGATCCGCACTGGAATAACAAGATACTTGGATTCCATTCACCAAGAGCTCACCAGATTTTGTTATGGGTGCAAAGGCACCTTTTCCTTCTACCTCTTTGATGTTTGTGATCTGTTCGATAGTTCTATGATGACCATCATGGCAAACCAGGCGATCCCCTATCTGCAAAAAGAATACACCATTATGTTAAACTATCTTGGCGTTAAGGCAATAGTACACCTTTGAAATCAATCAGTAGTCCTGGACTGAAAGCTTGTGATTTCAGGCGCATACGTTAAACCACTAGACACCACTCCTCCCTGTTCATTGAGGTTTGGCCTAGAATATTTTTCTTCTTCTCTTCTACTTCCCCAAGACAAGGATTGGAAGTGACAAATCGTTTAATAAGATGTTGTATAAGTGGACCTCGAGTAACTTGGTATTGTCCTGTGATAAGGACACTGCGGGGGGCATTATAGTTCCAACTGTTTGCTGGCCAAGAATATTACGTTCACATTTCATGGTTTTGGTGGAGAAAGCTTACTTAAAGGGAATAACTGGTCCTATGCAACGTTAGACATTTTACATTGAACTGACCAACAACACAATTTAGTGATCGCAAGGATAAAAATATCTAAAACCTGACATACAACTACAAAACATTTCTAAACCAGATCAATTAATCTAAATGTATTCGAGTGAAGTTATTACCTTGACCTCTTTAGCCATTTTATAGGTTCTTGGAGAATTCGATTCGTCATCAGTAAATACCAAATGGTGGTTATTACTAATTGTTATGCTGCGTGTACCCGTTATTATCTCCAGGTAGTTCGGGCTAGACTGGTGGGGATCTTTATGAGAAAAACAGTATACTTTAGTATATCCCAACGTTCCATCTGGCTTCACTTCCTGAACTTCTTCACCAGCCTTTAGATGTTGAAGATACTTTCTTTCTCCGTCTTTCGTTATCACCCAATCGTTGGATGTTAAACAATTTCTTCGTCGCTGTAAATTGAAAATAAATCGATGTTGCAAAACCCCATTGGACTGGGGATAATTCTGATGGGATATGGGAAACGGGGAGGTGGCTACGAATAAGAAATACACGACATTGACTATGAATTCAATTTTTAAGGTAGAACTTCAAATGAATATAAAAAATCCAAGCGCGAACGTCGCCTGAACTTCCTCTTAAAACCACCATTGGCTACTATGATACCAGAATTGATGTCTTAATAAAGTGTTGAATTGGATGTATGCTTGGCTGATAATCTAAATGTATAAATCCATTTTTACAGTTGAATTATAACAAAAATAAAATTAATTCTTTTGAGAAACGAATAGACAAAAGTGTGCTATACTCATAATAAATAACGCACTTTTATGTTATTATCTTATGATATTGCGTTGTTGAAGAAATGGAGTAAGCAAAATATTTGATCCATTATTCCAGGGTTTTTGTGATCACAGTTTATTGTGATCATATAGGAATACCCGATATATTTTCCAACCGTTTCATAATATCATTCAATAATATCGATTGACAAAGAGACACCTGCAAAACCTACAGGAAAATAGTGATAAGTTTCGAATATTAGGTAATAAATAAAAAATAAATACATAAATAACTTACATTCATATCGTAATTCGGTACTGGATCATTACCCATCTTGTGTGTATGATTGTTAATAATATGGCTTCAGATGTTGAGATAATATTCTTGCGCACCTAACTGACAAAATATTTTAGTTTCTTCGTATTTATAGGGAATTATTTCTGGAAATTCCCTGTAACGCATTGCGGGGTGTGTTTTAATACGTTTTGTGTTTCCATTACGTCATTTTGTTTAAAACCTGGCGGGGATTAGATATGCAATTATTATGTACAGTTGAAGTAATCGGTTGTTTTGCCACTTGTTGGGGTTATGTAAAACGACACCTTAACATAGTGTAACCTATGGACATATTTGTATAAAGAGTAAACTAGTACATGCATACTAAAATTGCAGAGAGAGAGAGAGGGAGAGAGATGGGGTTTAACGTCCACTCAACACAAACTAGGTCATTTTGGGATTAACATATGGTTTCAATTTTATTTCAATAATTCGCCTGCGCGTAGGGGTCTTTAGCAGTGGGAGGAAACTGGAGTGCCCGGAGGAAACCCGCGAGGTTGAGAAGGCGCCCCTATCTCCATGCCACATATGCTCACACCAGGGATCGAAACCGCAAGCCAGAGGTGAGGGGCCAGCAAGACGTCGAAGCGCGGCACTCTAGACCACTAGGCCATCCCAAGCCCCCTAGAATTACAGTGATGATTATTTCAAGATGGATACTAAATTCAATTAGACCTGTTCTCGAACAGGTTTGATAATTTTTATACAACCCAACACACACTTGCACATTAATTTCAACACCTAGAAGATGGTCGAATGGTTAGCACGTGCGCGTTGTATCATGTAAGTCAACTCGGGATTTCGATTCCTCGGTTATACCTGACAGGGAGTAGGGTCATCTGTCCAACCACGTGGGTTTTCTCTGGTCCTCCGGCTTCCTTCCACTCCTAAATACCATTACGCGCAAGCGAATTATTGAAATAAAATTGAACAAAGTGGACGTTAAACCCCCATCTCTCTCTCTTTCTCTCTCTCTCTCTCTCTCCCTCTCTCTCTCTCTCTCTCTCTCTCACACACACACACACATACATAGATACATACACATACAGAGACAGGGGTGACGGCATAATACGTTCACATTATGAATGTGGACGTATAAAAACACTACTGACAGCATACTCCTGAAGCAATGGCCCGAGGAATCTCTCTCTGGCCATTGCTGGATTGACTTCTGATTCTTGAACTTTTGCGGGAGTGTGTCTATTCTCCCCGTTCAATGAAAGCTATCACTTAAGTACAGCAACATGACAGTCCTTCGTTTAATCTGAGTCTTCCCTAAAACTTTGGACAGTGATTTAAGGTATTAAAACGGTGAAAGTATGTTCGTTTCCAAACAGTATTGTTTACATTTCATTCGACTTGATAGCCTCGTTTGTCACACAATTAGTTTTACTGCAGTATTCTCCTATGCACGGGTTAATTAGGCATAATAAAAGCGTGAGCCATGACGTAACGTTATGTAAACATATTTGGTCCAATACTGGCACTCGTTTTAAATGTAAAGCGTTTGTATGGTAGGTAGTGATTGGTTGGTAGTCGGACTACTGACCAATCAAAATTTAACACAACAATATCCACTCATAATAGCAGTGTGTAGTGAGATTACCTATAATCAAACGAAACGCTGCGCGGAGTATGTACTGACAGTGACAATCACGCTTCCTACTTGGATCTGCGTCTCGATTTTGACAATTGCCATAAACTTAGTGTTAAATTGTAGTAACATTCCAATATCACCAGCTTAAGGAGTGTTTGTGTCTCAGCTAATTCGTTACACGAGAGCTTGTTCCTTTTATTCTGATTTTTTAAATAGATCGAGGCATTTGTCATCTAGGCTTCAACTACAGGAATACTTGCGCACTAAACTCATTAAAACCTTACAAAAAAGTTTTATAGACGTCATATTGACTTGATTGGTAAATATAACATGTCTCTCTCGGCTATTATTCAAGATATATTTTATTGACTCGTAAAGTATTATCTTCCTAATTATGTCTGTCTATTACATCGTTAACACTGTTCATCACGTGCATTTTGTATACCGATAGTCCATTGGCCAATCATGCTATTTCATTGAGATTTCGTCTAATAGTTTGGATGCAGAGATGGCGGGTGTGGCGCCAGGCAGGGTAAGCTTACTCTTCCGGACACCTGTTACCACTGTTTGTCGTGTATTTTGTACACGGTGAACAGTCCATTTGCTGATTACACTATCTTGCCTCGACCGTTTTTATTGGACTTCGAATTTTGACTAATGGTTTGGATTGTTCGTACTTGGTTTTATTTTATTTACAATCCAAAGATCTGGGTTTCTGTCGATATTGGCGCGTATTGGATCGTAAATTTCTGGATTATGACCCCCTGATTATACGAATTATCACGTCTTTAGCTTATGTGCCCTGAAGATTTCAAAATTTGTGTCTTATTTTCAAAAATGTGCAAATACATCACTGTTACACCATAATTATTTCCTCAAAATCGAACCAAAACTTCCCCAACAAATAGCCCCACACCTTTTACAAAAATAGTATAATAAAAGCATGTAATACCCAGGTTGTGGAACATCTAGAGGTCACAATTATATTCTCTATTTAGATGAAACTTCAAACGACTATCACTAGTTCTTAGTCCAGTCAATTTACGAAAAAGGGGGGTCTACCCCAACAAATTGCAAGACAACGTTTTTTGATGGTTGTTGGTAGTGTTGGATGTACTGAATGACATCCGAAAAGTTTCCGGAAAATACCTAATTTTGGGAATAAATTATCAGGTCTAATAGTACATCAGTTATTTTATGAAAAAGGGGGGCCAACCTCCAAACAATTGCAAGAAAAGGTTTTTGGATGGTTTCTGGTAGAGTTCAGTGTACTTAGTCCTACCCTAATAGTTTACCAAAATCGGAATACCTGAAAAATTTTCAGGGTAAATGCTAAATTCTTAAAAAAATTTTCCTGTAAAGGGGAAACTTAAGACAAGCATAAAGTAGTCAATTTTTAAGTGAAACAAATGAAATTGACAATTGGCCTCAGGGGTCTTTAGCAGTGGGAGGAAACCTACTCTTTGCCACTACAACCAGGGATACGAAACCACACCAGTTGACTCAATGGCAGACCGTATGATACAGCGCCCGCACGCTAACCATTCGGCCACCCCCCCCCCCCCCGGTTTATCCGGTGAAACAGTTGCTGTTACCAACACCTAAATAGAAATGGACGAAGTAAGACAATGTATCATTTTTCTAATATTTTATTGAAGTTGGACTTTGTAACATTTTCTGGATCAGGTAAAATTTCGAATTTATAAAAATATTATTATAGACAATTCTACCATTTCTAGTAATTTATCTAAATTGAAAAAAAAGATAAACATTAGAGAACATCCTTTTTAATATATTGTTTTCATAGCGTTATGTTTTAAATTCTACAATTTCTAGCAATTTTTCCAATTTGAAAAAAAAGATTAACTATATAGAAACACTAATTTGAAATTTATAATTTGTTTTGATAGCTGTTTTTATTAATTATTTAATTATACGATCATATTTGTAGTTTCTGACACCTGTTTATGCACAAGCAAGATTATTTATATGTATATAATGGATTCGGCCAAACATTTTTGTTCTGATCTATGAAGAAAACTCTAGTTCAAATAATGATACCGATACTGCGCCTCCGCCTCTTCTCTCGACCTCTTCTCTGCTGCCTCACTCTGCCTCTTCATTTCTGCCCATCTCCGCTTCTCCTCTGCTGCCTCTCTCCACCTTTTCTCTTCTGCCTCCCTCTGCCTCTCCTCTTTCCCCCTCTTTGCCTCTTCTTTTCTCCCTAACTCTGCCTCTTCTCTTCTGCCTGACTCTGCCCGTTTCTCTTCTGCCTGGCTCTGCCTCTTCTCTCCAGCCTTTGCCCTTTTCTCTTCTGCCTGGCTCTGCCTCTTTTCTCCAGCATTTCCCTGCACTTTCTTTTTCCTAGGCTTAAAATACAAACGTATGAGACAATTAAACAGTTTAATCAACTAAATAGAACGAAAAGTATTAATCAGCTGCGAATAATTGGATTAATTTTAAACCCGTTTCCAATAGCCAATAATTAAAGATGCCTTCCCGCGTATAATACTTTCTGTATATACCAAATATGGAAATAATTACCCAATAAATAATTTCCCTGTGATAAGATTCATATTAAAGAATTATCTATATGCTAAATTGCATTAGGTAATATTGGGAGGGGGGGGGCGTTGGATGGCCGAATGGTTAGCACGTGCCCGCTGTATCATAAAGCCCGCCATTGAGTCAACTGGCGTGGTTTGGAATCCCTGTATGTGACAAGGAGGAGGATGGCCTGTCCAACCTTGTGGGTTTTCTCCGGGTTCTCCAGTCTCCTCCCACTGCTAAAGATTCTACGCGTAAGTGCTGATAGTACTTGCTATGAAAGTTTCAAAATAGACAATGAAAAATGAATACGTTGATAATTTTAGTAAAATTAATTTCTTCTATATTTGTTTCTAATATATATTATAATATGTAACCTTTTGTTTTCTTTCATTTAAAACTATTTATATATACATAATAATGGTATTTAATTTAAACCAGGACCCGGAGAAAACCCACGCGGTTGTACAGACGACCCTACTCCTTGTCAAGTACAGCCGGTGAAACGAAACCACGCCAGTTGACTCAATGACTGACCTTATGGCACAGCGCACACACTCTAACCATTCGGCAATCCACCCCTCCCTCCCCATCTAATTTTAAATCAAAGAAGTCTTGTTATACTGACGAAGTTCAACCCTATATTTTTCGTGTGTGAATAAATAAATCAATAAATAAAATGACTTACATTTAAGTCATAATCCGGATCATCATCACGTCCCATCTTTAATAAACCGTCGTGAATGATTATTGATTATCAATATGACTTCAGATTGTAAGGCTCTGTACGTGCCCCTAATGACAAGTACTTGCAATTGGGACGTTTTTATAGGCAATTTGATAAAAAGAAATTCTGGAAATGTCCAAGTAAGCTTTATTTTTAGGCATCTTATAGAATGACCAGGTACATTTTGTATTTAAATAACATTCGATTGAACAATATGAAAGTTAATAAAGAAATATGCAGTTACTTTAAACGTTTTCGTCCATTTACAGGTCTGAACAAAAAGCTTTCAGCGTGAACGCCTTACTATAAATAGTGCTATACAAAATGAATGGCACTGGGAAATTTCTGTTACTTGTAATGATTTGGTATTCCCCACACATTCTAGGAATCGAATTATGTCTCTGTCACGTCAGAAAATATACGTTTTATATGCATGGTTTAAAATAATGATGATGTATTCAGATTTAATCATAATAGGGAAATTTATTTTAGTGATCCCCACATATTCCGAGAAATTAATTATACTCTGGCCACGGTGTTAAATTTCAAGTTGGTCGATGACATAATATTTATATATTTCTATGATATGTGTAACCTATGAATATATTGGTTTAAACCAGTCTGCATGTATAGCCGTGATTCGTATTTCGAGGAGTGATTAATGTCAAGATGGAGACTAAATTGATAGCCCCGCGATGGGCAACAATGATTGGTATGCATAATCAAGTTACAAAACAGTAAATAAAACAATATGTTGCCCATCAATGCGCCCCAAGCTACATTATTTACGTTTTGACACAGCGTAAGTCGCTGTTGTTCTATTGGTTGTTCTATTTTCAGCTCGCAAATTCATAAAAGGTGGCGATTGGGCGAAATTTTCAGCGATTTTCAGTTTATATATATAAACAAACGCGCTCAGAAACGCATCGTTTTCCGCGTACATGGAAAGCGAGTCTTATGTGAAGTTTAATGGTCGAGTGCGAGACGCATAAATAAATATATTGATATTGCACGAGTGCGTTTAGTACGGTTTGAACAAGGACTATATCCATTTATCACCCAATAACACATTTGACAGTAGATGTCGCTTGCGTGGTAAATTACGTAATCTACTGCGATATCTCCTTAGAATATATCACCGCTATACCATAGTTACGGCTATACCATAATCACATCTCCTCAAAATCGGACCGAGCTGCCCGAAAAAATGGTCGGCCCCTAAACGCGTGTAATACCCCGGTCAGATCTAAATATCAAGGCCACCTACAGATTTCGCCAACGGCAAGAGATGTAGGGCCTAAACAGTGATAGTGCCAATCCCAACCTCAGATCTACCCCTTACCCTAACCCTCGGCAGCAATCACGTACCCTAGTCCTGATTACATCTCGTGACCTTGGCGAAAACTGCCGGTGGCTTTAAAGAATGCTAAATCGCTAATATTTGGGACCAATAAATTGACACAAATGGGTCGTGACGCATATAAAATATGAATGTATTTAAACTGATTTACATTTAATCATTTCCGTCGTTACTCAAATTTCAAATCATTAATGTTCAGCGAGATAGGACGTACGCCTGAAGTCGCAATCGAATGTCTAACGTCTGGTTACTCCAGTCTATATAGTATTTATTGCTCTCAGATAAGAATTATGCGTCACCGTCTAGCCTCGTTCTTCAAGTCCCTTGTTAAAAATGGGCCTAAAACTCATTATGGTACACGATTCGTGTATCAATTTTTTTTTTTATATTTTGTCTTAAGTATTGGATATAAGAAGCTCATCTTTCCCCGGTAAGATCACAGCATCAATGTCGATTTAAATTGACAAATAATTCGTGTTTTCATTGTCGAAGATTTTGAATGAGATTGAGTTAGAGACTTAGCTACTTTAATATTTAAATCTGACCACAATACCAGGTTGTAGACCATACAGCGGCTTGAAGTTTTTTTTATCTAATTTTCAGGAAACTTAAAATATATATTTACAATCCAAAGATCTGGTTTTCTGTCGATATTGGCGCGTATTGGATCGTAAATTTCTGGATTATGACCCCCTGATTATACGAATTATCACGTCTTTAGCTTATGGGCCCTGAAGATTTCCAAATTTGTGTCTTATTTTCAAAAATGTGCAAATACATCACTGTTACACCATAATTATTTCCTCAAAATCGAACCAAAACTTCTCCAACAAATAGCCCCACACCCTTTACAAAAATAGTATAATAAAAGCATGTAATACCCAGATTGTGGACCATCTAGAGGTCACAATTATATTCTCTATTTAGATGAAACTTCAAACGACTATCACTGGTTCTTAGTCCAGTCAATTTACGAAAAAGGGGGGTCTACCCCAACAAATTGCAAGACAACGTTTTTTGATGGTTGTTGGTAGTGTTGGGTGTACTGAATGACATCCGAAAAGTTTCCGGAAAAAACCCAATTTTGAGATTAATTGTCAGGTCTTATAGTACATCAGTCAATTTATGGAAAAAGTGGGGCCAACCCCCAAACAATGGCAAGAAAAGGTTTTTGGATGGTTTCTGGTAGAGTTCAGTGGACCCTTATAGTTTACCAAATTCGGAATACCGAAAAGTTGCAAATTTTCAGGGGGAATGCTAAATTCTTTAAATTATGTTCTTGTAAAGGAGAAAACTTCAGACAAGCATAAAGTAGTCAATTTTTAAATGAAACTAATGAAATTGACAATTGGCCTCAGGGTGTCAGGACGAATCTTTCACATGAAATGGTTTTCATATGTCCAATGCCCCGTTGTGCCATTTTCAGGGGCAGCCCTACCCTAGAAAAAGATGACCGAGATCTCATGTATGAATATGCCTAACTCTGCACTGTTGCCTTCATAAAATAGCAAATTTGCTAAGTCTCTCATTTGTAGATGTATCTAGTGATGGTAACTGGTCTCTTACACCATTTTCAGATGTATCCCTACGCCACAACCTACGGCCGAAACGTCACATACTGTGACCAAAATCCCAAATTTACGAATAGGCAAAACTCTGCACTGTTTCGTCATAATATAGTAAATTTGGTATCTGAACTAATGTTTTTGGGTCAGTATTTCATTTGAAGATATGTTCAGTGGTGTTAACTGGCCCCTTATATTCCATTTTCGGGGTACTTCATCACGTATGTACATGTCTTGAGGGGTCACCCATACCCTCATAAAATGCTGTAGTGGAAAATAAGTAAAGCAAGATAAGCAGATAGAGGCGCAAGGAATCATTTACTAATTTGCTGTACATAGAGAGAAGAACGCTGTCATCTAAATGATTTCTAAAACACATGTACATGTAGTTGCTTTTCATTAAATGTGCTACTTTTGCTAAAATACACCCTAATATCCGATTGCTGGGCTATACAACATTATAGTTCGCACCGGAAGAACTGTTATACACCCGTAGAAACTATAGGAAAGGCAAAAGTTCAATGCTCGTGACCGCTGCTTTATGTAATGAATTTAAGGGGTAGCTATTGCTATTGAAGTTGTAGATTTACAGTCCATGAAATTGATTGGAAATGAGTCATCTTCATATACTGCAGGAGCAAATACTAACTTTCATGCAAAAAGATTATATTTTCGTTCAGACAAAAAGAGTATGGTATAGTTTGTCTCCAGGATCCATGGCATTGGCCAAAAATTGTTGTTCCAAAAGCTTATTAAAGGAGATCATGTAACAATAACAGAATGTGTAATATAAAGACCGTTTATTTCGTACTATTACGTCATGTCTTTCAGTGGTCGCCATCTTATTGTTGGGAGTGATAATACCGCGCTACAAGCACCAAGGGAACTGTTTTCGTGAACTATCATGATAGTATTTCCAGGGCAGTTTACAATAGCTAAAAGATGACAAAAACATAAAGACAATACACGACAGTATACCATAAACTGTCCATAGATTTATCAGGAATAAAACCCAAAGTTTAAATGTTTTAGTACGCAGATGTGCCGGTCGTCATAGTATGACACTATATGACGTCATATTACTTTAAATGGGGTCATTTGACATCTTTATATCATATTCTTATATGTTCACTATTCATAATGGCTTCTTACTTACACCAACCATTTAGGATTTTCTTGAACATGGAGTAGTCTAATGTCGGCCATCTGGCATTTTACCAATATTTACCACCAAAATAAACGCAAAAATGCATTAAAACCTTTTCCTGCAATTTGTTGGGGGTAAAATCATAAATTGACTGGACTATCTTGGGTGAGTTCAATTTTTCTGCGCATCTGCCCCCGCCTTGAATGAGAGGAAAAGCCCTATTGATTTTACCTCTTCCCCACCCATTTCTTGCAAAATGTGGGCATATCTTGCTTGGTAACCGTTTGTTTCAACTGGTCATAACTGATAGCAGTGAATTATTTGATGGATGATTACCTAATATGTCATAGATATAAAAGATGTGAGATGGACTTGAAATAAACATCGGCTATCTAACTAATCGCGACCCTCGCAACCGTAGTACTCATAACCCAGAGATCGGTACATAGTGCATAGCAGTGTTTTCTTCATCTGGAAGTCTGCGCTCTAGAAGTCTCACTTACTCACCTCCATGTTAAAATCAAGCCCCTTGATTTTTTTTATTGAATAGTTACGTGGGTGTAATAACCTGGAGAAAAAAGTACTTATAGCCATCCCCTTACTCCGCCGGGCCTGTTATTGATGAGAAGCTAATACTTCAGTGGTACCCTAACTTGAAAATACTGTCATTTCACGTTCAAATGCAGATCAAACCTTGGTAAGAAAATGTCGAAATAGCCTTGACAATTTTCCCAGGTCAGATGAGAAAAGCTAATTATTGAATGACCCAGCAATCTATCATGCGCCGCGAAGGATGACACACTGATACCATTTTTGCTACCCGAGACCTAAATAGAAATTGGCGAATATAGACGATATATAATTTCCTAATATTTTATTATAATTGAATTTTGTGACATTTTCTACACCAGGTATGATTTTGAAATTATAAAAATATTACACAATGTCATTATAGACAATTCTAGCAATTTATCCAAATTGAAAAAAAAAAAAAGATTAACAATACGTTTTAATGACTGTTTTTATTTATAATTTGGTGATGATATTTCTTGTCTCTAACACATTTTTGTTCTGGTCTATAAAGAAAACTGCAGTTCAAATAATGATACACCAAGACGGCTCCTCCTTCGGCTTCTTAGCTTCCTCCCCATTCTTTTTGTATGGCCCCGGTGTCGGCTTCGGCTTTGGCTTAAAATACAAACGTACGAGACAATTAAACATTTCGATTCAGTATTAATTAGTGGCGAATAATTAAATTTATTTGAAATCCGTTTTCCAAATAGCAAATAATTAAAGATGCCTTCTGATGGCGTAAAAACTTTATGATTTGATGATATTTTTGGAATAAATATAAATTAAAAGTTTACTTTAAACATACATGATGCAAGAGCTAAACCTGCCTTTTGCAGGTCTTTCTCCAGGCCTGAAATATTATCTAAATTATTAATAAGACATTTATTAACTTATCCAGACCATAATCAACACTCGATAGCATCGCTAGCATGTGATCTTTAGTGTATTATGAACAGATTTACTGCATAACTTTCCTTCACGATTTAATTATTAAATGGATAATCGCGATTACGCTTTTTATAGTACCGACTTTAGTAATGATGATCGATGCTAGGCGGAAAATTCATTCTCGGTTCATAGTGGATCAATTTGACTGATATTTTCCTTTACTTTATTTAGTTTTTAATTATTATAGTGAGAATTGCCAACTCGTTATCTCATCTCCCATAATGTATCTTTAAATAATATGCTTTGGTGTTGGGGGTTGGAGGTGGGGATGGGGGTGGCAGAATGGTTAACGCGTGAGCATTGGATCAAAGGGTATGCTATTTAGTCAATTGTCGTGATTTGGATTCCCGGCTAGTACGTGACAAGGAATATGGTCGCTTGTCCAACTTCATGAGTTTTCACCGGGTCGTCTGGTCGCCGACCATACATAAGCAAGCGAATTATTGAAATAAGATTGAACCATATGTTAGTCCCGAAATGACCTAGTTTGTGTCGAGTGGAAGTTAAACCTTATTTCTCCCTCTCTCTGTTATTTACGGAATGTTTCCAGACGCCTCACATTAATGTGGATTTTTAGAAGAAATTTACATGACCGCACCCAATTTAAAGGAGCTAAATCGTTAATATTTGGGGCCTACAAATTGACACAAATTGGTCGCAAGCCATATAATATTGTAATATGAATGAATATAAACTGATTTATATTCAATCGTTTCCGGTTTTACTCTAATATCAAATCAGTGTTGTTTGGCGAAGTACACCAGAAGCCTCAATTGAATCACAATATATATAGCGTCTGGTTATTCCAGTCTACATAATATTTATTTCGCATGCTCACCGTTTGAGATGTTATTTGGAGTATACCTAGCCTTGTTCTTTGAGTCCCTAGCTGAAAATGAGTCTGACACGCCGTATGGCACACGATTCGTGTACCAATGATAAAAAAATTATTTCGTCTTAAATATTGGATATCAGAAGCCCATCTTTTCCTGGTAAGACCACACCACCAATGTTGATTTAAATTGACGAATAATTTGTGTTTTCAGCGTCGAAGACTTTCAATGATATTGAGTTAAAGACTTCGCTACTTTAATTTCTAAATTTGATCAAGTAAGCAATCATTTTGAGACAATATTCATGTTGGAATACCCGATATATTTTCAAGTCTTTTCAACATATCACTTAAATATACAATCAATTTAATGCGAATTTAATAATCGATAGACATGCAAACAATAATATGTCAGTGGATTTTCCCGCACTGCTTAATTCCCCTGGTGATCACGTGGCTAAGTGGGTAAGACGCTGGCTCGCTAGTCTGGAGTTCGGGTGTTCGATCCCTGCACTGGCCGCGAAAGTTTATCCAGATTTTCCGGCGTGGTTTGCCTCTTGTCAGTGATGCAGGACAGGGGGCCTGACAAGGACAGTCTAGTCGTTCAGATGGGACGAAACACCGAGGTCCCGTGTACACATTGGCGTGAACGTAAAAGATCCCTTGGCAGTTGACATTCGATATGAATTATAAGGGTAGGCCGTAGAGCCTATTGTCCGGGCAAAATTTCCCTCATAGCACACTGTATGGCGTATGCCCGTCTTCATTAGCCCAGTTTAGGAGCAAAACAGTAGGACGTTAAACCCCGTTTTATTTTATTTCCTTAATCCCCACTAAAGTGTATGTGTCCAAATTGATCACTTAACATTTAAGGAAGCGGTATATGACATCTAGATAAAAAGATGACATTCCTCACTATAAAAGTTTTAAAATAACTAATAAATACATGTAATAAGAAAAGAATATGTTGATAATTTTAATCAAATTAATGAAATTTTAAATGTGTGTAGTTTTGATTAGCGCACTGTCGATTTTCATTGTTATCATTGTTACAAAGTCTTGATAATCCATTTTGTAATTATATTATTAAATGACGATCATGTTTCAATCCATAAATATTCGCGACCCCCCGATGGTCTAGAGGGATGATTATGGATTTCGTATGTGAATAAATGTCTAATAAATAACTTATATAACATTTGAGGTCCAAAGAAAGACGCACAGTTGTGGCAGAATTAGCAATTACGTAAAGTATCTTTAATTTAGTAAACAAAGCCGAAATATCAAGATTAGATATTCATCCGACTTGAATTAAGTAGGGTTAAAATGGGACCAGTCAGTATAGCGCTGCAGTGTGTCGACCATATCCCCTTTGCAGGATGCTGGCAGATTTTCAGTTAATCATATTTTTTTTATATTTTACCCTTGCGTCATAAAGACAAGATAATAAGCCTTGTCGAAACGTCGCTCAGTAATAAATGGTAATTGTATTCCATAGATCGTATTCATTAACCCAGATGTTGCAGCAAAGTTGGACGTTGAACCTAAAACCATTTCAGTCATTGTATGTACATTTACTGGCGATTCCAAACACCCCGTGCATTTTTGCCTAGACGCAAGAAATTTTTTTATTAGACCGGCCCAATTCCTATAGAACAAATGTCAAATAAAATTACCGAAAGTGTGTAATAAATATTGGAAAAAACGGTATCATAAATTGCCACCAAAATAACGAAACAGTTTCAAGAATGGATGGGGCATATTTTCCCTGTGCTTTCAAGCTGTAAATATGTGCAAAACAATCCCTGAAAATCTTACAGTCCTATCGACAGGTGAAGTGTTAATGCCATTTCATAATAGGATTGCTTTTTGAAACCGTTATATTACGAT
Source organism: Patella ulyssiponensis (assembly GCA_963678685.1). Lineage (NCBI taxonomy): Eukaryota > Metazoa > Mollusca > Gastropoda > Patellidae > Patella > Patella ulyssiponensis. Next base: position 22,759,985 of record OY783230.1, on the reverse strand, counting down.
CAGGTCAAAATCAACGTTTGATAATTGTGTATACATTTTGTGATTGTCATTTAAATAAATAAATAAATAAATAAAATCACTTACATTTAAGTTATTGTCCGGTTTTGGATTGTTTACCATCTTGTATAGTATGGTGTAAAGTGCTGTCGATGATTAATGGCTTGAAATTCTGATTGAGACGTCTGCACGCCTATTGGTGAGAAACTATAATTTGTACGTATATATAGGAACATTTGTAAAATGCCCAATGAAGCACATTTTTTAGGCATCTTATTCATTGATCAGCTTGGTATTTTCATTGGTTAAAACCTATTGCAACATTATGGATTTGTGAGGGTGCACGTCAAATTGAGCAACATTTGTGTTTCCCAATGCAAAACGTTCCAAGCAAGGGCGTGTGGATGAAAGATGGTTTTCCCGAAATTATACACCCATACACACATACTACCTTGCACACACACATAAATGGACTATTGATGTAGAAAAGACGGCATATTCGACCAACTTACTAAGATAAAGCGTACTACAATGGACTTTATAACAGCGATTGTATTTGTATTGATAATGAATATACGAACACTTTAGTAGTGGGTCAATTGCCATATTCCTAAAAAAAATAAATGGATCAAATTTAAAGTTACATTAAGGGAGATAAGATAAAGAGATGGCAGTTCTCACTATCATAGTTAAAAACTAGATAGTGTAAAGGTAATTTGCTGAAAATTTCAGTCAAATTGATCCACTATTAGCCGAGAACAAAGCGTTTGAAATATTCACATAGCCTCGGTCATCATTACTCAAATCCATTAATATAAACAGCATAGTCTCGATTATCCACTTGATTGATTTAATTATCAATGGCCATTAAGCGGCATATAGGAATTTAATCCGCCAACATCGAAGGCTAGCCTTGACATCAAGAGTTTATTATGGTCTGGATATGTTAATTAATGTCTAATTGATTATGTAGATAACATTTCAAGCCTAAAGACGGACCTGTAATAAGCAGATATTGCTCTTGCATAATGCTATTTTAAGTAGTTTAATTATTGTTTAAAATAATTTTGGTTGACCGTCATCGGCAATTAATTTGCCATCATTGTTATTTTGTTCATATTTTGCTTTCACTGATTTTAGTTTTCTTTCTTTTGTTCTAAATTATGAAGGCGATACTCCTGCACCCTTGCACTACTGACAAGGGGGAAGCACACCGGAAAATACCGTTGAAATCTCTCGGACAACACTAAGATCAAACATGGGATTTCAAGGTCAGCGAGCCACGTTATCATGTTTTTGTTACTTGGGATTTCTTTGGGTATTCCCAACATATCTCTATGGAATGAACTGTGGTTTGACGACCTACTTCTCTGCAACAACCGGGTTAATGAAATCGGGATCGGAGTATACTTCCGCCACGTTGCAAAATTTCCGATTTATTGTGCGCATGATTTAAACTACTGTTGAGAAATTTTTATTGGTATTCCCATTTAGGAAAAATATTTGTGGTTATCCCCAAATATTCTGGAAAACAAATTATATTCTTGCCACGTTTATAAAGTTCAGACTGATTGATGACGTCATAGAAATATATATATATTTCTATGGATGACGTTATATTATTACATCATCTTACGCCACACGAGTGTCTAAGTGAGTAAGACGATGACTCGCTATAGCCTGAAGGTCGTGGGTTCGCTCCCGATGTTGGCCGAGAAAGTTCATCGTTATTTTCCGGCGTGGTTTCCCTTTGTCAGTGGCGCAGGACAGATGGCCTGACAAGGACGATAAACCAAGGTCCACATTGGCGCACGCGTAAAAGACCCCTTGGTAGTTGGATATAAGGGTAGGCCGTGATGGAGTAATACATTAATAACCTATAGATTTTCGTTAATAGCACATTTTACTGTTCCGGTATGAATTCAGGGACCCCGATAACCCGTAGGTTAATGTATTACACCAACACATTACTAACCAAATGTGGTCGCCATTCTGAATATAAAGGTCATACTGGAATCTTTTTGATCGGAACATATTTTATGTTTATCTGAATTAACCGACCCGAAAACCTCAGATATTACACACCTATAAGGGACTTCATGGTTTACCCGCCAAAATGAAACCCCATTTTAAATTAGCTATCACTTTTGGGAGGGTTACCCACAGCGTATCGGATTCAGCGGGTCGATTTCTTGTAGAAACCACCGCCTCCAAGGATGTCGGGGTGGTCTATATTTCAGGTTTTTCGAGCTACTGCGAACTTAAATGTAAACTGGTTACCTGTATCTCACTGACATGGCTCAATAAACATGAGATGATCCCGAACAAATTAATCTGGGGTGTTACTATTGAAGATAATATACTTTTCAATACAAGGTTTCTTATTATTTAAAACCAAAGACAGCACTTACTTTATTAGTAGACGTTATGTAAAAGTAGAAAATTCATTTGTTAGTTATGTGAATCCCCCAAACTCATACATTGTATATAGTCGAAGATAATATACGTTATGCAAGATAGCCGTTCTTGATATATTTATTCCAAAATAGTTAATGCAAAATGAATAAATACTAAACTTTCATTCAAATTACTTTATTTTGAGCGAAATTATCACTGTTTAAAATTTTGACAAGATATGGGGTAGGTTGTTTATTATCGTAGCAGCGGTACTTGTTAATCGATTCAACATTTTTAAAAATTAAATCATAAAATGGCTATTGTCAATCAGTCCGTTTAAACCACAGTCATCCGAAGATCTGGAGAGCTGAACACTGGCTTGACACGTGAATCAATGCAATTTATACATTTTGAAGCAAAAATACAAATCTGCGATAGGCATATTTGGCTCTTACACAATATATCTTCAATGGTCATTTATTTATTAGTTATTTATTCGGAAGTGCAAACAGATTATATAAATTAACTATTGTTCCAAAATATATATTATGGATTTCCATTTTCATTGGGTCATAATAAAGTATTGGTGTAACGTCACAGACTAATCGAAAAAAGTGTCAGGGCGGCACGGACATACGTGTATGGGCTATGAATTTTAGGGGGCAGACCTGAAATTTCCGAAAAACATACCTTTACAGACGGTGACGCTGGCCGCCAGCGAGCGCCAAAGGCACTTAGCTTACCGTGTAAGGACCACCTCAAGAAAAAATCGAAAAAATTGAAGGTCGCAAACGCGTTTTCCTGCTACTCCACTAACATGTTGGATCCCGAGAAAGTTCACCGGGATTTTCGGGCGTGGTTTCTCCTTGCCTGTGATTAATGATGGGGGCATAGTCGTTCGGATGTGACTTAAAACCGAGGTCCTATGTACACATTGGAGTGCACGTAAAAGAACACTAAGACATGATATTTTTAATTCGAAATAAGTGCAGGTCGTAGTGCCACTGTCCGGGCAAAATTTCCAGTATAGAACATTGTAAGGCATATTATACACATCTTCCTTAGCCCAGTGACAACAGAACAGTGGGACGTTAAATCCCATTTCATTTCATTATTCCGAGGCGTGGTTATATCAAGATGGAAACTAAATTCAATACCCAGCGATGGACTCCTATGTTTGGTTTGCACATTTTCGGCATGCCTTCAATTACCAACTGAGAATAAAAAAATATGTTGTCCATCAATTAGCCATTGACCAATCTAATTACAATACAGATCTATAGATCTATATTTCGATTCGTTTTTTGTACTTTCGATGGCCTACACTACATGTTATAACAGGGATCAAGTAAGCGACATATAACCCTAGAACGTCGGGCATTCGATTAACCATTTAGAATCGATGTTGCCAGTGGCCCATGTTCCTGAAGCAAGTTTGACAACATCTGCCGTTGCTTTTTTAATTCCCAATTCCCGAACTTATAGCTATGTTATCTACAGACACGTGAGCAGTAGTGTCTAATCAGAGGTTGTGACATCGCGACTTCCACGGAAACCTTGACATTGAATGAACCTGGAACTTTGCAACTCGATTATCACAGGTAGACATTTTAGCTTGAAAGCGCGAGACTTGGTATTCGCGACGATCGAGGAATCCGAAAGGCTCACAAGTTGGACTTGTACCAAATCGAAATTAGTGCTGAAATATTTAGGGTATTACGCGAAGGCCTTGATAAGATGTACGTAGTTAAAGCGAGATCAAGCCTTCTATTGAAGATTCAAGTGGCAATGCTTTGCTTTGAAGATCTGACAAGTTGTAGTGGGAGGTCGCATCAGGGGTCATACGAGCGGCTTTGGCTCTATGACGTCAGATATTTGATTACCCACCAGCGCTGATGTTTCAAGTGGGTGTTTGGAAATACAACTTTTGCCTTGTCTTTGCTGCGAATGTCTACCCACAGTTCCGTGCACCACCCGCCAAGAGCTCGACACAACAGAAAATGTTGTTGGTCAATCCCTCAAATCAATCAGAACGCGGGTTATGTAATCAAGATCCTGGTGTATGTACATAGTGATGGTAAGTAATCGAAATTTGAACTATAAAAAATGAAACGAAATAGCAAAGTGGGAATCTATATAAATCAACGGTTCTTGTTCAGTTCGCGAAAAAAAATGAACCATGCAGCCTTTTGACGTCATTTACGAGGGATTCCCCAAAATTTTCGTCGATTTTCAGAAAATATGGAAATAATGCCTCCCCCAACCCCACCACCAAAAAGATAAATAGCCATCACGCTAGTCGAAGCAAAACTAATAAATTAGTGGTAGCATAACTTTAAATTACTGTCACTTCATATGCAAATACCAAACTTGGGTAAGAGTCCAAGTTAAGCGTATCTTGATTTAAACAATTGGCGGATTACGATTCCCTAGATCAGATATGAGAAAATATAATTAAAGAATGGCACAATGAAATGGGCATAAGAAGACAATATATCATTTTCTAATATTTTATTAAAATAGAGCTCTGTGACATTTTCTAGACCTGGTGAAAATTTGAAATTATAAATGTATTTAAACTGACACAGTTATATGGGACAACAACCACAACGTTTCGATACGTAAATTAATATCATTATCAAGCAAAGTGACATGTAGTAAACTGGGAGGTCTATATAAATATGTGTACATGGAGAACTACTAGAGAAGCCATATTATAGTTAAAGTATGATTCGAAGAGTTCACTAGCAAATATAATTTAACAACAAAGAACTTATGTACCTTATCACGACTAGGGACGTGGTGATAGTGAGTTTGCGCGTACAGACACTCGTAGGGTTTCTTGTGTTTTATGTTTGTGTTTCTATTTAGATATATCTATCATAAACTTTACTCAAGTAAATATAATTAATAGTTAAATGAGATCATTTCGCATTATTCACTTTATCGTTTTGCTAAGCAAATTCAAGGATGGGGTGTGTGTGTTGGGCGAAACGACACATGGAATTACCCTTTTGAAATATTCTCAGATATATTAGAATTGGAACTTCAAAATTACAACTCATAGGCCTTTGTTGACCCTCACCACGCCCCTGATGATGGCAATATATACATTATTTTGTGAAAATAATTATAGAGATGCATACATGCAAGTATATTTAACACGTAACAACACTTATTGACAAAAAAAGGAACATATCAACTATAGCGTGTAACATCACGGAAATGATAACAAAGCATATTTGCATTAAGTACATGTTCCAGAAATAGCGTCCCTGGTTGTTGAAAGTCCAGGAAAAGTGGGCTGGGGGGAATAAGAATTAAATCAGTGTAATTACTGTCTATGAAATTCAGGATTATTTTTTGATAACTTCAGCATATCCCCCCGGAATAAACAGTCCTAAATCTTTATTTAATTCTGGTGAAAATATTTTGATGTTTATATTAATGTCCTAATATTCTTAATCTGTTGTTTACAGCCAGAATTTCTACAATGTCCGAATCTATTTTGTGTCGCAGATGGTCATTCGAATGTTCTGTTATGAAGTTCTCTTTTCTCCTGGACCTTGGTTTCACCGATATATATTTTTTCACTAGAACAGTTAATTTTGTATATGGTCTGGTTTTTCAGATATCTTTTAGTGATATGGGGATACAGAAAGAAGTGTCAAGAACAGTTAATTTTGTAGATGGCCTGGTTTTTCAGATATCTTTTAGTGATATGGGGAAACAGAAAGAGGTGTCAATGTTGGGTTTCTTTAAAAATCGGCTGACCTGGTAGGTGAGATTTCCATAGAATGGTAGGGTGATTCTGATAGGTGAATTTTCTTGCCTCTGTTGGTTATTTCTGCTGTTATTTGATTTGGCCCCAATCTGTCTATTGACTGGTTGGGTGGTAATGATTTAGATAGCAGAAAACGTGCCGCAATTAGTCAAATTCCTCATGCAAATATTCTGGTTCACTTGATAATGTTTATGGCTCTGCAGTCGGCACACTTATTAATGTACTGGTCTCTGTGTGTTGGTTTACGGTAATTCTTGTTTTTCAGGTTGCTGTTTTGTTTGAACATTTTGTAATGGTGGGGTTTCTTCTGTTTCTGTCTCTATTGTGTCCCGTATATCTGTGTCATTTTGGTTTGTTTCCAATCGGATATTTATAGAAAATTCGACAATTTCTAGCAACGTATTCAAATTGACAAAAACATAATATTACAGAAACACTGTTTTAAAACTGATGTTATGTTTTGATGAATGGTTTTATATCTATATATTTTGTTATGCGATTGCATATTTTAGTTTCTTACACCTGTTTATGGATATATTGGATTCAGCCACATGTTTTAGCTCTGTTATGAAGAAAAGTGCAGTTCATAAAATGACACAGCTATATGTCCGCGACGGCGGCGCCCTCCTCCGCCTTCTCTCTGCCTCCTCCCTCTCTGCTGTCTCCCTCTCAGCTTTCTTTTTTCTCTCTTGTGGCTTAAAAAGGCAAACGTATTAGACAATTAAAACAGCGAATAATTTGATTATGAAATCAGTTTTCCAACAGCCTCATCACGTATAAAACTTATGAGCTGATCGTGTATTTGGACAAAAATATATTCAAACTAATTTATCTATCAAAAGCTTGCTTCAAATAATGCATTCTGCTTATATCAACTGATATTGGAATACACTACCCTTTAAATGATTGCTGGGGATTAAGATTTATTTGAAAAAAAATTGACGAATGCGTATATCTATGCTATGGTGATGTTCACGAAATGTTTTAATCGCGTCGTATATTCAAGAAATTTCCCTGTCCATATCCAATTTAATTTCTAAATTAAATAACGTAAGCAACAAATTTGATACATTTTGGAATACCCGATATATATTTTCCACACTCTTAAACAGACAATCAATCAAAATGTAGACGTGACAGTTAATAATCGATACAGACAATTATGTCAGTGGTTTTTCCAGCACTGCTTAATAGTTGACATTTTGAAAATAGCGAGAAATGAATGCATGTATATTGATTATTCTAGTAAAATTAATTTAATCTGTATTTATATTATAAATATTAATTGTAGATCTGTAAGCGTTCTTTTGGTGCAGTTTAGCCCTGACTTACCACAAAACCCCATTGCATGCATACATTTAATTTTATTTCTGTACTCCATAGAATTGTGTTTGTTCTGTGTATTTCCAGTTCAAACGCCATTGAAACTTGGTGTTTTAATTACCCGATACTATAATATCGAAGTACAAAATTTAGAAAATACCGACAAACACTGGCGCACCTAGAGTTGTTTTCGTGGTACAAATGAAATTGTTTAAAGGAATAATTGCCAAGGTCTGACAAAAACAGACACGTAATTTTACCCCCTCCCCCACTTTGGGGACGCTACTGAATACAAATAAACTGACTTGAACTTTGATCAGTTATATTTATGGACCATCTACAAAAGGCATGGATATCTACAGCTGTTAACACATATTATTTGAAATTTTTAGTTTATATACTTTAATTCTTAATCATTAGGCCTTGTTCTACGGACGAAATTCAATGCCTCATAAATTGCCTAAATATAAATAAGGAAAGTTTGTTAGATATTGGTAAAGAATAACGAAACGGTAATAAATTGCCAAAAGAAACGAAACAGTGTGAAGAAAGGGTGGTGCATATTTTCGCTATGCTTTCGAGTTGTATATAGCTTCAAAACAATCCATGAAAATCTTACAGTCCTATCGACGGTAATAAATAAATGAAATTACTTACATTTAATTCATCGTTCCGTATAGGATCGTTTCCCATCTTGTAAATTGCGGTTGATGATTGATGGCTTGAGATTGTGAATGAGAAGTCTGCGCACCGATTGGTAAGTAATATTTTTTAGTTCGTATTTATAGGTGGAATTGTAAAATTCCCCAAAAAGCACTATTTTAGGCACCTTTTTCATTGATCAGGTAATACCTTCTGTAAATTTCCCAATACCTTCTTTACATTTTCCTATTTTAGGCGTCTTATTCATTGATCAGGTAATACCTTCTGTAAATTTCCCAATACCTTCTTTACATTTTGCTATTTTAGGCATCTTATTCTTTGATCAGGTAATACGTTCTGTGTTTCCATGGGCGGGGAGCCACGGCGGCACAATGAGTAATACGTTGGCTCACTGACTCGGAGATTCCGTGTCCAAACCCGCATTGGCGAGAAAGTTCATCGAGGTATTCCGACGTGGTTCGGATGGAACGAAAAACCGAGACCCCGTGTACTCATTGACATGTACGTAAAAAATCCCTTGAAGTTGGAATTCAATATGAGAGTGGATCGTGGGGGCGCTGCCCGGGCAAGATTTCCCCCATGGCACAGTGTATGGCGTATATCTGTCTTGATTGTCCCAGTCGGAGCAAAATGGTTGGAGTCTATGATGATAAACATCATTTCATTTCATTTTATTTCTATTGGTTGAAACTTAATGCAACAATACTGATTCCAAGCACTGCTGTAAAAGGAGCACGTCAAATTGAACCTATAAATACATTATTGTTTGTTTTCCTAAAGAGCTGAGGGGTGACTTGGGACGGGTCAGAGGCAGAAGAGATGATGGTTTGCCTGAAATTACACACACACACGACCCACCCACACCAATTTCTTGCCAAAAGCCTTTTTTATCGTGTTATCGTTTGACAATATACAGTACAAATTAGACAAAACTCATCTTATATTTCAGCTGGTCTACTTAAAGGAGCTAAATCGCTAAATATTTGAGACCTAGAAATTGCCACAAATGGGTCGCAGCGCATATAATAATTTAATATGAATTATACAAACTGATTTACATTCAATCGTTTTCGTTTGTACTCGAATTTCAAATCAGTTATGTTCGGCGAAACACGCCAGAAGTTTCAATCGAGTATTTATTTCGAGTGTCTGGCTATTCGAGTCTACATAGCATTTATTGTGCACACTCTCCAGGTGAGAATATATCTAGCCTCGTTCTTCAGGTCCCTTTCCAAACACGAACAAATTGGACACTTGAAGTAAGAGCAATCGTTTAATTCTCATATTACTAAAAGAATTAGAGGGATTGAGAAGGTTGTTTATTATTTATTTTGGTTGACATCATTATTATTTAGTTCATATTTAGGAATTTTTCTAACTGCTTTACCAGAAAGTATGAAGGCAGTAACCCTGCTCCCCTGCTTCATACGCCCGCGATTTCAAGAAACCAGCCCTACCAATACTATGTTGCACAATTTCAAACAATTTCTTTTATTACTGGAAATCAATGAGTTATTTTTGCCAGTTGTTGGGGTCAGTAATACGATACTAACTAAAAATAAAGCTTACTATACAAAGTGAATAACATTGCTAAATTTGTTGATCATATTTCTGTTACGTGGAATTTTTTTGGGTATTCCCAACATCTTCTATGAATCGAAGTTTAAAATGTAATAAAATGGGATTTGGAGTCGAACATTTCTGCACCAACGGGGGAAAATAAAGTCTGGATCGAAGTATACTTCTGCCACATTGCAAATTTCTGGTTTACAGTATGCAAGATTTAAATTACTGTTGAGCAATTCTTGTTGGTATTTCCATTTATGAAAACTATTTTTGGTGATTCCCACATATTCTAAGAAACGAATTACACAGCATTTATTACGTCAAACGAGATTAGAGAATGTGATGGATTAATACGTTAATAAACTATACGTTTTCTTTCATCGTCTCTTCAGCTTGTCTAATTTGAAAACAATATTGTGATTCGTTCGGTCATAGCACATTCAGTGGTCGAATTCTTATAGAAACCACCTCATAAATTTTATCCAATTCATTAACAAGAAAATGCCTCATGACGGCCATCTTAAATATTTAAATTTTCCCACAAATGCTATGGTGGCATCATCCGGAATCTGAATACATGTATACACATATTGAAAATAATTATACATGCATAATCCGCCAAAAACCATTAGGTGGTTTATATTTCCATGTTTGTCGACTGCTGCGGACTTTAATGTAAAATTTTACCTATATTTCTCACTGACATGCTTCGTAAGACAAATTATTATTATGATCACACCGCAAAACAGGGTCGAAATTTTTGACACGGTTCTACCTTATACCTTCGTATCTGAAACATAACTCGTCACACAATATGACCAGTAGAGTATTTTCAAGCAAGCAGGACTCTGGGGACGACAATCTATTAGCCCACATGGTGTGCGTGAATAACAAAAAAAAATAATAAATAATTGGAAGTGTATTTTATTAATATAATCCAATTCAAATTGACTTTAACAGATGTATACAGTATATAATACAAACAAATTATTGTAGCACAAATCTAGAATTTGACAACAGGCTGATTTGTAATTCAATAATGATGCATATTTAATTAGATTAATAAAATGATTTTTTATCAATGGGAATCAAATTATTATTATTATTAGTGGATTAAAGCTTTTCTTTTATAAATGAAATCGAATATACACAATTATAGTTATTGGCATAAATGCAATCAAATACACAATAATATCTATTGGTCTTTTCTTTAATTTAAATGGAATTACACAATTATGAATATTGGAATGTTTAATTTATAGATGTTTCTGTCTCTAGTCATTGACACAAATAGATTAAGTCTTTCAGCCCGTCTATAAAAAAACATAGGTTGCTAGGCAACGAAAGATATACCAACACAAGCTTGCAATGTTTATATATGGTACTTACTGATACGGGCATTTTTATCTCGAAAGAGACCACCCATATGACTAGTCAAACATGTTAAAAACTCAGACCTTTGGAACAATTACAATTCTTTCAAGTGGAGGGGCAATACTTGTGCTAATAAATTGACGCTTGACACAGAATTTCGAAAGGGTTTATGTGAATCGTTAAAGAAGCATTTATCAGGTTTGAAAAAAATAATGGAGTGATTGCATAAAGTTGGATAGAATGTCAAGGGAAATAAATAGACACAACCCATTACTAAAATCAACAATGATCTCCATTATCAACGATGGTATGTTCAGATGAACTTGTTATTTAAAACTGAATCAAAATAAAGTTTTAAAATTAGGTGACATAATGGTTCTTTCGTTTGACTATCCAGGAAGGTTTACGAGCGGATAAGGTATCCAGGATTTCGAATATTGGAGGAACAAGAAAATACAGTAGCTATTATGATTGCTAAAGAAGTTTAACAACCATCTTAGAATTATAAGTTGGGTAATTACATCAGATTGTTACTAAAGTAGTGACGGCAATATATGACCACATTGAAATATGGATATATTGATATATGAACATATTACTATTGGATAGATATTATACACGTCAATACCAGCATTCTTACAATGAATATAAAATTAAATTATATCTTAAACCAAAGATACAAAAAGCTTCACTTATTATTAAGTTATAAAATATGTAAAAGTACGACAAATAATAATTTACGGATGTAATGGAGATTTATTCATTCTGCAGAGGTTAACAGATTATATAATTTAACTGTTGCCCCAAAAATGTATGGATTTCCATTTTCATTGGGCCATAATAAAGTATCGAACATAGACGTAGGTGTAACGTCATAGGCCAACCTAAAAAGTGTCAGTGCGGCATGGACCAGGTTTGGATCCTCGCTGGAATAGCACGATACTTGAATCCCATTCACCAGGAGCTCGCCAGATTTTGTTATGGGTGCAAACGCACCTTTTCCTTCTACCTCTTTGATGTTTGTGATCTGTTCGGTAGTACTATGATGACCGTTATGGCAAACCAGGCAATCCCCTATCTACAAAAAGAATACACCATTATGTTAAACTATCTTGGCGTTAAGGCAAAAGTACACCTTTGAAATCAATCAGTAGTCCCGGACTGAAAGCTTGCGATTTCAGGCGCATAGACACCACTCCTCCCTGTTCATTGAGGTTTGGCCTAGAATCTTTTTCTTCTTCTCTTCTACTTCCCCAAGACAAGGGCTGGAAGTGACAAATCGTCTAATTAGATGTTGTATAAGTGGACCTCGAGTAACTTGGTATTGTCCTGTGATAAGGACACTGCGGGGGGCATCATAGTTCCAACTGTTTGCTGGCCAAGAATATTACGGTCACATTTCATGGTTTTGGTGGAGAAAGCTTACTTAAGGGGAATAACTGGTCCTATGCAACGTTAGACATTTTACATTGAACTGACCAACAACACAATTTAGTGATCGCAAGGATAAAAATATCTAAAACCTGACATACAACTACAACCACATTTCTAAACCAGATAAATTAATATAAATGTATTCGAGTGAAGTTATTACCTTGACCTCTTTAGCCATTTTATAGGTTCTTGGAGAATTCGATTCGTCATCAGTAAATACCAGATGGTGGTTATTACTAATTGTTATGCTACGTGTACCCGTTATTATCTCCAGGTAGTTCGGGCTAGACTGGTGGGGATCTTTATGAGAAAAACAGTATACTTTAGTATATCCCAACGTTCCATCTGGCTTCACTTCCTGAACTTCTTCACCAACCTTTAGATGTTGAAGATACTTTCTTTGTCCGTCTTTCGTTATCACCCAATCGTTAGATGTTAAACAATTTCTTCTTCGCTGTAAATTGAAAATAAATCGATGTTGGACTGGGGATTATTCTGATGGGATATGGGAAACGGGGGAGGGGGCTACGAATAAGAAATACACGACATTAACTATGAATTCAATTTTTAAGGTAGAACTTCAAATGAATATAAATAATCCAAGCGCGAACATCGCCCGAACTTCCTCTTAAAAACCACTTTGGGCTACTTTGATACCAGAAATGATGTCTTAATAAAGTGTTTTTATCAGATTATGCGGACGTCGGCTGATGTAGCAATAGAGTCGTGGTGACATGGTTTTAAAGATTATAGACAAGGAATGGGGAGATAAGATATAGTTTGATGTTTCTAAACATATTCACATATATGCAGGTGTGTACGATTTCAACTAACATTTGATTGACATATTGTTAGATAAAAAAGGGTATAGAACCATAACATACTGGTGATATCTTTCAACAAAATCCATGTGGGTCGGAATATTCCTATTGGATCATTTGGCTTAATTTAACCAATCATTACGTCGATTGCACAGGTTCATGGTCATGAACACGCATGGGTCTGCGTGATACACTTGCGGCTATAAAGGAGCTATAGTATGTCTTTAAATCAGACTTCGATTAGGTTCCAGAGGGTTACCATCTAAGAGTCCTAGACACCGCGAGGTGTCTAGGTTGAGAAGAGTTTAGTTAGCATTGACTGTAATTGTAATATGCTTGTATGTATACCTATGCTACATAAAAGGTAAAAACGAACTGTTGCATTGTTATAACTGAAGAAGACAAACGTCTTAAGAAACCAGTAAGAAGAAACACACAACGTGAAGGAGAAGAAAAGACGATCAGAGATAAATCCTAGACGATCACAAGGCTAACGGTAATATGTAGCAAAAACAATATGCATGAGTTTGACCATCGCGACCCCCGCCCGCTCTCCACGTCAGACAAAAAGGCTCATGGTGCTACACTGATAATCTAAATGTATAAATCTACTTGAAGAACAGTTGAATGAGGCAAAAAATAGAATTTTTCTTTTAAGAAATAAATATATAAAAGCATGCTATACCCATAAAAGATAACACACTTTTATGTATTTCATTTTTTTTATGATATTGCGTTGTTGAAGAAATGAAGTAAGCAACAGATTCGATGCATTATTACAGGTCCCGAGTTCACAAAACATTTTCAGACTTAAGATTTTACTCAAAATTGTTCGTCATATTGTAACTAAAATATAGCCTTTTATAAAACTTTTATTGTTTTGATGTATCAAATACATCAGTATGCAACTATGTGCACTATGTGCAAAGTTTTGTGTTTCTGGATCAAAGAAATTTCTCATAAACAGTAAATGAAAGTTGAGTAAATTCTTAACTTGGGTCTGAGAATGCTTTGTGAACTCGGGGCCTGGATTTTTGTCGTCCCAGTTTATAGTTATCATGTTGGAATACCCGATCTATTTTCGGACCCGTTTCATAATATCATTCTATAATATCGATTAGCAAACAGATACTTCCGAAACCTACAGGAAAATAGTGATACGTTTATTGGCAAATGATTTTAGAAAGAAATACAATTATTCAGTTTTATCACCCAATAATACTACAGTGGATATCGTTTGTGATAAATTTCATAATCTACTGCGATATCTCTTTAGGAGTTAAAAGGAACAGTGTAATTAATTGTCTAAAATAACGAAATACGTTGCGAAAATCACGAAATAGTACCAAGAAATCGGCGAGGCTTCTTTTATTAGTGTTTAACGTCCGCTTCCACTGAGGGTGTCATCCACAGACAAAATGTCTTATATTTATTATCTTAGCGCCCGTACAGAGTTTTTTCTTGTGGGGGGAAAACCGGATACCCTGAGTGAAACCACGAAGTTGAGGAAGTGCATCCTATCTCCAAGCCACATACGCTCACACCTGATATCGAAACCACGACCGCAAGCCAGAGGTGACCCGCCCACTAGAGCTCGAATCGCTACAATCTAGACCACTAGGCCACCCCAATATTTTCTCTATGATTTTTGTACAAAGTTGAAAAGAATAAATGAAAATCTTACAGTCTTGTGATGACGGACGGGGGTACATTATCTAACAATATTATTATAATACCATTTCATTGATTTTCGAAGATTAGGTAATAAATAAAAAATAAATACATAAATAACTTACATTCATATCGTAATTCGGTACTGGATCATTACCCATCTTGTGTGTATGATTGTTAATATTACGGCTTTAGACTGTGAGATATATTCTTGCGCACCTAATTGAGAACATATTTTAATTTCTTCGTATTTATAGGGAAATGCCCAGTAACATAATATTATTGTGGAGTGTGTTCTGATACGTTCTGTGGTTCCATTGGCTGATAGTTAATGCACCTAGCAACGTCACTTTGTTTTAAACGTGACAGGGATTATATTATAAATTATGTACAATCCGTTGTTTTGCCAGTTGGTGGGGTCTGTAAAACGACACAACTCTGTGCTATACAAAGTGAATGACATTGCTAAATTTGTTAATCTTATTTTTGTTACATGAAATTTTATTTGGTATTCCCAACTTATTCTATGAAATGATCTAGGGTTTGACGACCAAGATTTCTGGGCCAACCTGTATACTTCCATCACGTTGCAAAAATTTGTGCTTACGGTGTACACGATTTAAAATAAACTTTTCTTGGTATTCGCATTTAAGAAAACACATTTTAGCGATCCCCACATATATTAAGGAACGAAAAATACTCTTGCCATGTTGATAAATTTCAGTTTGCTCGACGGCATAATTTTATTAAAGTAAATCTTTCGTCATGATGTGCACAGACATTGCCTTAAAGAAAAACAAAACATTTTAGCGATGGCCACATATTCTCATACTCCTCGCAGTGTGCCGTTTGATTAGAGGTAATCCCACTACTCACAGCTGTAATGAGTGGATATTGTTGTTTTATATTTTGATTGGTCAGTAGTCCGACTAACAACCAATGACCAGCTGCTTTACAAAAGCTTTACATTTAAAACGAGTGCCAATATTGGACCATATATGTTTACATAACGTTAAAGCCCCAATAACACTCTTGTTGTAACTGAATAATATGTCCCAATCTTCATTCTGGTCAACAAATCGTATTATTTTAGAATATTCCAATTAAATGGTGATATAAATTTCATCTTAACACACCTATTTTGAAAAACTGGAAAAATTCAACCAATTGATTTAAAAAGTCTAACGTAAACCTTTTCAAATGTGACTTGGATTTTAAAATATTTTCGAACCCTCTGGACAAGTAAAATAGGTTGTAATGGATAATTTACACAACAGGTACGACACTTAAACATCTAGTACTTAGAATAAGGGTATTATTTATTTTCTGGAGCTACCAAGCCAGCAAGAATGTTATTGTCCCTTTAAGTCATGGCTCACGATTTTATTATGCCCAATTAACCCGTGGATATCAGAATACTGCAGTACGATTAATTGCGTGACAAACGATCAGGCTATCAAGTCGAATGAAATGTAAACAATGCTGTTTGGAAAAGAACATACTTTCACCGTTTTTATTACCTTAAATCACTGTCAAAAGTTTTAGGGAAGACCCAGATTAAACGTACGGCTGTCATGTTGATTGAACGGGAATAATAGAAACACTCCCTCAAAAGTTCAAGAATCAGAAGTCAATCCAGCAATGGGCAGAGAGGGATTTCTCTGGCCATTGCTTCAAGAATATGAAATATTCTACGAAACGAAAAATACTCTCGCCACGCCGATACATTTCAGGTTGCTGGATGACATTATCAAAGCATATCTCTTCCGTCATGATGGTCACTTGTCATATGAAAAAAGACTTGCTAAAATAATTGACATAAAATGGGTTTATGGAGGAAATTGTTCCTGGATACAGGCAGAGAGTGAGGGCTGGAGGTCTGTGACTGGGCCCAAACCGATGACTGCAGATTACCCGAATTCATCAAAAACAACGTTTGATTCCTGTATCATCTTTGCACGATCTTGCCCAACCATTGGTCTTATCTGCTCATTTAATGGCTTGTGTATCTCATTTATATCATCTGCAGAGGATGATGAGTGTTGACAAAATTTCAATTCATCATATCTTTGTAAATACTGAACAATTCTTCCCAAACATAGGTCTTATCTGCTCCACTATAAGGCCTAGATCATAGGTACATGGTAGGTCAGCTCAAGACATGTTGAGAGTGCATGTGCATACTTGTTGATGCATAGCAAACGCGACCAGAAGAGTAATCATCCTCATTCGGCTTTGATTCTTGTGCAGACGAAATCGTACCCGACGCTCAATGGCAAGATGCCGAAGATGCAAGACCTAGCGTCGCTGATGTAGTCTTGTTCGACTCAATAAATTAAACATCACGGACCTTTCGCATCGATTCGAAAGCGAAGACCAAAACAAACATATGTTCGTTTACGTTTTACCTAACAAACGGTTTCGCAATCGAACGTACGATGAATTTCTCGGTCAAGCCAAAGTTTTCAATCGATATTTTGGCGGATATACAACAATTCAAGCAGAATATCGCATTTGACCATATTATAAATGATTGGAAATTCAGTGTATGAGACAAGAAACATGTTCGTTTACATGCCTACGTGAATCCAGCTCCATACGCAAAACGTTTTTCACTGACCGAACACTCATTACGGATTGACGTCACAAGTACACATGAATCGATGACGTTTTAGTTTTCGTATTCGTTTTCGTAGTGATGCGAAAGGTCCCCATTAGCTAAAGAAGATGTGCGCATCCATCTTGGATTATACGAATGACCTTCACTTCTGCTAGTTATTCGCATTCAGTCTTTTGCGTTCCAATTTGAATTCAACCCAAATAAGGTGTAATTTGACGCACGGCTTTTAATCCGAGACAAAGCATGCAGTGTGAACGCAGCTTATGTCTCAGACATAATATAGAAGCCTGAATCAACCGTTAATGTGATTTTAATCAGCTTTGACTTTTGGTTCGAATCAGCTTGAGTTCGCCCGTCGTCAGCGATGCAAGGCGGGTCTAACAAGCAAGGAACATGTCTAGTCGCAATCTGTTTCACTGACAGTTACTTACGAATTATCTTTGTCACAGATGACTGTCTTCAACACGTGCATTGACTTCACGCTGCGTCAGTCATTGGCTCAATGGCTCATGCATTGTTTACATAACACTAACTGCTTCGGGCAAAATGATGCCTTTTACTCATTGTAATACCCATTTACACAAAATAGGAAACATTTTTAACTACAGATACTTCAAACGTCTTTATTTATTTTTCTTATACTTCAAAAAAAATGTTTTAGAATTTATTTTGTCGGAGGAAAAAAGTTAATACCGGGGACTCATTAAGTCGCGTCTACACAGATGTCATCCTTATCAGTGACTGTAGCGGCCAAGCGAATATTCACTGCTGATCAGTGTGGTCTAGTCGTTGGGTTGGAAAGATACCCGGGGGGGGGGGCCTTGTACACGTTGGAGTTCACGTTAATCAAAAAAGAATAGAATTGTTGTTCAAGCACACCACTGTATGATGTGTTGGGGTATGCCCGTCTTTCTTATCCACGTTGTGCAGAAAAGTAAGAAGCTAAACCCCATTTCATTCATTCATTCTAATCAGTACTTCAATACGACCACTTTGACAATGTTGTGATAGGTTGTCAATGTCATTGAATAACAAGTAGATTTACCTGACTGAACGAGAGATTACGTATTGGGGCCAGGTCTACTATAAATAGACCATAACGCATTAACATACGTGTAGGCGCGTCTGTCTGACTAAAATAAGAAATACCCTTTTTCTAATATAGCTACTGATTTAGTAGATTTAAATCTTAGTATTAAATGAATAAAAAAATCCAATAAAACAATATTTAGCTGGGTATTCCTGAAAAGGTTACAGTATGAAGTGGCATGACGCAACAAAAACGTCTATAAAAATAAAACAAATTATTGAGTTGGAAATTCATTTTATGTTATATTTAATATGTTTTATAATGTTATATTAAACAAATAATCTGAATTAATATCGCTAAAAAAAGCCCACGATTTGTCATTGTTACTCAGTTGGGGTTGTTCTAATTCTATGACAGAATTATTTTTTTGAATTATTGATAATGTGTTACATAAAGTCTAAAAGTAAAATTTCAAATTCCCTTTTCTTAAAATGTTGACTCGTTTCTGTTCTTAAAATACATTTTGCTCACGTGTTGTTTTTTTTTTTAACTTGTCATGGTTTTGGGAATAATTCTTACTATGTAATCAATTACCGAAGTTTCCAGAAATGGTGGTTTCTCAAAATGGAAAGTACCCCGAATATCATATAAATATAAAGAGATTCGAGTGTTAGAGTCATATTGCAACTGAGAAGAGATATTAAACGGAATAACACAGTACTACCGTTTTAAACGATACAGCATGGGGTATGATCCTTATCGAAGAGTAAGTATTATTTCATAAGTACAAAGTATTTTTCACACAGTACCTTTCGTTCAATAATTTATGAAAATATAAAGGTATCATAGGCTTAAGTTGGTTTGTTTTAAATGTTTGATGTTCTTATCTGCACAAGAAGAAACATTCAGACTAATTTTTTAGAATATGTTTTTGAAATAGAATCAATATACCTGCTTTTCTAATGCAGCTGATCTATAATTTCAAAGTTTAGCCATCAAAATATGACCAGGTAGACGGTTTTGGGGACACGCAAAAGAGTTTTTAACTTAAATATGCCAAGCGTCGTTAACATTTTTCAGGCAGTACCTATTCTGTCGCGGCTTTTATAATTTACACTAAAATATACTAGCTCGTTTTGATTATTTAACATTTTAAGAAAAGAAAATCAAAATTCAACGGTAGATAACCCCTCGGCTTCGATTCAGTCGGGTTGAAAAGAGGCTCATTTAATGGCTTGTGTTATATCATCTGCAGAGGATGATGAGTGTTGACAAAATTTCAATTCATCATATCTTTGTAAATAATGAATATTGTAGTTGCAAGGGATTAAAAAAAACAAAAACAAATGATATAAAAAATATTTTATTTTACAGGATGATGATGACGACTGCTGTTGTGGGTTGAATTGTTTTCCAGCAGATGCCAAGGTAGAAACAAAGACACAAACCAAATACGTAAAAGACTTGGAAGTCGGGGACCAAGTAAAAGTTATTTTAGAAGATGGAACCATTGACTTCTCGGAGATATGGGTAATGGCCCATGATGATCCCAGTTCAACTGCTACGTATTTAATAATATCTACTAGCAAACACACATTACCTATCAGTCATCGCCATTTTGTTCCGGTTACTGATGAAAAAAATTCTTCTAACTTTGAATATAAGATGGCAGCAGATATTAAGGTGTGTAATTATATTATTTCTATACGAATGTCTGGTTATTTTATTGTTCTGGCCCTAAACCCGCATTTGGGGGGGGGGGGGCAGATACCTTGATTATGGTTTGAATTTTGAAGACTCATATTTTCTTTATTTTTTTATTTCTTTTGACAGTTAATTTATTATTTTGATTTCAGGTTGGAGACTACCTTAGTACAACAGTTGGTGAAGAAAACCGACCAACTACAGAGATGGTTATAAAGATAGAGGAAGTAGAAAGAAAGGGGGTGTTTGCCCCTTTCACTAAAAATGGATGCATCCTTGTAAACGGTGTCCAGGCATCAGTTTATGCCGAGGTGAAACCAGCCTTGGCTCACCCTGCTCTAGCTGGTCTCCGAGAAAAATATGATGCCACACCAAAAGCTGAAATGAAGGGATTTCTTGAACCAAACGAAAAAGGCGTGCCAAAGGTTTTTGACGAGGCTTTGAAAATGTTGCGACAGTTAATGCCATCATATTAAGCACAATACGCTTTAGAGGCTTTCCATTGGTTTGATTAACGCAATTAGATTTTTACGAAAGCTTGACCATCTTTTAAAAAATTATATCTGTAACTTAACTTGTGTGTATTATTATTTTCTGTTAGTTTAAAAAAAACCACAAAAATATACTAGGCTCTACAAATAGAATTATATTGAACTTTTCTTACTCAATTTCCTTTACCTTGCAATAGAGGTCACGTTATGGGTCACTTGGGTTGACTTTGACTAAATGATTGTTTATATCTTGACATTTGTTTTGTTCTTTATGCTCAATAGATGTTTCCCATAATTCAGTGCAGCAAAACAAACCAATTCATTGAATACTGAAGTACGCAAATATATATAATATATTGATTTTATCATAATATAACTTCCATTATGTATCTATTAAAAAAATGTTAAGATGTATTTACCATGACATTGATTTAATACAGATTTAGTTACACCCTTTTTGTTTAATTCGATCAATAAAAGATTATTATTAGAATTATATTAGTTTTACTACACAATAAGTCCAGGGTACAAAGAAACCCTCTGAATAACCAAATTAAAGGGGATTTATAGTTCTACTATTCTGCTCTGACTGGGTTAATGCCGACGGGCAGACTTTTTACAGTGTGCTTTGTGAGAAAAGTTGCCCGGACAGCGACACCACGGCCTACTTGTATTTCGAATTCCACCTGTCAAGGGTTCTTTTACGTCCACGCCAATGTTTACACGGGACCTCGGGTTTTTGTCCCATCCGAGTGACTCTACATAGTCCTTGTACGTGACAAGGAATAGGGTCGCCTGTCCAACCTCGTGGGTGTTCTCAGGGTCCTCCGGTTTCCTCCCACTGCTAAAGATCCCCACATAATAACAATACTGCTAAACTGCGTCTTTGTTCCATTTTAGTATTCTGCAGTGATTCTTCATGTATATATATTAAAATTGACATTCCGCGATATATCCTACAATTTCTGACGTGCATGTATTTGGAAACAATCCCGACACCATGTCGATAGAAGTGCTCAACACCGAATTGAGCATAGTGGGGACCCTTGGGCCTTGAGCATGCGAGTCTGTCTCCATTAGCCCAGCTGGAGAACGTTAAACCCCATTTCAAGTGACCAGAACTTAGGTAGTGTGAATGTAACTACATTTACATCAAAATTGATTTGAAGTAGGTAAGTGAACTGATAAAAAAACCGGTCAGGTCTTGATACGGAGAGTCATATCCGTGAAGGCCGTAAGGTTACATGTAACCGACCGAAGTCGGACACTGTAAGAACCATACGATAATACGGGATTCAATCAAGAAATCAAATTATTCCATAATGTGTTCATGATGTGATGTATGCAAGGAAAATTATACAGTTACGAGCGTTACTACAATTACGTACGTCAGTCGGGGATCCCGTGACTAAGTGAGTAAGACGCTGGCTCGCTAGCCTGGAGGTCGGGTGTTCGATCCCTGCATTGGCCGAGAAAGTTCATCCCGATTTTCCTGTGTGATTTCCCCTTGTCAGTGATGCAGGACGGAGGGGTGATAAGGACAGCTTTGTCTAGTCGTTTGGATGAGAGAGAGAATGAGAAGAGAGAGAGAGGAGAGAGAGAGAGACGTACGTAAAATGAGAAATGAAATGGGGTTTAACATCCTACCGTTCTGTGCTTAACCTGGGCTAATGAACACGGGCATACCCTATTCAGTGTCATATGAGGGAAATTTTGCCCGGGCAGCGGCGCTACGACCTACTCTTATATCGAATTCCAACAGACAAGGGATCTTTTACCCGCAGGTGGTTTGGATGGCCTATTGGTTAGCACGTGCGCGCTGTATCATAAAGCCTGCCATTGAGTCAACTGGCGTGGTTTCGAATCCCCGGTTGTGCGTGACAAGGAGTAAGGATCGCCTGTCCAACCTCGTGGGTTTTCTCCGGGTCCTCCGGTTTCCTCCCATTGCTAAAGACCCCTACGCGCAAGCGAATTATTGAAATAAAATTATAACTATATGTTAGTCCCAAAATGACCTGGTTTGTGTCGAGTACCCATCCCCCCACCCTTGGCGCCGCCACTGCTCCGAAAACCAACTTTCATCGATGCACCGGCAACAAAAAGAGAAAAAAATGTACATTCGGAGATTAAAATGACATTTGGGTTCAAAGTTACTTTGATTCCACCTAGTGGCATAATAGTAATTAATTAATAATAGACAGTCGGAGATAACACAATTCGCGTATTTTTATTAATCATTAAATTTGATCGGATTCGGGATTGCCGTGTAGTGTTCTAAAAATAGAACTTACATATTATACAGCTAAACTGGGGAATACCCTATGTCATAATAACCCAATTCTACAACTGATACAGAAGAGCATAGAAGTAAATAACTCTGCATTTTAAAACATAAATAGACCAAACGAAAACAATCAATAATTATTTGGGAATTCCTGCAAGAGGTTGATTACAGTTTTTTGATGTAGGCTGAGAATAAATGTTAACAAGTTTAACGGCCCGTGAGCAAATAGCATGTGGTATCTACCTTTATTTATTATATTATAAATTTACAAAGTGTTGTAATTTAAAAACAGTAATTAGCAAGGAAATACATGTACCAAGGAATAAAGGCTCGTCTATATTAAACAGCTTGGGTTTTCCCTGAGTCATCCAATTTACCCCAACTGCCCCAAAAACACAAGGCACAAACGAATTGTTGAAATGAAATTGCGCCATAATAATATGTTACTCCCAGTATGTTGCGAGACCCCCCTCACTCTTTCTGTTACAAACATACTTGACTAACTGTATTACACAAGTTGTATTGTGTATATAAATAGAAAAAACGTTTGTATATAATCGATATATATGTATATATATATGAAGGCGCGCCTGCATGAATATTACAATTATGAAAACAGCTTATGGCTTGGTCACATGGTTGTACATAATACAATGAATTTGTTGGGTATTCCTGCAAGAACTTATTTGCACTATTTCTGACAAAAATCTTTTTTTTTACAAGTGTATTGTTCATAATTTTTACAATTTGTAGTAATAATGGTCATGTTTAATTTTAAAAGCACACGTCACCTATAGTTAGGGGTATTTTAGAGTTTTGTTCTGGAAATCCAAAACATTAACATAGCGCTTACTACATCAATCAAAGACATATGGAGAATATTCTCTTAATTGGGAATTCCCCCAGAAATCCCAGTTTCTTTAAGATAAATTCTTCGACAACAACACACTTTATCACCCAATAATACAGTAGTAGATATCGCTTCTGTGTCAAATTTCATAATCTACTGACTGTTATATGTCCTTCGGGTTATTTCTTTACATGAATTTGATTGGCCAGTTATAAGGAACAGTTCATTTGTTTTTATTAAAAATAATTTTTTTTTCTTTACATGAATTTGATTGGCCAGTTATAAGGAACAGTTCATTTGTTTTTATTAAAAATAACTTTTTTTTTATATTAAAAATGAAACACTGGGTCAATATAAAGGACTTTGGAAATGGTTGTATTGCTGTCAAAAATGGTGTATCACTACGCTATAATGTAATCAGATTCAGTAAAAGTGAAATCTACAGCAAAGAATTATAGTAATCTATTTTGCATGTAAGAAAGGATTGGGTGATAAATAAAATCTCCTACTCGTTTTTTATATCAAAAAAGACTTGTAGGAGAAGTCTATATATCAACTAAAAACAACATGGGAAACGATCCTTATTTGTGCATATAAGAAAAGGTTGGTTGATAAGATTCTATTAAGGTATACTGATTTTGTATATTAGGTCATACCAAGTGGTGTTATTAACTGGTCCCTTATACAATTCTAGGGGAACCCCTACCCCCACTCGCCCCACCCCCAATCTGCGATCGAGAACCCAAATTTACGAATAGGCTATTTGCTACACCGCTTCATCATAATATAGCACCTTCGGTATCTGAAGTAAGGTCATAAATGGAATGCGATTTGGCATGTAAACATCCTAGAATTATTTCACTGTGGAGATCCCATTCGGAGGAATAGAAAAGAAAGGCCACATCCTTATTGCAAATAGCCGGTGTAGCATAATTCAGCATAATGTATTGAACTTGGCCATACCAAGTCGCAGATTTATGGGTGGGGGGGGGGAGTCTAAGTAATCGCCCCATGAGACAAAGTACCCTCAGGCCCAATCAAACATTAAAAGCTCAGTTGTTATACGTCGTTATCTGAATAATATTAAAGACTTTTGGCAAGCGGATTTTTACCCATCCGTATGACGTATCCGTATCGTCAAGCGATACGTTGTGTCATGTAGTTTTACAGTTTTGGCAGATTTTCCCGCCGCGTACATCTGGATGGAGCAGAAAATTGGAACGTTAATCTCCATTTCATTTCAGTTATGGACAAGGCGTTTGGTAGTCTGTCTGAATTCGTTGGTTTTCTCCGGGTACTTTGGTCCCCCACCCCCATTACTAATAGACAATGCTCTTTACATCCTCATTATTTCATTTCTCTGTATTCAATAATATGCAGAATTTCCGTCATTATCTTGACCGTAAACATAAATTCTATCGGTAAAAATCTGTCGTATTAAAAAATCTTGAGTAGATAGTCTAATGTAGAAAGTCGAGGGTTAGTAAAACGTTGACAATTATAGAGCGAAATTATGCCGATGTAAGTAGAATTCTGACGGTATAAAGTTGGTAGGCTTGATTTTTCTGCAGGTTAAAGTGTACCTTATAAAAAAGATTTTCTCTTTTACTTTTGGATTTCTACTTTGTACTATACATCACATTTTAAAATTGATACCCTCCGTATTATGCTATGTTGAAACAACCGAGATAACCAAATTTAGGGACAAGAAATACCCTTTTGAACCTTGCTCCTTTCGCGACCCTTGATCTTTTCTGTATTTCAAAATAAAATAAAAATCTCTTTTTGAGGTGGTAACGGTCTTGATAGCAAATATAATGGCGAAGGGGTTGTGTTATAAATCAGAAATGTGATAGGGATGAAATGAACGTTGTGTCTGGATGTAGAAACAGGGCTGGCGATTGCCCTGGGGAAAACAACTGGCGGGTGGGATGCCCGGGGCAGTTGTGGGGGGATCGAAGATTTTAGCGTCATTTTGGTGTATATCTGGGGTAACTTAGAGCGATGGATAATGCTGGTGACAGACTGTTCCGAAATTGACATCAGAAGGTTGAACGAAGTAGAAAATCGAAGTAATTAGGCCTACTGAATCCTATACATTTCAGTAACAAAACCTCGACCGAACGACGTGTTATGCCCCAAATAAATTTCGATCGTTTGGAGCAAGAATGTGTCACGTAACAAATGTTTAAGAATAATTTATAAACTATTTTATTGAGCATGTTGGTTTATCTGTGAATCAATGAAAGGGGGGTAACTCTTAACAAGCACCTGCCCCGACAATTGTATCTCCTACAAAAAAGAGTTGAAAATTTTCATCGGAATCAATAAAATGTGAATCATGGATAGGGACAAAGCAGACGATACAGATTCAATCAAACCACAGTGAGATTATTCATAAGTGAAGAAAATCAATTGCACGTGTGGTTTCTGTTCCATCAAATCATAATGGTATCAATTACTGGTGAGTATATCAGACAGTGTAGTCTGGAGGTGGATCGAATGGGGCAAAGATTTTAAGATTTTCTAACTAAGTTCAGACAACCCAAAGCAAATAATTAATACCGTATTCAGTTTTTAAGATTTTACTTAACACAGTAGTTTACTGTTGGCTCTCTTGCTTTTTATTTTTATGAATTGTTCAGTAAATTACAGGCGGGTTGTAATTCAATTCCCATATTGTTCATGTCTATATATGGCACTGTAAAAATTATTGCCCGACCAGGCATAAGCTGGCAGTAGCACCACAATAATTTGTCAGAATGAGTCATTATAAATTAATAAAAAGATTTTTTGGAATCTGTTGTTTAAAGAATGCCAATTCCATTGAATCAGTTTTGCTTGGTGATATGATGATATCAAAGTGTTTAGGTCTATGTTGACAAATAATAGCATACCGGTATGGCCCATTTGGAGGTGCGTGTAAAATTTGATATACTGCTGTAGGATGTAGGATCATTCAGTAAGTATTCTTCCATAAATATGTGTTATGGTTTAACGATGAGAATAAAAAGAGGAACATTGTACAAACTGAATAGGGGTAAACTGAGATAAGATTTTAATGCGTTCATAATTAAGCGGATATTAGTATTTATTACGTGTATATTAGCATTAACATAGATTTACGAAATACGATGTCACAGAATGTTAACATGTATGCTAATGTAACCGGGAGTGGGGGGGGGGGTGTAAATCAATAAAAACTAATATTATAATTTCTATCATTACTTCATGCACTCTATCTAAACCCCAATTACCCAAAATAAGAGAATTAACACACATACCTGTAATACTGAAGTAGTATAACTGGAACAATTCTCTGAAAATAACCTAACTAGATTTGAAACTAAAGTTAAACAATTTGATGAAAGGTATCAAATTGTCCTTACACTTCGAAATCTATCTAAAGTCTGATGTCCAAAGAGAGGTTTTGTTAGAAAGAAAACTTGCTTGTAAACAAGGGAGTAGAATTGTACTCACCCCAAGATTTGGGCTCTAAGAAAACAGTAGAGGTTAACAAGCCAGGTTAAAGGAGAGATGTTATTATAGGCCAGTTGCAAGTAAAATTAGTGTCAGTTTGTTAGTTTAAAGGTGCACATTACTCTATACACTATGTTACTTGACATAATAAAACCTATAAACATATTAAAATTCCGTTTTGCTACACTAACGATGTCAAAGAATGTTAACATGAAACAGGAAAAACATGAAAATCTTTTGCTTTTGATTAGGTAAAAGAAATAACTTTAATAAAATAGTGTCTGTCAAATAGTGGTATAATATAATAATGCATCTTGAAATTATTAAAGATAGTAATAGATAATGTAAAGTGAAAATCTCGTTCAAATTACTTTATTCTTAGCCAAGTTATCACTGTTTTTAGTTTTGACAAGATGTGTGCATTGTGGTAACCAGGGCACTAGTATATTCGAGTATAAGCCTTGCTTTCCCATTTTAGAATTAAATTTTTAAATGGTGAATGGTTCTAATCTAGTTAAAATCTCAAGTATCTGATACCATCGAGAATTGATTATGGCTTTGTTTTTTTAATTAAAGTTCTAATTGATAGCTTATGTAACATTTCAGGCCTAAAGAATGACCTGCAATAGGTAGATTTAGCTTTTGCATAGTGTATTTTTAGCTAAAAGTATGTGGTAGTTAAGTTCTTTGAGCCTAGAACATTAATTAGACATTTTAGCAAGTGATTTAGTAAGCTCACATAAAATAAAATAATGATAATCAATAAATCTTTAAATGTCAACCGTGAGTTAAATTGTCCACAACGGCACTACTGCAAAATTAAAAGCCAAACTATACATTACATATTCTGGGCTATATATATTGCATGGTTATTTGAACTTTCTAGGGTGAGACTAGGCAGCGTGGAGCTTATATCTTTTTTATGTCCTCCATTTATTGCAACTGTGATTCAGTTCAATTCAAGTAATCAGTTTCTAGTAACTATTCTGATTTCATGAAATTGTAAATCTTTCAAATGAAGCTAGATCCTGGTGTTGCCCGAGAAAGTTCATCAGGATTTTCCAGCGTGTTTTCCCCTTATCAGTTGTTAGGATGGGATAGAAAACCAAGGTCTGGTGTATTGGCATGCACATACATGTAAAAGATCCCTTGGCATTTGGAATTCTAAGAGTAGGCCATAGCGCCGCTATCCAGACAAAATTCCCCTCATAGCACACTGTATGACGTATGCCAGTCGTCAATAGCCCGATTGGAGCAGAACAGTAGGACTTTAATAAACCCAATTTCATTTCATTTCTAATAGAGGTAGAATGTTCAAACTTGGTGTACATGTAGGTGTCTATTAGGTGAATGCCTTGATAGAGTTCGATCATGCACACATTTTTCACTAAGGCCAAGAAGAGATAAGCAATTTGATTAGTTGAGACTTTGGATCACAATAACTTTGGTTCAAATTGGGTAAGGAGCGATGAAACTCTGACTATAGATTCAATATATCAATATCTTGACTAAGTTTGATGATAAGAATTTGATTGGTCAAGAATTGGAACATCACAACTTGAGGTAGAATGTTTAAACTTGATATAGATGTTCATTAGGTGAATGTCTTGACTAATTTCAATAATTAACTTTTTATGCTAAACCTAAACAGAGCTAAGCAATATCTTTCGATCGATAAAACTTATTGTATACAATACTTATTGTATGTAGTTTCACTAAAAGGTACTTCAAAACCATGACTGAGTTTTAAAGTGAACATATTATGCTTAGACTAAGTATAGATAATCAGTTTGATTGCTCGATACTTTTAAAAAAGAGAAATATGCAATTAATTCATGTGTCATCTATTTATCTGGAGATTTTGGCGAGGGACATCAGCCTCACTGTTGGCTTGTTTTAATAGATATTATTAGATATTTTCTATAGAACACGAAAACTGAATCTAGTGTTTAATAAGTAAAATTAATTTTGTATAATGGATACAAAAAATTGCTTATAAGACCTTATGATATGAATACAGTACATATAACTATTTGTGTAAGCACCTACATAGACCACATCATGAACATGACTACGGTACATGTATTTACTTCTGGAGTCATGCCTGGAAATAATAATTTTACTGTACAATCACACACTATTGAACATGTTGCTGACATTTTAAAGTTTGTTCTGAAATTGTATTAATATTTGTATTAAATTAATATTTGTATTAAATATTTCAATAAAACAGAAAAAATAGGTTGCCAGGCAACGAACATACGCCCACGGCAGCTAAATCTTCAGGGCAGTCAACAAGAGTTGTCGCATATTAAGTAATTATCAGAAAATCATTAGAATTTGTTTGGTTTTTATACAGTTCTGCCCTATGCTAACATTTAGTATACGATACTATGGATTTAGCAGTTCAATTATCGATTTTCAAGAAATTCAAATTCAACCATCATTAATGTGTAACAGGGATATAGTCAAACGGTTTTTTAATTCGGAATAAAATTGTGACCTCCATAGGGTCCACAAGATAAAAACATGATTTTTCGTACAATCAGTTATGATGAACATGCATTTCAAGTTTCATCAAAATCGGATTTAAATTGTGGCCTCTACAGGGTCCACAACCTTGATATACCATATTTTTACACCATTCGCGTAGAAGTGGCGGCCATTTTGTTCAGCAATTTTGGTCCGATGTTCATGAAATTGGAATCGAACATTCCTTACAGTCTAACAGTGATATAATCAAATGTTTTTTTAAATGGGATAATAATTGTGACCTCAAGACGGACCACAAGATAATAAAGGCGATTTTTCGTACAATCAGAGGCCATAATTCAGGAAGTTACAGTCTGATATGCGCAAATATCGAAAGGGACCAAGGTCTTTAGGTTATAAACATGTATTTCAAGTTTCATCAAAATCAAATTAAAATTGTGATCTCTATAGGGTCCACAACCTTGATATACCATATTTTTACACGATTCGCGTACAAACGGCGACCATTTTGTCTGTCAATTTTGGTCCGATTTTCACGAAATTCGAACTCAACTTAGATAACCCTATATAACAGTGATGTAATCAAACGTCTTTCTAAATCAGGTAATAATTGTGACCTCCAGAGGGACCACAAGCTAATAAATGCAATTTTTCGTACAATTAAGGGCCATAATTCAGGAAGTTACAGTCTGATATGCGCAAATATCGAAAGGGACCAAGGTCTTTAGGTTATAAACATGTATTTCAAGTTTCATCAAAATCAAATTAAAATTGTGACCTCTATATAGGGTCCACAACATATTTTCACACTATTCGCGTACAAACGGCAACCATTTTGTCCGTGAATTTTGGTCCGATTTTCACGAAATTCGTATTCAACCTGCATTACCATGTAACAGTGATATAATCAAACGTTTTTTTAATTCGCATAATAATTTTGATCTCCAGAGGGACCACACGCTAAAAAGGGTGATTTTTCGGACAGTCAGGTGCCATAATTCAGGAAGTTAAGATCCGATGGGCGCAAATATTGAAAGGAACCAAGATCTTTGGGTTATAAACATACATGTCAAGTTTCATCAAAATTGGTTCAAAATTTTGACCTCTATAGGGACCACAAGATAAAAACATGATTTTTCTTACAATCAGGGGCCATAATCCATGAAGTTTCGATCTGATACATGCCAATATCGAAAGCAGCCAAGATCTTATAGGGATAAATCTATATTTCAAGTTTCGACAAAATCGGATAAGAATTGTGACCTGTAGAGAGTCGACAAACAAATTGTGGACGGACGGACAGGGGCGACGGCATAATACGTCCAGCCTGTGCTCTACTGTGCAAAATGACAATCACACAGCTTAAGATTTATGGCTGACATTGTCAATAGTGACAGGTGGATTTACTTCCAGGATTGTGTAAAATTTCTTCTTTGGTCATTTACAGCACATGTATCTACATGTAGCTAATAGAGACTAAGTGTTAGCTGTACGATACCGTTAATTGACATAATATGGTTATAATACTCTGTGTCACTGTGTAAACTGATATCAAAGGATACATGCTAGTTTTGTATAATTAATTTAGGTTAATTAGTCTAAATTGGGAAACAAGTGTAAGTTAAAGGACCACGGTCATATAGTGTAGGCCATGGAAAGACGTGACAGCTTTTAGAGAAAATACGGTTGTATTGAAATATTGGTAAGAACATTCTGTCAATCGTTGAATTCTAAACCAAAAATTTAAATTCTTTTGTGAGCTGCTTTCCGTTTTTTTTTTACAAATGTTGATATTCCGACCATAAAATAATTTTAGGTAATTAAATTGCTGCTGTTTAATTGCAATGTTACTTGATACAATGGCTTGTATCCAAAAAAATGATTTATGAACAATCTGTCTGTGACCCTTTAAATTCCATTAATTAAGAACAGTATTATTTCAACTTCAATAAAGTTATTCAAGTTGGTAATAACAACAATAATTTTAGTTATGTGTTATACTTCCCTTTTTT
This sequence comes from Patella ulyssiponensis, assembly GCA_963678685.1. Classification (NCBI taxonomy): domain Eukaryota; kingdom Metazoa; phylum Mollusca; class Gastropoda; family Patellidae; genus Patella; species Patella ulyssiponensis. The sequence goes on along the minus strand of OY783230.1, from coordinate 22,727,991 downwards.
CATCATCTCCAATTAGGCAAGAAGAAATAGAAGACCAAAGTTTTTGGTTTGTAGTTTGTATTGTTATAATGATATGTGTTTTATATTTACTAATAGTTTTTAGGTCGATTCACAGGATGTTCCTAATTACTTGTTTTTAAAATCACAAGCAAAATGTAGGTCCTTCATTTTCAAACTTAGAGATATTCAACATTTTTTTTCAGATTAATTCTATAAATTTTTCTACTTGTTGTCTCAATGTTTTTTCATAAAAATTCAATATTGTTTTTAAATTTTCAGAAATTTGAATTGCTGAATCTTATCAACATGTAGATCACCTGGAAAACACTTGGCAACTTGACAATAACAAAATAAGAAATGGGGACACAATACCAGTTCCTGTATGTGGTGTTTCTCATGATTCTGATCTTAAACCACGAAAATCAGTATATTTTTGCTTTGACAGAACATCCCTGTAGTCATCATTCAACTGCCAACCATGAGGTAAATTTGAATTGTAATTTTTAAACGGCATGGTTTCAGACCTAATTTTCTTTTGAAAAAGAATTTAAAAAGGGGCCAAGAACACAACACCATTCGAAATATCTTTTAAGTTACATTATGTTGTTATATGAATACACAGGACTCCTTTCTATGGAATACAATTGCTGTTTATTAAAGAACGTATTGACAGTTCTATTACTAAATTCCAAAGAAACATTAATGTGTGTGTGTGTTTATGACAACTCAAGATTTTCACAGCAGTTTCAGTTCCTGAAATCCTTTCCCAATTTTGCTTGAGTTTCTTGCTTTGATTTCATATGAACTTTTTGAATGTCTTGAAATTATTTTATTAATCATTGTTTCAGGTCTTCTATGATGTTGATATAGAACCAGCTCATATTGTTAAGAAAAGAAGTATAGATCAGCCATTACATATTCACTTACATTATGATGACAGTATAGATTTATTACCTGCTGATCATATTACTATTATTAAGGTAGGTCAAGAACAGAACTATCACTACCTAATTGGTCACATCTGGACTCAAAAGTTTAAACCTAACTCAACTCACATTTGCCACTAATTGAATAACCAATATCTGACTGATTAACTCCAAATACTTCCCCTCGGAATTGGTTCATAAGTTTGTCACATGAAGAAATTAGTTCTTGAATATGAATGGCAATCACTGTAGACTTGAGCATGCCTTTGGAGGTGTGGAGTAGGAATCTCATTTAAGAACATGACTGCCCATCTTGAGTCAATGACAGTGAATTTAACTTTAAAACACATTAAATATTAGTTTTTATGTGTAAAAACACTTTAAAATATATCGCCCCAAATTGGAATAATGCTAAAGATTATCATGTTGCTTGATAGCAAAATAAGTTAAAATTTGACTGACTGTGAAAGTTTTGTTTAAGAGCTATAATGTGTTGCAAACAAAAATCAAAAGTTCTGGAATTAGAGTGTTTTAAATTTCACAAAATGATAAAATTTTGATTTCCTTTTTTGTAGGAAACTGTGGTACAAGCTGTATCATTTTGGAGCAATACTTTAAAGGTTCGAGCAACTGGAGCTCCCATTAAGTTAAAGAGGTAAGCTGTGGTAATTATTTCATCTTAAATCATGTGCGTGACATTGTTAGAATTATTTTTGAAAAAATGAGAAAAATTGGAAAATTGATTCGTTGACACCTTCCATCATTCACTTCTGTGTGTCGTCAGTTAATCCAATGTAGCAAATTCACTTTTTTTTACTTTTTCAGAAAAGCGGGATAGTTGCAATTGGATGCTATTCTTGCAAAGCAATAAAGAGTTCAATACACTTGTACTTGTTCTCACAGAAGTCTTAGCAATTGGACAGTTGAGGCTCTTAGGCCCCTAATATTTGTAGGGAGGTTGAATGGCTGATTGGTTGGCGCATGCTTGTTGTATCATAAAATCTGTCATTGAGTCAACTGGCATGGTTTCGATTCCCTGGTTGTATGTGACAAGGAGTAGGGTCACCTGTCTAACCTCGTGAGTTTTCTCTAGGTCCTTCGGTTTCCTCTCTCTGCTAAAGTCCCCTACACGCAAACGAATAATTGAAATAAAATAAAACCATAAGTTAATCCCAAAATGACCTAGTTTGTGTCTATTTGTTGAAATGATAAATTATTAATATAGATAGGGCTCTTATGCTTGTTGAAATGATATGTATAATAAATAAGGCTCTAATATTTGTTGAAATGATAACTAATATTATAAATAGGGCTCTTATGTTTGTTGGAATGATATACATTATAATTAATTAGGGCTTTAATATTTATTGAATTGATAAAAATGATAAATAGGTCTTTTATATTTGTTAAAATGATGTTCATAACAAATGAAAATATGATTTTGCTTTTATGTCATATTTACAGAAAATGTTCATCACGTAATGTGCGATACAAGGATCAGATGAGTTATTGTGTAGATGGGTGTAGTAGTCAAACAGTCTGTGGTGAAATACAAATACCAGATGAACATCTAGAGGTACATTCATTCTCATTCTAATTTGTAACGCATGCAATTATTAATAAATAGTGATGGGGATCCATTGGCAGTTTTAATTTACAACAACAAGGGGTTTGATATACTAACTTTTCTGTACCAACCATGTCAATGAAAACCGACAAGTGTGCTATAAGGGAAATTTTGCCCATTCAACAGGGTTTTCACTTACTGTTCATCAAATTTCCACTGCCAGAGGTTCTGTTATGTGTACACCAATGGACCTCAATCTTTTGTCCCATCAGTATGATCAGATGCTTTTCCTTACCAGTCTCTCAGTCCTGAACCACTGACAAGGGGAAACCAAAGTGGAAAATTCTGTTAAATTTTCTCAAACTATGCCAAGTGACAAGTGATATCAGTTATATAAAAGGATAACTCGTGTTTTCCTTTCGTCACTTCTGTTACTTGAAATCTTCATTAGGCATCTCTTTGTTAGAATTATATTTGGAATGTCATAGTTCTATTATGTATGTTATAATGCATGACACCAATATTGTCTTGTAATATAAATTTGATGTTATTTAATACAGGGTTGTTATTGGTGGAATGATAGAGATGGTAGATATAATAAGGATGCTGATGGTAATAATGGAGTAGCAAATACAGATTTTATTTTATATGTAGCAGCTATTAAATCTGATAGATGTAAAGAGAGCACTGTAGCCTATGCTGGTCATTGTCAACAAGAGAGAGCTTTAGACAGGTAGAGCATTTTTGAAAAGTATTTATGATACACCCATATTGTCAACGAGAGAGCGTTTTAGATAGGTATTTATGATATGCCCACTATGTCAACAAGACAGAGCTTTAAACAGGTATTATTATATGCCCATACTGTATTCAATTCAACGGAGAGCTCTAGGCAGGTACACATATAAATTCTTAAAAATTTGAAGACATGCTTGATGGACAATTTCAATTCCCTTGAAAATAAGATTCATTTGGTATATAGAAAGCTGAGAAACATTTTGACAGAAACTGCTATAATAAGTTTACTATAAATCAAAAATAGAATTTCAATGGAGATAATAAATGCAGGCATGGCTGTTTTGATTGTTTTCATCTAACAAGATTTCAATTGTTGTAATGCATATGTATGAAACTGCCTTGGCAATTGCTTTAAAGTTCCTGCTCCAACAAATTATCTAATAACCGTACCTTAAAGCCATGTAAAAAGATGTTCTAGTTCTCAAATAAGCCCACATCATTTTGATATGGCCACATTAATTATCACACGTTATGATTTTAGCCAGGTTACAACAAAATTTGATTGGATTCAGATATGTGGCATAGGCTCATTTATCAAGTACACAACGCGATAAAGTTATTGACAGTCATGAATAATACATTCCTATAACCATGATGAGATAAATGCAGTGTCTGGAAATGTAATTTTATGGGAAATCATTTAGCCCAGTTAGTGATCCTGTGATAAAATAAAAGTTGCCTTGATATTGCTGGTTTCATCTAGATATTTTCTATGTTTTATTTTGTAGACCAGTAGCTGGATATTTTAGTATATGTCCACACTCTATATCTACACATCAACAAGATAGATTACAACTATTGTCTACCATGAAACATGAAATATTACATGCTCTGGTGAGTTATATCTTATTTCTTTCTCTATTCTTCATTTTCTTAAAAGAAAACAACAAAATAACCAAAGAAGAAATTTTGAGGGTAGTTAAGTATCCCCAAAGCAGCAGTGTTTTGTTTCAGTAAGTTATATTGTTTGTCTGTTAATTTTTTTTTATTTACATGCTCACATCTTAGCCATACTACAATACAACTATCAATGTAATACTTGGTTAGAATACTGGGACATTCAAATGTTTTATTACAGGGATTTACAGCTAGTCTATTTGCATTTTATCGTGATGAACAGGGTAACCCTCTAACACCAAGAAGATCGTTATCAAACAAACCAGAATTTGATCAACAGTAAGTTATATTTCAAAACGTAGAACAGTAAGTTATATTTCAAAACTTAGAACATGTCTTATAATCACATTGAATAAACAAAACCTTTGACTTGATTAGACGCTCGTTATTTTTTTCATTAACTCAATTGTTGATATTTATTATTTCTTTGAACTTCAACATTTTAAACCGCAGAATTGAAAATGGTATTTGTTTTTGATAAATTGTTACAAATTGAAGGATACAAACTAGCATCTTTTGTTGAGCACAATGTTTCAATGTGATGTGGTCTGCCAGGTTTCAATTCAGCAGGATGGAGGACGGCGGATAAAAAATGTCTGCTTGTTCGAATGCACGGTTCACAGATTTACTTGTTGGCAAGCGCGTATAAGAGTCCTTGACAGATTGGAATTTGAAGTGGGCAGAAATGTTACTGTATTTACAAAATTTCACTCAATTCCACTGCATTGTGTATGACGGTTGGTGCAGGGAAGTAGGACGTTTTATTTCATTTACTTAATTTAATTTTCTGGAAATATATGTTCTGATAGAAATATATTATTTTTTATATATTATTTTGATTACTGTAGATTAAAGATGTATAAATGGAGTGATAAAGTTGTGAAAACTATTGAGAGATCTGATTGGAAGCTTCCTATGGGTATTATTACAAAACGGGTACATATGGTGGTTACTCCGAGAGTGAAGGTATTTAATACATATTATAGACATCTAGATCCAGTCTCTACATAGCATGTGTTGGACATGCCCCAGCGTAGATCAGGGATTAAGGTGCTGGTGCACTAACTGAGAGGTCTATGTGTTGGTTCAGAAATTTCTGCAGGTTTTTCCCACATATTTTCCCCTAGTCAGTGGCACAGGGCAGAGGCCTGGAAAGAAACAGTGTCTAATCGTTTGGATGGGATGCAAACAACAGAGGTCGTGTGTGCACATATAAGAAGAACCCTTGACATTAGGAATTCAAATGCTCTTAGGGCAAAATTTCCTCATAGCAAACTGCTTGGCATGTGCCCATCTTCATTAGCCAGATGGAGCAGAAAAGTTGGAATTAAAATCCTATTTCATTCATTAATTTCAATTTGGGCAAATGAAATATAATATTTTTATACACAGTCACATTTTCATGTGGATGTATATCAAACCTGTTAACGCCTCAGAACTGCAATGCAGTGTAGGTAGTGTAAAAAAATTTGTAGAAAACATGATTTGGCAGAAGATTCTCAAACGTGCTTAAATTTGCACGTCCAGGGGTTATTAATTTAGAAATGATGCATTGAACTACAAGGAGGACCAACAACCCGAAAAATTGTATAAAATTTTTAAATTAGATTAAAGCGAGAATTTCATATTTTCCAGGAAAGTCAAAACATATTTATTTGTATGTCTTTTGCTTAATAGGTTGTCAACTCACTATTATACAATAATCATAGGCATTATTTTCCACACTTACAAATCCTTCACATCGGAAATACTAACACAATTACCTCCCTTGTTTTTCCATTACCCCCATGCAATAACTATCTTCAAACATTTGAATTTGAAAATGATATTTTTTCAAAATTCTCATCTGGCAATAGTTAATTATAGGATTAATAGGATTATTCTTTAACAAGGTAGCAGTGTTTATAGTTACCATTTATTTTAAGGCTTTATTTTAATATATTTTAAAAATATAACTTAAAAATATGAAATTGCAGCTTTAAATGAGTGATAGACATAAAATAAACACAAGCAATGGCAACCATATAGAATTGATGTAATTAATCAAAATTTGGAAATGGGATATGTAACCTACAGAAAGTAATAATGTCAAATTAAATATATTATAACCTACCAAGTATGATTTTTAATATATCTTGCATTCCCCAATCTCAAGTGTTTTGTCAATATTGTTTTATATACATGTAAGATAATTTGTGTGCTTAGCAGAAGAAACCGTAAAAAAAATTGTTTTGCATAACGACTTAATATCAGCATCAGTCTATGTAATCATGCCCCCCATGACAATCTTCCTATCACAGGAATTTTTTCTCTGAGATTCCGAAAATCTGTTTTTGATGTTATTTGAGAGAGCTGTCCATATAATTGGCGAGACATATTCCCATCTTGAAAATATAGTTTCAGATTGTGTTTTATTCGAAATATTGTATTTGATGTTGGCCATTCCTGGTGTAAACAAGTTGCTATTTCAATATGCATTTTAAGAGTATTGGAACATGTGTCATTAATTATATCTGCTTTATTAACTCTAAAATCTGTTGAAAACTATTTTGATTACAAATCTATTGGCTAAATTACATCTTAAAATAACCACAAATCGATGTTGATAACGATAAATCACAATCTTTTGGGGTTACATGCTAAGAGTTAAATAGTTTTGACAAAATTAACCCTTTGAACACTGACTATACATGGGGTGTTGCACGTCCCTCCCTGGATTTACAGGACGTCATATTAATTATGACGTCAACGTAATTGGAGCTTGACATGCCCCAAGCCGCAAAACCGACATTTCGGGTATATGCGATACAACGTCAAGCCGGTTTTGCGGCATTTCAGGTTCTAAGGGTTAAAAAAAACTCTTTGTTTCAAAATGCCGTAGAAAACTATTACCAGACAGTAGAGCGGTACATGAGGCCTTTTCTCGACTCCCTACCGCATGGTAGAGTTGACAGGTCTAACATATATTGTCTTTGCCCTTTCCGTCTGTCGTGAAAATCAGACCGAAATTTCCTATCAAAATGGTAGCTCCCCTTTACTCAAATAATGTTAAAGGATGGAATACCAAGGTTGTGGACCCGCAAAAGGAAACAAAATCTTTGGGAGATAAACCTATATTATTTCAAGTTTCGTCAATATCTGATAAAAATTGTGACCTGTAGAGTGTCCACAAACAAAATGTGAACTGGTGGACGTCCGGACAAAGACAGGCAGTGACAAGATACGTTCACATAGAAATGTATATCAAATAAAAAGTAAGGGAGAGGAATCCAGAAACACAACTTGGGTTGTATTGAATCAGTTGTATATTTGATTTAAACTGAGCATTGCATGTAACTGACTTCAAATTACATACACATATTCAATAGAGCTTTATAGTAAGCTTACACCATTCATTTTACTCAGATGCAAGTCATGAATGGGCTTTATATGGTGTGAAATAAAACTACAATAATATAGTTTTGTAATGTTGAGATTAGTTATCTTTCTTTTGGTAACCTTGAATACCAAGAATTTTGTGTTTTAATCAGATACCTAAATTTAAAAGAGAAAGTAATCAAATTTTAGGAAACTTTCATTTGATGGTACATGAAACCCTACATATCTCGATCTATCACTGTGATTGAGAGATACAAGGAAGACTCACGCTGACCACTTATGGCCTCCCTCTCTATCTAGAGAGCCATACATGCATAGGATCGGGTGTAACTAGCATCCATAGCGGGGACAGATCACCTCATACATCATACACCCGCCAAATGACTGGATGACCAGAATCCCTAAGATGCGACTCACGGAACATATACGTGGAATCTTAACCCCCGGATTTCACATACCATCAAGTCCTCAAATTAATCTCTGACTGAGTTTGCATACTAAATCTGAAATAGTACATAACCTAAGTTAACTTTTTTTCAAAATTCTGAATAGGGCTATGGGGATTTTAAAATTTAATATGTATAAATTTCAGTAAGCATATTGTGATTTCAGTTTTTTCAAGTTTATTCAAAAGTTTAGCCTATAGTAATTTCTATTTTTATAAGTTAAAAGATTATTGAGCCTATATAAATTTGAGTTGACCTATTGTAATTTCAGTTTTTACAAGTTAAAAGAGATTATTAAGCCTATATATAAATTATGAATAGGCCTTTTTCACACTATTCGACAGTGATTTCAATTTTACAAGTTAAACTATTATTGAACCTATATGAATTTTAATAGGCCTATGGGCCTAGTGATTTTAATTTTAAAAGATTATTAAGCCTTTATTAATTTTGAGTTTGCATATACCGGTAGTGAGTTCAAGGACTATATAGTGATTTCAATTCTAACAAGCCGAAAAATTTATTTTGAGAACTGAGTGTATAAAAAATATTGAAGTGACTTTATTATTATCTAAATCTATGACCTTCTTTTGGTTGTTGTTTTTTTTATTGGAAGCAGAGTTTAGGGTATTGCTTTGGGTGTATGTGGAAGGAAATATTATCTTTTTAATTCTTGGTCAGTTACAGATAAAGGGTATCTTTTTGTTTTTAATTTTTGTGACTTTTTTCTGGGAACCTAAAATGTGTTTCTTGTTGCTCAAGGAGTTGTTTATCTCATAACATTAAGGGCCTTCTAAAAATGGAAGACACATAGGTTTCAATTGATAATGAATAAATGATATTTTGACTAAGACATTGACAATTGTTTATAAAACAAATATTTAAGTTAGACAAAGCACATACCTTGACATGACTTTCAATGTTTCCTTTTTGCTAAGACCATTTTTCAAGCTTTTCTTTTTTATTTTTATTCTTTTGTTTTCTTTTTTTCGTTAAAATCAAAACCATCCTTTCATGACACAGCTGACTAGGCAAATGACATGCCAGCAGACGGCTGCTGTCAGATTTGAAGGGGAGATAACTCTATTTGGTGCCTGTTTGGTCTTAATTTTTTTAGCAATGATTTTCTCCCTATAGTGTGTATTTGAAATGCTAAGAAGCTCTTATTTTATCCCCTGCTTTGGAATGTAATAACAAACATTTTATGGGATGTGAGTGTTATACATGTATTTATATTTAGGGTAAGAATCATTTTAGGCCAAAAATTAAAGGTCAAATTAATGGACATGATTTTCATATAACCATTATAAATATTGAATCTGATAGATCGAATTGAATTAGAATTGTTTAAAGTCAGATTTTAAGAATATTAGTTAAAGACCACATCAAATGATTCAAAAAATTGTTACGTACGGGTACTCAATAGTTACAAAATCCATTTTACCGCAAGTTTAAACTAATCTGATTAAAATTAATTCAGATATTTACGTTTTAGTATCCGACTGCCAAAAACGTTTTTCAAATTTTCAATTACAACCTTAATCTGGTTGATTGGCTGGTGACGTCATAGGCACTACACATAGTATACACATCATCTGTACAATATATCACACAGCCAGTTGACACGTGTGTATTTGTCGGTTCAATAAACATTTGACTGGCGTAATCATTAACGCATAATTATTTACACGTAAGTTAAATATCACTATATCAGTCAAAGCATTTTCAAAAGCCGACCTTTCTCGTCTTGGGTTGTATGTAATAGATTATATATTTGTGACTAGAATATTACCGAGTGTATTTCAAGATGCTATATTACCGTTGTGTTATTGAAAGTTGTGGAAATCCCAGCAAGGGAAAGGGGAATAATGTACCGGCGTTTCATAAATTTCCCAACAATGAAATCGTACGGAAAAATTGGAAAGGTTTGGAAACAATTCAAATCCTGATTGGCAACCTACAGTCACAACAGTGATATGCAGTGAACATTTTACGAACGATTGCTTAATTACCTATACACACCCGGCGTGTGTATTTATTAACGCCTGACTGATTCCTTAATCCCCCTAATTAAATAAAACAATTGACTACGGAATAATTTGTTTTGTAATACATTTTAATTCAAGATCCATTTTAAAATTTGTTTCATTATGTACGGCCGTTCTGTTTTCTCACGGCAGCGATTTTAATACAATCTACCATCGTGTGCAGTCCAAACGATTCGAGATACATTTTCGTCAGTATTGTGGTTCTAATTTAGAAGGGTAAATATCATTTTTTGTTACACCGGCCACATCAATTTGTAATAATGAATATCAAATACACTTGATCAAATGTGGAGTTCCTGGTGCCATTTGGTGAGTGATTAAGCTGTCAATTTAATTGTAAAATACTTGTATTCTTTATAAAAAAGTTAAATGATGTTAGACATTACAACCTTATCTTATCACAAACGTATATCCATCGAAGGATTTATATTTAGATGTTGCTTAAACACCAATCAACAAATAATACGAGGCTACTTTATTACAAAAACATCGGTGAGCAAAGAAAAAGATAATTACCTAATCAACATTCTTAATTACTTTACTGTTAAAATTTAGTACATGTATTAACGACACTACACTTGCGATACACATAGATAGTTAGGTGATCCTTTTCAATCTGTTAATTCTGAAATGAAATGAAATGAAATGGGGTTTAACGTCCTACTCTTTTGCACCTAACCTGGGCTAATGGAAGACGGGCATACGCCATACAGTGTGCTATGAGGGAAATTTTGCCCGGGCAGCGGCGCTACGGCCTACTCTTATATCGAATTCCAACTGCCAAGGGATCTTTTACGTGCACTCCAATGCGTACACGGAACCTCGGTTTTTCGTCCCATCCGAACGACTAGGCAGCTGTCCTTGTCAGGCCCTCCTTCTGTATCACTGACAAGGGGAAATCACGCCGGAAAATCGAGATGAACTTTCTCGGCCAATGCAGGGATCGAACACCCGACCTCCAGGCTAGCGAACCAGCGCCTTATCCACTTAGCCACCGTGACCCCCCTGTTAATTCTAACGTATATTGAGATATTTCTTCGTATTTCATTTTTACGGTCTATTTCAGAGTAATAACGTCAAATTCCCAAGCAGAAATAAAGGCGCCGTACGTCGATAACGGATCGGTCATTTACAAATCGCGTTTCAATCATGTTTGAAATTTATGATATATTTTGCGTGACCACATCTTTTTACTCCTATACTCTTTTACTCGGGGAAATTCGAACCACAATACTCTTATGACGAAAATATATCTCTAATAGATGGGACTGCACACATAGGAGAGTGTATGACATCGCTGCCGTGTGAAAATGAACGACCGTACATTATGAAACAAATTCTAAATTAGAACGACGACACTCTTCTGACGAAAATGTATCTCGAATCGTTTGGACTGCACACGATGTGGTACATTGTATTAAAATCGCTGCCGTGAGTAAACAGAACGACCGTACATAATGAAACAGATTCTAAATTCGAACAATAAACTTCTGACGAAAATGTATCTCGAATCGTTTAGACTGTACACGATGGTAGAGTGTATTAAAATCGCTGCCGTGAGAAAACAGAACGACCGTACATTATGAAACAAATTCTAAATTGGATCTTGAATTAAACTGAATTATAAAACAAATTATTAGTAGTCAATTGTTTTATTTAATTAGGGGGATTAAGGAATCAGTCAGGCGTTAATGAATACACACGCCGGCTGTATATAGGTAATTAAGGAATAAACATTCCGAATATGCATTCGGTCACTGTGACGTCACTGGCGTCTGAGGGGATTAAGAGTGTTTTCAATAATTGGCAAAGTCGTTTTTACGGGAGGTCTATTTTTACGACTTTGAATGAAGATAGCTGATTTAATTTTAGTGGGATTGATGTGAATTTGCCGTAAAGTGGATAAAATAACCATGGACTGCTCACATAGAGAAGTTTTCCGGGCTATTTTATGTGCACTTTAAGAAGAATGGTGGATGTATTGTCACAAATTCCAGAAATGAAAATGACTGGACCTCTTTGATTTGGATTAGTAGCAAAATTATGAATTTCATTGGATTTTGTGTTTTTTGCTGAGAGTTGACTCAAGTTGACTGCCAATGTTAAATGTTTTGCATCTCTAGATAAAGCTGAAGTTGATAGTGTGTTCTTATATCCCAAAGATCTCGGTTCATTGTGATATTCGCGCATATCATATGACAACTTTGTGGATTATGGCCCCTGTTTGTACAAAAAATTGAAGGGTTTTTTTTAGCTCGTTCTCAATCCAACTCAAGCAAAATGTGTGGTGTATCTTGGCTGGCAACCACTGGTTATCTGATTTTTATGAACTTAAAATGTATGTTTAAATCCCAAAGATCTTGGTTCCTTGTGATGTTGATGCATGTTCAATCATAACATCCTGGTTCACAGCAAGTATCATACAAAAATCACATTTTCAGCTGGTTCTCTGTCCATTTCTTGCAGACAGTGGGTATATCTTGCATGACAACCGCTTGTTGAATAAAATCTAAGATTTAGATTCAGGATCTAGCAGGGAGAAAAGCTTTTTTAGTAAAATTGATTAATAATTTTGCTAGCTAAGGTACATAGCTTATGGAGTTAATTGGTTCTAGAAAAAAAGCTACTGGTGCTAAAGACTATTACCTTTGAATACTTATATTATCACCTGAATAACTGAACTGTTTTTTGAATGTAAGAGTTTCCTGGATGATTAGCATGTACTGTGTCTTTCTGATTGAATGTGGTAATAATCAAATTTTAATTGTTTTACAGGCAGAAGTAAGAAAACATTTTAATTGTCCGACATTAGAAGGAGCTGAGTTAGAAGATCAAGGTATTGATGGGACAGCCATTACACATTGGGAAAAGCGAGTTTTTGAGGTTAGTTCCCTTAGAGGTTTCAAAGATGATGCACAGAGCTTATGACTCTACAGAAAAAATCAAATTTATTTTTGTGGATGGCAAACTGCAATAGCAATCTTTTGATGTTATTTACCAGTGTGTAATGAGAATTAATAGTGATGTTATTTTATGTTGATTGTAAATTGAATTATTTTGGTTATAGAATGAAGCTATGACTGGTACCTATACACAGAGTTCTGTAATATCTAGGATAACGTTAGCTGTTATGGAAGATACAGGGTAAGACTTGTAATATTCCCCCCAAAATATAGCTGGTGACATACATATGTCATATAGTGTGACTGACAATTTTAACTCTTGTGTCATGAAGATCGGAAATTGTATTTTTCATTTCAAACCATGATTTAGAATGATTATAAAGAATTAACATAGACTTGAAATCATAAAGTGTTATTTTTTTACTTTTGTCTTTCATATAATTATAAATACATGTATAATTGTATATTTATCAGTTGGTTTAAAGCTAACTATTCTCAAGCTGGGAATTATGAATGGGGGAAAGATCTAGGATGTGATTTTGTAAAGAACAGTTGTTTCCAGTGGATTGAAGAAAAGCAAAACAGGTAATTTAAGATTTAGACATTTGTTCAAAAGATAGTGGAAGAATTCCAGATACAATTCAGAAAAGGAGTAGCCTAGTCAAAACAATTGTATTCTATAGAGTTGCGGCCTGTGTATACCTGGATATAAATCTTCAATTGTTTATACAGGCCTGGAAGAATTGTTGCTTATCAATTTGTAATATTATTTTTGAAAATTATTTCTTTTTATTTCAAAGGAATGAAGATATTTATCCATATTGTAAAGAAGTTAAAAAGGGTGAATTATGGACAGATTGTACGAATAATCGTCATTCTGTAGCATTATGTAATCTTGTTGAATATAAGAAACCATTACCTCTTAAATATCAGGTAAGTTTACAGGGACACAAGATGATTTGACAGATTACAAGGACACAAGCCGATAGCAGGAGATCAAGTACTTGTGGAGATATATCCCTCACACTACAAACCCCAGAACACCTCGTTCGGCATTTTTGTCCAAACGTGGCAAAAACGTGATAAAATTTTTGCCACAATTTTGCCACGTTGCAACGAGGTAAAAAAAAAATGCCTCATTTGTCTCGAGTTCCAAAATTTGTTTTTTTCTTAGAATTGCCTTGTTTTTGGAACAAGATATTTTGATCAGAATGAGGCTGGGTAAAAATTCCTCGTTTATTAAACGCGTTTTTTTGTTCAAGATAATTATTAGTCGTATTTGCTATCAGCGAATTTTTAAGATTTGTGTTATTTAATACGAAAATAAACCAGTCCCAACTATAATATTATAAACAGAGAAATGTTTAAACAAAGGGAAAAAAAACACGTTTAGTAAACGAGGCATTATTACCCAGCCTCGTTCTGATCAAAATACAAGGCATTTTAAAAAAACACGTTTTGGAACCCCAGACAAACGAGGCATTTTTTTTTTGCCTCGTTACAACGTGGCAAAAATTTTACCACATTTGGACAAAAATGCCGAACAAGGCATTCTGAGGTTTGTAGTGTCAGGAATATTATTTTTGCAGATATGAATTACACACGAATGTCTACATATGGCAAAATAGGTTTATCGCTACAAGCTTTCTTTATTTCTTAGACAAAATTTTCCTTTTATTCATTTTCTAAGCTACAAAATTATAGCCTTGGATTGTGATATTTAAATGAACATTGAATTACCCATACAGAATGCTGTTTCTCAGTATTTTAACACAATGGTGGAAGAATTTATATTCTTGTCTGTAATCGATCAACTTGTTTCTGTTTACTTGTAATTCTAGAAATGTTGAAATAATATTGAATTATTTGAAATATTGTTTTGAGTTTATCATCTAGGGGCAGGAGTTTAATAGGCCATTATCTGATTTCTTATCTCTTTCGTTTAGGAATAAAATATTGTTACATTGATTTAACATGTTTGTTAATGGAGTAACAAAAACTAACATGCTACATTAAAGTCAAATACATCATTCTGGCATACTAATTTCTATACGCCCACATTTGTTTGTCAAGGTCATGAGACAAAGAAACCTATTGATTTCCGATAATTACTGCCAAAGTTATGTCCCTTGATCACTTTAACAAATCTTGTGACACTCTAGAGGCCAAACTTATCATCTGATTGACTTCAAATTGATACACAGAGTTTTTGGTCTTTAGACGAAAAAGTATATTGATTTTCAATGAATTTTAATAACTGAACAGCTAAATCCACGATATTAAATGTTTTGTGTACTTAATGTTAGCATGGGACAGAACTTTATAAAAACCAAACAAATTCTAATAACTTTATGTGTTGTTACTCTTAATCAGATTTTAGTGTATTATAAATGTTTCATTATCGAAAAAAGTAAAAATATGCGACAACTGTTGTTGACTGCGCGGACGAATTAGCTGCTGTGGGCACATGTTTTGTTGCCTGGCAACCTATCTTTATCCGATTTTGACGGAAACTTGAAATATAGGTTAATGTCCTCTCTATGTTGACATGTATCAGACCGCAACTGCATGGATTAAGGTCTCTGATTGTACGAAAAAGTTTTTAGTTTGTTGTCGGTCGAGAGGTCAATAATATCAGATTTTGATGAAACAGAGGTATTATACATTTATAATTTATATACCAGAAGATGTTGGATTCGTTTTATATTGTTGAATGTCAGACCATAACATCCTGGATTATGTCCCCTGATTATATGAAAAATCACTTTTATAGCTTGTTTTCTGTCCATCTCTTGGAAAATGTGACCATATCTTACATGGTTTGAACCTCCCTTCAATTAGAAATTATTTTTTTAAATTCATTTCAGTACTTTTATCAAATTAAAGATGTAGCTAATAGTGATGTAGGAAGATATGGAGGATCTGTCTCATTAGCTGATTATTGTCCTTACTTGCAGGTAATACGTAAAATCAGTATGTGAGTTTGTTTTCATTTTGAGTGCAGCCTGTATCACTGCAGATTCCTTTACATAGAAGATTATGATCAGGGTTAATGTAATAATAATAATAAAACTTGTGTATTTTAATTTTACAGGAATTTTCATGGACAAATAAAGATAAGATATTGAGAGGATCTAGTTGTTTAGTTCCAAGTAATGGAATAGGTAAGAGATTTTGTATTTAGTTACATATTACTATATACATATAAAATTTATGAATTGTGTAATGCAGCTACATTCTGTACGGCCCACGTTCTGAAATATTTACAGAGGATGGACTGACATTCTTCAGAATATTAATTTACTGAAGATTTGGATGATGATCTTCAGAATATTTATCTAAAACATGAGTATTGAGTTTTCTTGACGTTTTACAGTTGAACACTCCCTGTGTTTATATATTAATCCATGTCTATATTTAAACAAATTAACAGATTCTAAAATTTAAGTCCAAAATATCACTAAATATAACTGTGAATGATGTAAGGATTGCTTACTCTTTGGAACACTTGATACCACTTTTCGTTGAGCTAACAGTTTTTCTTTTGTACTTAATGAATTTTAAAGTATGGTATCATTGTTTATAAACAGATCCTGATTCTAATTATTTTGGTGAAGAATATGGTAATAAATCACGATGTTTTAATCATGGCGGCAGATGGTATTTACATCATTGTGGTGGTGTTAATAGTCCACAACACAGTGGTAGTGGTTGTTATCAGGTAAATTTACATAGAAGTAAACTTTCTACTGGAGATCTTATCTTTACAAGTGAAACTTTCTACTATAGAGATCTTATGTTTACACATGAAACTATCTACTAAAGATCTTTATAAATAAAACTTTTTACTAGAGACCTTGAAACTTTCAACATTTTTGAAAAGTGAATCTTCATGGAACAGATCTTATTCTAGTACCTGTACTATAGGCATTTAAACTTGATATAAATCAAACTTTTTAGCAGTGAAACCCCTTTTGTAAGGGTTTTATCTTGGCAGGGGATAGGTTAAGTAAGGATATTTATAAGATCACAGTATCAGTGTTGATTTAAATTGACAAATAATTTGTGTTTTCAAAGTTGAAGATTTTGAATGATATTGAGATAGAGACTTAGCTACTTTAAGTTGAAACTATTCATCATTTGGTGATAGTTCACATGTTAGATATTCTAGCCATGGACTTTGCCAGGCACAAATTATCATACAATATATAGCTGTGTATATGATGATAAGTTATGTCTGTTGCAGGTGCCTTATGTCTAAATATTGTAATATATTTCATTACTATACGGCATTTACAGCATTTATATCCATTGTGTATATTTCAGTATTTTTGTTCTGAAGAAATGGGATTAAATATATTAGTAGATGGCGTACCATATAGATGTTATAAAGCTGGACAGAAGATAACAGCTAGTTTTGTAACGAAATCCTATTTACATCAAGGAACTGTTGTATGTCCTGCTTGTAGTGATGTCTGTGATGTAAGTACAGATTACAAATCATACAATGCGATATTTGGTTGTAAAGTTGGAGTCTGCTACTTGAGGTCTCTGTGCATCATTTGCTCTTTTTATACACCCATAGTGTGGTCGTATATTGTTGTTGCCCCCGTACATCCGTCCGTAGAGACTAAAATTAATATCCAATTGACTTTAAATGTATACACAGTGTTTAGGGTCAAGAGATGCAGACATCTGTTGATTTTCAGATAATTATTGCCAGAGTTATGGCCCTTGATCACTTGTGGACGTTCTAGAGGCGAATGTTAATATCTGATTATAGACAGTATTTAAGATCATGCGACGAAGAAGCCTAGCCTGTGGTTTTTTAGTGATTTCCGATTATTATTGCCAGAGTTATGGCCCTTGATCACTTTGAAAAATCTGTAGAGGCTAAAGTTAATATCTGATTGATTTTGAATTTATACAGTGTTTCATGTCATGAGACGAAGACAACTATTGATTTTCAATGATTTCCGATATGGCCCTTGATCTTGAAATATCTTGTGGCCACTCTAGTGGCTAAAGTTAACATCCAATTGATTTTGAATTATACACAGTGTTTAAGGTCATGAGACGAAGAAGTCTAATGATTTTCAAGGATTTCCGATAATTACTTCCTCTGATAATTACTTGATCACCTTGAAAAATCTTGTGGATGCTCTGCAGGCTACAGTTATTATCCAATTGACTATACACAGTGTTTAAGGTGGAAAGAAACCCAGTGATATACAATGATTTCCGATATCTATTACCAGAGTTATGGCCCTTGATCACTTTGAAAAATCTTGTGGTTGAGACCAAAGTTATCATCCGTTGTATTCTATCCCTGAATTAAGTCATAATATATATTATTGTTTCTATTTACAGGAGAGTAAGATGAAATGTCCCGCCGAATTTGATCCACCATTTGTAGATCATGCGATATTAACAGTGCCATGTAGTAGTAACTTGTATAATTATAATATATATTATCTCCTTGTGTGTTTAATTATTGCCTTATCTACATCATTTTATTATAGATCATTCCATTAATGAATTTTATACTCATTTAACTTATTAATTGGCCTGATACAGGTAGTAGGGTCACAAAATTTTGGGATGTTTCTTCCAGATAAGTACTTACATAATACAAATCATCTGTGTGTGTCAATAATGCATAAAATTGTTTCTCAGCATCACAGACAAAAATTTACATTTATGCAATATATAATATCTTCCATATACTCATAGATTCGTTTTGAAACAGTATTAGTCAGGGAGATCGGAAATATTGCTGTTATACCTTTAGGATCACCTTTAGATTCAAAATAAATACCCAACTGTTGAATGTCAAATATTTAATATATTTAACAGAATACTGTAATGATTTTAAATTTTTCATTACAAGTGTTTGTGGTTCTTAGAATTTTGTTTTTGTGTTCATTGAAGTTAACACATGTGATAAATAAGATAATCAAATTAATGTGTTTGTCATTCTTGTCAGATAATTGAAGTATGGCAGAAGAGTACAGATTATAAGTATCACTTTAATGTTTTTGTGTAACATGTAGAGGAATGTTGTCAATGATTTTTAGTTGAACAATGTCAAAACTTTATCTTCTTTGATTGGCATTTAGTAATTGAACATATAACACAAGGTACAATTTTATGGATACACAATTACTGAGTTTGATACTAAGCGACGTTTCCACGAGGATTGTTTGATAAAGATGAGAGTATCCTCGTCGAAACGTCGCTTAGTATCAAACTCATGTGTATCCATAAAATTGTACCTTGTATCAAGACTTTACTTGATTGAACGTTTCAGAATCGAATTCTCTAATCCCAACATTCAGGCTACATCGTATGCACCGACTGCCTAAGAAAATGCCTCAACCAACCCTATTCATTGTGTTTAATTACATCAAGATTCGATTCACACAACCCCCATTGTCAGGACTGACAGAACTGTGACAGGACTGAATTCTGTCAATCACTCAGTTCCAATTCCAGATTGTTGGCATAGAAACGAGAAAGGCAATGAAAACATATTGCTTTGTGGCCCTAAAACAGCCAAAACCTTATTTATAAATTATTGAATTTTAAATTTATATGTAAATAGTTTAGATTTTAATTTAAATCAAAGAAATATATATACATGTAAATATCTAATTATAAACATTTTAGACCTATTATCTACAAATATTCATTTTCAGTAATTAATGATTTTGATATCTCTCATGCACACCAAGCTATGAACTGGTAAGGGGAGTGGGGGTGTTTGGAAGACTGAAATTGATCATTTGTTGTAGGTATTGCAGACAGACAGAAGTTTATGTCTTGGAATTTGTCATTGAGCTTATTGTTCAAGTGTACTTATAGTTGATAAAGGGTAGAAATTATTACATTTGAAATGTATTAGGATGCTGTTAGTCTTTAGTTGTTAGTTTTTTTTATACTTTTTAGTTTAATGTGTGTTGTAGTATTATTAACCCATTAGCAAGTTGACAGCCCAAAGCTACTGCTACCTCTAGCGCCTTAAACCATCCTAGGTCATGTAAATAGATGTGGTCTATTTTGAGGAACCTTTGCTAGTACTGTGACTAGAGCGGTCTAGGGAGAAGGAGTTTCAAATGTTTTCGAAATTGAGCCATGAAATAAAAATATTGGATACAATTTGCTAATATTGCTATGTTTGAAGTAATGTAATGATAACACATATTGTAGCTGTGATAGTAGCCATGGCTATTAAGATTATGAGGCCAGTAGATCTGTCAGTAACTATTAAAGTATGAATGTAATTACATTTATAACGATTGCTTTTTTTAAAGTTGTTTTGATGTTGGTTTTGTACTTTGTAGTAAACTTTATTTTGGACACTTCCATAGTCCAACTTTAGTTCAATGACAAATAGATTCTACTAATTATAATGGTGTACATCATTTTTAAGATATTTATATTTATCAACTTTTAAATCAAAATGAGCACCATGTTCAAATGAACAGTTATTTATGTATAGTGGATTCAGACCACAATTTTTTCTCTAATACAAAATAGAATATTTTTTACCTTGCTTAAAATATTAAAGTATTAGTCTGGTGATGTTTATTGAGAAGGAATTTCTAGCTGTATTTTTTATCTTTTTCAAAATTCAATGAATGTTGAGTTAAGAAATTAAAGGGCAGATTTCTCAACTCATGGATTGTAAAATGAACAACTTTTTTGTACATTTTGACTTTAAATTAAAAATTTTGTATGGTGCCTTGGATTATTAAGTGATAGCTGTTTCATTGATTGGACACTCGGCTTGGTATTCTGTCCCCTCACACTCATATCAAATGTAAATGATATGCATTGAACATTCAAGGGCTCCAACCTGTTTGATTTAGGTAAATAAAAAGAATTATTGATTTAATTAAAATTGATGTGTTCATTTGTTTTGCCAAATGGGTACTGTGTACATTAAACATTTTAGGGTTACATTAAATCCACTTATAGGTTGTTCAACAGTTTAAGCCGAAAGGCAAACAGAAATTAGTAAGCAAATGTTTTGTCCCATCACTAATCAAAATAACATATCAAACTGGCCTAAAACTAAAAGGTTTAGCTCCTTTAATGTCATAAGGTATCACATTTTAGATAATCAAATATTGTCTTCATGTATCTGTGTTTTATTTCATATAGATATATTTATTGTTCAATCTATTTGATATATAAAATGACTGTATTCAGTAATCATGCCAAAATCTACACAATACACATGAGACTCCTCTCAAAACAAACCTTATGTGTTGAGTATATATATATATATGTACATATTTAAATGACAAAAGAATTTAACATATTAAATGTAGTATTATTTGTTTTATAAAGTACGAAATACCAACCATTTCAAATTGCAGTGTTGTCTGTCATATCTTGTTGATTTTCTCACATTGATCACAGGGTAAATCCTGTAATTGGGGTATTATCGATTAGAGCTGTTTCACTAATTTTTTTACATGTTCATTGAGAGGACTGAAATTTTAAGTCTTTCAGACAAATAAAAATTTCATTGCATAAACTTCATTGGAATTTTGTGACTAGCTCAAACTTAATGAGACATACTGTCCTTATTTTTACTGCATACATAATTTACATTTCAGAATTGTTGTGTTTGGTCTTTGAACCATCCACCTACAGGTTAATCTGTGGTCTATTATTATTATTACTACATTTATCATCTCTTGATTACTTTGTAGAATTCTAAGGGGATGCTCGATTCACAGTTCTGTTATTAAATTCCAAAACTGGCGTCAATCGAGTGAAAAGGAGAATTTCGGAGGACAACGCATGTGCTGACTGTATAAAAAATATTTCAACCAATCATGGCAGCTGAAACATATTTTTTACTGGGAATACGTCACGATTCTACTCACTCCACCTCAGCTATCGGGACTGGCAGAACTGTGACAGGACTGAATTCCGCGTCACTCGATTGTAATTCTGTCGATTCGGGACGTTCTGGATTGTGAATCGAGTATCCCCTATGTTAATTACTTAGAGTTGTTGCCCATGAGAAGACAATAACAACATAAGTGTTCAATTCTGGTAGAAATTAATATTCGTTGTAGATCCTAAGTTTGTCAGTGAACAAATGATATTGTCCAGGATTAATATTTTGCTTTTACATTTCACAAGATTCAAAGATAATTACAAATTATCACAGTGTGCGAGTGTATATTTCATTGCCTGGCAAACTATCGTTTGGCCTGTGTGTCCTATTGAGCCAGTGTTGATCACATATTTTAAGCTGTTACTTGTTTTTGACATTTAATCCTTCTAGTAAACAGTACCCCTTTTTTTAAAACAAAAAACTCAATGTCAAAGCTTATATATCGTGATACATGTTTGTCTGTTAATTATTTATAAGGTTGTCCGTATCAAAGTTGGTATGGATATTTTGGAAAACAAGTTTTTGATTTATTTTGTGCTTTATATTTTGCTTTGCTGTTTTAACAGCATTATTTAAGAATTTCAAACAATGAGTCTAATTTTAATGTAACAAAATATTTTAGAAAATGGCTATACTAAAGAAAGATGAAATAATAAAAATAATAATTTTGGGTTTGTTGTGTTTAATGGTAGTTATTTTGTAAAATGGTAATTTCACAAATAAAAATTACTCAAGTCACAGATACTCCAAGTTTTTTTTAGTTTTGTATTTAGAACAAAGTGTTCAGTATATTTGTACTCTTAAAGATGCATCATGTAGGATTTAAATAAAGAGCTAAGGGTTCTTACTATAATAGTTCAAACACAGATAATGAAAAATGAATATATTAAAAATTGCATTAGAATTACTTTATTCTGGGTGTAGTTATGTATGTGTAGATTTTTTATTATCATAGCAATGGTACTTTACAATCGAGGTTCAGTCTCAATTGTGTTTTGATCCAATTAAATCTCAGCCACCCAATGGTCTAGCAAGTTGATTATAGTCTTGTCATGTGAATAAATGTCTCAATAATAATTTGTGTAGCATTTGAAGCCAAAATAAAGACTGTCATTAGGCATACTTGAGCTCTTACATTAGGCATCTTAAAACGAATAATTTCTTTATGACCATTCTATAGGTCACAATTCTTAACCAATTTTGACGAAACCTGCAACATAGATTTATCTCCCAAAGATCTTGGTTCCTTCGATATCGTAACTTCATGAATTATGGCCCCAGATTGTAGGAAAAATCACGTTTAAAGACTGTGGTCACTCTCGAGGTCACTATTTTGTTCCTGATTTTGACGTAACTTGAAATATATGTTTATAATCCAGCGATCTCGGTACCTTTCAATATTCACGCACATCAGACCCAATTTTTTGTCGATTTAAAAAAAAAAAGCGTTACAGAATATATCTCGGTTACACCATAATGATGGTACAGTTCGAATTGTGTGAAAATCGGACCCAAACTGTTGGACAAAATGACCACTCCCTGTTCGCAAATAGTATTAAAGTATGCAATATCAGACTTGTAGAGCCCTTAGAGGTCATAATTTTTATCCAATTTTGATGAAATTTAAAACATGTGTTTATATCCCAAAGGATCTCGATCCATTTTGATGTTCGTGCATTTGGGACCGTAAGTTCCTGGATTATGGACCCTGGTTAAACCAAAAAAAAAAAAAAAAATTGCTATTGTAGCTTGTGGCATCTCTAGAGGTCATAATTTTTATCCGATAAAATGGCCGCTCCCTGGCCGCACATAGTGTAAAATTAAATTTTCAAAATATCAGAGTATTGTCTCAATAAATGGAAAATATTATGGGCTTTGAAATTTGCGCAATTTCTAGACGTTCTTTCATCCATCCGCAGTACAAGGCGAATTAACCCAGTTTAATCTATTAGTTTTATTTACTTACATAATCTCGCGCTTGCTTAAAATTTCCATACGGTATATGGTAACTATATCAACAAATCCAAGATCAAATTTACAGTGGTACATGCAAATCATATCTTATTTATCTGTATAGAAGATTGTACTGTGTTCTATTCAAGGCCATAATTTCTCACCAACGGAGTGTCGGTCGTGTATAATATATATCTCGGCTCTTACCACAATATTCGCTTTCACCCAAAACATTCTGCGGTTGTTAACCGGTACCAAAAGGATTGGTAAGTCACAACCTACTTTTACTTTATTTGACAGACGGAGTATTGCCTGTTATGCCATCGTCCGCAATGCGATATCCTTGATTTTTATTGAAAAAATATATTTCTGAAGCAATATGAACTCTATTTAACCCGTGCTAAATCAAACAAATAAAAGACGATTTGTTTATTGATTTATCGAACTCGCTGTCGACTGATCAAAACCTTCTATGATACAAGCAGAGTACGCAAAATAAAATAAATAAAGTTCATGGCATTTAGCGACTGAATATACAACGCATGCTTGATAAACTGTCGAAACGTGCGTGTATTTAAATGATTTTTATTCATAGATCTGTGTTATGTTATACGTTGTGAGCACTTTTCTAATCTCATAATTTTGATTAGCTAGCAAGCAATTGCTCCAATAATTTAATTTGCAGGGGCAGATTGCCGTTAAAAGAAACAGATCATCCTCGAACAATATCAAAGTTTGCTCGTTTTCTATACACAAATTTTGAGTACTCACATAATGAACTTTGTACAGCAATAGCATAATATTCTGATTTTAATGGAATTACGACTGTCAGATTTCTAAACGCTCAATTCAATATTGAAGGTTCTAATAATCTCACGGAAGAAGGAATTTCGATGGTCTGATGAAATGGCGTCTGAAGCGTTCATATGGTTGTTGGTGTTAGTTGCCATTATTGTAGGACATTGTGGGTGTTTGGATGATGCAAGTTGGAGCCTCATCACTAATAGGTAAACATATCTATCAATCAGCTTACCTTTACACGTTATGTTTATTTGAAGGTTGATAGTCATGGTACCAAATTGATTTATTAGTTGTTTCTAGAATAGCCCAACAATGCCTCAAACGAATTTTATTCCAGTAAATTACTTTAAAAATCAACTATTCTGAGCCATTTGAAGCAACATGTAGTGATTACGAGAAAATGCAACTGAAATTCATTTCTAATTGTCTTATGGATGGGATTCGCGGTGGCTAAGTAAGTAAACTGTTAGCTCACTAACCAGATGTTCCGGAATTCGATCCTATGTTGGCCGAGCAAAGGTCCCCCGGAGGACTTTTCCAGTTTGTTTTACCCTTGTTAGTATGGCCTGGTAAAGGAACAACGTCTAGCCGTTCGGTTGGGACAAAAAGCGAGACCCCGTGTAAACATTGGGGCGTGCAAGCAAGTTATTGAAACCATGACTAAATATTTATAACTTGTCAGGATACACGAAACCCATTGCAAACCAGCTCTGTACATTTTCAGGAACATATTGCTGGCGTAAATATCAAGGACGCTTTTCTTTTATAAAGTGAAATGAAATGAAATGAAATGGGGTTTAACGTCCTACTGTTCTGCTTCTAACCTGGGCTAACGAAGACGGGCATACGCCATACAGTGTGCTATGAGGGAGAATTTTGCCCTTGTAGCGACGCTACGGCCTACTCTTATATCGAATTACAACTGCCAAAGGATCTTTTACGTGCACGCCAATGTGTACACGGGACCTCAGGTTTTCGTACCATCCGAACGACTAGACAACTGTCCTTGCCAGACCCTCCGTCCTGCATCACTGACAAGGGGAAACCGCGCCGGAAAATCTGGATGAACTTTCTCGGCCAATGCAGGGATCCTTTTATAAGGTAGAATCATGTATATAAATATGAATGTACAAGCCTAATACACACTTGACTAGCAGGCAGATTTTATATGCATAAACAGGGGGTTTAATCAACGGAAACTCTTACAAACAATTTACTTTTTGCCTTGAGTCATATACGGTCTGATGTTAAGAGGGAAAAAATTTATATTAGACAGCAGTGACTGAAATATGATGCAAATTAAACACTTGTTTGAATTATCTTCTGAAAGGAGTTTTGTGTTCATACTCTCGAATAAGATAATCGTTGCACCAAAAGAAGCTCGGATAACCGCCATGGCAGCTGGGCTCCGGCTAACTAATATTATATATGATACAGGTAGCCCCCTACAAGATTATCTGTTCAACGCGGTACACGTGCTAGTTAACGCCCTTAATCTACGTGATATAGAATGTCTCATATAAACATGCCAACATAAGCGTACACATAGACTACACAGGACATGATAGGAATGGAGTTCAACACCTTGTTGAAACAAACATCGGTTAGACTAAATAAAGCTGCTATCTTTATGGTTAGGTATGCAATATTAGTGATGAGAATTTTGCCCAGACAGCAGCGTTTCCGTCTGCTAGTCGTCGAATTTCAACAAACGTACACCCCAATGTATGGTTTTATTATTTCAAAATGGTGCTTCTTCATTTTCCTAAATTACCACTCAATTATAATAGAATATATTCTAGTTTCTATGGACTGGAAAGGAATGGGTATTAATGTCCCGTCATCAAACTTTAAGTCAAATATATTGTCATTATTGTTCCTATTGTTGGACTTGGAATGCAAGGTAGGAGAAAATTGCTCGGACGCTGAGGTTCTGCCTACTCTTATTCGATTTCCGACCGTTAAAAGTCCTTTTGCTTTCAAAATGTGTGCATGGGTAGACCTCAGGTTTTTGTTCCATTCGACCTGACAATTGAAAAGTGAAATGATTAAGGGGGGGGGGGGGGAATGAAAATCCCCGCTTATGCCGCCATGGTTTAGGTTTCTAGAGACAAAATACGGGCATAGGAGGACGAACACTTTCAATATTCAACATTCTGCGACTTTTTGTACTAGAATTAGACCCCCCCCCCTTTTACCGAATACCATGTGGACGCGATATAAATATGCCATTATCATAGTTTAACAGATCCTTTTGATACTATTTTTAAGTTTACCGACCAACAGTAACGACGGCGTGGATCTCAAACGAATGGCATCAGTCGGTAATGGTCATATAGCCTCAGTGATGTACAGTGATACAATTTACATGAATGGCCTGTATAATGGAATAGGAGGTGAACCACTCTTAGTTTAACATCTTACGTTTCATCATATTCATATCGATAGATATAACCAATAAATAATCACATATCACAATACTTTGTCGATATTTTTCTTAACAATGCAATGAAATTGTATAAACAATCTTTTTAAATATTTATGCTTTGGCAGTGTTGAAATAAGATTATTAACAGTTATTAAGGTAAATTAATCCTATCCAAAATTGCACTTATTAGGATGGAGTCATAGAGCAGAAATACGATCTCAACATGACGTCAGAATCTTGGTTAATGATACAACAAACAACCAAACTTATAAACTAGATATGTGGAAAGGTAAGAAATATTAACACAAAACTAGAATATCATAAAATAAAGATAAGGATCTTAATATGCATGATCTTCATACGATACGAGCGTTCAGATTCCAGACATTATGCTCAAACCATTACGATAAACCATAACACTCTGTATATTTAAGCTAATAATATGGTGACTCTGGTGAACGAAGACAAGGCTTTGGGTTTTAGATTTGATAGGACACGCTTCGCTCTTCCTGTATCGTTCGTCAAACAATAATTGTTTTAATAATAATTGTTTCTTCTGCTTTGATGCTACGTTATTATTGTAGGTTGGTTCGAACAGACCATCAATACCATGACATCCACCATTAAACTTAGAACGTATGCACATCAACATTACACACAGTTGATGGTAACAGAAATAGAAATTATAAGAACTCAAAATATTGGAAATGACAGTCTGGTGCTAACATTACAACGCTCACCACTTACCAGCACAGATGATATCCTTTTAGATGCCCCAGAACCTCATACTGATGTTGAAAGGTCAGATTTCTCACTACATTGTGGGTTGTGCCTTGTAGTGGTCTTCAATTTGACGATGAAATGAAGCATAGATAAGATATGCACAGTTTGTTTGTCAATAGATAAAACTTCGCATCAAAACAAGAAGCTTAGCCTCAGTGTCTTGTCTGTCCTACCTGCCCTACATCGACACGGGGTATTGCCTATAATATATTATTTCAATATATATACTTATTTTTCAGATGCTCTGGAAATTGCATGAAAACACGGGGAATGACAAAAGAAGCAGAATCGGACAGAGTTTCTGTTGCAGAAGTATTTCTTTTCTGGACAGATATACCATCTCGTTTGATGCTAACTCCAGATGAAGTGTCCAAAAACTGGACTTTTGTTACGTCAATAGATTTTGACATGGACAGGGCACAAACGGTGTTCCAATCGGCAATGAATAAATTGAACGCCAAACGAGGTGAACTTCAGCAGAATCATGTTGATTCATGGGCAGATAAATGGACGAAAGGGCGAATAGACGTAGAAGGAGACACCGAACTCAATACTCTGGTGCACAGCAGCATGTATTATACCCTCAGCTCCTTACCCTCAACGGATCCAAACCAACCCAACGAACCTTTCTATGGACTAGGTCCAGGAGGTCTCGCGAATGGTGACAACAGTTCATATTTTAGAGGTCATGTATTAGTTGATATGGAAGCCTGGATGTTTCCGCCTGTGTTGATGTTCTTTCCTGAAATAGCCAAAAGTTTACTTAATTATCGTGTACGAAACATGGAAGCGGCTGGTGAAATGGCCACGACCAGAGGTTATCAAGGATTAAGGTATGTTGAATTTGCAGTAAAAGCGGTGAATCATGTTCTACACTATATGTTCCATGTCACTCTCTTACAGTCAACGTTCTGTATAAGGTCATCGGATATTTATATTACGTAGAGTAATTTTACTAATACCGATTTCCCTTCCTGAGAAACTCACCATTTCTAGAACCACTTTTAACAATTAGGAAAAGTGATCTTGTCTGTTGACAATGTATTTCTACCAAAGTGTCCTTTCAATGGCGTGCGTTACTATTGTTGTAGACAATATTATCAAATTCAGACTTTATTGTCCGTGTCATGAAGTTGAAATCTTGAAAACAAAATGTGGGGGAAATGGTGTTATATATTTACGCAATATTTATTAATGTATGCCTTATCTGGATGGACTTTGTCAAAATAATATATAAAATTGTGTGTGGAAATGTATGTTGGGATTTTCTTTGGGTATTTTATTTTGAAAATACACCCGAGCATGATAGTTTACAGGTTAATCGAGAGACTACTTTTTCAAATGTTGTATAGGTATCCATCTGAGAGTGGAGTGAGCGGTGATGAACTGAGTTTTGGTGAGGTGAATCATGAATTTATCACGGCTGACATAGCTTTTGCTGCAAGACAATACATTTCTGCTACTCGTGATTTGAATTGGCTGAGAAGAGACTCTGGATACACTTTTATTAGAGATTTAGCTAACTTTTGGCAATCTAGGGCATTATGGAATGATGTCAAGGCGGCGTATGAAATTAGTGGTGAGCTTTAATCTGTTCGTTTCTATTTTTGAATCAATAGTAAATATTTCTTATATTCTCTCAGTTAGATCTGCTTGGTACGAGGAAAACATTTTAGAGCCAACTCGAGCCGAAATTGATTGCCGACATATATACGTCTTTTCGTAAAATGTTGTGTCTGTTGTTCATTGGGCGCATTAAATGAATCATCCACAATTCAATAACTGGGTTTTTTTTACAGCATAGTTAAATAAGTATTTTGAACTCGAATATTAATTAGTTATTAATTTAGGCGAATCATATCACATTTCAGATTTGAAAATTATATGCGTAGATGTCTCGCCGGTATAAAATTTTAAGAACCTCTTGCACGTCAAGACATATGAGATTTTTTGTGTCACAATTCATTATGTCGTTGACGCTTAACGTAAAGTTACGAAAATTATATTTGTTATTTGGCGTTATATGGTTGCAACATTTACATCGAATATCCAGACATTTAGATACATAGCCAAAGGTTGAGGGCCACTGGGCAACTTCGTACCCCAGCGTTTTCTTCTATAGTCGCTGAGGATCGAAAATGATGGTTAATGATGCAAAATACATATTTTCATTCGGAAAATTCATATTGCATTCTGCTGAGCTAAACTGATTCGACGATTACTCCACTGTGTGGAGGTCAAAGATTGAAATTTCAATTGTTAGCTGTCAGCCGAGTGGCGATACAGCTGGGTTGCGTATATTATTGTCATCTGCTCAGCAGGCTGGAACAGTCTCTACTATTTGCGTTACTGCTAAATAATAGTGGGTTTATTTGTACAGTAAAGTAGATTTGTTTAAAAGGGAGTTCATTATATATTACATTGTTTCATATAGTTTGGTAGGATATTATATGAACTAGATTGTGATATAAGAATTTTATATTTTACGACCAAGGTGCAGACATAAGTAACTAAAATAAAGAATTTTAGTAGGTTAATTAAATGGAGTTATCTCCCGTGGACATTTTCGCGGAAGCTTGGATTTCATGGGGACTAATGACCATTTTCTGTATTCAACTAAATTCAACCACCCCCATTTCTATTTTAAAATATTAATTAATTTGATCGAATGTATTCTTTATTACTTGTATCTTCCCACAGGCGTAAATGGGCCGGATGAAAATGCTGTAAACATTTCTAATTCCGTCTACACAAACGTGGCTGTCAAAATGGCTATAGAATTCTCAAGATATGTTGCATGTTTAACGGATTTAGAAAATGTGAATGAAATAAAAGAAAAATGGCTTGAAAAGGCTAACAAAATGTTTATTCCGTATGATGACAGTCGAATGTACCACCCTGAATACGAGGGGTACGGTAAGTTCGGACTTGTTTCTATTTTTCATGTCTTTTCGGTGACAGTGTGCATGAGTTTACATTTCTTCTTTGGAGAGTCATATATACAACCACCATGGACTGGGCATGAAAGGAAATGAGGTTAACTCCTACTTGCCCTACACAGAAGGGCTAATGAATATGGAAAAAAACGCCTTTCCGTGTGCTTTGTATGAGGGGGCATTTTGCCCGCACAGCGGTGGATCCGTTTACCCTTCCACGCTGACATAGTAGTGAGTATTCGCTGTAGGCCGTTACAATCACTGGGAATTAAAGGAAATGGGGTTAACTCCCAATTGCCCTGCACAGAAGGGGCTAATGAAGATGGACAAACGCCATTCCATGTGCTATGTATGAGGGGACATTTTGCTCGGACGGCGTTGGTTCCGCTTACTCTTCCATTATTAGTTAGTAAGTATACGCTGTAGACGCGCTACAATCACTTAAAGGGATGATATCAGTGCGGGTAATAGCTTACAATATAAAATTTGTTTCTTTCTGCAAATTGAATTCTAGAACATGTTTTTGAAGAATTAGCAAAATATATAAAGGTGTCTGAAGCATATATGGATAAAAAATTTCTGTTTATTGTAAATGGGTAATTAATATGTGTGATGTGACATCACGTGAGAAGACATGTGAACTTATAAAGGGCATGCACCTTAGACACAGTAGAAGAAGGTTTTCTCAATACCTCTGTGAAACAGATGGTTACTCTTCGAATTCCAACTACCAAGTTTACGGGTCCCCCGTTTTTAGTTCCATCCACCAGAACGAGTTCCTTATCATGCTTCAATATACAGTATACGTACGCCATTACGAAGTTTTTAAAACCCCTTTCCTGTTTAATAAAGGGCAAACCTAGAGGTTTTGAGGTGAAAAGCAAACAAAACAACCGGTAATGAAAGGTCACACGAGAAATTGCCCGCCTTTTGACTTTTTGCTCGGTGAACCGCGACTTGATCGATTTTTTTGTGAATTTAATGTCTTGCTGCTATGACGCTATCCTTTGTGTGGTTAATCCATATTGTAGAATGTATGATTGATCGTCGTTAATACCTCTCACAAACTCTTCCCCTATTAAGACAAATACTATCAATTAATTTTTACTTTTTCGGACGGTTTCTGTTAATAATGGATACTTTTATTAAATAATGGATTTTTTTTTAGCAGGAAGAGGAAACGAACAGCAAAGAAATCTATGAATCATAATTTTATTGTAATGTCGTAAACATTTTATTACCATGAAAACTACTAATCAAAATTTTACATGGATTGATAGGTCGTTCGCTTGAATATTTATACTTGAATTGTGTATCTCCGTGGTAGACTTTTCAGCAGATTCCGATTCCTACTAAATACCCGAAATAAATCAGTTTTAAGAAGTAAATTTGGCTGTTCCATCCCATATTTAACACTTCACTTAAAACGTGATCACTATTTTGGTCCTTAGAGGTTTTCTATAAGTTGACTGTGTCAAATATGTTGACGTCATGCGGCAAAAAGAAAATGGGTTATTTTGATCATGGTGACCTACTAAGGGTTTAAGGGTTACCTATGAAGTAAATTTAACTCACTCTTAATTAGGTGGGGTGTTGTTCAGTACAGAACAGGGCCCGGTTCGTAGAAAATTCTTAAAGTTAAGCACAAAGTTATGCTTCACTTTTTGTTACGTAAGAATCTTAATAAAATACCGTCCCTAGAAAATACCGTTCTTACGTGAGTACAAGTCAAGTATGAGTCTAATCACGTTGTGACTGGTGAAATGAGACTATTATGTCACCGGGAGTCGTTAGTCTTGAGTTAAAACACACCTTTTTACCTGATGGCACGCTCGTAAAGTAAACGCAACTCAGACTTGAATCTGAACCCAACCCATCTGTTTCTTTTTTTTATATAAAGATCAGACAGACTTTGATTTAACGATCGATAAACGTCCTGCATTTGTTGATCTTAAAGCTGACATAATGTTATCTGTCAACCAAACGTTTACTTTTGAATTTGTATAAAAGACTTACTGATAGCAGTAAGCTTATCATCGACATAGAAAACGAATCATACAGTCAACCCTTTGTTTGCAATGTTGATATAAGAATGCAAAAACAACAATCATTGGTTTGAAATATTATTGCTTTCGTATAGAACAGGTTATAACGTGAATGTAGAAACAAAAATCATTAATATTGTGTCAATTGGTCTTCCATAGTACTATTGGTCCTGCTCATAAAATATGGATTCGGTAAGATTATTTGACATAGATAACTAAAAATTTTAAAAAAGTATTCCTGCTAGATGGAGGTTTATGGAACATAAATCACAGAATGAAAATGATAATTTGAATATACTCATCCGAATCTTTTGTTTGATTAAAGTTTCAGCTGTGGTGAAAGGAGTCGATGCCATATTATTAGGATTTCCGTTGATGTTTGAGATGAATGAAACGGTTCGCCGATTAGATTTAGCTATTTACGAGAACTTGACAGACCCAAGGAGTTCTGCTATGACGTGGGCAATGTTTGCAATTAATTTGTTGGAAATGGGTGACACGGAGAAGGCGTTTAAATTTTTTCAGAAGTCTCATTCTGGTTATCCTAGAAAGCCATTTAATGTAAGATCCTTTATATACCACTTTTATGTGCATTTGTATCAATCTATCTATATGAAATATTTCGTTCCTTTTGAAGGACTGGTTTGAAATATACGAGTAAGGATCAGAATCGTACGGGCTAGGCTTTGTATTATACAGGCCGTGTTTTAGATTTCCGAAATTTCAAATTTTTAGATGTTATCGGCACCTCCCAGCCCTATTAAAGTATAACACAGATATGACGGGCATTGCCTAATGCACTCAATATGTTATCCACCCAGTGGTATATACAGTTGAGTATGTGCTTGCCATGTGAATAAATGTCAACATAATAATGTTTGAAGCCAGAAATACATCGTTTTAGGTGTGTTTACAAATTATGTAAATTGTAATGCATAATTATATTGATAACATTTTGTTTTTGTTTATGATATAAGGTATGGAATAAAGAAGTCTCTGGTGAAGGGGATATCAACTTCAGTGGCATGGGCACATTTTTACAAACTCTTATCTATGGATATGGCGGTGCTCGCCTACATGTTGAAACCCTTACTTTTGAACCAAAACTGCCCACAAATGTAACCTCTTTGCATTTCATTGGAGTGGATTATCTAGGAACCACCTTTGACCTTTACATAAAGTCGGATCGAGTTATAATCGTTGTTAAAGAGACGTCTGATTATTCAATTTATCTACGTCTTGTGTCAACAAATACTGAATTCTATCTAATGAATGGTAATAAAATCGGACAGTATTCAATTAAAGGACATTATAGATTTTATGTTAAATAAGTTATATTGAATATCAAATCATATTATACGTAATGCTTTAAACAGCGTATTTAACGTTTTGAAAATAACATATACTGTAATTAAAGATAGCATTCCTAAATCATTTTATACGTTTTATTTGGTGATAAAAAACCCAGCCTGCCTTTAAACAAGCAATCAACGTATTCTAATTCAAGGTTATTCTCATGAATGTGTGAAAAAAAACAACAATAGTATTGAATATAAAATTGTGTTTATATATTTAGGAAAGGAGATTATGATTCCCAGAACAGCCTTTACCCTGTATACTACCAATTTTACAGATTGCCCATTACCAGAAGGTATATGTCTTCATTACAATTAGTCCTAAATTCAAACGTTTTCAAATATGTATTGGCCGTACAATTACAATAAGCCAGCAGTTATAATTCGTATTATAATATTCAGCTTACATCCTTCTTATATCCAGGTTCATCGTGCCCTACGTCTGTTTCTGATAATGGTCAAATGTCCAGTCTGGAAGATAACGAAGAAATCACTAATAATCCTATACAATACGTGGTGGTCAAACAGACTGGTGGTGACCAATGTGCCGACCACTGGACGTGCACCTCCAGAGAACGGGCCATACAGGTAAAAAAAAATACTATATATGATTTAAACCTTGTAATAAACTGTAATTAACAAATTTATCTAATGGGTTTTTCGTCGGATCTGTTTCAGAAAGAAGATGGATCATATAACTTTTTGATAGCACAAGATGGTAGAATATACATTGGTTCCGGTTGGCAATTACAGACAAACACACGGTTAAACACAACAACATTAAGTATGATATATGTTATCTATATTCACTGTTTAAAGACGGCCAAAATTCTATGATATACTGTTTTATTGGAACTTCTCCTTAAACATATATTATGCAAGAGCAACATCTGCCTATTGTATGTCTTTCTGTAGGCCTGAAATGTTATAAAAACTATTAATTAGACATTAATTAACTTATCCAGACCATAATCAGCTCTCGATGTCATGGCTAGCCTGCGATATTTGTTGGATTGTAGTCCGATTAAAACTCAAACTTTCCTTCGCGGTAAACGATTAATTGGATAATCGAGACTATTAGTTTTGTCTTACCGACTTCATTAATTTCAGCCGCTTAGTTCTCGGTTCATAGGGGATCAATTTGGCTGAAATATACAGCAAATTGCCTTTACATTATGTAGTTTTTATCTATTATAGTGAGAACTGCCAACTCGTTATCTAACCTCCCATAATGTATCTTTAAACAACATATCCTTATTTGTTTTATGTTATAGCAATTGGTATGATTGGTGATTTTATTTGTAATACCCCCAATGAGAAATCATTAGGAGCTCTGCAACATTTGTTAAAGTGTTTCATTTCAAGGTAATGTTTGAAAACTGTATCACTGATGTATTGATTTATTATAATTTTAATCCAATACATGCCAGTGTCCACTACAAAACCATTGTGATTAACATAGATACCGTCTAGTTTCTGCACTTCAATCGAGACAATCATAGATTAATAAAAGCACAGGGTGCATGTGTACGATGTATGGCTTTAGAAAATTCAAATAATTATTATTTAATCTTCCAGCAAACTGCTCAGTGAACGTTATGTTATATTAAGTAGTCATCAACTGTTGAAGAATTCAGAGATATTGACTAATCATAATCAGCTATATTGTGGTATAAAAACCTCCAGACATTGGGTATGTTTTCGTTTAACCTACTCCCCGTGTTCTTCAAGGTTTATTACTCTCGCGTATTTTATAATATAGACCACTGTAAAGATTTTATAAAATAGACCATAGTAAAGATTTTATAATAGACCACGGTAAAGATTTTATAAAATAGACCATTGCAAAGCTTTTATAATATAGCCCATTGTAATGATTTTATAAAATAGACCATTGTAAAGATTTTATAATATAGACCACTGTATATTGTAAAGATTTTATAAAATAGACCATTGTAAAGATTTTATAAAATAGACCATTGTACAGATTTTATAATATAGACCACTGTAAAAGATTTTATAATATAGACCATTGTAAAGATTTTATAATATAGAACACTGTAAAGATTAATATAGGCCACTGTACAGTGTAATAAGATGAATACATTACAGCATTTTGTAGGCATTAAAGACGACTGTACAACGCAATGATCAACAGATATAGACATTATGGACGGCTGTAAAACGCAACCGTCAGCATATGTAGACATTATAGATGACTGTAAGATATGGTGGCTGATTGGTATCATGTCGTAATGTCGTGATGTCGCCTTTCATAACGCGACAACCCGACAACCCGACATCACGACATTTATACCCGACAACATGACAACTCAACAACCCGACAACCCGACATCACGACATTTCTACCCGACATCACGACATTTTTACCCGACATTACGACACTAAAAATGTCGTGATGTCGGGTTAAAATGTCGTGATGTCGGGTAAAAATGTCGTATTGTCGGGTTGTCGGGTTGTCGTGATGTCGGGTTGTCGGGTTGTCGCGTTATGGAACAAAAAACTGGCAATTAAGAAAATGGTTGATCAAGTGGAAGTAGATTCATATGGAAGCGTATATGGGTCAATAGCGCGATAGATACCGCGATAATTATAAGGTTATTTGTCAATATATTGGTATCGTTGCGATGATTTTACCTGGAAAAGACAATTTTTGCTGATTTAATTGAATCAAGGCGCTATGTTGTATGTCGTCATTTCGTTCTACGACCGCACTTTCGCGATAAGATATTGCCATTCTTAAACTTTGTCAACGTATTCAATTTCACCGTAGTGTATGTCGATATAGCGCATGGCGATATTTTCCGAACATTGCAAAATATTTTTTGCATTGATGTCAATAAGTTCTTTAAATGACAAAAACACGGGTCATTAAACGACGATATCTCGAGATTTCTTAAGTCGCCAAAGTATTAAGATTGGTTTATGTATTTACATTATTACGATTTTGTCGACAAGTCCAGAGCAAGAGGATAGCCGTTCAGTTGGTAGCTGACACTTACATAACAAGCTGGGTCAGTATTTGTCGAAAGAAAGAAAGCATTCTGTGAAGAGAATGAAAACTGTATGTATTTAGTTTGAATTTCACTTTATTTTTCTCTCTCACCA
This sequence comes from Patella ulyssiponensis, assembly GCA_963678685.1. Lineage (NCBI taxonomy): Eukaryota > Metazoa > Mollusca > Gastropoda > Patellidae > Patella > Patella ulyssiponensis. The sequence goes on along the minus strand of OY783230.1, from coordinate 22,690,681 downwards.
CTTTTCCACTGGAATTTTAAAGCACGTATTGGAGAATTTATGTTTCACCATACCTCAGTTTCCTGTACAGAATCCTAACGTAACGTGTTTCTGGATAAAAATAAAATCCAGCTATAGAAAACGGTGATTTTCGACCCCAGACAAGAATTCAATTGCTTAAATAACTACTGCCTTGTTACTGGTTTCATTGATATTTTATTGGTATCATTTCAGGTCATCGTTTATCTTCTTATAACGGCTGTGGCAGCATACCCTGTATTTCAAAGTGACAATGCAACATTAGAGGAACTAATTAGATATTACCATGGATTATCGTACAGTATGTGTGAAATACTTGGGTTTTTGGGTTTATGCCACAGTACATTCATTAGCATGTCAACTTTAAAGCGAAAGTTAAGAAGTCTTGGCTTACGAAGAAGGAACATAAGACCAAATTTTCATGCTATACTAGAAACAATATTGCGTCTTCAAAGGGGAGGTTTTATGAACGTCGGTTACAGGATTATGTGGAAACTATTTAACGTCCACTGTGGTGTGCCCGCATCACAGCGTACCGTTCGTTTAGCATTTCAGACTCTGACTCCAGAATTGGTTAATGCGCGTGCTCGGCGAATATTGCACAGGAGTGTCTACACTAACAGAGGATCAAATGATCTTATACACATTGACGACTATGATAAATTAAAGCCTTATGGAATTGCTATTCACGGGGCTATCGACGGATTTTCGAGACATTATTATGGCTGAATGCTGAACCTTCAAATAATTACCCTCGATACTTCGCTAGATTCTATCTAAACTTTGTTAAGGAAACTAAGAGAATTCCCAGATGTGTAAGGTTAGATTGTTAGGGATTTACAGACCGCGTTTGTTCTAAGTCAGCAAGAATCTACGGACATGCCACCTTTCTTGCGAGGACGTTCAACCGGAAATCAAAGAATCGAAAGGTTCTGGGGATCCTTGCGTCAAAGCGTTTCTGAATTCTGTAGAAATTACTTCCGTGACATGCGCAATTCTGGAGATCTAGACCAATTAAACCCGATTGATATTCAATGTATTCGTTTATGTTTCCTTCCGGTAATTAAATACCAGCTGACGATTTTCCAAAGCACCTGGAACGTTCACAGGATGAGAACCCAACGGCATTGTCAAGTGAGTGGTATTCCCAGTGTTCTATACCATCAACCACAAGTGTATGGTTATGAAGACCGATCTCTTCCCTTGTCGTGTAATATTGGAATTCTTCAAGAAATTATCGATGAATATAGCTTGGAATATCCATTGTATGGTTGCGATAACGATTTCTTAGATATTCTTGAAGAGATAACTGGAGTTGACAAACATGCTCTTACTTTACCCAGAAATGTGAGAGAAGCACACGAATTATACGTTAGCCTGAAAGAATGTTTGAATAGTTATGGTATTTAAGGTTTTCAAAGTGTATTTACTAAAGAAATTACTATTGTTTCAATCGACTGGCCACTTGTATATAATCAGAATAAGTAAAATGGCTACGTAATACTTGACCTATACATGTACTGACAAATATATTTTGTGGAATCGATTGAAGGACACATAATTTTTCGGTAAATCCCCCTTCAAGGGTGTAATGTAGGTTTTGTTTCTTTAAACATAAAACTCAGTTGTGATACCTTGACAATTGGCGTTCTTAAAGTTTGTAAATACATTAGAAGATAATTATTTGAAGAAAAAAAGTGTTATGTTATTGTTGAATTATTCGATTACCTCAAGTATTGTTCCCTTCAAAGTCTGCAAACGAAGAAATTTCTTGTGATTCACTCTGTAAGAAGATCATGAGAAATTATAAGGTTCCCATTGGATCCCAGGGAGCATCCACCCTCCCCAAAGGTTGAGAACTGTCTCTATAAGCTCACTGTCTGCTTTTAACATAATAATTCCCAAACATTTTCACGCTTTGCATATTTCTGTCCATGGTGATATACCCACTCCAAACTCCAACACCTGGTTCCACTATGCCCTCTCCTAAACACCAACTCTGGCTCCGGCCCGTCCCTCTCATTAACCCCGGCGCTAGCCCCGCCCGCCCGAAAGGCTATGTTCCTAGTTGGCCCATTTTGAAGGGGACTTGAGTCCCACTTGGTCTTATGCCCCTGGCCTCAAGTCCCACTTGGTCTTTTGTCCCTGGTCTCATGTCCCTGTGGGACTTAAGGCCAAAATGGGGGGGGGGGACATGAGACAGGGACATAAGACCAAGCTCTGGAGCATAAGACGAAACGCCCATAAGTCATGGCCAGGGGGTGGGTGAGGAAAATGTTTTTTTCGCGGAACCCAAACGGACATGCCCACATATGTATCGGGATTGTTGCCTGTGGGACAATAACCACCCATTCTGGCCTTAAGTCCCACGGTGTTTATTGCTTATTATAAGACTGCGTACCAACGCGAACGTGATGGCATTGCATCTAAGACATCTGTTCCCGCGGAAGCTACATTATTTGGCTTCACAGCGAGAGCTCGCAGGGACATTTCCCATCTGCCATATTTCAGTCACTACTCAAACATATGATATTTTGGGGGGTATTTTCTGTCCGTAGATTTTTTTTACTTGACATCCGGTGACCTTGACCTTTTTTAAGAACAAAGTTGGGGTCGAGGTTTCCAAAAACATACATGCCCGTGACATTTGAAACACTTTTTTTTTCGGCACCAACTGGCTTGAACTGGTGCTCAAGTCTTTGATCAGGCGTGTAATGTGGTCAAAGGTCGAAGTCATGTACTTTTCTGGAATCCATGACATCGATTTTCTTCAAGAAAAAAAAGTTAAAGGTCGTCAGAATTCATAAAAAAAATTCTACCTAATGTTGTTTTAGTGATAAGTTTTTACAGGCATGGCAATTCAAAGGTCACGCTCCCAGATGGGCAATTCATTTATCTTTAATCAGGCACCTTGACCTTTGATCTGACATTCGACCTTTGGGACGAAAATTTTTGGGTATATATTTGTCTGACATTTTTATCATTGAACCTAACAGCATTGGTTTCTTTTCCAATTTGTTTATTATAAATTTTAGCCCGTAAAACGTAACCCAAAGAAAAATATAAAACGTTTTGTTTAGTAAAGTTATATGAAAGCCCTGTAGGGAAAGTTACGACAACTCATTTACAGGCGCCATTTTGGGTCCCAACTACCAACTATGACGCCATAAAAACTATGACGTCATGGCGTCATATAGCTTTACTTAACAAAACTTTTTTTTCTTTCTTGGCATATCGTTTTACGGAATACAATTTATCATAAAAAAATTGCAAAAGAATAGTTCGGATAGAGTCTCTAAACCACGGTGTACCCCCCCCCCCCTAAGTTAGATGTATCCTGTAGTTCAGACAGTCTCCAATCCATAATCTACTACCCTGTAGTCTCTAAAACATGATGTACCCTGGAGTTCAGATAGAGTCTCTTATGTTTACACTGTAGTTGGGATAAACCATGGTGTTATAAATAGGAGGTCGATCGTCAAATGAATATAAATTTTACGATATGTTAATCCTGAAATGACATAGTTTCTCTGAATGAATACATTGTTAACTCGCTTAAAGGGACAATAACACTCTTGCTGGCTTGGCAGCTCTAGAAAATAAATAATAGTCTTATTCTAAGTACTAGATGTTTATGTGTCCTACCTGTTGTGTAAATTATCCATTACATCATATTTTACTTGTCCAGAGGGTTCGAAAATATCTTAAAATCCAAGTCACATTTGAAAAGGTTTACGTTAACCTTTTCAAATCATGTAGTTGAATTTTTCCAATTTTTTAAATTAGGTGTGTTACGATGAAATTTGTATCATCAATTTATTTGAATATTGTAAAATAATACAATTTGTTGACCAGAATAAAGATTGGGACATATTATTCAATTACAACAAGAGTGTTATTGGGGCTTTAAAATATATGGATACAATAGATTTGTTGTCGAAAGTTCTAGTTACACACTGTTAACTACACATAAATGTTTTTTGTCAATAATTCATAAACTTTATTCAGCTCGAGGAAAATTTAAAAATATATACACAGTTGGTTAAACTTGAATGTAGATATAAATAATCCACGTTGCATATACATGTATGTACCTTTCGGTTGAATCATACCATAAAAATATCTTATTTCATAAAGTCTTACGTATTTGTCAACATTAAGGTGTACTTCTGTTGTTCCTTTTAGCCTTTGAATTTTTTTGTTTCACATTTAGTAGGGATGTATGCTTTTATAGATGGAACAAAAAGCCGATGAATGTTGGGATGTGTGGAACAAACTCGAGACAATTTGTAACAAATCTGATATGTCTTTGATAGGGCCTACTGGTTGAGCACCAGAACAACATCATTCTTTTCATTGGAAATTGTGGGGGGGGGGGGGGGCAAACACCCAAAGGAGTCCGACAAACTCAAAACTAACTGCGTCCCCTTCATTGTCTAGGCCGACCTGTGGAATAACATGTAATTGTATCTGTTAAATTTGTTTATATATTAGACCAGTGGTTCTCAACCAGTGTGCCGCAAAATCTTCCTAAGTGTGCCGCGAAATTTTGTACGGCACACTAAAAAATGCGAAAAACCACACGATCCTAATTGTGTTTTTATTTATTTAGTTTGAGCCTATGAGTAATCTGTGTGTACGGTTGTATGTCGTCTGTGGCTTGCCAAGTTTTTATATTGCAAAATTCAAACATTTTTCCTATATATTTAGCCAGGTGTGCCATTATTTTTTCATGTGTTCTAAGGTGTGCCGTTGGCAAAAAAAAGGTTGAGAGCCACTGTATTAGACTAACACATGTCGCGCATAGACATAGAGCAGAGTGCCGATAGGCACCTTTTATTTAAATTACACTGATTGGTTTATCTCCCAAATTATTATATACATTTTGGTTTTTCACTTTAACCGTCTGCACAAAAAAATCTGATTTGTAAAAGCGTATGCAAGTTTAATATATTTGATAGCGCTTTTATCTGGAAAATATATGACCTCATTTTTTTTATAAATTCGGCTACATAACAATAATGTACTCTTTGTGTTGTATAATAATTAATAATGATAGTATGTTCAGCTATACTTTTCGTTTTAAACATGTATGTAGACTCTTTTTCGCGGAATTATATAGCATATCTATCAACATTTTTTTTCCCTGTCGGGGCAGGCTACTTCGACACAGCAATATAATTGGGATAGGTGAGTAAGCAATGACTTGGGACCCAAAATGGCGTTTTTTTACACTTGACGTCATATTTTCATGACGTCATACGAAGTTTCTGGCTTCACAGTTGTCGCAACTTTATCTATACGGCTTTGCGGCTTTGAGCATAGAAATATATAGATAGAACTCAATGACCATTGAATACCGCTCGGGTTATTCAATGGTTCAAGAGAGTGTATCCCTGCGCAAGTATTCCACGATAGCGAGTGGAATGCGGCAGGGATACACTCGAGTGAACCATTGAATAACCCGAGCGGTATTCAATGGTCATTGAGTTCTGTTTTTATTCTAAATGCAAATCTCAAAATACACTGTACTATTCAGATTATCAAAAAAATCATCATCAATAACGTTAAAATTCATCACAGGTTCCGCTCTATTTTCTTTCCTTTTTACAAAAATTGTCGTTGCTAGTGGTGACGTCATTACGGTTTGACGTAATTATGAAAGTGACGTCATTCTGGGCAAAAGTAGTATTCAATGGCTGAATTCTATGATATTTGCTTGTATTTGCATGAAGTTACAGAATAAATATTTCTATGTCTTTGAGCTATATGACGCCATACTTTTTATGGCGTCATAGTTGGGACCCACAATGGCGCCTGAAAATGAGTTGTCGTAACTTTCCCTGTACAGGCCTTTGTATAGGACCAGAACATTTGGGGGATTTTCGTCCCCAAGGTCGAATGTCAATTCAAAGGTCAAGGTGCCTGATTAAAGGTAAATGAATTGCCCATCTGGGAGCGTGACCTTTGAATTGCCATGCCTGTAAAAACTTATCACTAAAACAACATTAGGTAGAATTTTTTTATGAATTCTGACAACCTTCAACTTTTTTTTTCTTGAAGAAATTCTATGTCATGGATTCCAGAAAAGTACATGACTTCGACCTTTGACCACATTACACGCCTGATCAAAGACTTGAGCACCAGTTCAAGCCAGTTGGTACCGAAAAAACGAAGTGTTTCAAATGTCACGGTCATGTATGTTTTTGGAAACCTCGACCCCGACTTTGTCCTTAAAAAAGGTCAAGGTCACCGGATGTCAAGTAAAAAAAATCTACAGACAGAAAATACCCCCCAAAACATCATATGTTTGAGTAGTGACTGAAATATGGCAGATGGGAAATGTCCCTGCGAGCTCTCGCTGTGAAGCCAAATAATGTAGCTTCCGCGGGAACAGATGTCTTAGATGCAATGCCATCACGTTCGCGTTGGTACGCAGTCTTATAATAAGCAATAAACACCGTTGGACTTAAGGCCAGAATGGGTGGTTTTTGTCCCACTGATCCTCGATTTTTTAAAAATCAGCCCCCCAGGCAACAATCCCGATACATATGTGGGCATGTCCGTTTGGGTCCCGCGAAAAAAACATTTTCCTCACCCACCCCCTGGCCATGGCTTATGGGCGTTTCGTCTTATGCTCCAGAGCTTGGTCGTATGTTCCTGTCTCATGTCCCCCCCCCCCCCAATTTTGGCCTTAAGTCCCACAGGGACATGAGACCAGGGACAAAAGACCAAGTGGGACTTGAGGCCAGGGGCATAAGACCAAGTGGGACTCAAGTCCCCTTCAAAATGGGCCAACTAGGAACATAGCCTTTCGGGCGGGGGCGGGGCTAGCGCCGGGGTTAATGAGAGGGACGGGCCGGAGCCAGAGTTGGTGTTTAGGAGAGGGCATAGTGGAACCAGGTGTTGGAGTTTGGAGTGGGGATATCACCATGGACAGAAATATGCGAAGCGTGAAAATGTTTGGGAATTATTATGTTAAAAGCAGACAGTGAGCTTATAGAGACAGTTCTCAACCTTTGGGGAGGGTGGATGCTCCCTGGGATCCAATGGGAACCTTATAATTTCTCATGATCTTCTTACAGAGTGAATCACAAGAAATTTCTTCGTTTGCAGACTTTGAAGGGAACAATACTTGAGGTAATCGAATAATTCAACAACAACACAACACTTTTTTTCTTCAAATAATTATCTTCTAATGTATTTACAAACTTTAAGAACGACAATTGTCAAGGTATCACAACTGAGTTTTATGTTTAAAGAAACAAAACCTACATTACACCCTCGAAGGGGGATTTACCGAAAAATTATGTGTCCTTCAATCGATTCCACAAAATATATTTGTCAGTACATGTATAGGTCAAGTATTACGTAGCCATTTTACTTATTCTGATTATATACAAGTGGCCAGTCGATTGAAACAATAGTAATTTCTTTAGTAAATACACTTTGAAAACCTTAAATACCATAACTATTCTAACATTCTTTCAGCCTAACGTATAATTCGTGTGCTTCTCTCACATTTCTGGGTAAAGTAAAAGCATGTTTGTCAACTCCAGTTATCTCTTCAAGAATATCTAAGAAATCGTTATCGCAACCATACAATGGATATTCCAAGCTATATTCATCGATAATTTCTTGAAGAATTCCAATATTACACGACAAGGGAAGAGATCGGTCTTCATAACCATACACTTGTGGTTGATGGTATAGAACACTGGGAATACCACTCACTTGACAATGCCGTTGGGTTCTTATCCTGTGAACGTTCCAGGTGCTTTGGAAAATCATCAGTTGGTATTTAATTACCGGAAGGAAACATAAACGAATACATTGAATATCAATCGGGTTTAATTGGTCTAGTTCTCCAGAATTGCGCATGTCACGGACGTAATTTCTCCAGAATTCAGAAACGCTTTGACGCAATGATCCCCAGAACCTTTCGATTCTTTGATTTCCGGTTGAACGTCCTCGCAAGAAAGATGGCATGTCCGTAGATTCTTGCTGACTTAGAACAAACGCGGTCTGTAAATCCCTAACAATGCCGTTTTCCGTCCCATCATCTAACCTTACACATCTAGGAATTCTCTTAGTTTCCTTAACAAAGTTTAGATAGAATCTAGCGATGTATCGAGGCTTATTATTTGAAGGTCCAGCATTCAGCCATAATAATTTTCTCGAAAATCCGTCGATAGCCCCGTGAATAGCAATTCCATAAGGCTTTAATTTATCATAGCCGTCAATGTGTATAAGATCATTTGATCCTCTGTTAGTGTAGACCCTCCTGTGCAATATTCGCCGAGCACGCGCATTAACCAATTCTGGAGTCAGAGTCTGCAATGCTAAACGAACAGCACGCTGTGATGAGGACACACCGCAGTGGACGTTAAGTAGTTTCCACATAATCCTGTAACCGACGTTCATAAAACCTCCCCTTTTAAGACGCAATATTGTTTCTAGTATAGCATGAAAATTTTGTCTTATGTTCCTTCTTCGTAAGCCAAGACTTCTTAACTTTCGCTTTAAAGTTGACATGCTAATGAATGTACTGTGGCATAAACCCAAAAACCCAAGTATTTCACACATACTGTACGATAATCCATGGTAATATCTAATTAGTTCCTCTAAGGTTGCATTGTCCCTTTGAAATACAGGGTATGCTGCCACAGCCGTTATAAGAAGATAAACGATCGCCTGAAATGATACCAATAAAATATCAATGAAACCAGTAACAAGGCAGTAGTTATTTAAGCAATTGAATTCTTGTCTGGGGTCGAAAATCACCGTTTTCTATAGCTGGATTTTATTTTTATCCAGAAACACGTTACGTTAGGATTCTGTATAGGAAACTGGGGTATGGTGAAACATAAATTCTCCAATACGTGCTTTAAAATTCCAGTGGAAATGTCGCGAGAGAGAAAAAGAAAGTGGAATTCAAACTAAATACATACAGTTTTCATTCTCTTCACAGAATGCTTTCTTTCTTTCGACAAATACTGACCCAGCTTGTTATGCAAGTGTCAGCTACCAACTAAACGGCTATCCTCTTGCTTTGGACTTGTCGACAAAATCGTAATAATGTAAATACATAAACCAATCTTAATACTTTGGCGACTTAAGAAATCTCGAGATATCGTCGTTTAGTGACCCGTGTTTTTGTCATTTAAAGAACTTACTGACATCAATGCAAAAAATATTTTGCAATGTTCGGAAAATATCGCCATGCGCTATATCGACATACACTACGGTGAAATTGAATATGTTGACAAAGTTTAAGAATGGCAATATCTTATCGCGAAAGTGCGGTCGTAGAACGAAATGACGACATACAACATATCGCCTTGATTCAATTAAATCAACAAAAATTGTCTTTTCCAGGCAAAATCATCGCAACGATACCAATATATTGACAAATAACCTTATAATTATCGCGGTATCTATCGCGCTATTGACCCCTATACGCTTCCATAGATTCACACTCACATTGCAGTTTGAGTTGCATTCGTATCCATTTGTATACGTCCGCATTCATAATGTGAACCGTCTTCATTAGCTCAGTCGGAGCAGAACAGTAGGACGTTAAGCCCCATTTCATTTCATAATGTGAACATATTATGCCGCCGCCCTTGTCTGTGTGTCTGTCATTGAGTCAAGGGGTGTGGTTTCCAGCCCAAGCTTGTACATGACAAAGAGTAGGGTCGTCTGTCTAACCTCGTGGGTTTTCTCCGGGTGCATGCCCTACCCCGCGGGGTGGTGCCAATCCCGCTTTTTTGTTATTATTTTGTCTGTAAATATTCTACAGGTTGCAATTATTAACAGATTTTGTTCAAATTCGGCATGATCAATCATTTCAATAACAGGATGGTACCTATATTAATATTTTGTCTGTAAACACTCTACAGGTCGCGATTCTTAATGGATTTTCTTCAAATTGGGCATGAGTATGGAAGCGTATAGGGGTCAATAGCGCGATATATACCGCAATATTAAGTTGGTATTATGTCAACATATTGTGATTATTTTGATGATTTTATCTCTGAAAAGTTAATTTTTGCCGAGGTAATTGAGTCAACACGTTATGTTTTATGTCCCCATTTCGTCTTTAATGTACACGTTTGCGGTAAGATATTGCTATTCGGAAGCTTTGGCGACATATTCCATTTCGCCGTAGTATATGACGACATATTCGCAAAATATTGCCATGCGCTATATAAACAAAATGACGACATGCAAATTAGCGAGTTATTCAATTAACTTGGCAAAAATTGCCTTTTCAGAGATAAAATCGTCAGAAAAATCACAATATATTGACTTATTATCAACTTAATATTGCGGTATCTATCGCGCTATTGACCCCTATACGCTTCCATACATGAGCATTATTATCAAAGAGAAAATGGCACCTACTGATGTAAATGCATGTCCGACACAAAGCGGCGTTGTCACGCCCACTTTTCGTGAATATTTTGTCTGTAAACACCTTTCAGACTGTAATTCTTATGAGATTTTAATCAGATTTGGCATGATCAAGACAGGATGGTAAACACCCTACAGGCTGCAAATTTTATACGCCCACATTGAAATATATCGTCGTCGCCCCCGTCTGTCCGCCAAATTTTTATTATTTCTGATAATTAATTCATGGGTTGTTACTCTTGACCAGTTTGGGGTGATTTTTAAATGCCCCTACAAAAGAATAAATATGCAACAACCTATGTTTTATGTCTGTCGGTAAAGGATATTTCTTCGTAGTGCTAAAATTTAATATGCACAACATGGGCTGGTAATCTATGGTAATCATATGCTATAACTGTTCAAGTTATTGGAATAGGATTCTTCGTTTCATGAACATAAACACTTGATATAAATTTCAAATCAATCGGATAATAACTTTAGTCACAAGGAGGGCCGCCAGATTTTGAAAAGTGATCAAGGGCAATAAGTCTGAAAGTAATTATCAGCTTATTTATCTCATGAACAAAACAATGTGTATAAATTCCACGTCAATCGGTTTATAACTTTAGCATCTAGAGCGTCCACAATATTTTCAATTTGATCAAGGGCCACAACTCTGGCAGTAATTATTAGACATCGCTGAAAATCATTAGGCGTCTTTGTCGCATGAACTTACACACTGTGCATCAATTTCAAGCGAATCGGATGACAACGTTAGCCTCTAGAGCGTCCACAAGATTTTAAAAGTGAAACGTGATCATGGGCCATAACTCTGGCAGTAATTATCTGGCAGTGAAAATCAATGGGCTTCTACGTCTCATGGCCATAAACACTGTATACAAAATTTAAAATCAATCGGATGATAACTTTAGGCCCTAGAGAGTCCACAATCTGACCGACGGACGGACTGACGGACAGGCGGGGGCGACGACGATATATTTCAATGTAGGCGTATAAAATTTGCAACTTGTAGGGTGTTTACATCCTGTCTTGATCATGCTAAATCTGAACAAAATCTCATAAGAATTACAGTCTGAAAGGTGTTTACAGACAAAATATTCACGAAAAGTGGGCGTGACAACTCCCCTATGGGTCGGGCATGCATTTACATCAGTAGGTGCCATTTTCTCTTTGAAAATAATGCTCATGCCAAATTTGAAGAAAATCCATTAAGAATCGCGGCCTGTAGAGTGTTTACAGACAAAATATTAATATAGGTACCATCCTGTTATTGAAATGATTGATCATGTCGAATTTGAACAAAATCTGTTAATAATTGCAACCTGTAGAATATTTACAGACAAAATAATAACAAAAAAACGGGATTGGCACCACCCCGCGGGGTAGGGCATGCACCCGGAGAAAACCCACGAGGTTAGACAGACGACCCTACTCTTTGTCATGTACAAGCTTGGGCTGGAAACCACACCCCTTGACTCAATGACAGACACACAGACAAGGGCGGCGGCATAATATGTTCACATTATGAAATGAAATGGGGCTTAACGTCCTACTGTTCTGCTCCGACTGAGCTAATGAAGACGGTTCACATTATGAATGTGGACGTATACAAATGGATACGAATGCAACTCAAACTGCAATGTGAGTGTGAATCTACTTCCACTTGATCAACCATTTTCTTAATTGCCAGTTTTTTGTTCCATAACGCGACAACCCGACAACCCGACATCCCGACAACCCGACAATACGACATTTTTACCCGACATCACGACATTTTTACCCGACATCACGACATTTTTAGTGTCGTAATGTCGGGTAAAAATGTCGTGATGTCGGGTTGTCGGGTTGTCGTGTTGTCGGGTAGAAATGTCGTGATGTCGGGTTGTCGGGTTGTTGCGTTATGAAAGGCGACATCACGACATTACGACATGATACCAATCAGCCACCATAGTAAGAAGCAATACCCAGACCTTCCTCTATGGAAGAACAATTTCACCAAATTACAGTTGTTTACTTTCCACTGAATCCGTCTTCTGATCTGAGTTATGGAATTGTTAAAAATGCAAATTACAAAGTACTAAATAATTTTTCTGTATCTAAGCATTATAACTTGAGAAAATATGTGAACCAAAAAATGATGTCTTCTATAATAATCTATAAATTGTTACAGATGGAGTACCAATATGAAGGTGACTTCAACCCACCCGTATGTGATGGAGAATGTTTTCAACCTCAGATTAAACCTGATAGCCTGTATCATGATATCAGTGATCAACCCACAATATTTGAAACCACAGAGTACGTTACAGTCCCCATGACCCCATCAATCGATTCCAATTAATCCTCGCATTTGGATTGGTCTAAAAAAGAGTGTTGATTAACCAAACACGATTATTGCGATTAAAAGGGCAACATCAAACACGACTTATCTTTTCTTGATTTTACTTGACCAGGTCCTACTAAGTAGATACGTCCCTTGCTGGCCCCCAATCAATTATATTAATGATAAAAATCGCCTCTTTCTGGCTTTAAAACAACGAATTTCGTAACAATTGGCAAACAACTTGTGTTTTTAGACTAACGTTTTTACAATAAATGTTTTTCCCTTTTAAAACATCTATCCTGTATTCTTTTTTCGAAGCTAACAAAACGTTAAATCCCATTCCATACTTTCTATTATGGGAATTAGGAATACTGTTTCTTGCGGAAATCCACTCTTTCCATTTCTTACAGATTGCCAATGAAAGATGGTAAAATAGATTTTCGATATATGGCATCAGTAGGAAATGGCCATCTAGCGACAGTTATATATAGCCCTACTATTTACATCAATGGTTTATTCAATGGACCAACAGGTACAAATATTTCCTATTTATTAAAAAAAACCCTTAACTTTAAAACTTTTTTAATTGAGTGAAGACATTACCAGTTGATTGTTTTACAATTATTAATAATGACTTAATCAAGTTTCTTATTTTACTAGGATGGAGTCATCGAGCTAGAATACCATCAACTCATGCCATACGTATAACAGTTCCTGATAGTAATACAAGTAATATCAGTCATAATTATAAACTAGATGTCCAACAAGGTCAGTACGCTAAGTTGTCCTTCCCTTCCCTAAAAAAACTTATATCTTCAAAACTTTTGTAAAATATATACCGAATATCATAAACATGTCAAAAGTGCAACTCTATCGACGACTTGCAGTGTCTACCACTATTTTTAAAGCTACCAGAATGTCTTTTTTCAAACTCGATTACATGGTGTCGTCGTGTCGTATACTTAATTGCAAAAGAATCGACGTACACACATGCACACATTGACTAACATGTAAGATAAACGTATGTCAAACCCCAATCCATGTATTTCAGCTATATTTCAAGAGACCATCGACACCCCGTCGGCTGTTATAAAACAGAGAACGTATGCACATCAGTATTATAACCGTTTGTTGGTAACTGAAATAGAGATAGCCAGAAAGGAAGAGTCTGTAGAAGATATTGTTATATTTGTATCAAACAATCCTGGTAGTAATAGTGAGGACATTAACTTCAATAAATCAGAGAACATCACTAATCATAAGGATATCAGGTAATGGCAGATTTGTAGTAATATTCGGATTTATGCACACCCTTAGTATAAGGAAATTAACCCGCATGCTTGCTGCACTGTGATTTATATTTAACTATACCTCCTATCTTACATTAATTTGACACTGCACTATCCCATCAGTATCAAAAGACGGAGCAGAACCCGCTAGAACACAGCCACAGTTGTTAAACGGTATATGCAACTCTCACCAAACAATCGTTTCTTATCAACACATCATAACGTCTTTAAAGAGTCGATGTAGGCCAACACGGTTCTGTGTTACGGTATTGTGGGTGACTGATTGTTATTGTTAGATCCATATTATATTATGTAATTTTTTTCTACAAAAATCCAATATATCTCTTTATGTTTTTTTTACGTATTGTTAAGGTTTAAAGATGTTCTCTTATCTATTCAGTAAATATTCAGTTGAGTGTTGGTATCAAGATGGTGTTACCCTCCAAACTGAAGTCAACTCCACAGATCCTCAGAATGTTTACATGTACTGGACAAAGCTGCCGACATCCTTAGAGCTGGGCGAAAAGGTTAAACAGCAAACTTGGGTTTATGTAACCTCCATAGACATCCGAAAAAATGCAGCCGAAGAATCCTTCACCAAGGCATTGTCACTTTTGAACAAAGATACTCAGGCTCTTTATACGAGTCATATTGCTGCCTGGGGAACACGCTGGGCTGAAGGACGAATAGTGTTGGAGGGTGATAATTACATCTCAAAGCGCATCTATGGTAGTTTTTATTATTTGCTGAGCTTCCTCCCAGCTACAGACCCTTTCATCAAAAACAACCAGTTCTATGGACTTAGTCCCGGAGGGTTAGCTAATGGCGCTAATTGGACGGATTATCAGGGCCATGTATTCTGGGATATGGAAACCTGGATGTATCCAACGATGCTCATGTTTCATCCTGACTTAGCTAAAGAAATGTTATCCTACCGCGTCTATGCCATGGAGCCAGCTTATGAAAGAGCTAAAATAACTGACCCAGTTAGCAAAGGCTTGCGATATCCTTGGGAAAGTGCTTTGACTGGAGTTGAACAGACTCCAGACATCTGTGTCCCTTGCCGAGAAAATCAGCAACATATCACTGGGGACATTGCTCTAGCTGCACGACAATACCTTTCTGTTACCAAGGATTTGACCTGGCTGAAAAGGGAACATGGATTTACTTTTATTCGAGATATGGCAGAGTTCTGGGCCTCTCGTCCTGTTTATAATCCATCACGTGACTCTTATGACGTTAATGGTAGGTTCTGGCATCTAAACCTCTAGACTAAAGTCACATGTAACTGAAAATGTATTATTTTGTGCCGAAATTTTATTGCATTTTATCATAAAAGTGGTTAAACAGGTAAAGATATTAATATTTTGAGGTGATTGTTAGTTAATTAAGAGATAAACAGCGCTGCTTTCTTGAAGCATGTGTCAAAAACTATATGTCATACCCCCCCCCCCCCCCTACACACACACACACACACCCATTGCTGAACTGATATTTATTTATGTTTAATTATTTAGGTGTTATGCCACCAGATGAACACGCCCAAAACATCAACAATTCGGCATATACAAATGTTGGAGCAAAATTAAGTATCTATTTTGCTGAATATGCGGCATGTTTGATGGGAAACCATAGCTACGATCTACCAGAGCATTGGCTAAATGTAGCAGATAAACTCTACCTCCCTTTTAACGCAGAGAAAAAATATCATCCAGAATTTGAAGGATATGAAGATTGGACGGGTATGTATGTTTTGATTTGAAAAATGTGGATATTTGTAAGAATAGAGGGATGACCAGATTTATTACCTCTCCAGAATGATGTTACCGGTCGTTGGACGTTTGAAAAATCCCCATTTTAACAACATCCATTGATTGTTGTTCTTATCATTAAATACCAAGTTAATAGCACCCCCAAATGTCTTGTAGAAACTGTTTATTATCGAATTATTTTTAAATAGTTATAGAAGTTCAAATGTTTAGTTTCATATAGGGAACAAACAAACATACTTTCGTAATATGTCTAGTTACTGGGAAATGACACAACAGATATGACTTATTCATTTTGGTGTACATATACCCAGCCCTTAAAAGATATCTTCGAAACATCCCATGTTATGACGAATACGTTTAAAAATAATGATTGATGGATGTGGGAGACAATATAACAAATATAAATTGACCTTAGATTTTTTTGATGAATCAAGTGTCAATCCGATACAGAATTTTATTACATCCCGTGAATGCTTTATAGATGAACGTGGTGTGAAGCAAGCTGATACGATCATGTTAGGATATCCCCAGATGTGGGCAGTAGATACAGAAGTTAGACGGAATGATCTGATCCATTATGAAAAGGTGACCAACCCAATGGGACCAGCTATGACGTGGGGTATGTTCTCGATTGGTTGGTTAGAGTTAGGGGATGAACATAAAGCTCATGAATTGTTCCATAGAAGTTATTCACCCTATGTACGAGAACCGTTCAAAGTAAGTCAACTTTATTCTTGATTCTGAAGTCGGAGCAGAACAGTAGGACAACCCCATTTCATTTCATTTGCCTGATTCTGAACAAATAGTTAATTAAATCGAGAAATAAGAAATTGGCCCAGTCTTCAACGTTTGAGTTAAATTTGAACGATAAAGTTATGATGTGGGGGAATAAGTTGCTTGAGTGGTCAAGTACAAAAATATTATAAAGTCTTTCACATAGTCAAACGTCGTGGTTCCGATCCCATGCTTGTATATGACGTATGGCTAGAAGTAGGGCCTCCTGCCTTTTTATGAAGAACGTCGCCGCCAAGAACACGAGGAACATGAGTAGCGATTGGGTACCAGCCCTTCGTCCAGAAATAGTTTAAAATGTGCTTTAAAAAAATCTAGATTTTGTATTTTTGAATTTTAATGGGGTGTAAATTCTTGTATCTTAATTACAATATTAGTTACCATCTTAAATATGCTCTTACTTAGATTTGGACAGAAGCCCGTTCTGGAATTGGTGCTGTTAACTTTATAACTGGAATGGGAGGATTCCTTCAAGCTGTGTATTTTGGCTATGGTGGTGCCAGGATTTATACTGAACACATGGAGTTCAACCCAAGGCTTCCCCCAGGAAATACAGCGCTCAAGTTTTTAGGAATGAATTATCTGAAAAATTCTCTAGACATAGAAATTTACGAGAAAAAAATGCTCATAATTTTAAGAAAACCCGCTGTCGAAAACCAGTTATTTGTTCAAATTCAGAGCAGTGGTGCGGAAATTATCCTTACTGAAGGTATGTTGTACTAATTGAATCTCGCATAGTTTTCTATTCTGATAAGACCCCTTAAATGAAATCGGCAACAGACTACACCAATTGCCACACAGGGAGTGTCAAGTATAATTGTCTTGGCACGTAAGATAGAAAGTACGTTTTAAATAGAAAGTAATCCTTTCATCAAAACAAACCTTGGCCGTTGATCAGGTGGCCATTCCTGATCTCAAACATGATAAACTTCAAAGTATATTACTGCGATCCTATTCATTAAACTGTTTATATGATTACTACCTTAGATCTTTCTTTGAATTTGAATCTAACTGAAAATATTATGATAAATGTACTATACAATTAATCTAATACTGCCGTCAGACCGGAGAGACGTCCTTACTGTGCTGATACGGCGACGGGAAATGGTCTCAGAGCTTGGTCATTGGCGTGGTAAAACGCCAAATATTGTGCTGTGGTCTCCAATGATCAACGAGTCACTGCGTTTGTTTTGAGCATGTTCAAAACAAACGCCAAGGTTCTGCGATCTGACGTGGAAAGCTGTGGGAAGGCGACTTTTTTCAAGTCTGTAATTTTTGGGTGCATCTTCTAGCGTTGTGTTCACGTTTGTTGGCGACCTTGTGCATTTTCTGGTTGCCGTACGGTCGCAGCAACACAGGAAGGACGCCACCCCTAAACACTATTAATTAACCAGATGTATTGTTTTATGTTTGTTTGTATATTTTAAGGTAAAGAGGTGGTCTTAGTACGACAAGCCGTCTCGTTAAGATCTAGATCTTTAAGTGAATGTTTATTACCTAAAGATGAAATTCTGAAAGGTAACAAATTTAACCAATAGTTGCAGCGGTTATAAAGTAAAACAATCCCATTAAAAACAACCGTAATTTGATACGTTGATCCTTTAAATTGAATGATTGTGTCTTGTGGTTTTAAAACATTTTTTTGAAGGATATCTGAATGGCATGGAATATGATTAGCCAACTTAAAACTCTTCTCCCTGGAAATTGTGTTTCACGTATCATTTGGAATTAATTATTTCAAATATTTTGGTCTGCCTTCATTTAGTATATAACTATGCCAATTCTTTTGTCCTTCGACTTATTTCAGGCGAAAATTGTCCTAGAATTATATCGAGGTCAACATGGGGAGGAGAACCAGCATGTGACTCCGAACAAACAGAAGATATGGTTAATAATATAATAATCAAACATACTGGTTCTAGTTCGTGTAGTGACTTTACAACCTGTTCTCATATCATTAAAGATATACAAGTAGGTTATAGATTTCACAATATCATTAATTGATTAATTCTTTCAGTATTTTTAAAGCTTGGTTCTCACATGTCATGTATGGCACCTGTTGGGCTAATATAAACAGTGTCTAGTTGATAGGATGGTACAAAAACGAGGTTCAGCCGTATACATATAACACAGTTTTATTACATTAATATAGATTTTAAAGCCCAGATATCCCAATACAGTATTTCGCATTTCCACAGATTTTTTTAAAACTTAGAATACGGGGTTAGCTGAAAGATTTATTTAAAAATTGTTAATTTGTCTATACTTGATTAACACGCATAACATTTTTGATTAAAATGGATGGCTGAGTGGCTCGAACGTGCGTGCTGTATCATAAAGCCTGTCATTGAGTCAACTAGCGTGGTTTCGAATCCCCTGTTGTACGTGACAAGGAGTAGGGTCGCCTGTCCAACCTCGTGGGTTTTCTCCGGGTCCTCCGGTTTCCTCCCATTGCTAAAGACCCCTACGCGCAAGCGAATTATTGAAATAAACATTTAACCATACGTTAATCCCAAAATGACCTAGTTGTGTCGAGTGGACGTTAAACGCCATTTCTCTCTTTCTGATTAAAATGAAAATTTGTAGATATTTTATTTTTGATTTATATAGACTGGGGAGATGGAGAATGGTAATAGTGATATATCATATAATTTTTTACTGGGAAATGATAAAAGAATATATGAAGGTAGAGGCTGGGGTGTTATACCTGGTCTAGGAGGAGAGCGATCTCCAAAAACTTTAGGTAAATTATTTATTTGTAGAAATACGATTGTTCAGGCTGCATTTATTTCAGATTTCATATATAATTTTTTAAAACCATAATCCAAAAGATTTGCATTGAATTATATTGTTCTTCTAGTCACAATAATATTATACATGACATTTTAATTACTTACTTCCATGCCTTTAAAATACGTTATATTATTTAGCCAAAGGTTAGGTGACTATATAGTTGTAAACCTATATATTATATATTCAGCTATGTGATTATAGCTGTAAACCTATATATTATATATTGAGCTATGTGACTATAGTTGTAAACTTATATTATGTTTTACTATTTATTTAGCTATAGGTATAATAGGTGACTATAGTTGTAAACCTCTAAGCTGGAACACTCTCTATAAAGTAAAACGTCTAATCAGATGTGGTATAGAAACGTAAGTTTTTCTTTATCCATTTATGAAATATATTATGGATAATATTGTAAATAATATTCAAAATACATAAGGTGGTTTGAAAATACACTGTGCCGAAAGTATTTATTTACTGTTTTTTGTTTCAATAAAAGCATGGCAAGTTATAGACAACCAGTCTTACAAGAAAAATACTGGATTACCCGAAAAACACCCATTGGACAAGCAATGTACAAAAATGTCAGGGTATCACTAAGGCCATCTGCAGACTTCGTCATCTGCAGGTAGTCCTTATATTTAGATCTAACCCTATAACCAGGGCAAAGAAAGGATAGCCAGGCACTTCGCTAGAAGCATTTTGAGAATTCGCAGCCATATCTCAATTGAAACTAACACTTAGATGTTAGAAAAAATAACGGTTTCTGTATAAGCTTTTCACAGAGAATTAACTTTTTTTTATTCTCTGAAAATAATTATGTGGGTCGACCCTTTTAATTTCGTTGACGTTTGTTATAAGAATGTCTCACGTGTGTTTCTTTTGTTTAATTAGCAAGAAGATAAGTGCAGGATATATAATTAGTGTGGAGAAAAACACACCCCGGATGTACAACCAGATCATGGAATGGAAAAATCAGGTAACTCTCTAACTTGATTGTATGTATGATATAATATCAGGAATCTAATTCATTAATATTATATATATCATTTACGGATCTCTTAAATAGCACCATAACATAATGCGTGTTAAAGGCAATGTTCCACACTACCAGTCAGTAAAATCAACAAAATTTTATAGTAATAATTTGTGTTCTATTGTTAGTTTGATATCTATTCTTTCGGAAAACAATCGACCAGTGAGTACAGAAGTGGTCAGTGAATCTGGATATAAAATTGATCTGAATAATTCGACCTTCTCGAATAATCGGTTATTGTCACCGCGAGAGTTTCGTTAAACAGTAAACTGGGACATAATGTTTTGAAGTTGATGGTGGCTTTAATCCATTTTGTCTTTTAGCCTTTAATTGAATATTCTCAAGCATGTGATGAAACGATGCCTGATCTTCAAGGAGATATTAAAGATACCAGTTTAACAGAAACCGTTTTTAAATCCAAAAGGTAATTTTAATACCGTGTAACCCGACTACGGCAAGTTTTTACACTTCATTGCAATGTCATTCATCCACTCTCTTTCAAGTCCCATGATAGGAATCAATTGTGTCTAGTCTACATCACCCATAAAAACATTAAATTATTATATCGTAAACCAAACACAGTCCTTCTTAGTTTGTCTTCTTTCCACAATTCTTCGCAAAAAGCTCTCAGACGATATGGTCAGTCAACATATTTACGTGATCTGAAAACCTATGACCGATGATAATGAAGTACAACATCAGAAAATAAATGAAGTATCAAGTGCCATCAGATTGGAAAACCCCATGTCGTGTATTCTGAAAATTACCAACTCTTAGTCCCAGAATGGCAGAAATATCGGGTTTACCTTTACAAGTGATTTATATTTTTGTAGTTTACCAATGAAAGACGGGGAGATAGATTATCGTTATATGGCATCAGTTGGTAATGGACACATAGCTACTGTAGCTTTAAGTCCTACCGTGTACATGAATGGACTTTACAACGGAGAAATGGGTAGGAGTTTTGAAAATTTTGCCATCTTAAATTAGATATTAGATTTATTTTCTAAAAGACAGTTAGGGGTTTCAACATAACTTTTAGAATCTGTACTTAAAATCAAATTATCTCGGTAGTAGATCAACGAAATACTCAATGCATTATCCCAAACTGAACTACAGTAAAGTTTACTCATTTGTTAGTTTCGACAACAAGTTTCTATAATCATATAGGGAAGTGGTATGCTTATGAAAATTTGTTGTTGTGTCAGGTTAGATGATGTACAAGACTACGTCCATAATCTCCTCCAGACTAGAGATATAATTATTATAATGACATAATTTCGTTTCCAGGTTATACACACCGAGCAAGAATACCATCTTTAGTTTCATACAATATAAAAGTGAACGATGAAGACACCACTAGATCCTATTCTCTCGATGTTCAAAAAGGTGAGTGAATATGAATCGGATAATTTCATGACTTTAGCATACAGTTTTAGGGGATTAGTCATACTGGGTAGATTAATTTTTACCGACGTAAATCTTTGCTTATGAACCCTATAATTAATTTGTAATGCCTATTTCGGGTCTACCCAAAGTCTCTTGTATATATGCACCATAACAGGCTCCAAAACTCTTTCGACTTTAGCGAAATCATTAAACCGTTAAACATCACACTTTTGATTTTTCACAAATTTGTCTTCCAATAATTACGAGGCGCACCTTTTAGTGAGGTCGCAACACTTTATACCCCTGTAGATTGTCCCGTGCAGTTGTTTAAAACCTATCAATTCATGTTATTTTTCCTTGAATTCTTATAAAGCTCGAGTTGTAATATTTCAGCTGTATTTATTGAAATGATTGATACACCAACATTAACTATAGAGTATCGTGTCTATGCTCATCAGTATTATGTACGCCTCCTGGTGGCAGAAATTGTCGTGACCAGAAAAATGCAACAGGCCGAAGAAGCTAAAGTTTTTCTAACTAGAAGAGTCACTAGTTTTGAAAGCGAAGACATTGAGTTTAATGAATCAATACCAATAACAGAAAAACACGTGTAAGTTTCACTCAACACATATATAAACTAAATATTTTGTATGTTTTGCATTTTTCGGAGAATATATTTCTCACGGCTTAATCCACGTTAATTGATTATTTAACAACGCTAGATAATCTTCCATCAATTTGGCCACGGCAAAGTAAGCGATCTTAGTGCTACACTTGGAGCAGCATAAATCGATAGATTTTTTATTCGTCATATCTTTGTAAATACAGAAAGGGATTGAACCATTTTTTTGTCTGACATTCCATTAGAGATCCGGTTTTCACAATATTTTAGTTCGCTAGAGTCTTTAAGAAAATGATCACAAAGTTTGAATTGATTCATATATATGTATTGGTAGAATCGGTACGGCATAGCATAAATAAACGTTTATTAATTAGTTGAAAGCCGCCGACCAAGCAACATCATTTTATACACAATGTTCAATAGATGATTTTTTCTAAATAGACCAGTGATTCACATATAATTTCAGGTGTGGTAATTGGAATTGCAAACGAAGATATGGGAGAACCAAGATTCCTGAATCCCGTAAAGTTGACCTGAAAGATGTGTATGTTTTATGGAACGAACTGCCAACAATCTTGACCTTGGCTGCTAACAAGATGTCAGATAGATGGATATCTCTAGTGGCTATTGATCCTGCCAAGGAACGTTGCGAACTTGATTTCGCAGCAGGACAACGTGATGTTGTAGCTGATACTAATCTAGTTTATCAAAGACACCTTGATGCTTGGAGTAAGAAATGGGACAATGGGAGAATTGAAATCAAAGACAATTTACAATTGTCTAAACTGGTTTACGGTAGTTTATACTATATATTAAGCTCGTTGCCATCAGATTCGACATATTTACCACTTAACCAGTTCTTCGGACTTAGTCCTGGAGGTCTTGCTAATGGTGCCAATTTCACAGACTACCAAGGTCATGTATTTTGGGATATGGAAACGTGGATGTACCCTGGAATTCTCATGTTCCATCCCGAGTTAGCCAAGGCAATGTTATCATATCGGTTATTCAGTATGCCTGCTGCCCGAGGGAGAGCTGGAGCAGGGGGTTATGACGGAATAAGATATCCCTGGGAAGGGGGTTCTACTGGAGCAGAGGTGACTCCCGATATTTGCATACCTTGTCGAGAAAATCAGCAGCATGTCACGGGAGATATAGCATTCGCTGCAAGACAATATGTCTCTGCTACTAGAGATCTCCAGTGGCTAAAAACTGAAATGGGATATGAATTTATTCGAGAAATGGCAGCGTTTTGGGTATCAAGAGCTGAAGAAGATTGGAATAATGATACAATGATGTATGATATCAATGGTAAGGAAATAATATAAATATATATATGTTATTGATAGTTGAATTTAGATTGAATAATAATTGAAATGGGGTTTAACTCCTAACTTTCTGCACCAACAACGATAATGAAGTCGGACATACGCCATACATTGTACTATTTTATGGAAATTTTACCAAGGCAGCGATTGGATTTCAGAGGTTCCTTTTTCTTTTACGTATATGCCAATACGTACACGAGAGCTCGGGTGTTTGTACGATCCGAACAACTGGGCAATTTGACAAGAGGAAACCACACTGAAAAACACGGGTTAGTGGGTCCATGCTTTACACACTGGCTCAAACAAACCCTTCCACAAGAGGTAGTGTAGGTTGATAATAAACCATGGAGAATGATAGAATACTGATTTAGAAATGGATGTAAATTGAATAAGGTATCTAACACCAGTTCACAATCTTATATTCTCGAAGAATAAGATTTCCCAAACTATTTATTTTCTTCTAATCTCAAGGTGTAATGCCACCAGATGAATACCAGATCAGAATCAACAATTCGGTATACACCAATATCGGTGCCAAATTAAGTATCATGTTTGCTGAATATGCTGCTTGTTTAGCTGGTACTGCAGAAGGTACCGCTATGATAGAAAAATGGAGCCATGTTGCTGATAATATTTACGTGCCCTTCAATGAATTTAAGAGATATCATCCAGAATTTGAAGGTTTCGAAGATGTGACAGGTACTTTTGTTTTGTATACTTATTTAAATGTAATTGTGCAATTTACAACCACATACAAACATTTAAAAAAATGCAAAATCGACCCAAACATGAGATGGGGTTAACAATAACATCCATCGGACACCATCTATGTAATTTTTAGACTAACATATTTTAAAAATATCTTACAATAAATCTCTTGTGCGAAAGGGTCATTAGCATTCGGATCATAACCAGAACGGTTGACGCAATGATAGACCTATTTAACAAGCCCTTTAGGCCAGTTGACCACATACCCCGAATCACCAATTAAGACAATGTGCCAGTTCAGTGTGTGGCTTTAATAATCCGCAAGACAAACGGTCCCACTTGTAACTTAATCAACACGAAATACTAATTTAATTTAATAGGTGATAGAAAAATTATAAAGCAGGCTGACGCCATATTGACCGGTTTCCCGCAGATGTGGTCCATGCCAGAAGATGTTCGAAGGAATGATTTAGAATTATATGAAAAGATTACCGATCATGGTGGACCAGCAATGACGTGGGGAATGTTTTCTATTGGTTGGTTAGAACTTGGTGATGAGAACAAAGCGCGAGAGTTCTTCCATAAAAGTTACTCCCCTTATGTAAGGGAACCCTTTAAGGTAATACCACAAGTGTTTTTTCATAATACAAATATACGTACTAAATAACAAATAACCATAAAATTAATGACAATTAAAGACAAACAGTTTAGTAATATTAATTTCATATATCTTAGATTTGTATTTTTCACCATGGAAGGAACCGAGTGGAACGGTCATGGTATGTCGCGATTCCTACTAGAATCAATCAAATGAAATTTCTCTTCATTCAATCAAACGATACTTGACTTTTAATTTTAAGAAGATTGAACTTCATTCTCTTACCAGTAAGCCATGTATTAATCTGTTCGTTGCAATTCAACTTGACCTCTATTTGATTGTAAGTGGTTCGATCTATTGGTTTTGCTTAATCTGATTATTTTTACGCGCAAGCGAATTATTGAAATAAAATTGAAACCATATGTTAGTCCCAAAATGACCTAGTTTGTGTCGAGTGGACGTTAAACTCCCTCTCTCTCTCTCTCTGATTATCCTTCCTTTGATTTGATTGTCAGTTGTACGATTCAGTTTTTTCTTCTCGATATAGCTGATTATTTTTCCTTTGATTTGATTGTCAGTTGTACGATTTAGTGTTTTTTTCTCGATATAGCTGTGTTTCATTCGAATAATGTCAATGGATATCAGGCTTAAATATTCCCGTTCTTGCTTAGGTATGGACAGAGGCTCAGTCTGGAATTGGAGCGGTTAATTTTATTACTGGAATGGGCGGATTTCTCCAAGCTGTCCTGTTTGGTTATGGTGGAGTACGTCTGCGCGTAGAAAAGTTAGAATTTGATCCGGAAATAATTCCTGGTACATCTGGAATGCGATTGGTCGGATTGGATTATCTTGGTAACTCACTGAATATTGACGTATATAAAGAAGTTATCAAAATTGTCAAAACTAAAGCGTCAGAACATACTATCGATTTGGTGACATCTGATAGTAAAACCAAGTTTATTCTAGTTAGCGGTAAGATATTTTTATTGAACAACTTTTAATACTCTACTTAGCTATCATCAAAGCACAATCCTGTAGAGAAACAGGAGTTTTAAAGGCACTTCATTACTATGATTATGCAGGCGAACATGCTCATTGTCACATACAAGAGTGGTTTGTTAATGTTGTGTTGGGGTGTTTATTCTAGGATTGCCCTGGATTGGTTTAACTATAAAGAGTCTATCGAAACAAGCATCCAAATAAAACTTCACCCAATCCCAAGAGTCAATCAAAACAAACACCCATCACAGAGCACTCTGTGCACCCATCCTGAAGTTCGCCCAATCCCAGAAAGCTATAGGGCTAAGACCTTTTATTAACAAGGGAAACAACTCTATGTACCATAATGGTTTTTAGAAGGCTTCAGACCACATTTAAGTCATTAGTATTAATTTACTTTGTTAAATTTAAAGTAGAATAGTGAGCAAGTAATAGGGGCTATATATGACATTAATTATGATGTGTCTTATGGTCTACAGCCTCTACAGCGCCTGTGTAATGCCTAGTTCACAACCCGCAGGACGTGTTTTAGCACACTCGGATCGTAGAGTTTGGCAGCACACAAATTGTCAAGCATAAAGTGTCAACGAAATCAAAGAAGTTTGAATTCAAAATTAAAGGGATTTAATGAATAAAAAAGTTACAAAACAAGTTTCGGTACTATAGGATTTACAATCACTTCAATTGCAAGAGCATACGACACACCTGTGCTTGCCTACTCCATGATCAAACACGATAGCAGATGGCTTCCATCTTGTTTACTGACGGTACTACTTATTTTAAGACAGACTCGGCTTTCCAATTTATAATATCTACGTCATTGGGGATTTCCAATTTATACTCACTGGTTGCTATGACCCGCTATGGCGTTGTCTAGAAACGCGCGTGCTCGCGTTAGTTTAAAATTTTTGCTATACGTTTAACATGGACTATTTGATGTAATTTGCCTGATTTGATTTGGCCCCATTTCCATAAATTTAGGTTGTTTTTTAGAAATTTTTAGCAAATGTTAATCTTAGGTGTTTTTTAATTCTAGCCGAAGTAAATTTTTTTACAATTTATAGCGAGTTAAGTTATCGTCTCTAAGAGGCGGGCGTAGTATTTTAAATGGCGGCCATTTGCCATCATGTGTATTCTTGAAGTAGGTACACATGATGTAATCGTATGTTGCAAGAGTAGATGGAATGTCGAAATGACGGACGTGTAAGAACTTTGAAGTTGTAATCTTTGTTATTTTTCTGCACTTTAGAGTGATGGGTTGTTATATCTATTTCCAGACAGAGAATATAAGATCAAACGTCAAGCATTTACTATTCAAGCTCTAACTATTACAGAATGTCCACTTCCAGAAGGTCGTAAACTATATTATTTCCTTTCGTTCTATTTTCTTTTCCAAAGTTTGTATGAGTAATATGTAACGCGGATCAATATATTTTCTCGTGTTCAATTATTAATTAAACATCTTACAATACACAGTTCATAATTGTTAATAAATTGTGTTGGTATTTTGTTTTAGGAAATTCGTGTCCTTATGTTATACCTAGATCTTCATGGTTTACTAGTAAAATGGAAGGTATTAGACAATCTATGGAGCCAGTAACTGAAGTGGTCATAGATCAGACCAATGACGTTTCATGTACAAATTATAAGAACTGTATAGGCCTACAACAACTACAACTAATGAAGGTCAGATATATTATATATATACAACTGGTAGTAGTTTTTTTCTTTGATGTCCATAGCAGTTATATCTCATAACAACCTCTCATGACGTCATCAGAGGTTGATATATTCGGTTCATATCAACCGCTGATGACGTCCTGACAGGTTGATATTTCATATCAACCGCTGATGACGTCATCCAAGGTCGATATATTCGGCTCATGTCAACCGCTGATAATGTAGATGATCGAAATAATACAAACAACACGGAAATAAAATTTTATTCTTTTGACAATATAAAAAAAGAGTCATGGTACAGTTTGTAGCATTCAGTAACGAAATAGACGGTGTACTTATCGGCATATTTAAATCGGTTATCCATACTCCATGTCTAAGATATCTTTCAGAATTTTCTTTCCGCCCACATTATTTCTCCACACACTGCAAGATTTGAAAGTATTTATCGCTCAAAAGTTCCTTTGTAAAGTATTTTTGGATACAGTCCACTTAAACCAGTCGGTCAAATCCTTCTCTGAACATACCTAAATTTCAATCACGGTTCATTGTCAGAAATATCGGAAAAGATTGCCTTTTGATCCAATTTTCTCCAGGCTTTGGATTGATCCTCATCATATTTGCATCCACATCTATTCCATCGTCAATATGATGACTAAAAAGGATTGATTATTCGTCTGACTTCGTTTAATGGCGACATGTAAACAAACACACGCGCAATAATACATCGGTAATTCTCGCTATTTGGCGGAAACTACCGAGCAATTATCAATCACTGTTGCCTTTTTTTAGAAGAGTCCATTAAATTTAAGGGTGAACGTTGTATATGTCAGATATAAACCTACTCTCCCTCGGATTGATATGATAGAGAACCCTTGGGCTTCGCCCGCGTGTTCTCTATCATATCAACCTCGGGTAGGTTAATATCCTATACATATACACAACTGGTAGTAGTTTTTTTCTTTGGTGTCCATAGCAGTTATATCTCATAACAACCTCTCATGACGTCATCAGAGGTTGATATATTCGGTTCATATCAACCGCTGATGACGTCCTGACAGGTTGATATTTCATATCAACCGCTGATGACGTCACCCAAGGTCGATATATTCGGCTCATATCAACCTCTGATAATGTAGATGATCGAAATAATACAAAGAACACAGAAATAAAATTTTATTCTTTTGACAATAAAAAAAGTTATGGTACAGTTTGTAGCATTCAGTAACGAAATAGACGGTGTACTTATCGGCATATTTAAATCGGTTATCCATACTCCATGTCTAATATCTCTCAGAATTTTCTTTCCGCCCACATTATTTCTCCACACACTGCAAGATTTAAAAGTATTTATCGCTCAAAAGTTCCTTTGTAAAGTGTTCTTGGATACAGTCCACTTAAACCAGTCGGTCAAATCCTTCTCTGAACATACCTAAATTTCAATCACGGTTGCCTTTTGATCCAAATTTTCTCCAGGCTTTGGATAGATCCTCATCATATTTGCATCCACATCTATTCCATCGTCAATATGATGACTAAAAAGGATTGATTATTCGTCTGACTTCGTTAAATTATCCATTTTGTTCTTGCATGCTTTCAAACACACGCGCAATATTACATCGGTAATTCTCGCTATTTGGCGGAAACTACCGAGCAATTATCCAATCACTGTTGCCTTTTTCAGAAGAGTCCATTAAATTTAAGGGTGAACGTTGTATATGTCAGATATAAACCTACTCTCCCTCGGATTGATATGATAGAGAACCCCTTGGGCTTCGCCCGCGTGTTCTCTATCATATCAACCTTGGGTAGGTTAATATCCTATACATATCTTTAAAGCCCCAATAACACTCTTGTTGTAACTAAATAATATGTCCAAATCTTCATTCTGGTCAACAAATTGTATTATTTTACAATATTCCAATTAATTGATGATATAAATTTCATCTTAACACACCTAATTTAAAAAATTGGAAAAATTCAACTAATTGATTTGAAAAGTCTAACGTAAACTTTTTCAAATGTGACTTTGATTTAAAATATTTTCGAACCCTCTGGACAAGTAAACTAGGTCGTAATGGATAATTTACACAACAGGTAGGACACTTAAACATCTAGTACTTAGAATAAGGCTATTATTTATTTTCTGGGGCTGCCAAGCCAGCAAGAGTGTTATTGTCCCTTTAAGCATTTATTAATAGCTGCTTTTTTTCTGCAAACTATAAAAATAAATACTGTATTTCAATTATTGGCCTTCGTTGATATGTACCATCTTTTCATCTACTGTTAATTTAAATACCTGTAATTAAACTTTCCGACCGTTGGTCGCGGAATGGAACTAAAGGTTCGATATATAATTGGTTTATCGTTGAAATGGACGTCACTTAAGAAAGGGCTGACAGTAGAGACGCCTTTTAAAATCCTGGCTATGGTAGCCAATAAATTCTCACATTAATCAGAGATAAGAATGCAATATCGTCACCTACGATTGCTGCGTTACTTCTTTTGCGTATCGGGTTTAAAATGAGTGATTCTTATAATTCTAGAAAACCTCGCAACTAAAGGGAGAAAACGATATTTCATATAATTTCCTGGTGGATATGTCTGGAAACGTATATGAAGGAACTGGATGGGAATACACCACAAATAAACTCACGTCACGATTGGGTATGTAGTTGATATAGACAAAATAAATAAAGAAGAAATAACATTAAATCGTTTATGATCATTCGGAGAAATAGTTTGTATTAAATTTGATTTAAATAACTTCTTTTGGCGATCCTAAACATTCCCCATTAAATGTACACAAAGTTACTGTCTTGCCTCTTTATGTTCACACAGCTACCCATGTGAATTTGAGAGTTATTCTTTTTAATTTTGTATTTTTTTCTTTATATATATATAGTTATTGGTGTATTTGGTGACTACACATGTACAGATGTTAAATTAAGAACTGTTGCCGCTATTAAAAACCAGATTAAATGTGGTATAGAAATGTAAGTACTCGTTAGTCACCATCAACCAGCTGAAATTCCAACTAGACTGACCCCGATAGAATATTTCTGGGTTCGCGAGCTGGCATGGGCCAACCGGTCTAATGAAAGCGGAGGACCAAGCAACGCCCAGCATAAGCGGGTGGGGTCAGACTAGATTCACGGGTCGCCTCCGCTACGAAAAGCTTATTTGATATTCTTTCGAATGGCTTACACGGCCTTTTGAATGGCGCGCATGCGTAAAACTCAATAATTAACGGTCTGCAATAACAGAAGAAATTACATAGTATCTGATCAAAGAGGAAATCTATTTAGTTAATAATTGCATATAAGCGCGGAAATGACAAAATGGCGCGGAACTGAGGTCTTAGACATACCAAGGAAGATCCCGTCTTCCATTAGCCCAGGTTAGGTGCAGAAGAGTAGGACGTTAAACCCCATTTCATTTCATTTCACCAAGGAAGATAATATACGCGTCAATAAGATATATCTAGAATAATATCAGAGGAGACCTGTTATATTTACTAATCAAGTTAATATGACGGCCGTAAAACTTTTAAAGAGTTTTTGTACGTTTAGTGGAGAAATATCCATGTAGTTGAAGCTTAGGTGACAAATGCCTCGATCTACTTAAAAAAATCAGAACAAAAGGAACAAGCTCTCGCGTGTCTAACGCGCTGAAACACATGTATACACTCCGTAAGCAGGTAATATTGAAATGTTAGTACTAATAAATGGAAAGTTGACTGTCGGAAAGTCGAAGTCATCTGTGTTATCGTACAATTTAACACTCAGTTTATGGCAATTGTCAAAATCGAGACGCAGATCCAAGTAGGAAGCGTAACTGTCACTGTCAGTATAACTACCACTTGCTGATATTTGTTTCCGCATTCAACAGATATTATCAATTAAGAATACCAACATCTAAAATATCTTTTTGGCGATGTGCTTGCTCTTGGAATTACTGGTTCTAAGCAACATATGTAGAATTGTAATTAATTACTAGATATTCATATTTATTATCTTAACCCGCATCGCAAAAATAACCAAAGCAATTAAATTTACGATGGTTGTCTCAAAACGACGGAAGTACGTGTATACATTAACACGACTTGTGTAAGCACCGAACTATACTGACAGATACATAAAAAAGTAACAGATGTCATGTACGAAGCAGCGGATGCTTACTGGTTCTAGATCTTGATCTCATAATTTGAGGGATTCGTGCTTAATATAACTAACAATGGGATAACATATTCAACGAACTTTAATTAAAGAGCAAAATGTTTTCAAAATCTTTCGTGTGCATATTGTTTTATTTAAAAATTTTCTCGCAGGAAGAAGATATCAAAAGGCTATGCATTAGTAAGTGGAAGACAGACTAGAAAACCTGATTGTTTAACAACAACTTGTATGGGAGATAGTCTTCTGTGTACCATCATGAAGTGGAAATACTGGGTAATTTATTAATTGTAATCAAGATCTAAATAATCTCTCATAACATTAAATTTGGGATTACACCAATCACTTATATACAATTAACGTTCAGGCAAAGTAATGTGCCAAAGCTTCATTTATCCTTTATGTCTCCCATACATTTACATATATACTATTCAAAAAAAGTAGGGGATATTTGATTTTGGGGGCATAATACTAAAATATGCAAATGACTACGAAAAAAGTCACTATAGAACCTAACAGAAGAAACATTTCCAGTTACATGTGACGCCCAAACGCACCAATGGCTACCGCATGGAATGCAGGTGATGCTTGGGATCATCATGGGGGTCCAACCCAAGATTTGCACGACTCTGACTTTGAATGTTACAGTCATTGTGGCATTGAATTCCAGGGTGGAAACATCAGTTTAATTGTTTTAGTGACCAGAAAACAAATTTTGATATGCGTCGGCTTACCCAAAATGAAAGGTTACGTGCCCTTGGCATGCTACAGATCGGCACAACACAGGCGGTTGTGGCGCGGACGATGAATGTTTCTCAGTCTGTCATAAGCAGGCTATGGTCCAGATACCGTGATACACAATCTGTACAGGACAGACCACGCTCAGGTCGACCAAGGGCGACAACTCAAGCCCAGGATCGATTTATCCGTACCTTGGCCTTGAGAAATCGTGTCATCACAGCAAATCAGATCAGCGCTCGTCTTCAAACTGACACTGGTGTGAGAGTGAGTGGCCGGACGATTCGGAATCGACTGTATAGGGGTCACCTTCGCGCCCGACGTCCTCGCGTGATCCCTTGTTTGAGAGATCTTCACATTCAGGCAAGACGTCGTTGGTGTAGGGATCGTCAACACTGGGATAATCGACGCTGGAGCAATGTGATGTTTTCAGATGAGTCAAGGTTCACTGTTGATTTTTTGGACTGACGTAGGAGGGTGTGGCGTCGTCGAAACGAGCGCTCCCAAGACGTTAACGTCATCAGACATGATCGATTTGGGGTTGGTTCTGTTATGGTGTGGGGAGGCATCACTGTTGCTGGAAGAACGGCTTTACATGTTGTTGCAGGGCGTGTCACAGGCCAGTACTACCGGGACAACATCTTGGCAGTCCATGTTGTGCCGTTCGCACGACGTCATGGCCGCCGTTTCATCTTCCAGGATGACAACGCAAGATGACACAGGGCCAGGATCGTTACAGGTTACCTCCAACAACAGAACATCACCACATTACCTTGGCCAGCACTGAGTCCCGACCTCTCCCCCATCGAGCATGTCTGGGACATGCTTGGACAGAGGTTACGTCAACGTCAACAACGTCCTGCCAATGTCCAAGAACTTGCTGCTGCGTTGCAACAGGAATGGGACAATCTGGACCAAAATGACCTTAGACGTCTCATTAGGAGTATGCCACGTCGGATCAATGCTTGTTTGGCAAACAGAGGAGGATTTACCGGTTACTGACTTTGTTGTGATGCTGTGGTAACTTTGCTGTTTGACCCCGGGTATCATTTTACCCTTATAATGGTCAGTCTGTGCCTTACTTAGTCTAACGATCATTTGGAATAAATCGATGAATGTGAACTTCATTTCATTTTTGTCATTTGTTTCTTCGTCAGTTTCATTAGGTGACTTTAATAACACTTAAAAATCAAATATCCCCTACTTTTTGTGAATAGTATATGTAATTCTCTTGTTTACTGTATATACACATGTACAACCAACACTCCATTTTAATTGACGATTTGGTGAAACTCACAGCTTGATCAGTTAAACTTGTTTTGAAATGTGAAGAAAGGCCATTAATAATAGTCAATAGGCATAGGAATCGAAATTCTATGCAAGGTAATCTTATATTTCAGAATAATACGCAGTATGATGGGACATTCGTTAAACCCAATTGTAACGGACCATGTGTCTATCCGGCTAAAGCAGAATTAAACAAAAACTCTATTTACCACGACATCAGTACAGAGCCTACAGTTTTCCAGACTAATAAGTGAGTTTTTTTTATAAACACCTCTATATCTTACCACATACACAGCACTCGCATTAAATTATCAATAATAATAAAGGTTTAAAGACCAGTATTAAATTGATTCAAATGTTTTCATATTCCGTGTTAATTTATGGTTGGTTTTATGTCCTTCGTAGGAGGATGTTTGAGGAGAGGGTGGTTGGCCCGTTCCCACTGTATCATTGAGTCAAACGTCTTGGTTTAGATTCTCCGGTTGTTCGTGACAAGGAGTAGGGACGCCTGCCCTCTCCCCGGGCTCTCCGCGTCCCCCCACCGTTATAGACCCCTAGGCGCAAACGTTTTATTGAAATAAAATTGATTGATATGTTAGTCCCGAAATGACCTAGTTTGTGTCGAGTGTGCGTTAATCCCTCTCTCATTTCATTTGCTAGTTGACAAGCACAGCTGTTTGGTCGTTCGACTGGGACGAAAAACAGTGGTCCCGTGTATACATTGGCGTGCACGTAACATATCCTCTGGAAGTTGGAATTCGATATAAGAGAAGGCCGTTGCACGGGCAACATTTCCCTCATAGCACATTGTATGGCGTCTACCCTTCTTCATTAGACAGTTAAGAAGTAGAACAGTAGGAAGTTAAACCCCATTTCATTTCATTTTCTTTTACTGGTTTGTTTTACTTAGTGACGCCTTCATCTGCTGGATCGTTTTAATTCGGGGTTCATTCTACTACGTGGTTCGGTTTACTTCGTGGCTCAAGAAGTAACGACGGATCGACTGACATGCGTGACGATAATATATCTTAGTATAGAATTAAATACTAATAACGTATTCATTGTATTTGCATATTTATTCTAATTTGTAAATTAATAAATCAATAGTAAATTATACATAACTATATAAACATAGAAAATCATGTATATTTTAAGAAACCAGTGACTGCAAGGCAGGATCCGCCCACATTTTCCAAGAGATGGATAGAGTACTAGCTCAAAACAAATGCGATTTTTTGTACAATCAGGGGCAATTATCCTGAAAGTAATGATCTGAAATGCGCAAATATCAAAAGGGACTGAGATCTTTGCGATATAAAGATATGATTTACGTTTCATTAAAATCAGATAAAAATTGTGGGACCATAATTCAGGAAGTTACGATACGATATGCGTGAATATCGAAAGGAACCAAGATCTTTGGTATATAAACATTCATTTCCAGTTTCATCAAAATCGGCAGTTTTGGTCCGATTTTCACGAAATTCAAACTCAATCAAAATTACGATGTAACAGTAATATATTCGAATGTATTTTTAAGGGTTATAAACATGCATTTCAAATTTCATTAAAATTGCGACCTCGTGAGGGTCCACAGCTTTGATATACCAGACGTTTACACTATTTGCGTACGAGAGGCGGCGATTTTGTCCGGCAGTTTTTGTCGGATTTTCACACGTAAGAGTGATGTATTCAAACTGTTTTTTTTAAATCGGAATAAAATTGTGACCTCTATTCAAACGTTTTTTTTTAGGATCCACAAGCTAAAAAATGTGATCTTTTGAACAATAAGGGACCATAATTCAGGAAATTACGGTCCGATATCGGCAAATATCGAAAGGAACCAAGATTTAAACAAAAAATTGTGACCTCTATAGGGTCTACCAGCTAAAAACGCGATTTTTCGTACAATCAGGGGCATAATATTTGAATTTGCAGTCCGATACATGCCATTATCGAAAGAAACCGAGATCTTGGGGTGATAGATCTATATTTCAAGTTTCGTTGAAATCGGATGAAAATTGTGACCTGTTTGCTATTCACAAACAATTGTGGACGGACAGGCGAACAGGGGCGAGGACAATAAACGTCCACCTGAAATACTACTATTGTTAAAAGGTGAAGGCAAATTGTAGATTATAAGATGCAGTTATTGTTGTAAAATTAGCAATCCATAAATAGGGTTGTTTTTAATAGATACTAAAATAGAAATTAATATAATGGCTACGATATACAATTTACTGAAAATGGTCGAGTTTCAAAATACGAATAACGGTATTATAAAGAGACAACATGCGACAAAAGTAAGGGGATTAGATGATTGCAGACAGAAATTTTAGGTAAACTTCAAATGGTCAACAAGATACGTCAGGATTAAATCATAAGAAAATGGTAAGGCGTGAAAAAAAAAAAAAAATAAATAAAATAAAATCCAATGAAATAAGGTTAACAAGTACCAGCATGTTTGGTAAGAGTATTTCTATTTGAAGACCTTCGACGGACGATTAAAAAAGCAGTCTAAAGTCAAAATACGTTTCTCTAATTAATAATTTATATTATTCAAATAGAGATGTGTGGTAATATATCGAATATGTTCAAGTTAAACATGTAAATAGATCTGTCTCTATCTACATAGTTTGACTTGAACATAATCAGTATAGTAAGTAAAAAATCATAATTAATCGGAAATAAGATATAGATCTCTATTTTAATAAATGAATAGATCTATCTCTATTCATATTATTAAAACAGAGATTTACTGTAATAATATATGAATATGTTCAAGTTTAACATGTAAATAGATCTATCTCTATCCACATAGTTTGACTTGAACATAATCAATATTTTATTGTTTGAAATTAGAAAAAATTAAGATTTATCGGAAATAAGATATAATCTCTATTTTAATAAATGAATAGATCTATCTCTATTCATATTATCAAACTAGAGATTTTTTGTAATAATATATGAATATGTTCAAGTTAAACATGTAAATAGATCTGTCTCTATTCACATAGTTTTACTTGAACATAATCAATATTCTATTGTTTGAAATTAGAAAAAATTAAAATTTATCGGAAATAAGATATAATCTCTATTTTAATAAATGAATAGATCTATCTCTATTCATATTATCAAACTAGAGATTTTTTGTAATAATATATGAATATGTTCAAGTTAAACATGTAAATAGATCTGTCTCTATCCACATAGTTTGACTTGAACATAATCAATATATTCTATTGTTTGAAATTAGAAAAAAATATCGGAAATAAGATATTAATCTCTATTTCAATAAATGAATAGATCTATCTCTATTCATATTATTAAAATAGAGATTTATTGTAATAATATATGTATATGTTCAAGTTAAACATGTAAATAGATCTGTCTCTATTCACATAGTTTGACTTGAACATAATCAGTATATTCTATTGTTTGAAATTAGAAAAAAATTTATCGGAAATAAGATATTAATCTCTATTTTAATAAATGAATAGATCTATCTCTATTCATATTATTAAAATAGAGATTTATTGTAATAATATATGAATACGTTCAAGTTAAACATGTAAATAGATCTGTCTCTATTCACATAGTTTGACTTGAACATAATCAGTATATTTTATAAAGACAAAAGGGCAAAAGGCATATTGGTAAAATAATTATTCAAATCGAATTATCCTGACGCTAGTTACGACCATTTGAAGTTTACATTAGTTTTTAGCGTACTGAATGTTATTGATTTAAAATTTTACTTAATTTTTAATGTTGCCTCTTTAAATGAAATTAAACAATAACTGCACCTTATAATTGTACATAGAATTTAGATTGTTTAAATAAATAAATAAATAAATAAATAAATAAATAAAATATAAATTATTCCTCTGTATTCTTGAAGCATATTAACATGTGTAAAATGTTTTTTCTTCTGCTTGTTTTCTCTGCAATATATAAATTAAAGAACAATACATCTCTTAGAACATTTTACGTTGTTGTTGGGCTTTTGTTGGTTTTTATTAAACATCCAGTTTTATAAGCTTGATTCTTAATTGTATATTAACATTAATACGCTTGTGTGTACACATATTTACAAATATTTATAGCAATGGATTAAGGCGGAGAATATATAACTTCGTCTCCACACACGGGCTGCTTGTCCATAAATTTATCAAGTGAGGTTTGAATACAGACAACCACTGTTTGGAATAATATCAATAGACTTCTTCCTTTTACCCACGCTGATAGGGTTATCAGCTGAACGTTTAATACTTTGACGACGTGGAACATTATTGTAGAGATTTAGAATGAATTATGTGTGGAAATATTTCTACCTTTTTGTGCTTTGATACTCTTCACACGGGTGTGTGACGTGTCTTTTTTAAGACCGATTATCTGAAATTAAATAACATTGAATTTTGATAGACTATTCTGACATGCACGATACTACATTGTGGTTCTAGAGACAATTCTGATACTTTTTTTTATTCAGGTTGTCGCTTACTTCATCAGGAACGATATGTGGGTGATATATACTATCAGTGTTGGACAATATGTTTTTGTTTTGGGGTAAAGGTCGAGATTTTAATTCAGTATATAATATGAGATCTTTCTGTCTGATTGATATTTGTATTTCTCAGTTTTTGCTTTTAAGAAATGATTCTGTTTGAATAAATTACGTCACGGGTTCTAGTAATCGGTTTGGGGTCAATATGTAACATAAGAAACTTACCATTAAAAATCTGTTGAAGAAGGTGACTTTTTGATCTATAAGAAAAAAGAGGTAATTTATGTATAACGTTTTATTGACGGGTGATAAAACTGCTAGATCTATAGCTTGACTCTACTGGATTCAAAACGTCTTTGAATTTAGCAATATTTTGCTGGTTTTATGTGATATTATAAAGGTGTTAAACTTCTAAGGTCTTTTTATACATGTACCTATAAGTTAACAAGTCGACTTATTCTAAAGGAAGTTTAAACAAACAGCCGAAGTGCCGTTTCCCCAAACTAACAACTAACAACTTAAAAAAGTACGTAAAATTTTCCCCGCGTAAAATCAATTTATTTGATCTAAATCTATTGGGCGGAATTTCATTATATATTTTTCTAGGTTGGGAAATCGTTTGTATTTATGTTTGTCATATCAATTTAACTTATACTCATAAGTGGGAATGGTTTAGTATAACAATTGGAATTTTACCAGGTGTAGGTGTCCCTTCTTCTCTGTCTTCATTGACACCTTCTGTTGATTTTTCTGGATAAAATATAAAAGTAACAAATTTGGCGTTTTTTCATAAAAAAAAATAAACATGTTCAAACACTGAGCACAAACATACTAGTCATAAAATGGAGGTTTGGTATCATACTTTACTGCGCCAAACGGACTAATAAAGGTGAACTCTGACACCTACGTAATTATTTAAAAATACAACACGTGACAAAAATTTATTATTAAGTCTGATTTATGATTTCAAAAATATTTGACTTACATAACAAACACAGTTGCATTTAATCGCATGTCATATATATAACTGTATAATTAGTGTTTAAATATTCTGATAATTAACGGGGTGGTCATCATATTTCAAGTTACGGAACCTCTATTGTCAGTATTTCATGTACATAGTTCAAACATCAAAGTACTCCTCACACGAAAACCTTTAACATAATGTGGTGTCAGTCAGGAATAATATGTCATTTTATCATAATTTATTACCCATTATTTGGGATGATTCTTCATCCACGTCTGCCTCTTGGCTTTCTACTTTCTCCACTTTTTCCTCCTCTTTCACATCTTCTTTTTTTCCAAACTCTTCTTCACCTTTTGCATCTTTTTCTGTTAATTATTAAAATATTGTTCACAATTATTAAGATATATAAATTAAAAGGTAAAATTAATTACTGTATAGCGAAAAAATATAACTATATTATATGTAAAAATAAACAATGAAACTGAATGAAACTGAGTAATTTTGTCTCTAAGTGTAAGACAACGGGATGATCACCACTTCCGATGACCACAGAGAATTGATTTAATGATGTCTATTTTTTTTATTCTTATTGTTGAATCAGATTTAGCTCGTGCATAATACATGTTTAATAAATACAACGAAAAGAACAACCCATTAAAGAGATCAAATGTTAAAGTTCATACATCTGTCATTTGTAAAGTTCGGTGCTGCATGGCCGAATGATCTAAAAATTGCGATTGAGATCATAAGATCTGTCAATCAGCCTGGGTTTCGATTCGCCGCTTGTACGTGACAAGGAATGGAATCACCTGCTCAACCAAGCGAATTATTGAAATAAAATTAAAACCATATGTTAGTCCTACACCCCATCCTCTCACTCTCTCTTATTATACCCCGATATTAAAATTTAGACTAATTCTGCAATTATATTGTCCAGATAAAACTGAAACGAAAATATTAATTTGTTCTTGAAACTATTTTTAAATATTTTTACACAAATAAATGAAAGACTATTAGTTGCGCAATTTATTTTTTACCTTTATTTTTAATAGATAATTCGAGTTCCCGAATTCTGGAGTCCAGGAGGTTCTCTGAAATGAAAAATACACAATTTGTATTAAATAAGAATGGATAGAAAGATCATAACTGTAGAAAGTATGAATGAAACTGAACGTAATATGGTCACCTTTGCTTATGGCTTCTTGGGGCCTTTCTTCGGGGACAATTTCGGGATGGTCCCCACAACCATCTTCTAAATCATGAAGTACTAAAGCCATCTATAAAAGAGAAAAATAATTCAATTAACGTTATATTACTTCGAAGAAATAAGATGTTTCAGGCCTGATCTTATACGTCTTAATAATCAATAACGCGGCTATTATCATTACTGTTTTATTCTAGGGAGGGGTATAATCATTGACGTTTTATTAACGAAAAGAAACAGGAAAAGAAACCTTATGAACACCAATGTCAAGTCGAATCCACGCTGGACAGTCCCGAGGAATGTTTTCGGTCAAAACTGGGATGCGGAATCGAAGTCGGCGTTGCCTGGTTAGTGAACCAGCACCATGCTCACTCAGCCACTCAATCGTGTGCAAAGCTAGGCCAGATTTTCTAAAGGGCCTAATTTAAAGAAAATATACATTGTGTATGCTTTAAATTGACTATCTTATGATATTAAGTTATCAAAACATATACTCACATCCTTGGTTTTGTGATTTTAATCTAGAACTACTAGAAGTAGAATCAAAAATCAGTACTGTTAACAAGGCGACGCGCAGATAGGCATTGTGACGTCACAGCGCAATAATCCATTTGCGCACGTTCGTTATTTTTGTCAAATTTGATAAATGCATTTATTTTTATTTCCTAAAAAAGAAATTTCAGTGTAAAGTCAAATCATTTGTCTATTTACGGTATAGGAAATATGACTCATAAGACTTTGTATTTGGAATAGAATGAGGTTTCAACAATTTTCATGATTTTTATGGGGACAGACAGTGCCTGACTACACAAGTAGGCTACGCGCAAAAGGGAGGGGGATCTTCCCTCAGGAAAATTTTGAAAATTGACAACCGCAAACCCATTTTCCAAGCATTTCAGACCAAAGCAGAAAAAGGCAAATTTTTGATTTCCTGATACAATTAGATATCATCATTAGATGAATTTGAAAATTCTCTTGAGTGTCAAAAACTAAAACCTTTTATTCTCCTTGGGCACCGTCCTTTCTTTCTCTTTTCTTTTCTTTTTTTTTTTTATCTTTTTCCTCTTTTCAATTTATTGGCTTAGGCCCACTTTTTTAAATGAGCTTAGGCCCACCTGTCCGGCACTTGGGAAAGATATACTGTAAAGGGTTCTTTTAACAGTCAATTTTTATAAGAATCAGCACTTAACCTTAAGCATGACCCCTTCAGATTTGTCCGAAATTTTATTTGTGTTTTTTCATGTTTATAACTGGGATAGACTCATAGTAATGTACCATGTGTCTTTCCGGCTAAAACAAAATTGAACAAATACGCTATTTACCATCAGTACAGAGCCTACAGAATTCCAGGAGTTTTTTTTTCATAAACACCTCTATATCTTACCACATACGCAACACTCACATTAAATTATTCATTATACAGGCATGATTTTGACTCCTCCCGGAAATAACAGAAAAAAAACCCAGTCACCAAAGGCATTGGCGTCCCGCTTCGCTAGGGGGTTCCGGCATACCCCGCGCAGTGTTTCTTTTGATTAGAACTAATCCCACTACTCACTGCTGTAAAGAGCGAACATTCTTGTTCTTAATTATGATTGGTCAGTAGTCCCATTAACAACCAGTAGCTGACAGCGTGACAAAGGCTTTACCTTTAAAACAAAGTGCCAAATTGGACCGAACATGTTTACATAACGTTACGTCATGGCTCACGATTTTATTATGCCCAATTAACCAGTGCATAGCAGAATATTGCAGTAAAACTAATTGTGTGACAAAACGAGGCTATCAAATCGATTAAAATATAAACAATACTGTTGGGAATATGGGGTTCCGGGGGCATGCCGGAAAATTTTGTACAGTTTAACTTGCAATGGTGCATACTGGAGATACTTTTGGGTCAGAATTTTAGTAGCAGTATACTCAAGTGGTACATCAATAATAAAGGGTTAAAGACCAGTATTAAATTGGTTCAAATGTATTCATATTCCATGTTAATTAATGGTTGGCTCTATATACTTCGTCATTCGTTTAACTAGGTTGGGGTTTGGATGGCCGAATGGTTAGCGCGTTCGCGTCGGGCCCGTAGCCAGCTCGTAAAATTTGGTGGGGCTATTGAATTTTTTGAAAGGGCCGAGGACATTGCCGGCCACAGCGAAGCGGCGAAGGAGCGAGCTAGGGCGGATATGGAAGACCAAACAGCTCTTTATTCAGTGTTCTTAGTTCTAAATTCACAGTCCTTAATTCTTACTTCTTCATTTGTTGTCGTATGTCGACATTTGTACACTAAAATTAACATTTGAATCTCAAAATCAATATTTGTTTCACAAATCAGACATTTGTCATAACAGATTTGTAAATGGTTTTTCAGAAAATCAAAAAAATTGTCTATATTTACATTTCATCAGAAAAATACAACAAAAAACAAATATCGAACAACAAATTTCAAAATGCAAATCTCCAAATAAACAAATCTTGCTAAACATTTCTCTAAAAATATTTCTCTAAAAACTTTTCTTCAAAAACATTTCTCCAAATACATTTCTCCAAAAACATTTCTCGAACAACAAATTTCAAAATGCAAATCTCCAAATATACAAATCTTGCTAAACATTTCTCTAAAAATATTTCTCTAAAAACTTTTCTTCAAAAACATTTCTCCAAAAACATT
This sequence comes from Patella ulyssiponensis, assembly GCA_963678685.1. Taxonomy (NCBI): domain Eukaryota; kingdom Metazoa; phylum Mollusca; class Gastropoda; family Patellidae; genus Patella; species Patella ulyssiponensis. The sequence continues at coordinate 22,647,375 of OY783230.1, read as the reverse complement.
TCTCAAAATTCATCGAACTGGACATTAGAAATCAACCGGGCATAAAATAAGTCACCATACAATAATGGGAATCAAGTATAAGCACTTGTACAATAAGAACAATCGCTCAGTGACCGCGACGCTAGTGAAACGATCCCTGGGCAGTTGGAATTCGATATAAGAATAGGCCGTAGCGCTGCTGTCCGGGAAAAATTTCCCCTTACAGGACACTGTATGGCGTATGTCCGTCTTCATTAGCCCAGTTTATGAGCAGAACAGTAGGATGTTAAACCCATTTCATTTCATTTCTCTAGTGAAACCACATGCGTAGAACGGCTAATCGGACCGGGCCTTCGATAACGAAAATAAGTTGAAAGTAGTCTATTTTCAGAAATTAGGCTTTGTCTGATAGCGACATATTTCTTTGTTCAAAGAGAGGGAGAAACCACTCGACACAACTAAGTCATTTCGAGACTAGCACATGGTTCAATTTTATTTCAATAATTAGCTTGCGCGTAGGGGTCTTTAGCATTGGGAGGAAACCGGAGGCTCCGCAAAAAACCCACGTACTCCTCGACACGTACACCGAAACCACGCCAGTTGACTCAATAACAGACCTTATGGTACAGCGCGTACGTGCTATTCATTAGACCATAAAACCCCCCTTTTTTGCTCAAACTAAATCATGTTTTCATGAATGTGCCTGGGAATAAGTTCATACATATTTTCCGGCGTTATTTCCCCTTGTCAGTGATGCAGGACCGAGGGCCTAATAAGGACAGCTGTGTAGTCGTTCGGATGGGACGAAAAATCGAGGCCCCGTGTATACATTGACGTGCACGTAAAATATCCCTTGACAGTTGAAATTCCATATAAGAGTAGGCCGTGGTGTCACTGTCCGTGCAAAATTGCCCTCATAATACACTGTATAGCCTATACCCGTCTTCATCGCCCCAGTTCGGAGCAGAATAGTAGGACGTTAAACTCTGTTTCCTTTCATTTCATTTATTAAGTGAGGGGAGGTGGCGGGGATTTAGATCTTAAAAAACGATCTCAATAAGACATTCTCGATATTTGTTTATATACTACTGGAAAGTATATTTTTTGCTCGCTACAAAATGTAAATTTATATTTACATAACTTACAAAAAGAAAAAAAAAATGGCACTAACAAATGAGAAGGGGGGGGGGGTGTATTTAACGTTAAAATACCGGCCATGACACGAAATGCAAGATATCGGGTTGCACACAATTAAGAAGGTCCGAGTACATTTTTAAAATTGTAAAATATTTTCTGACATATACACATACATGTAGGCGTAGGAGCTCAAAGTAATTCAGGGGGGCATAAGAGAAAATTGCCCGAAATCAATATAATATAATCAATATAGTATATATATCGAAATCAATATGCTCAATATCAATAGTATATTATATTGATTATATATAATCAATATATACTATTCAAAAAAAGTAGGGGATATTTGATTTTGGGGGCATAATACTAAAATATGCAAATGACTACGAAAAAAGTCACTATAGAACCTAACAGAAGAAACATTTCCAGTTACATGTGACGCCCAAACGCACCAATAGCTACCGCATGGAATGCAGGTGATGCTTGGGATCATCATGGGGGTCCAACCCAAGATTTGCACGACTCTGACTTTGAATGTTACAGTCATTGTGGCATTGAATTCCAGGGTGGAAACATCAGTTTAATTGTTTTAGTGACCAGAAAACAAATTTTGATATGCGTCGGCTTACCCAAAATAAAAGGTTACGTGCCCTGGGCATGCTACAGATCGGCACAACACAGGCGGTTGTGGCGCGGACGATGAATGTTTCTCAGTCTGTCATAAGCAGGCTATGGTCCAGATACCGTGATACACAATCTGTACAGGACAGACCACGCTCATGGTCGACCAAGGGCGACAACTCAAGCCCAGGATCGATTTATCCGTATCTTGGCCTTGAGAAATCGTGTCATCACAGCAAATCAGATCAGCGCTCGTCTTCAAACAGACACTGGTGTGAGAGTGAGTGGCCAGACGATTCGGAATCGACTGCATAGGGGTCACCTTCGCGCCCGACGTCCTCGCGTGATCCCTTGTTTGAGAGATCATCACATTCAGGCAAGACGTCGTTGGTGTAGGGATCGTCAACACTGAGATAATCGACGCTGGAGCAATGTGATTTTTTCAGGTGAGTCAAGGTTCACTGTTGATTTTTAGGACAGACGTAGGAGGGTGTGGCGTCGTCGAAACGAGCGCTTCCAAGACGTTAACGTCATCAGACATGATCGATTTGGGGGTGGTTCTGTTATGGTGTGGGGAGGCATCACTGTTGCTGGAAGAACGGCTTTAAATGTTGTTGCAGGGCGTGTTACAGGCCAGTACTACCGGGACAACATCTTGGCAGTCCACGTTGTGCCGTTCGTACGACGTCATGACCGCGTTTCATCTTCCAGGATGACAACGCAAGATGTCACAAGGCCAGGATCGTTACAGGTTACCTCCAACAACAGAACATCACCACATTACCTTGGCCAGCACTGAGTCCCGACCTCTCCCCCATCGAGCATGTCTGGGACATGCTTGGACAGAGGTTACGTCAACGTCAACAACGTCCTGCCAATGTCCAAGAACTTGCTGCTGCGTTGCAACAGGAATGGGACAATCTGGGACAATCTGGACCAAAATGACCTTAGACGTCTCATTAGGAGTATGCCACGTCGGATAAATGCTTGTTTGGCAAACAGAGGAGGATTTACCCGTTACTGACTTTGTTGTGATGCTGTGGTAACTTTGCTGTTTGACCCCGGGTATCATTTTACCCTTATAATGGTCAGTCTGTGCCTTACTTAGTCTAACGATCATTTGGAATAAATCGATGAATGTGAACTTCATTTCATTTTGTCATGTTTCTTCGTCAGTTTCATTAGGTGACTTTAATAACACTTAAAAATCAAATATCCCCTACTTTTTTTGAATAGTATAATATAATTTTTCGGGCATACCTATCATAAAAGAGCTTCGGGCATATTTTCGGACATGCAGTGGACAAGAAAAAGACGGGAAAATACTTTTCGGGCAGTGTGGATCTCATAGAAATAAGTTAGTTATATTTTTTCTCTAAATGTTAATAGAAAAAAAAGGTCGTCGAATTTTTCATTGCCCGAAAATAAATTTTTTGTGGGGGCAAATGCCCCCCCTGCCCCCGGCTCCTACGCCTACGCATATACATGATTTAGAGGAGATAAACTCCTCTTTCATTGGTCCAATGACATATGTCTACTTTCAATTAATTTTATTTTATGCTCGATCATATTAACCAATCTATTTATATATAAAAACATTACATGCACGTGATTTCATTAAAGTCACGGTCATTGTACGATTTTACTTGTATGCTTGCTCGATTCTTCTTTATTGTATGCCAGGTTGATTTCTAATTTTCCGGTTCGATGAATTTCGAGAAATGTTTTTGGAGAAATGCATTTGGAGAAATGTTTTTGAAGAAAATGTTTTTGGAGAAATGTTTTTACAGAAATGTTTTGCAAGATTTGTGTTTGAAGATTTGTATTTTAAAATTTGTTGTTCGATATTTGTTCTTCGTTGTATTTTTCTGATGAAATGTAAATATATAGACTAATTTTTTGATTTTCTAAAAAAAATATCTTATATTAAAATACATTTAACAAATCTGATATGACAAATGTCTGATATTGATTTTAAGATACAAATGTTAATTTTAGTGTACAAATTTCGAAATACGACAATAAATGAAGATGTAAGAATTAAGGACTATGAATTTAGAACTAAGAACTAAGAACACTGAATAAAGAGCTGTTTGGTCTTCCATAGAGCGGGGAGTCTTGGAGTCCCCCTCCCACCCAGTTGTTGAAAATTCTGGTGCTATCTCCTCGCATCTGAGTGCATTCTTGGGCCTCAGATTGAAGTGCCAGGGTTTTATGGCTGAATTTTCTAAAATTTCTTTTTTCGACTCCTCCCGTCGATATCATCTTGAGGGTAGTACAGCGTGTCTTTTGATTTACGCGGAGAACTCTATGCCGGGCAATACAACTGTAGCATCAAATTCCAAGTGAACTATAGGTATTTTATAGGCTGCACAATAGGCACCTTATGTTAGACACAATAGTCACCTACATTTTTGGGGCACGCAGGCACCCTACATAGGGTGTAGACAAATGCAAACATTTGAACCGGCGCCTTGTAGGAGAAAAAATAAACCATGGCTTCTTTTAAACCCGTAACTCAAGTATAAAAGGCCAGTTCCCAGGAAAAAGGCGATAAATAAAGCGTCTGGTACCATCAAGAGCTCGAGCTAATTTTGAACCATTTTTCTTCCTATAGCGTGCAGTTTGAAGTTCTGCCAGTGAATGTGGCAACACTGGACACGAGTCGGATGCTATAGGCCGGTAGAGCTACGCGAAACGAGAGGAGCCGCGAGTACACGTGTTCAGTGACAGTATAACACAAACACACCTGACAGTAGTTATGTACAAAGCACGTATGATATCCGGACAAGAGGATCAGGAGGAGGTGATGATGACAGGCAGGCCTCGGGTCGCCTACCACTACTCCTAAAAAAATCATTATTGTCGGCGAAAAATTTGGGGAAAGGGGGTGGGGGTGGGGGGTCTTATTGACTTGGGGGGGGGGGGGGGGCTTAGTCACCCTATAGCCACTCTGTGGCTACGGGCCCGGTTCGCGCTAAATCAAAAGGCCTGTCATCGAGTTAACTGGCATGGCAGTTTCTCCGGTTGCACAAGGAGTAGGATCGCTTGCCCACCCTCGTGGGTTTTCTCCGCCCCCCCCCCCCCACCGTTATAGACCCCCTGGCGCAAGCGTTTTATTGAAATACAATCGAATCATGTTAGACCCGAAATGACCTAGTCTCTCTCGAGTGGACGTTAAACCCTCTCTCTCATTGCTTTTGCTAGTTGACAAGGACAGCTGCTTAGTCGTTCGGATGGACGAAAAACCGAGGTTCCGTATACACATGGGCGTGCACATAAAAGATCCCTTGGAAGTTGGAATTCGATATAAGAGTAGGCCGTAGCACCGCTGCACGGGCAACATTTCCCCCATACAACATTGTATGGCGTCTGTCCGTCTTCATTAGCAAGTTAAGAAGTAGAACAGTAGGAAGTTAAACCCCATTTCATTCCATTTTCTTTTACTGGTTTGTTTTACTTAGTGACGCCTTCATCTGCTGGATCGTTTTAATTCGGGGTTCATTCTACTGCTTGGTTCGGTTTACTTCGTGGCTCAAAAAGTAACGACGGATCGACTGACATGCGTGACGATAATATATCTTAGTATAGAATTAAATACTAATAACGTATTCATTGTATTTGCATTTTTATTCTAATTTGTAAATTAATAAATCAATAGTAAATTATACATAACTATATAAACATAGAAAATCATGTATATTTTAAGAAACCAGTGACTGCAAGGCAAGATCCGCCCACATTTTCCAAGAGATGGATAGAGTACTAGCTCAAAACAAATGCGATTTTTTGTACAATCAGGGGCAATTATCCTGAAAGTAATGATCTGAAATGCGCAAATATCAAAAGGGACTGAGATCTTTGCGATATAAAGATATGATTTACGTTTCATTAAAATCAGATACAAATTGTGGGACCATAATTCAGTAAGTTACGATACGATATGCGTGAATATCGAAAGGAACCAAGATCTTTGGTATATAAACATTCATTTCCAGTTTCATCAAAATCGGCAGTTTTGGTCCGATTTTCACGAAATTCAAACTCAATCAAAATTACGATGTAACAGTAATATATTCGAATGTATTTTTAAGGGTTATAAACATGCATTTCAAATTTCATTAAAATTGCGACCTCGTGAGGGTCCACAGCTTTGATATACCAGACGTTTACACTATTTGCATACGACAGGCGGCGATTTTATCCGGCAGTTTATGTCGGATTTTCACATGTAAGAGTGATGTATTCAAACTGTTTTTTTAAATCAGAATAAAATTGTGACCTCTATTCAAACGTTTTTCTTTAGGATCCACAATAAGGGACCATAATTCTGGAAATTACGGTCCGATATCGGCAAATATCGAAAGGAACCAAGATTTAAACAAAATCAGATAAAAAATTGTGACCTCTATAGGGTCTACTAGCTAAAACGCGATTTTTCGTACAATCAGGGGCATAATCCTTGAAGTTGCAGTCCGATACATGCCATTATCGAAAGGAACCGAGATTTTGGGGTGACAGGCCTATATTTCAAGTTTTGTTGAAATTGGATGAAAATTGTGACCTGTTTGCTATTCACAAACAATTGTGGACGGACAGGCGAACAGGGGCGAGGACAATAAACGTCCACGTGCAAATGAGGGCGTATAAAAAATATAATAAATACTATTGTTAAAAGGTGAAGGCAAATTGTAGATTATAAGATGCAGTTATTGTTGTAAAAATCTATAAAAAGGGTTGTTTTTAATAGATACTAAAATAGAAATTAATATAATGGCTACTATATATACAATTTACTGAAAATGATCGAGTATTATAAAAAGACAACATGCGACAAAGGAGCAAAGTAAGGGGATTAGATGATTGCAGACAGAAATTTTAGGTAAACTTCAAATGGTCAACAAGATACGTCAGGATTAAATCATAAAAAAATGGTAAGGCGTGAAAAAAATAAAATAAAAAAATAAAATAAAATCCAATGAAATAAGGTTAACAAGTACCAGCATGTTTGGTAAGAGTATTTCTATTTGAAGACCTTCGACGGACGATTAAAAAAGCAGTCTAAAGTCAAAATACGTTTCTCTAATTAATAATTTATATTATTCAAATAGAGATGTGTGGTAATATATCGAATATGTTCAAGTTAAACATGTAAATAGATCTGTCTCTATCTACATAGTTTGACTTGAACATAATGAGTATAGTAAGTAAAAAATCATAATTAATCGGAAATAAGATATTGATCTCTATTTTAATAAATGAATAGATCTATCTCTATTCATATTATTAAAACAGAGATTTACTGTAATAATATATGAATATGTTCAAGTTTAACATGTAAATAGATCTGTCTCTATCCACATAGTTTGACTTGAACATAATCAATATTCTATTGTTTGAAATTAGAAAAAATTAAAATTTATCGGAAATAAGATATAATCTCTATTTTAATAAATGAATAGATCAATCTCTATTCATATTATCAAACTAGAGATTTTTTGTAATAATATATGAATATGTTCAAGTTAAACATGTAAATAGATCTGTCTCTATTCACATAGTTTTACTTGAACATAATCAATATTCTATTGTTCGAAATTAGAAAAAATTAAAATTTATCGGAAATAAGATATAATCTCTATTTTAATAAATGAATAGATCTATCTCTATTCATATTATCAAACTAGAGATTTTTTGTAATAATATATGAATATGTTCAAGTTAAACATGTAAATAGATCTGTCTCTATCCACATAGTTTGACTTGAACATAATCAATATATTCTATTGTTTGAAATTAGAAAAAAATAAAAAATTATCGGAAATAAGATATTAATCTCTATTTCAATAAATGAATAGATCTATCTCTATTCATATTATTAAAATAGAGATTTATTGTAATAATATATGAATATGTTCAAGTTAAACATGTAAATAGATCTGTCTCTATTCACATAGTTGGACTTGAACATAATCAGTATATTCTATTGTTTGAAATTAGAAAAAAAATTATCGGAAATAAGATATTAATCTCTATTTTAATAAATGAATAGATCTATCTCTATTCATATTATTAAAATAGAGATTTATTGTAATAATATATGAATACGTTCAAGTTAAACATGTAAATAGATCTGTCTCTATTCACATAGTTTGACTTGAACATAATCAGTATATTTTATAAAGACAAAAGGGCAAAAGGCATATTGGTAAAATAATTATTCAAATCGAATTATCCTGACGCTAGTTACGACCATTTGAAGTTTACATTAGTTTTTGGCGTACTGAATGTTATTGATTTAAAATTTTACTTAATTTTTAATGTTGCCTCTTTAAATGAAATTAAACAATAACTGCATCTTATAATTGTACATAGAATTTAGATTGTTTAAATAAATAAATAAATAAATAAATAAATAAATAAATAAATAAATAAATAAAATATAAATTATTCCTCTGTATTCTTGAAGCATATTAACATGTGTAAAATGTTTTTTCTTCTGCTTGTTTTCTCTGCAATATATAAATTAAAGAACAATACATCTCTTAGAACATTTTACGTTGTTGTTGGGCTTTTGTTGGTTTTTATTAAATATCCAGTTTTATAAGCTTGATTCTTAATTGTATATTAACATTAATACGCTTGTGTGTACACATATTTACAAATATTTATAGCAATGGATTAGGGTGGAGAATATATAACTTCGTCTCCACACACGGGCTGCTTGTCCATAAATTTATCAAGTGAGGTTTGAATACAGACAACCACTGTTTGGAATAATATCAATAGACTTCTTCCTTTTACCCACGCTGATAGGGTTATCAGCTGAACGTTTAATACTTTGACGACGTGGAACATTATTGTAGAGATTTAGAATGAATTATGTGTGAAATATTTCTACCTTTTTGTGCTTTGATACTCTTCACACGGGTGTGTGACGTGTCTTTTTTAAGACCGATTATCTGAAATTAAATAACATTGAATTTTGATAGACAATTCTGACATGCACGATACTACATTGTGGTTCTAGAGACAATTCTGATACTTATTTTTATTCAGGTTGTCGCTTACTTCATCAGGAACGATATGTGGGTGATATATACCTAGTGTTGGACAATATGTTTTTGTTCTGGGGTAAAAGTCGAGATTTTAATTCAGTATATAATATGAGATCTTTCTGTCTGATTGATATTATATTTGTATTTCTCAGTTTTTGCTTTTAAGAAATGATTCTGTTTCAATAAATTACGTCACGGGTTCTAGTAATCGGTTTGGGGTCAATATGTAACATAAGAAACTTACCATTAAAAATCTGTTGAAGAAGGTGACTTTTTGATCTATAAGAAAAAAGAGGTAATTTATGTATAACGTTTTATTGACGGGTGATAAAACTGCTAGATCTATAGTTTGACTCTACTGGATTCAAAACGTCTTTGAATTTAGCAATATTTTGCTGGTTTTATGTGATATTATAAAGGTGTTAAACTTCTAAGGTCTTTTTATACATGTACCTATAAGTTAACAAGTCGACTTATTCTAAAGGAAGTTTAAACAAACAGCCGAAGTGCCGTTTCCCCAAACTAACAACTAACAACTAAAAAAAGTACGTAAAATTTTCCCCGCGTAAAATCAATTTATTTGATCTAAATCTATTGGGCGGAATTGCATTATATATTTTTCTAGGTTGGGAAATCGTTTGTATTTATGTTTGTCATATCAATTTAACTTATACTCATAAGTGGGAATGGTTTAGTATAACAATTGGAATTTTACCAGGTGTAGGTGTCCCTTCTTCTCTGTCTTCATTGACACCTTCTGTTGATTTTTCTGGATAAAATATAAAAGTAACAAATTTGGCGTTTTTTCATAAAAAACACTGAGCACAAACATACTAGTCATAAAATGGAGGTTTGGTATCATACTTTACTGCGCCAAACGGAATAATAAAGGTGAACTCTGACACCTACGTAATTACTTAAAAATACAACACGTGACAAAAATTTATTATTAAGTCTGATTTATGATTTCAAAAATATTTGACTTACATAACAAACACAGTTGCATTTAATCGCATGTCATATATATAACTGTATAATTAGTGTTTAAATATTCTGATAATTAACGGGGTGGTCATCATATTTCAAGTTACGGAACCTCTATTGTCAGTATTTCATGTACATAGTTCAAACATCAAAGTACTCCTCACACGAAAACCTTTAACATAATGTGGTGTCAGTCAGGAATAATATGTCATTTTATCATAATTTATTACCCATTATTTGGGATGATTCTTCATCCACGTCTGCCTCTTGGCTTTCTACTTTCTCCACTTTTTCCTCCTCTTTCACATCTTCTTTTTTTCCAACCTCTTCTTCACCTTTTGCATCTTTTTCTGTTAATTATTAAAATATTGTTCACAATTATTAAGATATATAAATTAAAAGGTAAAATTGATTACTGTATAGCGAAAAAATATAACTATATTATATGTAAAAATAAACAATGAAACTGAATGAAACTGAGTAATTTTGTCTCTAAGTGTAAGACAACGGGATGATCACCACTTCCGATGACCACAGAGAATTGATTTAATGATGTCTATTTTTTTTATTCTTATTGTTGAATCAGATTTAGCTCGTGCATAATACATGTTTAATAAATACAACGAAAAGTACAACCCATTAAAGAGATCAAATGTTAAAGTTCATACATCTGTCATTTGTAAAGTTCGGTGCTGCATGGCCGAATGATCTAAAAATTGCGATTGAGATCATAAGATCTGTCAATCAGCCTGGGTTTCGATTCGCCGCTTGTACGTGACAAGGAATGGAATCACCTGCTCAACCAAGCGAATTATTGAAATAAAATTAAAACCATATGTTAGTCCTACACCCCATCCTCTCACTCTCTCTTATTATACCCCGGCCCGATATTAAAATTTAGACTAATTCTGCAATTATATTGTCCAGATAAAACTGAAACGAAAATATTAATTTGTTCTTGAAACTATTTTTAAATATTTTTACACAAATAAATGAAAGACTATTAGTTGCGCAATTTATTTTTTACCTTTATTTTTAATAGATAATTCGAGTTCCCGAATTCTTGAGTCCAGGAGGTTCTCTGAAATGAAAAATACACAATTTGTATTAAATAAGAATGGATAGAAAGATCATAACTGTAGAAAGTATGAATGAAACTGAACGTAATATGGTCACCTTTGCTTATGGCTTCTTGGGGCCTTTCTTCGGGGACAATTTCGGGATGGTCCCCACAACCATCTTCTAAATCATGAAGTACTAAAGCCATCTATAAAAGAGAAAAATAATTCAATTAACGTTATATTACTTCGAAGAAATAAGATGTTTCAGGCCTGATCTTATACGTCTTAATAATCAATAACGCGGCTATTATCATTACTGTTTTATTCTAGGGAGGGGTATAATCATTGACGTTTTATTAACGAAAAGAAACAGGAAAAGAAACCTTATGAACACCAATGTCAAGTCGAATCCACGCTGGACAGTCCCGAGGAATGTTTTCGGTCAAAACTGGGATGCGGAATCGAAGTCGGCGTTGCCTGGTTAGTGAACCAGCACCATGCTCACTCAGCCACTCAATCGTGTGCAAAGCTAGGCCAGATTTTCTAAAGGGCCTAATTTAAAGAAAATATACATTGTGTATGCTTTAAATTGACTATCTTATGATATTAAGTTATCAAAACATATACTCACATCCTTGGTTTTGTGATTTTAATCTAGAACTACTAGAAGTAGAATCAAAAATCAGTACTGTTAACAAGGCGACGCGCAGATAGGCATTGTGACGTCACAGCGCAATAATCCATTTGCGCACGTTCGTTATTTTTGTCAAATTTGATAAATGCATTTATTTTTATTTCCTAAAAAAGAAATTTCAGTGTAAAGTCAAATCATTTGTCTATTTACGGTATAGGAAATATGACTCATATTTAAGACTTTGTATTTGGAATAGAATGAGGTTTCAACAATTTTCATGATTTTTGTGGGGACAGACAGTGCCTGACTACACAAGTACGCGCAAAAGGGAGGGGGATCTTCCCTCAGGAAAATTTTGAAAATTGACAACCGCAAACCCATTTTCCAAGCATTTCAGACCAAAGCAGAAAAAGGCAAATTTTTGATTTCCTGATACAATTAGATATCATCATTAGATGAATTTGAGAATTCTCTTGAGTGTCAAAAACTAAAACCTTTTATTCTCCTTGGGCACCGTCCTTTCTTTCTCTTTTCTTTTCTTTTTTTTTTTTATCTTTTTCCTCTTTTCAATTTATTGGCTTAGGCCCACTTTTTTAAATGAGCTTAGGCCCACCTGTCCGGCACTTGGGAAAGATATACTGTAAAGGGTTCTTTTAACAGTCAATTTTTATAAGAATCAGCACTTAACCTTAAGCATGACCCCTTCAGATTTGTCCGAAATTTTATTTGTGTTTTTTCATGTTTATAACTGGGATAGACTCATAGTAATGTACCATGTGTCTTTCCGGCTAAAACAAAATTGAACAAATACGCTATTTACCATCAGTACAGAGCCTACAGAATTCCAGGAGTTTTTTTTTTCATAAACACCTCTATATCTTAGCACATACGCAACACTCACATTAAATTATTCATTATACAGGCATGATTTTGACTCCTCCCGGAAATAACAGAAAAAAACCCCAGTCACCAAAGGCATTGGCGTCCCGCTTCGCTAGGGGGTTCCGGCATACTCCGCGCAGTGTTTCTTTTGATTAGAACTAATCCCACTACTCACTGCTGTAAAGAGCGAACATTCTTGTTCTTAATTATGATTGGTCAGTAGTCCCATTAACAACCAGTAGCTGACAGCGTGACAAAGGCTTTACCTTTAAAACAAAGTGCCAAATTGGACCGAACATGTTTACATAACGTTACGTCATGGCTCACGATTTTATTATGCCCAATTAACCAGTGCATAGCAGAATATTGCAGTAAAACTAATTGTGTGACAAAACGAGGCTATCAAATCGATTAAAATATAAACAATACTGTTGGGAATATGGGGTTCCGGGGGCATGCCGGAAAATTTTGTACAGTTTAACTTGCAATGGTGCATACTGGAGATACTTTTGGGTCAGAATTTTAGTAGCAGTATACTCAAGTGGTACATCAATAATAAAGGGTTAAAGACCAGTATTAAATTGGTTCAAATGTATTCATATTCCATGTTAATTAATGGTTGGCTCTATATACTTCGTCATTCGTTTAACTAGGTTGGGGTTTGGATGGCCGAATGGTTAGCGCGTTCGCGTCGGGCCCGTAGCCAGCTCGTAAAATTTGGTGGGGCTATTGAATTTTTTGAAAGGGCTGAGGATGTTGCCGGCCACAGCGAAGCGGCGAAGGAGCGAGCTAGGGCGGATATGGAAGACCAAACAGCTCTTTATTCAGTGTTCTTAGTTCTAAATTCACAGTCCTTAATTCTTACTTCTTCATTTGTTGTCGTATGTCGACATTTGTACACTAAAATTAACATTTGAATCTCAAAATCAATATTTGTTTCACAAATCAGACATTTGTCATAACAGATTTGTAAATGGTTTTTCAGAAAATCAAAAAAATTGTCTATATTTACATTTCATCAGAAAAATACAACAAAAAACAAATATCGAACAACAAATTTCAAAATGCAAATCTCCAAATATACAAATCTTGCTAAACATTTCTCTAAAAATATTTCTCTAAAAACTTTTCTTCAAAAACATTTCTCCAAATACATTTCTCCAAAAACATTTCTCGAACAACAAATTTCAAAATGCAAATCTCCAAATATACAAATCTTGCTAAACATTTCTCTAAAAATATTTCTCTAAAAACTTTTCTTCAAAAACATTTCTCCAAATACATTTCTCCAAAAACATTTCTCAAAATTCATCGAACTGGACATTAGAAATCAACCGGGCATAAAATAAGTCACCATACAATAATGGGAATCAAGTATAAGCACTTGTACAATAAGAACAATCGCTCAGTGACCGCGACGCTAGTGAAACGATCCCTGGGCAGTTGGAATTCGATATAAGAATAGGCCGTAGCGCTGCTGCCCGGGAAAAATTTCCCCTTACAGGACACTGTATGGCGTATGTCCGTCTTCATTAGCCCAGTTTATGAGCAGAACAGTAGGATGTTAAACCCATTTCATTTCATTTCTCTAGTGAAACCACATGCGTAGAACGGCTAATCGGACCGGGCCTTCGATAACGAAAATAAGTTGAAAGTAGTCTATTTTCAGAAATTAGGCTTTGTCTGATAGCGACATATTTCTTTGTTCAAAGAGAGGGAGAAACCACTCGACACAACTAAGTCATTTCGAGACTAACACATGGTTCAATTTTATTTCAATAATTAGCTTGCGCGTAGGGGTCTTTACCATTGGGAGTAAACCGGAGGCTCCGCAAAAAACCCACGTACTCCTCGACACGTACACCGAAACCACGCCAGTTGACTCAATAACAGACCTTATGGTACAGCGCGTACGTGCTATTCATTAGACCATAAAACCCCCCTTTTTTGCTCAAACTAAATCATGTTTTCATGAATGTGCCTGGGAATAAGTTCATACATATTTTCCGGCGTTATTTCCCCTTGTCAGTGATGCAGGACCGAGGGCCTAATAAGGACAGCTGTGTAGTCGTTCGGATGGGACGAAAAATCGAGGCCCCGTGTATACATTGACGTGCACGTAAAATATCCCTTGACAGTTGAAATTCCATATAAGAGTAGGCCGTGGTGTCACTGTCCGGGCAAAATTGCCCTCATAATACACTGTATAGCCTATACCCGTCTTCATCGCCCCAGTTCGGAGCAGAATAGTAGGACGTTAAACTCTGTTTCCTTTCATTTCATTTATTAAGTGAGGGGAGGTGGCGGGGATTTAGATCTTAAAAAACGATCTCAATAAGACATTCTCGATATTTGTTTATATACTACTGGAAAGTATATTTTTTGCTCGCTACAAAATGTAAATTTATATTTACATAACTTACAAAAAGAAAAAAAAAATGGCAATAACAAATGAGAAGGGGGGGGGGGGTGTATTTAACGTTAAAATACCGGCCATGACACGAAATGCAAGATATCGGGTTGCACACAATTAAGAAGGTCCGAATACATTTTTAAAATTGTAAAATATTTTCTGACATATACACATACATGTAGGCGTAGGAGCTCAAAGTAATTCAGGGGGGCATAAGAGAAAATTGCCCGAAATCAATATAATATGGAATGCAGGTGATGCTTGGGATCATCATGGGGGTCCAACCCAAGATTTGCACGAATCTGACTTTGAATGTTATTGTCATTGTGGCATTGAATTCCAGGGTGGAAACATCAGTTTAATTGTTTTAGTGACCAGAAAACAAATTTTGATATGCGTCGGCTTACCCAAAATAAAAGGTTACGTGCCCTGGGCATGCTACAGATCGGCACAACACAGGCGGTTGTGGCGCGGACGATGAATGTTTCTCAGTCTGTCATAAGCAGGCTATGGTCCAGATACCGTGATACACAATCTGTACAGGACAGACCACGCTCATGGTCGACCAAGGGCGACAACTCAAGCCCAGGATCGATTTATCCGTACCTTGGCCTTGAGAAATCGTGTCATCACAGCAAATCAGATCAGCGCTCGTCTTCAAACAGACACTGGTGTGAGAGTGAGTGGCCAGACGATTCGGAATCGACTGCATAGGGGTCACCTTCGCGCCCGACGTCCTCGCGTGATCCCTTGTTTGAGAGATCATCACATTCAGGCAAGACGTCGTTGGTGTAGGGATCGTCAACACTGAGATAATCGACGCTGGAGCAATGTGATTTTTTCAGGTGAGTCAAGGTTCACTGTTGATTTTTAGGACAGACGTAGGAGGGTGTGGCGTCGTCGAAACGAGCGCTTCCAAGACGTTAACGTCATCAGACATGATCGATTTGGGGGTGGTTCTGTTATGGTGTGGGGAGGCATCACTGTTGATTTAAACAATATTTTATTACTTGTAAAGTACAGTAGGTTAATATACAAAGAATACAAGGATACGATAACAAGCTAAGCTTATAAACACCGCTTCCTTAAGGGATAGTGTAAGAGTATGTAAAGTACGTGGTTGGTATATACAAGGTGAGTCATCAATACTGAAAACATAACATAACTGAGAGATGGATTTACTAGTTAAAATAAACATTTGATTTTGATTAGCAAAAGGCAATATAGCGTTTGAAAAGTTTGGTAGGCTAACATTTAGGGTTCAAGTTTAAGATATAAGTACAACTAGTTCGTTTTATACTTTACCAATGCAAGATATTGAGAGGTATTGGCCCATTCTGTGAGTTCCAAGGACTAGATTGAATTTAGATCTATGATAAACATAGATACATATTTATTTACCAAAGTAGGTAAGAATAAAACTGATGATCATCATCAGAGTACTGATGAATTATTTGCTATTATCATTTTAAAAGTGTACGGTTTTTTTTATTGTCAATGAGATTTAAAACGTTTAGTAGCTATTATATATGATTGTACTGTTTGAAAGATATTAGTAGAAATTGGAATATCATTGTTTAATCCGAAAAGTAATGTAAAAGATGTTTTGTATCTTGCATCTAATAGGTCAATCGTACTTGATCTTTGAGATTTATAGTGGGGGCAATAAAAGAAGAAATGATCGACATTTTCAAAAGAGTTGCCACAGCTGCAAGTTGGGTCATCACTAATATGCATTAATAATTTGTGATAATTTAGGTCACTTTTTCCGTTGCGGAGTTTGCAATGAATTATTTGGAGATTTCTATTACCAAGATAATATAAGTCGTTACATTTTGTACTGAATTTTGTTTTTAGTTTTGACCTAAAGATAGAAAGCGTTGGCGAATTTTTTATTTCAGGTTCTAGTTTATTCCAAAGTTGGATCGTTGAAGGTAAAAAAGATCTTTGATATAGGTTTGTTCTACATCTAACACCAATAAAGGAGTTTGAGTTGCGAAGTTGGTAGGGTTGGTCAATTGAAACTTGTGGTGGTTTTAAATCATTAAGAGCTTTAGGGGCTTCATTTCTAATAATTTTGTAAAAGTTATTCAGCTTATGCTGAGTGCGACGTAATTGTAGTGAACAAATTCCTGTTTCGCTATACAAAATCGCATGTGACGTGCCTCTTGGAAGACCAGTAATTGATCGCAAGGCGTCAAGGTGCAGATATTCAAGTTTACTAGCTTGTTCTGATGTGCAATTATCCCAAATAATGTCAGCGTAGTCAAATATTGAAAGGATAAAAGATTTATAAATAATTTCTAGGGTTTTGCGATTTAGTCTGTATTTAAGAGAGCGAAGGCAGTTAATCATCTTACTCGTTTTGGAGATGACATAATCTATATGTGCACCCCAAGTTCCTCTAGGATTAAAAATGACACCAAGGTGTTTATGTGTTTCAGAATCTAAAATCGTTGTGCTATTAAAGACAAGGTTAAAACATGTCGGATTTTTTTTCCTGGAAAATGTTAAGCTGATTGTCTTTGCCGGATTAAAAAGTACCTTCCATTTTGATGACCAGTTAAAAATCCTATCTAAGTCATTATTTAAGATATTTTGTGTAGTTTTAGGAGTGTCAATAATCATAAAGAGGGAGGTATCATCCGCAAATAATCGAACGTTACTTTCTAGGTCAGTGATGATATCGTTAATAAAAATTAAAAACAAAAGGGGTCCTAAAATTGAACCCTGTGGAACGCCAGAAATAATATCTTTTTCAGTGGAAGTGCTACCACCAACAATGACTCTCTGTTGTCGATCAGACAGATAATTCTCTAAAAGTTCAAGAACGTTTCCACGAATTCCAGCCGCGTTTAATTTGATTATTAGACCGTCGTGCCAGACCTTGTCAAATGCCTTGCTTATATCAAAAAATATAGCCTTTATCTCGTTTCCACTATCAAGACTCTTGCAGATATAGTCGTACATTTCAATAAGTTGGTAAGTAGCGCCGTTACCCCTCTGGAAACCAGCCTGATACGGAGTTATATGCTTTTGAGTTAATAAAAAATTGTATATGTGATTGTAGACGAGCCTTTCAAAAACTTTGCCTAATGAGGACAGGAGAGAGATAGGACGGTAGTTTGAACATAAGTGAGGGTCTCCCTTTTTATAAACTGGGACAACATTAGCAGTTTTCCAATAATTTGGGAAGACGTTTTGAGCTATGAGTAGGTCGAAAAGTCGTTTGAGTGGTTGGCTAAGTGGTCGCGATATAATTTTAAGAATAAAGTTATTGACATTGTCCGGACCGCTTGACTTTTTTGACTTAAGGGACGATAACAAATTTTCTATTTGTATTTCGCTTGTGGAGAGATCCGAGATTGAAATGTCATCACAAGGAATATCTGGTAGTTTCTCACGTTTATCGGATACTGAACATTGAGAAATGAAAAAATCGTTTAATGCGTCAGCCTTTTCGTGGTTTTCACAGTAGATAGTATCTTTATGAATTAAAGGTGGGATGGTATTAGATGGTCTTCCTCGTTTAAGAGAGATATCCTTAATTAATGACCACCAACGTGATTCATTAAATTTGTTAGTATTTACTGCATTATCAATTTTATCAAAATATGATTTTTTACACTTGCGGATTTCATCTGTTACAGTATTTCGGAAGGACCGAAAATCTTGCCAATGATTAGGATTGTTAGTCTTTTTAGCTTTTTTGTGGATTCGATTTTTCTTTCTTAGCATTCTTCTTATATGATTATTTAACCATTTTGGGTCATTTGGTCTAATTGTAACAGTCTTTTTTGGTACAAACTTCTCTATGCCTTTCACGATAACATTAGATAGTTCGATTGCGCATACTTGAGGATTAAGATTTATATTAAAAAAGGTATTCCAATCAAAGTTTGAAATGTAGTTGTTTAAACCTTCAGTATCTACTTGGTCGTATTTCCAGATTGTTCTGGTATAACAATGAATTTTGGGTTTAGCGGTATTCATAAAAATAACAATAGGACTATGATCGCTTATGCTACAGTCTAACACTTTGGTTTCATACACAAAATTAGGACAATTAACTATACATAAATCTAAAAGCGAGTGTGAATTACCTTGTACTCGAGTAGGAGATTTGATTACTTGGGTAAAATTTGAGGTAAGGATAATGTCGTGGAGTTTTGATTTACTATTTTTAGAGAAATCAATATTAAAGTCTCCGAGTATAATAATATTAAAATCTGTGTAATCTTTCGCGCTATTAAAACTTTCTTCTATTAGTGACCAATATGATGTTTTCGCAGACGGTGGTCGATAAAAGATACCTATTAAAAATTTGTTAAGTTTGTGCCTAACTTCTATCCAGATTGCCTCGAGTGATTTAACTGAAAGATCAGGTCGTATTTTAAAATATAAATTGTTTTTTACGTAGACCGCAACCCCACCTCCCCTACCATTTTCGCGATTACGCAAGAAAGGTCTGTGGTAGCCTTCAATACAGAGTTGGTCAGTCGGAGTTGAGTCGTTTAGCCATGTTTCTGAAAATGATATGATATCATAGTTATTTAATTCTAAACTAATTTCATCTAATTTTTTTAAAATACTTCTAACGTTTAGGTGGAGTAATGACAACATTGATGGACCAGGGTTTGGATGAATGTCTCCACATACTAGCGACAATCTTATAACTATATTATATGGTAGCCTACGTTTTTGTGGTGTATCGGTTGAGTGAAAAGTTTTAGACTTAAAAGCAATTAGTATTTTTTATGTACTGGTTCGATACACCATTATTATTTGCCTTGCCTATGCTTAATAATAATACGTTGTTAGGATACATGTATGTGTTAAAGTTACCAGTATTGATGACGCGAATTGTGAGTGCAATATTAAATAAATACGTAAGGACAAAACATATATACAATGACATACAATAAACGACAAAAAAATATATACAATACATTAAACGATAATGAGAGTGTTTTCCTTGCTAAAAAAACCAGCTACTGCTTATTTGTTAGCTAACTATGACCTCGGTTGAATTTAAGCATTAGTTGATGTTTTAAATGATAAAGTAATGTTTATATGGAGGAGTATCACGCTGATAAGGCTAAGTGTAATTATAATTATAATCAATATAATCAATATAATATTAAGTGTCATACCTATTCGGAGTATTTTAAGGGTTTAACAGTGACTATTACATAATATTATAATCAGGCTAATATTTTGAGTAAGTAAGTTTATATTAGCATTAGCTGCAATTCTGTTTTATTTAGAATACAGAGTGCAGTTAACGGTAGTCAGACGTTCTTCAAGTGAAAGTCTATCGGATACCATCTTGTTTAATAAAACTGTGCGTATATTATAACTATGATAATACTGATGGTCGAAAAAAGCCTAGCGAAAGGTGATAGGCTTTTCAGAAGACATCGTGATATAGGACATGTTACAACCCAAACGAGTTGTAGACTTTATATTGCTTATAAAGTAAGGTTTTCTCTAAGCCGGTAAGGGAGAATTACACATAAAGTTGAATTCATAATTCACTCTAGGCAAGATCTGTATAGTTTTTGATCTATGTTTATTATATATTAATTTATTCATGTTTCGTGAGAAAACCTAGCTTCAATAACAATTATTATGGATCTATGTACTCTTTATACTAAATCTTGATGGGGCCAGTTTGTCTTACGTATTGACATCAATACAGCACATTTTTGATAATATTTGAATGATGGGGGTGGGGAACCCATTATAATCATAAATAAATAGAATAGAGTCCACCACCTTATGATAACAACTCATTATATTGATAATAATAGATTGATGGGGGTGGGGAATTTACTTTTGTCATACATAAATATAATAATGTCCACCGCCTTATGATTGATACATCACTATATTTATAATAATAAATTGATGGGGGTGGAGAACTCACTCTAAACATAAATCAATAGAATGAAGTCCACCACCTTATGATTAACACAACATTGTACTGATAATATTAGAATGATGGGGGTGGGGAACTCACCCTAATCATAAATAATTAAAATAGAGTCCATCGCCCTATGCTTAACACATCATTCTATTGGTAATAATAGATTGATGGTGGTGGGGGAACTCACTCTAAGTATAAATAAATAGAATAAAGTCCACCGCCTTATGATTAACACATCATTATATCAATAGTATTAGAATGATGGGGGTGGGGAACTCACTTTAATCATAAATAATTAGAATAGAGTCCATCGCCCTATGCTTAACACATCATTATATTGATAATATTAGAATGATGGGGGTGGGGAACTTATTTTAATCATAAATAAGTAGAATAAAGTCCACCGCCCTATGATTAACACGTCATTATATCAATAATATTAGAATGATGGGGGTGGGGAACTCACCTTAATCATAAATAATTAGAACAGAGTCCATCGCCCTATGCTTAAAACATCATTATATTGATAATATTAGAATGATGGGGGTGGGGAACTCACCTTAATCATAAATAATTAGAATAGAGTCCATCGCCCTATGCTTAACACATCATTCTATTGATAATATTAGAATGATGGGGGTGGGGAACCTATTTTAATCATAAATAAATAAAATAAAGTCCACCGCCTTATGATTAACACAACATTGTATTGATAATATTAGATTGGTGGTGGTGGGGATCTTATTATTATCATCAATAAATATAACAAGGTTCACCGCCCAATGATAACACATCGTTATATGGATAGTACTAGATTGATGGCGGTGGGGAACTCACTCTAAGCATAAATAAATAGAATAAAGCCAACCGCCCTATGATTAACACATCACTGTATTGATAATAATAGAATGATAGGGGCGGGGAACCCAATATAATCATAAATAAATAGAATAGAGTCCACCACCTTATGATAACACATCATTATATTGATAATATTAGGTTGATGGGGGTGGGGAATTCACTTTTGTCATAAATAAATAGAATAAGGTCCACTGCCTTATGATTGATGCATCACTATATTGATAATAATAAATTGATGGGGGTGGGGAACTCACTGTAAGCATAAATAAAAGGATGACAATATTAGAATGATGGGGTTGGGGAGAGGTAGGATAGTAACATAAGCCAACACCACAAGGTGATTTCGTCTTGGCATTGACAATATTGAAATGATGGAGATGATGAACTTATTAAACTCATAAGTTAATAGAATTTAGGCCAACTTTAGAAAGTGTTGCAACATTATATTGGCAATAATAGAATGATGGAGTAGGAATATATTATTATAAAATTATAGAGTTATAATATTATTAGTAAAAATAGTCATATCAGGACTTTATTAAGAATACAGTGGTGGGATCTGGGCCACATAATATGGTATACAAAATACTTAACAGTCTATGTATCGGTACTAAGTTTTTTCACTAGTTGGTCCTCTAGATCCGGACTGAGATCAATCTTAGATATTATGTCATTATGTCCTTGGGCACGAATTTTTCCGTTTGTGAACCAAGAAGATTTTACCAATGGATGTTTATGAAGGCAACGGAGGAGTTTGACATTTTCAACTGTCATATCTTCAGCTATGGATATGCCTGTTTTACTCAATTTTTTTCTGTTAGAGAGTACCAGTTGTCTCTCGTCTCGTCGTAGGAAACGGACAATGATGCCTCGTGGTTTGCCGTCATCCCTGGACATGTCTTCACTTGTATTTTTTCCAACACGATGTGCTACTTCGATCTCTATGGGTCGTTCAATTTTTAGTTTTTCTCTAATGAGATTTGAGACGATACACACACAGTCTTCGTTTGGAGATTCCTTAACGCCAAAAATTCGCAGATGTGACTTGCGAGTATACTGTTCAAGATTGTTCAATTTCGAGGCTAACAATTGGCATTCACTCTCCTTCTGTTTGAATTTAAACTCTAGTGACGCAAATCGCTCATGAAAATCATCAATATCGAGGCCCATATTTCTTTGTGTTAGTTCTACTTCGGTCATTCTCTCCTCGTATGCTGAAAACTGGTCCTGAATATACGTTACTAGTTTATTCTCGATACCCGCCACTGCTACAGAAATTGCGTCTTCGATTACTTTATGGAATTGATCAGCATCAAAAAGTGAATTTTCAACTATACCTGGAAATTTATTTTCCTCCTGTACTGTGTGCTCTTGCATTCTGGCTGTTTTAGAGTTGGTTTGAGAAGGCGAATCTTGACTTGATAAACTGGAAGTACTATGGCGATAGTTTTTCCCATAGTCATTAGTTCTAGTTGATATTCTAGGTTTCGCTTGGCCAGTAAGTTGAGAGTTATCAATCAGTTTTTGTCCATCCGCCATGTTTGTGAACTATGCTCAGTACTCACTAGTCACTACTCAGTATACACAGATAAACACGATTTTATAAGTATTTTAGCCACGTATCTCGTTATTTTTTTTATGAAAAATATTACTATACCACTAAGCTGAGACTAAGGAACATGTTAGCTCATTAATTTCATAATATTATAGCTGGTAGCAAGGATAATCCAAGTTTTACTCACAGTGGAATTCAACACGACTTTCCACGTCCGCCATATTTCAATAATAACTATAACTGTTGCTGGAAGAACGGCTTTAAATGTTGTTGCAGGGCGTGTTACAGGCCAGTACTACCGGGACAACATCTTGGCAGTCCACGTTGTGCCGTTCGTACGACGTCATGACCGCCGTTTCATCTTCCAGGATGACAACGCAAGATGTCACAAGGCCAGGATCGTTACAGGTTACCTCCAACAACAGAACATCACCACATTACCTTGGCCAGCACTGAGTCCCGACCTCTCCCCCATCGAGCATGTCTGGGACATGCTTGGACAGAGGTTACGTCAACGTCAACAACGTCTTGCCAATGTCCAAGAACTTGCTGCTGCGTTGCAACAGGAATGGGACAATCTGGGACAATCTGGACCAAAATGACCTTAGACGTCTCATTAGGAGTATGCCACGTCGGATAAATGCTTGTTTGGCAAACAGAGGAGGATTTACCCGTTACTGACTTTGTTGTGATGCTGTGGTAACTTTGCTGTTTGACCCCGGGTATCATTTTACCCTTATAATGGTCAGTCTGTGCCTTACTTAGTCTAACGATCATTTGGAATAAATCGATGAATGTGAACTTCATTTCATTTTGTCATTTGTTTCTTCGTCAGTTTCATTAGGTGACTTTAATAACACTTAAAAATCAAATATCCCCTACTTTTTTTTAATAGTATAATATAATTTTTCGGGCATACCTATCATAAAAGAGCTTCGGGCATATTTTCGGACATGCAGTGGACAAGAAAAAGACGGGAAAATACTTTTCGGGCAGTGTGGATCTCATAGAAATAAGTTAGTTATATTTTTTCTCTAAATGTTAATAGAAAAAAAAGGTCGTCGAATTTTTCATTGCCCGAAAATAAATTTTTTGTGGGGGCAAATGCCCCCCCCCCCCCCTGCCCCCGGCTCCTACGCCTACGCATATACATGATTTAGAGGAGATAAACTCCTCTTTCATTGGTCCAATGACATATGTCTACTTTCAATTAATTTTATTTTATGCTCGATCATATTAACCAATCTATTTATATATAAAAACATTACATGCACGTGATTTCATTAAAGTCACGGTCATTGTACGATATTACTTGTATGCTTGCTCGATTCTTCTTTATTGTATGCCAGGTTGATTTCTAATTTTCCGGTTCGATGAATTTCGAGAAATGTTTTTGGAGAAATGCATTTGGAGAATGGTTTTTGAAGAAAATGTTTTTGGAGAAATGTTTTTACCGAAATGTTTTGCAAGATTTGTGTCTGAAGATTTGTATTTTAAAATTTGTTGTTCGATATTTGTTCTTCGTTGTATTTTTCTGATGAAATGTAAATATATAGACTAATTTTTTGATTTTCTAAAAAAAATATCTTATATTAAAATACATTTAACAAATCTGATATGACAAATGTCTGATATTGATTTTAAGATACAAATGTTAATTTTAGTGTACAAATTTCGAAATACGACAATAAATGAAGATGTAAGAATTAAGGACTATGAATTTAGAACTAAGAACTAAGAACACTGAATAAAGAGCTGTTTGGTCTTCCATAGAGCGGGGAGTCTTGGAGTCCCCCTCCCACCCAGTTGTTGAAAATTCTGGTGCTATCTCCTCGCATCTGAGTGCATTCTTGGGCCTCAGATTGAAGTGCCAGGGTTTTATGGCTGAATTTTCTAAAATTTCTTTTTTCGACTCCTCCCGTCGATATCATCTTGAGGGTAGTACAGCGTGTCTTTTGATTTACGCGGAGAACTCTATGCCGGGCAATACAACTGTAGCATCAAATTCCAAGTGAACTATAGGTATTTTATAGGCTGCACAATAGGCACCTTATGTTAGACACAATAGTCACCTACATTTTTGGGGCACGCAGGCACCCTACATAGGGTGTAGAAAAAATGCAAACATTTGAACCGGCGCCTTGTAGGAGAAAAAATAAACCATGGCTTCTTTTAAACCCGTAACTCAAGTATAAAAGGTCAGTTCCCAGGAAAAAGGCGATAAATAAAGCGTCTGGTACCATCAAGAGCTCGAGCTAATTTTGAACCATTTTTCTTCCTATAGCGTGCAGTTTGAAGTTCTGCCAGTGCATATGGCAACACTGGACACGAGTCGGATGCTATAGGCCGGTAGAGCTACGCGAAACGAGAGGAGCCGCGAGTACACGTGTTCAGTGACAGTATAACACAAACACACCTGACAGTAGTTATGTACAAAGCACGTATGATATCCGGACAAGAGGATCAGGAGGAGGTGATGATGACAGGCAGGCCTCGGGTCGCCTACCACTACTCCTAAAAAAAATCATTATTGTCGGCGAAAAATTTGGGGAAAGGGGGTGGGGGTGGGGGGTCTTATTGACTTGGGGGGGGGGGGGCTTAGTCACCCTATAGCCACTCTGTGGCTACGGGCCCGGTTCGCGCTAAATCAAAAGGCCTGTCATCGAGTTAACTGGCATGGCAGTTTCTCCGGTTGCACAAGGAGTAGGATCGCTTGCCCACCCTCGTGGGTTTTCTCCGCCCCCCCCACCGTTATAGACCCCCTGGCGCAAGCGTTTTATTGAAATACAATCGAATCATGTTAGACCCGAAATGACCTAGTCTCTCTCGAGTGGACGTTAAACCCTCTCTCTCATTGCTTTTACTAGTTGACAAGGACAGCTGCTTAGTCGTTCGGATGGACGAAAAACCGAGGTTCCGTATACACATGGGCGTGCACATAAAAGGTCCCTTGGAAGTTGGAATTCGATATAAGAGTAGGCCGTAGCACCGCTGCACGGGCAACATTTCCCCCATAGCACATTGTATGGCGTCTGTCCGTCTTCATTAGCAAGTTAAGAAGTAGAACAGTAGGAAGTTAAACCCCATTTCATTCCATTTTCTTTTACTGGTTTGTTTTACTTAGTGACGCCTTCATCTGCTGGATCGTTTTAATTCGGGGTTCATTCTACTGCTTGGTTCGGTTTACTTCGTGGCTCAAAAAGTAACGACGGATCGACTGACATGCGTGACGATAATATATCTTAGTATAGAATTAAATACTAATAACGTATTCATTGTATTTGCATTTTTATTCTAATTTGTAAATTAATAAATCAATAGTAAATTATACATAACTATATAAACATAGAAAATCATGTATATTTTAAGAAACCAGTGACTGCAAGGCAAGATCCGCCCACATTTTCCAAGAGATGGATAGAGTACTAGCTCAAAACAAATGCGATTTTTTGTACAATCAGGGGAAATTATCCTGAAAGTAATGATCTGAAATGCGCAAATATCAAAAGGGACTGAGATCTTTGCGATATAAAGATATGATTTACGTTTCATTAAAATCAGATAAAAATTGTGGGACCATAATTCAGTAAGTTACGATACGATATGCGTGAATATCGAAAGGAACCAAGATCTTTGGTATATAAACATTCATTTCCAGTTTCATCAAAATCGGCAGTTTTGGTCCGATCTTCACGAAATTCAAACTCAATCAAAATTACGATGTAACAGTAATATATTCGAATGTATTTTTAAGGGTTATAAACATGCATTTCAAATTTCATTAAAATTGCGACCTCGTGAGGGTCCACAGCTTTGATATACCAGACGTTTACACTATTTGCATACGACAGGCGGCGATTTTATCCGGCAGTTTATGTCGGATTTTCACATGTAAGAGTGATGTATTCAAACTGTTTTTTTAAATCAGAATAAAATTGTGACCTCTATTCAAACGTTTTTCTTTAGGATCCACAATAAGGGACCATAATTCTGGAAATTACGGTCCGATATCGGCAAATATCGAAAGGAACCAAGATTTAAACAAAATCAGATAAAAAATTGTGACCTCTATAGGGTCTACTAGCTAAAACGCGATTTTTCGTACAATCAGGGGCATAATCCTTGAAGTTGCAGTCCGATACATGCCATTATCGAAAGGAACCGAGATTTTGGGGTGACAGGCCTATATTTCAAGTTTTGTTGAAATTGGATGAAAATTGTGACCTGTTTGCTATTCACAAACAATTGTGGACGGACAGGCGAACAGGGGCGAGGACAATAAACGTCCACGTGCAAATGAGGGCGTATAAAAAATATAATAAATACTATTGTTAAAAGGTGAAGGCAAATTGTAGATTATAAGATGCAGTTATTGTTGTAAAAATCTATAAAAAGGGTTGTTTTTAATAGATACTAAAATAGAAATTAATATAATGGCTACTATATATACAATTTACTGAAAATGATCGAGTATTATAAAAAGACAACATGCGACAAAGGAGCAAAGTAAGGGGATTAGATGATTGCAGACAGAAATTTTAGGTAAACTTCAAATGGTCAACAACATACGTCAGGATTAAATCATAAAAAAATGGTAAGGCGTGAAAAAAATAAAATAAAAAAATAAAATAAAATCCAATGAAATAAGGTTAACAAGTACCAGCATGTTTGGTAGAGTATTTCTATTTGAAGACCTTCGACGGACGATTAAAAAAGCAGTCTAAAGTCAAAATACGTTTCTCTAATTAATAATTTATATTATTCAAATAGAGATGTGTGGTAATATATCGAATATGTTCAAGTTAAACATGTAAATAGATCTGTCTCTATCTACATAGTTTGACTTGAACATAATCAGTATAGTAAGTAAACAATCATAATTAATCGGAAATAAGATATTGATCTCTATTTTAATAAATGAATAGATCTATCTCTATTCATATTATTAAAACAGAGATTTACTGTAATAATATATGAATATGTTCAAGTTTAACATGTAAATAGATCTGTCTCTATCCACATAGTTTGACTTGAACATAATCAATATTCTATTGTTTGAAATTAGAAAAAATTAAAATTTATCGGAAATAAGATATAATCTCTATTTTAATAAATGAATAGATCTATCTCTATTCATATTATCAAACTAGAGATTTTTTGTAATAATATATGAATATGTTCAAGTTAAACATGTAAATAGATCTGTCTCTATTCACATAGTTTTACTTGAACATAATCAATATTCTATTGTTTGAAATTAGAAAAAATTAAAATTTATCGGAAATAAGATATAATCTCTATTTTAATAAATGAATAGATCTATCTCTATTCATATTATCAAACTAGAGATTTTTTGTAATAATATATGAATATGTTCAAGTTAAACATGTAAATAGATCTGTCTCTATCCACATAGTTTGACTTGAACATAATCAATATATTCTATTGTTTGAAATTAGAAAAAAATAAAAAATTATCGGAAATAAGATATTAATCTCTATTTCAATAAATGAATAGATCTATCTCTATTCATATTATTAAAATAGAGATTTATTGTAATAATATATGAATATGTTCAAGTTAAACATGTAAATAGATCTGTCTCTATTCACATAGTTTGACTTGAACATAATCAGTATATTCTATTGTTTGAAATTAGAAAAAAAATTATCGGAAATAAGATATTAATCTCTATTTTAATAAATGAATAGATCTATCTCTATTCATATTATTAAAATAGAGATTTATTGTAATAATATATGAATACGTTCAAGGTAAACATGTAAATAGATCTGTCTCTATTCACATAGTTTGACTTGAACATAATCAGTATATTTTATAAAGACAAAAGGGCAAAAGGCATATTGGTAAAATAATTATTCAAATCGAATTATCCTGACGCTAGTTACGACCATTTGAAGTTTACATTAGTTTTTGGCGTACTGAATGTTATTGATTTAAAATTTTACTTAATTTTTAATGTTGCCTCTTTAAATGAAATTAAACAATAACTGCATCTTATAATTGTACATAGAATTTAGATTGTTTAAATAAATAAATAAATAAATAAATAAATAAATAAATAAATAAAATATAAATTATTCCTCTGTATTCTTGAAGCATATTAACATGTGTAAAATGTTTTTTCTTCTGCTTGTTTTCTCTGCAATATATAAATTAAAGAATAATACATCTCTTAGAACATTTTACGTTGTTGTTGGGCTTTTGTTGGTTTTTATTAAATATCCAGTTTTATAAGCTTGATTCTTAATTGTATATTAACATTAATACGCTTGTGTGTACACATATTTACAAATATTTATAGCAATGGATTAGGGTGGAGAATATATAACTTCGTCTCCACACACGGGCTGCTTGTCCATAAATTTATCAAGTGAGGTTTGAATACAGACAACCACTGTTTGGAATAATATCAATAGACTTCTTCCTTTTACCCACGCTGATAGGGTTATCAGCTGAACGTTTAATACTTTGACGACGTGGAACATTATTGTAGAGATTTAGAATGAATTATGTGTGAAATATTTCTACCTTTTTGTGCTTTGATACTCTTCACACGGGTGTGTGACGTGTCTTTTTTAAGACCGATTATCTGAAATTAAATAACATTGAATTTTGATAGACAATTCTGACATGCACGATACTACATTGTGGTTCTAGAGACAATTCTGATACTTATTTTTATTCAGGTTGTCGCTTACTTCATCAGGAACGATATGTGGGTGATATATACCTAGTGTTGGACAATATGTTTTTGTTCTGGGGTAAAAGTCGAGATTTTAATTCAGTATATAATATGAGATCTTTCTGTCTGATTGATATTATATTTGTATTTCTCAGTTTTTGCTTTTAAGAAATGATTCTGTTTCAATAAATTACGTCACGGGTTCTAGTAATCGGTTTGGGGTCAATATGTAACATAAGAAACTTACCATTAAAAATCTGTTGAAGAAGGTGACTTTTTGATCTATAAGAAAAAAGAGGTAATTTATGTATAACGTTTTATGGACGGGTGATAAAACTGCTAGATCTATAGTTTGACTCTACTGGATTCAAAACGTCTTTGAATTTAGCAATATTTTGCTGGTTTTATGTGATATTATAAAGGTGTTAAACTTCTAAGGTCTTTTTATACATGTACCTATAAGTTAACAAGTCGACTTATTCTAAAGGAAGTTTAAACAAACAGCCGAAGTGCCGTTTCCCCAAACTAACAACTAACAACTAAAAAAAGTACGTAAAATTTTTCCCGCGTAAAATCAATTTATTTGATCTAAATCTATTGGGCGGAATTCCATTATATATTTTTCTAGGTTGGGAAGTCGTTTGTATTTATGTTTGTCATATCAATTTAACTTATACATAAGTGGGAATGGTTTAGTATAACAATTGGAATTTTACCAGGTGTAGGTGTCCCTTCTTCTCTGTCTTCATTGACACCTTCTGTTGATTTTTCTGGATAAAATATAAAAGTAACAAATTTGGCGTTTTTTCATAAAAAAAATAAACATGTTCAAACACTGAGCACAAACATACTAGTCATAAAATGGAGGTTTGGTATCATACTTTACTGCGCCAAACGGACTAATAAAGGTGAACTCTGACACCTACGTAATTACTTAAAAATACAACACGTGACAAAAATTTATTATTAAGTCTGATTTATGATTTCAAAAATATTTGACTTACATAACAAACACAGTTGCATTTAATCGCATGTCATATATATAACTGTATATTTAGTGTTTAAATATTCTGATAATTAACGGGGTGGTCATCATATTTCAAGTTACGAAACCTCTATTGTCGGTATTTCACGTACATAGTTCAAACATCAAAGTACTCTTCACACGAAAACCTTTAACATAAAAATTTGTGGTGTCAGTCAGGAATAATATATGTCATTTTATCATAATTTATTACCCATTATTTGGGATGATTCTTCATCCACGTCTCCCTCTTGGCTTTCTACTTTCTCCACTTTTTCCTCCTCTTTCACATCTTCTTTTTTTCCAACCTCTTCTTCACCTTTTGCATCTTTTTCTGTTAATTATTAAAATATTGTACACAATTATTAAGATATATAAATTAAAAGGTAAAATTAATTACTGTATAGCGAAAAAATATAACTATATTATCTGTAAAAATAAACAATGAAACTAAGTAATTTTGTCTCTAAGGCAACGGGATGATCACCACTTCAGATGACCACAGACAATTGATTTAATGATGTCTATTTTTTTATTCATATTGTTGAATCAGATTTAGCTCGTGCATAATACATGTTTAATAAATATAACGAAAAAAACAACCCATTAAAGAAATCAAATGTTAAGGTTCATACATCTGTCATTTGTAAAGTTCGGTGCTGGATGGCCGAATGATCTAAAAATTGCGGTTGAGATCATAAGATCTGTCAATCAGTCTGGGTTTCGATTCGCCGCTTGTACGTGACAAGGAGTGGGATCACCTGCTCAACCAAGCGAATTATTGAAATAAAATTAAAACCATATGTTAGTCCTACACCCCATCCTCTCACTCTCTCTTATTATACCCCGATATTAAAATTTAGACTAATTCTGCAATTATATTGTCCAGATAAAACTGAAACGAAAATATTAATTTGTTCTTGAAACTATTTTTAAATATTTTTACACAAATAAATGAAAGACTATTAGTTGCACAATTTATTTTTTACCTTTATTTTTAATAGATAATTCGAGTTCCCGAATTCTTGAGTCCAGGAGGTTCTCTGAAATGAAAAATACACAATTTGTATTAAATAAGAATGGATAGAAAGATCATAACTGAAGAAAGTATGAATGAAACTGAACGTAATATGGTCACCTTTGCTTATGGCTTCTTGGGGCCTTTCTTCGGGGACAATTTCGGGATGGTCCCCACAACCATCTTCTAAATCATGAAGTACTAAAGCCATCTATAAAAGAGAAAAATAATTCAATTAACGTTAAATTAACATATTTCAGGCCTGATCTTATACGTCTTAATAATCAATAACGCGGCTATTATCATTACTGTTTTATTCTAGGAAGGAGTATAATCATTGACGTTTTTTTAACGAAAAGAAACAGGAAAAGAAACCTTATGAACACCAATGTCAAGTCGAATCCACGCTGGACAGTCCCGAGGAATGTTTTCGGTCAAAACTGGGATCCGGAATCGAAGTCGGCGTTGCCTGGTTAGTGAACCAGCACCATGCTCACTCAGCCACTCAATCGTGTGCAAAGCTAGGCCAGATTTTCTAAAGGGCCTAATTTAAAGAACATATACATTGTGTATGCTTTAAATTGACTATCTTATGATATTAAGTTATCAAAACATATACTCACATCCTTGGTTTTGTGATTTTAATCTAGAACTACTAGAAGTAGAATCAAAAATCAGCACTGTTAACAAGGCGACGCGCAGATAGGCATTGTGACGTCACAGCGCAATAATCCATTTGCGCACGTTCGTTATTTTTGTCAAATTTGATAAATGCATTTATTTTTATTTCCTAAAAAAGAAATTTCATTGTAAAGTCAAATCATTTGTCTATTTACGGTATCGGAAATATGACTCATATTTAAGACTTTGTATTTGGAATAGAATGAGGTTTCAACAATTTTCATGATTTTTGTGGGGACAGACAGTGCCTGACTACACAAGTACGCGCAAAAGGGAGGGGGGGGTCTTCCCTCAGGAAAATTTTGAAAATTGACAACCGCAAACCCATTTTCCAAGCATTTCAGACCAAAGCAGAAAAAGGCAAATTTTTGATTTCCTGATACAATTAGATATCATCATTAGATGAATTTGAGAATTCTCTTGAGTGTCAAAAACTAAAACCTTTTATTCTCCTTGGGCCCCGTCCTTTCTTTCTCTTTTCTTTTTTTTTTTTTATCTTTTTCCTCTTTTCAATTTATTGGCTTAGGCCCACTTTTTTAAATGAGCTTAGGCCCACCTGTCCGGCACTTGGGAAAGATATACTGTAAAGGGTTCTTTTAACAGTCAATTTTTATAAGAATCAGCACTTAACCTTAAGCATGACCCCTTCAGATTTGTCCGAAATTTTTATTTGTGTTTTTTTCATATTTATAAGTGGGATAGACTCATAGTAATGTACCATGTGTCTTTCCGGCTAAAACAAAATTGAACAAATACGCTATTTACCATCAGTACAGAGCCTACAGAATTCCAGGAGTTTTTTTTTTCATAAACACCTCTATATCTTACCACATACGCAACACTCACATTAAATTATTCATTATACAGGCATGATTTTGACTCCTCCCGAAAATAACAGAAAAAAAACCCAGTCACCAAAGGCATTGGCGTCCCGCTTCACTAGGGGGTTCCGGCATACTCCGCGCAGTGTTTCGTTTGATTAGAACCAATCCCACTACTCACTGCTGTAAAGAGCGAACATTCTTGTTCTTAATTATGATTGGTCAGTAGTCCCATTAACAACCAGTAGCTGACAGCGTGACAAAGGCTTTACCTTTAAAACAAAGTGCCAAATTGGACCGAACATGTTTACATAACGTATATATAATCAATATAATATAATTTTTCGGGCATACCTATCATAAAAGAGCTTCGGGCATCTTTTCGGACATGCAGTGGACAAGAAAAAGACGGGAAAATACTTTTCGGGCAGTGTGGATCTCATAGAAATAAGTTAGTTATATTTTTTCTCTAAATGTTAATAGAAAAAAAAGGTCGTCGAATTTTTCATTGCCCCCCCCCCCGGCTCCTACGCCTACGCATATACATGATTTAGAGGAGATAAACTCCTCTTTCATTGATCCAATGACATATGTCTACTTTCAATTTATTTTATTTTATGCTAGATCATATTAACCAATCTATTTATATATAAAAACATCACACGCACGTGATTTCATTAAAGTCACGGTCATTGTACGATTTTACTTGTATGCTTGCTCGATTCTTCTTTATTGTATGCCAGGTTGATTTCTAATTTTCCGGTTCGATGAATTTCGAGAAATGTTTTTGGAGAAATGCATTTGGAGAAATGTTTTTGAAAAAAATGTTTTTGGAGAAATGTTTTTAAAGAAATGTTTTGCAAGATTTGTGTTTGAAGATTTGTATTTTAAAATTTGTTGTTCGATATTTGTTTTTCGTTGTATTTTTCTGATGAAATGTAAATTAATATAGACTAATTTTTTGATTTTCTAAAAAAAATATCTTATATTAAAATACATTTAACAAATCTGATATGGCAAATGTCTGAAATTTAACAAATGTTAATTTTAGTGTACAAATTTCGAAATACGACAACAAATGAAGATGTAAGAATTAAGGACTATGAATTTAGAACTAAGAACTAAGAACACTGAATAAAGAGCTGTTTGGTCTTCCATAGAGCGGGGAGTCTTGGAGTCCCCCCCCCACCCAGTTGTTGAAAACTCTGGTGCTATCTCCTCGCATCTGAGTGCATTCTTGGGCCTCAGATTGAAGTGCCAGGGTTTTATGGCTGAATTTTCTAAAATTTCTTTTTTCGACTCCTCCCGTCGATATCATCTTGAGGGTAGTACAGCGTGTCTTTTGATTTACGCGGAGAACTCTATGCCGGGCAATACAACTGTAGCATCAAATTCCAAGTGAACTATAGGTATTCTATAGGCTGCAGTATAGGCTGCACAATAGGCACCTTATGTTAGACACAATAGTCACCTACATTTTTGGGGCACGCAGGCACCCTACATAGGGTGTAGACAAATGCAAACATTTGAACCGGCGCCTTGTAGGAGAAAAAATAAACCATGGCTTCTTTTAAACCCGTAACTCAAGCATAAAAGGCCAGTTCCCAGGAAAAAGGCGATAAATAAAGCGTCTGGTACCATCAAGAGCTCGAGCTAATTTTGAACCATTTTTTCTTCCTATAGCGTGCAGTTTGAAGTTCTGCCAGTGCATATGGCAACACTGGACACGAGTCGGATGCCATAGGCTATTATAGGCCGGTAGAGCTACGTGAAACGAGAGGAGCCGCGAGTACACGTGTTCAGTGACAGTATAACACAAACACACCTGACAGTAGTTATGTACAAAGCACGTATGATATCCAGACAAGAGGATCAGGAGGAGGAGATGATGACAGGCAGGCCTCGGGTTGCCTACCACTACTCCTAAAAAGATAGGCTGGCACTGCCAGGCAGGATACGCCCACATTTTCGAGAGATGGATAGAGAACAAGCAATACCGAAAGTGATTTTTCCTACATCATTAAGTCCTGTATTTCATACTGTATTGGGAGCAGCCATATTGTAGGTAAATTCCAGTCTGATATTCATGAAATTCGAAGCTGACAATGATTATGGTGTGACTGTACACAACCTAGAAATGTGTACAAACGGCGGCCATTTTGTCTGGTAATTATGGTCCGATTTTCTCGAAATTCGAATTCAACCTTCCGTAGGGTGTAACGGTGATAGAGTCAAACGTTTTTTTTAAATCGGATAATAACTGTGACCTCCAGAGGGACCATAGGCGATTTTTCGGACAATCAGGGGCCATAATTCAGGAAGTTACGATCTGATATGCGCAAATAACGAAAGGAACCAAGATCTTTGGGTTATAACCATGCATTTCAAGTTTCATCAAAATCGAATTAAAATTGTGACCTATACAGGGTCCACAACCATGATATACCATTTTTTAACAGTATTCGCGTACAAACGGCGGCCATTTTGTATGGCAATTTTCGTCCGATTTTCCCGAAATTCGAACTCAACCTTCCTTACGGTGTAACGGTAATATAATCAAACGTTTTTTTTAATCGGATAATAATTGTGACCTCCAGAGGGATCACAAGCTAAAAAGATAGGCTGGCACTGCCAGGCAGGATACGCCCACATTTTTGAGAGATGGATAGAGAACAAGCAATACCGAAAGTGATTTTTCCTACATCATTAAGTCCTGTATTTCATACTGTATTGGGAGCAGCCATTTTGTTGGTCAGTTCCAGTCTGATATTCATGAAATTCGAAGCCGACAATGATTATGGTGTGACGGTACACAACCTAGAAATGTTACTTTTTGTCAAAATCGGATAAGAATTGTGACCTGTAGAGAGTCCACAACCATGATATACCATATTTTTACACTATTCGCGTACAAACGGTGACCATTTCGTCCGGCAATTTTGGTACGATTTTCACGAAATTCGAACTCAACCTTCCTTACGGTGCAACAGTAATATAATCAGAGGTTTTTTCTAAATCCGATAATAATTGTTCGAGAGATAGACAGAGAACAAGCAATACCGA
This sequence comes from Patella ulyssiponensis, assembly GCA_963678685.1. Classification (NCBI taxonomy): domain Eukaryota; kingdom Metazoa; phylum Mollusca; class Gastropoda; family Patellidae; genus Patella; species Patella ulyssiponensis. Next base: position 22,610,948 of record OY783230.1, on the reverse strand, counting down.
AAGTGATTTTTCCTACAATCAAAGGCCATAATTCATTGAGTTACAATTTCATATGCGCAAATATCGAAAAGAATAAAGATCTTTAGGTTATAAACAAGCATTTCAGGTTTCATCAAAATCGAATTAAAATTGTCACCTCTACAGGGTCCACAACTTTGACATACCATATTTTTACACTGTTCGCGTACAAACGGCGGCCATTTTTTCTGGCAATTATGGTCCAATTTTCTCGAAATTCGAACTCAATCTTCCGTAGGGTGTAACGGTGATAGAGTCAAACGTTTTTCAAATCGAATAATAATTGTGACCTCCAGAGGGACCATAGGCGATTTTTCGGACAATCAGGGGCCATAATTCAGGAAGTTATGATCCGATATGCGCAAATAACGAAAGGAACCAAGATCTTTGGGTTATAACCATGCATTTCAAGTTTCATCAAAATCGAATTAAAATTGTGACCTCTACAGGGTCCACAACCATGATATACAATTTTTTAACAGTATTCGCGTACAAACGGCGGCCATTTTGTATGGCAATTTTGGTCCGATTTTCCCGAAATTCGAACTCAACCTTCCTTACGGTGTAACGGTAATATAATCAACCGTTTTATTAAATCGGATATTAATTGTGACCACCAGAGGGACCACAAGCTAAAATAAGGCGATTTTGCGTATAATCAGGGGCCATAATTCAGGAAGTTACGTTCCGATATGCGCAAATATCGAAAGGAACCAAGATCTTTGGGTTATAACCATGAATTTCAAGTTTCATCAAAATCGAATAAAAAATGTGACTTCTACAAGTTTCATCAAAATCGGTTCAAAATTGTGACCTCTATAGGGTCCACAAGCTAAAAACGTGATTTTTCGTACAATCAGGGGCCATAATCCATGAAGTTTTCATCCGATACATGCCAATATCGAAAGCAGCCGAGATCTTTTGGGGATAAACCTATATTTTTGGTAATGAAACATCTCATTAAGTAATTATCTGAAAATCATTAGAATTTGTTTGCTTTTTATAAAGTTTTGCCCCACGCTATCAATTAGTATAGGAAACATTTAACATCATTGATTTAGCTGTTCTGTAATCAAAATTCATTGAAAATCAAAATACTTGTGCGTTTCAACACCTTAAACTCTGTGTATCAATCTGAAGTCAATCGGATATTAACTTTGGCCTCTAGATCGTTCACAAGATTTTTTGAAGTGATCAAGGGCCATAACTCTGGCACTAATTATCGGAAATCTCTGGAAAGCAATAGGCTTCTTCGTCTTATGACCTTAAACACTGTGTATAAATTTAAGGTCAATCGGATATTAACTTTGGCTTTTAGAGCGTCCACAAGATATTTTGAAGTGATCAAGGGCCATAACTCTTGCACTAATTATCGGAAATCGCTGAAAATCGATAGGCTTCTTCGTCTTATGACCGCAAACACTGTGTATAAATTTAAAGCCAATCGAATATTAACTTTGGCCTCTAGAGTGTCCACAAGATTTTTTGAAGTGATCAAGGGCCATAACTCTGGTAGTTATTATCGGAAATCGCTGAAAAACAATAGGCTTCTTCGTCTCATGACCTCAAACACTGTGTATAAATTTAAAGTCAATCGGATATTAACTTTAGCCTCTAGAGCCTCCACAAGCAATTGTGGATGCCGGACCGCCGGATGGACGGACGGACGGACGGACAGGGGCGACGTATAAAAAGCGATTTTTATGAAAAATTCAAGGCCATAATTCAGGAAGCTTGAATATCGAAAGGACCAAGATCTTTGGGTTATAAAGATGTGTTTCAAGTTTCATCAAAACTGAATCAAAATTGTGACTTCTGTGAAGTGTCCACAACCTTGATATACCAGATGTTTACACCATTTGCGTATGAGGGACGGCCATTTTTTCTGGCAGTTTTAGTCTGATTGTCACGAAAAACAAACGCAACCAACTATACAGTGATATATTCGAACATTTTTTTAAAGTGGATAATTATTGTGACCTCTAGAGGGACCACAAGCAAAAACGTGATTTTTCGTAAAATCAAGAGCCATAACTCAGAAAGCTACAATCCGGTATGCATGGATATCGAAAGCAACCAAGATCTTTGGGTTATAAACATGCATTTCAAGTTTCATCAAAATTTGATTAAAACTGTGACCTCTACAGGGTCCACAACTTTGACATACATTTTTTTTTAGACTATTCGTGTACAAGCAACGGCCATTTTGTCTGAGAGTTTTGGCCGATTTTCGCGAAATTCTAACTCAACCTTCATTACAGTGTAACAGTGATATAGTCAAACACTTTTTAAAAATTGGATAATAATTGTGACCTCCAGAGGGACCACAAGCTAAAAGATAGGCTGGCACTGCCAGGCAGGATACGCCCACATTTTTGAGAGATGGATAGAGAACAAGCAATACCGAAAGTGATTTTTCCTACATCATTAAGTCCTGTATTTCATACTGTATTGGGAGCAGCCATTTTGTTGGTCAGTTCCAGTCTGATATTCATGAAATTCGAAGCCGACAATGATTATGGTGTGACGGTACACAACCTAGAAATGTTACTTTTTGTCAAAATCGGATAAGAATTGTGACCTGTAGAGAGTCCACAACCATGATATACCATATTTTTACACTATTCGCGTACAAACGGTGACCATTTCGTCCGGCAATTTTGGTACGATTTTCACGAAATTCGAACTCAACCTTCCTAAATCAGATAATAATTGTTCGAGAGATAGACAGAGAACAAGCAATACCGAAAGTGATTTTTCCTACAATCAAAGGTCATAATTCATTGAGTTACAATTTCATATGCGCAAATATCGAAAAGAATAAAGATCTTTAGGTTATAAACAAGCATTTCAGGTTTCATCAAAATCGAATTAAAATTGTCACCTCTACAGGGTCCACAACTTTGACCACGGACACGAGTAAGAATAGCGAAATGACACAAGAAAAACTTTTAAGAATCCTTAAATTCGATATATATACTATATTAATTATATTTTATTGATTTCGGGCAATTTTCTCTTATGCCCCCCTGAATTACTTTGAGCTCCTACGCCTATGCTTTGACATACCATATTTTTACACTGTTCGCGTACAAACGGCGGCCATTTTTTCTGGCAATTATGGTCCAATTTTCTCGAAATTCGAACTCAATCTTCCGTAGGGTGTAACGGTGATAGAGTCAAACGTTTTTCAAATCGGATAATAATTGTGACCTCCAGAGGGACCATAGGCGATTTTTCGGACAATCAGGGGCCATAATTCAGGAAGTTACGATCCGATATGCGCAAATAACGAAAGGAACCAAGATCTTTGGGTTATAACCATGCATTTCAAGTTTCATCAAAATCGAATTAAAATTGTGACCTCTACAGGGTCCACAACCATGATATACAATTTTTTAACAGTATTCGCGTACAAACGGCGGCCATTTTGTATGGCAATTTTGGTCCGATTTTCCCGAAATTCGAACTCAACCTTCCTTACGGTGTAACGGTAATATAATCAACCGTTTTATTAAATCGGATAATAATTGTGACCACCAGAGGGACCACAAGCTAAAATAAGGCGATTTTGCGTATAATCAGGGGCCATAATTCAGGAAGTTACGTTCCGATATGCGCAAATATCGAAAGGAACCAAGATCTTTGGGTTATAACCATGAATTTCAAGTTTCATCAAAATCGAATAAAAAATGTGACTTCTACAGGGTCTACAACCTTGATATACCATTTTTTTAACAGTATTCGCGTACAAACGGCGGCCATTTTGTATGGCAATTTTCGTCCGATTTTCCCAAAATTCGAACTCAACCTTCCTTAGGGTGTAACGGTGATATAATCAAACGGTTTTTTAAATCGGATAATAATTGTGACCTCCAGAGGGACCACAAGCTAAAAAGGGTGATTTTTCGGACAATCAGGGGCCATAATTCAGGAAATTACATTCCGATAGGCACAAATAACGAAAGGAACCAAGATCTTTGGGTTATAAACATGCATGTCAAGTTTCATCAAAATCGGTTCAAAATTGTGACCTCTATAGGGTCCACAAGCTAAAAACGTGATTTTTCGTACAATCAGGGGCCATAATCCATGAAGTTTTCATCCGATACATGCCAATATCGAAAGCAGCCGAGATCTTTTGGGGATAAACCTATATTTCAAGTTTCGTCAAAATCGGATAAGAATTGTGACCTGTAGAGAGTCCACAAACAAATTGTGGACGGATGGACGGACGGACGGACGTCCGGACGGACAGGGGCGACGACAATATACGTCCACATAAAAATGTGGGCGTATAAAAAAGGCGATTTTGCGTATAATCAGGGGCCATAATTCAAGAAGTTACGATCCGATATGCGCAAATATCGAAAGGAAGCAAGATCTTTGGGTTATAACCATGAATTTCAAGTTTCATCAAAATCAAATTAAAATTGTGACCTCTACAGGGTCCACAACCTTGATATACCATTTTTTAACAGTATTCGCGAACAAACGGCGGCCATTTTGTATGGCAATTTTGGTCCGATTTTCCCGAAATTCGAACTCAACCTTCCTTAGGGTGTAACGGTGATATAATCGAACGGTTTTTTAAATCGGATAATAATTGTGACCTACAGAGGGACCACAAGCTAAAAAAGGTGATTTTTCGGACAATCAGGGGCCCTAATTCAGGAAATTACGTTCCGATAGGCACAAATATCGAAAGGAACCAAGATCTTTGGGTTATAAACATGCATGTCAAGTTTCATCGAAATCGGTTCAAAATTCCGATCTCTATAGGGTCCACAAGCTAAAAACAAGATTTTTCGTACAATCAGGGGCCATAATCCATGAAGTTTTGATCCGATACATGCCAATATCGAAAGCAGCCGAGATCTTTTGGGGATAAACCTATATTTCAAGTTTCGTCAAAATCAGATAAGAATTGTGACCTGTAGAGAGTCCACAAACAAATTGTGGACGGACGGACAGGGGCGACGACATAATACGTCCACATGAAAATGTGGGCGTATAAAAATCATTATTGTCGGCGAAAAATTTGATATCCAGACAAGAGGATCAGGAGGAAGTGATGATGACAGGCAGGCCTCGGGTCGCCTACCACTACTCCTAAAAAATCATTATTGTCGGCGAAAAATTTGGGGAAAGGGGGGGGGGGGTCTTATTGACTTGGGGGGGGGGGGGGCTTAGTCACCCTATAGCCATTCTGTGGCTACGGGCCCGGTTCGCGCTAAATCATAAGGCCTGTCATCGAGTTAACTGGCATGGTAGTTTCTCCGGTTGCACAAGGAGTAGGATCGCTTGCCCACCCTCGTGGGTTTTCTCTGCCCCCCCCCCCCCGCCGTTATAGACCCCCTGGCGCAAGCGTTGTATTGAAATACAATCGAATCATGTTAGACCCGAAATGACCTAGTCTCTCTCGAGTGGACGTTAAACCCTCTCTCTCATTGCTTTTGCTAGTTGACAAGGACAGCTGCTTAGTCGTTCGGATGGACGAAAAACCGAGGTTCCGTATACACATGGGCGTGCACATAAAAGATCCCTTGGAAGTTGGAATTCGATATAAGAGTAGGCCGTAGCACCGCTGCACGGGCAACATTTCCCCCATAGCACATTGTATGGCGTCTGTCCGTCTTCATTAGCAAGTTAAGAAGTAGAACAGTAGGAAGTTAAACCCCATTTTATTCCATTTTCTTTTACTGGTTTGTTTTACTTAGTGACGCCTTCATCTGCTGGATCGTTTTAATTCGGGGTTCATTCTACTGCTTGGTTCGGTTTACTTCGTGGCTCAAGAAGTAACGACGGATCGACTGACATGCGTGACGATAATATATCTTAGTATAGAATTAAATACTAATAACGTATTCATTGTATTTGCATATTTATTCTAATTTGTAAATTAATAAATCAATTGTAAATTATACATAACTATATAAACATAGAAAATCATGTATATTTTAAGAAACCAGTGACTGCAAGGCAAGATCCGCCCACATTTTCCAAGAGATGGATAGAGTACTAGCTCAAAACAAATGCGATTTTTTGTACAATCAGGGGCAATTATCCTGAAAGTAATGATCTGAAATGCGCAAATATCAAAGGGGACTGAGATCTTTGCGATATAAAGATATGATTTACGTTTCATTAAAATCAGATAAAAATTGTGGGACCATAATTCAGGAAGTTACGATACGATATGCGTGAATATCGAAAGGAACCAAGATCTTTGGTATATAAACATTCATTTCCAGTTTCATCAAAATCGGCAGTTTTGGTCCGATTTTCACGAAATTCAAACTCAATCAAAATTACGATGTAACAGTAATATATTCGAATGTATTTTTAAGGGTTATAAACATGCATTTCAAATTTCATTAAAATTGCGACCTCGTGAGGGTCCACAGCTTTGATATACCAGACGTTTACACTATTTGCATACGACAGGCGGCGATTTTGTCCGGCAGTTTATGTCGGATTTTCACATGTAAGAGCGATGTATTCAAACTGGTTTTTTTAAATCGGAATAAAATTGTGACCTCTATTCAAACGGTTTTTTTTAGGATCCACAAGCTAAAAAATGTGATCTTTTGTACAATAAGGGACCATAATTCAGGAAATTACGGTCCGATATCGGCAAATATCGACCAAGATTTAAACAAAATCAGATAAAAAATTGTGACCTCTATAGGGTCTACTAGCTAAAACGCGATTTTTCGTACAATCAGGGGCATAATCCTTGAAGTTGCAGTCCGATACATGCCATTATCGAAAGGAACCGAGATTTTGGGGTGACAGGCCTATATTTCAAGTTTTGTTGAAATTGGATGAAAATTGTGACCTGTTTGCTATTCACAAACAATTGTGGACGGACAGGCGAACAGGGGCGGGGACAATAAACGTCCACGTGTAAATGAGGGCGTATAAAAAATATAATAAATACTATTGTTAAAAGGTGAAGGCAAATCGTAGATTATAAGATGCAGTTATTGTTGTAAAATTAGCAATCCATAAATAGGGTTGTTTTTAATAGATACTAAAATATAAATTAATATAATGGCTACTATATATACAATTTACTGAAAATGATCGAGTATTATAAAAAGACAACATGCGACAAAGGAGCAAAGTAAGGGGATTAGATGATTGCAGACAGAAATTTTAGGTAAACTTCAAATGGTCAACAACATACGTCAGGATTAAATCATAAAAAAATGGTAAGGCGTGAAAAAAATAAAATAAAAAAATAAAATAAAATCCAATGAAATAAGGTTAACAAGTACCAGCATGTTTGGTAAGAGTATTTCTATTTGAAGACCTTCGACGGACGATTAAAAAAGCAGTCTAAAGTCAAAATACGTTTCTCTAATTAATAATTTATATTATTCAAATAGAGGTGTGTGGTAATATATCGAATATGTTCAAGTTAAACATGTAAATAGATCTGTCTCTATCTACATAGTTTGACTTGAACATAATCAGTATAGTAAGTAAAAAATCATAATTAATCGGAAATAAGATATTGATCTCTATTTTAATAAATGAATAGATCTATCTCTATTCATATTATTAAAACAGAGATTTACTGTAATAATATATGAATATGTTCAAGTTTAACATGTAAATAGATCTGTCTCTATCCACATAGTTTGACTTGAACATAATCAATATTCTATTGTTTGAAATTAGAAAAAATTAAAATTTATCGGAAATAAGATATAATCTCTATTTTAATAAATGAATAGATCTATCTCTATTCATATTATCAAACTAGAGATTTTTTGTAATAATATATGAATATGTTCAAGTTAAACATGTAAATAGATCTGTCTCTATTCACATAGTTTTACTTGAACATAATCAATATTCTATTGTTTGAATTTAGAAAAAATTAAAATTTATCGGAAATAAGATATAATCTCTATTTTAATAAATGAATAGATCTATCTCTATTCATATTATCAAACTAGAGATTTTTTGTAATAATATATGAATATGTTCAAGTTAAACATGTAAATAGATCTGTCTCTATCCACATAGTTTGACTTGAACATAATCAATATATTCTATTGTTTGAAATTAGAAAAAAATAAAAAATTATCGGAAATAAGATATTAATCTCTATTTCAATAAATGAATAGATCTATCTCTATTCATATTATTAAAATAGAGATTTATTGTAATAATATATGAATATGTTCAAGTTAAACATGTAAATAGATCTGTCTCTATTCACATAGTTTGACTTGAACATAATCAGTATATTCTATTGTTTGAAATTAGAATTTTTTTTTATCGGAAATAAGATATTAATCTCTATTTTAATAAATGAATAGATCTATCTCTATTCATATTATTAAAATAGAGATTTATTGTAATAATATATGAATATGTTCAAGTTAAACATGTAAATAGATCTGTCTCTATTCACATTAGTTTGACTTGAACATAATCAGTATATTTTATAAAGACAAAAGGGCAAAAGGCATATATGTAAAATAATTATTCAAATCGAATTATCCTGACGCTAGTTACGACCATTTGAAGTTTACATTAGTTTTTGGCGTACTGAATGTTATTGATTTAAAATTTTACTTAATTTTTAATGTTGCCTCTTTAAATGAAATTAAACAATAACTGCATCTTATAATTGTACATAGAATTTAGATTGTTTAAATAAATAAATAAATAAATAAATAAATAAATAAATAAATAAATAAATAAATAAATAAATAAATAAATAAATAAATAAAATATAAATTATTCCTCTGTATTCTTGAAGCATATTAACATGTGTAAAATGTTTTTTCTTCTGCTTGTTTTCTCTGCAATATATAAATTAAAGAACAATACATCTCTTAGAACATTTTACGTTGTTGTTGGGCTTTTGTTGGTTTTTATTAAATATCCAGTTTTATAAGCTTGATTCTTAATTGTATATTAACATTAATACGCTTGTGTGTACACATATTTACAAATATTTATAGCAATGGATTAAGGCGGAGAATATATAACTTCGTCTCCACACACGGGCTGCTTGTCCATAGATTTATCAAGTGAGGTTTGAATACAGACAACCACTGTTTGGAATAATATCAATAGACTTCTTCCTTTTACCCACGCTGATAGGGTTATCGGCTGAACGTTTAATACTTTGACGACGTGGAACATTATTGTAGAGATTTAGAATGAATTATGTGTGGAAATATTTCTACCTTTTTGTGCTTTGATACTCTTCACACGGGTGTGTGACGTGTCTTTTTTAAGACCGATTATCTGAAATTAAATAACATTGAATTTTGATAGACAATTCTGACATGCACGATACTACATTGTGGTTCTAGAGACAATTCTGATACTTATTTTTATTCAGGTTGTCGCTTACTTCATCAGGAACGATATGTGGGTGATATATCCTATCAGTGTTGGACAATATGTTTTTGTTCTGGGGTAAAAGTCGAGATTTTAATTCGGTATATAATATGAGATCTTTCTGTCTGATTGATATTTGTATTTCTCAGTTTTTGCTTTTAAGAAATGATTCTGTTTCAATAAATTACGTCACGGGTTCTAGTAATCGGTTTGGGGTCAATATGTAACATAAGAAACTTACCATTAAAAATCTGTTGAAGAAGGTGACTTTTTGATCTATAAGAAAAAAGAGGTAATTTATGTATAACGTTTTATGGACGGGTGATAAAACTGCTAGATCTATAGTTTGACTCTACTGGATTCAAAACGTGTTTGAATTTAGCAATATTTTGCTGGTTTTATGTGATATTATAAAGGTGTTAAACTTCTAAGGTCTTTTTATACATGTACCTATAAGTTAACAAGTCGACTTATTCTAAAGGAAGTTTAAACAAACAGCCGAAGTGCCGTTTCCCCAAACTAACAACTAACAACTAAAAAAAGTACGTAAAATTTTCCCGGCGTAAAATCAATTTATTTGATCTAAATCTATTGGGCGGAATTCCATTATATATTTTTCTAGGTTGGGAAATCGTTTGTATTTATGTTTGTCATATCAATTTAACTTATACTCATAAGTGGGAATGGTTTAGTATAACAATTGGAATTTTACCAGGTGTAGGTGTCCCTTCTTCTCTGTCTTCATTGACACCTTCTGTTGATTTTTCTGGATAAAATATAAAAGTAACAAATTTGTCGTTTTTTCATAAAAAAAAATAAACATGTTCAAACACTGAGCACAAACATACTAGTCATAAAATGGAGGTTTGGTATCATACTTTACTGCGCCAAACGGAATAATAAAGGTGAACTCTGACACCTACGTAATTACTTAAAAATACAACACGTGACAAAAATTTATTATTAAGTCTGATTTATGATTTCAAAAATATTTGACTTACATAACAAACACAGTTGCATTTAATCGCATGTCATATATATAACTGTATAATTAGTGTTTAAATATTCTGATAATTAACGGGGTGGTCATCATATTTCAAGTTACGGAACCTCTATTGTCAGTATTTCATGTACATAGTTCAAACATCAAAGTACTCCTCACACGAAAACCTTTAACATAATGTGGTGTCAGTCAGGAATAATATGTCATTTTATCATAATTTATTACCCATTATTTGGGATGATTCTTCATCCACGTCTGCCTCTTGGCTTTCTACTTTCTCCACTTTTTCCTCCTCTTTCACATCTTCTTTTTTTCCAACCTCTTCTTCACCTTTTGCATCTTTTTCTGTTAATTATTAAAATATTGTTCACAATTATTAAGATATATAAATTAAAAGGTAAAATTAATTACTGTATAGCGAAAAAATATAACTATATTATATGTAAAAATAAACAATGAAACTGAATGAAACTGAGTAATTTTGTCTCTAAGTGTAAGAGAAAAGGGATGATCACCACTTCCGATGACCACAGAGAATTGATTTAATGATGTCTATTTTTTTTATTCTTATTGTTGAATCAGATTTAGCTCGTGCATAATACATGTTTAATAAATACAACGAAAAGAACAACCCATTAAAGAGATCAAATGTTAAAGTTCATACATCTGTCATTTGTAAAGTTCGGTGCTGCATGGCCGAATGATCTAAAAATTGCGATTGAGATCATAAGATCTGTCAATCAGCCTGGGTTTCGATTCGCCGCTTGTACGTGACAAGGAATGGAATCACCTGCTCAACCAAGCGAATTATTGAAATAAAATTAAAACCATATGTTAGTCCTACACCCCATCCTCTCACTCTCTCTTATTATACCCCGATATCAAAATTTAGACTAATTCTGCAATTATATTGTCCAGATAAAACTGAAACGAAAATATTAATTTGTTCTTGAAACTATTTTTAAATATTTTTACACAAATAAATGAAAGACTATTAGTTGCGCAATTTATTTTTTACCTTTATTTTTAATAGATAATTCGAGTTCCCGAATTCTTGAGTCCAGGAGGTTCTCTGAAATGAAAAATACACAATTTGTATTAAATAAGAATGGATAGAAAGATCATAACTGTAGAAAGTATGAATGAAACTGAACGTAATATGGTCACCTTTGCTTATGGCTTCTTGGGGCCTTTCTTCGGGGACAATTTCGGGATGGTCCCCACAACCATCTTCTAAATCATGAAGTACTAAAGCCATCTATAAAAGAGAAAAATAATTCAATTAACGTTATATTACTTCGAAGAAATAAGATGTTTCAGGCCTGATCTTATACGTCTTAATAATCAATAACGCGGCTATTATCATTACTGTTTTATTCTAGGGAGGGGTATAATCATTGACGTTTTATTAACGAGAAGAAACAGGAAAAGAAACCTTATGAACACTAATGTCAAGTCGAATCCACGCTGGACAGTCCCGAGGAATGTTTTCGGTCAAAACTGGGATGCGGAATCGAAGTCGGCGTTGCCTGGTTAGTGAACCAGCACCATGCTCACTCAGCCACTCAATCGTGTGCAAAGCTAGGCCAGATTTTCTAAAGGGCCTAATTTAAAGAAAATATACATTGTGTATGCTTTAAATTGACTATCTTATGATATTAAGTTATCAAAACATATACTCACATCCTTGGTTTTGTGATTTTAATCTAGAACTACTAGAAGTAGAATCAAAAATCAGTACTGTTAACAAGGCGACGCGCAGATAGGCATTGTGACGTCACAGCGCAATAATCCATTTGCGCACGTTCGTTATTTTTGTCAAATTTGATAAATGCATTTATTTTTATTTCCTAAAAAAGAAATTTCAGTGTAAAGTCAAATCATTTGTCTATTTACGGTATAGGAAATATGACTCATATTTAAGACTTTGTATTTGGAATAGAATGAGGTTTCAACAATTTTCATGATTTTTGTGGGGACAGACAGTGCCTGACTACACAAGTACGCGCAAAAGGGAGGGGGGTCTTCCCTCAGGAAAATTTTGAAAATTGACAACCGCAAACCCATTTTCCAAGCATTTCAGACCAAAGCAGAAAAAGGCAAATTTTTGATTTCCTGATACAATTAGATATCATCATTAGATGAATTTGAAAATTCTCTTGAGTGTCAAAAACTAAAACCTTTTATTCTCCTTGGGCACCGTCCTTTCTTTCTCTTTTCTTTTCTTTTTTTTTTTTTATCTTTTTCCTCTTTTCAATTTATTGGCTTAGGCCCACTTTTTTAAATGAGCTTAGGCCCACCTGTCCGGCACTTGGGAAAGATATACTGTAAAGGGTTCTTTTAACAGTCAATTTTTATAAGAATCAGCACTTAACCTTAAGCATGACCCCTTCAGATTTGTCCGAAATTTTATTTGTGTTTTTTCATGTTTATAACTGGGATAGACTCATAGTAATGTACCATGTGTCTTTCCGGCTAAAACAAAATTGAACAAATACGCTATTTACCATCAGTACAGAGCCTACAGAATTCCAGGAGGTTTTTTTTTTCATAAACACCTCTATATCTTACCACATACGCAACACTCACATTAAATTATTCATTATACAGGCATGATTTTGACTCCTCCCGGAAATAACAGAAAAAAAACCCAGTCACCAAAGGCATTGGCGTCCCGCTTCGCTAGGGGGTTCCGGCATACTCCGCGCAGTGTTTCTTTTGATTAGAACTAATTCCACTACTCACTGCTGTAAAGAGCGAACATTCTTGTTCTTAATTATGATTGGTCAGTAGTCCCATTAACAACCAGTAGCTGACAGCGTGACAAAGGCTTTACCTTTAAAACAAAGTGCCAAATTGGACCGAACATGTTTACATAACGTTACGTCATGGCTCACGATTTTATTATGCCCAATTAACCAGTGCATAGCAGAATATTGCAGTAAAACTAATTGTGTGACAAAACGAGGCTATCAAATCGATTAAAATATAAACAATACTGTTGGGAATATGGGGTTCCGGGGGCATGCCGGAAAATTTTGTACAGTTTAACTTGCAATGGTGCATACTGGAGATACTTTTGGGTCAGAATTTTAGTAGCAGTATACTCAAGTGGTACATCAATAATAAAGGGTTAAAGACCAGTATTAAATTGGTTCAAATGTATTCATATTCCATGTTAATTAATGGTTGGCTCTATATACTTCGTCATTCGTTTAACTAGGTTGGGGTTTGGATGGCCGAATGGTTAGTGCGTTCGCGTCGGGCCCGTAGCCAGCTCGTAAAATTTGGTGGGGCTATTGAATTTTTTGAAAGGGCTGAGGTTGTTGCCGGCCACAGCGAAGCGGCGAAGGAGCGAGCTAGGGCGGATATGGAAGACCAAACAGCTCTTTATTCAGTGTTCTTAGTTCTAAATTCACAGTCCTTAATTCTTACTTCTTCATTTGTTGTCGTATGTCGACATTTGTACACTAAAATTAACATTTGAATCTCAAAATCAATATTTGTTTCACAAATCAGACATTTGTCATAACAGATTTGTAAATGGTTTTTCAGAAAATCAAAAAAATTGTCTATATTTACATTTCATCAGAAAAATACAACAAAAAACAAATATCGAACAACAAATTTCAAAATGCAAATCTCCAAATATACAAATCTTGCTAAACATTTCTCTAAAAATATTTCTCTAAAAACTTTTCTTCAAAAACATTTCTCCAAAAACATTTCTCGAACAACAAATTTCAAAATGCAAATCTCCAAATATACAAATCTTGCTAAACATTTCTCTAAAAATATTTCTCTAAAAACTTTTCTTCAAAAACATTTCTCCAAATACATTTCTCCAAAAACATTTCTCAAAATTCATCGAACTGGACATTAGAAATCAACCGGGCATAAAATAAGTCACCATACAATAATGGGAATCAAGTATAAGCACTTGTACAATAAGAACAATCGCTCAGTGACCGCGACGCTAGTGAAACGATCCCTGGGCAGTTGGAATTCGATATAAGAATAGGCCGTAGCGCTGTTGCCCGGGAAAAATTTCCCCTTACAGGACCCTGTATGGCGTATGTCCGTCTTCATTAGCCCAGTTTATGAGCAGAACAGTAGGATGTTAAACCCATTTCATTTCATTTCTCTAGTGAAACCACATGCGTAGAACAGCTAATCGGACCGGGCCTTCGATAACGAAAATAAGTTGAAAGTAGTCTATTTTCAGAAATTAGGCTTTGTCTGATAGCGACATATTTCTTTGTTCAAAGAGAGGGAGAAACCACTCGACACAACTAAGTCATTTCGAGACTAACACATGGTTCAATTTTATTTCAATAATTAGCTTGCGCGTAGGGGTCTTTAGCATTGGGAGGAAACCGGAGGCTCCGCTAAAAACCCACGTACTCCTCGACACGTACACCGAAACCACGCCAGTTGACTCAATAACAGACCTTATGGTACAGCGCGTACGTGCTATTCATTAGACCATAAAACCCCCCTTTTTTGCTCAAACTAAATCATGTTTTCATGAATGTGCCTGGGAATAAGTTCATACATATTTTCCGGCGTTATTTCCCCTTGTCAGTGATGCAGGACCGAGGGCCTAATAAGGACAGCTGTGTAGTCGTTCGGATGGGACGAAAAATCGAGGCCCCGTGTATACATTGACGTGCACGTAAAATATCCCTTGACAGTTGAAATTCCATATAAGAGTAGGCCGTGGTGTCACTGTCCGGGCAAAATTGCCCTCATAATACACTGTATAGCCTATACCCGTCTTCATCGCCCCAGTTCGGAGCAGAATAGTAGGACGTTAAACTCTGTTTCCTTTCATTTCATTTATTAAGTGAGGGGAGGTGGCGGGGATTTAGATCTTAAAAAACGATCTCAATAAGACATTCTCGATATTTGTTTATATACTACTGGAAAGTATATTTTTTGCTCGCTACAAAATGTAAATTTATATTTACATAACTTACAAAAAGAAAAAAAAAATGGCACTAACAAATGAGAAGGGGGGGGGGGGTGTATTTAACGTTAAAATACCGGCCATGACACGAAATGCAAGATATCGGGTTGCACACAATTAAGAAGGTCCGAATACATTTTTAAAATTGTAAAATATTTTCTGACATATACACATACATGTAGGCGTAGGAGCTCAAAGTAATTCAGGGGGGCATAAGAGAAAATTGCCCGAAATCAATATAATATAATCAATATAGTATATATATCGAAATCAATATGCTCAATATCAATAGTATATTATATTGATTATATATAATCAATATATACTATTCAAAAAAAGTAGGGGATATTTGATTTTGGGGGCATAATACTAAAATATGCAAATGACTACGAAAAAAGTCACTATAGAACCTAACAGAAGAAACATTTCCAGTTACATGTGACGCCCAAACGCACCAATAGCTACCGCATGGAATGCAGGTGATGCTTGGGATCATCATGGGGGTCCAACCCAAGATTTGCACGACTCTGACTTTGAATGTTACAGTCATTGTGGCATTGAATTCCAGGGTGGAAACATCAGTTTAATTGTTTTAGTGACCAGAAAACAAATTTTGATATGCGTCGGCTTACCCAAAATAAAAGGTTACGTGCCCTGGGCATGCTACAGATCGGCACAACACAGGCGGTTGTGGCGCGGACGATGAATGTTTCTCAGTCTGTCATAAGCAGGCTATGGTCCAGATACCGTGATACACAATCTGTACAGGACAGACCACGCTCATGGTCGACCAAGGGCGACAACTCAAGCCCAGGATCGATTTATCCGTACCTTGGCCTTGAGAAATCGTGTCATCATAGCAAATCAGATCAGCGCTCGTCTTCAAACAGACACTGGTGTGAGAGTGAGTGGCCAGACGATTCGGAATCGACTGCATAGGGGTCACCTTCGCGCCCGACGTCCTCGCGTGATCCCTTGTTTGAGAGATCATCACATTCAGGCAAGACGTCGTTGGTGTAGGGATCGTCAACACTGAGATAATCGACGCTGGAGCAATGTGATTTTTTCAGGTGAGTCAAGGTTCACTGTTGATTTTTAGGACAGACGTAGGAGGGTGTGGCGTCGTCGAAACGAGCGCTTCCAAGACGTTAACGTCATCAGACATGATCGATTTGGGGGTGGTTCTGTTATGGTGTGGGGAGGCATCACTGTTGCTGGAAGAACGGCTTTAAATGTTGTTGCAGGGCGTGTTACAGGCCAGTACTACCGGGACAACATCTTGGCAGTCCACGTTGTGCCGTTCGTACGACGTCATGACCGCCGTTTCATCTTCCAGGATGACAACGCAAGATGTCACAAGGCCAGGATCGTTACAGGTTACCTCCAACAACAGAACATCACCACATTACCTTGGCCAGCACTGAGTCCCGACCTCTCCCCCATCGAGCATGTCTGGGACATGCTTGGACAGAGGTTACGTCAACGTCAACAACGTCCTGCCAATGTCCAAGAACTTGCTGCTGCGTTGCAACAGGAATGGGACAATCTGGACCAAAATGACCTTAGACGTCTCATTAGGAGTATGCCACGTCGGATAAATGCTTGTTTGGCAAACAGAGGAGGATTTACCCGTTACTGACTTTGTTGTGATGCTGTGGTAACTTTGCTGTTTGACCCCGGGTATCATTTTACCCTTATAATGGTCAGTCTGTGCCTTACTTAGTCTAACGATCATTTGGAATAAATCGATGAATGTGAACTTCATTTCATTTTGTCATTTGTTTCTTCGTCAGTTTCATTAGGTGACTTTAATAACACTTAAAAATCAAATATCCCCTACTTTTTTTGAATAGTATAATATAATTTTTCGGGCATACCTATCATAAAAGAGCTTCGGGCATATTTTCGGACATGCAGTGGACAAGAAAAAGACGGGAAAATACTTTTCGGGCAGTGTGGATCTCATAGAAATAAGTTAGTTATATTTTTTCTCTAAATGTTAATAGAAAAAAAAGGTCGAATTTTTCATTGCCCGAAAATAAATTTGTTGTGGGGGCAAATGCCCCCCCTGCCCCCGGCTCCTACGCCTACGCATATACATGATTTAGAGGAGATAAACTCCTCTTTCATTGGTCCAATGACATATGTCTACTTTCAATTAATTTTATTTTATGCTCGATCATATTAACCAATCTATTTATATATAAAAACATTACATGCACGTGATTTCATTAAAGTCACGGACATTGTACGATTTTACTTGTATGCTTGCTCGATTCTTCTTTATTGTATGCCAGGTTGATTTCTAATTTTCCGGTTCGATGAATTTCGAGAAATGTTTTTGGAGAAATGCATTTGGAGAAATGTTTTTGAAGAAAATGTTTTTGGAGAAATGTTTTTACAGAAATGTTTTGCAAGATTTGTGTTTGAAGATTTGTATTTTAAAATTTGTTGTTCGCTATTTGTTCTTCGTTGTATTTTTCTGATGAAATGTAAATATATAGACTAATTTTTTGATTTTCTAAAAAAAATATCTTATATTAAAATACATTTACAAATCTGATATGACAAATGTTTGATATTGATTTTAAGATACAAATGTTAATTTTAGTGTACAAATTTCGAAATACGACAATAAATGAAGATGTAAGAATTAAGGACTATGAATTTAGAACTAAGAACTAAGAACACTGAATAAAGAGCTGTTTGGTCTTCCATAGAGCGGGGAGTCTTGGAGTCCCCCTCCCACCCAGTTGTTGAAAATTCTGGTGCTATCTCCTCGCATCTGAGTGCATTCTTGGGCCTCAGATTGAAGTGCCAGGGTTTTATGGCTGAATTTTCTAAAATTTCTTTTTTCGACTCCTCCCGTCGATATCATCTTGAGGGTAGTACAGCGTGTCTTTTGATTTACGCGGAGAACTCTATGCCGGGCAATACAACTGTAGCATCAAATTCCAAGTGAACTATAGGTATTTTATAGGCTGCACAATAGGCACCTTATGTTAGACACAATAGTCACCTACATTTTGGGGGCACGCAGGCACCCTACATAGGGTGTAGACAAATGCAAACATTTGAACCGGCGCCTTGTAGGAGAAAAAATAAACCATGGCTTCTTTTAAACCCGTAACTCAAGCATAAAAGGCCAGTTCCCAGGAAAAAGGCGATAAATAAAGCGTCTGGTACCATCAAGAGCTCGAGCTAATTTTGAACCATTTTTCTTCCTATAGCGTGCAGTTTGAAGTTCTGCCAGTGCATATGGCAACACTGGACACGAGTCGGATGCTATAGGCCGGTAGAGCTACGCGAAACGAGAGGAGCCGCGAGTACACGTGTTCAGTGCGAGTTTAACACAAACACACCTGACAGTAGTTATGTACAAAGCACGTATGATATCCAGACAAGAGGATCAGGAGGAGGTGATGATGACAGGCAGGCCTCGGGTCGCCTACCACTACTCCTAAAAAATCATTATTGTCGGCGAAAAATTTGGGGAAAGGGGGGGGGGGGGTCTTATTGACTTGGGGGGGGGGGGGGCTTAGTCACCCTATAGCCATTCTGTGGCTACGGGCCCGGTTCGCGCTAAATCATAAGGCCTGTCATCGAGTTAACTGGCATGGTAGTTTCTCCGGTTGCACAAGGAGTAGTAGGATCGCTTGCCCACCCTCGTGGGTTTTCTCCGCCCCCCCCCACCGTTATAGACCCCCTGGCGCAAGCGTTTTATTGAAATACAATCGAATCATGTTAGACCCGAAATGACCTAGTCTCTCTCGAGTGGACGTTAAACCCTCTCTCTCATTGCTTTTGCTAGTTGTCAAGGACAGCTGCTTAGTCGTTCGGATGGACGAAAAACCGAGGTTCCGTATACACATGGGCGTGCACATAAAAGATCCCTTGGAAGTTGGAATTCGATATAAGAGTAGGCCGTAGCACCGCTGCACGGGCAACATTTCCCTCATAGCACATTGTATGGCGTCTGTCCGTCTTCATTAGCAAGTTAAGAAGTAGAACAGTAGGAAGTTAAACCCCATTTCATTCCATTTTCTTTTACTGGTTTGTTTTACTTAGTGACGCCTTCATCTGCTGGATCGTTTTAATTCGGGGTTCATTCTACTGCTTGGTTCGGTTTACTTCGTGGCTCAAAAAGTAACGACGGATCGACTGACATGCGTGACGATAATATATCTGAGTATAGAATTAAATACTAATAACGTATTCATTGTATTTGCATATTTATTCTAATTTGTAAATTAATAAATCAATAGTAAATTATACATAACTATATAAACATAGAAAATCATGTATATTTTAAGAAACCAGTGACTGCAAGGCAAGATCCGCCCACATTTTCCAAGAGATGGATAGAGTACTAGCTCAAAACAAATGCGATTTTTTGTAAAATCAGGGGCAATTATCCTGAAAGTAATGATCTGAAATGCGCAAATATCAAAAGGGACTGAGATCTTTGCGATATAAAGATATGATTTACGTTTCATTAAAATCAGATAAAAATTGTGGGACCATAATTCAGTAAGTTACGATACGATATGCGTGAATATCGAAAGGAACCAAGAT
Source organism: Patella ulyssiponensis (assembly GCA_963678685.1). NCBI lineage: Eukaryota > Metazoa > Mollusca > Gastropoda > Patellidae > Patella > Patella ulyssiponensis. Next base: position 22,591,011 of record OY783230.1, on the reverse strand, counting down.
CTTTGGTATATAAACATTCATTTCCAGTTTCATCAAAATCGGCAGTTTTGGTCCGATTTTCACGAAATTCAAACTCAATCAAAATTACGACGTAACAGTAATATATTCGAATGTATTTTTAAGGGTTATAGACATGCATTTCAAATTTCATTAAAATTGCGACCTCGTGAGGGTCCACTGCTTTGATATACCAGACGTTTACACTATTTGCATACGACAGGCGGCGATTTTATCCGGCAGTTTATGTCGGATTTTCACATGTAAGAGTGATGTATTCAAACTGTTTTTTTAAATCAGAATAAAATTGTGACCTCTATTCAAACGTTTTTTTTTTAGGATCCACAATAAGGGACCATAATTCAGGAAATTACGGTCCGATATCGGCAAATATCGAAAGGAACCAAGATTTAAACAAAATCAGATAAAAAATTGTGACCTCTATAGGGTCTACTAGCTAAAACGCGATTTTTCGTACAATCAGGGGCATAATCCTTGAAGTTGCAGTCCGATACATGCCATTATCGAAAGGAACCGAGATTTTGGGGTGACAGGCCTATATTTCAAGTTTTGTTGAAATTGGATGAAAATTGTGACCTGTTTGCTATTCACAAACAATTGTGGACGGACAGGCGAACAGGGGCGAGGACAATAAACGTCCACGTGTAAATGAGGGCGTATAAAAAATATAATAAATACATGTACTATTGTTAAAAGGTGAAGGCAAATTGTAGATTATAAGATGCAGTTATTGTTGTAAAAATCTATAAAAAGGGTTGTTTTTAAGATACTAAAATAGAAATTAATATAATGGCTACTATATACAATTTACTGAAAATGGTCGAGTATTATAAAGAGACAACATGCGACAAAGGGCCAAAGTAAGGGGATTAGATGATTGCAGACAGAAATTTTAGGTAAACTTCAAATGGTCAACAACATACGTCAGGATTAAATCATAAGAAAATGGTAGGGCGTGAAAAAAAAAATAAAAAAATAAAATAAAATCCAATGAAATAAGGTTAACAAGTACCAGCATGTTTGGTAAGAGTATTTCTATTTGAAGACCTTCGACGGACGATTAAAAAAGCAGTCTAAAGTCAAAATATGTTTCTCTAATTAAGAATTTATATTATTCAAATAGAGATGTGTGGTAATATATCGAATATGTTCAAGTTAAACATGTAAATAGATCTGTCTCTATCTACATAGTTTGACTTGAACATAATCAGTATAGTAAGTAAAAAATCATAATTAATCGGAAATAAGATATTGATCTCTATTTTAATAAATGAATAGATCTATCTCTATTCATATTATTAAAACAGAGATTTACTGTAATAATATATGAATATGTTCAAGTTTAACATGTAAATAGATCTGTCTCTATCCACATAGTTTGACTTGAACATAATCAATATTCTATTGTTTGAAATTAGAAAAAATTAAAATTTATCGGAAATAAGATATAATCTCTATTTTAATAAATGAATAGATCTATCTCTATTCATATTATCAAACTAGAGATTTTTTGTAATAATATATGAATATGTTCAAGTTAAACATGTAAATAGATCTGTCTCTATTCACATAGTTTTACTTGAACATAATCAATATTCTATTGTTTGAAATTAGAAAAAATTAAAATTTATCGGAAATAAGATATAATCTCTATTTTAATAAATGAATAGATCTATCTCTATTCATATTATCAAACTAGAGATTTTTTGTAATAATATATGAATATGTTCAAGTTAAACATGTAAATAGATCTGTCTCTATCCACATAGTTTGACTTGAACATAATCAATATATTCTATTGTTTGAAATTAGAAAAAAATAAAAAATTATCGGAAATAAGATATTAATCTCTATTTCAATAAATGAATAGATCTATCTCTATTCATATTATTAAAATAGAGATTTATTGTAATAATATATGAATATGTTCAAGTTAAACATGTAAATAGATCTGTCTCTATTCACATAGTTTGACTTGAACATAATCAGTATATTCTATTGTTTGAAATTAGAAAAAAAATTATCGGAAATAAGATATTAATCTCTATTTTAATAAATGAATAGATCTATCTCTATTCATATTATTAAAATAGAGATTTATTGTAATAATATATGAATATGTTCAAGTTAAACATGTAAATAGATCTGTCTCTATTCACATAGTTTGACTTGAACATAATCAGTATATTCTATTGTTTGAAATTAGAAAAAAAATTATCGGAAATAAGATATTAATCTCTATTTTAATAAATGAATAGATCTATCTCTATTCATATTACTAAAATAGAGATTTATTGTAATAATATATGAATATGTTCAAGTTAAACATGTAAATAGATCTGTCTCTATTCACATAGTTTGACTTGAACATAATCAGTATATTTTATAAAGACAAAAGGGCCAAAGGCATATTGGTAAAATAATTATTGAAATCGAATTATCCTGACGCTAGTTACGACCATTTGAAGTTTACATTAGTTTTTGGCGCACTGAATGTTATTGATTTAAAATTTTACTTAATTTTTAATGTTGCCTCTTTAAATGAAATTAAACAATAACTGCACCTTATAATTGTACATAGAATTTAAATAAATAAATAAATAAATAAATAAATAAATAAATAAATAAATAAATAAATAAATAAATAAATAAATAAATAAATAAATAAATAAATAAATAAAATATAAATTATTCCTCTGTATTCTTGAAGCATATTAACATGTGTAAAATGTTTTTTCTTCTGCTTGTTTTCTCTGCAATATATAAATTAAAGAACAATACATCTCTTAGAACATTTTACGTTGTTGTTGGGCTTTTGTTGGTTTTTATTAAATATCCAGTTTTATAAGCTTGATTCTTAATTGTATATTAACATTAATACGCTTGTGTGTACACATATTTACAAATATTTATAGCAATGGATTAAGGCGGAGAATATATAACTTCGTCTCCACACACGGGCTGCTTGTCCATAAATTTATCAAGTTAGGTTTGAATACAGACAACCACTGTTTGGAATAATATCAATAGACTTCTTCCTTTTACCCACGCTGATAGGGTTATCAGCTGAACGTTTAATACTTTGACGACGTGGAACATTATTGTAGAGATTTAGAATGAATTATGTGTGGAAATATTTCTACCTTTTTGTGCTTTGATACTCTTCACACGGGTGTGTGACGTGTCTTTTTTAAGACCGATTATCTGAAATTAAATAACATTGAATTTTGATAGACAATTCTGGCATGCACGATACTACATTGTGGTTCTAGAGACAATTCTGATACTTATTTTTATTCAGGTTGTCGCTTACTTCATCAGGAACGATATGTGGGTGATATATACCTAGTGTTGGACAATATGTTTTTGTTCTGGGGTAAAAGTCGAGATTTTAATTCAGTATATAATATGAGATCTTTCTGTCTGATTGATATTTGTATTTCTCAGTTTTTGCTTTTAAGAAATGATTCTGTTTCAATAAATTACGTCACGGGTTCTAGTAATCGGTTTGGGGTCAATATGTAACATAAGAAACTTACCATTAAAAATCTGTTGAAGAAGGTGACTTTTTGATCTATAAGAAAAAAGAGGTAATTTATGTATAACGTTTTATTGACGGGTGATAAAACTGCTAGATCTATAGTTTGACTCTACTGGATTCAAAACGTCTTTGAATTTAGCAATATTTTGCTGGTTTTATGTGATATTATAAAGGTGTTAAACGAGGTAATTTATGTATAACGTTTTATTGACGGGTGATAAAACTGCTAGATCTATAGTTTGACTCTACTGGATTCAAAACGTCTTTGAATTTAGCAATATTTTGCTGGTTTTATGTGATATTATAAAGGTGTTAAACTTCTAAGGTCTTTTTATACATGTACCTATAAGTTAACAAGTCGACTTATTCTAAAGGAAGTTTAAACAAACAGCCGAAGTGCCGTTTCCCCAAACTAACAACTAACAACTAAAAAAAGTACGTAAAATTAATTTATATGTATTATTTGATCTAAATTTATTGGGTTGGATATAAGTTAACAAGTCGACTTATTCTAAAGGAAGTTTAAACAAACAGCCGAAGTGCCGTTTCCCCAAACTAACAACTAACAACTAAAAAAAGTACGTAAAATTTTCCCCGCGTAAAATCAATTTATTTGATCTAAATCTATTGGGCGGAATTCCATTATATATTTTTCTAGGTTGGGAAATCGTTTGTATTTATGTTTGTCATATCAATTTAACTTATACTCATAAGTGGGAATGGTTTAGTATAACAATTGGAATTTTACCAGGTGTAGGTGTCCCTTCTTCTCTGTCTTCATTGACACCTTCTGTTGATTTTTCTGGATAAAATATAAAAGTAACAAATTTGTCGTTTTTTCATAAAAAAAAATAAACATGTTCAAACACTGAGCACAAACATACTAGTCATAAAATGGAGGTTTGGTATCATACTTTACTGCGCCAAACGGACTAATAAAGGTGAACTCTGACACCTACGTAATTACTTAAAAATACAACACGTGACAAAAATTTATTATTAAGTTTGATTTATGATTTCCAAAATATTTGACTTACATAACAAACACAGTTGCATTTAATCGCATGTCATATATATAACTGTATATTTAGTGTTTAAATATTCTGATAATTAACGGGGTGGTCATCATATTTCAAGTTACGGAACCTCTATAGTCAGTATTTCACGTAGGCTACATAGTTCAAACATCAAAGTACTCCTCACACGAAAACCTTTAACTTAAAATTTGTGGTGTCAGCCAGGAATAATATATGTCATTTTATCATAATTTATTACCCATTATTTGGGATGATTCTTCATCCACGTCTCCCTCTTGGCTTTCTACTTTCTCCACTTTTTCCTCCTCTTTCACATCTTCTTTTTTTCCAACCTCTTCTTCACCTTTTGCATCTTTTTCTGTTAATTATTAAAATATTGTGCACAATTATTAAGATATATAAATTAGAAGGTAAAATTAATTACTGTATAGCGAAAAAATATAACTATATTATCTGTAAAAATAAACAATGAAACTGAATGGAACTGAGTAATTTTGTCTCTAAGACAATGGGATGATCACCACTTCCGATGACCGCAGACAATTGATTTAATGATGTCTATTTTTTTTATTCATATTGTTGAATCAGATTTAGCTCGTGCATAATACATGTTTAATAAATATAACGGAAAAAACAACCCATTAAAGAGATCAAATGTTAAGGTTCATATCATCAGTCATTTGTAAAGTTCGGTGCTGGATGGCCGAATGATCTAAAAATTGCGGTTGAGATAATAAGATCTGTCAATCAGCCTGGGTTTCGATTCGCCGCTTGTACGTGACAAGGAGTGGGATCACCTGCTCAACCAAGCGAATTATTGAAATAAAATTAAAACCATGTGTTAGTCCTAAACCCCATCCTCTCACTCTCTCTTATTATACCCCGATATTAAAATTTAGACTAATTCTGCAATTATATTGTCCAGATAAAACTGAAACGAAAATATTAATTTGCTCTTGAAACTATTTTTAAATATTTTTACACAAATAAATGAAAGACTATTAGTTGCACAATTTATTTTTTACCTTTATTTTTAATAGATAATTCGAGTTCCCGAATTCTTGAGTCCAGGAGGTTCTCTGAAATGAAAAATACACAATTTGTATTAAATAAGAATGGATAGAAAGATCATAACTGTAGAAAGTATGAATGAAACTGAACGTAATATGGTCACCTTTGCTTATGGCTTCTTGGGGCCTTTCTTCGGGGACAATTTCGGGATGGTCCCCACAACCATCTTCTAAATCATGAAGTACTAAAGCCATCTATAAAAGAGAAAAATAATTCAATTAACGTTATATTACTTCGAAGAAATAAGATGTTTCAGGCCTGATCTTATACGTCTTAATAATCAATGGCAGGACTATTATCATGACTGTTTTATTCTAGGAAGGAGTATAATCATTGACGTTTTATTAACGAAAAGAAACAGGAAAAGAAACCATATGAACACCAATGTCAAGTCGAATCCACGCTGGACAGTCCCGAGGAATGATCCCGGTCAAAACAGGCATCCGGTATCGAAGTGGGCGTTGTCTTGTTAGTGGAGCGCCTTGCTCACTGAACCACTCAATCGCGTTCAAAGCTAGGCTTGATGATGGGAGGAATGATCCCGGTCCAAGCAGGAATTCGGAATCGAAGTCGGCGTTGCCTGGTTGGTTAATGAAGCGCCTTGCTCACTGAACCACTCAATCGCGTTCAAAGCTGGGCTTGATGATGGTAAATGTAGGCCTCATGTCAATCCGCTCATTGTCTAAAGGGCCTTATTTAAAGAACACACACATTGTGTATGCTTTAAATTGACTATCTTATGATACTAAATTATCAAAACATATACTCACGTCGTTGGGATTGTGATTTTAGTCTAAAATCAAAAATCAGCACTGTAGTGTTAACAAGGCGACGCGCAGATATGCATTGTGACGTCACAGCGCTATAACCCGTTTGCGCACAGTCGTTATTTTTTGTCAAATTTGATTATTTTTCATTTTAGAAAAAAGATATAATAAGGCTTTAATATAAATACATATAATCCAATTACAGTGTCAAGTCAAATCATTTGTTTAATTTAAACATATAGTTATATGATTTAAAAAATCGTTGTACATGTGTCTAGATATAACAATATCGGAAATGGGGCTGATATTTTAGACTTACTATTTGGAACAGAATGAGGCTTTTGAACAATATACACGGTTACTTTTGAACGGACAGGCCTAAGAAGTATGACCCGTTCAGATTTGTCCGATATTTCTATTTGTGTTTTTTTCATTTTTATAACCTGGAAAACTTACATTTTCAACCCACTATACGGCCCGTCTTGTTGGTATAGGGCTGGTAGAAGCCATGCTCAAAAAACTAAAAAAAAAAAAAAAAGAAAAAAAAAGGCCAAATGAAATATAATTGAAATCTGGTTTTCACATTCAAATAATTGAGTGCGCCATATGTCATCCACAGAGATTTTTATTTTTTTTGTGAATCAAGGGTAATGGCTTTCTGAAGAGCGAAAATTCTGTGGGCCTAGCTTATTGGTAGGCGCTAAAAAGTGTGACATATTAAATTCATTCATAGAGACTGCATAGTATATGCCTGTCTCCACTACCCAAGTTTAGAAGCAGTACATTTGAACGTTTCAATACCCAGCGTATCCGATATGCACACCTAGATGATATACATATTATTATAATCCCTTTGGAATATTTTTATTATTTACTGTTATAATATGAATTATCACGTATTCCCTGTCAAATAAAAATCGGTCAACGGGTTGAGTTAAACATCTTCAAGGACCCTGGCCTCAAGTGCCTGGGACCAACTCTACACTTTCTTAAATGCCAATAAAAGCTCTGGAAAGATTTCAACTTAAAAAAATAAACATTAAATAAATCTATTTTTATATGTTGCCGGAAAACATATATTTTTATTAGTGCAATTCAAATTTAATAAATAAACAATATTTTTTTCTGAAATTCAATGTCGAAATTCAGTGTATCATATATCATACAATGGGTCTGAGCAATACTTTTTTGATACATAGAATGAATTTAATGCAGTGTTCATATTGTGTGTTAAAATGGTGTCAGAAAAGTCTTGAAATTCGGTCATTTGTGTATCAATTAATTTTTTGTGTGTATTATACTGAAACCGGATTCTTGTCAAAATTTGACAACAATCCAAACTATCAATTAAACCCAATTTCATTTCATATTTTGACTTTACTAGATTCATACCGTCTATAAATTGAGCTATTTATTTCTTTTGAATTGTGTATTGCGTCTGCTCAGCCATTGTGATCTCAGGATCTGTTGTAAAGTAATTCAACCAAGCTAGGCCTACGTACTCCAGCCATTTTTTTGTATCATTTGATCTTGATTTCAGTAGATATTTTTCTCCAGTTGGCAAATCAATTGTATGTGTTAACAAAATCTAGATTGATGATTTTCATGCCAATGCAATGACTGCATTCTCATTCAGTAGTAGATTGACAGTAACAGTGTGAGTGTATAGAAAACGATTGACTCGGACTCGGGGGGGCCCTTTCCCTTGGCCAGAAGGGCCCTTTTGTCAGACGTGGGTCCCTTCTGTCTGCCTTTAGGTCCCTCCTAACTAGGGTACATTTTCATTTTTCTCATCGGTTTTAGCATTTTTCTCCCGTTTTATTTGTTCAACTCCTTTGATTTTTTTGGTGAGGAGGCTGGTGCCTTTAGCTCCCCGGCTATAAAACGCCTTTGAACTATGGGTGTGGTTTAGTTTTACAAATAAAATTTTACCAGGCGTTAGACCTACATATCTTCTTTTAAAACGACACTATTCCCCCAGCTTCTCACGTTAAACTATTAAAGCGGGGAATTTTATATTTCTGAGAAAGTCAAAACATATTTATTTCTACCGGTACGTCTTTTGCTCAATAGGTTGTCAACTCACTATTATACAATCATAGGCATTGTTTTCCACACTTAAATATCTTTCACATCGTAAATAATAACACAATTGCCCCCCTTGTTTCTCCATTCCCCCCATGCAATAGCTATCTTCAAACGTTTGAATTTGAAGTCGAAAATGATATTTTTGCCAATTTCTCAACTGGCAATAGTGAATTATAGGATTATTCTTTAACAAGGTAGGACTGTTTATAGATATATACCATCTATTTTAAGGCTTTATTTTAATATATTTTAAAAATATAACTTAAAAATATGAAATTGCAGCTTTAAAGTAGCAGTGCAGTAGGCTACTGACCAAAAACACTGAACAGAAACATAATAAAATACAATGGGGTTAAGCGTCTAACTTTTGTTTATATTTATAGACCAACCAGATTACTGATTCCTAGAAATATTCTATAAGATTTGATAAAAGTAAAACACGTGCATTTAAACGCATGATAATTTTCTAATTAAAATTAGAAACAACTAGTCGTTCGTTTGGGATGAAATCCCGGGGTCCTGGGGTAGAGCCTATACGTTGGCGTACACGTCAAAGTCAAAGCCAAAGGTACCTGGGTCCTGGGTAAAAGTCACCCATGTCATGTGGCGAAATCCCTGGGAATCAGTGGGACGGACGATACTAGATCTTTCCGAACGGAGAAATATCTTTCCGTGTTTATAGCCACAATTCTAACCCAAACTCTTCAGAATAGTTTTAGATAAACCTAACCCGAACCCTAACCCAAACCCTTCAGAATAGTTTTAGATAAAAATAACCCGAACCCTAACCCTAACCCAAGGGAAAATATTTCTCCGTTCGGAAAGATCCAGTATTGGCAGTATTGTGCCAGTGGGACAACTTTTTAGGTCGAATCTCGAACCCCCTGTTGTCGTAAGCCAAATTTAATTCATAAAACAAATCGTACCGACCTTTGCATAGAGAAAAACATACTATATTATAGCTGCTGCTGCATCTTATTCCGAGCTTTAAATGGTGTATTGTAACAAACAGGCGCCACATTAATATTAAAGAAAGGCTTCTTTCTCCCAGGAGTCTAAGGCCTAACAATTTAGGCGCCTCGTAAGTGACACGTGTCAATACAATTGCAAGACAAGGTGTTCTCGTCTAACTAAGAGAGATCACTCGATCACTCTAATAATTTTAAACGAACTTAAATGTAGTTGCCTCCCATTAGCTGATCCCACAAGCCACAGCTCACCAATGATGCTGTAGCCAATATCTTTGACCACTCAAACTGTTCTCCATATTTTCTTTAGGTCGAACGCTTTTTGTCACAGATAGAGCATCATGTGGCAACCTTTAGCTCAAACCATAGATAATACAGTATCAACCGAATCAACCTTTTAAATTATTGTTTCGCCCCCAAATCTTGCGGCACAACGGCCTTCTCTTAGGCTATATCGAATCCCAACTATCAAGCAATGGATCTTTTACGTGCATGCCAATGTATACACGGGACCTCCGTCCTGCATCACTGACAAGGGGGTGCTGAGCCGCGCTCTTGCCTTATATAGGCATCAGATAATACCGTGTTATCTATGTTTAAGAAATAATATAATAATAGATATATTTTGAAATTCAATTTCAAATAGGCCCATGCCATTGTTCAATCAACACATTTAAGATTTATTGATTTATCTTTTTTACAAATCACCATAGGCCCGTGGGCCTTCTAATAGGCTACCAAGAAATTAGCTATTTTAAACGGTACACGAAGATATTTTTTTTATAGACAAGATTTCGTTTCTTTCCATGACATTACATATGAAGTGGGTCCAGATTTTTATAGGATTTGTGTGTGTGTGGGGGGGGAGGGGAGTCTTTTGATTATTGGGAAATGGTGAAATTTATACTTATATCATATGGTAATAGGGTCTATATATAAAGTAGTAACAAAGAGTTTTATATACTGGGGGTTTGGGTGTAAATAAGATTAACCGGTGGCGAGTAGGCCTAGTCGTCCCAGATTTCTCTCATGAAGCAACAAGTTTCGTTTTTAAACTAGTTTTGAGTGTTTTTTGTTCTTAGAGTTTTAATTTTTGGGATGATCTCATTGCTTAAACTTTTACTTTGCAAGGCAAGAGCTAATCTGTCTGGAGAGTTATATAAACTATTGATTAGATATTTATTAAAATGAAAAGACCTATATCAACTCTCGATGCCACCATGGATCTGAATCCCATCTGCTGCTCCACGCTCATTGATGATTAAATCAAAAATTGGATAATCGAGACTATGCTGGGGTTTTTTTTTTTATCGTACCGTCTTTAGCCGTGAGGGAAATGGGGTTTAACCTCCACTCGACACTAACTAGCTCATTTCGGGACAAACACGATGTAAGGTCGAAAAATCAATCGCTAATAATATCTCGGTTCAGAGTTGATCAATTTGACTGAAATTTTCAGCATATTCCCTTTACATTATCTAGTTTCTAACTATCATAGTGAAAATTGACAGCTGTTTATCTGATCTAACATAATTGATGTTTAAATTGCCTTACATTAAAATAAACGTTCTATGTGAATGATAGTGACCCGGGCCATTGGCAATATCATTATTCCAAATATATCTATGTCGCAATAGATCTAACTATAACAGTTCAAAAATAGATGATGAAAGAAGAATACATGTATATTGAAAATTTCTGTCAATTTACTTTTTTCTGAACATATAGTTATCACCACTGTTATTTTTGACTAGAAATGGTATAAAACTCCATCTTCACCGATGGCCGATCGTTTGATTGACAGGCGTTAACTCCACCTACATAATCTCGATTATCAAGTAATGTTTTCAATGACTGTGGTACCGTTAGCCTATTTGGTTTGAGACAGGGGCTGCAATTCAACCCGTATTACATTTATTTTCTACTACAAATTAGAATTAAGACTTTTATATATATAGATAAGAAGAGAAAGTCGGCAACAGAATTTTAAAGTTTGAAAGGAATGGACCAAATCAATGAGGCAGTATTGTAAATAATTATACTATAGCCGACTTCTTCCGTTGCCTGTGTGTATTCTTGTACTTTAAGTAGGCCTACGTAACTCACGAAGCAGGCGAACAGAAAACAGTAATCCGATGGGCCTGCAATTCAGCTGGGTGATGTTATTAGCTGCGATGTTTATCAATTTCCATCATTTTACTGTTAACGCAAGTGACAAAAGAGCGTGTAATACCGACAGCGTGTTGACCTAATTACCTCGCTCAACAGCGGCCTCGATTCGTACGGTAGCCTAACTTAATTTTTTTTTTTTTTTTTTTTTTTTTTTTTTGAGGATTTTATCCAAAATGCTCTAAATGGGTTTGTGAAATGCAACTAATTTAAGTTAGGGTGGAATTTTAGTTTAAGACGATTTTAAAGAGATTTAAGTTTTTGTGAACAGAGGTGGATCAAAGCTCTGATGGTCCGTATGCAGCTGGACCAGCTGGGCCCTTTCCGGAACTGGTTTGCCGTAGTAAAACTAAGACCACTGTTAAGAGAAACAGAAATCCGAGGATGTACTGATGGAATAATGTCAAGCACTACTACTTAGTCAAACATTACCATGTCAGTCGGCCAGTGACAATCAATTGATGCTCAGAGGGGCCAGCAACAACCAATCGCTGGATAAAAGAAAATCGGGTTTTGATAAGCTGTCATCATCACCGCTTTCAGAAATTCGTGATTTTGGACGTAGTTTTTGCCGCCTTTTTCAGCATTTCAGCTTCATGGTTTTTCTGTTCTCTCTTCTACTTCCACACTTTTGCCTTTGGGCACATCAACGGCGAACCGACCTACGTTGAAATGACACGGCCTTCACGTAATGAAAGAAAGACAAATTCCAGGAGAAAATCGCAAAAACTTTTTTTAAAAAATGAAAGCGAAACCAGAAACCAAGCTAATGCGAGACGAGCGAGTGATCGATCACACTAAAGCTGATCTCAAGCGCTATTGTGTCACTGACCGTGTGGGCCTTCTCCCGTAGTGAGGTTCGTCGGAAGTGTAGTCAAGTGAATCAAATAATATAAAAAATCAAATTTAAAAGGTTGTTAAAAATTTTATGGGCCTTATTTTTTCTTGGGGCCATAGGCAGCTGCCTACACTGCCTATAGGGTATTCCATCTCTGTTTGTGAAACAGGGCCCTGATCCATATTTCGTTTCGTTCTTTTATACTTTCGATGTCCTCTTCTACATTAAGATCTAACCAGTTGTAGTGGGAGGTCGCGTCAGGGGTCATACGAGGGGCTTTTGACGCTATTGATTAATCGATCAGCGTTGACGTTTCTAGTGGTTTACCAACAGTTCCGTGCACAGCACACCAAGAACTCGCCGAAACAGACCATTTCACTCGCTAATTCCTCACATCAACCAGAAATAGGGTGCCCCACCCTAAATGAATATATCCAAATATCTCGACAATTACACCACAATACTAATATATTTAGAAAGCCTTAAATCTGTTTCACACATTTATAGTCACTAAATAAACGACCATGCTGTACTTCATAAGCTATGATCATTAAACCATACATAAATAATACTGAAAAATGGTTTTGAGTGTCGTCCATAACATCCAGACACGTTTGAGTAAAAGATAGGTAACGTGCCCTTGTTTTGAAATTAGTCTCGCTTAACTAGTCTACCGATCATTCTACGTCTAATTGACGGGTCGGGATAATCAAGACTACTTTTTTTTACGAAACATGGAACAAGAAATTGAATTTAGCAGCACCAACATCAGGCATCTCACCAGTATTTTTAAGAACCTTGTAAAAGTAAAATGAAACTACTGCTTTGATCATATTCTTGCATTACGGATGTTGAGTCAGAGATATTATTTGTACTTAACCAAAATATGCAGCTTCTAATGGTACAGCTAAATTATAAGGCAATTTAAAAAATAAAACGAGCGTAATTTCTAAAGATGCCGTAATAACCAAAAAGTTAAATATTATTGCTATTCAGAATCGTCAACAATAGATTTTTTACGGCTGTAGTAGTGTTTGGTGTTTTGAACATTTCCGCATGCTGGTGCTATTTATAGCCTCAACGAGTGTGCGAGACTGTTAGAAATCAGTAGTAAGTCATTGAACTAAAACGTGCAGGATCAACGTGTCAAGAACAACTTTTCAGTTGGCACGTGGGGCACCCTACTGCCAGAAATCCTGCTATATAACAACACTCTGTCAGATCCCGGTGTTTTGAAGACTCTAAAACCGAAACGAAATAGTATCGGTGTTTTAATCAAATTGTATATTATATTCAGGGTAGCGTTGATTATTGGTATACCACTGCTGATACGAATTTGTCAGTCATGTGAATAATATAGTTTGTTTTATTAATATATAACTTGATGTATTTCCAGATTACCGATGAAGGTTGATAATCCGAGTGAAATAGACTACAGATATATGGCTTCAGTTGGTAATGGACATCTAGCAACTCTACTCTACAGTGATACAATATACGTCAATGGCTTATATAATGGTCCTACGGGTAATTTTAAATTTCCACTTTTTATTACTGGAAAATTTCTGCATTAGTTAAACTGTGTAAACTGTCAATATAGCTAGGATATGTTGATACTGTTCACATATTTTCGGCAACTTTTCAATTCATACCATGACTAAGAATTAACAAACGTGTTGTCTTGAAACAGTTTTATTTAATTATGTACATTCTGAGAATGAAATATATATACAAATAAATTTAATGCATTCTATCAACAAGTAACATACACATCCCTCCCAAAGGGATATGGAATCAATCAAGGTATTATTGGAAATTGTGAAATAAACTTTATATAGATTTACATTATTTTTTTTTTCAAAAATAGGCTGGAGTCATCGTGCTAGAATACCAGCTACCCAGGCCTTGTTTCTATCACACCCGGGAATCACTGACAGGTTATACTCACTGGATGTTAAAAGAGGTATGCTAAGCAGCAATCAAAATGCTTTCAGAAAACCATACTTATACGTTTAATATAATTACCCACCAACGAGTTTGGATTGTGGCCCAGTTCAATTAAGATTTGCTCCCAGATGAATTGGAGTTAAATTTCCACTTTTCTGGCCCCGGGCGGGTGAAGATGGGTACGACATGTCACTGTGTGCTCTGGAGGAAATTAGTTTTCGCAGATTCTGCACCGAATTTCAACTGTCAAGTTTTTGTTGTTTTTATTCTTTTAAAGAAATTGTAATTGGGTGAGAAAGTGCATGTTTATTTCTGTAATATAAATAATAATTTTTACCCATGTACGCAGCTTTTTGGGTTTTTTTTGTTTTTTTTTACAGAAAACATTAATAAATTGTATTGAAGTCAAATTCTACTTTAGTTTTTCTCCTTTACCTACTAATTTTGTAAACGGAAAGTCGCGGAAATTTTGCCTATGCGGAATTACTGTTCATTCTGAAGACGAATGGTCAGTCCATAAGAATAATTCCCACAAAAGATCATTTTCGATGAATCCCGGCTTGAAAATATTTTCACCAGGTATATCAAAGGTTGTGTGGATACTGGAAATAATGCAATTCTAAAAGTTGATTTTTATGCTACAGAAAATATTTACTTAGGGCGCAATATTCTTTTGCCGTTTGGTATGCATACGATCATTTGTTTGGCTTTACTTTGTCTGTTACAGCTGTTTTTGAAGAGACATTCAATGTTGGTGAAGTTAAGGTAACTCATAGAACGTATGCTCATCAGTATTATACTCGATTACTAGTAACAGAGATTATACTATCAACATCATCAGCGCAAGCTACACAAGTATCTATACAAGTAAGAAATAACCGTGGTGAGGATAGTAATGATATAGAATTTTCCAATAATGTGGAATATATCAATTCAAATTACAGGTAAGTATAATTCAGAATGTTTATTGTAGTTTTAACCGTAACATGGAATGATGACCTTATGCTTTATAAATAGGTACCTCTGACTAATGTCATCACAGAATGACGTTCTCTCCAAATTACACCTTTGTCTGTAAAGATAAACAAGCAATTTCACCTCGAGCCTAAAATCATCATAAGAGAATGTGTTTCAGTGTTTCAGTTAAACCTTGTACCAGTAATGTTTACAGTGAGTAATATATTTGGTAGCAAATGATCACTGGCATAGCAGTGGACGCTTACGGCTAGCCCCCGGATCCATTCACTCTTTTTGATTTGTTTATGTTTGTGGTCTCTGAGTATGATGTCTTGTCTATATTTGTTTTGTGTAGAATTGTGTGTGGTGCAGCCCGCCTACTACAATCAACATACCTATATGAGGCTATACCCAGAATTAATTACAGCTAGGGTCAAGTCAGAGCAATTTTGGTGATTATTGTAGGCCAACATTCTCATTTTGTTTGTGGACTCTCTAAAGGCCACAATTTTGATCCGATTTTGACGAAACTTCAAATATAGGTTAATGCCCCAAAGATCTCGGTTTATCTTCGAAAGGTCTCGCTCCCCTCCCTTTGATATTGGCATGTATCGGGCCGTAACCTTATGGATTATGGCCACAGATTGTTGGCCTGTGGACTACCCAAAAGTCACAATTTTCATCCATTTTATTGAAACTTGAAATATAAAACAACCAAAAATCTCGATTTCTTTCGATATTGGTGAATATCGTAACATGCATGCTGGATTAAAGTCCCTGATGGTAAAACAAATCGCTTTTTTTTAGCTTGTTCTCTGTCCATTTTTTGCAAAATGTGGGCACATCTTTCATGGCAACCGCTTGTTAGCTTGTGAACCCTATAGCTAGAGGTCACAAGATTTATCCGATTTTGATGAAACTTAAAATATATGTTTATAACGTACATATCGTGTTTCTGTTGATAATGACGCATGTTAAACCCTAATATTACCTTTGAATGTTCCAAAAATCGCCTTTTTAGTCTGTTTACTACCCAACTCTTGCAATGTGGGCGTTGCGATGTGGGCGTATCTTGCATGGCAACCACTTGTAATTATTAATTTATTTCAGACAGCAAAAGGGTCAAACCAAAATACCTGAGTTATCAGATGGAAAAACACAACCCGTTTATATTTATTATATGGTTATACCACAAGTTATTACATTGTCGTCCTTGACAACACACAACAAATATACCTTTGTTACTTCAATAGACCTTGAAGACTGGGCTGCAAAGAGCACTTTTGATGAAGCTCTGAGAATCCTTGATGTGCATCCCGATAATCTGTATAATAAGCATATATCAGAATGGCACATAAAATGGTTTAACGGTCGTATTGATGTCGATGGTAATACAGAATTGTCTAAATACATGTATAGTTGTTTCTATTATTTGATGAGTTTTCTCCCGTCTCAAAACGTTTTCTTACCGAATCGAAAATTCTCAGGGTTAAGCCCCGGTGGTCTTGCTAATGGTGCCAATTGGACGGATTACCAGGGACATGTCTTTTGGGATATGGAAACTTGGATGTATCCTGGAATTCTGATGTTCCATCCGGAATTAGCACAGGAGATGCTTTCATATCGTATAAATAACATGAAGCCTGCTTATGAAAGAGCTAAAGCAAATGGACAAGAAGGGTTACGATATCCCTGGGAAAGTGCGCGTACTGGTGTTGAAGTTACTCCCGATATTTGTGTAGCGTGTCGTGAGAATCAGCAGCATGTAACTGGAGATATCGCTCTGGCTGCCAGACAATATGTGACAGCTACCAGAGACATTGACTGGTTACGAGGGAAGAAAGGGTATGTGTTTATCAGAGATATGGCCAAGTATTGGTACACAAGACCCGAATATAATGAAGTAACAAAGAAGTATGATATTAACGGTAAGGAGAGACTTTTAATTTAATATTATTGCTAACTATGGCTGGCCAATATCACTTGTATTCGAAAATAAAATTAATGTGTTATATAAAAAAACACAAGATAATTCACTTTAATCATCAATGCTTTTTGGTTATTTTTACAAATTATTTAGGTGTGATGCCCCCAGACGAACACGCAGAAAGCGTCAATAACTCGGTCTACACAAACGTTGGTGCTAAACTCAGTATCAACTTTGCCCGCTATGCCGCTTGTTTAGCAGGAGAAGACTCCACGGAAGAAGTACCGGATGAGTGGTTGGAACGCGCCAAAATGATAGCCTTGCCGTTTGATGAAAGGAAAATGTTCCACCCTGAATACGACGGTTATCGAGAGGACAAAGGTAACTATCTGTTTTATGCTCATGAATATTCTCTTTAAAAAGAAGTAGCTGTAATGTCCGCAACCCGGTTATGCTTAAAAGTAGCACCATATATACGTTCACAAAAATATAAGGCTGTATACTAGTATAACGAGGCGTACCACCATTACTTTTTTTTCTTCAGATCCACGCGGTATTAAGCAAGCGGATGTTATTCTTTTGGGCTTTCCCCAAATGTGGCCTGTGGATGATGAAGTCAGACGTAATGATTTGATTCATTATGAAAAAGTAAACAATCCTTTGGGACCAGCAATGACATGGGGCATGTTCTCTATTAATTGGCTAGAGTTGGGAGAGGACGAGAAGGCTGCCGATTTATTCAAAAGGAGTTACTCGCTGTACACAAGAGAACCCTTTAAGGTATTTGTTGTTTTAAGATAATTATGATTCACATCATTTGTCATTTAATATAATTATGCTTCACATTATTTATCAATTAAGAAACTGATTCATTGTGTTATTTATCATTTAAGATACTGATTCTTTACGTTATTTATCATTTAAGATACTGATTCTGTACGTTATTTATCATTTAAGATACTGATTTTGTACGTTATTTATCATTTAAGATACTGATTCAGTACGTTATTTATCATTAAGATACTGGTTCTTTACGTTATTTATTATTTAAGATACTGATTCCTTACGTGGTTGTAGGTATTATCATTTAAGGAAATGGTGGTTTGAATTAATTATGGTAGTTCAGTGTTAAATTTGCTCTATTCAAGCTTGGTGTCATATGCAAATTCACGAGACGAATTATTATAAGCCTTTGCCTTGATTTGGAATTCTTACATCTTTTGACCATGTATTAACTTAACATGAATCTTATTTAAATTAAAACCGTAACTAAAAATTATTGATTCAGATTTGGACAGAAGCTCGTGCAGGCATTGGTGCGGTTAATTTTCTAACGGGAATGGGCGGATTCCTGCAGACAGTAATGTTTGGATATGGCGGTGCTAGACTTCATACCGAAAAATTAACATTTAATCCAAAATTACCACCCAGTACCGAAGGTCTACGGTTTACTGGGTTGAACTATGTTGGCAATAGTCTGGATATTGTCATCAAACCTGATTATGTCACGGTTGTAGCGAGAATAACGTCAGAGGAAAACCCATTGATTCTTACTGTAGATAAAATTGGTGCCAGTCATAAAGTCCAAAAGGATAAAGAAATATTGATTCCAAGACAATCCTTCACACTGAGAAGTTTAACGGTATCTGACTGTCCTCTACCCGAAGGTAAGTTTGATATTACATTACATTAAACCTACTTTGTTATACTTTCGAAGGGCATGCAGGTTCACTCCAACATATCGACATTCAAATTCCTTAGAACGACATAATGTTAAGATCTTGCTGTGGTTCAATCTCGCCCGAATCTCATTAATTGATACAGAAGAGGGGTTGAATTAACATTTTTCGCTAGATGTTGTTAATTATTCGTGGGTTGGAAATGGAATGAGGTTTGACGTCCTACTGTTCTGCTCCGCTCGGCTTATAAAGACGGATCATGGTTTAGAGGTGGAAGATAACAGGTTGGCTACGGTGATATGTACAACAGATAGCTACATGTTATCTCAAGATTTCAGTCTTTAATTTCATACAACCTTTGGAGCGAAAACCTGTTCATCTGTCTGTAGCGAAAGCTTTCAACGTTGGGCATTGACACCAAAATTTATAACAATAAATTAAATTGGGAAATGAATGGTGGTCTGTCTTCTAATGGGTTACCAGTATCATGGTCCAATTGTACTATCGAATCGTATATTCCTGCAAATCGGAAAAGTATTAACCCTCCCCACCCTTTCCTTTCGGCAATAGTCAATATATTTGATTACCTTGTAAATCCCTAGTTTAGCAGATGCTAAAGGACACGCAATAACTAAGATTGTAATTGTTATAGAGGATTCGTGTCCTGATATTATAACTAGAAGAGATTGGCAAGCTGTAGAACCCAGAGATACAGAAATAACCGGTATTGTTGATAAAGTTATAATACAACAGACCGGCGATTTGGAATGTAACACCCTTGATGCTTGTAAAGAGCGAGTAAAGAAATTACAGGTGAGTTGCACAATTCAAAATACATTTGAATTTGTCAGGTTTGTGAACCCCTGATATCAGAAGAGTCACTGGGTGTTCTAAACTGCCTAAGACAAACAGTGACTAGAATACGTAAAGACACACACCCTTACTTTGGTCAATAAGTGTAAATCACGTATTGTTGGATTTATTTCACCCATGTCCTAACATTATTTCTATATTCCAATAAATGAGTGATGATATTTCGTTTTTAGATTTTGGGATTACACTTACATTACTTAATTGAATTAAAGTTGAAAGAACATAATGTGTTTTATTTATTTCATAATTTAAGGCACACAATCAATGTTTGTTTTATTTACAAAAATAAATTTCTCATTTAAAAAAAAAACGACAATGAGTAAAACAAAACAAAACAATTCCAAGAACAAATTCAATCAATCCATATTTCTGTTTTGGAACGTTGTCTTTATCAAGGAGGTTTGAACTTCAAAATAATTCAATTTAGATTTATTCATAAACATGTAAACTTAATATTGTGTTGGCTAATAAATGTCTTTAATGTTAGAATAATGTAACTTCTCTTACTAGCTAAACCACCAAACCAGTGGCGTGAAGGACCAAGTGCTGGGAGACATAGCCTACAACTTTTTAATCGGATCTGACGGAAGAATTTATGAAGGTCGAGGCTGGGGGTTCGGACCATACCACCCCGATGTCGACGTGAGGCTTAGTTCTTTGAGTATGTCATTGCATTTAAACGCAATAAACCGATCCCATTTTCATCTCTCTACGACTGTCTGATCTTGCGCAAATATGAACACACCGTGTGAAACTCCCCCCAATGATATTGTAACTGTTAGTTTAACATGTCAACAGTTTTCAATTCCGAATCGTATTTGTTTATATCCATATGCCAGCTACCGGAAAACGGCAATGTGTAGGTGCGAGCAATTTTAACTAAAATCTATTAAATTCCACTTTGCTACAATCGATCTTCTTGAAACGCATAGAATTTCATTTGAATTTTAGTTAAAATCTTTTTTAGTGAATTTAACCAACGTCTATGTGAAACAAGCCTAGAAGACTAACTGCACGATTCATTTCGACCAAAACAATCACCACGTTTTGACCCTTCCCTCCCTAAAAATGTATTGATATTCGTTAAATAAGAAATGATGCCAGAAAGCAATAACAAACAATTCTTTTTTTAAATTGGAAGAGCAAATTAAATAAGAAATTGGTCCAGTCCTCACCCATCCCTCCTACCCGTCTGCAAAACTGTTTTTGTTCGCTAAACTTTACACCTATTTAATAGATTTATTTGTTCTGAGTTTTTTATGGATGGTCATTATTTTAATTTTTCAGGTATAGCTTTTATAGGAGATTTTACCTGTACCGATATATCAGATGAAGCTAAGATGGCGGCTCAACAACTTATTAAATGTGCACGAGAGAGGTGTGGTTATTTAAATTCTACCGTTGAGTGATTAAACAGATCTTTTTACCTCAGTATATTCTGTTAAAAATAGTTAATAGTTTTAGCATGGGTTGCTTTTAACCATGCCCTATGTGGGCTACCGGCAATTATATTCGCTGATTATAATGTTTCAAAAAAGATATAATTATTATGTGAGTGGAAAGTGTTGTTAGGGTATACTATACATTCGTGTATATTTTATTCAAGGAAGAGGATATCGAGGGATTATAAACTAGTATTTGAAAGTCAGATGTTCATGCCTTCATGTAAAAAAGATACATGTGACGGTGATAAATTGTTTTGTGTGGTGCAATCGTGGTTTCAATGGGTGAGTGTGTAGAAAATATAGATGTTTGAGGTTTGAAGAAGGCATTATATTCGGCTTAATTCACACAAAAATTGTACTCAACACTAAAATATCATTGGTAGATACACAACTGGCTTTGATTCAGTTGCATTAAACAGAGACCAATCAAAATTGTTTACCGGATAGATGTCGCTGGACCGTTTGTATCACCAGCAAGGATGCTGAAACTGGGAAATTTTCCATGTATCTTACTTTTGTTCTAAAATACCGAACGAAATTTGTAAAAAAACATGTTAGAACCGAAATGACCTAGTTTGTGTCGAGCGGACGTTAAACCGCATTTCTGTCTCTCTTTTCTAGAACAATATTCAGACAGGCGGACAGTTAAGACAACCTAACTGTAATGGTAAATGTAAAACTGATGTAACAAATTCTAAAATTCTTCCATTGTATGAAGACACAAGTGTAATCGCGACCGTCTTTTCTACAGAAAGGTAAATAAATCTTATAAATAATAAATAAACAAGTTCTAATAGCTCACGTAATAATGTTACAAAGGTGCTACTGTTTTACCGCAAACTAGGTTACGTATAAAAAGCAATAAATACGAAATTGTACAATAAATGTAATGAATTCTTTTAAGATACAATATTGTGCATTAACCGTCTAAGGAAGACAGTTTGCTACGAAATCAGTATTTCCCCCTCCCTACTCTCCAAGGATTCTTGGAGGTGCACGTCAACTAGTACACTGGCGAATCTCGCTGTGCGTCTCACTCGAATGACTAGACGAATGTCTAGACGCATTGTCATTGTCAGTGCCTCCACACCCTCCGTTCTGCACCACTGACAAAGGGGAAGCATGCTGGGAAATACCGAGGAACTTTCTAAGACAAACCCGGGACTCCCAGTTTAGTGAACCAGCGCTTTTGATGATACACCGTTTTGTTCTGTTAAAAGAAGGGACTGTCTTTGTAGATTACCCCCTTTTCATTAGCCCAGTTTAGGCATACTCCGCGCAGCGTTTCGTTTGATTACAGATTTCTCGGGCCATTGCTTCAGGAATATGAGTTTAGGAGCAGAATAGTGAGACGTTAAACCCCATTTCATTTCATTTTGTAGATTACCCATGAAACCATCAACTGATGAAATAGACTATAGATTTATGGCATCAGTTGGAAATGGTCACATAGCAACCGTTGTATACAGTGATACTATTTATATGAATGGATTATATAATGGACCATCCGGTAGGTATATATTAATTAAAGCCTTCAAGATCTCTGCAGATCGGAAAAATGGTTTTGAATTGGTTTATGAACAAGAGATATTTCAATTAGGTTGCATTCATATATTAGAAAAAAGAATTTTTAGTGGTTTCAAGAAGTTTAACAACCGATCGCGAAAGGTAGACTTTATTTTTGATATTGTTTTGCGTAGAAGCTGACAGAAAGATAGTCAGTCAAACCAACACCATATTAATTATACAATATTTTATTTACAAGGAAGTGAATGTTTGTATACTTTAAATCACTTATATTTATATTTAAGGTTGGAGTCATCGTGCAAGGATACCATCTATTCTTGGAGTGAGGTTATCATTACCAGGAGTTTCTGATACACAAACCCAATATGCACTAGATGTACATAGAGGTAATGAATGAAATCAGATCTCGTATTTCAAATTTAAACTAGACGATATTGACTAGTTATTACCCTTGGACGTAGTCAAACTAGACAATATTGACTAGGTTATTACCCTTGGACGTAGTCAAACTATGTTATACATTGCTTGTGAACAGATAGATTTGAATGAATTTGTGACGATAAACAGCAATAACAATCACAACTGAATCCTAAACGTAGGAAACAACAGATTCCAATTGTTGATTGTTATATTTGTAAATCAAACCAAATTTTGGAGACAGGATTATGATTGTAGGCAATTGAAATCAGCACCAAACTTTACTATTCCACACAAGTGATTTAAATATTTTGTTTTATTTGATCAGGTGTTTTTGAAGAAACAATCAATTCGTCAGATGTTAGTATTTTAATCAGAACATATGCTCATCAGTATTATACACAGTTAATGTTATTAGAGATACATGCTGTTAGAGTTGGTAATGGTGGTGATAATATAGATATATCTCTAGACAACGATTACGATTCATCTAGTATAGATTTGACCATGGAACCATCACAACAATACAAACAAAATTACAGGTAAACCAATGATATTACCTAGTCAGACAGGTAATCATCCCACATTTCCAGATGTTGGCATTTCAAGTCTCTGGGATACACTGGGGTCCGTGATGGCGGTACCTGTCGTGATTAAGTCAATTTAGCAGTTAAATTCGCTAATAGATTTTATCTTTCCCAGTCGTTTAGGTATGTCTTCTCTGAGAATATCAATCATTTTTTTTATCTATCATCTTGTGACCAATATCGTCTTCATCGTTACTTAAAGGTGGATATGTCATGTGTTTTTCTTTGACAGAGTGGACATCAAATAAGATCAGATTGTTCTATTCACTGAAATGGGAAACTTATATTTTAAACTATATTTGATATTTAAATTATATTCTGTACAGGTATATTTCGGCTACAACAAAGGAGACTGAAACCGCAGATACGAGTGTTTCAAGTGTGTTTATATATCAACATGTCATACCTCCAAAGCTGACTCTGGCAAGCAACGTAGATAAGAGCAGTTGGGTATATTTCATGTCCATAGATAATGACGGTCGAAAGGCTGAGGCGGCTTTTAACGAAGGTCTCCGATTGCTCGAACAGCAAACATTTTTTCTGTATAATCACCACGTGGCCGCATGGAAGCAAGCATGGAATAAGGGCAGAATCGAGGTTGGTGATAACCTTCAACTCTCTAAGTTAATAAACAGTTGCTTTTATTATTTGATAAGCTTCCTTCCAGCAGCATCAACTTTTCTACCTAAGGAGCAATTCTATGGATTGAGTCCAGGAGGTTTAGCAAATGGTGCCAATTGGACAGATTATCAAGGACATGTATTTTGGGATATGGAAACCTGGATGTATCCAGGGATACTGACGTTTCGACCGGATTTGGCCAACGATATGCTTTCGTACAGAATCTATGGAATGAAAGAAGCGGCAAAGCGTGCTAAACTAGGGAACTATGAGGGACTGAGGTATCCGTGGGAAAGTGCTTTTACTGGCGCAGAACAAACTCCAGATATATGTATTCCTTGTCGAGAGAATCAACAGCATGTAACAGGGGATATTGCTCTAGCCGCTAGACAGTATTTCAGCATGACACAAGACATGGCATGGTTGAAGAATCAAAGTGGTTATGAGTTTATCAGAGATATGGGGAAATTTTGGAAATCAAGACCAACTTGGAATCCTGTAACCCAACAGTACGATATTAACGGTGCGTATTTACTGCAAAGTATAATCAATGCAAAGATTACCCCTTTATACACTAGTAATCTTGCAACCCACATATAGCATCTTAGGGCAGCTGATGGCACTGTCAATTGATGTCGAATTCTTATTTGTATATTCACAATACACTTGACAAATTGAGCATGACGTTGGCTCACTAACTAGGAAGCTCCATGTTTGAGTTCAGTATTGCGCCAAACAGTTGCACTGAATTTTCATCCCTGTATCTGCTTGTCAATGCTGGTGCGGAACGGGGCGCCTGACAGAGAAGATGCGGCGAAAACAGGATTCAAGTGTATGTCATTGGCAGCACATTAAAAAAAACTATGACAACTTGAAAATATAAGACGGGAAGGATGCACAACACTGAATGACATATGCCCGTCTTTAGTAGCCTGGTCGTTACTACTTCGTATTGATAGCTTTTTCAAAACTATTAAATAGGTCAATTCTGGTTCTATATATTTTGTAGGTGTGATGCCACCCGACGAACATGCGGAAAGTGTTAACAACTCTGTCTATACCAATATTGGTGCCAAACTCAGTATATATTATGCTAATTATGTTGCCTGTTTAATGGATAATACGGAAGATGACACAGAATCGTGGTTAGCAGTAGCAGATAAAATAGCAGTACCGTTTGATAGTAAAAATAACGTACATCCAGAATATGATGGTTATTATGATGGCAAAGGTATATTATTCTTTATGTAATATTATAATACTATTGATATTAACACAACCAAAATGAGACAGTAGAATGGCTTTATTTTGTTTGTGGTTCAAAACCAAAATTGATCTTTATTTAAAATCATATATACACAGCAAAATGCAACTGCTCAAAATTCGAGCTTCAGATTTTGTGTCAATTAAAATAGGGGATAATCGAAAGGATCTGTGGTGTATGTCTAGTCAACAATTTACTGGATTGTGTGCCTGGTATAACATAATGACCACGAAAACACAAACACCGTCTTATTATAGTTGTTCGTTTTCTTCATTTAGATGACCGTGGTGTAAAACAAGCTGACGTCATTCTCTTGGGGTTTCCCCAAATGTGGCCAATGAGTAAAAAAGTTCGTAAAAACGACCTGTTAAAATACGAGATCGTCACTAACCCTATGGGTCCGGCGATGACATGGGGCATGTTTTCTATTGGTTGGTTGGAATTGGGAGAAGAAGAAAAGGCAGCTGATTTATTTAGAATGAGTTATGGCAATTACATCAGAGAGCCATTCAAGGTGAAACAGTATATTTTTGACTTAATGTGTATTTACTTTATTTAAGATACTTTATTATTATAATTATTGTTTTTTTTTAATATATTAACCTCAAGGAACGATATCTGTTCGAAGTAGTGGTAGTTTTAATGCGATAATGGCAGTTTTAAAGATAATTATACACTTATCTTCTTAGTTTTTTTTATAAAAAAAAATCATAGTTTCTTGGGGATGCAGTTTACTGTATTAACAATAGGGTTTTAAAAGTTGTGCTTGATAACGATGAGATGATGCTTGTCGAAACGTCGTGATATTAGAATAAAACCAGTGATTGTTTCACATAAAAATTGTGTTCTGTTATTGTGTTTTCCAATCACTAAATGCCACTTAAAGATTATTTTAAAAGTTGACCAGTTAACCACTGTCGTATCAATCTTTATTGATTCAGATTTGGACCGAAGCACGAGCTGGTATCGGAGCTGTTAATTTCCTAACAGGAATGGGAGGATTTCTTCAGTCTGTCATATTTGGCTATGGAGGCTTGAGAATACATCCAGAGTACATAGAATTTAATCCGAGGTTGACCCCTGATTCCACTTTCCTACGATTTGTTGACTTTGATTATCTTGGGAATAGTTTAGATATAGAAATACAGACAGGTTTTGTTAGTATTGTTGCTACAAAGGTAGATGATGAACACCCCTTGGTTATTTATGTCATTACAACAGGGGATATAGTTTACATTGAGAAGGGTAAGTACCTTGTCGAACTCTTTCTGAAGGAGCTGTAATTGGTAATTTATAGTTGAATTTCAAACAATAGTTGTCGAAAATCTAATTTAACATTTTCCTTCGACCGGACTTAAAGATTTGTCATTGTAATCCCTAGTTGAAATTGAAAGAATATATAGTTGAAAATTTAATTTAGTGGTGCAACTTTTAGCCATGCAAAAACAAATGAGTGCATTGCAGTTACCTCCTTTACGGCAGGTGAGCAACATGACTGCTTGAAGCGACCAAGTGTAATACCCCAAATTTAATATATCAATGGTTCTGCACCGTCTAAAATAAAATAAACCTCAAGAATAAATCTGTAATCTGGTTTCAGACAAGGAATTGAGGTTAGCCAGAACACCATTTATTATGGCATCATCATCGGTGACGGAATGTCCCCTACCAACAGGCAAGTATTATTGTTACAATTCATCATGTAAGTATGCTCAATGTCATGTAAATTATAGGTATATATAAAGTTAGATTAATGTTGGTTATGGTATAATTTAACAACTTCGTCCAGATCAAATTGATATTGGTAGTCTTGCTTACCCGGTAATGCACATAACTTGGCTATACCGTAGATGGCCGGGTAAAGTCTAGTTATACTTGAATCTGGCATCATTGGCGAACATTACCATTTATTTATATTATCTATTTCGACATTTCGTTAAACGGCATTTGTTTCTGTGGAAGAAATATGTGTTTAGACTGTTCCATGGTTAGAATTAAACTGTGAGCATATTATATATCATGATGAAACGCTAATAGACGCTTCAAATTCTTACATATTTTCATTTTCCAGGATCATCATCATGCGTCACTCCAATATCTAAAAGTGTATGGGGTGGTAAAACTATACCAACAGCCAGTAATCTGGTAACTCCAGTATCAGATGTTATCATATATCAGACTAACACGTCATCTTGTTATAGCTATCAAGCTTGTAATATGGCTATACAGAGTCTAGAGGTGAATTTTTCATAGTATAGCCAACCATTGATTTAGTTCTGAAAATGTTTGCTAATTTAATATAAAAGCCGTAATTACTAAATAGTAATGCCCATTATATCTAGGTAGGTAGGGATAAGTAAGGTAATGGGCTTAAAAAATAAATGTAAATCAATTCTAGTTTTGTGTGAAAATGTTACTTATTTCATTTCTTATCCCCTTTAAAGACAAAATTTCCACCAATATTAAAAGTCAGGGTTCAAAAGTAAACAGTATTAACTTTGCTATGATGTTTTTATTTACATAATAATTATTTGATAGAGTACATGTATATGTGAAAAGTGTCATTGTGAATAGTATATTGAATATAAGATGTCAATGTTAAGTATATGTTGTTGTCATTCTTATTTGCAGACATCTCAAATTAAAAATGGTAAGACGCATCTTACTTACAATTTCGTAATTGGCTCAAATTTGAGAGTATACGAAGCCCGAGGATGGACGAAACCTGGGGATCACTCAGACGACAGAAACAGCCAATCAATAGGTAAGATTCAATCGAATTTCCAAAAGGTTACCCCAGACTGTGCTTATTTAAAGGGAAATTACATGAAATGGGTCTAGCCATACCTAGCCCCATAATAATATGCATGATGGAATATAATTCTTAGCACATATTAGTATTACATGTGCTGATTATTCTTTCACAATTGAATATAAAAAATATTTATGGTTTATGGCAAAACGTTTTGTGTAATGAATTCAAGATAATACCGGATATGTTTTAAGTTTATTGGTATAATATATGGACGTTATGTCTATTATAGAAAGTATTGAGACACTTTTAAAATAACTATATTGTAGGCATAGCAGTTATTGGAAACTTTACATATAATCAGCCATCGAAAGCTTCACTTGCAGTGTTAAAACAGCTCATCAAATGTGGTATGGAAAAGTAAGTTCAATTATTCGATTGATTATGTAGATGTATATTAAACAGTCTGTATTTTTTTTTCACTAAGATATTACATATTTCGAGTAATATAGCTCTTACCTCATTACCTATATAATTTGAAAACAACCGTATCTATTTACTTGTCATTGATGATTGAAACACAGATATTACTCCACTCAAATTGAAATTAGCCTTTTAAAGTATTTTACAAGGGCAGATCCAGGAATTTTTGCAGGAGGGGGTTTGCCGGACTCCAATTAAGAAAATTTGTTAATGCACGATGCCTTTATCATCTCTAGATTTCGTACGTATACATACACATTGAGCTATATCATTTTTTTGCGCTTTGAATGACATTCCTATCATCTGACATTAAAGGATAAAGCACACAACCGTCAAACTTTTCTCAAAGTGTTGTTTTACAAAATTGTTTATGTAGCTGATGAGCAGTGTGGGGTTTGGATCCGACCCTGTTTTAGTCGTTTTTTTATTTTTATTTATGTTTGTGGTTGATTGTAATTCGTTACACGGATAGTGTTAATACATATCTACGTCATTTTCAGTAAGTATATAAGTAAATCATATCAGTTAATATGGGAAAAACAACTGGAGAACTCAGACTGTACTGTTGGTTGTCCTGGTGATCAACTTTATTGTCAACTCAAACAATGGCGTCATTGGGTAAGTTGTATTCGGGCCAATTGATAGTTAATTCGTAAAGTAGTTTTTTTCAGATTGTTTAGTTTTAAAACAAGTTCCGTTGAGTAAAATCAACCTTTACATCTCTTATAGTCCATCCGGGTGGCTCAATGAGAGTGACACTGGCTGGTCAGTATACACAGTATTCCGTGTTCAATCCCTGTGCCTACCGAGGATGTTCCTCTGAATGTTTCAACAAGGTTTCTCCATGTCAGTGGTGCATGTAAGATCTATTTCTTAAGGTTACCTACAGATTTGAAGAAAACTCACAAGATGTTAATTTTCGTAAACAGGGCTAGCGCTAAACGCAACACTAACCTTTGAATGACATCCTGGTGTCCTGACCCTAACCCTTGCCCAAACCCTAACCCACAATCTTGTCAAAAATCATGTGGCAAAACTTATTTACATCTCAGCGACCTTGATGAAATAGATTTAGCCGTGCATGAATGTTAAGAAGAAAATGAAGAGACCGTTTTACCTTCAGTTGTATGGATTACCATATCCACCAAAATCATCAACATATTGTAGTATGTAGTTGTGTGTATATTTTGGCACACATAATAGTAAGTACAACTACACTCTATACGGAGGAAAACAATGCCGTGTATTATAAGGCTCCGTTGAAGTGGAGATATTGGCATAAAAAAGGAGTAAATTCAAATGGGTTAATGCGGGAAATCGTACAGCATAAAAAAGCACACTTAATAACTTCTCAAATTTGACAAAAAGCGATATAAACACGCCATCTTACTGACAGTATGTATTATCCTTGTCTCGCCATTTTATCATTTCAGAAACGTGTGGATGGTGATTCCCTACCATATTGTGGTGAATTATCTGTTATACAATCAACGTCAGCACCGAGAAAAACACCAGAACCAACATCAACATCATCTACTCTTTACATCAGTTATTCATTATTTCTTAGTTTTAGAGTCGTCATATATTTTTATGGATATTAAATAAAAGACAACTGTTTCACGCGATAATACCCATGTATGCTGTAAGAACCAAGGGTTATATTCTTAAAGACATTCCTCAATAAATGGCAGTTTTTTAACATAATGTAATTCTTGAAAACTTGATTCTTATTCACAATCTATTTTCATTTGAATCTGCATCGATTTTTTTCATTACTAAATGACTTTAAACAGCACAAAATGTAACAAAAAATAATCAATTTATGCAATTTTATCACATATTAATGTTTTCATAATTACACATAACTTTTTGCTACTTTTTACATTTTATTTGTATGATTCTTTGAAAAAGAAATATTTACATTACTTACAACTTTTTTTTTGTTATTCTTATATTTTTTTAATCCCATAGAGCAAATAACTTACATTTTTTTGGTTATTTTTATATTTTTATAAATCCTATAAAGCAAATTGTGATTACCTTGTGGTGGTACCACTACTTACATGTATAATTTATCTATATTTTAATAATCAGGCCCGGTGACCGTTATGAATCATTGTTGCATTCAAATCCGATGAATCAACCCACTCAGAATGATGCCTACTCACTTCGAACAAGTCTTTTATCTCTCTCACTAACTGTTTATCTGCGGTCACCATGATCCACACAAACACACACACTGGTATTAAGGACATTTTAACGTGTATAATTTGCACTAATATTCATCAGATTTGCTAGTTTCCATCAAAGCTTCATTGAAATCCCTCCCAAACACAAAACTTCCCGAATCTCCCTTGGGCAGGACCATCTCCGGTGGATCGTAGCCCCTAAGATATCGGGCTTTTCTAGCCGACCTCCATGCACCATCTGTATCACCAACACGATAAAAAATCTTTGATTGACCTTCTCGCTTACCAACAGCTCGATTTGCTGTCTTATTCGCGGTATCCTCAATAAAACTAACTCGGATCTTCCTGTTTTCACCAGTTTGCTCACCCAAATTTAAGGACGGTACGTCTCCTGCACCTGGTTGCAAGGGCTTCCTAGATTCTGCTAGCTGCATGTAAGATGGTAGCGGCGTTTTGGTGTTTTCTGATGATTTAGAAGATTTTGGTGTAGACGAACCCGGTTGATTAGGTGATTTCGTTTTGGAGATTGCAATTCTGGCAGCAACATCGGGAAAGGTCTCGTGAAAACGTTCTTGCCAAATTTCGTCCGGTGTTTTCGATGATCGATCTCGTGTTTGGTTTAAAATAGATTGCATCTGGTTAATGATTTCCGAGCCCTTTTCCTCCTTCTTGGGTTTTCTTATAATGTCGTCCATTGAATCAACTCCCTCGGGATGTAGCCTAACAAGCTCACTTATATCTATAGAGTGTCTGTGGTCTGCAAAATGGACGCCTTTTGTAGGGCTGGATTTTCCTTTATCCCGGTGAGATTTCACTCTTTGATCAGGAATTTGTAATTTACGTCTTCCGCTACGTTTTCGTGCTGCCTTTTCTACAAATCAAGAATAAAAAATAAAGTTATTATAAACTGACAAATCACACAGAAAGAGATATACATAAGATGTACAGTTCTAACAATATACCAATAACCACAAAATCCAGGAATATGTTTCTTTTTATGTAAAATAACTGTAGTTAAGTTGCTGAAACGATAACGTTTTTTTTTTACTTTTGTCATTTACTATAAAGATATATATCTAAAATAGCAAAGATTCGCAAACATACAATAAATTACTGTATATTTGAGAATTCTCAATTTCATTTTGTAAGGTGATATGTAATATCTGTTTAGTCCTCACTAGCAACCACCAACTTTAACCTACTGATCGACTCTCCGTGATTCGTGAGCTTCAAAGTAAACGTACCTGATTACAGTAGTATATTCCTTTAATGTGTGATTAAAGATATACAATACAATGTGTATATTATATTTGCATAATTGACCAACTCAATGTTTACACGTAGAGGAGTGAACTGGATTAACTCACATCACACCTGGTGGATTATCGCTAATCCTTTTGTATAATTAGACTACGAACGGTTGTCTTATATCACAGAGACAGGGTAATGACGTGGATTATGTTAATATCCCTTTTATATTATCTTAATGTCTTATCGAGATCGTAATCTTATTCCTTTTAAATAAACCGACATGGCGAAATATCCTTCAAGTAGAATGGTCAGTTGAATAATATTTAACGTTAAATAACCTCAGGTTAATAATCGATTCCGGAAAGATACGGGGTCAAGGGTTCACTCAGTATTCATAGGTTGGACCAGGACAATCCGTCACGTATATTCGAAAGGTATCGCCGACAATTAAATGGGGTTTAACGTCCTACTGTTCTGCTCCTAAACTGGGCTAATGAAGACGAAATTACCCACCAAAATTATTCACTGAATGTGTTGCTGTAGAACTATATGAGACTCATGCTCGTGTGCAATTCACCCATATCGACTATTTTTTGTGATTAATGTTTTCATTCACATTGATTATTATAACAGTACTGTGTATAATTATACAATAAACAAATCCATTATTCTATAAGCAATAACACTTATTGATAACTGATTGACAGTTCATATAAAAACCGAACGGCGATATAAAGGTCGTACAGTATATTCGGTCATTTATCAATCACGGTAAATATTCATTACTGTAAAAAAATGCATCGAAATAAACAGGTCTGTTAATACTATCATATTAAAAACGGTTGCTGTGAACCGAAATATAGCAACCAGTCTCGGGTATCACAAATCCTGTCATTGCTTAATTGTTTTTTTTTTTTGCTCATTGTTTCTGTTCAACAGAAACTAGCTACCTAAAGGGCAACATAAACCTGTTTTGTATGGGATTTGTAGCAATACATGTATAATAACACCGAGCTCAAACACAATGCACAAGAGTAACAATGCATTACATTGACCATGGTCCACTTTCATACTTATAACCAACGATATTTTTCAATACCCATAGCGGATTCATTACTACATGATAATATTTTTTGATTGACGCTTAGAGGATATGTACGGGTAACCGTTCGAAATATTTGTAAATTAGCCATAGTCTCTAGTGGTGCTGTGTGTACAAATATGGGTCAAATTAATTTTTTTAAAAGTTTTTTTTCTTATTAAAAGGTTTGAAATTAATCTATGTCAGTATAACTTTGATCCTCATTTTCTCGTTTTCTAATCTTTAAATAGAAAACATTCATACACAACACACCTGTGTATTATAGCCTGATGGTCATGGCCGGGTTAACTCTACATATGCAAGATAAACAGGACATCCAGTTCGAATTATCCAATTACCATTCGAACACAATGGAGAATTGGTTGAAAAAATATCATCTATAAAATCCATTATATTTTATCTAGACTTTTAATTTTTATGGGCTGATAAAAATAATAGACAATGTATATTACAAAGTACAAAATTTCACAATCGTACCAACCTTCCTTAAGCCTTTCTTGATTCTGTATTTCATACCTCAGATCTTTTAAATCTTTCTGATGAGTAGTATCGCGAACATTCATTTCTTTATCTATCTCCTCTAATTGTCTGTCCAAAACACGTTTAGCCACAGCTTGTCTCAAAATCCAAGACATTTTCCTTCTAATGAATTAATCGATCTGGATATAGACAGTTCTTCGCAGTACAATAGTCTTCTATCAAGAGTTTCGTCTTGAATATGATCATAAAGACTGAACTATTGGTCTTTATTTCCCTCCACATTCAATGAAATATATTAACGATTGGCGAGTAGTCAATATCAATTAATACAATTACTAATTTCTATTCAGTATAATTATGTGGTCAATCCCTTGGACGACTTATATTATTATTACAACGCAGTTATATCTACAAAACTTATATAGGGTACAACTCATTGGCTTGTCGAATATGAATTAATCTTTATTGTAAACGTGTCAGTCCCTCTCGATTTCAATCAGCAAATATCATATCATGGAAACAATCTGTTTTCGAGAAGCTATCATATTTAGAGATCATTAAATATTGAACTTTGAAATAATGAATTTAAAAACAAAAATACTAGTTTTCGAAATAGGTACACATTAATGAAATGAGATTTAACGTCCTGCGATTCTGCACAGATTGGGCTAATGGAGAATGTCACGCTACGCCAATTAATTTCCAAAAACTCCCATGTTGACAGTATAAGTAGTTATCAATACATGAAAGTAGTTATCAATGCATCAACTCGGCGAATTTTTGCCAGGACAACTGCCCTAAGACGAATTCCAACATTCAAGGGTTATTTTACACGGGACGTTCCGTGGAAGAAAAACACCCTCGGAATTAGATGCGTCCAGCATATGTACTTGAAAACTAAAAAGTAAAAATGTCTCTGTAGCAAAAAAACACCACTTCGGTATTCGGTTCTGTGTAGTAAGTTTCGCAAATGAATACTAGTTGGTTTTAGATATCTATACTGGAATAACTACTCCAGTGTGCGACTGATGAGTGTACAGAGATTTGTGCAAACATACTGAATAGTTTTCGAGTTCTGCTCAGGGACACACCGATGTTTATGGGAATATTCTGCTTGGGCTAACACCCATTCAACCCTTACCAACCTAGTGGGTTTTCTCCTGGTCCTCTGGTTTCCACCCACTGCTCAAGACCCATACGCGCAAGCGAATTATTGAAATAAAATAAAACCATAAGTTAGTCTTGAAATGACCTAGTTTATGTCGAGTGGACGTCAAACCCCATTCTCTCTTCCCACGCCATTTGTATTTCCCCAATAATTTGCTTGGGAACCGAACGAAAACAAGAAAACGCACACAAGGTCGGATAAGCGACCCTATTCATTGTCCCAGTACATTTACGTGATCGAATCGATGCATTACATATAAATCACACCTAATCCATTTTTGAGGTTTATGCTTTATGCTTTTCTCGGCTATGGTAGAGTTGGGTCATAAAAATGAATATTACAATGACAAAAAAAGAACAGACAGGCCCCGGTAATATTGTCTTTCAACATAATATAATGACAACAGCACTTCATTTTTGTTGTAACGATTTAATCAAACATGTTACTTTTGAGTGATAATTTAGTTTTTAAAATATCATGAAGTCAAGTTGAAGGACGTAGCTATATATTCTTCTCTAGTTTGTGTAGATCGTATGTGTACGATTGATGCTAAAATTAGAAAGGGAAGAAATACCGAATGTTAAGGGTCTTACATATTCGTCAAAATATAGCTAAATGCCAAATAAAAGTATTAAAATTTGTTATCACAATTGGAAATAGAAGAAATAATTAATGTTCTATTGCTAACTAATTTATTCAATACAATGTGCTTAAATCAAATTCATTTTATATTAATTATTGTTTACTACTCACTTTGGAAAACCACAAGCACAGTGGTTATCTATGCAGTGCCAGGCATCATCACAAGGGCAACCATTTTGATCGGCATTTCTAACGCACTCAAGTCGACCGCCGTCGTGGCATGTGGCTATAATAAAAAGTTTGGACTAGAGATGTCCAGTTGGATGTGATTTTTCAAAGATAAGACCAGGGCCCGGTTTCTCGAAATCTTAAATAAAGTCAAAATTTTAGTAAATAATCTAATTTCGATTGACTAAGCACTAAAATCAATTTGATATTATCCAATCAAATTACTTAACTTTGGATTTTATCTTAGTTAAAATTTTGTGAAACAGGCCCTAGGGTATTTACAGGACCCCGGAAAACAGGTCCGTTTCAGTGTGCAAATCAAACGACACAATATAAAGATATCTATTCATCTTGTCTGGACATTTCACTTCAAAATATTCAGCCAAACAGTTTATGTGAGCTAAGTAACTTTCTGAAGGACATCATCGATTATTAACGCGCGGCTATTCAACACGTTTGTAAAATTTGTCAAGCGGTATTTCAAACTTGCAAAATACAAAATGTATCCCGGCACAAAGAGACTTGGACCTCACCTGACAACTGGACGTTTTATTTATTTATTTGAAAACATATCATAGAGCTTCAGATAGTTGCTTTAGACTATAAAGATATGTTTTGAAGAAACCTTCACAGAGACCACACTAGCTTTATTCATTGAAATACATCTTCGATACATATTTTGAAAACAAATATCAATCAGCATCAAGCGATAATTTCAGAAATGAAAACAGAACATACCGCCTTGGTTACTGCAAAAATCAACACACGTACAGACTCCCCTAACGCATACAACATGCGATCCCCAAGAACAGCTTTCTAGTTGACAATCAGAATCTTGCGAGCATGGTTCACCCGTAACTTTGACTTAAAAAGAAAGATAGTAGATTATAAATTTGAGTGTCATTTTATATTTACTTGTTTCTGTACATCTTTCGCATCAAAACGCGCGATCTTGACATGAAGAGATTTACTGCATCTGAGAAATCAAGGGTGGATACACTTACTTATTAAGATGACCGCAAATAAAGCCAAAAACACAATTCTAACCATGATGACAGCCTTTAAGGTCTTTGGCAATGAACTTTAGAAAGTATATCATATACGTCTTATCTTATCAGCGCCTACACATTATAACGTTATGACCTGTTCCAATTAGAATATAGAATGGGTGCGAAATAGTACTATATGTGTAAAAATGAGTACATATAAATCGTTTCATAACAGCATTTAGGTAGACACCCATTACCTATTTTACCCGCAATTCTGATTTTAGTAAATCGGCTTTACTTACTGTGGATTGTGTATGATTGTCACGTGAGGTTGATGTTCCCGTGATTCGATGGATGCCTTTTATTTATCTCGATTTAGAGTAATAAATGTATAATATTGTATACGCTATAGAGTTGCAGCAAATTACAACATCAATTAAAAACTGTATCCAACTTCGAAATGATTGGAATTAGCAGAGGAAATTGGGGCATTTTTTAATTTTATTCACTAGGAAGTCGACAAATTATTTGTAAGATTCTACTTCTTGATTGAAAATACCTGTATTAATTAAAGAATGTCCCAATTCTAAACGCGACTCTTTTTAATTTAGTCAAGTTGACAAAATGACCACGTTTCAAATACATGGCTTTTAAAATGATATGATTTGCTTTTCTGTGGAACTGGTTTTTATTTTAGCCCTGTTTGAACCTAGATGCTGTGGGTGACTTGTCCGGAGCAAAGCTATATGGTCGCTACAGATCACTAAATAATTCGCCATTGACCTTAATGTTAATTCTCGTCTTTTAGACCGGCTCTAACTTTTCCCCAAATTTTCGTTGAGTAGAACGCTCTCTACCACAGATGGAGCAACATGTGGCAACCTCTTGCCCAGAAGCACGTATGAGGTTCTTCATGGAAAACTTGAGATACACAAGCTGGAAGTTGAGATAAGTAATGCAGTTTTCGGCCCTACATTTCAATCTAACCAACCCCTCAACAAGAAAAGCCATGCACAAAGGAGCAAACGGAAGGGGAAAGTATGTACGCGTATGAGTCCATATGTACTCATCGTTTAAATGAGATTCGCCATTTTACCCACAACACTATATGGAAACATGTCATATCGTCAGATGTAGGCGTTGATAAGATAAGACATTAATGAAATACATATCTAAAGATCGTAAAAGACGATACATATGTATAGACCTTTACAGCTGTCAACATGGTTAGAATTATGATTTTGGCTTTATTTGCGTTTATATTAATAAGTAAGTATAATATTCAGCCATGATTTCTCAGATGTCCAAATCCTAGGTGTCCTTGCGTAAGATGTACGAAAACATTTCAATATACGTGAATATCTTTTATCTTTCTATTTTAGAGAATGTTGCAGGCGAACTATGCTCGCAGGATTCTGATTGTCACCTAGCAAGTTGTTCTTGGGGATCGCACGTTGTATGCTTCAGAGGAATCTGTACGTGTCTTAGCTTTTGCAGTAACGAAGATGGTATGTTCTATTTCTTTATTGAAAAAATCGCTTGATGATAATTGACATTTTGAAGTGAAGCTTCTACACAAGAACACAGTTTATATCTTTGTATGGTGCCGTTTCATTTGCACAGTCAACCGATTTGTTTTTCTGGGTTCCTGTTAATACCCTGGTCTGATCGTTTAAAATCACATCAAACTAGACATCTCCATTCCAAACGTTTTATTATAGCTACATGCCAAGGTCGACTTGATTGTGTCCAGAATGCCCAACAACATGGCTGTCCGTGTGATGATACTTGGCACTGCATAGACAACCACTGTGCTTGTGGTTATCCAAAGTGAGTAGTACCCAATAATTGATATAAAATGAATTTGATTTAAACACATTGCATGGATCAAATTGTAATAACAATTGTAAAGGGTTGGCAGAATTTTGCCAAAGAACATTAATTATTTCTTCCTTTTCTAATTGTGATACCAAATGTAAACATTAACTTATTTGGAATTTAGCTATATTTTGACGAAAATGTAAAACATGTAACATTTTGTATTTCTTCCTGATCTAATTTTAGTATCAATGGTACACATGCCATGCACATAAAATAGAGAAGTCGCTCTTAAGGAGTTGAAATTATCACCACGAGGTAACATGACAATGTATGTGATTAAATGGTTACAACAGAAATGAAGTACTTCTTTCATTGTTTTATGCTAAAATATTATATTACCAAACGATTTTCCGCTGTTTAATTCTCATTATAATATTTATTATTTGTGACTCCACAACCGAGCAACCATTAAACAGAAAACTGTCAATGATTGGATTTGATCTCGTAGAAGTTCTCCACAACAAGTAGGATCACATGTCCGACCTCGTAAAAGCCACAGAATATTCAACTGTGAATTTTCAAATCTGCCCAAGTCATAACTGTATATATATATCATAATAGATTGATGCATGTTCAAACTTCCGGTGGATCAGTTTGTTGGACCTTGGCTCACTAACCTGGCGGTCCCGTTTACGATCCCTGCGTTGGTCAAGTATGTTAATCTGGATTTTCCGGCATGGTTCCCCTATGTTAACGTTGTGCCGTAGAAACTGGGATTAGGGGTGGGATGGGACGGTTCCAAATCTAGGGCGCTATCCACAATCTCACCCGACAATGAATGTCAACAAAATACTGTACTATAAAAGTGAGCGTTCCGAAAGAACACTTAGACCGTCGGTCGTTATCTCGCCGGAAAGTAGTTTTATTTATATTGCCATATAAAGTTCATGTCATATATATATGATGATTGTTAGTGATTTTGTTGTTCAATTTATGTTAAGCTTTAGGGTAATGGCTATAACACTGCCACTAAATTCTTTTGGACGAGAGAACCAGAAATGGAGTCAATAGGACAGAATCTCGAGATCTGCACCTGTCAATGCCGCCTAAGCATCAGTGCAGTCTGTCGTCACAAGATCCAGGCACCAGTGGTACTACCAACTGGAAAGTTCACTATAACCATGAATATGATAGTGCAGAGGAAGTCTAAGAAGAATGGTGCCATAATAGAATCGAGTGCCGTGGGCGTGAAAATATTTGAGATAGCAACGTACAATATGTAACTGGGCTCTCCTCTTAATTGTTTTATATCCTGAAAATTTTAGTCAATGGCAACTGGTACCAACTTCTCGTGAACGAGGGCATAAGAAATGGGACAGAATCTTGGGGCCTGCCTGTCGATTCCGCCTGTTTCTATACAGTTTGTAGCCCCACGACCCACTCACTAGTAATACTACTTACATGGCGCGATTTACAGTAACTGTGAATATGATTGTGATGAGATGATATAAGACAGAGGAGATGATACAATAAAATTGATCGCAGTAGGCGCCAAAAAAAATTCAAACATACAAGGGGACTTGGTCTCCCGGGGCCCTTACTTAGTCTCAGTGGGGGGCCCCTTAAATCCGCACCACCTGGCCTCATGGGGGGGGGGGGGCTGGTGGTGTAGGACGGATGGCTTGAAAAGGGATAGCCGTAGAGCTGATGTTCGGGCAAAATTTCCCTCACACAACATTGCATGGCGTATGCCCGCCTTCATTAGCCCAGTAGGACATTAATCGCCATTTCATTTCTGTTCAAACTTCCATAATGATATACTGGACGGTATATGAGATACCGATGTGGGCCGAGATATTCATTGCGTTTTTCCAGTCTGATTTCCCCTTGTTAGTGGTACAGGAAGGGGTGACTGACAAGGACAGTTATCCAGTCGTTCTGGTGAGACGAAAAGAGTACACCCAAGATCAAAATTGTCGGCTTTACTACCGAATGAAATGAAATGGGAGTTTTATTGCACGTCAACTCTAACGGGGCTATATTGCGACGAACATTACTACCAACATTTTCATCCACTGCAACCGACATTTCTACTGATCAAAAATAGTTATTTTTATGTCATCAGTACTATCACGTTCCAACGCAGAACTACCAAAATCTTCAATTAAAACTCAGACGTACCGATAAAATCTGAATCACAGTCGTTCAATATAGACTTTTAATAATACGTTATTTTCAGAAAATATTTTAATTCATCAAGAAGAAAGAATCTGATTTTTAGCGCAAAAGTGGTCTGCTAATAAGGGAAGTAACTCTCATTACATTTGGACCGAAAGTCAACATGGATCAGTTAAGAGTTGAATACCATTCCATTTCAGTTTTACGGGTGATAAGTATATCCACAAGGATGGAGGAGGTAAAAATATTGAATGTGACCTCAGAAATTATAAGCTCTAGTTCGTCTACGTTTCAATTTGAAAATGATTAAAAACGCCCTTGGTCGAGTAGAAGGCTGTTTGTATTTAGATGTTTCAGAAGCTAGATAGGCCTACAGCTTGGCCATGTGAGGTTCGCTAAATACTTTGGAACCGCAAGCCTAAACGCTGAACTCTAATGCGAAAATCAGATCAGAAATATTAATTCGCTTTCTCCAGAATTATAACTATGAATTAATTATTGGTAGATTTGTTGATTCTTGATTTGCATGACAATATTTTTGACCACAATTTGCTAACAGTTTCATTTGCAGAACAGTTGCAATTGAATTGGTCATAGCCCTACCCCACCGCCCCCAAACCCCCATTCCCCCAGCCTCCAGTTGGTGTAGAAAGTTGGGACGTTAACCTTCATTTCATTTCAAACAATGGACCACAAAGATTTATAGTATATTAATTTATTTAAACCACGTGAGCAATTATTGTAATACAAGTATATATGGTATTGCGTATTAAAACTATCAAATCTAAAGAAAAGGCACACACGTGAAGATCTGAACTATTAACAGCTGATATCTATCGCAGTATATATACTAGTGAACAAAAAGTTCAAACACATAAGCCCATATTCCCACGGAAGGCAGATTATGACTGTGCAGGTCGCCATATAAAGTTTGTATTATTATGCTTAAATACGAACATCAATTATTGAATGACTCGACGGGGTAGTTCCCTCACTCTTCACTGGTCGACTATACGCCGAATAAATGCGCATAGAATTGGTTGTTTTTCGTGCCACGAAAAAGAGCGATTTTGGCGAACTAGACTATTTTGAATAAACAGAAAAGTTAAAGTAAGCAGCAAATTAAAATTTAAAATAACAACTATTTTAAGATGTTCCGAAACCCTTCGGGTTTTAAACACTGGCTCAGACTCTTAATCGGTGGTTGACTGATCACAACCAAAACACTGTTTATTTTTATTGTCTTGTCACTGGTTAGCTAACCAATGATTTTAATCACCTTTCTGGAATATGGTCCCGTATTAATTGAACAGCAGCATCGTTAGTTCTTTTTAATCATTTCCTAAGGATTATTGGGAAAAATCAGCAAGCTATCAAGGTAGCCAATGGGTACAGAATACAAAAGTACAAGAAAGTAGAAGTGAAAGTGTATATTCATAGATTTCTTTCATATATTGCCCGCTACTCTAATATACACATTATAAATACAATCTAAAATTTAATATAGCAATATATTATGCAAGTACAGTAAAACATTTTATCTTAAACCAATCGCACAATGAAGCCCCGGGCAGGATTAAGGATTAGTTCAGTGTTCAGAATGCAGCAATCTCATTAAAATTATAACTGTATTTCGTTTCGTTTTTGTCGTTCTAATTTTCTAAAATTAATTCTGGTAAAATATAAAATACCCAAGGAATATAATCCGTAAGACGACGAATTAAAACAATTCTGATTTAAATAACGGCAGTATCTGACCAAACCAAAAGCTGACAAGCAGATGTGAATAATGCTCAATATAAATTAAAATGATTTAATATATAATGATGTGAATATAGTTAATCAGTCGTCATTAAACAATACTTTTAACTTAGTTCATATATGTACAAGTCATGATCTACAGAAAATTAACCCGACTTCCATTAGCCCAGGTTAGGTGCAGAAGAGTAGGACGTTAAACCCCATTTCATTTACAGAAAATAATCAATTTCTTGCAGTTATCTCCCAGTAGGACGTTAAACAGCATTTCAGTTCATTTCATGCAGTTATCTCCCATTACAAAACGCTCAAAACCACCGTTGAGATTAGCTAAAATACAAGCTGGGCACTATTTTCAATGTTACATACAAAAAAGCTTGGGACAATATAGGATATCAAAACAGGAGAAACTAAATAATTATAAAACAGTTTTTGTAAATCTTTGATAGAAAATACAACCGAACTATAATCAGTTTCCTAATGACCATAGATTAGTCTAGTCCTGGCAATATACGTTAAAGCCACAGGTCGTTATTCGGGATTTCTTTTATCCTTTGTAAGTATATTAATGTGAAAATTGAACCCATAAAATGAATATCCATCCATTCAGTATTAAGGCAGATTTTAAAATTAATAATTGTCGACATGCAGCATCCACCGCAGGCGTATATGATTTTCACCATGAGATCTTTGATTGCTTCTTTTAATCTGAATGATATTTGAAATTTGTGTTTTTAATTGAATTTCTAATAATACGTACAGGGTACGTTCAATACAGAGTACATTTTAGAGTGAATTAAGGCTAAAAAAAATATATTATCCTCCGAAAAATGCAAATAATGATCAATGACTTTTCAAAGTTTTTATGATTTGTAGTCTTAAATACGATTGTAATACTAGGCAGGCACTCTAAAATTTAATGTGTAGAACACAATGATGCATAATGTCAAAAATTACAGATAACTGTACACGAATATTAGTCGTGTATGTCGTAATGTTATGTTAAATTTTAAACTATTCGGGTGATTCCTACACCAGGTGAGTTAATTAAAATAGTCATATGGATCTAAACGCCATGATTGTACAAATTAGTGTTGACGTCATAGAACACGTTCTAACATTAAGGTTATTTATTGAAGGACTTGAGTTTCTGGGATCTGTTGTACCACTGGCATCATTGACTGTATCGGCATTATCTGAAATTAATAAATTAAAAATTCAACTTATAATCAGCTCAATTAGAGTTTTAGCTCAAATAAGCACGATATTACAAAATGGGCTAGGGTCATGGTGGTTGAGTGGGCAAAACGCT
This sequence comes from Patella ulyssiponensis, assembly GCA_963678685.1. Taxonomy (NCBI): domain Eukaryota; kingdom Metazoa; phylum Mollusca; class Gastropoda; family Patellidae; genus Patella; species Patella ulyssiponensis. Next base: position 22,546,977 of record OY783230.1, on the reverse strand, counting down.
GACTCGCTAGCCATGAGGTCGGGAAAGTTCGATCCAGATTATTGGGTGTGGTTCCCCTTGTCAGTGATGCAGGGCGTAGGGCATGGCAAAGACAACTGTTTAGTCATTTTTCCTCGACCAAAAACCGAAGCCCCGTGTACACATTAGCGTGCACGTAAAAGATCCCTAGTAGGGATTCGATTCGATGTAAGAGTAGGCTGTAGTGCCGCTGCTCGGGTAAAATTTTGCTCATAGCATACTGTATTGCGTACGCGTCTCCATTAGCCCAGTTCGGAGCAGAACAGTAGGACGTGAAACCCCATTTCATTTCAGAAAATGGGCTATTTTCAGCGGCGCCCGGATGTGATACTATTAAGTTATGAGCGTGCGAAAAATCACGTGTCTAATAGCCGAATAAGTTGTGTAAGCGAAGGCCTTTCAAGTTCCAATCACGTTATTTGTGAACGCACATGGGTTGGTATCTCGACCATCTTAAAACGCTGTGTATTAATTTAAGTTATCTTTTATTCTTTAGTGGTTTATTTCTTTGATCTAATTATGAATCAATCAAACCATTATACTTTCCAACAATACAGATATTTACGCTTAGTAATTCTATAAATATTAAGATATATCCATCATAATTAGGGAAACCATGAAGTTTGTCAATATGCCCTTTTTGTGCCTTTGATGTTCATAATTAAAATACGCAAAAAGATGTCCAGGTCTATGACGTCCTTCGCGACAGCCATTATTAACCAATTTTAAGAATGTATTATGAAATTGCTCACCATTTACGACATTTAATCTACGATTTGTTCTACCAGCTTCACAAGTTTCTGGATTTCCCCGTCTGGAATGAAAAAGAAAGTTATAATTTAGTAGGGATATGGGGCCGGTTGCTCAAAACTAAATTATTTTAACGATCCGTTAAACTCCAAGGGGTCGTTATCTTAGTAACGTCGTTTGTTAACGGTCCGTTAGTTTCTGTTGCTGGAAAGTCAAATTGAGTATCCAGTATCTGACGGATTGATTAAAGTTAATCCCAGAGAAAACTGTTGGTTCATTGGCTGTGAGACAACTGTGCAATCTGTTCACAAAACTTGATTAAAGACAAAACGATAACTGTAGAATTTATTACAGAAAACACCACAGAATAATTTTTTTACTTTAGAAATATTAGAAAAAATCGGTTGGAAAAATTATGGGATTTGCACTATAGAATATTTAGGGCTATTATTTCCTACAGGCCCCCAAATTTTTGTAGAATAATACAGAATTTCATGCTATAGAAAATGGAATAACCCCCATCGCCCAACCCTCTGGAATGTTCTATAGAAAATTACACTGGTAATCTATGACTTTTTGCTGAGGAGATACTTTGACTGAGAGCCCACTAATGCCGTCGGCAAACAGATAACGGAGCCCAACACCTCCGTTAAATAGATCTGCAAGTTAACGACATGTTAAAGTTAACGCGGCTTCCAGCAACAAAGTTAACGATCCGTTATCTCCATATTAACGGATCGTTAAAAGATAATGGAGCTTTGAGCTACCTGCCCATGGTCATTATATAAATAAAACCTGTGCAATAAAACATTCTCACAATAAATCCACTTATTACCGCGGATTAAAGTATGCATGTATAATAATCGTCATCTACCCTCTCAGTTGATACATCTTCTGTCGTGGGGAAGTAAAAACTTAAAACCCAATAATGGAGAAACGTTCATGTCATAGGTTGTCCGAGAACGCTTTTTCAGAATTTATGTTTACCCACCTGACTGGATCAACAATTTTTAAAACAGATCCTAAATATTTATTAGTTTTAGCTTTTCCTGTCGTTAACATAAACAATTCATCTGTAAAATAAATATAACATAAATTGAGTAATGCATGCCACACAGACGTAAACTTTCTTGTTGTAGATTATATAATGGGCACGTATACATTAACCACACAAAATTCCTTCATATTCCGGTTTCATTGTACACTGATGGCGCATGCCCATCTTCACTAGCCCGGTTGAAGAAACAACGGATGACGTTAACCCCCCTTGTATTTCATTTAGCAATGGAAATTTTCTCTGAAAAGTAAACTACGTTGTTTTAATCTTTTTTCTAAAAAATTGCTATGCATTATAAATGTACAAACTTAAAGCTGGTAAGTTGAACATAAAGTATTAATCAATTTCTTAATTACTTATAATGACAATATATCGGTCCTACCAGATAACTGTTTTTAAAACATATCATTATATAAATTTATTTTCCTGAGGAAACAATTTCGAGGTCTTTTAATCAGAATGTAGTAACAAGTGTGATCGACATAACAGTAGCAAATTAGTGTCAACGATTTTGTTTGATATATATGTTTGTCATTTACCTTTTAAACTGGTACCAAAGCAAATGATATACTGCTCATATTGACCAGTTAAACCATTTTTACATACGTCAGATCCGCACATAAATAATTCTTTATTCGTCCATTTTCTTGTATTGCTGTCTTCCCTCAATCCAAATAATCGACTACAACATTGAAGATATAAATAATTTATTTAAAAAGATAAGCCGTCAGAGTTTAATTTTCTTCAAACGTAATGCCTATTGATAATTAATAAAATATTTAGTATTTTTTTACGCAAGGGGAGTATGCATCTATCGAGAGAGAGAGGGAGAGAGAGAGAGAGAGAGAGAGAGAGAGAGAGAGAGAGGTGTAACGTCAACTCGACACAAACTAGGTTATTTCAGGACTAACACATTGTTCAGTTTTATTTCAAGAACTCGACTGAGCGTAAGTGTCTTTAGTAGTGGATGGGGGGAGGGACTCATGAGGTTGGACAGGCGACCCTACTCCTTGTCATGTACAACCGAAGAATCAAAACCCTGATAGTTGACTCAATGACAGACCTATTATACAACGCACACGTGCTAACCATTCAGCCACCAAACCCCCCGAACTATGCAGTAAAGGGTAATGAGTTATTTTACAAGTGACACCACACCACAGTGGTTTTATATAATTAAATGGTTTCAGACACAAAAGCATGTCGGTTTTTTTTTTTAAAACATTGGTTTATTGGCTATGTCAGCAATGAAAATATTATCTTACCCGGACATGAAATCGCCATATATATACAGACCATTTAAATTAGGATTTTCACAACCTCTATAAAATTCGCCACCAGTCACCGATTTACCAACAGCATGAGGATAAAAATGAATAGGTTCTTCTAAACTACCTGTAATGAGTTTACAGACAATGTGCTGGTAATTAGGTTCACGATTCAGATGTTCACCTCAGATGTTGTTTAATAAAGATGACGCGAGGCTCAATTATTATGACCAAGGATGCTCAAACTGGATGGATCCGTAATATATTGGTAAAGTAGGAACAATATTGAACTCTTATCAAAATATTCATCGGAAGCAGAAAGAAAGAATGGTGTATACCATTTGATAAATCTTTTAGGAGGTCTCGTCTTGTATGTTTCATTAATCATACATCATTCAAGAGCTAAATCTATGCCTATTGCAGGCCTTTCTTTAGGACTGAAATGTACTATTCAAAAAAAGTAGGGGATATTTGAGTTTGGGGGCATAATACTAAAATATGCAAATGACTACGAAAAAAGTCACTATAGAACCTAACAGAAGAAACATTTCCAGTTACATGTGACGCCCAAACGCACCAATAGCTACCGCATGGAATGCAGGTGATGCTTTGGATTATCATGGGAGTCCAACCCAAGATTTGCACGACTCTGACTTTGAATGTTACAGTCATTGTGGCATTGAATTCCAGGGTGGAAACATCAGTTTAATTGTTTTAGTGACCAGAAAACAAATTTTGATATGCGTCGGCTTACCAAAAATGAAAGGTTACGTGCCCTTGCCATGCTACAGATCGGCACAACACAGGCGGTTGTGGCGCGGACGATGAATATTTCTCAGTCTGTCATAAGCAGGCTATGGTCCAGATACCGTGATACACAATCTGTACAGGACAGACCACGCTTAGGTCGACCAAGGGCGACAACTCAAGCCCAGGATCGATTTATCCGTACCTTGGCCTTGAGAAATCGTGTCATCACAGCAAATCAGATCAGCGCTCGTCTTCAAACAGACACTGGTGTGAGAGTGGGTGGCCAGACGATTCGGAATCGACTGCATAGGGGTCACCTTCGCGCCCGACGTCCTCGCGTGATCCCTTGTTTGAGAGATCATCACATTCAGGCAAGACGTCGTCGGTGTAGGGATCGTCGACACAGGGATAATCGACGCTGGAGCAATCTGATGTTTTCAGATGAGTCAAGGTTCACTGTTGATTTTTTGGACAGACGTAGGAGGGTGTGGCGTCGTCGAAACGAGCGCTTCCAAGACGTTAACGTCATCAGACATGATCGATTTGGGGGTGGTTCTGTTATGGTGTGGGGAGGCATCACTGTTGCTGGAAGAACGGCTTTACATGTTGTTGCAGGGCGTGTTACAGGCCAGTACTACCGGGACAACATCTTGACAGTCCATGTTGTGCCGTTCGCACGACGTCATGGCCGCCGTTTCATCTTCCAGGATGACAACGCAAGATGTCACAGGGCCAGGATCGTTACAGGTTACCTCCAACAACAGAACATCACAACATTACCTTGGCCAGCACTGAGTCCCGACCTCTCCCCCATCGAGCATGTCTGGGACATGCTTGGACAGAGGTTACGTCAACGTCAACAACGTCCTGCCAATGTCCAAAAACTTGCTGCTGCGTTGCAACAGGAATGGGACAATCTGGACCAAAATGACCTTAGACGTCTCATTAGGAGTATGCCACGTCGGATCAATGCTTGTTTGGCAAACAGAGGAGGATCTACCCGTTACTGACTTTGTTGTGATGCTGTGGTAACTTTGCTGTTTGACCCCGGGTATCATTTTACCCTTATAATGGTCAGTCTGTGCCTTACTTAGTCTAACGATCATTTGGAATAAATCGATGAATGTGAACTTCATTTCATTTTGTCATTTGTTTCTTCGTCAGTTTCATTAGGTGACTTTAATAACACTTAAAAATCAAATATCCCCTACTTTTTTTGAATAGTATATTAACCTATCCAGGCCATAATCAACTTTCGATGTCTACTGTTTTATGATTTGTTGCTCAACTTTCGTTTAGGATTTAATCATGAAATGGATAATCGAAACTATGTTTTTTTTTTATCGTACCAACTTTAGTAATGACGATCGAAACTGGACACTAATTTCAATCGCCTGATTCTCGGTTAAGAGAGGATCAATTTGACCTAAATTTGCAACAATTTTCCTTTTGGATTTAATCAGGAAATGGATAATCGAAACTATGCTTTTTATCGTACCAACTTCAGTAGTGACGATCGAGACTGGGCCAAAAATTCAATCGCCAAATTCTCGGTTAAGAGAGGATCAATTTGACTGAGATTTGCAACAAATTCCCTTTACATTATCTAGTTTTTAACTATTTGAGTGAGAACTGTCAGCTCTTTACCTAATCTCCCATAATGTTTCATTAATTTGCCCAATACTAGCGACTATTATATACCGTATTATGTGAACTTTGCTAACAAGGTAATAACCTACGGAGCCCCTTAAATGCACGTACATGATTCAACTCTTATATAGTTATTTCGTTTAAACGAAATATTAATTCGTTTAAATAAAATATTAATTCGTTTAAACGAAATATTAATTCGTAATAACGAAATATTAATTCGTTATAAATGAATTAATGTTTCGTTATAACGAATTAATATTTCGTTCAAACGAATTAATATTTCGTCTAAACGAACTAGTATTTCGTTTAAACGAATTAATATTTCGTTTAAACGAAATAATTATATAAGAGTGAAACCATGCTCGAAAAAATTCTATAAGAGTGGAATAGTGCACTTAAGGGGCTCCGTTATAACCTGCTATTCCTCACTAAAACACAAAAACGTATAGTGGAAGTTACATATTTCATGCACAATACGACATCCTACTCAAGAATTTTTCTACCCAACCAGACATCTGACAACAATTGTTTACTACTAGAATAACATAATCAAACAGTTTGATTCAATAAGATATATCTTAGAATTCGCATTTCAACACCCCGTCAACACCATAATTAGTTCATATAAGAGTGGATTCAGCTTACCATGTACCAAACAAGCCTGATCATTGCCAAAACATTCAGCTCCTTCCCAGATATTCCATCCATAATTCGCTCCCCTCTTTAATAAATCTAATTCTTCAAAACTATCCTGCCCTACGTCACCACAGACCACACGTCCCTTTCCAGACCCTACAATAATAACACATGTATGAAGATGGAGAGGAATATTTTTTAATGGTGTGGTAATCAAATTGTAAGAAATCTGTTTTGAGTCATGGATTCACTATAATCCTAATATATTGCTTCTTTATATACCAGTGCTTTTTGTTGATAATGCTGAAATGTGTATTCAGTTTTAACAAATTAAAAGATTGATTCTGTAAGCTATTGTAGTTGAAGTTTTCGTAACTAATGGACAAAACCCATCAACAACCAGCTGCATATGAGAAAGTCTCAACGAAAAGGGTGGTAACCGATTATTCGGACAAACTTTGGAATATGTCCCTATAACAATATTATTTCATACTATTTCATTTTAAAGAAATCAAATAAATACCCGTTGTTTTATCGCCAACATCTTTACCACATCTCCAGATATTTCTAACACCATATGCATATATTTCAGGTCGGGCTCCGGTTGTGTGTCTAAATGGGTTATCACGGGGTATTAAATATGGTATACTATCGTCTCCTGTATTTACGTCTAGACGTAACACTTTCCCTAATAACACAGATCTGAAATTCAATCAAATTAAGTTAAATGGGGCTTAACTTCCTACTGTTTCTGTAGTCTGCACCCACTGTGGTAATGACAGGCATACAACATGGAGTGCGTATGAAGGACATACAACTCGGACAGTGGTAATACGGCCTATTTATATTCCAACTGCCAAGGGTTCTTCCACGCGCATGTCAATGTGTACGCGGGATCTCGGTTTTTCGTCCCATCCGAACGCCTATGCATCATTTCTTATCAAACTCCCAGAGAAACCACGCCCTGAAATCCCGAGGAATTTTTTCGGCCAACACCGGGAGCGAACCAGAGACCTCAAGGTTAGTGAGCCAGTGACATGCGACAGAGAGAAAGAGAAATGGGGTTTAAGTTCCACTCGACACAGACTAGGTCATTTCGTTTAATTTTATTTCAATAATTCACTTGCGCGTAGGGGTCTTTAGCAGTAGGAGGAAATCGGAGGACCCTGAGAAAATCCACAAGGTTGGAAAGACGACCCTATCCTTGTCACGTACAACCGGGGATTCGTAACCACGCCAGTTGACTCAATGACAGACTTTATGATACAGCAGGCACGTGCTAACCATTCGACCACCCCCACGACATGCGGCAATATCAAAAGGAACAAAAACCATTGTGATATGAACATATCTCAAATCTCATCAACATAAGATAACAATTGTGATCTCTATAGGGTTCACAAGCTAAAAAGACGATTTTTCGTACAACCAGGAACCATAATCCACGAAGTTATGTTCCGATATGCGCGAATATCGAAAGGAACAAGGACATTTGGGATATAAACCTATATTTTTAAAGTACCTAAGTCTGTAACTCAATATCATCCAAAATTTTCAACTTTGAAAACACGAATTATTTGTCAGTTATAATCAACATTGATTCTGTAATCTTACCGAAAAAGGATGGGGTCCAGATATCCAACATTTAAGGTAAAATAAACATTTTACCATTGGTACACGAATCGTGTACCACAATGCGTTCCAGCCCCAATTCTAGCAAAAGACTCGTGGAGCGAGGCTAGCAACATTGCACCAAATCACACGCCGTATGTAGACTGGAATAATAAGGCGCTAGAAATTTGCATTCGGTTGAGACTGCTGACTTATTTCGCGGAACATAACAGATTTGAAATTAGAGTAAAAACGGAAACCAGTAAATGTAAATCAGTTTATATACATTCATATTACAGTATCATACGCGTTGCGACCCACTTCTGTCAATTTTTATGTCCCAAATGTTTGCGATTTAGCTCCTTTAAGTTTGATCAAAATCGGATACAAATTGTCACCGCTAGCGGAGCCACAATCTAGGCATTACACGACAATGAGCGGCCATTTCATCGGGCAGTTCCGGTCCTATTCGAACTCAACCGTCATTATGGTAAAGCGGTGATATCTCAACCACAGTTAATTTCCCTAAGTCGTACTATGTTTAAATATTTTATGTGCCATACTCATAAAAGAATTTGCATTTATTTTTATAACATGTCCGATCAGGCAAACAGGATCCTGTCAAATGTTGTTAACATTCCCGTTTTCCTGCTTTGTACTTCAGCCATAGCTGCTGTGTGGATGCATTTCCATGCCATCTTTTTATAAATGAAAAACAATTGCTGTATGTCTGTAACCCTTTTCGATATAATGAATATCATGGCTATTACAGCGTTTACTATAAATCAATAATCATCATTGAACATTTTTTAGTCATTAAAGCAATAAATTGTATTTATCTTCCGTGATAAGTAAATATACGTTTATCTTTTTAGTGAAAAAAAAAGCTCAAAGATTTTTTGTCTCTCTGGGAATATTATCGTAATAATTTCCTTTAATTAACGACCCGTTAAATAAAGTATGCATACCTAGAACGATAAGGTTATCCAAAAATATCCTGAATTAATTTTAAAGTGATAAGGTATATATCTTTTTGGTTTATTTAATGAGCATGGGTGTTATTAGAAAATACATTTTCAGATAAGCACGGTATGAATTTATAAATTAAAGGTCAGCACATTCAAAAAAGAAAAAAAAATATTCTGAACAGATAATTATTTTTAAAAAAATACAGATGTGACGTCTCCCTTTGATGTTGGCGTGCAATAATTTCAAATAATGGCACAGGCAATGTATCAAACGTACATTATTTATACTATTGTAATATTGGACCCGCGAGACATATTTCATTGAAATGCACGTGCTGGATAGTGTCTGTATTTTAAGTTGTGTATTGATCTCATGCAAGACATTACGAAACATATATATATATTGCCCTCGTGATATCACACTCTTACAATATCAATATTACTTTAATGTCTCGCACTCCACCATTAAACTACATTTAATGAACAGCGACGGCGCACCATTAGATGCATTTTCGATTATTGCTGACATAGTTTATAATACAAAAATTTCAAGTTTAGGTCGTATTTTACGTTTGTTGGATAATCTGAAAAAAATAGTAATTCCACTCTGCTGACCACACTAAAGGGTGAAGGTAATGCGTTTCACGTGAACTTACTTGTTTTGAGCAAAGTTGAACGGATCATCCCTGTGTCCACCATCCCCGACAAATATATACAGAAATCCATCATCACCAAAAAATAACTGCAAAACAATAATTCTACATTAATCTACAAACTACATGTAGTTTTGAATTTTCTAATATGCCGGCAATCTTTTTTCCAGGATAGACCATATGTTCATACTAATCTAGAAATAACAAAACGCTAGAGTCCTCAAATGTCAAAGCGTCGCACAGCTTGGGATTCTCTTGTCTGATAAAAATTTCATTCTTCGAATACCTTCTTTCAACTACATTTCCAAACAGACCCGAGTATAGGTGAAATTGTGTAATGTTTCAAAACATGAAATTGACTTCTTATTATCGTGACCCTTGAAATTATATGCATTATGTTAGAAAATGCTCACCTCTCCGCCATTATGATTCCAATATGGCTCATAAATCTCGATTATGACTCGTTCTGAGAGTGGGTCGCCCAAATTTTCATCCAACTCGGACACCACAAACTCACTGATCCGAACTTTGTGATCTCTAGGTATTCCAGTTCTGTTCTCTTCCTCTGGAGATAAATATTCCGAATGATGTAAATGTGTGGAATAATATAAATAAAACTTATTATTTGACAAAAATTCTGGATGGAAGGCAATTTGAAATAGTCCTCTTTCATCGCCCTCATTTGCTGTAGTTTTGATATTTTGTGTTATATTAAGAAACGGTTGTGGGAGAATGTCCCTGTCATCGGGGTAACTCACATATATCAGCCCAATCTGTTCGCCTATAAACATCCGATTGCTGCCATCTGGTGGACTTCTGGCAAAAATTGGATTTCTCAAATCTGTAAAATATTCTTCTAAACACAAACAGCCTTCGCTAGTTATTTGTGTGTTGGAAACGTTCCCCGTTAAAATTGGATTCTGTAGAAGGTCTGGGTAACAATAATCTATGTCTGCATTCTTTACTCTCTCACAAAACGCATTTTTGGACATAGAATTGACTCGATTACCAAGTTCAGCGTCAATAAATGGTACAATTTCTCGACAATTATCATACAATGTTTCACAATAATTCCTGCACAGACCAGGGAAGGGATTATCGCCCCTTGTGTCTTCCACCCCATAAATATGAGCAGCATAGGGGGAGCAATTTTGGCAAATCAGTTCTTTGAGAATACCTTGACAACGGTTCCATGTAGAAGACCGAACACGCGATCTTATATTTTCGAATTTGTTTTTAAGGTGTTCATCATCTCTTTTCGTACAACAACCGAAATCTGAATATTGAGAACAAAACTGGTGAGCTTGACTAGGTAAAAATGGCGATTTGAAATCTAAACATTGAGGATGAGATCTAGTTACATGAACTGTGTAGGCGAAACACAGGATGTGTAAAATGGTGGTGTACATCATGATTATAGTATCCTCTAACAAAACGAAGAATTAAATTAAATTTAATCACAAAGTTATGCAAAGTAACAGTATCACGATTACCAATTAAGTTTAATCACAAAGTTATGCGAAGTAACCACAACAGTATCACGATTATAAATTAAACTTAATCACAAAGTTATGCAAAATAACCATAACAGTTTTGCGGTTGCAAATTAAATTTAATCACCAAGGTATGCGAAGAAACCACAACAGTATCGCGAGTACGAATTAAATTAAATCACAAAATTATGCGAAGTAACCACAACAATTCTTTATCACAATCCTAAAATATGGCACAATATTAACACATTACATACAGTCATTTATATTGTCGTGTGAGACTTGTAATAAATTCAGAGACGTTATCCACCTGTTTCTCCTAAAAAGGCCCCAAAACTTGATGACTATTTAACAGATAGCCTTTAGCACAAAATATCTGTTATCGTAATTGAAACCATGAAATTCGGGGTAACGAGATCTAACCTTTAGCACTTAAGATGATTAAACACTCTACTCTTATTTAGACTAAATACTGTAAATATTTTCTGGAACGAACTGTACCAATATCACTAATAGAAATATAACTTTAAGATCCCACGGTTTCTACTGCTAGTAAATTAGCGGTTTCAGCAATATTGGCGCAAGTAACTACAATGTTTTACTTAAGATATCATTCATAATACTGATCCTGGAATAGTGAATCTTTGACACAATACTTCTATTTCCTATTTCCACTTAAAGTACCATCACTTGAAGTAACTATCCATTCTAAATCTGAAACAAAGAATTGTAATATAATTCGTGGTTACCCATAATCATCCCTATCATCTATTTAAAAGAATAGTCCGCTTATCAACACTAACTTATTATAGCTCAGACGCATCGGTTCTCTTTTTTTCAGATCGGTGTATGCCTACTTGGTAAAGAATGGTATATGTTACATATTAGTTTCTTATAAGTAGAGTTGTTTTGACTTATGTTTTCTGGAATAGTCATTAACACCATTACACAATCTTAGCACGAGACGGTTTATTCACCGGTCTATATACCACGATTTTGTATAATGTAAAAAATAAAATACCAATCTATTCTAATGGAAGCATTATATCATTCCATAAATAAGTGCATAATTTATCTCACAATAACTAGACACTTTTTATAACGCTCAGAGATGTAGTTAGCTATGTATACTTGTCTCCAGCCTGTGGAAACAGAAGCCGTATTTCATGATAATAACTTCTTTGATCTGTAATTGCATGTAGGCCTAAAACAAATTGAATATGAAATAAAGCGAATGTGAAATGAAGTGAAATAAAACTAAACGAAGCATAACAATATAATATAATAAGGCTAAATTATAGTAGATTGGTGGCAGTGACTCAACGGACGACACTGGTACTTTAAGGTATTAAAATACAACCTCCCTATGAGCAGTCGTAGGAAGTTTTATTTTAATCCCTTCAAGTGCTTGTGACTGGCGACATAATTTAAGCTTTGTCGTTCTAGAAGATCTTATAACATAGTTCCAAGTATAAGACATTTATCTTAAACGGACGGTCCACCAGATTCCAGATGGGTTAATCTGTGCTTTATATGATCCCCAGCAACACTTATAGACCAAATATGCTACACTCGCATGATTATGATGTGTTTACTTTTGTTTTGACCTTTAAACATTACTGACCAATTAATATAATTATTATACTCAGTATTAAGATAATATGTCGTATAAAGAGAGAATTTAATTAATACCCGCTGTTATAAATATTACGGGTAATGGAACATCATTTACTGGTAATTAAACATAGTAAATGGAAAGAAGCCGGGTCGAAGACGGGCATACGCATTTGAGGGTACTGTAAGGGAAATGTATTTCCATAAAGTGGCGCTATATACGCCTACTCTTATTTCGATTTTCAACTCTCCTCGGGCATCCAACGTGCTTCTAGTGGGTTTCGCTGGACCTCCAGTTTTTCGTCTCATCCGAACGACCAGGTGTTATCCGCTATGTGGGACTGGCAAGAGAGGTGTGCCTGGTCCCATCCGATCGACCAGACAGTTTAGCTTGCCACTGACATACATGTCTTCACTGGCCGGGTTGATGCATTACGATAGCACCCTCTCTCTCTCTCTCTCTCTCTCTCTCTCTCTCTCTCTCTTCTCTCTCATCCACCAAATGAGACAACGTTGTCTAAATGATAACCAAAATACAACATACCACAAAGCACACACTAAATGTTCGTCTTTGAATAAATATCATATACCATATAATATAATCCATGCATTATATAATAAATATCCATAGAGATATCTAGATCATTGAACTTGTCTCGGTCTCAGCCAACCAGTAAAAAATATCCTCGTACAGAATAGAAAACTAGGCTACTGTATGACAGTTCTAGTTCCAGTATCTAGGTCTCATAGCCTAATACTACACTAAACCTAAAAAAAAATCCCATTACTTTATCGATCAGCGTTATGTAAATTGACAATAACTGATTCCATGCTCAGAAAACACATCAGCAATCTCCAGTGGCTTATTATTATAAACTCGTTACTCAGTCTTTTTGCGAAAATCTATTTAGTGCCTTACTTGGTAAAATCAAATGTTATTCACTTTTCCAGACTTCAATTATAATGTTTTCCCCGTTCTAATTTAATAACCGGTAATGGTGAGTGGTGTTTCTTTTGATTCCAGCATCGTCGATTGTTCCCGGTATGCACATACTGATTACCGGCAAGAACCCACGAGCATCTCTTTCGTCAATAGCGCCAAGAGTATTGCAATAAGTGACTGACATGAAATGAAAATGAAATGAAATGGGGTTTAACTTCCTACTGTTCTGCTCCTATACTAGGCTAATGAAGACGGGCATACACCATACAGTGTGCTCTGAGGGAAATTTTGCCCAGGTAGCGGCGCTATGGCCTACCATTATATCGAATATATCGAATTCCAACTGCCGGGGGATCTCTTACGTGCACTCCAATGTGTACGCGGGACCTCGGTTTTTCCTGACATCCGAATGACTAGACAGTTGCCCTTTACAGGCCCTCCGTACTGCATCACTGACAAGGGGGAAACCACAACGGAAAATTAACTTTCTTGGCCAATGCCAGGGATCGAACACCCGACCTCCAGGCTAGCGAGTCAGCGTCTTACCCACTTAGCCACCGTGATCCCCAATAAGTGACTGACAAGGTATGTTATAGATATACACATTCTACATGTCATATTCAAAATTTCTTTAACATTTTTTAAAAAAAATATGGAAGATTGAAATTTGGACCACTAACCACCAACAACAGCTGAAAGATCATTTCTTATTGTAAGTTTCACTTATCAATAATCTTTCAATTTATAATGGAATCAATAAATTGACGTGCATGTAAAAGATCCCTTGGCAGTTGGAATTCGATATAAGAGTAGGCCATAATGCCGCTTCCCGGGCACAATTTTCCTCATAGCACACTCTATTACGAATGTCTGTCTTCATTAGCCCAGTTCGGAGCAGAACAGTAGAACATTAAACCCCATTCTATTTACATTGTGCCTCGAATGAGATATAAGCTCCTCCGACATGATAGCTCACTAGAGAGGATTCGCAAATATTCCATACTCAATACGGATTTCAAAACAGAGTTAAAGATGTTTCCAGGTATAAACACATAGAAACCAGATTTATTTGTACAAATAAACTTGTGATGGTTAACATATTAGAACAAATATCACGGGTCTACAATATTTATACACAAAATCTGTGTTTCGTATCAATCTATCATTCACAAGCATTATACACAGGGCAGTTGAATGTGGTTTTCTTCAACTTTCAGGTGACTATAATAAGCAGATATTAAACCTTCACCTATGCTTAGGAAGAGCAAGTATAACCTCATACTGTCTCATACGGTTGAGAGAGGCGCAATTTAACTGAATTTTCAGCATCCGAGAATCGGATAATTCCATGCATATTTTCTCTTGCTTTTTATTCTTTTTTATTAGCCATTGTCATTATGGTCATGTATTTAATATTTTGTATGTTTGTATGCTGCCTCTAATAATGATGTGTTCAGATGCAATAAAAACTTATCTGATCGTATCTGTCAGATTATTATTCCCCGTTAAAGAAAGATAACATTTATGTAACGCTATAAGTTCGCTAATAGAATAAAAACAAAGTCTACATCACTAATACTAAACATTAAAGTTTGTTTACCTTCAAGTATCTGTTGATAATAATCACGTTTGGGGGGTTTTTTTCGCGATCTGCACATGAGGTGAACAGGCTCAGTATAAAATCAAGTCAGATCCTTATCTTGAAGTAAGCACGTAATAACCCACGCATATTATGGCATAAAGTAAGGTTTCACTTTCCCAAAACATCAGAAATCGTGTTTGCAAGTTCTATATTTACCCGAATAACAGCAAAAAAAAAAAAAAAAATCATACCACATAGACGAAGTCGTGATATTCTCAGCCAATTCACCTGAACCTAAAATCTTACATACATGAAAACTGTAAGTAAATACAATATAATGGGTTGATGTCTGCGTTAACGACCTCCATTCGAGCTGATGTGATATGAGAGATTACGCTTATTTTGATTTTCAGCTGTTAAAGAATCTATTAAGAAACACAATATAACGAAAATACATAAAACGTGATTTATGTATGAGTTTCTATATTGATACAGGACGTATTGAATAGGTAATATGAAAAGTTACTTGGTAATAACTTGTGTAACCAAATTGAATACACAGAAGTAGTATTCCTCAAACCACGTGGTCTTTTGCTACACCATAATTTATACATGTACATATTCACACTAGAATATCTAGGTTATGCATGATATTTTAGAAGAAACTGGAGAACCAGGAGAAAACTGTAACAGTTGATTAGACAAACAGTCGAGAAGTGATGGGTTAATACGGAGCGTTTTACATTAAAATAAGTGGTCTGAGGTGTTCTGGACAACACGAAGAAAAGTTACTTTAAATCAACAACTATTGTCGTTGTCATACGTATTGTGAACGCACTTACTAAGTTTTCAAGCCCACGATCTCGGAACTGTTGACGTTTATTGTTTCCGTTGATGATTACAAGCTATTACGTTTATACCCCTTTTGATCAGAGGAAGCATACCGAAGGAAGTAGTGCTGCTGTCACAAAATCCTTCCTTATTGTTACATCAGAAATATGAAGTATTGTGAAAGCGACCCAGATACTGTACTTAAGTTATAACATAATAAAGTATATTTTACCTTTAAAAGCCGTTTACGTCAATCCACCTATTATTTTCCCTTATAACCCAGTTTAACTTGTGAGCTATAATTACACAACCGGTTCGTAAGCTTAGTTTAAAATATATAGTAAAGCTTCAGTCATGCGTTTATGAATACAGTTTATAGCTCTGGTATTTGACGGCCAGTAAATACAATAGTATGTTGTGTACAGTGGAAATAGCCTAAAACAGTTTTATAGTAATAACACCTCTTCATATAGACTTACACCTCTAATAGTACAACAGCTTGCTTACACATAGTCTGTTAAAATCACATTTATTCTAGTCTAACCTATGCCAGTTAAAACAAACAAACATCATCACTCAATCGTATGCATGCATATAAATAGTATCACACCTCGACAGCTTTCTGACTGAAGAGAGAGAGAGACAGAGAGAGAGAGAGAGAGAGAGAGAGAGAGAGGGAGGGGGGAATGGGGTTTAACGTACACTCGACACAAACTAGGTCATTTTGGGACAAACATTATGGTCTAACTTTATTTCAATAATTCGCTGGCACATGTAAGGGCCTTTAGCAGTGGAAGGAAACCGGAGGACCCGAAGAAAACTCACGAGGTTGGACAGGCGACCCCAGTACTCAATGACCGACTTTATGATGCAGCGCGCACGTGCTCACCATTCGGCCACCCAGGCCCACTCGACTGAAGAGAGAGAGAGGAAGAGAGAGAAAGAGAGAGAATGAGAGGGGTCGGGTATACTCAACTCGAACTAGGTCATTTCGTGACTAATGAAACATAATATTGTATAATCTTATTTCAATAATTCACTTTCGGATAAAGGTCTTTAGCAGTGGAAGGAAATCGAGGGACAATTGTCACGTTCAAGTGTTGGTCGTCTACATTAGCCCAGGACGTTATATCCCATTTCATTCAGGCATACAATTGTGGCATCGAAACCTCGCCACTTGACTCAATGACAGTTCATGTGATCTAACTAATGCTCACGCTTTAGACCATTTGGTCAACCAATTCCCCTACTAATCCTAAGAGTAATGAAGAAGGACATATACCATGCACGGTACCATGAGGGAAATTCTGACCAGAATGCGGCGCTACACTTATTTCCAATTCCAACTGCCAATTGTTATTTTACGTGCAAGCCAATTTATTCACGGGACTACGTGTTTTCATCCCACCCGAATAACTAAATGATCATCCGCCCTGCATCACGGACAAAGCGAAACCACGTCTATCCAAACCGTAACATCACCTAGATATCTATCGACCGAACTGTGGTAATCCTATTATTCTACACTATTTCCTAATAAACAATAGTTAAAACAGGCATCGGGCCTTAAACAATTCGATTAAAACCCGCCCAAAGCCCATTTGAGGGCTAAAACGAAATAAAAGATTCTCCATTGTTCTTTCAAAAACCATTGTGTTCAAAAACATGTGAAATTAACCCGGATTGAACAGAAAAGTAGGACGTTAAACTACATTTCGTTTCAGAAAATATTAACACAAAATTAATTTGTACAGAAAACAAGTTGGAAAATCGATTGTAAACTGATTAATTATTTTCAGTAAATTTCAATCTTACCACACCAAAAGTTCTGTGTCATGCTATATAAAACGAAGTGAAGATCCTTCCGATAGACTGCTGTTCATTTAATTAATTCCGAGAACATGTGTTGCTCCAGGATCCAGAAGTAGGCGTCAACTAATTAACTCACAGTCGATAACGACAGACAGAGAACAATAGCAAAATTGATACTCCAGTAAAACCGTTTTAGATGCTTAACTCGACATAAGCTGCCACCATTCTTAAAAAATTCCTGTAAATGTCAGCTCAGCATGTCAGGCATCGTGTTAAAGTCATACATCAAAACGACATGAGAAAGAATTCAGGGCTTTTAAATGAGAAAATCAGCTTTGTAGAATCTAGAAGACAGGGAATAAAATCTGTGTTTTTCTCCAAAAAATAGCCAAATAGATTCTTATCACAATAGTTTAAAAGAAAATTAAGCTCAATAAATCATGTCATAGAATTGCAGGATTTACGCTCATGATAGAAGAACAAGAAAATTATGCAGTTTTTCTTTAAATATTTGATACCTTTCTTTGTTAATGGCTCATCTGCTATATTCTAATCTCTTAAATGCTCTCTTTTTATTCCAACAGGGCAATGAAGGTAGCTTTCAGTGAATTGGGTATATAATGTATCCTAATTTATGTGCTTTATTCAGGGGATAAGGCGCTGGTCCGCTAGTCTGGAGGTCGGGTGTTCGATCCCTGCATTGGCCGAGAAAGTTCATCTCGAATTTCCGGCGTGATTTCCCCTTGTCAGTGATGCAGAAGGAGGGCCTGACAAGGACAGCTGCCTAGTCGCTCAGATGGGACGAAAAACCGAGGTCCCGTGTACACATTGGAGTGCACGTAAAAAATCCCTTGGAAGTTGGAATTCGATATAAGAGTAGGCCGTAGCGCCGCTGCCCGGGTAAAATTTCCCTCATAGCACACTGTATGGCGTATGCCCGTCTTCCATAATCCCACGTTAGGTGCAAAAGAGTAGGACGTTAAACCCCATTTCATTTCATGTGTTTTATTCCACTTATAGTATTTTATAAATTATTATATAATATGCCGTTTATTGTGAGATATTTTACAAGTTATTATATGATATGCCCTATTTTATACCAAATATAGCATTAATAATTTTTGAGTTTACAGATCATCATCACTTGATCGGATGTGTACGTTTGTTGTTTTTATGTTCGATAGGTTTCTTACGTAATTGTTTTTTTTAAAAATAACGATGCGCCCTTTGAATTTTTCGCTAAAATATCAATTTTCTCACACTTATTTGCACTCATATTAATTATTGAAAATACTAACGATAGATGATGTCATGGTCTGGATTCATTCAGATTTAAAACAGGCTTACCAATAAATTCTCACGGACAACAAAATGGCGGCGGTATTATTACATAGCCTACATCTACGTAATTTGTACATTCTAAGCCATTTTTGAATGGCTATTTCTATTAGAAGAGATCGATCTTTCAAAGTACCCGTCTTCATTAAAGGAGTGGAATCAAAACAGTAAGACGTTAAACCCCATTTCATTTCACAATATTGAGTTTACAAGTAATCCCTGCAGCTCTAAATGACGCATAGAGACTTTAACTTTTGGAAATTTTTAACCTGTTAAAAATAGTTTCATAGTGGTGGTCATACCTATGTCCCGTCCTTCTAGACCAGTGGTTCTCAACCCTTTTTTGCGAACGGCACACCGTGGGACACATGAAAAAAATAGCGGCACACCTGGCTAAATATATAGGAAAAATATTTGAATTTTGCAAAATAAAAACATAGCAAGTCTATAGACTCACTGTTCTAGACTCACACTTATCGTTACGGATAAACTTAAATTATAGTAGTTACTCACAATATAAAAGCCTTCACCAAATTATGTTTTTCAAAAAATATAACACCAAGTTGTTTTGCTAATTGTAAACCATCTTAGTGTCTGTAAATTATCTCAATGTAAATGACAAAAGCCAGACATTACATCAAACATTTCTACAGCACATGTTTCACAAATATCGTGTTGAAGAACGATTGTTGGACCTACTATACGATGACCAGATGTAGATAATACTCTTGATACGATACATACACGATATTCAGTTGCCAGGTTAATGGAATTTTGAAACCAGATAAAAAGATCTTTTAATGTCAATTAGAGTCTGCATTATTCGAATGATGAAACAAAAGTCAGACGCCGGAACGTATCAATGTATATAATCATGTTGAATAAGAACATGTCGATTCCACGTGTCCTGGTACCGATATTCATTTAAACTCCACAAGTCAGAATGATATTAAGAGTCGGTTTGCTCTCTGGGAAATAATTAATTGGTGAACGAATCCGCTTACAGCTTCGTGGTAGAATATGACTCCATTAACCGAATACGTTGCTGAGACTGCTGTTGCATTGTCCATTCCTGGTGATTCTGTGAAATCCTATGACTCCATGAACCAAATACGTTGCTGAGGCTATTGTTGTGTTATCTATTCCTGGTAATTCTGTGAAATTCTATAAGACTTGTTGTTTTTTTGTATGTGAAATGAACCCATACTGAGTACCATTTCCCTGACCAATGTGCCTATTGTTCATTTGATATAATAACCACGCATACGTCTAGACCCCGTGGATAAGATCGCCTTTTATTAGAATACATGTCGTAAATAAAACATTGCACAACAAAGGCGATAAAATAAATTGCATCTGTATAGAAATGAAATTGCCCTCTAAACTGAGAGGATACGTCCCTTTGTGACATTTTACCCAGACAGCAACGTTTTCGCCTTCATCAAATTATGTTAAAACGGCAATTTCATATTTTTTAGTTATATTTTTAAAATATATGAAAATAAAGCCTTAAAATAGATGGTATCTATAAACAGGCCTATCTTGTCAAAGAATAATCCTATTAATCCTATAATTCACTGTTGCCAGTTGAGAAATTGGCAAAAATATCATTTTCAACTTCAAATTCAAACGTTTGAAGAGGTAAGGTAATTGTGTTATTATTTCCGATGTGAAAGATGTTTAAGTGTGGAAAAAATGTCTATGATTGTATAATAGTGAGTTGACAACCTATTGAGCAAAAGACATAGAAATAAATATGTTTTGACTCTCTTAGAAAATATGAAATTATCACTTTAATTGTTCTTTAACGTGTACGTCGACGAGTACACGGGTAAATTTCCGTATTCCGTTCCGTCCGAACGGTTACTTGCGTTCCATTGCCAGCAACTTTGTCTCACACCACTCAAAATGGGAGTCACAGACTGTACAATTTCCGGGGGACATTTTACGGCTAAACCCGCACGCCAGACGCACCGGGCCATCGTGGCACCCTGAATCAAGGAATATACCTATAAATATCAACATTTACATGGTTATCAAATTATCTGTAGCTGAAGACTAAGAGACCGCCACATTAACTTATCGTGGTGATCTTATTTTATCAATTAATGATGATTTATTATGTCTGTATTATTATAGTATTATGTATGATAGCATATACCGTATAATCTAACAAGAGTTATGGGGGATTAGTCATAGTCAGGAAGTTTATGTATATGTACTGTAATATTAGTACCAGCCCACATCTCTTCAAGACTATTACAGTGTTTCCTGACAACATGTGATAATAATTTACTCTCTCTACACACACATAATAAACAACAAATGTCAACTATAAACCATACAGAACTCTGTCTAGTGGGGACCTGGGACAGAAACAGCCGGCTCATTATGACACCTGATAACGTTAAATCAACATTATTATACTAAAAGGCACGCTCGACAATTCGAGGGGCACTGTCTTTAAAAGACACGGATTACTAGAAATGAGGACAATATTCCCAGTTTCTTCTAAACGATCAGTATCATTACGCTAATAGGTGCATTCAACTATTCAAGGGTCTTTGTCTTAAAAACAAAACCTTCCATTACTAGCAATGGGGAGATTTTCCCAGTTAAGAATTCTAAATAAATGATCAACAACATTCCGCATCTATATGCATCCTCGAAAAGTCAAAGTTCAACAAAATTGATAAACGCCCTATACAAGACTCCTCAATCAGGGCGACATTTTCTTCAAAACCACGTCCATTACTATTAATGACGTAAAAGAGAAAACTTCCCACGTGTATCAATATTCCCTCATCCATCCAAATTGTTGAGCTTAAAAATGTCAAATTTATTACATCCATAGAGTTAAGTTTCAGTGTTTAACCCTTATAAGTTATAACGTGTCTAGTAATCTATTAAAAATGAGTGAACATAATAATATAGGCCTACAATCTATTTAAATCAAATGAAATGAAATTGGGTTTAACGTCCCACTGTTTTGCTCCTAAACTGGGCTAATAAAGACGGACATACGCCATACATTAAGAGAAATTTTGCCCGGAGTGCGGGGCCACGGTCTACTCATATATCGAATTCCAGCTTTTACGTTCATGCCAATGTGTACACAGGACCCCGGGTTGTCTTCCCATCCGAACGACTAGACAGTATGTATGTGTACCCTTCACATAATTAACCAGCAGGACCTCGTGAATGCATCAGGAAATCGAATTTGCGCCCTCGGCGAATTGGGCCCCGGGTTTTACATTGTGCTGCTTTGAGAGAAATTGTCCCCCTGAACATTGTAATCCAAATTTTGGATTATTGTTGTAGATTATTACAACGTCGGATTATACCGATTCAAGGATTATTCACCCTGTCAGATTTGTATATATTATGAAATATGTTGTTGTGTAGATTTGTATGATCGAGGTATCTTGAATCTGTAAACTAAAATTGTGGTATCTAATTAACCAGCATGATACCGTATTTATTGTTTCAGGCCATCGAATTCCCCCCCCCCCCGGTCCCGGCGAATAACGCCTTTACCTTTACTCAGCATATGGTCTGCCGAGGATGTTGATTTTTATGATAAGGTTATGTCTGTCACTTCCATTGTGAGAAGCAAATTAAAAAAATAAACAATCTCATATGGTGAAAATGCAATTATATTTTAAATTAATGTTTTAGCTCAAAGAAATCCGATATTGTGATATCCATTAAAGAATTGAAATAATATTTACATTCCAAGTACAAATATAAGAACATATTATATTCTATTGAAATAAATTGGTTGCAGACTAGGAATTGAACTATAAACAGAAGAAACTAGTACACATTCTTTAGGTAGATGCTACCTCAACAAATTATTCCATTCCGATTACCGACGGGTTTTGTTTTTATTAAGATGGCGTAAAATATTATGAAACCTTAGACAATGTAAATGACACAAGAACAACAAATATAAGTTATAGTTATTTGAGAAGAAACCCTTGAATGTTATTCCATTTCGATGTAGGTTATATACCTTACTGAATTAGACGGGGATTAACGTTTTCGTCAACACTTCAATTCGGTCGTGTTCATACTAACAGACTTTCCGGGATTTGAATCCAGGACCATTCTAGAAAATTGTATTATAAGTTGAAGAGCAATCGGGTTTAGAGATATGGTGGCGTTTCTATTATTTTATTTACGTATTGTAAAACACCGAATTTGACTAAATGATATGTTAAAAACTAGATTATCTGTCTTGCGCACAAGTCAACAGTTGACAGGTGGCCCAAGGCACGGACAGGAGCGTCAAAATAAGCCCCCACTTAAATGTAGGCGTATGAAAATCACCATATGGGGGTCATGGACACTCTTTCAAGGACAGCTTGTATTGTTTTGTTAAATATAGACATATTCGAGAGTTGCTGGTTATAAATAAGATAATTTGGGAATTACAATATATTAAAGACATTTACTCGTGACATACCTAGCAAACTGGACTAGGGTATTAGATAATTAATTTGATGAATATCGGATACGGATAAGAAGTTATGTAAGCATTATTTAAATCATATCGTTCTCATAACTCACCACTGATGACAGTGGTACACACGGGACGTGAGTAGGCGCCTGTCCTTGTCAGATCTCCCCCATCTTCTTTTGAACCACTGATATGTGGTAACAGGACATCAAAATCCGTAGGAACTTTCACAGCCAGCACCCGGGTCATCCATCGCCTTTACGAGATAAACACTTCCTGTGAGGAGATAGATTATATATTGTTTTACACCGACCCATAGGAGCGGGTCTAGAGGGGGTTGGTGAGGGGGCCAGACCCAACCCTGCTCAGCTACATAAAAAAATTGAATGCCTTGCATCGATGAAATTGAATCACAATGTAATCCGATATCATTATTAAAATTGACGTCAAACGGGGTGTTGGATTTTTCTCATTTAAAAGCTCAATGTGTATGTATGCCTACGTAATTTAGAGATGATGATGGCATCATGCATTGTCAACCGTCAGATTTCCTTTACAGGAGCCTGGCAAACCCCACCTGCAAAAATTCCTGGATCCGCCTCTGCATCCTTGTGAATACATGTAGATGTTTTCATTTGATATAAATTAGTTCACACTTCAATTGTTCAAACTGTGAAAATATCGAAATCGAAAATCGAACAGGATAGCCCAACAACAGCTGCAGACCTGATAGATTTGCCATCTCACAAGAGAAATCAAAACGTAAAATCCAATGATATCAACAGTGATTAGTTTTTTTCTAAAATCAGAGAGGTCGGACTCTATCGGACTGTGAGTGGGCATAAATATAAAATAATGTCAAGAAACTGCAGATATTATCTCAAATAGTAACCGGTACAGGGAATGCTTCTGTTTCCGGGTACCAGTCGGAGTGAAAAGCACGGATTTCAAATGATTTGAAACGGGTTTGATCGATGATGGTCACCACATCCACCTCACCCAGCGGGCAAGTACCCAGTGTCATCACGCAATAAGACAGTCCAGGTTATTGTGTGTCGTCTCCTCTTACAGGTTATCTCCCCTGAATAGAAATAGTTCAGAAATCTATAATTGATGTTACATTTATAGCCTAAAGGGGAAGTGTAGTCTAACGATCTCGGTGTGGTTCATAACTTAAAGCTTTTTATTTGTGGAACTCGGTTTCCCAATTCCGGGTAAGTACGTGACAAGGAGTAAGGTCGCCTAATCCCATATCCGGGTATTACGGTTTTTAAGCTAGCCCCCTCTCGCACCCACACCCCCCTGTCTACCTGGCGGCATGTAGCTATATAACAAAGTGAAATGTAATCGATATGTCTGTTTGTACAACCTATCGCCTGTATAAGCATTTTTTTTATCCATTATCCATTTACCAATCATTTCGTAAAAAAAAGCATGAACGTCGTTAAACAATATGATTGATAAAACAAACTTGTAAATCAAAGATGAATTGGTTTCTATGGTTTCTGGTTAGTCTGCTGCTGTTGTGACATGATATGAAATACATGTATCTCTATATATAGCTATCTTACAGTGGTCAAAATTCGTAGTCTAGACTGTGCATGATACTACAGTCCTATGACAAATTTTTAATACTTTCCTTTCCGTTTGAAGTTCAAACAGAAATAAATCTCGTTAAAGAGATAATAACACAAATTATGACTTGGAAATGGCGATCAGCTGATATTATTAACAAACTAGAGGCCAGTCTATCTATAGCGAACGAGAAACATGAGCCAATGCAAAGGGTGGTGGCTTAGTAAATAATAGTACCGGTTCACTAACCTCGAGGTCCGGGGGTCGATCACGGTGTTAGATTTCCGGTGTGGTTTCAGAACCGGGGGCCTGACCAGTTTCGTACACACATTGGAATGCACTTGAAAGAACCCTCGACAGCCGCGACACCTCTGTCCCATTGAAATCCCCCCCGCAGCACCAGGGTGTATGGCCGCCATCGTTAGCCAAGATGTAACAGAAACGAAGGACATTAAATTCGAATTTCATTACATTTCTAACGCGACAGAAAAAGCCGTTCATTTACACGATTTTCTATGAACCTGATTAAGCTAAGCCCCAAATAAAGTATTTCTGATATCTACAATTTCTTTGTTTATTGATTGTTTACACTGCTCAGTATTCAGATGCATCACAAACAACCACTCTTACAAATTAACATGCCCTACGGTTTCCATGGCAAGAATGATGTTTTGATCTGTATTGCTTTGAAATTTGACTTGATACAATAGCATTACTTGTAAATTAATATCACGAATGCTTTATTGGAGACAAAAGCGTTATGTCAGACAACAATAGACGAAGTTTAACGACTCGTTGACACACAACGTTACTTCAGACAGGTTATGGGTTTTTATATGTAGAGAATACAAGAAAGAAGCAATAGTATTGATGCGATCGGTTTTGAAGGTGGGCATCGGTAGAATGGCGTTTATTAATGGCAATAGTCGTCCAATTGACGTCATGACTTTTAACTCCCCAAAAATAACAATAGTAAAGTCGGGGGTGAGTGAGAGAGAGAGAGAAATGGGGTTTAACGTCCACTCAACACAACCAGGTCATTTCGGGACTAACATATGGTTTCAATTTTATTTCAATAATTCGCTTGCGCGTTGGGGTCTTTAGCCGTGGAAGGAAACCGGAGTGCCCGGAGGAAACCCACGAGGTTGAGAAGGCGCCCCTGTCTCCATGCCACATACGCTCACACCAGGGCTCGAAACCACAGCCGCAAGCCAGAAGTGACCGGTGAGCTAGAGGTCGAAGCGCGGCACTCTAGACCACTAGGCCATCCCAACCCCCCCAATGGGCACAAAACTTTGGACAGTATCTTTTTACGTAGAATACCACACATTTTGCTATAGAAGAGTTGGGTCTGGTCTTGTGTCCATTTGCTAGCGCGTGGTGCAAAGGGGGGGGGGGCAGATATCCCCTAGAAAAAAAGGCGCCTTTTCTACTAAACGCGATACGAAGCCAACAACCAACATGCCCATATCAGTATGAGCACCTTAAATAGGCGAGATTGGCGGGGCACCCAACCAATGCCACGTGGTTTTATGTCGTTATTTATCATGAGGCACTCCCCAAATTATGAGGCGCCTTTTAATAAATTACATTAATTCATCGAAGGGGCGTCCAAAACGGCGTGATCTGTTGGGTGCCTTATCCTAGAAGGGCGCCCATGATGACAATATATGATTGTCGGGCCGCATATAATGCATAAGACCGAGTGAGATTGGTTGAGCGCCCAAAACAGCATGATAGATTGGGTGCCTCATCCAGTAGAGCGCACATAATAGGGACCTTTCGCATCGGTACGAAAGCGAAAACGTCATCGATTCGTGTGTACTTGTGACGTCAATCCGTAATGAGTGTTCGGTCAGTGAAAAGCGTTACGCGTGTGGAGCTGGATTCACGTAGGTATGCAAACGAAAATGTTTTTTATCTCATAACTTGAATTTTCCACAATATTTCGAGACCTTGTGTATATTGTTGATGGCGAAGAGTTTGTAGAATGTCCTCAAATGCAGTATTCTGCTTCATTTGTTGTATATCGATTGAAAACTTTGCCTGGACAGAGAAGTTCATGGAGTCATAATTAACGCCATCTAGCTATAATCGTACGTCGTATTGCGAAACCGCGTGTTAGAGGATACGAATACGAAAACGTAAACGTAAACGTTCGTTTGGTGTTCGGTTGCGGAAGGTCCCTAATGACGGGATTGGTGGGCCGAACACGAAGAAACCGACTGCATACCGACGCCCACCACTGGTGCAAATTCTCTTTTCTGCGGAAAGAGCACCCTAGAGGCGCGTACCATCAAGTCCCCAGAAGCTCTTGCCCCCCCCCCTCCATTTTTGGGCTAGCTACGTAGGACCTGCAAGCAAACGGAACTCGTGCTTAGGCGTTAGAATTTGAATGCTGTTTTGTTGAATGTGATGACACTCTCAGAAATTCTGTACTTTATATTAAAAATCCGGATATTCGCATTAATTTTCTTTCCCTATGTGCCGATATTGTCGATCTTGATTAAAGGCCAGTAAAACGATATGTATTATGCGTGTGGTCCCAGTAGCTCTATTTCAATTCAAAACAATTCACATCTAATTGTTTGTACGGAACAAATCGTTTGTTTTTCACGGTACGGACTTTAAAATGAGTTTTACATTTCCAGTCACGCAACTCAGTCATTAGATCGATTAACCGCGAATCATTCGATTGTCAGAATTTTATCGGGAATTATTTCATTTTGATATTAACGCTAATATATCGTATGTATTAGGGGGTTATGGCATGTAACATTTTCTTAATGAATAGATGGATTAACTATTGTTCGTGGTCATAGTAGACACATCGATTCAAGATAATTAAAAAACCCGGGACATTACGATATTAAATTGATTCCTCAAAGGGAGGATATTTCAACAGCCGACAGTACAATACAGTTTATATAATATTTAATCAATATTATTTGATATATTATCACTAGTCTGTCGTAAATCACAGTAGAAGATAAATGATGTGACGGTAAGTTAACGAATTTCCGTAATTACTTTATCCTAGTATTTTCGTTTAAGATGTTGCTTTATTGCAAATGGTGGGGGGGGGGGGGCGAATGGTTAGCAAGTGCGCGCTGTATCATAAAGCCTGTCATTGAGTCAACTGGCGTGATTTCGCGAATCCCCGGTTGTACGTGACAAGGAGTAGGGTCGCCTGTCCAACCTCGTGGGTGTTCTCCGGGGCCTTCAGTTTCCTCCCACTGCTAAAGACTCCTACCCGCCAGCGTTTAATTGAAATAAAATTAAACCATATGTTAGTCCCGAAATGACCTAGTTTGTGTCGAGTGGACGTTAAAAGCTCATTTCACTCTCTTTTTTATTGCAAATGAAATACCACTACGAGTGAGGACTGTCATACACCAGGCGACGCATGCACATATTGATCTAATTCAATTAATTATCGATATTACACACTAAATCAAAGTAACCCATCTGTTTATTTTCTCCTTAATCAATGATATTTATCTCCTTTAAGTATTTTGACTATTTGATATTGTTCTTTTTTTATGTTGCAATAGGGTCCGAACGGTAAACAACGTTTTCGCGTCAGATTAGAAGGACTGTCATTGGGTCCTCCGAATTCCCCCCCCCCCACTACTAAAGACACCTAAGCGCAAGCGTAATTTTGAAAGAAAATTGAACTATATTATATTAGCCCTGAAATGACCTAATTTGTGTCGACTGAACGTCAATCTCTCTCTCTCTCTCCCCCCTCTCTCTCTCTCTCTGACATGACCAAATACCTAAATTTTCTCTCTGACATGGCTGTATTAATCACCATGTGTGGAAATAACGTATTACCATTCTAGTTACTTAGTTTCTTTCTTTCTTCGCCTTATTTAATGACGGTGCTGATGGCCGTTCCCAGACAACGTTCACCAATACAGATCTTACACCTAAGACAGAGACAAAGGCTACGATATTTCATGATTATCCTCTTTAGACAGAATGATAAAAGGGAGTTTAACGTCCACTCAACACAAAATAGGTCATTTTGGGACTACAATATGGTGCTTTTTTTAATTCAATAATTCGAATGGCCGTAGGGGTCGGTGGGGGTGGGGGGTTCTGGGGAACATTGAAAAAAATCCACGAACTTGGACAGTAGACGCCACTTCTTATCAAGTTGCAATTCAAAAATTCGAAACCACACCACCTGACTCAATATCCGACCTGATAATCTAAAGCGCACGCGTTAGAACATTCGACCATCCAACTCCCTTATTCTTTAAAGAATACCAGTGATGCGATTAATCGTATCTTTATGCCTAGCTTTTGCACCATCGGCCGTCTTCCATTAGCCCAGGTTAGGTGCAGAAGAGTAGGACGTTAAACCCCATTTCATTTCATTTACACCATTGGTTCGTCAATGAGGCCTAGTGGCATATGGACCGCAGGGTCGCCCATATCTGGTGGACAAATTTCGTGAATCTAGGCTTGGTCTGGGAAAATCGGAACGGGGACGAATGGGGGCAATGAGCTCACATCACTGTTGCCACTTGTATCAGAGTGTCGGGATTCGGGATGTTCGCCAACCTGAAAAACATGCCTTACTCATGCCGACACTAGAAACAAAGCGGCGAGATAACCATGGCAGCTTCACCTAGCACTGGACTACTTCTTCGGAAATTGTTCGTCTTGCGTATACGGAATTAGCTCCGCTTGAGAACAGACACGAAGTTAGTTGACTGACAATCTTAACTCCTATTTCGACAATTGTAGTTGAAAACACTGAGTATACTTTGAGAATATTGAGAAGTATTTCTTTGACTTCGATCTTATAAAATTGAAAATTTTATTTTTAGTTTGTGTTTGTATGAAGATATAAAACGCATTTTAATGGCATAAAAAATAATCACACTGGTGTTTCAATATGGCCACTATTCATGCTAAAGATCTTATCTCGAAGTATAATCTTTCTTAGCACAGAATTTGTCTTGCGTTGTAAACGGGCAGCGGGTTACATCCGTAAATTGGGAATATGATGGGGTCCCCATGGTCCGAGGCTCCATTACCTCCATGATGTCCATCGGGCCTTGGCGCTTTCGAATGGTTATCCAGTTCCGAAAAATCAATTGTTTTAATGTAGTATAAAGTAGATAAAATCACAAGTATTGTTTAAGCATTTTTAAGAATTCGCCATTGATTAAGACCACTGCGAGAGTATATTCTTCCTCAATATTTTTAAAGGACCTCTTTAACAACTGTTAAAATAGATGTTAACATCTTAGACAGATGATTCGTGGGAAGAACTAGTCCAAATAATTTAAGAATGTCTAAGTCGTCATCATGTTATTTGTTGTAGATAATAATTTGTATGTGGTTGCCATCGTCACAACCTAATGCTTTCGGTCGCCATGATATTGTTGATTTGTATATGTCTACCGATGCCTGATGCTTTCGGTTTTCATATGACTAAAAAAACGTGATAAGTTTTATGCATGACATTCTTAACATCTTTTGAAACTCCTGGTACCACATTTCAAGTGGAATATAGTTTCCATTTGGAAATCATGTTCAATTTTGTTTGACCAAGGGTTAACCGATTGGCCTAATTATATTCCTGTTCTTGTTTATTAGATATCCAAAATATGTTGTTTACGTATTGATCAGTCATCCCCGATGACCTTTTTGTCTTTGAAAACGAATTTTTATAGGTAAATAAATTTATTTATCGGCAATAAAACTTAGAAAAAACAACATGTAGTAATCGTTAAATTGATTCCTAATAAACAAGCTAAGACAATCTATAAACCAAAAATAATCTAAGTTGTCAATAATGTTACACGGTAAGTACTTTACCATAGGATCTGATAGCTCATAAAGAAAGTTAAACATTCTTTGACGATTTAGTTTATGACTTCTGTGGATGGCATTGGCGATTTGGAAAAATCATTGAAAATATATTTTCTATTGTTAAGTCAATATTTTGAATCAACTTCTGTTTATTCTTTCGAGTTTTAATTCTAAGAAAATTAACACACGAAGTCTCCCGAATTCAACACTTTAATGTCATCCAATTCAAAAAGAAAGAAAAAGAGAAAGAAAGGAAGGAGTTGGTATTTTTATCTAAATAGAACTCTAAATGTTTAAGACAAAATATGAATCAACAGAGATTCGGTTTTTTTTTTAAATCTAAATCTGAACTGGAATAGGGGCCTATCGAAATTGATTTTCGTCCGGTAATGCAATAAACCTTTTGAAGTATATATCCGCAATCGAAGCTGCTGAAAAGTTTCTAAGCCAATGTACACGCTTTTGCCAACGATATTGCAGGGCAAGGA
The DNA here is from genome assembly GCA_963678685.1 of Patella ulyssiponensis. NCBI lineage: Eukaryota > Metazoa > Mollusca > Gastropoda > Patellidae > Patella > Patella ulyssiponensis. The sequence continues at coordinate 22,515,643 of OY783230.1, read as the reverse complement.
TGGCAGCCAGGAAACAATTTTCCTCAATCGACCTTCAAAAGTTGTTCACAGCTGACATAACGTCATCGTAACTAGAAAAATGACGACCGGCTAGTTCATTTTTCATTTTTGGAAACATGTCTCATCCAATCTGGTCCAAACATTATCCGGACCAGATTGGATGAGACATCAAGAATTTGACACGTTTCTGGTCTGCAGTCATCTTGATGAAACGTTTGTCATTCCAAGCTCAACCCTCTCATGAGAGATGACCACAACACTGTCCAATCGTCGATCAGCCGTAACCATGTTATGCACCCGAGGAAATGTTCTTGAATGGTTGCTGGTTATGGGCTTCCATCGTCAAAGCTCTCATTCCCACGCTGAAATTCCGCAGCTCTCTTCTTTACAGTAGAATAATAAGGGGCAACATTGGAGACAGTTTCTGCATACACATATGTTAAGTCTAGTCGTCTCAGTTACAACCAGTTTTGTCCATTTCTGGTGATTTCAAAGCATAGGTTCACAAGATGGTCTGGTACAAAGATAATAATTACACTTGTTGCAGTTGTTATGTGTATGATTTATTCAATGACTGTAATTGTATGTGATTGAAATTTGTTTCAGCCTAACTGATTTATCCCAAGTCACGATACGATCCTTTCAGATATCCCTCTTATAAAACTTGTAATGTATCTGTATTTATACGAAGCGAAAATGTTAGAATTATAAAGCACATAGTTCGGGTGGGCCTGTGTCGGTACATTGTTAGTTCTTGTTGTTGCTGTTGTTGTTTTGTTTTAATTGACGTGGATATTTCAACCATTTCTTGATTAGCAGTTAGGTATCGTTGGTTAACTTTCGGAGTTAGCCAATAACATCCCATCTTGAATTACCAATTCCTGTCTTGATTAGCCCAGTCTGGACAGTACAGTAGGTCGTTATACCCCATTTCATTTCATTTCAATTACCCAAACCTAACCTTTTAATAATTGTATTTTCAATGCAGACATTGTACTAATTTGAACACTTCCTTGATGGAATAGTCTAACGACAATCAATTACAACCAAATTACTTATTTAATTCAAGGTATATGAGCTATAGCTATTCAAAGAGGGACAACCAGCATCTCTATAAAGCTCCCTCAAAATATTTTACCAAAATTACATTTGATTATCCGTTCCTATAATAAACCCAGAAAATTCTAATTCTAATTTATATTTAAAGGGTGACCAGCACTTTTAGAAATGAACTGGAATTGGGTTTAACGCCATACTGTTCTGCCCCTAATAGGCTAATAAAGAGGGGTATTGAAAAAGATACCACCATTAACCCTTTTATTGGATGTGGCCCAATGAGTATGGCGCAAACTGGCAAATTAATCATGAGATCATATGCTCGAAAGTTTCACGGGGAAACCGGCGTGCTTTCCCTTTGTCAATGGCGCAGTGTGTGTGTGTTGGCGTACCCTTTAAAGAACTTTGTTAGTTGAAATTCGTAAAAGGGTAGGTGGAAACTCCGCTGGGCAAGATGCAATCATTAACAAATCAAATGACATTAAATGGGGGTTAAGATCCTACTGCTTTGTCTCGGCTAATGAAGAGGGTAATGACAAACAAGGACATCAACATTATGCTTATAAGAGTTATGAAAGACAAGGTTTATATCATGAAGTTCATGGTGATGACCGTACTTACCTATCTGTGCATTTTTTGTCTTTTTGAAAGTATATAAGAACTAGAGTGACAATAATATCAGGATCGAATCTGAACCAAATAAAGAGGATGTATCTCAAACCATAGCAACGTGCATTGTTATTATGGGTTGAAGGACTCGCGTGGATTTAATCTTAATGTATCGGCATATAAAATGCCTACACGCCTTGATATACATCATCTTAATATTGACAGTTCTTTTGTTACAGACGCTTTTATACATAGTAGGAGTTTACACGGTACTTCGGATTAAGTACTACTGCTTTTAGATACATGTCATTTAGTTCTTCTTGAGATTGTGACTGGCGTATACTACCCGGTATGTACTTATTATATTTCGTTTTTTGCTTTAGGTATTGGGCATCTCGTCGGAATCGAAAAAATTAATGTCCCCTTACAGTAGGTATTTTATCATATCGAGTAAATTTATTCTGTGCGTCTCCCTTTTAAACAAATATTTCCTATATACCTGTAGATAGGTAGAAGAATTTTGCGCTACTTTTGTTCTTTCTGTTAATAGTCATTCTTAAAATCAATATTTCATAACCCGTTTAAGTCTTTCTTACTTATAAATATACAAAGCTTTATAGATTTTACTAGAAATATGTTTTTGAATAGTAGAACAAATAATTGTATGTCAAAAACTTTATTATCGGCAGTGGCATCCATCTCGGCTATATCTTTATTATATATTCAAATATAATAATCAGAATTGATCGTTTCCCATCGCTTGAAACATTTATCTTTTATAATTATAAATCTATGAATTATACGTCCATATGTTTTGGGGGAGTTTATTGTCGCCATCAATGTCTGTCGATCTGGTTACAATTCGTGCAAACGAAATTCTTTATTCAGACTTTGTTGCAATTATATCATTCATGTTCCCATGGATTCGATTATTTTTTAAAAAAAAACACCTTTGCCTAATTAATATCCATGATAAAGTCTGGATAAAAGTAATTGCTCTGGAATCTCGACCAAAAAAATAAGAGAAATGTATTGATATACCAAACGTTGTAACCAGGGTGTCTAATAATTGGTAAAGCTGTCAATAATAATTACATCTTTAAATGTTATTCACTGTATTTTACAGATAGTTTAAAATTTACTGATATAAGAGTCACAAGATGACGAGTGGTAGGAAGGAAACTCATCGGCGTCACAGAAGACATCGTCCAGACAACAAGCCAAAGAAAAAAACTAAACGACGCCGACGCATTGATCTGAACAGAGGTAGTATTATAAAAATTATTTTAAATATATTCGCATTCGAGACAATATCGCAGAATCCATTTTACATATTCTTAATAATGGTATTTCGGTATTAAGAGGTTTTGCGCTGACAAAATATTGATTTCTTTTTCTGTAATTGAATTTAATGGTCATATTATATGCAAATGAAATAAAATAGAATGTGGTTTTACCCCCCACTTGTCTGCATCGACCGGGCTAGTAAACATGGGTGAATGCAATATGTGCTATGAAGCATGACCTACGCTTATATCGATCCAAACTGTCTACATTGAACCTACGGTATTCGTCCCATCCGAAAACTAGACGCTGTCCTTGTAAGTCCCACCACTCCCTCTTCAGATCCACTGACAAGGGGGGGAACTATCTCGACAAACAACATGATCGAACCGCCGACTTCCTGGTTGGTGAACAGTATGTCGATATTGCTCTTTAACCGTGACCTTTTGGAGTGAATGTTTGTCAGGCATTGTAATGACGAACATGGGTGAATCATACGACTTATTAAACCGTTTTATTAAATAACGATGTTAGTTTATTCAGATGTGTAGGTAGGCGGGCGAGACAGGACGTTTACTTGTCAAGCCTTTTTCTATTAAAACAATCAATTGATTAGCATGTAGTTAAACAACCGGGTTACATACACAAAACGTTCTATTATTGACAGACGGAAAACACAACCATCTTTCAAACTGTTAAATTTAAAGAAACATTCTTTGTGGAGAAAAATAACATCTCGATTGTAATCGGATTTTAAATCACCGTTCACGAAATTATATGTTTTATTGACTGCCTGAATAGGTCTTCCGTTTGTCTTCGTTTTACAGTGCAGTTGTTCACTGCAACACAAAGGTGACAAACTGTATCAATGATCTACCCATATCAATTGAAGATGGGTCCAAACATACTCACCATCACCCCAGATCTGACCAAATTTACTAACGGTGGAGTCGACGAAGTTCGACCGAGAGCTATTTCACTTAATATTCATTTCATATACTTCCAATAATTCAAAACGTTCATTTTGGAACAATGACGTCAAGTTAATATATAAATACACTTCCAGTGCCAATGAAAGATCCAATATGATGTCAATTGTTCGGACCTTGTCCATTACAATATAGGTCTACATGTTATTTCTTTGATGTTTTCTTTGAAGATTTGTTTGATTGTGTCATTGTGTAGTCTATTAAAGAAAATCCTAAAAAATTGGGTACTGGAGGGGTGGTATCTATTCTCCTACACTATTTAATATTTTAATTAAACATACATTATGCAAGAGCTAAATCTAACTATTGTATGTCCTTATTTAGTCTTAAAATGTTTTTTTATCGTACCGACCCTAGTAGTGATGATTGAGGCAGGCCTAACATTCAAAAGCTAATATCTCGGATCAGAGTGGAGTAATGTGAATGAAATTTTTAGCATATTCTATTTACCTTATCTTTTTTAAAAATCTGTTATAGCAAGAACTGTCAATTCTTTATCTAATCTCCCATAATGCCCCTATAACTGTCTTGATAATATACACATGTATACGTGGTATAAAAGCAGAAAAGTTATTGAAAAGGTCAGTCACGGTGGATAAATGGGTAGGACGCTGTCTTGTCAGTCTGGAGGTCGGGTGCTTCGTTCATGCATTGGCCGAGAAGGTTCATCGGGATTTTACGACGTGGTTTGTCCTTGTCATTGGTGTAGGATGGAGGGCCTGACAAGGACAACTGTCTAGTCGTTCGGATGGGACGAAAAACCAAGGTACCGTGTATACACTGGTATGCACGTAAAAGATCCCTTGGCAGATGGAATTCGATATACATGAAAGAGTAGGCCATAGTGCCTCTGCCCGGGCGAAATGTCCCTTATATTGACGAGGAAAAGTTTGTCGTGGTAGGAGTAATAGTGTAGCAGATTTTGTTGTGAAATAAGTATATAATGACGGAGAAGAGTTTGTCATGAAATAAGTCAGGGTGGAGAAGAGTCTATCGTGGTATACCATCAAAATGCTTTTCAATAAATTAAATGAAATGAAAAGGGGTTTAAAGGACAATATTGACGTCAGTCATTATCACATATGTGATAGAACTGGTTATACACATTCCAAATATAATCTTAACACAGAGATCATTGCCACGATAGATGAGTAAAAAAAGGTTTCATGAATCGGAAGTGACCAACGCCAAAGGAAAACACGAGTGATAACAGATACATGGGCGAATTTTTCTTATCTGATGACGCTCAGTTACTTTATTGAATTTTCAAATATCCCCTCACAGTCTCACACAACAACTTTTAGTCCACGAAGGAATTATTAGTGTTCAGAAATTCGCCCATGTATCTGTTATCACTCGTCACTTCAGTTAGTTATATGGTGGGATTACTCGTCCTTTGGCGTTCGTCACTTCCGATTTATGAAACCTTTATTACTCATCTATCGTAGCAATGATTTCTGTGTTAAAATTATATTTGGAAAGTGTTTAACCAGTTCTATCACGTGTGATAATGACTGACACTAATATTGTAATGATTTCAGGTTAAGTCTGTATTTAATGGATCTTAAACAATTGACAGATTTGCTGGTTTTTTCTATAATGTCATTAATAATATGTTGGTTCCATTTGCAATTTTGTTGAAATGTCAAGCCAATATTTCTTTCGGGACAGAATTTCTCAATAATTACTCATTTCAAAACATAATTGCGCTGTGCTTATTATAAGAATTCGTGAATAAACAAAAATGCAGTACTATGAACACACATTTAATACCACTAATGAACAATGATGGTGTATTTCGTCTCATTTTAAAACTAATCTATCCAGACTCCTGGGCAAGGATTAAAAATGCTTAAATCTGCTGAAGTATTGTTAAAATACAGATATTTTGGACCCACATGAAGTATTTCATTGCAAGGCACTTGCGAGTGCCTGTATTTTAAGTTAATAAATGGCTTCGAGCTTAGGACATTGTTCAGTATATTACTTAAAGTTCCAATTTCATATTTTCTAAGAAAGTCAAAGCATAATTATTTCTATGTCTTTTGCTCAAAAGGTTGTCAACTCACTATTATACGATCATGGGAAAATTTTTGGGGCATTAGAAAGGGTGACACAGGCTGATTGAGGAAATAGTTACTCAATTACCTCCCTTGTTTTTCCATTCCTCTCCATGGACGGCCATCTTCAAACGTTTAAATTTGAAGTTGAAAATGATATTTTTGCCAATTTCTCAGCTGGCAATAGTGAATTATAGGATTAATAGGATTATTCTTTAACAAGGTAGGACTGTTTATAGGTTCAATCTATTTTAGGGCTTTGTTTTAATACATTTTAAAAATATAACTTTAAAAAATGCTATTGGAACTTTAAAGGAGCGAAATCGTTCATATTGTGGACCTTGTAATTAACACGAATGGATCGCAGCGCATGTATTAATAAAAAATAAATGTATATAATTTGATTTGCATTCAATCGTTGATTGTATTACTGTAATGTTTAATCAATTATGTTCTAAGAAATACGCCAGTAATCTCAAACGAATGGCAATCTCTAGCGCCTGGTTATTTCAGTCAATACCCCGATAGCATTTATTGCGCATGCTCTCTAGATAAGAATATGACGTCACCGTTTGACATGATATTGAGTTTGTGACTCATGAATGAATGAATAAATAAATAAATGAATGAAAGTTTTATCGCATGTCCGCGCAAACCGAGATATATTACGCATACAGAAATTTAAATTGGGGTTATAAAAAATTGATAAAAAGAACTACCTCTTTCAAAAAGTCTAGTGCCTTACAACATAGACCCGGTTGAGTCAGTATTCATTGATTATCATCGCAATGATCGAGACGCCGGTTGCAAAAAGAATGTTTGAATAAGAAAAACGTGTTCTCGAGTGTATCACAGTGTATGGGGATTCACGCATGCCCAGATATCTGTAGAAAAATCAGACAAATATAAGGTCTCTGGGGGTATACATTGTAAAATAGAAGCTATAGCTGAATATGCATTGTTCGAGTCTTGATTTAAATTTTGTATCATTATTGTATGAGGTTGTTTTGTTTATTCAATCGATTTTATATTAACTCTGTGAACACTTGGTTTCCTGAGAATATAGATAACTCTAGATTGATGGATGTGGGAACTTAACAGTCTGTTAACTTCCTATTTGGATTTGCTGTACTATATGTAATTGGAACCCAAAGTGTGACATGAAGTTATTTATCTGTCGACTAAATTCGATGAAACATGAATAAGACCTGTCAAAAGTCTATATTTCCAATCATTCTTGGCAATTTATTAACCGGGACTACGTCAAAATGTAACCCAATGTTACAATACTAAGGCCTTAGTATTTCATTTTTTTAAAAATGCTTGCTTTCATTTCTATAGCTGCACGGAAGTATAGAGAATAACTTTTCTTTTCATTTCGACTTAATTGGTCATGAAAAGAAATGCGTGGGTGTTCTGAATCTGTAATGAGAGCGCTTTATTGTACTTTTATAAATTAAAGCCTTATAAGAAATAACAGTTTGATCAAAAGACTCAAATTAGCCAGGAAAACGTTTGGTGAATCCATTGCCACAGTGGAATGACCCAGCAACATCATTAACAGTAAACTGATTCATGTTTTTTTTTAATAAAGAACATGTAAATGTCTGTTACCAGGGTAACTTCAAAGACATTGTAAAATTATTAATAGGCAAGTCTCTTGCTGGAGTAAAGAACTTCAAGACATTTGACATTATCAATGGGTAATTGCCAGAATTGATTCTAATGAGATAGTAGGGAATTATTAAAATGTCTTCGTCCGCTCGTCTGTCTGTCCGGCCGGAAATCACACCTTTTGGGGACACAATAACTCTGCTTCTAATTTAACTAGAATGATGAACATTTTGCCTAGACTATGTCAAGATACCAGTAATGAAACTTGGCTTTATCATTGTATCATTACAAAGCCAGCTGAAAAAAAAAACGGCGCCGCTGTTGACGAACTACAAAAACCCGCCCCTCTTGTCGAACCATCAAAACTGTAAGGGCCCCACAATAGACCCAAGATGACCAGCATTAGACAGAATTAAAACCCAATATCGTCAATTAGCAGCACATCAGTATAATAATTGAAACGAATATTCGATAATTTGCAGAAAATTGACATTTACGCAGTTACCTCCCTTTACAACCGATTAGATTAATCATCTTGTTGGGTTTGTCAGTTTGTTTTCAAAACGACGAATATTATACGTCAAAAGCTTATCAATAGATAAAATAACTTAAAATAAAAAGAGTTTTAAAAGAAATTTACAAAGATTTAAAAATGCATTTAAGTATAATCATTTTATAAAAAAAAACGCCAAACATCCAAATAAAAGAGTACTTTACAGGATGATTTAACGGTCTCGTGGCCGAATCTAATGGGATGCTCGATTCCCAGTCCAGAACGTCCCGAATCGACAGAATTACAATCGAGTGACGCGGAATTCAGTCCTGTCACAGTTCTACCAGTCCCGACAGCTGTGGTGGTGTAAGTAGAATCGTGACGTATTCCTAGGTAAAAAATATGTTTCAGCCTTCATGATTGGTTGAGATATTTTTTATACAGTCGACGCATGCGTTGTACTCCAAATTTCTCCTTTTCACTCGATTGAAACCAGTTTTGGAATTTAATTCCGGAACTGTGAATCGAGCATCCCCAAAGTCTTCTTATTCTATATTTCTTCACGCGGTCCCGTAAAAAATCATTTGTGCATAATATGTCCGGAAACTGCACGAGTTTATCTTTATTTCTGTCCTTAATGACTTATCAAGGCGTTTCCTTTGTCTTTTAAAGCCCCAATAACACTCTTGTTGTAATTGAATAATATGTCCCAATCTTTATTCTGGTCAACAAATTGTATTATTTTACAATATTCAAATAAATTGATTATACAAATTTCATCGTAACACACCTAATTTAAAAAATTGGAAAAATTCAACTACATGATTTGAAAAGGTTAACGTAAACCTTTTCAAATGTGACTTGGATTTTAAAATATTTTCGAACCCTCTGGACAAGTAAAATATGATGTGATGGATAATTTACACAACAGGTAGGACACATAAACATCTGGTACTTAGAATAAGACTATTATTTATTTTCTAGAGCTGCAAAGTCAGCAAGAGTGTTATTGTCCCTTTAAATGATTCCCGTTCCAAATTAGGCGCCTTTGAAAACTCCCCTCTTGTCAAAATTTCACCAATTCTTCGAATATTGTCATTATTCTACGGTATATATCCACAGGTGACAAGGTCGCCGCGATTTTATTAGCACCTAATTGAATAGACACGGTCTCCAGTTTTCTCCCACAGCTAAATACCTCTATACTATTTTGTATTGCGGTTCTAATCCGTTTTATATATTTCATATACACAAGACTAAATAAACATTTTCAATTGTTTAAATGGTATAAATACTTGTCCCGAAGTATATTTAGTGTTAAAATAGAATTAAAATGTCTGTCAACTAGCTTCGTGTCGGTTCTCAAGCGGCGAAATTTGTAGACAGTGGAAGTTTAGTACGACCTAGTCCGGAAAACTAGCCCCACATATTATGTCGTGCCGTAGGTCGACACTGACCAGCGTCCAGTTTCCCAAAAGGTATATCATTACCCGCTCTGGTCCGGAATACTGGCCCCGCCTATGAATAGTCTACTCATGTTTTCCGTCGATCTATGCCATTGTACCAATATTGTTAAGATAAACTATAGATTTCTATCAGATTAAAAACATGATTTACAGGCACCAGTAACTTTTATCAATACTCTCTATTATTTGAGCTGATGATTGAAATAATTGTAAATGTCTTGGAATCACAATCAATACCGTTATAAGATTAATCACTTATTATTTATATCAAAACACACTTTAAATCTATACCGTTAGATCGTGCTATACTTGAAGAAACATGGTGCATAATTATCCATAAACATGGTTATATCACAATAGAATTTTTTGATGATTCCACATTCATTTCATTTTGCGATATTTCATATTTCCCCTACTTGTTTTTCCCGTCATTAACGTAAATTGAAAGTCGTCTACCAAGAAAATATTAGAGACATATATTATGACTTTCATAGATAATAATTGTATATATCATAATATTACAATTTAACCTTAGAATAGCTTTTGTCATTTGTCATCGTACCACCAATTATCATATCCGAATAACGCATAACGTGCCAACTTCACAGAACTTCTACACAATTACTATGATGTGTACGGGAGCTGGCGGTGCCAGGGTGCCATGATTTGTCTAAAGGGGACCCCCCCCCCCATGGAGATTAACTTATGGTTCAATTTTATGCCAATAATTCGCTTGTACTTAGGTGCCCTTTAGCAAAGCAGTAAAAGGAAATCGGAAGACCTGGAGAAACCCCACCTGGTTCAAAGTATAATCATTTTATAAAAAAAAACGCCAAACATCCAAATAAAAGAGTACTTTACAGGATGATTTAACGGTCTCGTGGCCGAATCTAATGGGATGCTCGATTCCCAGTCCAGAACGTCCCGAATCGACAGAATTACAATCGAGTACAAGCGGGGGGTCGAAACTACACCACTTGACTCAATGACAGACCCTCTGACCCAACGTGCAAGCGCTACTCCCACCCCAATTTTTTTTTTATAAATCTTTGTGTATTGTCATATTAATTAAATTACCTGAGAAATCGTCACACTCGGTTTTTATAATTTGCAGTGACCATCATTACAGCTCTGTTGACCGATGGTACCGTAGAAACCTTGAATATAGCTACATGTATAGCAATGGTGTTGGTATAAATTGCAAGCAAAATAACGTTAACTTGAGACTAAGCCTTTAACCTTACATTCATATAAAAATTCATCTACAGACCCCTTCACACATACACCACGAACCCGATCCGGCGTAAAAAAAACCCAGCTAGATTGTGGCTGAGAGCGGTATGTATAGGTGGTAGGCCTAAGGTCTTTGTTGCGGCGCAGCAGGGTCGTGGTAGGGTAAGGGTAGGAACGTAAAGAGTATCATGGTAGGCAGTGACCTCGTGGTGGAGAAAATGTGGCGATAACGTAGTAAAAGTGGGGACTGCGAATGGCAGCATACCGAAGCGAAAATAACGCCCATGGTCACACTCCCATTATGCGCATCGCCTACCGGTTACGCTCTTTCTATGACCTAAGTTTTTCGTACATACAGAAAATTCCGATTTTGAAACACTCATATCTCATCGACGGATGGGCAGATCTGTCTAGAGTATACATGTATATTATACAATTTGAACTGTATTCCAATGTGTGTATTATACCTAATAAGCGATTAAATACTTCTTTAAAGGACTCAATATTTCCCATAATATTCGAAATTAAAAGTACGAATTGGAATTTAGTATTGGTCCATTTCAATCAACGTAGATATTGTTATCTTGGCTTGAAAATATAGGATCCTAAGTACACGAGTCGTGTATTCTATTGATTCGACCGCCATTTATAATAACCAAAGAAAACTATCCCACTAAGACAACGCGTAAGTATTAGTGGTTGATAATGATACAGAAAGGATACAATAATATATAAAAAAAATAAATGTACGTAATGGACTATGCAGGTGTAAACGACTGTCGTTCAATTGGACTGTTCACGTTTTTCACTGAACAAAATTTAATATAGATTAAACTGCATATTACATTATTTTGTTGTGCTTTTTGATCCATTTTCATTTATTTTATAGGAAAAAAATTAGATATACTTTACACTCATATCACGTTAATTTATATATACATTCATATCACTTAAATTTTTATGTCTTTCCCTTTTCCTTCTTTTGAATGGCGATTTTTGTTGACTTTGTTAGTGTAGAAATGAAGAAAAGGATTTGAAAATACATTTTTGTCAGGTTTTGTGGAGTGTTCATGATTTTGAGGCGGAAGGTTACAAGAGTTGTGAAGTTGGTTACTTTGAAATGTAGGGCCGAAAATTACATGCTTATTTGTCTCTACTTCCAACATGTGTATCTCAAGTTTTTCATGGTAAACCTCATACATGCTTTTGGGGAAGAGTTTGCCACATATTCTTCCATCTGTGGCAAAGCCGATCTGAGAGACGAGAATTAACATTAAAGTCAATGGGGAAGTCATTAGTGATTTGTAGCCGTCGGTTAATAATATGTAGTTATCTCCCTTTATCTAAAAGAATTACGTGTGTACGTATTTATAATAAGGTCAGCTGTTGATTTATACACGTTTACATAGACCATGCTATTGGTGGATCAATTTTTTATGAGGGGAAATAGTTCGATGTAAAATTTTCTTTTCTTTCCCAGAATCTAGGAACGTTGACTGGCGTCTGTATCAAACTACCTCGAGACTGCTGATGTTGGAACCAGCTCTTAAGATCAAATCATCGTTCATTGAAAGACAGGATGGGGACATAACTGAATAAATCCTAGATTGACCTCCATAACTGAATGCATCTTAGATTGACCATCATGACCAACTAGGCCCTTTTTATTCGACTGGTCATCTGGCAAGAAATTACCTTTGAATTAAAAACAATTATGAACTAACATGGAAACGATGTGGGGGTTGTTTCGTGACCAATGATTGAACATTTGGATTATTGGATATTTGACATCACTCAGCCAGTTATTTTTCTTGGACCTCCCAGATGAAAGCGATTATATTAATCAATTACTGTATTGTGCTTAATAAATATACCTAGTACAAAGTGAGCTATACACTTAGTCTGTGACAGTAAACGAGAACATTTGCCAGACCTAGCGAGGTGTATTGCTATTTGTGTCACTATTTGTGCTACAGAGAGATAGCAGTTTGAGAAAGTGACACATACAGCTATTACTCCAACCTCTCTAGTCCAATGTTGAATGGCTGTTTATGGTGTCCTTACTTGGCTGCTGGGGGTTTGGGTAGCCGAATGGTTAGCGTGCGCGCGCTGTATCATATGGCCTGCCGTTGAGTCAACTGGCTTGGTTTCGAATCCTCGGTTGTACGTGGCAAGGAGTAGGGTACTCCGGTTTCCTCCCACTGCTAAAGACCCCTACGCGCAAGCGAATTATTGAAATAAAATTAAACCATATGTTAGTCCCGAAATGACCTAGTTTGTGTCGCGTGGACGTTAAACCACATTTCTCTCTCTCTCTCTCTCTCTCTCTCTCTTATTTTGCTGCTACCACGACAGAAAATGGTCTCAGAGAGATCGTCATTGGCGTGGTAAAAGCGTGGTGGAAACGCCAGATATCGTGCTGTGGTCTCCATGGTCGCCACTGATCGCCGAGTCACGGCGTTTGTTTTGAGCATGTTCAAAACAAACGTCAAGGTTCTGCAATCTGACCTGGAAAGCAGTGAGAAGGCGACTTTTTTTCAAGTTTGTAATTTATGGAGGTCATTTTCACGCGTTGTGTTCATGCGTTGTGCATTTTTTGGTCGCCATACGGTCGCAGCAGCGCAGTAACGACGTCACCCCGATATGACTGAGGCTCAATGGACGCCAATGTTCGCCGAGTCACGGTGTTTCTTTTGAGCATGTTCAAAGTTCAAAACTAACACCAAGGTTATGCGATCTGGGGTGGAAAGCTGTGAAAAGTTTGTAATTTTTGGCTACACTTTCTCGCGTTGTGTTCACGTTTGCCGGCAACTTTGTGCATTTTATGGTCGTCGTACGGTCGCAGCAGCGCAGTAAGACGCCACCCCGGTCTGACGGCAAGTCCCAGGCCCCCGAGGTTTAAGGGGCCCGCGATTCATTGCAAAAAAAGAAAATTTAAAATGCAAATGAATGTTTCACGGTAATCGATTTGGCGGCGTGAGGGCGGAGACTGGGGTATCCCTTAATCCGTCTCTGTGAAGTTCAATTCGATGGTCGGTCTAGGCTTCTAGCGGAGATTTCACTTTTTATAACATTTCCCCGCCGTTATATGTCATTTCCGCCCATTGCCATTCGGAACTGACATCATGTAATTTTTCTTGTATTACAGACAGTGTAATTGTGTGTTACGCGTGCCATTGAAAAAGATAGAAAAAATCTTCTCATCACGTTGGGGGCCCCGCGATCTAGCCATTCCTAGGGCCCACTCTTGTTAACTGGGCTTTGTCTGACGGCGTCATTGGATACGCACGTTTTCTATCGTTAGGGTTGTTGGTACATTACGTGGGTTGTGAGGTAAAATTATTGATGGCCTGTCGTATATAATTTAAAGATATGCTTTAATATTACGAAGGTTGAACACGAAAATCGTGACCAATTTCATTATTTTCACCGCTATATTCAACTTATTGAATGGAAACAGGGAGGGCAATAAGGGTATACGTACGTGTTTGCCATGGAATGTCAAGATAAGTATAAAGATGATTTCTGGGCCGGTGTAACTTGTGTAATTGACGCATCTGCTGAATGTACGTGCAGCCCTGTTCACAAAAATGGTTCAATTCCGTTCAGGATTTACAAAGATAGGTGAAACAAAAATTCCACCGATCTATGCTAACCTTTATGTAAATGGCACACTTTACTTTTTCTGTTTCCTTTTCTTTTTCTTAACAGAATCTATCGACAACAAATCCTAAGTTTCCTCGAAATTGAACTTTAAGCAATTTGCAATGATAGGTTTATCGCATACAGAGAGTTTGTTCATTATCTGATGACAGCATTACAACGCAACTGCCACCACCTTAACGTTTTCACGAATCGAATTGATGCGTATACGTTAAATCCAGCTGAATCCAAGCCTGGAGATTACATAAAGCGTTGTTACGTTTTGACTTTCGTAATCACATGTGAAATAATCAATCTGAGCTCGAATTAGCGTGGAAGCAAACCACGCGTCGTGTATGATTTATCAGAAATATTGTCGTTTTTATCATAAATTATCTTCATGCGACACCTTTATCATCCAAATTACCACCGATAAATCGATTTTATATTTGCTATCACGTCACTGTTTCATTTATTGAACGGTAGTTTTTACGTTTATTGTTGGTCTTTGATGAACAAGTCTTTGTATTTTTATTGATCTATTAAGCTGATTAACTTGATGAACGAGGCTTGAAGTCAATAGAATAATGCTGAAGGGCATGGTGGATACCATGGTGATAATATAAACAACTAACATTATTAAGAACGAAATAACCTATAATGCACTTCAAAGTGGTTGATTTCAAAATGAACAATTTTTATGCTTAATGTTTTTGTTGACAGTCGTTAGTATAAAAAAAACATTTGGTCCTGAAATTATAGTGTTGTTATCCCTAGGGTTGATTTGTGGAACGAATAGGAAGAAAAGATAGGAGATAGGGAATTCACATGTTAATACAGTGGTGGCACCAATGGTGTGGCGGGGGCAATACCAATACCTTCTACGGTGAATATTCCCCACTCAGTCATGGACTTTTATGTCGTAGAGTCTGAGCGACTTCTTACAGAAACCATCCTGTGGTAAACCTACTATAAACAATAACACGTAAACCCCTTGAGAAGAGCTTTTTACGATCCTCAAAGTTTTTTGGGTATGGGTTTAACGCAGCAGGAATATTCATTCACTTTGATACACCCACTCTTTGTTCGGATGAGCTGGTGATCACCCGACGAACGATATCTGGTCAGCTCTATTTATATCGACGACCAGTGTTTGAAATACTACTAGACTGCATTTTCACCAGTCTTATTTCCTAAAATACCGTGGCGAAAGTATTCATTAACTTTGATTCACTGAATCCGTTCGTATGCCACTTTCCTCTCTAGTCGGATAAACTAGTGGTTTGGCGTTATCTCGACGATCAGTGCCTGAAATACTACCAGGCTGCATTTCAAGCAGTCTATTTTTCAAATTGTATTTAGGGGGTTACGTTGATGTTTGTTGATCCGCCCGTTTGACGCTTTCCTCTCTGGGGTCGGAGAAACTAGTAGTGATCAGGCGACAAACGGTATCTGATCTGCTCTTTTAAACTCTACAGTCCGTGCCTGAAAACTGTCAGACACCATTTTCTTTTTTAATTTTTCTTCGGAAGGTTTCCGATACCCTCCGCAAGGACTCGCTATTTTGACACTCATGAGGGGGCTTTGTTGAGGTTCGTGAGTCCGTTCGGATAAACCAGTGATCATGCGGTTTACGGTATCTGGTCAGCTCTATTTATCTAGACATTCGGTGCCTAACTGACTACTGTCAGACAGCATTTGCGACAGTCTAAGTTTCAAATAAATGAATTATATTATACATTCTGCCCCAGTGTAGGTATTATTTTTGAACAGAATTAAAAGTACCATATCTTAAAATAAGCGAGTTTTGTAGGTTCATATTCTTGGATGTAGTGTTTAATCGTTTTGGAAGGATAGGGAATATTCGATTCACTGATTGCTACAAAATAACATCATATTATAATGACAAACGATTGACGTCTTAACTTTTCTGCGCTGACCGGGATAATAGAAAGTGGACATAAGAGACACACTGTACTATGAGGGAAATGAAGCGCCAATACCAGCTGAATTCCACCAACACATCTTCGAATTCTAACTGCACAAGAAAATGTACACGGGTGGGCGTCGGCTTGACTATACGTTATACCCTTGAACTCATATCACTTCCGGTACAAATGGAACCGATAAACAGATTTCCACATAAACATTGCACACGTCAAATAAAATGGAAGTAGAATCAACCAAATCCAGCAATATCAATTCATTTTATACACGTGATCCTGACAAAATTACAGTACTTCAGGTGATAATGAAAATGTTCAATTAGTTTTATGAAATCAGAAATGGCATAAGGCATCACATGGTGAACATTTTTATGCAAAGCGAATAATAATTGCCACTTATATAGACTAAAAAAACTTGAAAAATGACTTTTTTTGGTATCTATATGATCGTAATGGTTCAATCGATTTGTTGATTGGAATGAAATATCATAATTTGAACAACATGACAAATCAGACTCATTTGAAAAAAATATCTGTTTTGGAGGCTAGAAATACAGTTTTTGAAAAATGACGTTACTTCCGGTGATAATGAAAATCGTAAATTACTTGTATGAAATCGTTATTGGTATAAGGTATCACACAGTGAAAATTTTATGAAAATCGAATAATAATTGACAGTTTTATGGACCAAAAACCTTGAAAAGTGACCTGTTCAAAATCGTCTATTTCTCCGCAACTGAACAAGTTAGAAACCATTTTGTGATATCTATATGATCGTATGGGTTCATTATATTAGTTGTTTGGAATCAAATATCAAAATTTTAAACAAATAACAAATACGACTCATTTTAATAAATTATTCGTTTCGAAGGCTATAAATACCGTTTTTGCCCAAATTACGTCATTTCCGGTGACATTGAACATGTTAAATCGGCTTGACCTAGTTATAATTGACATTACGCATCAAATCGTGTCACTTTTATTAAAATCCAATAATAATTGAGTCTTTTACAGGCTAACTAGCGTAAAAAGTGACTTCTGCAAATTTGCCCATTTCTCAGTAACTGCTCATATTACAAACTAATTTTCTTGTATATTCTCTTCATATGGATAATTGCTACAAATTTATGAAAGTTGCAAATAAATATTTTAAAATATGAAAAGCCTGAATGGGTTGTGAATAGATCATTTTTACACCCTTTTTTTACCTTAAAATCAAAATGACCCGAAATCGAAATTGAAAAAAACTAAGCGCGATGATTTCTGCACCTTTTTAAGGCACACCCTTTCAGTCATACCATTTTTTAAAAAAATAATATTTACTTTCAAAAAGTGGTACCGAACTGTCAAAATTGTAGTTTTTGCTAAATTTACGTTACTTCCGTTGTTGAAAAGCAACTTTACCGGGAACAAAAAAAATTACCTTTTTAGACCACGGAGCATATGAACTTGGTTTTATATAAATCGAACAATAAATAATTAATCTAGGACCGAAAAACTGAATTAGCCAATGGGGGCCAAGGAAAAAAATACGCTGACAAAAAATGTTGCCATTTTTGGTCCAATCAGATAACTCTTTAACCCTTGGTAAAATACCACATAAGACTATTCATTAATATTTTTTTTTTGTAAAATTTTAAATTTTCAAAATTTGCCGCGCCTAATATCTCTGAAGATTCGTCGAAAATAAAAAAATCTAAAGAACTGTAGCTATGTGCCTTGTCTTAGACTATGTCAAAATGTATCAAATATTACAATCCGACAATTATTGATAATGTTACAGCGAAATTTCGAAAAACGACAACATCGGTGATTTCAGACATTTCGCATTGTCGCAGAACGTCAGAAATAGCTTTAAAATTTAAGTTAAACCCACTTTCCCAGTAAAACCGAAGACATCGAATCGATCCGTCAAGTAGTTTCTGAGATATGCCCCGATGTAAAAATAATAATAATAATAAGAAGAAGAAGAAGAATAATCCGAACAAAAACAATAGTGTTTCACACAAGCTACGCAGTGTGAAACCCTAATAAACCAAGACCACAACTTGGAATATTAATCGAGCTAGTCCTACATTTATAAAAGCCCATGTTTTCGAACAGTGTCTAAATCTTTGTTTTGGTCTAATCAATAACATTGTGTTTGAGAACAGTCTTTCTCAAATTGGGGTTCACAGGGATCAGTAGGGTGTAAGCAGGGAGAAACAATTGTAGAATTTTTTAGTATTGGGACAGTGAATTTCAGTAGTTATCCGTCACATTTCCCAGAAGCGACCTAGTTGAGTCCACAATGGTTAGGTGAGGGGGTGTAACTGTCTTCACTGCAATAGCAAATGCTCTCGGTTTAACATCCGAATTTATCATTATTTGTATAAACTTGCAATATTTCGAACATCCCAGATTTGAACAGGCTTAGAAACAAAAGTGTACGTATGAAATTTGAGCTCCAAAATATTGAAAAAAGATGTTTTTAATTTCTCTAAAAATTTCGGTTTAAAACGCTTATCCGGATACATAACCGGTTTAAGAGTTTGATTCAATATTTTTCGTTGGGTGACCTGATAATCTATTGCTGTTCCTACAGAGATCTATACAGTGATTGATCCACGTGCTGTACTTGCTAACGAAAGGTACATTTCACCCACACGTTTCCAGATAAAGACTGGCGGGTTTAAGTTGTTTGAAAACGTATGAAATATTGAGTTAGTTGCTCAGGCCAACGATAGAAGATTCTAAGGACTTTTCACAAAATAAAGCAGTTTAATTCTCCAAAATATAATTGAGATAAGACTCCTGACGTAGGTCGGAAACCTGGAAGATGAAAATGTAATTATCATTTTTAAAAAAGTTGGTCGCATTATATAAGCATGAATTGTGTCTGTTTGATGTTTCTGTGGAATTTAATTAGCTGTTTAGATACTTCTTTTGTCACGTTTATACATACAAATAAGTTCCAATTACATACAATTTCATGAGATATACTATTCAAAAAAAGTAGGGGATATTTGATTTTTAAGTGTTATTAAAGCCACCTAATGAAACTGACGAAGAAACAAATGACAAAATGAAATGAAGTTCACATTCATCGATTTATTCCAAATGATCGTTAGACTAAGTAAGGCACAGACTGACCATTATAAGGGTAAAATGATACCCAGGGTCAAACAGCAAAGTTACCACAGCATCACAACAAAGTCAGTAACGGGTAAATCCTCCTCTGTTTGCCAAACAAGCATTGATCCGACGTGGCATACTCCTAATGAGACGTCTAAGGTCATTTTGGTCCAGATTGTCCCATTCCTGTTGCAACGCAGCAGCAAGTTCTTGGACATTGGCAGGACGTTGTTGACGTTGACGTAACCTCTGTCCAAGCATGTCCCAGACATGCTCGATGGGGGAGAGGTCGGGACTCAGTGCTGGCCAAGGTAATGTGGTGATGTTCTGTTGTTGGAGGTAACCTGTAACGATCCTGGCCCTGTGACCTCTTGTGTTGTCATCCTGGAAGATGAAACGGCGGCCATGACGTCGTGCGAACGGCACAACATGGACTGCCAAGATGTTGTTCCGGTAGTACTGGCCTGTAACACGCCCTGCAACAACATGTAAAGCCGTTCTTCCAGCAACAGTGATGCCTCCCCACACCATAACAGAACCACCCCCAAATCGATCATGTCTGATGACGTTAACGTCTTGGAAGCGCTCGTTTCGACGACGCCACACCCTCCTCCGTCTGTCCAAAAAATCAACAGTGGACCTTGACTCATCTGAAAACATCACATTGCTCCAGTGTCGATTATCCCAGTGTTGACGATCCCTACACCAACGACGTCTTGCCTGAATGTGATGATCTCTCAAACAAGGAATCACGCGGGGACGTCGGGCGCGAAGGTAACCCCTATGCAGTCGATTCCGAATCGTCTGGCCACTCACTCTCACACCAGTGTCTGTTTGAAGACGAGCGCTGATCTGATTTGCTGTGATGACACGATTTCTCAAGGCCAAGGTATGGATAAATCGATCCTGGGGTTGAGTTGTCGCCCTTGGTCGACCTGAGCGTGGTCTGTCCTGTACAGATTGTGTATCACGGTATCTGGACCATAGCCTGCTTATGACAGACTGAGAAACATTCATCGTCCACGACACAACCGCCTGTGTTGTGCCGATCTCTAGCATGCCAAGGGCACGTAACCTTTCTTTTTGGGTAAGCCGACGCATATCAAAATTTGTTTTCTGGTCACTAAAACAATTAAACTGATGTTTCCACCCTGGAATTCAATGCCACAATGACTGTAACATTCAAAGTCAGAGTCGTGCAAATCTTGGGTTGGACCCCCATGATGATCCCAAGCATCACCTGCATTCCATGCGGTAGCTATTGGTGCGTTTGGGCGTCACATGTAACTGGAAATGTTTCTTCTGTTAGGTTCTATAGTAACTTTTTTCGTAGTCATTTGCATATTTTAGTATTATGCCCCCAAAATCAAATATCCCCTACTTTTTTTGAATAGTATATATTGAATATAATGTCGTTTATTATATAAAAACATGAACAGTATATTTGTAATTATAAAGCTTCAAAGGACTAAAAACAATTATTCAATTCGCCCCGTTTTGAACTTCATTGTTTTTCATTTGCTGCATTTATTTGTAGGCAATATTGTGTGAACATATGAAACTGCAACAAGGAATGTAACAAACTCTTTTAATGCAATGCATATCATTTTGAGGTTTTTTTTGTGATGCCTCCCCGGCCCGTTTTTCACTGAAAATGCAGGAGCTCCCGTGGGACATCGGGAAACCTCTTCCCGACAGCTCCCGTGACTTAATTTCTGTCTTGGTACCCACGCATTATATTATACAATTGTAACTGGCTTAATACGTCTTAACAAGTGTCACTACTTGAAATTGTGCGACTTTATATTTGTATTATTTATTATTTTATTCTTTCAAATTGCGCAACTTATCAATATATCAATTTTAGATTAATTATTATTTTATCCTTATTATTTCGGCAATAATCTTTTATGTTACGCCAGGTAAAAATTTCGAAATTTCTGTCAGAAATACAATGACTCGATGGCTTGATTTTTAATATCATACGAGTTGAAAACGCTTATTAAGTTTATAGATATGGCAGAAAAAATAACTTATTTCTCCCAAGTGACCATGTATAATGTGTGTGGTAGAAATCAGTTAACCGAGAACTTGATACATTCGCTGTCCAATAAACACTAACCGTGGACTTGATACACGCAATCATATTTTTCCCTTTTCAGATCACACACACGACAGATACACCCTAACTGTAGAATACCGCCTAATGCCGAACACCTCATATTGACCTTAAAATCAAATGGATATTTAATCCGGGTTTCTGATGTTGTTACAGTCCTGGATTTAGTTCAAAAAGTCCTCGGTTGAACCGAGGACGTCCTCGGTTGACACAGGTCCGCGATTAGAAGGTGTGTATTCAGATGTGTGTCCTCGATATACACCATATACAAACGCGCGCACACACACACACCCACACACACACACCACTTTGCATCAATACTTTCTGTTATAGTCATCGCAAGTTTAGACGACGATTTTATAACTTCAAGAATAATAAGGTTCGTCATTTTCCAGACAACGTGAAGTAATGTTCAAGTTTTATCAATAGTGTTATACTAAAATAAACGTACGTCAAAGAACATTCTGTCATCAATTCATTATAATGGATCTTTTGTCAAACACAATAAGTATATTTTATTCCTCGGAGGGATAACTTAAGATATGTTGTGTAGGAGTATTATCACTCAAGATAAGAATAGAATATAAAAAACTTACCGGAAGCCTGTAGGTTTAGTTTATTCCGTTATAAACAATGCGTTACATAATTCTAAATATAAGCATTATATCCTCACGACACGAGTGTTTGCGTATAGGATATTAACCTACCCAAGGTTGATATGATAAAGAACACGCGGGCGCAGCCCAAGTGTTCTCTATCATATCAATCCGAGGGAGAGTAGGTTTATATCTGACAATATAAAACGGGTTCACCTTTCAATTTAATGGGTGGTAACGAGTAAATGTTAGGGGTATGTATATTGTATGTTTTTTCATGTATGCGAATGTTTTATAAGACAAATATTGTACCTTTGTGTAAATGGAGAGAAGTGAAATTTAACGTTCACTCGTCACAACGACACAATCTAGATCATTTCGGGACTAGCATGTGGTTCAAATTCAATATTTTGCTTGCGCTCAGGGGTCTTTAGCAGTGGACGGAAACCGGAAGACAGAGAGCTTGGACAAGCGACCCTACTCCTTGTCACACCAGTTGACCCAATAACAAACCTTTGGATGTAAAGAGTAAGCATGAGACCATTAAATTGTATCATTAATTTCAGTAGTCTGGGTTGTGTCCCCTTTGCTACAAAAAAGTCTATATTTCGTAAATCTAACCAATGCCTATGCATAGACTAATATATTATACCATCGAGTCCGACGAGTTATCAAAGTCTATACTATGTAGACTTTATCAACAGGTCTTTCAGTAGTAACTTGATTTTTATTGGCTAATCGTACCAGGTATTTCGAAATTAGCAAGAATGTCCCGCTTCGAGCACAATACCCACCTCTATAATAAATGGCGTAAATTCATAAACAATGAAATAATTGTCTTTTTCCCAGATGGGATAAAAAAAATAAAAACCATGTTTATTTCGTTTCCTCTAGATGAGAATCTTCACTGTAGTGAAACTTTGTTTATATTTTTAAAAGCGTTGACGTATACAAACGCTTTTATACGAAACAAAAGACGTATTGATTCGATTATATTTGTTTAAAGGGGTGGAAAGTAAACACACTGAGGAATTCTGATGTATTGATTCTTATAGAGGGTTAATTATAACTGGTTATGAAGAACAATGTATAATTACTGATAGCAAGGTGTGTTGGTACTTTCGACAATCGTCAACCAAAACAAAGATAAAACACTTCCTCTTTGTATAAAATGCACTAGTAAACCATTACAAATACCCCACGGCTGCACAAAATACACATACAAAAACTAACAACATGAACAACAACAAAACACATTTCAAAAACAAACAACTTTTCAACACTTACTCTTTATATCAAATACGTTTCAACAATATTCATAGTTAAAACAAAATACACAACCAACGAAAAACATAAACTACAGTATATGCAATTTACTTATCAATTAATTTTGGAACTATTGCATAATGTTCCATCAAAAATTATTGTATGTATGCGTTTAAGTGTTCGTTTAACTTTTAAGAATTATGTGTAAATATTAGGACCGATGCAGGGGCGTAAATGTACGTGTGCTCACTACATAAGTCATGCTACTCAAGCAAAAGTTTAGCATAAAATAACCTTGTCAACTTAACATGTTTGAAAAGATGTTGTGTTTAACTCTCATTCTGTTGTGAGTGTGTTGGTCTAACGACAAAATTTTACCCAGGGAGAAAAATAGTCGGTCTCAAAATAAGGTCAGTCACTGCAGTCGGTCTCAAAAACGTGTTTCACTCTTATTCTGTTGTGAGTATGTTGGTCTAACAACAAAATTTTAGACAGTCACTGCAGTCGGTCTCAAAAACAATGCCAGAATAGATCCCAAATACTATGTATTTGCGTGAATCCGTGAGCTTAAATTCCATACGTCACTCTTATTCTGTTGTGAGTATTTCGGTCTAACAACAAAATTTCACCCAGGGAGAAAAATAGTCGGTCTCAAAATAAGCGCAGTCACTGCAGTCGGTCTCAAAAACAATGTCAGAATAGATCCCAAATACTATGCATTCACGTGAATCAGTGAGCAAATTACATACATCACACAAAACTATAGTATGAAATAACTGTCTGCTTGTCATGTTTGAAAAAATGTTTGTCACTCTTATTCTGTTGTGAGTATGTTGTCGTATGAAATGTTTTCTACCATGGCAAAAAAAATAGTCTGTCTCAAAAACAGTACTCACCACAGTCAGTCTCTGCAGACTAAATGAATTAATGAGGTAAACAAACAGTAACAAAACAGGCAAAAGATTAGCCTCAAGATTCTGTCCATTTCTTATCCTCTCCCTAACGAGAATTTGGTTCCATTTTCCATGGCATTGATTCAAATTTTCAAGCCCAGTCCCAAAAATCTAAAAACTCTGTTACATATCTGAATTCAATCAAAACATCATTTTTCTACTCGGTTACATATCTGAAATTTTTTCGCGCCTGCGGCGCTCGATTCCATTATAACACCATTCCTCTACTCTTGTCTTATACTGTCTCAGCACTATCATATTCACGATTATAGTGTACTACCCAGTTTGTAGTACCACTGGTGTGTGGATCGTGGGGCGTCAGATTGTACAGATGTTATGTCAACTCTTGCAAAAAAAGGTCTCGAGATTCTGTTCCATTGATTGACTACCTGTCGTCCACAAGAATTTCTCCCAGCAATGACCTCAAATGCCAGGCTATTGAATCAATTTTTCAAAATTTTCTCAAATTACTTTGTGTTATAGTTATAGGCACAATCATGATATATGACATAAGCTATATGTGAACTTAAAAAAAAAATGCTTTCCGGCGAGACAACGATCGTCGAACAACTATATAATCATACAATACTATCTATGTTCCACCGGGAAGCTTAATGTTATAGTCGGTATTTTGATTGTGGATGACGGCCTAGATTTGAAACCACCCCTTCCCCACCCCCTAGAAAACTCGCACCCGTGGTGCACGGCTCATGATTGCGTCACTCCTACTAGGGATGGGGTGAAGTGGGATCGTATGTGCATCAGTCGGTCGCATTTTCGCTAAACACCCCCTAAACAAATTCGTTATGTACGCCCCCGAACCGATGTCACCAATTTCTCTAAAGCAACTCTTCAACCTTGTCTCCTTGTACAATAAATGCAATGCGTCTCAAAGATTATATTTACAATAAAAATATTGTTTCAGAATCTACATTTTAAAGGTACCTTTATTTTATTCTTTGGCTTTCTTACATCAAGCAATGTGTATCTAACATGTAGTGCCCAATCAATAATAAAACCACTTACATTACCGTTTGTTTTAGTATAGGTATGTTATAAGTAAACATTAACTTATAGAATTCTACTTGACTGTGTTCTTATTTCATTAAAAAGCGGAAGCCTGTCAATATGTTTTATCGATAAAACCCCATCTATTTTCATTAACTTAATTAAAGCGGCATTATGTAAGATTTAGATAACAGATGGTCGTTCTTGCTATAACAGTTTAAAAATAGATGTCAAATGAATATATTGAAAATATCAGTCAGATTACTTTATTCTGGTCAAAACTTTGGAAAGAAATAGCGTAAATATTCTCGATTGTCAAGGATCATTGATACGATAATAAACGAAGTCTCTATTTTCCATCGAATAAATGACATGTTATCCATTCGATGTCCCAGTCATTCGGTTGTCTAGAGAGT
The DNA here is from genome assembly GCA_963678685.1 of Patella ulyssiponensis. Classification (NCBI taxonomy): domain Eukaryota; kingdom Metazoa; phylum Mollusca; class Gastropoda; family Patellidae; genus Patella; species Patella ulyssiponensis. The sequence goes on along the minus strand of OY783230.1, from coordinate 22,489,779 downwards.
AGATTATGGGCAAGTCAAGTGAATACATGTATAAATAATAATTAATATAATGTTGGAAGCCAGAAATATATCCGCAATAGACAGATTTAACTCTTACAGAATGCATTCTTGTATTCAATACTTACTTAAGTTGATTTTCTAGACAGGAAAATTATATTGAAATGCGTTGATAAAGAAAAGACTTTGACAATTGACAAAGTTTATATCAGTGCTAACCACCCAGTGTATACAAAGACTATGTATTTGAATTTATCTTACATAAATATTAGAACAAAGATTGTTTCAATTTCTTTATATACTTTATATTGATCAACTTATACATTGATTATCAAGTTGGCATTTGGGCTTAAGTTGCGACGATAGATTTGAGCTTTTTGTGTTCTTTTATCTTTTCTTTTTATATAGACTTTGAAACTAGAGTGGAATAATTCGTAGTAAAATTGTTGATTTGAGAAACAACGCCCTACCGATATCAACTACATGTCATGTTTTGGGACTTGCGAGGTCACTGATTGAAATCCTCGAAAATGTTCAAAATATGTAGCCGTCTTGTAAAAAAAATAGAAATAATAATTTTGAAAGTAAAGTTATTGATTTGAGAAACAAAGCCCTAGCTACCCATTTCCTGGGGTTTTTTGTTATACGTTGTCACTAATTGTAACCGTCTAACATTTGCAAACACCTACGAGATACTTCATTATTTTTGACGAATCAAAATAGAATAGAAAGATAATATAAATGAAACGGGCAAACTGTCACCCGCGGAAATAAAACTCATTAAGATTTATTCAATTTCATTATTCATAGTTGAATCGATATTGATAACAAAAATATCTTCATACAAAATCTATTTTCCGGAAATTATTTATTCTAAGCCCCGTTTATTGGTTTCTGCCTGTAGCCGGTTTTTTATCTCGTTTTTCTCAGTTCCGTTGATACTTAAATGTATCGACTGAATGGAATTATTGAAGCTTATAGCCTTCCAATTGGTCGTCCTTAATACTATCGTATTATTGTTGGGCTCTCGAAGAAAGTTGTCACAGATTTTAATGTATCAAGTGACAAGGCTGCACGCTTCCTGCGATTTACTGTGTTCTGTGAATACATTTTAGTTAGTGTAAGTATTATTTTTTTATGAATGTACACATCTTTTTTTATTTTTTGTTACGTCACCTTCTCTATTGTATGGAATCATTTGTTTACGTTATGTCGCGAAGTATTTGTTTGTTGGTTAAAAATAATTGTTCTGAGGACGTTTGTGTAATTGAATATTACTATACTGGTCTAAAGTGTTGCGGGTCTCACTGTGAAGATGTTAGTGTTATTTAATCTTTGAAGTTGGAGGGAATATTTTTCAGTGAATGGTTGGTATTCCTTTACTTGTCATCTTTACTTTTTCGGGCAATATATTTATTTTTTATCAGGGCAGAATTCACCTAAAAAAGGTACGACAAAAAAAAATCAAAACTCAACGATATATCGAGTTAAATTTTGGCCCATCAAACATTTTGTAGCGAAGAAAATGGGTGGCGCCAGTTGTTTAAATTGAAGAGGATTTCGATTGCTGACAAACTTGAAATTCAACGTATTACATTCGTAAGTGCTGAACGAAATTCAACCATTTTTGACAAGTATTCTTTTTTTTAGGAATTCAACTGATACTCTGATAAGAACTGTATTGTCATTTTCTAGTCTTCTTGAGGTACCCAATACTTTCTTAAATGGTCTTATCTTTGATGGAAAATAATTAAAAGTAAATAGAATATATAATATGGAACGTGTCAATCGTATTGATTGTGTCTGGGATTTTTAAGTATAGCTTTAAGAAACTTTATATTCGCACCTATTATAGAAGTTAATGCCTTTTGATGATTTTAAATCGATCAGTTGAATAAATTAGGATTTAGTATACAATTATTATACAAATCGATCAATTCTAACTTAAGATGCCTTTACACGTATAAACTGTCTGATTTGATGATATATTGGGGATAAAAACATATTTAAACTAATTGATCTTTTAAAAGTTTGCTTTAAATCTTATTTTCAAAAAATTAATGTCAAAATAACAACCCAAGCGGTAAAATGCTATTTTCGGCAATACGTCGGGTGACTTGGAGGCGGGGGGCATTTCCAGTTTGCATTTGTCCATTGACAATAAATACAGAAGCCTAAGTAAATTCTTGGTTTATCCTCTGTCACCTTTTTTCACCGCCGTTTCATCGCAGTCTGCTGTACGTTTAGGTCTCTCGCTGTTCTTGCAACCTCAAAACATTCGATCAACAAATACGAAGTGCCGCCTCCAATTCCGTGCAATGGAGACCCGATCTACGTGAAGGTCTTCAAGTTATTATTATTATTCTTTTAGCTATTTTTATCGATGGGTATTTATCACCAATTAATAATATTGCGAGAGGTGGAAATAGAAATGTATACGCAAAAGAACCTCTGACAGTTCGAATTCGACGAGGAGTCGCAAACGCATCTGTCCAAACAAAATTCTCGTCATAAAACATTATGTCACACATGGCTGCCTTCATTAGGCTGTTAGTGCAGATAGGTTTGACATCAAGCTTCGTTCCATTTCTACATTTGAAATCAATTTAGCCATTAAAATATTTCCACGTTGCTGTCGTGATATATATCAATAACGGCGCCCTTTGTTTACGAGGTTTATCCAATCTCTTGGGTCTTTAACAGCGTCTGGTAATTATAAAAACAGTGGAAAATAATCATTGACAAGAGAGTTATTATCCATCAATAGAATCCACAGACAATGGTAGGTTATCGATCCCCTGCATGTTTAATAATATGTCAACAGTGGCTACAAAAAACGATCTTCCCTGAGGGAATATTCCTGTCACAAAATATAGTTCTTAGTAATATGATATCCTGGAACACACCAAAAGCGTCGTCGGGAGTACCAGAAAGTTGGAGCCACGATGGCTTAGTGATTAAGACTTAGACTCCCTTACCCGACGGTCTCGTGTTTGATAACTGGATTTTCGGGTGTTTTTCCTCTAGAAGGGACAAACAATAGTCTTCCGGGTAAGTGGCATGGGACACACCAAAAACACCGTCGGTTGTTCTAGAAAGCGGGAGCTACGATGGCTCAGTGAGTAAGTTCCCCCTTAATTGGGAAGGGACAACATATATTATAGTCTTTCGGATGAGACGAAACCAAGGTCTCGTGTACACATTGTCGTGCACGTAAAAGAACCCTTAGTAGATGCAATTCGATATAAGCATGGGTTGTAGTGCCACTGTTCTGGTAAGTGTCCCCAGTGCACACCATTATGGCGTATGCTCAGCTAAATTAGCCCCACTGTTAAGCCTATTTCAATTCGTTCTATAAAAAAAAAAAATGTAAACGAATCGTGTATACTAGTATTTCCGACAGAGACATATTCCTACTCTTCTGCACAATCAATTAATTTGGAATTTATTTGATTTTATTTACTTATATAGCTATGTATAACAGTTTTAAATAAAGATTTTAAATAAGGACTGTGACAAATTATCGTGTACAATTATATCATCGCCGACGAAACGTTAATCATTAAAAATTAGCAAATCAGTAAAGGGTGTCTGTACGGTTTATACCCGATAGATAGTGTACGTCATGAAAGGTCTGTCGACGACAAAAATCTTTTGTGTGCGCAGACCTTTATTCTATTAGTTTAAACGTGTTGTAGATGTGTAAAATTGTGTATTAATTACAAAGGAGCAATACAATAGAAATTTTATATAACCAAATCGAGATCGAAATATAAATCTGATATAAAAGCTTTTGATTTGTGTGTTCACGGGATTTTTTTTTTTCGTGAGACATAATGGTAAATATATACGGTCTTGTCCTTTAATTACTATAGTGATACAGCATATTGCGATATTAAATTCCATTGGTTTATGGTATGGATTCCTATATAACATTGATCTTATATGTATCTGGTTTTAACCATTCACATTCCAACAACATTATTCACACCAGCTAAAGATTAATAACAAATAAACAATATCTAGAAATAGTAGATAGAGATACATTATAAAGAATGGATTGAGATACATATAAAGAGTGGATTTAGATACATTAAACGAATTGAGCTAGTGGGTAAAAGGATGTCTAAGGTCAGTGTTACAATATTTAAATTCCTCTTCTTCTTTTCGGTAAGTATATTGCTTGATGAAGAAAACCAAATTTGTGTGATATGTTATTCAGATTTCCTCAGATGAAATTGACAATTCCAGCTATATATATGGATTTCAATCGAATTTGCCAAGTATATTGTTAGTGCTTTGTAAACACCCAAAGTGGTGCGTATTATGTCCCGGCCCATATCGGACCCGTCCATCAACAATAAAGATCGCGAGGCTGCAAACAGTAACGGACTTCTCATCAGATTTGGCATGAATCATTGCTACCACGAGAAGAAACATTCTACCAATATTCAACGTCAACAATGAACTTGGGTACGCGACAGAGGCTACGGCTTTTTATGTTGTTGTTTGTCTTTGAGGAAGGGGTGCAAAGTTGGTATGAAACAATGGAGTCATGGGCGGACGACCCCAGTTCATTTTTCGTGTATTACAAAATTTGTCAAGGAGTTTCCAATACCTTGAGGCTACAGTGTTGTAAGGATCTTCTTCAAAATAGGTGTGAAGATTTTTTGTCATGAGAGGGCGAATCCAATAGGGCGTATAAAATGCAATGTTTCATAACAATTCCATCGCCGAAACGATCGTGAGCAACAACGGCGTTTTAAAAATAATAATGAAGCTGCATATTTCGTTGTTCTGTGGTCGACTGTTTACATTGTTTATATTTAACAGAATTACAACATTTGGAATATTCGTATCTAACTTGATCAGGACCCGGATTTAATTATAAATTATGGTATTAACGACCCTGAGGGACATGCACATTCAAAGTCTTTAAAGTGAGTCGGTTGTCGGGTTATCGGTCATATTCCTCCCATTACTATGATTTACACCGGTCCTGGTGTTGGCCATGGAAGTTAACCGGTAGTGCTGGACAAAGGGTCTGGCAAACAATGTGTTGTTTTGAAGATTGGACAAAAAAACAAGCTCCTATGAACACAATGGCGTGCACATAAAATATTTCTCGACAGTTGAAATTCGATGAAGAAATGCCACGGACAATTGAAATTTTCCGTCACATACTTTGTATAGCGAAGCCTGTCTTCAGTAGTCCGACTGGTGAAGAAAAGTAGGAAAATCAAATGGGGTTTAACGTTCTACTGTTCTGCTCCGGGAGCCATGGTGGCTAAGTGAGCAAGACGCTGGCTCGCTAGTCTGGAGGTCGAGGGTTCGCACCCGGTGTTGGCCGAGATATTTCAGCGAGATTTTCCGGCGTGGTTTCCCATTGTCAGGGGTCGAGGAAGGAGGGCCTGACAAGGTCGTCTGTCTAGTCTTTCCGATTGGACGAAAAAACGAGGTCCGTGTATACATTGGTGTGCACGTAAGGTATCCCGTGGCAGTTGGAATTCCATATAAGAGTAATGTCGTAATGTGGCGTAAATATTCGTATTGTCGGGTTAGATGTCGCGATTTCGGATTGATATGGGTAGAAAAGATTTAGCTATCGCCATAATGATATAATAATAGCTCTAATCAAGCATTACAACACATCTTCAATAATGTATTACCGTAACTCAGTCCTTTGTGTAAGTTTTTTTATTACTGCTATGTTAACAACTAGGACTTTTGACGCTGAATTATTCAAGTCATATTTCGTTGTCACATTAGAAGCAGAAAATGGTTTTGATCGGGCGTGCCTTGTTCTTGTTTTGGCTTTTAAAAGCCTGCCCTTGTTGGTATTGATTTATTATTCATTATGTCAGGTTAGTAATGAATTTAGACAAACATTCTGTAGCCTTTTATATATATATATAAGTACTAGCCAAAAACTTAATTTTTTGTGTTTTTTCTCTAATATTTGAATTTTATTTATATGTTTAACTGAAGGTTAGATCGTTTTTTATATAAGTGTATAGTGCCTGAAATGTTATTAGCAGCCGGTCACAAGTTGCAGCATAGGTTGAATAAACAGTGTGTTACTGACCCAATTCTGGGCGTCCTTCGCAAACTAATTTCTGTCGCCCTGAACTGTGAACAGGAACCGTAAATAATTTCCGAAAAACTCCTATATTAATTTATGTTCCTTAAATTACTTTGTGTGGATATCTCCAACGCCAGAAATTCCAACGATATTCGAACGCTGCTTCGAAAATAAGAAAATCGTGCTCTGAAAACATGGTGTAGAGCTCTTAAAAAGTGTAAGGTATTGATGCCTGCTGACCCTTAATGGGTGTTACCTGTTTTTGTAGTCAGTTCCGGAGGCCAAATAGAAATACTTCGCCTGTGTGTCTAGTCTCGACCTCTAGATTCACTCCCTAAAGAGACTTTAAAAAACAATAATCAGATTTTTATTTTATTTTGTAGTGTTGTTATTGATAGAATTTGAGTTTTAATATTGATGTGATGATAGAATTTTATTTATAATTCAAATATTATCGTAACAGAATTGGTGTGTTATCTTCCTAGTGCTGAATTTTCATGCGAAAAAAAGCTGCGCATAGCCAAATATACTCCTTTGTAAACTGCGTCAGAATTGTCCATAAATGCTGTTGTTCAGCTCTGAATTTTCAAAATTGTCGGTGGGCTCTCCCTGACCTCATACAGCCACAGAATCCGTACGACGCCAATTGAACCTTTTTGTAGGTCCTGAACGTATTTAATCAATAATGTCATTTTAATTTCTGAACTAACAATTTCATTCCATTTTACAACACTTCCCGAGTGGGGTCAAATCTTACACTACAGTTGAAGACGTCAACACGAGTAATATATAGAATGGTAGATTTATATTAAGTTTTATGGATTTTATGATATGTTGGCAATAAGCTCTTTTTCCTTTAGTTTTGAATGACCGAACCGTTCTAATCACTTTTAAAATAGCAATAGGGCGGCTGAAGCCTCGGGATTTATTTATCAATGGATTTTAAGAAAAAAAAACTCAACAAAAACACTACAGTTTAAAGTGTTATTTGAATAGCCATGACTGAATGAATCAAATAATCTATAACGTTCTACTTTTCTTTGTCAATCGTGCTAATGAAGACGGACCTACGTCATACATTATGTTATCAGGCAAAAAGGATTCGGACAGCAATTGGGTTTCATTTGTCAAGGGTGTACCCGATCGCGATCCAGATCTCCTTGTTATGAGCCCTCACTGAGCCACATCTGAATAGGCGTTACCTATTAGCTTCATGTACCAGTAATATACAAGTAGTACCTATACATGATTTGTCTTTCAGCTGATCTTAAAATTGACTGTATTATATCAAATACCGGTTGAATCAAAATTTAAACTACATCCGGTTATGACTAGGTGGTTATACATGTTACATATAGGTGCTACTGGCGTAAACTGGAAAACATATCACTTCCCACTGTCATCCAAACTATATTGGTACCTTTGACCTTGAATAAACAGGCAATCAAATGTCTTGATCTGTGAAGAGATTTCGCAAAAATTCCGATTCCGATTTGTTTTGTAGGTTGACGAATACGTTAAATCCCGTCGTGCGTATACTTTACACTTCTGATCAAGAAATATCTTTGGGTTGATCAGAAGTGGAGTAAACAGCACGAAAATAAAACGAAACGATTCATCTGTATTTTTAAGTGCACTCATTGCAGTTAAATTAAGTGAAAATTAACTGCAAACACCGCTGTCCATTAAAATCTATTAAATTATTTTCTTTAGATTACAAATGAAAAATAAAACGGAAGGAATTTTTATGTCGTTGTTATGCTGATCCATGCTTTTACATAATGATAAATGTTGTATTCGTGCACACATTAATAGTGGACATACTGCAGCTGAATTCGATACATATTTTGGCGAACACTACTTCAATGATAATGTATTCTCTCCTGGAATGCATATAATACAGCATTACAACTCAAAATGTCACATATAGCGTACGGACAGCACCACACCCTTCAATGAACATATTACAATAGAAAAAAGCAACCTTTGTTTCTACTAAAAATGGCATAAATAATATACCAACAAGACAATTATCACTCTTCTGTCCCATTCATGATAAAATCATTGTAATCAGCAGTCCGTAAATACGTAGACTTTTATACTAATATCAATGGACGGAAAATCGAAGCATGGCGTTATTTATATGGTAAACATGGTAATGTCATTAGTGAACTATAAACGGTTGATATGGAGTCAGGAATCGGGTTAAAATAACACCCATTTCACATTAAATAATACCATTTTACCATTATATTTTATAGATTTGTCTTTCTTAAGTTTATTTAATGTTCCCTTTCTAATTGCAGCCTTAAGCCCTAACGACCAATTAGCACCAATCGACCGATTCCAAGCAGTTTTCAATCGAATATATGGTGCCGAGTACCGTGCCGCTAAAAAGATGCTTCATCCCAAGTTACAGCAGAAGAGAATGGGAGCTCCACGCGGTCCGACGCTTTATGAGCGCATTCTCTTGTTCAGACGATTACGTGGAGAGCGTGGTGTTGGTGATCCTAAAGATGGCGAGGTAAGGTATCTGTATATTGCTCAGGTTAGATGAAACACTTTGTACGATTTGTAATAGGGTTTGTTTTACAAAGAAACACGAACGAAAGGCATTTAAACCGTCCTTATAATACTGAGGAATCCACAGGTGACCTGGAACAAGGTCCTATTCAACTCTGCACTTGTATTATTGTGCTATGAGGGCGTATTTTACCGGGACAATTTATATTGATTCTCAACTAATCACAAATGTCAAAGAATGTTAACCGTGCACCCAGTGTGTATTTTGAACATAATAATTTGATAAAGTTTTTATCACATTGACATAAAATTGCCATGTTTCTTTATTATTTTGTGTTAGCAACTCTGGAATCAAAATATAGATACTCATTATTGAACGAAAGGTTAGCTTATTCTCGAGGATGCATACTTAGCAATTGTTTGGTCAGTAGCCCAATTATATATAATTATTGATCTCTAATTTTGAAAACAAAATAAGAAATGTCTAAAACTCATTATCAAGGTTGTTTCAAGTACTTCCAGTGAATAGGGATATAGCTGTCAATACCTTTAAACACTGATTTAATATTGTCAATGCTCGTGACAACCCGAAATAAAGATGAAATGAAATGTGGTTCCATCTCCTCTTTTTCTTCTCTAGTAACAATGGAATTGAATCGGGAACCTGTCTTTCAAAGAACATCATTTTAATGCAAAATCTGTCTCAGATGTAGCATCGCTTATATGATAAATATTGTGCCCACAAAACAATTGCTAATAACTACTAATAATTACTGCATGCCAGGAGGTCTATTACAAGTATATCGAAAAATAAATGTTTTTAATTGGGTGTGAAATGCGAGAACTTTTGTAACTATTAGGCCTTTACCTTCAATGACTTGTGTCAGACTAATGAGTTAAACTGATGTATTGTTGTTATAAGATCTATACCATCAATGTTGGATTAAGACCCATGGGCCTTAAGTACTTAACAGATTTTGGTGTCCCCATATGTAAATTAATAATAGACCACAAACAACCGCCAAGCATGAGATAATAGATTTATATAATACACGTCATTACACGCCATTATAACTTGTGACAAAACACGTAACAGTATTTAAAAACAAAAACATTGAAAAACTTAAATTGAATATTTTAAATTTGGCACATTACGAAGCAACATTCCGTGGTGCACCCATTACCGTGATGCCATAAACACGTGCTTATTTTGCTTAATGGTTAATCAAGCACTATGCACTATTCAATTTTAGTTTCGCAATTTTAACAGGAAGTCGGAGTGCTATGATGTTAATCAACACGCTAAATTTAGTTAAATTGACAATTTTTGCAAAGACTGGATTTAAAAACAAATATATTGATTCAAAACAAATCTGACATTTCCAAATCTATTTTTTCATAGAATTATGAACAATCGGTAATCAATGGCTGTTGCGTCATTCAAACAAATACCTTCACAACTTCATACACACAAAAAATCTTATCTTTCAAAAATTATTTCTTCATCGTATTATAAACACTTTTCAATGTAATAAAACTCTATACATATATTTTATGAATGTTTGAATAAAACTCCAAGGCACGTAGAGCTGTAATGTTATAATATATTTATTACTTCAAATCTATTCGCAGGTTTTTGAGATTACGCAATAATTGATTTAAAGGATCGGAAATTGGAATCATTTTTCCAGGGTTATTTCAAACACGAATATAGAAACAATTCGCATGTAAATACGAATTTGCCTTATCAAATATTAAAAACCTGCATAAACATGAAAAAATCTTTAATAGATTTCAAGTGCAATTGGGTACACATTTGTTTCTAAAAAGTTCTCTATAATTGATTTCGGGAGATTTTATCAAATTTGTGCCGTGTCTGTAGATAATCGAACAATCATTAGATAGGTTAAATTTAATATTTTACGTAATACAAAAATAACATCGCGGTCTGTTTATTGACCGAAATGACAGTGTCCAATGCTGTTTCTCTTCTATGGTGGACTGGTGTTTGCACTATTTATTGTGAAGGCATCTCCATATGTTCACCAAAAATCAGATTAAATTTATTTCTGTCGAAGTACAAACTTATTCAATTAAGAAGTTATTAATTTACAAAAGACACACACGCTACAACATATTGTTTTGTGTACAAACATTCATACGGTTTCGCGAATGTAATCCAAATTAATAAGTTATGCAACTGCAGACTTTCTTTTTATCAAATAAAATAACTACTACAGATAGGTATACAATTTGTTTATACGAAACACGACGTTATTAAATAGAATAATATATACATTCCCAATAAACCAAAAGAGGTAATTACGATAATGTGTTGATATGTGAACAACGTATCCTACAGATATCCTGAACGGTTTCTTAGATACGATCCAGAATATTTAATGTATTCCATGTATACTGCGATATATGTTTCGAATTATAATCTTTCATTTCACCCAGACTCTAATTTAGGGCGGGCATGAAATTAAAATAGCGTAGCATAGTGTCGCGCTTTATAATTACTATCCCGCCTGTCAATCTGGTAATAAACAGTGTTGATTCTGCAAGACAGTGCATTGGCCCCTTTATCTCCATGTGTAGCCGTGTGTTTATTTTCAACTTGATAAACTGTGACATCTGTGTATGTACCAACTAATCTATTAGTTATGTAGAATTGTTTTTAACGGATTAACATGTTCAGTTTCTGAATTCACTATGGGGTTTTGTTATCATGGACCTTGTGTATAATAACGCCCATGGTAGAAGATACTGTGTGAGTGGTTGTTCTTGTAACTTGTCCTAACTCTGAATATAATATTTGTGTTTCTGGTGTAACTAAAGTTATTATCTGTTATAAACTTTTGCTGATGTTTTAATATCCCATAACCTTCTATTTTAGGCTGAAATATTTGATAATGTAGACGGTGAGAAAGCTGTAGCATATCACTCCGCATCGAAACCTGATGATTCACCGCAAACAACCAGATCTAAAACAAGGCAACAGGTACATTTTCTTTCATCCAAAGCTAGGGTCTCGTGGAAAGTTTTGAATTCTCTTGTTTCTGGGCGATCCATGGTGAACCCATAACGTCATTATTCATTAGGCATTGATGTCGGTGTCTAGGGCTCTAATGTTATCCCAGGAGCCCAAGACGTGTCTATTTCACAATAATACCTACCAAATTTTAAACAGGAGATGTTTTTAAAAAAGACTAATGAATTACAGACAATCTATGAATGCCTAAAGATAATGCCTAAAATAGTCTTGTGGAGTTCACAATCATGTTTACTTTTGTCGTAACAGTTAAAACGGTACTTTTCAATATTCCGCTTGGGGGAAGGGGTAGTTTGTTCTCCATTGTCAATTATAATCATAGTTCCGAGTTATACATTCTAATATCTTCATATAAAACATTAAACTCGGTTTCATTACGATGCTTTTTGTGTGAATATCGGAGAGGAAAAATCGATGTCTGACGCCATAGAGTATTGTCCGTTAAAGGTAGAATGCAAACAGTAACTATCGATTTGTCGTAGAACCATGACTCCAATCCCCGGTTGTCACAGCAATACCATGTCAACAAATCACACTGTAATGGAGCAGATCCGTCAAATGGGAATAACGGGTGAATAGAGCTTTTCATTAGGATGTTATACAACAATGTACATTAATTGTTTTAAATATTTAAAATTGTAAATTATTATATATAATTATGATCCATATTATACACCGTGGTTGGGCATTTTGTCTATATAGAAAAGGGGTCTGTGTGGTCGAATGATTAGATGTGTTGCATTATTGAATGAAATTCTCAAATTTAACAAATAGAATACAGACGATTTAGTTGAAAAAGGGCCTCTTAGGTTTTATTATTACCAACTTGAATAATCGAAAGATTATCCCTAATAAACTACCAACAAACCTAAGCAATGTTTTCCAAATCGATGGCGTCGTCAACATTATTATAAAGTAGGCTAAATGAAAGAGAATAATAAACGTGACATGGAATTACCTACAATGCAACCTGAAATAGACCCAAGGTGTGCTGTACAGGAGTAAACTGGCCTGAGATTCATGCCGAGATTAGTCAGTATTTCGGTTTAATATAAATGGAAAGACAATATCGCACTGATTATTGTTTTAATTTATAATAGGAAGCAGGAAGTGGCGTAACTGATTCCGAATACAAAATGGATGAGACCACTTTTCTATATTTAGTACGTCATTTCCGTACATTGTAACTGTTTCATCAACGCATACGTGAGAATAGTTGGCTTTGTCCAAACGTAGATGCACGTCTTTGCTTTTGTAATGAAAATGGTATTCAATTTGACCGATCTGATGTGTAATTTGTGTGACAGCCTGGAAAAACTCTATTATTTTGCACTTTCGTTTTAAAGATTTTGGTAGTTTGTGTACCATTTTTGTTTCATTTTTGGAGGAAATTATTAAACAATTAGTTATATCTCTGCACTGGCTTTTCCTTCGGGAAATCAAACAAAAAATTCGAAACAAATTTAAGAATACGATTATTAAAATACTGCTCGAGTTTGTTTTTTAAATCGTATTTCCTTTCTTTTTCTTTTATAGGCCTATGAACAAACAAAAGGACGAACAACCGGTATAGAAAGGAGTGACACGTCATTTGCCAGTGTGGATATAGCAGATTACGCAACGCTCGAGGACGACCCAAAGAGAAGTCCATCACCGCAGCCTACATTTACCAAAAATGCAAGTCGTTCCCCCGTCCAAACATCCCGGCAGACGTCTGCTAAGGTACGGCCCCGGTCCATGAGCATTTCCTCCATTGAGGAACACCTTAATGATCGCGTGCCTTACATAACCCAGCTCGAACCAGGATATACCGTCATTCCCGAAATAGTATCAACAAGCCAAAATCATAGCCAATATGTTTATATAAATAGATCTAAATCTAACCCCGACTTTTCTATTCACAAGTCTGACACGAATGGACCTCCACACGCCCGGGATGTTCAAACATCTCCAGCAAATCTAAATTTAAGACAAAGAGTTAGAAGGAAACGATCTGACCAACCTGCTAATGAACTAACCCTGGCCCAGAAGGTCATCTTACAGAGAAGGGTGTTGGCATATTGTCAGTCTGTCGAAGATCAGGTGATGACGTCATACAACGACACCAGACGTACAAACGGCTTTTAAACATTCTCTGATTTTAGACAAGAAAAACCTCCGACCTAGCGTCTTAGTCCTATTGAACCCTTAACTGTTATCATAACCTACTTAACCCTTAACCTAACCCCAGACCAAGCAGGCTCTGAATCCAAATGATCTAAACCCAGTCCTCTGTGTAATATTCTTTCTAGCTGTTATCTATATACTTGCTTATACATTTGATTTTGATAAAACATCACCGATATAATTATAGCTCAATTATTTTTACAAGTAACTTCATTTTTATAGGTAGCTTCGGGTCATTGCTTCAAATCTTAGATTTGTGATCTCTGCAATTTAGCACGGTTACATGCCTACCCTGTTTAATCAGTAAATATGTCTTATGTAAGATTTGGATAAAGAGCTGACAGATCTCGCTATATGTTGATAATGAAAATGGTATATGTTGCAAAGATCAGACAAATTACTTCATTCTGAAAAGAGTTATCGCCGATTGCACAATAATGTAGTCACGATTGTCATTGCTACCGGTTACGATAATGAGCAAAGTCTCAATTATCCATTTTTAAAATTAAATCATTAACTGCCAATCGGATATAAGTCGAGAGCATCCGATGGCCTTGAGAGTTGATTATGGTCTTGGCATGTTATTAAATGTCTAAGTGATAACTGATGTAACATTTAAGGCCTTAAGGAAGATCTACAATAGATAGATTTAGCTCTTACATAATACCGGTTTAATATACTTCAATAATACTGATGAGTTATAACAAGGAATCCATTGATGCTGACAACTCTTAGTTCCAAATTACTTTGCCGCTCGAGATTTACCGAAACGTTTATAAACCCCACGTTTGCCTATCACGACTACAGTCGAGGGTTTATAGATCTCTCTACTATTACGTTTTGTTAGTTGGTGGGATTTCACGCCGTTTAGAGGGCATTTAAAACAACCAAATTTGTCAGACAAGGCTATTATTTTGAGTGATTTTACTGTTTTGATTTAAACTCCGATCGATGTTACTATAATATTTTCTCGGCGTTCACTTGTTTCCTTACAAAATAACAAGTCTATGTTCCGTGAAAATCGTTTAAAAATTAATAGATACACCATTGATTTAGTCCTTAGTTGTGAAAGCCATTTTTTTTTATTCATTTCGTGAATATGCGGTATCTTCATCACGAATGATGTTTCTAGCTATTGTTAGAATTTAAAAAATGTCAATTGCATATCTAAATCTTAAAAAAAGGGATCATAAAAGGAAACTAAAACTACGACGCAGTGATGACGGGTCTCATCCCTTTGGAACTTACTTTTCTAGCTTAAATTTGAATTGTTTGTGATATTTGCGTGTGTAGTTTTGTCCTTTTTGAGCTAGTTTTGTGTTCCGAGGCTAATTAATATATTTAGGGAAAGTTTAATTAACGTTGACCTACGGCATTCACATAATTTACATGATTGACATACACCTTTCTATTGAACCACCTGCTTCGATCATTAAATCGCAGTCTTGTACATCATCGTCGAAGATTACGAACGAGTCGAACAGAGTTGTCACACTTATCACGCGATGCCATGCCGTCTACAGTGACATGTACTGGCTTCTCCTAACTCTCACCTACCAAACAGACAGTGTTATATATTTGTTTCGTTACATATAGTCGTTTAATCTTTTTTTCTTTTCCACCCCTACTTTATCATTCATTGCGAACAGTCTGATACTAGTATTTAGCCAATTATAATCTAAATTCTAGTTAGATTTAGTCTTTCAAAAACTAATCAGCACCCTTTAGTTTTATATCCAGTTCGTGTCAGATTTGTTCAAAGTATTATTATTTACGTTTATCTCTACCCCTAAGATGGTTTGGAGAATATAAAGACATATTCAATTATTATTTTAGTATAGTTTGATCGAAAACATTATCTTCATGTTGTAATCATGAAAAATATTTATTGTCTGTGTGATTTTACCACTTTGAATGCCTTTTATACGTCTGTGTGTCACCTCTTACTGTTTACTTATATATCTACATGTATATATATTAATCAAATGTACACTGGTCACACATTATTTTAATTTTGAAGGCGGGGTTGCCAAGTGTTTCTTCTTGCATTTCACAATTTTTGACATCATCTCAATATGCAGGCGACCAATTGATTTTATTTTTCTAGTCGTTCCCCAACGATCAAAATTTATTTCGTTATATTCAATACGCCTACCATTAGTTGTTTTGTGCATTATGAGTGAAAAATGAAAAAAACAATCGAACTATATCATGCGACAGTACGCTCGTACATTTTAAAGTTTATGGAAAAAATAAAAGTCAGTTTACAGTTTTCTACACGAGAAATCTTTGACTCCCCCAGAGAGAAATGGGGTTTAACGTCCACTCGACACAAACTAGGTCATTTTGGGACTAATATATGCTTTCAATTTTATTTCAAATAATTCGCTTGCGCGTAGGGGCTTTAGCAGTGGGAGGAAACCGGAGTGCCCGAAGGGAACCCACGAGGTTGAGAAGGCGCCCCTATCTCCATGCCACATACGCTCACACCACAGCCGCAAGCCAGAGGTGACCGGCCAGCTAGAGGTCGAAGCGCGGCACTCTAGACCACTAGGCCATCCCAACCCCCGTTTACTTGGAGGTGGATCTATATATTGAACCACATAAAACCAAGTTGATGAGACCTTTTCTGGTGAGTTGTAAATGTGGTCTGTTAATGGACTGGTTTGTTTATATTTCAGGGTGAGAAACCTATACGACGAGAAATTCCAGAAAATGCCACTCCAAGAGAGATCATGGTTGAAATGGAGGACACACCAAGGTCACCTAGGCCGGTATGTTTGCAATTGAGCAATCTGATCTTTTAGCAATACTAGGTGTTTAAAAGGCACACTGACCCCTTCCAGCTCCCCACTCACTCTACATAATATAAAATTGCTCTCTATTTCGGCCAGGCTGCTGTGACTACCGGCTTTATTTTGTTGTGGTTTTACTACTAATCATAAGCCCTTGTTAGAACCTGTTTTTATTTAAATTAGAAATCAATTCCTTTTTAACAGAGCTAAGACACGAATGAATTTATTTTAATAGTGTTTTCGACATTTGATCTGGTTTCCTAAATCAGTCAGCGTAGTATTTTTACTTCGCATAATTCTTGTGGGGAATGGAAGACCCCGCCACAACCACCGCCATTATAACACTCGGTTAAAATTGTGTGGCTTTAAGATCACCAACTTGATAGGAAGTATGAACATTAACAAGATCATATATCAGATGAGATAAAGAGATATTATGACATGTTCATTCAAGTATCTACCTATGGATTATTTATAATCCGTTGCGATTAAATGTCATCTAGCCTGCATGCCCTGTTGGTTTTCTCGAAAATAACTCAGCCGTTAAGAATCGTATTGATATGACCTAAATAATGTGATTATATAAATTGTTACAATGGTTTTAACGAGCTCAGTATTCATAGCATGTGACATTACGTATATTAGTGTTACGTCAGACTGTGCATGAATATTTTATTATTAGCTGATCGAGACTTTGAAGTTGAGATACATCATTCATCATTTAGTTTGTATCTGTAGATTCGTCGGAGCGGAGTGTAGTAAAATAACCCTGTTTAATATGCTTTCAGCAAGTCTATGACAACCATCACACGGTTTGGGCCGACGAAGAAGAAGACGAAACCAAAATGGAAAGTAGAGCAAGTTCTCGGCAAGAAAAACGGCGGACAGCGACACCTACTAGAAAAACACCAACTCCAACGAGGACACCGACGCCTAAACGATCCCCGACGCCGTCCGATTTAAACCCACACACTGTGCTACCACCTATTCACAAAGTCGAGGAAGAAACGCAAGTGGAAAAGACAGTTGTAAGAAGTGAAAGTAGAACTTCCGTTAACGAGGTTTACAGTGAAGAGGTAAAGGAAACGAGTAATTATGTTCAATCAGTTAAAAACGAAGACGTGGTCAAGGACGTGGAAAAGTCAATAACCAAATCCGAGGATACTACTGTAGAGAATGTGCAGGAGATAAGTGAAACATCTGAAAAAACATCTGAAGAAACAACTAGTGAAACATCTGAAGAAACATCTAATAAAACATCTGAAGAAACATCTAATAAAACATCTGAAGAAACAACTAGTAAAACATCTGAAAAAGTGTCTGAAGATAATAGTGAAATAACGCAGGAAACCAGTGAAACAAAGAAAGAAGAAGAAACAAGTTCAAAGGAGGAGATTACAAAAGAAAAAACGGAAGAAACGAATGAAAATACCAAAGAGGACTCAAAGGAAGAAAAGGATGACACGGCCATTATAGCGGCTGCGACAACAGCAGCTGTAGCGGCCCCAGTTGCAGTCGCGGCAACGGCAGCAGTAGCCTCAAAATCGCAACGGAAGAAAACCCCTGAACCCGAACAACCACAAACACAAGATCAACCGAAAGCCGAAGATGCTCCTGTGGCGACCGCGCCAGCAAAATCGGTACACGCACCTCCAAAACCAAAAGAGAATCAGAAACCGGGAAGTAACACTGGTCCAGAAATGGATCCACAGGAACGCGAAGATGCTATTCAACAACTTGATAAACTGGCCGATCACAAAATAAAAAGTTTAATAGATCCTAGCAAGGCCGGAGAAGCCCCCAAAATAGACAAGAAACTAACCGATAAAGTCTTTAGTAAAGAGTTTCAAGAAGATTTGGACAATTTCTTAAAATCCCCGTGATGTGTATATGTGCTTTTAAGATTAGTTTTTATTTGGAATATGGTCAAACTTCCCAAGAGAATTTTAAATCTGTTTGATGTTTGACGACCAAGTTGTACTCATATTTTCATTTTCCCGTCCTATTTTTACAGAGTATTTTATTTTGTCACCACTTACTTACTTGCAGTATGGTATGCCTACTCGATTCTAATAATCCAATTATGGATTTAGCAAGATGCTTTTTTATCGAATCGGAATTTATAAGTTATGTGTGCCGTAGGCTAATGTTGATTTAGATATGTGAAAAGAGAGCAGCAATACTGTGTTAATCTAATATGGTGATGCAATTCGTATTGGTTCTTAAGTCGTAACACGGTTGGATATGATCCATATGATGATGCAAGATAATTATGTGTTGAATGGCGGGTACAGATGTTCGCTTTAGGAAAGCGGGTAAATGCCTTTACACGGACTTCAGCTCATCCGTCAGAAATGGTGCATTTTTCGTTACGGATTACCACCTTTCTTTTAGAAATAATTTACATTTATTTAAAGCTAGTGTTCAGCAAGGAATAAGTGGCTATTATTACATTTATAAACAATTGTGCTAATATTAATTGTATTCTGTGATATTGCTATATTAAATATTTTTCTACGTCTTGACCAAAAATGTTAATCGTTACTTTTTTCTATTATTTTCCTTTTTCTCAGTAACTAGACTAAAATCGATTGATAATGTCGGTGGTGTAATCAAGTTCAGAAACACAGAATTTTTAGTTTTCTGTGTTGATAAGAAGTGTCGCAATGTGGGAAATGATTTTTGTTTTCAAGCCCGCAAAAGGAAAATGCATGGATATCTCCAAACTTTTGTCTTTACAAGAAGGCAAACTGCACGTTTGCGTACACGAAATAGAACCATTGTATGTTTAAATTTGGTAGAGAGTGAACCGTAGCGCCGCTGTCCGAACAAACTTGTTCTCATAGCACACTGCACGGCGTATGCCCGTCTTCATTAGCCATGACGTTAAACACCATTGATGTCATTTTAAGGATGCACTTGGTACGTTATCTGAATGCTGCATCATAATGAAACCCACACTGATTATAATATGGTTTTATTTTCGTATTGAATAACATAAATTTTAATTTTTACAAATTCGCTGATAGCAAATACCGCTAATAACTATCTTGAAAAAAACACGTTTAGTAAACGAGGCATTTTTACCAAGCCTCGTTCTGAACAAAATACCTCGTCCAAAAATAGGGCAATTTAAAAAACCTCGTTTTGGAACTCCAGACACACGAGGCATTTTTTTTTTACCTCGTTTGGACAGAAATGCCGAACGAGGCATTCTGAGGTTTATTATTGTTATGTAAACAAAGCACGCGCCATTGAGCCAATGATTGATGCCACGTGATGTCATTGCACGTGTTGAAGACAGTCATCTGTGACAGAGATAATTCGTAAGTAATTCTCTGTGAAACAGATTGAATGAAACCTACAACTCACTTACCTTGGCAACCCATGTGCTCGGAAAACGCACGTTTCACTGCCCGAAAACATACACGCAAATATAGCGAAGTCTAATACACGGCCAGTACAAAAAACGGTCGAATGGAGTGGTATCTAAATACATACATTATTCTCTTCATAGAACTCTCAGTTCCGCCACAATACCTAGTTAGCGCGTGTATCATAAGGTTATCATTGATTCAACTAACGTTGTTCAGATTCGCCGGTAGTACGTGTCAAACGATAGGGTCGCCGGTACAACCTCTTGGTTTTCTCTGCTAAAAGATCCCTACGCGCCATCGAATTATAGAAATAAAATTGAAGCATATGTTAGTACACAAATGATCTACATGTAGTTTGTGTCGAGTGGATGTTAAACCCATCTCCCTACGATTCATCCCCGATATAGTTTATTAACGTTTTGAGAGAGAGAGAGAGAGGGTGAGAGAGACAGAGACAGAGAGAGGGAAATGGAATGGGCTAATGAAGACGGACATACGCCATAAATGATACAGTGATGAGAGAAATTTTGCCCGGACAGCGGCACTAAGGCCTACTTTTATATCGAATTCCAACTGCCATTGGATCTTTTATGTGCACGCCTATTTGTACACGGGACCACGGTACAAATCCGAACGACTAGACAGAAGTCCTTGTCAGACCCCTAGCCCTGCATCACTGACAATGGGGAACCAAGCCGGAAAATCTAGATGAACTTTCTCGGCCAACGCAGGGATCGAACGCCCGACCTCCAGATAGAGGGAGATAACTGCATTAGTATTCATCTAAATCTCGTTGGTGGTGATTGAAAACGCCGTCAAATGTTTCTCGTTTAACGACAAGAACCCTTGCCTAACCTTGTGGATTCCCCCTCCCCGGTTACAGCTCAGATTCAGGACTGTTGTCACTCGCTTTCCTTTATTTGAAGACTATATATTATGTGGTGCGAACATTCAACTCTTCGTACAGAAATGATCATATGCTGGAATTGTAAAGATTGTGTACCACGCCACTAATTTATGTCTACTCTTCAAAAATGTCAGTCAAAAACTAAAATATAATTTCTGTCACTTCTAGAAAGAGGAATATGTTCAACATCGAGAGCCTTCAACAAGAGTGTATGGTATGATAGATGGAGATTATTATAAAGACATATTGAACCACGTTATGTATGTGTCCACGTCATACGAACATTTAGCTTAGCGTTTAATCAAAACAATTTATAAAAAAACAGTCCACTTTACTATTACATCTTGGCAAAAAAAAATTAATATATCCCATTATCTTAAAATAAACAGAAACATATCCTTAATTAAATCTGCCAAGAACCTGTGGCATTGGTCTATCTTACAATACTGGTCATCTTACGTGAATGTATTAAAATGTTTTAATTTTGATAAAGATTAGTCAACATAAATAAAACACAGGCACTTTGAATGGATTAAAATGTCTTACATTATCTTATCTACCATATTATGATAAGGACAAGCTATATCACGTGCCACTTTGTTTTGAATCGGTAAAGCCATTTCGTCTTTGATCATTGCACAATAATCACTACTAGTGACACCTTCAGCCGGTTTTATTGTCAAAGAATCTTTAATTTAATCCTTCTGCAGCTTCCAGTATAACTAAATTAGTCGTTTTACATCGTTTTTAATCACAAATCAAACGTGAAACACTGTCCAACTCTATTGGACCGGGTGTGACCCGAATGCTGGGTCAAGGGAATTCGGAATTCTTTAAGTCCGTTTCTTAATTGTAATTGCGGGGAGAGATTTTAAATGGCTACTTCCAGTCACTATACAACGCCACCTGTTACCAATATAATATATACAACTATCGGTGACTCTCGTTTGTTTGTTCCGTTTGCGATATTACCCTTGGTTGAAGTGGACGTAAAACTCCTCGAACGACCGAACGTTTGTTGGTCTGTTCAGGATTGCCAGCTTCACAAGGACTGTATCGATACTGCAATTGGGTGTAATATTATGGTAGCTCCGACCGGGAAGTAGCATAGGTCGGGTGGCGTTACACTACCTGTTTCGGAGTTATGCTACTTCCGGTTCATGGCAATACCGATGCTACGCCTGAAGAATCCTGATGGAACCTTGCATCTCCTGGGTCTTACTCCCTGAGCCACCATGACTCCCGTGTATAATATTAGCAACCAGCGCCGACCTTTTATTGGTCAAGCAAAGGGAGATAATTTCAGTTAGAAATTTAAACGAAACGAAATATTAATATTATACGGAAGGACTATGGGGACGAAATATTAAATTCGCACTCTTTTTCACTGTTAATCACGTTGAGCATTATCAGAAGCAAACCTAAACTGAAAGTCACACAATATACACAAACGATCTTCGTTTAGGTAATGGCTTGATAACTTTATGCTATTGGAATCGCACATGAATGGGTTTGTTAAGTTTTAAAGGTTTGGAATCTTCGGATTTGATCGTACTAATTTTAGGAAGTGTATCGTGGGTATTTTGGTGATGATGTTGTCTTTGAATCATTCTATAAGCCCTCGATTTTGTTTGTTTCTTTTCCTGGAACGTGTATCTCTCATCCAGCTCATCCACCAAACCCGGTTTCATAAACCATTCCAATGTTTTAGGATATTCTTGATATAGGTCTGGTTTTTGTAAGACACTCTGTCGGTCGTATAAGAAATTTTCGTTAAGATCTGTGCTAGTATGGGTTATTTTTTTACCATCGCTCATGGACTCTTTTTCTGTTTCTGGCTTTACCTTTAACCGTTTTTTGTTTTCTCCAAAATTTCCAAACTTCTGCAGTTGACGATTAAGATGAGCATTTCTACTTTGACCATATACCAACTGCAAAATCAATCGAAAATTAAATTACAGGAAATCCATTTTATTTGAAAGTAAAGCCAGCAAGAATCCGATATAATTTTTAGTTAACAATTTAACAAACGAGTGTAAAATATCATTTTGTTAAGCCCCCTTCACACATTACGAATACCTTGCTGTGCGTTTACTGCGAGTATATAAATTCGACAGAGCGTATGGAGCACTTCGACACATGATCAGATCGCAGTGAAATGTGGAAAACCCTACGTTCACGGTACGTGCAAAATCGCATAAATAGAAACATTGCGCAAACGACAAATACGAGAACCAAACCGAATACGTCATCAGTTTTTTTGCTGACATCACTGTTCGTCTCACCATGTAATACATAAAGATGCCCATTTTTGTGTTTTGCAGAATCATGACTGCGCCGTATTTGTAATCGTAATTTTGCGCACGAACCTACCAAGCCCAGCGACGCTCTTTGCGTTTCTACCGTGGCTCCACCACTGTTTTACTACTTTGACAGGGGACTCGCTCGCCGCGTCGTTTTGTATGTGTGACGGGAATACAAGGCAAAACCCATAAATAGTTGTTATTTTAAGTAAAAATTAAGCTAACCCCACCCACCCATACGGCTAGCCAACATTTAATACTGATTATAGAACATAGCTGGATCACGAATAATACTATTTCTGAAGCTTAATCCAAACTAACTCGCTTAATCGGATGGACAGTGAAATAGATACGACAAAGAATGTTTCATTTCATATTTACTAGATGAAACAAATAAAAAGACTGACCGTCATTATGCGAATCCTGCCGTTTCTAATATTCTCGATCTCACGATTTCTGGGCTTTCTGACTATTTCGCTTTGTCCACGTAATCTAGGCAGATGTTTTTGTTTTTGGTTCTGTATATCTGTCGATGTATCCGAAAAATAGTTTTCAGTTAATCTTGGGTTTCGAAACGTTTCTCCTTTTCTAATTGTAGTTTTCAGGCCATTGGGTAAACTAGATGGACGCTGCACTGATTTTAAATCGCTATCCAATCCACATTTTCCCCTTTGAGGTCTGGTGGATAATTTGTTGGCGTCTGTATCCGGTGTTAAGGATGCCAAGTCAGTTGTAGAGGGTGTTGAAGTATCCCCTGTTTCGGATCGGGGTACAATTGTGGGTGATGATGATGAAGAGTACGCAATTCCTACATCGATCGAGTCATCCGGAGATTTATCTTTTGGTGGAGATGGTTTATATCGGGCAACCAGACTCCGCTTTCTTGCACTGTACGACAAAACACATTTTCCCACTGAATGTGTCTCCGTGTCCTCGTTAATCGGTACCAACTGTCGACTCTCCGGTCTTTCAGATTTATCATTCGTCTCTTGATTCTCCACGTTTGTGTCCAGATGAGCCGATGTCTTTGTGTTATTTTCAACATTTTCCGTAGCTTTTGAGTCTAAAAAAGATTCTTCGGCATCCCTCGGCTCCCCAAATTCACAATTGTCACACCTTGAGCCACCACCACTGGTATTCAATTCACTTTGTTTTAACATATTATCAGTCTTAATCTCAGACAATTCTTCGTGTTCAATTTTAGAATTATCACCACTGTTAACTATGTCATTTACCGAATCATTTTCAGAATTCAGAATATCACAATCACTTGAAGCACCCTCTTCCAAATTATCTACAATTTCACTAGAAATAAATCGATCTTTTTTATGTCCCAGTGTTGTTCTAGAGTCTATTGTGTCAGCTAACGAATGGCCATTAGGAGGAATTACGGGGCCCTGACCTTGCGCGTCAGATGAACAGATTGTTTTCGATTTTTTACCAACTCCTTTACCCTTTCCTTCGGCTACTGCTTCTTTTGGGGAATTTGCAACCTTATTCGTTGGTATATCTAGAGCTCGATTCGGAATATTTAACGATTTTGTTTTATTAGTTGGAAATTTTTTAATGATATCTTCGTTTAACTTTCTAGCCTCAGTAATGGAATCCATCATTAGGTTGTAAAGGACTTCTTCTTTGCAATAAAGTTTAATATAATTCCTGATAAGATGGCGACGATCTACTGTCTTTGGAACTTTTTCTCTCTGCAATATATAAAAAAGAAAGAAATTAAGTTAATACGAAAATTAAATCGAATGGAATAAGACTTAATGTCTCTTCAACAAAACGCTTTGGTCATGTTGAGATAAGGTCACTGTTATCAGTGTGATGTCGTGTATTGGTATTGACAGGAAGAGAAATTTTCCTCTATTTCCAGGAGTTATTTACGTCCAGGAGTGGACTGCGGTTATTCGAACATGGGAACGACTCGGCATACTTTTCTCTTGTTAGTTATGCCGAAGGTGCCCCTGGATAGAAGATTTAAAGCTGTGACATTCTAGTTGAGAGTCATAAACGTCAAGAAATCTAGAAACAATTGCGATTATGGAAGAACCATAGTTACAAGTTCTATTATATAAAGTCGACCCTTTTCTCAACACCAACCATATCCAACGTTATGTAACTTAATGCCATTTTTATACTGGTGGATCAGCGCTAAGGACACTGGCTTCCTAGCCTGGATGGCTTGGGTTCGCTCCTGGTGTCGATCGAAAAAGTATATCGAGCCATGTTGAAGGGCGTGTACGTAAAAGAACCCTTGACAGTTGGAATCAGATATAATAGTTGGCCGAAGCACCGCTGTCCGGGCAAATGTTCCCCCGTGGAACTCGGCATTAGTCCATTCTAACTATAAAATATTATCTTTTTTTAGCAAATTAATGTCACGTTGTTCGGTGTCAGCATGTCATTCACTTGGCTGATTATGCAATCCAGAATCTATTTAATATATTGAATAGCGGGACGAATTTTTTTATGAATTTTAATGGAGTTAGTCATACCACACACCTGATTACTCGGCAAGGTATTTATTCACGTAACATTATTAATGACATTCACACGGTTTAAATCACGAGTGTATTAGCAAGAATCACGATGTTTGAATTACAAACATAGGATTACAAAATATCTAAAACAATAGTAATATTGAATACTAAACAAAACGTCAAACAGGCCAGAACACAGAGTAAATATTAAACCTGGGTGATGTGTGAATTCGTAATGGTTTATCAATAAATAGCAATTTAAAACAGGCTTTTACCAGATTCCTGTAAATATTAAAGCTGATCGGTGCTAAAAATGTTCATTTAATGAAACCACCGGAGCCTTCCAGTTATGCAGTTATGCAAGAACAAAGGCTAAATCTTATGATCGCAGGTCTTTTTTCTGACTTCAAATTACTTCAAATATTATATAATTTATTAATTTAGGCACTTATCCACATACCTAGTCCACAATTAATCTTCTATACAATCGGGTGGTCTAGATATTAAACGAATTAGAAAACATGTACTATTTAATAACTTTACGTTATATACGTTAAATATATATTTTGAACTATTATAGCAAGGACAGTCTGCTCTTTATATAAATCTTATGTATGTTTAAACGAGAATTTATAATGTGACAGAATGGAATAGACTAACATTCTGTTTTATTCTAATGAACCCATGGTACCTTGAAAGATTAAATGTAATGTACTACCATCAAATTAAACACCAGATGAAACTCAGCGTATATTAACATTGTGTATATTGCGAACTGGAGTTGTATTGTTACCTAGCGTTAACCGACATTATAACAATATCGTTACACGAATTTGTTAAAATCTATTAACGAGAACACAATTACACATAGTTAATACCAGGCCATTCCGACTAATTTAACGATTGACTAACATAGATTTTAATTTAAATGTCGAGAATCATTACTATACTGTCAATGAATAATTTGTGAGCGATATAATTTTGTTGGTATAATATTAACTACTGTGGCGTTTTCAAGTTGGTAGATTACACCCGATGTACTGGTTCGCTGATGGCTTTACGGGTCAGTACCAGTTCTCGTATATTACAACAGAAACCCACAGGAAGATGTTTTAAATGTTTTGTCGTGTATTTTATTTAAAGACCCAATCCCAATATTATGTTTGAGAATAAAACTGCTTAGTTTTGTGTTAAATCCTTTTAAATCCTCCACCTAAAGGCCGTGCAACTAACTCAATATTTGTGACACGTTTTTAAACAACTTAAACCCATCAGTCTTCATCTGGAAATGGAGACAGGTGTCCCAAGCTGCATTATGCGGTGTCTGGATAAAACCGGACTTATATTTTATAAAACAAATGTGTGAAATTTACTTTTTGTTATCCAGTACAGCACATGGGTCTTTCGTTGGATAGACCTCGAAAGGAACCGGAATTGACTATCATGTCACCTAACGAAAACATTGACTTAAAAGGGTTACCTGTCCGGTTAAGCATTTTTGAAGTTCACGCCCAAAGGACTCAATACTTTGAGCTGAAAATTTCTAGCGTACTCTAACCCTTTATTAGATTGTGTTCAATTCGGGATAGTCCCTTTAACCCCATCTACCGGTATCGTACAGTAGGCTATACATCAGGAGTTAATTGCTAAATGATTATGAAACTAGAAAATTATCAGATTTTAATTTTCTGTTCCATCGACGCCCTGTAGGTATTCAAAATAATCATTCATCGATATTTTGTCACCTGAAAATAGTAAACTAACATTTTTAATTCATTTCAGTCATTGACTTCCTATAAAAGCAATGATACTGCATAAAACGGCTATTCTATAAGCCCATATAACGTATTGACCCACGCTGGGAAATTCTGTACGGTGTTACAATAACCTCAACCATGTCTCGTAAGAATACGCCGAGTATGACGCGTCGGAGACTCAACCCCCGAGATGAACGAGGTACTATATGTACTAGATTGGTTATACTACGACAGAAAATAAGGAACCACGTGTTAATTTTTACGAAATTGTTTTAAGCAATTACAATAACCTATACATCATTTCAATACCAATTTCCAATTAATGACAGCAGTAAATGATACCAAAACACTAATCCCATCGCATTCCAATATACCTTTCATTATAAATACAGAGTGGGCCATAATTATAATGACAAAGTTTTTTGAAAGGCAAGTGAGAGGAGGAAACAGGGATGGGAAAAATTATAAGATTTGCGTATGTGATTCTTTTCTCATGCATATTACTTGTCGATCCAAACAATTTCGTTAAGCCCTACCAGTTTTCAAATGCCCAACTATATACCATGTCAGCAGAGCAAATTTGACTACCAGATAAGAATCGGTATAAGGTAAAGAATTAAAACTATATGATGACACTTACATGTCACTTACAAATTCAAGGCTATCGACTAGGTTGTTGGTGATGATTTTCCTCATTAATTCTATACTTAATATCTGCACGTATGATCGTTAACCAAATAAGTATCCTCGAATGATGATTAAACATTGAATATCAATGGATGGTTTGGATGTTAACACGATACCTCCAATAATCTTTACTTGATATAAATAATCTCGTCGTTAATTACAAACTCAAGCAGGGGGAGGGGGAGCGTTTCCATTTTGTTCTAATGTTTATCAAGTTGAATAACTCAAGCAGAAAACGTTTCGATTTTGTTTCAGCGGTTATTGAGTTGGCTTGATTCAAACAGGAACTATGGACATAAGTGTTCACATGTTTACTAGATAAAAACGAAAAAAAAGTCCCCCATGAAGAATAAACCATACTTGTAAGTCCCCCATGAAGAATAAACCATACTTGTAATTATTGAAACCAATATGATCATGATCGCTTTTCTCACAGAAAAAAAACAAGACGTTATTTCCGTTTAGTAATACATATTATACGGAGAGAAAGGGGGATTACTTTGTAAATCAATATGTGATTTCTTTGTTAATTGATCATTTAACGGCTCTAATGGAAATCAAATGAAATGAAATGGGGTTTAACGTCCTACTGTGCTATGAGGGAAATTTTGCCCGGACAGCGGCACTACAGCTTACTCTTATATCGAATTCCAACTGTCAATGGATCTTTTACCTGCACGCCAATGTGTACACGGGACCTCCCATCCGAACGACTAGACAGCTGTCCTTGTCAGGCTGGTCCTAATGGACGCACCCGTTAAACATAATATCATGAAGTTGTTACAAGGATTAAACGGTACACAGTCCTATTGTTTAGGACAGTAAACTAGACAAATTTGGTTTCAAAGCATATTACAGTAATACGAGTATATGATGTGAGTTCATTCAATTTTATTTTTTATTAGAGTTTCTTATAAATCATGTTCAGGGAAATACGCGATCATTCCAATTTGAACGGCATCGTGTGTGCCTCTTTAGTCCACTTTACAGGAATATTTTATAAATGATTTTGTTGTTTGTGTATTAGACTTTTTTAATTACTTCTGTTTTGTCTTGAGGGGCATGTTTTTCTTTTCTCATTGCAAATTTCGATCAAAACCATAGAATACCCAACTCACGTACTGATTTTAAATTATTCATTGTGTATTGAAATTCAAGACTCCATATCTTCATAGTAAGATAACAGCACCAATATTGCTCGAAGTGGATGAAAACTGAATTCTATTTCGTGCTTTTAAGTTCGAATGTTATGAATAACACCGAGTTAGAGGTGTGGCTTCTGTAAATTGTCTACATACTCCTACGATATTAATTTGTAGTTATTTGATTAAATGTAATTTGCCTGTAGTTTTATTTGAATAATGAGAAGCTAAGGTTTCAGTTAGGTTAATGAAAAGTAAATGCAATTTTCATTAATGTTTCATTTTTTATCATTATATTCATCGTTTGTTTTTGCACCATCCTCGAATAAATGGTGAATTAAATATGTCACTGTTAAACTATTTAGTTTGATAATAACATAGATAGGTACAATTTAAGTTCAATTTAAACCCATTCCTGCATTGTATTTGAAGAGTACAGGAGAAGAACGATCTAAGTCACATTTTTGTCTTTTCGCATAAAAGGCAAAACAAACTTTTGGACGAGAATGCTTGACGCGAACAGAACAACGAGTGGGTTTAATTACAACTTCAAAACTATGTTTAATACGAATCATTATACCAGTACAACAACTGACTTCAACTTTTCAGCCAAATAAAGGTCAAATAAAGTGTACGATGGACGTATTTGTCGGGGGGGGGGGGGGGGTCAGAAGGGCCATGATTCGATGTGACTCCGATCGTTTTTACCTGAAATTGACTGTTCGACATAAAGCTTAATATACAATTTGCTACCAGATGACGCCAGTAACTGGGGTTCGTTGAAAAAGTGACTTAGATCGTTTTTCCACCGTACTCTTCATTTCTTTTCACATTTGTACATATGGGCAACTAAAATTTTCAGTTTGTTGGTAATTTAATTGATGAGACAAGAACAGAGCGTAAAAGGAAGCTTATGATGTACTCTTTACACCAAAAGTGGTGAAACTAATTTCTCTAACATCTGTTTAATATATTGATTTATTTTACTTAGGTTTTAGTTTACACTTTTTTCAAATCCCTGAACATACCCTGAATAAATAATTAATTGGTACTTCATCATACCAATTATACTTTCATTAAAGTGGATTGTGAAATACATATTTTTAGTTTGATAGCTTAGTAATTGTCACGTTAGTTTGCGACTTTAAAATTTTGAAATATCTCTGAATGGCTGGAGAAGCTTTCCATCCAATCCGCGCACCTTTGATTTTGCAAAATGGAGTCGTCAATAATCACTTGTAAATTTCATCGTTAGATAATGCCCCCCCCCCCCTCAAAAAAAAATCTGTGGCCCATTAAATTTATTGTGCAAAATAATGGTTGTGATGTTATTTTAAAATATATAAGTTGAACTCTTTGTTTTCATAATATAGCGGACATATACACACAAAAATTGTTCTCATTTTTGTGTGTATATATATGTGCTGAAATCTTTGCAATATGGCTTTTTTCTAGAACCTGAGTAAAACCAAGTGTTACCCATGAACTGTTACCATTTAAATTATACTAGCGGTTGGCGCGGCCTAGAACGGGTATAGCCATGAACGAGAGTAGCATACTCCGAACCCGGAAGTGATCACCATCAGGCCAAGCCACCCATAGACAGAAGATTTTAGCCCCGGGACAGCCCTACTACAACCGCCAACACTGAACAGACAAACAAAGGGCAGCCACAGATTTATCATACATTGCGTTAAAGATACATTATGGGAGATTAGATAAAGATCTGGCAGTTCGCACTGCAATAGTTAAAAACAAGATGATATAAAGGGAATATGCTGAAATTTTCAGTCAAGTTACTTCAATCTAAGTCGAGAAAACCTTATTTTAAAATCTTTGTAGCCTCGATTGTCATTGTTAGCGCCGTCACGATAAGTAACAAGGTCTCGGTTATCCATTTTGTGTTTAATCATCTACTGATGTTAAGCAGCAGAATGGACAGATAAGATGGCATCGAGAGTTGACTATAGTCTTTTCATGTTAAATGTCTAATTAATAGTTTATATCACATTTCAGGTCTAAAGAATGACCTGCAATAGGCAGATTTAGCTCTTGCATAATGTATGTTTAATAAGTAACATTATTACTAATTAATACATTTCACATTAAGAAAAGAAACATACCCTTGGTTGGTCATCAGCCAGTGGTGTATTATTCGCTGCCTTTATTTTGTCTGCCAAGGACGGAGTTGGTAAACCCTTCTTAGCTTTGACAGGCCCCATATTCGCCAGACCAGTGGTCCCTCAGTATCTACACACAAAAATACATAAACTATTCAAAGTTTTCAAATTATGTTTAAATGCGTGCACAAAATATGTAAGCTCTGCTTTTATTTACTCTCACACAGAAAACTATTCTCATCAAAGCAGCTGTCAATCAAAATATCCTTATATATTCTCATCAATGATACCAGCAATGGTCGTTTTGTCGCCCAGACAATTTTCACAAAAACAAAAACCACGTCCATTTGATATGACATAAATCGTTAAATAAATCATCCAGCAGCAATCGCCTTAGTAACAATTATTTACCAATATATGTTAGGTATGTCCCATATAACTTATATAGATCTAGATATACATCACCACTGAAACAATGCTGCTTTGTTGTCCGTTATCTGGAAAGTATTCTTGCTGACAATTCTTTGAACTTTTAACAAAAAGTTACTCACTATGGAATTGACAACTGAATAATTGTGATTATGTTATTCGGTATCTATTATACATGAATGTCAGTAATCTCAAGACTGTTGTAGCAATAATCAACAATTGCCCGATACATTATCTGTGTCAATGGTATTTCCGTTAGCCAGAGGAAAGATGGGTACTTGAACACGGAACCGGTAAATGTAGATACAAAACGTGACTAAAGGTTGAGAAGTGTTGGTATCAATTTATGGATTCATTCACACTGGTTCATGGTCTGTTCGGCTCTTCCTTTATAAACTCACTGTCAACACGTCATTGATTGGAATATTAGAGCTGTTATTCGAACAGATGTGAATGTTAGTGGTTGAACATAATAACGATAATATCATATCTTTTCATATCCACTTCATAAAATAAACATCACTGTCATTCATGCCTTTTAGCCCCGTGTTTGGTTGCCTAAAGAATGAATAGATATCTAGGTATTGGTTTTGGACCACGACATACGATACTGCTGTACGAACTATTGAGAGAGAGAGAGAAATGGGATTTAACGTCCACTCGACACAAACTAGGTCATTTTGGGACTAACATATGGTTTCAATTTTATTTCAATAATTCGCTTGCGCGTAGGCGTCTTTAGCAGTGGGAGGAAACCGGAGTGCCCGGAGGAAACCCACGATGTTGAGAAGGCGCCCCTATCTCCATGCCACATACGCTCACACCAGGGATCGAAACCACAGCCGCAAGCCAGAGGTGACCGGCCAGCTAGAGGTCGAAGCGCGGCACGAACTACTGAAGCTATGAATATACTAATCTTCTTGTGTTTGAGAGGGTTTAACGTCCAATAGACACAAACTAGGTCTTTTCAGGACTAACACATGGTTCAATTTTATTTGAATAATTTGCTTGCACTTAAGAGTCTTTTAGCAGTGGATGAAAACCGGGGGATCCGGGGAAAGGTAGGCCAGGCGACCCTACTCCTAGTCCCGTATAAAAAGGGAATGGAAACCACGCCAGTTGACTCAATGACAGACCTTATGATACGTGCTAACCATTCGGCTATCCAATCACCCTGGCTTACACCCTGGTGTAATTCTAGATTACACGACCTTGAATAAGCAAAATGTTTCATTATTTTGAGAAAAAAACATTATAAACATATTTTTCCTATATCGCTTTTATACCGATACCGCCGTCTTCATTGGCCCGCCTGGTGGTGAAATCAGTCCATTCATTCATTCCTACGTGATGTAACGAGGCCTACCATAGTACTAACAAAATTATATATATTTTTGTGTCTTACAGAAAGAGACGTGTGCCCCGTCAGACCGAGATTGCGTACTTACTGCGCTGCTGCGACCGAACGGCGAACAGAAAATGCACAAGGTCGCCGGCAAACGTGAACACAACGCCAGAAAATGTGCCCAAAATTACAAACTTAAGAAAGGTCGAGTTCTCACAGCTTTCCAGGAGAGATCGCAAAACCTTGGCGTTTGTCTTTAACCTAACATTTCCATGACGCTTTTACCACGCTGATGCCGATCTTGACTCGCTCTGAGATCATTTTCTGTGGTCGTAGCAGCGCAGTAAGGACACCACAACGGTCTGACGGGGGTATAAAGCGATAAGGCTTTGATAATACTTTGTCTATATACTATCGTGATGCCATGTTGTCGGATTATAAAAAAGTGAACAAATCACATGGCCACTATCAGCCTACTTACTACTGGAGAAATTCTGCGTTAGAAAATCACATATAGTAAGTGCAGGAGGACTGCACCACACAAAATTACACGAAACAAATCTGTATACGGACAAGACACAAAACGCAGAAATCACAAAATTAAGTGAAAAACATTATGTAATACTTGTAGGAGTCATGATCTGCTATATGTCACATGAAATATGAATTAGGCATAGTGAAGGATGGCGAAATGGTGAGCGCGTGCGTGTTCAATCATAAGGTCTGTCATTGAGTCAACGGTCATACGCAACAAGGGTAGGGTCGGTTTTCCTCCCATTGCACAAGCGAATTATTGAAAAAGAAAATTGAACCATATGTTGGTCCCGAAATGTTCTAGTTTGCCCCAAGTGGACCCCCCCCCCTCTCTCTCTCCCCACCCTCTCTTCCTTTAGGTTTCTACCATGCATATACATCACCCCGTTTTGACTTTTTTACTTTAAACTTTTTTATTTTATACTCAAAATTGCATTCTGAACCCGATACCCCGCCATAGGATATAAGTTATATAAATTATTCCAGATATAAATCTGGTAATCTAGAAATGCAACCGCAGAAAAAAATCAGTTGGCTTGTTTTGGTCGGTAACATTTGGTAATAATATTAATCGTCATTTAAAAAACGCGTTAGTACTAAAGAGCAGTTTCTTAGGCGCCGCTGGTTGTTATATTCGTTGATTTGTTTACATCTCAGGGGTTTGAAAGAATGTTCTGAGTTGAGATCTAAAACGTCACACAGGCGTTAGTTAATTCCATGCATAAATGTTCCATAAAAGGCATGTTTCCATAGGCGTACGAGTCAGGGGGGAAGCTGCCCCCCTAACTTTCGGGCAAGCTGACTTTTCGGGCAGACGGGTAAAGTGAAAAAAAATTATTTTATCTACTTGGCAAAATAAAGTGCCCGAAAGTTTACGAGCTGGAATAGCAGGAAAACACATTTGCGGCCGTCAAATATTCCAAAAGTTTCTTGGGGTGTTCATACAAGGTCAGTTCCGCTTCTCCGCCTCTCGAAGAAAACTGACGGCGCTGTCTGTAAACCCGAATTTTCTCGGGCATTTTCAGTTTTGCTTCCCTAACTGTCATCGAGCTCTAACATTAATTTTACTTTTCTCTTAATTGAATACCACGAATTTGTACTGAGCTGACTATGGATTAAAAAAAATTGTCTAGAGCCACTCTACTTTGTGCGAGATTTTTCGAGCATCGTTTATTATTTTTTAATGCAGCTGCAACAGTCTGATAAGATGGTTGGAATTCAGAGTGGGATTTCGGTACTAATCCATTGGGTACTTTTGGAGTCGCTTACACGGGCTAGAATAGCAGAAAACACCTTTGCGGTGGTTAAATTTTCAAAATTTTCTCCGGAAGGGTAAGACCCCAAACCCAGCGACAATGATTGGTTGTTTGGAATTCGGGTCAGTCAGGTAAGCTATATAGGACCAAATTGAAGTTGCTGTAGTCACATCCTGGAATAGCAGGAAAACGCGTTTGCTGCAGATAAATTTTCAAAATTTTCTCCCAGCGGTCCCGTCTTCGTGGACTGTAAGAGATTGGAATTCGAGTCAGCCACCTTTATTAGGCTGTATTAGACCGCTTTGACATTGCTTTGTTCACGGGCTGAAATCACAGGAAAACGTGTTTAGAGGCGTCAAATATTCCAAAATTTTCGGGTTCTGCCCTCCTAACTGTCATCGAGCCCACACGCCAATGAAAACCCGAATTTTTTTCGGGCATTTCGGGTTCTGCCCCCCTAACTGTCGTCGAGCCCGTACGCCTATGCATGTTTCCCAATCTGTAAATGTATCTCTTAAATCAATATCATTACTATTCAGACCCACGCCAGTTCTTACCACGTTATAAATATTTAAAAGACAATCTATATTATTTTAGTCATCTTGGTGTATACTATCACAGTTTCTTTGGTGGTCTGATTCTGGATGGATACTGGCTAAATAAAACCAGTCGTCCCTGACACAATTTTTTGTCATCTTAAATGATTGTTTTTTTATAAACAATATTTTATATCATCTGAAATTGAATTGGGAAATAGGCTAGACTGTTGCTGTCGAACCCTCTCCTGATTTAAATGATCAAGGAAATGAATTGAAATGGTATTAAGCTACGTAAGGGTTAATGAAATCAGCCCCTGTACGTGAAATATTTATACCAGAGAATCTTTAGCGTAAATTGATTTCAACGATGTTGCTAGCCACATAAAAAAATTTCATTTGAAAAAAAAATAAATAAACGTGCAGCTAACCATTGGAGATTGTATTAATACGCATAAGACAACTCTGCTATCAATACCCTTTCATTGAATTATAAATAGAGGTCTTCGTATGACGCGTTCGAAATTGGTTACAATACCATAGAACATTATTACTTTTTGTTAACGTTTGATATAACTTTATTGTCTGGATTTAAATTGAATTATACTGATACCGAATACAAACAATGATTGAATTCGTATTCTTCATTTTCACAAAAGTCTTCATTTTCACAATTAAAACAAAACGACACAGTATCTATACACCTGGGTTTGGGGAAACAATCTACGAGTATTGAAGCATAAATATATATTATATAACAATATTTTCATTAGTAAAAATGGCAATATTCCATCACGGTATCACCTTTCACAGAAGCACATGGTTTATCAGAAAATATAACGAAAAGAAAAAAAATATTACAAACCTTTATAGTCCAAATCCATGGTAAATATTTTATTATTACTGCGTTGTTCGTAATAAATCCAAGGGTGTTGATGTAAAACAAAATACCGAGTAGGTGGTGCGATATAAAGTTATGAAGAATGTGAAGGTTGTAGAAATAAAACATATGCAATCACTTCACAACTTTCTTTTACTGACATATTTCCAAAATCTTTCTCAATATTCGGCTATTTAGACATAAAATAAGAAAGTATTTAGCTCACTGCCAATCTCCGGGGTATTGTGAGAGTCGCCGCCCTTTGATCTAAGATTGATTGGAATTTGTATATTGTTTAAGGCGCAATCATTATTGTAAAGGCGTCGCAGTGTAATTAATGAAATTGTAACATGTGATACGGTCATTAACTCAATCTTCTAACCGTGAAAATAGCTTGATAAAATTTAATAACATCGACAAAGACAATCTTGGTTACTCTGGACCTAGCCAGCGCTGGTCTACATTAAATGCTGCGCAATTTTTCAAGTGGTATAATCGCTTTGGGATTATTCGCGTATCGGTAACAAAAATAGTTTCAAATTTTCGTTATTTAAATATATACAGTTTGTATAGTTCGATCTCGGTTTTGGAAAAGAAAGTTCTTCGCGATTTGACCACCTGCTTTCCACTTGTCAGTGGTACTGGCACGGATCTTTGAATAAAACGTACCGAGGCCCTGTATTTACCCCTGGCAACACCCTAAAGATCCCCTGTCACCGGTGGTAGTACAACTGGAAATCGAATTTAGTATACCGATGTTATTTGACATAATAGCTGGGGTGTTCAAACTGTATTGTGCAAGTTCCAAGTTTCGTGACCTTTGACCATTGTGAGATGGTAGTATCACTATGTACCGTACACTATGTGAATGGAATTCGTTATTCGTAAAACACAACAACGTACCGTCTGAACAGCTTCAAATAGGCTCGTTATACAAAAACATTGATAATGATTACTAAGGCATCCAGTTTCATTATGTGATTTTATTATGAAGATAAAACTCTTTATTAAAATTAGTGGGACATTAGGTAAGATTAGGTAAAGAGCTGACAAATCTCGCTATAAAGTTAAAATATGGATAATGAAAAGGGAATGTGCTGAAAACTTCAGTCAATTTGTTTCACTCTAAACAGAGGTATCAGCGATTCAATTTTAGGCTAGCATCGAACATCAGTATTAACTTGGGCACGATAATAAACCAAGTCTAGATTATCCATTTTTGAGTTAAATTATTCATCACAAAATATAATTCAAATCCACTCAATATTACAGGCTAACGATGGCATCGGGAGTTGATTGTGGTTAATTAATGTCTGATTAATAATGTAGTTAACATTTCAGGCCTAAAAATTTAGCTCTTGACTAATTAATGTATATTGTATTTGCGCTATCTTTTATTTCATAAATAAGCCTAGCACAGAAGACATATAAACTAGCATGATAAATGGTTGACGATGGGTGGCTGTGTCTAAAGCAAATCCAGAATCAAAATTACAGAAATGACCCGAACAAAAAGTATAACAATGGTATTCCAACTCGAATTCCTCGCAGTCATCTTCTCTTGTATCACCCAGAGTCATACAACCTCGGAGCAAATAAGTTGGTTTATGAGTATCTGAAATATAGAAAATATAAAAATATATTGAATAGCTTCTGAAACAAGGACCAGGAACTGACTACTGCGCATTCCAAGTTTCATGTCGATCGTACTTGAATTGACGGGTCCTTCGGCTCGGGACTAGATTCCAGTGTCAAATTGAAAGCAATGAGAACGAAGGAGTTCGCTTGGGGTGTTTAGAATATTAATTGATAAAACATATTTTTTGTTAGTGTGTCTTTGTGTTTATGGTAATCGTCCTTAGAATAAATTTCTATTATTTGAATCACAGACAGAAAAAATACCATAAATACCATGCAGCGGTGGGCTGTGATTTTTATACTCACCTTTGTTAAATCTACCCTGTGTCATACATTTAGAGGGACATCGAATTCTGTTCTGTGGTTCTGTCATGTTTTCAGGTGCATCAATACAGTCTATGCCTGTGTTACTCTGATATTGACACGTAATGCACATAAATCTATCTGTAATACATGTACATCATATTTTTTTTATAAAAGAAAACAAATGAAATGGGGTTTAACGTCCTACTCTTCTGCATCTAACCTGGGCTAATAGAAGACGGACATACGCCACAGTGTGCTATGAGGATAATTTTGCTGGGGCAGCGGCGCTACGGCCTACTCTTATATCGAATTCAAACTGCCAAGGGATCTTTTACGTGCACGGGACCTCAGTTTTTCGTCCCATCCGAACGACTGGACAGTTGTCCTTGTCGGGCCCTCCTTCTGCATCACCGACAAGGGGAAACCACACTAGAAAATCGATATGAATTTTCTCGGCCAATGCTGGGATCGAAATGAGAAAACAAAGGTATATACATATCAGAATACGCTGAAGGAATGTTACAAAGACCAAAGGGCGTTACCAGGAGCTGCGAATGAGGTTTCTTACAATAATTAATGTATCACAAACCGTTCATTTATCTCTAATCCTGGAGTTCATTCCAAAGAGGAATACATTAGGTTGACCCACTATCCACAATTTATATATATAATGTTAATTTTAAGTACTTTTGGAAATGATATCTGGCTGACAGTAAATCATTCCTACACGGCTAGAATAATTTTTAAATGAATTTCTCATTCATGCGCTATACTGTCCATAATTCCTGATCCCGCTTGTTCTAGAATTAATACGTCTATCGTGCGTATTTGAAGGAAGGTTTATTTACGTAGCCTGTTGTGGCCTACTACTGCCAGAGTTTGAAAGCCATTGTCGGTTTTACACAAATCGCCCTTTGGTAAACTTACATACATATACTAATTTACTCTAGTGTGTTGATTCTAATACTTGACCAACCAGGTGCAAACTACACCACGTGACCATAACGTAGGTCATGACTACAATAACGGGGGCTTGTTTTAGAAATCTGGTTATTTATCCAGATTCGCTTCTTTTAAACAAGATAAGGGAGAATCCACATATTTAGAAGGCCAGACGGTATGAACTAATACGCGAGTCGACGAATGTGTTGAATATTGAATGTGATATTTCTTAATACGTTCAATGATTTCAGAAAAGTAGGACGTTAACGCTTATTTCATTTATACGTTCAGTAATGATTGATTTCCGCCTGTCAGGCATGTGAATTGCAGAAACCATCCCAGACTCTCTTATCGATTTACAGACCTAAAAAAACATTTTTTTACTCAATTTATGGATAGCTGGAAAATTTTAATACTATATTTTACAATTTTTATCAGTTGATTGAAAAAATATCAATAACTCATCGATATTAAAGAACCCATAGCCTTTATTTTATCGATAAATAATCATTTTAAGGATTTTTATTTTTCTATAATAGGATCCATTTTATTTAAAATCTATATTTATCAATATCCCTTCGTGTTATTAATGCCACGTAGAGATTTTAGACGCAATTTATTTCTAGATCGTTTGCAACACATGTTTATTGAATTTGAATGTCGACTACCCCTTTCTACAGTTGGTCTTTTCCTTTTCAAAGTCTGTTTAAAGTCGAAATGCGCCATTTTCCCCCGAGTTCAAGTTTTAACAGTGGTTGCAGGCGTTCGATATTTTAGATTAAAACTAAAGCGTAGGGTTAGACAAGTTCCTGGAATTGATGTCCCTGGATTTTGGTGTTTTTTTGAAAAATAAATGTCAACAATTTGTTTCTCCCCGATTCCAAATTTTTGAAATCAATTACATTTGGAGGCAGACCACCATTAATTTCCCCATGGACTTCAATGTTAATTCTGGCCTCTTTTCCCACCTCCAACCTTTTCCAATATTTTTATTGGGCTGAATGCTTTTCACTACAGACAGATGAACAAATGGTCATGTCTTTGCATTAAAATTTGTATGAGGTTGACCAACAAAATTTGGAGATACATGAATATTTACCAAAGTCTGTCAGAAAATGTTATTGCAAACTTCCTTCGTCCATTCTAGACCAAAAAATCAACAAAAATGGGCATTCAAAACGGAAGAAAAGTGACAGGCAGAGAATTGCTATTGGCGAACTACCGAGATGGTGAAATTTGATGGTGGCCTGCCTCCATTTAGAAAACGAGATACTGTAGGTATTGGTTGTCACATACCTTCTGTGGCTGCTTGAACAGTCGAAACCATTAACAGTAATCCAATTAGTCTTATTAAAGCTACATTCATTGTTGCTCACACTTCTGGTAAATTCGAATTCGAATCTACCTCACTAGCTATATAAAATATGTAATAAAAGAATTCAATCCAGTTTTTTTTCTATCTTGGTTCTTTGTAGTACCACCCTTTCAACACGATATTAGTTTTCCATGTTTGTCAATCTAGTCTGTGTTTTTTAGATGAAGAATATCCAATTAATAATCTAACAAAATACGGACGAAGCAGCTGAATATTTGCCATACATGTTCTTAATAAATGATCTCCACAAATCCAACTCTAATACACTAATAGTTGAATGTGTCACTATCGCAATTACTTGTGTCGTATATTTTTGTTTATCCTAAATTAAGATTCTGTACATATTTACATTATTACGTTCAGTGTTATTTGAACCAGCCTTATTAAAGACCACAGTGAAACATCTTAAAATCCGTCTCTAAGTCTGGCAATATTCTACGTATTATAATATATAAATACATTGTCATTTGAAGTGGTTTTCATCCCACATTTTAGCCACGAGTTTTTTTGTTGACTATGTGGGTTAGCCATTTGTCGAGTGGTGGATATTTACTCACACCACACACTGACTAACGATTTACCTATTTCCTCTATCCATTTTACTCATCTTTCAATGGACCCAATTACGATGAACACATCAGACTTAATTTTTATATATTTAGTACCGATAAATTGATAAGTCATGTATTGGGGGAAATTAAATTGCCGTTTTACAACAGAGAGGGATGAATAAATCTGCAGTATGTATTGTGTTTATGGTGAAGATCGTGAAATTGAGAAAGATATAGTTAGTAGTACACTACCATGTGTATATTAGCTCTAAAAAATGTGAATTTCCGATAATGTGCTCTAGTTTATGTGTTAAAAAATGTCTCGTGGTTATTTTCAGTTCTTCCCACAGGATGCTTGTACATACAGTTATATCATTTCTAGGAACGTCGTTGCCTTTTGTTTGTTTATGACTCTAAGAACATTTGGTCCCACGGTATTATATTTTTTATTTTATTGGAGGATTCATGAATTTGTTTAGTCATAAATCTATAGTTAAATATTATGGGATCAAAATTTTTAATAAACTCTTCAAGTAAACTTGTCAACAAATGGATTTATTTGTTGTATGAGATG
Source organism: Patella ulyssiponensis (assembly GCA_963678685.1). Taxonomy (NCBI): domain Eukaryota; kingdom Metazoa; phylum Mollusca; class Gastropoda; family Patellidae; genus Patella; species Patella ulyssiponensis. Next base: position 22,448,019 of record OY783230.1, on the reverse strand, counting down.
GGCTTTCTTTTGTTAGAACTATGTAGTTATACCTTTGTGATGGAGAGGGGGTGGCGCCATTTTTTGTTGTTCATGTTTGCATTATGTCATGTTCTTAAGAACATGGCACATGGTGCAAAACGGTTTATCTTATAACAGAAACTTAAGATTTATAATATACTGTACATTATATTTTGATTCGGACTGATTATATAATATACATGCGATATGTAAAGATAGTAGAAAAGTTATTGCGATCTTTTACTAGAGTTTTGGGTATCTCTTTGATATTTTACAATGTGATTTAACACTATATCTAGCTAGTTTTCTGAACCCCCACTTTAGCCACAAATGCCCAAAAGAAACTTTGTAAACCATTTATAATATGAATAAGTAAATAATAACAGTAAATGTAAATACTAACAGTAAATAATAACAGCAAATTAAAATTCTGTGAAATGCTCCATAGTATGTTGTTTGTTTCACAGACCAACAACAATGGTCGTTAGGGTTAGGTTTAAAGACATCTGTGACTGAAACGTTGTTATTAGGGTTGGGATTAAAGACCTATGTGGCCGAAACGTTGTTAGGGTTAGGTTTAAAGAGCTATGTAACCGAAAGTTTGTATATTTACTATTATACAGTCCATGTTTTCCATACAGTTAGTGGAGTTATGATGTTTTACACATTTGTTTGAGTTATCCAACCATACTTAAAGAAGCTAAATCGCTAATATTTGAAACCTTGAAATCGACACAAATGGGTCGCAACGCCATATAGTGATGTAATATGAATGTGTATAAACTGATTTACATTCAATCGTTTACGTTTTCGAATCAGTTACATTCGGCGAAATACGCGAGAAGTCTCAATCGAGTGGCAATCACTAATGTCTGGTTATTCCAGTCTACACCACTCTCCAGATAGGATTATGAAGTCACCGTTGGACAAGAATTGTGGAATCTGTCTACATATCCCCGTTCTTCGAGCCATTTGTTACAAATCGCACTGAAACGCATTCTTATACACGATTCGTGTACCAATGGTAAAATGTTTTTTTTTATCTTAAATATTGGATATCAGAAGCCCATCTTTTCCCGGTAAGATCACAACATGAATGTTGATTTAAATTGACAAATATTTCCTGTTTTAAATGTCGAAGACAGTGAATGACATTGAGTTAAAGACTTAGCTACTTTAGATAATCCATATTATTATAACTCTTAATCAATCTGATTAAAACACAGATCCAATTTCGTTTCGTTTTTTATAGTTCAAAATTTCGTTTTTACTTGTCTTTACTACTCTTGGATCTAGAGAACTTGTTATTTAACTCGTGTCCTGCCTTAAATGAGGGGTCAGCCAATGAAATGGTCTGTCGAATCGACCGTTTGACCTTTTCATGCGCGGAACTCTGGGTAGATATTACCGGCCAAGGACGTCTATACTAACACCAGTGGATAGAAATCAAAACAAAACAAAAGTAGATTTTAAAAAGCATGGCGGTCGCTAATTGGCTAATCGAATGATTGACGTTATCGGGTCAAATGTCCCGTGCTTGATACCTGACGTCATAGAACGTGAGCTCCCACTATAACTTGTTAGATCTACATGAGTGTAGGCCATCGAAAGTATAAAAAACGAAACGAAATATAGATCTATATTTTAATTAGATTGAACTCTTAATATAGTGCACGCGGATAATTGGTTTCGTGAATAGTTTGTATGTCATGATGACTATAGCATACACCCTTCTTTCATAATGCTTGTAAAGATTTAGGTGCGGTTTGTTTACATCTAGACACTGAAAAAAATGTTTGTATTTTGGACAAGCCTCCATGTAACATTTATTGTATTGAACCAATAAAGTTAAATTTTTATATAAGGGAAATACATATACCATCATAACTGTTGCTTAAAAATGAATTATTCAACACTACCTTACAGATATGTTTAGTTACTAAAGAATTTATTTCATAGACACAATAAATTCAGAATATCAAAAATAAACGATATTTATCTCAATAAATTATAAAAAAAAACTTTATGAAAATATGTTTTTTTAGCGTTGTAAATAAATTAGGCTCTAATTAAATAAATTATTAAGAGCTCATATCTCGAATTCCTAGTTTCAACAAAAATAATCCTATTTTTTCGGGTTGTACAGAAGATATCATAGAACACATTACGTAATAAATTCCATTTCATAAATAAATTTGACTATCGATTACAATATATAAATCAATGTGACTACCCATTACAGTACGAAAACCAATGTGACTATCCATTACATACCTAAATACCAGTACATATATTAATGTGAATATCGATTACATAATAAATACTTGTACATATATCAATGTGACTATCGATTACATAATAAATACCAGTACAGAAATCAATGTGACTATCGATTACATAATAAATACCATGTTAGTACACACATCAATGTGACTATCGATTACATAATAAATACCAGTACACACATCAATGTGACTATCGATTACATAATAAATACCAGTACATAAATCAATGTGACTATCGATTACATAATAAATACCAGAACATAATATCAGTTAGATAAATAAATAAATGCTTATTGTTTGAAAACCAGAAGGTAAAAATCATCTAAATCTTATCATAATGGCTGATGCTATTATTGAGTAGATTAGTCAGACAAGAGTGAACTCATCAAAGTAAAATATTGAGATTAGAATGAATAGATTAAGTAAAGTTGAAAAGATAAAGATTTAAATACGAATAATAATTAGATGAAGAGCATGGCAAGATGTTGAAGCGGGTATAGGGGATATCTTGGGATAGGCAAAAAAAACCCAGATTGAAATGAGGATAGAAATATTCATATGAGAGTAAATAAGGATAAACATAAGACAATAATTGAGATGAGACGGTGAACATTGTATTATCAGATTATTATAGATTTTATCAGATTGTATATGGATTGAAACAAAAACATGATTATATGTTTTAGATTAAACAGGTAGACAATAATTTACATTTTAAAGTGAAATAGATAAATATGGTTATATTAATTGGAATAAGTGGGAATACATTTTCAATCATTAGATATACGTGAACTGAATGAGTTACGATTTCTGTGAGCAGATCTAAAGTATCGTTAACAAATCAAGATTATAGTGAAAAAACAGACCACATTTAAATGAACAAATCAAAGTATAGCTAAAAATCAAAGCTAGAGCAAAGTTAATTTAGATAAAAGTGAATACAACACGGACAGAGTAAATTATCAGAGTGAACAATCAGAGTGAACAAATCAAGATAAAACAAATCAGAAGCTTGCTGCTTAAATTGGGTGATGCTTACACGCCTCGAGTGACACTTGGGAGTTTTGACATCATATTTACACAATATCGTATGTACACAATTAATACAATAAGACACGAACTCATAACCGTGAATGAATCAAGGATTGACTGGTTATTAGGTAAAGCTATCGAATATAAATATCGTGCTAAAAACACTGTCTTAGTGTGCACAATATGAGATAAAATCTAAGACTAAGCTTCGTATTTGTTTTTAAACAGAGTGTTGGCCCCAAAGGTTTTTTGTGTTTTTGGCATAATGTCACCCAATATTATACAAAAAAATATGATCGATTTGTACTTATTACTTAAGGGAGTCTGAAACTTTTTTATTTCTACAGTTGCAATAATTCAACTGCCAAGTGTTTATGTTAGAATATACATGGCAATCTGTTTCACTTACGAATTATCTCTGTCACAGATGACTGTCTTCAACACGTGCATTGACTTCGCGCGGCGTCAGTCATTGGCTCAATGTTGACATAACACGTAACTGCTTCGGGCCAAATGATGCCTTTTACTCATTTTAATACCCATTTACACTAAATAGGAAATATTTTTTAACTACAGATACTTCAAACGTCTTTATTTATTTTTCTTATACTTCAAAAAAATGTTTTAGAATTTTTTTTGTCGGAGGACAAAAGTTAATACCGGGGACTCATTAAGTCGCGTCGATGTCATCCTTATCAGTGATTGTAGCGACCAAGCGAATATTCACTGCTGATCAGTGTGTATACATGGGTCGACCCCGGTTGCATTCCAAAGAGATCAAAGTAATTACTTCTCGGTCCACGCAAGGATAAAACCCATTCTAGTTCAGATAACGTTTTTAAAAACAAACCAGCAAAGTGTTTAAAACGGAGCATCAAATGGACATGTAGAATCCCGTGAACTGTGAGCCTAATTTATAGAAATATTAAAGCATATATTTTCACAAACTATGCATCTAATTCAAACATATATTTAATGATTGAACAAAACTGCCATCAAAAAAGCCAAATCTGTCAACATCCAGGAATAAATAGGTACATTTCCGGTTCCTGATTCGTCATCTTGTTTAATCTCATCAAACAATTCTTCGTCAATGGCCGGACCGTCATTACAATAGTGTCCTGAGCAGGAATAGAAACAATAGAACTTGAGATCATCTTCAGTACAACCATCTTCCGGTACCTCATCACCACCACTACATCCGCGATAAAAATATGTCGCTTCACCGGTCTCTGAAATGAAAACGTATTAATATTGAAACGATCCAAATTGTATGTCATTTTATTTTACAGAAACTCTAGGTTTTGCATATTAAGGCGGGTGAAACCAATACGTGTTTCTGCATACCTTAGTAAAATTGGTAATAAGTTGAAGTGGGACTGTTTTGATTTAAAACAATTGAAATAAATAGTCCCCCCCTCCCCACCGCACCCCTGTTCCAATAGTTGGCAAATTTGAGTCCATTAACCCCCAAAGTCATCCCCATTCCTTCAACCCCACATAAAATTCGTTCCGATCGGCATAGTAAAACAGCAGTATTTTAGTTGTAAACCTGTGCCACTCCATCCCGAAATATATCAGGACCAGCCACATAACACAATAAAACGAACATAATTCGAGAAATCCATTACCTAATTTTGAAAAAAGTAATCCAGTCAAGGATGTACTTTTCAACCCACGCTCAGCAAACAAAACCTATCACACTAGACTTAGTGATATTCTGCTGAATTTGGTGACTTAGGTCACACGGTATATTTTTGTGAAAAATGTGAACTGTTGGCTATCTTTATTCGCGGTGTTTAGTTTCAGATTAAGAAAAGACATCTTGGCAAGACAAAAGAAATAATTCTGCCAAAAGGATTTTATTTCGTTGAAATATTCTACAAAATGCAGCCAAAGGGTGCAATATTTGGTTGTTACAAAAAGGCATATTATTCGAGCCAGTCCCGCTATGTAAATAGCGTTAGAATTTCACAAGCTTATTATGTGTTTAGTTTTTATATAGTTAAAAGTTACGGGCTATTCACCGAGCCACACATATAATTACAAGGTAGCGTACAATGGATTCTTGAATACACCTAGAAAACACCAGGATATAGTTAAATAAACAAAAGTACTAGAATAAGGTTACTGTATAAAATGTATGTATACTAGGATAATTTTAACATACAAAAGTACTAGGATACATTCAATATACAAAAACACAGTAATAAGTTGGCAATGTGTGAATATCTATAATAAAAGGTGGTATAATAGTGGGAAGGGGTACTGCATCACACACAAACAATTACACAAAACAAATTGACGGACAGGACCCAGAAATCACAAACGCACATATCACGTTAAGTGAATGGATCCGGCCGATAGCCGTATGCGTCCACTGTGCTCACAAATTAAAACTAACAATAAACAGGAATATATCCCCAAAACATTGTATAATACTAGTACGACCCATTGAAGGAAAATTACCTATACAGTTAACCCTTTCGGCGAAATATGTAAACCAGTGGTTGCGGGGCACGACACACCCGCCACATTTCGCCAGAGATAGATAGAGGACACGTTAAAAAGTGATTTTTTCGTACATTCAGTGGCCATTTCGTACATTCAGTGATCAGGAAGTTATGGTCTGAAATGCGCAGATATCAAAATGGAGGGAGATATTTGGGATTTAAAGATGTAGTTTACGTTTGATCACAATCGGATAAAAAAATGTGACATCTAAAGAGTACAGAACCTTGATATTATTACATACTTTTACACTATTTGCGTACCATTATCTACAATTCGAACTCAACCAGCATTGGGGTGTAGGGGTGATGTATACAAACGTTTATTTTTTAATCGGATCAAAATTATTTCCTCTAGAAGAACCACGAGCTTAAAACGGGGCCATAATTCAGGAAGTTACGATTCCGATATGCGCAAATATCAAAAGAAACCAAGATCTTCAGGTTATAAACATGCATTTCAATTTAAATTTTCTTCAAAATCAGGGTCCCTATTCTTGACTACAAAGTTAGAGCATATGTCCTCATTACCACAAAAACAGAAGATATCTGTTACTTCTAAAAGTTAAGCCCATGGCCTAAGATAAACCTGGAGTGATAATGGTACTCCGACCCCAACTCATTTTTTTTTTTGGGGGGGGGGGGGCATGGAAATATCTAAAAAGGTGATTCGGTAAAATCGTTTAATTCCGTGCCCTACTTTAAGATTTGTAATAGACAGTAATATAATCGTACATTATCGCATATTCATTAAACATACATTATGCAAGAGCTGAATATTGCAGGTCTTTCTTTAGGCCTGAAATGTTATCTGAATTACTAACTAGACATTAATCAAAATATCCAGACCATAATCAGCCCTCGATCGCATCGTTATCCTGAGATTTATGGTGGATTATGACCCGATTTACTGCCTAACTTTCCTTCTCTATTTAATCATTAAATGGATAATCTAGACTGTGCTGTTTACCGTACCTACTTCAGTTATGATGATCGAGGCTAGGCGGTAATTTCATTTACTTAATATTCGGCTCATACTGGATCAATCAAGAATCAGCAAATTACCTTTTCATTATCTAGTTTTTACCTATCATAGCGAGAACTACCAACTTGTTATCTAATCTTCCATAATGTATCTTTAAGTAAAGTGCCTTGTATTATGTTTCCAATTACCAATTGCCACTTGAACGTCTCGCCAAACTTAGTCGCAATGATTGCACTGGTTAACTCTTGGAAACATTCAAATAAGGTTTAACTTTAGTTTACCGAGGATTACGTTTTGAAAGACATGTTTATTGCCCTTACACCGGTAAGGTCAACTATCTAAGAAGTTTTAGAGTGTTCACATACTCTGTTTAGTGCACTTGAGAAAACAATTTGAGAAAATATATCTAAGATAAAAAAAAAAACCTAAACAGGCAGATACAAACATCGCATACCTAGCTATAACTTGCGTCCGTTTTAGCGCAGATTTGAAAGAATTTCGTAACTATAAGTGTATGTTTTAATGACAACAATAGTACCTTACTAGCAAATCAGACAATATTTCACACGCCCCATCATACCGGTTGTGGGCACACCCACCATAATTAAGTATTATGTAACTGGTTGTGGGTGGACAGTATACGAACGGAATTTAAGTTCATAACATTTGAGAATCAAACTATGTATAAGAGCACCTGGTCGTTCTTATAACAGTTCAAAAATAGACAATGAGAAATGAATATATTAACATTTCATTCAAATTACGTTATTCTGAGCGAAGTTATTCTGAAGATTTAGCGTAGATTGTTTTTTAACCCAGCATCAGTAGGCCTACTTGCGAATAGAATCCGACAAGCTAGGCTTGTCACTTGCATACATGTCTAAAAATAGTTTATATAACATTTGAAGCCCAAAATAAAGATCATGCCCGTAGTGAGCGGGGGGGGGGGGCAGCCGCCCCCCCTGGAAAATTTCGGCGCCCTTTGCCCATTGGAAAAAATCGGCCTTTCAATGGGCGCCAAAGGACGCAATCCGAGTCCAACAACCAACGTCTCCATATTAGTATGGGCTACACATAAAGCCGAGTGACATTGGTTGGGTGCCCATGACGAGATTGGCGCCCAACCAATGCCACTTGGCTTTATGGACGCCTCGCCCATCATTTCGTTATGTATGAGGCACTCCCCAAATGGCGAGGCGCCTCATAATGACCCACACAATGAACACCACAACTGATGGGGCGCCCAAAACGGCGTGATTTGTGGGGGTGTCTTATCCCGGAAGGGCGCCCATAATGACATGATTGGTGGGGCACCTTTCAATATTGAGCCGCACATAGTGCATAATGCCGAATCAGATTGGTTGGGCGCTGATCAATGGGGCGGGGGGGGGGCAAAACGACATGATTTGTGGGGTACCTCACCCCAGAGGGTCGCCCACAGTGTCGAGATCATGGGCGCCCGTAATACAATGCTAGTGAGATTGGTTAAGCGCCGACGAATGAATTGGGCGCCCAAAACGGCGTGATGATTTTCTAAATTCAAAAGGCATTATTTTGATTTGTGGTGTGCCTCATCTCGGAGGGGCGCCCATAATGCCGAGATCATGGATCCCCATAATATAATGCTAGTGAGATTGGCTACGCGCCCACGAATGAATTGGGCGCCCAAAACGGCGTGATAATCTTCTAAATTCGAACAGCATGATTTGTGAGTTGCTTCATCCCGGAGGGGCGCCCATAATGACGAGATCATGGGAGCCCATAATATAATGCTAGCGAGATTAGTTAGGCGCCAACGAATGTATTGGGCGCCCAAAACGGCGCGATAATCTTCAAAATTCAAACAAGTCGCACTCTAACCCGATTCCAAACTATTCATTTTTCTCACAAATTATTTTATCAAAATATCATAATACGCCAATATCGCAAATTCAGCTTCAAAATTGAATTTTTTTTTTTGATTTCATCTGGTTTGGGCAAAATAAAGTGCCCGAAATCTAATAAAACACTAATTTTACTTTTCTTTTCATTGAATACTGCGAATTTGTACTAAATGGTTTGAAACATTTTGTCGTAAGACACTCTCCTTTTTTGCCACATTTTTAGGACATCGATTATTTTTGAAAGCAGCTGCAATAGTCCGATTGGATGGTTGGATTTAGCTCGGCATAGAGTGGGATTTTGGTTACAAAACGATTCGAAAATTGAAATTTTATTTACTCTTGAGTTAGAATAGCAGAAAAAACCGCATATGCGGCGGTTGTTTGGGATTCGGGTAAGCCACCATTTTCCTGATGCAATGGCCCAAGAAATCCCTCTCTGGCCATGGCTGGCTAGCGACATGATAGCCCTTCATTTAACGTGGGGTCGTCCCTAAAACTTTCGACAGTAATTTAATGTATTGTATCCGTTTAGATAGCCCAGTTTGTCACGCAATCCATTTTTCTGCAACATTCTGCTATGCACTGGTTAATTGGCTATAATAAAATCGTGAGCCATAACGTAACGTTATATAAACATATTTGACCCAATAGTTAGCTATTGGTTGTTAATCCGACTATTGATCAGTGATAATTTGGAATAGAAATTTGCTTCCACTACAGCAGTCTTAAGTGGGATTAGCTCTAATCAAGCGAAACACCAAGAGGAGTATGGTACGCCACCTAAGGTAGACTATATAGCAACTCGTGTAAGTTTCTGTATTCACGGGCTGGAAGAGGAGGAAAACACAATAATTGCGGCAGTCGGCATTTGCCCCGACGACCCCGTCTCTGGAATATAAACGATTGATTTGAATTCGACTCAGCCACCTAAGTTCGGCTATATAAGACTGCCTTCTGTATTCGGGGACTGGAATAGCAAGAAAACGCGTTTGAGATCGTCAAATTTTCCAAGTTTACGGTGGGGGGCGTCCTTAAACGTCTGTAATTTGTTCGGGCATTTCAGGTTCTGCCTCATCGAGCCCGTGCGCCTATGGAGAACACCCTATAGACCGTTCGCCGTGGACCGTCACGTGTAGGTAATTGGCGCTCACAGAAGCCTTTGCCCCCTAACAATTTTAGGCAAGCTACGGGCCTGAAGACCCACATTGAGCCGATCTAGCTCGTACACACATTTCGTCACTTTAATAGCAATGAATGTGGTTATACTCACCTTTAGAATAATGACTGGACTCAGTGCATTTATTAGGACATCTCATTCTCCAGTCACCGACGGTCCAATTTTTAGGGTAGGTTACACAGTTATAACCACTCTTTAAGGCATTGAAGTTGTAGGCACAGGAATAACACATCTGTCGACCAACTGAAAAAATAATAATGGAACAAGCCTTATGGAACACTATTTACATCATTTAAGAGGGTGGAGATCGAGTGATCTGTTATTGAGTCAATTGTCGTGATTTCCAACACAAGGGTATGGTCGCCAGCCCAACTTCATGGGGTTTCTCCGAGTCCTCCGGTACTACCCACTGCTACAGAGGTACAACTGTTTGTTAGCTTTGAGGCGTTCTAGAAAGAGTGACTATATTATTATTCTACAGTGTTAAAGACAGGGAAGGGAGATGGGGTTTAACGTCCACTCGACAGAAGCTACGTCCTTTGTGGGATTAAAGTATGGTTCAGTTGCTTTTTGGTTTTTGAATAATTCGCTTGCGCGTTTGAGTCTTTAGCAGTGGGAGGAAATCGGAGAACCCGGGAAAACCCCACGTGGTTGGACAGGCCACCCTACTTCTTGTCACATACACTTGAAATCGATTATCGAAATCATGTCAATTGGCTCTATGATACAACGCCCACGCGCTAACCATTCGGCCAACCCGACTCTACATCGAAACTTCAAAAAGATGCTTTCATATTTTAATGTTTACTTCAAAATAGCTTACAATAAAAGATCTCTTGACTTCAGAGACGTGTGGAAAATACTGATACTTGCTAGGACAATATAAAACAACCACTAAATATTGCTTAAAGAAATTCCTATCTCCGTGCGAAAGGGTCGCCTCACACATAACAATATTGACTACATACTCACACAATACGAAAACAGCTGTAAAGGCAATTGAAATAGAGAGGACGAGAGATGGGGTTTAACGTCCACTCGACACAAACTAGGTCATTTCGGGACTAACATGTGGTTCAATTTCATTTCAATAATTCGCTTGTGCGTGGGGGTCATTAGCAGAGTGTGTGGGGGGGGACCGGAGGGCCCAGAGAAAACCCACGAGGTTGGACAGGCGACACTTCTCCTTGTCGGGAACCGAAACCGCGCCAGTTGTCTGAATAACAGACTTTATGATTCAGCGCGCACGGGCTCACCATTCGACCATCCAACCCCCTCAGTTGAAATAAGTATGGACCAAAAACCAAGAATAACGAACTTGAATTGGCGGTGCGTTGGCTTTTTTTAGAAGAACCCCGGCAGAAATAATAGTAAAATGAATGGCGCTTGCCGTGGAACCCAGTTTAGCACCCAAATGATACGGTGTTCTGGCCTTTTTAACATTAATTAAGCTTTAGTGACTTTAACTGTGTGGTAAATTATTAACGGGAAAGCGACTGGATTCTAATTCGATTTCAAAAGGGCAGTGGCGGCGCCAAGGGGGGGCAAGGGGGGGCATTTGCCCCCCCAAAAATCTTGCCTGCCCTCTGTTTGCCCCCCCAATAATTTTCGGGAAAAAAATGTCTGAAATGCTACCTGGCTGCATTCTATTTTACAAAATATAGTGGCGAAAATATTCATTCACTTTGAGTCACTCTTACTCCGCCCGCTCGACACTTTCTTCTCTGATCGGATAAACTAGTGATTTGGCGACAGGCGGTATCTGTATCTGTATCTCGACGATCAATGCCTGAAATACTGCCAGACTGCATTTCGGGCCGTCTACTTTTCAAATTTTCGTTGAAGTTCGCAAGTCCGTTTATTTCACAAAATATAGTGGCGAAAATATTCATTCACTTTGAGTCAATCACTCCGCCCGTTTGTCACTTTCTTCTCTGGTCGGATAAACTAGTAATTTGGCGACAGGCGGTATCTTGATCTCGACGATCAATGCCTGAAATACTGCCAGACTGCATTTCGGGCAGTCTACTTTTCAAATTATTGGGGACTTCATTGAGTTTCATGTGACACTTTCCTCCCTATAGGGTCGGAAAGACTAGTGATCAGGCCAGAGGTGACATCCGATCAGCTCTTTTTATCCCTACGATCGGTGCCTGAATACTGTCAGGCAGCATTTCCAACAGTCTATTTTTCAAAATTTTCTTGGGGAGGTCCCCAAAACCCCCACAAGGACTCGCTACTTTAGCGCACACAAAGGTACTTCGTTGATGTTCGCAAGTCCGTTCGTTTGCCATTTTGGTCTCTGATCGTATAAACTAGTGATCAGGCTACGGACAGTATGTGGTCAGATTTTTTTATCTCGACGATCGGTGCCTGACTGAATACGCTGTCAGAGAGCATTTCCGAAAGTCTATTTTTCAAAATTTTCTGGGGAGGTCCCCTATACCCTCCATAAATACTCCCGACATTGGCGCTCGAGAGTGGGATTCGTTGAGTCCGTTCATTTGACACTTTACTTCAACGGTCATTGCCTGAAATACTGCCAGGCTGCATTTCTGGCAGCCTGTTTTTCAAAATTTTCTGGGGGAGACCCCCCCCCCCTTAATTGATACTCGTGCCTTTGCCCCCTTAACCTTGGACTTTGCCCCAGCTTTGCCCCTCCAACCACCGACGGCTGGCGCCGCCACTGAACGTATCAGAGGTAGCTCATATGGGGCTTTTTATTAAAATGTTATCTAGTTGTTTGACGTGAATGTAACGTGTACGCAATACCGTACAGCAAATGGTCTTTTGACAATTGAAATTCGACGATTAGTTTAGGCGAAACCGTTGTTATCCTGGAGTATGCCCCCGTTTAGTGTCTCTCATCAGACCATAGTGAACACAAATTACCAACATCACCTTTGGATCTAGAACGTATTGACCTTATTGTGACTTATTAAAGATACATTATGTAAAATAAAGGTTCTACAGCTCATATTATTAAATTTTCAAACTAGATAATAAAAAATATAAATATTGAATGTTTGAACCAAATTCCTTTATCCTGGGCGAAGTTATGATTGTTTGAAGTAAAGGGTAGTCTTGACTATCATTGCTACCACTGTTGCGATAATAAACAATGTTCCGATTATCTTTTTTCAAATTAAATTAAAAAAAGACCTGCAATGACCTGGCCTGTCTTCCATTAACCCAGGTTAGGTGCATAAGAGTAGGACGTTAAAACCCATTTTATTTCAATTTTCACAAACTAGAAAGCAATAGCCTCGTGTTACTTATATACCATAACCAATAAATAACATAAAATTTGATTTGAAAAATAACATAAAATTGAGTATAGATCAATCACGTTTCGACGTGGGGTTTTTTTTTTCATTGTTGTTTTTGCTCCTGTGCATCGTCTATTTTCTTGATTTTTGTTAGAAATATTTTTTTTTGAAAAGTAATTGCATTGATGATCATAGCACTTTAAGACCTACTTACTTGCAACACTTAAAAAACTCATCAGGGTTATAATTCCAACACACACTAAATGTTTAATATCCATTGCAGCAGATCACCAGGACGATATTTAAGGCACTTTCGTTTTATTTTATTTTCTTACTCCAAATTAAATTTACATTACTGAAGAGTGCACCCTCGATAAGTCACGGTTAACAAAATCAACATGAATTGACTACCTCATATACAATTACACATGTGAAAACAGATAAATTTCTCTGAAGGTGATAGTTTTAAAAAGTTTGATATTCATCGTCACGAACTGACTCCGAATCAAACTGCCACTGTTTCGTAACATAGATGTTACTGGTTATTTAAATGATGAAATCGAGTAAGCTTTTTAAAGTTCAGACTTGAATCGCATAGAAGTGAGTCATTCAACACTAAAAGCCAAATTTAAACTAAAACTTGAAAACTTTCCATATGGCTATGTTCCTCTTTTAATAAAGACTGTCTAACTCTTCCCTTGGAACATCCTCGCTTGATGTTAACACGCGAGCTTTGTGTTGGAGATTTAACATAATCCTTGGCTAACCCCCTCTGCTAATCCTCATTTGGATATTTCTGTCAATAATCCATCGTTAAATACGCCTCATTCATCTAAACAAAAACCTTCGTTTGTTTACTGCCCTTGTTTACTCGGCCCACTATGGTTGTGATTTCCGAGGTATTTTCCGTCAACTGTTGCCAGATGAACACAAGCATTGGCTTTTGTGCATGCAAAAAGCAAGTTTTAAACAAAACCAAGGCGTTGATCGATTTGAAAGATGCTAAAGTTTTCGAACATGCGTCCAAAAGTTCCGAAAGTCACGTAAAGGAAACAGTAACTAAATAGTTTGTCTGATTACTTCTTTTTTTAAAAAAAAAATGAAAGTCGTGGATTACTCATTGTTTAATCTCCAATATGAAGGGTGTCGTGAGTGTTTCGTTACGGATGTTAAATCAAGAAAGAAATTTAATAGATAAACATGACATTTGCACCTTAAAAGAACATTTATTTTTCCCTTTGTTTTATATTTAGCCGGGATTTCATGCACAATATCAGTTGTTTGATCCGGTTGTAAAGTGGAAATAAATATTGATGTTTGGGAAATCAACTAAAGATTATGATGAATCCCCTTTACGCCCGCCCCTATCGTTAGTGATAATAGAGATAAACTTAAGAGCTGTGTTTTGGAAGGGGTTCGTCTGTCAGGGATGGGTCAAGACGAAATTGCAGAAGTGTTTATGTCGAGATTTCTCAATGATTTTCTTGTGCTACGTTCCTACTGTCGAGCGATGCGTTACGATAGGATTGCCCCTATTGTATGGAAGCGTATAGGGGTCAATAGCGCGATAGATGCCGTAATATTATGTTGGTAATATGTCAACATATTGTGATTTTTCTGATGATTTTATCTCTGAAAAGTCAATTTTTGCCGAGTTAATTGAGTCAACACGCTATGTTATATGTCCCCAATTCGTAAGATATTGCTATTCTGAAGCTTTCTCGACATATTCCATTTCGCTGTAATATGTCGATGTGTTCGCGAAATGTCGTATTGCTCTATGTCGACTTGTGCATTTAAAACGAAATGAGGACATGCAAAATAGCGAGTGATTCAATTAACTCGGCAAAAATTGTCTTGTCAGAGATAAAATCATCAGAAAAATCACAATATGTTGATATTATTACCAACTTAATATTGCGGTACCTATCGCACTATTGACCCCTATACGCTTCCATACTATTGAGTCCGCGATCTGGTACGCGCAGAAAAGTTCGGATACGTTTCGATACGATGAACACGATTGCTGCGACTGATCACAAAATACGATATGACCTGATAGAGTCACTACAATTACACTCCTAAATTAAAACGGCGATTTTAGTCGTGGTGCGAATCGTGATAGTGGGAACCTACCGTTACTGCGATCTTGTATTTTATACAACGATCAGAAATAGGATCATTTACTTTCTAAAACACACACACACGACCTTGATACGAGTTGTTTATTGTGAGATGTGTACAAAATAATAGACCAATGTGTCATACAAACATCTGGTACGGTATGTTTTCGACATTTGGAAAGGTAATTCTACACATCCAGATAGTATAAATAAAATGAAACCAAGTACGAATAATTATAACCATTAAACGAAATACGAAGTCCTAAAAAAACTGTATAGGCAAAATAGTGTAATCAGCAAATCGACTGTTCGCCGTGTACAAAATACACGACAAACAGTGGTTACAGTTAAGATATTATGGCGAGAATTCTAAAATAAAAATCAGTATTGAGCAGATATCCGTTCCCAAATCAGAACTTGAATGGCGTTCTAATCAAGGTCAATGAATTATATTGTCGAATGTTTTCTTGAACATGTCTATAAGTGGTCAAGTGTGTTAATTATAGTCATGGGTTTGGACATATCTTCTCAAAGATTTGAAGGTATAGATAGTTTTTTTTCAGTTGACTGAAAAAGAAACAAAATATGATTTTCTTAACGTTTGAATTGGATGACGTTTAATTCAGCCTCATATGTTTTGATACGGGAGGAAAACAACCGACCACACATTGTTTCTGCAAACGCATTTATTTCCTGTAGGTCAAACCAATATCCTGCTTTCGTATCATTAAAAACAACTTTATTTTGAAACACGCTGACTTTAAAATATCGAGTACACGCTACTGTTAAATTATATTTGAAGAATAAACACCGGCACAAGATCAATATGCCAAGTATGTTAAGATTTTCCAAGTTTCTTGATAAAAACACATTAAATAAATATCCACGTCATTGATCTGTTTAAGCAGGAAAACAGTTGATGATTATTTAAGAGTTTTAACAATGACGATGATTTTACTTCTTCAAATTTAGTAATTGGTAATTTTCATTCATCTGCGATGTTGTGGCTATGCTGTCACATTTCCATTATGGTTTGTGCTTTGAAAGCTCCTTTTTGTTTTCTGAGACTCGTAAGAGGGATTGATCATGACATTAAACAACCGGTAAAACTATGAATGTAAGAAGTATAATATTAAAAAAAAAACCATCACGAATGTTCAAAATAAAAGTAAAATATAAATTGATACTGACAATGGTTGTTAGAAATTAGGACAGTTATAAAATATAGATGATTGATCTATAAGACTTCTTTTAAAATTTGATAATTAAAGTAGCTATGTCTCTAACTTAATATCAATCCAAAGTCTTACACGTTGAAAACACGAACTATTTTTGTCAATTCAAATCAACATTGATGTTGTTATCTTACCTTGAAAAGGTAGGCTTCTGAAATCCAATATTTAAGACAAAAATAAACATTTTACCATTGGTACACGAATCGTGTACCATAGTGCGTTTCAGCATCATTTGTAACAACTGACCAGAAAGAACGAGGCTAGCCATATTCCACAACTCACGTTAAAAGGCGACACCATAACGTATCTGGAGAGCATGTGTAATAATAATAATAATAATTTAATAATTTATTGATTATATTCAATCACATATGAATCTCGATGGACTTTACAGAGTAAAATACAAATAAAATGCAAAAATATACAAGATAAGACATATAAATAACATTATAAAGTTAAGAAAAGTGCTACAATATAAGAGATTTTAAAAAATGATTTACAATATTGAATAAATACTTAAAAGTTAAAAACTTACTGAGTAATATTCTTTAAAAAGTAAGGTCTTTAGGGCTCTTTTAAAAGAAGTTAAAGTGTCTATTGTGCGAATGTTAGGTGGCAGGTCATTCCAAAGAGTGGGTGCAATAGACTGGAGTAACGAGACATTAGCTATTTCTATTCGGTTGAGACTCATGCCGTATTTCACTGGACTTAACTTATTTGAAATTAAAGTCAAAACGGAAACAATTGAATGTAAATCAGTTCATATAAAATCAGATTACATTATTTTATGCGTTGCGAGTCATTTGGGTCATTTTCTAGGTCCCAAATATTAGCGATTTAGCTCATTTAAATGTTACTTGGAATGGATATGGAAGTCTATTCCATAGTTTTGAAGCAACAATCTCAAATGCTCTTCCACCACAAGATTGTCATTATCCTTCTCAAAAAGAAACTGATCATTTGAAGAACACAAGTCATGACAGGGCTGATAAAAACATCGGAATGGTTACACGCGACAAGGTGATTCAGACATTACAAAATTAATAATACAATCGTCTATTCAATTATAAAAACTATTGGTAGCAAGTGTTATTTATACGAGACTGTAGTTATCTATAAAAAAAACTATTGGTAACAAGTGTAATTTATACAAGACTGCTGTTATTTGATCTGTATAATATGTTCCAGTTATCAGCCCAGCTGTAGATTTTGCAATAGAATCTTAACCAGCGAACCGGGGTCTCTGCTATGCCAATTGCTAGCGTATTTAGCTAATGTGTGGAAGATAATAAGGTAAAACCAAAGTTAACAAAATATGCATGTTGATATCATTCGCCATGGGCAAGTAAGAATCAAATATTACACCCATGCTTCCTGTAGTCAATAGATAAAATTGAGAATAACTAGGCCAATGGCTAGATTTTCCCGTCTTTTACATAATCTAAGGGAGGTAACTAGCCCATGAAATTAATTTAAGAATAGCCATTACAGAAAAATCTATTTGCATTGCCTGTTCAATATTTATTAAACCTAATTCGTAGTCACGATTCATGTTTGCTAATAACAATCGGGGGTTCTCTCTTACGCTCACAATTTGTTTCCCCAGTCTCTTATTACAAGTAAAACAGGGGAACATTTAAAATGTATACTTGTAAATTCAACCAATAACTCAGCAATATTTGCCTGGGGAATGTAACAGATTTGAAAATTTGAGTGAAATGGTTTTCCTGTTCATATGAAAAATGACGCCATAGAACAAATGTTAACAAAAAAATCCATGGAATTTCAAACACTGTACAAGGTTGACTTGAAACCATTTCAACTTTATGGGTAGGAGGAAGCACGTGCAAGTAAAAAGGGAGATAATCGATAACTAAACGTCAAACATATTATTGATTGTTTGTTGATAAACAGTAAAATATTGTCACGATGTTCTCTAGCTCACGTTCTAGTGTTTATATAACCCCGGAATACCGTGTTTATAAATCCGTATCAATATACTACGACACTGGTCCACTACAAACTAAATAAACCGTAATTTAGAACAAGGACTGAACCCTCTTAACGGCCAGTTGTTGATTGTCTTGTCTCGACATCCTTGTATTTTGCTATTTCTAAGGTGATAACACGAATTTGTTCTTAACTTAAAAAGCCAATGTTGAATCTTGGAACATAATCCGGAACGGTGAACCCTATACCCGAAATGAAATGGGGTATTAAACGTCTTGATTGGTTTGCTCCAATCGGGCTAATGAAGCCAAGCAGTGTGCGAATGGGGAAAATTCGTCCCCTGCAGTAGCTGGGGTCTTTTACGTGTACGCCAAAGTGTACACAGGACCCTAGTTTGTTTGCTCGTACCACTGAAATGTTGTTTAGCCGAACTCTTTAATAGTTAGTTTGGCCAGTCAGTTGGTAAAAATTCGAAATCGTTGGTTTTATCGTCAGCATTATTGTTTCTGTGGCATCAGTATCCACGGTGCACTATTCAGGTTATTCTTACTCTCTATGTTTATACTATTTCCCAGTGTTGCCTAATGAATATAAGATGTAATATTTATAATCTTATTCTGAGTCACATTTGTTATACGTTGGCTGGGGTGAATATCCTACTACTGTCCGAAAATTTCAAATTAGGCCCAACGTAGCAAATTGTGCTTGGCTGTACATGTATCATCTTTACTGAAATTGTACGCCTATCGATCACCCGGTTCTCCAAAGTATCCACGTGCCCCATAAAGTCATCTGCAACTTTATTTGAGACTCACGATTTTTTAGGATGAAGGGGAGCAACAAGTAAGAAAACCAAATATTTTTTGGTTTTATATGGTGCATTTAATGGGTGGATAAGTAGAGCCTAGTGGACTTTGCATCCACACAGATAAGCCTCTCTAACTTTGTTTCCACACGGGTAAGTCCTCTTATAAACTCAAAATGGGTATATCAGTTTACTATTGAAGTTACTTACAATAAATTAAGAAACCTTATTGCATGTTCCATGTTAGATCGCGAAACAAGGTAGAACTTTTCTCTGGCCTCTTCAATATCAAAGTTAATGTTGCGGTCGCGAACCGTTTTAGTGGCACAAGCGTTTTAGTCGCATATCGCACTAACTGATACACATACTCTCTTCACGTTTATCGTATAATTTAACACAGTTTATGGCAATTGCCACTGTCAGTAGTATTTGTAATTACGAGTTCATCGGGACATGAATTCTAAATAAACACTAAATTTAGGATTATTCAGTGATAGCACATCGTCGATAAGAGATACAAGCTGATGTCCCTCGCCACAATTCCAAAATAAGTCTCTAACTTAAAATATCCAACGTCTTCGATATTGAAAACACGAATTATTTGTCAATATAAATCAACATTGTTGCTGTCATCTTACCGGGAAGAGATTGGCTTTTGATATCAATATATAAGTCAAAATAAACATTTTACCATTGGTACAGTAATCGTGTACCATGTGTTCCAGTGCCATTTGTAACAAGGGACTCGACGGATGAGGCTAGACATATTTCACAAGTCAAGTCAAACGAGGGCTTTATATTCTTATCTGGAGAGCATGCTCAATAAATATTATCGGTGTCAATTTCTAGGTCCCAAATATTAGCGATTTAGCTCCTTTAAACATTCTACCTCAATTAAAAGCAGAGTTGTTACGTTCCAGTCTTGACCCATCAAATTGCCTATCGTTCCGTAGCCTACGCAGAAATAACGCACCGTCGAACTTAATCAAGTTAATGATATAACGAATCTATGTTCGAAGTTTCATTGCTCTCACTTCATTACAACTAAAGTTATTGAGCACCAAAACATCAACAAATCATATCGCTTATCTCTGCTTTCAAGCAGACGCTGTTCATCATTGAACTCAGTCAAGGCATCCACCTAATGAACGTCCAATTTAATTGCTTATCGTTCTGATTACCGCCAGTAGAAAATGTTCATTATCGAACTTGGTCAAGGTATTGATGTAATGAAACTATTCACCAAGTTTAGTCACTATCACTTAATTAGAACTCAAATTATCGTGTTCCAAAGCATCAACCAATGAAATCCCTGCTTACCCTATGGATAATATTGAGATAGAGGTGTAGCCCCTTTTTAACCTTTTAGAAATTATAAATTAAAATTCATTTTCAACAATTATTTTGATTAAAATATTATTTATTTTACGACAAATTATTCTGGCTTGTATGTATTTATGATCCATTTAGAGAGATACATTTCCACGGGGGTATTTATCAGGTGGTTATTTCGAATAAAAGTAGAGACACGCAATCTTATACTAGAAAAATAAATACTGGATTCCATGAAAATCATCCATGGAGCGTGCACTGGACAAAAATATAAGGGTTTCACTAATGGGACTGCCTGCTTAAGTGAAGTTAAAGATTACACGCGCAGATTGTCTGGCAACTTTTCACTAGAGAGTGCTTAATTTAATATGTTGATCATGGTCACTTGACTCTCATGCCCATAACGACGGTCGCTTTGTTAGTAACGGGGGGGGGGGGTGAACTTAAATGCCCGTTTGTTCATTATGTTTTAGGTTGATAAACATGATTCATCGACTTTAATATTCAACGAATGTTCTTACGTTGCTGTATTTCCTCGAGAATACAATGTTTTGAGAGGGATTTGGAACAAAGCTTTGAAAACTTAATTAGCTTGAATGTTTTTAGTCCAAATATATCATCAAATCATCCAGTTTGTACATCGGAAGACATTTTTAAATCTCGTCCTCACATCCGCATGTAAAGTCGATGTGAGAACATGTAAATGTTATGGTGTTCGGTGACCAATTTAAAAATCGTAGATCACACAGAATAGGGGAGACTACTCTTAAAGGTTGGCTGCCCAGACATACAGGGTGTGGATAGATATGTCATAGATTTCCACGAAAACGATTCTGTTGGAGATAAAACATATATTTTTACATATAAACTAATTGATAAGAAAATAAAATAGAAGATACACCAGATAAAGCGCTATAAATTTAAAAATCAGATTCATCAACAATTCTGAATAGGCTAAATAGAGCAAGTTCACCTTGATGTTGATAAATACATGTACGTAAGACTATATGAAATAAGATATTTTTATGATATGATTCAACTATACAAGACAGCATTTTACGTCTGATGTCGACCTGAATAAATTATGATTTTTCTCTCGATTTGATTTGTTTATTTTTTGCAATGTCTATTTTCTATCTTGTCCGCAGGTTTATCTTTAAGATTTTGAATTTGCGTGTAGTGCGATCCTGTTGTACCTACTATTATTGTCATTAAAACAACTATGGGTGGTTAAAAGTGTGTACCTAGTTAGAATTTTCTACACCAAGTCTACTGCATTCAGATATTTAAAGCGCGTTAACAATATATTCATGTAAGAGAAACTACATCACTTCTGGGTTAACATATCGTAGGCTACAATTCATATTTACAAAACTATGGTTTATCCCAACTACAGGGTACATCATGTTTTGGAGACTACCGAGTATGTCATGTCTGAACTACGTCATGGCTTAAAGAATGATTATTTAGAGGGACTCTATCTGAATACAGGATACACCATGGTTTAGAGTCTCAGTGTCATGGTTTAGAGTCAGACTCTACCCGAACTACAGTTTAGATGCCCCCGACCCGTCCTGGTAGCTGTGTTTGGGGAATTTTAAAAGAAATTATTTATTATCCCACCACTGAAGGACACTGATTACGGGATATCGCTCTCCGATAATTCCTGAAGAACGCCGTATTGAATTATGTTAATTACGTCATTTTTTCCTTGGCCGAATTCGGCCAATTTTGAGTATGAATTTGTCTGACATTTTTATCATTGAACCAAACAGCATTGGTTTCTTTGGCAATTTGTTTAGGGTAAATTGTAGCCCGTAAACGTTACCCCAAGAAAAAGATAAAACTTTTTGTTAAGTAAAACAATAGACTGTATACCGTATACGATCCATGGTAAAGCTATTTGACGCCATGACGTCATAGTTTTTATGGCGTGTTGGGACCCACAATGGCGCCTGTAAATGAGTTGTCGTAACTTTCCCTATACAGGGCTTTGGTATAGCCCAAAGCCGTATATAGATAAAGTTGCGACTACTGTGAAGCCAGAAAATTCACGTGACGTCATGAAAATATGACGCTATGTGTAAAAAGACGCCATCTTGGGTCCCAAGTACCTACGCACTATCTAACGTGGCTGAGTAATGACTACCTGATGGATATTCCATACAACATTGCCCTAGAGGTTCACGTGGGGGAGGTGAAGCACTTATATTTAAATTATCTATTAAGTGTAAGAAAATTCCTCAAGAACGCTTTGATTCTTTTGAAATCTTGGATTGTTCTCTACAGTTTTCTTCAAGGGAAACTAGGATAATTACAATTTATCGCCCGCCCAATAACAGATTGTGTCAAAGGTTTATGGAAGAATTTGGATTATTTCTGGACCAGTTAAATGTGACTAAGTGTTGCACTATTATTTGGGGAGATTTTAATTTTCATGTTGATGATTCTAATGACCCTGCCGCGGTTGACTTTTGTGAAATGTTGAATAATAGATCTCTAACACAACATGTTTCTTCTTCTACCCATAATGGTGGACATATTCTCGATCTTGTTATAACTAATCCATGTGATATTAAACTGGATAATCTCTCTGTCTCTGACAAATTAATATCTGATCATTTCCCGGCAAGTTTTAATCTAAAGATCCAGAAACCACAACCAACAAGAAAGACTGTAATATATCGAAGGTTTAAATCACTTGACATTACTAAATTTAAAGCGGAAATAGTCAACTCGGACTTCAATGACATTCAACATATTCAAGATGTACAAGAGAAGGCAACCCAATACCACTCTAAACTTGCTGAAATTTTGGACTCACTTGTGCCTCTTCAAACAAAAACATTTACCATTCGTCCTGATACGCAGTGGTTTAATGAGCCAAAAGGGATCGTAATAAGGCCGAACATCTATGGCGTAAAACAAATCTACATGTCCATAAACAGATTTATAAATCTTTAAAAAACAATGTGAATAAATTAATTGAAGACACTAAAATTAAATTTTACTCTGATAAAATAGAAAATGGCGAAAACAGACAAAAAGACCTGTATAAAGTTGTTAATTCCCTTTTGGATTATAATGCAGAGCGAACTATTCTCCCGGATAATGATAATGATGCTGAACTTGCGAATTTATTCTCTGATTTCTTTCAAATAAAAATACAGAAAATACGAACTGAACTTGATGATTTAAATAAAACTATTGACTTTAACGCTCATGATTTTGATAAGTTAGAAAACTCTGTTTATTTAGAAAAATTTAATTTGGTTAGTGAATCTTTTGTTTTAAAGTTAATTAAATCGTCTGCTCCTAAATCTTGTTCATTAGATCCTATTCCGACTCCTGTTCTTAAGGACTGTCTAGACGAAGTTATTCCAGTTTTCACTAATATTATTAATTCTTGTATATCATCCTCTACTGCTCCCAACATTTTCAAGCAAGCTTATGTTACCCCTTTAATTAAAAAGTCTACACTGGATCCTAATATTTTTAAAAATTACAGACCTGTCTCTAACTTAAGTTTTATTTCTAAAATATTAGAGAAATGTATTGCTTCTCAGATAAAGGCCCATCTAGATGATAACTGTTTGTATGAACCATTTCAAAGTGCTTATAAACAATTTCACAGCACCGAAACAGCCTTAACCCGGGTTTCAAATGATATTTTGATGGAAATTGATAATAGAAAATGTACATTTTTAATTTTATTGGATCTATCTGCTGCTTTCGACACAGTGGACCATTCCATTCTTCTACGTAGACTACAGTTTAAATTCGGTATTTGTGGCTCCGCATTAAATCTTTTAGGAAGCTATCTTGTGGGTAGAAAACAGCGTATTTTAGTTAATTGTAAATCGTCTTCTGAATCTGTTTTGTCATCTGGGGTTCCCCAGGGTTCAGTTCTTGGACCGATTTTATTTACCCTCTATACGTCGCCGTTAGGTGATATTGTTAGAAAATATGGTCTCAGCTTTCACTTGTATGCCGATGATACTCAATTATATATTTCATTTAAACCTAATTGTCCATCCTCTTTCAATTTATCAAAACTGCAACTTGAGAACTGTATTAGTGAAATTAGAAAATGGATGTCAAAGAACTTTCTAAAATTAAATGATGATAAAACTGAATATTTGTTATTAGGCTCAAGACATCACTTCAGGAAATTTGCAGATGATAATCCCCCTGTTGTAATAGGTAATTGTGATATATTTTCATCTGATTCTGCTCGTAATATTGGCGCAATCTTTGATAGTTCTATGCTTATGGGAGCTCAAGTAAATAATATTTGTAAATTGTGCTATTTTAATATTAGAAATATAGGTAAAATACGTAAATTTGTAACTGAAGAGGCCACTAAGTCACTTGTTAATTCTCTTGTCACTTCTCGATTAGATAACTTTAATTCACTTTTAGTTGGTTTACCGTTAAAGCTTATAGATAAATTACAAAAAGTACAGAATACTGCTGCTAAACTTGTTACTTTAACTAAAAAATGTGACCGCATAACTCCTGTTTTATACAATTTACACTGGTTACCTGTTAAATATCGTATTGATTTTAAGATTTTGTTGCTTACTTTTAAATGCTTAAATAATCTAGCTCCTGTTTACCTCTCAGATCTTTTAGAACTTTATACACCCGGCCGAACATTACGTACGTCAGATAAACTACTTTTAAAGCCTAAAACTATTCAACTAGTCTCTTATGGTCAGCGCTCTTTTAGTTATCAAGCACCTGTTTTATGGAATAATCTACCATTTAGTTTAAGATGTTGTACATCTCTATATTCTTTTAAAAAACAACTTAAAACACATTTATTTAATCGGGCTTTTAACTGACTCTGTATGCAATCGTTAACATCTTGTTGTTTATTTATGATTACATTGTCACTTTGTAAAGTGCCCCTGAACATGTTATATGAAAGGGTGCACTATAAATATGCTGTAATAATAATAATAATAATAATAATAATAATAATAATATGCCCTATTTTATTGTTGTGTCGCAATTGGCTGCCCAGACATACAGGATGTGGGTAGATATGTCATAGATTTCTGCGAAAATATTCTATTGGAGATAAAACATATATTTTTAAAACGAAATTTATAGCTGAACATACTAACATCATTATTATACAACACAAAGAGTATATTATTGTTATATAATAACTTATTCATAAGAAAATAAAATAGAAGATCACCAGATAAGACTGATAAGAGCGCTATGTATTAAATAAATTTAAAAATCAGATTCATCTGAACAATTCTGAATAGGCTAAATGGAGCAATAGAGCAAGTTCACCTTGATGTTGACAAATACGTAAGACTAGGCCTACATGAAATAAGATATTTTTATGATATGATTCAACTATATAAATGGTATGCAACAAGACGGCATTGTACGTCTTATATGTTGAGCTGAATAAATTATGATTTTTCCCACTATATGATTTGTTTATTTTTTGCAATGTCTATTTTCTGTCTTGTCCGCAGATTTATCTTTAAGATTTTCTTATCCTGCATCCAGATAATTAAAGCGCGTTAACAATATATTCATATCATTTCTGGGTTAACATATCGCAGGCTACAATTCATATTTACAAAACTATGGTTTATCCCAACTACAGGGTACATCATGTTTTGGAGACTACCTGGTAGATCATGGCTTAGAGACTGTCCGAACTACGGGATACATCATGGTTTAGAGTCTCAGTGTCATGGTTTAGAGACTCTACCCGAACTACAGTTTAGATGCCCACGACCCCCGATCCGTCCTGGTAGCTGTGTTTGAGGAATTTAAAAAGAAATTATTTATCCTCCCACCACTGAAAGACACTGATTACGAGATATCGCTCTCCAATAATCTCCGGAGAGAGCGACGCCGTATTGAATTATGTTAATTACGTCATTTTTTCCTTGGCCGAATTCGGCCGATTTTGAGTATGAATTTGTCTGACATTTTTATCATTGAACCAAACAGCATTGGTTTCTTTCCAATTTGTTTATTATAAATTGTAGCCCGTAAAACGTAACCCCAAGAAAAACATAAAGCGTTTTGTTTAGTAAAGCTATATGACGCAATGACGTCATAGTTTTTATGGCCTCATAGTTGGGACCCACAATGGCGCCTGTAAATGAGTTGTCGTAACTTTCCCTATACATGGCTTTGGTATAGCTTTACTTAACAAAACGTTTTATTTTTCTTGGTAAATCGTTTTTCGGGATACAATTTATACTAAACAAATTGCAAAAGAATAGTTCGGATAGAGTCTCTAGACCATGATGTATCCTGCGGTTCGGGTAGAGTCCCCCTAAACAATCATGTACCCTGTAGTTCGGATAGACTCTCTAAAACATGATGTACCCTTTAGTTAGATGTATCCTGTAGTTCTGATAGTATCCAATCCATAATCTACCCTGTAGTCCTAGTCTCTAAAACATGATGTACCCTGTAGTTCAGGGTCCGTATTCAAAGGATATCCTAAGTCTAAGACAGTCACTTAACTACTAGGTTTTACTTAAATATACGTAACTTCCTGTAAGTTAAGGGCAAACGGTATGCAAAGGCACTGTTCAGTATCAAATTTTCCCTTAAAGTTAAGCTGCCTTAACTTTTAAGTGTTAAGTCTTTAAGTGGTATTCAAAGGTCAGTTTGAGTGAGTAATATCCACTTAACTTTAAGTGACCTATGGGAAGTACCTTAAAGTTAAGTGAGATTATAATGACTTCTTTTAATGTTGTAGAAGCAGTCCCGTAATGGTGATTTTAAAAGATAGGGGATTCAGATTAAAACAAAGACAATGTCGCCGAGCGTAGCTGACCTTTTTTCGTCATCAATTTTGATGTTGTAGTGCCATAATGGAGTATGAGGTTATTACCACCGAGATATGTTAAGGATATCTTTCCCCGATCATTTATCATTTTATGTTTCCATGACTGTCATATAATAAATTTAAATTCATTTGTGATGACATGGCTTTATAGATTTCAAAAATTATTTATACTACCACTAGAAGCAAGGTATGATCTATTTTTTACAACTCATTGCCATATATACATAATCGGTATTTATTTCGGTAAAATATAATGCAACATGAATATTTCGCACACACAATGTACCGTCAATGTCAGGCCTGTCAAATGGAGGTAGTCACACAATATCTATGAATTCCTCAAACGATAGATTTATATACAACACTGTATAATTTATCCAGTCTAACCGAGGAGGCAAGGGTCATTGAGTATTGCTAATATGTTGTTTTCTAGTCACGTTATATTGTTAAAAAATTAATGTTTACCATATCCATCATTATATTACCACTATTTATTGTAATCTATTGGAATAGATTTTTTGTTTTTAAAAAAAAGTCTATGCGAAAACAGCTGTTTGGACAAAGGATGCGCACGATCATAATTTATCGTAAATTATAATCATACTATTTTAATGGGTTACAATATAATATTTCCACAAACATTTTCCTGGTGTTGTACACTAGGAATTTAATAGAGTATAGTCTTAAGGGGGCATAACATGCTTGCAATGTCAGAAATTTGTGATTTTTGGTAGTGAAGGGTATTCCATAAATTGAAAATTCATGCTTTTGGGCGAATGTGAGTATTCATTAATATAAGTGCGCAGTTAAGTTTTCACATAGCCAAGTATACGTAAAATACAACCTTTGAATACCGATTTAAGGTAATACGGTCAGTTAAGTGGAAAAATTGAGTATTTTTACTTAACTTTTAGAAAACCTTTGAATACGGACCCAGATAGACTCTCTAAACCATGTTTACACTGGGATAACCATAGTTTTGTAAAAAGGGGGTCGATCGTCAAATGAACATGAATTTTACGATATGTTAATCCTGAAATGAAATATTTTCTCATAAATGAATATTATATTGTCAACACGCTTAAAATAGATGGATGCAATAGAATTGGTGTAGAAAATTCTAGGTACACCCTGTGAACCACACATAGATGTTTTATGTCAATAATTCTTATACTTTATTCAGCTCAACGCAAATTTATTCACAGTTGGTTAAACTTAAATGTAGATATCTATAATCTACGTTGCATATAGGCCTACATATATGCACCTTTCGGTTGAATCATATCATAAAAATATCTTATTTCATAAAGTCTTACGTATTTGTCGACATGAAGGTGTACTTGTTCTATTGTTCCTTTTAGCCTTTGAATTTTCTTGTTTAACATTTAGTAGGGATGTATGCTTTTATAGATGGAACAAAAAGTCGGTAAATGTTTAGATGGGTGGAACAAACTCGAGACAATTTGTACCAAGTCTGATATATCTTTGATACTGGTTGAGCATGAGAACAACATCATTCTTTTCATTGGAAATGGGGGGGGGGGCAAATACCCAAAGGAGTCGGACAAACTCAAATATAACTGCGTCCCCTTCATTGTCTACCAGTGGAATGACGTCTTTGTATGTCGCATTTGTGTCGTTTATATATAAGACAAATTGATATTATTATTATTGTTATTGACACATAGGCGGGGAGTTATAACGTCTTACCCCAAACAATTTGCAAAAGAAACTAGTATATGTTGTATCCATCCGTCAATTTAAAGAAATTTCGATTTTCGAAAAATTGATGATACAATTAATGATCGGTGACCGAAAACTGACGCACAATGGCTCCAAACCAAAAAACCGAGCGCATATTTTGCCGGCTAAAAGGAAAAATGGTTTATCTCCCAAATTATTATATATATTTTGATTTTTCACTTTAACCGTCTGCACAAAAAAATCTGATTTTTAAAAGCGTATGCAAGTTAAATATATTTAATCTGGGAAATCTTTTACTTCATGCTCTTATGAATTCGGCTATAACAATGTACTCTTTGGGTTGTATAATAATTAATAATGATAGTATGTTCAGCTATACTTTTCGTTTTTAAAAATGTAATATGTTTTATCGCCTATAGGCTCTTTTTCGCGGAATTCTATATTATATCTATCAACTGTATCAACATTCCATATCCCTGTTGGGGCAGACAACTACGACACAGCAATATAATTGGGCATAAAATAGATAGTGAGTAAGCAATGACTTGGGACCCAAAATGGCTTCATTTTTACATTTGACGTCATATTTTCATGACGTCATATGAAATTTCTGGCTTCACAGTTGTCGCAACTTTATCTATAATACGGCTTTGGGTCGCTTTATCATGTGACCTTACATCATGGGGCGTCAATCATTGTTTAATGGCGCGTGCATTGTTTACATATGACGTAACATGAGAAACGGTACATTTAACTCGTTTTGGAAAATGTTCTAGAATTTAATTATCAGAATGATAAAAGTTAATATTTGTGGCTCATTAAGTCGCATCGATGTCATCCCTATCAGTGACTAGCGAATTTTCACTGCTTATCAGTGTAGATTAGGGCATAGATTCTTTTCAGTACAGGAAAACCCCTTGCATTGATAATAAGAAAGAGCCAAGTACATCATTCGACCGGTCTCGACAACGAACGTCTGTCAAATGACCCCATTGAGAGGGGGGTTGGGATGGCCTAGTGGTCTAGAGTGCCGCGCTTCGACCTCTAGCTGGCCGGTCACCTCTGGCTTGCGACTGTGGTTTCGATCCCTGGTGTGAGCATATGTGGCATGGAGATAGGGGCACCTTCTCAACCTCGTGGGTTTCCTCCGGGCACTCCGGTTTCCTCCCACTGCTAAAGACCCGTACGCGCAAGCGAATGATTGAAATTTCTCTCTCACCCCATTGAGATAAGGGCGATAATCCTACTAGAATTTCGGAAACAGCTTTAATTGTTATAATTAACAATTGAAGAACAAAATTGAATAGGTGAAACATTGTATTTTAAACAGTAACATAACACACAATGTGAATGACAATATATACTTTTGTTCTTATGATTACAATGTAAACAGTACAAAACAAGAAAATGGGTTGCTTTTATAGTGCTTTCAATTTTACTAGCTGAAACTTATATTATCTACTGCAATGATGCGTGTATTTTAATAGATCGAAAGTGTATACGCCAACTGGTGTTTATTCGTGTACGTTGTCGTTACACGAATCAATTGAGCACTTATTATCAGTACATTCAAAATACTGGGTAAAACTATGTATATACATTATGGTCACCGTGGTCCAGAGAGTAAAACGCTACCACATTCAAATTAATCCGATTTCCTCCCACTGCTAAAGACTCCTGTGCGCAAGCAAATTATGGAAATAAAATTGAACCGAGTATTATTCCCGAAATGACATCGTTTGTGTCGAGTGGACGTTACCCTCCCCCCGTCTCTCTCTCTCTTTCTCTCTCACAAACACCCCATCAGCACAAAATCAAAAAAGGTTGAAGCTTCAAGCTGTATTGGAATCTTATGTAAATAGCAGTTTAGCCCCAAGTTTTATTTCGTGAAAATCTTGCTTTCATAAGAAAAAATTATATCTGTTTATATGAAACTGTCATAAAAGTGAGTAATCGAGCCTCAAGTAAAGCAAACTTTATTTATGAAATTTACAATTTAGCCTCAAGTTTGATTGCACATTTCATTTATGCAAATCGTCCTTTGATAAAATAAAGATGCAAGAAATTAAAATTTGAGCTTTTATGAAACTGTCATAAAATATGTTAGTCAATGTAAAACCAAAAGAAAATGGAATCCGATGTGCCCTCCGGTTCGAAAATGTCCTTTCTCTTCTGTAAAAAAAATGCTCTCGATTTTAGAAAGTGTCCTCAAATACTCAAGAAAATGCCCACGTCCATCATTGTCATCATACTCCCATTACCCTAATGACAATATTGTGCCCTCTTTTCTTTCACCCTTCCCGTGTTCAAACCAAATCCAGAAGTACTATAAAACCAATCATGTTCAGTACCGGATCTAAGGGGGGCAAAGTGGGACAAATGTCCCTGGCCCCCAACATTTATGCCCCCTCCCCCACAATTCTAGTCCCCTTAAATAATTTCACTAAAATAAAGTAAATGAAAACATCATAAGAAAAAGAGCCTGTTTAAAATACTCAAATTGTCAACGAATTCTAAACGTCAATGAAATCGCTGCCTAAATTGTCTCAGATACACTGAAATTAATCCTAAATTTAAAAAAAAATCCTGGAGGAAAACATCCCAGGCCCTCAAGGGGGCGGAACTAGCACGTACATGCGCCATCGATCAATCCTCCTTGTTATGTTGGATCTTAACCTCAGTAACGTAGGAAACCAGTTTACTACGCTGTGATCGACTGATTGCTGATGGTCGATGTTCTTTGATTTAGTTTTCAATTTTTTCCAAGTTTGCAGTTTAAAACCATTTATAATCACAATTTTGTATTTAGCCTCCTATAAATATTGCCAGGGTAGGGCTGGGTAGAATCAACTGATGTAATTGAGGACCCATCACGGTGTAGAATGCCTGATATGACGAGAAAACGAAACTAGTTTGTTTCACTGTTCCTGCACCTCACTCAGATATTTGATTAATTGAAACTTTGGAAAACGATAACTTTGGTTCTAATTGGGTGAGAGCGATGCGATGAAACTCCGAGTATAGATTTATTATATCAATACCTTGACTAAGTTCCGCCATGAGAATGTTCTGCTTAGGCTAAGTAACGATAAACAATTTGGTTGGTCATGACTTTGAAACATAAGATCTCTGCTTTAAATTGAATTTATAAATGTTTTAGATTGGTTTAGATGTTCATTAGGTAAATGGCTTGACTGCGTTCAATGACTAACATGTCCGCCATTGCTAAGCAGAGCGAAATAAACCTCAGATAAGACAGAAAACAGACATTGCAAAAAAAAGACGCCTATTGATTTTCCCATAATTACTGCCAAAGTTATCACCGATTATGTTTTCTCTTTTTTTGAGGGCTTTGGGGGCTTATATCTATCAATAGAAAGGATACAGTATATTTACATTATATGATCAGTAGTTAATAACCCTTTGTTTTCATCTATATGATTTAGAGATCTTGCAGGCACGAACATAAGGAGCCTCGTAGGTTCAGCGGGATTGGAAGGGGGTGGGGTGTTGCATTGGGAATACTTTTTTTTAAGTTAAACTCACATTTCATCTTGAACCAAGAGCCTCAAGCGGTCAATGTAGCACATTTTGATTGAGTGAAAGAATTATCTCAATGTCATCAGATTGCCAGTCAAGCTTTAGAATTTTTAAAAAACAAGATTTTTATTATAAATTTTATTTGTAAAGGTGTATATCTATTTTTAAGATTAATTAAGCTTTATTATTTTTAAAATGATTGTTCACCTGTATAACTAGTCTTGTTCAAGTTGTTACCAGTTTCCAGAATTCTTTTTCGTTTTCCTGCTTTGCATAAATAATCCGAAATTTAAAATTTATGTTTTGATATGCTTTTGCCTGAGCAGCAATGATTTTTGACGGTTTCTCCCATTTTACAAAGTTTATTGCTTTTATGATTCCTTGTATTATTCTGAATGGTGAAAGAACTTTTAAAGAAGTTTAAATATATGTTACACAATTCAATCGACTTTTGAGTATTAATTATTAAAATTTTTCATTAACTATTCATTCATCATCCGAAATGTGGTTCAAATCAGAAAAGCAAGAATATCCCAACATCCACCCCCTTGCTAGGGTGCCCCACCCTAAATGAATATCTCCAAATATCTCGACAATTACACCACAATACTAATATATTTAGAAAGCCTTAAATCTGTTTCACACATTTATAGTCACTAAATAAACGACCATGCTGTACTTCATAAGCTATGATAATTAAACCATACATAAATAATACTGAAAAATGGTTTGGAGTGGCGTCCATAACATCCAGACACTTTTGAGTAAAAGATAGGTTACGTGCCCTTGTTTTGAAATTAGTCTCGCTTAACTAGTCTACCGATCATTCTACGTCTAATTGACGGGTTGGGATAATCAAGACTACTTTTTTTTACGAAACATGGAACAAGAAATTGAATTTAGAAGCACCAACATCAGGCATCTCAACAATATTTTTAAGAACCTTGTAAAAGTAAAATGAAACTACTGCTCTGATCATTATTATTCCATACGGAGGTTGAGTCAGAGATATTATTTGTACTTAACCAAAATATGCAGCTTCTAATGGTACAGCTAATTATAAGGCAATTTAAAAAATAAAACGAGCGTAATTTCTAAAGATGCCGTAATAACCAAAAAGTTAAATATTATTGCTATTCAGAATCGTCAACAATAGATTTTTTACGGCTGTAGTAGTGTTTGGTGTTTTGAACATTTCCGCATGCTGTTGCTATTTATAGCCTCAACGAGTGTGCGAGACTGTTAGAAATCAGTAGTAAGTCATTGAACTAAAACGTGCAGGATCAACGTGTCAAGAACAACTTTTCAGTTGGCACGTGAGGCACCCTACCCTTGCAATAAATTATTAACTTAAGATGTAGTTTAGTACGTAAGTGACATAAATCGTCTGTTTTAAACTCCTTTTTAAATAGCTATTCTGCTTTACACATGACTAATCGAGTAAGCACCGGCATAAATGTTACTGTTCTGCACCGGCTAGGCAAACAAAAATCGCAAAAAGCCCCTCTTTTCATATTTAAAAAAAAAATCTTACAGACGTCACGATGTAACCTATCTCACCACGTACCCCATTGGCTGGCTAGGAAACCCCACACCTGTAGCTTTATTATGTTGGCATAGATTTACATAAAATAAAAAAAACAGATAACGTCACGAGAAACCCATTGAAGTGTCACGATGTAATTCATTGGCTGACTTAGATGAACTCACTCCTTCATCTCTATAATATATATGTTGACACAGATGTAAATGAAGGTATTGCTCTGAGCACATTGTCCTGTCAACAAGCAGGATGGCGTGACGTTGTTACTACTACGACATTTTCGACCAATAGAAGGAAACCTTTATTACAATATCGGCTGACCCAGAAAAAAAAACGAGTACACTTTTAGAAGTGGGGAAAAAACAAGGAGCATTCTAAATTATTACTACATGTAGTAATATCAATATTATTACTACAAAAACCAAATAGCGCCCCTTTCACAAATGTATTCTGGGGCTCATTACAGACTAACAAAACATACTTTCAAAAACATACATCAAAAAGATACACATGCAATTAAAGGGGCATTAGGTATGCAATTAATGGGGCATTGGGTACAATTAGATAAAGGACTGACAGATAAGGAAAACAGAATATGCTGAAATTTTAGGCAAATGGATTGCAAAGGCGAGGGTGTGTGCGGTGTGACTGGTCAATCTGACAAAATATAATTTGACGTGTTTGAGCGGTGGACCTTATCCCATTTTAAATAGGGTACTTGTTTCTCCCCCCCCCCCCTCAATAACACTGCTTTTCATTACTAAAACTACTTCTGTAATATATCCGGGAATATAGTGTAAACATGGTAACTAAAAATCGCGTACGTAGCATCTGAAATGGGGAATAATGTTTAGAGTTGGGATGAACTTGTTGTCTGGCGTATGTCAATCTTCATTAAGCCGATCGGGGCAGAAAAGGAGGACGATAAACACCGTTAAACTCATTAATACTTAGTATATATATTTTATAAATCAACCACTGCGAAATTTGCGCATCGTGTGTTCTGATGCATGCAATGATTATTCTACCAAACCATGCATATACATGTATATACAATCCATGATTAATACATACTTTTTACCACTTAATTCTTAGATGTGTGCCAATTATGCAATATTATTGATAACACTTTGAAAAATATATAATAAAATAAAAACATTATTATTACTCTATCGCCTTTTTGCTCCATAATTATGATAATAGGGCTGGAGAAATGGTATACAAAGGTGTGGCACTAAAATAATAATAAAAAAGACAATTCTGCCGTGCAAAGGAAGAAGGCAGTATCTACACTTTTGGCCAAAATACGTTTTTGGTATCATTGTGATCGGCAGTATCAGCTCTATCACACGTAAAAATTTCATTGCTATATTTCAATTAGGTAAAGAGATTTACAGTGTCGATTTGGGCAGTAAATGTAAATTGCCCTGGTATAACTAAGGATGAAAGCAGTAAGTGAAGATACTGTCGTTCTCCTTGATACATCTATTACAACCCAGAGCGAAATTTTGGCAGTAAATGCAAATTTCTCTTATATAACTAAGGAGAAAAGCAGTAAGTGTAGATACTGCCGTTCTCCTTGGGACATGTATGTACCTTAAGATAAGGTGCTGGCAGTAAATGTAAAGTGACCTGGAATAACTAAGGTAAAAAACAGTATATAATGTCAAGGATTTGGACTCTACTGAATGGGGAAATGCCTAGAACAATGTTTATGCATAAATATGTAGTTTGTAAACTGTCTGTTTATCACAGGAACAATTAGAGAGCATGTGTAGATGCTGCTTTGTACCTTGGTTTTACAATGGGCACAGGAAAAGGCCCGAGCCATAAAATGGGCAGTATCTGCATTATCTCAGTCCCTCAAAGAAATATACGAATATCGACAAGTTATATCGAACGAGAACCATAATATTTCCTTACGTTGAAGAAATCACATTATTTTATACAAAACTATGAGTACAGGAAAGTGACAAACTTTAAAGTCGATTTTCTCAAAATGACTATTTTGCAGATACTGCTTTTCTCTTTTGTGGGGCAGAATTTGTCAGGCCCTTTGATTTACTACCGAACACAACGCGTCAAGAATATTTCTTCTGGCTACTTTAATCCTACATCCTGTATCATCACCATAGTAATCGAAAACATCCAATTCGCACGGATTAGACTTACTCGTGTAAGGGAGTGTCATTTTTATTTATGCTTGATTTGTTATATGTTTACGTAGGTCACGGTCTACGCAATATCCGGGATGATAAGTTTACGATGCCGGATCTTTATTATAATTTTACGTAGCTCAAGGACAGGTTTACAAAGTCGGGTCCGTTAATCACATCAATAGGTTATGAATACGATAATTGTCATAAAACGTAATATAAAAAAACTAGGCATGGCGAAGGGGTATAAATAGGCTGCTTTGTAGACAACTTTCAGTAGTTTATCATCGAGACTTCACATAATGTTACCACTCTTTGGACAGAGAATGTTGTTTACCACCCTGCTGCTGGTGGTTTCATTACAAATAGCAGGTTAGAAAGGGTTTTTTTTCTTTTCTTGAAATCATTTTAAGCATTTGTATTTATTTTCCTTAAATGTGTTCTACAAAAATAAGAATAATTCATCTGTGCTGCTGCATGTATCCACAAGAATTTTTTGTTTATGGATTCGCAATTATAGTTATAATGAATAAATTTCGATACAACGGATAATAATTGTCGATATATCATCTTTCAAAATTTAGTATTCAATTATAATGTTTACCCGGATAGATCAGATTATAACTTTGCGACTCTGTACATGAGATAGATTGTTTAACACGAGCAGTCCAAAGTTAACGACAGTTGTTTGCGAATGCTTATTAGTCCATTCTACACGTCTTATTAAATTATTATTTTTTGTTTGTGAACTAGCCATTTATAATTATTTCCGCGTTGTCTTCTGGGATATATTTTTCTTTTATTCATTACAAATGGCGCTCAAAACCATTATATACATTTAATGAACTAAAAATGTTCAGTGTCTTAAAATAGCTGGTATGAAGAGTTAATGTTTTCACGGTAAGATAACAACATCCATATTGATTGAAAAGGACCAAAATTGAAATCTAATTCGTGTTTTAATTTCGAATATTATGGATGATACTGGAATGGAGGTGTAGTTTCTTTAAAAAAAACTTAAATTTTCACAATTTGTCAAGTTATATCTTAAGGAAGCACATTGGGGTCGATTACCATCAAATATAATTGATTCAATTACAATTACTTTAAACGTTTATGATTAAATTAAACATACATACTTGTGAATGGTATACGTTAAATTATATTTATTTTTCGCATTGGAGCCAATTCAAAGAAATATAAGATAATAATCGTTAAAGTGGTGAACTGCCTTAAAGGACTTTTTAACTTTTAACCATATAAAACAGATTTTTGTTAATGAATAATCCACAGGCTATGTAGTATAATTGTGAGAACTTTGCATTTCCACATAAAGAAAGCAGTTTCTTTTCCCAGAGGTGTTTCCCATCTGCATTATCGATACCAAACGTCAATCAGCTAGACATATTTCTTGCCTTGATTTTATTATGACGAAATTAGTAGATATGATCCACCACCACCACCACAAGCACTCTTTTGTACTTTTACCCTTTTTTATTTCTCCTCCATATCTAAATAATCGTTATTAAATCAAGTTGTTTGTTCCGTGTTAATTTGAGAAGACCTAATCACAACGATGGTCAATGTCCCCTTGTTAATTTGAGAAGACCTAATCACAACGTTGGTCAATGTCCCCTTGTAAATTTGAGAAAATATAAAACACAACGTTGGTCAATCTTCCAGTGGTAATTTGAGAAAATGAGAAACAAAGTTGGTTAATGTTCCCGTGTAATAACAAGTATATATATCATTATGCCCTACTGAACATTTACATTCAATATTATTGTCACATACGAAAACTTGCTAACTATTTTGACATTTGACATTAATATTTTACCTCTTCTCATTATTCATGTTTTTTTCTGGACACATAATATACTGGATTATTTTACTCATTTAACATTTGAAATTTTTATTATTTTTGTTGGAAAGAAAATTTGAACAGACATTTTGATAAATAGAGATTATTGTGTGATTTCTAGTGCTAAGCTGCGATTTGTTGACTAAGTTGTGTAGAAGGAAGGGCATTATATTTTGCTTTACCCCATCCTCACTCGACATTCTACAAAGTAAAATGTATATTTTCAGCATCTCAGACTAAATGCACCAAATGGACAAGATGGTATGATAGAGATAATGTATCCGGAACAGGTGATTGGGAAACTCTTAAAGATCTTCGTAAAGAGAATCCAGGCCAGATTTGTGAAAAACCATCAGGAATAGATGCTCAATTATTAGATGGTCGACATTATACTGCTGGTGGTGATAAAGTTACTATTAGTCCAACTACTGGTTTAATTTGTATAAATAAAAATCAAGATGATAGAAGATGTAATGATTATAAAGTTAGATTCTGTTGTGATCCTAGTAAGTTACCTTTTATAGTAAATCTAACATGTAAGTCAATCATAAAGCTGACAGTGATTTTCCAAGTAGACGCAAACTGAAAACTATTTTGATTTCACTGTTGTCACATTTCCATTCATGCGCTGTCATATTGCTGCCCCAGTCTATCGTGTTAATATGTTCACCAGTTAACCCATTAGCTAGGTTTACATAATTTGTGTGGATAATATAGTATTCAGCACCCTTGGATATCGGTTACATGAAAAGCTTCGCAGTACAGTAACCTGATTATGGTGACAAGCACTGGAAATTGAACGACACGACGAATATGGAATTAAAACGTGGAAAATTATCATTTCGACAGCCATTTTGAAAAACAGCATGGCGGATATTATCGGATTGACTCTTACACAGCAATGTTTTTTATGTTGGACCCCCAAACCTCATGAAATGACATTGATAAACACAAAACTTGTGTAAGCTCGAAAATTTGTCATTTTGGTGGCCATTTTGGAAAATTTTTACTATAATTATTGTCTTCAGCACCCCCAGAACAACAATACATCAAATTGAAGGTATTGAGTTGCAGAATGTGAAAATATGTCCACACGGGTTTTGTATAGTTTGAATAACCAGAATATATTTTATTTCAGTCGTTGTAGTACCCGAGTGTAAGAAATGGACAAGATGGTATGATAGAGATAATGTATCCGGAACAGGTGATTGGGAAACTCTTAAAGATCTTCGTAAAGAGAATCCAGGCCAGATTTGTGAAAAACCATCAGGAATAGATGCTCAATTATTAGATGGTCGACATTATACTGCTGGTGGTGATAAAGTTACTATTAGTCCAACTACTGGTTTAATTTGTATAAATAAAAATCAAGATGATAGAAGATGTAATGATTATAAAGTTAGATTCTGTTGTGATCCTAGTAAGTTACCTTTTACAGTACCTATAATCTAAAATGTGAGTCAATCATAAAGCTGACAGTGATATTCCAAGTAGACGCAAACTGAAAACTATTTTGATTTCACTGTTGTCACATTTCCATTCATGCGCTGTCAGATTGCTGCCCCAGTCTATCGTGTTAATATGTTCACCAGTTAACCCATTAGCTAGGTTTACATAATTTGTGTGGATAATATAGTATTCAGCACCCTTGAATATCGGTAACATGAAAAGCTTCGCAGTACAGTAACCTTATTATGGTGACAAGCACTGGAAATTGAACGACACGACGAATATGGAATTAAAACGTGGAAAATTATCATTTCGGCAGCCATTTTGAAAAACAGCATGGCGGATATTATCGGATTGACTCTTACACAGCAATGTTCTTTATGTTGGACCCCCAAACCTCATACAATGACATTGATAAACACAAAACTTGTGAAAACTCGAAAATTTGTCATTTTGGTGGCCATTTTGGAAAAAGACTGGCGGAAATTTGCGTATCAAATTTTTACTATAATTATTGTCTTCAGCACCCCCAGAACAACAATACATCAAATGGAAGGTATTGAGTTGCAGAATGTGAAAATATGTCCACACGGGTTTTGTATAATTTGAATAACCAGAATATATTTTATTTCAGTCGTTGTAGTACCCGAGTGTAAGAAATGGACAAGATGGTATGATAGAGATAATGTATCCGGAACAGGTGATTGGGAAACTCTTAAAGATCTTCGTAAAGAGAATCCAGGCCAGATTTGTGAAAAACCGTCAGGAATAGATGCTCAGTTATTAGATGGTCGACATTATACTGCTGGTGGTGATAAAGTTACTATTGGTCCAACTACTGGTTTAATTTGTATAAATAAAAATCAAGATGATAGAAGATGTAATGATTATAAAGTTAGATTCTGTTGTGATCCTAGTAAGTTACGTTTTATAGTACACATAATCTAACATGTAAGTCAATCATAAATTGACAGTGATTTTCCAAGTAGACGCAAACTGAAAACTATTTTGATTTCACTGTTGTCACATTTCCATTCATGCGCTGTCATATTGCTGCCCCAGTCTATCGTGTTAATATGTTCACCAGTTAACCCATTAGCTAGGTTTACATGATTTGTGTGGATAATATAGTATTCAGCACCCTTGAATATCGGTAACATGAAAAGCTTCGCAGTACAGTAACCTTATTATGGTGACAAGCACTGGAAATTGAACGACACGACGAATATGGAATTAAAACGTGGAAAATTATCATTTCGGCAGCCATTTTGAAAAACAGCATGGCGGATATTATCGGATTGACTCTTACACAGCAATGTTCTTTATGTTGGACCCCCAAACCTCATAAAATGACATTGATAAACACAAAACTTGTGAAAACTCGAAAATTTGTCATTTTGGTGGCCATTTTGGAAAAAGACTTGCGGAAATTTGCGTATCAAATTTTTACTATAATTATTGTCTTCAGCACCCCCAGAACAACAATACATCAAATTGAAGGTATTGAGTTGCAGAATGTGAAAATATGTCCACACGGGTTTTGTATAGTTTGAATAACCAGAATATATTTTATTTCAGTCGTTGTAGAACCCGAGTGTGAGAAATGGACAAGATGGTATGATAGAGATAATGTATCCGGAACAGGTGATTGGGAAACTCTTAAAGATCTTCGTAAAGAGAATCCAGGCCAGATTTGTGAAAAACCATCAGGAATAGATGCTCAATTATTAGATGGTCAACATTATACTGCTGGTGGTGATAAAGTTACTATTAGTCCAACTACTGGTTTAATTTGTATAAATAAAAATCAAGATGATAGAAGATGTAATGATTATAAAGTTAGATTCTGCTGTGATCCTAGTAAATAATCATTCCTTTTTATTTGCTGGTGTACGAGCAATTTCATCTTTGGAATACCGCCTCATGATTTAAATGAATCTGGAACGGTTTTGAGTTCTGTTTCTTCTTTTTTGTTTATTTTCTGATCTAACTCAGAATTGAATTGCTACATTATTCTATTGTATTCCAAAATAAAAAAATAATACCCTAACGCGCAAAGTCTTGTATGGTTATAAAGGAATTGATATTTGGATATTCACCAATCAAACATACATTAATGATCTTAGTGTTATGGGCACAATTATTTTATTCAACCCATCAATATGCTTTGGTGGTAGTCCCTTGAATTTACTTTTTAATGAAGTTACATATCGAATTAATTGGTAGCCCGATGATAACCAGTCATGGACTTCTTGTCTCTGAATTATTTCTCATTAAATGACATTGAGCATAATAATATGTCATACAATAGGCCAGTAATTTTTTAAAATAGATTAACACTTTTCGGTGTAGCATATATCATATTTTTAATGATTTGTCTGTAACATCCGACTGCAAACAGATCAAAATACAGTGAAAAGTTTGTCAGTACCTACTAAATTAAAATTACAGATTACCCCCCCCCCCCTCCAGTTATCATGAAACCAAGTCTAATCGCCTATTGTATAAGATATAATTGTTGTTTTATATTTTTGAATATTAACTTTACTCTTTACACATTTGTTCATTTGCTATAGTTTTATGTAATATTATATTAAAATGCCTATTTTTTTAAAACTTGTTAATGTGTTTATTGTTTAATATCATAATAGAAACCAGGTGTAAAACCAGTCCTCTAAGGCATGGCCTAGATCTATAGAGCCTTGCAGTCCGTGGGATTTATAGAGGGACCTATAAGGTAGTTCTAGGCCATAACTTGCGCAAATGAAGTCCTTAAAACCACCTACTACTGGGGCCATTTCGGGGATAAGTTGTGTTAATGGGAGGGCATTCCATAAACGGATGCCGCGAAGCAGCTGTGGAAAAAGTTTGAAATAGAGAAGCTACATGCGTTATTTAAATTACTTCTGGGTCTGGGACATGAAGAAGGGGTGTAAAAGCGCTAATATAACCTTTATGCATCATTTCTAATGTTACCGAATTATTGTAAATTTGAAGATAATGGATGTTCACTTCAGCAATACTGTTTACATCAAAATCCATTACTTGAAGAGTAGCTAAGAATTGATTTCCAATAGAATCGTTCACTTCTTGAGTTTTAGAGCATGAGACTTTGCATATGGGTAATATATCAGACCTAAGGATCATAAAAAAAATGAACCGTCCTGGTGACCGTCATTTTATATTCCAAAATGGTCACCCAAATAACTTATTTTAGTTCATTTTTTTAATTCTTCTGCATTTTGGACATGATATCAAGTGTCTATACCCATAATTTTAATGGAATATTATGGAGGAATCAGACATTCAGTCAAACAACCTCCATATTGGTTTTCAATGTGGCTGCCACGATTCAGAAATTCATTTGTATATCAAGATCTATAAACGAAATAAACACAATTCTAACGCTTACTATACCTACTGAGTATGGTAGTTGTTAAAATTCGCTAACAACGGATGGGAAGCTTTATTGGATTTCAAGTTTTATTAACCAATAAAAAATATATGAGATTAAAATCGACTATAAACGCAACCTATATTTACAATAGATAAATACATTAAAAATAAAAATGCAACCAATTTTATTTCTTGATTCTAAAATACATCAAATCGTATGCCAAGGTGTCTATCTTAAGGGAGTTTCTCTGGGTGTTATATATTTTAACGTAAAATACTTACGGAGAAATTTCGATTTAGATATCGTTTAAAAAACAAGACAATAAAAATCTAAGATTGCATTGGATGATTAAATCAAGATTCCACGGGCTTAAACCCATTAGCTGGATTGGTATGTAGAAAATGCCACCAACACTTTATTTAAAAGATGGTATCGTGTTTATGTGAATACCTTTAAGCTTTTTTCGTAAATAGAAAACTAAAGTAATGCTGCATCGCCCTCCGGCGGCTTTCAGTCAATATCAATTCGGTTAGGGAGATACTTACATATTATGACCTGTCGAAGTGCCCCTCGTATTGTTTATTAGAAGATGTCAAAATTTGTCCGATCAAGGTGTTCCTTGAAAAATATAAAACCACTACAATTATATCGTTTTTATTCCAGCTGCAGATTAGATATCAACAGTGTTGTGGGGTTTTTTTTATGAAAGCCGACAAACACTGTCAATGAAGCGTGCCGGAGAAGGGAGGGGGTGTACATTCACGCGATATTAATCCTTGGAGTAAATGAAGGGACATAACTCCATTATGCATCTCGCATTCTATAAACTAACTCTGTAAATCTGTTTCACAATCAATGGTAATGTGAAAGTCTTCTTTTAACTCCGATGAGTTATTTGCAGAATGCGGCATCGATAACATCAGCGTTGTTTACATCTGATAGTAAATAATTACACAAACTGGTCCGCACAGAATTGGAATTTTCTCGGAGCATGTACCTGGGCCAACGTTAATTCCAGGTGGGGGTGGGGACTAACGAGGTCACGACTAAAACACAGATAATGACACACTAGTCTGTGCGGTAGCTTTTTGTCCATACCTAATGGTAATTCATACCCATGACTGACGC
Organism: Patella ulyssiponensis; assembly: GCA_963678685.1. Taxonomy (NCBI): domain Eukaryota; kingdom Metazoa; phylum Mollusca; class Gastropoda; family Patellidae; genus Patella; species Patella ulyssiponensis. Next base: position 22,403,814 of record OY783230.1, on the reverse strand, counting down.
AACTGAAGAATAATAAGCTCGAAATGCCATTATTATTATGATCTGACGGAAATTAGAACTTGTTTTAAATTTAATACTTCCTCAAGATTAGAATCTCCGCTGAATCAAGAAGAATTCGAAATAAACGTGATTCTGATTGAAGACATCCTGGAGTGAAGATATCGCTCGTCTACTGCTTGATCTTGATGGCACGACGCACACCTAGTCACGTGATAAAGAATCCGGCAAATTTGAGCAAACTCAAGTTTTATGGGAGACTGGGACAGATTGGTCGCATGCTCGACGCGACGTAATGCGACAAAACAACACATCATATAAATATGGATTTGGTACAATGATGCGCCCCTTTTCAGTAAACATAACGCTAACGCTACAACATACGTCCACATTCCTGCTTTGATTGATGGGGGGTTGGGATGGCCTTGTGGTCTAGAGTGCTGCGCTTCGACCTCTAGCTGGCCGGTCACCTCTGGCTTGCGGCTGTGGTTTCGAGCCCTGGTGTGAGCGTATGTGAAACCATGTTAGTCTCAAAATGACCTAGTTTGTGTCGATATGGTACTTTGTCAAGAAGGCTAGGCGTTTGGTTTGTTTAGCGTTGAGGGTCGTGCCTCAACATCAATAGAGTATAAGGAATAAGTATACCAAGATAATCCATTCAGAATTGTGCCTTCCTAACGCTAAAGGCAAAAAGTGGGCGTGGCCCTGCCCCTGGGGGTCGGGACATTCATCAAAATCAATAGTGGACGCCCTCAGGCTATAAGGAATACATAAGCCATGTACCAAGCTGCTTCATTCAGAATTGCGGCCTGTAAACGACAAACACAAAAATTGGGCGTGTCTTGTCTGTGGGAGTCGGGACAAGCAGTTGACGTCCTTGGGCTATAAGGAATACATATCCCAAGTTTAAAGACGATCCATTAAGAATCGTGGCTTGTAGACAACACACACAGACACGAAGTAAAAATGGGCATGGCTCTGCCCCTGGGGGTTAAGAAATCACCGAAAACAATAGGGGTCATCTTTAGGGTATAAGGAATAGGTAAGTAAAGTTTTAAAAGGATCTGTTAAGAATTGCATCCTGTAGGCGAACACAAGACAGAAAAGCATTGGGCGTGGCTCTGTCCCAGTGGGTCCGACATGCACCAAAAATAATAGTGGTCAGCCTTAGGGTATAAGGAATAAGTATAAAAAAAGTTTTCAAGACGACCGAAGAAAATGGGCGTGGCACTGTGCCTGGGGGTCGGGCATGCACCAAAAACAATAGGGATCTTCCTTAAGGTACCAAGAATACGTATTCAAAGTTTCAAGATGATACATTAAGAAATGCAGCCTGTAGACGACAGACAAACAAATACAAGAAATGGGTGTTGCTGTCCCACGGGGGTCGGGCATGTACCCAAAACAAAAGGGATCAACCTTAGAGTATAAGGAATAAGTATTTTAAGTTTCAAGATGACCGATTAAAAATTGTGGCCTGTAGGCGACACACAAAAAGAAAATGGGCGTGGCTCTGCCCCTGGGGGTTGAGCATGCACCCCAAATGATAGGAATGTTCCTTAGGGTAGAAAGAATAAGCATTCAAAGTTTCAAGATGATACGTTAAGAAATGTGGCTTGTAGACGACAAACAAATAAATACAAGGAATGGGCGTGGCTCTGCCATTGGGGGTCGGGCATGCACCAAAAAACAATACGGATCATCCTTGGGGTGTAAAGAGTAAGTATACAAAGTTTTAAGAAAATCCAGTTAGAATTGCGGCCTGTAGGCGACACACAGACACACAAAAAGAAAATGGGCGTGGCTCTGCCCCTGGGGGTTGGGCATGCACCCAAAACGATAGGGATCATCCTTAGAGTATAAAGAGTAAGTATACAAAGTTTGAAGAAAATCCAGTAAGAATTGCGCCCTGTAGGCGACACAAAGACACACGAAAAGAAAATGGGCGTGGCTCTGCCCCTGGGGGTTGGGCATGCACCCCAAACGATAGGGATGTTCCTTAGGGTACAAAGAATGTGTATGCATAGTTTCAAGATTATAAGTTAAGAAATGTGGCCTGTAGACGACAATCAAACAAATACTAGAAATGGGCGTGGCTCTGACCCTGGGGGTCGGGCATGCACCAAAAACAATAGGGATCTTCCTTGGGGTGTAAGGAATAAGTATACCAAGTTTGAAGAAAATCCAGTAAGAATTGCTCCCTGTAGGCGACACAAAGGCACACGAAAAGAAAATGGGCGTGGCTCTGCCCCTGGGGGTTGGGCATGCACCCCAAACGATAGGGATGTTCCTTAGGGTACAACAAATGTGTATGCAAAGTTTCAAGATTATAAGTTAAGAAATGTGGCCTGTAGACGACAATCAAACAAATACTAGAAATGGGCGTGGCTCTGCCCCTGGGGGTCGGGCATGCACCAAAAACAATAGGGATCTTCCTTGGGGTATAAGGAATAAGTATACCAAGTTTGAAGAAAATCTATGAAGAATTGCGCCCTGTAGGCGAACCACGGACACACACACACACACACAGAGAGGGGCGACGGCATAATACGTTCACATTATGAATGTGGACGTATAAAAACTGAGGAGCCTTTTTTTTCAAAATAGGCCCCGCATTTACATTAAGTAGGAAATCTTTTTAGCCAAGTACACTTTACAGAATTTAATTTACAGAAGAAAACAGAGTTAATTAACTGGTCCAGGGGTCATCCCTGTCAGTGATAGTATCGACCAAGTGAATATTTACTGCTGAACAATTTGCTACTGTATTTGAGGAGTTTAAAGTAATATATGCGTGTTTACATATCTTGTGTATATTGGTATACTATGGTCTACATTAAATAATTAGAAGCAATTATTATTTTGTCGTTTGTGTACCAGCCATTACCAATTACTTCCGCAATGTCTTAAGGGTATGTTTTGCTATTTATTCATTTCAAATGGCACCCCAAACCATAGAATAAACGACTCTAAAATGTTCATTGTATCGCAAATATTGGATGTTAGGATCCCATATTTTCATGGAAATAAATGACTGAAATGGACCGATATTGAATTTTTCATTCTTTTTATTAATTTTCAATATTATTAAAAATATTGAATTAGAGGTTTAGCCACTTTAAATGTATACAATAGTCTGTTAATCATAAGTTCCTAATCGCAACATCGTATGATATTTATTAGAATACGATTTTTCAATCTTTCCACAAGCAAACTTTTTAGGGTTTCAGGTCCAATGAATTTTAGGCAAGGTGTATGACCTTCACGGTGTAACGTATTTAAAGGGAGACCACCATCAATGTCCACAAAGAATTGTCTCTTTTTCTGGCTCCAACCTGAAAGTTCGTTGGGATGTACGCTCGCCACATCAGACGGAGCAACGGTGCAGAAGGATCGTCTGCCTCCATTTGCTTGCACAGTGACTGTACGGATCAACGAACTCCTTTGCCAAACCAAATGTCAATAAAAATGCATAGAATGAAGACTCCAAGACAGTTGTCATACAAGTCGGGCGTATAAATAATATGTTAACTTACGACGATGAGGACAATTACACGTAAACCAACGGCCAACTTATCGATAGCTGGAACATTAGATAAGTTCTTGATGTGAACTAACGTACCAAGAGTAAATTCTGCACTAAAACGGTGTTATGCTTTGAAAAATAATTCGGTATATGAGAAATTGGACTTAGAATACATCTTAAAGTTCCAATTTCATATTTTTAAGTTATATTTTTAAAATGTATTAAAATAAAGCCCTAAAATAAATTGTATCTATAAACAGTCCTACCTTGTTAAAGAATAATCCTATTAATCCTATACATTGTAATTCACTATTGCCAGTTGAGAAATTGTCAAAAATATCATTTTCAACTCAAATTCAAACGTTTGAAGATGGCCATTCCATGGAGGGGAGTGGGAAAACAAGGGAGGTAATTGTGTTATTATTTCCTGTTACAGTCTGTGTCAGTGATGTTAATGCCTATGATGGTATAATAGTGAGTTGACAACCTTTTGAGCAAAAGACATAGAAATAATTATGTTTTGACTTTATTAGAAAATATGAAATTCCCGCTTTAACACCAGGGTTTGTAGTCAAATTAATTTCTATGACTTGTGAATTTTGCTACATATATTTTAATTATTATAATCGTCGAAAATCGGATTCTTTCCTGGCCAATGAAATTGTTTAGCTATTTTAGCTTTAGCTCGAAATGTCAATTGAACTCAGTCAAGACATTCGCCTGATGAACATCTACAAGTTTAAACATTCTACCTCAATTAAAAGCGGGGAAGGGGGAGGACACGGGGTGGAACAGTAGGACGTTAAACCCCTTTTCATTTCATTTCCATTTAAAGCCGATTTGTTATGTTCCAAATTCTTGACCAATCAAATTGCTCATCGCTCTTCGAACTCATTCAAGGCATTCAACTAATAAACACCTATACCAAGTTTGAACATTCTAGCTCAATTAGAAGGAGAATTATTGTGTGACGGACAGCCGGGCGAACAGAACGTAAAGTTGCAATAACAATTCCAATACAAGCCTTAAACTCATTTTAAAAATAGACGGATAGGACATCAAAATGAAGATTGTAAGATTCCATAGCGAGGCTCAGAACTAAATGTGCCTTGTTTAAAACGAATAATCAGCAAATTTTATTACCAATGTTATACAGATGAAAATTACATGATTTACAGATATAGATATATGGTCATTTGTGATCGAATCGGGCACCAACTCTAACAATTATTAAAAATGTTTTAAGCCTAAAACAAATTTTTGCAACCAACAAGTACAATCATTAAATGAATCATAGACTTAAAGAACTGCAATTGTAGTGTTATAATTGTCTTCGTACCTCACCATTCAAATCACCAGAAATTGGCTATAGGGCAGTCATCAAATATCTGCAACTGAAAGGACTTACCTCAACACAAACACATGCTGACATGGTCGCCACTTTAGGAGATGTTGCCCTTTCCCTTTGCACAGTAAAGAAGTGGGCTGTGAAATTTAAGCATGGCGAGTTACCGGCGTCCCGGAAGGCCCCCAACAACAATCATTCAAGAGACCATCACCCGGGTGGATGACATAGTAATGGCCGATCGACGATTGATCCGTCGACATTTTGCCAGTGTTGTGGCCATCTCCTATTAGAGTTACGGATGACAAAAGTTTCTGCCTACTTTACATACATTGTTAATTTGGGACTGCAGTAGAATTTACTCTATTCGTGTTGAGACCCCCAACACGAATAGAAAGATCACCATTTACCTTTGAAAACTGACGTTCCGCTAATTTTATTTTGGATTATTATCAAGTTATGTAATAAACCTTTAAACATTTTGATTTTTGGCCAAGGAAGCTTAGACCTCACTAGGGTTTTATGGTAGCCTAAAATTTTATAATTATCATGGATTAACGAAACATACAGTTTATTTATGAGAGTTTCGTATTCCATTCGCAACAGTTTGCTTCAAGTATTTAAATCGGTTGGCCTATATTACAAACATAAATAACTAGTCTCTTATATAATGGTCTAATTTTAATTAGATACATTTATTCTTGAAAGACTTAAAACTTATAATATGAAAGCACACTTTTGAATACGTATAACATTAGATTCAAAAAAGTCCGAAATGGAGGAATTCTTGTCTGACTATTCAATACTGATTATATCTACCATCATTTGCTGTCAATCAAATTATTCCTTTAAAATTACCCATGCGACTGCCGATAAAATTAAACTATATAATACTAAAGACAACAACGGTTTTGTTGTACTATTTTTGTCATCATTGATTGTAGCCATATCATCATTGGTTGTAGTTATACCGTCATTGGTTGTAGTTATACCGTCATTGGTAACTCTACCATATTTAGCTCTTAAATCACCATCAATACCGTTACATAAATTCGTAGAACAGTGGTGGGCACAGGACGGACGGGTTGATCCACCAACACAGCCATTAGATAAAGTAGGCGGCACCTTACAGGATCGAGACACCGACAGTAGGGTTTCAAAATCTGCAATGAAATGTGAACGGTGATATACGTTACAGATACTCAGTGTGACAGACCAAATGTGTGCACAAAGCTTACCAATTCATTAATGAAGAGGTACGAATTTCCATAGTACCATTATCCCCACTCATGCGAGGGAAGTCGTTTAAGTCCCGGTCTAAACTACATCCTAGTTATATAATAACGAGTGTCAGGCAGGAGAAAGTTATGCTTATTAACATCAGCCACAATATACGAGATACACCTAGATAGATAGAGAACAAGCTAAAAACAATGCGATTTATAGTTCAATCAGTGGTCATAATCCAGGAGGTTATGGTCTGAAATTCGCTAATATCGAAAGGAACTGAAATCCTTTAAATTTCATCGAAATGAAACTCAAATTAAAATTTTTAGAACGTACAAGGAGCGGCCATTTAACGTTTCAATTTCCCGAAATTCGAACTCAACCTTCATAATAATGTAACGGTTTGTAAATTCGGGAAAATCTGTGACCCATACAATCACCGGCCACAACGCATAATGCGCGAATTTCGACAGGGGCCGTGACCTTTGGGATATAAACATATTTTTATGTTTCATCGAAATGTGACATCCAGTGGTTCCGCAGCCTTGGCAATACATACTTTTACCCTTTTTGCATTCAAGGAGCCGCCATTTTGTCGGGCATTTTCGGTCCGAAATATTTAAATTATTTGCAAATTCGGATAAAAATCTATGGAAGACCAAACAGCCCTTTATTCAATGTTCTTAGTTCTTAGTTCTAAATTCTTAGTCCTTAATTCTTACTTCTTCATTTGTTGTCATATTTCGACATTTGTACACTAAAATTAACATTTGTATCTTAAAATCAATATTTTTTTCACAAATCAGACATTTGTCATATCAGATCTGTAAAATGTATTTTAATATAAGATATTTATTTTTTACAAATGTTTCAAAACATTTCTCCTAAAACATTTCTTCAAAAACATTTCTTCAAAAACATTTCTCCAAATACATTTCTCCAAAAACATTTCTCGAAATTCATCGAACCGGAATATTAGAATCAACCTGGCATACAATAAGTCACCATACAATAATGGGAATCGAGTATAAGCACATGTACAATAAGAACAATCGCTCGGTGACCGCGACGCTTGTGATACGATCCCCCAATAAGAACAATCGCTCGGTGACCGCGACTCTAGTGAAACGATCCCCTGGCAGTTGGAATTCGATATAAGAGTAGGCCGTAGCGCCGCTGCCCGGGCAAAATTTCCCTCAGAGCACACTGTATGTCGTATATCCGCCTTCATTAGCCCAGTCTAGGAGCAGAACAGTATATATAGGATGTTAAAACCCATTTCATTTAATTTCTCTAGTGAAACCACGTGCGTAGAACGGCTAATCGAACCGGGCCTTCGATAACGAAAATAAATTGAAAGTGGTCTATTTTCAGAAAATTAGGCTTTGTCTGATAGCGACATATTTCTTTGTTTAAAGAGAGGGAGAAATGGAGTTTAACAACCACTCGACACAACTAGGTCATTTCGGAACTAACACATGGTTCAATTTTATTTCCATAATTAGTTTGCGCGTAGGGGTCTTTAGCAGTGGGAGGAAACCGAAGGCCCCTGAGAAAACCCACGAGATTGGACAGGCGTCCCTACTCCTCGACACGTACATCGAAACCACGCCAGTTGACTCAATGACAGACCTTATGGTACATCGCGTACGTGCTATTCATTAGACCATCCAAAACCCCCTTCTTTGCTCAAACGAAATAATGTTTTACCTCTTCTAAATCATGTTTTCGTGAATGTGCCTGGGAATAAGTTCATACAGATTTTCCGGCGTTATTTCCCCTTGTCAGTGATACAGGGCCGAGGTCCTTACAAGGACAGCTGTGTAGTCGTTCGGATGGTACGAAAAACCGAGGCCCCGTGTACGCATTTGCGTGCACATAAAATTTTCCTTGGCAATTGGAATTCGATATAAGAGTAGGCCGTAGTGTCGCTGTCCGGGCAAAATTTCCCTGATAGCACACTGTATAGCCTATACCCGTCTTCATCGGCCCAGTTCGGAGCAGAATAGTAGGACGTTAAACTCCGTTTCCTTTCATTTCATTTATTAAGTGAGGGGAGGTGGCGGGGATTTAAATTTTAAAAACGATCTCAATAAGAAATTTTCGATATTTGTTCATATACTACAGGAAAGTATGTTTTTATACTTGCTACGAAATGTAAATTTATATTTACATAACTTGCAAAAAGAAAAACAATTGACTGGCGCTAACAAATGAGGGGTGGGGAGGGTATTTAACGTCAAAATACCGGCCATAACACGAAATACAAGATATCGGGTTGCACACCATTAAGAAGATCCAAATACATTTTAACAATTGTAAAATATTTTCTGACATTTTCTGACATATACATAATTCAGAAGAGATAAAGTCCTCTTTCATTGATCCAACGTCATATGCCTACTTTCAGTTTATTTTATTTAATGCTATATCATATCAACCAGTATATTTATATATAGAAACATAGCACGCACGCGATTTCATTAAAATCTCGGTCATTGTACGATTTTACTTGTCGTATGCTTGCTCGATTCTTCTTTATTGTATGGTGACTTATTGTATGCCAGATTGATTTCTAATGATCCGGTTAGATGAATTTCGAGAAATGTTTTTGGAGAAATGCATTTGGAGAAATGATTTTGAAGAAATGTTTTTGAAGAAATGTTTTTGGAGAAATGTTTCGCAAGATTTGTATTTGGAGATTTGTATTTTTAAATTTGTTGTTCGATATTTGTTTTTCGTTGTATTTTTCTGATGAAATGTAAAAAAAGACTATTTTTTTGATTTTCTATAAAAATTAAATATCTTATATTAAAATACATTTTACAAATCTGATATGACAAATGTCTGATTTGTCAAACAAATATTGATTTTAAGATACAAATGTTAATTTTAGTGTACAAATGTCGAAATACGACAACAAATGAAGAAGTAAGAATTAAGGACTATGAATTTAGAACTAAGAACTAAGAACACTGAATAAAGAGCTCTTTGGTCTTCCATAAAAATCAAGAGGGTCGACAAGCTAACATCGCGATTTATTTTTTTGTACAATCAGGTGCCATAATCAAGGGCGTTACGATCTGATATGCGCGAATATCGACAGGAGCCGAGGTCTTTGGGGGATAAACCTATATTTCAAAATTGGATAAAAATTGTGACAGGTAGAGGGTTCACAAACAAACTGTTGACGGACGTCCGGGCGGAAAGGGGTGACGACAATATACGTCCTTAATACACATCCTTATATCCAAAAAAATCCTTTAACTTACCCTCTGTGAAAGTAGCATCTATAGAACACTGGTATGGTGCCTGACATTTAACCTTTGAAGTTAAGGTAAAGTTTTGTGTATTATTTACACAATCATATCCATAAGTCCCGTCATGTCCAGAAAAAAGATATGTACAAGTGTAACATTGGTAGCCTGAAACAAATACAATTACTGTAGTTACAAAATAAACCATTGTTTTTGCACAATATTTGCCGGTCTGACTTATTCCATTATAAAGAAGACTCCGGTAGAGCACTAGAATCACCAGGTTCGAATCAAGTTCTTCCTTGACAACGGTAGGCCTTATGGGTCCAACAATGAATGTGGGTCTATTCGTTCAGATCACAAGCACGTGTGAGATGGGACATCGCTTTCAAAAATAGCTTGAAGCTGAGAATAGCCATGATGCCTAATGTCTAGTAGCTTCTATCAATGTTAGTCAAGGTCATATAATATACAGGGTGGCCCCCAAAATGCCACCCATTCTGATGGTACACTAACTTTTTAAATTTGATTACTTCAATAATCTTTTTCAGAAAAATGTCGCAGAAGCATGACGTTTTTATTGGATACTAGTCTCCTATTGTGTCACTATTTCTGAACACTGTTCAAGAAATATGACATTAACAATCCATGCAGCACATCTCAGGTAACATTCTTTTGGCCCACCATGTAACTCGTCTAAAACTTCTCCATAAACTATACTTTCTCTACACAGTATTAACATTATTACTAATGTCATATGGTAACTTATTCCATAAAGCAGGTGCCCGAACAACTGGAGCAATTGTTATTCACCAATAACGAATAACGAGGTGACTTGCCTCGTTATTGGCGCTACCTCGTTATTCGTTATTCAACGTTATATTCAGGATTCAAATATGCAGCTAGCCATGACTAGAAAGATGGATGCCAAGTATCCCCCAGTAGTATAAAACACAGCAAAACGACCTCTAGACGAAAATAGTCCAAACTGTTATTCAAGCAGCGAATAACGAACTGTTTGTTATTCGTTTTTCACCTCGTTATTCGGGATTCACATATGAAGGTGTTCATGTATCTTTAATGAGGATATTTCAGGATTTAATTCTAAACGATCACTAGACAACAATAGAATAATGGATTGTAAGGTATCCCCTAGCAGTAGAAAACATATTAAATGACGTATAGTCGGTAAATAAACCAGATTGTTATTCAATCGGTGAATAGCGTATAACGAGCTGTTTGTTATTCGTTTTCACCCCGTTATTCGGGATTCACATATAAGGTGTTCATGTATCTTTAATGATGATATTTCAGTATTTTATTTTAAAAGATCATTAGACAGCAATAGAATAATGGATTGCAATGTATCCCCTGACAGTAGAAAACATATCAAATGACGTATAGTCGGTAAATAAACCAGATTGTTTTTCAATCGGTGAATAACGAATACCGAGCTTTGTTATTCGTTTTTCACCACGTTATTCAGGATTCACATAATAATATGTGTTCATGTATCTTTAATGAATATGTTTCAGGATTTAATTCTAAAAGATCATTATACAACAATAGAATAATGGCTTGCGAAGTATCCCCTAGCAGTCGAAAACATATTAAATGACGTATCGTCGGTAAATAAACCAAACTGTTATTTAAGCAGCGAATAACTGTTTGTTATTCGTTTTTCACCTGGTTATTCGGGATTCCCATATGAGACGTTCATGTATCTTTTATGAAGCTATTTCAGGATTTCATTCTAAACGATCATTAGATAACAATAGAATAATGGATTGCAAAGTATCCCCTAGCAGTAGAAAACATATTAAATGACGTTAGTCGGTAAATAAACTAGATTGTTTTTTCAAGCGGTGAATAACAAATAACGAGCTGTTTGTTATTCGTTTTTCACCTCGTTATTTGGGATTCACATATAAGGTGTTCATGTATCTTTAACGAAGGTATTTCAGGATTTAATTCTAAATGATCTTTATTCAACAAGTTATTCCTGATTCAAAAATGCAGCGAGACATGACTAGGATGATGGATGCCAAGTATCCCCGGGGAGTATAAAACACAGCAAAACGACCTCTAGACGAATAACAGTCCACATTGTTATTCAAGCAGCGAATAACAAGCTGTTTGTTATTCGTTTTTCACTCGCTATTCGAGATTCACATATAAGGTGTTCATATATCTTTAATGAAGATATTTCAGGATTTAATTTTAAACGATCATTAGACAACAATAGAATAATGGAACACCTTATATGCGAATCCCGAATAACAAAGTGAAAAACGAATAACAAACAGCTCGTTATTCGTTATTCGCCGATTGAATAACAATCCATTATTGTATTGTTATCTAATGATCGTAGTTATGGTTGTAGTTATACCATCATTGGTTGTAGTTATACCATCATTGGTTGTAGTTATACCGCCATTGGTAACTCTACCATATTTAGCTCTTAAATCACCGTCAATATCGTTACATAGATTGGTAGAACAGTGGTGCGCACACGACGGTCGGGTTGATCCACCAACACAGCCATTAGACAAAGCAGGCGGCACCTTACACGATCGAGACACCGCCAGTAGGGTTTCAAAATCTGCAATGAAATGTGACCGATGATATAATTACAAATACTAAATGTCACATACCAAATCTGTTCACAAAGCTTACCAATTCATTTATTATCAACATAAATGAAGGGATGTGAATTTCCAGAGTACCATTATCCCCACTCATGCGAAGGAAGTGGATTAAGATTTAGTTTTGCTCTACAATTTAGCTTCTATGAAATCCCGGTCTAAACTGTCGCCCCAGTTATCTATTAACGGGTGTCATGCAGGAGAAAAGTGTGCTTATTAGTATCAGCCACAATTTACGCCTTTATATGTAAAAGCAGCGGTTGTCTTGCAAGATACGCCCACATTTTGTTTACACTATTTGCGTTCCAGAAGTCGCCATTTTGTCGGGCAGTTTCGGTCCGACTTTTACGAAATTCTAACTCAACCATCATCAGTGTGTATCAGTGAAATATTAAACGATTTACAAAATCGGATAAAACTCTTCATCACGTATGTTTTTTCCTTCATTCAGAGGCCATAATCAAGAACATAATGGTCCGACACGTGCAAACATGGAGGATACACCTATATCTTATTTTTCGTCAGAATCGGATAAAAATTGTGACAGGTAGAGTGCTCGCACACAAACTTTGGACACACGTCTGTAGTGAAAAGGGCGACGACAATTCACGTCCACAATACATCTCCTTACATATAAAAAAACCCCTGCAACTTACTCTCTGTGAAAGTGGCATCTATAGAACACTGGTATGGTGCCTGACATTGAGTCTTTGAAGTTTGGGCAAAGTTTTGTGTATTATTTACACAATCATATCCATAAGTCCTGTCATGTCCAGAAAAAAGATATGTACAAGTGTAACATTGGTAGCCTGAAACATATACAATTTATTACTAAGTAAGCTTTTGTTTTGCACAATATTTGTCGTCTGACTTATTCCATTATAAAGAAGGCTCTGATAGAGCACTTCCCTCTCGAAGTTCTCCCTTGACAACGGTGGCCTCTGATCTGACAATGAACGGGTTTCCAGCCGTTCGCATCACCAGCACGTGTGAGAAGTGGCATCTGTTTCAAAAATAGCTTGAATCTGAGGATAAACATTATGCTTAATGTCTATTAGCTTCTATCAAGCAGGGTCCAGCTTAGGCATGGGCCGCGGTTTAAGGGGCCCCGCGGTTTATGACAAAAAGAGAAAAAAATTCAAATTCAAGATGAAAGCTTCACGGTAATAGATCTAGGGCGGAGACTGGGGTATCTATCCCTTAATCCTTCTCTGTGAAGTTCAACTCGATGATCGATCTAGGCGATTTCACTTGTTATAACAGTTCCACGCCGTTAAATGTCATTTCCGTGCATTGCCATTCGGAACTGACATTATGTAATTTTTCTTGTATTACAGACCGTGCAATTGTGTTTTATGCGTGCCATTCAAAGGGGTATAGAAATAATCTTCTCGTCGCGTTGGGGGCCCCACGATTCTAGTCAGGCCCTGGGCCCCGCACCTGTTAAGCTGGCCTTTGTTTGGAAGGGTAGAATCTGAAACATTAGAGATGACATGTCTTTTTCATGAATGTAATCTATACATGGAATATGATTGAAATCTGAACCACAGATTTTTTTCTGGGGTTCGCTAGTGACCATACACTTAACCCTTGTGGGTGCACGTGGTGAGAATCACATAGCAGGTAACAAGGGGTCCGTATGGACCCCAGTTGTAATTCAAAATTTCTACGTACAGATGTATTTGAATTTAAAAGCAGCGGTTAAGTTTTTATTTGCATTTATATTTGACAACTGAAAAACAACTAAATTATTATACAAAATTATTTTAGTGACATTTTGAACAGATTAAATAATACTCACAAAATTGCTACTTTGTGTACTATGTTATAACGAGGTTAAATGGCGATTCACGCTTGATACAAAAACCATAGAATTTTTGGAATTCATAATTTAATTTTTGGTATTTGTAACATGCAGATGTTGAAAGAGACAATAGTCTGGCATACACAATATGGTATCAGGCAGCAAACACATTAGCAAAATTCTTACTGCGAGTTGTAAGTTTGGGGTCCGATTGGACCCCTTGTGCCCTACAAGCGTTGGGCCTGTTTGGCATGTAACATAACTCTTCATGTGGGAAGCAGATGAATACCAATCTATTCGCTATGTTTAAAAATATATTGGAGACAAAGTCACTAAATTTCAGAAAGCAGTGCCCAGTAGTTATCACAAAACACTATAAAACAAGTGCGTGGGGTCCACGGAGACCCCACGTGCACCGACAAGGGTTAAAGTGGTTGTGAATGCCCAAAAATACTCAATACGTCGTGTACCATAATCAGTTTCAGACCCATTTTTAACAAGGGACTTGCAGAACGAGGCTAGACGGTGGTGCATGGAGAAGATACGCAATAATGTTGACTGGAATAACCAGACGCTAGAAATTGGCATGCTATTGGGACTTCGGGCGTATTTCGCCGAACATAAGTGATTTGAAATTTGGGTAAATTTCTAGGCCCTAAATATTAGCGATTTAGCTCCTTTAATTCAAGCATATTTTCAACTGAAAAGGGATAAGCACATAATAATAAAATTGTTAAAAATAATAAGAGGCTTCCTGCGTTACTTTTTAATTATCATAGCGATACAATGCGCCGCGTCTTAACAGTATCATCCAATGCGTTTGACGCATGCACCGGAGTTTGGCCACACTTGCAATACACTATAACGCAGATACGTTTGTATGTTATCATTACGTGGTCCCCATCTTCTATAAATAACTTACGATCGGCAATGTGCCCATAACATTATTTCAAATAATGGTACGCGGAGATTAAAGCATGACGTCACATCCTCATTTTAAACATGATTATTCGTGTGTAACCTATTGTATCTAATCGATTGTGTGTGGTCTGAAAACGGACTAATATCAGGTTGTAAATGCATAACGTATTGTGTCACTATTTCTGAACACGGTTCAAGAAATATGACATTAACAATCCATGCAGCACATCTTAGCGTAACATTCTTTTGGCCCACCATGTAACTCGTCTAAAACTTCTCCATAAACTATACTTTTTCTACACAGTATTAACATAATTACTGATGTCATATGGTAACTTATTCCATAAAGCAGGTGCCCGAACAACTGAAGTTGAATCGTTTTTCGTTATTTGTTATTCACCAATAACGTATAACGAGGTACACAGCAGTAGAAGCATATTAAATGACGTATTGTCGGTAAATAAACCAGTTTGTTTTTCAAGCGGTGAATAGCGAGTACCGAGTTTTGTTATTCGTTTTTCACCACGTTATTCGGGATTCACATAATAATATAAGGTGTTCATGTATCTTTAATGAAGATGTTTCAGGATTTAATTCTAAAAGATCATTATACAGCAATAAAATAATGGCTTGCGAAGTATCCCCTAGCAGTAGAAAACGTATAAAATTACGTATCGTCGGTAAATAAACCAAACTGTTATTCAAGCAGCGAATAACGAACTGTTTGTTATTCGTTTTTCACCTGGTTATTCGGGATTCACATATAAGTGTTCATGTATCTTTAATGAAGATATTTCAGTATTTAATTCTAAACGATCATTAGATAACAATAGAATAATGGAACACCTTATATGCGAATCCCGAATAACGAAGTGAAAAACGAATAACAAACAGCTCGTTATTCGTTATTCACCGCTTGAATAACAATCCATTATTCTATTGTTGTCTAATGATCGTTTAGAATGAAATCCTGAAATATGTTCACTAAAGATAAATGAACACCTTATATATGAATCCCGAATAATGATTCAACTTCACACTGCCCCTCGGGTTCAAGCCGCTTAAAGCTAATGGTGGTGTATATTGGGCCCTCCCATAGCTTGACCAAAGAGGTGCATAGCTGGATCAGTGTGCATCAAACCGATATGATTGCATTATCCCTGATGAAGTTAAAGCCATACTTGTAAATACATTTTTTGAACGGGGACATGGTGGCTCAGTGGGTAAGACTTGGTATCGCTAGCTAGCCGCGAAAGTTCATGGATATTTTCTGGCGTGGTTCCCCCATGTCACTGGTACAGGACAGACGGCCTGGCAAGGGACAACGTATAGTCGTTTGAATGTGGTGAAAAGCCAAGGTCCTATGTACACATTGGCATACACGTACTAATTTTGGCATCATTGGTTGTAGCAATAACATCACTGGTTGTAGTTATACCATCACTGGTTGTAGTTATACCATCATTGGTTGTAGTTATACCGTCATTGGTAACTCTACCATATTTAGCTCTTAAATCACCGTCAATATCGTTACATAGATTGGTAGAACAGTGGTGCGCACAGGACGGTCGGGTTGATCCACCAACACAGCCATTAGACAAAGCTGGCGGCACCTTACACGATCGAGACACCGCCAGTAGGGTTTCAAAATCTGCAATGAAATGTGACCGATGATATAATTACAAATACTAAATGTCACATACCAAATCTGTTCACAAAGCTTACCAATTCATTTATTATCAACATAAATGAAGGGATGTGAATTTCCAGACTACCATTATCCCCACTCATGCGAAGAAAGTCGATTAAGATTTAGTTTTGCTCTACAATTTAGCTTCTATGAAATCCCGGTCTAAACTGTCGGCCCAGTTATCTATTAACAGGTGTCATGCAGGAGAAAAGTGTGCTTATTAGTATAAGCCACAATTTACGCCTTTATATGTAAAAGCAGCGGTTGTCTTGCAAGATACGCCCACATTTTGTTTACACTATTTGCAGTTTCGTTCCGACTTTTACGAAATTCTAACTTAACCATCATCAGTGTGTATCGGTGATATATTAAACGATTCACAAAACCCTGCAACTTACTCTCTGTGAAAGTGGCATCTACAGAACACTGGTGTGGTGCCTGACATGGAACCTTTGAAGTTTGGGTAAAGTTTTGTGTATTATTTACACAATCATATCCATAAGTCCCGTCAAGTCCAGAAAAGAGATATGAACAGGTGTAACACTCATAGCCTGAAAAAAATACAATTTATTACTAAGTAAGCCATTGTTTTGCACAATATTTGTCTTCTGACTTATTCCTTTTTAAAGAAGGCTCTGGTAGAGCACTTACCTCTCGACTAGAATTATGATCATGTTCGAATCAAGTTCTCCCTTGACAACGGTGGCCTCTGATCTGACAATGAACGGGTTTCCAGCCGTTCGCATCACCAGCACGTGTGAGAAGTGGCATCTCTTTCAAAAATAGCTTGAATCTGAGGATAAACATTATGCCTAATGTCTATTAGCTTCTATCAAGTAATCAAATTCAAGTACGGTAGGTCAAAAGACAAATGCCACCCCTTTTGATTGTACGCTACTTTTTTTAAGATATGTGAATACTTTAATAAACTTTTTCAGAAAAATGTCACAGAAGCATGAAGATTTTATTTGATACTGGCTGCTATTTTGTCGCTATTTCTAAACACAGTTCAATATAGCATGCTCAGTCCATGCATCCTTTCTTTTAACCTACCCTGTAACTCATCTAAAACTTTTCCATAACTTTACTTTTTCTAGGCAGTATTAACATTACTGACGTCATTATGGTAGCTTAATGCACGTACAGTTTTTGTCATCATTGGTTGTAGTTAAAGTTAAACCATCAATGGATGTAACTATACCATCATTGAGTATCACATGATAAATTATTCCATTAAACTGGTGCCTGAACGCTAAAAGATCTGTGACCGGAATGTTTGGGCTTATAAAAGAATGTTATCATCCAACGAACGCCAAAAAAAACGCCTAAGTGTATACATATTTAAACATTAAAAGTTAACTATAATTATTAGGGATTTCGCGACATTGAAAGGCGCTTTCTCTTTATGTCCATTTAAGTAGCTGCAAGGGAGACGAATACGACTATGTAATATTTGATTTTTGCGGTAAAGGTTTACCCTTATGAGTTATTTTAGTTTTAAATTTGCTTAGATCAAGTTTATTCCACTCTTTTATCGTAGAAGATATAAAGGGTGTAGCAAACAAAGTTTTTCAAACAAAGTTATTAATTAGTTGAATTATTACTTTTTACGAAGCCAATTTAATTTTTACGTCACAATAGTCAAAATGTGGATGAAAAAAAGTTTTCGACAAAATAATTAATGTTAACTTGTTTGTCCCATTTCTGGTTTTTCTGAAAAGTCAATCCAAAATGCTTGAATTGAGAACCTTTTTTGGCTGTTTTGCGACATTTTTGGGGCATCGGGCATTATTTGTTTCATCATCTTTCGGGAATCACAATTTCTTTAAATTGACAAATAGATTAAGATTTAGAACATTTAAAGTCAGTTTCATAAACCGTGATATTTTTTCTGGAATCACCATTGTTCTTTGGACTCTAACCAAGTAACTTTCCGGTCGTTATCATAGTTGGTTTCGGCTATTTCCCATCTGAACGAATAGATAGCCTTCTTATCAGGGCCTCCGGAAAAAACAGGGTTTGGTCTTACTAACTCATCCTGGGACTGACATGTGGTTCAATTTTACTCCAATAATTCGCTCGTAGTACCAGGAAGCCGGAGGAGCCGGAGAAAACCCGCGATTTTGGACAAGTGGGCCGTAACTAGCTCAGGGCTACGAAGGGGGTGGGAAGTGTTCTCAAAAGTGCTGTAAAATTGGCGGACAATGTATATCTATTGGGTTTTTTTTCACATGGCAGGGGGTGGGGGCGAAAAACTGTTTGTATCCAATTGTACCTTGTATGTTCAAATACTAAAAGCCAATCATAGAAAACATAGGTCATCAATATAGAGATGTGGCTACCAGACTAATGAACCATATTGTGAATTCATAGGGCAAGTATATTAGAGTTTGCAACAATTTGACCTATTTAATGCGATGCAGCGTTAAATTGTATTTGATTGTTATTTTATTGGCATAATATGTATATCTTGTCTACTATTCACATTATGTATCATTTACTTGATAAAGACGAGAGTTTCCTCGTCAAAACGTCACTTAGTATCAAACTCAATAATTGTGTATCCATAAAATTGTACCTTGTGTTATATTGAAATCGCCAAAATTTAAATTGATTTTTAAAAAATGCGGGATTCTTGAAATTAGGGGGTCTATAGTATTTTCGATGATTGTTTCGACCCAGATACCCTCAGTGCTGTCAAGCCTTCGTTTGAAGAACATATTGTTACGGATGTAAAGTGTAACGCCCCACCCTGTCCGTCTATTCTTAAAATGCTATCGTTGAGTCATGCAGTTATTACTGGGGCGAACTTTCAAAGTCAAATATTTCTTTGGAATGGTAGAATCTGAGACATGAGAGTCTATTGATTTATGGTATGTCTTTTTCATGAATGTAATCTATAGATAGAATATGATTGAAAGCTGAACCACAGATTTTTTTCTGGGGTTCGCTAGTGTCCATACACTTAAAGTGGTTGTGAATGCCTAAAAATACCCAATACACCAGGGCTGGCTACCCTTTGACATACCATGGGCCATTGTTGGTATTCAGTATATTTGTAAATATATATTGATAATTGACACAATTGGAATTTTTACGGAACGATAGAACAATTGCCCATATTTCATAGTCTAAGTCAAAGCATATTTTCAACTGAAAAATAATAACCACAAAAGAATAAAATTGTTAAAAATAACAGCGATACAATGCGCCGCGTCTTAACGGTATCATCCAATGCGACACGTTTGGCGCATGCACTGGGGTTTGAATGTTATCATTACGTGGTCCTCATGTTCTGTAAATAACTTACGATTGGCAGTGTGCCCATAACATTATTTCAAATAATGGTACGCGGAGATCAAAACATGACGTCACATCCTAATTTTAAACATGATTATTCGCGTGTAACCTATTGTGTCTAATCGATTGTGTGTGGTCTGAAAACGGACTAATATCGCGTTATAAATGCATAACGTATTGTAAGCGATACAAAATAATATTAATAAAGATAAAGATCGATGTCACGTCATCGACACGTATTGTGTCATTTGTAGGGTCGGCGTCGTGATATATGCTATTTATATATATTTATTCATATTTGGCGACCACCAGTACCGAAAATTCTCACATTTAAGCCCTGGGCTTAATTTCGAATTTGACCATGCCAGCGATGAAACATTAATTATGCTGAAATTAAGCCCAGGGCTTAAATTCGAAAAGAGAAAAAACGACAAAAAAAAAAAAACATTCAAATTTTCACATTTAGTGTCTAAGATGTCACATGCAATTGGAGTCCAATGAGTTTTAAAGACGTGAAACTCTCTCACGGCACGAACAGTATAATGTACACCAATTCAACGAGACTCCATCAATGCCAACACATGTGGTTTGACAATTTAAAATTGAGACCAATATGCTAAAACTCGTTATTAGGGTTAATAACGACAGGGCTTAAGGGACAATATTGGTGCCAGTCATTATGACATATGTAATAGAACTGATTAAACACTTTCCAAATATAATATTAACACAGAGATCATCGCTACCATAGACGAGTAATAAAGGATTCATGAAATCGGAAGTGACGAACGCCAAAGGAAAACACGAGTTATTCCTCTATATAGCTAACTGAAGTGACTAGTGATTACAGATTCATGGGCGAATATCTGCTCACTAATAATTCCCTCGAAGACCTAAAGTTGCTGTGTGACACTGTGAGGGAATATCTTACAATTCATAAAAAGAATTGGCTGTCACTGCATAAGAGAACGCGAAAGAAAAACAGAAAAAAGTTCGTGCATTACCATGTTTTTATAAGGTAGGGGAGACCGGGGCACATTGAACCACCATGGATATATCCTTTATAAAAAATACTATACAACCCAACACTATACAGTGTTCAATGTGCCCCGGTCTCCCCTATAGAATGAATAAAAACAAGGGGCTGTACGGAGTATTTCTATTTTTCCCGTGTTCTCTTATCTTATGACACTTAATTACTTTATTGAATCGTCAGATATCCTCTTGCGGTCCCATATAACAGCTTTTTGTCTTCGAAGGAATTATTAGTGAGCAGAAATTCGGCCGTTTATCTGTCATCACTCGTCACTCCAGTCATTCACATAGAGAGATAACTCGTGTTTTCCTTTGGCGTTCGTCACTTCCGATTGATGAATTCTTTATTACTCCTCTATGGTAGCGATGATCTCTGTGTTAATAATATTTTTGGAAAGTGTTTAATCAGTTCTATCACATATGTGATAACGACTGGCACCAATATTGTCCTTTAAATACGAAGATTCCCGGTACCTCTCTTATTTTGTCATAATTAAGATACGAACACATTATATCATTTAAATTTTACAACCAAACTCATTAATATTTTATACGCCCATATTTTAATGTGAATGTATACTGTGTTGTCATCACTGTTCAGCCATTGACATTCTTCATAACGTATTGTAGTAATCTGTTATGTTACTGTTTATACATGGAACCATGCACTAATCCGAATTGGAACGTAATTCATTGAGTTATTGTCCTATTTATTACCAACTCAAAATACGTCGAAAATCGCTTGTGAACGTAGGATGCTGGTCTATGGCGGGGGAAAGCGGCAAAAACCTAATGCTATGTAGAAATGTCTAATTCAAAACACACATGTAACATAATGCCATACCAAATACCTAAAACGTCTAATGCAAAAAACAAAATACAAGAAACCTCTAATACAAAATACCTCATACGTCTATTGCAAAAG
Source organism: Patella ulyssiponensis (assembly GCA_963678685.1). Taxonomy (NCBI): domain Eukaryota; kingdom Metazoa; phylum Mollusca; class Gastropoda; family Patellidae; genus Patella; species Patella ulyssiponensis. The sequence goes on along the minus strand of OY783230.1, from coordinate 22,382,142 downwards.
ACAAAATACAAGAAACCTCTAATACAAAATACATATAACCTCTTATGCACAATTGATTTTACAATCTGAAACATCTACCATAAGCATTAGATGACATATCTCTCATGCATTACTTACGTTTCTCCACTGAATTATCTTTATTTAGGTCAATGTCAAGGTCACCGAACACAACTTGGCGACCTATTCGGCTAGCGAGCTATTCGACCGATCCAGCTGGCAACCTGTTCGTTGACAACCTATTCAGAATTAAGACAACAGTCGCCCAAACTCATCTATTTTTAACAACCAATAAAATCCAACGTTACGTCTATCAAATGAAAGTAGAATAGTATATTATTTTTATCAATTCCTTTAGCTCAGAATAGAGATGTAATTTCGCATTATCGTACAAAATTCTAGACATCCAACTAAATATATTCCGAAAGGTAATTAAATAGGCTTTCTAAGTATTATCAGTAAAATTGGCACATTCATATTAAAGGGGTGCACTCTCTTCCTAAACATGACCAATTTTTTAAAAATTTTAAAGAGAAAAACTGTTAATATCCCGTGTCAAAATTCGGACCATCGTACAAAATTCTGATGATCCAACTAAATATATTCTAAAAGGTAATTGAATAAGCTTTCCAAATATTATTAGTAAAAGTTGGCACAATCATATTAAAGGGGTGCGCTCTCAACCTGAACATAGCCAATTTTTCAATATTTTAAAGTGAAAGAACGGTAATATTTCGAGTCGAAATTCGGACCATCGTACAAAATTCTTAGCAACCAGCTATATATATTCTGAAAGGTAATTGAATAAGCTTTCTAAATATTATTAGTAAAAGTTGGCACAGTCATATTAAAGGGGCGCGCTCTCAACCTGAACATAGCCAATTTTTCAATATTTTAAAATGAAAGAACGGTAATATTCCGAGTCGAAATTCGGACCATCGTACAAAATTCTGAGCATCCAGCTATATATTTTCTGAATGGTAATTCAATAAGCTTTCTAAATATTATTAGTAAAAGTAGGCACAATCATATTAAAGGTGCGCGCTCTCAACCTGAACATAGCCAATTTCTCAATATTCTATATGTAAAGATAGACCGGAATTTTTTTCGAAGTCCGAATTTGGACCATCGTACAAAATTCTGACCATCCAGCTATATATATTCTGAAAGGTAATTGGATAAGCTTTCCAAATATTAATAGTAAAAGTTGGCAGAATCATATTAAAGGGTCGTGCTCTCAAACTGAACATAGCCAATTTTTCAATATTTTAAAGTGAAACAACGGTAATATTCCGAGTCGAAATTCGGACCATCGTACAAAATACTGAGCATCCACAATATATTCTGAAAGGTAATTGAATAAGCTTTCTAAATATTATTAGTAAAAGTTGGCACAATCATATTAAAGGGGTGCGCTCTCAACCTGAACATCGCCCCTTTAATATGATTGTGCCTACTTTTACTAATAATATTTAGAAAGCTTATTGAATTACCATTCAGAAAATATAGAGCTGGATGCTCAGAATTTTGTACGATGGTCCGAATTTCGACTCGGAATATTGCCGTTCTTTCATTTTAAAATATTGAAAAATTGGCTATGTTCAGGTTGAGAGCGCGCCCCTTTCATATGACTGTGCCAACTTTTACTAATAATATTTAGAAAGCTTATTCAATTACCTTTCAGGATATATATAGCTGGTTGCTAAGAATTTTGTACGATGGTCCGAATTTCGACTCGAAATATTACCGTTCTTTCACTTTAAAATATTGAAAAATTGGCTATGTTCAGGTTGAGAGCGCACCCCTTTAATATGACTGTGCCAACTTTTATTAATAATATTTGGAAAGCTTATTCAAGTACCTTTTAGAATATATTTAATTGGATCATGAGAATTTTTTACGATGGTCCGAATTTTGACACGGGATATTAACAGTTTTTCCCTTTAAAATTTTTAAAAAATTGGTCATGTTTAGGAAGAGAGTGCACCCCTTTAATATGAATGTGCCAATTTTTACTGATAATACTTAGAAAGCCTATTTAATTACCTTTCGGAATATATTTAGTTGGATGTCTAGAATTTTGTACGATAATGCGAAATTACATCTCTATTCTGAGCTAAAGGAATTGATAAAAATAATATATTGTTCTACTTTCATTTGATAGACGTAACGTTGGATTTTATTGGTTGTTAAAAATAGATGAGTTTGGGCGACTGTTGTCTTAATAGGTTGCCAACGAACAGGTTGTCAGCTGGATCGGTCGAATAGCTCGCTAGCCGAATAGGTCGCCAAGTTGTGTTCGGTGACCTTGACATTGACCTAAATAAAGATAATTCAGTGGAGAAACGTAAGTAATGCATGAGAGATATGTCATCTAATGCTTATGATAGATGTTTCAGATTGTAAAATCAATTGTGCATAAGAGGTTATATGTATTTTGTATTAGAGGTTTCTTGTATTTTGTCTTTTGCAATAGACGTATGAGGTATTTTGTATTAGAGGTTTCTTGTATTTTGTTTTTTGCATTAGGCGTTTTAGGTATTTGGTATGGCATTATGTTACATGTGTGTTTTGAATTAGACATTTCTACATAGCATTAGGTTTTTGCCGCTTTCCCCCGCCATACTGGTCGACTCGCCAGCGAAATTCTCGGGAATACAGCAAAACGGAAATCTGAAGTATGATTAAAAGACAGGTCAATTCATTCTGGATAACAAGATCGGAAAATCGAGATGAACTTTATCGGCCAATACAGGGATCGAATACGCGACCCCCAGGCTAGCGAGCAACCTCCCTACCCTCTTAGTCACCGTGATTCCCAAGACAGCGATCAATCACCCTAGAAAGGATAAATGCAAACTTCTATCGAAACTAAGGGTGAAAGAGCGGCTGTGAGACTTCAAACACCAAGTCATGGTCTGTGAGTGCAGAGAAGAGTGTACCACCAACCATGTCCTGGTAGACTGTGAAGTATATTATATAAGGTAGAAAGAAGGGTACTAGTGGGGATGATGGAGACCAACAACATACCGCTCAACACTAAGAACCCACTTTTTCCGATACTAGATCTGAAACTGCAAATCTTCGAACTAATCCACGATCTAATGTCCACGGTTGGTTTAAGCAGAACAGTGAAGTAAGAGGAGACTACGATTAGACGAGCTGGGCATCTAAACACTAAACTACATAGAGGAGATATGTATAGGATTCGCCCGCGTGTTCTCTATCATATCAATCCGAGGGAGAGTAGGTTTATATCTGACAAATACAACGCTGCTCACCCTTAAATTTAATGGACTCTTCTAAAAAAGGCAACAGTGATTGGATAATTGCTCGATAGTTTCCGCCAAATAACGAGAATTAACGTGTTTATCACGTGCACGTTTTTGTTTATACGTCGCCATTTTGCAGTAATTGAATTGAAAGCAAAAACAAAATGGATAGGAAAACGAAGTCAGACGAATAATCAATCCACTTTTAATCACCATATTGACGATGGAATAGATGTGAATGCAAATATGAGGAGGATCTTTCCAAAGACTGAAGAAAATTTGGATCAAAAGGCAATCTTTTCCGATAATTCTGACAATGAACCGTGATTGAAAGTTTTAAGTATTTTCAGAGAAGGATTTGACCGACTGTTTTAAAGGGACTATCCCGATAAGAACAGGGTCTCAAAAATTAAAATCCGAGTATTTATGAAATTTATGGACCAAAATATAGAGGCATGGTGTATTTACCTTGTCTCAAACTTTCAGCTCAAAATATTGAGTCGTTTGGACGCGAACGTCAACACTGCTTATCCGGACACGTAACCCTTTTAAGATTTCGGGTCAATTTTTACATTGGGTGACCTGATAATCGATTCCCGTCTCTTGAGATCTGTACAGTGAATGACCCATGTACCGTATTTGATAACAAAAGGTAAATTTCACCTACATATTATTTTTATAGCAAAAAAGTCTGGTTTTATCCAGATACTGTATAATACAACGGTCTTCATTTCCAGATGAAAATTGTCAGGTTTAAGTTATTTACAAGCGTATCACAAATATCGGGTTAGTTGGTCGGCCTTAGGTAATGGGTTTTAAGGGATTTTAACACAAAATTAAGCAGTTTTATTCCCAAAAAAGTTATCGGGATTGGCCCTTTAAGTGGACTGTATCCAAAAATACTTTACAAAGGAACTCTTGAGCGATAAATACTTTCAAGTCTTGGAGTGTATGGAGAAATATAGTGGGCGGAAAGAAAATTCTAAAAGATATCTTAGTCCCTGTATCCATAGACTGTTCCCTTGTGGCGTTGTGACCTTGTGACCTGACCATTTACCCACCCGTATCCATAGGCTGTTCCTTTGTGGCGTGTGCAATGTACGATGGTAACGAATTTCAACAGTGTAGATGTATCTCCATACAATATCGTACTGGTAATGAGGTGTTCCCTCTTGTGCACCTGCAAAACAATTGACAAGTTCATTGTCTGTGTTCCCGGCCACAAGACCACATGTTCGTGCGCCAGGTCACATGTTCCCTTGGTACAACCTATGGGAACAGGCACATTAAAAAACAAAGGTTCGTTGTCCTTGTGGTGCGTCACAGGGTCACAAGGGAACACGCCACAAGGGAACATGCCACAAGTGAACAGCCTATGGATACAGGGCCTTAGACATGGAGTATGGAAAAGCGATTTAAATATGTCGATAAGTACGCCGTCTATTTCGGTCCAGAATGCTTCAAACTGTACTATAAGAATGTGTTTTTTATTGTCAAAAGAATAAAATTTTATTTCTGTGTTCTTTGTATTATTTCGATCATCTACGTCATCAGCGGTTGGTATGAGCCGAATATATCGACCGGAGGTGACGTCATCAGCGGTTGATATGAAATATCAACCTGTCATGACGTCACCAGCGGTTGATATAAACCGAATATATCAACCCCTGATGACGTCATGACAGGTTGTTATGAGATATAACTGCTATGGACATCAAAGAAAAAACTACTGCCAGTTGTATATACTAAATCATCAGGATAGTAGAGTAAGAGAGCGTCACGGTCAGACTGGCTCCGTTCTTGTCAAGCCCTCCGCCCTGTACTACTGACAATTGGAGACGACGCCGGAAAATAAAATAAGACGGACCTGCCACCTAAACACTAAACCCATTAAGATGACCAATCCAGAGACTTACAACCAAATTATACGTTTTTTTTTTTATTAAACATGCATTATGCAAGAGCAAAATCTGCCTATTGTAGGTCTTTCTTTAGACATTAATTAACTTATTCGGAACATAATCAACTCTCGATGTCGGGGCTAGCATGAGATTTTTGTTGGATTGTAGTTCGATTCGCTGAAATATTTTCCTTCGTGATTTACCAATAAAAATGGATAACCGAGACTACTGGTTTTGTCTTACGGACTTTAGTAATGATAACCGAGGCTAAGCGGAACTTTCAATTGCTTAGTTCTAAGTTAATAATGGATCAATTTGACAGAAATTTTCAGCAAATTGCCTTTACATTAGCTAGTTTTTAACTATTGTAGGGGGAACTGCCAACTCGTTATCTAATCTCCCATAATGTATCTTTAAATAAAGGGAAGAACTTCCCACTGAAACCTACTCCATGGCCCAAGGCCACAAATGGAAAGATTACAAAATCATATTCTAAAAACAGAAAGAAGCCTCGGCCCTCCTATGTTGTCTGCGATTTCGCTTCTGTGGAAGCAGACGTTAAAGCACCAGGTAGTAGTAGTAGTAGTCTATAAAAGTAAGTAAGTAAGAGAGAGAGAGAGAGAGATGTGTGTTAGGAGATATCGTTGAGGTTGAAGAGACACCATCTGGATTCATAATGCCCGTTAGGTCGTAGGACAGTCCCATGACGTAGGCATTCCGTCAGTAAAATTGTTCTACGAAATGGTGGGGTTGAGAGAGGAGAGAATGTTTTGTTTTGGTAATCTATCGTTGTATGTATCCAGTGCTTGAATGTTAAAACGAACTGTTCCTGGTAAACAAACGTCACAGCGGCGGAGATAAAAATAAATACACATCGTGAAAGGGAGTCAAAGGGCTTATAAAATGTGTAGTAGAGAAGAGGGCATATGCCACACGTTGGATGTGGGGATGTTTTGGCAAGGTGGCTTGGATGCGGGGATTTTTTTACACGGTGTCTTTCTACATCTGACCAGCGACGCATAGTATATCACTGCATATCGCTATACCTGTACCTACCGGATTATACAATGCGGTAGTTCAGTGGGTCTTAAATGGGGATACGAAGAGTCAAAGCAGGGGGCGCGCGAGACATGGAGTCAAACGAGTAAAAAGGCATGTATATAAAATGTCACTTTAAAAACACAGTGTAAAATATCACTGACTTGACTGATTCAATTCACCCAGCTTATGCACTCGTATTTTCATACAGTTGCTATTTAGGGAGTGGTGTTATACATGGACTAAACCTGCGCCCCAACTCCCGTTTAGATATCCTGAATGAAAATAAAGGTTATAAAAAGAAAGAAATGTTGCCTTTTCTGGGAAACGTTAAAACACCTCAAACTATAGTCCTTGTTTGACAGCTGCCGTATTATGCCGTAGCGACCACGCGTCGAATCATTTGGCCCATCTATAAAGCTTTCTTAAAATTAACATTCTTGAAAACTTTTAATTAATACATTATAATACTCCAACATAAATATATATCACAATAAATACCTTGTGAAAACTGTAATAAAGATATTATGAATATTAATCCAATATAACAACCCGCCCTTGTAGAAACCATCTTGACTTATGACGTCATACGGATTTCGTAATGTCACACGTGACTGGTTTCAAATTTGCATTTGAAATAATCTCTTGTACAATACTTTCGATACATACCATTATGGCAAGATAGAATTCCAAGCCAGACCTGTACATTACCGTACTTATCTGTTTATACGGCAATATAAGGCAATGTACTATGGCCCACGACGATGACTAGATCGACTTTAACAGGGCCGTAGACACGTGGAAGACCAGGACTGGCTGAAAAATTGTAAGCCCGAATAGGAAAGATCAATTGACCCGAAACAAACGTTTGCCACCAACATATACAACCATCGAATGAATCAGGCATACGAAATGCAGCTGAATTAGTGCTATTATTGTCTTTGTACCACATCATCATGATGCCAAAGCTCTTCACTGCGGATCAGAAACATGTCAGATTCCTGACGGCCTGTGACAATCTGTGTTGTTTTACGGCAGACCCTGATAATTTTGGGGCCAGGTTTGCACCCATGGTTGAGACCTGTTTCCAAAAATGAAAAAAGGAACTAGCCGGTTGTCATTTTCCTAGTAAATGATGATGTCGTGTTAGTTGTGAACGATATTTTTATGGTGGCTACAGAAAATTCAGACCTTGCAACATCGTTGGCAAAAGTGTGTACACGCCGAAGGGGATGATGTCGAAAAATAAATGGAAACGAACGATTTAGTACAGGGTTCTTAAGGGTAGGCTTAGAACTTTTCAGCTAGCAATCCTATATTTTGGAAAGGGTAAAATTTGTTGATGTTGGGGCTGGGCGATAATAGTTTGGCCCGGGCAGCGGCTACCTCCTTAAAAAATCTTTGGAAGGATATCCAAAATAGCCACAAAAATAAACTACTGCATTTCGGACAGAAAATCAAGTGCATGTTTTCAATACCGAGGAAATTTATGGTATTACCAAAAATCCGGGTCAAACGGCCACCATATTGGATTTCAAGATGGCCTCAACAATTGCAAACAAACCGCATATAAAATATTCAGGCTTGGACATTTTATATAACATATAAATTTTTATTACCATGCTATTAAAAATGTACAAAATTTACATCTAGTATCTTTCAAATTGCCATCAATTTTCACACCAATGTTAAAAGATTTACTGAGTCTGGTGGTACCCAACTATAGACCTAAGACTTTCGGTCATAGATGCTTGTCATACTCTATGGAGTTCATTACCCTTAAAAGAATTCACAATCGCTCACCTGTTTTAAGAAGCAATTAAGAAGCAATTTTTCGACTGCTTATTAATTGTAAACATTAGCTTTTTTTTTATCTTGTGATAAGCGGGGAGCTAAATTCCCCTTGAATGGATTTGCGCGCAATATAAGAACTCACTATAATTACTTCTGAGAGAGTTGAGTCTGAGAAACTTTGGACAATATGAAAACAGAAAAATCACAAATCACATGCATTTGTTGTAATATTAGAGATCTACGCTGAAACATGTATCCTAACCTCCTAAAGTATCATTGACATTTAATCAATCTAATCTTTATTTAAAAAACAATGAAGAAAAATGACAATTTGGTAGATTACCACCCCTTTCTAATAAAAAGGTTACATTAATTTTAATGTTCAAAGATTTCAAACCATAGATGTATCATTAAAATGTTATTGCAATCGTTGTGCAAAAAGTAAAAAAAAAATCGTTATGGCAGAGTTGGAGGCAAAAGGGAGACCAGAAAATGAGCAAAATTAACATTTCCGGGGTCAAACGAGCGTTTGTGTTACCCTTTGTAGTGGTTTAACTACAGTTCCGTGCATCAACAAGCCAAGAACTCGCCATAACAGACCGTTTCATTGGCTAATCCCTCACTTCACTCAGAACACGTCAATGATACCAACTCTTCTAGATCCTAGTGTAGTAAAGACAAGTAAAACGAAATTTTGAACTATAAAAACGAAACGAAATAGGATCTGTGTTTAATCAGATTGTACGTCATATGATAATTATAGCAAATAAAATATTCGCTAAATGATCCGTCTTCATTATTATGTTATACATAACTAAGAATAATTTGAAATCTAATTAACTTATATATGATTTAACTTCAGATGGTTAAATTTATTTCGGGGGTTGGGATGGCCTAGTGGTTTAGAGTGCCGCGCTTCGACCTCTAGCTGGCCGGTCAACTCTGGCTTGCGGCTGTGGTTTCGATCACTGGTGTGAGCGTATGTGGCATGGTGATAGGGACGCCTTCTCAACCTCGTGGGTTTCATTCGGGTACTCCGGTTTCCTCCCACTGCTAAAGACCCCTACGCGCAAGTGAATTATTGAAATAAAATTAAACCATATGTCAGTCCCGAAATGACCTAGTTTGTGTCGAGTGGACGTTAAACCCCATTTCTCTCTCCCTCTCTCTCTTTAATTTATTTCATTATGTCTCATGACCTATAATACCACCTTTAATTGATATGAATACATCTTAGCTGAGACATTATTAATATTTACAATTGAATTAAAAAAAATTAAACAGCGTAAGAAAAAATGGAAATGTTCGTAAAAAATTCACGAGAATAGACACTAGAACAGTCTTATGGAAACTGTTTTGTTGTAGCCTACTCAAATTTAGCGCCAAACCAAATGTCGAGAGTAGATAATCCAATTATTCAGCAATAAAGACCCCAAACAGTTGTCATGCACTTTTTGTGAAGCGTGATATTAGCCATTAAAGTAGGGCGTATAAATAATATGTTGGATACTTCTATGTACGGCCACCTTATTAATTACTGGAACATTAGAAAAGTTCTGGGTGCACACTGACATACTAGGAATAAATTCTGAACTAAAACAGTGGTATGCTTTATTCAACAAAAATAATATCTTGAAAAACAATTCGTTATATGAGATGAGAAATTGGACTAAGCATACATCTTAACACAAAGGTTTGTAGTCAAATGTTATGGCTTAGATGCTTATAAATTTTGATACATACATGTATAATTTGATTACTATAATCGTCCAATAGTTGAAAATCATATTCATATTATTTCCTGGTATAATAAGTAACAATACTAATAATAACAATAATGATGATAATGGTGATGATGATAATAATTTAATTCATTTCGGAACGCTTAATATCCAACTGAACGTAAACTTTCATACATTAAAACATATCACATGTAAACACGTAATAATAATTCCAGTACATTAAATCCAAAGGAATTCTTGTCTGTCAATTCAATACTGATTACATCTACCATCATTTGCTGTCAATCAAATCATTCCTTTAACATTAACCATACGACTGTGGATAAAATTAAACTATATAACACTAAAGACAACAACGGTTTTGTTGTACTATTTTTGTCATCATCGATAACTATACCATATTTAGCTCTTAAATCACCGTCAATATCGTTACATAGATTCGTAGAACAGTGGTGCGCACAGGACGGTCGGGTTGATCCACCAACACAGCCATTAGACAAAGCAGGCGGCACCTTACATGATCGAGACACCGATAGCAGGGTTTTAAAATCTGCAATGAAATATGAAATGCGAATGGTGATATAATACATTACAAGTATTAAGGGTGACATACCAATATGTGCCAAAGTTTAACAATTCATTTGGAATCTACATTAATTAAGATGTGCGAACTACCAGAGTACCATTATCCCCACACATGCGCGGGAAGACACTACAAAACATTTCAGCTTCTGAAATGCAGGTCTAAACTATCGCTCAAATTATTAACGGGTGTCACAAACGCTTAACGTTTTGCTCATCAGTTTTAGCAACCATAGATATCTTTACTTATAAAACAGATATATATTCAACTTACTCTCTGTGAAAGTAGCATCTATAGAACACTGGTGTGGTGCCTGACATTGAATCTTTGAAGTTTGGGCAAAGTTTTGTGTATTATTTACACAATCATATCCCTGAGTCCCATCATGTCCAGCAAAGATATATGAACAGGTGTAACACTCATAGCCTGAAACAGATATAAATTGTTACTAAGTAAACCATGCCTTTGTTTGTCTATAGAATTACCATTTTACATATTCCATAATGAGAGCACTAGCCTGGAATGGACGTTAAACTCCAGAAACGAACGAAAAGCGCACTGGTTCGAATCTAGTTCTACCTAGACAACGGCGGCCTCGACGGGTCTAACAATGAAAGTGTGTGTAGTTCTTCGGATCTCAAGCGCGTGTGAGATGGGACATCCCTTTCATAAATAGCATGAAGATGGGGATAATTATTATGCCTAATGTTTATTCAGGGACGTGTTCAGGAGTTTGAGTATCGGGGTGGGTGGGGGCAAGGTGGAGACAGTGTCAAGTTTGGCGTTAGGTTCGGGTGAACTAACCACGAATTTGATCAAATCAGAAGTCTAAAACAATCGGTCGGCTTATTTAGGATCAGTTGCATACATGTTTAGGGTTATAGTGTAGTTAACCAAACGGTGGCAATATTTTGCACGTTAGTTTCATTTTGACGTTATTTCCATGAATGTAGGAGAGAAAATACGTGCCTGCACGGGAAGGTTCGGACCCCTAATGTATCTATTCAGGTGTGCTAGGTGGGCCAGATCAGGACCCAATTTATGGAAATAGGTCAGATATGCTAAAAAAAAATCAGCCCTGCTTTTGATCTATGAGAGTCTATACATATTTCGTCCAATTTTGAAAGATGACACTGAACATGTGACTTTACATCCATTAGTCCAAATTTTAATGGGTCCGTTAGCCCTAGAAAGCCATTTCCATTTCTTCTAGATTATCAATTGTTCGTTGGAATATGGTGGTTTCGAATCCCCGGTTGTACATATATGACAAGGAGTAGGGTCGCCTGCAATCTAATTAAAATATAGATCTATATTTCGTTTCGTTTTTTATACTTTCGATAGCCTACACTCATGTAGATCTAACAAGTTATAGTGGGAGCTCACGTTCTATGACATCAAGTATCAAGCACGGGACATTTGACCCGATAACGTCAGTCATTCGATTAACCAATTAGCGACCGCCATGCTTTTTAAAATCTACTTTTGTTTTGTTTTGATTTCTATCCGCTGGTGTTAGTATAGACGTCATTGGCTGGTAATATCTACCCACAGTTCCACGCATGAAAAGGTCAAACGGTCGATTCGACAGACGATTTGATTGGCTGACCCTTTATTTCAGGCAGAACACGAGTTAAATAACAAGTCCTCCAGATCCAAGAGTAGTAAAGACACGTAAAAACCAAATTTTGAACTATAAAAAACGAAATGAAATTGGATCTGTGTTTTAATCAGATTGGGTCGCCTGTCCAGTCCGTGGGTTTTCTCAGGGTACTCCGGTTTTCTCCCACTGCTAAAGACCCCTACGCGCAAGCGAATTATTGAAATAAAATTAAAAACCATATGTTAGTCCCGAAATGACCTAGTTTGTTTCGTGTGGACGTTAAACCTCATTTCCCTCTCTCATCGGAATATGAAATCCGAATTCATTTCATTTCTATCCATAATTACCCAGCAAAAACATAGATCAAAACAAATAAAATGAATATCGAACTTAGTGAAAAAAAAGACCTTCACAATGAAAGTTCCATAATTCTCCTGGCATGGCATACTTAAAGTAATAATATATATATATGTGTTAAATGACGCCTAAAATTCATAAGAAGTAGGTATACCGCCTTTATGAAATTTTATTGTGTTAATATTATTTACCATATAAACAAAGAGTCGTATGATATGTATTTTTAGTTATAAAGTGAAAACCAAGTTCAATCTATGGTGAGCAGAACAAGCAGAGGCGGATTACCCTATAGGCAGTTGCCTAGGGCCCAAGAAAAAAATAGGGCCCATAAAATTTTCAAACTTTTTAAATTTTATTTTTTACATTATTAAATTCACTGGACTACGCTTACGGCGAACCTCACTCGGTTGTATCAGCTGTTCATTATGAAGGAAGAAGTACTTTACTACAACTGACAAAAATTACAGCCTGAAGATACATGTAGTAGGAAAAGAAAAGTATCGATGTATATCCTTGGAAATTTCGTTTCTCTTACGGCGGTCTTAGTTTTACTACATCAATTCTGCCCACAAAGGGCCCAGCTGGGCGAGCTGTCTAGGGCCCATTAGAACCTTGATCCGCCTCTGAGAACAAAGCCCTTTCTAATCCCTTCATATGCACACCATTCTATAAATAAAATGCATCATCCAAAGCTGGATCAGAGGTCCTAAGGGAAAATCAGCCAACCCACACACCCATCCATCCATCCATAAAATTTTCTAATTTTTAAAATCCCACTCTTAGTTTGTCCTCCTTGAGGGGATGTATAAAAAGTAAAGACGTGGATCTAAATACCTCCACCCCATCCGTCGAGATAATTACCACATATATATTTGTCGATAAAGAATTCTACTAATCCCGCTTAATCGAGCAGCAGAATTAAGATGATTTAGGGTTTCTTTTTGTTTCATTATGAAACAGTCCGTGATCACACAACATAACTTTCAAACCTCGCGGGTTTCCTCCGGGTACCCCGATTTCCTCCCACTGCTAAAGACCCCTACGCGCAAGCGAAATATTGAAATAAAACTAAACCATATTATGTACATGGTTTAACTCCACCCCGACCCCCTCTCTCTCTCACTCAACATAACTTACACCAGACAGCAAAACAACTATATTTTAAATGAAATAAAATAAGATTTCACGTCTTATTTTTTTAAAATAATTATATATATATATATCAATCTACACAATAAGTTTTAAATGTTTCAACAATAAATACCTTGTGAAAACTGTATTAAAGTTATTATGAAAATTAATCCCACAAAACAACACGTCCTCGTTGAAACCATTTTGACTTGTTATGACGTTATCCGGTTTTCATAATGTCACGCCTGGTTTATTTTATGTATGTATTATAATATATTATCTCATGTACAATAGTCTCGATACATTTCGTTGTGACAAGATAGACCCCCAAGCTAAACCTGTACATTACCGTACTTATCTGTTTAAACGGCAGCATACGGCACTACTATATAGCCCACGGCGATGACTAGATCGACTTTAACATTAACAAGGCCGTAGACACGTAAGGTAGATTTGGGGTGGGATGGGGATAGGTCTTGTTGGAATTTGTAGTAGTTGCCTACAAAAGAGGCGTTGAATGGCAATGAGAGTCCACATGATTATACAGATCAAGATGAGAATATTTTGGCCCGGGCAGCGGCTAGGGTTAGTTTCTATATCTACAGATACGAATGTCTGGTTTTCGTTCTATTCAAAGGGAATAAAATATCTTATGTAGTTGCCTCGTGAAAATTGTTAAACACCATTCATAATACTTTAAATTGATCATTTATTCCATTTCAATAATTACATATTATTGGACGTCTCATATATCAGAAAAGTCTCTTATATCAGTTTATATTGGTAGGATCTTTATTTACATAAAACATTTATCGAGAAAGCTTAAGGAGCTAAATCTGTTGTATTTATAGGCCACAATAAAGTATTAAATTTAGGTTACGTAGTTGTTTCCAAAGGTTAACAGGACGTTGACAGTGGAACACTAAATCCTTATATGTCAGCTGTAACTGTAGACGTACAATTTCCAATGGAGACAGATTCCCACCACCCAATACATGTATATAAAATCAATTCAAAGAGTTATATAGTTATTTTCAAGAAAATGAAATGAAATTGAAATGAAATGGGGTTTAACGTCCTACTGTTCTGCTCCAAACTGGGCTAATAAAGACGGACATACACCATAAAGTGTGCTATGATGGAAATTTTGCCCGGACAGTGGAGTTAAGGCCCTACTCTCGTGTCGAAGTCGAACTGCCAAGTGATCTTTTACGTGCACGCCAATGTGTACACAGGATCTCATTTTTCCACGCCATCCGAACCACTAGACAGCTGTACACTGTACACTGACAGGGGGGGGGGGCACGCCGGAAAACCGAGATGGACTTATTTTAAGGGATCTAAACCTTTAACTCAATATCTTTCATAATATTCGAAATGAAAAACCCGAATTAGACTTCAATGTTGGTCCAGTTCAGTCAATCAATCAGTAGACAAATTTAATTTAATCGTGTATTTTATGGTTCCGGGTGCCATATTCTTCCAAACAATGCTTAAGTATTTAGTAATGGCTTATTCAGAAACGGCAAAATAATAATCTAAGAGTTGATTAAAAATGACAATATTTTTAAGATAAAAATTGTAATAAATCACTTTATATACATTCATATTACATTAATATATGCTAGTAGATCCGTTTTCTTCTATTTTTGAGGTTCTAAAGAATATAGCTATACGCCCTATAATAATCTGATATAGAACGATAAAAGCACTTTAAGATTTAAACTGGGATGTGGTGGTTTATTTGAATAAATACTAGATTATGCAACCAAGGGGTGATATTTTAATGGGAGCGGTATCTAATATATGACAGGAGATTGTTTCGATTAATTTTTGTGACAAGCCCATTTCCCGGTAAGCGTACAATTTTATATCCCGAAACACAACACACCGTTAATCAAACTATTCAACCTGAAAACGTAACTCATCTTAGGAAATGTCTGCTACAACACAAATGAAATGGGGTTTAACGTCCTACTGTTCTGCTCCTAACCTGGTCTAATGAAGACGGGCATACGCCATACAGTGTGCTATGACGGAAATTTTGCCCGGGCAGCAGCGCTACGGCCTACTCTTGTATCGAATTCTAATGGCCAAGCGTTCTTTTACGTGCACGCCAATGTGTACACGGGACCTCGGTTTTTCGTTCCATCCGAACGACTTGACAGTTGTCCTTGTCGGGCCCTCCGTCCTGCATCATTGACAAACGGAACCCACGCCGGAAAATCTTGATGAACTTTCTCGGTCAATGCAGGGATCGAACGCCCGACCCCCGGGCTAGCGAGCCAGCATCTTACCCATTTCGCCACGTGATCCCCTCCCTGCTACATCTATAAGGATATAAACATTATTATCCCGTCAGTTACTGTTGCTGAGAAATGGGGATCTATGGCTAACTCTACATGAAAATTAAAAGTTTAACTTTCTTCGAATGTGTACCACAGATAACTCCACGGGCCTAGGATATAGTTTACACGAGTCTGTTATCCGATTTAACCAATTTATTCACTAAATTATTAGGGATTGCTTTTTTTCTTGGCTCTTTTTGCATGGAATTCAAGGTCAGTTGTTTATCTATTGGGTCCCCTGTATATAGTTATTGGAATTCTTTGTGTAGAACACACGTTACAAAGTGCTGCTAACTGGAACGAAAGTCTGGAACAGATACATGTAAGCGTAATCTCGGGGCAAAAATCGCACGGAATTCTCTCGGGCATTAAACCGAAGTACATGTACGTGGGAATTACAAGACACTAAACCAACTTTTAAGAAATAAAACTAGAAACAAATCTAAACGAGGTAGATGTTGTTCTGTAGGGGGTGTAGTCAGTGTTTACAAGACATGCCTTCTAATTAACACTTGTTTATTAAGATGTCTTCGTGATTTGTCAAATCGTATTTTTTTTCTTTCGGTCAGATAATGTACATATAGCTAATCCCCGTGAATGAAGGCTAAGGTGTCGTCTAACTTAACGCCACATTGTCATAGCTGTGTGTTTTTCTCCATAACCTGTCACACGTCCTTCTCTTCTGGTGGTCATAATGTACAGCTGATTACCTAATTTTGTCTAGCTTTGAAATCTGCAGGTTTCCCTAATTTACACTGTAAAGATTTGTTTTCTCAAACAGTTCAAATGAATATATTCATCATTTAAAACCCATATAATACGTTTAAACAGTCAACATGATAATTATGTATAGGTCATTATCAGAGAAAGATAAATGTGGTTTAACGTCCACTCGGCACAAGCTATGTGTGTGTGGGGGGGGGGGGCGCTTGTGCGCGCGCGAAAGTGAAATGGGGTTTAACTATGTCATTTCAGGAGTAACATGGTATTTAGTGTTTAATTTTATTTCAATAATCACCCCAGGAATAAAATATGGTGCATAAATATATCCGATGGTGAACTATTATCTTAAAACTGTTATATCTCAGTGGTGAATTGTTTTCTTAAAACTTTTACATCTCGGAGGTGAATTGTTTTCTTAAAACTTTTACATCTCGGAGGTGAATTAATTTTTTAAAACTTTTATATCTCAGTGGTGAATTGTTATCTTATAACTTTTATATCATCTCAGTGGTTAATTGTTATTATATTTCAGTGGTGAATCGTTATCTTAAAACTGGAATTGGAACTTTTAAACTTGTAATATCCCAGAGGTGAATTGGCAGATCTGATTTACGTTTCGCTTGGAATCTAATTTCAACACCCAAATTATAATTAAACTAAATCACGCACAATCGATAGTTACTTTTAATGAACGGCGAAGATCTCCAAAGTGCTGATGTTTTATTTTTTAATTAAACGCAATTAAAAGCTTCCGAAAATGTAGTCAATTAATTCATCAACAAACTTACTCAACAGCTAAGGGTAAACATCTGTACCAACTTAATCAATTAAAAGTTTTTAACGGTAAATGAAAAAAAAACAAACACTTAAATATTTGGCCAGGTTCAGCAAAATGTTTGCTACTGCACACGTCTAATAAAAGTGGCTTCAATCTTAACAATTTCCTTTAGGTTTGAATTTATGAGAGATTTGACATTTTTATACGGCCACATTTTCATGTAGCGTAGACGTATATTATTGTCGCCCCTGTATTCATTGAGTACTGGTATAACAGTTTAAAATCAACCCAGTTAACCCTTTCGGGCCCAAGTGGTTAAGTTTTTAAATAATTTCTTGTTTTATGGTATTTTATAGGTGATTTGGGTTTAGTTAGAGTATCCAAAAAATTATTTTTAAGTTTTATAAATTTTCCTGACGTGGGTGGGGGTGGGACTTGAACGTCCCGACGGGCCATAAAGGAGTAAATTATTTTCAATACAAAAAAGACAAAAAAAAGTTATAATTATTCTTAAAATCAATATTTTCACCATAACTTTAATCAGCAACACTAAACAGACAATTTAAACAAAGAAAACTATATTCTCTTAACAATTTGAAGCAATAATCCATAGTTAAATTCAATCAACTAAAGGCGTAAACAATTTTAACTTGAAATACAAATGTATAGCTTATTTCCAACCGCGCCATCAAAATCTGCAATACAATTTCTTGATTAATTACAGCATAAGAGTACATTACATGTAACGGATTTACTTTAAGGGCGAGATTCGACGTTTTTCTTAGAATAAACCTCACATCGACCACGATTTTCTGAAAACATATATCATTTTATAGACCAGTTGTTATTTAAAATCTCTTTGGCATCTATATAAGGGATAAATTCACACATATTAATCAATTTGCAAAGGAAAAGTCATACAAATTTGGAAAAAACGCATTGGTACTTCAGAGTCCCAGGATGTAGAATAGGCCCGACGGGACTGATACGTCCCACCGAAAAAAAATATGACACTAATTGCAAATATTACCGATTTTTTGTATAAACTTTATGAAAGGGTTTTGCTATGGATAGGGTTTCATGAAAAAAATTCACAATCATTTTACTTACTTTAAACTTTCTCTGTGCATTCAAACATGCACAAAGATTTTTCTTACAAAAACATCAACGTGATTTTGTGTTTGACATTGAATTGCCACTCTACAATTTGTTTGCCCTAAGACTGCACTACTTCAACCCAACCGTCGACCTACCTAAAACTGACTTATAATGAAATACTGACCATAATCCACATATGCATTGCAACATTGTATTCACTATATGATGGGACGTGAGAGTCCCGTCGGGCCAGAAAGGGTTAATAGACCAATCGGACGGAAACTGCTGGACAAAATGGCCGCTCCTCGTACGCAAATAGAATAAAAGTATGGTATTATATATCAAGATTGTGGACCTTCCAGAGGTTCAATTTTGATCCGATTTAAATAAAACTTTAAATTTATGTTTACATGTATATCACAAAAACCTTGGTTTCTGTCGATAATCGTGCATATCGGAACATAACTTCCTGGATTGTGGGCGCTCCTTGAAATGTATGTTTAAAGCGTAAAGATCTTGGTTCCTTTCGACTGTAAAATATCTAGATTATGGACGATGATTTTACAGATAATCATGTTTTTAGTTTTTGGGACCTCAAGAGGTCATAATGTTTATCTGATATAAAAAAAAACTCGTTTAAATATATCACAATTACACCCGAGGTCATAAACTAGAATGTGCAAATTCAATTCGATGTGGCTCTGTGCCTGATTAATTTGTCACCGTCCCTTTTTATCTTTTACCCGCAAGAAGTCAACCCACGCCATGACATTTTAGCAAGTAAGGTGGTAGGAGCAAAAAACATACAATACGGTATTAAATGTCGTTAGTATACCTAAAAAAATAAGTAAAGATAGGTTGCCAGGCAACGAAACATACGCCCACAGCAGCTAAATCGTCCGGGCAGTCAACAAGGGTTGTCGCATATTTTTACTTTTTTTTGGAAATGAAACATTTGTAATACACTAAAATCTGAGTAACAACTCATTATGTAATTATCTGAAAATCATTAGAATTTGTTTGCTTTTTATAAGGTTTTGCCCTAAGCAAACAATTAGTATAGGAAACATTTAACATCATGGATTTAGCTGTTCAGTTATCAAAATTGATTGAAAATCAAAATACTTGTTCGTTTCAACACCTTAAACTCTGTGTATCAATCTGAAGTCAATTGGATGATACGTTTGGCATCTACAGCGTCACAAGGTTTTTTGAAGTGATCAAGGGAGATAACTCTGGAAGTAATTATTTGAAATCGATGAAAATCAGTAGGCTTCTTCGTCTCCGGACCTTAAACAGTGTGTGTAAATTTAAAGTCAATCGGTTATTAACTTTGGCCTCTAGAGCGTCCACAGGATTTTTTGATGTGATTAAGGGCCATAACTCTGGCACTAATTATCGGAAATTGATGCAAATCAATAGGCTTCTTCGTCTTATGACCTTAAACACTGTGTATAAATTTAAAGTCAATCGGATATTAACTTTGGCTTTTAGAGCGTCCACAAGATTTTTTGAAGTGATCAAGGGCCATAACTCTGGCACTAATTATTGGAAATTGCTGAAAATAGTTAGACTTCTTCGTCTTATGACCTTAAACACTGTGTATAAATTTAAAGTCAATCGGATGTTAACTTTGGCTTTTAGAGCGTTTACAAGATTTTTTGAAGTGATCAAGGGCCATAACTCTGGCACTAATTATCGGAAATTGCTGAAAATCAAGAGGCTTCTTCGTCTTATGACCTTAAACACTGTGTATAAATTTAAAGTCAATCGGATATTAACTTTAGCCTCTATACCGACGGACCGACGGACGGACGGGGGCGACGACAATATACGACCACATGTCAATCGGATATTAACTTTGGCTTTTAGAGCGTCCACAAGATTTTTTGAAGTGATCAAGGGCCATAACTCTGGCACTAATTATTGGAAATCACTGAAAATCCATAGGCTTCTTCGTCGTATGACCTTAAACACTGTGTATAAATTTAAAGCCATATCGGATAGGCTGGCACTGCCAGGCAGGAAACGCCCACATTTTCGAGAGATGGATAGAAAACAAGCAATACCGAAAGTGATTTTTCCTACATCATTAAGTCCTGTATTTCATACTGTATTGGGTGCAGCCATTTTCTTGGCCAGTTCCAGTCTGATATTCATGAAATTCGAAGCTGACAATGATTATGGTGTGACGGTACACAACCTAGAAATGTGTACAAACGGCGGCCATTTTGTCTGGCAATTATGGTCCGATTTTCTCGAAATTCGAACTCAACCTTCCGTAGGGTGTAACGGTGATAGAGTCAAACGTTTTTTTTTTAAATCGGATAATAACTGTGACCTCCAGAGGGACCATAGGCGATTTTTCGGACAATCAGGGGCCATAATTCAGGAAGTTACGATCCGATATGCGCAAATAACGAAAGGAACCAAGATCTTTGGGTTATAACCATGCATTTCAAGTTTCATCAAAATCGAATTAAAATTGTGACCTATACAGGGTCCACAACCATGATATACCATTTTTTAACAGTATTCGTGTACAAACGGCGGCCATTTTGTATGGCAATTTTGGTCCGATTTTCCCGAAATTCGAACTCAACCTTCCTTACGGTGTAACGGTAATATAATCAAACGTTTTTATAAATCGGATAATAATTGTGACCTCCAGAGGGATCACAAGCTAAAAAAAGGCGATTTTGCGTATAATCAGGGGCCATAATTCAAGAAGTTACGATCCGATATGCGCAAATATCGAAAGGAACCAAGATCTTTGGGTTATAACCATGAATGTCAAGTTTCATCAAAATCTAATTAAAATTGTGACCTCTACAGGGCCCACAACACTGATATACCATTTTTTAACAGTATTCGCGTACAAACGGCGGCCATTTTGTATGGCAATTTTGGTCCGATTTTTCCGAAATTCGAACTCCACCTTCCTTAGGGTGTAACGGTGATATAATCGAACGGTTTTTTAAATCAGATAATAATTGTGACCTCCAGAGGTACCACAAGCTAAAAAAGGTGATTTTTCGGACAATCAGGGGCCATAATTCAGGAAATTACGTTCCGATAAGCGCAAATATCGACAGGAACCAAGATCTTTGGGTTATAAACATGCATGTCAAGTTTCATCAAAATCGGTTCAAAATTGTGACCTTTATAGGGTCCACAAGCTAGAAACGTGAGTTTTCGTACAATCAGGGGCCATAATCCATGAAGTTTTGATCCGATACATGCCAATATCGAAAGCAGCCGAGATCTTTTGGGGATAAACATATATTTCAAGTTTCGTCAAAATCGGGTAAGAATTGTGACCTGTAGAGAGTCCACAAACAATTGTGGACGGACGGACGGACGTCCGGACGGACAGGGGCGACGACATAATACGTCCACATGAAAATGTGGGCGTATAAAAACGAAAAGCAACCAGCCAACAGCGAGGCTGGTGTTCCCGCCGAAATCCCGAAATAAATAGATGACACATATTTATTAATTGCATGTTTATATCTTTTCAAAAGTATCGATGATCAAACTGATTATCAACTATGCAACAAGTTTCGTCACTATAGAATCAGATATAATCAAAGTTTAGCTATAGCGGGAAAAGTTAATCGTTGAAATTAGTCAAGACATTCACCTAATGAACATCAACACCAAGTTTAAACATTCTACCTCAACCAAAAGCAGAATTATTATGTTCCAAAGTCTTGACCAGTCATTGTTGCTCAAGTAGAAGGAGGGTTATTGTGTTCCAAAGTCTCGACCAATTAAATTGCTCATCACTCTGCTTACACTGAGCAGAAAATGTCCATTATCGAACTTAGTCAAGGTACAGATGAAATGAAACTATACACCAAGTTCCATCACTCTCACTTAATCAGAACTAAAGTTATTGAGTCTCAAAGCATCAACCACTCAACTTGCTTATCGTGCTTACCAAGCAGAAAATGCTCAGCTTCGAACTTCATCAAGGCGTCGACCTTAATAAACACCTACCTCAAGTTTGAACATCCTAGCTCAATCAGAAGAAAAGTTATTGTGTCCAAAAAAGAGTGACGGGCAGGCAGACAGACAGACGAAACCATTTCATAATCACAATCTCCTGTTTTCTTCGAAAGGCGAAGGACAACAACAAACTGTATACATGTTTGTTAGGTTAACCATTAGCGAAAGTTTACTAACATGTATATGTGGGGATGGGGTGGGGCGAAAACAAGAACAAAATCGAGGTAAGAGAAAAAGGATTAACAAATTTACAATTATAGCACATTAAATGAACGTTAGCTAAGTCGTCCGTATAGTCAACAAGGGTTGTATATTCATTATAAGGTTTTTAAAGTAAAATCATTTACAGCACACTCAAATTTGATTAAGAGTTACAACCAACACACTCAAATTTGATTAAGAGTTACAACCTATTAAGAAATTACTAGAAATCATAAGAATTTGGTCGGCTTCGTATTCTTCGTATTAAATCACTTTGAATAAATATAAAGTCAATCGGATCGTAAATATGAGTTCGACAGCATCCGCAACATTTTTCAAAGTGATCAAAGTAATAAAATTATGCGGATTATAAGTGTCCATCCATATCTCAACAAACCATCTTTTTACGCCTATGAGCATAATACAATCTCAATGATACGAAATAAACTTGTCGACACGAGTAATATTAGATAGTCGATATGGTACTTCCCACGTCGGGGTGAATTTTAAAGGAGATATTCAAAATAACACAGTTTGTATCATGAATCAGTCAATTTTACGCCACAATTTCAACCATAGCTAATATCTTATGAAATTAGTTCAATTGTATTTGTGTTTCTTAAGAATCCATTCAATTTTTATGAAATCATTTTAAATGTGGATAAGATGTCTAGAATATGTATATAAACATATCTTTTCTTGTCGGTCACATGTTGTGGTAACTATTCGAATATTTTTACCAAGGGCGGATCCAGGGATTTTTGCGGGAGGGGGGGGGGGCAGGTTCTTGAAAGAACATGGAACCATATTATGTTAGTTTCGAAATGCGTAGTCTGTATCGAGTAGACTTTAAAACCCACTTCTACCCCCCCCCCCCGTTCATTTATAGTTGAGGGAAGGGGTTAACAAGTCACCTCCTCGCGCAACCAAATCAATATAAGTTTGTTTTTTTTTACGGAATTTACGTTTCTTTCGAAGTTTTGCTTTTAACACTGGCCACCTGAAAAGAAATGAATAATCATTTTACAAATATTAAACCCGACTCACATTTTCATACCGTTGAAAGGGTCATTGAATATATTATATCCGCTATTGATATTTTTTATCGATGCACTATTCAAATAATTCAATATAGACATAACATTAGGAAATCTATATATATTATAGATTTAAAGGGACACGTAGTACTATATTCCATAAGACATTCATCTAAACATTTTATAGAGAGAGGGGTGGGGCGGGTGCTAGTTTTTATTTCAATAATTTACTTGCAGGGGTCTTTAGCAGTGGTTGGTAACCAGCGTTCCCAGAGAAAACCCACCGCCTTGGCAAGCCTACCCAATGACGAACCATTGGGTATTCGACCATCCACCCCACTAATTGAAATGGAATTATTTTCTACGATTACGGGAAGGAATTATCATATTATAGTGTCGAAATGAAATCAGCTTTTAGCGTCTTACTTTTGAACACCTCCCGGCTAATACGCAATAAAGACAGATATACAACATCCATGTTCAGTTATGAAGGAAATTTTACCCTGATACAGACGCCTCCTGCCTACTCTTATTTGGATTTCAAAGTTTCAGGGAATCTTTGACCTGTGCCATGGTATACACAGGTGTTCTTTTTAGACAAAGTGGAAAGCAGCGTGGTGAATCCGGTCTATTATTAAAGGCGTTTTTATCGACCACTGATTAGCCAAAGTGATTTGCATTCAATCACATTTCCGTCTTTAACGTCCATCTAATTCAAATTGGTTACCCTAATCAACAAATTTATCGACACCGATTTCCGAAGCGATTACATCAAATCGTCAAATCATTTCAGGGTGCGATTTGACGATTTGATCGGGTGGTCACGTGTTTTTTTCAACGGTGTCCAGCCACAAAAATTGCTTACAGCTAATCGGAGCATTTAACTAACTCGCCAAAGTACTTTGAAATCGACTATATTGTCACATGACATCTCTACTAAATTCAAATCAATTTGGCAAGTCGATAAAAAAGCCTATTATTAGACACGATTCACCACTGCCGATGAATACAACTATTGAAGTGACAAATATCTACTGAATGGGGTTGGGGCAATTGAATATACTTTTATCACGAACTATGTTCGCATACAGCTTTTTTTGCATGTATTTAATAACTGTGAACTATAAAATTATTCAGTTACTGAATTTGTGACAAACTGGGACAAGCTACACATGAATTGTATTTTTAGATCACGCATTGATAACACCGACAATGGTCGAATGATTTGTTAAAATAGGCGAGGTGGTTTAAAATCGTCAATGTGCATACCGCTGTAAAAGAAAATACCTCCCTAGTAACAACATATGCATAGTTATCTAGTGAAAATTTTTTACATTTTGACTCTGTGGCTGTCTTAGTAATCACCTAATCACCTTTAAGAACCGGCCGGAGCGATTTTAGTGAACATGGAAAGATTTCACTTTCTTCTGGGGTACATTGGCAGCATCTTCACCCTTCAACACATTTTGTAAACATTTCATTATCATACAGTTCTTTTCATAATTTATTCTTTAGCCTTTCTAAATCTAATTGGTTGAGAGGGTCCATTAATGAAATGGGGTTTAAGTCCTACTGTATTGACTGGGCTAATCAAGAGGGGCATACGCCATAGAGTGGGCTTTGATGGAAATTTTGCCCGAACAGCCACACTATGACCTACTCTTATATCAAATTCCAACTGTCAAGAGTTCTTTTACATGCAGAGAGAGAGAGAGAGAGAAATGGGGTTTAACGTCCACTCGACACAACTAGGTCATTTCGGGACTAACATATGGTTTAATTTTATTTCAATAATCCGCTTGCGCGTAGGGGTCTTTAGCAGTGGGAGGAAACCTGAGTGCCCGGAGGAAACCCACGAGGTTGAGAAGGGCCCCTATATCCATGCCACATACGCTCACACCAGAGCTCGAAACCACAGCCGCAAGCCAGAGGTGACCGGCCACCTAGAGGTCGAAGCGCGACACTCTAGACCACTAGGCCATCCCAACCCCCCAGAGATCAATGTGTACACAGAACGACAGTTTTCTGTCACATCCGATATGAATGAATGCAGGTGTAATTTCTTTTGTAATCTATGACGAGTCCTACTACTACTTTGTCTCGCCTATATTCAGGTTTAGCCCAGATTTCCAACTGTCAGTTGATCTTTAATGTACTGTCAATGATGTACACAGGACCTTTTTTTTCCCAATCAGGAGTTGATTATGATCTTATCATGTTTATAAATGTCTAATTCAAATAACTTATATAACATTTAAGGCCTAAAGAAAGTCCCGCAATAGGCAGATTTAACTCTTGAATAATGCCTTTTTAATTATATAAATCAACTATTCATTATAATGATATGACAAATGATTTTTATTAACAATGATTTATATACAGATTTAAACAATAGCATATTGCTGATATAATAATTCTCTGACACGATAATATTCATTACATAATGTCCCTTCCAACTGAATTTTTCCAGCTTTATTCTGCAAGAGAAAAAAAGAGAATAATAAAATGGTCTATAAGTAAGACATTAAATCTGTAATAAATCAAATATTACAAATAACATTTGTATTAAATTCTCTACTTGAATTTCCGTAAACTCAGTCGATTCAATATTACATGTTGTCGCACCTTGATCTGAAGTCGTTTCCACAAGTCACTGACTTTAATGCCGAGTCGAGTCATGTTCCAAGTCTTCACGAAGCCAAAGTTCTGTTCATCAAATGAGTCAGCAATTGATGGCGAATAAGACAAGTTACGATTTATGTCTCCTGACATCGTCTTGAGTCCCTAGTGCTTTCAAGTAGCCAGTTATCATGACTGCTGTGTCTGAGTCAAGTCTCTACAAGTCCAAGTAATTAAAAATCATATATTAGCTTATATTGCAACATTATTGGTAAAACTGATTTCAAATCATACTAACCCTTCTGACTGCCACCTTGTTATCACATATTAAAACACCAGCAACGAACACACATGGTATTTTCTCTTGTAATAAGACCAGTTTAAAGTCAGATAATTTTGGTTCATTAATAAATACAGATGTATGTGTTGGTACCTAGAAAACAGTAAGTATACAATTTCTTCATTTAATATACATCTAATTAAGCAGTACCGACCATAAAAACTTGATAACACTATGTATGGACCTATTATTTGATGATAAATAGTAACTAATATTCTGATTGTATATTCTGGTGTTTTGTTATTAGCCTTACATCATACTAGTTTATTTCTATCAGTGGTGTAATTCATGTACCAATAATTGTGAACCAGTGTAAGTGGTGAACGAAATTACTACCAATTCTAGTCAGTGGCAGTTTTACAACCACATACGCTCACACCAGGGATCGAAACCACAGCCGCAAGCCAGAGGTGACTGGCCAGCTAGGGGTCGAAGCGAGGCACTCTAGACCACTAGGCCATCCCAACCCCCCTAACCACAGTAGAGTATGTCAGTGGAAGTAGCTAAACTATTGGAGTATTAATTACAGTCACTTACAGGCAAAGTTCAAAGATCGATCAACGTCATGGTTGCTGTTTTCCCACGAGCTTCTCAATTTAAAAAACCCTGTTTGTTTACAGTGTGTTTGGTGCCACGAACTCTGATTGGACAATGCTAATTAGTCACTTGTAAAAACAACTAGCGCAAAGTTCGGGGAATTGCTGAGTATTCAAGCAACGGAGAGATGTTGTATAACTCGCGAACGTTGCTTAAGGAACATGGGAGTACTAATTACAGTCACTAGCAGCGATATGCCAATTAATGTAGCTGAACTATTGGAGTACTAAATACAGTAGCTATATGCCAATTAATGTAGTTGAACTATTGGAGCACTAAATACAATCATATAAAACTAGAACACTTATCTTATTATGGATACAATCACTTGGTTTATGTACATTGGGTATTTGCTTGATAACGACTTGTGAAATCTTGTTGAAACATTGCAGTACAATAAACCAAGTGATTGTATCCATAATAAGTGTTCTATACATGTATATTATATCATAAATCAATTGTGAAATGCCTCTCAAGGATTATAATTACAATCACTAGCAGTTATATAACCATGTTGTTGTATAGTTGACTGAGTTTCACATTTACTCAGATTGTACATCTTGACATTTATTTTCAATATAAATTAGCTTAAAATTTAAAGAAAATGGAACATGGTTCAAATAATAATATAATTTGAAGCCTATCAGATTTGAACAGTAAGAGTTTATTACAATACATAGAACTATATTAATATAAACTATGATATTACCCAGGGGCGTTTTAAGGTTTATCATGGCGGAGGCTATACAATTTTGAGGGCTCTCTTTCGCGGGGGGGTGGGGGGCTTTATTGATGATTTTTATGCCAATGCAATGACTGCATTCTCATTAAGCAATGGATTCGACAGTAACAGTGTATAGAAACGATTGACTCGGACTCAGGGCCCTTTCCCTTGGCCAGAGGGGCCCTTTTGTCAGAAGTGGGGCCCTTTTGTCTGCCTTTAGGGCCCCCCTAACTAGGGTACATTTTCATTTGTCTCATCGGTTTTAGCATTTTTCTCCTGTTTTATTTTTCCAATTTCTTTAAATTTTTTCGAGAGGAGGCTGGCGCCTCCAGCGCCTCAGCTATAGAACACCTTTGATATTACCTTATTAGATGGAAGACAATCTAATGTTGGTATTAATTCCGAATCTTTTTCTGTAAATTAAAAAAATATTAAGAAATCACTACAAATTCAGTAATATCCATAATATAAACATTAATTGTAGGCTGTCATATTCTGTAGTTAAAACTATGCCAATTCTATACAATTGTAAAATCTGGAGTTAAAAATCAACCCTACACAAGAGGGTTATCTGGGAGAAAAATGGGGTTTAACGTCCACTCGACACAAACTATGTCATTTCAGGTTTAATTTTATTTCAATAATTCACTTGCGCGTAGGTGTCTTTAGCAGTGGGAGGAAACCGGAGCACACAGAGAAAACCCAGGCGACCCTACTCATTATCACGTACAACCGTGGATTCAAATTCACGCCAGTTGACTCAATGCCAGGGTTTATCGTGCAGTGCGCACGCGCTAACCATTCGGCCATCCAACCCCTGGTTATTTTGGGAGAGAGAGAAATGGGGTTTAACGTCCACTCGACACAAAGTAGGTCATTTGGGGACTAACATATGGTTTCAATTTTATTTCAATAATTCGCTTGCGCATAGGAGTCTTCAGCAGTGGGAGGAAACCGGAGTGCCCGGAGGAAACCCACGAGGTTGAGAAGGCGCCCCTATCTCACACCAGGGATCGAAACTACAGCCGCAAGCCAGAGGTGACTGGCCAGCTAGAGGTCGAAGCGTGGCACTCTAGACCACTAGGCCATCCCAACCACCCCGGTTATTTTAATTTGGGACTAAAACACATGTTATTATAGAGGTACAGAAGAATGATATAGATAGAAGGGTAAATGTAAAGAATTTTATAGTCTACAATGCATGTATTCATCTTTTTAACTGTTTTCTTAATATAAACAAATGATAGCAACAGAATAAGATTAAACATTTCGTTATAACAAGACTAACACATGAAAATTTATATTTCAATTCCTGGGTGAGACTTTTGCCTGGGCAGCAGTGTTTGCGGCTACTGTTCTTTAAATTCAAATTGTCAATTGATAATTTACATGCATGCCAAATGATATAAACAAGTGACAGATTTTTTTTATCCCATCCAGATGACTAGAGACAATTTCGTTATCAGTCCAACAGGCGCTTCCCCCGGCAAGTGGTGGTTCTCGGGATTCAAATTCTTTTCTGTCTAGGGCCTGTTCTAGTTTTTCTTTGTTCCCACAAGGTGAAATGGGGTTTAACGTCCTACCCTTCTGCACCTGACCTGGGCTAACGGAAGACGGATTCCCACGAGGTATAAATAATTAAAAAAAAACATGCAAGTACCTTTTTTATTTCTTTCCTCTGACAGAGTATTTGAATCAACTGGTTCGTCACTTTCTATATAGTTCAACTGGGCATCAATCCAAGCTAATTCTACATCACGAGCCGTGGAAAAATTTAATGAGGTCACTAGATGATCTCGTAATTTGGCCTGAAAAGATAAACATGTTCTATCAAACATTTCTAGCCTTTGATGTTCTCAATGAGTCTTATCAATAGTAAATTGGATAATTTAAGATTCAAAGATGCCGAAAATTACACAAATTTATTGAGACATGGCAAATGACAACAATCTATATGTCTCAATCCATAGGTTTTTTTTTAACTCTAACAGAATTATCTCCCTTATACCATCATACCAAACCAGGTCATTTTACTTAATTGTTGGACGCCTTCTAGATAAAAGTTGAAATAAAATGGTGTTTAACGTTAAAATGTTCTGCTCCAAAATGAGCTTATGAAGAAGAGCATACAGCATAGAGAGCCATATCCAATTCCAACTGTCAAGGGGTCTTTTACATTCATGTCAATGTGTACATGGGACCTCAGTTTTTTGTCCCATCCAAACGATTAGACAGCTGTACTTGTCAGGCCCACCGTCCTGCATCACTCACAAGAAGGAACCACGCTGGAAAATATGGATGAACTTTCTCAGCCAATGCAGGCACCGAACACCCGGCTTCCAGGCTAGCGAGCCAGTGTCTTACCCACTTAGTTACGGTAACTCTCCTAGTTTAAGTTAGATTGAAACAAATTAAACTTACCTGGAATATTCGACTTTCTGTTGTTGCATCGATACTATCACCTACTTTAGGTTGAAATATTTTTCCCTGAATGAGGGAAGAACTTGTACAAAACTCAGCTAACGTCTCAGTAGCAGCTGGTGTACCTCGAACTAAAACCTGAAGATAAAAATAGTTGAAACCTTCTTCACTAAGTACTTCCTGGCAAAATGTCTAGGCAGCTGAGCAATGTTTGTCATTACTTTTATTGTGACTTAAGGCACACCATGACGCTATAAATGATTACATGACACAGCACTAATCTGATATTACCACTCTTTAAAACATGATGACAATTAATAACAGTATCTGATCTATTCTTTGTGGCTTAATTATCGATACTAAATTATCACGACAAAACTGTGGTGCTCTCTTTATAGATTACAGAAGAATAAGAGTACCGTATATAGGAATAACTCCATTGTCTGATCTTTGATGAATAATAACAGTAATTTTGACAATTCATAATATGATATCTAAGCTACCAAATGCCTTGGTTTGACTTTCTCTAAAACATCTACCTACCAATTGCCTATCAATTGACTTGAATTGGCCCTTTAAATTATCTTATCGGTCTACAAATCATCTTGATTTGACTCTGTCATATCTACCAAATATCTTGATTTGACTCTCTCTAAATATCTTGTTTCGCAACATATCATATCAACCTACCAAGTAATTGTTTTCGTTTGACTCTCTCTAAAATATCTTATTTGCCTTCCAATTGTCTTGCTTTGACTCTCTTTAAAATATCTTATCTACCAAAATATCGTATCTGCCAATTGTTTTGGTTTAACTTACTTTTCTAAAATACATATTCTACCTACCAATTGTTTTGGTTTGAATTTCTCTCAAATATTTTATCGACCCACCAATTGTCTTAATTTGACTCTCTCTAAAATATCTTAACTAATTTAATTAACAATTGTCTTGGTTTGCCCCGCTCTAAAATATCTCATCTACTTACCAATTGTCTTGGTTTGACTCTCTCTAAAATATCTCACCTACTTACCAATTGTCTTGGTTTGACTCTCTCTAAAATTTTTCTCATAGATTCTCCATCAGATCGGCCTTCAAAATCAATATACTGTATTCTAGCATTTACATCTAGGGTTACAGTTGATGAGACACATTTAGTAGGTAAATCTGTTACTTCTGGAAAAATAATAACAGAGAAATTTTCTATTTTGTTGATCTAATTATTTCTGAGTTTGAATACATACCAGTTCATGGCATTTTTGTTTTATAAGACACTATTTCAATCAAATTATATAAATATAGAATCTAACCTTGCATTTTCTCATCTTCTGGACCCTTTTCTGGTTTCTAAAAAAAAAACCCAACATCTATTATTAACACAGTTTTTAGAGACTTGAATGAACATCAGAAATATAATACAAGACAATTTTTCTCAAATCAATTTCTGTAATTTTACCAATAGCAAGGGAAATTATAAACATATTGTTTAAAATTGAAAAGATACGCTCAAATTTTGCAAGAGATGGAAAGGGAACAAGCTAAAAAAAAAAACAAAGCGGTTTTTCATTCTATCTAGGGCCATAATCCAGGCAGTTATGGTTTGAAATAGACGAATATCAAAAAGGACTGAGATATTTGGGATATAGAGATATATTTTAAATTTCATCATAATCGGATA
This sequence comes from Patella ulyssiponensis, assembly GCA_963678685.1. NCBI lineage: Eukaryota > Metazoa > Mollusca > Gastropoda > Patellidae > Patella > Patella ulyssiponensis. Next base: position 22,350,152 of record OY783230.1, on the reverse strand, counting down.
AAAACTGTGACATTTAGAGGGTCCACAACCTAGGTATTACATACTTTTGCACCATTTGTAGACAAGTAGTGGCCACCAGGGATTCGAAACCACGCTAGTTGACTAGATGACAAGCCTTATGATACAGAGCGCACATGTGCTAAGCATTCGCGCCCCCCCCCCCCCTGGTTAATAAACATACATTTTAAGTTTTAGCAAAATTGCATGAAAATGGTTATCTTTAGAGTGTTTACAAACAAAACCATGATTTTTTTGTACAATCAGGGGCCATAATCCATGAAGTTACAGTCTGATACATGCCAAAATCGAAAGGAACCAAGATCTTTGGGAGGATATAAACCCATATTTCAAGTATTGGGAACCGTGTAATTTCTACAAAAAAATTGTGGACAGATATATGGATGGACAGGGGGGACGACAATATATGTCCACATAAAAATGTGGGCGTATAAAAAAATATTTAAAATCTTCATACCTTTACTTCTTCTTCTGGTTGCACTATTTCAGCTATTGTGTAATCTTCTGGTCTAAAATTTTAAACAAGAAATATTTCTCACCATAAGTATTAAAAAAGAAAATGTGGGCACAACAGGTCAATCGAGGTGTGACTAGAGCTATATCTGGCCGGTTAGATGGCTTTCAATTCAGTCCAATAATTGGTTGGTCCTCAGAACCATGAGGTTCTTCAATGTATTTGCTTGATAGTTTTAATAAGCACATATCTTTAATGCAATCTTATTTCATTTCAAATTAACCATCTTGTGTTTGTTATTTGTTTTAAGACTGTCTTCCAGGCCAGAGAGAACATAATATTTTTCTATATGACAACATATGATGTATCAAATAGGTTACATCAAACAAAAAAAGTCTCATATATATGCCTATAGTAATTAAGATTTCAATTACTTGATTATTTCACCGTATTCATCCCAGCGTATCTTTTCTTCATGGAAATGAAACATAGGATAGGCTTTCTTAGCTTGTTTAAAGAAACCTGTACGTGCTTTACCCTGAAACAAAAATATTAATGTTTATTTTCCTTTTAATATTCAGAATAGTAAAACAAATTCTTTAAGTTCTAGTCCGCATAACTAGAACTAGACCACTTTCAGTTCTAGTCAGCAAAATTAGATTATTTTATTTCTAGTCCGCACATCTTTGTCAATATAAGTACTACTGTCAGCAAATCTTGTTCATTTTCAGTTCTTATCAGCAAAACCAGGTTATTTATTAAAGTTCTAATAAGCACATATTGGTCATTTAAGTTTTGGTCAGGAATATTAACAACACATGAACTAGCAATCAAATAATAATTTTACTTTGGCTGGAAATCATTGAAAATCAATATACTTTTACCCCTCATGAACAAAAACACACCGCATATAAGTTTTAAATCAATCCGACCATAACCTTATCTTTTTGAGGCTCAAAACAATCAAGGGCAGGAACTCTTGACATTAATTATTACAATTGTTGAAAATCAATACAGTTTTTTTTCTCAGAAACATAAAAACTATGTTATCAGTTTGAAAGCATTTGGGTGATAATTTTATGCTTTAAAAAGGTCCACTTGCATGAGGACCCAAGCTGAAAATGTCACTGGGGCTCTATGTGTACATCAACAAAGAAACGGGGCATGTTCTAGTCATTGTCCGTTACAGTCACATAATTGTAATTTGTATTTCAGTATGTAAGAAAGATGGATTTATTTAGAAAAGACAAAATAATATACAATAATGAAATATTTATCTATGATAAATAAAAAAAGCATTGCCAATTTGGGGGCCACTTTAATATTGAGTCCCCTTAATAGTTTACTTTCTTGTGGTTAACAATTTATTTTCTCATTTATTAAATCTAGAAACAATTTGTGAAGTAAATGGTTACAGACACCCAAACTATCTTGTAATTCACTGTTAAATGATCCAACTAACAATATCAGGTTTTTAGTACATGAAACAGACCTTACATCAGTAAGTTTATAAAAGCTGTACATTAGATGAGAAATCTCTGTTCTATGTCTCGATTGGTTACTTACAAGGACAACACCATGTAAAACTACATCAAATCTAAAGACAATGTTCTAAGATAAATGTAATGAAACATTTTTCTTATCCACAGACTCAAGATAGAATTGTAAATTTAAAACAGCCTGTACTTTAAGCTGCTTATATTAACGTAATTTTTTCAAACATTTTTAGCACTTATTTATTCTCTCTGTCTTATATAAAGGTTGTTAACAGACGAAACATGAGCATTGATCAAAGGTAACAGATAACAACTTTTAGCTGTTAGTATTCAGAAATCATTGCACATATTCAAATAGTATGCGTTTCTGTTACATAGGAATTGCTAATATAGATATCAACTGTTCATATTAAGGCAGAATAAGTTTAAAGAATGTATGCCTCTATTATATCTAATTTTAAAAAATTTGTAGAAATTTTTAAAAAATTTGTGGTAATTTTTAAAAAAAATTGTAGTAATTTTTAAAACTTTATAGTAATCTTTAAAACTTTATAGTAATTTTTAAAACTCTATAGTAATTTTTAAAAATTTATAGTAACTTTTAAAAATTTATAGTAATTCTAAATCAATTATGTTTGGTGAAATATACGAAAAGTCCAAATAGAACAAGTCATTTATGCCTGCTTAGTCCATTCTACACAATTTGTTTTTATTACAATTATTTGGTTGTTTGTGAATATGCCATTACTAATAACTTCTGCACTATATTGTAGTATCATTTTTTTATTTCTTCATTACAAATGTCACCTGAACGCATACAATACACAGGTTGTGTACTGATCATAAAATCTTCATTGTGTCTTTAATTTTGGATATTAAGATCCCATATATCCACAGCAAGATAACAACATCAGTATTAATTGAAATGGACCAATATTGAATTCTAATTTGTGTTTTTAATTTCAAATATTTTGGAATATTTTGAGTTGGAGACATGGCCCCCTTAAACTTGCTAGAACACCAAATATCAGTTGTCATGCACCTTAGATTTCATGGAATCTTTGTTTGTACGTTTTGTTACAGCCAGCCCATGCTGTTGCATATAGTTGAACCGATTTTACAATCTGTTAAGGTCCCTCTCAATAGCCCACCTCACCTCTTAATTCATCAGTTACAGATGTCATTGATGGTGTGATGAGAGGTGATTGACATATCAATTTAACATGTGGCCAAATTAAAGACAGGATTACCAGTTGACCCTCGCACCAGAGGTCAACATGTCACATGACTATAGGATATAATTGGACTATGATTATGAGACAGGAAGACTAAGTAATTGATGTAGCTGTCCTGACGGTCTTGATGGAGGTTATTATCTGCACTGTAAGATTTGTACAAGTTTATTAATTGAACAAGAGACAGATAGAGAAATGGCCAAATTAAACCACTAAAGCCCAGTGCATACCGACTAACATTTAAGGCAAACGACCAACATTTGTTCAAAAAAGCCTGATTCTGATGTCACATGGGGGGTTGGGATAGCCTAGTGGTCTAGAGTGCCGCGCTTCGACTTCTAGCTGGCCGGTCACCTCTGGCTTGTGGCTGTGGTTTCGAGCCCTGGTGTGAGCGTATGTGGCATGGAGATAGGGGCGCCTTCTCAACCTCGTGGGTTTCCTCCGGGCACTCCGGTTTTCTCCCACTGCTAAAGACCCCTACGCGCAAGCGAATTATTGAAATAAAATTAAACCATATGTTAGTCCCGAAATGACCTAGTTGTGTCGAGTGGACGTTAAACCCCATTTCTCTCTCTCTCTCTCTCTCTCTGATGTCACATAATTGTCCTAAACATCACCCATCAAACATGGTATGTAATATGGTTGCTGTGCAGGAAAACACCAAACTATAAGTTTTCAGGCATAACCCAATACATACAAAGTTTCATTATAATAGTAACAGTTTTTATAAATTTACATGACCAAGAAAGCAAAGACAAGAGAAATAGGCTGTGACTACCATTTTCTATTACCAAAAGCTAGCATTTGAAATCAGAGTAAAATATGGCGCAATAATATCATTTGCAAATTTTTTTTAGGTGCCTAGACGATTATTTTGATTTTTGCATGTTTTCCTGTCAAAGGTTTGATCAGTTGACATCTACCTTGAGCCAATCAGATGACACACCTGTTATAGGCCATGGATAGTAAACAAGCCTGGAAATAAGGCACCTGTTACTGACAATGTCAGGCACAAAACCTCTGGTGCCTGACATGTTGTTCGGCACTGATTTTTTTAAATTGATTATTAATACATGTTCGGCACTAAGTTGAAAATGTCAGGTATTATTTCATTAGTGCCTGACATTTTGTAAGGTACATCTAAAACTATTATTTCCACCCCTGGTTGTACTTATAGTTTTTGCAACTTGTGCATCAATACATTATTACAAACCTCTGATTTCATCATAAGATCATGTTTTCCTTTAGGATGATATAAACCATCCACATCCATCTCAGCTTCACTCTCATCACTCGACTCATCTTCTACAGTCCTGAATAATAAACAAACTTTTATTGTATAAAGACTTTAGATTACTGAAGGACATAAGGTGCTAGATTAAATGGAGTAGAATTTTGTTATACGACCTCAAGTCTCATTTGATTTCAAAAGTGGAGAAAGGCCCTTGTGAATGAAATCCCCAGACGTCCTGTCAATGTTATAAATGTACTGGAGCTCAGATATTAACTTCATCTGAACAGCAAGACATTTTTTCTTGCCAGGCCTGTAAACCCTGACAAGAACACCAAATTTGATCATGACCATATCCTGTTTGTGTGAAATGTTGCGGGTGGGTTTGAGAGATGAAACTTAAACAGTCCTTAATCAGAACTAAATAAAATAAACAACCAATGGTTTATGTTTCATACTTACATTTGTTGTATTTTTGATCTGGAGTCATTTAAACCTTTGTCTTGTTTTTTTCTCTGATATTCTTCTAATTCTACACCGTCCAGTTTCACACGGCGCTGTACCTGTAAGAAAAAAGACAAGATGGAGTTTAACATTTCTTCCACATGTATTTCTACTTGGGCAGAATAACACTTAATTTCTCACTGGCAACTTTAGCCCACAACCTTTTTTCTACATCAGAGTCAAAGAACATGGCCATTGTGGGCAGCTTTTGAGGAACAAGATTGAGTTTTTCCTTTGCTGTCATTGAATTAGAGATGAGAATGATAAATAAAATTGTATTAACTTACATCTATAGTAATACATCGTAACTGTGGATTATCTATGAGTTCTCGAGCAAGAGTTCCAGGAGAGGTCCGTGTGGTCAGGACAATACTATTTTTTGAATTACCACACCAGGCTATAAATAGATCTCTGGAATAACCCGACTGTAAATCTGGAGTACTGGCTAAAACCACCTGAAATTATAATACAATAGAGTATGAATTTCTATAAATCACAAAGATTTTTGACCATTTTGCTCTGAAAGAGTAAGTTTTATTAACTTATCCAAATCGCATGCTAATGTCTATTAGTAAGTACAGGAGAACCACACCACAGACAAAGAAACACAAACAGAACCCAAGAAGACAAATCTGGGGACACTATATATAAGGCTGGGAATCGATATGAAATTTCAATATCGATTATCGGCAAGAAATTTTCAGCGATTATCGATAATAATCGATTATCACTTTTTCGGAAAAATTCCGAACTTTACCGACCAGGCTACCACTATTTTGTTGTATATCTTCTTCAACAGTCATGTTCAATAATAGTATTGTATAATAAAAATATTCGAAAACATATTCAGTCTTTGTTACGGTTATTTAAACACATCATATTTATTAATATTCTGATACAATCTGTCAGTCGATCAATCGTAATAAAAAAAACAAACGAAAGTAAATTGAAGTTATTTATCTTCATTACTAGAGAGTCCATGAAGGTAGATAACTGTTACGGTCGTCGGTTCCGTAAAAACCAAAACAATTCCATACCTCGCTTTTTGCCTTTCCCGGGAAGTCAAAAACGTGTATGGACTGTATCTGACATGATTTAGTAATTAAAGCCGAGTTGATCATTAATAATACAATTAGTTTTATTGTGTAGTTTCTCTACAAATCAATCAAGAGCAAAGAAGGGAGATAATCCTAATTTTATTATATCACGTGCGATTTTCATTGTTCACAAAGTGCGTGACCTATTTTAGTTTCAACTAGTAGAAACAACAAAAACAACGAAAATATTAAAATAATGTATTTAATCTTAAAGTTTCGTTTTTTACAATAATATGTATTTAAAATGTGCCAGTTTGTAAGCAGAGGGGAAAAATAGTTGTTGTCTTGACGTCGTGTATTCATTCATTGGTCTGCTAATGACAGACTACGGCAAGTTTATTCGTGTGAAAGTGACCGTAACTTGCCATCAGAAGGTAAATATACCGATAATCGATATTTGAATTTCATTATCGATTATCGTATCGCTAAATAACTTCTACCGATTATCGATTATATCGATATTTTTGCACAGCCTTAACTATATATATACATCACCCACAGATTGTGTAAGTAATAAAAAAAGGTACAATCAAACTCCTGTTCTAATACCCTTGTGCAATCATATTTGATCAAAAATTAATACATATATGGGGTTTGCCTGGACACTCTATCTATACATCCATTAACAGGATGAAGGCATGATTCTTTGTTACACCACATTGTTTTTTTATAACACAGTCTTGGCATTTACAAGATTTCTAAAATTTGAAAGTCCAAAAGAATAAGTTTTAAAATTTACACTGGGAAACTGCCCTGTATCCTATTCATAAACCTTAATTGAAAGTCAAAATATGATCTGAAATAAATAAAACAAGCCAAACGTGAGGCTGATGTAATTGTTCCCCCCCACCATAATTACAAAATACATAGATGACACTCAAGTGTTTGATGTGCTTCATACAAATTTAATATTTGTCATATAATTTAGGGCTTTAAATACTGAATTTAGTCAAACATGTAGGTCCAGAAGAGATGTAAATAGGGTTTTGATAGGAATTAGGGTATGGGCTAGAGCTAATCCTAATCCACAATCTTGTCAACAATCATGAACCCCAAATCTCTTTATCTTTTGTGAGCTATGAAAAAATCTGCAATGGATTGGCTTTCATATTTTACCATAATTAACAAACCTTGTGAATGAATTTGAAATCAGCCAGATGGACAACAGGCCAAGTTGGCAACAAAAGTCATCAACATTAAATGTTGGGTGTATAGAAATAATGTCTTGAATTTACTGGATGTTCATAATAGAAACTAGTTCATCATGGGAGTGGATCATATGCAGTGCACATCTATGTCCTTTAAAGGAAGCATTTCATTAGTAATATGACCAGGTTTCACAAAGACTTCATAAGAATAAAGAACTTGAAATTACAAAACATATACACAGGATAACATTCTTTCTGCTAGAAAACCAGTCTATCAAATTTCTACACTATTTCAAAGACTTCTTTATACTGATACTGATCTAGTCATCTTGGGCATTTATTTATAGATGATGACAGAGATCAAAAATACGAACTTTAATTTCTAAAAAGACTTTGTTGGCATATCAACTGTCCATGTAGATGAAAAAGTTCACAAAATTGTTAGAAGGCATACTGAAGATAGATTCCAAAATTCATGAAAATGTGAGGGAGAAATAAGAGATCCTTCTATAGTTCATTATACAACAATCTAAAAAAAAGTCAAATTATGTTTACTGGTACTGCATTGCGTGTACAGTATGCTAATGCCATCCATCAGAGTTTGATTTATTGCCACTTTCAATCTATATTTTATTCCCCTGTTTATCAATCTATATTTTATTCCCCTGTTTATCAGAAAAATATTTCCACAGTCTTTGAAATAAAATGAAATGAAATGGGGTTTAACGTCCTACTCTTCTGCACCTGACCTGGGCTAATAGAAGACGGGCATACGCCATACATTGTGCTATGAGGGAAATTTTGCCCGGGCAGCGGCGCTACGGCCTACTCTTATATCGAATTCCAACTGTCAAAGGATCTTTCACGTGCACTCCAATATGTACACGGGACCTCGGTTTTTCGTCCCATCCAAACGACAAGGCAGCTGTCCTTGTCAGGCCCTCCTTCTGCATCACTGACAAGGGTAAACCACACCGGAAAATTGAGATGAACTTTCTCTGCCAATGCAGGGATCGAACACCCGACCTCCAGGCTAACAAGCCAGCGCCTTGCCCATTTAGCCTTTAAATTATTAAAGTTACATTCCTGGGCGTGTGGATAGTCTTAATCGTTGGGCTGACTATTAAGGGAACACTTACATTTTTGTCCTGTATACGCTCCATGAGTTTTTTTTTCAGGGAATCCAGTATTTTTCTGGTAAGATTGGATATATCTACTTTCCATATATACCAAGATTGTCATACTTTTATAGACAATAACCACCCAATAAATACTTTCCTGGCAACCCATCTTTAAGATATACAATTTGTATAAGCTAATGAAAAATTGATAACTTAATTCTTAATGTTCATTTTATGTCAAAATAAAAAGTACATACATTTGTAAAGTTAATGATATTAAGACAATATTTCATTTGATCTATTACTGCAAATAAATACAATTTCAAAAGAATGAGAGAACTTGATAATTGTCAGGAATTCAGATATGGTTTTGAAAAAGGGAAGGTGTTGATGGTGTTTATCATGTTCTGGATAAAAGCTCTTCATATATATAAAACTTAGAACTATTACGTCTCTAAAGCATTCAACTACAAAAAATTTCCAATTGATAATGTAACTGAAATGATTTAATTGTTTACTAACGTAAATGTTGTAACTTGATAACAGCAATCCTGGGAAATAAAACTAAATGTTATCGAACGCACCACTGGGGATTAGGAATGAGGATGTGATGATAATCTCATCATCTATGCTAGATTAAAGTAGATTCAATACAATTATCAGCATTAGACATAGGGAGATGTAACAGCATACAATTCACGATAAAAGAGACATTCTGCAATATAATGATCATTGCCTTCCCACTGGAATACTGCTGTTACAGTTTTTATTATTTAGAAATAAGATATCGCTTTCAATATATCAATAAAAGTCGGATTTATACGCCTATAATATATTAATTGTAAACAACTTTTTTTTGACTCGGCATGAATTATTTTTACGGTAGAAGCATTTTCATAATTTTAATTTTACACAAGGTCCCCTAGTGTCCATGTCAAATCATTTTCTCGAAAGACCATTTGGCAGTTAGATATGGATGACTGTCTTTGCAAAATTCCCCCCCTCCTCATTCACATGAAGCACATAGTAAACAGGCCTGCAGTGATACCTGTCTCTGCCTGTCTCTTCAAAAAGGGGGTACGGGGTGGGTGATAATAAAATGAAATATCAATCTAAAAACAAATTGAGACTTTAAAAGCCAGTACATTCTTTTATCATCAGGTTAGAGCAGTGGTTCTCAACCTTTTTTTGCCAATGGCACACCTTGGAACACATGAAAAAATGGGGTCGCCCCTGGCTTAATATATATGAAAAATATTTGAAGTTTACAAAAAAAACCATGACAAATCATTGCGGGAATACAACTATAGACACAGAGTAGTCAGACACATAGAATGAATCAAACTAAATAAAGAAAAGCACAGTTCATAACTGGCTGGCTTCTTTAGTGAAAAATTTATTTAGTGTGCTGTTCAAAATTTAGTGGCACACTACGGAAGACCTTGCGGCACACTGGTTGAGAATCACTGCGTTAGAGTGTCAGATCATGTTAAACCAAATGTCTCTTGAATCCGTTTATTATGATAGAACTGGGTAACAATTCACTTATATATTTTTTGAACATCTATCAGACTTAAATCTTATTTATTCTTACATCTGGATCACTTGAAATTGGTTGTAATAAAATTAGACTGTACAGGGATCTGTTTAACCCATTTAAAACACATGAGTGATAGTCATATTATATACTACTCTACTGTAAATTAAAGTGGATATCATCACCTCAGAGAAAAAAAAATGAAAATAAAATTGCCCTTCCACAAGTACGTACATGTTAGCGTTAGCGTATATTGTCTTTTAGATACATTTATTGATTTAAATCTTCCCAGTGCATAAACGGGAAATTTCACCTTTTGACCTCCGGGGTCACTAAGACTAAAGGTGAATTGAGCAAGTTAAATGGAAAAGGGAATTCCGCTTTTAATTTGGAGTGAGCATAGATCTAGTTCAAATATATAATACTCTTACATGTTGTTGTGGTGACAAACTTGTGGCATCTAATTCATGCTCACACACATATTATATAGATAATCTGCATCGATACACTTTAGATCAATTGAACCCATACATCCTACTCCTTTAAAAGAGACATAAATAAAACCGTTCTCCTGTTATTAAAGGATTACAGTCTGTTTTACAACTGCCACCTGTTTTGTAGAAAACAAGATATGCGAATCAATAAAACTGTTAACCATTCTTGCCACGGATCAGACATTCGTTTAATCATCTGCTTAATACTCTTATGGCTAAAAAACATATCTTGCAGAGAAAAGAATAATCACATTGAAAGATTAAATTTGGTCTCATTTACCCCTGCGCCCATTTTAAAATTTGAAACTGATCAAAACATAATTTAAGCAACATAAAGCAGTATCAAGTACGAAGATATGGGAGGAAAATTAGCAACACTTCCTTAAAAGAGGCTGGACAAGCTGGCAGATCTCTGTCGCTGCAGAATAAAAAGATGACACAGATGGAGAGAATAATAATCCCCTCTCTCAACAGAAGTTCAGACAGACAATGTGGTAATTTAAAAATAAAATTTCAGGTCAGATGACCCTTTTTGTGTGGGGATTATTCCATGATTTCGCAGACAGTTGGCTGAATTAGTAGGGTGCTCCACACAGTTAAATTTTGCTCTATTAAAACTTGAACTCAACACAGCGAATGTGCACACTCAAACAGCAGGTTGCCAAGTGATTACTGGCTATATACGTAGCACAAAAATAATCAGAAGCATGTTCTTTTGAATTTTGTACACATCTATTAGATATTAAAGCCATGAAAATCTATTGTTAACGATTCTAATAACAGTAATATTTAGTTTTTTGGTTGTTACGGCAGCTTTAGAAAATTTTGTTCATTTTATTTTCTTTAGTAAAATTTATATCTGCGGAGCTTTCATTCAGCAAGAACTGAATACTAGTAGTATTTTCCTTTTGGTACTCAAAACAATTGTTGAGCTCGCAACTAACAAACTTAGATCTAGCTTTTTGTAACGTTTCATAGAAAATAGTCTTGATTATCCCTCAGGTCAATCAGCCTGAGAACTGTCGGTAGACTGGCTAAGCTGGACTAATTTTGCACTAAAAAATGTTCAGAAGTAATGGCTGCTTATCATTTACATTTTCAGATACTACCATTGTGTGACTTCAGAATTTTGTGCACTAACTGGTGTTTTGAGAGGGCTTTAATATTTTTATTGTTCTTGCTAATTTAAGTTACTGTACAGGTATGCTGTTTCTTTATGTTTGTGCTTATCTGAACAGTTTTCTTGGCCTCTTGCAATATCAATAGACGTTGGAAATCAAAGCAAAACATTAATAAACAAATACAAGTATGATTGCTCTAGCTTTATTCAAGGGGCTTCATCCAATAACTCTGACTGCTCAAGCTCCCATCTTATCTGGTCTGTTAGAAACAACTTGTTCCTTCCTACAGAATTTGTAAAACTGGGATCTTGATAAAAGTGTCAGGCCAGTGACAGAGAGATCAGGTCCAAGGAGATTTGATTAATTAAGAGAGTGAAGTGGAATTAGATCTGATATGGTATATTTCATCAATAACTCGTGGGGTTATAGGGTACAGAATTCTATAAAGTTACAGATCATGAACATCGTTAATAGACCTAAAGTGACATCTGACATTCACCGTCTGGGCTTCTGGAACTGCTGCACCCTGTCTAATTAATCATCTATTGAATCAAAGTTGGGCTAAATGTGTGTACTATATTTGTAATAAATAGATTATCCAGTAGCTGGTTCAATGCCCCTATTAATTAGATTAGTAGTTCTCCTTTTCTCCTTTCTTTAGTATAAATAGATTATTTTGGTAGAAGGTTTACTTAAAGTACAGTACAGTCATGCGTGCACCAATTTGTTACTGAGATTCAGCAGCTATAACCAAATGCGCTAAATCATAACTTTTCAGACTTTTGATACTTTAAACTTAAAAACAATGGTGATCACTGTTTATAATTGAACTTAATTTACAGCATACTGCAATTTGGAATGCCTTGCTGCAAGATCTTATAACATGTATATCACTATTTTAGTATTCTGTCATTTCGCGTCAAGTGCACTAAATCTGGTAAAGTATGTTAAAGTACATATAGTCTAAAACTAACAATAATCAATTATTGTTTTCAGCTCCGTCGTTTATTCTTCTAAAGTGTCTAGAACCACATAACTTGGCAATATAATAGAACTGCAAACATAGATCATGATTCTTTGATAAAATTCGGGGTAGGGGGTATCCCATATTCCTGAAGCAATGGCCCGAGAAATCCCTCTCTGGCCATTGCTGGAATAGCGTCCATTTCTTGAACTTATGCGGGAGTATATCTATTCTTTCCGTTCAATGAAAGCTATCACTTGAGTACAGCAACATGACAGTCCTTCGTTTAATCTGGGTCTTCCCTAAAACTTTGGACAGTGATTTAAGGTATTAAAAACGGTGAAAGTATGTTCGTTTCCAAAGAGTATTGTTTACATTTCATTCGACTTGATAGCCTCGTTTGTCACGCAATTAGTTTTACTGCAGTATTCTGCTATGCATGGGTTAATTAGGCATAATAAAATCGTGAGCCATGATGTAACATTATCTAAACATATTTGGTCCAATATTGTCACTCGTTTTAAATGTAAAGCTTTTGTAGGGCAACTAGTGATTGGTTGGTAGACGGACTACTGACCAATCAAAATTTAAAACAACAATATTCACTCATAATAGCAGTGTGTAGTGGGATTACCTCTAATCAAACGAAACGCTGCGCGGAGTATGGGGGAATCCTTACTGTAGCGGTTGTCATCAAAATGCTCTAGAAAAGCCATCATAGTGTCTAGAGGTCTAAAAATTTGCACTTCTATTATCCTGCCAAGTTAGGGAGTTCTAGACATTTTAGAAGTACCGGTTTATAAACTAACACAGCTGAAAACCTAACAGAAATAAGAGAATTTTTAATGCTAATTGGCAACCTTTTTTTGAAATGGTGACATCGCCAATCCATTAATATGTGACTTAGCAGGATGAAAATTGGTATGTTTAGTTTTAGAACATGTACATTAATAAAAAAATTTTCACAGTCAGTTTCCTGCCACTGGTCCATGGAGCGACCCTATTAGGTTGTTGATTACCGATAATATAGAGACTGTCTTTCCATGTATCTTTCCAAACATGCAAAGGGCACATGGCCTTCACCAGGTCTCTTGGTGAGATTAGCGTGTTTTCTTTTCCATCTACACATGTCTTAATACTATGTCCAGTCACTTTTAGATAGTATTTAATGTGTCATGCTTTGTTATCAATCAGGGTATAAACTAATTTAGTTAAGTATTTAATCCATTATTGTTTATTTATATTAATGTCTCTAGTGATAATCCTGTATAGTATATGTTTTGATGTCAACACTTAAGCTTATCCAATTATACCGGTATTTCGAATATAAAATGGTTAATGTACATCAATAGGCAAGTCATTAGCTCACCCGACTTAGCAACAGCTACATCAGTTATCCACTGTGCTGGACGTGTACATCGTATGCATTGAATAGTCATTTGTAAGATATACGAATCAGTAATTAATTTATTAAAAGATAGAAGAACCGTACCAGACTTACTTGATATTGAAGAACCTATAGCGTTTATAATAATCTTGCAAATTTCAAAATCATTCTGCCTAAGATAGAAAATTACTGTACAATATAGAAACAGCACAAATTCTTCACCTCAAGCAATGTGAATTACCAGAAGCTTATAATAAAATCTCAAATGTAATCATTGATTTTAAAAGCTGTAGATTCAGATAAGACTAACATTAAAGTTCATTATTACTATCATCTTATTGATTTATTTCTTACCTGTCATTTTTGAATTGTATTTTTTTTAAGTAAATGTAAATTTAGATCGTGATATATCTGACAACCATTGCTTTTTTGTCCATGTAAATTACAAGAGCTCAGTAACTTAAATTAGATGCTGACAGAAAAGCCTTTAATTTCCAACTTGGTTCATATAAATCTCCCAAGTAAAACCCCATTTAACTAAACACCCATTTATCATCATTTGAATACTCTACAATTTTCTTTCAAAATCTGAAAAAATATGCAGAATTTCATAAAAACTTAAAAAGAAAAGCAATTTTGTAGCTCAATAAAAAGTGAAAATTTAATAAGAATTGAAATTATGTAATATCATCCATGTAATGTGATATTAATAATGAATGCATTTATCAATAGCCTGAAAATGAACACGATGCATTGACCATTGGCAAATACATTTCAAATGAAAAACACTGTTAACTAATAAAACCACATACGGACATCAAAAAACGAAAATAAGACACATTTAACAACATGTTATCAACAAATCATTTTCTTTTTGATCTTATGGAGATTTCATGAGAAGCATGATATAAATAAAATGTTTCCGGGTACCGAGTAACATAAATTTAAATGACTTTGATAATCATTTCTTTATAACAGTAAAAAGTTTTATGATATCCGCTTTAAAATTTTTATAAATAATTTTCGTGCATTTTCCTTTATGATATCATCGTTTATAAAGCCATATGACAGAAAATTGATTGGATTCGTGATAAATCTGAGAAAATTTATAGTTAAGCTTTCTTTTATGATTGTAAAAAATAAATTTAATAAAAGGCTCCTGGGAAAATTATGCAATAAAAATAAAAGACATCCTCGTATCAGTTCCGGCCAAAACAATTTCTTTACTTCCTTCAGGTACTATCACTATATTTAATGCATTAATAGAAATAAAGTTTTTCATTCTTTGGAAAAACCTTCTTTAACTCAAAGGCTTCTGAATTGACTGATACTAGTCATAGATAAAAAAATTCAAAATACAGCCAAGTATAAATTCAATACATTATGGGAGACAATTGCAAGATACGGAGCTGGAAGTTCTCGCTATAATAGTTAAAAACTAGATAGGCCTAATGTGAAGGGATTTTGCTGAAAATCTCAGTCAAATTGATCCACCTTGAACCTAGCCTCGATCATCATTACTAAAGTCGGTACAATAAAAAACATAGTCTCCATCATCCTTTTCATGATTAAATTATGAATGGAAATCGAGTAGCAAATGGGATCATAATCCAGTAAAATATCACAGGCTAGTTATGCCATTGAGAGTTGATTATGGTCTGGATAAATTAGTTTATGTCCGAGATGGTGAAATTTAATGCAGGTCTGCCTAATGTTTGACTACACTCATGAATAGTCAAACAAACTCTGACCATTAGAAAATTTACACGATTTTGGCAAGATCTTAGTAACTCTACTGAATTGGAACTAGTGGACAAATACCAGCAAGTTTGAAAACTTGTTTAAACTAATTTTTAAAAAGAAATCTGAAAAAAACTTTGATCCATAAGCATTGACAAGAATTTTAGGTGGACAAAACAGGTGACTACTACAACCTTTCATAAGAAACCTGGGTATATAATAACTAAAACAAAAAAAATATATATAGTCAATTTCTTCCGAATTTCACACCATGATCTTTTATTTTTCTGCCACTGCAGTCATTTCTGGTACATCTGAATCAAATGAAGCAAAACGAATCTGAATCACAACTCATACCTATCCATGAACATCATGGCTATTTAACCAGCATTTGTAGTATTCATTTAATCACTACTGTACCTTTAAAAGACATTCAAATCTTTAAAAAAATGTCCTTCTGACACATTGCATTTGCAAGTCATAAGGAGATATTTAAAATCCTAATTACTGGCCCTTCAATTTAAAGTTAATCTTAAAACCTAGTTTTCCCCTTCTTGCAACTTCAAATATATACATGTACGGTACTTTGCTAAATTACGACATATTCAGAACTACTCCCACTACTCATTTCCGTGTAGAATAGCATGGATGACAGTTCTACATCAAGTGGACCAGATGATTTACTGAACATCACTCCAACTTATGAGGTTGATGTAGACCTATTAATATAACCCAAACCAAGTATAAAATACCAGTGGTATACCAAATCCAAAACAATTTTCTTCAAAGGCTCTACGCTTGCTATGTAAGACAGGAAATGTGAACTTCCTTTGAGTTTCAATGTGAAATGGATCCGATTCAGCCAAAAAAAATGAAATAATTTATTGAATTCTTATCTTTTTATTGAATTCTTATCTTTTTATTGAGGTTTAGGTAGAACCAGATCTAAAGTGGAGCAGCCCTCTTTTATACAACAGGAGATAAGTGTTTCATGTCAAAAAACTATAAAGTATTGTCATTCCATCTTTTAAAACTGTTAAGGAGATTTATAGATCAATATAAGCCGATCATCTCTGAAATAAATAACAGATAAGAGTTTAAAGGATTCTCTGTTAGCTTTACTTGGCTCTAGATTCAAATTTAAAAAAGCACACAAGATGCGAAAACTTGTTCAAAATCTAATGTATAACATAAGATGACTTTTATGGTTGTACATATTTATATCTGATATCATTAAAATGCAGCACAAAAAAATCAACGCAAGTGTGGGTGTAGGAATTTTGTAATGAAGGGAAAATTGAGAAAGAGCACAATTGCTTGGCATTATGCAGAATGGGTGAATATTTCTTAGAAAAATTTGGAGAGGGCATATTTCCTTGTCATCAGGCGGAATGGGGGAAAATATTTCTGGTGGGTGTCAATCGATCTGATTAAAATATAAATCTTTATTTCGTTTCTTTTTTATACTTTCTGACTGGTTGTACTGGAAGGTTGCGTCAGGGATCATACAAGCAGATTTTGACCCTATGACGCAGACATTGATTAATCAATCAGAGCTGTTGTTTCTAGTTGTTTACCCACAGTTTCGTACATTGCACGCCAAGATCTCGCCGTAGCCGACCGTTTCATTGGCTAATACCTCACATCAACCAGAATGCCAGTAATATAACAACTCTTCCAGATCCTAGTTTGTAAAGACAAGTAAAAAAAAATTTGAACTATAACAAATGGAACTAAATAGGATCTGTGTTTTAATCAGATTGGGTGACAAGCGGACTGGGAATAATATTTTGTTTGTATTATGGGAACACATTTTCTAGAACTGAATGAAATATTTGGAGTATTACAGGCAAAGATTGAGAAAGTATACCTTTGCTTGGTGCTGATTGTGTTGACTATTTTGGGGCATTACATGAACAAAATCAGAATGGACACATTTACTTGGTGTAAGTATATAAACTGCAGACACTAATAGCCCATTCAGACATGCAAGTTAAACAGACAAAAAACCCTGGGATTGTTAAACCTGTTTAACTTCTGTGAATTTGTTCAATATTACTGACGACCTAGTACTTCCAATCATTAATAAGTAAGCTTGTGTTATGAAAAGCAATGAATGATATCCAATCACCCCCCACCACCTCCCCCAGACAACAAAAAAAGATTAACTAAAGTAAAATTCCTAGAGCAGAATCCACAAATACTTGACACAGAAACCTCATTTCTTTTGGTTTTTACTTAACCAACCTACTAATAACACAAATTAACCTGTCACTTCTACTAAATGTTTATATTGCTTGATTCTAGCCCTTGTCACTCTTAGTAACTCTATATTACTTGATTATATGTCTACTCTGGTTCCAGGATGATAGTCATTAGATGGTAGGACTTAAGAATACTGCATAGGA
Source organism: Patella ulyssiponensis (assembly GCA_963678685.1). NCBI lineage: Eukaryota > Metazoa > Mollusca > Gastropoda > Patellidae > Patella > Patella ulyssiponensis. The sequence goes on along the minus strand of OY783230.1, from coordinate 22,332,197 downwards.
TCCCTACTATAACCATGTATTTAATATATCCTTAACCTTCTCAATTTTTAAAACTTGTCAGAAAAAATAATGACGAAATAAAATTAAATTGAATGAATTAATCAATTTTTGTTTTGATATGTTATTTCTAGAACTCTGTATAAGACTGCCAGATACAATATCATTATGAGGCAATTTTTAGCAATCAATTTAATTCATCCACTGCTTTAATCAGTATTCTTAACCAGAGCACATATTTAGGAGTTTTGGAGCAAAAAAAATGAAATGATTTTACGCAATATTTTTCTATACCAACTGGGTCAATGAAGGAAGGCATGAAGGCATACACCATGCAGTGTGTTATGATGGACATTTTTCGTACAATCAGAACAACTAGACCCTGTTCCTTGTCGGCCCACTGTCCTGCGCCAATGATAATGAGAAACCATGCCGAAAAATACTGAGCAACTTTCTTGGACAATTGTCCTGGTTAGTAAGACAACGTTAAAAAAATAGAAAGTATACGTCATTTTCATAGGAGTCCCACTTATCATAACAGCTCTTGTATTGTATTACAGATTGAGTCACAGTTACTATTCTTATAAAGTAAAGTTTATTTTAGTTCAAGGTTACACGTCTTTTCAAAATGAAATAAAATAGGGTAAAACGTCCTACTAATCTCCTCCTAAACTGGGCTAATGAAGACAGGCATACTAACAAGTACACTGAACCTTGATTTTTTAAATACTGTATTGATGCAACTTTATTTGTTTTAACTTGGTATTAAAGATAATAAACGGAACACTGGTTAGCCCTTAGCAATTTAGATTAAAACTACATGGTTTTATGAACAAAACCTAGATAAAATTAATATAGCACCAAAAATCCACGGTGTGAAATAATGATTGAACCTGACAAGGGGAAACCACGCCAGAAAATCTGGATAAACTTTCTCAGCCAATGCAGGGATCGAACACCTGACCTCCAGGCGAGTGAGCCAGTACCATACCCAATTAGTCATCGCGATTCCCAATATACCTTTTCAAAGATGAAACAGGCAGCACATCAAAGTGAAATCCTGTATCATGATACTTGACTATGTCTATAACCATAACCTTTAAGGTACATGCAATTACATTAATATTTCTTCGGGTATTAAGTGTAAATGTGGAATTAATAATCTATATTACTAACATGATAAGATGCAAGTAATTAACATTGAAGTCTCACATCAATCCTGGAAAAAAGGCATTTATCACAGTGTTCAGTGTACAGACATTTTTGGACATAAATTCAGGATTTGTCAGACATAATCATTCATCTGGTGACTGTCATTTTTGTATGGCACTGATTTGTCATCTGTTTTAATTAATTTTTTAATAAGCTTACGTGTATAAGGCACAGTTTAATACATGTATAAGTCACAGAGTTAAAAATATTAGATACTAGTTCATTAGGGTCCAACAGTTTCTTAGGTTCAATTGAAATCATTGTTTCCAGGCCTGGGAGTATATCAACAATAGTTGAAAATAAACAGAATCATTTTCTTAATAATTTAAACAGTCCATATCAATAACATCAGATGATTAACTGCGTCCTCTAAATCCTGCAAGGCAATGGTGGACACAGGACCAAACCATGATGGAAAATGTGGGTGTATAGAGCTGAGAACTATTAAAAAGTGATAATTGAATGAAACTAGTTTTTCATGTTAATCCTACTACCTGACCCTTTAATGTAATTAAGTCAACAGTCAATCAACAACAATTCTGTTAATCTAAAAGAAAAGCACTAACAGCACAAGAAGGAGGGATTATTTATTACCCAAATGTCTTTGGTTTCCAGGATCTCAATTCTACTCTAGTGACACATTTAATAATTTGTTACATTCATCATTATTGACAGTATTCGAACAAGTATATAAACTTGGCAGACCACCTTATTGGACACTCTTACAAATTTTGGTAGCTGTATACTGACAAGCCCAATCCAATTAATTACTTCTTTTATATCCACAACAATAAACTTGTTAGGTTCATAAACATTAATCATGGTAAATCCATGATATTATTTCAAGTCAGTAATTTTATTGGGATTTAATGAACTGTTGTTAACCTACATTACACACCCTTAATTCTGTATTTCTTTCTGGTTGGCACAGTCAAAATAGAAAAAGTCTCCTAGTGTTCCATGTAAATAGTGTATAACACAATCTTATTGTCCAATGTTAAAATCAAAATCTTAAACATCCAGTCAGTATCATGCAAATGGTCAAATCATTTTGGTATTTGCAATGCCCTGTAACATTTCAGAAACCAATTGCATTGATTTTGAACATCCTTTGGTGTTTGATATCATTTTTTTGTGGATATTTATCAAATAATTGTTCATGTATATTGGATAAAGATTTATGGTTTAAAACATTTGACTTGCATTCCTGAATGCCACCTATTGCCAATGAGTATATTGGTGCTATAATATATCTGTAATGGAGGGTATTTTACATTTCTTATCTACCACCTGCCAGCAGAATTTGTTTTTACGTATCTTAATAAAGATGAAAGCAGTATAAGTTGATGAGGTATATAAAATAAGCTTCATGTATTATCAAGGTTGAGTCCTGAATAATGATGGTATAATTAACATGCTTTAGGCGTGTGATATCTACTATAAAATTAACAAGATGATCAAGTGTATAATAAGATACAAGTTTGTTATAGCTTTTATGTTTGTTGGTTAAGAGAGGAGTTTGTTGTTTCCAGTAGTTATTGATAATAAAAATAATTCTTCATTTATCCATGAAATTGATAATTAACGGCTTCTCCATTCATACCAGAAGACAACAATAGCTCAAATGATCAAATATTCAATTCAGACTACTCAGTGGTTTGTTGATTTTGCTAGCACTAAAAAGATGAAATGCTAAAATGTATCAAGTGCCAATTAACCGTAATAAAGAAATGCTATGAGAGAAATTAGAAAAGTAAAAGCAAACTGAAAACATCTTTAAACATGTTTACCGTGTAGAACATCTATTTTATGACATTAAATTCATGTATGATAATTCTTTTTGTGGTTTCCACCACATTTGTAATTACAAAATAAATGTAGGCCATATTCAAAAGATAACTTAGCATTTAGTTCATGAAAGTCTGTGAACATTCATCAGCAATTAGGTGAATTTAGTTGTAATATGATTGGATTTGTACCATTTATTGATAAAGAATCTATGATAATTTCAACCTTATTTGAGAATAAGGGCATTTTCACATCTTATTAGAAACACCTCATTACAAACATACTCCGCGCAGCGTTTCGTTTAATTACAGGTAATCTCACTACACACTGCTATTATGAGAGGATATTGTTGTTTTAAATTTTGATTGGTCAGTAGTCCGACTACCAACCAATCACTACCTACCATACAAAAGCTTTACATTTAAAACGAGTGCCAGTATTGGACCAAATATGTTTACATAACGTTACGTCATGGCTCACGCTTTTATTATGCCTAATTAACCCGTGCATAGGAGAATACTGCAGTAAAACTAATTGTGTGACAAACGAGGCTACCAAGTCGAATGAAATGTAAGCAATACTCTTTGGAAACGAATATACTTTCACCGTTTTTAATACCTTAAATCACAGTCCAAAGTTTTAGGGAAGACTCAGATTAAACGAAGGACTGTCATGTTGCTGTACTTACGTGATAGCTTTCATTGAACGGGGAGAATAGACACACTCCCGCAAAAGTTCAAGAAACAGACGCTTTTCCAGCAATGGTCAGAGAGAGATTTCTTGGGCCATTGCTTCAGGAATATGCATTACAAATAGAATTTTTAGTCTTGATCTTTTCTTGAATATTGTCATTTCCTCTCACTTGGACAAATAGACCACTATGTGTTTTCTGAAGTCTATTTAATAATAATATTTAACAATTATCAGTTGACCCCTAGTTTTATAAATTCATATCATATGCTCACACTACCCAGCCTTTATGGACTGCTGTGGACCTGTTTAATTGTCTGAGAAACTATCTGTTACTCGTTCATATTGGTTTATCTTGAGTTTTGGAACACAATCCATCTATATGCAGTATGTTATAAATGTTAAGTATGGATTACTTTTACTGGCACATTATTGTTTTGATAATCCCTCAATACTCCAATATGCTAAACCATGTATATCTGGCTAATCTGTCTGGAATACTTCTAGATTTTGAGCAGATTACGATTCGTTCAAAACTAAATACCCTCGTATATTAACATGATATTCATGATCAGAAAAAATATATAGAAATTTGTACACAGGATTTTGCTATCACATTGAGACAGAAATTTCCTCTACAAAATTAGTTATCATTTATAATTTCTATTTTCATAAATCTTTCATTAAAACAGAACAACATATCTCAGGATTGAGAAAATTTTGTTACCAAAACATATAAAGAGTGGGGGATTGAATGGCTGATGGTTAGCACGCAAGTAAACTGGTGTGGCTTTGATTCTCCCGTCGTACATGACAAGGATTAGGGTCGTCTGTCCAACATTGTGGGTTTTCTCTGGGTCGTCCAGTTTTCTCCCACTACTTAAGACCCCTATGCGCAAGTGAATTATTGAAATAAAATTGAACCATTGCCATGTGTTAGTCCCAAAATGACCTAGTTTGTGTTGAGGGGATGTTAAACCTTATTTCTCTATCTCTCTCATATAAAGAGTCATTTCAAAGAACTATTTGCCTCTTCAAGTATTTTTCTCTTTACCTTATACTGTTTAGTAAGGAAGAAAAACCAATCCATGAAATTGCCAGAAGTAACATATACGGTAACATGCATTTTTTTATATTGTGCACAGACTGTGTTTACAAAGGGATGTCTTTCACACTATCATTTCCTAATAACAATATTGCCTTATCCAACTAGCTAAATATACTTTTTGCTTTGGAAAATGTAACAGATTCTCGTTCAAATTGGACACTTATTCAATTGAAAGCTGATAACAGTAACAGAAGAATTGAACACTGATGTTTTACAGATTGAATTGATGATAAATGAGGTGAATTTCAAGTAAAGCAATAACATGTAATTTTTATCTTTTCTGGGAACAATTTTTGTATGAAAACAAATCCATGACCACATTATCTGATTCCACATTTAATCCCACTATTAAAGCCATCCTTGAACTGAGAAATACAAAATAAAGCAATAATTAAATTCACCTCATTCTACAAACAACTATATATGTATGTACAAAAGAACTTCCCTAACAACTTTTTTCTGAAACTACTTATCTTCAGCTTGTGAATATTTCAAATAATACAAGGTATAGGAAGATGAACTTTAAAACCAAGGAAAAATATACATGACCCAGCAAAAACAATTTACATTTGACATGGTAATTTTGCTGTTTATTTTCAACATTCTTTGATGCCATCTCCAAACATTTTGGAAAACTTTGTAATGTTTTCAGTATTGCATTCAACCATTTCCTATTGGTCAATTTTTTACCATCAATATCGTTGATGGATATTTACATACTACAGCGCTGCCAACATATATTATGAAGCCTGGAAAGAGGAGTCACATTACCTGAGCACCTGGGTGATTGGTATCTCTGCAATAGCCTATAATAAATTTGCTTCTGAAAGAAATACGTAATTAACTAATATTCCATTCATATGAGACTTGAGTCCAGGAGAACTTGCCCTGGTTTTGTTTTCCTATAAAGATATATAAAATCTTGGCAGGTAATTAAGCACATTAAGAAAACCAACCTACAACTTCAACTTTGATGTCCAACAGCGTATGTTTGCGTTTCTTCATTATATTAAGGGGCATTTCGTTCTTTTCGGTAAACTAAAAGGCAATTTGGTTTAATTGCTGTATAATCAATTGTACACTTTGGTAGAATACAATTTTGTAACACTGTTATTGAGAGACAACCAATAATCTGCTGGTGAATAGATATTGCTTTTCAAATCTATTTATAAAGATGTGGTGTAAAAATATGACAAGTGCAAGCAGAAACAGACAAATAGAAGTCCTGCTGGCATCTATTTACGATTGGAAAATATGGAAACCAGGATCTGAGAATAGCTTGAATCAATCTCAATATAATATCAATATGCTCTAAATACACATCTATTGTTCATCTTGACATATCAATGAGCAATTTCAAACTAATCACTCAAGATAGATGCAGTGAGACTTTTCACCATCATCCAGATGCGTCAATATTAATTACATTCCATTAAATGCCCTTTGGGCATCTCTGATTTATATGGCATATTTCTCATAAATATGTATACTAACTTTGGCATGGTTTCCCCTTGATGCAGAAGGAGGGTCTGAATAGGACAGTTGCCTAGTCATTCCGATGGGACGAAAAACTGAGGTCCTGTGTACACATTGGCATGCACGTAAAAGATCCCTTGGCAGTTGGAATTCGATATAAGAGAAGGCCGTAGTGCAGCTGCCCAGGCAAAATTTCCCTCATAGCACACTGTATGGCGTATGCCCGTCTTCCATTAGCCCAGGTCAGGTACAGAAGAGTAGGACATTAAACCCCATTTCATTTCATTTCATTTATTTATAGTCAGAGTCAGGCGAATGTTGACAGTGCTGGAAGTGCAGTTGTGTTATTTTTAGACTTTGAATGTTGAGTTAGTATACATATGTATTTAGATCAATGAGAAAAATATGCAATATAAATCATCAAGCCCTTGGGTTATATATATTCATATAATCTTTCTCATCCAAGGGCACTTAGATGAGAGGGAGATTTTTTTACATCTAGAGAGATATTCAAATGTCCGTAAAATTAGATTTTATGTCAAATTTAATACCTTTTAATTCACAAGAGATATATTGTTATATTAGAAAAATAATCAAGTAAAGGCAAAACTGTGATATTGATGGATAATTTAGGACAATGCACTATCATCCAGTTCCAGTAATAAGATTAATTTTTTCCTATACATGTACATGTTTTAGTTAAAACTATAATATTTCAAAAATAGATAATGCAAAATGAATAAATTGAAAATTTAATTCCAATTACTTTATTTTGAGCAAACTTATCAATGGTTGTAGTTTAGACAGAATGTGTGCATTCATTGTAACTACAGTACTGGTCATTCAAGCCTTAGCCTTGCTTCTCCATTTCTAAATTAAATCATTTAAAAATGGCTGAATAATTCTAATCTACTTAAAATCTCCTTGATTATGGTTTTATATGTTAAACATACATTATGCAAGAGCTATATAGGCAGATTTAACTCTTACATACTGCCTGTTTAACCCTTTAATCTGAATTAATCGTCGGATTATTTTGGGGCTTTGACTAGGAAAAGCATATTTTAAGATATATCATGTAACTCTTTAAAGTTAAGAATAAATTGTACAAATGTATATATTTTTGGAAAGATCTTGAATTCCTCAATTCAGTGGTATAAATATTTAATATTTTTTTGTCAAGAGTTGAAAAAATGAGCAAAAAGTAAATGGCACAATCCAAATTAGGTTATGGTTCTTCCATAACTCAGACATCTTACAAAATATCTGCCATATGGGGTATCTCACCAAAATAAGGAAAACAAACTAGGCTCAAGAAATGAAAATAGATGCTTTAAAATTCTAGACCAATCCACAAATTTCCAAACTCGAATCCATTGATTGTTCTCTTTAACTGTAATGGAATTCCTCTTTGATTGTTATAAATGTTGTATAACCATAACCATAGAGTGTTATTCTGATTTGAGATGTAGCAAGCTTTATACTATTAAATCAGGGTTCAATTTAGTCTAAAACCAATGAGTCAGGCGCGGATCCAGAGGGGGGGTCCAGGGGGTCCCCCCTGCTCAGACTTGAAAAATTTTTATGCGATTTTATTGGCGATTTTTAGACCTGTAATTTTGGAATTTACCTTCCGGAAATACGTCAGAATGCACCAAATTGAGTCTAATTTACCAAATTTTTTCTGGGGGAGGGCCAAACCCCCGTTAATTGGTTGAGCGCCTTTGGCGCTGACGGCGGTGGGAGCAATTATCAAAGCTAGACCCCCCCCCCTGCAAAAAATCCTGGATCCACGCCTGTGAGTAGCAAATTTTTGTGACAGATTCACATTTTGGCTAATCAATTCAAAATTTGAATAGCATTTGCTCAGATTTGAGAAGCAGTAAAACGTAGCCTAATCACAAAAAAAAATTGTAATTCTGATTTTTCGAGGTATAAGTGGATACCTTTTCCGCCAAAGTCCGGCCTTCGTTGTATACCCTGCTTCGGCTTATGTGAGGATGAAGTTAAAAAAAACCCTGACATCCCCCCCCCCCACAAAAAAAAAAAATCAGTTACAGTCTCTCCACGATGCCGGACGCACTAATCCGAATCGTCTAAAACAAAACTACATGTTTAAGTTACACCATTCCAATCGAAATATTTGTAGACATGGCTTTACTTGTTTATTTCTTTATTTAAAAACATCCCCCTCTCCGTCTTCAAAATATTATCAACCTTAGAATATGCCATCGTTTCACGCGTCTCACGAGATGTCTACTTTTAGATTCCAGTTAAGTTAACCAATCATATAGGCCTACTATACTGCGTTGTTTTATTCTATTTTTTGTAACATATTTTATAAACATGTGTGATTAAAAACGGAGTCTGCATTGTGTTCTAGTTATCGGATAAATTGAAATAAAAACTGGTTCAAATTAATCACGACCACAACTTGGAATATTAGTTAGTCCTGCATTTAATAATTAATTTGTTCACATTCATCCAAAAAGTAATGAATCGCACTTCACAAGTTTGAAAGCAATTTTTGGCTTTTACCATGATTTGGGTCGCTTTTTGCGATGCGATACCGCTTAAATTGAACCCTGTATTAAATTATTATTTTAAAAGATTTAAACTTGCTTAATTGTTTGCTTATTCTAGTTCAATGTTTTTGGTTCACTCTCAGATATATAGGTGTAAAATTCTCAGGACAGAGTTTTCATTCCAAAATGAATCAAACATATTTCGTTTGTGTCAAATACACAAGTTATCCAAGATTGCATTAAACTCTCAAGCCAAACTGTTAGTAAATTGATAAGGTAAGACAATAAATATTTATGGATGAATTTTTGCTACAGCAATGAACTGATAATTCAATCATAAATGTTAACTACTTGGCTTGTTTCTTGAATAACGAAAGCAGCTTGTTTTTAGTTTTTGCATATATACATACTGTAACTTTTCTAATAATCGCCAAAACTGTTTTGAACAGACCATCTTTTTAAAATTCATAAACCTGCACAAATTTACAGAAATCCATGCAAATTTCACTGTTGACATGTTAAAAATTAAAACTAAAATTATTAAACAATTTAATCATAGGCATACGGGCTTGATGACAGTTATTGGGGCAGAACCCGAAGCACCCCCAAAACATTACAGACGGTACCGCCAGTCTTCTGCGAGAGGGATGTCTGAAAAATGCTGCTCAAAGTAGAGTGGCTCCAGACAAAATATTTCAATCCATAGTCAATGCAGCACAAATTTGTGGTATTCAATTAAAAGGAAAGGAAAAATAGTGTTTTATTAGATTTCGGACACTTTATTTTGCCAACTAGAAAAATAAAAAATTCTTTCACTTTGGCCGTCTGCCTGAAAAATCAGATTGCCAGCATTTAGTAAGGATGATCGAGATAAGGCCTTAAATTGAAAAGCTAATATCTCGGTTCAGAGGGTAGAAATTTGGCTGAAATTTTCAGGATATTCTATTTACGTTCTCTATTTTTTTAACTATTATAACGAGAACTGTCAACTCTGTATCTAATCTGCTATAATTCCCCTTTAAGTACAATATACCAAAGGTCACAACTTGTAGTTTTTATATTAAAGCTTGTATTGTTAATGGAGAAAGTATGTTTCATATTTCACTTCCTCTATCAAGCTAACTCTTATCAATTTGATGTGAGGTTAAAAATTGTTTTATAATACTTTCCATGTTCTTCTGTCCGCTTTCACATTAATACATCAATTATTGTCCACATACTCTAATTATTCTGTCATATTATTCTTTCATTCTAGATAGTGTTGTCATTATGACTTACAGAACAGATCCCAACATCTGTGTGACATGCTTCTGGTACGCAATAACTCTGCAAATTCAAACCACCCCTAATGATACCTAAACAATCACAGCAATATTTCAAACAATCACAGCAATATTTCATTAAGAACAAAAGCCTAAAAACATAGTGATATATCCATGAGGTCATCTGGTCTTTGATATTCTCAAGGAAATATATCTGAACCACTCAACTGGATGCTCATGGACTATATATCAGGTTAAAATGGTTATTTTAATAGCATTTTATTTTTTTCTTAATGAATTTTAAATCCCCCTTTTAAGTGTCATGTCAAGCAATCTGTAATGATGAGTTCCCGGTACAACATGAAACATCTATTGGCCATATCTTTAATTATAAATAATTACACATCAACCTACCATAATATATTGTTAATATAATGCTTTCTCTTATAGCTGCAAAAATCTACTTACATGTAACATTGAACTAATAACGGAATGGAAAGGAGTTAAATGTGTTGTAATAATGAAGTTAATAACAATTATTTCTCTATATCATTAACAGGGAACTTTTCACGAAAAGAATACTCTTCATTGAATTCTCTTACATATATTTCAAATTCCTATTATAACCTCACAAATTGACATTTCCATTTCGTATACTACTCCAATTCAGATCCCATTAGTCAAAGCAAAAAAATTAACCCGTGCATAGGAGAATACTGCAGTAAAACTAATTGTGTGACAAACGAGGCTATCAAGTCGAATGAAATGTAAACAATACTGTTTGGAAACGAACATACTTTCACCGTTTTAATACCTTAAATCACTGTCCAAAGTTTTAGGGAAGACTCAGATTAAACGAAGGACTGTCATGTTGCTGTACTTAAGTGATAGCTTTCATTGAACGAGGAGAATAGACACACTCCCGCAAAAGTTCAAGAATCAGAAGTCAATCCAGCAATGGCCAGAGAGAGATTTCTCGGGCCATTGCTTCAGGAATATGCCCAAAATGATTCAAACACCAACTGGGAGCCAGATGATTCAAACATTATTGGAGTCTAATAAGCGAACTGTTAAGCTTTCTCAACTGGATACCAAAATAAATAGATGACACATATAAAATTAATTTCATTGGGCAAACTGATTATCTTTTCTTGACCTATACATTAAATGCTCATGAGCAAACCTAGTCAAGGTTTTAATATTGCAAAATTTTTAACCACGTTTCATCTCTCTAACTAAATTAGAAATGAAATGATATGGGGTTTAACGTCCTACTGTTCCCTCAATTAACTATCAAATTCCATATCTCAGCTTCTTAGCGAAAAGGAATAATCACAGGTAATCATCTTCGAACATCTACATTGAGTTTTAACATTCTAACTCATTTAAAAGCAGCTATAGTTATTATGTTCCAAAGTCTTGAACAATTAAGTTGCTTAGTGCCACTTCGAATAAGCCAAGTAAAGGTATTGATATATATTAAAACTGTACTCTAAATTTCATCAAACTCACCCAAATAGAATCAAAGTTATTTGTGACAATGTCTCAAACAATCAAATTGATTATCTCTGCATTTAATAAGCAGTTGTCAGCAGTATACTGGTGTCAGCAGTATACTGGTGTAAGGAAACTAACAAACTGTTTAAAACATCATTAACAAAACTTGATTGGAATCAAAGATATCATATCCCAAAGCATCAATCGATGAAATTGCACATTCCATCTTAATTACAAGCCATGTTATGCCCCAAAAAGTGTGGGAGAGAGACAGACAAACAAACAAACTAATGGACGGAAGAAGTGGGAGTCCAAAATGACTCAAACACAACCGAATGCAAGTCAAAAAGATGATTCAAACACAACTGAACAAGAGTCAAAAAGACGATTCAATCACAACCAATATGTGGGAGCCAAAAAGATGAACACAACCTAAATGAGAGTCAAAATGATGATTCAAACACAACTTAAGTGGGAGCCAAAAAGATGATCCAAAAACAACCTAAGCGAGAGCTAAATAGATGATTCAAGCACAACCTAAGTGGGAGCCAAAAAGATGATTCAAAAGTGTGAGTCAAAAATGATTTTAAACACATCCAAAGTCGGAACACAGCTGAGAATGAATGATTGAGGTAATTTTCCTCCTGGTAAAAGAGCAATTAGATATTAGAAATAGTTCACGTCTCAAGACAATCAACCAATAGTAGCAAAGTCATTTAAAAATAAGGAAATTACTTTTTGTTCTCAGACAATCCAAATTAAGACAGAACGTATGACGTACAATGGCTTGTAATAATTAAAATAATGAAATCCTGATAAAATGGTTACAACTTAAAGATGCATTATGTAAGATTTTGATTCAGCACTGACTGTTCTTACTATAATAGTATAAAAATCAATAATGATAAATGAATATATTGAAAATTTAATCAAATTACTTAATTTTGAATGAAGTTATGAATGTTTAAAGTTTTCACAAGAAATTGGGATAATATTAATACTAGTAACTACTGACAAGTACGATTGCTACAAGAATAAACAAAATTTTGATTTTCCCAATTTAACAAAGCGGACCTTGTCTAATCCAGTCAATAGATCAGTCTATAATACATTGTGGGCTTGGCATATGATGAATAAATGCTTAACCCTTTGAACACTGACTTTACATGGGGTGTTGCACGTCCCACCCTGGATTTACAGGACGTCATATTAATTATGACGTCAACGTAATTGGAGCTTGACACGCCCCAAGCCGCAAAACTGACATTTCGGGTATATGCGATACAACGTCAAGCCGGTTTTGCGGCATTTCGGGTTCTAAGGGTTAAATAAAATTGATATAACAATTGAAGCCAGAAAAATGACCTGCAGTAGATAGCTTTAGCTCTTACATTATGCATTTTTCAGGTAGAAATCAATAAAGTTTTAGATATTTTATTGCTTCAAAAAAAAAGGACAATAGTCAAAGTGGATATAACATTTATGTAGAAGAACAAATTAAACTTGACTTAAGTGCCTGTTTGACCTAGGCTTGTGGTTCCTGAAAATGAAATTTCATAGGTTGATAAAATAACATGAGATCATATAGTAAAAAGTCCAACATGCTAATGCCTGGAATAGGATAGGAAGTGGTGTTAAACCAAATATTGATATATTCAAATAATAATTCAAAAATTTATCAGTTGAATTCACTATCTGAAAAAGCATTTGAATAATGACTTTGAATATAAAAAAAAGTAATATCTTTATTCGATGTGACCATTAAAAGAAAGGAATTCTAATTAATCATACAAGGATATAAAGTAAAACAATTAGTCACACTGCACTGACCATCAAGAATAATTATCTTTCTACATGGGTCATCATGTAATGTCAGTGGAGGTAACTGGATGAGCCCCATGTGATGTATAAATCGCTATGATTGGTGGATGTGTTAAAAGCACTGTGTCTATCTGATACAAATAATGGTTGGTTAAAACCCAATAAAAAAGGCTGTCAATCAAACTGCTGACTTTAGTAATACTGTGTGTTGTTAAATGTTGAAGACTCTGTGTGAAGCGCCAATATCTATAATCAGTATTTTATTACAGTAAGGATCTACCATGGTTTTCCATTTTTACAAAATAGATATGGTACGTAAGTATTGTTTTCTTTCTTTTCATATTTGTTGTCATCTTTATTTTTATACTGCGAGAGACAAGAATTTTTGGGGGGTGTTGTGAGTGGTTCAAGAGACATATGTTCAAGAACTTCAAGACAATTAATAGACAATTTCAAATAACATATTTATATTAAATTTATTGAAAATCCACTGACAGCCATTGTTCACGGGTGCCTGTGAATTTAGGAATACCTCAACACGCTATATAATCAAGAATCATTACTTTTTTTTTTACCATCCAGCAAGGATCTCTAAAGTACTAATGCTTCTCTAACTAATGATTCTGCACTGACATTTGGACAAACAGCAAAACCATATTGAACACAACAGTAAACAATCTTTAGATTGAAATATACATTTAACCTAGGTTTTTTGCGGTTTACTATAAAACAAAATAAAATGTCTTTGGGTAGAAAGATCCACAAAATAGATTAATTCAATTCATTTTATCATCCAACTTGTTTACATGTTGCAGAAAAAAAAAGGCGACATAAAATGGACATACATATACATTGTATTTTGAAATTGCAAATCATTTTTTAGGATATTTAAATATTTAGCTGTAACTAACTTATTATGTGAACAAAAATAAAAGACATTTGCATAAATAATTTGACATTTTTATATGTTGATGACATCAAATTTGTATAATTTCAAATATTTATTTTATTCTGAGGTTGTCAATTACAATAACATTGCTGATTTATCATCAAATATTTTGTTCAAAAGACAGCATGGCATAATATAAGTTAATGAGCTTATCTAGAAAACTAGGAGTTGCTAAAGGACTATTATTAGAACCATTTTGAAAGTTCAGTTACCTACCTACAGTCAATAAATAATTACAGAAAAAAGTCAATAAAGTAAACAATGTTTTTTTGAGTCCATGCCAGGTAAGACATGTTAACTATTAGTGTTATTGGTATCAATTATTAATTGAACATTGTTACCAAGTAATTATTATTGTTGTGTCCTCAACTTAACTATATCAACATCATTTAATATTCAATAACTATATTAACAAACAGACAAAGTCAGATGTGCTCATCCCTATGGCAGTTACTTTTTATAAAGGATGTCAAATTTGATATTTATAGCTAAGAGTTCTTCTGGTGGAAGATAAATAACCATGGGGGAATAATCCAAAGAACTTGCATCAGGCATAAATTTGAAGATGGTTTTGTGGGAAAAGAATTCAAAATTAATCCTAAGATTGTAATTTTAAATACTTGTCTGGTGACTTCAATCCTGTAGGGAGAGGGAAATAGGTCTAATCTAAGGTGAATAAAAGTCATTTACTCAAATTCAAGCAGTAATATCTGCCTATTATATTATATTCTATACAGAAATTATGAGTAATTTGACATTAGTTGTTCTTGACACTGGTTAATAGTGACCATTAGGACCCCTGGTTTTATCCACAGACTGGAAATGGAAATGACATGTTCAAGGAAGCACAGCATTGTTCAGTCTTCATATCATTATTATTATAATGATGTACATGTATAAGGAATGTATAATTTGCAGAAATTATTCTAAAAGTCTATCAAGTTCAAGTATGCACAGCATTACTTGATCAGACTTCAATTAATTATCATAATCATAATATAGTCTACCCAAAGAACAAATAATGATATAGTCTCCTTAAAATATATCAAGAACAAACACATTAAAGGAATTAAGTAGTGGTACCAGTTCATCTACTCTCTATTTTGATTAAAACAATTTTAAGTGTCCCCAAATAAAAAAACAAATGCATGTTTCAATTTATCACAAATTCACTTATGAGGAATAAATGTCTACCATATCTCTATTTAATGTAATAATCTCTTAATATTACCATTATTGTAGATTATAAGAATATAATAGTAGAGTCCTTTCTACAAAAACGCGTTTTTCTCAGTAAGCCCATTTACGTAATTCGAAAATTAAATCCCAGATGCCAAATTAAATATTTAATAGTTAGTCCAAACACTTTTTTCTTAATAAATTCTTTAATATATTGTGAAATTTAGCAACGTGAATTCACATCTTCAAAAAATATACAATAGATACATAATAGAGAACAAGTTGGTTCTATGAGAATCATTGCCATTTTCAAATTGTCTACTAGCATTCATAGCACGATCCACCACTTGAGATTTCAGCCATTTTAACACATTATGAACATTTAATGGCATTTCCAAATTATGCCTCAAGACACTGGCTGATGAACATATAACAATTAAATTCTATATGTTCATGGCATTATGTTATTAACTCTTCCAATATCTGAAGTTTTATTAATTAATGATTTCTACCTACCTTAATAAATACAATTAGGTCAGTATTCATCAAAGAATAACCAATGCATTGCCACAATATATCTATTGGATAATTAAATATATCTAAAATTCTATTGTTATAAATTCAATAGCTGATGGGCAACCACGATTAGAATTTCAGATGCAATAAACTATTTAACCATTTCTGCCACTAGTCAATATTAACTAGGGCACGGTCACAATATAAAATATTTTCTGTTTACCATATGCCGCCATGTGCTGTCTCTGATCTTGTCAGATGAATCCAATTGGTATAGCAGGGAGCAAAATAACCGTCGACAATTGGTTAGTTGTTCATGTGGAACAGTTTTAATAAATATTTGCTAATCAAATTTTGATTTGCATTGTGGTGAGAGGGAGAGAGAAATGGGGTTTAACGTTCACTCAACACAAATTAGGTCATTTCAATAATTTGCTTGCACATAGGGGTCTTGTTGGTGGAAAGGGCAGGACCCAGGGAAAAACCACGAGGTTAGACAGGCAACCCTTCTCCATGTAATGTACAACCGGGGATTTGAAACCACACCAGTTGACTCAATGACAGGCTTTATGATACAGTGCGCATTTGCTAACCATTCGGCCATCCAATCCCCTTGTTTGGTCAATTGAGGTGCAGCTAGTTACAATCTACCATTAATACTCTACCATAATTAAATGTAACAGTTTAATTTCTATTTACTAGAATAGCCTATAAATTACAATATGGTAAAGTTATTCAGTTATTATGTGATTTTGGAAAACTACTTTTATCATTCATATTTGGTGCATAACTTGCATGTTACTGATGTCGCACAACATGAATTGTTTCGTGGATGGTATTTTTCGATACCAACCGTTTACGATCTATTAAAGTTCTGAATAACCCCCACATCGGGGAATTAAAACAACACCACTTGACTCAATGACAGACCATTCGGCAACCCAGCGCCATTTTATTTTTAAAAAATTGGACCACAGATCCATTCACTTGATATGAAATATACATTTGATGATGTATGTATTTCAAATATCTGTGGCATGTCTTGTCCGAGGGTTTCTTGTATAGATTTATTTTTAGTTTTTATTCATTTGAAGAATATAGCTAGTTTAACAATATCTGGTATATATTTGTAGGACTGTTATGAGTATTTCCATGTGTTATAATAATCAGCTTGTAGACATATTACCATTATCATCTTTACTTACAGACATATCATGTTTATTACCTACTTATCTGTAATTTATCATATATAAAAACTAAAACACTAATAGACTTCATAACTTATAGTCAATATTATAATAAACAAGTCACACACAAACACCTTGTTTACACATAGTTAACATCAAAACAGCAACACAAGCAAACATAATGTGAGGACTAAATGGAATGCTTCTTTGTTAGAAGTTTTTGGGACTATACCTTCTTGTCCTATTCCTATAGTACAAATATATATATCAAAAATTATACCGATAATCAATTGGTAACTTTTGCTGACTGAGTTAATTGAAATCATTAAAAATTGTCCCATGATGAATATATAAACACTGCACATAAATTTCAATTTCAAATCAGTCAGAGGATAACTGTAGTCACAAACTAGAGGGACCACAAGAGCATTAAAAGTGATCAAAGGCAATTATCAGGTCCTTCATAGCTTATGACCATCAACACTGGGCATAACTTTGAAAACAATGCAATTTGAGAATTCACAAGACTTTTCAAAGTGGTCAAGGGCAATAACTCTGGGAGTAATTGAAGGAAATCGCTTAAAATCAGTTGACCAATTCCTGTGTATAAATTTCAATCTGATGATAACATTAGCCTCTAAAGTGAGCAAATTGAAAAAAAAAACCTGCATCATACCACAGCCAATATGATAGATGATGTAAAACAGTAGTTCAAAAAACTCAAGTAAGTCGAGAAACAAAGGAAATGTTTACCTGATGTATTTGGCATAAAATTCCACTAAAAATATTTGAAAGGTTTTCAAAAGGAAAAAAAAGAGCGCATTGATTTTAGATAAATCTGTCTAGGTTGTTTGTTTTATCACTCAGTTCAAAATATACTTGAACCAAAAAAACTATTTTTTTTAGTGAAAGTTCAGTTTTTGATTTGTAATTCAAGATTCACAAATGTCTGAAACAAAGAAATACCAATCTGATTTAAAAGCAGATCTGACAATCTATACTAGAGAAAGGATTTAATGGTTAAAATCAATCATTTGAAATTGACATTTTAAGGTTACAAAGTCCAACCACAACTCTATGGTCCGATATATTTCTTTGAAAAAAAACATGCAGCAGCTGACTACCCAAGCAAGAAAATTACCATTTATCAAGCAGTTCAGGAGAGAAAACTTGAGAATATAAAAATTTAATGTCATGTCTGTCAAAATATTTTTTTTGTGGTATGGTCTATTTTTCAGAATGCATTTCAAGTTACTTACTGTCCATTTACCATACATATATTGAGGCGTAAAAAATTCTAAATTATTTGCTCTTGGAAGTTGACATCGTCCATGTTGCCAAAACCTTTCCCTCAGTCAAGATAGCACACAATAAGCAGGCAGGCAACAGTTAATAGGTTGACAGTTTAGTGATACCCTGACATTTTTGCCCAGTGCTTGCTAAATTGGTGTTTTTCAGGTAATCCAGTATTTTTCTAGTAAGATTTGGGGTCTATACTCTCATATACCAAATTTGTCATACTTATATTGGAAATAACCACCTGATAAATACTTTTGGGACAATGTATCTTTAAGGCCTGAATTTCAAGCACTCACAGATATATTTCAATAATTAAACTCTGGATAATTTGAGTGTTTCATAATGCCAAGACCACTAAACATGTTTGTGAGTGGATTGACACACTAGGGGAGATAATTAGAAAAATCTACGTCTTCTGGTTGTTAGTCTTGTACAAAGTCATATGATTGGATAATTAACAAGTAATTACAACAATGTAAAATCACTTCTAGCCTCCAGTGATTAGGATCTTCACGCAGTATATCACACTACTCGAGACGTGAGTGATAATATATTTATAATATCTGCTCTGAGCAATACCTAGGGTCTAATTTTCTTCTCTTTAACACCTGTAAATCTACCTCTGTATAATAATACATAGGCTGTGTTTTAAGCAAATGTGGGGCATCTGATATTTTACTAAGGAAGGAACATATGTAGCTACTTCAATCCCATATAAAATTTAAATAAAAAGTTGAGCCAGACGAAACTCTTTCCAATAGTTACAAAATTAATTAAAGATAGGTTACCAGGTTGTTGTATGTATTTTCTTTCGTCAGTAATGAGACATGAAAATCTGATTATGAGTAATAAACCATTAAGTGATTATCAGTAATCATTAGAATTTGTTTCGATTGTTTGTCTTATGACCTTAAACAATTCATATTTACTTTAAAGTGATCAAGGGTCATAACTCTTGCAGTAATTATTGGAAATCCTAAAGAATTAATGACCTTAAAATCTGTGTGAAAGTTTAAAGTCAATTAGGTATTATAACTTTTGCCTCAAGAGCTTCTTCAAGATATTTCAAAGTGATCAAGGGTCATATTAGTTTAACTCCGGCAGCAATCACAGAAAATGTTTGATATCATTAAGATATCTTTTGTCTAATGACCTTAGATCTTGTGTATAAATTAAGAGTCAATCGGACATTAACTTTTCCCACCAGAGCATCTACAAGATATTTCACCGCTTGCAGTAATTATGAAATATTGCTAAAAAAATAGGATTATTTGTCCCATGAGTTTAAACCATATGTATAAATTTAAAGTCAATCGGATGTTTACTTTAGCCTCTAGCGCATCCACAAGGTTTTCCAAAATGAACAAGGGCTGTAACTCTGGCAGTAATTATCGGAAATCGCTTAATATCAATAGGCTTCTTTCGTTTCATGACCTTAAACAATGTTTATAAATTTAAAGTCAATCAGATAACTTTAGCCCTAAAGAGTCCACAATCAATGTTTTTTTTACAGTTATTATATAAGATGAAGAACTACCACTTTATATTTTGAGAGTGTTGCTACTTGAATATCATTAAGTTCATCATCTTTGACACTGGCTTATAATTCTCTAAAATCTACATCAATCTTTTCCTATTCATTAATGTAGTCAGATTACAATCAATGTTTTTGACTGTTACTATTTCCAGCTGAAGACTTGACTACAAAATTTGTGACAATGCCATAAATAAAGGTGTTAATATTCTGTAGAAAACAAATTTTGAAGCTGAAATTAAATGTTCTTATTCTCAGCGATTAAACATGCTGTTACGTTGGCTTGAATTTCATGCTGGAACTTTTTTATCAAAAACTATACATAGCTTTGAAGTAGCAAATTAGTAATTCTTTTACAGATTTAAAATAAAATACTTAAGAATGCAGTGTGCCAGACGGCTATTAGATTTTTTCCCAATTTCAAATAACATAGTCGAGGCTGAAAACCAAACCAAAACCAAAAACAAATGGTTACAACATACCATGTTCATGGATAGAAATGAGTTATCCTTAATTCAGTTGTTGAATTCTGTGTCTTAGACAATAAGGATGACAACATAAATCAATAAAAGTTTGATTGAATATTGTGGCATTTAAGTATTCAATATATCAAACGCCCAGTGACAATGACAATTTCCATATCTATGAGCGTATAAAGGCACAATTTGTCCAACAACATATAATTATCTGTCTTTTAATAATAGCATCTCTTGGAAGTATACTGTTAAATTTATATACTTCTTCTGTTTGTTACCCACAATAACAATATGTATTGTATTGTAACTAACATTTCAATAATCGGTTAAAAACAATTCTAGTAACAGCCCCAAATTTGCAAAGTTTAAAAGTGTCCAAACTCCATGTCGAATTAGTATTCAGTATACAATATTAAAAACAGTATAAGTATGAAGGTTAGTGAGATTAGTGATGAAACCAGATAATCCATTTAAGATATCATTTGATCTTAAGGGAAAACCAGACGGTATTAAATGCAGATTAACTGATTTCTTAGTTCTGATAATTCATAATAAATATTGGCGAAGGTAGATGAGAAAAGTCGAGAGATTACCCATGTACGATACCATATGATCTTAAGGGAAAACCAGACAGCATTATATCCAGATTAACTTACATGTATTTCTTAGTAATTACAATTCATTATAAATATTGGCAGCTAAAAATAGTCTATGTATGTATCTAGGCAGTGATACTGTACTTAAAGATAGTCAGTGGTAGGAAACACATGTATCAAATAATTACTAAATATGGACTAAGGAAAGTTTTTGGGTACAGTCAGTGCAGACATATGAGCAGACATCCCTAACATGTGTAAGGTACAGTACATTTTGAGAGTTACACTTTTCATGTATTTGATCCAGGTCTACATCAGTTATTTGACTTCATCTTAAAGACTGTGTATAAATTTACAGTCAATCAGATATTAACTTTAGTCTCAAGAGCATCCACATCCACTGGATGGATCAACGGACAGGCAGGGGAATGACAATATTATGGCGGTATATTAGTGCCAAAATTCTAACATGCTATCGTCTAATTTCTTACTTCTATTCATGTAATTTCTAACCTCCATTCATGTAACTTCTAACTTCCATTCATGTAATTTCTAAATTAAGACAATGTATAATTCAACTTCCTTATTTGTTCAGTGTAAATATCAATTCTATTTCATCTTATTTCTAATATTGGGGCGAAAAATGTCTACTTCATTGTGGTATTACATGTTAAGCATGAACGGCAAACAAATTTAGAATTTTGATACTTCTACCTAGCAACCATCATTATGACATCGTTTGGTGTCGCCACCGTGTGCTCAGTTTGGCGATTGAGCACCTGATCGGTACCATTCTATTGATACAAACGACTCACTCAGATTGAGTGGCTTGCCTGAGTGTTAAAATTGAAAACAACATCGGGAGAGAGAGACGGGGACATGGGGTTTAACATCCACTCGACACCAATACAACCAGGTCATTTCGGTATTAACGCCGTTCAATTGTATTTCAATAATTCGCTTGCGTGTAGGCGTGTTTAGCAGTGGGAGGAAATCGGAGGACCCGGAGAAAACCCACGAGGTTGGAAATGCGGCCCTGCTCCATGTCACGTAAAAACGGGAAATCGAAACCACGCCAGTTTATTCAATGACAGACCCTCTAAACAACATTGAACGTGATATAAATGTATGGTTTGCAAATACTATTTCGAATACCGTTGCTAAGTGGGTAAGACGCAGGCTTGCTAGGCTGTGGGTCGGGAGTTCGATCCCTGCATTGGTCGAAAATAGTTCATCCAGATTTTCTGGCGTGGTTCCCCCTTATTAGTGTCTTGTCGTTCCGATGGGATGAAAACCCGAGGTTCCATGTACATGTTGGCGTGCACGTAAAAGATCCCATGACCGTTAGACTTCGATATAAGTCCAGGTCGTAGATCCGCTCTCCGGGCAATATTTCCCTAAAGCACACTTTATGGCGTATGTCCGTTACCATTAGCCCGGTTCGGAACAGAACAGTAGGGCGTTAAACCCTCTTTCATTTCATTTCATTTTCTATTTCAAATATAAGCTAAACGGGATTTGGAGAATTTTATTTTATTTTTTTTTTACGGTTGAGCCAATAATTAATATTTATATGCAGTTGGTCTATATTAACACAGGGTATAAATGTTATGGATAGGCCTACACAGATACTGAGTTTAATACTAAGTGACCTCTCCGTCTCTCTCTCTCTCTCTCTCTCTCTCAGCACGCCTTCCAACCTTTAACCATACGAAGAATGGGTCGTTTATACCAAATAATGGTCCCGATCAGGTGCGCAATCACCCAATTGAGCACGCAGTGGCGACACCAAACGATGTCATAATGATGGTTGCTAGGTAGAAGTATCAAAATTCTAAATTTGTTTGCCGTTCATGCTTAACATGTAATACCACAATGAAGTAGACATTTTTCGCCCCAATATTAGAAATAAGATGAAATAGAAGTGATATTTACACTGAACAAATAAAGAAGTTGAATTATACATTGTCTTAAATTAGAAATTACATGAATGAAAGTTAGAAGTTACATGAATGGAAGTTAGAAATTACATGAACAGAAGTAAGAAATTAGACGATAGCATGTTAGAATTTTGGCACTAATATACCGCCATACAATATAGTTCCACATTTCAAAGTGGGCAATGGGCATATAAAAATTAGGATGCAGAACAGAATGAAATTGGAATGAAAAAAGAAGAATAAATATTTTGTAATATTGTTAGTACTAAGATTGAAAGACTGAAGAACAACATTTTTACATATAGCAATACAATCATACCCAAAATGTTACCTATTTTAAAAAACTATGCTAAAACGTTATATAAATTTTGTTTAATCCAAATCTAATGCAAAAAAAATGTTCATCTGGTAATATTTTTTTATACAGTTATAGGTTTTGATATCAGGTGGGTATTTTTATCTATTTGGAAAATTCCAATAGTCAGGTCTTGAAAAATTGATTCTTATAATGTCAGGAACCATTTACATACATGTAGGTGGTATCTGACAATCTTCCACTTAAGTACAATACCATAACTTCATCACAGGAAAAATACAAATCTATAGGCATCATGGACAAAATAACGGACAAATAAATAAATTATCCCTGACAATTTAAGCGTAAATCTCCACCTGACATTTTTACTGTACTTAAATTCCAACTTGTTTAAACTTGCACTGACAATGCGTTCATTCGGTCCCTTTTACTTTAAATAACAACACTTAAAATGTGTCAATGATATACAAAAGTACATCATAATTAACTATCAATTACTTTGACTGTACTTCCAATATACTTTAGGGGCAAAGCATCATCAGGTTCAAGCCTACGTTAAAATTTGTATAGTCCCATTACCGTAACAATGCTATCGATCGCGTAATTACGGTATTTTTATAAGATCCTGGAGGACATCTTTAACTAGTCTGTGTATGTTATAATTAGTTTTATTGGTTAAAGCTACGTGACACTTAGAGCGGACTAGATTTCTAAATGGTCTAATTTCACACCTGATATCTCATAGAATAAACTCAAGAAAATCTATCCGATTTCCGACAGGTTTCATTGTATTACAAAATGTCAAACGGCGTCAGAGACACTTAATATGTCTACCAATTTTTCAGTGCCTAATTTCGATCTATTTAGATTTGCAAATCATCAACTGCTTTAAAGGGCGCCCTTCATATAAAAAGAAAAGTTTAACAACTTGTTAACACATACCAAAAGATCTTTTAAAATTTATATTTTCAAACGATTATGTTCAATATAAAATGAAACGAAATGAAATGTGGTTTAACATCCTACTGTTCTGCTCCTAAACTGGGCTAATGAAGATGGGCATAGGCCATACAGTGTGCTATGAGGGAAATTTGGCAGGGGCAGCAGCGCTACGGCCTACTCTTATAAAGAATTCCAATTGCCAAGGGATCTTTTACATTCACACAAATGTGTACACGGGACCTCAGTTTTTGGTCCCATCCCTCTGACTTTACCCGGGGGTTGGGATGGCCTAGTGGTCTAGAGTGCCGCGCTTCGACCTCTAGCTGGCCGGTCACCTCTGGCTTGCGGCTGTGGTTTCGAGCCCTGGTGCGAGCGTATGTGGCATGGAGATAGGGGCGCCTTTTCAACCTCGTGGGTTTTCTCCGGGCACTCTGGTTTCCTCCCACTGCTAAAGACCCCTACGCGCAAGCGAATTATTGAAATAAAATTAAAAACCATATGTTAGTCCCGAAATGACCTAGTTGTGTCGAGTGGATGTTAAAACCCCATTTCTCTCTTTTCTCTCTCTCTGACTTTACCCCTGTCCTTGTCAGACCCTCCGTTCTGAATCACTGTCAAGAGGAAACCACGTTGGAAAATCTGGATCAACTTTCTCGGCCAGTGCAGAGATCGAACACCCGACCTCCAGGCTAGGGAGCCAGTGTCTTACCCACTTAGCCACTGTGACCCCCCATGTGCAATATAAAGAGGGAGCTTTTGTCTGAAAGAGTGGTATTTCTCCCAACAATGATGCAGTAGCAACAAGTACACTGAACCTTGGTATTTCTTATACTGTACTGTACTGATGCAACTTTATTTGTTTTAACTTGCTGTTAGATAATAAACGGAACATTGGTTAGCCCTTAGCAATTTAGATTATAACTACATGGTTTTATGAACAAAACCTAGATAAAATTAATATAGCACCAAAAATCTATGGTGTGAAATAATGGTTGAACCTGACAAAATGTGAAGCACTTGAACAAAGTCATGCCTTGGTGACATACTTTTAACAATATCAAAACTATCAATAAAAATACAGAAAGGAAATGCCAGCACAAAATATCTCAATTCGTACAGCTATGAGATGAAAAGTGGCAGCAAAACACCCAATAACTTAACACAAAGCGCAGATAATCCAAAATGTAAAAACGAGGAGCAAAGACCTAAAATGAAGTAAGAAAGTCCATGTTCTGAGACAGGGGTAATAAGTCCGAAAATATTATATTTAAATTAGTTTAACAAATCAGTAGTTTTGAAAATGGTATGTTCATTCCTTTAATATACTGATTCAAATAAAATTGTATTATTAATTTTTATTGGTACAATGATACTTTTAGAAGTGCTTATCTCTATTTAATATTCATTCATACTATTTACTACATGTATGTATACATATTCAATCTGCCAATATTTAATTCTAATAAATGTGGACGCGTATTGTACTAAATTCAATATATTTTAAAATAAACATTTTTGGGGCAGTCATAAAAATATCAGAATACACATTTATCTAAAGGTCATAAACGTATAACTTTTTCTACTTCCATAGCCCACATTGTAAATGTTATCAACATATGATTATTAATACTAAATTCACTTTTTCTAGTACTAATTATAAGTGCTTAGAATTAATCATAACATGAATTGTACTCAAAATTTAATTTATGTTCTTATTTGAAATAATTGTATGGAGAATTATATCGGGGAGTGCGGGATTGAATTATGCGCACGCAAGTTCATAGGCAAAAGAGTCTCTAAACATGTGAATACTTGTGCTATGAATTTAAATATTAAATTAAGTATTTTGCCTTTTTATAAAGGGAAGGAATATGGAAGCTTACTTTATTGACCGGTTCAAACCAGATATAATTAAATGCTTAATTTGCCTCCTTCCCACAGTGTTAAATTCTAATAATTTTTAAATCAAATCTTAGTATATGTTTTTACACTTTTTACTTCGACACTACTTTAGAGGATTTTAAACCCTGTATATATCTTTATTTCTCTATAATTGGTTTATTAGAGAATAAGGTGGATATATAAACAAATTACATAATTGATCTATTGACATTTAATTAATGTTTCCACTTCTACATGGTTCTATTGTCTAATTATACCAGGAAGACATGAAAGGATATAAGTTTTATTATAGCCAGATCATCAACGTTTACTTTATCTCATTATCCAGCCTGAATTGTCATACTATATCAGGACGACTATGTAGATTAATGTCATGTTATGTTTTATATACTTTTAGCCTTTTGTTGTGTGTTACCTATAGGGCTGCAACGATTCATCGATTAATCGCTGAATCGCGATGTTTTAAAAATCCACAATGCACGATACAATCAATGTCCGTATCGTGATTCGTTATCCAAATAAAAATTTCACAAAAATAAGACTAATATTCCTTTAAATGCGTAAACAAGTCCATGAGCAAAATAACTTTTTTACTTTCAGAGAGTGTTAAGGCGTTTTTGACACTTGAAGTTGAAGTGGCTTATTAGTTGACCGAATAAATGCCACATTTAAAGTAAACCATAAAAAAGGCCCATTTTTAAAATTTATTTCCTATCACGATATTAATCGTATCGTAGACTATGAATCTTGATGCACATCGAATCGTGGCCTGGCGTATCGTTGCAGCCCTAGTTACCTAATATTATTTATAATCCATTGTCATTGAAATCTATTATTCTAAGAATGTATATATATTTGCAATATTAAATATCTGATGACGCCCATAGAAGAGAGAGAGAAATGGGGTTTAACGTTCACTCGACACAAACTAGGTCATTTTGGGACTAACATATGGTTTCAATTTTATTTCAATAATTCGCTTGCGCGTAGGGATCTTTAGCAGTGGGAGGAAACTGGAGTGCCCGGAGGAAACCCACATACGCTCACACAAGGGATCGAAACCACAGCCGCAAGCCAGAGGTGACCGGCCAGCTAGAAGTCGAAGCACGGCACTCTAGACCACTAGGTCATCCCAACCCCCCACGCCCATACAAGGCAAACAGCTAGCTTATATGTATGTCAGAATGAAGTAAAGTGGAGAATTTTTTACCTGGACATATCTTCTATTTATACATAGATATACACACATTTACTTAAATCTGCTGCATGATTTAATATCTTTTAAGATAAATATTGTTGGCGGTTATAAAAACATACATACAGATATACATACATTTAATCCAAGCTGGTGATCAGCATTTTTAAGAGATTATCGAATTATTTACTGAAATTCACACTAAAAGGTATCCAAATAGATTAGTTGATGTTGTATTAAGAAAAAAATACATATATGGCAGATAATTGCCAGAGAGGATCATAAAAACATTTGAACAAAGATTACAGGTAGATATTTTATGATATGAAAGTAAAGTTATAGGTTGAAATAAGAAAGAAATCCTTTTCTGCCAAATGAAAGTTGGCAGATAGCTGACGACTATTTGATTTTATAGTTGTTAGATTGTGAAGAGGTACATGTAGTGATGTACAATGAAGCTACAGGCAATAAAAAACACACACACCTATGATTAAGTGATGTCTGTAATGCCATAATGGCGTATTGTTAAATTTAAAACAGAATGGCTTTGTCATTCATAACATGATAACTTATAATTTGTTTTCATCAATAAATATATATGTCCTTTACTTTCAGTTTAGATATAGATTCTAAATGGATACGTAAATGGTTGATTAAACGTCAAAGCATAATATATCATTAAAATTCAAATAAAGTTAATAATATACAGTAAATTGCTATACAAATGAACTGTTTATACATATCATTATTGTGCTAAAACTTGATGAAGTCAATTTAAATTCAATAAAATTAGATGTTTAATGAAAGGTGAAATATGGTATCATACAGCCAATGGAACCATCCAACGTTAACAGATCTCGAAAATAACAGCTGGTCAGACAATTGAACATCAAGTACAGGTACTATAATAGTATCTCAAGGACATCATATACTTTAGACTAATAATAACGTTCATAAAAACGTGCATAATATGTGTTTTAAATCTTCATACAGGTTTTTCTCTGCAGGACACCATTGGCCATTTCTCTATAATTTCACTTGTTTTTCTAGAAATTTCACAAGTTACACTTATTAATTTTAGTCATATTTAGTAATTTCACTACCAATATCTATTTAGTAATTTCACTACTATTATATATTTAGTAATTCCACTACTAGTTCTGTTCTATACTTAGTAATTTCACAAGTAATATTTATTGAGTTATATTTGGTAATTTCACTAGTTATATTTAGTAATTTCTCTACTTACATTTAGTAATTTCACTTCTTGTAATGTCTCTACTTATATTTAGTAATTTTACTGCATTTATCTAGTAATTTCACGACCTAATTTAGTAGTTTCACTACTTAATTTAGTAATTTCACTACTTATATTCAGTAATTTCACTACAGTAACTATTTTAGTAATTTCACTAGCACTTCTGGTGAAAGTGATTCCAGGACATAAAATATATTGCTATCAAATATTACTTTACCACCCCCATGGGCCTGTAGTCATATTCAAGTACCAATACTCCAGAACAAATGGAAAATATTATAGACTTTAAGACAAAATGCAAAATTAGGCAATAAAAATGTTCAATTCTTACATAATTGAGGGTCATCTTAAATTAACAGTACTTTTTATTGACTTCTTATAATTGTCTGTTGATGTCTAAACATTAACTTATTCAATCAACAAACACCAAGGACAGAATAATATATATATAACCCATGTTTTTTGTTTTAATCATTTAAATACCTAACTTCAGAGAAACCATATTAAACGTGTACACAAACTGTAACTAAACCTGTAGATATATATTTTGAGTGACAGGTAATTGATTAGAGGTGTATATATGCTGATATGTTTACCTGTACGATCTATACATCCATCAGTTTAGATGATTATTCCTGATAGACGCACAGCAGGAATTGCCACAGAAAATCTGAGAATATTTTGGTAATTATTTTACCTCCAGTCAATACAGCCGTAATGTAAAGTCACAGTAAAGACAGCTGCAAGGAGAAGGAGGGGGTCTAAGAAGGCAATCAAGCATTGTATTCAATCACAGTCAAACAAACTGATCTTATAACACCTTGAAGAACAGGGCAGGGTTGGTTGTTAAATATAGATTGCACTAATTTTTAGTAAGGTACATGCAAATATAGATACATGTGCATTATACTAATGAGGACAGACAGAGAAATGTGGATAACATTCACTCAAAATGAGGTCATTTCAAGGCTAGCATATGTTATATTTTTATTTCATTAAATCACTTGTGCACAGATGTCAGAGGACCCCAGAATACCTGGAGGAAACCCAATAGTTAGGAAGGCAGACCTTATTGTCACATACAAACTTGGGATCTAACTCATGACTTGCATAGATAACCGGCTGTACAATCTACAGAACACATTGGATAAAAACAAAATCTCACTAATTTCTAGCAAATGAAATTTTCTTATAATTTCATACTTTCATAATTTGAAATTATTTTTTTATATTACAGACAGTTGACAAAGAAACCACAAACACATTGGATAAAAACAAAATCTCACTAATTTCTAGCAAATGAAATTTTCTTATAATTTCATACTTTCATAATTTGAAATTATTTTTTTATATTACAGACAGTTGACAAAGAAACCACAAAAAGATGAAATAAAGTAAAATGATGAAAATTCAAAGCAATATTCTGCAAAGTGACAAAGACCTAAAAGAACCCCTATAACTACTCTATTATTAGTATCTTATTAAAAAAGACTCTAAAACATGACAAAAGGGTGGTGATATTTCAACTATTGACCCCAACCCAAATTACATGTTAACTAGATCTATTATATATCTACTGTTACAATAAGATGTCAAGAGATAGATCCTTGTATACAAAGATAAGTAAAAGATAAAAATAAAAAATGATGACAGTGGCCTTTAAACAACATCTACTTTTTATGTAGTTTATGAGTTGTGAATAATGAGTGGATGTACATACACTGACTGTCTGATCTACAAGATGTCATTTTATTTATGACTGCATGATTCATAATACCTCTTTTACTGTTGATGAAACATATAATATTGGCAATTTTTGTGACAGTGATACATATAATTAGAGTAAGCCTATACAGAGGGAGAGACAGTTGCTCAATGGATATGTTAAATGCAGTACATGTATTGGCAATTTAGGAGAGTGGTATTAAGAGTTTTGCTAAACACCAAGAAGAAGGACAGTATATATTCAATCAATGCTAATGGTGCTTGTACGTAGTAGGTAAGACAGTCTCCTCTTATCTTGTTCACAGATAACCGCAATATCTCATGCTCGGTCAAACTCAACAATTCAGTTATAATAATTACTAAATAGTTCAGCGTGCAGATTTATTGAGCTATACACGGGTCAACAACAACTCACATAAACTTTGACAATGTGTCCATCGGTGGTGAGATTACAACATCTGTTGTAGTTTTCAATAGAATCAATCATTTCTCATAAACTTACTAGGATTACCTTTAAAACTATTGTTTGTCATGATGTGTGTTTGAAATGTAAGTTCAACTGTAAAATCAGACATATTATTGATCGGCACTAATCAGCTCTCAAAATCTTGGATAAAAGTTTGTTATTGCGGTGAATTGTTAGGAAACAAGGACAGTTGTGTAATCTTGTAAACCAGAATGACAATCATGCAGATCTAACAACACTCAATTCAGTTATCAAACAGTTTTAAAAGAACACTAAATAAATCAATATTTAAAACAAAAGTGAAATATTTTAAGTTCAAAAATCAATAAAAAAAATAACTTTGTTACTGAAAGTACAATGAAAACACATGATGTACATAAGAAAAACATTTTACATAAACTCTTCAAGATAATGAATGTTATTGAGTAAAATTTACAACATTCATTATAAATATATCAACCTTTGTAAAAAACTGGATGAATATTTGAATTGATATTTTGTGAGAATTTAATACCAATTTTATGTTTATTTAAATCAAAATATCAATATTTTACTATTCATAAATTCATAACTTGTATAAATTGCAATAGAATAACTAATGTAATTTTTTCTTTTAGCATTCCTGTGAAGAATATTAAACAGTGTAAAATGGACTATAGTATAAAGCTAATATTGATGTTGAAACAGTGATTTGTATCCAGTGTCTTACCAGTAATAAGGTAATTCCAAATTTGGCCAAATTTTCATCAAGGATACTGCTGTCTTTACTTTAATGACAAAGGAATGTGTGGTCCATGAAAGACATCAAATGATATTAAAACTACTGTATTTATAGTATGACATGTACGGAGAGAATAAATCTGAACACAATCTTCTTAATAACGCTTACATACACAAAAAGGATGAAATTTATTGTTTTAAGTGACAATATATCCATCAGTGAAGTTTAGGATTTGTTAATAAAAGGTTTTTGTTTTTGTTTTTTTTAGGCTTAAGACATTTCAAAATGGCTGAAGCAGAATACAGCCTTCTGTCTCTGGATTTCGAGAATATGTCGACAGCAGATATACTGAAAAATTATAAAGTGTATGCCAACTTTTCCCAAGGATTCGATGAAACAGAGTTTGACATTTTACGAGATAAAAGATGGCAGATTGGAATTATTTTACTTTATGTTATCGTAATTGTGTTCGGATTTATCGGTAACGTACTAGTTGTCATAGTGATAGTCCGTTATAAACAACTTCACACAGTGACTAATATTTTCATTGTGAATTTAGCATTAGCTGATATTGCACTGTGTCTCTTCAATTTACCATTTCAACTTCACTACCAATTGACAGACAACTGGGCGTTTGGTCGCATTCTGTGTCATGTGATCAATCCTACATTTGGTGTACCAGTATTTGTGTCAAGTCTTTCTATTCTTGCCATTGCAATAGATCGTTTTATTCTCATTGTTTATCCCTTTAAAAATCGTATGACCAACATTCAAGCCATGTTATTGGTTGTGTTAATCACCATGGTAACTGTAATAGTGGCTATTCCATTAATGGTATTTACAAAACTTGACATCATTGATGAACCAATGATACACCTTTATAAAATTTACTGTGTGGAAAGATGGGAAGAAAAATCGAAAAGAATCTACGCCTTATCTGTGTTTGTTCTACAATTTGTGATTCCGTTGCTATTAACAACTGTATTTTACAGCTTAATATGTATTGTATTAAAAAATAGACCAATCAAAAAACATGAAACAAGAAGGAATCGACGAACCAATAAGATTCTTATATCTGTTGTTTTAACTTTTACAGTGTGTTGGTTACCGTGGAATATCTTTGGATTAGTGACAGAATTTTTCCCAAAAAGTATTCCCTTGAAATATTTACGCCTGACTGATTTACTGATTAAAATATTTGCGATGAGTTCTGCATGTGTGAATCCATTTCTTTACGGCTGGTTGAATGACAATTTCAGAAAAGAATTTGGACGACTTTTGGGAAGTGGTTTGAAAAAAATTCAAATGAATGGTACATATGCGGAATATTCACGAACCACTGGATATAATCATACTTTAGAGCTTGGCACTCCAACTAAGAAAAGGATAATAATTGAAGATGATGAATAGTCTTCTTTTTTTTTATCGTATTTTATCACTTTTGATTCCCTGTGATTTGAATAATAAAGACAATATTTTGTATTAATGTACATATGGGACACAATATCTAGGTGATAATATGATATATGTATGGTGTCTTATAATCAGAACCATGCCTGAAGAACAGATGATATAGAAATAGAATGACAGCTGAAGTTGTATAAAAGCGTAACATAATAAGTTAAAGGCCCTCAAGTAGAGCTATATGAATAAAGATATCATTTAAATAGCAAGTATATAGATGGTAATAAGAAGACAACATTAAGAGACTGTCGGAAGAATTAGATAAATAAATGTGATGAATTAAAATAGTGTGTCAAATGGTAAAGTTACAAAGTATGAATACTTAGAGTTCAAAGATCACATCATTTAAACCAATGGTGATTATAAGAATTACACCTTTAGGTTTTACCTTATGATCCCTTGATTTAGATTCCTGAAGGTCCGAACTATTTGCAATGGGTTCAAGAAAGATTGAAAATTTGTTTCACTGGGTTTTTATTTCATATTTATTATGTTACTATTACATATTTAGCACCATTTGACAATATTTTTGCACTTATTAATGATAAATTTTGAATTCTTTCTAATTTAATTTATTTCATCCAAGCTTACTATTTATTTACCACATTGCACAGTAAACACAGAGTAGAATACTATATTAAGAATGACTTTAAACTCATCATTCAATTTATTGTTAAATCAAATAAATTCAATTTTTTAAAAATTGACTTATTGTTGTTTTTACTCCTGTGCCATTTCCATGGGTTATGCTATGTATTGGAGCTCTAACATTAACTAAAATTGTTCTTTAATTTCACCCCTCATAATTTATAAGTAGGTTATCTGACATTCAACATTTAGGCTAGACAAAGAAAGAATAAGTTTTCAAAAAATCTTTTTCAAAAATCTGATGAGAATGCTACTAAATGACTAATACCCCATTTCAAGGTTCTACATTTATGTCATCATCTGTTTATTCACATTGTTTACATGAATTCACTTACATAATCACAAATTTCTGTGCTACATATCTAAATTTGACTTGTTACTGTTTGCTCAGCTGAAAACATGTTTATTTACAAACAATAACTAATTATAGTGAACAGAGTAACTGATGAAAATAAAAACAGGCGAGGCTGAACTTTTCAAGTGACGTCTGGGCATCAGGATATTTTTGACATGGCTTTTACTGTGTCAGGTAATTTTGCCAAGGCCAAGAAAAACAAGCCAACAGTGAGGCTGATGTCCCCCGCCGAAATCCCAAAATAAATAGATGACACATATTAATTAATCGCACATTTATTTTTTTCAAACGTATTGAGCAATCAAACTGTACACGAAGTGTCATCCAAAAGTGTTTTATAAAGAAAAATGCTAAAACCGACGAGAAAAATGAAAATGTACCCTAGTTAGGGGGACCCTAAAGGCAGACAAAAGGGCCCCACGCTTGACAAAAGGGCCCCTCTGGCCAAGGGAAAGGGCCCTCGTGCCGAGAGAAAGGGCCCTCGTGTCCGAGTCAATCGTTTCTATACACTGTTACTGTCGAATCCATTACTGAATGAGAATGCAGTCATTGTATAGGCATAAAAATCATCAATCAAGATGAACCTAAGTTATCTTGTCCCAAAGTATCAACCAATCAAATTGCTTATCTCTGCCTACCCCAAGAAGAAAATGCTCATCTTCGAACTCCATCAAGGCATTGACCTAATAAGCATACACCCCAATTTTGAACATTTTAACTCAATTCGAAGGAGAGTTATTGTGTTCCAAAGTCTCGGCAAATCAAATTGCTTATCGCTCTGCTTACCCTGAGCAATAAAATGCTCATTATCGATCTTAGTCAAGGTATTACTGTAATGAAACTATACACCAAGTTTCTTCACTCTCACTTAATTAGAACTAAAGTTAACGTGTCCTAAAGTATCAACCAATCAAACTGCTTATCTCTGCTTACCCTAAGCGGAAAATGCTCATCTTCGAACTCCATCAAGGCATTGACCTAATAAGCATATACACCAAGTTTGAACATTTTAACTCAGGAGAGTTATTGTGTTCCAAAGTCTTGACCAATCAAATTGCGTATCACTCTGCTTATCCTGAGCAGAAAATGCTCATTATCGAACTTAGTCAAGGTATTACTGTAATGAAACTATACACCAAGTTTCATCACTCTCACTTAATTAGAACTAAAGTTATCGTGTCCCAAAGCATCAACCAATCAAATTGCTTATCTCTGCTTACCCTAAGCGGAAAATGCTCATCTTCGAACTCCATCAAGGCATTGACCTAATAAGCATATATACCAAGTTTGAACATTTTAACTCAATTAGAAGGAGAGCTATTGTGTTCGAAAGTCTCGACCAATCAAATTGCGTATCGCTCTGCTTACCCTGAGCAGAAAATGCTCATTATCGAACTTAGTCAAGGTATTACTGTAATGAAACTATACACCAAGTTTCATCACTCTCACTTAATTAGAACTAAAGTTATCATGTCCCAAAGCATCAACCAATCAAATTGCTTATCTCTGCTTACCCTAAGCGGAAAATGCTCATCTTCGAACTCCATCAAGGCATTGACCTAATAAACACATACACCAAGTTTGAACATTCTAGCTCAATTAGGAAGAGAGTTATTGTGTCCCAAAAAGTGTGACGGACAGACGGACAGACAGACAGACAGACAGACAGACAGACGGACGGACGAACCCATTTTAATAGTCCCCCAACTTTCTTCGAAAGGCGGGGGACAAAAAATACCTGTGTTTACGACTACTACTACTCGCCAAAAGTTGGTGGGCTGGTCAGAAATTTTTCTATATTTTCTTTTTACTTTTTATAATCTACTTCTTAGTATTTCTATCTTAATTACAGAGCAAGGTTCTTGAAAAAAAATTCCAAAATTTATATGTTGGAAATCTGTCTAGAGAAAAATACGGCAATACTGAAAATTGAGAGAGAAAAGGTTTAGGGTCGAGGGTTTTGGCTAACCGTCGATTGGGTAACCGTAAACACAAAGTATCTTTTATCTTGGCCTAAATATGCTTCCAAAATTAATATATCTATTTGACATAAACATTTCAAGACAGTCCCAAATGATCTATACTAATCTATAAGTTAAACATTACTTCTATGCTTGTGTCTGACAATGTTGCATTATTTACAGGTAACAATATCCCAACAAGTAACATTTTTAAAAGCCTAAGAATTTCACAGGTTGTCATAGAACTGGGTATATAACCGACTAGTATAGCAGAAGTATGGCCTGCTTGTGTATGTCATTAAAATGTTACTCAGATTTCACTGCAAATAATTTAAATACAACTTACCTTTGGTTCTGGAATGCGTGAAAGTTCCGCCAAATTGTGACATAACTTTAAATGTTTAAATTGGTATGGGTTATTCCTGTTGTCTTCAAATGCTCTCATTATTTTATCACTCATCCACTCAACCTTAAAAGACGAAAATAAATATTATTAATCCAAAAATATAAACCATCAATACAAGAAAAATTGTCAAGAAAACCTCAAGACAGGCAATTGCCATTCAGTGTAGCAAGGCAGGGAATCATGCCTGAAAAAGTGGTGCTATGACCTACTCTTATTTAGCATTTCAACTGTCAAGTACCTGGTATTCTTTTATGTGAATGCCAACACATACACAAAACCTTGGTTGCGGTATTATTTGAGACTACACGATGTGATTGCCAAGTCCTCCATCCTGTAGCACTGAAATGGAGAAACCATGGTGGAGAACTTTCTCGGACAACACCTGAATCAAGCATGGCCGTATGTAGGATTTTAAAAGTGGGGGTGCAGCTGAGTGGTGGGGTGCCAATATAATGCACAAGTCACTCAGCACATGTGGTGGCGCTGGTGCTATGGCAGCGGCATACCCCCTCAGAAAACTCTGAATAATAACGCCGCTGGTGATATATAATTTGTATTTTATATGGTCGATTTTCTTTTCAAGGGCACCATATTCAGGGGCAGTAGATTTTTTTCTCGGGGTGCAATGGGGTGCAATGTACCCCCTGCACCCCCCGCTACATACTGCCCTGGAATCAAACCCAAGATCTTTTGGTTAGAGAGCCAGTGTTTTACTCACTGAATGAAAACTAGTAATCAGAGAGGGATAGAGAGAGAGCGAGAGAGAGGAGTATTTCGAGGCAAACATAAGATACATATATCTATATCAAAAAGTAGTTGGAGTCCCAGTCAACACAAACTAGATCAAGTCAGCACTATACAAGCTTTGGATAGGCCCTATGTCTGTGCTAAACCACTTTCCATTACTAAGTAAGGCTATGGTTGATATGAGCTGATAATGCTCATAACTACAGTTTCAGGAATAGAAAAGAATTGTATATCACATATGTATTACAACAAGGACAAATAAACACAAATATATTCCCCACCTGCGATTTAGCAAATTCTATGACATTAAAGCTGACATTATTCAATAATGCGAGAGAATATGTTGATAAACCAGATTCAGTACTTCTCCACATTTGATCCTGTTGAAAAATAAAAAAAATATATATGTTTGTAATATTGAAAAATTGAGATGAATTAACTATCAGCCTGGGCGTAAGGTTGGGCGGTATGTACAAATATCGCTGTATAATAATGTAATTTTTTAAGCCAGGTACAGTTGGGTGGTATGTACAAATATCGCTGTATAAATATGTAATTTTTTAAGCCAAGTGCAGGGTATTGGAAAATGTAAGCATATCCTGCACAAACCAATGCGAACCTAGGGTAAAAAAAACCCCAGATACATGGATAACAAACTAATGTAACAAACTCACCAATAATTGCGCCAACTCAAGCATTCTGCCTGCAGTGTCCATAGCAACTAAAACATTTCCATCATTGCGCATTGTCTGTAATATGGTGGCTAAAATAGAAAAAAATTAAAAATCTTTTACAACCAGAATTAGTGTACATACAATTAATTGTATCATAGCATTATCAACTGAAACGTTGGGTCATAGGGAATATTATAAATAATGTCGATAAAAGTTGACAATCCAGGGGAGATAACTTCAATCTATCATATCATTTAGCATGACACTTTGGAAAATATTATCAAAGTTTGAAATTGAAACTTGTGGTCATTTTCAATATCTAGATCATTCTATCTACATATCAGAACACTGTTAATGGGTGATTATGTGATTCGGTTTGAGAAATGCTGTTAAAACTGAATTTCTTTACTTAATTATTTATCTCAAACATTAACACTAACTCACTGTTTTGACCTTCATACATGTTTATTGCGTTCTACTAGCTTTTAACTACTCAAGTGAAGTGAATCCAACACTAAATTCCCTAATCTCAACTCATAAAACTTTGCCCATTTTTTAACATAAGTGCCAATAGGACAGACAGTACCTATATCTCCTATGAGTAAGCACCTAAAGTCCTTGTCCATGTGATCCATAAGATATACAGACAGTGTTATCTAATTTTCACAAAATGTACGTTTTTCGTCTAATAATAATATCATTTATCAGGATAAAAAGAACTTTAAGATTTATACACATAACACACAAAATCTCAGATGTTAATGGGTCGATTATATACAAATAAATCAAGAACTTATCAAAATGGATAACCGGAATAGTCATCATGTATGATTTGTTTCATGTAACACTAGTGTTTTCAAGTGCGTCTGATCTTGCTATTTTATCTACAATTGAGTGAAAATGAAACTGTAAGTATTCCCACCCCCTTTTGCTTTACACTTTATTGGAGGTCAAAGGTAAGAAGAGGTACATTATTTTTATATTTTCCAATGACCAACACTGCATTTCACCTCATCCACAGAACTATTAAGATCATAGTGTAAAGAAGAACAATAAAACAAAGGTTGAACAATAAAAAAAAAATTTCTGTTTAAACATCTTGTCTGAGCTGACTTACTCATTAACTGTTCATCTCTAAGTCTACGACGTGATTGTGTATAACTAGCATTATATGTATCTGTTATCATCAACGAGGGACGATTAAACATCTCCAGTGAACAACCATTTAAATGTCTGTCAAAAAAAGAGAAGAAAACTTTGTTTTAAAAACACAAATAAGATCACAACATTAGTCACGATTTACAAAATTTACAAATGTCAATGAATTCTTCTACAATACATTATTAGACATCGTTTGGAAAATAGCATTCAACTATCGCACCATTTTATAATCACTTTATATTTGTTTCAACAAATATTAATTATGCTGAGAAAGAAGCAAAGCAAACATATGCTGTAGAGTGGGATTAGTGCAAGAAATAGTTGTATAGTCATACATGTATGACTATCTCGTTTGTGACACCGCATCACATACAAAAATCCTTATCTTCAAAAGGGGGGTGGGGGTGGATGGCCGAATGGTTAGCATGTGCGTGCTGTATCATAAAGCCTGTCATTGACTCAAATGCATGGTTTCGAATCCCCAGTGTAAGTGACAAGAAGTAGGTTCACCTGTCCAACATCATGGGTTTACTCCGGGATTTCTGGTTTCCTCCAACTGCTAAAGACCCCTCATGCAAGCGAATAATTGACATAAAATTTAAACCATATGTTAGTCCCGAAATGACCTAGTTTGTGTTGAGTGGACGTTAAACCCCATTTCTCTCTCAAGCTCTTATCTTCAATAATCTGCTCCACTCGTTTTTGCCAACAAATAAAATGATCATCTTACCGTTCTTTTTTATGATTATAATCGACGGCATAAACTATTTCTTCTTCTCCATCTTTAACAATCTTCCATATTGTACCTCCAATCATGTGACCAGCTGGTAGTGGCGTTATCTGCAGACCATGACCTTTACCCTTTAAAGTCACCGTCTGTGAGTATTTCAACTGGGTAATTTTGTCAAATGCCAAATCCACATCATCCAGTGTAAATAAATCAAAATCTGATGTATTGTGTTGAGACTAAAATGAAAGTAGACCACTAATTATCAACAAGACATTTTACTGGAATATCCATTAAGTAATACAGAAAATGCTCTGTTGGTAATTTTAGGAATAACCAAAAATAATACCTGAAATGGTTTCTTAATGGGCTTTGATTAATTTAAATCAATTTTGCAATCTTAGTACCAAAAATATGGCAAACAAAACAATGTTGAAATTTGAGACAAAAGCATGCCTGCTACGGTATCTACATCTGCACAAATAGTCTTTCATAAAAATTTCCCAATAGCTTCCTCGGTTACTATCAACAGCATTAAAGCCTCAACCATTTAACAAATAAAGTTATTTTACTCACCTGGTACAAGTCATACATAAACATTTGTCCCATTTTATAAACCGGGATTGTGGCATATATTGGACACGTTAAACCACATTTACCAATCAAATATGGTAATGCACCCAGGTGAATATTATCAGGATAAGACAATAATACAGCATCAATCTGATTTACATATCTGGAAAAATAAAGAAAAAACATGTGTAAAATATATTCTCATATAGAAAAGAATTATAGTCTTTAAAGGCCTTATAGGAACCACTAACCTAGATGTCCTGTGTCAGCCAGGATTGTCAAGTGTGGTTCCCCTTGTCAGCGGTGTAAAACAGAGAACCTGGCAAAGGGAGAGCGTATTGTCATTCGGATGGATTCAAAAACTAAATACAGACTTAAATTTTTCAAGTCACTTTTGCAATACAATTATAAAGGTACCCCAGAGTAACCAGATAAATTGATTTAAAGGGGAATAAACATGGATTATGTAATCAGAACATACGGTGTCAACGAAAATATTTACCGTTTTAATTCTTTAATCATGGTCATATCAAAATTTTCACTCCAACCACAATCTAATAAAAACCTGAATTCATCAACTTGTAGAAGATAACATGGTGGAGATTCATCTAGAGCGCCAGAAAAAACATGAAGTTTTATTATCGATGTCATCTTGGATCCTGATAACAACGCTAATGGGTGACTAAAAAAGAAATCAAACACGAATCATGTTTATCATTTACATAAATATAGTCACAGTATAATTGCATGGGTCTTATTTTGGCCATATAGTGTACATGTATCTTAAAGATAGGTTGCCAGGCAACGAAACATACGCCCACAGCAGCTAAATCGTCCGGGCAGTCAACAAGGGTTGTCGCATATTTTTACTTTTTTGGTAATGAAACATTTGTAATACACTAAAATCAGATTAAGAGTAACAACTCATTATGTAATTATCTGAAAATCATTAGAATTTGTTTGATTTTTATAAAGTTTTGCCCCACGCTAACAATTAGTATAGG
The DNA here is from genome assembly GCA_963678685.1 of Patella ulyssiponensis. Taxonomy (NCBI): domain Eukaryota; kingdom Metazoa; phylum Mollusca; class Gastropoda; family Patellidae; genus Patella; species Patella ulyssiponensis. The sequence goes on along the minus strand of OY783230.1, from coordinate 22,290,900 downwards.
AAACATTTAACATCATGGATTTAGCTGTTCAGTTATCCAAATTCATCAAAAATCAAAATATTTTTTCGTTTCAACACCTTAAACTCTGTGTATCAATCTGAAGTCAATCGGATGATAAGTTTGGCATCTATAGCGTCACAAGGTTTTTTGAAGTGATCAAGGGAGATAACTCTGGAAGTAATTATTTGAAATCGCTGAAAATCAGTAGGCTTCTTCGTCTTATGACTTTAAACACTGTGTATAAATTTAAAGTCAATCAGATATCAACTTTGGCATCCACAAGATTTTTTGAAGAGATCAAGGGCCACAACTCTGGCATTAATTATCAGAAATCGCTGAAAATCAATAGGCTTCTTCGTCTCATGACCTTAAACACTGTGTATAAATTTGAAGTCAATCGGATATCAAGTTTGGCCTCTAGAGCATCCACAAGATTTTTTGAAGTGATCAAGGGCCATAACTCTGGCACTAATTATTGGAAATCGCTGAAAATCAATAGGCTTCTTCGTCTTATGACCTTAAACACTGTGTATGAATTTAAAGTCAATCGGATATTAACTTTGGCTTTTAGAGCGTCCACAAGATTTTTTGAAGTGATCAAGGGCCATAACTCTGGCACTAATTATCGGAAATCGCTGAAAATCAACAGGCTTCTTCGTCTTATGACTTTAAACACTGTGTATAAATTTAAAGTCAATCGGATATTAACTTTGGCTTTTAGAGCATCCACAAGATTTTTTGAAGTGATCAAGGGTCATAACTCAGGCACTAATTATCGGAAATCGCTGAAAATCAATAGGCTTCTTCGTCTTCTGACCTTAAACACTGTGTATAAATTTAAAGTCAATCGGATATTAACTTTGGCTTTTAGAGCGTCCACAAGATTTTTTGAAGTGATCAAGGGCCATAACTCTGGCACTAATTATCGGAAATCGCTGAAAATCAATAGGCTTCTTCGTCTTATGACCTTAAACACTGTGTATAAATTTAAAGTCAATCGGATATTAACTTTGGCTTTTACATCGTCCACAAGATTTTTTAAAGTGATCAAGGGCCATAACTCTGGCACTAATTATCGGAAATCGCTGAAAATCAATAGGCTTCTTCGTCTTATGACCTTAAACACTGTGTATAAATTTAAAGCCAATCGGATATTAACTTTGGTCTCTAGAGCGTCCACAAGATTTTTTGAAGTGATCAAGGGCCATAACTCTGGTAGTTATTATCGGAAATCGCTGAAAAACAATAGGCTTCTTCGTCTCATGACCTTAAACACTGTGTATAAATTTAAAGTCAATCGGATATTAACTTTAGCCTCTAGAGCGTCCACAAGCAATTGTGGACGCCGGACCGACGGACCGACGGACGGACGGACGGACGGACGGACGGGGGCGACGACAATATACGACCACATTTCAATGTGGGCGTATAAAAATGAAGAAAACTGAATGTGACTGATTATGATCTGTCAATTTATGAGTCAAAATTTAAACTGTAAGTTTCAGAATATTCTTATTGTATAAAAATTGTGCTCTATTGCACTGACAGAAAGAGTGATTGTAAATGTTAGCGTGTAATACATAAGTTTCTGACTTGACAGACATCTATCATAAAGAGCTACCAAAAAATGAAGTGATACTTTAATATTTCTATTTCAAACAGAAATTTCTGAAGTGAATGGCTTCTGCCATACAGGTAGGTTGGCAGGCAATGTAACATATGCCCACAGCAGTTCAGTCGTCTGGGAGTCAACAAGAGTTATCTCATATTTTTTCTTTTGTCAAAAATGAAAACATTTACAACACACTAAGATCTGATTACTAACTAACTAATCTAATATTTAGCATACAAAACATCTAATATCAATTGCCATAACCATCAGATATCATTGAAAATTGATAAGCTTCTTCGTCTCATGACCTCTATTAACACTGTATAAATATAATGTCAATTGGATATTAACTTTAGCCTCCAGAGCGTATACAATATTTTTCAAAGTGATCAAGGATCAAAACTATGGCAGTAATTATCAGAAACCGTTGAAAATCAATAGGATTCTTCATCTCATGATCTTACTTATACACTTTGTATAAATTTAAGGTTGATCAGATATTAACTTTAATGGTATACAGACAACTCATCCCAAAACAACTCATCCTAATATAAGACAACTCCTCCCAAGTTGGAAGACAACTTATCCAAAGATACAAGACAACTCACCCCAACATTAAAACATGGGTTTAGATATTAAACAACCTATCCCAAGATAAAAGTCAACTCATCCCAACTTTTAAAAAACCACTCATCCCCCAAAATATAGATGCTAGTTTAGTACCGGTAGTTATGTTTTTTTTGAATAATTTAATACAATTGTTTTCTATGTAAACCACTCAGACCAACCTGATTTTGTTATATGTCAGCACAGGAATTTCAATACTGGTATGACTTTAATGTTACTTTTTTTATATACAAATGTTTTAAATTCAACAATATTGTATTAAATTCATCGCACTAAATTCAACAATTTTAAAATTTAACCTTTTGACTTGAGTGTCTACAAGCCAGACCAATGGACAGCGCTAACGAAAATATAATAGACGGCTTATGGACATAACAGCCCTAAACCATAATGCCATTATATAACAGCCATAAATTCATAAAGTATAAAAATTTGTTCATAATAATATTATTTTAAATAAGTCATAATATTGCAACATTTAGGGGATGCTCGATTCACAGTTCCGGAATTAAATTCCAAAACTGGCTTCGATCGAGTGAAAAGGAGAATTTCCGAGGACAATGCATGTGCCGACTGTATAAAAAATATTTCAACCAATCATGGCAGCTGAAACATATTTTTTACTGGGAATACGTCCCGATTCTACTCACTCCACCTCAGCTATCGGGACTGGCAGAACTGTGACAGGACTAAATTCTGCGTCACTCGATTGTAATTCTGTCGATTCGGGACGTTCTGGACTGTGAATCGAGTATCCCCCATGTCTACCGGTATTTATTTTGGTCATATTCATATCATATTGCCAAACATTTTGGTCAAAATGGCCAAAAAAATTATATGGTGGTATAAAAGTGAAATCAATGATAAATTTTAATTTTTGCATCACTTCAAAACCTTATAGTTACGAAGATTATGATTTTATATGACAACATGAACATGAAACTGGTTTCTGGATGAGTGATTGAAACATTGAATGAAAGATAGCCCTTGACATTCCCCCCCGAAAGTCCAGTAGTTATCTTTCGAGGTTAGCCTCTGCCAGGAAAATACAACATTTATTGGAATAAAAACATTACCTATTCCTCTCCTTTCAAACCTAGTACATCCTTTTCTCATTCAATAATTTCTAGTTTCACAATGACTTAATGGGGGTCGCCATTTTATCAAAGGGAAATCACTCTTATAAGAACTTCCTTAAAACAAAGAAAGGGAATCCCCGGGATTCCCCCAGAAACTTCCATGACTGGATAAATGAGACTCTAGTCACATGGTCTGCTTCTTTGAAACCTGTTACGCCTTTACCTGAAATAGATGTATTATTACTATTAAATGTGAATCGAATACAATACCATAGACATATTAAAAATTGAGAAATGGATCTGCTCTATGTTTCTACTGTTGCAGCGATTCTCTTCAGTATTTTGGTGATAAGTCTACGATATTTGTCGTTATTGAGATGGATAAGTGGTCGTGCCTATGTTTTTAGTAAGGTATACGAACTTTTACATCATTCATTTGACTTGTTTATTGTGATGGGAAAAACTGGGTTATTTATAGAACGTAAATGGTAATTTAATTCACCCACTGACAGCACTATTTAGGTAATATTCGGTGTGGCTGCTGATCGATGAATTCTAATATATAGACCTAAATATAAACGTGCACCAGCAGGTTGTGCACAATTATTATTATTGATGATAGGCCCTACCTACTACTACTGACACTGAGTCACTGAGTTTATAATTTTTCAATAATTCATTAGATTCTTGAAGTTGAAGTTGAATGCAAAAACTAGTTCCATCAGTAGGCCATAATGTTGGCATATTTTTGAAACATGAAGATAGAGCTACAATCAAAGTTTTCTTGTACATTTCTGACAGGGTTGATCTAAGAAGAGAGGGAAGGAGAATTCACTTTATATTAATATGATATATTTATGGCCCATTCTCACACAAAAGGAACATTTAATCATTTAAAGGAGCTATTGCTAACATTCCGGACCTAGAAATTGACACAAGTGGGTAGCAACACATATAATACTGTAATATGAATGTATAAACTAATTTACATTCAATGGGTTCCGTTTTTACTCTAATTTCAAATCATTTATGTTCGGCGAAGTAAGCCAGCAGTCTCAATCGAATGTTTATTTTGTCTTAAATATTGGATATTAAGCCCACCTTTTTTCAGGTAAGATCACAGCATCAATGTTGATTTAAATTGACAAATAATTTGTGTTTTCAATGTTGAAGATTTTGGATGATATTGAGTTGGAGACTTAGCTACTTTAAGCACTTTTGCAAAATTTTAAACCATCATTGATGCTTAACTTATAACTTATACATGTATGCCTTTGTGCAAAGAATCGGTTTTCAGAAAATATATGTCTTTCTCTTTATCCACAAGAGCCAGAGGTATAAATATTTGGCATCACATTTCCTCATACTCACCAAACCACTTAATTGCCTTTTATGATATCTACATAAAAATTACAAATAAATTCAATGTAGTGATGCTATGGGCGGAAACTAAATGTTCAAATATTGTCCTAACTTTTAACATTAAACTTATCTGCAAGCTTTCCAACACAAAAATGCAGATCTTGGTAAATAGATAATGTGTTTATTGGTCGCACATATGAAACAGTTATTAATGACATGATAACGCAAGAACATTCTAAAATGACTAATTATTATTTTCTAGCAATGGTTATTGTGAGGGTAAATATTTCCTTTCCTGAATAACATATGTAATACATCAAAAGTTTGAACCCAGCTATGATAGATACAAAATACAAGTGCATAATAAAAGTCTCCATAAACGTTTTGTTTATATTCCAAATTCATCAGGTTATAAGTGAACTAGAATCTTGTATCAAATATCTTTATAAACATTCGTTAAGATATCTAAAATGAGAATGTCTGTCGTTATGTCCATATTTTATGGTTGAAATGATTAGACAATTAAATGAATAGCCCACCAGAACCCAGATTTATTGGATGATAATACAAAACTTTTAGTAATTAAAATGTAGATAAAACGTATATCATGAATATGATTCATTGTTCAAATAAATTTTATCAATCATTAACTGTTTTTCTGACTCAAAAGTACATTTTTTGTGGACCAGTTAAACTACTAGGCTACTCAAGAGTTTGTTAAGAGCCCGGCCATACATGTATGAACTAGCAATTCCCAGAGAAGGAGATAGTAATTGACTCTCATCAGAAATATTTTGTTTCATAATACTATCACATGTCTCCCTGCCATTTTTGATTTCCTGTCATGGGTCCTATGTCAGAGGGACACACTGAGCACAAGCAATGGTCTGTCCATTTTAGAAAGAATCTGGATATTTTGAGCTCTTTTTAAGGAAATGGTTAAGAATCCTTACTGATTGGGATTGTTTACATAAAAGATTTTTGACTCCAGTTTAAGTATTTTGTATTTAATGTTAAGCCGTTCGTTGAAATTTTCAGCCGCATATCTGTATTAAAGTCTTAAAACATATTTGCATTTTGAACTAAAAGTTTAGTTTTTTTACACTTCTTATAAGTTTCAATCTGTTTACTCTACCTTTTCTTTAAAAAACATACTTGATGACCAACTGTGTCCTATAGTGTAACCGTGTACCCCACATATGGAGAATGTTTGGCAAAAATTTGGGGTTTTACAATGATCTTCACAAAAATGGTTTCAATATCTTAACAGCAGTGTTAAATCGAAACTGGTTTCAACTGAGTAAGGTATAGTTTGATTCCGTATAGGATTTCACCTCAGGTCAATTTAGTGAAAAACGAAATCATGCCCACTGCACTGGAATTCTTTTATCTAATTATAAACCAACATACAAATATATTGATTGCAATTAAAATTTGGTAGAGAAAATAGCTGATCACAGTACAACTTGACAGGATTTTATTTAGGGACCAAGTCACCTAAATTTACAATGTTATTGTTTCTTGCTTTTCCCGTTATTATATCATAAATATCTATCATCAGAGATCAGCATATCATTCAAGTAGCTATAGATGCCAATCAAAATATAATTTACTTTCATTTATCACTAAATATGCATATTATTAATTTAGATCTTTTAACTTATATGAAATACAATATGTACTTTCATTTAACATCCCTTAAGAACGTTGAAGGTAAACAAACGCATTTCTGGTTGCCAGTTAATGTCAGAAACTTGTGGGATTTGAAACCTGTTGCATCTTTAGAAGAAATGGATGTAAATGTTGATCAGATTTAAATATTTCATAGACCCGGGCAACTCAGAAGAACAAACTATGTGTATTCTCACAGCCCAGCCTTCACTATGAGGCTTACTGTAAAATTGTGTTAAGACATTCAGAAGGGACCAGAAAATACCCCAAACCCAACAATAGTGTAAACATTTCTGTGCTTGTAAAAGACCCCTTGGCAGTTGGAAAGCAATTCTGCATAACAATTATTGTTTAGAAATGACCAAAGTATTGTGTGGAGAATACATTTACATGTACGTTAAAGCCCATTATATTCTGCTCGCAAACTCTTCGAGCTAGGCTACAAATTGGGAGGGTAGGACACCAGTACCATTAGTCTGAATCATCATGTAGATTTAGCTGACATATTGATTCACTTTTAACATTTTGGTTTAAATTGTTTACACCTAGTGCACTTTTGAATTTGCTGTTATTTTTCACATGTAGTTATTTCTCACAGGTAGCAATATTTACTGACATTCTGCATGACTGCATGATTGCACAGTACTGCTAAGCTTTATACAACTGAGCGTTGCACTGTATGTATGTATGGCATAGGTGTCTACATTGTACATATGTATAGAGAAACATTCCATATTGGTTTAAACCTGTAAACCGTAACTATGAGTGGATTAAAACAAACATGACATAACATTTGAAAACTAATGGGAAATTGGAATGTTCAAGTACATCGTATTTCAGAGATCCACTTTATTTCTATAAATGAATCATTATGATATTTATTTTTTTAAATGTATCACAGCGGTACATATATTTGCGTAGAGCTAGAAGCATTTACAATTTGTTAATAGTAGATATAAAGTAATGATGTATGATTTGCATTTTTCTGAAAATATGAAATTTCCCATGGTTTAATCCACGGCAATATGTTTTCAGACTGATTTATTAAACTTAAGAAAAAAATCTTCTGACTTAGATTTGGTCTGGTAATGATACAGGCCCATCAATTCAGTCAGTAGATGGCCGCATTTAGTTACATAGCTCAATAAAATATCTTTTTAAATACTGAACGAAACTGAACAATTTTGGACTGATATTCCTAATAGAGATTCAACTTTGAGAATATTATAGTTTGATAGGGGTTCTATAGCACTATTATCATGAATCGTCTTTATCAAAAAGTAATTGCACCACGACAAACAAAATATTCCATAAATGCAATAGAGACACACTGACTTACTTAAATTTTCTAAGAGAATATTATTACATGAGGATTAGGATAATGATAATAATGTATAAGGACTAGGATGTATAATAAACACTTAAAGAGGTTATTGACACATGTATAACAGGTGGAGTTCTATATATGTAGGACTATATGATATACACTTTACTATAGGCTTTTCTATACTTCTCTAAACTGGGACATACAGTACAAAATTTATTCAGTGTGTATAAATTATATACAGGTCATTAACACATCATTAAAATTGATTTATTTTATTACATATATACTGTTTATTCTCGATAATGTAATGGATTTAAGCTAACAATACTGTCCTTTCAGAGTAATTATGTTTTATTTGTCAAGATATATGACTGATGGTTATAAAATGATGCCAGTCATGTAAGTCAGATGGTGTACTCACCTTTACAGCTCCTTATCTAATCTCCCATAATGTATCTTTAATGAAAATAGAGACAAAAAATTAAAACATGTTAGTCAATGTTAATAGTATGTAATTAAGGTTAGCTTCTCAATCAAAGCAAATGAACTGGGGCCTGTTTCACAAAATTTTATGTAAGATACAATCCAAATTCTAGAAACTTGATTTTAGTGCTTAAACAATCAGAATTGAAGTATCTAATAAAAAATTTGGATTTTATAATTAGTTAAGATTTCGAGAAACAGGGCCCTGGTTTGCAAATGATACCACATATTACTTTGTAAATTGTACATATTCATTTGTATAAAGCTTTCAAAATGACCATCATTTGGCACTATAAATAAATCTGCTTTCAGGTGGACCAGGCTCTTTGTACACCCCAGCAATCAATGTCTGGTCCACCTTAATTAGTTTCAAATTAAACATTTAACGGTCCACTTCTTTTTCCATTAGCCAAGTGGATATTAATTTATTTTTTTTTTATAAAATTGATAAGATGTCAGTAAACTGCCAAATGAATCAGCTATAAATAAACTCTCAACAGCTGTTCTATTTAATAGTTTGCATCTAGAGTTATTTTATCTTAAGTGGTTTAATTAGAATAATTTTACTTTTATCTAACCATAAAAAAGTTTAAAATGCATGTAATGCATCTTGAGTAATTTTACCTTTAGTGGTTTAATTAAAAAAAACAAACTTTCATCTAGCCATAAACCAGTTTAAAATATGGTACATTTAAAGTTGAACTGTATGTACTATAATGTATTAGGGTTTCTGTATAATTTTCTGTTTTCTGGACACAAATTTCACTATTTTATCGAAGCAGTAGACCTATGTAGGGGTAATAAGCTATCATAGTTTTATTGTCCCCCACCTTTTGAAGAGCGCAGGGGACTATTAAAATGTCCATCCGTCCGTCTACCCGTCACACTTTGTGGGACACAATAACTGTCCCTCTAATTGGGCTAGAATGTTTAAACTTCGCGCATGTGTTTATTAGGTAAAGACTATAACTAAGGATAGATAATCAGTTTGATAGTTCAATACTTTTGAAAAAGATACATGTGCAATCAATTAATATTTGTCATCTTATTTTTTGGGGTATTTCAGCAGGGGACATCAGCCTCACTGTTGCCTTGTTTTACATCTCACTTAGAGACTCAGTTGAAACAAGTTTTTAAACCCAATTAAAAGTATATTTCTATTATACATGTAATCATGTTTCAGCAGACGTTTATTCAGTTATTCTTGCAAATGCAGTCTTCATAAAGGTGGGAGTGTTATGCAGTGTGCTCATGGACAGGAGCGTTTAGATATAATCTTTATCGAATTGCATTTGACAAGGGTTTTTTATATACATGTACGCCCACATTGAAATGTGGTCGTATATTGTCGTCGCCTCCGTCCGTCCGGCGTCCACAATTGCTTGTGGACACTCTAGAGGCTAAAGTCAATATCCGATTGACTTTAACTTTATACACAGTGTTTAAGGTCATGAGACGAAGAAGCCTATTGTTTTTCAGCGATTTCCGATAATAACTACCAGAGTTATGGCCATTGATCACTTCAAAAAATCTTGTGGGCGCTCTAGAGGCCAAAGTTAATATCGGATTGGCTTTAAATTTATACACAGTGTTTAAGGTCATAAGACGAAGAAGCCTATTGATTTTCAGCGAATTTCCGATAATTAGTGCCAGAGTTATGGCCCTTGATCACTTCAAAAAATCTTGTGGATGCGCTAAAAGCCAAAGTTAATATCTGATTGACTTTAAATTTATACACAGTGTTTAAGGTCATAAGACGAAGAAGCCTATTGATTCTCAACGATTTCCGATAATTAGTGCCAGAGTTATGGTCCTTGATCACTTCAAAAAATCTTGTGGACGCTGTAAAAGCCAAAGTTAATATCCGATTGACTTTAAATTTATACACAGTGTTTAAGGTCATAAGACGAAAAAGCCTATTGATTTTCAACGATTTCCGATAATTAGTGCCAGAGTTATGGCCCTTGATCACTTCAAAAAATCTTGTGGATGCTCTAGAGGCCAAAGTTGATATCCGATTGACTTTAAATTTATACACAGTTTTTAAGGTCGTAAGACGAAAAAGCCTATTGATTTTCAGCGATTTCCGATAATTAGTGCCAGAGTTATGGCCCTTGATCACTTCAAAAAATCTTGTGGATGCTCTAGAGGCCAAAGTTGATATCCGATTGACTTCAAATTTATACACAGTGTTTAAGGTCATGAGACGAAGAAGCCTATTGATTTTCAACGATTTCGGATAATTAGTGCCAGAGTTGTGGCCCTTGATCACTTCAAAAAATCTTGTGGATGCTCTAGAGGCCAAAGTTAATATCTGATTGACTTTAAATTTATACACAGTGTTTAAGGTCGTAAGACGAAAAAGCCTATTGATTTTCAGCAATTTCCGATAATTAGTGCCAGAGTTATGGCCCTTGATCACTTCAAAAAATCTTGTGGATGCTCTAGAGGCCAAAGTTGATATCCGATTGACTTCAAATTTATACACAGTGTTTAAGGTCATGAGACGAAGAAGCCTATTGATTTTCAGCGATTTCGGATAATTAGTGCCAGAGTTGTGGCCCTTGATCACTTCAAAAAATCTTGTGGATGCTCTAGAGGCTAAAGTTAATATCTGATTGACTTTAAATTTATACACAGTGTTTATGGTCATGAGAGGAAAAAGCCTATTGATTTTCAGCGATCTCTGATAATTATTGCCAGAGTTATGGCCCTTGATCACATCAAAAGATCTTGTGGACGCTCTAGAGGCCAAAGTTAATATCCGATTGACTTTAAATTTACACACACTGTTTAAGGTCATGAGACGAAGAAGCCTACTGATTTTCAGTGATTTCAAATAATTACTTCCAGAGTCATGGCCCTTGATCACTTCAAAAAACCTTGTGACGCTATAGATGCCAAACTTATCATCTGACTGACTTCAGATTGATACACAGAGTTTAAGGTGTTGAAACGAACAAGTATTTTGATTTTCAATGAATTTTGATAACTGAACAGCTAAATCCATGTTGTAAATGTTTCCTATACTAATTGTTAGGGTGGGGCAAAACTTTATAAAAAGCAAACAAATTCTAATGATTTTCAGATAAATACATAATGAGTTGTTACTCTTAATCAGATTTTAGTGTATTACAAATGTTTCATTACCAAAAAAAGTAAAAATATGCGACAACCCTTGTTGACTGCCCGGACGATTTAGCTACTGTGGGCGTATGTTTTGTTGCCTGGCAACCTATCTTTTAGTTTCTCATCCCATTTGAATGACCAGGCACTCTTTCTTGTCAGACTCTTTCTTGCTTCACCACTAATAATGTTGAAACAGTCTGCAAAATCCAAAGGAACTTTCTCAGATCAAACCCAGGACCGTCTGGATAAATCAGCTGACGCCTTACAGTTTGCACTTTGAGCCAATACTTTTCGTTTAAAGTATTTATGTAATCATTTTGATGTAATATGTTAGCTAAATCTGTATATCGTTTTTATTTTGTATTTTCAGATTGAAGGGAGGTTGACATCAAAGGATGTTTTAGATCTGTTAAAATTTTCAAAGGTGATAATTTAATCAACTCGGTATACAGAAACAAAAAATGAAAAGCATGAGTTTGAAACTGTTCAATTTGTTTTAGATTGCAAGAATGTAATGTACTGTACATGTTGCATATCAATATTTGGTTATTTTTATACACCACATTTTTATGTGGACATTGATATAATCTTGAAGGGTTTTTGAATTCAGTAGAACAGACACTGAGAAGTATATTCTACTATCGGTATTCACTTTTGTAGAAATGACATTCTACTAGTATTAGACATTAACTGAAAGAAGTCATGATAAATCTTCAGTATCTAAATATAGAAAGTGATTAGTAATTTATGCCATATTGATTAATTATGTACTTAGAATGTCTACAGACCTTTACCTTTTTGGAATCTGTTTTCAGCCATTTCCAGTATCCTGTCAGAAGGGTTGGAAGATTGATAGCTTCTCTCATGGACATAGAGTCTGGTTCCATTTTCTCACTCAGCCTGACGGTCACCAAGTTCTCAACAATGTCAAAGTTTATGGAGCTTACAGTAAAGTTCGGGCTTCCTCACAGGTGAGCTAAATAATGGATTGCAGATGAGCGATCATAATCGATCTATAATCTTAACAGGTCTTCCTTCCGTGCCACTCAACAGGCAACAAATAAAAGATCTAATAATGGTACCGGTACCTAATAGTTCAAGAGGACTGCCCTATACATGACAACAGCTTAATAGAAACAGAGATGTTTCCAATTACTGTTTTGATTAACCTACTTTATTTGACCAAATTCTTGGAAGATTCAAAACCAACATTCTCTTGATTTGGCCATACTTTTAATGTTTATTTCCTGCAATTTCAGTGTCGCATTTTATTGTTAATCTTCTGTTTGTCTGTTAGGGGTGTTGAATGGCCGAATGGCTAATTTGTGCACGTTACATCAGAAGGTCTGTCATTGAGTGGTTTCAATTCCCCACTTGTTTGTGACAAGGGGTAGGGTCACCTGTCCAACTCTGTGGGTTTTCTCTGGGTCCTCCAGTTTCCTCCCAATGCTAAAGACACTTACTCACAAGCGAATTAATGAAATAAGATTGAACTTTGTCTATGTGTGGTGGATTCTCCTTCACTTATTCAAGATGAATGAGACAATTTATTCAAGAAATTATATAAATGTTATGTGTATTTTGGTCAAAGGGGTATCAATCACTATAAAATCAGTACTGTTGAAATCATTCTGTTATAATAAATTTCCTTATGCTAGTAGTAAAATTTGATTGAACAAATATGCAATTTTTTCCAGTTTGTTCTTCAGTTGTTAAAAGATATTTCTTTAACTTGTGAATGGAAACCTGGCGTCATAGCAACGTCCTTCGTCCTTACTTCAACAACACCTCAAGAAACTCCAACCAAATCCAGAACAACGCCTCATGTACATCATGATATTATCAAGGAAGAAAAAGTTTATCGTAAATCAACGTGGCTAAATCAGCCATCTTGGGAGTCACTTGTTACACATACAGTCACCGAAGAATACAGTCGGTAAGTTCATTGGTATATTAGAGGTGAATCTAGCAAATTTTCTTAATTCGACATGTTAATAGACTATAAACACACTTTTGAGACTTAAATTGAAGTTGTAAGTTGTCAAACCTTGTGTATCACTAAAATATTTATTGAACAGTGACTCTAACCTGGGAGATGCCGTACCAGTCAGAAGTTTGCCTAAAATAACAAATTCAACTATATTGAGTGGTGGAACTGCATTTAAAATAGTTAACTGAAGTTATTAAGTGTTGATCAGAAATAGTCAACTGAAGATTAAATATTGATTTGAAATGAAATAATTAACTGAAGATTAATCATTGATCTGAATAGCTTTACTGAAGATATGATATGAAATTGTTAACTGAAGATCAAGTCTTGATCTAAAATGATTAACTTAAAATATGTATTGATCTGAAATAGTTAACTGAAGATGTAGTTTTTATCTGAACTAGTTAACTGAAGATTTAGTTTTGATCTGAAATAGTTACATGTAACTGAAGATTTAGTAATCTAACCACATGTTTTTCTAATTTGTATCACGTTTTCATCAAAGAAGGGATAATTAATTGTCCTATGTCTATTTTAGTAGCTGAAAAAATTGACATAGTTTAAGAATTGGGTTGAAGAGAAAATGATAAATTGATGTTGCAACTGGGAAAAATTCATTTCAAATTGGAAATGAAAACACTATAAAAGTACAACAAATTCATTGTTCTGTACACATCCCCTAAATATTTATTTACATCTGTATCTTTGTTACTCTGCAGGTATTCTAATCGTGAAGAGAATGGATGCTGTTGGTTGTTACAAATAAATGAAGCTGGACAGAAATGGACATTTTATCTCGCTCAGCCTGTAGAAGGTTGGTTTGGTCGGTATCGTTTATAATGAGTTATCTCCCCTCTTTGTTATTGCACATGGCATGGATGGTTATGGGGGTAACGTAGACGGTATCTTTATTATATTATTTTATTTCTTTAAGAAGCTGTTTAGGGGAATGATTATTGGCTTATTGGTTTCAAAACTGATTCTTACATTCGATAAGGGAAGGATTATTGATTATTTTGGCGATTTCAAAAGTCTCAATTCAAATCATTTTAATTAGTTGTACTTTATATTGAAATATAATGCCTTTGATATCGGTAATGACCAATATAAGATGTGAAATGAAGCCTTTTTATTAACTATGTGCATGTTCGAATATTGTCTTGCACTGAAATTTTTGATTACATACCGGTAATTGCTTATTTGCTTGAATACGGTACGCTGACAGAACTAGAGACATGATCCGGACAATTATAAATATTCACTCACAAACAGTAGCATTATATTAAATGCTGAACTATTTCTTTATTCTCTCTGAATTTAACACCTATTTGGAAAGTTAGGGAATGTCTGTATTGGAGAACAACTTTTTTATTACTTTAATGATTTCAGATCTGTATTTAAAGGAACTATTTTAGACGAATCACCCACATTTATCTGAACTATTTTTTTTTGTTTGGCCCTGGATATTTATTATTCTTTGCTTCTTATATTATCATACCTGTCATTTAAATTATTCTGTTTATTATATATTTCTAAAGGAAATTGATTTTAAAGATATGTTTTCCATTTAAATTGTCAAGTTATGTAGTTGACATCATATGATATTTGATTCTGTATAGAATTTGAGGTACACTACATCTGCTATTTATTCTTAAGATAACAGGCTAAACAAATATTCTGGTCATCAGTCAAACAATGAAAGCACAGATTACTAGATATACTTCACAAGATAATTATTATGTGCAAAAGCATGGTCTGAAAATATCTTGGAAGGAAGGATCAACGATCGCCATTTCATGAAAAAAAATGAGTCAATTCATCAGTGTCCATATCACTATCGGGAAATATAAGTGAGCATGTTTGCATGTCTGAGAACAATTTCTTTATTTGGCCTAATTACATTTACATGTAGGTACATGCTACTGTCATATTATTACATATGTTAAACTAAATAGTATTTAGACTTTATATCAAAAGATGAGCCGAGGTTATTTTGAATATTGATACATTATAAACAAAATCTAATGACATTTATTTTCTTGATTAGAGTGATAATAAAGGAGAGGTACTCTTTAATGTCACTGTTATATAATATGATATGTGTTATTTTAGACCTAATGTTTTTCTTATTTTTTTTATTTTTTTTTACTTAACAGAAACTGATCAATGTATGTTATCAATCATCAGCCATTGTGGAATAGAAGATGAAACAAAATCAAGCAGTTATTCTGCTAGAAATCTATCAGCGTTAGAGGAATATTTAATTAATCGAAAACTTGTGGGAACACCCCTGTCAATACTTACAATGCCAAGTCCAGCTCAAATAGAAACTAAATCAGAGTCAAACGGCTCTGTCGCTCAAATCGATGGGACAAAACGAAATCCAACACGTTTTCTCACGCGTGTTCGATCTTTCATGTCAGGAAACTCTGGAAAACTTTTAGAACTGCAAAAATCAGAGTTAAAGCGATATAATTCTATATTACGATATCGCTCATCTAGTTTACAGAAAGATGAGGGAACTAGCAGCGTGAAAAAAAAAGAGCCTTTAGTGAGAAGCAGTAGTAATGAATCTAGTCACGACCGCGATGATCTAGCCACCAATATAAATAGAACAGACCAAGCAGACGTAGATAGTAATATATCAGCCAGTGAAACAGATGGATCTCAAACTAAATCTATTCCTTTCACAAGAACACCATCAGGTACAAAAATATATACATTTATTGGATTTTAACAAATCAAAGTGATTGTAAAGGATGACATTATGGTCACACAAATATTGGAAAGAATATCAGTGTTGTTTTTCTTATAGGGAAAAATTTAATGAAATCAACAAATGTTAATATGGATACATAGATAATGATAATATATTACATTCAGGGATTCATAATTTCTAAAAATCTAAAAATACCTTTTGAATTTCAAACAATCTGAAAAGACCATTTGAATTAAATAAAATATTTGAATATGAGATGAATATTCAAATGACAAAATAAGTATTCAATTTGATGGTAACACTGAATTTATTACCTATATTACCACAACTTTTCAAAAACCCCATTTCACTCATTCACCATAACATTTAAAGATATTTATTGTCAAATGAAAATTCATAATAATACTATAATGAGTTTTAAGTGTTGTTTTTATTAATTATTGCAGATCCAAACGAAAGTCAGTATAAAACATTAGCTAATTTTGCTGCTGGAGAGATAATGGCTGAAGCGTTGAAAGCCTCTAATATTGATCTAGATAAATCTGTTGAAGAACAAGCTGAATCATCTAATGGTTGGGTGTAAGTATTTAATAAATCATAATAATCATCTAATGGTTGGGTGTAATTAATTGATGGTTGGATGTAAATATTTATATAATCATCTAATGGTTAGATATAATGCATTTAATACTTCATTATAATCATCTAATGGTTTGGTGTAACTATTTAATACCATCTTATGATCATGGTCGGATATATTTATTTAAAACCACATTTAATCATCTAATATTTGAGAGTAATTATTTTATGATTAATTATAATCATCTAACCGTTGGGTTAAGTAAATACCTCATGATCATTATGATCATTTAATTGTTATATATGGTGTAAGTATTTAATACCTCACAATAATGATGTTAGTATTTAATACCTCATTATAATCATCTAATGGCATAACAATGATTTAATCGTTGGGTGCAAGTATTTAATACCTCATTTTGTAAACCTAATGGTTGGGTGTAATAGTGAAATACCTAATCATAATCATCTAAAGGTTCAGTGCAACTATATATATATATATGATAACTCACTTTAATCACCTAATGTTTGGGTGTGAGTATTAAATACCACACCAATAATCGCCCTCCATTTATATTATATACACAGGATATAACGTATTGATATTCCAAATGATTAGTCTACAATCGGAAATACTATAGCACACAATGTGATGAATTTGAAATACTATAAGTCAGGATTACCGACTTAAGCCATAGTCGAAATATCTAAGCAACTTTTAGAGTTATAAATCAGATTTTATGTTATAATTTTTTGCATACAGATTTACTGGTATAGAGAATGATATTGTTATGTTGAAGAAAGTTTTTAAAGATCCCTGTACAGTTCAGTGGTAAGTACTGACAATATTACTCCATCTAAACATTCATAGATTGAAAGAGAGGGATATAGTTAAACACCCAGTCACCATTAGGACACTAGCTATAGAGTTCTTGCCCTTGTTCATCTTGTAAAATCTTGTGGTCTCTCAATCTACTTGAAACTTATCTAACTGACTTTGCTGTAAATTGTGAATGTTTTAACTCAGAAGTCATTATCTGATCTACTTTAGTAGATTTATGTTCTTATTTTCGATTATTGCTATGAATAACAATAACGCCAATGTGTGACAGCTACTTGTAGAGTTATTGCCATTGGTTACAACACAAAATCTTGTCAACACATCATTTATATTAAACAGTACTGTACAAAGATTTTGTTTTTTATTTACTTAATTAAAATACTCTGTGGGAATATGTGTGTTTATGTAAATAAATTAATTTATTCTTTTTCTAGTTACATGGGTAAAGGTTTAGTTCAAGCACCACCTAAAATAGTCTGGGAGAATCTTAAAAATCCACGAACAAGATTTACATATGATGAGACTTTAAAGGTATGTTAATTAATAATATTGTATATACTGTACATCTTCATCTTTCTTAATATCTAAATTTACCATTGTCCAGGTAGCTTTAGTTTGCTAGAAATAGAAAATATAGTTTAATATAAAAAGGAGATTTGACAAATCTGGTGATATATAAACTGTTCATTTCAGACTCTACAATGAAAATTATAAGTATATCTCCTGACCTGCAAAATTGGTTTCAAAATATGATTGTTTGTTTTGTTTTTGTTTGAAATAACATTTTTAGTCAGGATATTTGGGATATTACCTTGTCCATAAGGTATCAACAAAAGAAGTAATTAATATTAAATTGACAGTAGTTACATCAGAAATATTTGCAGTCTGATTAAGATACAGATCTTTATTTCGTTGTATTTTTTTTTATACCTTCGATGGCCTACACTACATGAAGGTCTGACCCCTTCAAGTACAACATGAATAAAAGACATTATTTTTCAGGACTAACATCATTTTCATGCCATAATTCATAAATATTTTTTGTTGTATCTGTTACATGTACCTGATAGCAAAATATTGAATTTGAATTAAATTTTTAATGTACTTTCATTTCAGAAAGTCGATATTTTAGAAAAAATCTCTGAAAGAATGAAAATAGGTAAGTATAGAAACAGTTTCTGTAGGATCAGTGTGACTGCTTTAATATGACTGAGATTTATCGTGCAGAGGACTTTTAAGTTCGGCATCATATACGACTGATAAGTTAAAACTCACAAATAAATCGCTTGTGCTTGACAAAAAGATTTAATTTGTTACTAGTTTGTGGTTGAGCACAATAGAACATTTTGTTTTAACAGTTTATCAGTGTAATAATAGTTCTTTTTCTCAACAGTTTATCAGTATCATGAAGTACAACAGTTATTACGTAAAGACTGCTGTGAGATGTGTGTTTTACAGAGTGAGAGAAAAGATGGTGAAAAGTATACTCTCTCATATCAAACTGTAGATTATCAACCAACTGAACCAGCGCGAGAATCATGTATTAAACCTACGGTATGTACCAATAATATAATAGTTTTCATCAGGGGAGTAAGATGCTGGCTCGCTAACTTAGGCGGGGGTTGGGATGGCCTAGTGGTCTAGAGTGCTGCGCTTCGACCTCTTGCTGGCCGGTCACCTCTGGCTTGCGACTGTGGTTTCGATCCCTGGTGTGAGCGTATGTGACATGGAGATAGGGGCGCCTTCTCAACCTTGTGGGTTTCCTCCGGGCACTCCGGTTTCTTCCCACTGCTAAAGACCCCTACGTGCAAGCGAATTATTGAAATAAAATTGAAACCATATGTTAGTCCCAAAATGACCTAGTTTGTGTCGAGTGGACGTTAAACCCCATTTCTCTCTCTCTCTCGCTAACTTGGAGGTCCTGTGTTTTTCTTTGTCAGTAGTGCAGAACCGAGGATCTGACAAAGGACAACGTATAGTCGTTCAGATGGCACGAAAAACCAGGGTTCCCTGTATGCACTGGAATTTAATATAAGAGTAGGTCGTAGCACTGCTGTCCAGGCAAAATTTCCCTTATAGCACTGGTGTATGACCGTCTTTATTAGCCAAGTCGAAGCATAACAGTATGACATTAAACCCCATTTCATTTCCAGTTTTCATTAAAGGAGAACTTCATCCCTTGCAATTGTATATTCATGTATTTTACTGAAACATATAGTTGCAATTATTCACAACCCAAAGTACAGATCGGTTTGTCTTCAGCTAAAATGATAACTGTGATGTGATGGAATCCTTTAATTATCAAAGATCATGCTTGGAATGTTACAGGCGAATCTCTATGGTTCAGTTGAGTTTATATGGATTTGTATACAGAAAAAATTAAAAACACTTTGTTTTTCTTGAAGATGTAATTTGCGGATGACCTAGAATTTCTAATTCTGGAATTTAAACTAAAACAGGCCGCGAGTTCAAAAAGCATTCTCAGACTTAAGTTAAGAATTTACTCAACTTTCAATCACTGTTAATGAGAAATTTCTTTGATTCAGAAACACAAAATGTTTCTTATTGATGTATTTGATATATTAAAACAACAAAAATTTTATAAAGGTCTATATTTTAGTTAAAATTGGTGAACGATTATGAGTAAATTCTTAACTTAAGTCTGAGAATGCTTTGTGAACTTGGGGCCAGGTTGAATTGGTGTATTTTGGTTTATTTCTATTTTAATTTTGTTATGACTGTAAATATTGTCATATTGTGTTGTATTTATTGGTATATTTTCTAGTTATTACCGAGTGGTTGGATCATAGAACCCGCAAGAAAAGATAAAAGAGTTTATTCTATTGTAACATACTTGATGCAGGTTAGTTTGTTTACTATGTATAAACTTAATTTAGGGAATTTCATTGTTAAACTGTTTGATTGACTTGATAATCGTGATGATCATGTACATGAATGACTTATTATGTATATATAGATATGATTATCTAGGTACGTACCTATATAGTATATGGAGAGAGGTAAATGGGTTTTATGTCCTCAACACAAACTTGGTCATTTTGAGACTAACACATGGCCCATAGAAAACCTACTATGTTAGCCAGACGACCCTTCTCGCTCCCACGTACTTGTGTGTAGAATTGAAATCACGCCACTTGTCTCGATGATAGACGTTATAAATTATGTGCACATGTAGGACTATTAGTTCCATTAATTCGAATGGGATAATACATAAACGATTTTGTTTATGTTTGAAACTACATTTTTCATGATATACATAAATATAACCATGACGCTGTTTATCATTATCAGGACGTTAAACTCCATTTCATTTTTTTATCATTACTTTTTTCAGATGGATTTTGGTCCAAGGAAAGCGAATTCAGATAAATTTCCATTTGAAGATATGATCAGTAAACAACCTTTAGCTATATTTCACCTTCAACAGTATTTACAACCAGCTGTCATGTTAGCACGACAGGTTTCCGTCTAGTAACAAGTATTCTCATCGTTTACATTATAAACAAGCTTTATTATTCATTGTTTAGGCACCATTTTGTTTGCCCAGAAAGAAATGTAGATAAACTAGTTATCATACCAGTTGATTCTAATCAACATTTAAAAAGCCTTGTCATTGGTTCAGAGTTCAGACAAATTCAAGGGTTTTTTTTATTGATGAACTTCTGGAGGATTTCAGCATTAAGATTCTTCATCATTTTTTGCCCAGTAGTGAGATCCAGCTAACTTTGGGATTGGTTGATATCATTCGTCATATGACACCTTTCTTTTTTCTGTGATATATTATGTCATTATCCTCTTTTTCCACCTATGTTTTTGCTACTTTTTAAGTTTTTTAGAAAGTGTGTTCATTTTTCCGTCTTCCTTGTTTCATATTATATGTTAGAGTGTGTTCACTGTTTAGAATAGAAATTATTAACAGAAAGTGTTGGGCCAATAGTGGCATCTATCAACAATAAGTAACAGTAGATTTTAGATGATGGTAAGTTCCATGTCATTTATACAAGTATACACACCATTATGATATTAGATGCTATTGCATTCAGGATCTTCAAATTCCATTTTTATTATCCCGTGCTTTTCGACAAAAGCAGTGGACTATTAAAATGCGTCTGTTCGTCTGTCTGTCTGTCCGTCACACTTTTTGAGACACAATAATTCTCCATCTAATTGAGCTAGATTGTTCAACTTGGTGTAGGTGTTTATTAGGTTCATGCCTTGATTGAGCTCTAAGAAGAGCATTTTTGCAACGGCTAAGCAGAAAGTTATGAAATTTTGTGTATATTTCATTACATCAATACCTTGACTAAGTTAGAGCAATGAAACTTTGTGTATCACAAACTTGACAGAGTTGGATCGTGAACATTTTCTGCTTAGAATAAGTATAGATAATCAGTTTGATTGCACGATTCTTTCCAAAAATATAAAATAAAATGTGTAATATGCGTCATCTATTTATTGTGGTATTTCAGTGGGGGAGTGAGACTGTTTGCTTATTATTGTTTCTTCAACATTATTATAGTAATACTATCATTATCATTGTTATAATACTACTGTCTATTATTATCATTATTACAGTACTACTGTCTACAACTATCATTCTTATAGAACTGCTGTCTATCCTTATCATTCTTATAGTACTACTGTCTATGACTATCATTCTTATAGAACTGCTGTCTTTAATTATCATTCTTATAGTACTACTGTCTATCATTAATACTCCTACTGCTATCTATGAAGATATCAGATACTATAAATCATTATCATTACTACAAACTATCAACCATTATTTTTATTGCTTCACTTTTATTAATCATTTCCATGACTATCCTCTTACCATTATTATATATATACTACAATTAAACCTATCGTCTATTAATCATTATTATCATTACTACTACTTTCTATCATCTATCATTTGCATCACTACTACTTTCTATCAATCATTTCCATATGAGTTATTATCATTACTTTTGCTCATCACCTATTTATTATTACCATTACTACTACTATTATTTTCATTGCCTGACATCTATTATTTTCATTATTACTACTGTCTATTATTTTATTATTCCTATGTTTATTGGTATTATTCCTACAGCTTGACATTTGTAATCATTACCATAACCTTCTTATTATTTCCTTTGACAATATCCAGAAATAATCACACACGCCCCTTTCTCTCTCTTGATCAACCTAATGTCTGTCCACCAGTATAGCCACTATAAGTATACAAGTATTCATTTTTGTCAGACATTAGCTTCATGGATATTATTATGATGGCTGTTTTGCAACCTTCTTGACAGTATTTTTTTGTCAACAATAGCTTATCATGACAGTTCTTTTGTTTTGATAAATATTTATGATTATGTGATTTTATGTTTTATGATCTTTCTTTTGTTTTAAAATAATACTCAACTTTTATAACTTTCTATGAGTCAGTTTATATTTAGTTTACAGTTGATGTAATGTATGAAATGTTATTACTGTAAGTGTTATTTTATAACATGGTTTTAAACATTAAACCATTATTTGGTTTTGGAATTGAGTGAAATCAGGTTTTTTTTTGTGAACTTAATTAAAGCCGCTGATTGACATTTGCATTTTTAGGACAATTAAAGGCTCAATATACCACTCTTGTTGTAACTGAATAATACGCCCCAATCTTTATTCTGGTCAACAAATTGTACTATTTTGCAATATTCCAATTAATTGATGATACAAATTTCATCTTAACACACCTAATTTAAAAAATTGGAAAAATTCAACCAAATGGTTTGAAAAGCCAAACGTAAACCTTTTCAAATGTAACTTGGATTTAAAAATATTTTCGAACCCACTGGACAAGTAAAATACGATTTAATTTACACAACAGGTAGGACACTTAAACATCTAGTACATAGAATAAGGCTATTATTTATTTTCTGGAGCTGTCAAGCCAGCAAGAGTGTTATTGTCCCTTTAACTAAAATGTAATTAAGAAAATAAATCACAATATCAATGGTATCTCCCAGCTTGGATTCAATTGGATTAAAAAGAGCTACATGAACAAGAGTTATTCAGCTATATTAAAGACAGAGCTGCCTTGTCTGATCATATAAACCTTCATATATATCGTCTACACAGGAAGCTGTTTGTTAACAAATTTTCAGTAAGTACTGAAAGAACTGAATCATTTGTAGAATGATATTATTTTAGTTTACAAGGGATTAAAAATCCTTCAAATGACAATCAGAGACTTTAATTTTATTCTCCAAGCAATTTAGTAGTTTTTTAATGTGAAGTTAAAGATTTATTTAAGAGGTCATTAGAGAAATTGATTTTAATGTATGAAATTTTTAAATCCCTAGTCATGTACCGGTAGTAGTTTTTTGTTTTTGATGATTTTTGTTTGGTTTTACTGGGTAAATATTTTTTGTCTTTTTTTTTACTATGTGTATTTTAAGTAATTTGTATGTAATGGTAACACAGAGTAAAAGGATAAGATGTTTATAGGTAAAATTGTTTTATTAAAGAAGTTTAAATCTTCCCAGTATATAAACCCCAGGGTTATTATTAAAAGGATATAGAAAGTAACTATCTTTCCAATGATATCTCATTTTTTGTTTTATTCTAAGGGTAATAATAATGTTCCAGTTTTTAATGGACTTGAATCTACTCTTAGAAAATTTTGTACCTTTGTTAAATCCCCATTATGCCCACTTACATTGTCTCTGCTTCAACTAAAACCAATATAGTCTGGATAAAATAACATTTTTAATTTATATACAGTGACCAAAGTCATACAGAGTTCCCCTTTTTGGAACAATGACGGCCACCTTGTATATGGATAGAAACATTTTCAATACATGAACACCAAGTTACCATATGCTATGTTGTTGAGACTACTATTTGCTGTACTTGAAGCAAAGACAGTATGGTAATCAGAACTACCTTTGTTTTGTTTTTGTATAAAAGAAATTGTTAGAGTAAAATACCTCTGAAACTGTGTCTGAAGACATTCTTCATTGCAATCATAGCCAGTGACCTACAGTATTAGACAATGTCAGCCATATTATCATTAAAATGGATGACTGTCAATTAAAGGATTAAAATTGAGACTCTTGTCTTATTATTCTGGCACTGGTAATGAAAGTCAAGACTATTGTCAAAACTTCAAACTTTGCTTAGAATAATTTGTCTTCAGTACCGGTATGTATTTTAAACTATTAGAGCAAGAAAGGCCAGGTGTTGATCTTATATAATGCACTTGCCACTAATAAATCCTCTACAGACTAACCAAAGTATATATGGTTACATGAATATACCCAAAGCCAATATATGGGAAAACATTAAAGAATGTAGATATATGATGTTAATTGTTATTAAGGTTACTGCTGTTTATAGAAACCCAAGAAAGTTGGACATTTTTGGTAAAATATTAATTATATAGAATGAATAGATTAAGTGCCTTATTTCATTTCATTGAGACACATGTATGATTATATATGATATAATATGTGTTGATAAACTGTCTGTGCTTTAACTTGGAGCCATGTTACTTTGTAATATCAAATATTAAATCAGTAGAGTCTACCATGTTCATTCAATCAATTTCTTATGTTTTTAATACATGTATGCTTATATTATATCTAAACAAGCTATAATACTGTTGACCCTATAAGTCTTTAAGTATTATAGTATATTATTATATACTCTTGATCATATGTCAATCCTGATCATTTAACCAACAGAATGCTATAGTCTATTCTGCTCAAAGATAATAAATGAACAATATATACATGGAATACTTTGCTGGATAGTGTTTACAATTTACAATTCAGATCAATGTTAGCCATTATTTCTAAGAAAATTGTATATTTTCTATGATGTAAAAAAAGAATTATTTTATATTTATAGCTTCCTGCATTAAATATTATTTTTCAAATGAGTTGTGTTTGTTGTGGAATTTGAAGTGACATTTGTATTTTAACTGTGACCATTTCAAAAAATTTGTCAGCACATTATTTTTTGACATATCAATATCCCATAGAGACTATAAATGGAATTGTATTTGTTGTGTGTTAAATTATAATTTTATGGCATGTAAACTGACAGACTGTTAGGTTAATTCTTTATCTGGTAATTTTCACTGAAAAGACTGACACCAGAGCTCTGTTCGGGAGACTGACTCACTAGAGAGTCTCAGGTTTCAAACCCAGAGAGAGAAAAATGGGGTTTAATGTCCACTTGAACACTAACTAGATCATTTCAGGACTAACATGGTATAATTTTATTTCAATAATTTGCTTGCGCATAGGGGTCTTTAGCAGTGGGAGGAAACCCGAGGACCTGGAGAAAACCCATGAGGTTAGGCAGGCAACCCTACTCCTTATCACACACAACTGGGAATTCAAAGGTTTCAAACACTTTTCTTACAGTTTTATAATCTCAGACTGGAGACCAATCTACAAATAATACTAGCGATCTTAAATATATATATAGATCCAAACACAAGGTCGATTAATTAGTATTACTTTCATAATTATAAATTACTGATTTCTTCTAAAAAAAAAAATAGCTAAGACATGAATAAGTCTAATCATTTTGTTCATTAACATATATTATATTATGACAACATATTGTCATGACTTACTGTTTCAAGCTGATGCCAACAGATTATATACATTCATTACCAAAAGCTTGCAATTAAATTAGTAACAAGGGCGACAACTCTGAATGTCATACAAATCAGCCAACAGGAAAGTGCCAATTGAATAAAGTACCTCAGTAGAAGGGATAGAGAGAGAGAAATGGGGTTTAACGTCAACTCGACACAAACTAGGACACAAACTTGCGCGTAGGGGTCTTAAGCAGTTGGAGAAAACCCATGAGGTTGATCAGGCGACCCTACTCCTAGCCACGCACAACAAGAGATTTGAAATCATGCCAGTTGACCCAATGACAGGCCGTATGATACAGCGCGTGCATGCTAACCATTCGGACATCCAACGACAGGGCTATGATCTACTCTTTATTTCCAATTCCAACTGTCAAGGATTCTATTTCCTGCATGCAAATATGTACACAGGACCTCAGTTTTCCATGCCATCCAAAGAGAATACGCTGTTGTTTGCCAGACACTGCAGAACTGACAAGGGGGGGAAACTACACCATAAAATACTGTGATACTTCCTAATCAATCACCAGAATTGAAGCTGGGAGTGAGAGAGAGAAATGGGGTTTAATGTCCACTCAACACAAACTAGGTCATTTTGGGATCAACATATGGTTTCAAGAATTGAAGATATGATATGATCTGACAGTGCCTGTGTCTACTCGCTGAACCACCACAGCTCCTTGAAGCAAAAGGAGTTTGAAGAAAGTTTTGAATATGTATGTTAAATACAGTTCCTTAGTCAAGAAATATGGAAACAATAATTTTTTATTTAAGAACTAAATAGTTAATCATACTTTAATTACAAACAATGAATAACAAAATATAACAAAATGATTATTTCAAAGTCTAATAATATAAATACATAAAAGTGTATTTCATTTTATTTCAATAGCAGTAAGTGAAACAATGATACCAGAGATTCTAATCAACCTTTTTTCTGTAGCCATTTGTTGTCAGCAGTCAGATTGATTTGTCTTTAAATGGATATGAGTTCTTGCTTTTTTTTTACACAAATATTATCTATTCACCCAATGAAAAATATTGTATAATTAACATAACAAGTGCCATGCTAAATTGTTTTCTCAATCCATCCCACAATAAATTTGGTAGCTCCTTTTTCTTCGACAATAGAATCGAACAGTTTTTCTAAGATATAAATTTACTGAATGACAATTGTGGGATGTTAATCAGTTAATTCCCCAAATATATGCTCTGGTAACAAACCCAGGGGAGACAGATAGACAGCCATTTTAATATTCATCCCCCTTACTAGGGAGCAGGACAATAACCAGCATACAACTGCCTGCAAGCATATTACTGTTTGCTTTTTCAGATATGTCACGTTCTTTTCCAATCTAACTAAAATATAGATCTATATTTCGTTTCGTTTTTTATACTTTCGATGGCCTACACTCATGTAGATCTAACTAGTTATAGTGGAAGCTCACGTTCTATGACGTCAGGTATCAAGCACGGGACATTTGACCCGATAACGTCAGTCATTCGATTAACCAATTAGCGACCGCCATGCTTTTCAAAATCCACTTTTGTTTTGTTATGATTTCTATCCGCTGGTGTTTATAGTATAGACGTCGTTGGCTGGTAATATCTACCCACAGTTCCACGCATGAAAAGGTCAAACGGTCGATTCGACAGACCATTTGATTGGCTGACCCCTCATTTCAGCCAGAACACGAATTAAATAACAAGTCCTCCAGATCCAAGAGTAGTAAAGACAAGTAAAAATGAAATTTTGAACTATAAAAAACAAAACGAAATTGGATCTGTGTTTTAATCAGACTGGTTCTTTTCAAATAAATTTTTGTAGATTAACATCAAATGGGATTAGTTCCTTTATACAGTACTGTTTTTCACAGATAGTTAAATAAAAGTTTTTCACAATTCCTGTCCATGTCCTTTGAATGTTATGATTGTTCAATAAGTGTGATGATGAGATGATGATAGTATTTGGATGTTTTTTATCAAGATGGATCAACAGTCGTAAAAGTTAGAAGATATCCACCATTACCAGTCATTCTAACAACAGGATGAGTTCTTTGTGGTAAAACCTACAACATAAGTAAATTACCTACAATATATACTATTAATTATAATTAAGCCTGGTTCATGGTCAAAATAAACGTCTCTTATTTTGCATGTACTTTTAAACTATTAAATAAATCCATGTTCATAGTTAAAATATACCTCGTATTTAGAATTCTGAATGTACTTTTAAAATTTCTATTAAATAGAAAATATCTCTGACATAATCAAAACAGATAACAATCAAGTCATTTAATGTATAACTCTATGTAAAACTAAAGATTCTAAAGAACACAAGAATTATAGATGATACGGATTATGTGAATTTTATTTTATTACCTGATATTCTCGGTACCATGTTTCAGTTAGATGTAGATTAATTCCCTTTCCTGAACCTTTCACCTTCATATAACAATCTATTAATGGCTGTAAAATATTAAATCATATTTTATATAATAGACATTGTAATATAATAAGATCATGTGTGAATCTCAATAGTTTGTAGGATTTTAGCATAAGATACCTTGTACCACACTAGTTTGTAGGATTTTAGCATAAGATACCTTGTACAACACTAGTTTATAGGATTTTAGCGTTCGATAGCTTGCACCACACCAAAAAAATAATTTCCATGGCCCATAATTGTTAATCTGGATTAGGTGGTCATACAGACAAGGGCAAGTTTTCATATTCATTTTAAACAATTTATCTTACAATACTTTCAGATGATATTAGGAATGTATTTTCTGGATATACTTCATCACATTTACGATGCTGATTTTCTTACCTCTTGATGTTGGGAATAAATAACAACAGGACGTGAAGGATTAATGAACTCCAGCATCCTCATTACTAACGGTGCTGGATGAAATTTACTAGCAATAATTAATCTGTAAAAAAACATTAAGTTAGTAAATAGTTATTATATAGAAAGATAAATGGTGTTTAACATCCACTTGACACAAACAAGGTCATTTTGGGAGGGTCTTAAATCAGGGGAACCTGGAGGTTGAGCAGATGACTCTACTCATTGTCATTGTCACGTAGAGCAGAGAATCAAACCAATCCATGTGACTAAATTGCAGACAGGCCATAAGCCCCCAAATACCATGTCTACATGCGTGCCACAGTTTATGAATGTCAAGGTCATAAGTCACTCAAACAACTGAAGAATGAAATTCCTTTAATGTGTTATCCAATGCTGTTAAGGAATTTATTTCTAAACTGCCGAATTTTTCGATTTGACATTTTCAGACAGGCTTAATAGACAATATTGAGCACATGAAATTGGTTACTTACCCATCTAAATCTTTATCTAGTAAAATCTTTTGAGCTTTTTGTCTTTTTACAGAATTCTTCACACGATGTGCTCTTTCAGCTTCCAGTTCTTCAGGTGTCTGTGAAAATTCCAAATCATACATACGAATGAAAATATACAAGTCATGAACAACAAATGTCTGTGGACATACTATGGAAATAAAGGAATAGACAATCTCTGTACTATTCAACAACCAAATACTAGTAGTGTATTAAACTGACAAGGTAAGGTTTGCTTTCGTAGAAACATAAATATTATTCAACAGAAAAATTTCTAATTAGCAAAGGGTACAACTACCAGAAGAGGTTGAAGTATGTTTAGTAATGACAGAATAAAAGGTAAATGTCTAATTAACAAAAAGCAGACCTATTATAATAGGTTGATGACCATACAAAGCTTTATTACAGATTATGAGATATAGTCCAGAAAATAACATGGACAGATATACATAACCCAGAAAAATAACATGGACAGATATACACAGCCCATTTCATTATCCTTTCCTTACTCCATGCAACGTGACATGATAAAGCAATACAAAGATATATAATTATTGATCATAAAATGAAATGAAATGGGGTTTAACGTCCTACTGTTCTGCTCCTAAACTGGGCTAATGAAGACAGGCATATGCGATACAGTGTGCTATGAGGGAAGTTTTGCCTGCGCAGCGGCACTACGGCCTACTCTTATATCGAATTCCAACTGCCAAGGGATCTTTTATGTGCACTCCAATGTGTACACAAGACCTTGATTTTTTGTCCCATCCAAACGACTAGACAGGCCCTCTGTTTTGCATAACTGACAAGGGGAAACCCACGCCGGAAAAACCAAGAAAAACTTTCTTGGCTAATTCAGGGATCAGACATCCGACCGCCAGGCTAGCGAGCCAGCTTCTTACCCATGTGACCCCCTTATTGATCATAAGGAACAATATAGCCAAAATTCAAAGTAAAAACAAACTATTAAAATGACATATATGGCCTACCTTTTTCTTTCTTTCTTCTCGTTTACGTTTTCTGTTGCTCATTTCTGTCTCGGGTTTGGTTGCATCTTTGGTTGCATCATTACCATTTGCTGATTGGTTATTATCTATGACTAAATTATCTGCTGACTCACACTCCATCTGGGCAACGTTTGTTGAAGTTGTAGCCGTGCTGCACATGGGATCTAAAGTATCATCTTTATTAATATCAGCTTCTAATGTAGCTAGATTTTCTATATTATAATGATAATGACTCTCTAATGATTCTTCTGATAAATTATAATATTTTAAACAATCTCTGAAATTAAAAAAATTCCATGAGATCAGACAAACAGCCTTACACTAAAAAAATCTTAGCTTGTAAATAAACATACATTAGTTAGGGAGAAGTGAAAAAAATCCATACAAAATTGCTTTTTGAATTCCAGCAGCAACTTTCATCTAAATAAAGTCTTACAAAAAATTAAAAACTAAGACTTGTAGAGTGTTTACATGAATTATAGATGAGGATGTATGAATAGATAAACTCACTTGAGAAATATATTATCTGGTATTAACTGTATTACACCACCGGTACCTATAATAAAACAAAACATACAATCACATTATTAAAGCTGAACTCCGGTTACAAAAATACCGAAATGATTAAATAAAAAAAAAGTTAACGCCCTCAAGCCGCCATACTTGATTCCAATTTGTGAAATAAATATGGCGGACATTGAGGCTTATGACCTGGAAAGGTTAGCCGATCTCACTTCCAGTTTGTTTATTGTCAGCTAGCTATACACATCCGGCGTTATTCTCTCGCACGCTTCACTGATTGTTCTATTTTTCCCAACACAGTATACCAAATTATTGAAGATTGCAAAATGTCTGATCAGGTAAGACTGTAAATAATTATATGAACAGCGTCTACTACAATATAGCCTAAGCTTTACTCTAAAACAAAAGATGCAAAAAGATGGCTTACCCCAACCTAAAATTTTCAAACAAAACAAATCACCTGTACAAACTATAGTCTACTCCATGTTGAATATTGTTCACGAAAACGAGCAAGAGACATAAGTACAGTTTTGGGGGCGGCTCTCACCGGGGAGTGTTTGACAGTTATGTTTTGTTTCTATTTTACCAAGGCTGAAGAAATTGATATTGTAGTAGATGCAGATCATATAATTATTTACAGTCTTACCTGATCAGACATTTTGCAATCTTCAATAATTTGGTATACTGTGTTGGGAAAAATAGAACAATCAGTGAAGCGTGCGAGAGAATAACGCCGGATGTGTATAGCTGGCTGACAAGAGACAAACTGGAAGTGAGATCGGCTAACCTTTTCAGGTCATAAGCCTCAATGTCCGCCATACTTATTTCACAAATTGGAAACAAATATGGCGGCTTGAGGGCGTTAACTTTTTTTTATTTCATCATTTCGGTATTTTTGTAACCGGAGTTCAGCTTTAAGCATTCATTTAAAAAGTGAAAGTTCAGTTTTTGTTAATAGTATTATTATTTTATTTTTTTGCTGCCAAGCTTATATCTCAGAATCTATCCATAGACTATTTCTGAAACTTTGACCCCCCCACCCCCCATGTTTTTTAAATTATTTTACTAATTTTTTCTCTCCAATTTCTAATTTTTGTCGCCTTGATTTCGTCCCAGAAGTTGAGACGAATTTGACAACTTCTTTAACATTATGATGCATTTCATGAAATTTAGAATATGAGTAGATCTGACTGATTCGATTCAACGAGGTCACTAGAAATAGTTCATATCTGGTTAACAGATTTAGTTGTATAAAGTTGTTGTGCCTAATGGACACTGGCCGATAAAATCAATTTATTCTTCTATTCATATGTCAGTGCTACTAAGTAAATGACATGGAGTCTAATTAACATCCTAATTTTCTGTGCCAATTGATTGGTCCGTAGACATCAGCCTGGTCAGACTTTAGGATAATCAGGTCCGTAGACATCAGCCTGGTCAGACTTTAGGATAATCAGGCACTGACTGTTCTCTAATAATACAAGACAAGGTATATATCATCAATTGAAATAGTATTACTACTTACCTCCTAATAAATCTAAAGTAGCAGCCACCAATAAACCTTTATATGTATCAATAATACCAATATGACTACCAGGTATTATATTAGCAAATGATAAAATCTGTGAATATGTGTCTACTCTCATATACCTTAAATATACATCATAATGGAATAATCATACCATTTAACAAATCTGTTATTCTAATACTGTTCCGTTGACAAGAGATTTTACAAATGTATTTAAAATTTACAAGATATACCAGCAACCAGACAAGGTTAGATTTCAGACAATTATTCCATTGTTGCAAAATATTGCTTCTAACCAATAAGCAATATTCTGCAGCAATGGAATAATTTGTCTAAGATGAAACATTTGATGAAATAATGTCCGGCACTCTGTGAAATCCGACAGTATTTTCATGTCCGGATTTATTTCCTTAATACTTCAGCCAAAAAATCTCTGGTTAATCCGGACTCGGTATGTTCTGGATTACGACATCAAACGGCAGTCCAGTCACGTGATTTCCATTGAATTGACACGGTATAATCCGACTTTCAATCGATGGGTGTGAAGCAAGCAATTATTACCAATCAATTATCTGTGAGATTAAAACTCAATGGGTGTGAAGCCAAAAAAGATTAACAAGCAAACACAAATCAATTATGGGTGATATTAAAACTCACTATCGTCGGTCTTTGTTGATTACTTTGATAATTTTTTAATCTCTTGTAAGACAGTAATTGTGACAATTACCCAAGAATATCCACGAATCATCAGTCGTAAAAATATACCTAGCGCCTATTAGAAACATTCATTGCACATGCCAATTAAACTCGAATAACATAAGTTTGCACTCGGCAAACCTCGGCAGATTACGGTACGCATGATAAATGAAATAAAAAATAATGTAAGAAAATTTTGAATGTACAGAAAAGTTTATCATTTTTAAAGGGAATAACGCTTTGGTGATCCCGTACGATGTTGGATTTGACGAGTCCACTGTATTTAATACTGATTGTTCTTACAGTAGATAGTTTTTTATAACCGACAGTCTTTTTTCGCAATATCAGAATTGTGAGTGCCATAGTAGACATGTCTGAATTCCAAACAATTTGTATACTTACCCAACATCAGCAGGGTTACGATTGTAAAACAGATTAAACACTAATCGTGTTGTAGGTTTTACAACACGGACCAACAGAATGTGCCTACAAAATAAATAAATCAAATGAAATGGGGTTTAATGTCCTACTGATCTGCTCCTAACCTGGGCTAATGTAGACGGGAAATACCTGATAACTTGACATATCTTTATAAGTTGTCAATAGGTGTACTGGGTTCCATACAGGTGTCGGTTGATAAAGTTGCTATGGTTTTCACTTGACAGTAATGCAAAAGGGCAGGTCTGGCAAGTCATTGGGATGGGATCAAAAAACCAAGGCCTGTATATAAATGTGTCATGGACATAAAAGAACTAAAGGTATTAAAATTCGAATAGGAATTTGATCTTTTTTTTAGTTATAATAGGACAATACCAGGAGCAAACATAGTTACTCTATTGTGAGATATCATGAAGTCTGTTGACTTACTGAGCCAATTAACTGTAACCCAACTCACTAGAGATACAGGTGAGTGCCAATCTCTGAAACTGATATCTATAAAACCAAGGGAACCATCTGAACTCTGTTATTAACCCATTAGACACCCCAAGGCATTTCCTCATCCAACACTGGGGTCGATCCCAGGTCCTGATGGCTAAAGCCAACACCTTACTCCCTTGTTGTCATGAACAGAACCTCCCATCATTTTCTCATATCTCAACATCCATAATGCTAAAACTTGTTACATGTATTATATTTTTTAAGAATGCATGATTGCGTAAGGAAAAGAAATGGCTTACTTTTGTTTTTTCCTCTTGATATATTTTTCTTGGGAAAATTCTGTTTTATTTTGAAATGTTTGACTGTTTTCTACCAATTTGTCTACAATTTGCTAAAATATAATATTTACATATTAAACAATATGATAATCAATATCATGTATTGTATAGACAATTGAAAAAAAAGAAATTCTTTGTCAAACCATGAGTACCAGATAGTTATAGATTGTAGGCTAGTACTCTACATTTTGATATACCCATTAAATAGATCGTTTTAATAATTTATTTATAATTTTGGTACTGTGAAGTAAGTTATGAACAGAAACATATAGTCAGATTATTGATTTAACCTTGGAAGTAATAAGTCTATAACATCAACTTTCTCCGAAGTAATTGTTTCTTTGCACATAGTATTTCTTCATTTAAATTCTCCAGATGGACTCTGACTAGTAATTATTTCCCCTTATTTTATGATGGACGAATGTAGTGTGAGTTACAAATAGACAATTTTTCCCTTAATTTTTTTCTCACCTCCTCCTGCATTTTTCGGTTGACTTTTTGGTCTAAAATTGGAGAAAGGAGATCAAATTTGGAATTTCATAGCAGTTTGGGGTAATATTGATGATATTGCAGCGGAGGGATAGGGGTTGTAAAGTGTCTTTCTGCAGAGCAATCATTGTGTCAGAAGTGAGATTTTCACCCCAGTCAACTTTAAATCCCCGATGATGAGGAGATTGCCTATAAAGATTGGAACCAACAGAATGTTAAGCAAAACGCTACAGAATGTGATGTTACAGCCATTTAACATTGAAGTCAATGGGCAAATAATTGCTAGTTTGATTCCTGATGTGAACAAGTTAAGAATTATCTCCCCTTATAAATATTATTGGATTTACCTCCCCTTTCATGCCTGAATCTTTCATCTGTTGTATTTCTTCTTGTTTAATCTTTTGATTATCTTCTGATTCCACTAATTCCTTATTACTTCTATCTGTACTACAACCTTTTACAGAAAGAAAAACAAGAAATAAAACAAATTTCTAGTTCAGCCCTTTAACATAGGGAAAAACCCCAAAAATATAAAATTACAGGTACTTCAATTTGTAAAAACATTAATGATAGATTCTGATGAAAAGTACTTAATATATGGGTAGTTCATTCCAATAAAATATGACAGTTTTGGTATTTACTTGGGCCTCGATGTCTACGGTACATGCTAAAAAATGGATTCTCCCTGAGTCAAGTCACATGATAAAATAAGATGATAAAAATAGACTTTTGCAACATGGGGGATTTTTCTTCAGACTACAATGTTCTGATAGATGAATTAGTTCAATTAAATTTTTAGTTCAAATACAATCTGATTAAAATACAGATCTATATTTCATTTTTTTTTTTTTTATACTTTTGATAGCCTACACTACATGAAGATCTGACAAGTTATAGTGTGAGTTCACGTCGGGGGTCAAATGAGCAGCTTTTGACCCTATGATGTCGGACATTGATTACTGTGGTTTACTCACAGTTCCGTGTAGCAAAAAGTCAAGAACAGACCGTTTCATCGGCTAATCCGTCACATCATCCAGAACACATTAATGATAACAACTCTTCCTGATACTAGTGTAGTAAAGACATATACCGTAAAACAAAGCTTTGAACTATAAAAACGAAACAGGATCCATGTTTTAATCAAATTGGTTAAAATATATCATAAAATCACACATTTTGTGCGTGGGAAGACATTTGTAAATGAAAAAAAAACAATGTTTTATAAAACTGTGTCTTATCTGACTAGAAACAATTCCTTGTATTCAAATTGTATGACAGCAAGCTTCACCTTGGATGTCCATGGGCTGTATTTCTGTTTGTTCCTCAGAATGTACTACTAAATTTTCATTTTCTATTTTTAACAAAGTTCCAAATTTTTTCCCAATCAAACCATTCAAGCTAAACCGAACTTTACTCATTTTTAGTGTACTGAAAAAAAAAGAAGCATGAAATATCAGAATTAATGTGCCACCCACAACAATACTGTATTTCATTGTACAGTAAAAAACGGTTTGAGTTCTGGTAAACTTTGTCAGAAAAATTGAGACTCATCAGATTCTAAAATTTCCCCAATTTTGACTGCACATATGGGTGACATCTTGGATCTCTTGAAACTCTACATACATATTAATAGATGGTCAAAAACTCTACTAAGACGGCTAACCCTTCTACTAAGTTCTAGATAGGATCCAGCAGACCAGCACCCAAAATATCTGATCAAGCTGGATCAAGTTTTGTTGTATTGTTACAGAGCAGGTGAGACCGATTGTATAATCTGAGTCAACATTCTATTCTTATGGCTTGAGTCTGTAGTAATCCAATTCTGGAGATATTTTTTTTGTTGTGTCCTCCAAAAATTTATTGCAACTTTTCGTAAAAGCATTGTCATTGTAATTGTAATGGGATTGAGCAGACGTGTGAACAAATCCCAAGACCTTGAATCTCGAGTACAAAGCCCAAGTGCTGTTGAAGTTGACAGTCGTCAAACAAGTCAACAATTCATGTTGAATTTAGGAAAGTTAAGAATTATGTCCCCTCACAGCACCTCAAGTCTTTGGGGATGCTCGATTCACAGTCCAGAACGTCCCGAATCGACAGAATTACATTCGAGTGACGCGGAATTCAGTCCTGTCACAGTTCTGCCAGTCCCGACAGCTGAGGTGGAGTGTGTAGAATCGTGACGTATTCCTAGGTGAAAAATATGTTTCAGCTGTCATGATTGGCTGAGATATTTTTTATACAGTCGACACATGCGTTGTACTCTGAAATTCTCCTTTTCACTTGATTGACACAAGTTTTGGAATTTAATTCCGGAATTGTGAATCGAGCATCCCCATTATCTGTTTAAAGACCAGTCATTGTTTTTTAAGGCGAGTGATCGCTCTCGAGCGCCTTCAGCTCACCTGAATGTCGACCGAGGGGAGTTTTTTTTCCCTCCCCTTAAAATTGAAAATCACTCTCCTTTACAAAGTTATTGGGGGTTTATTAACATTTATCTACCAATCACTCCCCTTAATATCAGATAACTCCTTAATTTATAAATCACTCTCCTTAATTTATAAAGCATTCCTCGAAACGAAACTGGGACAACCTTTTAGGAGAGCCATTTTTTTTTGGCTCTCCTCTGAAATACAAAAAACAACGACTGAAAGACGCGAGTTACCATGAAGAAGCCTAGTTACTTTTGCAACTGTCCTTTAGCGAACGATATTCGCTGACAGTTGCTATCCAGCCTTCCATAGCTGCAGTATGAAAATACGGTAAAATACCGCTATTCCCCACCCCTATTCTCAGGCTGTTTTACAACCTTTGCCGTCTATTTTTCACAACAATTCTTTATTTTCCACCAAAAGGAATCCTTTCTCACTATATTTGACACAAATTTATAATAATTCAACTGATTTTCAAGTAGAATTTAGCGATGAAATTAACATGCGGTTTGCGCAGGTCCGGGTCTCGTTATCGCTCTTCAGTTTAAACGTATTTGGTGTATGTTTTTAATCGCAGAATTCTACTTGAAAATAGTGATGAATCTTTATAAATATGTGTCAGCTGTGGCATGAAATGATTCCTTTGGCGAATAAAGTAGAATCAAGGTGCAAAATAGTAGGTAAGGATTCCAAAATAGCCTTAGTAGAACAGAGGTGGGGAAGAACGGTATTTTCATACTACAGCTATAGAAGGCCGGATAGCAACTGTCAGCGAATATCGTTCGCTAAAGGACAGTTGCAAAAGTAACTAGAAGAAGCCATGATGACTGCAGACTAGAGTCTCATTTAGCCTCAATAAAAAATTCAAATCGTTGCAATTGATTCAGATGGTATGGACAGTATCATAGTATGAGTCATGACTTCTGATTAGGGTTTCACACTGCGTAGCTTGTGTGAAACACTATTGTTTTTGTTCGGATTATTATTCTTATTATTATTATTTTTTTTTTTCCATTTTGATCATATCTCAGAAACTACTTGTCGGATTGGTCCAATTTTTTCGGTTTTACTGGAAAAGTGGGTGTGACTTAGAGATTAAAGCTATTTCAAACGTTCTGCGACAATGCGAAATGTCCGAAATCACCAAAGTTGTCGTTTTTTTAAATAATGCCCTAATATTAACAACAATTGTTGGATTGTAACGTTTGATAGATTTTGGCATAGCCAGAGACAAGGCACATGGCAACGGTTCTTTAGAATTTTGAATTTCGACGAATCGTCGAGAATATTAGGCGCCAAAGTTTGGAAATTTAAATTTTGACAAAAAACTTTTTTATTAATGAATATTTTTTGATGGCCTTTTACCCACGGTTAAAGGGTCGTCTGATTTGGGCAAAAATGTTAACATTTTTTGTCCCGATAATTTTCCGTGGCCGCTATTGGCTAATTCAGTTGATTGGTTATAGATAAATTATTTATTACCCGATTTGTATAAAACAAAGTGCATATGCTTCGTGGCCCCAAGTGACATTTTTTTTGTTACCGATGAAGTTTCCTGTCGGCACCGGAAGTGACTTTAATTTAGCAAAAACTACAATTTTGACAGTTCGGTACAACTTTTTGAAAGCAAATATTATTTTTTTCAAATCTTATATGACTGAAAAGATGTGCCATGTAAAGGCGCACAAAACATCGGGCTCAGTTTTTTTAATTTCGATTTCGTTTTCAGGCAATTTGGATTAAAGGGTGAAAAAAGGTGTCAAAATAAGCTATTTACAACCCATCCAGCATCATCATATTAAAAAATATATCTTCGTAACATTCATAATCTCGTAGTAATAACCCATACGAAGAGAATGTATGTGAAAATTAATTTGTAATATGCGCAGTTGCCGAGAAATAGGCAATTTTGCATGAGTCACTTTTCACGTAATTTTGGCTGTAAAAGAATCAATAATTATTCGATTTTCAATTTTCTTTCGCCATTGGATGCCTAATGCCATAGTGGACTATGTCAAACCATTTTACCTCTTACGCTTCCACCGGAAATGACGTCATTTGCTCAAAACTTAAATTTTAGCCCTCAAAAACAATATTTTATTCAAATGAGTCGTACTTGTTATTTGTTTCAAATTATGATATTTGATTCTATTGATCAAACAGAATGAACCCATACGATCATACAGATACCACAAAATGGTTTCTAACTTGTACGGTTGCAGGGAAATGGGCGATTTTCCTTAAGTCACTTTTCAAGGTTTTTGGTCTATAAAAGTGTCAGTTATTATTCGATTTTCATAAAATTTTCACCATATGATATCTTATATCATTCATGATTTCATAGAACTAATTTAACATTTTCAGTATCACCGGAAGTAATGTCATTTTGGCAAAAACTGTATTTTTAGCCTCCAAAACAGACATTTTTTTAAAATGAGTCTGATTTGTAATATATTTAAAATTATGATATTTGATTCCAATCAACAAATAGATTGAACCCATACGATCATATAGATACCAAAAAATAGTTTTTATCATGTGCGGTTGCCGAGAAATAGACGATGTGCTACAAGTCACTTTTCAAGGTTTTTGGTCTATAAAAGTGGCAATTCTTATTCGATTTACTTACAATGTTTGCCATATGATGCCTTATGCCATTTCTGATTTCATAAAACTAATTGAACATTTTCATTATTCATTGAAATTTTGCCAGGATCACTTACAAGTAACATATATATAAAATGAATTGATATTGCTGGATTTGGCTGATTCTTCGTCCATTTTATTTGATGTTTGCAATGCTTATGTGGAAACCTGTTTAATGGTTTCATTGGTATCGGAAGTGACATATGTTCAAGGGCAACATGGCACCGAAAGTAACGTGGCACCAGTGAAACCCGTCATTCCAGTTATCATTATGATGGTCAACTTTTGCAATTTTAAATTGTTAATTTTCGTCTCCCAGTACTTTTTACCTGTCTTTCTGGACAATACATGACTTGAAGTCGTCACCTTTCTGTAGAATGACTCGTGTTCCTTCTGTTATTACACTTTCAGTCATATTTATTTATTTAATTTGAATATTTTCTGAAAATAAAGATTGTTTACAAACTTAAGAAAGCGTGGAGAAATAAAATCTATTGGGAGTTACATCCCTTATGTTATAATCAGGAAGTCGTTAAACAGCGCCACCGATGTAAACAAATGCACGTGCTACTTCAAAACATTGCAAACTTATATTATATTAAATTTTTAAACGCAAACTGTTAATTGCATCGGTAATGTGTACATTATGATGTTAATAGGAAAACTTAAACAGAGATTTTCCAGTATAAGAACATTTAGATTGAGGAAATCGAGAAAAATCGGCATTTTGGTTGAAAGGAAAGTGATGCAGGATCAAGAGCAGACGACGCAATCCTCTTCTTATAAATTGCAAAAATTCAATTCCTTGACCTTGTTAAATGATTGCGATGATTTAGAAAATAATATATTATGTGTTTGGAAATGCGATAAAAATAACGATGTTGTGAGAGTTATTAAATTCAGAAAATTTATATTTTTAAAACATCGCTCATCAAAGAGCCACAGTTCAATATCATTATTTAGAAATTTGCCGAGAACCCCACCCACGTCCATGTCCTTAAAGGGCAAAAATAGAGTTACAAACTTCAAAAGCTCAAATATATTTGAGAAAAATCACAATCACAGTGCTCGGGAAAATGATGCATTGCCAGTTGAAGAATCCGATCGTTTGTCCATGCCTAGGACGTTGAGCGAGGAGAAATATGATACCCACAAAAGCTATCAACGCCCGTTAATTTCCGACAAACAAGAAAAATTCTTAAAATATATCCCAGTAAATTCAGATTATCAACTCATCAGAAAAAATGACAAAAAACTAAATGAATCTAGTTGGATTGAAATCAATGCATGGTGTTCAAAATACCAGAGAAAGAGACAGCTGACCTGCCCAGAAAGTAGGAAGAGCGAGACCCTCTTGATAAGCAGAAAGGATAAACAAAGATTCAGTATCTACAGAGATGTTTTAGATGCCGATACAAACGACAAATCTATTTCTTTTGGTGATAATATGCTATTTGATCACCCCAGGTTGGGATATTTCTCAAACTTGGAATATTTAGATGTCCTTCTTAAAAATCAGACACAGAGGATCAGATTTAAAAATCCGAAAGACAAAGTCAAGAAAAATCTAATAGAATTTTGTATTTCACCAGAAACATTGTCGTTTTCTCCCCAACTTTGTCATCAGAAGACTGAAATTATTTTAAATTGTTTACGAGTTTATTTTAAGAATTTAGCCGACGTCGAAGTTATGTGGGTTGACAAGTTAGAAAGACATTTACCAAGGAGATCAATGATCACTTATTTCCCTTTAACCGTGGCTGGTATTCTGGACGATCAGTTGCGAAACTGTCGGGCTGTGCTGTACGTTACTAAAGACGTGTCAGTTATGCTACGACACCCTGATACGTGTTTCCTTAGCACATTGTGTTTCTCGGCAGGTATAAAGCGCCACGAACTTGTTATTCTTCCTCTAGACACAAAACCAAAACATCGTCGAAAATAAAGCAAAAATAAGTACGCCATGGCCATGGAAATTCAACAACCTAGCCAAAATGAGACCAACCATGATTTCAGATCGCATCGACTGTTTGGTTTAAATTTATATTGATTATAATGTGTTGTTCAGATTTCCAACTTCTGATTAAAACAATAAGTCAACTGATATTGACTAAAATTATCTTGTTGACATTCAGCTAAGTTACCAAAAAACATACCATATTAGACCAATTAGGAACCAGCAGAGTTTTAGAGGATATATGTTACAGTCTCCAGATGTTCCAAAGAAAACGATATTGGTTTAATAATACACCACGGCATTGTACAAATCACAATTAATATACAAATAATGAACGACAGACTGTACCGGAATTAATTAGCAGACTAATATTACATATTGTAGTGACTTCAAGAAGTTATGTAAGATTTTGAAAACGAGCTAGCCGTGCTTGTTATAATAGTTCAAAATAAATGTATCTAATGCAAAATGAACATATTGAAAATTTCATTCAAATTACTTTATTCTTAGCAAAGTTGTCAATGTTTGTTGTGTTGACAAGATGTGTGCATAATTGATTGTTTATTATCGTAACAAACGTACTGTTTTTTCGAGACTTAGCATAGCTTCTCCATTTTCAAATCTATACTTCAAATAAATCGGAGCCATCCGAGGCCCTAGAGAGTTGAGTATGGCCTTTTCATGTTAATAAATCATAAATGAAATGCCCTATTATTAATAGCATTTAAGACCGAAAGAAAGATCCACAATAGGCAGCTTTAAATCAAGTTGAATAATGCCTCCTTTGATTGTCTGCCTAAAAAATCACTTGGCTTTAAAGTATCTGAATGAATTAAACATTACAGAATAAATTCAAATTATTTATTGTTATCGGTATATTATATGTTCATAATTTAAAATCCTCATTACTCACACACTATCTATCAAGTTTTAAAATATTTAATTTGTGATCTCTGTTTTCTTTTTTTATTGCAAGTTTCCAATCTCCGAAAATGAATTCGATTGTATTTGCATGGTGCAGTTTCCTTTGTGCATAAAGATTTATTTTTACATGTGGAAAGTTGATCCATCCCATGGGCAGATTTGATTATATCATTAACACATACCATCTTAGCACACTACTAATTACAAGATAGAAATACGTAATAGATCATTGTGACCTTATTGTTTATTCAAAGGTCACACAGATTGGAGGCTACGGCGACCTTTAACTATAATAAAATGTACACGTATTGATTAAAGGGGTGGAATTTATATCTTTCTATAGGCCCACATTTAATGGTACTATCAATATTAGACGGAGTGTCGAGGAATACGCCCGTCGGTTTTTGAACGTGGCGGGATTGTTCATCAGGCTATAATTGAGAACTTTTCAAATTTTAACATCATAAATTCCGAACGTCTTTTGCCAGTTCATCTTTCTGGTAAAACTGATATTTCGAAATCATGTGGTACAATGGTAGAGGTGGTATCTTTCACTTAACTTAAACTTGAGGAGGGGCCTTCTTAAAGTGCAAAAACGATTTACCAGGGCAATACGTTACTAGATGTTGTCAGCTGAGTTTGAAACTCTGTAAATTGCCCATAAGTGGCATGTATACGAAAGAAAACTATATATTCTCAAGATCGTACATGTTGGGATTGTTCATAAGGGCATACCTCGGAACAACTCGAAATATTTCGACGATATATCTATGAATTATCTCCCGTTTACATTCAAATTCATAACGCGATA
This sequence comes from Patella ulyssiponensis, assembly GCA_963678685.1. Classification (NCBI taxonomy): domain Eukaryota; kingdom Metazoa; phylum Mollusca; class Gastropoda; family Patellidae; genus Patella; species Patella ulyssiponensis. Next base: position 22,247,218 of record OY783230.1, on the reverse strand, counting down.
CCGGACAAGAGTTCGGTCGGAAAGAAGCTTTTTTTGACCGTTTATTTTCAAATTCATGAAAGTGCTACAGGTGAAGTTGTTGAATGGTTGAAGAACCTTGCCAGCTTTCAAAACATGTATGCTCCAGGAATGTGTCACGTTTACAATCTATTTGAATATATTTCGACCTTCACCTTTCGTGACTAGCTCGTGCTCACGCAATCGGACGCAATTTGAGATATAAGTATTATATAAGGTAATTAATGGAGACAGAGCGGTAAACCTGATCAAACTTTTATACAATTAACACAATTAGAATACCTATGATAAACAACTACACTAGATTGTCTGTTGGTTAAAGGAACGTTGGTTACGTTCCGGGACAATTTCTTGCTTGAAGCAAAACGTGATATAAAACCGTCATTTAGGGCCGTGTCAAGCGGGGGAGCAGTGGGTACATTGCACCCCCAGAAAAATAAGGTGCTTTTACCCCACTCCCAAAAAATAATTTGACAATCTTTCAATTATAAAATTAAAATGATACACTTGATTATGATCACACATGATGTTCTTAAGGCACTGATCAATTGGTCGGTTTTAAGGGCGCCCACACGCCAATGGGTTCGTTTGCCATGATCCAAACTTTCTTATATCACTTACGTGGAGGCTATGGCGCCCCACCACTCTGCTGCACCCCCACTTTTAAAATCCTAAATACGACCCTGATGTTTAGTAGGATATTGGTCCAAGGCAACCAATGATCGTAATGAAAATAGTATTAAGACACATCGATCAAGAGTAGAAACAGGGTCTCCGGTCAGGATTGATGTACATGTACATGAACTGGGCCCCAGACGCTATTCGCCTTGTTAATTCTACATCTTGCGTGCAACGCTCTTCGACAAAATGGTATTTGTGGCAATGACAGCATGCTAGGTTAGTGGCGATTTCGAGGAGTTGGTCAATCATAGTGCGTGTTGACAAACATGTAAAACACACGTTGAGGCACTGAATGAAAGGTTTTTAATTAGGTATTAGATAAATATCTTACGAGAAATGTATGTCACTGGGGAAGATTCACCCGGTGTAAACACTACTAATTACGCTACAGATTTAAATATTTTAAGCAAGGTCAATTAATTTCAAGATCAAAATAACACGAACTGGTTAATCGTGAGACGTCAGTCAAAAAGTAGACATTGGAATGTGTTGGTAAAGATATGGGGTGAGTCCATTTTGAGGTATTTTTATTGGTCACACAGGTCTAATCGTGAAATTAAATGAAATACAATGGGGTTTAACGTCCTACTTGTCTCTTTAATCGTGAAGGGCGCGGTCTCAATCAAATGATAAAGACTAGGACGTGTTCATAACTATTTGAGTAAATTTTGAACGATTTTCTATAGTTCACAAATAAGAAATTAACATTTTTATTTAGTATTTCCTGGTGATCCAAAACTTATGTGATCTATATATAGTTGTGTTTTTTGCTATTATTTTGCAATAATATACAAAGTTATTGCCCTTTCACTGGGAATCGTATGTGTGCAATATAGATATGATTATTATCCATGAATAATTTTGCAACTGGCATGGGGGGTTGGGATGGCCTAGTGGTCTACAGTGCCGCGCTTCGACTTCTAGCTGGCCGGTCACCTCTGGCTTGCGGCTGTGGTTTCGATCCCTGGTGTGAGCGTATGTGGCATGGAGATAGGGGGGCCTTCTCAACCTCGTGGGCTTCCTCCGGGCACTCCGGTTTCCTCCCACTGCTAAAGACCCCTACGCGCAAGCGAATTATTGAAAAAAATTAAACTATATGTTAGTCCCGAAATGACCTAGTTTGTGTCGAGTGGACGTTAAACCCCATTTCTCGCTCATCTCTCGCAACTGACATGGCTTAGCCAGATCATCATGAGGATGTTTCAGAAATTACAAATTTCCAAAGTCATTACCCTTGCCCGTAAAGCCTTCTAAGCACATTAATTGAAAGAACATGAAACTACAACCCCCCACCCTGAACCTAACGTGTTTTTTGTGGAGAGAGAGAAGGGGGGGGGGGTGTAAACGTCTCATCGACACAAACTAGGCCATTTGAGGACTAACATTATTCAATTTTATTTCAATATTTTCCATGTGTGTAGAGGTCTTTGGTAGAGGGAGGAAGCCGGAGAAAACCCATAAAAATGGACAGGCGACTCTACTCCGTGTTACATTCGAGCGGAAAACCACGACACTCCATAACAAACATGATGATCTTTAAACCATTCGACCACTCAAGCGCCTGATATTTATCGGTAATTAGATGGATTAATCAAACCACCGTTAAACGAATGTTATTAAAATCAGTCTATTTCTACGAGGTTATCGCACTTGTCCCAGTAACCTTTTAAACATGCGTTACAAAAATTATGGAGTTATTGCCCTACTATGAGAAAAGTTATCACTGATTGTTTTGCACGTGCTCATAAGGTGAATACGGTGAAACTCGGTGCTTTGACACCCTCGGAGCAAAAACAAAACTCAGCAAATCTTTTATGTTACCCTCACAATTCTTGATGTGGTGAACACCTATACCATGTGATCATAATTTGTATTAAATTATATTAAATCCAAACTGGAATTTGGTCATAATACAGTTCAAATTGATCAGTTCAATAATAATATTGATCTGAATATTGTATATTCTCTCATGTCTGTTCCAGTACATTTATGTCAAATAAATCAAAATCATAAAGCCATGTACTCCATACGCATATAGATGGAAACACTGCATGGAAAAGTAAAGTCTACTGTATATGTATTAAAGGATAAAATTTGATTGATTTCATGTAGCAGATTACTACACTAAGTGACTCTTTCAATCGGTATATATATATAACCATAATATAACACATAAAAGGATTCTTAGTCTCCGATATTGGTTATCCCCTTTCCATTTCACAAAGGAAACTCCCATTGGACAGACAATAATTTAATGGTAAAGGGGTCTTTTTTATCATCTGTTTTGGAACACTATTATATAATTCTGATTATGAGGACTATAGATGTGCAATTTTTGCTTGAATGCTTCAGTGAATATTGCTAAAAGAAACTGCTTGTTGGCGAAAATACCTTTACTTTTTTAGATCTACCAATTACTTTTTGGGGGCCTGAATATGCCTCTTTGGTGCAAGGAGGATATTTACAGCCACCACGGCCCCCATTTCTATCAGCCCGCCCACTATATCTTCTCTATGTCGCTTATTTATACATGATAATCATATAGGACCGTCTCATCTTTGTCGGGAGCTTATTCGATGCATTAATGTGTCGCTTAGTCGAAATATTTACATTTTTAAAAACGTTTTTTCGACAATTATTTGACGCGTAGTCGAATATTTATATTTAAGCAACTTCTTTTCGACAATTTGCTGTTAGGATAACATACGTAACTCTTGTATTTAGACCATGCGATGGTTGTTTTATTATTGACAAATTCGGGTACAGTGTTTAGCATAGTTTACATAAAACCTTTATGATCGTTATTAATTAATATTTAGTTCATATCAATAATATAATTAATATAACATACGTCATCAAGTTATTACAAAAGAAAATAATGCAATCAATAATAGAACCTGTGTGCCTACATGTTTACAGAGAAAATCGGTGAACTTGTGAAGAATGGTACGAACGTTAGAGTATTTATAAACATTTAAAAGGTGCGACGAGTGATTATCATCCTGTAAACACTTTACTTTGTTTACGGTGATTTATCAATTTACGTGGTATTCTCCTTAAAAGCTACAAGGACAACCTTCACCGACCAGTATGGGTGTGTGTGTGTGGGGGGGGGGGGGTATTAAATAAAATGTTTGAAAGTGTTCTGGTAAAAGAGGTAGTCATGTAGGTAGGATAATATGTAAAAATTCAAATGTTCGGATTTCGAATCTGAAAAGAAATGGGGTTTAACGTCCTTCTGTAATTTCGAATCTAGACATTTTCCATGTGCGATATAATGGAAGGGTCATCAGCTAAATTTTTTAATGGTATATTTCTAGCTCACTTTGATCACAAAATGCGAAGATCGTAACTTATACCGTGTCTCTTTTCATGATGGCGGTGGGGGTGGAATGACCGAATGGTTAACACTGCTAAAGACCCCTACGCGCAAGCGAATTATTAAAATAAAATTAAACCATATGTTAGTCTTGAATTGACCTGGTTTCATGGTAGGTCTGCACTCTGCAGGTTAATTAAATGACTTACACTGTTAGAAATAAATGTTAATTTATCGAGAGAATATGGTAAAATATTTACGTAGTTGTATGTTATTTTACATATGTATGTTTTATCACAGCAAATTAGTAGTGACAGTACAAATACACGTAAAAATCCCCACATTATACAGGTGATTTTACCCTGAAATAGGTCATTTTACACACGTAACGTCAAAATACAGTAATGTACAGTGTATTCCAACTGTATTAAGATGTATCGTAGCGCAAATTTGACTAAAAAGTTGATATCAAACAAACGTTTTATTGAGTAGTAATGAAATCAAAATTGAAATATTGTTAACATTTCTCAACACACAACCAATTAACAGTGATCGCTGAAGTCCACAACCAAATAGCAAATGATGTTACGACAACCATCAGGTAAACTGTCAGAAATTATGTAAAATTACGGTTGTACAAGTAGTTTTTGCACCGCAATTGTCGGTATATTTTACAACATATACCACTATTACCAAGTCTGATGTATTTTTACCAAGTCTGATGTATTTTTACCGTGTTTCGTGTATGTTTATCGAGTTTCATGTATTTTTGTCAATAAGCAGCGATGAAATCAAAGACATTCAAAATCCGCTAAAGAGTACATTCTTACATAATAATATTATGTAATAAAATTGAGCTGAAAGTAACGAAGCAAGCATGTAACTTTTATTCACATTATTATGTAATTTACTTTTAGGCAAAAAATATAGGTAAAATTACAGCAGTTAAAGTATTTGCTTTTACCTTAAAACGTTAGGAATATGTACCAATATTCACAAAGCACATTATTATGTAATATTTCAAAATTGAACGGAATATAACATAACCATCATGTCATTTTTAGATTTACGTCTAGCAACGTTAGTTTGTAAATTTACTTAATGGAATTTCTCGTAATCGGTAAATTTACTATTTCTTATTTTATTTTATTATTCGATATAGCAACAAAACATTCCTTATAATTATCTTCTTATAGTATTCATTTTAATTTGAAAACCATAATATGGTCAATCACATTTTGTAAATATTTGTATATTGCATGTCATGTATATCTTGTTTCCATTATTTATAAAATCTATAAAGTCTATTAATATTTATCGTGCGTTAATCAGTCTGTACGTTTTTTCTTAAATGTATTCGAAAAATGTTTTGACTTAGTGGCCGTTGCATCATCTCGGTTTCAAGTTCGCTTGAAGACGATTAATTAAACCGATTGGCCAATGTAAGTTGGAACGGGCTGTCTGTAAAGCAGGGTTTTAATGCCTGCAAATAGATAGTACCGCGAGCTCGCATCTGAAAGCCTGGAACCATGCTCCCGTCCTCCAATTTACTTTTAGGCAAAAAATATAGGTAAAATTACAGCAGTTAAAGTATTTGCTTTTACCTTAAAACGTTAGGAATATGTACCAATATTCACAAAGCACATTATTATGTAATATTTCAAAATTGAACGGAATATAACATAACCATCATGTCATTTTTAGATTTACGTCTAGCAACGTTAGTTTGTAAATTTACTTAATGGAATTTCTCGTAATCGGTAAATTTACTATTTCTTATTTTATTTTATTATTCGATATAGCAACAAAACATTCCTTATAATTATCTTCTTATAGTATTCATTTTAATTTGAAAACCATAATATGGTCAATCACATTTTGTAAATATTTGTATATTGCATGTCATGTATATCTTGTTTCCATTATTTATAAAATCTATAAAGTCTATTAATATTTATCGTGCGTTAATCAGTCTGTACGTTTTTTCTTAAATGTATTCGAAAAATGTTTTGACTTAGTGGCCGTTGCATCATCTCGGTTTCAAGTTCGCTTGAAGACGATTAATTAAACCGATTGGCCAATGTAAGTTGGAACGGGCTGTCTGTAAAGCAGGGTTTTAATGCCTGCAAATAGATAGTACCGCGAGCTCGCATCTGAAAGCCTGGAACCATGCTCCCGTCCTCCAAACAGGGTTATTGATATTCAATATATACTGAAGTAATGTTAACACTGGTTGATAAATCTCAGCAAAAGTTGCCCGAATCCTGTATGTAAAATTACCAAAATTTAGTATTTTTAACGAAAGTGTAAATTAACAGTGTGATGTACTTTTACAAGAAATGCAAATTAACATTGTGGTGTATTTTTACAAAAGAAATGTAAATTAACATTGTGGTGTATTTTTACAAGAAATGTAAATTAACTTATATGTAATTCTACAGTAAAATGTTAAATAACCAACGGTGTAATTTTACGTATGATTTAGGGGCAACTTTTGCTGCCCGTAGTTTTTGGGTAAAATAGCCAGAATATTTCTTACAGTGTATGTAATCAAACTGAAAATATGTTGATATGCATACTACTGAAACTAAATTGTCATTGTCTCAACAAGACATGCAATATTTAATTTACTGTACCATAGAATACACCGGTCGATTTAATTGTAGATATTTAAACATTCGGTGTTTATGTACTATTAGTTTCTTGGGAGTTCAAAATCAGTGTGTGAGCGATCCTACCAGAGCGTTTCCTTTTGTCAATAGCGCCATATTATCATATTATTCAAAATTTAAAGGATTTCATAAAGAAAAGAAAATATTTGCCAAAATTATAGATAATTGACATTTTGACAAAAAAGGTCATACTAATCACCGACCATAAGAGCCCAAATTCTTGCAAAAAAAAGTACCGACAAAGAAAATATATTTAAAAACAAATACATGAAATGGCCGGTGACTATTCGGATTTCGTGTTTTTGAGACTTGCAGTGCGAGCGTATTATGGTCCGTTGTTTCGTCTTCAGGGTTTCTGTTTGTTAATGTGTGGTACTTACTATTATAGGTCTCCATTATTATTAGTGAAAATAAAATTACTATTTGCGTAATGGTGAACGCCATTAGAATATTATTTGTGTCGTTTGAACCGGAGACGTTAAACACCTCCACTCCTCACTTTTGACTGTCATAATTACATAAATTGAATTTTTCATTGTTTTAGACGCTTCATCAATTCTAACTTCCTGGTTGGTACATTTCTTTACCTCCACCTGACTTCACAAAAATGCTTGGAATTTTTTCGTGAATAATTAATAAAATTGATAAATGGGAGCATTGATACTCTATTGTTCAGTTTTTGAAACCTTTTATTGACAAATTCATTACTTTGTCTTATATTTGAGATGCCTTTTGATATTCGACCAACGCATTGTGTTTAAAGATTGAAACACATACTGTTAATTATCATTATCTTCGGACCTATTAGACTACTTAATTTTAGATGAAGTCAGTAAGATACAGGAGACAAAAGAATACGCATCACCGGTCATATTATAGTTTACCGTCTCTAAAGGGACATTATCGAAGAGCTAAATCCGCCTATTGCGGGTCCTTCTTTAGACCTAAAATGTTGCATGCAAATTATTGATTAAATATTTATTAACTTGCCAAGACCATAATCAACTCTGAATGCCATCAGATGTTCTAGATTTTCAAACGGGTTTAAATACCATTTGCGGTTCATGATTTAATTTAATACATGTTAGATGAAAGAAAATCTCTTCACACAAATTTAACACAATACTGCTTTTGAAGTGCAGAGTTTATATAACTACAACACACGATACTACTGTTTCGTAAAATGGAAAGTTCACACAGCTATAACATATGATACTGCTCCTTAGTGAAATGGAAAGTTTACATAGCTATAACACGCAATACTTCTTCTTTGTTAATTCGAAGTTTGCTTAGGTAGAATACTTGGTATTACTCCTTAGTTACGTGGGAATTTTACATAACTAGAACGCCCGACAGTACTTCTAAGTTATATATACAATGTTTGCAACCCTTGCATGATTTTGGGCCTATTTTTGTTTTGTTATTTTAGTTAAGGAAATGTTTATGTTCCTGAAATTACCATCTTTACCCTTAATTGAACAATAATATATTGTTTACTTTTTTGCATGAACGGTGGATGACCCCAGAAAACAGTTTATTAATAAACAGTTTGAATACGGTTTTGTCTATATTTTTAAGTGATTTTTCTGTGCACCACCAGCTCCACCCATTGCACTGGATGGGATGCTATTGAAGTAGTATGTTTTAGAACAATAGAAAGTATTTTATTGACGTTCGGACTGAACAATGCGCCATCTATTTAACACGACTTATAACAATAAATAAAGACGACTATTGAAGAACAAAACGATAAACGGAATGAACTCTATAGATCGATACAATTAACAGTTTTAACTAATTGCTTCATCTTTAAGGACGAAAACCGGTACAACATAACTATTGATCATGACGATGGTGTGGGGATCATGATAAAGACTAAAAATTCCATTGGATTGTCCTACTTATCTTGTAATGAGATGTGGGCATGGACACTCTAGTAGATGGCTCTTTCTGAAAATTATGATTCTTTCACTTAGGGAAGGACCCTTTTATTTCTGCCTTTTGGCATAACAAGGAACGAAAGCCGTCCTTGGGTCACACTGTTGGTTGCTCGGAAAGTGCAACGGCGATGTATGGTAGCGAACTTTTTTCTTCTTGGCGAAATAAAATTCCATTCACTCACAGTTACAAAAACTAACTTATGCAACCACGCCTGCTATTATCAATTTAAGGGATATTTCGTAAAGATGCTTCAAGTTAGAGCTAAATCGGTTAACAAGAACCGTTGGCATGATAATAAACAATGTATGCCACATCTTGTCAAAACTTTAAACAGTGATGTCTTCACTCAGAGTAAAGTAATTTGAATGAAATTTTTAATATATCCATTTTGCATTATCTATTTGTGACTAATAATAGCAAGAACGGTCATTTCCTTATCTAAATCATACGTAATGCATTTTCAAGTACGAAATGTCAACATTTCAGCTTTCCATAATTTTGACAATTCTTCAAGCAACTCGTATTCCATAGTCTTGTGTCACGTGTTATCATTGAATCTAATTAGGGCATCTCGTTGTGAAAGATTTGTTATTATTTCTTTATGCGACAAAGTGTAATTGTTCGAAACGTTGAATTTAGTTTTACTTTATAAATGCATTGTGTACGAGCTAAATCTGCCTATCGCATGTTTTTGTTTTGGCATCAAATATTATATAAACTATTATTTAAACATTCATAAGCCAAATCAACTCCATAGTCAGTCGCCGTTTTAATGGTCAATATGGGCCTAGGCTCGAATAACAAGTAACGTTGTTACGATAATAAACAATCTATGCGACATCTTGATAGCTGTGTTCAGAATAAAGTAATTTGAACTGTTATAACAAGAACAGACAGCTCTGTATCTAAATCTTACTTAATGCATCTTTAATCGATATAATCATAATAATCGATATTATTATCCTTACATTAAACTGCTGTGTGGATGTGGTATAGCCTGCTATTACATATATAACCAGGTCAGTAACCCATGTTGATATAATTGTTCTGTATACTACCGCGCTACTATTTTCTATTAAATATTTCATGAATCTGTGATTAGATTAATTGGGTTAAATAATAAGTTAGGGGATGGGTAGGCTTTGAGTCGGTTATATAAACGTAGGGATTGGAATCTGCTTACCAACCTAATGGTTCGTTAAGTGATTGTATTTGTTTTGAAGGCCAAAAGGTGCAATTAAACGGACATTGCAAGAGTTAAGACCTGCCTACTGCGGGTCTTTCCTAGTGCCTTAAATGTTATATAAATTATATAATTAGATATTAATTATCTTACCAAGACCGTAATCAACACTCAATGCCATCGGATACTTTAAATTTCCAATGCATTTAAATACGATTTGTGGTTGATAATTCAACGTAAAAATGGATTAACGAGACTCATGAAGTCGCCGTGGTTCCGTGCAATTTAGAGGCCTAGAAAAACTTTTCTGTAATAATAATCATTTAATTTGACCGATCCACTCCTTTTATTTATACGTGCATACCATGGAGTTAAATTGCAATAGGGAAGATAACACCGTCAGACCACTAACGTACTATATAGTATTTTCTCATAAAATATTTAATGGGTTATCAAGTAATCAGTCACATTCATTGAATGATTAAAATCTCTGTCTCGGTTAATGCGTATGTAACAACAAATACAACACCTAAACATGTAATACAGATAAAACTTATACGGGTAGCTTCCACGAAGAGAGTCACGTTTTTCTATATAGAACATCTGATACCACAACACACTTTCATCTGTAAGGTTAGGTCCTGTAAAATGCCAAGCTCCTAACTTTGGCTATTGCATGGTTTATTGTATATGATTCAAGGCTAGGGACTGGTCACCACACCCTACTCTTGTCGTTGTTATTCTTGGGGCCATGTTTCCAGAAGAATTCAAGAACGATCGACGTGCAACTTGGCATGGTTGTGCCTTGGACAATTGCTCATCGATTGAGGGATTTCGTCGTTAGCCTAGACGTCACAATTCCAAGATGGCGGCGATTAAATATAAGATTTTATTATATAAGGTGCCGTCGTGTTTTTTATAGCCGACCGGGGACCAATTCAAACCACGACACCAGTCGTTCAGTAGCTCAGAAAGTTCATGATTTGGAACTTTTATTAGCAGCTAAATTCAATTTTCGATTGGAGGAAAAAACCTGTTCCCAAAACTAAAATGAAATAAAGCGGTAATTGAACCACACGCAGAAACAGACAAAGTTTGCCATCTCTTGCAAATAGAATAATTACGAACCAATTTGGAAATTCATAAAAAGCCCCTAAAATAATTAATAGAATGAAAGAATTTATCAATATTGATATTAACCACGAGAAGAGCAGATGAAAGACATTTATTCATTAAAATATTCGATAATCATTTTATTCAAACACGCGTCAGGATATTCTTCAAATACACTTTCACGTGTTACATTTACTTTATTTGTCTCGCTGTTTTTCTTTTAGAATGATGACATTTCCGTGTATTTTATCTCATAAGCAGTCTCCTTAAAATTTATTAAGTTTTGCTTTTCATATTTCACCCTGGGGCTAAAACGGGATTCAGTTAAACAATTATTTCATCCTTTATATCAAAGGTTTCAGATTCATGACATAATCATCGTTAACCGAGATTCTAAAGAAGAATATTCTAGAAAAACGATTAATTTCCAAACCATGCTCGATCAATTTTATTGAAAATATATACAAATGTATCTCGTTTAGTTTTACTATCATACCATGACTTCGCTGAGTGAAGACAAGTTAAATATCGTTACGAAATTGAAGGTCTTTTTTAATAAGAATTAATATTAAAAGAAGCTATGTCTCTTTAAACAAAAATCTCGCTGCACGGAACATTAACGTTACAATGGCGCCTTTCAGAGACATTATAGATCATATTTTAATATTACCGACAAAACAATGCGTAAAAATTCAATATTGGTGAACAAAATATTTCTGTACAATCCAAATTCATTGCATAGTTTATATTTCATCTTTTACCTGGTCGAATCTATATTGTAAACTTTTCATGTTAAAAGAAATGGAATTATGTACTAAGAGTTTTGGTATGTGTGTGCATAGCATGTTGGCCTTTGGGCTACAGGTGGGGTGGGGGCGGTATATACCAAAGAAATATACCTCAGAAAGTTACCATGACCATTTGGATACCCGCTGACCCAATTTCTTGCTAAGATACCAGTAAAAGATGGTGCTAGTTATTCTAAGCAGACACAAGGCAAAGATAACAACAGATTTTGATTGATTAGTGTAATTATGGACAACGTTTGATAGGCAAACAATTTCAAACATATCAGATGATGTAATTAGAAATTGAGCCAAAATAATTACGTGACGATTTAATTAAGTTTGTTAAGTTTCTTCACTTTATGAAGTGATAGTGTCTATATTTAAAATTTTAGTTCCACATATAAGGTATAGCTGATAAAGTTTTCCACTTCAAAACCATAGGTTCCTGCTGTCTCGGGGTGCGTTACGATAGGGTCGTCCCTGTTGTACCCACGATCTGGTACTTCGAGATACGTTCGGATACGTTTCGATACGATCAACATTAGAGACTTTTGGCAAGTGGAATTTTTCGCATCCGTATCACGTATCCGTATCGCCACGTGATACGTTGCGTCAATGTAGTTTTAGAGTTTTGGCAGACTTTCGCGTCGTGTACATATGGGTAACTGAGCTGAGCTTAGTTCTAATACAGCATGGCAGTTGTCTACCAAGACTAACACCAGTACTAGTCAAGTGCCTAGCCTAAAAATTCCTGAGTGGAATATAAAGTCACTCGACAGTGGCTGAGCTATTCAAAAAGAAATTTAGTGTCGAATCTTTTTTGGGTTTCACTAATGTATCATTTCAGAAAGTATAATATACCCCTTTTAAATGCAGATTTGCAAGGCCCCACCTCCCTAAATTTAGCACGTAGATCAACCAGCATGCAGATTGACAGACAGTCAGACGAGAAAATATGAAAATTCTGCGAAAATCTCATCAAAAGTAATCATTAAATTCCTGTCTTTATCATGATTAAAATCTGATCAAATATACACCTTCGTGTTCTAGGGTACACGTAGATTCATAAAAACACCATGACACAACATTTCAATGTCTAAAAGTAGCAAAAAGTACGGTAAAAAGACGACGATGTTATACGGACCTTTTTAGTATGAAAGCTGTTCTATACGTGCTGTCGTATTCGTGTACAGTATCACGTATGAGAAATACACAAACATTGTTGACGTCACACACAAAATCGATACAGATGCGCGATACGGACCAGAAATTTACGCTTGCCAAAAGTCTCTATTATTGCTCCGGCTAACCTCTATCAGACCTGATAATTATTCCCACGATTTCAATAGCATAAACGAAAATTGAATCGTATACTCAAATTTTGCCCCATCACTATTTAGCTTCTTTAATTAAGATTAGCCAACAATACGAAGATATAATGATGTGACGTTTTTCAATAAAAAGATTAACAGACCGTCACACTTTAATGGCACGGTCTGTGAATCAATTTCTATTTGGGTTTTATTCATACTAGGTGTGGTCGGGTTTATTATTGTTTATATTACGACTTTCTTCAAACAGATGCGTTTTAACTTTCACAGATCAATGTTTTCTAGGTGTAAAATGTTTAGTTAAACCAGTCAGTGTCTGGTATCTTTATACAACCATTTATTTTAGCTTTTATCTTTACTGATTTCTCATCTAACTATATCAACAAATGCAAAGTATGGTCTTTAGGTGATCGTGTGAAAAATTCCTCAAGGTTTTGCGACCAGTTAATCATTAATGCTAGGTTCCAACTATCACAGTTCGTGCTACTTTTGAAATAATGGGTTTAATTATTGAGTAATCGTTTGTGATCCAATCCGGTCTTATCATATATTGTGATCTGTCGTAGCAATGGTGTTGCTCGTATCGAAACGTATCCGAACGTATCTGTACGTACCAGATCGTGAACTCAATACGGACAATCCTATCGTAACGCATCACACAGCAGTGGGAACCTAGAATCACCAAAAGACGCAAATGAAATGAAATGGGGTTTAACGTCCTACTCTTCCGCACCTGACCTGGGCTAATGGAAGACGGGCATACGCCATACATGTGCTATGAGGGAAATTTTGCCCGGGCAGCGGCGCTACGGCCTACTCTTTTATCGAATTCCAACTGTCAAGGGATCTTTTACGTGCACTCTAATGTGTACACGGGACCTCGGTTTTTCGTCCCATCCGAACGACTAGGCAGCTGTCCTTGTCAGGCCCTCCTTCTGCATCACTGACAAGGTGAACCACGCCGGAAAATCGAGATGAACTTTCTCGGCCAATGCAGGGATCGAACACCCGACCTCCAGGCTAGCGAGCCAGCGCCTTGCCCACTTAGCCACCGTGATTCCCCCAAAAGACGCAATGGAGTGGACACGAGTATTATTCTGTGACTGCTGGGCTGAATAAAAATATTTAGTGCTTCGATTGAATGCCCATAGTTACTCAAATTATTTTTGGCAGGACTTTTGTAGGATTCCCTGATATTTTCAGTGGTAACCAGGGGCTTTATTGTTTTACTGGTGTAATGACAGAAACTTAAATGACCCAAACACGACCACCGATGGTCTCACGGGAAATCATACCCCGAATGAGAGACTACTATGTGGCATTAGTGAGACCACTTTCACATTTGCAGGGCCGTACCTAGCAGGAGTGCAGAGGGTACATTGTACCCCAAGAAAAATAAGGCGACACGAGAAATGCCCCCCCCCCCCTATCTAAAAAATATAATTTGACAATCTTTCAATTATAAAATAATACATTTGATTATGATCACACAGTGATGCTCTTAATTCACTGATCAGTCCGTCGGTTTTAAGAGCGCAAAAACGCCAATGGGTTCGTTTGCCCTGATCCAAACGTTCTTATATCAGTTACGTGGAGGCTATGGCGCCCCACCACTCTGCTGCACCACCACTTTTAAAATCCTACATACGGCCCTGTACACTTGTATCTAGAAAATGCTTATTTATAATAGGTCTTTCACTTCATTACATAAATAAATATGTATATCGTACCCGATAGCCTGAAATGGTCCAAATCAATAAAAAAAAAACAATAACGCGTCATAATAACTTATCAGCTTATTAAAATGCGTTGGAAAAAAAAGTAAACAAACAAAAAGTTACAGACGGGGCGGGAGAGAATTTCTTGCAATTCACGATGAATGCTAATCATGCACAAAGGGTACAATGAATGCCTTCGTTTGCATAATATTGACAATCTGAATTATTAACTACCTGCCAATGTATACTAATATCGTTTTGTTAACACCCTACGTTGCTGAAGTCCTGTAAAATGATATTTCTTTTTTTGTGATTATATTGCTTTATGTTGCTATTAATTGATTTTTTAAAATTAAATTTAAAGGAGGTAAATCGCAAATATTTGGGGCATAGAAATGAAAACAAATGGGTCGCAAAGCATATAATAATGATTGTATTATGATAGTAGAAAAACTGATTTACATTCAATCGCTTCCGTTTTTACTCTTATTTCAAATCAGTTATGTTCGGCGAAATACCCCAGAAATCTCAATCAAATGACAATCTCTAGTTTCTGGTTATTAACATCTACACTGATAGTATTTATTGCGTATGCTTTCCCGATAAGAGTATGCCGTCATCGTTTAACATGTCTTGTAGAATATATCTGGCCTGGTTCTTCGAGTTCTTTGCTACAAATGACAGTGAAACGCATTATTGAACACGATTCGTGTACCAATGGTAAAATGTTCATTTTGTCTTAAATATTGGATATCAAAAGCCCATCCTTTACCGGTAAGATCACAAAATCAATGTTGATTTAAATAAACAAATAAATCGTGTTTTTAATGTCAGCTTCTTTAAGTTATGCCAGATACTGGCATACTGATCCTTTTCTATACTAGAAACATAATGTAACAAAGATTATTTGATTGTTTACCAAGTCCAAACAAATTCGTCATTAAGTCACACGTAGCCAGGAGCACCATGCACGAAGCAGGGCATACTTATTTTTTTTCAGAACTCCAGATACCACTTCTCGTCGTTCTACTAATTCTAGACGTCCACATATATTACATTTGTAACCTTTCCTATCTTTAACCACACCAGCTCCAGAATCATCGCCGATTAGAATTAATTCATCGTCGAATCATTGCAAGTATGAGATGTTTGTACGAAAATGACGCATTTGAGAGAGGGTCTTCAGATAAACATAATGGGGATATGGAATGAAGTGAAAATTGCTGCCCGTCGTTCTGGAAAGAGTAAGTATCACCTACTTGTGCTCGACCTGAAGTGCCTAGGTCCCACTTGGCATTTACCTGGAACTATCAATGCTTGCATTTCCGCCGAGGTATTGGGAGCATTGTGAGCCATCGGTGGAAAATTCGATTATTTACCCCTCACCGATGATTTTTTCACAGTGGTACCTTGGCATAATTGTGCCTTGATTGTAGTTTTGAAGTGGTATCAACTGTTCTAGATTCGTGCTATATTTGAAGTGATATCAACTGTTCTAGAATATGTAAACATACCCCACCTCGTGCATGGACCTAAAATGCTATATGGGTTGTTTTGCTTTAGCTTTCCACGCCTGGAATACAAGGGCATTCTTGATGAAATATATGTTAATAATAATTATGGTTACGTGCAGCTCTAGCTATTATGATAATAATATGTCATGGTTTACGACATTTGAGCAGAACTGCTAACTAGCACCACACTTTCATGTTCTTTATGTAATATGTGTTACTCTGATATGAAGTATACGACCTAATTAAATAACACGTATTGTATTATGGAAACGTGCTAAGATTTTAATAATCTTAGATATTGATTGTATAATTCATCGATTAGTTGTATTGTTTCTTATCTCTGTCAATGTAATATGATGTTATGTATCCTGTACATCGCTTTCATTTTGGAAACCTTACTGAACTTCAATGAAAAATGGGGTTTAACGTCATACTTTTTTGTACCGACTGGGCTAATACAGAGAAGGGTGTCATTACTTATAAAAGTACAGATATAATGTGAAAAGAACACATTGATTGGCATGTCTCTTTGCTCTGAAGATAAAAATCCCGGGGGTTTAGTTTGTTATCACTTATTAAACACTACAGAACATAGAGCAACTGAGGGGTCTTTTTAAAAGTTCTTTTATTTTTCTTCATCCACTCACTCATCATTTCCACTGCCAAAACAGAAGATCATGTGATCGCAGATACACAAAACATGAAATGAAAGAAAATGAATACAAAATCCACAAGGACCTTCTTAACAATATGCATTGCACTGTGGAGCTTACCTACACAACAAGGAATACAAATGTAAATTGTCGATAAAATTAAACATCTATGTATTGTTTATTATGGTATTTTTAAATTAATGTACACAAACAGCAAGTCAGAACATAATGGAACACCACCTTACTGCACAGCGCGCCCATCCGTTAAGACGACCCAAAGCCCCACCCTGTAAAAGAAAACAATTGAATTCTTTATAATTTAACAATATACCAGATGTAAAGTATTGACATCCAATACATCCTCTCAATGTTGGGAAATTCAGCTTACAATGTGTATAATTGTACGTACTTCCAATGTATTTACGCATTGACCGTAGTGCAACTACAGAAGTTACAGGTATGTTAGTGACGAGAGCTGGCCCATAAATTAGCGGGGGTTCAAAAGTGGTACTTTGGTTTTGCATTGCGTCGAATGGGAAGGGCACCAAAGGCGCCCATTGAGGCAACCGATTCGTACAACATTGGGTGCCCGATTTGCTCCAGGAGAGGTGACTGCCTCCCTTGTTCCCCGCTAGCTACGGGCCTGGGAGGGACAACTTATTTGAAGGAAGAATACATAACATAGAAATACGGTAGTCCAAACGAGATATAAAAAGAGTATCCACACAGGCATTTCACAGGTCTCATTGTCAATAATGTTTCTTATTCGGCCAATTTTATACAGTTGGACTCTTTTGATTTACAGATAGACACTATATTCTTTACAAAGTTAGATTTACTGTCACAATAAACACCATTTCTAATATTCTTTGGGGAGACACTTCACAACAGCCAACTTGAATTTTATCGATGGACAATTTTTCTAATGATAAGCACTTCGGTTTTATCGTCATTCAGTTTCAAGAATTTAGTTGTCGTCCACTCTTTATTGACAAAACACAGTTTTGAAAAGTAAATATAGATGTGTATCGTCGCCATAAAAGTGAAATACCAGATTGTGTAATGAAGGCTGTAAACAGAAATGGGCCTAATACCGATCCTTGTGACACTACAAACTGTGGATTAACTCGATTCGATAAGGATGGTGGATAATAACTGGCGGTTTTCTGTTATTCGGGCATGGCGAGAACCAAATTAATGCACATTCTTGAATTTGAATCATTTTCGGCAACACATTCTGATCATTGGTGTCAAACGCATCACTAAGGGCTAAAAGAATCAATATCAGTCCGCATGCGATGAGTACTGGTATGCCAGATAAAAATCATAGCTGTTGATATAAGTTCTAGTCGAAATGGGGTGGGATTTTTATTTTATGGAAGAATCTATTTTGACTGTGGAGAGGGTATATACAGAGGAAATGAAATGAAATGGGGTTTAACGTCCTACTATTTTGCTCCTAAACTGGGCTAATGAAGACTGACATACGTGCTATGAGGGGAACTTGGTACGGACAGCTGCGCTACTGCCTACTCTTATATAAAATTCCAACTGCCAAGGGATCTTTTACATGCACGCCAATGTGTACACGGGACCTAGGCTTTTCGTCCCATCCGAACGACTAAACAGCTGTCCTTGTCAGGCCCTCCGCTCTGCATCACTGACAAGAGGAAACCACACCGGAAAATCTGGATTAACTTTCTCGGCCAATGCAGTGATCGAACACCCGACCTCTAGGCTAGCGAGCCAGCGTCTTACCCACTGTGATCCCCTATATAGGTAGGGGTTTGGGTTTTTTCTTTGAACCTGTATCATTTTTTCCCCATAAGAAAACATGATATAAGGTTTTTCTTACTGGAATTCTTGGTTATTCTCATTTTTCGTACATGCAAACATAGACGTTTTATAAGCAAGATAAAGTCCTTGACATCGGTTATGCTGGGAAAGGCAGAATTCGTGAGTTATTTTACGTGTAATTCCAGTGAGTACTTGTGGGACCTTCGGTTTTTGACAAGGGCGAACAACGCAGGAAAAAGAACCCACAACTACATGTTGAAGGTAAAATCCACGTTGGGCTACAAAGTAATTAGATTGATTTGTTTGTATTGTATTTGCGGACTTTTAAGTTCAATTGCTCTCCATGTCGATGGTATAGTACATTATTATATAATATTCTGTCAAATCAATATATTTGAAGTTTTAAAAATAGATACTGTAACTATTTTAAGAATGAGTTATGTCTAATGTAAATAATAAACGGCTGTTTAGATCACAAAATATTTTTAAAAGGTGTGTTTTAAACCATTGATTTATCGGTAAACCATTGCAGAAAAATATTCTAATGATGTTCACACAAAGGATACAAGAAACATCAATATATGCATTTAAATTGTTGAGGAACCTTACTTCTTTGATAGCACATTCGAATACGTTATTTGATATGTGGAGATTAGATTCAGCTTTGCCTTGGGCTAATATAAAAATTTTAGATGCAATAAGACTTCCTGAAGATATTTCTTCTTTAGAATATCCATGTAAGAAGATTCCATGGAATAAATCAAAGAAATTGGGTTTAACGTCTTATACTTTACTGCACCAAGTTGCGTAATGAAGACGGAGATCTCATAGCTATGTACGCCGCAAAGAAATTTTACTTTACAACCGGTCATCTGAAATATCACCCGATCCGATAATTATTTGTTAGCGTCAAGATGGGAATACTAATAACGAAACAATTCGGCCAATAACGAGGTAAACGACAAACGTTTTTTAACGTTCGGTAAATTTATGAGCTCCATCATGGTGACATAAATGCCAACGTGGGGCTTTTGTTATAGATTCAGCTCCCAAGACCCAAACCCTAGCCCTAGTGAAATATAGGTCCATCACGCACAAAGAAGCTTTAAATCCAGGAGCAGTCGAGCAACAAATAGAAAACAACATATTTAATTATATTATGTATAACCGAGCCTAAAACATACAATAAGATACGCATATTCTGGAAAGTGGGCCTTTATATCCATAATGATGGAGGTTAAAAATTTACCGTGCGGTCAAAACGGTTTGCCGTTTAGCTCCTTATAGGCCCTTTAATTTCGTTAATATTTCCTCAGACGGAACATTAGAACGGGGGGGCCATTGCCTGACTTCTGCTGAAGTTAGACGGAAGGGAAGTCGTTATAATCTTAATTATAGAAAGGGAATAGACTAATAAAGACGGTTTAATTATATAATATTCCGTTAAAAATACTTTAGCCAATTTATTAGACCTATTGGAAGTTGATCAGAAATCCAATTCATCCTGCTTACGGTCTGAAAAGGTGACAGACTTTTCTTCCGCGGTCTACAGACAGGTATAGATTTTAGAATAAGACAATCGCACAGGTAAATAGAGTATGTAACTAATCAATAGTATACCTGTATAATATATATATACAGATCAGCTTATCTTCACCGTGTCTACATGTAGCTTGGTTTTCACTCTGCCTGACGAGAGAAACAGCGAGAAACAGATAGTTTGTTTGACTTCAGATTATCAACTTAGAGCGTTTAGTTTAATATTATACTATACAAAAAATACTTTAACTGCTGCTATGTATTAAGTGGGCATTCGCATTTCTTTTGGAAGCTTTTAAAGCGTATGGTAGTACTCTCATATCTAGTACAGTAATTAAAAGTTCAGAGTTCATTTGCATTAATTAAAGATGCTTTCAACTACATCGACAGATTACATATTTTTCGTCCAACTTAACCAAGAAATTTGCATCATCCATGATGGCGTAAACAAAGACAATGTATAATGGAAATGTTATAACTGGTTTATTTAAGATAGATGGTGAGTTTATTTTAATTATTCAATTCATGATGTAAAAAACCATGCCCATGTTTTTAAATACCGATTTGTATGTTAAATCTTGTCAACCAGTGAATCCACAAACCTAATATAGTTTGAATTGTTGAATATGTCACATTACCGGTTATGTATTTTATATAGATTTGTAACTATGTTAAAATGGCGTTCAAAGTTTCGTCAGTTTAATAGCTCTCGCTATCCGCTGTTTTTAGATTTGCAATGATGTGAAAATGAAATTATAAAATGATCATATTATATATGGAATCTGGCGCAAGCTGTCATATTATGCATATAGGTTATTTTGACTATGCGCGCGACAAGTTATAGGGTTAATTGGCGGATCGGTAGAATTATCCAAGCTAATTTGCGTTGATAATCCATTTTCTTGATATCTTGGTACTTCATTGTCAGCGAATTGACAATTGTGAAGCGTCTTGCGCTCAGGTAGAGTTTGCTAATATACCTTTCCGGAACACTTGATATTACTTTGCTTTTACCGGAATAAAGGTCCTATCATTATGCTGATGTTCTTTTATCTGTAGAGTACAAAGGACGCTTCATAACACAAAATGCACTCCTCATAACACAAAATGCACACTTTGTATACAAATGCACGCCTCATAATACAAAATGCACAGTTCATAATGTATCAATATGGTAATTATATGTATCTGCTGGTTAGAATATGAATTATATGAATAAGAACACGCGCGCTGTTCAATAATTTAATTTTAAACTGGATAATCGACACGTTTATTATCGTAGCAATGTTACTAACTGGCAATGGAGATTATTGGACAGACATTTTCAATATATTCGTTTTTCATTATCTAATTTTAAACCTGTATACGAAGAACGGTCAGTTCTTTATCTGAATTTTAATCGTTTGATAATTATTGAAACAAATACATGTATTTGAATTATTCATTAAACATATACATGATGATACCTAAAGGCCTGATATGTTATCTAAATTATTAATTAGACATTAATTAACTTATCCAGACCATAATCAACTCTCGATGTCATCGCTAGCCTGGGATATTAAATAGATTGGAACAGATCAACCATATTTTGATTTAAGCTAAAAAAAAATGGAAGGGCGAGACTTAACTTCGAACAACTAGTACCGTGGTTGAAATTATTGCACAAGGCTTGTCAAACCTTCAAAGCCTAATATCTTCGCTCACAATAGAGTAATTTGAATGAAATTTTCAAATCATACATTTTAATTAAATCAATTTTCGAACTATTATAGCAAGAATGGCTAGCTTTTTATCTAAATCCTACATAATGTATCTTTAATAATTTGTAATGTTACAATGGTAAAGCGTTTAATGCTTCGTATATTGACAAATCTAAAACTTACGAGCAGTGGTGACACATTGTATTTAATACAGTCAAATTGTTGTGGGACGGAGTGGCTCAGTGAGTAAGAAGCTGGTTCGCTATCCAGAAGATGTTGGGTTCGCGCCCGGTGTTGGCCGAGAAGGTTCCTCGGGATGTCCCGGCGCGACTTCCCTTTGTTAGTTAGTGGTGCAGGACTTACGACCTGACAAAGACGGTGTCTAGTTGTTTGCATTGAGCAAAAACCCCGAGGTCCCGTGTACTTACTAACATGCGCGTAAAAAAAACTTGTGGTGTTTTTTGATATTTGAAATGAAAGTAGGTCGTCACAATAAATCTAACTTAAACTAACAGCTTTATGTTCTACGAGTAAATTGCCGGCACGGTTTTTAAGGTTTGGCAATACCACCATTGGGCATTTACCTCCCAATCAAAGATAAGGTAATTAAACAATATAATATGTAGGGAGAAGAAAATACACAGCCCATTCTCCCTGTACCGGCCCTAATGTCACACTTTGTTTACATGTTTTATGATTTCGGCACATTAATAATATATAAGAGTTCAATAGTTTATTTAGAGAAAGTCTGATTGTCGGAAGCTAAAACATACGCTGTCTACTTCATCAAATTATTACCTTTTCTTAAAAGTAGTCGTTAGTAGAATTTAATTACATCACAAGACTCACTTTCTATAGATAATAATCGGTGAATTTATTCGCGACTAACACGGAACATGTCTACATGTTCGCGTCTGGATGTTAACTAGGATATATTTTTGCATTAATCAATCAATCAATCAACGATGATGTTTTCTATTCAATTATCAATTATGTCTAGGTTTCGAACTTCTAATGATATCAAAATGAAGGCATGGATTGGCAGTAACTGTCCTTAACCTTATAAAGCTTGTCATCGGTCATAATATCAAAATTTTTATGCATTGATTGACAATCGTAAAAGTTGTAACATATCAGCACTTGTATAATATCGAAATATCATACATTGCTCAAACAGTTTTTTCTTCTTCTTGACAACTTGTATCGTCGTGATTCACAAAAGAACCGCGAATTAAACCGTTGCAAACTGCTTTGAATTGTTGACATATATTACTAATAAAAACAAATTTTGTATTGAGAAATGGATGTTTACGTGCCAACATTACGTGTACACATTATTACATTGTGTTTGACATTCGACAAGTAAAACGAAGCGATTAGAGTAACGATCTGTCATTTGCATTTTTTGCTAAATACGAAATTTCTCACGGCTTAAGTCACGCTGATATGTATACACAAATTGATTTTTTAACATTTAATTATGAAATGAAAATAACCACCAGCTTTGATTCAATCAGATTTCGCGTATGTTTATTATAGTATCAATTCTGTCGGCCATAACAAAATGGCGGCGTGCAAGCGAGCAGCATAGATCGATGAAATTTGAATTCAATAGATCTTTGCATATACTGGGTGGAAATAAACTATTTTTAGACCGACATTCCCATTACAGACCCGTCTTTTATAATAATGTAGTTGGCAAGGGATGCCCATAAACTAAAATGACGCAATGGGACTTTAAAAGTCGACAAACAAATTTCCGCATTGTCTGCCACAGTGAAAATTTAAGCGGATAATACTTGCGCCATTACGCAATGAAAAATCAGTTCCACAATTTATTTTGACTTAATTATATGTTACTAAATTCTAATACCCCATTCGTGTACATCAACCATATATCTACATTACATACATTTATCTTGAAAGATCAAACACGCTGCGGCAAAGTTGCTCTGGTGCAGAATTATTGACTGAATTCCAGGTTTCAGATGACCGAACAAGAAGGCACTACGTCTCCTATAAGTTCTTATCAACGCTCAATCACGTTACACATCTTTTATTTATTTCTAGGTTGTCACACATGATTTCCTATACAAAGTAAATCTCCAACCGTGACGGCATTCTCTCGATGTCGTACTAGATTGCTGTGTCAGAATTGAAGAAATTGTTTTTCGATATTCGTGATTTTTAATGCGTTTGACAAGCCTGATGTGTTTATTGTCCGTATTAACATCATTTTTTCTGAATCACTTAATCCAATTTTCTTTTAGACATGCTGATTTAAAAAACAAAGCAAAAAAACAATTTTCTTGACAATAAAATTCATCGACATTTATGTTTATCAACATAATAATTGATTAGCACTACAGGATACTGTGAACTTAAATGGGGCTTAATGTTCTACGTTTCTGCACAAACTGGGTTAACGAGGACCGGTACGCACCATGCAGTGTGCTATGAGGGACATTTTGTACGGACAGTGGCGTTTCCGTCTAGTTTTCGTCGAATGTCAACTAGCAAGGGTTCTTTTACGTGCACGCCATCATCTATACACATCCTCCTATTTTGGATCCATCCGAACGACTAGACGCTTTTCCATGCCAGACTCCACTTCCTACACTTCTGATACCTGGCTAGAAAATCCCAGTAATCTCACTAACCAGGAGATCCTCGTTTTCAATCCCGGAGTTGACCGGGAAAGTTTCTCGGGATTTGCGAGCCTGGTTTCTCCCGTGTCAGAAAAACTCTGAACGTTACACCCTATTTCATTCTTTTAATTTCCTTTATAATCAGAGGGGGAATCACGTGGTTAAGTGGGTAAGACACTGGCTCGCAAGCCTGGAGGTCGGGTGTTGATCCCTGCATTAGCCGAGAAAGTTTATCCAGATTTTCCGGCGTGGTTTCTCCTTGTCAGTGATGCAGGACGGAGGGCCTGACAAGGACATCTGTATAGTCTTTCGAGTGACGAAAAACCGAGGTCAAGTTTACACATTGGCGTGCACGTAAAAGATCCTTTGGCAGCTGGAATTCGATATAAAAGTAGGCCGTAGCACCGCTGCCCGGGCAAAATTTCCCTCATAGCACACTGTATGGCGTATTGCCCGTCTTCATTTTTAAATCTCGGATATTGTGCCTGTAGTTTGTTAAATAATTCATAATGTATATATGTTTTAACACTGTAACGTGTGTATCTAAAATCATTGTATAACGAATGTTGTTATAAAGGGGAATGATATACATACCTTTTTACAGCACCCAGTTTAGTGGTAAGAGCACTTAAAGAGAATGCGTAACATTATCAACAAACTTTGGGTGGTTTAGAACGACAACAAGGTGTAGTAGTGTGCATGGCTCAATCAATTCCGACAAAGTAGAGAGAATTATGGTTTAACTTCAAATCAACATAAACTACGGAATTTCGTTACTAGCATGTGGTTCAATTTTATTTCATTAATTCGCTTGCGCGTAAAGGTCTTTAGCGGTGAGAGGAAATCAGAGCGCCTCGAGCAAACCGACGAGGTTGGACAGGCGACCCTACTCACTGTCACGTACAGACGGGGCATCGAAACCACGTCACTCGACTCAATGCAATGACAATGACAGACCTTATGAAGCAACGCACACGTGTTAAACAAATAAAGGGGACAGCGGTGGCTTATCGGGTTTGGTGTTGGTTCATTAAACTGGAAGTTCCGAATTTGATCCCGATCTTAGCCGAGAAAATTCTTCGGGATTTTCGAGCCTTGTTTTAGTGGTACATGAAGAAGGGCTGGACAGGACAAATGCGTCCTGTTGTAAAAATGAAACAGTACACGCCAAGGTTCACCTATGTTTGACAGCTGGAATTCGACCAACAAAGGCGGCGAGTAGGCGAGGGCCAGTTATAACCATGTTTATTTTGTAAATAAGAATTGAGTATGCATGGACGAATCTTCACAAACCTACCATTGAATTCCAATTTCCATGGGGATTTCAACCTGACCTCGTTTCATCCGTTTCATCCGAATGACTACACACGTCCATTGTCTTTAAAGGTCATAACCCTGAAGAACAGAATACGGATAGGATCTCCGCCCACGCGATGTTTGTCTAGAATTGACTAAACCCATGACTACTGCTGCTCTTCGAGGGATGGTTCCTGGTAATAACGATGATGTTATTCACATTGACTCATAAGATAAATTATACATGAATCATTATCTTGTATTTACTAAGAAGGTTTGGTCTATGTTCAGTCTTTATAATCAATACCCCAGCTTATCTAAAGTACATTTTATATAAAAGTAAATCAATGCAAAACATGCCAAGTTTTCCACTGTTTGAGATGCAGTTATAAATATTGAGAGCTGTAGGAAAGGCAAATATTTCCTGCTCCGTGCACTACATCCACTATTGTTGAATGGGAGATAGTTAACACGATGTAATATTTCAGAAGCTTACGTTATCGTAACAACACATTTTTTTTAACTTGAAAGGCAAAACGGTGGCTTTGCCATACACTGTAAAATGTAGTCTTGCCATACACTGCAAAGTGTAATCTTGCCATACACTGCAAAAGGTAATCTTGCCATACAAAACACTACAAAAAGACATCTTACTATACACTAAAAGGAGAGAGAGAGAGAGAGAGAGAGAGAGAGAGAGAGAGAGAGAGAGCGAGAGAGGAAGGGAAAGAGACGGGTTTAACGTCCACTCGACACAAACTAGGTCATTTTGGGACTAACATATGGTTTCAATTTTATTTCAATAATTCGCTTGCGCGTAGGGGTCTTTAGCAGTGGGAGGAAACCGGAGTGCCCGGAGGAAACCAACGAGGTTGAGAAGGCGCCCCTATCTCCATACCACATACGCTCACACCAGGGATCGAAACCACAGCCGCAAGCTAGAGGTGACCGGCCAGCTAGAGGTCGAAGCGCGGCACTTTAGACCACTAGGCCATCCCAACCCCCGCTACAAAGAAGCAATCTTGCCAAACACTACTAAAAGCAGTCTTACCATACATACAAACATCGGTCTTGCCGTACACCGTGCTTTGTTGTGAAAATATCGTATATTGTTATAATAATAAAACAATAACACCCCTTACAATTGTTATCATAAATGGTAATTGTCAGGGTAGTTAACAAGAAGTACGTGGCTCTTGCCACGTTTAAGCCGTTAGGTCTGATTTAGAAAGGATATTAAATTCAGACCGTGAATATTTTAATAGTTCCTAATGTAACTATCATAGGTATTGTAGTTTCCTGTATGTAACTTTTGTAGTTTGCTGTATTCGATATATTAATATAGTAACAACATAAACGGTGTTCCAGAGTCAGTAAATTGGTGATTGAAATGATTGAAATTGGGTTGCCGAGACACAGACAATTTTTGATTTAACGGTCTAAATTACTACATAAAGGCCAATTTTCAATCCTATCTTGTTTGATTAATTTAAACATGTTCGTTAGCCCTCTGGTGCATTCTGGCGTTGAGACACAATGACACCCGGCCTATAGACAGCTATAAGGGCCGGATGTAAGATATAATATTTTAGAAGCCAAACTACGGCAGTGTCAAAGTAATGATTTACATATGAAAATCTAAGCATATCATATCTCTTGCTTTGCAGCTATTAATGTTGATAACTAAGTGATCCGATAGCATGGAAGTGAATATTCAAACAACACCCATAACAACAAGCGTTTAGTTCATGACTCGATAATAAATGTGGCATTTTTGATTCGAAGTGTTCACATTGACAATGATACTCAACAAACTCATATCAATTCGATTTCCTGTATAATATAATTCAATATTGTCCTTTCCGTTGGAGTAAATCGACACTTGTTGTGTGCTATTGTTGACTTTACAAATTATTTACCAGTTTGATTTAGATCAATATTAATCGGTATTAATCTATAACTAGTCTCTAAATAAACCAAGAAAATATTATAGTTCATACTTGCTAATTTGACTCGAGCTATCAAAGACTATGACTATGTATGGATGATTGCCCAAGGGTGTTAATTGTTCTTTGAAGCTGTTTTATCAGAACTTGAGAGAATTTTAATCCTTTGCAAAATAAAGTATTGTGGAATTGGAATCTCTAAAAAGAATATCAGTCCAAAAAGGCCCATTTCCGTTCGCTAAATCTTTTGATGGGCCTATTTTAGTCCGTTTGATTACATACGGAGGATTATCTACCGTTGAAATATATCTTAAATGCATATAAATCCGGCATTGGGTAAGATTAGATAAGAACTGACATTTAAAAACAAATAGATAATGAAAAGAGAATACATGTATGTTGAAAATTTCAGTCTGGAGCCAGCTATCAGGGCGACACAATAAGAATAGTTTAGCCTCGATTGTCATTACTACCGTTGTTACGATAATAAACAAAGTCTCGATTATCCATTTTACGGTAACCGCATCAGCTCAAATATTTTTTAAATTTACTTAATGTCGTCAGAGATATCCAATGGCACAATCTAATAGGCAGTTTTAGCTCTTGCATAATCTATGTTTAACTAAACAGTTTACGTACATTTTAGCATGTATACAGCGATGAAAATTTGATATTGCTCGAAATATTCTAGTGACGATTTGCGTCTTTAATTAGTGGGATCGTGAAGAGTAAATTTTTGGTCTTGGTCATCCCGGGAACACGTAAGATTCGAGTCAGTTGTCATGTTAAACTGACCTTAATAAAGAAGTTTAGGGATGGTGGGCAATGTCAGTAGCTATATTATGAAGAGCTTTATGAATTAAATCTTTCCATTTTATTTCCTGTTGACCCTATGACCGAACCAACTTGCGATGAGGCGTTTTATTTCTCTCTTGATGGTTGATTGTCACGCTACGACCGTTCCCATAATTCTTTCACATATCCAATTCCAATGGGACTTACAGTGATATATCCTCTGATAGCAATATACTATCCTTTTATTTACTGAACATTTCTCTCTAATTCATTGGAGTCAAAAATGAGGCTGGCCGGTCGGTATGTTATGGACGTTATATTAGGAAGATCGTTTGTTTACTTATATTTGAGGGGAGGAGAGAAGGGGGATGATGGCCGAATGGTTCGCACATGCGCGCAGCGCTCTGTATCATATGGTCTGTCAATAAATCAACTGGCGTGGTTCGATTTCCCGGTTGTACGTGACGAGGAGTAGGGTTGCCTGTAGAACCTCGAGAGTTTTCTCCGCCCCCCCCCCCCGGTTTCCTCCCACTGCGCCTATACGAATTATTGAAATAAAATTGTCCCCTAGTTTGTGTTGAGTGGAAGTTAAGCCCCATTTCTCTCTAAAAACCCGATCAAAGCCATCCTTCTGAACAGCAGTCGTTCTGAATATGTTAGATTTTATGGACACAGATCACTAAATATTTCTGCGCCGTCTCCCTTTCCCTTTTTCCCCCTTTTGCATGGTGATTTTTGTTTACTTTTTGGTGTAGAATCGAAGAAAAGGCTTTGAAAATCCATTTTCTGCTAGGTTTTGGTGAATATTTATGTTGCTCCATCTGTGGCAGAACGCGTTCTACCCAACGAATATTTGGGAAAAAGTTACAGCCGGTCTAAGAGACGAGAATTTACATTAAAGTCAATGGGGAAATAATTAGTGATCTGTGGCCTTATTTGTCGTATAAAAGCCATTTAATACAGAATGAAATAAAGATATAGGTATAATTTGATTGAATGAAATTGCCCCTTTAGTGTTAAACTCTAAACCAATCCTTATTTTGCTCTGGATGCAAAGTGTAAAGATGTGACGAAAATGAAAGTAAAATGTTACGAAAATGTAAGTAAAATGTTACGAAAATGTAAGTAAAATGTTACGAAAATATAAGTAAGATGTAACGAAAATGCAAGATGTGACGAAAATTCTGTAAAGAGAAATACTAATCATGCAGAAATCTAATACTAAATAACAACCATCAGATATTTTTATTATGTATTTGATTGTGACAGTGTTATACTATATCCTTGAAATTATCGTATATCAGTTTGATTCATCTAATGGTATTTGTTTTTTACACATATCATTGAAACATCTATATTATATAATTGTTACACGTTTATATCTGTCTCGGTTATCTAAGTAATAAAAACTCTTCAATGGTTTGTCTGAATTAGATGTCATTGTTTCTCTTAATGTTCATAGAAACGGGAGTAATTATTGTGTAGATGAGTATTTTTTCGTCTTATCTATATCTCATTGTAAAGATGAACAGATCAGATAAAAAAATCACAAAGCTCAAATATACCACGATACCGATCAACACAAGTCAAAGTTTAAACTCTATTCTAGGCACGGGCGTCGATCGGTGTGGGGCGATTGGGGGGGGGGGGGTGTTGGAAGGACAGAACCCAAATGATCCCCCTCCCACCCTCGCGACTCGCACACACGTTTACACATTTCTAATGACCCATATTACAAGAAAAAAAAGGTCCTAAATAAAAACCGGTACCCACGAAACATTGTAAGATATATAGAAGCTCGAATGAGTAGATTTTCTTACATGTTATAGCCCTGTTCCAAAGGTTTGATTTCGTTAATTGTATATTTTCTAACGTAAATTTGTGTCAAAAGTATGTCTTAACCGTATTTAAAAGCACACTAAGATTGAAAATATAAGATCACCCCGAGTTCAAATAATTGAATGGCATATATGTTTTTTAAAAAAGGTTTTTGTGTATTTAAATATTGATTGTAGTCAACTGGGTATTGACTAAAGGTATATCATATCTATAAATAAACAATAGTTGATTGACAGATAGTATAAGTTATAGTAGATGTATATTACACAATATGTGTGATAATACACTACAGATATAAGATAAACATCACAGTAAATTATGTCTATTTAATAGTATTGGCAAGATCTACATTATTATATCGTATATATTTCACATATCTTTGTAAAAGAAGCCCGAGCAACACTTTTCTTGTTGAAGGCCTTGAAGTACATTTTTCGGGTAATCTCCCTCCCCCTTAGTAAATATTCTAAAATACCGCTTATTTTTCTGACAAACAGTCGGAAGCAAAGAAAGATTATAACTCATAAATAAACTGAGCTGAATTTTAAGAGAGGTTAGGACGCAATGGGCTATGAAATCCGCTAGTACTGCACAGCAACTGTAGCATTGTTCTGTTTCTTCTTAACAGCTAGTCTGGGCGGGGTGCTTAACATGATAATGTAAACTAACTATAGATTAGTGTGTGGTATATTTCGATATGGGGGTGGGACCTTTTCTTCTGGTGTCAGTAGTCAAAATGTTTAAAGGACAATATTGGTGTAAGTCATTATCACATATGTGATAGAACTGGTTAAACACTTTCCAAATATAATTTTAACACAGAGATCGTTGCTACGATAGATGAGTAATAAATGTTTCAACAATCGGAAGTGACGAACGCAAAAGGAAAACACGAGTTATCCATCTATATAACTGACTGAAGTGACGAGTGATAACAGATACTAGATAAGAGAGCACGAAAGAAAAACAGAAAAATTCCATGCATTGCCATGTTTTATAAGGTATAGAAGGAATAAAAACAAGGGAATGTACGAACTTTTTCTATTTTTCTCCTGTTCTCTTATCTAATGACACTCAGTTACTTTATTGCATCGTCATATATCTTCTTGCAGTCCCATTTAACAACTTATGGTCTTCGAATGAATTATTAGTGAGCAGAAATTCGGCCGTGTATCTGTCATAACACGTCACTTCAGTCTGATATATATATAGGGATAACTCGTGTTTTCCTTTAGCTTTCGTCACTTTAGATTCATGAAACCTTTATTACGCATCTATCGTATCAATGATCTCTGTGTTAAAATTATATTTGGATGTGTTTAACCAGTTATATCTCGTATGTGATAATGACTGACACCAATATTGTCCTTTAAAGCTACACTATGCACGAGCTACACTTGCCTATTTCCGGATGTATGTCTGGCTTCAAATGCTATGAAACCTTTATTACGCATCTATCGTATCAATGATCTCTGTGTTAAACTTATATTTGGATGTGTTTAACCAGTTATATCTCGTATGTGATAATGACTGACAACAATATTGTCCTTTAAAGCTACACTATGCACGAGCTACACTTGCCTATTTCCGGATGTATGTCTGGCTTCAAATGCTATATACATTATTATCTAGACATGACAAGCCTATAATCAGCCCTCTAGGTCTTCTGATGGCTTTGTAAATTCAATCCATGTCTGCGTTAAATTTGGTGTTGTCTGCTGATAATAAACTGGACACTATTTCTTGACCACCAAGAATATGGAGAGCTTATCGTCAAAACTTCAAACAATCACAACTTCGCCCAGAATAAAGTATAATTTGGCCGAATTTTTCAACACAATATTCATTTCTTATTATTTAGCTTCGAACTATTGTAGCATGAATGGCCAGTTGGTTTTCTAAATCTCGCGTAATACTTCTTTGACTTCGGCCAGATATTTTCAGCTATGGGGTTGCCACCGTCGTCACATTTCTACATCTATATTTTCGGTAGGGGTACGTAATTGTATTCCTTTCGGCGTTTCTGTTTTATGACCTTCCTGGCATTTTCTATGTTCATGTGTCCCTTTAATCTTGAATCATGGGTCATTTCAACCTTATGATCGGATGTCAGATGTCTTAATTTTAATGATTAATCACTTTTTTTTCAAAATCAAATCAAATAAACCAATATTGACAAATATAAAAAACTCCCCCCCTTGTCACGTCTCATTGTAAAAACACTCCAACTCTGTCGACATAAAATATTTCATATTTGTACGTAATTTTAATGGTTTGCGCTGTACCATGCACTGATTTGATTGTTTTATTTTTGCGTGATCTATCTGTCGCCATCCCACTAAGACTTAATCAAAGAATACCTTTGTTTGTTTTGAAAAACAACCAACGGGACCAGACAAAACTGACTTACACCATAACCAACGTCATTTTTTAAGACTTCAAAGGATAACCGACCACGATACTGAAACAAAATCCTGATAATTTTATAGGAGGATCAATTTCACAAAAAGTATGTATATTAAGTCAGTAAGATAGAATTTCTAATTAAACCATAATAATATTTGATATTTTAGAATATTTTAGTTAATTCAGTAATATCATACATGACACAATTTTTGTGTAGGGGTTTTAGATGGGAGGGGAAATAAGGATTCGAAGAAAGCCCGCGAGGTTGTCAATGTGACCCACTTCACGCAATGGCACACCTTATATTCTTAGCGGTCATGGATGGTTCTGAGAATTTGTCCTGAGATTAAGACCAAATTGAATAAAAGTATGCTATTTCCCTTTGATCATACTTACTATATTATAATAATGATTAAAAATTTGGACTTTAAATCCGATTTAACTTTCTCCCAAGTTTGGATTGTTAGTCAAACAAAAATAATGATCGGATTATCGGACAATTTAGCTATCATATCTTCCAAATTAAGAAAAATCTGTCACAGCCCTGTCACCACAAAATTTCCCTTTGATTTTGATGTTAATATGAATGTCTGTAATTTTTTCCCAACTTTTCGTTGGATTAAACGCTGTACATTTCAACAAAGCCAATCTCTTAACTCTGTCAATAGCCAACAAAATCCGAAAGTGTGGGGGCTAAAAACTATGAATAGAAAGAAATTGAAGGACCAATCCCTATAATTTTTGGAGAATAAAACTGCTTAATTTTGTGTTAAAATCCCATAAAATCCTCTACCTAAGGGCCGATCAACTAGCTCAATATTTGTGATATGTTTTCAAGCAACTATAAAACCTGCCAGTCCAGGCTGTATTATGCCGTGTCTGGATAAAAACAGACATTTGTTTTATAAAATTTAACTTTCGTTATTAAGTACAGTACATGGGCCATTTACTGTATAGACCTCTCAAGAAACGGAATTCGATTATCCGGTCACCCAACGAAAAAAATTGTCCCGAAAACTCAAAAGGGTTACGTGTTTACGTGTCCGGATAATCCGGCGTGGTTTCCCATTGTCAGTGATGCAGAACGGAGGGACTGACAAGGACAGCTGTCGCTCGGATGGGACGAAAAACCGAGGTCTCGTGTACACATTGACGTGCACGTAAAAGATCCCTTGGCAGTTGGAATTCGATATAAGAGTAGGCCGTAGCGCCACTGCCCGGGCAAAATTTCCCTCATAGCACACTGTATGGCGTATGCCCGTCTTCCATTAGCCCAGGTTAGGTACAGAAGAGTAGGACGGTTTATTCCCATAACGCCGACTCACCGAGTTGTAGGGGAAAAATTTTGGTCGGTGTTAAGGGGTCGACTGGCCAAGAACAATAGACCCAAGCTGGAGGATAAAACTAATTAAGCCGATAATTGTGGGAGCATTTATTTTTTTAAAAATTTATAACAACCTTTAACACATAACATTACAAATAATTTTAACTTTTGGCACGCATAAAATGTCCAACATAGTCCAAAAATTGTAACAAATTCAATCCTCCTTCTTCATATCTATGTTTTGCATCTTCGATCTTTCTGTTGATATCTGTGTATTTTTTCCTTTTAGGTGGTAGTCGCTGGCCACTCGAATACTGCAACAACTGAATTTCGATCGTCTTTTGCTCTTCTTTCAAAAATGCCATCACTTCAAAAATATTCGGATGAGCTTTTCCAATTATTTTTTTAGACGCCCGTGCCACCCCTCTAAAGAATTGTTGGTTCTTCGCGTGGTTTTGTTGTGGTTCCATTGTACTTGAGCAAATTGACCGTCTAACCATTGGGTAACCATATAGTCGGCCAGTTGTTGAAATTTCTCATTATCTGGTACCTCAGCCATTATTTGGATCCAGTTGTTGAAATTTCTCATTATCTGATACCTCTGCCATTATTTGGATCCATGCGTCATCAATCTGCAAATAAAAGAAAGATACATATAAATTATTTATATTTACATTGTAAATATAGCTATATTTACAATATAGCTATATTTACAAAATGTAAATGCCAACTCAAAGTCCATCTAAAAAATAAGAAACACATTTAGGTCATACTACTATGTTATGGTTATACATGTAGATTACGATGTAGAATATGATATTAATCGGTGTATTGTGTGAGTGAACTATATTAATAATCTGAACAAAATAAAGTAAACTATAGATTAAGAAAACTATAGTTA
Source organism: Patella ulyssiponensis (assembly GCA_963678685.1). Classification (NCBI taxonomy): domain Eukaryota; kingdom Metazoa; phylum Mollusca; class Gastropoda; family Patellidae; genus Patella; species Patella ulyssiponensis. The sequence continues at coordinate 22,212,093 of OY783230.1, read as the reverse complement.
GTGAGTTGAATTTAAGTGAACTATATTAATAATGACTGGTCCCTACCTCATTAACGCCTTTAATCCGTTCTTAACCCATCAAAGAGTGCCGCGGTCGACTTTCCAAACTCTGGTGAGTCGGCGTTATGGGAAGACACCAGTAGGACGTTAAACCCCATTTCATTTCATTTAATTTGTGTCCGGATAAGTAATTTTGACGTTCACGTCCAAACGACTAAATATTTTGTGCTGAAAGTTTGAGATTAGGTATATACACCATTCCTCTATATTTTGGTGTTTAAATTTCAAACGTACTGGGATTTTTATTTTTGAGATACTTCATTATGTGGAGTTTTTGGTAGTTTGGAATTATTTGGACTAAAGACATGTCCGGCATTGGCCGTGATGGCCTCAGACATCGATTAAATAGGTGAAGGGTGGGGACTAGGACCATTGTCCTCTCGGTCAAGTCTTTTGCTCCGGATCCTTAGCATTGTTGTGGCAATATATCTGTATTGATAATGTACTTATCTCATATATATTTATATTGATATTAACTCACCCTATTTACACCTATAAAATGACCATTATATTACTATAAGCCGTGTTTACACTGTTAATTTTTCTTTTATATATTATGTAGCATACGACACACCTGTGCTTGCCTACTCCATGATCAAACACGATAGCAGATGGCTTCCATCTTGTTTACTGACGGTACTACTTATTTTAAGACAGACTCGGCTTTCCAATTTATAATATCTACGTCATTGGGGATTTCCAATTTTTACTCACTGGTTGCTATGACCCGCTATGGCGTTGTCTAGAAACGCGCGTGCTCGCGTTAGTTTAAAATTTTTGCTATACGTTTAACATGGACTATTTGATGTAATTTGCCTGATTTGATTTGGCCCCATTTCCATAAATTTAAGTTGTTTTTTAGAAATTTTTAGCAAATGTTAATCTTAGGTGTTTTTTAATTCTAGCCGAAGTAAATTTTTTTACAATTTATAGCGAGTTAAGTTATCGTCTCTAAGAGGCGGGCGTAGTATTTTAAATGGCGGCCATTTGCCATCATGTGTATTCTTGAAGTAGGTACACATGATGTAATCGTATGATTATGTAGCAGTGTGTGATTGTATATATCAATATTGGCTATATTGTGTTATGAACGATTGAATGTATCCGTATAACAGTTGATTTCCCGTTGGGCAACAGACTCTACCATTTCATACTATCGTCTTTTGATTTCATAGAATTGAATAACGTTTTGGCAACATACAGTGACCATTTTGAGACTAACATATTATGGCAATTGTCTTTTATACTTATGCGTTCAATGTGATTATTATGTCTGAACAGCGGTGTTTCCATGATCTCTTTTTCAATTTCCAATTGTCAAGGGTTGTATTTTAGACTGTTTTATTTTAGTAAAGTATGACAAAAACGTTAATTTAAGATTTTCGAGTTAGAAAGTCGATAAAGGTCGAGTTCCGGGTTTCAAAATAAAAAATAAGAAACGGTAACTCTTTTTAATACATATGATACCACTTTTCATTTGCACAGTTAACATGTGTATTTTTAAAAACACAATGACATAATACATTTTTATTGTAATTTTGTGTTGTCGCTAACAAATGATTTTATTTAATCTGTGATGAACCTGGTTTAAAACTGGTCATTGCCAGTATTTCACAATGTTTCTTTCTTCTTACGTTGTTGAAGCCTTTCGAATGAAGTTTTTAATTGATCTATACACTGTAAAAAAAATTTACATTTTTTATATGGCTGAATTCCATAGTTTAACACCCTTTTTCTGTTAACCGATGGATTTTTGGGAGAAATTGTGTTAAAAGTGTGAATTATTTCTTCAAATTACGTTATGTATTTCTGTGGAATATTCAGTATTAAATAGGAATTTTCCGTGAAATTTAGGGATAAAATATTTTATTCGCTTCTATAACGGACTTAATTCTGTTATTTTACGGAATAAACAGTGGAATGACCAGAAAAAGTTCCTTGAAATTTAGGAGAGGATAAAATGTTTTATTCCATTATATAACGGATTATTTCTGTTTGCAAATGCAACGATAAGTAATCGTATATATATACATGTATAATCATTCCTAATAATTATCATGTTATAGTGTTCATTTCAATTTCTTAACCATAATATGAAGAATCATATTGTGCAAAGTTTGGTATATTAATGGTCATGTATATTCAATTTACATCCTTTATAAGATCTATAAAGTGTATTGATATTCATTATACGGTAATCAGATTGTAAGTATTTTCATAAATCTGTAAAAATATGTTGAAAATGGAATTTATGTTATTTGAGGGAATTTCTGTAAATTACAGGAAAAACAAATACGGATAAAATTTTCCTGGTAATTTTTGTTTCCGGAATTTTTCTGTTTTTTTTTTACGGATATTTTTGTTACAGTAGATAATTATACACTGTAAAGGAAATTTGCTGAAAATTTCAGTCAAATTGATCCACTATTAACTTAGAAATAAGCGATTGAAAGTTCCGCTTAGTCTCGGTCATTATTACTAAATTCGGTAAGACAAAACCAGTAGTCTCGGTTATCCATTTTTATTGGTAAAGCACGAAGGAAAATATTTCAGCGAATCAAACTACAATCCAACAAAAATCTCATGCTAGCCTCGACATCGAGAGTTGATTATGGTCTGAATAAGTTAATTAATGTCTAATTAATAGTTTTGATAACATTTCAGGCCTAAAGAAAGACCGATAATAGGCAGATTTTGCTCTTGCATAATGTATGTTTAAATATACGCATAGTGTTACGTTTTATAAATCTGCGCTTAAACGACGTATGGCTCTATTTTGCTTCACCTCGAAGTATGGAATATGAATGCATGTGAAGTGATTTATATTAAATTTTTGAAAAAATTCTTCTTATCAATTATCAATCGGATTAAAACACGGATCCTATTTCGTTTTTTTTTTACTTGTCTTCGCTACACTAGGATGCAGATTATATTACCGGCGTTTTGGTTGAAATGAGGGATTAGCCAGTGAAACCGTCTGTTACGGCGACCTGGCTTTGCATGCCCGGAACTGTGGGTAAACCACTTGAAACCTCAACGCTGATTGGTTTATTATGACGTCATACGGTCAAAAGCCGCTCGTACGACACCTGACACGACCTCTCGGTACAACTTTTCAGTCACCGAAAGCGTTATAAAGCGAAATGAAATATAAGTCTGTATTTTAATCGGACTGATCAATTATGTTCGGTGAAATACGTGAATTGTCCAAATTGAACGACAATCGTTTATATCTACATAATCCACATTGAGATCCTATATTTTCACGGCAAGATAACAACACTAATATTGATTGAAATTGATCAATATTGAATTCTAAGTCGTGTCTTAAATTTCAAATATTATGGAAAACACTGAGTTGGAGACAGCTGCGGTCTGAATACATAAATTTTGTCTCTTACCGATACGCCCTTTAATAACCAATCTGACAGGTTGGTGTGACTCCTGCCTTTTCATATAAAAATATTTATGAGCCTGTTTAATCTTCCATAAATACGTTAATATGTGATAACTGATTTGTTGTTTGCTGTCCCATGATAATTTGAAATGAAGTGGGGTTTAACGTTCTACTGTTCAGCCCCGTCGATGAACAACACCATACAGTGTGCTATGAAGGAAATTTTGCCCGGACATCCAAACGCTTATTTCGAATTCCAACACTGGACCTCAATTTTTCGTCCCATCCCAACGACTTATGTAAATTGGACACAGAAAATGCCATTCAGTTAATCATTAGAAAAACGCACCTAAGACATGCTGTTTTTACACTTGACAGTTAGAAATACATCGCGGTCAGTAAATGGAATTCTCCAGGTCTTGACTGAGATCCTGGAATGCCTTTTGTACTAAGTTACCGTACAACTAAAGTGTAATTCCCTTTGGTCATTATTTAAGATCCATAGTCTATCCATAAATCTATAAACATGAAGATATTATATTTCAACAGCTGTAAGGCCATAATTCAAAAATAAACAACACTTTAATTTGATCCCCGTACTACTTCGGCAGTAAATAGATATAACTTTCACTGCGTTGGTCATAACTATAAATCTCTTATGGCTATATAGTTTATATAATATTATGATAATGACAATGTGACCACTATAAATGTGTCAATATATAAAGATATTTGAACTCTATGAGGTGTTAAAGAGTTCGTACAGGTTAAAAAGTTCGAAAAGGAGAGGAAGATAACGTATTCCCATCAACTCGGCGCTTTCTATAATTTTTAAGGGAAAGCCTTCCTGAACATTGGATGCAAAATATAAACTACCATGTAACGTGAACTTGTCACTGGTACACGGTGTTTCATTTTTCGTCCAATTCAAAAGACTGAACACGCTATAAAGAATTTCACCGGCTTTCACCCAAATTTGAAGAATCCCAAGCTACACCAATGTATTCAATTTGGAAGTTCGCTTATTCATTTACTATTCCTTTGAGGGTTCGCTTTTTATGTTGCTCTATCTAATTTGATCATTGCATTATGTTTCATTTAATGCTCTCTTTTTACTGTTTTAACACTGGAATCTTTTCCTCGAGATTATAAACTAACTTGGAAATGTAAGGCCAAGGCAATAAAACGAACATACCCTTGAAATTTATTTTTCGAAAATACGGTTCTGGATTCGTCTAACACTGGCATTACGCCTTTTACACACTGCAGCATTCGGACGTTAGGATTTTGGTTGGGATTCGTTAGGTCGTTCGTTCCATAAGGCTTAACGTCGGCTTCCACCTTGAGGGATATCGCGGACAAGTGTTTCCTGAGACACTTTCCAGATAAGCCGGATAATAAGCTTGGTCTAGCATAAAGGTAGGGAACGCGAGATCCATGAGGTGGGGTGGGGTGGTTCTTTTTGATTCCGTTATCGTTGGGTAAAAACACAAAGCCTTTTGCAGCTAGGGTATAGCGTCCAAGGTGAATTCCACCCAAAGGAGTTGCTCCCAGTACTGATAATAGGTATCACATAGGAAACCAGATGACAACCTATTATGATGACATACTATCTCGAATGTAGGCTATATATTGTACTCTCATACTCCTACTTTCATTTTATGTAACATCTTTTATAAACATAACGGGTTCAGCTATTGAATGACTTGTCGGTTGCTAATGGTAACGGTTTTGTTTATTTTTCTAAGAAATATGTGTTATAAAGATTGATCAATGTCTTGTATTTGTTTTATGTTGGTTATAGAAGTTGAGAAGACAAGGGCGTGTATAATACAGGTTTAACTATAATGTGTTAGAACTGAACTAGGCTTAAATGTCATATACAAGGTGAATGAACGGACATATGAAATCAAATGAGGTTTTGCGTCCTACTGTTTTGTTCCGATCAACAAACAACATATGGATGTCTTCCATGGCCACGTCAATACAATGCGCTGATTATTTTGATACTAATATATGATTAATTCAATGATCGTGAGAAATGTATATGGCCCGGGTGTTTTATTGTATCCCGAACCCGGCTTAAGAATCAGGCGTGGAAATAACTAACATTATAGTTCTCGGCACATCCAGTGTCGGACTTGGCTCACCTGTCCACCTGGCAGATAGTATGTTGCGGCGTTTCCTTGCACGACCTTCGGGAAACCGGAGGTAGTAAGGTTAGGTCTATTGCTTAAAGCCACCTCCAGATTTGGTCAAAGGTCACGACATGTAAACAGAGCTAGCGCAAACCCTCACCTTAATTCTTATCCTAACCCTAGACCTAACCCTTTACCCAACCCCACCATCTCGTCAACAATCACGTGTCATAACCGTTTACATCACAGCGACATTGACGAAATCTGGAGATGGCCTTAAGAAATAGGTCTAACCAGCGTAGTATGTCCAATGACATCAAAAGCCCTTCCACGATACGAATTACACTTATGAATCGTGATTCGTTTTATATTGAACTTTTGTTCAAAGTAATTTCTAGCCAAAATTGAAATCTACGGGGTGATGTAAATAAGGCTAGGACACGCTAAAGAAATAGAAGGATCCGGATATTGATCGAACAAACATGCTAAAGAAATAGATGGATCCGGATATTGATCAAACACACACGCTAAAGAAATAGATGGATTCGGATATTGATCAATCACACACGCTAAAGAAATAGATAGATCCGGAAATATTCCAATTTAACGCACGCAAAAGTACTTAAAGGGGGTATCCCGATTTGAACAGAGTCTCAAAAATAAACGCCCGGGTAGTATGAAATCTACGCACCAGAATAAAGAGGAATGGCGTATTTGCTTTGTCTCAAAATTTTAGCTCAAAATATTGAGTCTTTTGGACGCGAACGTCGAAAATGCTTATCGCGACACGTAAACCTTTTAAGATTTCGGGTCATTTTTTCATTGGGTGACCTGCTAATCGATTGCCGTTCCTTTAGAGGTCATACAGTGAATGACCCATGTGTTGTGCTTGTTAACGAAATGTTAATTTTACCTACACATTACCTAAAGAAAGACCTGTAATAGGCAGATTTAGCTCTTGCATAATGCATGTTTAACGGGTCTTTCAATGCACAAGCTCCAAAACTATTGAAGGATATTTTATTTTTCCAGGCTTTCAGTTGTTATTCATTTACATCTTGCATTGTTCTGTTTTATATTCATCATTCAACTTCTAAAATCATATATTGATTAAAAAATAATTTTGATCATACAGACATTATTGATAAAGGAGTTTATTGTGTAGAACTATAAGGAGTTTATTGTGTAGAACTATAGGGTGTTTTGTTTTGTGGGGGTGGGGTGGGATGGTCGAACGGTTTGCGTGAGCGCGCTGTATCCTACGGCCTGCCATTGAGTCAACTGGCGTGGTTTCCCATCCCCGGTTGTACGTGGCAAGGAGTAGGGTCGCCTGCCCAGCCTCGTGGGTTTCCTCCTGGTACTCTGATTTCCTCCCACTGCTAAAGACCCCTACGCGCAAGCCAATTATTGAAATAAAATTAAACCATTTGTTAGTCCCAAAATGACCTAGTTTGTGTCGAGTGGACGTTTAACCCCATTTCTCTCTCTCTCTACCGTTTTGTTTTGTAGCTATAATAATTCACTTTAATATTTTCAATTCTAATACTGTGCATTTAATCATTTGTTTTAATCTTGTTTAAATGTGTTTTGTAGGTATGTTGTATTCAATATAATGCGTTGATCTCTTTGATTACATTGTCTAATACCTAATCAATAATAACAAATTAAAATGTTATTTACAATAGCATAAAGTATACAAAAAATATTAAATTAAATCAACATATCAAATGATGATCAAATAAATTAACATTCCTTCGTGTTTTCTGCCAATTAATTTCACAGTATTCTATACTCCGATATTGTATTACAGTGAAATAATTGAATTGTTTTTCACGCTCAGATATGTCATATCTTGTTAATTTTCTCTCATGTTTTTTTTTTTCTTTTTATCGATCAAACGTGTTAGCCATGTGAATATTTTGTTTTATCACATTAAAAAATGTCTTTGTCGTGTTATTGTAATAAAGAATTTGTTTTATTGTAATAAAGAATTCCTTTTATCGTATTAAAGTTTATTTTATCACATTAAAGAGTTCCATTGCCGTTATATTGTAATAAAGAGTTCATTTTATTGTATCAAAGGGTTTATTTAATCGTATTAAAGAGTTGATTTGTTGATTTATCGTAATAAAGAGTTCGTTTTATTCCACTAAATAATTCCTTTTATCACATTTCAAGAGTTGGTCGTATTAAAGAGATAATTTTATTGTATTAAAGAATTAAATTTATCGTATTAAAGAGGGTAAATTTATCGGGTTAAGGAGTTAAATTTATAGTATTAAAGAAATATATTTATTGTATTAAAGAGTCAAATTTAACGTATTAAAAGAGTTAAATTTATCGTATTAAAGAGTTAAATTTAATTTATCGTATTAAAGAGTTAAATTTATCGTAATAAAGTTAAAGCTATTGTATTAAAGAATACCATTACCGGTTAAACACAACACAACAGTTCTATGGATAACATACTGCATTTTTATCACATGTCCAAAAAAGTGTCATCTATTCAAGTTCGAGCTCTTCTTGCTTCTGCGCAACACATTCTACATTTATCGTATATTGGCTGGACTGGAAGTTAAAATTTCGTTTTGTCGTTTAATCGTAAAAATGAGTTCGTTTTATTTTAATAGCGGTTTTGATTTGTTAATTCGTAGTCAAGATTTTCATTTGCTCGCATTAAACATTTCATGTTGTCGTTCTCGTTCATAAAAGATATACTGTTTTTCTATTTTATCAAAGCATTTGATTAATCATATTAAAGGTATACCATTTTATCATTTTGTCGGAGTAAACGTTTCATTTTATTAAAAATTGCGTTTTATAGTGCACGTGTAATGAAGAGAACGTTGCTATCGTGTGAAGTTTTTTTTTTCATTTTGAACTTTTCGTTTCAGGAATTAAAGATTATGTTTTATCGTTTTAGAGATGTTAATCTATCGTAATAAGGAATTATTGCTCCTCGTGGATCTTTTTTATCACAGTAAATGTTTCATTTTATCACCCTATAAAAGTTTTGTGTTACCATTTTATATGTATTAAAAAAAAATTTTCTTATTTCTTTCTATCGTAATAAAAATGTTTCTGTTTATACCTTTCTAAAAACACTTTATCATAGATTCTGTTTCATTTTATCACCCTATAAAATCGATGTTATCATTTTATTGTATTAAAGATTGTGTTTTCTTATTTCGTTTTATCGTGGTAAATGTTATATTTTTTCACCTTCAAAGTTTTATAATAACACTTTATCTTATTAAGAATCTGAAATTATGAACGCGGTTAAGTAATTTAAAAAAAACAAAACAAAACAATTTCATACAAACTCAACTAATTTCCCCTTGGTTCTAAAGATCGATAATTGAATTAAAAGTTATAGTAATATTAAGCGGTTGTTGACCTTTAAATCTGTTTTATTATTATAATCCATTTAACTATAATTGAATGTAACAATGAAGTTGTTGACCTAGAATTAGATCTGGTATTACGATAGTGTGAGATAATATATTATGTGATATAAATTGAATGTAAGATTTATTGGCTCCAAACATTACATCCTTTTTATATATGTACTTATTGCATTAAAACTTTTATTATCGCAAGTTCAAGTTGGCGAAATATTGGGGGGGGGGCTAATATTTCGCCAACAATAATGATTTCTTAGGAGTATTCTTAGCCGACCACATCCTCAGCGCCTCCAAAAATTCCGTAGCCCCCCACCCCATTTTATGAGCTGGCTACGGGCCCGAGCTTTACACTAGTATATGGGGAATAAAGGATGTTTATCCGCATTTGGTGCTTTAGAAAGTTTTAAATACACGCAATGGGAAACTGTCTAGTCTAGAGGTCCGTTGTTCGATCACTGCATTGGCCAAGAAAGTCCATCCTGTTTTTGCGGTGTGGTTTCTCCTTGTCAGTGATTCAGGACGAGGGCGTGACAAGGACAGCTATCTAATCATTCGGATGGGACGAAAAACGGTGGCCCCGTGTACACATTGGCGTGCACGTAAAAGATCCCTTGGCAGTTGGAATTCGATATGTACATGTAGGCCATAGCGCCGTTGTCCAGGCTAAATTTCCTTCATAGTACCCTGTATGGCGTATGCCCGTCTTCATTAGCCGAGTTTAGGAGCAAAGCAGTAGGACAATAAACCTCATTTCATTTTGCAATGGGGAACTGTCTGTTGCATTTATGGCTTCCATACATCAATAAATTTACCTTTATGTAATATTTAAAACAATCAATCTATTGTTACCTGTATGATATCATGGTGTTAGATAAGGTGTTCATGATGGATACAATTTGTGATATAATTTAATCAAGGGTCCACTTATCTATGAAGATTTATCGAAGGGGGAGAGATTTGTCTCAATGGCTCCTTAAAGCGACGTTATAAAACGTTAATGGTGTTAAAATGGTTGACACAAAACATATCAGTTGGGGGTCGGGGTCAGTTTGCGCCCGTGATAATTTTTAGGTACAATATCAGCGTATAGAAAATCATACTCCCGGGGAATATGTGGCAAATTCTCCGAAATTGTCTGCGTCCTTTCTTTTAGCAATCATGAGTTGTCTTTGGGGGCGAAGAAAGTAATTTGAGATTGTTTGCGCATGCAGATAACTTCATATCCAATATGTGACGTGGATCTATATTCTTGTGGGAACTCTTGGTAGGTCTTATAAAATGTGGAGAGTCTGGAATTTGTTGCCCCCCCCCCCCCAACCTTTATTAAATTTTGTTTTTCAACTATTCTGGTTGACTAAAATTCTAAGTTTGTATTTTGTTTAAGGAAATAAAATGTGAAAGACCAGTGATCTATATGTAACAGTAAAGGCGTTCTTAAAACCCAAAGATCCGAGAATAAAGGTTGAGTTATAGAGTATTAAATGTACTTTTGTTAAAGATATGGCGATTTTAATTACCCATAGTCATTGTTGAAGACAGACAATATTTTCTTTAATCCCGGTTGTTTCCTTTATTGGTGTGCAATGACCTTATGGCTATCTTTTAAAATATTGTTCAATTTAGATCATTTCGGTGCTTTATGTTTTATTGGTGTTGTCCCCAGATATCATTTTTCTTAAACTGTCCACAAAGAGGACCTCCCCTGGGATAAGGATATCCGTGGTGGATTTGTGAATGTGTTTATTATAATAGGTATAGGTTCAGATAATTATATATTCGGTAGAGTCTACATTGCGCAAACAGTTGACCTTGGAGATGGGGGTCTGACCCCTTTCTATAGTAATCTTGCTAATCTTACTATCATAATATTAAATACTTATATTTTACCAATATATCTGTAATACTCACCCTTGAGATTTAGCCGCGATCATAAACAACCCTATACTGCAGTTAACGTAACGTAACTAGTGATCAAGACTATCTATATAGATTTATTAGCGTGTTAAACAATAAGATTCATTAGTGTCATGCAATCAAGCCTTACCTGCATCCAAATTGGATTGAAAGGGTGTCCGGGTTGTTCGAGTAGAGGTGAAGTAGTCTTGAGATCAGGTCGTAAAGAGTGTTGAAATTTGACGCTGCACGAGTGGGTAATTTAGAAGGTAAAGAAAGAGGCGAGACGAGTGGTATGACGTATTATTGTTTATCATGATATAAGTGTCATATAATAACGGGATTATATAGAAGAGAAAGGTGGGATATTAACTAGTGTATATTATATATATCATAGTTTATAATACCTAGTAAAAGTGTTGAATATAAGACCCTGTGTGGTATATTGACTGGGTGATTTTGAGGTAATATCGTGTTGTATTGAGTTTAAACATCAGTTTATAGGATTATAGACCTACCGATAACATGTAAGTAGTATTAGTATTATATTCAACCCTCAACACTTATTACTTTCATCTGGGGTTAAACACGACTTTGATTATATCGGAACTTCGTCAATAGAATTAATGAAGAAGTTAAAATACATTTTATTTTTAGATAAAAAGCTGACATATACCCAACCTCGTACATGACACCCATAACCATATTTATAAACGGAAAGACGTGTAATAAGTCTTCCATATTTTTAGATTAAATGTTTTCACTTTGATTTCAATATTTGATAAACGGAAATACTAATGTTGTACATGTACCTTAATTTTATTTTATGAGAATGTTAGACTTAACGTTTTGACTTTAATATTCAAATTGTCATCTCTTAGAATACACGACAGTTCTATGGGGATTTTTCCCTAAAAATAGTTAAACTGTTTTTAAAAAAAGAAAACTAATGCTCCAACCTAACGGCCACCAGCGAGGGGTTACTTTTTTTAAATTTTTAATTTGGGTATTTCTTTAATCAATACGTGACTTATCTCTTGTTTTGTAACGATGATAGAATATTTTAATAAACCAGGTATGAAGTGTGTGCTATATGCGATTAAAGGATGTTATATATATTTTGGGGAATGTATATAGATCGAATTTCACATTAAAACAATATTATAATATATAGACAATGACGTAAAGAATCCGACCTGGGGGACCCAAAAATATTCAGTCATTTATTACGAACATGAAAGCTGGTGATTTAAAATTTAAAATATTGATCAAAGTCGTTCTTATTGAGCAGAGTACTGTACACCCCCACAGATTAACAATATATTTTATTGAGGGAAATGTCATGCTATATTAGTTGAACATAGTAAAGGATTAAGAATGGCCTCCATGGCTCAGTAGGTATGAGAAGACGAAATACCGAAGTGCGCGTAAAATAAGCTTTGAGGGGGGCGAAACGTCGCTATCCGAGAAGATATACCACTCATTACACACGTCATGGCGTGTGCCGTGTTTTTTTTCTTTAAATCGCTGTTGGCACAGAAAAGTAAGACGTTAAACCCCATTTAATTTCACTTGAGGCGGAAATGCCGCTGTTCCGACAGGACTTCTACCATGGCACACTGTATTATAGCCCCGTATTTTATTATCCCGGTTGGTGTAAAAGAGAGAGAGAGAGAAATGGGATTTAACTTCCACTCGACACAAACTAGGTCATTTTGGGACTAACATATGGTTTCAATTTTATTTCAATAATTCGCATGCGCGTAGGGGTCTTTAGCAGTGGGGGAAAACCGGAGTGCCCGGGGGAAACCCACGAGGTTGAGAAGGCGCCCTTATCTCCATGCCACATACGCTCACACCAGGGATCGAAACCACAGCCGCAAGCCAGAGGTGAACGGCCAGCCAGAGGTCGAAGCGCGGCACTCTAGACCACTAGGCCATCCCAACCCCCCTGGTGTAAAAGAAGGGTGATGACTTTAAACTCTATTTCATTTCTTAAAATGATCCCTGTATCGGTCAAGAAAGTTAATCGGGTCCCCCCTTGTCAGTGGTGGAGGGCCTAGCAAGGGACAACGTTATAGTCGTTCCGATGAGACGAAATACCTAGGTCCCATGTATATAAAATATGCACGTGAAAGAACCTATGGCAGTTGGAATTCGAAATAAAAGTAGCACGTAGCGCTCTGTCCGAGCAAACTTTCCCTCTGTATAACTTGTGCCCCTTTCCATTATCCAGATCGGAGCAGAACAGTGGAAGGTTAAACACCATTTTATTTCATTCTGTTTCTCACTACCTATTTTAGTGTATATTATGACAACAAATCTATGATTTTTACGTATTTAAATCATGAGTTTAGTTTACTCGTGCGGTAAGAGATTAGATTGTGGAATACGCTAAACAGGGAGACTCCCACTGGCAGACCACTATTTCATCACAAAAAAAAAGATTTTTCTATTTTTCATTTTAAAAGATATATATATTATGTAAAGAAATTTGACCTGTATTTTATAATACTACCAATTGTAAGAATATGTAACAACATTAATAATCTCACTAAAATTTAGTATCGTGTCTAGATCTCGAAGTTACACAATTAATTGTCTATGAGGAGGTCTAATTAATGTTAGTCTGTATTCGTTTACTATACAATTACTGAGAAAAAAACATCATTATTACGTGATGTGTATTTCTATAATAGTTCTTCTTGCCATAATACTAATAACCAGTGTGAGAGACTGTTGACACGCTTGGACTCATGTAGATAACAGATACCGTTATACATAATTATACACGTACACATAGATGATTTTAAATTAATAGTCTGTATAATAAAATAAACGGTAGCTGGCAGAGTATTTTTTTTTAGCAGATCCATGTATAAGAGGCATTTCGTTCCGTTTCGAAATCCTCGCGAATACAAAATAGTTTTAAACTGAGAGCGGCTTTTTTTCAAACAAAATGATCGAGGCCTAGCTTGGATATCTTATCGTGTTGATAACAATAAAGAACCTTAACCAAACACCTCGCAGAAACACTTGCAGTCTACAACACACATTTGACATTATCCCATACACGTTCTAGAGATATAGACCCCTCGTCTGAGAATATATTCGAATACGTCTGAAATCACCCAATTTTATCTAGGAACTTTAATTGTGATCATCAGGTGAAAACTTTCTGTGTGACACGTCGCACGTCCACCCAATCCATCTATAATATAGAGCGACAGTTCAGAATAGTTTGAAAATATCCAGTGTTTGAAGACTAAGTAATTACCTAATAGCTTCAAGTCTTATAGTTGTAAATTACAACATTATAAGAAGGCAATATCGAATGAGCGACCTCTACTCTTACCATCGCGTTGGTGACAATCTGGAGTGTTGCCTACTCGACTCCACGCCCCCCTATACACGTACACTGTTAACTGTTAATGCAATAATTTTTTGAAAAATTAAACGTGTTGGCTAAGTAATGTCTTAAGTGTGCAAATGAATTTGATTTATAAAAAGGGGATACTGACTAAATAAGATTATTTATTAACCCATTAGAGGTATCAGTGTGTGTTAATCTCGGTTGATAGCAAAGTATTTGTATTGAAAGGGTTAATCGGTCTGGTAATGTTTTAATCTAGGTAATTTCTGTCAGAGAAATGTCCACCTTGATCAACGTCAAATATGAAGTCAGACGGGCCAAACTGTTAGTATTAATCACTATATTAAAAGTCAACGAACTGACAGGTCGTGAAATTTACAATCTGTTGTGTCAATTGAGTTCAACCAATCTCACTCCTTAAAATCCCCAGTGAAACTGTAAGATACCAAATCTTTTGAAAAAAAATTAACATATATATGTACCTTGTGTGCTATGGGTGCTCAATAGAATTACATATATCAAGAATTATGGTATGGTGCACCTGACAATTTATCATTATTGTGTCAAATTATTTCATATTTGTTGGATAATATGACTACTGTATTCATAAACCAAGCATTTTCTTTCTTTTCTATCTCCACAGCTTCGATATCAGATAGCAAAACAATTTAAAATCATCATTATTAATCATGTGTGCTTCTGATGGATTTATTGAAATTATAATAATTATACGACATTCGGCAGTTTTCTTCAAGTTGGACAGGCTAATCCTACTGTTGAAAGTCCCGAGTAACTCTGGCGGTGTGAGCACGGGCGTTATCATGTTGGAAAACGTCGTTTCGATGACGTGCGAAATGTGGTATGACGTGGGGTCTGAGAGCTTGATCGAATTTAGCGCACTGCTGTGATGCCGCCTACCCTCCATGGACCAAGATTTTGGGACACCACGGGACCCACTCTCTGGTTCAGGCCGATTTCACCCCAAACCATTATGCGTGAACCTCGCCATGGGTCTCGTTCCATGATGCATTGGTCAGAATAACGTTGGCCACGTCGACGCCATATTCTGGTCTTGCCATCTGCAGTTGATACGCAATGACTGTCATCTGTGAACAGAACAGATCTCCATTGTATATCACTAGTTCTGGTGCTGTTGGGCAAACTGTAGACGTTCACGTCGATGTCGTGGGGTGAACTTGGTCCACGTGAGGTCTACGGCAATGGATGTTCTGTCTGGCGATACGTCGGCGCACTGTATCGGTATATACTGATGGGTCTTCCGTATGTATTCCCACTGTCTGACGTGCTGTCTCAGATGCCTGTGTGAAGGGATTCTGCACGTGCTTGGTCTACCAGTTCGGGTGCGAGCATCCGTGATGATGGTGGTCCGAAAGCGTTGCTGAAGCCTGTAGATGGTCTTAACATTGACCTGGAAGTGATTGGCAAGGGTGTGGGCAGTGTGGCTAGCGTCGAGTCTTCCAAGCGCCCGGTTCCTCTGAGCTGTTGTGAGTCGTGGCATGCTGCTGATGTTGTAGTGTGAATGTTTCAACCAGGTATCGGAGTGCATTTTATAGGGCTGGCCATGGTGAACAGCACGTGCAGCATGAGTTACGTGAAAATCATGGAGAACATATTGCCATCTCCAAAGTCATGGTTTCGTTTTTGAGAACATTTTCTTGGTTCAATTATGTGTTTGGGAAGGAGCCTTGTTGTTCAGGTAAAGTTGGAGATGCCGTCACAAATATACCATAAAAACATTTGGCAAGTTTGTTTTATGCAATGCGTCACTATTCAAAAAAAGTAGGGGATATTTGATTTTGGGGGCATAATACTAAAATATGCAAATGACTACGAAAAAAGTCACTATAGAACCTAACAGAAGAAACATTTCCAGTTACATGTGACGCCCAAACGCACCAATAGCTACCGCATGGAATGCAGGTGATGCTTGGGATCATCATGGGGGTCCAACCCAAGATTTGCACGACTCTGACTTTGAATGTTACAGTCATTGTGGCATTGAATTCCAGGGTGGAAACATCAGTTTAATTGTTTTAGTGACCAGAAAACAAATTTTGATATGCGTCGGCTTACCCAAAATGAAAGGTTACGTGCCCTTGGCATGCTACAGATCGGCACAACACAGGCGGCTGTGGCGCGGACGATGAATGTTTCTCAGTCTGTCATAAGCAGGCTATGGTCCAGATACCGTGATACACAATCTGTACAGGACAGACCACGCTCAGGTCGACCAAGGGCGACAACTCAAGCCCAGGATCGATTTATCCGTGCCTTGGCCTTGAGAAATCGTGTCATCACAGCAATTCAGATCAGCGCTCGTCTTCAAACAGACACTGGTGTGAGAGTGAGTGGCCAGACGATTCGGAATCGACTGCATAGGGGTCACCTTCGCGTCCGACGTCCTCGCGTGATCCCTTGTTTGAGAGATCATCACATTCAGGCAAGACGTCGTTGGTGTAGGGATCGGCAACACTGGGATAATCGACGCTGGAGCAATGTGATGTTTTCAGATGAGTCAAGGTTCACTGTTGATTTTTTGGACAGACGTAGGCGGGTGTGGCGTCGTCGAAACGAGCGCTTCCAAGACGTTAACGTCATCAGACATGATCGATTTGGGGGTGGTTCTGTTATGGTGTGGGGAGGCATCACTGTTGCTGGAAGAACGGCTTTACATGTTGTTGCAGGGCGTGTTACAGGCCAGTACTACCGGGACAACATCTTGGCAGTCCATGTTGTGCCGTTCGCACGACGTCATGGCCGCCGTTTCATCTTCCAGGATGACAACGCAAGATGTCACAGGGCCAGGATCGTTACAGGTTACCTCCAACAACAGAACATCACCACATTACCTTGGCCAGCACTGAGTCCCGACCTCTCCCCCATCGAGCATGTCTGGGACATGCTTGGACAGAGGTTACGTCAACGTCAACAACGTCCTGCCAATGTCCAAGAACTTGCTGCTGCGTTGCAACAGGAATGGGACAATCTGGACCAAACTGACCTTAGACGTCTCATTAGGAGTATGCCACGTCGGATCAATGCTTGTTTGGCAAACAGAGGAGGATTTACCCGTTACTGACTTTGTTGTGATGCTGTGGTAACTTTGCTGTTTGACCCCGGGTATCATTTTACCCTTATAATAGTCAGTCTGTGCCTTACTTAGTCTAACGATCATTTGGAATAAATCGATGAATGTGAACTTCATTTCATTTTGTCATTTGTTTCTTCGTCAGTTTCATTAGGTGACTTTAATAACACTTAAAAATCAAATATCCCCTACTTTTTTTGAATAGTATATGACATGTTATTTTAATGGAATAAGGCCGATATTTTTCTGACGAAAGTTTTGGCCCATCAGTTTGTACTATTAACAAGATCTTGTTTTACTGTAGCTATCTATTGAACTGTGTCTAATTTTAGAATTCCTTTTCCTGATGGTAGTTTAATATATAATTAATTATAATGACCATTTAGTTGTGATTCACGTCTGCCCGGGGATTATTTATCCATTATGCAGTAAAATTTAGAAATTATTCTCAAATCTTCATTAAATAATTAATACAAATGGCCGACATGCCATGGTCATTTCCATTCCATCCTTTGTTAATATCTAAACAATTGTTTAGTATATTATTTTACCCGCATTGATTCATGGTTGAATGTATTAGTTCAGTAATCCTATAGTATTAATATTTGAACCAAGGCTCGATACAAAAGAAACACCACGAGATGCTTTTCTCATCATCTCCTTAAAGCTAGAAGTATTTTATATGTTTTAGAGACTGTATCACATTCACCACTACAGCTTCTGAAACTTCAAAAATAAAAAATCTCTAAAATAATCGTCTATTTTCGATATGCATTATCGCTATATATTTATGAACCAATGTCATTATTGAATTCCAATTTCAGACGCAACCAAAGTAGTTAAGGATATTAGCAAAATGGCTTAATTTAAAGACTAAATAGACATATTATAATGTTGTAAAATAATTGCCAATTTTCGACATGGATTATCGCTATGGACCAATGTCATTATTAATATGAATTCCAATTTTAGACGCAACCACAGTAGTTAATTATATTAGCAACAGGGCCTAATTTAAAGACTAATCAGCCATATCTATGATGTTGTAAATGACCAGACCTATAATCTCGTTTTATTTGATATTATTAATATGTATAGATCCCTATAATATCATATCGCAGCTGGAAATAAACAATACAGGTAACTCGCGTTGATTACAAATACAAGTAATTAATAATCAGGATTATTGGGATATATATATATAGAATAGGTATTTCACCTGTGTTTTTCTGAACACTGGCAATAGGAAAACCTCCCAGTTGTGCCAGGAGAAGCATCAGTGGGGCGACGAAGGACGCAAATCTCGTCGCTGGCGTGGAATAAAAACCGGTAAGCGACCTCAACTCTAAAATGGACATCATTGTGTTTATTTTGACAAAAGATGTTTTAGTTCCCACTTTATGAACTTTTGTCAACTACCAAAAATCTTTTTATTTTGACTCTATGTTCGACATACTAGAATGAAATGTAATGAATTGGGATTAACGTCATATGATGCCCCGGTTGGGCTAATGAAGAAGGTTCAGGTTAAGAAAGAATCCTAATTATTATACTATGGGTGTGCATAATATAAAAACAAATGTAAGGAGCGTGTTAACATATGATTTATCTACAGTATTAAAATAGCATATTTCGGCACGCTGAAATAACATGTTGACGAAAAAGAAAGATGTAATTATGAACTATCGTTGCACTTGTAACGTGCTTTTGAATATGATATGGTTGTGAAATGATGGGGTTTATTTTTTTCTCGGAGATTGAAAAAAAAGATATCACAAACTACACGAGGTCTTTACAGTCTGGCACGAATTTGATAACCTCTTCACATTTTCTGATCAACTATAAATTCTTTGAATAAATGTTAAACTCAAATCCAAATGAAATACGTAAGCTATAGGGATACACAATTAGAATCTGTCAACTACTCAAAATGAAATGAAATGAAATGAAATGGGGTTTAACGTCCTACTCTTTTGCACCTAACCTGGGCTAATGGAAGACGGGCATATACGCCATACAGTGTGCTATGAGGGAAATTTTGCACGGGGAGCGGCGCTACGGCCTACTCTTATATCAAATTCCAACTGCCAAGGGATCTTTTACGTGCACTCCAATGTGTACACGAGACCTCGGTTTTTCGTCCCATCAACAATACAGTTAATTGAAATAAAATGAAAGTAAATGAGGTTTAATGCTCTAATGGAAACTGACATGTAGTCTGCACTGATAGGGGATAACCACGCTGGTACCTCCTGGGGTTCGATCCCGGTCTAAACCGGTGGATTACGGTGCATTTCATGTCGTATGTGTGTATGTCTCATTAATTCCAAAATACGTCATCATATGAGTGGGCAGTTTAATAATGCTACAATAATTCCATGAACAAATAACAAGATATCTCATTTAACAGGAAGAAAAACAAGGGACATATAAGAGGGGTGATTAATGTATAAGGTCAAAGAGCTAACAATAACAAGGTTTTATAACAATATTATTAATATGTAATTAATAACATTGAGTGTTTTTGCAGGTATGGGGATTATATGTATGTGTTTGTGGAGAGATTAAGAGAGTTTTGTTAATTAACCACCTGTGTATTATGCGTTACAAAATGGGATACATCAATGTCATTAACAAAGAGATCATTTTCGTCATTGATCGAACGGTTCTATTTATAAATATAAGTTCATATTCAGAATTTTAAAGAATAAAATGAAAGTCCTAGTAGCTGCAAGCTATAATATTTGAATTATAGAGTATTCAAAATGATGATGCCAATGAACACTGATATTTTCCACACACTAAACTAGTAAGTTAATTAAAGGAGCTAAATCGCTAATATTTGGGACGTAGAAATTGACCCAAATGGGTAGCAACGCATATAATAATGGAATCTGGTTGTATATGAACTGCTTTACATTCAATTAATTGTTTCCTTTTTGACTGGTTATTTTAGTCTATTGCGCATGCTCTCCAGATAAATTAAGGCGTCGCCGTTTAACATGAGTTGTGGGATATGTCTAGCCTCGTTCTTTCTGGTCACTTGTTACAAATGATGCTGAAACGCACTTTGGTACACGATTCGTGTACCAATGGTAAAATGTTTATTTTGTCTTAAATATTGGATATCAGAAGCCCACCGTTTAGGGGTAAGATAACAACATCAATGTTGATTTGAATTGACAAATAATTCGTCTTTTCAACGTGTAAGACTTTAGATGATATTGAGTTAGAGACTTTGCTACTTTAAGGGAACCCGAAAAATTGAAAAATCTTCTGCGTAACTGTTTACAACCCAATGTTCACATTTGGTTAGGGAGATATTCATGTCTTTACTTGTTGCTAAATCCTTTAACAATAAAGGAATATTGTTTAAACATTTGGGCTGACTCAGTGTTAGCATGCTACGCCGATTTTTTGGCGGTTTTATATAGTAATTCTGCTATCTTTTGGAATAATCAACAAGTATATCTGTAGTTAAATCTTAACAAACGATCCTTATTAGTAACCATATTGCTTTAAATGTCATCCTGCAAACTATCTGCATATAAAGTTCCTTTTCTTGTTTTTCACACATTGTGGATTAAATGTATGACCTTGAAAGCGTGTAATGGTGTGTTCATGTAATATGTATAGTAATAACACAGTGTATATATATAACCTGTCTCGAACTACCACACCAATCTAATTACTGTATAATTTATAAACTAATTCTATCTTAGATTGTATTTAGTCTCCAGCTAATAGAATATCCGATATTTATACAGAGATATAGATGTCCTTGAAGTCTTGAAACTATATCTAGCGGATACAAAAACTATATCAATCATTTTTTTTTAGTTTTGTTCTTTACATTCTTGATATAGTAGAACTGAACTGAAACGAATAAAGGCTTTAAAGCATACTTTTCTGTTCCGTCCGGGCTTATGAAGAAGAGCATGCGCCATGCATGTGCTATGGTGAAACTTCTGCCCGGACAGCATCGCTACGGCCTACCCTTGTTTCGAATTCAAAATATCAATGGCTCTTTTACGTACACGCCAATGTGTACATGGGGCTTTAGTTTTGTAACCACCCGAACAACTAGACGTTGTTCCTGATAAAATGGAAAGAATATAACAGATAATATCAGAATTTTGCGTGAATTACTCTTTGAAAGTATGAAGTTCGGAGCGTTTCTTTCCGGTAAAACACATTTTGAAAGTGCGATCTCTTTATCTTTATTGTTGGGTTTCTTCAAGTGTTACAAATACATCAACCAAATAAATAGAATAGCGAAGCAACTTGCTTCACGTTCCGCTATTCTCCCCGATATTACTTCACCTTTATCGTCGTCGTCATCATCATTATCATCATCATCATCGTCATCCTGATCGTCACAACCCTGCCATCAAAAAACTAATTAAACTAAACCTAAATTCACCCTCACACCCTCTTGATTTTAACCACCACATTTTTGGAAATAAAACTTAATGGGCTTCTTCTTAATTTTACTTGTTGGGCATCACATTCGCTTCAATGATGTTCACGTGGTTTGTGGGGTATGGTTAATCAGCTGTATTCTAAATTCAATTATAAGAGGTTACTATGAAACACCCTATATAGAACTATGACGTATACATTACACAGATCTGTGTTGTTTAGTCGGGGATACGTCAAAGACTGGAATTGGAGACGGGATGTCTGTAAACAATTCCACCCGATTAATCTTTCGAGTGGATTTTCGGATTATCTCCCATAGTACTGTTTATACTGGAGAGAAGTTAAGGATTTGATGTGATTAACAGGGGCTATAAATAGCTGGCAAATCACGTCATGTGGCGATAATCCAAAGGGATTAATAAGATTAGATTAAGGCGAGGACTGGTTCAATCTCAAATTCACAGATTAAACCATAATTCGTTCTTGCTTGCAACAAACTAGTTCGCTCTTGCTTGTAGTAGACGTCACGTCAATTCTTGTTCCACTCCTACGATCGCCATTTTAGTTTTTCTGGGATATTTAGTTATGCTTTACTAGTGAGTTGCTGGTAAGTCGATTTCTTGAAGGATAAAATGTTACCGAATTTAGGATTCTATTTTCTACAAAGAATATATTACTGTGATAAGCAATTTATAAAAGCTTAACTACTGAAGTTAACTCTCTATCCTGGTGTAATATCGCCATTTTGATCATTAGTCAGGAATGTGTGACAAAAAACAGCATTTGTTCCAAATACTGAGCTCTATTAGTTTTATTGCTAGGTAAATTGGAAATCCAGGTCCTCATTATTTTCTGTATTTAAATAACTCTTGGAGCTGGACTTGCGAAATGAATACTCTATGCAGAATTATTGAATGTAAGATAACGGAATCCATATTCGAATCGCCTATCTGGTACGCGCTCGATTAGTGACGGACTTTATTTTACTTTATAACACAATCTTTTTTCTTTTTAATTAACTATGTTAGTATTAAAAACATCGACAGTGGATTGCTAATATGTCCACGATAACAAAAGAAACATATACATACGTTGCTTCACATTGACATTCCCTTCGTTCCACTTCTAGGTTCGGCTGAAGTAATATATTTATCTGCGGGAGAGGACCATTCAGACGACGTTTTGTTGTTAAATAACAGGCTATTCCGTAACCTTGGGTTCACATGCACTTTTAATATTGAAACGTTTCATGTAAGCTTTTCGTGACTCCATGCAATTAAGGTTTCAGAGTTATCCACGTGAATTGATTAATTAACGTGTTGATCAAGTTTTTTTAAGTGTTTCTCGATAATGCGATAATATATACCCACAATGCAGAATAGCTAAAACACTAATTGGTCCATGTTTTACGCTGTTTACGTCATCATTGTATATTGTTTCATGTTACATTTTGGACATTCTAACAGCATATTTTTATTATTGTTTAAAATTTCCAACTTATTATCTTTTGTCAAGAAGCGTTAAAATATTCTTGTGTAAAAACGGGTCAACATCATTGGTGGTTGTTTTTTGTAAATTCAGTCAATAGGTTTTGATTATCGATATGACGTCATTTCCTCTTTCAGTCATTTCCTTATAAAATCGAATAGGTTTGTTTTGATTGTTGTTTATTGTCCTATTTTCCCCCGCAGACAGATCGGGGTTAGATTAGGCTATGTAATGCCGGCAAGTTATTGTATAATTTCATTTAGAGGCACATTTATTTGGCTGTTCAGGAGTTCAGCGCAAATTAAAATGCTTGATAGTCGTTTATTTTTTAAAGCTTTTATATTTAGCAATCAGGGGTTTAACTTAGACTTTTCGAAAATGTATTTTTTTCTTCCTTCTCTATTATTTGTATTTCATTTAGAGTTTAATTTATGTTTTCTGGTTTTTATATTATATGATAAAACTGTTTCATTTGTATTTTTCAGGTAATGAAAATGGCGTAATAGTTGATTCCTTTAAAACTCAGAATGTGTGATATTCTGTCCAGTGAAAAATGACAACATTAAAACCATCCTGAATTTCATGAGGTAATGTCGAAATCTGATAAAGATACACCACCGCATACGTCATCACGACCTGCATGCATGCCTAGCAACAAGGACGACGGGTTCCTCCCGCCTATAAATTTTAGGGGAACACCGAGCAGTGATTCAGATTCTGACTGCCGGCGAAATGGGCAATTATCATCCAATGAGAATTCATCTTTGTCGTCAAGTCCAGTGAAACTTCCGAGTATCGGGCGCTCGTTTTCTACCAGTGTCTCTAGTCTGAATAAAGGTTTAAAGGAAAAAGATCGAAGGGAGATAATATGTCGTTCACCAAGTTGTCCGTCAAACATTGGATTATCCACGACCAAACAGTTAGATTTTACATCCGAAAACAAAAACACAAGACGAGATAGATTTGATGACGACGACGAAGATGATGATCTCCGACTACCGTCCATCTTTCAAGACCGGAAGTCGTCTGTTGCTAGTTATGTGACACCGCGTAATACTAGTAAAACTCGTACGAATAGTCAAGGTCGGCCATCATTAAAATCAAAGGATCCCAATCCAAAACACAATGGTTTAGACAAACACGAAAAGTATTCGTTGTGTTCAAAAACAGACCAAGTGCCAACAACGACACCTCGAAGTGAAAACTTGGACACTCACAGATCCACCACCCAATGTGCCCTTTTACTACCCTTACGTAATACGGAAACTAGAAAATCAAAACGGAAGCGACGGAATGGTCACTATAGACAAAATACTCAATTGAGTACAAAATCTGAGAGTGCTGCGTGTGATGACGTCAATACAAAAGATGTTATAATACCGAGTAGTCGATCAGAATACAATGGTTATAGTCCAGTTCGGGAATTAGACGCTTCTCGTATCCTCTCAGAATCTGATGATCTCCATAGTGATATAAGCAGTGAAGGAAATCCCGTACATCCTTCGTATCACGTGACCAAGCATTCTAATAAACATCAAATGAGAATGAAGGATATGGCCCATGTTAAAGCTTGAATCTCAGTGCTTTCGGTGTAGTGATTGGTTAGAGAATTTCCAGTTTCTTACAACTGACCTGGTTGGCTATTACTTGAAAACATAAGAACATAATAATTGTGTCTGGACCTAGGCCCTTGGGCCTCTATTTATTTGTGTGCTAAAAGAAACCCATTTTCGCTTTATGGATGGTATTAATATAAGGTATGTTATAAAAATGGCTTTCTCCCGAATAATGCCATAATTAATCTTTCACTATCGCATTGGTGCGCGATTGCTCTAAAATCTAGTATCATCTGAGTAGATCATAGCGTGGATTTACTTTGAAAATTTTTATTTCCAATCGTAATTCCTACAATGCCTAATTTCGACTGTAAAAACGTAACCCAATAAGACTGGGACCCAATGTATGTTCTGCAAAAAGAAGACTTTTGATTTTTAGGTGAAATGAAATGGGATATAACATCCTACTTGATTTTATGTGTGAAGAAGTTATTAGTATATAATATTTTATTTAAATGTTTTTATTTTTATCTTTATGAAAAGAATGGATGTCTTTGCTGATGTCAGTATTACAATGTACAGTCGCAATTATATTATTGTATTAGTCCCATATAACTTAAGACCCATCGTTTCTCTGGCTATTCTGTGCGCCTCCATTCTATAACGGGTAATGGTTTAAAAGTAAACTACCAAGAAAATAACTTCCTGCCCCAGTCATCTATGACGAGAGGAGGACTTGCAACATCCCATTTTTTCTAGATTATACTATGGATACAGTTCAGTCCGACAACCTACATATAGCTGTCCTGGGAAAGGAAAACAAATAGAACCACGCCGATGGCAAGTCAGAATCCCGAAATAAACTTCATTTATTATAGTTTTATCATTATTTAAATGTAATTATCGTTAGCCTGCAAAAACAAATGATACTTACTGTTAATACTGTATCGGCGCGACTCGTCAGCTTGTAGATACGGATGTAAAAATTGTTGAAATCCTATACCGTAAGGAAAATGGAAATATGACCACAGTTTGGCTCATCAAAATATTTTCATTTCAAAACAAAATGAGGTATGTTTTGCTAAAAGGAGGCTATCATCTTTATCGACCATGTTCTCCATGTTGTATGCCATCATTTGATTTCCATTTATGTAATCATGTAATAGTTTGTTTGTCACTTATCGCTTTACTTACACAGTGTTTTGTCATTCAATAATTATTATTATTTATTTATTCTATGTGTACAAAGTGTACATATGACATAAAGAAAATGGTTTGTCCAAGAATCTGTGATCGTGTAAATACATAATATATATATATTTGTAGTTATAGGATCTTTATAATATATAGTTGTATTGTGAAGATAAGTGGTGGGGGGGGGCTGTTTTTAAGTTCGAAGCAATGAGTTGAAATGGATTTTAACGTTCTACTGTTTTGCTCCGACTGGGCTAATGAAAACCGTTTAGTTCGAAGACTTCAATTAATTTAAAATTTAATGAATGTTGTGATCGTATATTCTGTCTTTAACTTTTATCCTTGAATGTAGCCCTTTAAGACATTATGATTTTGTTTATTTATTTATTGTTATTTAGCTAATTTTTATTATCGAAACAAAATACGACGAAATGAAAGAAATAAAATTAAATTATTATAATCATGCACTATTTATTTTATTTTTTTAAATTAAATTATTTGTATGTTAGGTATAAGTAACTAATCACGCCTCGTCATAAAACCGTCCAATTGTATAATATGACTTTTGTGTACATTATTTATATAGTTACATATTATGTATATAAAGGTGTTAATATATATCATTCCGTCCTTACCTATTTTTTGTATGCATGCATATTATAATTTTTACGAAAATTTTTCATATACACGTTTTGTATTTAGTATACCGTCCATAGTTGTTTGTATATTTTTTGTTATTTATGCAAATTATTCATATACATTCGTCTGTTTAGATCACTATGCTTTAGTAAATAATGGTTTATGCTCCAATATATCAATAAAAAAGCGGAACCAATTATGATTTATTTTGATTTATAGAGTATACGTTCAGTACTAGTGTATATTTGAAGCGGAATAGATCGGAGTATTGTGGGTGTGAATGTTTTTTATATTAATTTGGTATGATTTATACATATATTTTATGAATTTGTTATTATTGTATGGATGGTAAACATGAACAAAAATGTTAAATTATTAATTTGTATGTTTGTTTGTTTATTTGTTATGGCTGTTGTATCAAAATGTTTCATTCATTCTTTATTAAAATTATATACAGTAATTTGGCTTTTTGTTTTAACATCCTTTATTTTCACTTAGTTTTATTTACAAAACACGATGTCTGATCTTTTTTTTCCAACAAACCACAGAAAATTTACATCTTGGTCTGGTTTCATCTTGTGAGCAGTGCGGGATGGGACGAAACGCCTCGGCCAATTCGAATACTTAAAAGATGCGGAGCAGGCATGGTCCCCGCAAAACATTCCCCAAAACGTACTACATATCTGATAATTTTTTTTCAACAAACCCTTGATAAATTACATTTTGGCCTGGTTTTATCCTGTGAGTATAGTGCCGAATGGGACGAAAAACCGTGGTCAATTCGTACAATTAAAAGAACCCCTGGCGGTTGTGAATTTAGAAGAGGAGTTGGCAAGAGCACCGCAAAATATTACTCAAA
The DNA here is from genome assembly GCA_963678685.1 of Patella ulyssiponensis. NCBI lineage: Eukaryota > Metazoa > Mollusca > Gastropoda > Patellidae > Patella > Patella ulyssiponensis. The sequence goes on along the minus strand of OY783230.1, from coordinate 22,184,561 downwards.
ACGTACTACATATATGCCGGTCTACATTTCCCGGCTGATGCAGATAGGTTTCATTTTGTCCGGAAATATCCACTTCTGAATCGTTATGGAATAAAACACATCTCTCAGACTTCCACCGTCCTCCCGAAGCAGGGTAATATTAACACTATATAAATATGTTAAATCATGCAGAGGTTTACGGGCAATATTAGATTTAACCATACGGACACTTTTATCTAGAATTTGAAACCATCATTTAATGCACGATAGAACCGACAATTTAGCATGCAGCGCCAAAACATGTCCCATGGGACGTGTCTAAAATGTCTGCAATCGACACACACTTTTTGGTCATGGTAATGAAATAAAATGAACGACTCTGTTACCTTAACAGCTGGAAAATGCACACCTGCTTCCATGGAGGACTGAAAACTCCGGTGTAATCTAAGTGTGTGCATTGATATATTGCTGTTAAAATGTACAAAATTGTCTCAGTGTGTATGACTCTAGCTCACTATGTAAGAGGTCCCGGATTCGATCCCTTTGGTTGAGGTAGTACTTAGGAATATGACGTTGTGTTCCCCCTTGTCAGTGGCGTAAGGCATGGTACCTTGCAAGAAATAGTGTTTAGTAGTTCAAATGGGAGGATTAGAAATTAGCCATAATATTAATTTTAGATTTACATCATAACGTAAAATTAACCATAACAATTATTACGCAAAAGCAACAGTAAAATTTTACCATTGTCGGGCGCTTACCTAAATTTAACCAAAATGACGTAAAGTTTACGTAAATTTAGCATCATGCTGTTATCTAAAACTGAGGTCCCCCCCCCCCGCTTACCCTTGGCAGTTGTCCAGTTTCCTGTTGGTGCAGAAAAGCATGTTGTTAAACTCCATTTCACATTTCATTTTGTTAGGGTTGTTTGTACTGGCTATTAGGATCTTTAATGGCGAGATACCAGACGAGAACAACTTGTTGCGTGACTGTATTCATAGGCGTAGGAGCTCAAAGTAATTCAGGGGGGCATACGAGAAAATTGCCCGAAATCAATATAATATAATTAATATATACTATTCAAAAAAAGTAGGGGATATTTGATTTTGGGGGCATAATACTAAAATATGCAAATGACTACGAAAAAAGTCACCATAGAACCTAACAGAAGAAACATTTCCAGTTACATGTGACGCCCAAACGCACCAATAGCGACCGCATGGAATGCAGGTGATGCTTGGGATCATCATAGGGGTCCAACCCAAGATTTGCACGACTCTGACTTTGAATGTTACAGTCATTGTGGCATTGAATTCCAGGGTGGAAACATCAGTTTAATTGTTTTAGTGACCAGAAAACAAATTTTGATATGCGTCGGCTTACCCAAAATGAAAGGTTACGTGCCCTTGGCATGCTACAGATCGGCACAACACAGGCGGTTGTGGCGCGGACGATGAATGTTTCTCAGTCTGTCATAAGCAGGCTATGGTCCAGATACCGTGATACACAATCTGTACAGGACAGACCACGCTCAGGTCGACCAAGGGCGACAACTCAAGCCAAGGATCGATGTATCCGTACCTTGGCCTTGAGAAATCGTGTCATCACAGCAAATCAGATCAGCGCTCGTCTTCAAACAGACACTGGTGTGAGAGTGAGTGGCCAGACGATTCGGAATCGACTGCATCGGGGTCACCTTCGCGCCCGACGTCCTCGCGTGATCCCTTGTTTGAGAGATCATCACATTCAGGCAAGACGTCGTTGGTGTAGGGATCGTCAACACTGGGATAATCGACGCTGGAGCAATGTGATGTTTTCAGATGAGTCAAGGTTCACTGTTGATTTTTTGGACAGACGTAGGAGGGTGTGGCGTCGTCGAAACGAGCGCTTCCAAGACGTTAACGTCATCAGACATGATCGATTTGGGGGTGGTTCTGTTATGGTGTGGGGAGGCATCACTGTTGCTGGAAGAACGGCTTTACATGTTGTTGCAGGGCGTGTTACAGGCCAGTACTACCGGGACAACATCTTGGCAGTCCATGTTGTGCCGTTCGCACGACGTCATGGCTGCCGTTTCATCTTCCAGGATGACAACGCAAGATGTCACAGGGCCAGGATCGTTACAGGTTACCTCCAACAACAGAACATCACCACATTACCTTGGCCAGCACTGATTCCCGACCTCTCCCCCATCGAGCATGTCTGGGACATGCTTGGACAGAGGTTACGTCAACGTCAACAACGTCCTGCCAATGTCCAAGAACTTGCTGCTGCGTTGCAACAGGAATGGGGCAATCTGGACCAAAATGACCTTAGACGTCTCATTAGGAGTATGCCACGTCGGATCAATGCTTGTTTGGCAAACAGGGGAGGATTTACCCGTTACTGACTTTGTTGTGATGCTGTGGTAACTTTGCTGTTTGACCCCAGGTATCATTTTACCCTTATAATGGTCAGTCTGTGCCTTACTTAGTCTAACGATCATTTGGAATAAATCGATGAATGTGAACTTCATTTCATTTTGTCATTTGTTTCTTCGTCAGTTTCATTAGGTGATTTTAATAACACTCAAAAATCAAATATCCCCTACTTTTTTTGAATAGTAGTATATATATCGAAATCAATATGATCAATATATAGTATATTATATTGATTATATATATAATCAATATAATATAATATAAATCAATATAATTCTAAAAAATTAAACAATATTTTGATATTCAGAGATCATCGTCTCACCAAATTGATCGTACAAATCAGGACTCGGGAACAAAAGTAAAACATTTTAGAAATATGAGAGGCACGTCCATACGGCAGAATGTTCACAATTTCGTACAGTTTCTCAAGTAGTCCAATAGCCTTTTTAGAAAAAGTGAGAGGCACGGCCATGACGTCCAGCAAAAATGACGTCCGAAAACGGGTGAATCCACCCTGGCAATTGGCTGTTTCCTAGCAGTTTTCCATTTGGCTCGTTTCCTCTGCCGTTTTCCGGCCCGATGCCCGTTTTTCGGGCAATACCGTTTTTTCGGGCATACCTATCATAAGAGAGCTTCGGGCATGCAGTGGACAAGAAAAAGACGAGAAAATACTTTTCGGGCAGTGTGGATCTCATAGAAATAAGTTAGTTATATTTTTTCTCTAAACATTAATAGAAAAAAAAGGTCGTCGAATTTTTCATTGCCCGAAAATAAATTTTTGGGGGGGCAAATGCCCCCCCTGCCCCCCCGGCTCTTACGCCTATGACTGTATTTGTACTGGAAGACAAACCATATCTTAAAATAATATCAGGGATGGGTCTACGAATTTTGAAAAGGGGGGGGGGGCGCGCCGCAAAATGAGGGCCCTGACCGTGGAGACGGGGCACGCTGCAGAGAGGGGGTTTTAGGGGGGGGGGTTATTATCCGCCATTTCCTTGCATCTGTAGCCATTCCAAGAGCTATTTGGCTGATATTTTCGTCTAAGTAAACGTTCGGAACGGACATATTTGGGTCTGAGAAAAGGCTCTTTCAGCAGTAAAAAAGACACTGTCGAAAATTAGGGGGGGGGGGGTGCGCCCCTTGCGCCCCCCATTGATTCTGCCTCTGAATATCGCAATCAAAATATAAGCAATTAAATCAAAATTACTTATTGCGTTCGGGGGGTGGAGGTGGGGTGGGGGTGGATGGCCGAATGGTTAGCATGCGCGCGCTGTATCATACGGCCTGCCATTTAGTCAACTGGCGTGGTTTCGAATCCCCCTTTGTACGTGGCAAGGAGTAGGGTCGCCTGCCCAGCCTCGTGGGTTAACTCCGGGTACTCGGCCACTTTCCCCCCACTGCTAAAGACGCACAAGCGAATTATTGAAATAAAATTAAAAACCATGTGTTAGTCCCGAAATGACCTAGTTTGTGTCGAGTGGACGTCCCCGTCCACCCTCTCTCTCTCTCTCTCTCTCTCTCTCTCTCTCATATTGCGTTCGGTGAAATGACGTGTATTGACTTATGCTGCGTATAATTTCGACCCCAAATCTGTTGATGACAAGGAGTATAATAGGCTCGCCTGTCGTGTCTCTCATTGCTGAAGACTCCCATGCGCACGCTATTTATTGAAACGTAGGCTAGGTCCACCATGTTATTGATTTTAGCCATTTGTAAGGGCGTGAGCAGTTAATATTGCGGGCGATGGGAGATAACTATACTCTTCATAACAAAACACTACACAAGTTATATATGGATATAACTGCTTCTCTATAATTTAATAACGACGTTTCGTAACGCATACTTGAAAACGTGATCTGTATGTTGTATCCATATATACCTTGTGTTGTGTTTTGTTATGAATAGTAATCCGTTCTTCTAGATGTCATTTAAAGAACTATACTAGTTAAGAGCTAAATCTGCCCGTTGAAAGTCTTTAGTTAGACTTCAGATGTTGTAGAAGTTATTAATTATACCCTTATTTACATGACAAGCTTAAAATCGCCTCTGTAGACCCTATAGACCCTCCGATGCCTTGGATACAGTTCGATTTAAACAGTCGTCCATTTATTAAAGATACATTATAAGGAGTTAACTATTCTTGCTATAACAGTTCAAAAATAGATGATGAAAGAAGAATATATTGAAAATTTCAGTCAAATTACTTTATTCTGACTATAGTTATCACCACTGTTACTTTTGACTAGAAATAGCAGATAACCCCATCTTCACCGATGGCCGATTGTTTGATTGACAGGCGTTAACTCCACCTACATAATCTAGATTATCAAGTAATGTTTTCAATGACTGGTACCGTTAGCCTATTCGGTTTGAGACGGGCTGCAATTCAATTCGTATTACATTTATTTTCTACTACAGATTATAATTAAGACTTTTAATATATAGATAAGAAGAGAAAGTCGACAACAGAATTTTAAAGTTTGAAAGGAATGGACCAAATCAATGAAGCAATATTGGAAATAATTATAGTCGACTTCTTGCGTTGCCTGCGTGTATTCTTGTACTTTAGGTAGGCCTACGTGACTCCCGAAGCAGACGAATAGAAAAAAGTGATCCGATGGGGCTGCAATTCAGCTGGGTGATGTTAGCTGCGATGTTTATCAATTTCCATAATTTTACTGTAAACGCAAGTGACAAAAGAGCGTATAATACCGACGTGTTGATCTAATTACCTGGCTCAACAGCGGTCTCGCTTCGTACACTCTATCATTTAGCCTCGATCTAAAATTTCCGAGAGCATGACGTCAACGTAACGGTTAATCTCCACTCACGACGCCATTTATAACTGAATCAATCAATGAAATCCTGTTTAAATCCAAGCTGAATCCAAGCCATCCATGGTCTACAGATGTGATTTTATGCTTGTTGTTTAAATAAAGATCTGATTTATGCAATAATCAGATTTAGCTCTTGCATAATGTATGTTTCATTAAATCAATAAGTAGGCTAAACAGTTTGCATTCATAGTTCTCGAAAGAAACGAATACAAAAGTTATTAGCGGCAAATTATGTTGCTTGTGAATCAATTGTGTTATACATATGAAAACTGTGTCTTGATATTCGTGTCGAAATAGAGGCATGCAATAACAATCTACGCTCGACGTAAGAGTTGCTGTTAAACATGGCGGATAGGTAAGTTACTGAATTCTTTTACAAACAAAGAAAGGATGAATGTGCATGTAGGCTTTGCAATTGGCATGTCATCTGCAAAAGTGATAAATGACACAACAGTGTAAAAAGATCTTTCTGCATGACTGAGGATTAAGCGTTAGAAATCATGTAAACAAAGGCGACTTCTCAAGTTCTTATAAAAAAAATACTGTATAATAAGTATGGTGGCCCGTTATTGTCATGGCGAACTTTGCAGGTGACTGGCGATTATTACGAACTGTACTTAAAGATTAGTTACTATAAGTAACGGTATTTATCGGCTTTGGCCTCTAACCGTTACTGGTTTGATCTATAGGCAACTAATATGAAAATAAGGCTTTTTCCCCATCTCAGTTCATAGGCTAATTTGGAATCATTACCTTCTATTTTTCACTGTGATTCTTCTTTGTTCGCCAAAAGAAATCATTTCTTGCCACACCCGATACACATTTATAACAATCCAACATTATTCTCATGTAGAATTTAGCGATCCAAAAACACAAACAAAATTCACTCGAAATGAACCGCTGTTGTGAACGTCACGTCTGCACGCAGCCAATATTCCAAATTTAGGAATGCATTGTTATTGTACACAATTGCCTTACTTTTATTGGAAATAACCACCCGATGAATTCTTTTGGTAGAGTGTATCTTTAAAAGATGTTGATCGTCATTTGAATGTTTCGGACAATAGCTTAATTTTTACGGCTTAGCTACTGTCATACTCCGCGCAGTGTTTCGTTTGATTAGAGGTAACCCCACTACTCACTGCTGTATTGGGTGGATATTGTTGTTTTAAATTTTGATTGGTCAGTAGTCCGACTACCAACCAATGACTAGCTGCTCTACAAAAGCTTTACATTTAAAATGAGTGCCAGTATTGGACCAAATATGTTTACATAACGTTACGTCATGGCTCACGATTTTATTATGCCCAATTAACCCGTGCATAGCAGAATACTGCAGTAAAACTATAATTGCGTGACAAACGAGGCTCTCAAGTCGAATGAAATGTAAACAATACTGTTTGGAAACGAACATGCTTTCACCGTTTTTAATACCTTAAATCATTGTCCAAAGTTTGAGGGGAGACCCAGATTAAATGAAGGACTGTCAGTTGCTGTACTTAAGTGATAGCTTTGATTGAATGGGAAAAGTAGACATAGTCCGGCAAAAGTTCAAGAATCAGAAGCTAATCCAGCAATGGCCAGAGGGATTTCTCGGGCCATTGCTTTAGGAATATGAGCTAATATTTGTTTCAATAAGTCTCTGAACTTCAATTGCGGTATTGCTACATCCGATGCAAACCAGAATTTGTTGGGAGGCACTTAACAGATAGTTACAACAAAAAGCATTTTAATTGAACAACAGGACAAATCCACCCTCGGTTGTTACCCACATGCACATGTAGGGGATGCTCGATTCACAGTTCCGGAATTAAATTCCAAAACTGGTGTCAATCGAGTGAAAAGTAGAATTTCGGAGTACAGCGCATGAGTCGACTGTATAAAATATATCTCAACCAATCATGACAGCTGAAACATATTTTTTACCTAGGAATACGTCACGATTCTGCTCACTCCACCTCAGCTGTCGGGACTGACAGAACTGTGTCAGGACTTAATTCCGCGCCACTCGATTGTAATTCTGCCGATTCGGGACGTTCTGGACTGTGAATCGAGCATCGCCCTAGTTACCGTAAGAAAGTGTGTGGGTGGAGGGAGGGGGAATAGATAGACTTAAGGTTCCATACAACCCTTGTACTGTTGAACATCGGGAGAGTAGATTGCGTCAGCTATATACCTTCTCCCCAAACAGGTTAAAGACTTAGTCAGAGCACGTTTTCATAACATATATTTAAGATATCAAGTAAAATATTTGTTTTAGGAACTTTTTTATTCTTTTCCTTTTAGAACGATGGATGTAAAATGTTTACTGGAAGCTAGTGACAAAGCCTTACAATATTTGGTGAATAATTTAGATAATGGTGCAGAATTTGTGAGTGATGATGCTAAACAAGAGCTGTGTGTGGTTTATAAATTACCCATGCTGCTATTGGTTAAAGGGCGAGAACTGTTGGCCAACCAGGTTCTGGATAACATTAAAGAAAAATTTATGCAGTCTGACGGGGATTTCATCTCTTATAAAATGAAAAATGGCATAGATCGAAAAACAAAAAGTGGACCATTAGCGCATTTCTGGGCATATATGAACGGGTGGATTGCAATGGCTGCTCATCGTGCCGGTAGATTTGATATTTCTTTTCCGGCATATAATTACATGAAATCGTTCTATAATCCAGATATGAGCAGTATTACTTGTTCGGAATTATATAATGATGTCACCAAAGGTAAAGGTCAAGAAGTTGGAATTTTCATGACGTCACATGTTGGTTTAACGGCTCTTTATTTTGGAGGTTTGTAGGCTTAACATCGTTAAATGTTAGAATAAGCATGATAGCTTATAAACCATGTGCAGATTCGCGCTGTTGCACGCACTTCAAAGTCCCTAATTTTGGTTTGCACTTTTTAGACAATATATCTTATTTTTGACGGTTCAATACATGCTGAAATTTACTCTTGATTATTTAGTATTCAATTAAAGAGGCAATATCTAACAGCTAAATCTGCCTATTGTAGATTTATATGAATTATATTAGATATTTATTTACATGACAGGCCCACAGACAACTCTCTATACCATCGGATGACCATTAGACAATGTCCGCAACATCACCAAGGACTGGGGATTTTGTTTATTTTTGTGGCAGTAAAACTTAACAGTCGCTCAGAATTTGACAGAGAATTTTAAATATTCTAAATTTGCCTAAATCTTAATACATGATGTATCTTTCAGAAAACAAAAATCAAGACATCAACGGTAGATAATCCTCCAATTGGGATTCAATCTATAATAAGAGGTCAATAAAAAGATTTCCGCGAACATTATAGGTGACGTAAGATGGCATTCGCCATATCCTATCGTCTGAAGCGGATGCTGAATATTGACAAATTTTCAATTCATCATATTATAATATTTATCTTTGGAAATATTGTACGAATTGAACGACTTTTAGACTAATTGTTTGTTTTGGATTCAACATTCACAATATTATTGATGTTTTCGGGGGAGTAATGCACTACTCGATAAACAGAAGAGGGGTTGAATGGCCGAATGGTTAGCATGCGCGCTGTATTATACGGCCTGCCATTGCCATTGAGTCAACTGGCGTGCTTTCAAGTTCCCGGTTGTACGTGGCAAGGAGTAGGGTCGCCTGTCCAACCTCGTGGGTTTTCTCCGGGTTCTCCGGTTTCCTCCCACTGCTAAAGACCCCTACGCGCAAGCGAATAATTAAAATAAAATTTAAAAAAAAACATGTTAGACCCAAAATTACCTAGTTAAACCCTACTTCTCTCTCTCTCTCTCTCTCTCTCTCTCTCTCCGATAACCAGAAGTTCCCAAGTTCTATCCCGATTTACCTAGTTAAACCCCCTCTCTCTCTCTCTCTCTCTCTCCGATAACCAGAAGTTCCCAAGTTCTATCCCGATTTGGGTTTAGACAGTTCCTCTGGATTTTCCGGCGTGGTTTCCACTCGACAGTGTTGCAGGGTCTAGTCGTTCACATTGCCCGGAAAACCAAAGTCGCGTGTACAGGTTGGCGTACACACAAAAGAAATCTTGGCAAATATGGGAATAAGAGTAAGCAGTAGCCTATATAACGCCACAATCCGGGCCAAACCTTTATCACAGCACACTACATGGCCTATGTCCGTTTTCTTTAGTCTGGATGGCCCAGAAAAGTTGCAAGTTAAACGCTATTTCATTTCATATTGCATTTGACAAAATTCATCTATAGGCATAGAGTTGTTAATATATTAACATACAAACTCGAACAGGGTGCTGTGATTGTTTTTACTCGATCAACCGGTCGTGACGTAAAATTAACCTTTATTTTTTTTTATTTATTTTTTTAGAACTGGACTTTGCTACAGGACTTGGTGACTCTGTTGAAAGATTTGTGGTGAATCAGCCCAATCTACAGGAAGAATTTTACATACGAATGTCAACAGATACAAAGGAATTTGTTCGAGAAGCCAAATCCCCAGAGTTTAGCCCCTTTTACAGCGTCAAATTATCCCAACCAAATCAGCTTTATTTTCTACTGGGCTATCCTGTGATATTCCTGTGTAAACTATTTCAAGCTACACAGAAGCAACACTATTTGACATCAGCTGAAAAGATTCTTGATTTTTTACTCTCTTGTGATAAATCCATGTATAATTTTCACTTCAGTCACAAGGTCGCATATGGCGCTGCTATGGTTGCTAGAGAAACCAAAAATCTTCAATATAAAGTATTGAGTGAAAAAATATCCCAATATCTCCTTGGAATCCAAAGCAAAGATGGCGACTTTCTGAGTTCTCAATCGGTTCATGATAATTACGATCAAACCGCCGAAATCGCAATATGGCTTAATGAAATTTATGTGGAATTGAGCCGATTTAGAAAATGATATACATGTATGGTCATCGCCAGTACATGCCGTATTGGACGTTCTTTAGAAATAGTTAGCTTGAAAATATATATAGACCAAGATACCCGGGGGGAGGGGTATGTGTCTCAACCTGGCAGAAAAGTGTACTAATTTTCTCGAATATGGTACCAATGCATGCATATCTGTTATAATCAGAATGTAAGTCTGCTGAGTATCTGGTGGTGGGTGTGGTTTTCCACATCCAAAATGTCATGTCCCCATCTACCTTAGATGAGCTCAAAAGTATGCCAAATGGAATTCAACAGGAATTTTAAGTGGTGAAGTACCCCGACAGAGCTATGAAATTGCCAGACGTGTAGTCGGGGAGTATCCGCCAGACTTGCATTCTGATGATACCGGATAATGCATTGATGTCATTATTGTGCACTTTTCAGCTAGGTTGATCCCTGTGCTCCCGCTCTAGTCGGGATTCTAAGCAATAGTGTGAAAGACGGATCTCTAATATAAATATCAGTCCTACAATGTATAATGATTCCATTCCGTTTAGTATATACCTGAAAATTTAATGAAAGCCCTTATATTTCCTAGCGTTGGTAAGCTTCTTTAAATAATCATACTTATGAATATCTGTAGGCCTAAAATATATTATTTGGTACTGTGTCACTCCAAGAAAATAATACATAGCCTTTTCAATGACGTCCCGCGTGGCCCCCCTCTCGTGAGTGTTACATGACGGAGACCTGGGGCGGGTTGCTCAAAGCTCCGTTAACTTTTAACGATCCGTTAACTAACGGAGAGAAAGATTGTTGCTGGAAGCCCCGTTAACTTTAACGTGCCGTTATTTTTAATGGGGGTGTTGCCTGTTGGGCTTCGTTATCTGTTCAACGATGGCATTAGTGGGCTGTCAGTCGAAGCATCCCCTCAGCGAAATGTCATAGATTACTGGTGTCATTTCTGTAGAGCATTCCAAAGGGTTGGGCGATGGGGGGCCTGTAGGAATTAATGGCCCTAAATATTCTGTAGTACAAATCCCATAATTTTTCCAACAGATTTGTGCTAAAATTTCTAAAGGAAAAAATAAAGTATTCTCTCGTGTTTTCTATAGTAAATTCTACAGTTATCTCTTTGTCTTTAACCAAGTTTTGTGAAGAGACTGCACAGTTGTCCCACTGTCTTCAGTGTTTTGTTAGTACTAACTTTTATGAAGTTGTTATACATGTAGTCTACATTAAATTTAAAATTCAGCCAATGAACAAACCGTTTCCTCTTGGATTAACCTTAATGAATCAGTTAGCTAACGGATAATGAAATTGACTTTCCCACTCGGCTAATCTCGACAGATTCCGTAAACTACATCTAGTCTCGGATGTATGACAGTAAGTGATATGTACCTACGCCCATACATTTGCGATGCGGCTACCGGTTTACTTTAACAGGAAAACTTGACGCTATTACACAAATTGGGAACCTATTCGGCTAGCGACCTATTTGACCGATCGAGCTGCAACCTGTTCGTTGGAAACCTATTTAGAGTAAAGACAACAGTCTCTATTTATCAACCAATAAAATCCAACGTTATGTCTATCAAATGAAAGTAGAATATATTAGTTTTTATCCATTCCTTCAGCTCAGAATAGAAGTGTAATTTCGTCATTATCTTACAGCTGGATCGGTCGAATAGGTCGCTAGCCAAATAGGTCGCCAACTTGTGTTTGGAATGGGCGCAGCCATGTTTCATCCGGGACCTTTAAAGTAGTTCCAATATGGCGGAATTCATCATACAGCCGAGTTTAGATTGGCCGAAATCTCCCGAGTGTGACTTTCCAGCAACAGGAATTTAACAGACCGTTAATAAACACACGTAAGCACATAGGCGTACGAGCCATGGGGGGCAGGGGGCAGCTGCCCCCTAACTTTCGGGCAAACTGACTTTTCGGGCAGACGGGTAAAGTGAGAAAAATTCATCTATTTGGCAAAATAAAGTGTCCGAAATCTAATAAAACACTAATTTTACGGACAGAATAACAATAAAACGCGTTTACGGCCGTCAAATATTCCAAAATTTTCTTCATGGGAGGTCCTTACAAGGTCAATTCCGCTTCTTCGCCTCCCAAAGAAAACCGGCGCCGCTCTCTGTAAACTGAAATTTTTTCGGGCATTTCTAGTTTTGCTTCCTTAACTGTCATCGAGCCCTAATAAAACACAAATTAAACTTTTCTTTTAATTGAATACCACGACTTTGTACTGAGTTTACAATGGATTAAAACATTTTGTCTGGAGCCACTCTGTGTGACATTTTTCGCGCATCGATTAGTATTTGTGAACGCAGCTCCAACAGTCTGATTGGATGCTTGGAATTCGGATCGGAGTGGGATTTCGGTAACAAAACCATAGGATACTTTTGGTATTACTTACACGGGCTAGAAAGGCAGAAAACGAATTTGCGGTGGTCAAATTTTCGGGCAATTCGATTTCTGCCCCCCCCCCCCCCCCCAACTGTCATCGAGCCCGTGCGCCTATGCGTAAGCAAGATAACGACCCGTTAGCATTTAACAGATCGTTAAAGTAACATAGTTTTGAGCAACCGGCCCCAGGACAGCTGTCTGGTTGTTCGGATGGTGCATATTGCCGTGTACGTAAAATATCCATTGGCAGTCGGGATACGATATAAGATAGGCCATAGCGCCACTGCCCGGGCAAAATTTCCCTCATAGCACAGTTTATTGCGTATGCCCATTATTAGCCCAGTCGGATTAACACCTTTCAAAGAAAGAATAACCTTTCATTGTACAAATAAAGTATTCTTTTCCTCAATGTGGAATCTCATGGGCCAATATTGTGGTATTTTAGTCTTGCTGGCTTTTGGGGGATCAATGAGTTGAACCGCCTATTTGTAGGTTACGTTCGGCCATCACATTTTAATAATTTACCCGAATATGACTCCGCCAACGTTTAATATCAAAATAAACATTACCCAACAGATATATCGACTTAATATTGTCGAGATCCATGTGTGGTTTAGAAAGTCCAAATTTGTCCCATCGTTGTGCTCATGTCAACCACTCGGGTGTGACCCAGTCCACTATACATGTATATTTGTTTAAATAATTCTGAATAAATATTATCCTAGTAGAAAGTTAACCAGACGCAGAGGTCGCCTACCCAATACTATCCCCATACCTGTAAACAAACTAAAGAAACCGGAAATGTATGCTAACGCTCGCAGGTAGTGACTAGTGTTCATATTGCCCAATTTCATTCCCGGCGGAAATGCCGCAAATTTCCCTCATAGCACAGTGCTTACAGAAATAGTCTTTATCCTTGTTGAAAACAGTATCTTAAGGATTCATTAAGCTAGATGTTTTCCCGTAACAAATCACACAAGACATCATAGAATATTTTTAAAGGTTTTTTATTTATACTTGATAAAAAGGTACAAGATACAGATTTGGTGTAATATTTTTTATTTGCTTTTTAACTTTTAACCAAAATTGTCAGTTGTGCTGCGAGCGGGCTACCCAACCCTACTCCACTTTCATGCTATATATCTATATTTTTTTGTGGAGGGGGAGGTAGGATTTATCCAAGGCTCTGACCAGCTTTAGGATGTTGTCTCATCCCCTGACAATGTACCATTTTGGAATAACTTTCTAAAAGGTTGCCAATTTAGTTATTTATTTATACTAGCTTGCTTATTTATCTTTCTTCATATTGTACTGCACAGCTGACTGATCCATTGCGTCGTTGACATTTACTGGATTAAAAGCTGAAAATTAACTGATTAGCAGTTCTCATCTCCATACATGTTAATTATTTAAGGCCCTATATACTATTAATACCTAACCGAAATGCACCAATCAACGTTTACTCCATGCTGGTTCTTTTTGATACTACCTACTGTGGTTGTAAGTTAATCAACAATTAGCCTAAACTGATTAAGGGCCGTTTTATTTCTTCAGATCAGACAGGTTTTGAAAGACTGAAAAATTTAATATGGACCCCAAAACTATTTGATAAAAAAAGAAAGACTTATTTGCCTCCTTTCTGCTTTTCTCCGAACATCAGATAAGTTGTTCACGTTCAACTTGCTGAAATAAGGTTAAAGGACACATTATGCACCTTGAAAATTGACCTTAAAATTTAAAGACAGTATTTTTTAAAAACTACTGAGCCCCTGTGGCTCGTTGAGTAAGACATTAACCGTCGACCTGGAGGTCCTTTATTCAATCCCAGTGATGGCCAAGGAACTTTTATCTGGATTTTCTGGCATAGCTCCTCATTATCAGTGGTGCAGGACCGATGGCCTGGTATGGGACAGTATCTAGTAGTTCAGATAGGAGGAAAAACTAATGTTGGAATTTAATGAATAGGTCACATGTGTGCTGACCAGGCGAAATCTGCCTTAGAGCGCACGGCACATACCCACCCGTCTTCATCAGCCCTGTAGGAGGTTACCCCCTCCCACCTTCATTATTTGTACAAATAAAGGAGATCTTTACACTCCAACCCAATTTCTGTTTATTAATTAGACAATGTCTGCCAGTGGGCATTGAACCCATACTGCAAATTATTATGTGTCTTGTTGAATTCAAAAATTCAATGTTAGAAATTAGGTGAACTTTTCATAGCCATAAGTTTTAAGATTGAATTCATCATTTGTAACCATATTCATCCAGATTTTCCACATATTGGGTGCTTATGTGGGGGGTTCATATAAAGACAAGTTATTTCAACTCCTGAATGTCTTGCTAAATGAATCTTCCAAACCCTTCATATTGATCTTGCAGTAGAACTGAGTAGAATGGCAGGTTGAGAAAAAGACCTGAAATATACAGCATACTTAACAAAAAGATTCTTATAAAATATTGATAGAATATTCCTTGGGGTATGGGATTAGCCATCTTCAGACCTATAAATATCAATTTTGAATAATAGACGTAGAGAAACTAAATACATGTATGCTCATTCTGGATTATTTTATCAGGGGGATACAACCCAAGGGAAATAACTCTGTTCTGAAGCTCAATCAACAAATCTGCAGACATTTAGTTTACATTCAAGAGGAAGCTCAATTGACAATTATTATAATGAATTTTTTTAGTAGATAAATGACAGTAACTAGGTCTTTTCGGCACTTCCGTATACTTTTTGTTGCATAAATTAATTTCAAGCTGGGTGGGAGTAACCTAAATCTGTCATAACCAGTCACTTGTTAACTGGAAAATCCCTAAAAAAAATCATGAAAGTGAAGATAAGTATAATGCCTGTTTATTACTATATAAGGTTCATATTCAAGGAAGTGAGATACGAAAAGAAGCAATCCGAGATGAATTATTTACCCCTGAATTTTGTAATCTTGACTGAACATGAACTAACAGACTTTAGGCATCATGTAATACTTTGCCTCAGCTTACTGTTTGCAAGATTTTTCATTTAACAAATGGCTTTGATCATAAAATATCTTATAATAGCAAAGGGCACAATGTGGTTAATATTTAACAGTACTGAAGATGACCATCCTGAAAAAAATAAATCCAAATGTTGGATAAAAAGTTACATAATGAATTACTAAATTGCAAACATGCTATTTTGAAGAGGGTGGCAATTTTTTGAATATGGCAATGATTTGGAATGACTAATTTGAAATTTAATTTAAAGCCGATTTTAACAAACGAGCCCCAAGGAATAATTCTACCTTCAGATTTAATTCAGAACAACTATTTGACTGAGTGATTGATGCACAGAATATGGTATCACAAACTAGGCCATTACAGGGGCGGGGGGGGGGGGGGGGGGGGGGGGGGGGGGGGGATGATTACCAATACCAGATTTAAATTGCGATTCTTTCCAGATTCTAAATCTATTTCCTAATAGTAATACCCTGCATGGACCTGCTTAAAATGAGCCAATACAATCGTATCTGATGCTAAAGCTGTAAATGCATAGAAAACATTTCGTGAAATTTCAACTCAATCATCAGGGTGTAAAATTGAATAAAAATTTTGACGCGTCAAGGACAGGGGAACCATAAGCTAAAGATGCAATCCATACAATCAAGCATAATTTAGGAAGTTATGGTCTGGTGTGGGCAAATATCGAAGAAACCAAGATTTTTGGGTTATAATCATGCATAGTGTCCACAAATTGTGGATGGACAGGCGGCAGTCGGACAGGGGTGACAATAGGCCCATACATCCACATAAATGTGGGTGTATAAAAATGAACAGTTGAAAGTTATGAAAGAGTACATAGGCCCACTCTCTTCCATGTGCATAATGGATAATCCCATTATTTGGGAACTCTAAACCAAACAAAATCATAGTCATTCACATTGCATCTGTAAACCTATAGTAAAATAACACTTTACAAGAAGGAAGATTGATTTGCCTAAACAGGTATCAAACCATGGTAGCTTGCTAACCTTTCTGTGCATTAAATCAATCAAATAATGTATCTGATGTAATGTTACCCACTGGTCTTCGTCTCTAGCTGCCATTCCGTTCTCTTCCCTCAGGGTATCAGTTCTCTGGAAAAAGTCTCAAATATAGTTAACAAAATGCCATTTTCATGGCAATAAAAACAATGATAAAATATAAATACATTTTATTTTAACATATTAACCATAACATTATTTCAATTTTGAACATAGCACTTTCAAATAAAATCCCCATATTTTTACTTATCATATACACTTATAACCCATTCTTTCTAACATTAAATATATACAAACAGTCAATACTTTTAAGTCTATCCAAGTGAAAAACTTCCATGTTCAACTTGCACAAATCATTTTGCTAATCAAATTACAAATTTAACTTTGTTTTACCAAACAGAAGAAAAAATAACTATGTACTGTAAATAAAAGCAATACCGTCTTGGATTATTAGAGATCCATTCTAATATTTTCTGCCAAAATAAAACAGTGCTAAGTTTGCGATTAAAGACTCAAAATTTTTAAGATGAATCTTTTAAACCATCATACACCCCTCAAGGTTCTGTAGGTCAATAGGAATATTTTTTCTCTTGAATAAACTTACCATAAAATATGACAACCTCCCTTTACCTCGAACCCAAACCACTTTCACAACACTGGAACCGGAGTTGTGCAAATAGAACCAGTGACCTTCACCCCTTTCTCATCACTTGCCTCATTTCTCGTTATGCTGAACAAAAAAAATTACAACACGGTAAGTTCCAAAGCCAGACTTGGCATGAACTTCACAAAATACTCAAAACATTTTTTTCAAAGAATAAGTCATTCATTTATAACTTGGTAATTCAAACTATTAAGTAATTCTTGTCATTTAAATACAAATTTCTGGTATAAATTTACATGCATTGCTGATTAAGAAATCTGTCTTCAGGAAAAAGATGAACAGAACCACATTTTAAAAATTTGGTTTCCTGCAGTAGAAGTAAAATTTTGAGTGTTCTGTATATCTTTAACCCCGACAGATAAAAACTGTGGAGGGCACCTTACCGAATTTATAAAGATAAAGCCGAAAGAAATTCTTCCAACGGCAGCCTGTAAAGTTTGGCATTGGATATCATTCTCATACAATTCTCAAAAAACCTACAAAAGAAACTTTATGTTTATTAAAACCGTTTCCTTGAGTGCAACATATATTAACAGGTACATTATTACAAAGGTTTAGAACTGGTTACATGAATAACAACTTTTCTGAAATATAGAACAATAACAAAATCTGTCAAAAATATTTTCATGTAAATTATATATGCACAAATATTTTGAAGACCATTTTTGCACCATACATAACAGTGGTATTTCAAATAAATTTTATCTGAAAAGTAATGATAACTTCAGTTTTTTTACAGTTCTGTGGTCGTCTCTTCAGTTTCTCAGCTCTTCACCACACGCAGTCAATTTAATTGAGTCACACCTCCAGCACCGGGCGGTACGTCACGATTAGGAAGTCTTCAGGATTTCTCTTTTCCTTGAATATTAACACATTTCACACAAGTACATGTATTTATTTCAACTATTAACACTAGTATTAGCCATGTTGGAACAATGTGAACAGAATTCAAGAGAAACAATATCATCGTCGACATGAAGACAAACACCAGCCGTTTTGGGATTGTCAGTTGAACTGGTTGCCTCTATGGATTCAAATCGTTGTCTTTTTGAATCATAAGTGTGATCTGACTTTAGACCTCGTTTTCTCGAGCCAACAGACAATGATGTGGAAAGTCTAACACCTTTAAGGTTTTCCATAGTGTTCAAAACTTTGGACAAAGTGCTTTGATTAGCTAAAACACTTTTAAAATATTCAACCTGTTCTTCCAAAGCCAGTTTATCATCTTGTAATTTCTCATTTTCAAATTTTAGTTTCTGATTTTCTGACTTAAACCCATCAATTGATTCTTCTAAATTCTGAATGTAAGCCTTCTTCTTTTCTCTGTTCATTTTAGCGTTAATTGCGTTTTTACGGTTACGATCATCAAGGGCAAAGCCTACTTGAGCAGCAGTTTCAGCTTGAGTAATATTTGGTAGAGTTTTAATTACTTTTAAGATTTTAACCTTTTTAATACCATTGGAGGCCTCATTTTCTAAAACTGTTACAGTAGAGTCTTTCTGGTTGCTACTGACAACACTTTCAGCAGGTGTCACAGAGGTTGGGACAACTTTACCATGAGAGCTTTTATTCAACAAACTGCGCCCTTTGCTTCCACTTCTTGTGACCATCACATTCTCTTTTCCTACGGATTCTGATGGACTTGACACTGTATTAAATTTAAAAGATTTGTCCGTCTTTTTATTTGCCATATAACGAGCCAGGTCACCATCTGCACCTTCCGAGATGGAATGGCTATTCTTACTTCCGCTCATGTAACTCATTAAGTCATCATCATTGTTCGCACCAAAGGGAGAAAACTCTATAGATTCAACAAGTTCATCCAACATCATTTCTGATCCAGTACTGGAAGGCGAGTCGACACTTTTGGGATTAATAAAATCATTTTCAATCTCAGACATTTCACTTACACCACTGTCCGACTGATGAAATGGAGAGGTGTTCGAGATCGACGCCAGTGCTGTCTCCTGTGGAATTTCATAATTAAAAAAATTATCCATGTCAAACTCTTGAAATGAACTTGGCTCGGTTTTAAAGTCAAGCTCAGTAATGATGTCAAATGACTCCGACGCCATTTTGAAAATGTTTAGTTCGAAATGAATTGATTAAGGCTTGCCAATAGGACTATTGACGAAGAATTTCTCAAGTTTATTATTTTAGAGGTTCAGCAGCGAGTTTTAAAATCTACAAAATTTTAAACTGATCTTTGGCTAACTCCTTAATATGTTTAGAAATAATATACGAGCTGTTGTTACTCTTATCTTATCGTTTGCAAATGCGCGATTGCACAACAAGTTGGTCAACCAAAATATAATTTAGAAATTCTCTCTCAGTCTTCCAGTTTCACTATACTATAAACAAATAATTTCAGTCGAATTCGAGTATGACGATAATCTGGCACAATAAGTTAAAATATATTTTACCGACAATATCAAACTACCTGAATTTTGGAAGAATCCATCAACGTCTCGTCCGTACTCTGTAAAATCGTAGAATGACGCACTACTAGCGTTTTTCGCTTTTATACCCACCTGAAACGTTTCGCCAACGATTTCCTGACCGAGCATAAAATTAGCGTTGTTTATTGGTTAAAATTCGTCACATGGCTCTATAGAAAACTATTTTTAGGAATGACACGCGGGAAACAGCTCGAGCGTTGTGACAACGTTTGTAGTCTTGATCAATAGCTTCAGTCCATAATTATTTATGTAGTTCAGTGAAGTTACTTTCACAAAAGTAGGTCTGGATAATCTAACCTACTATCACGGCAAAGTATAATCTATGGTGTTCTATTTCGGCCACTTCCGACACAAGGAAAGCACAGTGCATTGTATTTTCATTTGAATAATATCTGATGTATAGCTAAATTAAGAACACAGTTAATAAGTAATTTAGAATACATTTAATTATTTTATATATTTTATTGTATAAACATATATGTAAATTATATGTTCTATCTTTGCAGATGACCCAGCAATATACATCAGACAGATGTAGTAAAACTGCCAATACTATCCTTTATATAACAAGACATTTCTATATTTTTAATTTCTACTCTAAATTTAAAATAATAAACTCTAGTGTGAATGAGTGACCACATGCTCGCTCCAGAAACAGTCATACCACGGTCATGCACTATAGTTAAACAAACGATGGCGGGGTAGCCTACTAATAACGATGTATGGTTTCCGTTCTCAATTTAAAAGTTGTATTACATTATAGTATGACCATTCCTTGACATTTCTTCATACAGAGATAGAGAAAAGAAAGAGAGAGAGAGTTTAACATTCACTTGACACAAATCACATCATTTCGAGACTAACATATATATGGTTCAATTCTATTTCAACAATTCGTTTGCGCGTAGGGGTCTTTAGCAGTGGGAGGAAACCGGAGGACCTGGTGAAAACCTGTGGGGTTGAAGAGGTTACCTTCTAAAGACAGAATTAATACAAGAATATTTTTTACCACGAATATATTAGCAACCCCGAAGAAATCAGACTAAGATCAATGTTAACTGATGAATGAAATATGGGAATGGAAGTCAGCTACAAAATTTCTGAGAAAAAACATTATTACCTAGGATATAAATGTCAAATAAAACAAAGCTAAAAAAAAAACTTACAAAAATGCAGGTGCAATTTTAAGAATTATTGCATTTACATACAAATGTAAAATTATGAAGTCTTTCTAAAGGACGATGTCGTGTTAAAAAGTCGACGACATAGTGTTTTTTCTCTAAGGCTTAAAATTGAAATCGACGCGAATTTTGCGTCGCCCGTCACGCATCGTTTTTTTTTTTTTAAAAAAACGAAGACGTGCGCCGCGGGAAGTGGCTGTAGTACAACACCATAGAATATTTTATTTACTGTTGATCAGTGAGAAATAGGCTTAGAACTTTTCAGCCAGCTCTGCTACAGGAAATAATTTTTATCCAGTTATACATATAAAAATATGTTTTAGAATTTAATTTGAGGATGTAAATAATTTAACACTGAGAACTAATTAACTCGCACGGTATTATCCCTTTTAGTAAAAGGTAAAAGTAGACGCCAAGTCAAAGTGCAAAAAAGTTACCACTACTGGAAGAGCGAATACAATGCCAAAACGGGAGTCGTCTCCCTTGACGAACTAGATTACGGTCAAAGGTCACTATACACACAGTGAGTGGAGTTCAGTTACAGAGCTGACACAGAGAAAATTGGGTTAAATACGTTGACAGTTTACTACAGCAGTGAATTAAAACTAGCAAAATGTCAGCAGCTAAAAGAGTATGCATTATCGGCTCCGGCAATTGGTAAGGCCAATTTTCATTACTTCTTGTTTCATGTAATTGTAATGCTTGATATGAATTTCAAACAGGGAATGAATCAACAAACCTTCTAAATTTGCAAGCTAATCTTTTCATTCATCGTGTTGTTAGCAATCAGTACGGCTGATTTGGGTTAGAATTTAGCGAATTCTCAGTGGGAATATATACCTCCTATACTGAGAATAGAATTTTCACTACTTACATTACATTCAGTATTATTGGACTACCAGTGTGTCCTACATTGCTATAAACTGTTTATAATATAAAAATAAAAAAAAACCCAAGCAACAATTGCTACTGGTAGTACTGGGCATTGACTTGTCATGCCATAGCTTTCAATCTTGCATTAGCTGATGTGTGCTTCTATCACAATTTACAGTATGTGTTATAGTTATATTATGTTATAATTTGCAGCACAGATATATTTGGTGTGATATTAATAATCAAGTGGGTCTTAATTTCAATTGAAGATTTTCTGCACCTCAACGCGTTTAAACGTAGCTAATACTAATAGTAGGCCTAATACTAATAAAGTGCATGTTCAGTCCAAACCATCCCCTTGCATTTTGCAACTGTCTTCGGTTTAAGTTTTAATTTTAATTGCCTTGCAAATTGAAATATAATCTCATAGATATAATTGTCATGCTTGATATGTCTCTTGGAAAAAAAAATAAATGAATAGAATGGAATGGGGTCAATTTGAGACAATGACTCAGATGAGAATATCAATAAGATTATTTAATTTTTTTTTTATTCCATTGGCTAAAACTTCAAATTTGTGTATTTTTCAAGTGTACCGGTACCTATAGGTTTTTGTTTTCTTCATTCATTTTTGGTATTTTATATTTTACCAGTATTTTCTGTACAGACTTTCTTGATTATGTACTTAGACCTGATAGTGATATAGCATAGTTTAGAAACTCATAACCATAAATAATGAAGGAATGAGATAGAGAGCAAACACGATTGAATGATAGTTATGTGTGATTTTAACCAGATTTTCATTTTTGGAGAGGTATCCGTTTCTACGTGGATATATTATATTGATTACATTTCATTGGATGGGAAGCGATTACAAGTATGATACACATTATAATATACACAACCGTATTTCCTCTTACCAATGTGTTTATAATTGATTCTGATTTTATTGGTGTGTTCCATTTCCAGATTAATTAAAGATGCATTATGTAAGAGCTAAATCTGTTTAATGCAGGTCTTTGTTTTGAGTTTAAATGTTATACATAAATTGTTAATTACTGTATACATCATTACATGTAGTAGGTATTAATTCACATGACAATTAAGCCCTTAATCACTTTTCTAGTCAATCAGATTTTATAATTAATTCACATGACAATTAAAATAGCATTATGCAAGAGCAAAATCTGCTTATTACAGGTCTTTCTTTAGGCCTGAAATGTTATCTAAATAATCAATTAGACATTAATTAACATATCCAGACCATAATAAACTCTTGATGTCAAGGCTAGCCTTCGATGTTGTAGGATTAAAATCCTATATGCCGCTTAATGGCCGTTGATAATTAAATCAATCAAGTGGATAATCGAGACTATGCTGTTTACATTAATGATTTGAGTAATGATGACCGAGGCTATGTGAATATTTCAAACGCCTTTTTCTTGGCTAATAATGGATCAATTTTCAGCAAATTACCTTTACACTATCTAGTTTTTAACTATTATAGTGAGAACTGCCATCTCTTTATCTTATCTCCCATAATGTAACTTTAAGCTATGCCCATAACAAATTCTCTAGACAATCAGATTTAATTATTTAATGCTAAAATGAACAACAGAGACTTTGTTTAGTAATAAATGTATGATTAGTAATTACCTATCCAGGCTATATTGCAAAAACTTCAAATACTCATAGCTGTAACATCCCTCAGGTTAAAGTAATTTGACAGAAATGTTCAATATGATCAATTTTTGAACTATTATACAGCAAGAATGACCAGCTCTTTATCTGGATCTTAAATAATGCATCTTTAAAAATCATAAGCCCAATAATACGGATCACATTTTAATACAGCCAGAACTGCTTTAATGACTGTATAAATAAGGTTATAATATGTACTAAACTGTTTATTATTGATTTTGAACTTATTCTGGAGAGTATATGAGCTTGTAAAATTTGAGATGACATGATGTGGTTTATTTACTTAATATAAGTTACAATGTACATGTACAACAAATAAACCATGGCCTAGTTATATCGCCATACAATATAGATCAAACTGATATACAGATAATACTGTAATTCACAGACGTTTGTCCAGTCACAATATGATATATGAATGATTGAAATAGAGTTTTAACTTTTAACATCCTCCATTTCTCCGGCAACAAGTCTAATTATTAAGATTTTCTAGGATTTTCTTTTGATTCCAGCTGTCAAAGGTTCTTTTACGTGCATGCAAACATGGGACCTCATTTGTTTGTCTCATCACAAAGCCTAGAACCTGCTGATTCTTGTCTCCCTGCTGCTGGGCTGACAAGAAGAAACCATGCTGAAAAATTCTGGTGAATTTTGTTGGTCAACACAGGGATCTAACCAAACCACTGCGCATGGCTATGTCTTATAATACGAAAAGAAGAAATGAAATGAAATTCAGTCCCCAAAATTTAGAATAAGTTAAAATTTATCATAGATACACAGTTTCTATGAAAATTGATTTTTTATACTTCATGTACTAGGGGTGAGAAGCTGTACTACTAGTTAAGCTTGTTTGGTCGTGTGAACACTACACACTCCTGGCTTGTATAATTTATAGCCTTTGAAATGAAATGGGATTTAACACCCTGCTATTATATTAAATTCCAACAGTTAAGGGTTCTTTTATCATAGCTTTTCATCTCATCTGAAAGACTATGTCCATTGCACGACCCTCCATCCTCCACAACTGACAATAGGAAGCCATGCTATAGCCTTCTGAATAGAAGTTGCATTCACGTTGAAGCAAGCAGTACAGATATCAGAGTTTTAAAAAGTTATATCAGTGTCAGAGTTATCAGTAATTGTGTATCTTAACCAATGGTACCTTAAACTTTAAAGCACTTAATACTTATTCTGTTGAATCAAAAAGCTTTCAAATCTTTGAATTTCACTAATATATCAATAAATTAATGTCGATATTTGTGAATGTAAAATGCTTAGATCAGCTGAAAATGGAAATCAAGCTAAGTATAAAGTATTGAACTTTGACCTTTTAGTTTTAATAACTTATTCATATCATTATCAACATGATTTTCATGTTGTTGATTTTTCGATTCGATTTTAATATATGGTTTACAAGAAGTTCAAAGTCTAAAGCTGCTGGTGTAAAGTCTAAAGATTTGTAGGACTGCCATACAGTGCAATAATCCCCCTTAATCATGCTTTATATTTATAGATTAAAGTTGCGCAAGTTATGAGAAAAAAATAATCTATATTAGGTCACTTAGTTTTTATACGCCCACATTTTCATGTGGACGTATTATGTCGTCGCCCCTGTCCGTCCGGACGTCCGTCCGTCCACAATCGTTTGTGGACTCTCTACAGGTCACAATTCTTACCCGATTTTGACGAAACTTGAAATATATGTTCATCCCCAAAAGATCTCGGCTGCTTTCGATATTGGCATGTATCGGATCAAAACTTCATGGATTATGGCCCCTGATTGTACGAAAAATCACGTTTCTAGCTTGTGGACCCTATAGAGGTCACAATTTTGAACCGATTTTGATGAAACTTGACATGCATGTTTATAACCCAAAGATCTTGGTTCCTTTCGATATTTGCGCCTATCGGAAAGTAATTTTCTGAATTATGGCCCCTGATTGTCCGAAAAATCACCTTTTTTAGCTTGTGGTACCTCTGGAGGTCACAATTATTATCCGATTTAAAAAACCGTTCGATTATATCACCGTTACACCCTAAGGAAGGTTGAGTTCGAATTTCGGGAAAATCGGACCAAAATGGCCATACAAAATGGCCACCGTTTGTACGCGAATAATGTTAAAAAATGGTATATCAGTGTTGTGGACCGTGTAGAGGTCACAATTTTAATTCGATTTTGATGAAACTTGAAATTTATGGTTATAACCCAAAGATCTTGGTTCCTTTCGATATTTGCGCATATCGGATCGTAGCTTCTTGAATTATGGCCCCTGATTATACGCAAAATCGCCTTTTTTTTAGCTTGTGATCCCTCTGGAGGTCACACTTATTATCCGATTCAAAAACACGTTTGATTATATTACTGTTACACTGTAAGGAAGGTTGAGTTCGAATTTCGGGAAAATCGGACCATAATTGCCATACAAAATGGCCGCCGTTTGTACACGAATACTGTTAAAAAATGGTATATCATGGTTGTGGACCCTGTATAGGTCACAATTTTAATTCGATTTTGATGAAACTTGAAATGCATGGTTATAACCCAAAGATCTTGGTTCCTTTTGTTATTTGCGCATATCGGATCGTAACTTCCTGAATTATGGCCCCTGATTGTTCGAAAAATCGCCTATGGTCCCTCTGGAGGTCACAGTTATTATCCGATTTAAAAAAACGTTTGACTCTATCACCGTTACACCCTCTGGAAGGTTGAGTTTGAATTTCGAGAAAATCAGACCATAATTGCCATGCAAAATGGCCGCCGTTTGTACGTGAATAGTGTAAAAATATGGTATATCAAAGTTGTGGACACTGTAGAGGTCACAATTTTAATTCGATTTTGATGAAACCTGAAATGCATGTTTATAACCTAAAGATCTTTATTCTTTTCGATATTTGCGTATATCAAATTGTAACTTAATGAATTATGGCCTTTGATTGTAGGAAAAAATCACTTTCGGTATTGCTTGTTCTCTATCTATCTCTCGAACAATTATTATCCGATTTAAAAAAAAGTCTGATTATATTACTGTTGCACCGTAAGGAAGGTTGAGTTCGAATTTCGTGAAAATCGTACCAAAATTGCCGGACGAAATGGTCGCCGTTTGTACGCGAATAGTGTAAAAATATGGTATATCATGGTTGTGGACTCTCCACAGGTCACAATTCTTATCTGATTTTGACGAAAGTCACATTTCTAGGTTGTGAACCGTCACACCATAATCATTGTCGGCTTCAAATTTCATGAATATCAGACTGGAACTGACCAACAAAATGGCTGCTCTCAATACAGTATGAAATACAGGACTTAATGATGTAGGAAAAATCACTTTTGGTATTGCTTGTTCTCTATCCATCTCTGGAAAATGTGGGCGTATCCTGCCTGGCAGTGCCAGCCTATCTTTTGACATTTAGTTCTACAGGCAGGTCAGATTTTATTTGACAGAATGAATGAAATTGGGGTTACTTTTCAGCTCCTACACTGGTATCAAACGAGGACCTGCTGGTCAGTGAGTCAGCACCTTAATCACTAAGTTATCGTGGCTCCCAGAGATTTTATTTGAATGCCATTACACCTACTTTCCGTCAATTCGGCCAGCCTCCTGACATTTTATATAAAAGCAAGTTTTGTCAAGGACATGTTTGTCAACATTTGACTTGTTAAACTTTGCATGCCTTAATTAATGTAAACATTTTACATACTGTAGTACTGCCTGCCTACCGGGTACTAAGACACAGTTCAAGGGAATTGTAATTACAATCACTGTTTAGTACTGAATGGTGTTTCATTGAAGCTTTTCTAGTCGTTATCAATGCCATTGGGTGAGTGGGGTGTTCGTGACTGAAAGTGCGCTTTATATCATAAGGTCCAAAAACTAGTAAAGTGACATGGTTTCGATCCCAGATCCCACACTGGTATGTGACAAGGAGTAGGGTCACCTGCATAGCCTCATGGGTATCCTGCCAGTAAAGTGACATGGTTTCGATCCCAGATCCCACACTGGTATGTGACAAGGAGTAGGGTCACCTGCATAGCCTCATGGGTATCCTGCCACTGCTAAAGACCCCTTTGCTCAAGCAGATTATTCAATAAAATTTTAACATGTTAGTCCCCAAAGGATCCAGTTTCTTTGGAGTGGGAGTTTGCATTTGAAAAATATCTTGATATTTCACATCCTACCTTAAGCAAAACACTGCTATAATGCTAGACTTTACTGTTTCACTGTAGAAAAACCATAGCACTTGTATTGTAACAAAGGTTTGTGAAGAAAGGTTACTCCAAAAAGTATTAGGTTGCTATTTTATTTAATTACCTTATTGGCGATAATAACCATGGATCAAATGTGTTAACAAATATGACATCAATTCCTTCTCTTTATTGTGCAATATTTATATGCCAAACTTGTACTGAATGATGAACTTCTGACTCTATTGATTTTTTAAAGTAAATTTCCATTTCTTTTTGAAGTTTATTCTTTGTTAATCCAGCTCTGAACGTACTCGCGAGTGTAATGAGACGTACATTCAGAGCTAGACTAATTCTTTGTATTCCTGTTTAACGCTGTCTGTTATCCACATATACTTCATTCTATTTTCGATTTTACATATTCTATCATGTAATCTGTACAATTGTGAAAGTATTCAGTATTTTATGATCAAATCAGTACAGCTTTTTCTAAAATGACATCAAAAGCTAAATGACATCATACATAATTTGTTCACCTTTTCTTGAAAATAATGGTATTTGAATTTAACATCTGTTGATATTACATGATCGCTTTCATCTGTCAGTAATTAGATATTTAATATTGATCATAACTTTCTTTTATTTTAGGGGATCGGCTATTGCTAAGATTATTGGTAATAATGTGTTGGCGATGCCAGATAAGTTTGTGAAGGAGGTTAGGATGTGGGTGTTTGAAGAAATGGTCAATGAACGTAAATTAACAGAGATTATCAACAATGATCACGAAAATGTCAAATATTTACCGGGTATCAAATTACCTGAAAATGTGGTAAGTAGATCACTATATGTAGGAATATAATATATATTTTGTGCCATATTTGTTCATTTCTGTTCTTTTGATAACTACAGTACAATTTTCATCTTAGGACGATAGTTACTCAGGTTGGGTTGGAAAGACACTTTGTCCTTTACATGTCTTTCATTTCGTGTCCGGGAGGGGGGGGGGTTAATGTGTGCAAGTAAGGTCACATCTCTGTGACAAGGAGTTGGATCACATGTCCAACCGTGTGGGTTTCCTCCTGCTAAAGGCCTCAACCGTCCCAATATCATCTAGTTTGTGTTGAGTGAATGTTAATCCCCATTTCTTTCTTAGATCTAGTATTACTATTGATAAAGAAAGGCAGTACTAAATGACTTTTAATAGCCTACTGATGCACAATAAAATCTGCAAATGCAATTAAATGACCACATGATGAAATGTTGGCTATTAATATTAAACCTTTAATGCCCCATTGATCAAAGAATCAAAATAACTTGATATTACTCGGGATTATTTAAGGGGTGGTTAGAGGATGTAGGTGTGTAAAAGTAAAATGTCCTCTTTATGATCAAGGGAGGCTGGTGGCACGAGGGAATTCTAACATACAAGAACCACAATTATTGTACTAGCCTATGGTTGATAACTTGGTATGAATTTGATACATTTTACCTGCTAAAAAGTAGTTATCAAATTTCCAGATCTCGTAATTTCTGAACTGAATTTTTGAAATATCAGTTAATAGGTAATATTTAAACAGTTTAAAGTTTTATAGAGTATGAGGGTCAGTCTTTATATATGTCGAAAGATAAATAAAATGGTGAATGGGTGGATCTGTTATATTTGGATATATTATTTGCTCTCAGTTTCTCAAATAATTGTTCTACATTATTATTAACCTTTATTTTTAGATATAAGTTACACTTGTGATCAGTTGCAATATGATCTTTTTTAACACTCACCATTTTCTGCTTAATTATTAAGATCATGTCCATCAGTGGGCTAAACACAACTATATGATATCAACAATTTATATATATGACAATGATAATACAATTGTGCTCAAAATATTATTGATAAAACTTATTTAAACATACATTATGCAAGAGCTAAATCTGCATGTTGCAGGTCTTTCATTAGGCCTGATGTTATCTCTGTTATTAATTAGACACTTATTAACATCCAGACTATAATCAACTTTCCATGGCATTGCCAGCCTGCAATCTTTGGTGGACTATGATCAGATTTACTGCATAACTTGCCTTCACAATTTAATGATTTTATGGATAACCAAGACTATGCTTTTTATCGTACAGGCTTTAATAATGATGGAAATTTCAATCACTTAATTCTTGGTTCAATCATAGTGGATCAATTTGACAATTTTTCAGCAAATTGCCTTTACATTATCTAGTTTTTAAATCGTTATCTAATCCCTCATCATATTAATAATGTATCTTTAATCATGTCAGTCAAAATCTCTTGATATGCTACCTTTACTGACAAACACTTTTAAACACAGATCACATGTATGATATTGTAATGACAAGGTCTCAAAGTACCTGTACCTTTGACTTGAAAAGGTGATCAATATGATCCTCGACTTGTTTTCACATTCGAGTCGCAGAGAAAGTTCATCAGGTTTTTTCAGCAAACCCATAAACAACTTTCAATGGACATCGGATGCCTCCGATATTAAGTAGCACGGTTTGGCCATTTAATGATATTTGGAAATGGAGAAGCCAGACTAAACTTCGAACAACAAGTACGTGTTTGCAATCAATGTAGACATCTTGTCAAAGCTTCAAAGGCTAATATTTTCTTTTAGTAATTTGAGTTAAATTTTCATATGTTCATAGCAATCTGCTTCTTTAAATTTTTGAAAGAATTAATCATACAGAACTTGTCCCAACAAAACTTCGGATCAACCCAACTTAATATACTTTCTTTTGGATTAAATCAAAGAGGGTTGACAGTCATTGTATTCTGTGACTTGGTGAGCTGGATAAATTTAGCCCTTTTAAAGCTCCTTATCATTATTACAGGGATTAAGAGAGATTTAGATTCCCTTTTGAATTACCTACATGTAAAAGGTTGTGAAATCTGAATCTAAAAATCCCCCCCCCCCCCAAATAAAAAAAGCTGCCCAATAATAGTTCAATTCATTTCAGTATTATCAAGATATGATGAACTGAAAATTTGTTATACTTTGCCACCAGTGCCACCTATTATAGGTGTAGAGTAAAATCTCTAGATGGACTTCTTTTCAATCCATTGAATCCCCAAGCTGGGAGATTATGTACCGTTGAAATTTTGGTTTTCTTAATAAATGTTAATTAATCAATTTGAGTAAATTTTTGATATGTAGAAAATCAGATATTGTTTATAAAATGGTAATGGGATCAGTGGCCTAAAGTGTGATAAGTCTGTTCATTGCATTACTTTGATGCTATTTCTAAACTTTTGTCAACTTGCAGTGCCAGTGACTGTTGTTAAACACAGCATGTCATGTGTATATTGTTAAACACAGCATGTTTTTATTACAAGAACAGTTGAGCGATTAATTGACTATTAACCTGTCATTGAGATGTTTTAGTATTTTTGAAGGTTGTGACATGAACTTCATGTCAGTTTAATGTCGGTGTCATAAGTTATGACATGTCATGCAATAATTAGAGGAATAACATTATGAGAAAGAGTTAAACTACATAACATGAAGCTCAAGGCTATGTCATTAGTACATGTATACATCCAATAAGTAAGCCTTACCCTACAGCTATCAATGACATTTATGTGGTAAAGATAGAGTACATGTAGATACACTAACTAATAAAACATATAATCTTCTTCACTATAGCTATCAAATGAACACTATTTTCTTAACATTAGACGCATTATGTAAGATTTAGATGAAGAAGTGAAATGAGGTTTAGTTTTACGCCCTACTGTTCTGCGACGACTGAGCTAACGAAGATGGACATACGCCATATTGTTTGCTACGAGGGAAATTTTTCCTGGACAGCGGCACTATGACCTGCACTTTAATGGAATTGCAACTGCCAAGGGATCCTTTATGTGCCTGCCAATGTGTACACAGGACCCCTTTTTTTGCCCCCTGCCGAGATCTCTGTCCTGCACCACTACTTACAAGGGTAAACCATGACGGAAAATCCTAATTCACTATCTCAGTTAACACAGAAATCGAACACTGGACCTCTTGCAGGTTAGCGAGCAAACATAGTACCCATTTAGATAAAGAGCTGGACTTTCTTGTTATAATAGTTAAAACAATAGATAACATAAATATATTGAAATTACTTTATTCTGTTAGATTTTGCTCTTAGTCTTGTAATTACATGTGTCTTTATAGTCCCAAAATGACCTTGTTTGTGTTGAGTGGACGGTAAACCCCATTTCTCTCTCTCTACATGCACCTTAAACGGATAAAATCCAAAATTTGGTTAGAAATCCTTTGGAGTGTGGACTGTTTAAATACACCTCCAAAGAAGCATATTATTAATAAAATATTTTCATCTTGATATGCCAGGTTTGAATTTACTGCAATGTATTCAAATGCCATCTCATGATTCCAAATATGCATGTATCCTTTTATCTTCTTTTACCTATAATACTAATGAACATATTTAATACCCAAATGTTTCTACTTTTATTTGATTATAGGTGGCAGTTCCAGATGTTGCAGATGCAGGACAAGATGCCGATATTTTTATCTTTGTCCTACCACATCAGTTTGTACGAAAAGTAGGAAAAGCTTTAGAAGGAAAAGTTAAAAAAGATGCTGTAGCAGTTACATTAATTAAAGTAAGTGCTAAAAACATCAACATAATGTCATCTGCTAAGCTGATTGCAGGTCACACATGTGTAGCCATGTTTGAAAATGTGTTTTTGAAAAATAATCTAGTTTTACTGATAGGTCCAACCAAAGGCATTTTAATCAAATTTTAATTCATGCGATCATGACCGCCATATATAGAACACATATCAGAGACTACAGTCACTGATTATATTACATCTTCATCTGGGTTTAGTATTATGATTATAGTGCCATTTAACTATGGTTGATATATGAATTTCGGTGGAACCAATTATGATAAATCATACCCTATTTACATATTAGGAAAATTGATTTAAAATGGATCTTTTTGTACATGTATTTAATTGTTTTTATTACAGGGATTTGATGTAAAAGAAGGTGGAGGTATATTGTTAATATCAGATGTTATTAGAGAGCTACTCAATATACCCTGTGCTGTATTAATGGGAGCTAATATTGCTAATGAAGTCGCCAAAGAGAACTATTGTGAAGCTACAGTAGGTAAGTACAGCATGACATCAACGACATGCGACATGTTGAGAAGTATATTGGAGAATTTTACGTAATCTAGGAAGGAAACAACTGTATTGATGAAATCAAATGGGCCACATAGGTTGTATTTCTGTCCTATATGTAGGTATATATATATAGATGGTTTTGTATCCAATCTCCTCCCAACAATGTTCGATGAACCTTAGATGATACATGTAATACACAATCACAAATGGAAGGTTTGTGCACTGGCACAATGGTGATAATTTAGAGTGACGAAAATGGTTGGATGTGTATTATGAAAGCCACCAAATACTTCCCTATTTTTAAAATTATTTGTATCCAGTGTCAGATTTAGAGGAAGGCAGACACATGGGGTTACATTTATTCCACTAGACCTTGATCAGAGGACCCCTAGATCTTGAGGCCAAGGGCTTTTTGCCTGCCAAGCATATAGGTAAATCTGATACTGACTTTATCATGTTTTATAGTGGATATACATTTGATATTATTAAAGATGCATTATGTAAGACCTAAATCTGACTGATGTCTCACCTGTCAAGCCCATAATCAACGCACTAGGCCATTGGATGCTTTTGATTTTCAAGGGATTCTTTTTCATTATCTATTTTGTACTATTATAGCAAGAACTGTCAGGTCTTTGTCTAAATCTTACATTATGCATCTTCGAACAATGGAAATGTTTTGGATTCTATTTATATTTTCTATATTTATCAGGTTGTAAAGACAAGGACATGGGTCCATTATTAAAAGATATGTTTCAAGCTGATTATTTTAGAATTGTTGTAGTTGAAGATGAAACAACAGTTGAAGTCTGTGGAGCTTTAAAAGTAAGTTTACAGCTATAAAAGTATAAGATATAATTTTTTTTGTCCCCATTAGTGCAATATAAGTCTAAATTCGAATTGAGTGTAACTACTACTTTCTCGTGTTTCACGGTTTCAATCATACTTGCTAGTCGACACTATCTGGCTTTGAAGTGTGAAGTTGACCATCTGGAAAATTTGTCTGTCCATTTACCTGACATAAGATTAGAAGCAAACTAAACACGTCAAAAATTGACTATCAATTTTCTCAAGGAAGAGTCCCAGTGTCAGAACCTACTCCCTTGTCACTTACAACCCTGAAACGGAACTACACCACTTGATTAAATGACAGACTTGTTGATCAGAAGCACTGACGATACACCACTCGACTACCCAATTCCCAAAATTTTAACCAGTGAATTATGCTTATATTTTATAGAATATTGTAGCTGTTGGAGCAGGTTTTGCTGATGGTTTAGGTTATGGTGATAATACAAAGGCTGCTGTAATCAGATTAGGTTTAATGGAGATGATTAAATTCTGTGAAGTTTTTTATCCAGGTAGTGTAACATTTTGTTATGCGATATGTTGTAAGAAATATATCCACTTGTTTAGTGTTTCAAACTTCTATATTTTAAGTAAATCAAGTCTGTTTTTAGGTCACAATCCATGACAAATGATGGAAAACGATTTTGAGTAGTGTTTGCTGTCCATAATTATTGTTTATACTTTTCTATCATTTGTATTTGTGAAATATTGAACCAATGTTGAGCTAGTTGATCAGATGTATGAGTGTGTTTGATATATTTATTTATTTTCAGGTTCAAATGAGTCAACATTTTTAGAGAGTTGTGGTGTGGCTGATTTAGTTACAACTTGTTATGGAGGTAGAAATCGTAGAGTAGCTGAAGCTTTCGCTAAAACAGGCAAGGTATGTAATCAGTTTTAATGTTTCTACTAGTAAATTAACAAGACAAGACCCTGGAATTAAACTTATTTGCTGACCCTATTTTGAGAAGCACTGTCTGTCTTGTATGATTAATCAAAATATGTATTATTTAAAATATTTACATTCTTCAGATTCAAATTCTGATGATTTTCAAAATGTAGCAGATAACGTCATACAAAAAAATGTTCCATCACCTGTTTTTAATTTTAATAATCAAGCATACAAACAGCATCATTGATAAGTGGTCATTGATATTTTACAAGATTGTGGAAGGGAGGTAACTTGTTAAGATGAATTTGAATGTGGGAAGATAGAGAAAGGGCTTAAGGTCCATTTGACAACAATTTAGTTCATTTCGGGACTGACATATGGTTCAAATTTATTTCAATAATTTTCATGCACATCTTTAGTCACAAACTAGTGGGGAATCGAAACCATGCCGCATGACTCAATGGCAGACCTTATGATCCATCCCGCATATATTCAACCATTTGACCAGCCAATCTCCAAAATTTGGAGGAGTCCATTATGCATAGGCCTCCAATAACTCAGATCTTGTGTAAATAATTCTGTTTTAATTTATATAGAGTATAGAAGAACTAGAACAGGAAATGTTAAATGGTCAAAAGTTACAGGGACCACCAACAGCATTTGAAGTTAATTATATGTTAAATATGAAAAAAATGGAAGACAGGTAGGATTGGTTTCTTTATAAATGTTATCAACGGTGTGAAAGACGTAATATAATGCTTGGGAGGTATTTTCCCCAACCTATTCTTAGAACATAGTTGGTCTTCCCTTCGGAATTCCCCCACAATCGCAGCATGTGTAGGAGGTTATATTACGCCTGGTTGAGGAAATCTTTGCCTGAACATTTGCAAGACGACACAAAATCTTTCTGACTAGATGTCTGCTGTTTCAGACAAAAAACGTGGATATTTTTTTGTTCCTTCATTCTTTTACTTACTATTCAACCAAGACCAGACATCTCGGAAGTTCTTTTGCAAAGAAAACATCAAAGGGAAATAACTGCAATTAACCAGCATGTAGGATCAGACCATAGGCATTATGAGTTTGATTTTCTCGGACACAACAATCAGTCAAATTAATTACAATGGGGGGTAGTTAACCTTTTAAAAACGTCTCACTTAACAGGTTAATATTCTTTGCAATTTTTATGGAATAGTTTTGTTGAATATCTTCATCTTAGTACCTTGATTTTTGGGGGCTATTTTTTAACAATTTGTTTTCTATTTTTTTTGTAGATTTCCACTATTCACAGCAATACATAGAATCTGTAAAAATGAACTACCTGTATCTAAATTTATGGACTGTTTAAAGAATCACCCAGAACATATGTAAAGATATTATACCATAGAATATCAATATAAACTCTTTATATATATATCATCATATAAATCTGATACCTACATGTACAACCATATTCATTAAATAAAACCAAAGTTACTCAAGTTATTATAAGGATACTGGTGTTTTATTGGTGAAGAGTTAAACTCTTTGGGTGTTTCAGCTCTTAAATTAATTACCTGTCCTACCATACCGATATTATGATTCTAATGATACAATATTGCATGTCTACTTTTTAGGTCAGTTGTAGTTGTGGAGTAAGGGAATGAGGTTTTTGACTGGGGAAAACCCTGGTTCAAATCTCAGAGATATTTCTAAGATAATGATGTGAAGTTTCTCTGATTTTGCTCATTTGTAATTGAAAG
The DNA here is from genome assembly GCA_963678685.1 of Patella ulyssiponensis. Lineage (NCBI taxonomy): Eukaryota > Metazoa > Mollusca > Gastropoda > Patellidae > Patella > Patella ulyssiponensis. Next base: position 22,148,314 of record OY783230.1, on the reverse strand, counting down.
TCTATCTCGCATGAATCTTTATTTTAGTTTGATCACAAGTAACTCGTTTTATGAACCAAGTAGACATGCAATTTTCAGTTGTGATCATTTAGGTATAAAATATATTTTATAAAGATATTACCATATTTTATGTACAAAAAGTATTACTTGGTTAGTAACTTTCTATTTCATTAAAATTGTTAATTTGTAAACAAGACATACTTCATTATAAAATAAATGAATTTGACCAGTGTGTGCAATGAAACCTATTGCCAGTCGCATAATTTCAATATCCATTTTGTTCATTATCATAAAATTAAGCATGGTTCAGTTATATATGTAGCGAAGCATACCACTCCTTAAAACAGTACAATAATATACAGTGATTAATTAGATAATTTTCTAAACTATGTTATTAATAAGATAAGAATGATGCAATTCTCTGGTCACATTTATGTTGAACAGGTCCCTTAACATATTTATTTATAGTATAAAGTGAAGTATGTCTGCATGAAAGAACATTGGTTTTATTATTGTGTATTAATATACATTCATCCTTGTTTATGGAGATTTTTTAAATTTAATACAAAATAAAGAATTTGACAAGTAAATGTTTTTAAGTTTTTGTTATTGAATATTACAGGTCATCAAAACTTTAACATCTTTTTATGCTGAAGCTTATTTGGTATGGTTCGATTTCTTCAACCCATTGAGTTTAAATCTATTAACATATTATATTCTAAAATCAATTTTTTTTACACGAGTGACTTGCTTGCTTGCATTCATCTGTAATCTTTATCTTCATTATATGGTTTAAAACTAATTGATGTAAATTTGAATTGATTATTCCAGTACTTGGATACTTAATAACGATGTGCTGTTTGTCTCTTTTTAAGGAATTAAATGTTTTTGTTTTTTAAATGTTTTCAAAAAGAATAATTTTAATCATTGTTTATTTTCTTAAAGTTGTTTTATTAATTAAAGTGAATGGAGGTTAAATACAGGTACTTAAGATAAAAGAAAGGGTGTTGTCTACAATATTAAACATACATTATGCAAGAGCTAAATCTGCCTATTGTAGGTCTTTCTTTAGGCCTGAAATGTTATCTACATTATTAATTATACATTGATTAACTGATCCATGCCGTAATCAACTCCTGATGGCAGCGGATTTCTGCGATGTTAAATGGATTAAAATGGTTCAGTCATACTTCGATTTAATTTAAAAATGAAGGAGCAAGACTTAGCTTTGAACAACCAGTGCAATGGTCGAAATTATTGTACAGGTCTTGTCAAACCTTCAAAGGCTAATATCTTCATTCTCAATAGATTAATTTTAATGACAAGTTCAAAGTATTCATTTTACATTATCTATTTTCTTACTATTATAGCAAAAATGATTAGCTCTTTCACTAAATCTTACATAATGTATCTTTAAGATTTAAATTACAAGATTCTACATACAAAAATGATTTTAATATAAAATTCACTAAAACTTTTTTTTGGAGGCATTAATTCTAAATAATATAGCAATTCACAGACAACACACTATCTATTTTTCCGCTAAATGAAGTAAATGCTTCATTACTTTGCTTGCTCAATACACACTGTACATTCTATTAATATTACAATCTTTGCCATTGGTTGTTAAATTTGATAGGGGAAAAAGGTTGAAAAGTTTCTTTATTATATGCCTGGGGTTATCATTTGGTCTACTGTGGCATATTTGCATAAACCAATGGAGTGTTATCTCATGATAAAGTTGCAAAGAAACTTTATTCGGTTTATTGACATAATACATAATAAAAGTATGTTGAAACATGTATATGATACAGAAACTTTTCAGTCCAAGTTTTAAAAAGATTTGTTAAGTTTTTCATTCTAATAATTATGTTAATTAATATGGTTGTATTAATTGTTTTAACTGTCATTTAATATTTTAAAGTTTAAATCTTCAACAATTGAGAGCATCTTGATGTTCTTTTCATCTGGTTCACAAGTGAAATAGATACTTTTAAAGTTTGTTGATAAAACCATAATACCGGTAATTATTGTATACATGGAAAACTTTCATATTTATTTACTTTTATCCTAAATAATATAGTCCCAAATAATAAGAACTTAGTTAATTTGTTATCTTTAAAGAAATTAATGCCAAAGCAAAATATTATTTAAATCACTAATTGTTAACATGTGAGTGTTTAATATAGGCCTCTTTCTTAAAAAAAAATTTTTTCATTTGACATAATTTCATGTTAATGTATTTTTCTTACTACATGTTAATTAGATTTTTGTCTAAAAATAGATTAATCACTATTTTATAGATTTTTTTGTGTGTATTTACTTGGAAGAACACAAAAATTATGGTTCAGTACTCTCGCATTTAGACAAAAAATTCTCGTTCAAAGATACAAATACATTTTCTGTTGAACACTTTTACTAACTGGCATTGACCATTGAAATGTCAAGTTGGTAAAAGTTTAAATTTAAAGGTCTTAGTGTGCTGATGGTATTAATATAACAAATTTGGAATATAGGCTGATACGTATTTGACTTGTTTCATTTCAGTGTGTGACAGAATTTTAATGCACTTTATACCACGAAAAGTGTGAAGTAGCTATATGGTTGCATAACTTGTTCATTCATGAATTTGTTGATGGTTCAATCCAACATTTCTGTTGTTTTATATGTACATCATAACAGTTTAGTTAATTTGTAGTTTAGTATAGTTGGTTAACCAGATTTAGTCTTGTATTTGTTAGAATAGAGAGAGAAATAGGATTTATTATTAATTCAATAATCTGCTGGTACGCATGGATCTTCATATGCTCAAGCAATATGATTACAAAGAGAAAATCGACAAAATCAGGCATGTGCTGCTTTATCCCCTTTTTTCATACCGACCTGGGATGAAAGCCATGACTTGTATATATATAGATAACAGGCCTTAGGATCTACAGCACATGTTTTAGACCACTTGGCCACCCAAACAGTAGAATGAATAAGTCCTTAGAGTTTATGCAAGTTTTTATAATATAAATGAACCTTTAGTTTTATTATTAGTCAATCTTATGACTACCTCAATAATGTACACTGTACAGCAAGTTTTTTTTCATGTTGTGAGGTAGAGTTTATTAACTCTACTCATGATGACGCTCCTGTTCAGCTATGGGAAATTTATATTATAGTCCACTGTTGTCCAATTTTAAGGGATTTTTGTTTTATCTATAAGATCTACATTTAAAGGATACTAAAAAAAAATACATAACAATTCAAATATTCTAAGTTTTACAATAAACTTAGAGATTTGATTGTGTGACTATAAATTGCCCTTGATTTACCGCACAAACAAACATCATACTAATAATGATGTGTACCGATATATTATTTTATTCTGTATTAATCTTTTATGTTTTATAATTGATGAGTATTTGGTTGTTGACTAGTTTATAAAATAAAAAGCTTTAATTTACTGGTCCAATCTGGTTGTTTTCTTGTTTCTTAGAGCAGTTTACTTTTTTCACCCAGATATACTGAGACATAATGAAAATGCATGTTAGTGCAGGCGAGACACAATAACACAGAAGTAAGTGTGATTTTTCACATGATGATAGACCAGGCATTTACCGACACAGGAAAATTCACAAAATTGCACGAAGACCATAACAGCGTAATTGTGAAATGAAGGCACATCTGGTAAAAATCAAGTCATTAAGGTGTTTGTCCACCTCTAGCAGCCATGCAACGTTGCCGCATGGGGAGGATACTTCTCCACTCTGTTGCAATGCTGGGCATTTACCAACACAGGAAAATCCACAACATCCCACATAGACCATAACAGAATTAGTGTGAAACGAAGGCACAAGTGGTAAAAGACTTCCATTATTGTCCCACAGATGTGCTATTGATTGGTGCAGGGTCAATTGACCATTGCAAAATGTCGACCAACACGTTTTGTTTGGCACTCGAGTAATATCATTTTGAAAGTGTGCATATCAATGGTATGTCTTAAAATATTGTCCCTGCAGTACTGGGCAATCATTCTACCTGTATCATGGTAGCTAATGCTTCCCATAACCATTTACCATCAGTATGCACATGCCATGATTTATATACTGATAGCCAGACTTGCAGTCTCATGATGGTATTGTGATTGCATTCAAACCTTTGATAGGTAATTAAAGGAAATTGTGGAACAATGCAGAGTATAATCAGATCGGTGCTGATGTTTTGTGGCTAGATGGCTCACAAGGCATTATGGACGAAAGACTGGTTATTAGTGACAGAATATGACCACATTTCAATGTGTGTGTATAAAAAAACATGAAGATACTTTTGTAGTAATATCATTTATTTACATGTAAAATGTTGAAAGATCGTAAAATGATATAACAATATACTGGTTGGTATACGCAAGTCATCTACACATCTACGGTGCAACCCTTATTCCAACACTAACAATAACATATTATATACTTTTAGTCTTTACAAAAAACAAAATATAACTCAAGAGGGAGCAAATCAGTCTTTGAAAAATCAAAACATTATCTCTTTATTAAACGTTTGTACTAGGTAATAAGCAAATTACGTTTTTTGGGGGGAATTGACAAAATCGAGTCTGATTTTTTCGGTTTTGACTCCATGTACACGATTCAAATACAACTGACATGAATTAACAAGCATGAACTTGATTTATTATATCTGTTGTTACCTCTGAACTGTATCATGAACCATTAACATTTATATCGATTAATCATTGCCTGATAATACTTTCAAATTTATTACATAACTTAGTTCCCTTGCTGTACACCAACCCGATATCAAACCCCTGAATTGTATAGATAGCGTGCCTTATGCTTTATATTGCATGTGTTAATCACTCAGTCATCGGATATTCTTTGATTGCAAATGATATGATAGCTATAGTTTACCAAAATCATTTAGCTATCAATATAATTATCAATTCGAACATTGAGAAGTAAATATAGGCCTACTTTTCTATCTTGTAGCCATGAGATCACTACACCATCTGAATAGATATTTTAAAATTATACCAAGATTTCCAAATGAATTTTCTAATCTCATGCAAATAAATCAAATGATGGAAAACAAAGTAACCTAACAAATTTTTTTAAAAGTTCAAAGAAGCAAAAATAACATAATATTGGCAGTGGTTTATTTCTAGATAGACTTCACAAGACATTTTCAAACATTTTATTTCTATTGGTAAAGACCTACATAATCACCTAAAACCTTAGTCAGAATGGTAATTCTGAGCAAATGAAAATATCTCATATGCATAAGCTGTAATTTTTTTTTCAACCACAGAAACTTTCCACTGATCTTTGGTTCAATTTATCATGAGATAACTAAATATAAATTCTTTTAGAAACTTTGCCCAGTGAATACTTTGTTGAAATGAGCAAAGAGAGAGAGAGAGAGAGAGAGAAATAGGGTTTAACATCCTCTCACACAATCTAGGTCATTTCGGGACAAACACATTGGTTCTATATAGCTTTTTCAATAACTCACTTGTGCATAGGGGTCTTTTGCAGAGAGATGAAATCAGGGGACCAAGGGAAAAAGCGAGGATGGACAGGCAACCCTTCAACGGTTAATCGAAACCCCGCCAGTTGACTCAATGACAGACCTTATGATGCAATACGAACTCTCTACCTCTCCTTGAGCAGAAAAACTAAAGAGACTAGTTAAATAAACCTTGACCAAATAAACAACAGATGAATAACATAATTTAAAACAAATCTCGTGGTCATATTTCTAACAACAGAATGTATTATACTAAACTACCATCAATAATATTAAACATAACATTTCTAAGCAAAGAAAATTCACCCACCAGCAGCTTTGGAAATGGAAAAAGTTTGTCATTGGATATTGCTTCGTCAAAGAAAACCTATGGGAGTAGAAGTACATTGAAATCCGAATGTGGGACTGATATAAATTGTATGCCGTCTATGACATGCCATGTTTTTATGTTACAAAATCAAAATATTTCTCATATATATTTAGCTAGGTGTGCCGCTATTATTTTCATGTGTTCCAAGGTTGGCAAAAAAGGTTGAAAACCACTGCCCTAAATAAACCCCATACCAGGTGCCATTCCAGATATATTTTGTATATAAAACGGGTGAGTTGTAATCTCAGGCAGATTTATGGGTCTTCTGAAGATCTGTGATAATTATTTGAACAGTTAATTCTAACTGGGTTTAATTCTGACGACTGGTTTTAATTTGGACTTGCTTCAACCATTTTAAACATGCTGCTGGTGGGATGTTTTTACATAAGCTTGCGAACATCAAAATATCTAGGCGCTCATTTCCAAACAACTGAATATATTGAGCTTGAAATAGGTTATTTCTTTTGATTTTATGTTTGATTTAAATAAATTAAAGAGATTTGCTTAAAATAATAGAATCACAGACAATATAATGGTATCTTTTAATATTAACAATATAATATATAACAACTACATACAATAATATCTGGTCCAGTAGTACAACTACAAAAATAGGCATCATAGAAGATTGTGATCATTGGGATGTTCCCAAATTTTGTTTCCATAATTTTGACAGTGTAATTACATGTAATATCAAAGAGTTTGATACAGAGTTGGAAGTTCTTATTATAATAGTTTAAAAATAGTTAATGAAAAATGAATGCATATTTCGGTCAAGTAACTTTATTCTGAACAAAGTTATGAAGTTTTAATAAGAAATAGTGTACATAGTCTTGATTGTCAAGCACCGTTGCTACAATAAGTCTCCCATTCCATTCTAACATTTAATAAAGTCAGGTAGACATTGTCTAATCCACTCTTACATAATACATCTTTAATTACATGGAAACTGGGACAAAAAATTTGCCATACCCTTCCTATCCACACCTAGTGAAAAAAGTATATATTGATTGACCATGTGTGCAATACTTGTTCAAATGCTAATAAATATTATGACTGAATTTCAAATAGAATTTTTCAATGCCCATCAGAAAGCTTTTCTTATTATGCAGTATGATGAACCATAAGAATAACAAATCTGTTGAACAATAGCTTTGAGCACTATCCTTAATATGCCTGTTGAAAAAAAAGGTAATCAATTTAAAAATTGCTAATAATGACCACAACATGCATTAATTTCTTCTTCATTCATCTTAACAATAATTTCAAACGGAAACAAGAAGTGAAATATGGTGTGTTTCCTACAGAAGCATTGAGATGTTTAGCTATTATGAAATATGAATGATCACTATTATTTTTTTCACACTTTAACTCAGCCATAAAATAAATATAATACTAAAATTATGGGTAAAATATGACATAAATCTTTATCTGTAAAGAGCCTGTGTCATGGCTGCTAGTTTTCATTATACTGTCGACAAGCTGATGTAAAGGGCTGGCAGATATGTTATGAAACCCAATCTTCCATTGGCTGAACGACCTGGCAACTAGTATTTCATGGGTCCAGCACAGTTTTAACACTTAAGTCTGCTGTGTTTAGCCCAACAGCTATATTTACCGTCTATATCTTTAATTCATAATTAACTGCTGGTGATCTGCAGAGATCATATTGATTTTAAAGAATTCATAATCTTTGCAGTTTGAAATTGATAAAAACTTACTGATCCACTTGAGAAAGAAAACCTGATTGAAAAATCTTTTTAGGATTATGCCAATATATATTGTTATTTGCTCGGCACCGAATATCAAATTGGATTATGCCTACTTTCCTGAAGACTGATGTATCTCTTTGAAATTGTAATCTATACACAGATTGTATTAATTAATTTCATGGCTCAATATTAAATAAGTGCTATTATAATTCATGCTATCAAACAGATTATTTGCTCATTTAGCTATTTCTTTTAGCTATAACACACACAGATATATACCAGTAATCAAAAAATAAAAAGTCATCTTAATTTCACCATCTTCTCACTGGTTCCGTACTGGTGAAAAGGGACCGGGGAGAATTGGAACGTGATTTATGTCAAGATATTAAAATATACTGTAAAAAGTCTTTCAAATCACCGTTGCCTGGTTCCTGGGACATCATTAGAACACATTTCTATCATAAAGTCCATTGTCTGTCAGCTGGTATTAGGCGTTGATGTGTCCATATCAGAGTCAGAACTATCATCCATGTCATCTGAAAAATTGTTTTTCTCAGCTAAATTGCTTTTTATTGTTCGTAATTTCTTCAACAACGATTCATAATCAAATGTTCCTCTTTTTTCACCAAATGGATCCTGTAAAATGAAACCAATAATTAGCCATAATAAAATGTTTGATGATTTTGAAACATGTAGATTGATCATGCAACAGAGTTATCACTTTTCAATATTTTCTTTTGGCAAAGGTAATCTCCCAGTTTGGGTCACACATTCATTGATGTTTACGACTTCTTTTCAAATCATCAACTCAAGTACAGTTTTTCCAGTGATTCAAACCTGCTATCAGCACTTGATCTGATATGTATATTATATAAATAAATTTGACTAACTGTGAGGTTTAATACACCCGAAACACATAAGTTACACATGCATCAAGAGGAGATAATTCATGAACAGAGCAATGTATGGTGACAGACCACCATTGATTTTCCTGAACAATTTTAATGTTAATTCTACATAATTCTTGCTGTGTTGAATAATCTCCATCAAAGATTGAGAAACATGCGGCAATGTCTTGCCCAATAGAATGTATGAGCTTGAAAAAAAACCCAGCAGAATAAAATGTGTTCATGTCTTGGGGTAAACTCTTGTAAATGTATCTGATAGATTTTGAAGTGCCCAGACAGGCCTGAATTCAGCTTTGAGTGAACCTACAGTAAAGCTTTACATATGTAACATGAAAATTTTTCATTATGCAAATGAATTCCTATAAAGAACAAGAATAAACTGACAATAAGATAAGAATAGAACCGTGAAATCTGTTGTCTGTGATAAGTCATATTGCTACATGTCTGCCGACCGACACCACAATTAGTTACTGCTAGAAATAAATATGTATTCAGCTCAGCGTACAGTTTAGTTTAGATATGTAGCACAAGAATTGCTAATTAGGTAAGAAACTTTATGAAAGTAGAACCTTAATATGTGGTGTTTTTGATATTAAAGATGCAATATGCAAGAGCTAAATATTGCTATTGCAGACTTTTCTTTTGGCTTTAAATGTTATATTATTTAGACATTTATTATGATGACAAGCCAATAAACAACCCTCTAGAACATCAGATGTAGCACAAGAATTGCTAATTAGGTAAGAAACTTTATGAAAGTAGAACATTAATATGTGGTGTTTTTGATATTAAAGATGCAATATGCAAGAGCTAAATATTGCTATTGCAGACTTTTCTTTTGGCTTTAAATGTTATATTATTTAGACATTTATTATGATGACAAGACAATAAACAACCCTCTAGAACATCAGATGGCTGAGATTTAAATGGATTTAAGCAACTGCAAGATTTAAAAATCTAACAATAAAAAGGACAATCTAGGCTAAGTCTTGGTTGCCAAGTAGTGAAGTACCGTTGCCTCGATAATGAATGACCTACACTTAAAACAATCATAACTTTGCTCAGATCTACGTTATTTGAATGAAATTTTCAATAAATCAATTTTACATTATGTATTTTTTCAACTGCTACAGCAAGAACATAATGCATCTTTATTTAGTCCATTCATATTTTGACACAATAAAACACAAAAAAAAACCTACCTCCCCAACAGAATATTTTATATATGCCCTCACTTACCTGCATACTTTGTCCTTGTTTATTTTTACATGACTCACAAATACTTTCGTAATAATCATAATAATTAGGAAAAGACTTCTCCATCACCTCCCTACAAAATTATGCGATAATTCTATGATTAGTATAGACCTGCATGTTCATGTACTTGGACTATTTATACATCAGGTTTACGTATTTCATAGAATTCTATACATTGTCACTCTAATTATCAGGTCTCAATACATATCTTTTAATTGAAGAAACAACTTGAGATTTCTATACGGCTTCATATGGAAAATATCAAATAAAAAATATAGTATGAAACTTTTGTTTATTAATAATCACTCAGTTATTAATTCATACTTTAAACAACTGAAAGACTCCTCTATCCCTTCAAATGGCTTGAAATAATTCAGACGCACATTACAAATTAGACTATACATACATAGAGTATAATTTTACCTGAGAGCATCAGGACAGGGTAGTTTACCATTTAACATATCACAGACAGCTATACGTATTGTTTCATGACAAATTATATCATTATATCTCTTAGCATCACCAGCATTACGCTCCTAATAAAATAAAAAAGATAGGTTGCCAGGCAACAAAACATACGCCCACAGCAGCTAAATCGTCCGGGCAGTCAACAAGAGTTGTCGCATATTTTTACTATTTTCCGAAAATACACTAAAATCTGATTAAAAGTAACAACTCATTAAGTAATAATCAGAAAATCATTAGAATTTGTTTTGTTTTTATAAAGTTCTGCCACATGCTAACGTTTAGTATACGAAACATTTAATATCATCGATTGAAAATCAAAAGGCTTCTTTGTCTCATGACCTTAAACACTGTCTATAAATTTGAAGTCAATCGGATATTAACTTTGGCCTCTAGAGCGTCCACAGGATTTTTTGAAGTGATCAAGGGCCATAACTCTGGTACTGATTATCAGAATTCGCTGTAATTCAATAGGCTTCCTTGTCACATGACCTTTAACACTGTGTATAAATTTGAAGTCAATCAGATATTAACTTTGGCCTCTAGAGCGTCCACAAGATTTTTTGAAGTGACCAAGGGCCATAACTCTGGCAGTAATTATCGGAAATTGCTGAAAATCAATAAACTTCTTCGTCTCATGACCTTAAACTCTGTGTATAAATTTGAAGTCAATCGGATATTAACTTTGGCCTCTAGAGCGTCCACAAGATTTTTTGAAGTGACCAAGGGCCATAACTCTGGCAGTAATTATCGGAAATTGCTGAAAATCAATAAACTTCTTCGTCTCATGACCTTAAACTCTGTGTATAAATTTGAAGTCAATCGGATATTAACTTTGGCCTGTAAAGCGTCCACAAGATTTTTTGAAGTGATCAAGGGCCATAACTCTTACAGTAATTATCAGAATTTGCTGAAAATCAATAGGCTTCTTCGTCTCATGGCCTTAAACACTGTCTATTAATTTAAAGTCAAACGGATATTAAGTTTGGCCTCTAAGAGCGTCCACAAGAATTTTTGAAGTGATCAAGGGCCATAACTCTAACAGCAATTATCGGAATTTGCTGAAAATCAATAGGCTTCTTCGTCTCATTACCTTAAACACTATGTATAAATTTAAAGTCAATCGGATATTAAGTTTGGCCTCTAGAGCGTCCACAAGCAATTTTGGACGCCGGAACGGACCGACGTAAGGACGGGGGCGACGACAATATACGACCACAGTTTTAATTTAATCAAATGGCTGATGCTCAGGGTCTGGCTATCCCACCTATTCGATTCAGTTACATTTTCAAATCTTGAATGACAGTGAAATTGACTGCTTGGAGAACTTATCTGTCAGTCAATTTTACATGCCATAAAAGAAATAATATCGTGGCAAACAATAAATACATCAAAACTGACTGGTTGTCAATATTTGAATGGTTTACACACATCTTGGATAACTACTCTTGGAAGATGGTTGTTAATTAGTGAAGCAATGGGATTCCACAGGGAAATGCCCATCATATTTCATGGGCTGTACTGGATGATGAACTTACCGTTTCAAAACCAGGTTCATTATGATATGGTTTCTCGTTCATTACAGACTGTATCGACATTAACAATGTGGATAAACTGAGAGCTGGACTCCATGCTGGACCAGACCATGTTCTGTCAAAAGATCCGATGATACCACATGAGAACGATCGTGATAGTTGTTTTATTGCAATCAAACTTATGCAAAAATTATATGCAAAAATCAATTTAAAATCAATTTTCAAAAGAAAAACCCAATGTTTCATAGATCTAGCCTTAACAGAAACAGTTTTGCATATTTTGGGGGAATTTTATAATGACATTTGGGAATTCGGATGTCTGGTGGTGATTGTAAAATACCGAGCTAAGGATTTACATAAAACTGTTTTTAATGAATTAAATCACTGAAAGTGAGGGGCCATAATCCAGGAATTTACTGTCCAATATGTGCAAAATGAACCGAAATCTTTGGGTTATAAACACACATTTTAAGTTTCATCAATATCAAATAAAAATTGTGACCTCTATAGTGTCCACAAGCCAAAAACATGATTTTTCTTACAATAAGGGGCAATAATAATCTATGAAGTTTTGGTCCGATGTAAACGTATATTTCAGATTTCATCAAAATCGGATATAAATTAAAATTGTGACCTTATTGATTCTCTTCAGACAAACAAAATGCACATTTTTTTTGATAAATTACTAAATAATACGCAATTTCATAATTTGCAATGTACTGAGATTTTGCAATAATACTGAGATTTTGCAATATACTACGATGTTGCAATATATTAAGTTATTGCAATACTGATAGCAAAAATATTGCAAAATATCAATTTTCAGCTCCAGTACATATCCGTGTACATATCAATCAAAAGCAATAAAACTTCAAGAAGATTGGATATTTTTGCAACGTTTCAATCGAGAAACACAAAAACAACTTTATGAGCTCCTTGTCGAATTCAAAAAAGATTTTCCAAGAGCCACTTTTCAAAGTATGAGAAATAGTAGCATAATCCTAAGCCTAACTCAAGACAGGAATTGAAAACAGGGACGAGCTCCCAATATTTTAGATGTGGTACCCCCACAGCGAAAACTAATAAAAAATTAGTGCATACACACTCATAACCAAATAAAATTAATTTTTAGCCCTCGCTAGTTTACAAAATCTTAAACTTATATGTTTAAAAGGGTTAGGAGCTTTGAGTCAATGCAAATATGTATATTCATAACGGCAATTCCTAGCCGAACATCTTTGCACATATTTTCGGAATAATCGACTCCGGTGCTAAAGATTGACTTTGGTCCATTTGTAACGTCACATGTGCTCCGGTGCCCACCAACCCTATATATGGGGGGCAACCGCACATCCTCAATTAAGCCTGACGAGTTCTAACAAAAATGAAATTAGTAGCTAAGAGAAATCTGGGAAGGCTGTTCGCCCATTTACAGATTTTTTACTTCAAATACTTACCCCAATATACTGAGACACACTTTTCCGTTTTTATAAAGATTTGGATTAAAACGAACACGCCCGTCTCCGGTGGTCATGAGACGAACTCTTGGTGGACGGATAGGATAATCAGGAGGACATCGAATCAAAAAATAAAAGAATCCACCTTCATATGGAGTATCAAATGGTCCCGTTATTAAGCTATGTATCTGAAATGATAGATAAAAAACGCGAGACTTTAATGTGTGGAGCTGCGGAGCAAAACCATTCTGTTTTCCAATAAATCTAAATCTTAAATAGTCATACATTATACATTATGCAAGAGCTAAATCTGATTATTGCAAGTCTTTATTTAGGCTTCAGATGTCATAGAAATTATAAAGATCTTTATTTAAACAACAAGCATAAAATCAACTCTGTAGACCCACGGATGGCTTGGATTGAGCTTGGATTCAAACAGGATTTCATGGATTGATTTAATTATAAATGCGTTGTGAGAGGAGATTAACCGTTACGTTGCCGTCATATTCCTAGATCAAGGCTAAATGATAGAGTGTATGAAGCGAAGCCGCAGTTAAGCGAGGTAATTAGATCAACACGCTGTTGGTATTATACGTTCTTTTGTCACTTGCGTTTACAGTAAAATTATGGAAATTGATAAACATCGCAGCTAACACCACCCAGCTGAATTGCAGCCCCATCGGATCACTGTTTTCTATTCGTCTGCTTCGGGAGTTACGTAGGCCTACCTAAAGTACAAGAATACATGCAGGCAACGGACGAAGTCGGCTATAGTATAGCGCTTTGAGCATGCATTTATGGATGGATATATATGTGCTTTATAAATATACATTATTATTATTACTGCCCCATTGATGAGGTCCATTCCTTTCAAACTTTAAAATTCTGTTGCCGACTTTCTCTTCTTATCTATATATTAAAAGTCTTAATTCTAATTTGTAGTAGAAAATAAATGTAATACGAGTTGAATTGCAGATCGATATTATGTAGGTGGAGTTAACGCTTGTCAATCAAACGATCGGCCATCAGTGAAGATGGAGTTATACCATTTCTAGTCAAAAATAACGGTGGTGATAACTATGTTCAGAATAAAGTAATTTGACTGAAATTTTCAATATATTCTTCTTTCATCATCTATTTTTGAACTGTTATAGCAAGAATAGCTTACTCCTTATAAAAAAACCCATAATGTATCTTTAAGTAAATTTTAGTATATATTAAGCGATTAAAAATTAGATTTTGTCAGAACAACGTAAATTACGATCAGTGACTTTAATCTGAATCTTATCAATTAGGTAATAAACTCAATTTCCCTTTCTGTCTTAATGTGTGTATCAATTTGCATAGATTTTGTAATATTTGCACAATTAATTCGATGGTGGACACCTACTGCCACTGTACCCATTTTTATAAGAAATTAATAATAAATTTCCAGACAAATATAAAAGACGAACTGATCATGACTGGTGGACAGAATCCAACATGGACAATGAAGTGATCACAAAATGATGCTCAAGGTTTTATTTCTATAAGTTATAAGGTACATGTATGCCTACCATCAGAGCAGAGATATATCAGGGATGTTTTATTGTAAACGGTGAAGTTTTCAAAAATAAAAATCCTACCTTGGTGATATCATCTTTGTCTGGAACTATAAACATTCCAGGTGGTGGTTCTTTATAAATTGTCATAATATCCCTAGAATTAAACAACAATGGTTTTAAAAACTAAAGAAAGCATGTCATCTTTTTATCAGAGCTTAATAAAGTAAGGAAACTTGTTGCCAACCACACAATTTAGCTAATGGCTTCACCAATTGTTTCAAAATGGAGGGGGCATGTTGGCTCAGCGGGTAGGGCCTTAGCTAACAAACTTTGAGATCCAGCGTTCGATCCCTATGTTGGTCGAAAAAGTTCAACAGGATTATCCGGCATGGTTCCTTTGTCAGTACTGAAGGACAGAGGGACTGGCAAGGGACAACGTCTAGTTACTGTAGTTGTTCAAATGGGACAAAAACCGGCGACCCTGTGTACACATTGGTGTGCACGTAAAAGAACTCTTAATAAGAGTAGGACACACATAGCGCCTCTGCCCAGGCAAATTTCCCTCATACATGTAGCATACTGCATGGTGTATGCCCGTCTTCATTAGCCCAGCAGTGAACAGAACTGTAGGACCTTAAACTCCCATTTCATTTCTAAATGGAGACTTTGGACTATGACAAATAATATATGTCACACAACTTGTTCAAGTTTGTTGGGAAAACAGTCCAGACATTAACACACAAATGTATGACCATGTTTTGAACCTGTGTGGCATTCTGGACGGGGTTTAAGTATTACATCATCTGGACCATTGACAGTGTACTTCTTACTACCGGTACTATAAATACTTTTATCCACGATAATTTTATCATCTTCCCTGGCCTTAGTTCAGCTCTGAACGTCGGTCTCATTACACTCACCCTGAACGTTCAGGGACTGTCCCATTGAATCAATGTCAAAAAAAATTGGAGAACAGTATATTTTACTGGACAACTTTTCACTGCAAAACGAGGGGGTGCCAATCCGTGTGAAAGCCTGTGCAATGTAAAGACTGTACATTTCGTCTCGTCTTGTATGAACGACATTCCTGGATGTGGACGTTGACCTACAGTTAGAGTGTCATGGCAGCGAAAATGTAACTTGATAGGAGGGGACGTATTTTTAACAGCGTGTTGTGTCGCTCATACTGACTCTAGCGAAGTAAGCAAGGTCCTATTTTCTCACTAAGATGTTTGTTTACATTGTACATGCGTCCACACGGATTGACACCTCATGGTTTAGCAGTGAAAAGTTGCTCAGTAAAATTGACTGGGGCTCCAATTATTTTCGACATTGATTGAATGGGACAGTCTCTGAACGTTCAGGGTGAGTGTAAAGTAATGAAACCGATGCTCAGAGTTGAACTACCCTGGCCTATGACTATGAGTCATTTGCTTAGTTATATGGTTGTCAAATTAGTAATTGGCAACTTAGTAAAGTCTATTCAACCGTGAGCAAGTTTATGTCTGTTCTCAATTACCTTTTTATTCTCGTAAAACATTCTGGTGTTGCCTTCATCTGGTCCCAGTCACCGCTCGAACATGGATCCCATTGGGAAACCGTTTGTGTCGTATGTTCTGCCGTTGTGTGCGCATCTAACAAATTAACCGGCAACGTATCATCTTCTACATTCGCTGTCGCCATCGTTTACACTGAAATAAATCAGGCAAATCAAAACTAAAACAACACCTGTATTTACATTCTCTCGGCTAACTTGTTTTCCTTCCTCCAGTTTCACTTCCGGTGTTGACAGTTCAGCAAAATCATGCGCTATTGCACGTTCGGACACCCGGCACGTCTCGTTGTCGTAGGGCCCTAAAACTTTCAGGAGATGTTTATGATAAATAGTAGGCGTAGTTCGTTGATATTGTTATTTTCAAATCAAATTTGGACAATAACTTTATTTTACAGACCCTTTGCCTTTACTATAGGCCCTATTCTAAGGTTTATGTTTCACGTCAACCATTTTGGTTATTTTTACTGTGCAGACTTGAATATCAAGACACTAAGTATGGTTGTTCTGCACACCGAACTACCTTGCTAGCATTAAAGGGCCATATCGTGGTGGTAAGGGACAATTAGAATAGCGGGTTGACAGATTTCCTACGCATTTTAACGTCTAACAAACACAATAAATAAAGAGTTGTAGCAGCATATTATTAAGGGACAGTGCGTTTTACAGGTAGCCCAAGCTTCTATCTAACCCCACTGTTTGCGAGGAAGCCCAGTGGGCAGTTAGTGTCTTGAATATTCAAGTCTACATAGTAAGCCCCGCCCTTTTGTTGTTTAGGCCCTTCCCACTTTTTTGAAGGTTAAGGTTGCAAGGGGCCGTTTATTATTATTATCTTATGATGAACATAAAACTTATTCTCCCTGAAGTTGAGACTACTATCGTTGGATCTTTCTCTGAGGCAGTACGATTTCCAATACCACCTAATATGTTTACAGAAGTATTTCAATCTGATGGAAATTTTAATAAGTTTGTTGAAAATTTTGAAGTTAATTCCAATAATGGGCAACCGTTATTTTGTCAATATCTGGGATATATAGGATAATATTCTTAATTTATATATTCAAATCACCCTAATATAGTTTTTTTATGGAAATTAATTGAAAAAATACTCCACAATCCTTTAAACATAAGAAAAGAAACGCTATAAAACTAGGCCGATTGGGTTCCATGTATGGTATAAGGCAACGACTTTCTCTATTTCCAGAATTTATAGGGTAATATTCCTGAATTATATAATAAAATCAAGCTAATATCGCTTTTTGAATGGAAATTAATTGAAAGAATACTCCAACATCTTTTTAACATAAGAAAAAGACTCACTATAAAGCGAGGACGATTGGGTTCAATGTGTGATATAAGGCAACGATTTTCTCTATATCTAGGATATATAGGATAATTTTCTTAATTTATATAATCAAATCACCTTAATATAGATTTTATTTAAATAGAAATTAATTGAAAAAAATACTCCAAAATCTTTTAAACATAAGTAAAAAGACTAACTATAAAGCGAGGACGATTGGGTTCAATGTGTGATATATTTATAAGGCAACGATTTTCTCTATATCTAGGATATATAGGATAATATTCTTAATTTATATAATCAAATCGCCCTAATGTCATTTTTTGAATGGAAATTAATTGAAAAGAATACTCCAACATCTTTTAATCATTAGAAAAAGACTCACTATAAAGCGAGGACGATTGGGCTCTATATGTGGTAAAGGGCAACCATTATTTTGTCAATATCTAGGATAAAAAGGATAATATTCTTAATTTATATATTCAAATCACCCTAATATAGTTTTTTTATGGAAATTAATTGAAGAAATACTCCACAATCCTTTAAACATAAGAAAAGAACTCGCTATAAAGCGAGGCCGATTGGGTTCCATGTATGGTATAAGGCAACGATTTTCTCTATTTCCAGAAATTATAGTGTAATATTCCTCATTCATAAAATAAATAAAGCTTATATCGTTTTTTGAATGGAAATTAATTGAAAAAATACTCCAACATTTTTGTAACATAAGAAAAAGACTCACTATAAAGCGAGGACGATCGGTTTCAATGTGTGTTATAAGGCAACGATTTTTTCTATATCTAGGATATATAGGATAATATTTTTGATTTATATAATCAAATCACCCTAATATCGTTTTTGAATGGGAATTAATTGAATAAAATACTCCAACATCTTTTGAACATCAGAAAAAGACTCACTATAAAGCGAGGACGATTGGGTTCTATATGTGGTAAATGGCAACCATTTTATCTATATCTAGGATATATAGGATAATATTCTTAATTTAGATATTCAAATCACCCTAATATAGTTTTTTTTTATGGAAATCAATTGAAAAAATACTCCACAATGCTTTAAACATAAGAAAAGAACTCGCTATAAAGCGAGTCCGATTGGGTACCATGTATGGTATAAGGCAACGATTTCTCTATTTCCAGGATTTATAGGGTAATATTTCTCATTTATAAAATAAAATCAAGCTAATATCGTTTTTGAATGGAAATTAATGGAAAAAAATACTCCAACATCTTTTTAACATAAGAAAAAGAGTCACTATAAAGCGAGGAAGATCGGGTTGAATGTGTGTTATAAGGCAACGATTTTCTCTATATCTATGATATATAGGAAAATATTCTTGATTTATATAATCAAATCACCCTCATATAGTTTTTGAATGGGAATTAATTGGAAAAAAAAATACTCCAACATCTTTTGAACATCAGAAGAAGACTCACTATAAAGCGAGGACGATTGGGTTCTATATGTGGTAAATGGCAACCATTTTATCTATATCTAGGATATATAGGATAATATTCTTAATTTAGATATTCAAATCACCCTAATATAGTTTTTTTTTATGGAAATCAATTGAAAAAATACTCCACAATGCTTTAAACATAAGAAAAGAACTCGCAAGAAAGCCAGTCCGATTGGGTTCCATGTATGGTATAAGGCAACGATTTCGCTATTTCCAGGATTTATAGGGTAATATTCCTCATTTATAAAATAAAATCAAGCTAATATCGTTTTTGAATGGAAATTAATGGAAAGAAATACTCCAACATCTTTTTAACATTAGAAAAAGAGTCACTATAAAGCGAGGAAGATCGGGTTGAATGTGTGTTATAAGGCAACGATTTTCTGTATATCTATGATATATAGGAAAATATTCTTGATTTATATAATCAAATCACCCTCATATAGTTTTTGAATGGAAATTAATTGAAAAAAATACTCCAACATCTTTTGAACATCAGAAAAAGACTAGAAAGCGAGGACGATTGGGTTCTATATGTAGTAAATGGCAACCATTTTGTCTATATCTAGGATATATAGGATAATATTCTTAATTTAGATATTCAAATCACCCTAATATAGTTTTTTTTATGGAAATCAATTGAAAAAATAGTCCACAATCCTTTAAACATAAGAAAAGAACTCGCTATAAAGCGTGTCCGATTGGGTTCCATGTATGGTATAAGGCAACGATTTCTCTATTTCCAGGATTTGTAGGGTAATATTCCTCATTTATAAAATAAAATCAAGCTAATATCGTTTTTGAATGGAAATTAATGGAAAAAATACTCCAACATTTTTTTAACATAAGAAAAAGAGTCACTATAAAGCGAGGAAGATCGGGTTGAATGTGTGTTATAAGGCAACGATTTTCTCTATATCTATGATATATAGGAAAATATTCTTGATTTATATAATCAAATCACCCTCATATAGTTTTGAATGGGAATTAATTGAAAAAAATACTCCGACATCTTTGAAACATAAGAAAAAGACTCACTATAAAGCGAGGACCATTGGGTTCAATGTGTGGTATAAGGCAGCGATTTTCTCTATATCTAGGATATATAGGATAATATTCTTAATTTATATAATCTAATCACCTTAATATCAATTTTATTTTAATAGAAATTAATTGAAAAAAATACTCCAAAATCTTTTAAACGTAAGAAAAAGACTAACTATAAAGCGAGGACGAATGTGGTACTAAGGCAACCATTTTCTCTATATCTAGGATATAGAGAATAATATTCTTAATTTATATATTCAAATTACCCTAATATCGTTTTTATTATGGAAATTAATTGCAAAAAATACTCCACAATAAAATCCCTCTAATATCTTTATTTTATGGAAATTAATTGAAAGAAATACTCCAAATTTCTTTCAAATATAAGATAAAGCGAAACCGACATTTAGGATAATATTCTTAATTTAAAATAATAAAATCACTCAAATTTCGTGTTTTTTATGGAAATTATTTTAAAAGGTATTCCAAAATCTTTTAATTTAAACAGACGCAGTTACAGTTTGGCCAAACAAATTAATATTTACAAGTAGATCCAACATCTGATTTTAGATTCTACTATACATAATGTCAAGGCCGTACATTGAACTGTCAATCAAATTGACTGACATGTTCCTCGCTCTATATCTTACTCGCTTTATATGATTTAGCATTTTCCCAACCCATCACCTCCAAACCAATGTCATTGATCGCCTCCTGCATGGGAATAACAGAATAAATAACAAAACTGAAAGTCCATTCGATATGTCTTAGCATCAATGTTCGTCCTCAAAATTTCAAACTTCTACAATAGTGGTTAGTGCTAGGTGTACAAAAATAAAGAAAATACGTAAACGCAAAGTTAAAATGGGCGATAACTTTTGTATGACTCTACACAAAAGTGGAGTTATTTCCCCTAGATTAGTCTTACCCAACAGTTATGGCCACAGATCACTAAAGTTTCCCCATTGACTTTAATGTTAATTCTCGTCTCTTAGTTCGGCTCTAGCTTTTTCCCAAATTTTCGTTGGGTGAAACGCTTTCTACCACAGATAGAGCAACATGTGGCGATATCTTGCCCCAAAACACGTACGAGGTTCTTCATGAAAAACTTGAGATACACAAGCTGGAAGTAGAGACAAATAAACATGCAATGTTAAGCCCTATATTTCAGCCTAATCAACCTCTCAACTCCTGTATCCTTCCGCCTCAAAATTATGAATATTCACAAAAACCTGGCAGAAAATGCATTTTCAAATCCTTTTCTTCAATTCTACACCGAAAAGTCAACAAAAATCGCCAGGCAAAAGGGGGAATAAGGAAAAGGGAGAGAAAGACTAAAATATAGCCTTGGCCCTTGTTTGTTGACGGCGTAGACTCCCACCCAATGGTCAATAATAGGCGGGAGCTGTATCATTTTGCCCCAAAACAGGCTACGGCGGCAGCGACCAAAAATGAACCCACACAACTTTACCACAAAAAACGTAGTAAAATCTTGAAAAATAACGGTAAGTTGCGCGTAGTGAAGCGAATTTTCGGGGACTGCAGTTTAAGTTTGAGAACTATAAGACACTCTGAATCAAAATCAGAATTGTGTGATTTTCTTAGACTCTGGACTCTGGTTTGGAATTGCATCACCCAACCCAATGGTCAGTAAAATTCCCGAATGTCGGGCACTTCATATTGATTTTTCCTTTATATCTACTACAATTTTAAATATTTTTAATCACATGGCCGCAGCCCACCAAATTTGATGATCAACCGGAAAAAATTTTTTTGTCCGACTTCCTACGCCTGCTGTTGATGACGCTAATAGTGCTAACGCATCTATATTTGTAGACATTATAGTCTACGGGATCCTATAATTAGCAGGGCCGTAAAATGGTTATATTTTGTATATAAATTACATTTTTAAGACACTATGGGAATTTATAAAATCAGAAGGGATACCGGTCGTTATTGAAAGAGTAAACGTATCTTAACACTAACCATGGAGAGAAGTTGCTTAGTGACATGAAATGAAATGGGGTTTAACGTCCTACTGGAATAGTGTGCTATGATGAGGGAAATTTTACCCGGACTACGCCGCTACGGTCTATGCAATGTACTCATATATCGAATTCCAACTGCCAAAGGACCTTTTACGTGCACATCAATGTGTCCACGGGACCTCTGTTTTTCGTTCTTTCCGTACGACTGGACAGCTGTGCTTGCCAGTCGACCTGTCCTGCACCACTAGCAAGGGAAAACCACGCCGCAAAATCCCGATGAACCTTCTCATCCAACACCGGGAGCGAACCCACGACCTCCAGACTAGCTAGACAACGTCTTACTCACTTAGCCTATTTGGTTTATATAAACCATAGGCCATAATTATGTCACCAGCAGTCAGCGAGTGTTTGGATATACCGTATTTGAAAGAGGTGACAAATTGGCCTTCCTATTCCGCTTTTAAAGCCCCCCCCCCCACCTCCCAATTCACTTAGTATGACAGTTTTATTAGAAAATCTTTGTTTTCGGTTCTCGGAAATTGTATTTTATTTTCCCGGTCCCGAGTCAACATGGAAAAGTAATATTCCATTACAATACAAACTTGCAATTCTGACAGAAGACTATAATAATATATCTCTTTCTTATGAATTTAAGAAATTATACCCGCGGCGTTCACAATGGTGGTGACGCATGTTTGTTGTACTTTTGTATTATAGGCTAATATCAATACAAAAAAGTCTGGATATACACCAAAATGGATAATACAGCAACACAATGGAGTCTACTTCCAGTGCAAAAAGGTTGTTTCGTTAACAAATAAATTTCGTTAAACCCACCCTCCTCCCAAAAGAGTCTGGATACACGCTCTCTCATTTTATATGACAACAAAGAGAAAGACTAAACTGATCTCGTCTACTTCCAGTGCAGAAAGGTTTCATGGTTTATCTAAAATAAATAAGAAACAGAGAATACTTGAAATTTTAAGGATGCCGATGAGGGCTTTATTTGTCAAGTGGCCCCTGTTGATGGTTAGAGATAAAGTGGTAACTTCGTATTTACATTTAGGTACCGTTACCTTTTTGCACTAAAGCTGTACAATGATAGGTCTCCATAGTTCCCGACGAACCCCTAGTGTACAGAAAAGCAAAGAATCGACTTGCAGTAACCAGATGAGAAATCGTTGCCAGTAAGGTAAAAAAAACCCCACATACAGTAGTGTTGGGTTTAATCCCTGTATTGGCGGAGAAATTTCCTAGGAATTTTCCAGGGCCGGATTAACATTGTGTGTGGGGGTGTGGGGGTGCAGTGGTGTGTCAGTGCGGGGATTCTCAGGTATATTCTGGGCGAGTTAACTAAAACAGATATATTGAACATTTTGTTTGTGCTAGAATACATGTTTCCAATAAGGTACAAATCGCATCCCGTCCTTTATAGAGAGTCACCAATAAATTAATGGCTGTATCCCATAAGAAGCATTTAGCTGAAAGTCCATCAAGTTACAACCCCAAGTCAATAGTATCAATTCAGAAGCCTTCGCCAAATGTCAGAGCAAACCTCAAAACATATTATATCCGTGGTAATGCCTAGATGTCAAAATTACCCACGAAACCCTTTCTGGTGTGATAGGGGCCCTATCGAAAGTTAGGAAGTTAAAATGTGACCCTAGATTGTGAACCGAATGAGGGCCCACAGAATGAACTACATATTTTCAAACCTTGTACTTAACCCAAAATGCCTGTATTAATGGTGGAGGACGGACAGTCAGACAAGGAAATGCACAAAGTTGTTAAGATGGGAACGCGTTAAAGATCAACCTACAGCTGGAAAGCTAAGTACGAGTAGGTTATTTGCACACTGACTGGCGTAGGCCTATACCCATTTTCATGAGCTCGGCGTGCAGAACAGGTAAGACGTTAAACCCCATTTCATTTTATCTTACGTAAAAAGTGAAGAAAACATTTTAACTAAATCATTCGCCTTGTTTGTCACCGAGCTTAGTTACACCAAAAGCCTTTTGTTCGGATAAGTGCATCTGAACGTGTGAACATTTTCTTTGATTTTCTTTGACGTAATACTCGTTATCTTTAGAGCTATATGAATAATTCAGCTGTCACCTGCCCTAATAGTCAACAACACAAACGGGTATTTACCTTAACAGTTGGTATTTACAAGACAACCTTGAAATATTTTTTTAAAAACAAATCACACCCAAAACAGATCGACTTGTTGATTGAGCATTAGTGACGAGTAATGTTTTGCATCAGCTGTTTCTATACTCTAAAAATACAGTTGTATAGATTTTGTATATTTTGTAAAATTTTAAATCAGAGTACGGTTTCTTTCTTTAATGACAGAAGTAAAAAAAAGGAACAGTTATTAAGCTAAAAAAATATAAACTTACCAATTTAAATAATAGTTATTAACGAAATGTAATTTTACCACTTATTTGATTAAACCGTAATTCTGAATGAACTTTCGGGACTATCATGTACAATATTCAATAATTCTATTGCGTGGATGTTTTGAGCAGTGTGGCACTGGGGGCTGGGTATCCTCGCAGAAACCCACGGGATAAGGCAGGCGAATCAACTATTGGTCACTTAACAGGTCTGGCGATGACCCAAATCACAGATCTTATGATCTAAAGCGCAAGCGTTCAACCATTTGGCATCCTAACAATAAGTTACACTTCGATAGCCACTGCATATTTTAGCTGACTAAGCACTAAAATCAATCTAATATTATCCAATCAAATAACTAAAATTTGAATCTTTATCTTTGTTAAAATTTCGTGAAACAGACCCCTTGTATTTTTGTCAAACTGACCGTAGAAACTGCATTCTTTTGGATATATTAGGTACAATGTCAAAAAGTTTCCATTTCCAGTGAATGAGTAATTCATTGATTAAACAAAAACAGGGGTGGGTAATCTAACAGGATGCCATCACGTTTATTTTAAAGAAAAATACACTTCCCTTTTTTTCAAAAGGAATTCTAATGAGGAAATGCTGTAAAACAGCTGATCAAAAACCTAGATATCCAGTAGTACAGACACTCGAATTATTATTTAAATGTTTGCAGAATGTCAGTTAGCGGCCGGCAATCTTCTTGAGAAGGAACTATTCATAAAAGTTGGTGTTAAAGCCCCTCCACTCCCCTTCCCCTTCCCCCCACTCCCTTCCCCCACCCCCTGCTCCACATTACCCATCTCTGCTTTTTTTTACCAGGCAGCAGGTCAATAAACTTCAAGGGTTGATTCTATATAGGGAGTCGATTAGTACCTAGATGCCGGAAGAGTACAGCAGCCATTCCTGACATTGGCTGACAACCTGTCCAATGGTCGTATGAATATTAAATATGTCTACGGCTGACCCCGGGATCCATTCACTTGATTTGTCTCTGTGAGTTTGTGTCCCATTGTACGTTAATGGATTTTGTTTGCGTGTAGTGCGGTCCTCCTACACTTTACGTGTCAGTGGAGACCTACTATGATTGGAACAATCATTTGTAACGTGTAAAATCTCACCGTTTTCACAGGCACCATGTAAAGGTCAGTGGTTATATTTATCACTGAAATGCTCAAGTGTCATGAGAGCTTCGCCGTTTTAGTTTTACTGACATACACATATTAGTAGAAAGCATGTCTTAGGAAACAGCAATGAACAATCGGAATTCCTTACTTAATTAGAATAACATTTCTACCAATAAAAGCTTCCGTTCCGGAAATCAAATACCAAACTACAGCTATAATTAGTGATATGGTTTTTGTACAAGGCAGGGCATGCTTACTTGCTGTATAACACTTGATCTGGTTTTGCTGTGATTCGGGACATCCCAAGTCAACGTGAAGCATATACTCTTCTTACGAAGCCATTGTTTGTTATCATTTTTCTTATATGCTATTTGTCGAGTGGACGCTAAACCCCATTTCCATCTCTCTTATATGCTATTTATTCAGTGACAGAAAGTAGCGACTTTCCTTTAAATAGACGAGTTGAACCCAATTAAGCAACCTTTAATAGCTAGTCATTTAACAATGATATGTTAACGCCTTCCTGTACACAAACATACACACGTTAAGTTTATTTTAATTTCATTCATTCGCACATTTAAAGTGGCTAAACATTACTTATTTTGGTTCATTTAAGGAAAAATATAAATTCGATGACATGCAGTACAGCTTATGCTGGTATGGATACTAGCAAAGTTGGACGGTGGATCGCGTTTGCTGTAAGCATGAATCTTAAAAGAGCCATTTATATCGTTTCCAAGGATATTTTGTAATTTTAAAGATTACACAAGGTAGTACAGTACTTAAAGGGCAACTTTCCAGAATAAAACTCACATACACAGTATGCCCATCACTTACTAACATTTCATTAGATAATATTGTCGTTACATGATTTCCAGTATCTTAATTTGTCTGGGTTTATAAAGTAATAAACATTCGAAAATTCTGTTCCACAATCAATGTTTTCTGTAGCTTTAGTTTCTGATCATGTGTGCTAGTTAATATTATTTAGTATTTAGAAAACAAACATTGTAAAAGGTAGTAAAAGGAACCAATGGTCGCACAAAACGTTTTACGTCCCCAATGTTATATAGGACTCCAATGTTACTCGGATATACCTGGACGTATCCAGTAAACCTGGTTTGAAGTATCTTCCGGGTTATATCCATGCACACATTAAGACATGTTTGATTGGATTTTTTTTTATATAACCTGCAATAACATTACTGATGGCCATCATTTGATAAGAATAATGTATATTTGTGTCTGAATACCTGGTTGTACAAAATCAATGTTTGTTGTTTATTATTTATAAACGCTTCATTCTATTGTATTCATCAACTATACAATTTAGAAATAATAATATCTTTCTAATCAACACGATCTTGGTGTGTGACGTGTTTAAGGGACAACTTCTTTGTCCACAGATTTTACATATGTGGTAAACAGGTTGTAATAATCTTTGCAGTTATTGATCAGTGGTTCATTGAGTAAACTGGCGTGGTTTCGAATCCCCGCTTGTAGGTGACAAGGAGTTTCCTCCCACTGCTAAAAGCCCCTACGCGCAAGCTTCGATAGCAAAATCTTTTTTCAATGACTGTAGTAGCTATGCCAACTACTCTGAAGATTTTTTAAATTCTCCGTCAATTCCCTGAAGACGAAGATTTGTTATATGAGACTTGTAGAGAGTATCAGACGAAAGACGAATTATCACACGGAGCGCATGATACATCCTCTCCTTAGTTTGAAAGTTTACATATTACGTTAAGTGTGCCTAACCGTTGAATTTTACGTCCAGGGTAGAAATAAAAATATAAATACCTCACGGTTCATGAAAAAAACTAAAAATTGTAACCCGAGTTGAACCTCTTAAAATCATAGACGGTTTGGTAGCGGACAACACACCCAGTACTTACCGATGCCATACGGGAAGCTTAACACTCGGAAACCTGGGAATCGGATCGCTTGAATCAAATGAAATGAAATGAGATAGGGTTTAACGTCCTAATGTTCTGCACCTAAACTGGGCTAATGAAGACGGACATACGCCTTACAGTGTGCTATGAGGGAAAATTTTGCCCGGGCAGTGACGCTATGGCTTACATTTATATCGAATTCCAACTGCCAAGGGATCTTTTACTTGCACGCCAATGTGTACACGGGATTTCGGTTTTCGGTGGAAACTACGCGTATGGGATTCTCTGTTCAGAAGCATGATAGCTTCTTTGCTATAGAGAAGGAACAAAGCACACTT
This sequence comes from Patella ulyssiponensis, assembly GCA_963678685.1. Taxonomy (NCBI): domain Eukaryota; kingdom Metazoa; phylum Mollusca; class Gastropoda; family Patellidae; genus Patella; species Patella ulyssiponensis. The sequence goes on along the minus strand of OY783230.1, from coordinate 22,120,404 downwards.
AGGTTTAATAACAGTCGTATTATTTTACTAAAAAAAAGTATCAACTTAAAATCTATTAAATTTCAACCCAATTTCATTAAATTTCACTTGTATATGAGCGTTTCTTTAATAAAAAGGATCAAATAATGTGTCTGTGTATCAAGTGGTAGTTAACAAATTAAAGCAAGAGACAGATCGATATTTAACTGCATGTATTATAACAGGTTACAGGTATTATTTTGGCTGTCAAAAATGGCGACATTCTTTGAAAGGTCAGTTAATTTAACTTATGTCTATTTTTAAATCTTTATTGATTTCTACTTCCGTTCAAACATTTTTGCTAAAAGAAAAAGGAATTAAAACAAAACGTGGATCGAATTACAAACAAGTGTCGTGTTATTTTACCAGTCAACAAAGGCAAGGATCGATCCGAAATCTATTAGTAGATTGGATTTGGGGCTATGTTAATAATTTTGTTTCTCAAACTGAAACCCACGCCAGCTAGTCTTTGTTCGAAAACGGACTTATATGTATCTTGTATAGGCCTATACATAGATTTTGCTTTTAATTTGAAAGAAATTCCTAATGTGGGTTTTCATAGATTTGTATATTCAGTGCATACATTCCATCAGGTAAGTAAGTACAGTATTGAATCTTTTAAAAACCAGAGTCTAGTCCAGAGGTAGCGCATATATATCTAAAATCAGGCATCTTTCGTGGAATCCAGTGACTGGACTGAGTATAGCCTGTTTTCTTGTCTGCCCCCCCCCCCCTCTTGCTATGAATTTAAGAACCTTACAAGTATATACACGTACCATGTCGTATAAACGAATCCATGTTCTTTTTAGCCCAAGTCACTAGATTTATGTATATCTATAGGCTATTTCTATTCATTAAGGCACACAGCTATCCAACTTGTTGATTGTAATTGAATATATGTTTATCCAGATTATATCTCAGGATCTTCATATTCAGACAATGTTCCCGGATCCCAAGCAAAGATTGTTTTCGTAGCTTTGTTGCGACACATTATAAGATATGACTTTAAGAAATATGATATAGCCTGTTAAAACTAACGAAATAAGCAAGAAATGGCAACCGACATTTCAGATTAGTCAACACACTCTGTTGTTTGTATGATACCAGTCACTACTTAAAACGGCAATTTCATATTTTTGAGTTATATTTTTAAAATGTATTAAAATAAAGCCTTAAAATAGATGGTATCTACAAACAGGCCTACCTTATTAAAGAATAATCCTATTAATCCTATAATTCACTGTAGCCAGTTGAGAAATTGGCAAAAATATCATTTTCAACTTCAAATTCAAACGTTTGAAGACAGCTATTGCATGAGGGGGATGGGAAAACAAGGAAGGTAATTGTGTTATTATTTCTGATGTGAAAGATGTTTAAGAGTGGAAAAAATGCCTATGCTTGTATAATAGTGAGTTGACAACCTATTGAGCAAAAGACATAGAAATGAAATATGAAATTATCACTTTAAACATAGTTACCCACAAAATTATTTATTTTGGTATATATAGAAAGTAGAAACATCCAATCTTACTAAAAAGACATGGGATTCCCTGAAAAACACTCATGGAGCGTATACGGGATGAAAATGGACAGCCTTCCCTAACCGGCAACCCGACGATTAGAGATATCTTCTCAATGGTTGCACGTGATGATTGTCTGATTTCTTAGCGTTACTGAGCGCTTGATGCATATGGTGATAAACCAGATGGTGAGTTGAAACGTACAACAGTTTCTGAGATAAAAACCACGTAATAAGACATGGACAGTGGATAATCCGAGAATTAATTAGGCTTCGATAATTATGATAAATATCAATGAAAGACAACATCATCTTGTATATGCAATGAATTCTCCTCCGACATCGCACCATCAACAGACTCCTCAACAAGGCGGTAACTATTTCAAAGCAACGAAGGAAGGGGGAAGTATTCCCTGGGGTGCTCTAAAGTAACGTTGGCGACAATTTTTTCACGGGGGCGGGGTGTCTGGTCACCACCGTGCTGTTGAAATACAGACAATATATTTGCCAGAATTCAATTCATGAATATTTACGATATGTTATGCTTGGCTAGTGAGTCTTTTTACCAGTAAAATCGTACCCCCTCCTCCACATTGACCATCTGCTTAATACACCAATGAATGGCAGTCACATCCTCTTTCACTTTTTATTTTTATTAAAGATGAATTATGTAAGAGCAAAATCTGCTATTGTAGGTCTTTATTTTAGCTTCGAATTTAACCATTATTCTGACATTTATTACGTAGCAGGCCAATAATCAACTCTCTAGAATATCGGGAGGCCGAAATTCAAATGGATTGAAACAAGATGGTTATTTAATAATTTAATTTAAAAATGGCTAACGGAGACTTAGTCTCGATTTTCTATGCAACAACTTCAAATACTGATAGTTTCGAAATTTTCAATATATTCATTTTTAATGATTTATTTTTGAACTAGTGCAGAAATCATCGCTAGCTCCTTATCTAAATCTTACATGATGCATCTTTAAAGGAAACAATGAATTAAATTGGTTGAGTTACAGTGCAGCCAAAAATAACATTTCTATTACAAAGCTGCAGGCTCTAGCGTAAGACGATATTGGTATTAAGTATTCGATAGGGAAATCCTAAAATAGTTTAAATATCATATGTAACTTATCTTTTATTTGACAATTTCCTGCTGTAATTCCGTCTTCAAATGTCAAATGGAATAATAAGTGGATCAAACTATAAGTTAGATTGATGTGCATTGAGATATATTTTTGCGAATTCGTGAAATATAAAACTGTCTTTTTAACTGCAAACAAATGAAGATGAAATGTATTTTTCTTTTAAACCGTTTACATGCCATGTGCAGGAAGACCACATGCAGGGCTGATGTCAAGCTGTCAGCAATTCTGCTCGTTCCTTTAGGAACGGTGCAAAACAACTTTAGAGCAGAGTTGGCGGTAGAGTGGTATTTTCAGGAATATGAATGGTCAAGGGGCAGCGTCCGATCTGGGACCGTTCCAAAGGGAACTGGAAATTTGCATGCTTTTGTAGAAAGTGGCCATAGAATGCCAACTGCACAAAAGAAAAAAGTGACACGCTAGAATTGCTACATTTAGACGCAATTCGAACCATTACAGGCCTTCCTCGCGGTACTTTCCATAATTTACTTTATTCTGAATCTGGATTCACCAACCTTTTACAAAGACATTACGAACATAAAAAATGGTTTTATTTTTCACAATTATCAATATACAAACACCGTCGTTCCTATTGGATTTAGTCCCTCTAACTATAGCGTCAAGCCAACCGTATCAACTCAGAAACTCCAATAATCTATTGAGTATTAGCTGTAAATCCAACCTTTTTAAAACTTCTATTTTTCCATCGTCAGTACTGGAATGGAATCGTCTAGACGAAAGCATCAAAACTTCTGACTCGATCTCTTCATTCAAATTTAAAATTAGACAAGCATACGGTAAACCTAAATACAACGATCTCTTCAACTTTGGCGACAGGACTCTCCAGATTATTCTCTCCAAATTACGTAATTCGAAATCTGACTTAAATTATCATAAATACCTCATGCATATATCTGACGACCCATCCTGTCTGTGCGGAAGCAAATGTGAAGCTAGCGAACACTTCTTCTTTCATTGTAGCCTCCTCTTAGAACAACGCAGATCCATTATCGATACATTGGACTACCATTACAAGAATATTAATTCACTTTTATTTGGAAATGACAGTCTTTCTAAAAATAAAAATATCTGTTTACTCTCAGTCGTTCACCAATATATTACTTTGACTAAACGTTTCAATTATCCGAAATAAAGATGTTTAATCGATCATTCTCTTCGAGCCACAATCTAAAGTATCCTTCAAATTTTATATGTGAACAACGTCTACTCACTGTCTGACTACATACAAACTTCCCCGACCTTACCTCAGTAACCCAGTCAAATGTGAGATATGTGTATACCAATACCATTAAACTATAGTAGGTTGGTGCTGTTTTGGGGGTTTTTTTTAACCTTGGCATCGTGTTCCCAACTTTCTTTTCCAAATCGGTACACGCGCCCCGGCCCTATTCCAATTTTCTCTCTTTTCCTTTGACTATTTCTCTTTTTTATTTTTTATTCATACACCCCTTTTCATTTCATCGTTAACTAAAACTCTAATATTGATAATCATTCTCATTGTATTACATTACCAGCTGATCGTTAAATTTATATTCATGTCACTCCATTCTGGAAGCAGTGTTATATAGGCATTAAGTTTCTTGTTAATGTATCCAATTTATTCATACTATTCATACACGATAGATTTCAAATTCACCTCTCCTTTTCTGATATATAAGGAATGCACATTTTTTTATTAGGGTTAGGTGGTTTTTCCTGTGAATTCTACAAATTCGTTGTTAGGTACGACGAATCATGTTTTATTGGCCCGATCATACACACAAGAAGTAATCTTGCTTAAATATATTAAAATCGACCAGTTCGTTTGTAAGTTATTGGCTATACACCACCTTCTTTGTTTATCATACAGAAATCCAGTCTAGCTTCTTCACAGTCACTAACTGTTCCATACGATTACATCATGTGTACCTACTTCAAGAATACACATGATGGCAAATGGCCGCCATTTAAAATACTACGCCCGCCTCTTAGAGACGATAACTTAACTCGCTATAAATTGTAAAAAAATTTACTTCGGCTAGAATTAAAAAACACCTAAGATTAACATTTGCTAAAAATTTCTAAAAAACAACCTAAATTTATGGAAATGGGGCCAAATCAAATCAGGCAAATTACATCAAATAGTCCATGTTAAACGTATAGCAAAAATTTTAAACTAACGCGAGCACGCGCGTTTCTAGACAACGCCATAGCGGGTCATAGCAACCGGTGAGTATAAATTGGAAATCCCCAATGACGTAGATATTATAAATTGGAAAGCCGAGTCTGTCTTAAAATAAGTAGTACCGTCAGTAAACAAGATGGAAGCCATCTGCTATCGTGTTTGATCATGGAGTAGGCAAGCACAGGTGTGTCGTATGTAACTGTTCATGAACATCGATGTCCATATAGTGTTGTTTGTTTTAAACATCTGAATTACTATCCACAGAACACCGTTCATTAACTTTTTTTTTTGAATTTAAATAAGGAAAATGACCAATAGCTATCTGACTGATTATTATGTGTGTTTATCTGCTTTTAAAAATATGAATTCGCTCTTCTGTTTTTGTTATTTTGTCAACTGCCTTACGGAAAGCATAAAACATTATTGGTATAGCTATAATATTTCAAAGATAGATAATGCAAAATGAATATTTTGAAAATTTCATTCTTATTACTTTATTTTGAGCAAAGTTCTTAATAGTCATCCGAGTCTTAGCCTCGCCTATCCATATTTAAATTAAATCATTAAATGACCGAACCGTTCTAATCATGTTATTTTGATATCTAATTAATAATTTTGCGGATTTTTTCTTTACTTTAAAATAGGACACATTTTAATATAACAAACACATTTGTCATAAAAAAAAACCTGGCATCAGGCCAATACATTTTTTCTCATCCTCAAAATTTTCATTCATAAATCAAATTTGCCCAGACGTGAATTACCATATAAGTATATACTAATTCATATAAGAGAATGCCAAGTTTTGCACACCGGGAAGGGTTAATTGGGTGTAAAGAGGTTGTAAATTTTGTCAAGTAACACTTTGAAGCAGGTTTATAGATTCTCGATGAAAAGTGGCAAAAGCGGGGGTCGTTCAACTTGCTTACGAAGGTTGGAGAAGCACATGAGGAATATTACGTATATCATATTTAGTTTATGAATAATATAAAATGAACTGACTTAACCCAATATAAATTGGAGTCAAGTCGATCATCGCTTGCGTACTGTTGAAGTATAGATTTGTGGTTACTCATTTATTTATGTGGTTTCTCTAAGGAGGTAATAGATCAATTCCGGTCCGAGATTGTTGGTATAACGTCCACTCAACGCAAAGTAGGTTATTTCAGGATTAACATAATATGGCACATTCTATTGCAATACTTAACATACGCGTATGAGTCTTCAACAGTAGCAGTGGGAGCAGGGGCGGGCTGGGGGTGTCGGGTCCATGAGCCTTGTGCCGTGAGGTACCCCCCCCCCCAAATCTAGAGAGGGAGAGAGAGAAATTTACTCGACACAAACCAAGTTATTTCGGCGTAGTATATATAACATAATGTTAAATTTTATATTTTTATTCAATTATTCGCTTTGGTGTAGATGCCTTTAGAAGTGGGCGGAAACTTGAGGTTTCGGAGAAAATTTTCGAGGTTGAGCAGGTGTCTCTAATCATTGTCACAAACATGCTTCAGGTCGAAACTACGTCACTTGAGCCGCGTTGACCACTCCCTTAGTTTTTTTTACCAAATCACCGAATTAAAATTATAAGCTGTGAATAATATCATAGTACTACAACATTTCAAAACTATTTCTGACCGTATTACTTAGGATGCAAATTTTGACGTTTTTGTGGGCGTGGCAGATTAGTCAGATTTTAAAGTGGTCAGATTAGGGATGTGTCCCACTGAAACCAGTCAGATTTGTTATTTTTAGAATCAGCTCGTACACTGTTCACATTTTGGCAGTTTCAACTATACTTAGGAGGCAGAATTTGACCCCTGTCCACACTTTTTAAGGCAGTCAGAAAAGGGCATGGCCCCACTTTTTCCGGTCAGATTTATATTTTTTATATTCACACATTGTATGGCAATATTTTAGAAATAATTCGATCATATTACTTATGCGGCATATTAAATTTTAGCCCTTTTTGGACCTTTTTGTCTGACCCTCCCAACCAAATGCCCTACTAAAAACTCGTAAGACTGCGTGTTTTGAATTTGCCCTATCAATAGCTGCCAATTAATATGGTCAAACCTTCTATTACTTATGAGGCTGTTTTTTTCGTCACTGGCTCTTGATAAGTAATGTCATAACAAAAATCATAGTTAAAGAGAAACTAGAGAATATCACATATTTAATTAGTCTCTTTAAGGGGAACTAAGGTGAACTCAAACTTTTGACCCAATGAGAACCTACACCAAAGCTAAACCCTTGGCCTATAGAAAAATTCGGTTAATCCCAAATTATTGTTGCAAGAGTAATAATGAATGTCATTACGGATCGCAGTTTTTTACAATCCCTAAATAACGACAAGCTAATCTATTTTATTTGATTAATTGACTCATCAGTTGACATTACATACCTTGTAAGAAGTTTATTAATAAACTGTAATCTGACGAAATCTGATAAGATGTATTATAAAAGCTTGAAAAAATGTCATAAAAGATGTCATGAATGGATCAAACACCGAAGAAAGTTAACAAGGAAGCGTGGGGTTGTTTGGATTAGGTAATACTCTTTTCGATAACTATATTGTTTCTGCGTATGTTTTTGGATACGCTAATATGACTTTGTAACATGACTAGGCATTGTTCAGTTGTTCTTTTTATTGATTAAATATAGATTAATTTACAACCAGGATGTAAAATATGAATGGTATAAATGGTACGTATTAGCTTTTATTACCCCCCCCCCCCACCCTCATTTATTAATGACAAACGCGGATCAAGGAACTTTTGGACCGAGGTTGTTGATGAGAATTAGCACTCATAGGAAACTATCAATTGATTTAGTTATTTTTACGTATATATATACATGTATGCTTATTTTTCACATTAGTGGATAAAATAGAGCACGTAGATTACTGTAAGAATCCTCACGCCCCAGATTCATCCGTGAACAACCAATAAGAGTTAGAAAACCTTATTCATAATAGTGTACACTTAAGTTGTCAATTGGGAGTTTGAAACAATTAGGTATACTAATAAAGGATAGTTTTATTGTTTTATATGCGAATGCTTAAACAATCCCATCTTAACCATATCAAAGTATTGCGGAATGAATCTAACAATTTTCGTAATACCTCTGTCACAATACAGATGAAGAGTACAGGGGTAAAATGATCTAAGTCACTTTTTCAACGAATCCCAGTTAATGGCGCCATCTGGTAGCAAATTGTGTAAGCTTTCCGTGGAACAATCAATTTCAGATAAAAACGATCGGAGTCACATCGAATCAAGGCCCTTTTGAAATGTCCCCCCCCCCTGGACAATCCATCGTACCCTTTATTTGACCTTAATTTGGCTGAAAAGTTGAAGTCAGTTGTTGTACTGGTGTAATGATTCGTATTAAACATAGTTTTGAAGTTGTAATTAAACCCACTCGTTGTTCTGTTCACGTTAAGCATTCTCGTCCAAAAGTTTGTTTTGCCTTTTATGCGAAAAGACAAAAATGTGACTTAGATCGTTCTTCCCCTGTACTCTTCAGTCAGATGAAAGTATTTAAGTAGGGTCATTATTCATGTTAAGAGAATTTAAAAATGATACCATTTTCCGATTTCATAATTTAATATGACTTAGGATATCATAGACTTGTGATTTTTCTAGAAGCTTACTTTGTTTATGATGTCATTTCTAAAAATAAAAATTATTGAAGCAGCAACCTTAGGCTTACTTACTTCACATTGGGGAAATGGGGTGGGGGTGAATGGTTAGCGCTTGCGCTCTCTGTAAAAAGGTCTCTCATTGAGTCAGCTCACCTTGTTTTGATTCCGCGGTTGTATGTGCCACCAAGGAGTAGGGTAGCCTGTCCAACCTCGTGGAGTTTGTTAGGGTCCTCCGGTTTTCTCTCACTGCCAAGCGAATTATTGAAATAAAACTGACCGGGTTTGTGTCGAGTGGACGTTAAACCCCATTTCTGTCGAGTGGACGTTAAACCCCATTTCTCTGTCTCTCTATTTTTTTCACACTGTGAAGTAATCTTTTACGTACACAGTCTTTCAATTCTGAAAGCATCCGAACGAATTCACTTTATTTTGTCTAAAACTAATTACAAACTGAGCAAACTGTCTCTTTATGACAAGTGTTTCTCCATTCCTTATATAGATATAGATGTAATGCAAAGTGACTGAAATAAATCTTTATTTAAAAAAAACCCTTCAGGTATAACGTGGATTTGTTATATCTTGACAGATTCACCACATCTATGACGTCATGTTACTATAAATAACGGAATTTACTAGAGGATTTCCCACGATATGTGACTACATATGACACTTCTGAGTGATTTCCTATTTATATATTCATCACAACATATATTTAAAAGACGAAATAATATATTTTTATGGGTTTGTCTGTCTTATTAACTTGTCTTACCAGCATTTAACCCGTAACCTAACATACGAAAAAAAGACCTAACAACATGAATTACATCTATAGTGTTCCACCTTTGACATACGTACAAAAGTACGACGAAGTTTGTTGCCCAATGATTTCAAAAGTGTAAGTCTTCGAAGACCCGAGTTGGACCCTTTATTTGAAAAAATATGACAATTTGCGCGCGCGTGCGCGCGCGCGTGCGCGCGCGCGTGTGTGGAGGGGTGGGGTGGGGGTGAAGCATTTTGGTTTTAATATATCCGCTAGCTCACCTTTGCTGCGTGTTTTCGTTTGTTAAACATAAACATACGTGTGTGGTGTACTGATATTCTTTCAGACCATATCCAGAATTGCAAGACAGCCTTGATTTGGGTCAACAATAAAACTATCGATTTCGTTGATTTAAGATGATCCGTATAAGATGGTTAATGTAATATTTAGATAAAGAGCTTATCGTTTTTCAATAATAGTTCAAAAATATATAATGAATAAAAATTGAAAATTGCACTCCAATTTCTTTATTCTGATCCAAGTTATCACTGTAGTTTTGACCAGATGTGTACATTGATTGTTCATTATCGTAGCAAATGTACTGGTATATTCGAGTCTTAGCCTCACTTCGTTAAATGGCCAAACCATTCTAATCTAGAAATCTCGACCATCCTGATGGCATCGAGAGTTGAGTATGGTCTATAATGTTAATAGATACCTAATTAATAATTTACGTAACATTAAAGAAAGACCTGCAATAAGCAAATTTAGCTCTTGAATAATTTATCTTTTATGTGTTTTCTAGGCTGACCATCTCTCTTTTTGTTCGACTGTCGACACAGATAGCCAAAGTTGATAAAGAAGACGACCTTGTTTAAATCCATCGTTTCAAATTTTTGCGAGGCTCAATAATTTCAACAGTGTTGATAGCGGAAAAGTTTAAATTATTTTAAGCTCCCCCCTCTCATTGCTGGTAGAGACTGTGACAACAACAGTCTATAACATACGATGGCTGACACCGACACTATGAAATATCACCCTTTTCATATTATATTAGAAACAAACAACACATGACAGCATTGGGGAGGCTACACCATAATTTTGATTTGTGGCCTATATCTGGACCCATAACATTCAATTACATCAGCAACATCAACCGTTAATGAAGATTAATGTGGCGCATATCTTGAGCCTTATGTAAGATTCGATTTCATCAGCTACGTCACCATTACCATCAACAAAAAGCTCAAATGCACACGTTTCATAAAACCCGAATAATAATAAAGAATTTTATACTGTTTTCTAGGGGTGGGTGGGTCGAGGGTGTGTGAATTTGGAAGTATTTGTTTTCCAAAATTATGCAGGTGGTTGATATTGTATGACGCACGGAAAACTGACCGTAGTTGCTTTTTATAAGTTATTATACTTGTAACGTTAAACTGTGTGTTTAACGTTACAATTGATACATTCTAACACTCCTTACGCAAGTTCAAATAGGTTCAAACGCACAATTATCAACACATATGATTATAGTTTGTATTGGAATAAGTAATTCTATAACAAATAGTGAAGACTGGACCACTAAAATAGTTACCGAACAGTTTTTCTTGGCGGTAATGCGTTCTACATTTTCATGGCGATGTTTCTTGTAATGACGTATAACGCAAGCCGCCATGACACCGGCCAGTTGAAATTTCGCGTAGTCGTTGGGTTTCATCAAATCATATAATTATGCGGTAAAAATTCACCTTTATTTCAATGGGAATTGATTTATTATACGTTAAGTTATGTGTAGTACTGTTTTGGGTCAGTTTATGTGTAAATTAAGGGAGCTAACATTTTTGTAGTCAGTTGACTAAAGAACTTGCGCAAAGGAACTCTGTAGGATCAACCGGTACTGTGGCTGAAGTAGGCGGAACGCATCGGCGGTGGAACCATTATTTAAAGTCTTAAATCGTCACGTCAATAAAAATGAAATGAAATGGGGTTTAACGTCCTACTCTTCTGCACCTGACCCGGGCTAATGGAAGACGGGCATACGCCATACAGTGTGCTATGAGGGAAATTTTGCCCGGGCAGCGGCGCTACGGCCTACCCTTATATCGAATTGCGACTGCCTAGGGATCTTTTACGTGCACTCCAATGTGTACACGGGACCTCGGTTTTTCGTCCCATCCGAACGACTAGGCAGCTGTCCTTGTCAGGCCCTCCTTCTGTATCACTGACAAGGGGAAACCACGCCGGAAAATCGAGATGAACTCTCTCGGCCAATGCAGGGATCGAACACCCGACCTCCAGGCTAAAGAGCCAGCGTCTTGCCCACTTAGCCACCGTGATTCCCGTCACGTCAATAAATCATGCCTTTAATATGATAGTCATTATAGAAAATTCCACCAATAATCTGATCTTCTTTTCACGATCCAGTCTCTTGCTTTTAACCGTATCAAGAAAGCTATAAGCACCAATGAACACATCGCAATTTGTCAAGTACGCCGTGAATCCATCACGCCATCACAGTGCATGTCTTTTAATTAAAACAATACATCTCCAAAGGTCGGATTATATACGAATCACTGACATGAAATAGATGATTTGATTTACAAGTAAAATTCACGTAATTCCGTGTTTCGCGTTTCCATCATGTTTTATCAGCACGTGTCTGGCCGTGTGATTCTAAATATTCCCCGTGTCAACGTGTCGTGTCCAAAAGGTGTGTGAAGGTGAAATCAATTCAGAAAAGGCACACTAATTTGTTGACTACCTCAACATCACATCACTAAAAACTCACTGTAAATGGGTGGTTTCATCTGCGTGGGGGTTGCAAGTAAGTGGGTTTTGTAAGGGAGTGGTGACAGGGCGAGGAATCAGTTTAGAAGGAGCATGTTATTTGGTTGTTGGCTATCCCCCAGAATTCACACCATCAAAAACCCTCCGCGATTGCCCCTACCATTGATTTTAATAAATATATTTGGGGTGGGTGGCTGGGTCTTATTCTCCTAGTCCACACCCCCGCCCTCGGACAAGATACCTGATCCCACAAACATCTTTATCGACATCCTGGATCCGGTCCGGAAAATAATGTTACTGATCTTACGAATTAAACATTTCTAGCGCAGTAACATAAGCACCTTGGGGTAGGTATAGCGAGATTGGTGGTTTATAGTCTCATTTCCTTGCCCAGCAGATACGTGTTAATTGTAATCGTTACATTTGCACATAGGGCAATTAGCCTAAGGCGAGCTGTCTTCATTCGATATAAGAATATTGTAATGTAAGTAATATTTGTTGAGTCACATTGGTTATCTGGGCGTGCAGTGTACTTTTTAAAGAGTAATCTAGATTTGAGTTTTGTTTATTATAATGGGGTGCTTAAAAGTTATGTTAAATGATTTTGAAAGTAATGGATACATCCTTACCCATACTGGAGGGCAATTCGTGACACACGAAATTATCCCTTTTGTATCCTGGTAACGTTTATCTGCACCGAGATCCAACTGCTGGAGGACACGATGGAACTTGATATCTTACGTATCAAGTAGCTTGGGATAAAACGAGATGTAATTATTGATTGAATTTTTGTTTAGTATGCTCATGTGATATGTATTACACGTGTGTTCTAATTGAACATCGTAATAACAGAGATTATCGTATCTTTCTCATATTAATTATGTTACACGGAGATTTTCAGCTCATCTAATGGGTCACGATTTTTGTTTAGATCAATGATCTTTTTGTCTTAAAAGCAGTTTAATGCCATACTTGTGTATTACATTAACAATTTCTTGAAATTGTTGTTTTTTGGTGTTTCACCGATATCGCAGACAAGTCTTACTTTTTCATTTTTATTATCTTAGTACCCGGAGTAAACCAACGAGGTTGAAAAGGCGCCCTATCTCCAAGCCACGTATACGCTCACACCAAGGATCGTAGCCCCAGCCGTGGGCAAGAGGTGACCGACTAGCTAGAGGTTCAAGTGTGGCATTCTAGAAAACAACCCCCTCTCCCTCCCGGAAATGTATTATCGACGCTGTTATAGTTTTGTTGGGTTGGGCGAGTCGGCGAAAACAAAAGAGTTAGTAATTCTGTTGTTATTTACTGTAGCCAATGAACGGCTCTGTGTCAAGATTCCAACTCTCTGATTTGTCGTGTACTGTAAGTGAGATTGAGTTGGATAATTATCTGGTTTCGACGATCTGTCATACAAATAAATGAAATGAAATGAGGTTTAACGTCTTACTAATCTGCCCCGACTGGGCTAAGAAAGACGGACATACGCCATACAGTGTACAATGGGGTAAATTTTATATTCCAACTGTCAATGGATATTTTACCTGCAGGCCAATGTGTACACCGGACTTCGGTTTCTTGTTTTCGTCCTATCCGAACGAGTATACATGTATATGGTACCTTGCCAAACCCACTATCCTACCACTGGCAAGGGTGAACCGAAACTGATCTCGCAGTGAATATTCGCTTGGCCGCTACAATCACTGATAAGCATGACATCGACGAGACTTAATGAGTTCGGCATATTAACTTTTTTACTCCGACAAATTAAAATCTCAAACACTTTTTTGAGGTAAAAGAAAAATAAATAAAGACGTTTGAAGTATTTGTAGTTAAAAAATATTTCCTATTTAGTGTAAATGGGTATTAAAATGAGTAAAATGCATCATTTTGCCCGAAGCAGTTAGGTGTTATGTAAACATTGCACGAGCCGTTGAGCCAATGACTGACGCCACGTGCAGTCAACGCACACTCCGCGTTACCGAGCCAACGTCTTACTGGGCCATTTTGTTTCCCTCATAAAGATAACCAGTAGATATTTGGACACATTAAACAATAAATCCCTAGACCTGGTTACTCAATCTCTATCTATTATTAGTTCTTCCCCCCTTCTCCCGTTTCATCCTTTTGCATCTGAGGTAATGACGCATTATGTAATGCTATAAGGTTCCCATTGTCCAGATTCGTGCTGTGATAGAAATCGTGGTTTTTATCGTGGTGATCTTATCAGGTCTTATCATCTATTGAGGTCATTCGTAGCAATCGTGATGATCGTATCGAACGTATCTGCATGCACTACATCGTGGATTCACTAGGGACGATCATATCGCACCACATCGTATGACAGTAGTGGGAACCCAGAATAAAAGCTAAATCTGCATATTGCATGTCTTTATGTTGATTTCCAAGTGTTATATACATTATTAATTGGATATGTATTAACATGTCAAGCCTTTAATCAACTCATTAGAGCATCAGATGTCGAAGATTTAAACGGATTAAAATGATTTAATTTAAAAAATGGTGTCAAAACTTCAAACAGTTATAAATTCGCCCAGAATATAAAAAAAATAATTTAGGTTTAAGGACCAATATTCAAAGGAAAGACCTATACGTACCCTTTTGCAATTTGAACTATTCTACCAACTTGTTTTTCTTTATTATAACAAAAACAACAATTTTTTCCGATTGAGTGTCAAGAGTTGACTGACCTTTCGGCCATTATCTTCTTGTCCATTAGTGCATCTGAATATCTCGGGAAGCAGAACGGTCAACAGAATCCGTGTACTGGATACTAGATATAAAGCTATTATCAACGACGTTTCATTTTTATAATGGGTGGACAAATCAAAATTAATTACTACTTGTTTCCCGTCATAAATGGCGATAAACCAAATTAGACTTAAAATATCTATGTTTAAGATGCATTATGTAAGATTTAGATAAAGAGCTGACAATTCTCTCTATATTAGTAAACAGTAGATAATTAAAAGGGGATACTTTATCTTGAGCGCCGTTAGGGATATTTGGAGAATAGCAAAGTCTCGATTATCCATTTTTATATTAAATCCTTAACCGCCATTCGTGTGTAAATCCGTTGAAAACCTCGAGCATCCGATGGAATCGTTTTTTTTTATATTTCAAAATTTCGTTTTACCTGTCTTCACAACACCAGGATCTGGAAGAGTTGTTATATAACATGCGCTCTAGTTGGTGTGAGGAATTAGCCAATGAAACGGTCTGTTACAACGAGGTCTTGGCGTGCTCTGCAAGGAACTGTGGGTAAACCCCTAGAAGCGACAACACTGATTGATTAATCAATGTCTGACGTCAGAGGGTTAAAACCCGCTCGTATGACTCATAACGCGACCCCCAGTACAACTGGCCAGATGTCCATGTAGTGAGGGTCACCGAAAGTTTAAAAAACGAAACAAAATATAGTTCTGTACTTTTATCAGATTTGTATCTGGGGTTGATTATGGCCTTATTATTAATTAAGATAACATTGAGGCCGAAAAGGAAGACATGCAAAGGGCAGGTTAGCCCTTTAATATATGAAAATGACAGTTGATGGCCGAATTACTACACATATAACTAATTCAAGGAAAATGGGAATCAGTTAAGGCTACTGGTGTAATCTAAAGCGACACCTTTATCACTGTGGTCCACACATTCTTAATTCTAATTGCCCAAAGTAAACCCGGAACATTCTAATCGAGTATTCATTTCCCTAACCTCTCGAATACACCCACCCCGGTCCTTGACAATAGAAGATTGTAGGCGATAAACTTTTATGATTTTTCTGCCCATTATCCATAGAAGTGATCACTTGATAGACAAGTATAATAACTGTGTGTTTGTGAAGAAGAACAAAACCATAAAACCAACCCCGGGGTCAACAGGATCTGTGTCAGAAATATTAGCAATATCTTCACGTCCACATACCTCCGCGTTTTGCCTGCTCTATCAACTACATATAATTAAGCATATAATATACTATTCAAAAAAAGTAGGGATATTTGATTTTTAAGTGTTATTAAAGTCACCTAATGAAACTGACGAAGAAACAAATGACAAAATGAAATGAAGTTCACATTCATCGATTTATTCCAAATGATCGTTAGACTAAGTAAGGCACAGACTGACCATTATAAGGGTAAAATGATACCCGGGGTCAAACAGCAAAGTTACCACAGCATCACAACAAAGTCAGTAACGGGTAAATCCTCCTCTGTTTGCCAAACAAGCATTGATCCGACGTGGCATACTCCTAATGAGACGTCTAAGGTCATTTTGGTCCAGATTGTCCCATTCCTGTTGCAACGCAGCAGCAAGTTCTTGGACATTGGCAGGACGTTGTTGACGTTGACGTAACCTCTGTCCAAGCATGTCCCAGACATGCTCGATGGGGGAGAGGTCGGGACTCAGTGCTGGCCAAGGTAATGTGGTGATGTTCTGTTGTTGGGGGTAACCTGTAACGATCCTGGCCCTGTGACATCTTGCGTTGTCATCCTGGAAGATGAAACGGCGGCCATGACGTCGTGCGAACGGCACAACCATGGAGTGCCAAGATGTTGTCCCGGTAGTACTGTCCTGTAACACGCCCTGCAACAACATGTAAAGCCGTTCTTCCAGCAACAGTGATGCCTCCCCACACCATAACAGAACCACCCCCAAATCGATCATGTCTGATGACATTAACGTCTTGGAAGCGCTCGTTTCGACGACGCCGCACCCTCCTACGTCTGTCCAAAAAATCAACAGTGAACCTTGACTCATCTGAAAACATCACATTGCCCCAGCGTCGATTATCCCAGTGTTGACGATCCCTACACCAACGACGTCTTGCCTGAATGTGATGATCTCTCAAACAAGGGACCACGCGAGGACGTCGGGCGCAAAGGTGACCCCTATGCAGTCGATTCCGAATCGTCTGGCCACTCACTCTCACACCAGTGTCTGTTTGAAGACGAGCGCTGATCTGATTTGCTGTGATGACACGATTTCTCAAGGCCAAGGTACGGATAAATCGATCCTGGGCTTGAGTTGTCGCCCTTGGTCGACCTGAGCGTGGTCTGTCCTGTACAGATTGTGTATCACGGTATCTGGACCATAGCCTGCTTATGACAGACTGAGAAACATTCATCGTCCGCGCCACAACCGCCTGTGTTGTGCCGATCTGTAGCATGCCAAGGGCACGTAACCTTTCATTTTGGGTAAGCCGACGCATATCAAAATTTGTTTTCTGGTCACTAGAACAATTATACTGATGTTTCCACCCTGGAATTCAATGCCACAATGACTGTAACATTCAAAGTCAGAATCGTGCAAATCTTGGGTTGGACCCCCATGATGATCCCAAGCATCACCTGCATTCCATGCGGTAGCTATTGGTGCGTTTGGGCGTCACATGTAACTGGAAATGTTTCTTCTGTTAGGTTCTATAGTGTCTTTTTTCGTAGTCATTTGCATATTTTAGTATTATGCCCCCAAAATCAAATATCCCCTACTTTTTTTGAATAGTATATTAGGTGAAATCTTGGCTATGTAAACAGCTATGCAAGCGCAATGGCAGCTTCCCCGCTACATTGTCGTTCGTTACGATTGTTGTTGTTTTCCCGCGAGTAATGTAATTTTTGCAGGATATTTCTGCGGTTTAATTAGATCTTGGCAAAGTTTAAGAAAGGATAGCCGCGTTCACCAGGTCGTTCAACTAACAATCTGATAAAGACACAGATCCTATTTCGTTTCGTTTTTATAGTTCAAAATTTCGTTTTACTTGTATTTACTACACTAGGATCTAGAGGAGTTGTTATCATTGAAGGATGAGCCAATACACGGAACTGTGGGTAAAACACTAGAAACGTGAACGCTGATTGATTAATCTATGTCTGACGCCATAGGGTCAAAAGCCGTTCGTTTTTCCCCTGACGTGAACTCCCACCATAACTTCATGTATTGTAGGCCATCGAAAGTATAAAAAAACAAAATGAAGTATAGATCTCACGGGCGGAACTAGGAATTTTGAAAAGGGGGGCGCCGCAAAATGAGGTCACTCACCGCGGAGTCGGGGTACGCCGCTGAGAGGGGGGTGGGGCCCCAAGACAATTATCCGTCATTTCCTTGCATCTGTAGCCAATCCAAGAGCTATTTGACTGATATTTTCGTCTAAACGTTCGGAAATCGTAGAAAAAGAGCCTCAAAATCGATCAAAAAAGCCAGTTGAAAGGCACTTTCAGTAGTAAAAAAGGGCACTGTCGAAAATTAGGGGGGGGGGGGGGGGCGCCCCTTGCGCCCCCACCCCTTGAATCCGCCTCTGGATCTGTATTTTAATCAGATTGGTCAACGAAAATCCGATATATCGTTGGATATATTCCTCCACTCGAGTATCCCTTGAACCTACCGAAATGTTTTTATAAAGCCTGGACCAAAACACTGAATTTAGTTACACCCTTGTCGACATTCACACTTGGCTTTCATGACATTAAAGATACTCGATGACTGGGGACTTTGTACAGTAAATTTGAGACAGTTACAAAGGATGCAGATGGGTATGTCTAACCCTTCCCGGTGTGACACTTTCCAAAAAGCACAATTTATACTGACCATAATAAGCAATTAACACCAGATCCGGGTTCATTTGGCAAGACTTTTTCTGACTAGCTATGCAATGAAGCATGGACTGTGAGTTGCAATGCAATAAGGGCATACCTTGATTAAATGTTAAAGCAGAATCCGTTTAGGTAGATGTATATGCAGTTCTCACGTAGGCTAATAGATTCCAGTACAATACTTTTTTCCCAACACATCGTGACGAATCCTTGAATATGAACATAATACACAGTACATCGTGACATAACCTTCAATATGAACACACTACGTCATTGCACTGCGTGACATAACCTTCAATATGAACACCCTACGTCATATGCAGATGTATAGCTAACTAATTGTTTTGTGATTAGCTTTTCTTTATTGTCTTATGATAAATTACTTCAACATTTAAAGTAAACAAACCCCCGGGCCATAAACTTTTACACTAACACCCTTGTATGTTTGATATTTCACTATCCGCCTTGTGGACAAATATGACCCGACCACGGTACACGTTCAAAACCGCCGCACACTCTTATAAGAGGTCGGAGCACTTGGCAAACCTCAACAGACTCCGCCACTGGAAACTGTCGAGGTTTACCGCATAAGGTCGGAGTTTAACGCATGGGCACATGTCATCATATTCCTCTTAAGCTCGCTTAATGTACAAACGGCCAAGACAAACTAACTAATAAAGACGTGCTCGAAGACAGGTAGCAAGCTGTTTT
Organism: Patella ulyssiponensis; assembly: GCA_963678685.1. Taxonomy (NCBI): domain Eukaryota; kingdom Metazoa; phylum Mollusca; class Gastropoda; family Patellidae; genus Patella; species Patella ulyssiponensis. The sequence goes on along the minus strand of OY783230.1, from coordinate 22,101,020 downwards.
GTTTAAAACTCATTTTTTTGCCCAACACTTCCGTTCAGACGACAAGGTTAAACTTGTTTAACAATTTAAATTTATATAAACTATTTCATGCCATAACTACCGGCATTATGAACGGAGAATTTGCTATACCGATTAATGATAATCTTATTAAAATTAAATGTTTTTCCTTTCGTTTTTCGTGTTATTTGATCCTATATTCCATATTTTATAGTGTACCGGGCTTAGTTCTCAGCGGGAGATGCTAATTGCAGGTCGGTTGGGGAGGTTCGGATGTGTCCGGAGACAAAAATTGCCGCTTTCTATAAATGAAAATTTGGGGGAATATTAGGCCTAACCCTAAACTTAACCCTTTCCAGAAGAATGAACTTAGATCCAATATACATTTTACCCCTCTTAAAAGGGTTAGGATTAGGGTTCGGGTTAGTATTCCCCCAAAAAGTCATTTATATAAAGCGGCCATTTTGGACTCCGGGAATACCCGAACCTCTCCAACCGACCTGCTATTAACCATCTCCCTATCAGAACCACAAAAAGCGAAATAAAGATATCATTTTAAATATAATGTTGTTGATTTGTTCGTTAACATTAAATTCAAAATCGTTTCTATTTAATTCAGTATGTTATGGGCGACACCTTGTTTGTAATTTTTGTTCATTAACTTTCAAACCTGGTACAAAAGAGAGAGAGAGAGAGAGAGAGAGAGAGAGAGAGAGAGAGAGAGAGAGAGAGAGAGAGAGAGAGAGAGAGAGAGAGAGAGAGAGGGTTTAACGTCCACTCGACACAAACTAGGTCATTTTGGGACTAACATATGGTTCGACTTTATTTCAATAATTCGCTTGTGCGTAGGGGTCTTTAGCAGTAGGAGGAAACCGGAGTACCCGGAGAAAACCCACGAGGTTGGAAGGCGACCCAACTCCTTACACGCTAACCATTCGGCCATCCAAAGCCCCGCCCCCCCCCCCCCGCCCCACAAACCTGGTACAACTTCGGTCTTGAGTCTGATACGTTGGCGCACAGAATTGTCCGTACTGGATCGTATGCTGCCAAGATCACAGGATACATGAAAGTAGAATGGTTTATGTAATTAAGCATGGGTATGCATATTCATTGCTGAACCAATTTTTGGAAATTATTTAACTAATCGTGACTGGCTTAATTCGAGCTGTGCGTTTACATACGTTATCAAGATATTGTGAGCTTAAAGCAAAATGTTTTATGTGTTTCAGTGAAACAATTTGTGTGTATACATATTATATCAATGACACTGTGGGTTTCGGTCTCCCCAACAACTTGATCATATTATTATGTTCTATTTCAAAGATCGTATGTCTTATCTGTGATTGTGTATTATCATCTAAGATTTGTTGTATACCTTTTGCGTTTGTTATGTCTGTATTTTGTTGTGTAGTTAATCCCATGCTATCCTTTATCCTACATGTAGTCCAAGAGGGAAATCTGCCAATTACAGGTGTTTCTTATTAATTATACATTATTTATCTTACCCAGACAATAATCAACCCTCGATACCATCATAAGCTTGCCATATTTAGTGGATTTGAATACATTTAACGTAAAAGTGGATAATCGAGACTTTGTCGGTTATTGTTCCAACGTTAGTAACGACGATCGAGGCTAGCCTAAAATTGAATCGCTAATTATTGGTTCAGACTGGAATTTTCAGCATATTCTCTTTTCATTATCTGTTTTCAACTGTTATAGCGAAAACTGTCTGCTCGTTATCTAATCTTAGCTAATGCCCATATTAAAAGCATTATAAGTCATCTTTATCAATCATATTTTAAATTTAAGAGACACATGCCAATGCCAATCATTATGCTTTATTGCTTTTGTATAAATAGAACAATTGTTTAACGTAACCTTCATTAAACGCCTGCACCTATTCGAACTTTTTGTTTACATTTTGAACAATAACGTATTTTAACCATCGGCTTTCAGCCAGTGCACCCATGCCACAAATTGTCTCTTCCCAGAGCTTACATGGTTTTAGACTTTATTGTCTTGGTTTTTTTGTGTGTTTTTAAAGACTCTGGATATTTTTTGTGGAATGATGATCTATTGAACTTGATACCGTGAAAGCTTATATACATTTATAGATTGTTATAATTGTTTAAAACAATTGACTTTGTGCAATTCGGAGGTTTGTCTCAATTGGAAAAGAGAGTTTGGCTAATTAGGTCCGTTAATCTACATTTGTCATATTCACAGTGTCCATATTAGTATATTATCCTGGTTGATAGTACCTCGTAATTTCCAGCGACTACAGAAGACATGGTTGCACCACGATGACGATGTCTTAAGCCAGGCTGACACTTGCACGACTTTTAGCCACGATTTTGTCGTGCCTATCAGTGTCCACATTGACACGAACTGGCACGACGAGTTCACGCATAGTTTGCGCATTGTTTACGCACTTCTCACATTGGCACGACGAGTTTGCCTAAATCGGACGGTGTCGTGCCGATTCGAGTCGTGCCAATGCGTGCCACGGAATCGTGCAAGTGTCAGCCTTGCTTTACAGTTGGCTGTCATGTCAATTGACTAAGGAGAGCAGTTTGACAAAATGAAATGGGGTTTAGTGTCTTACTGTTCTGCTCCGACTATCGCTTATAGATTATATGTAATTATAGGGCTGTTGTAGTTGCTCATATTACTGTTACAAAAAGAAGGTTTTAAAATAATACTGCTATATTTTGAACTAACACGACGTTCAGGATGACGTAGAGTCACACTATGTCCCGTTGAAGATGGTAGTGACGTTAAATGGATAGTGTCGCAAAGCCCTTCACAATCTTGATAAATAGATAAACCCAAAATACATGATTTATTGAATTCAGCCCCAATGTGTGTGTATATATATATATATAACATGTATAGACCATTTGCAGATGTAATAAAAAAACCTATTATCTTGTGTATAGATTTATACATGTTTCACAGCAGTAACAACCGCTAAGGTGTATAAATCAAAATATTAAAGTAGCTAAGTCTCTAACTCATTATCATCCAAAATCTTACACGTTGAAAACACGAATTATTTGTTAATTTAAATCATTATCAATGTTGTTATCTTACCTTAAAAGGTAGGCTTCTGATGTCCAATATTTAAGATAAAATAAACATTTTACCATTGGTAAACGAATCGTGCACCATATTGCGTATCTGGGTCAATTGTAGCCAGTGACCAGAAAGAACGAGGCTAGACACATTCCACAACTCATGTCAAATGTCGACTCCATAACGTATCTAGAGAGCATGCGCAATAGACTGGAATAACCAGACACTAGAAATTTCTGTTCGGTTCAGACTCATGCCGTATTTCGCTGGGCAGAACTGATTTGTTATTAGAGTCAAAACGGAAACAATTGAATGTAAATCAGCTCATATACAACCAGATTACATTATTATATGCGTTGCGACCCATTTGGGTCAATTTCTAGTCCCCAAATATTAACGATTTAGATCCTTTAAGTAACAAATGCAGATTTAATATTGATACCTGTCTCATTAATAACACTCATTGTCATTTAAAACAGAACGAAGTGTATAATAAAAGTCTATTAAGATTGTATGAACTATTCTTTTGGAACATAAATTGCAAAATGTTAGCGACCTTCCTTCAGTGTCATATTTATCTATTCAATAAAAAAAAACCAGCTATATTTATATTAATATACGTCCACCCAACTTCTTTCCATGTCTCGGATTATCTATTTTGGAAACGCGTGATCACCCTTGACCAACCGTCATCATCATTTTTCTAAGAATAATTATCTGGGCGCAAATTAAAGATGTCGGTGGTCTTTAATTATAGAAACTGTTGTTTCATAATTTTACATATCCTCCACCAGGACATTTTTTATATTCAACCGTATTCTACAGAACTAAATTTACAAACTAAATAATATATACACCTCCTATCTTATTAGCATTGCGACTTTCTTTTATTTTTTGTTAAATCTAACCTTCTCTCTCTCTCCCCTCTCTCTCCAATATGTCACCATGTCACAACCACCCTCTCTCTCTCCAACTCTCTCTCTCGCCCCACCTCTGTCTCATTTGCGAACTGATAGACATGGATAGGAATTGGTAGGGTAGTACGTGCAAACTCAGCTTAAATTTTGATTTTTATGGAGACATTTAATAACTATAATTTCTAAAATAAAAATAATATGGAAAAAAACTTAAAATTAAGATTGAAACACCTGTTTGAGAATGTCAGCAATAAAAGTGGACATTAATTGTAGAAAACGTCAGTGTTTGACAAGAGATTAAAATTTTAAAAATTACTTACAGATGCTGTTGTCATATGTATGTTTATGTCAAAAACATGGGGGTTTCTTTTTCATCAGTGAGTAACTGAGTATGTTGATAAGCTATTAGACATATAGCCTACAGACAATGCAGCAAAACTGAACAACTTAACAAAAGTATAAAAGCAGAACAGTAAATTAAGTGTTGATATGACATTGGTCTCCTCCGCTAGTTGTCTCCACCCGTATCCATTCACTTTTTTCGTATTGTTTGTTTATTTGTGGTGTCTGAGTATGATGTCCATGTTTGGTGCAGTCCGGCAGCACTTACTAATACTGTCTATAATAATCAACGATAACAAATAATATTTATTATTTTTTTAGAAGGATCTATATAAACATTGTAAAAAAATAAACAGAGGTATCAAAACTTAGCTTCGCATCAATCAATTTACTAAAAAAAAAATATCTTGTTGTTTGATGTAGAAATTGTTTTTGTTTTGTATACAATTATTATTCAGGCTATCTGACTGGGATATGGTAACAGGACTAACACATGTAAAACCCCGCTCCCTCAATCTGTACATGTGTATATGAATATTTAGAATGAACAAAGGGGTGTATATACATATTTATATGCATAATAAGTTTTACTATACATATTACATGTGTATGTGTTACCTTAAGAAATCTAAGTGTGATAGATAACATAGCCGGATTTGAGGAATATGTATTTGGCCTATTGACTGTAATCAGGGAACAAGCAACAAACCAATGCGATAAAAACACAGATCCTATTTCGTTCGGTATCTATAGTTCGGTATTTCGTTTTACTTTTCTTTACTACACTAGGATCTGTAAGAGTTGTTATCATTGACGTGTTTTGTATGATATGAGGGATTAGCCAATGGACCACCTGTACGGCGAGTTCTTGGCCTTTTGATGCGACAGTCGCAATTAAGGAATTAATATCCTGCAGATGATTCCGGTTCAGTTTCGGTTGCTATATTCCTATGTGTTTAACAAAACAGTTGTAAAGATTAAGGATTAACGTACTGACAAGAAATTGAGTCTTACGCCCCCACCCCCTTCACCCCTACCCATCCGTCAGCAATCACAAATCACAATAGCTACCAAATAGACCATGCAAGGACATGTCACTTCCTCACTTCTGATATAATAAGCACGTCCCACGATGCTTTTGGTTAAATGAATTTGCAGACGAAATAGAGAATGCCTTATAATTTAAGTGTAATAAATAAAAATAAGAACCAAATCAAACATGCATATTCACAAATAGTGATCTAACACTACCAACTGTTTTAGTTGGTATCACAATATGTGCTCTAGACCCTTAGGATGGGACGAAAGACCGAGGTCTCGTTTCCCTAAAAGCAAACTGTATGGCGTATGCTCGTCTTCATTAGCCCAGTTTAGGTGCAGAACAGTGGGACGTTAAACCCCATTTCATTTTATTTGTTTGTTGAGTAATATGTCGGTTAATCAAGTTTCATTAATATGTTGATTCGCGCGCAACACTCATCACAGTATCTATGCGTCACACACCACATACAGCATGAACCTATACCGCTCAAACTGATAAATTTTTATGGGAGCAACTGCGTCCCAACCAAATAAAACACATAAATTATTATAAACTATGTTAAGATTGAAAGAGAAAACCGAAGGAGCACCTTTAAATTTAACGGTATGAGTGACACCTGTGGAACCTATGTTTTAACACCTTAAAGTAGATTAGTAACAATATTATAGGTGCCCAGGGCAGATCATTAAACAGTCACTATAATACCAGTATTATGCCTTGGGTAGTAATAAAATATTCTAGAAACGTATTAACTTTTCCAAGAAAAATGATAAAACACAAGGCGTGACTATTGACGGAAATAAAGCCCGGTTTAATTTCCCACATGAATTATATTTAAATGATATGTATAGGAAACAGTCGTTGATTTTTTTTTCTTTTTATTTATCTTTGATCAAATCTCAGGTGTCATTACATTTGGTACTTTAAGAAAAAATTACAACAACTAGATAATAATTAATCAACTTGTCACTTCGATTGAAGTGTCCTTGTATGTTTTTTATCTTTTACTCAGTGCAAAAGATTAAAGCTATCCTCTGTACAAAAATTAAAAGAAATTGGTTTAACGTCCTACTTTTCTGCTTCGACGTGGCTAATGAAGATGAGCATATTTCACACAGTGTTCTGTGAAGACTGTGAAGGACACCGCCTCTACGGCCTACTCTTATATCGTAATTACAACCGCAAGGGTTCTTTTACGTGCAAGAAAATGGTCAAGACCAGGATCGAACACGGGACCCTAGGATTATAAGCACAAGTATGTTTAAGCCACATGATGCAAGATAAGTTTTTTACGTACCAATATTATAAATGGATGATTGTAGATGACGTATAATAGATGCATGTTAATCTTGTTATTTTGACTATTGTGGTGGGATAGGGGTATCTACAAATAGAAAAAAAAAACATCTGTAAATAAAATTATTAGTGATATAGAGTTTTTTTAAAGAATAGTTTTGTGGAGAATATTAACACTTGGCACGTGTATAAAACAACCTTAAATGTGTATTGTTCCCTTCTATGGTATTTGCTTTCATTGCTCAAAAGCTGTGTACGATGCGATACGAGTGCTCGCATCTCTAGTAACATGGTCTAACACAAGGTCTTCAGGTATTGAAACATGTCCCGATCATCCGTGTCAGTGGACGTCATCGAAGCATGTCCCGATCATCCGTGTCAGTGGACCAAGTCGAAGCATGTCCCGATCATCCGTGTCTGTAGACTTCATCGAAGTATGTCCCGGTCATCCGTGTCAGTGGACTTCATCGAAGATTGTCCCGATCACACGTGTCAGTAGACGTAATCGTCATACGGATGCTAAACTGACATTCGGAGTTAAAAACTGATGCAAAACTGGTAAAATATAAAGTCGTCCCGATCATCCTTGGCAGTAGCTCCTTAATAGGTGAACTTGGCGTGAAAGTGGCTTTGGATTTGATGCATGGTCACGAGGTCGACGACACAATCCCAAAACTTTGTTGAGAATTTTCAGGATTTCAGTAATAGTGTTCTTGCATAATACCAAATGAAAAATTCCAAAAGGTTTAAAAAATAAATCTGAAAAAATGACATGAAAAGTGTTTACTAGAAACTGCGAAGAAACTAACTGTTTTCAAAACATTGCACCATTGGGAATTATTCGCCCCATCTGTGCGTCATATTTTAGTTGGTTATATCTCAACCAAATCCTAGAGTACAACTCGACTAACCTGTTAAGACTAAAAACTTTTCTCCTGGGTGTCCAACCATAGTTTATTCATAAAGATGCGAATTATTGCCAATAAAATCCAACTAGGCACGACTCTGGGTTTTCACATAATAATTGGTTAGATAAATTATGTATGAATTGTATTTTGTCACACTAAAACAATATGGCGATGATGATTTGGATGATCGGCAGGAGATAATGAATACGAAATCTCATAAAAAATGATCTTGTATAAAAAATGCAACTCGATTGTCTTTAAACAATGATAGATTCCTATAGAAAATATTGATAAACTTGCTATTGAACGGCGATGTCACAAAGGGTATAAACCTACACAAAACCACCACTTAATAGTAATAGAACGCTACAACCCGAATAGCTTAGAAATAAGTAGGTCATTTCCAGTGGGTCAATGTCATGCGATACGTTTCTTTGTGACCAGATCTTCCTAATTTTTAATTTTGGATTAGGTTGTATCGAAGTCAGCTTTTCTCGTCCAGTTGACAGTAATATCGTCTCCAGATTGTCCTATGCACCGAATGTGCTGCTTCGATTTGAAACTTGTTAACACCTCTTTCCCGTGTTGATGTCACGAGTGCAACCTCAAAAAAGGATTTAAAATTCATTTTCTGCCAGGTTTTGGGAATATTCGTGATTTTGTCCCGGAAGGTATGAGAGTTGAGAGGTTGGTTAGATTGAAATGTAGGACGGAAAATTGTATGTTTATCAGTCTTTACTTCCAGTTTGTGTATTTCGAGTTTTCCATAGTGAACCTCATACGTGCTTTTGAGCAAGAGGTTGCCACATGTTGCTCCATCTGTGGTAGAAAGCGGTCTGCCCAACGAGACGAGACAAGAATTAACATTAACGTCAATGGGGAAATCATTAGGGATCCGTGGCCAAGTAATGTCAAACCATACATACTTACGGGGTAGACTGACTAACCAGAACTGCTGAATTTGGATGTAAACCAGTTTGTATATATGACCATAATTATTATATGTATGCATTTTGGCTTCGTTTTCGTCCATCCAAACAGTAAAGATTCATAAAAATTTATCTGTATTAAACCTCACATGACACGCACAATTTAAAGCCAAGGTGGACATTTTAACAGTAAACTAAAACTCATGTTATATCATTTTGACAAATTAGGCTCCCCAGTCCTAAGAGACAATATCTTTTATATTAAAAGGCACTGTGAATGATTTGAAAAATAAAAAAACATACTTGCATTATTATTTTCTTTGAGTCTTGCCCGTATTTGTTTTTTAAAAACCCTACGATATACCCATTATTGATAATACTCCATGTTTTGTATGACGTCATTGGTTGTCGTCTGGGAAAATAAGGAACGCGAAAGGATACAATTGATGAACTAAATTATAAATATTTTATAAACACTTTTTGCTGATGTATCGCCGTGTATTTGAAACTAGATAAACAGAATTTTTAATTTGCAACAGTGGCACAATCAACGCATGATGTACGTGACATTGTTAATCATTAAACTAATGACTTTATTGCTAAAACTTGCACAAAAAGCTACTTTCGACAATATGTGAAATATAGTTATAACGAAAGCATTACCTCAGAAAGTGATGGAAAATAGAATTCTAAAACTGTAAATAGCGTCGAGGATCACTTCAAGAAAGGTGAGCATTTTTTTAATGGCATTTCTTAAAATCAGATTTAGCATTTTAGCATTTATATAGAAATTATTGACATTATTTATTTATGGTAAATCGTCCCTCGAGATTAATTATGTCATCTAATGCAATATGAAAACTTATTTTGAATTTAAAAAATTATAAAGACAGGGAACGATTAGTAAATCCACAAACAATCAAATAAGAAAGAAATCATGCATCCTGTCAAGGGTAACTTTCACAAATAATCTTAAAGTATAACATATCTAGACCATTGCAGATGTAATGAAAAACAATATTATCTTGTGTATAGATTTATACATGTTTCACAAATAACAATCGTTAAGGTGTATAAATCACAATATTAAAGTAGCTAAGCCTCTAACTCAATATCACCCAAAGTCTTACACGTTGAAAACACGAATTATTTGTCAATTCAAATCAATATTGATGTTGTTATCTTGCCTTGAAAAGGTACCCTAGTGCGTTTCAGCGTCATTTGTAACAAGTGACATATTCCACAACTCATGTCAAACGGCGACGCCATAACTTATCTGGAGAGCATGCGGTTGAGATTAATGCCATATTTTGCTTGACATAACTGATTTGAAATTACGGTCAAAACGGAAGCAATTGGATATAAATCAGTTCATATACAATCAGATAACATTATTATATGCCTTGCGACCCACTTGTGTCAATTTCTAGGTCCCAAATATTAGCAATTTAGCTCCTTTAAGCATGTGAAGAGATAAGCTGTTTTTCTTTTTATTGTAGTATACCATGTCTAACTGGCGCATCGGTAACGTGTTATCGATAATAACGTAACCATTATAATATAAAATTGAATAAATTCCACAATCATAGCATACTAGCTCTGCTGTTTTCAGCAACACACACAGTTTTCCCGATAGTTTAGATATAATCTCCAATCAATGTTTATGTAGGGAAAATTTCGAAGGTCAATGACATACATCGAAAGAGTGAAAATTGCCTGAGATGTTTGATAAAATCAATAGGATTCACACATCATCAATCATATTTAACGACATATTCCGCACATAAAGAGAAGATATGATAAATTCCTTTACCTCATATCTTTGTCTCCTTGTAAAATTATTTATGTGAAAACCAAATTCCTTAAATGTTACCTGATAAAACCCATTGTAAGTGTATATATTAGTGTACACATAAGTGAATTATCTACATCGAACCAACCTACATCAATTAGAGAAATCGGGTTCCACAATAACACCACCCCCTGCTGTCATGGCATGTACCCCCGGGAAGTATTTATTGACATAAATGTATGTACAATTTTGGTAATCACTAAACTGGGTCAAATAAAACTAATTATATAACTTTATTTAACATACATGTGAAAATTGAGTTTGAAACACATCTGTACATAGAGTACTATAAATCATGTATTTGTAATTTTTACCTTGTACGTAATGAATTTTATAAACGTCAGAATTTGCATTATTTATCATGTAAGTATTGAATTCTATAAACGTCAGTATTTATGGAAGTATTTATCATTTAAGTATTGAGTTTTATAATCGTCAGTATTTGCAGTATCTATCATGAAAGCAACCAATTTTATAAACGTCAGTATTTTCAGTATTTATCATGTAGGTATTGAGTTTTATAAACGTCAGTATTTGCTGTATCTAACATAAAAGCATCCAATTTCATAAACGTCAATATTTTCCTTATTTATCATGGTAATTTTGAGTTCTAGAAAATCAGTATTTTCAGTTTTATAAACGTCAATATTTACCGTATTTATCATGTAGGCTTTGAGTGGTATAAACGTCAGTATTTGCAGTATTTAGCATGTAGGTATTGAGTTTTATAAACGTCAGTATTTGCAGTATTTATCATGTGGGTATTGTTTTATAAACGTCAGTATTTGCAGTAAATCATGCAGGTATTGAGTTTTATAAACGTCAGTATTTGCAGTAAATCATGCAGGTATTGAGTTTTATAAACGTCAGTATTTGCAGTATTTATGGTGTAGGTATTGAGTTCTATAAACGTCAGTATTTGCAGTAAATCATGTAGGTATTGAGTTTTATAAACTTCAATATTTGCAGTATTTATGGTGTAGGTATTGATTTCTATAAACGTCAGTATTTGCAGTGTTCATCGTGCAAGTATTATAAACGCCGTATTTGTAGTACATGTATTTATCATGTAGGTATTGAGTTTTATAAACGACAATATTTGCAGTATCTATCATGTAAGTACATGTATTGACCTTTTGATGCCATTATTTACAGTATTTTACATATACATGTAAGTGTTAAGTTTTATAAACATCAGTATTTTGCATATATAGAAACATTAGTATTTGTTGTATTTACTATAAAAGAATGGAATTTATAAACATCGATATTTGTAGTATTGATCATAAAAATAATATCTACACACATCAGTATAATTATATCCGTTTTACCTCAGCTGTCAGTGTTCTGTATACTTTCTATCTACGTATATACACGCACCCGTGTCTGGACCGAATAATTTATCGAATTCTTGCGTTTTCCTTACTGTCAATACCGGAAAATGGTGTCTCCCAATCCTCTCACCCATTTAAGTGTTTATTATTGACCAAGTAGATATTATCACCTCCTATCTTATTTAACCACGTAGTAGTTAGTATTTAATATATCAACAAGGACATAAATTTATTGTATATGGTGATAAAAAACCGTTAACTGTCGTAGGATATAATCTACTTACACAACAACTAAAAATCGTCAATAATTTCCCCCCCTACATAGTTCAAATACTACAGATTATAAATTATAAAATTCTTTTACACCATAAAATAACGTAAATATAACAAACATGTTGATTAGTTTCGCCATTATTAAATATCTAAATACAATTTAATTCACAAATTGCTAAGTAATCCCTGCTGGAAAAAATCGGTACCCGAAATAAAACATCTGACATTTTATCATACAAAACCAAGGACATGTTAGCGTAGAGCAAACAATGAAGGGGTTTTATAATACCAAACGGATCATGACTTTTATTATATCAATTATATTCAAGTATTTTACTTCAATAACTAGTAATTTGTACTGTACGTACATCAGGTAATATTATAGTTTATTCAGTAATTAGTAATTTATACTGAACGTACATCAGGTAATACTAGTTTCTATTGTGGCCTGTGTACATCAGGTATAGTTTGTGTAGTAACTAGTAATTTATACTGTACGTACATCAGGTATAGTTTATTTAGTAACTACATGTAGTAATTTGTACTGTACGTACATCAGGTAATATTATAGATTGTTTACTAACTAGTAATTCATATTGAACGTACAGCAGATAATACTATATCTTATAGTTTCTACTGTAGCCTGCGTACATCAGGTAACATCAAGTTATAGTCGTTCAATAGTACGACATCGTAAGCTAGAAATTGACAGCCTATATCCACGAGTTGTTCTTTTAATTTTTTTCAACAGTGCAATAGATTTTAAAAGAAACAAGGTCTCAAAACAGATCGCTTAGGGGCTTCAGCACCATAAATAGAACTAAAAAAGTGTTAATTACATGGAAAAAAGTTAACATAGCATACATAAAATGTACATCCATCAATAGATGGTATATCAGATGCCAAAATCCCCGTGGGAAATCTTTGCACTTAGAAAATAAAATTTAATTTGAATAGATATTAGGCCTCTAAAAGTGAAAGCGGGATCCTACATGTGCATTTAGATTCGAGTACATAAATCATACACACGTATATTTTTGGAAACTGTTTTAAAACATGACTAGACAAATTTTCTTATCTTGTGTGTTTCCGTGTAAATAAATCATCTGTCCAAAAAGGTATAGGAATTAGTTAAAAAAAACTTTTGATTAATTATGTATCTTCACGCTTATAAATCGAATAATAAATCAAAACAGGAAGAAATCCACATTGCCAGGTGTCTAATTATTTCATATTTTAACTCCTCTACTTTTAATATGGTTCCTTTAAAGTTACATTATGGGAGATAGATAAAGAGTTGGCAGTTCTCACTATAATAGTTAAAAACTAGATACTGTAAAGCTAATGTGCTGAAAATTTCAGTCAAATTGATCCACTATGAACCGAGATTTAAGCGATTGAAATTTCCGTCTAGTCTCGATCATCATTGCTAAAGTCAGTACGATAAAAAGCATGGTCTCGATTATCCAATTTTTGATTTAATTATCAATGAGCGTTAAGCAGCATATAAGATTCTAATCCAGTCAATATCGAAGGCTAGCGTTGACATCGAGAGTATTTGTGGCCTGGATAAATTAATTAATGTCTAATTAATAATTCGGATAAAATGTCAGACCTACATAATTCATGTTTAATGATGCCTTCCACCGTACAAACTGTGTAATTTGATGATGTATATTGGGGCTTATAACATTATTCAAAATTTATCTATCAAAAGTTTGCTTGAAATTCCGGTGTTGGTTGAGAAAATTTTCCCGGAATTCTGAAGGATGGTTCCCCTTCTCACTGGGTGCAGGGCCTTGTCAGAACACGATCTAGTTGTTCGATGGGACGAAAAACAGAGGTCCCGAGTACACATTGACAGTTGGAATTCGAAATAACTTTCCCTGTGCATAGCGCACTAAATGGTGTACGCCCGCCTCCATTCGGAGTTTGGATGGCCGAATGGTTAGCACATGCGCGCTGTATCATAAGGTCTGCCATTGAATCAACTGGCGTGGTTTTGATTCCCGCTTGCACGTGACACGGAGAAGGGTCGCATGTCCAACCTCGTGGGTATTCTCCGGGTCCTCCGGTTCCGTCCAACTGCTAAAAGACTCATACGCACAAACGAATTATTGAAATAAAATTGAACCATGTATTAGTCCCGAAATGACCTAGTTTGTGTCGAGTTGACGTTAAACCCCATTTCTCGCTCTACTCGTCATTATTCGACCAAACGGTGCAGAAAAGTAAGACGTGGAACCCGATTCGATTTTAAATACAAGAAAACTAAATTCTCGGATTATTCCCTGCCAACCTATTTTCCCGCCGATCAATCGCGTTTAAGTCTTTCAATGTTCTCACAGCCGCTGTTCATTAGATCAACACATATAGAATGTTCCTTATATGACTGTCATGTGAGCGCTTCCTGAGGGGTTTTCAGCAAATCCGGTATTTTTCATATAAGATTGTGTGTCTCTGCTTTCCATATAACCAAATAAGACTCGGGCCAAGTTATAATTTTCGTATTTACTTAAATTCTGTTCCATTTCATAATAAATAAAAAAAATCTCGAGACTAAAGACAATCAAATGTATATCATTCAAATTAAAATTCATCATTGTCATCTTTTGAGCATTATATGTATTATACTTTCCTTTAACCAGTCGTGTTCACAGCATTGTCATATAATGTATAGCTATTATTATATTTTATTTCTATAATTAAGTGCTTGAGGAAGCGATACCGTTAGGTGCCCCCCACCCGTTAGAAAAAAACCCTTAAAATGTCACCTTTTTATGTCCTGTACCGGATCAAGTTTAAGAAAAAAACATTGAGTGAAAAAAGACAACACAAAGCGACTACTCTACCGTTAAAACTTCATAAATATACATTTTAAAAATTGTTATTATTCGTTGAAAAGTTACTTCAAAGAGATTTGCAAAACCACAAAAAACACTATTTTATATACGAACACAAAGGGTTTATTTTTATATGTCCTCTGTATCATGGACATTGTAGGATATTATTAGAGGACGAAAATATATTACTTTTAATGAAGCACGCGTTTAGATAATTACATTAGACATACGACGCAATTTATATTTTTTTTAGCAGTAAAATACACTGAGATTACGTGTTAATTAATTTGAAGATGAATTTTGTAAGAGTTAAATCTGTCTATTGCATATCTCTCTTATCGCTTTAAATGCTATATATATAAGTTATTAATTCGACATTTACGTTCATGACAAATCCATAATCAGCTCATTAGGCTATAAAATTGCTGAGATTTGTGTGGATTTGAACACTCACGAGATCTAACATGTGCGGAGTAAAATGGATAATCGAGACTTAGTCTCCGTCAACGTTACATCTTCAAATAGTCATGTATACGCCCAGAATAAAGTAATTAGAATGAAATTTTCAATACATATCCAAACTTCTTTCTTTTTAAAAAAAATGTGGGGGTTAAGAATGTATACCAAAATTTAAAGCAATGACCTATACGTACCCTTTCCCCAAAATTGGACGGTTTGCGAAGGATCGCCAGCGAAGTTCTTAAGAATTCGGCGACTCGTTTTGCCTGCATGCCATATACCGCTTGCCTTGTAATCCTTGCCAAGAATAGGTAATGGTGCAGCGGTATTCTGAAAATTTTTATTAGTCGCTGGAAAACAGTGGTGATTTGTCATTATGCTGCTCATCTGAATTAAAAACAAGTTTAAAGGAGGCAAGTCTTTAACTCAATATCATCCACAGACTTCTTCGACATCGCAAACACGGCTTGTTCGTCACTTTAAATCAACATTGATGTTGTTATCTCACCGTGAACATTTTGAAATTGGCACAAAAAAATCGAGAGGTTGATGGTCAAGAACTCCATTCCAACTTGTACACTGGACAACCAGAAAGCGTATCAGTGTTTCAGATCGTTCCTTGGGGCTAGATTAAAGGGCTGTTCTAAAATCGTTCAAGTCTAAATCAATATAACTATTCGAACAGGGCTGACATAATCCCGATTAACAAATTGCATACAAAGCAATGACGTTAAAAAGAAGACACGAATTTATGATGCATGTAAAATCTATTATTATTCTTTTTTTTTATCTATTCCGCTAATTACAATAACGTTACACTGATGTTGCTATTTTTGTCTAATGATTTTTTTTTTATTTCCTCATAAAGACAAATATCGCTCATTAACATTATATAAAATTAAATTAATTATTGTCACGAGACGCAGCATGGTAGCGGATTTAATCAAAATACTTCACTGTTTTATTTGTCTTTTTTGATCTGTCAAGGCAATTTATCATCCGAAAGTGTCTCTAATTTGATTTCCAAAAGATGTTTATTTGCTATTTTCTATGCCGAATTTACTTATTACTTAGAATAGAATATTTTATTTTATAAGAGAGACGTGTTTCTCAAATTAGTTTGGAAGCTTCCCTTTCTTAAAGGACCAATCCCTATAATATTTTGGAGAATAAAACTGCTAAATTTTGTGTTAAAATTCCTTAACTAAGTCAATATAAAATATTATGTGATACGTATTCAAACAACTTGAAAAACCCGCCAGTCTTCATCTGGAAATGGAGGCCGGTGTCCCAAGCTCTTTTATTCGGTGTCTGGGTCATGCATTAAGGGACCTTTCGCATCGGTACTACAACGAATACGAAAACTAAAACGCCATCGATTCGTGTGTACTTGTGACGTCAATCCGTAATGAGTGTTCGGTCAGTGAAAAACGTTACGCGTGTGGAGCTGAATTGAAAAAACTTTAGCTTAACCGAGAAATTCATCGAATGGAAATTAACACCATCTAGCTATTAGCGTACGTTGGATTGCGAAACCGTCTGTTAGAAGATACGAAAACGAAAACGTTTTCGTATCGATGCGAAGGGTCCCTATAGACTTGTAAAAGAACGGGAATCGATTATCGGGTCACCCAACGACAAAATTGACCCGAAATCTTAAAAGGGTTACGTGTCCAGATAAGCAGTTTTGATATTCACGTCCAAACGACTCAATATTTTACGCTGAAATTTTGAGACAAGGTAAATAAACCATTCTCCTATATTTTATACGTACTCAGACTTTTATTTTTGAGACTCTGTCCCTTTAAGTACACCAGGTCTAGTACATACCAGGGAATGCTGTGTAATACGAATTTTCTGCACTTGAGTTCACATTCAGGATTTATTTTGTTCGTGCATATTAACCTAAATTGTTAGCACTTCGTCGTTTCTGAATTAGTGGTTCCGATGGGGAAGCAATTCGGAGCCTTCAGTTGTGGTACACGACATACCGTCAGTGGACCTAAAATAAATTCTCAACAGTTGAAATATAGTCATCCACTGCCGGATTAATGTGAGGCAGGGGTGTCGGAACAGGTCAGTCTGATTGGGGTGGGATGCGGATTTTCAATGAAGAAAAGAAGCAAAGGGCCGAGTGCGACGCGAAACCCCAGAAAATTTTGAAAAATAGATACGTAATGGTGCGTTCTAGGGCATGTCATGGGCGAATAATACAAGTTAATTCAAATATAACTCCCACCATGATAATGATTGATTTCACATACTTGACCAACTGGCAGCTCTATAAACATATTATAGATCTCTACAAGCGGGAGATCCTTTCGATGTAAAATGGGGCTTCTCGACTGTGGACCGAATGAGTACCTAGAGACCGACCTTCATATTATCAAATCTCAATCAGAATATCTTGATCATCCAATGGAACTTTTGATCTTGTACGCAATCCAAAATGGGCGGAGGGGGGGGGGGGGCTCGGAACATTTGTCCCACTTTGTCCCCTCTCCCCAATTCAAGTACTTAAGTTATCGTCTTATAGACGCGGTGCTTTACACACGTGCTCTTATTTGTTTTCGTATTTCACATTCCTGACAACACGATGGGATTCAGAGCATGTATTTTCTAGTTCCACAGATCAGAGCTTGTGGACATTCCTTCATTATTCAGGTAACTGTCAGTGATGGATAAATAATTGGACATTATTCGAGTTGCAGATTAATCCAGAAATTACGAGAGATTAAGCACCCCCGTTCCCGACATTGTCAACATACTGAAGGGTAAGGGAACTTGTGTACTATAATAGGGCGGTATGTACTCTCCCCTCTCTTATCTCAAACACTTATATTGCTTACACGCAGTGCAATAACTCATGGGACATTATATCTTGGCATTGGGTTGAAAATGAAAATATGGAACTTCTGCCTGTCATTGTTCGTTCAGTATCAATTCAGGTTTTGATTAAGGCTTTTTTTTGGGGGGGGGGGGTATTCTGCATTTATTTACTTAAAATCGTTGGCGTATTCGTATTCGTATATATTTTACCAGTAACTTTATACGAGTAGGCTACATATTATTTCTTATTCCATTTATGATTTTAGAATTATAACTTTTTTCTCTCTCTATTTTCTATATTAAAAAATAGAGATATTGATCTTCTGCTATTTCATTTTCAGGTTATTCCTGGAAATTAATTTTCGCATATTATTTTACTAGTAACTAAATCCGAGTCTATTCCATTTACAAATTTTTAAAACCATGTCAATCCATTTCGTATTTCAATATGTTCTACATGTAAACGAAATAGAAAAAAGGGAGAAAAATCTGAACTTATAAACAATAAATAACACTGTGAATTATTATTTCACCAATGAATAAATGAAGTCACACGTGTATAAACCTACAAAGATTTGCAAGATCATTTATCATTTGTTGATCTGAGTTATCTAATATGGCTGCTATTTGGTCTTTATTAAAAGATAAAAAATTGCAGGATAAATCAGAGATATGGAGCCTTGTTTATGTAATTCATCGCTCTGATAATATTCTAAATTTAGTATTTTATCTGATCAAAGGTTGTCAGTGTATCTTTGGCGTCCAAATATAGACCCAGATTCTGATTAACATCTCCAATATATCATCATCCGGGTATTATTGTAAAGATAACAACGAACGAGGACAGTTGCCATCAGTTTCAGCCATTTTGAATTTTGCGGACACAATTTTACAATGGTTAAGTTAGGATACCTCTATAGTCTTCGCTTCGAGATGGTAAGATATTGTTTTCGATTTTATTTTTTCATTTCGAAATATTTTTAATTTCTGGAAACGTATGACTCGAAGTTACATGTTTGTTGGAAACATTTGTTACGTCACCCTCCCACCCATTAAGAATACATGTTAGATGAATAAATTTAGTATTATCATTCACCCATACCTTTCTCCTTTATACATTGATCATATTCCCGAACACCTTTCCACTAATTGAAATGTGAAACTAATATGTCCTTGAAAATGTGAAACTAATATTCCTCACGTGTTCACCTACTGCTCAGATCTGAACTGGTTTCTCAAGGCCAGTGATTTCTAAAAGTTGTTTTGACTTTATGATATTCTGGCTTATTAATTCCAAAAGTTTTCGTATCCATGTAATGCATCAGAAATACTATTTCATTTTATTTCTAACATTCACTCGTGCGTTTAATGGTAGACCAAAATAATGAAAAAATAAAAATTAAACGATATATTATTTGAATTTTAAGGCGTTTCACTTATGGGACACCTGGTTACTTAAACAAAAAAACTTAGTGCTTAGTAGTTACTCTTTATATAGAACTAAATGTTGGTACTCGGTCTGTATATAGAATACTTTATTTACCGGTTACCATGGTAGACACTTACTGCATTTTTGTCCAGGCTGATATTGGTCATAGTCGATGCTTAGACAAAACAAGCAAGGATGATCGAGACTAACAGAAAATTAACAAAAGTGTTACGTTTGATCTTTGGAGGATTTACAAATTGACACTGGTGTTGGCATTGTAATTTTGAAAAAAAAAGATATGGACACGGTCTCAAGCATAATTAAAACGGATGCTCTCTCAAATACGTAAGACATACAAAATGGAACAATAATGGTTACTTACTGGAAAAAACTACCACAAACACGTCTTCCATTTATTTTGTGGACATCACATGGCATTCTTAAAATTTATAAGCGTTTATATATGGAGAGAAACGATGTTTAATGTCCACTCGACACAATCTAGCTCATTTCGGGACTAACATATGGTTCAATTTTATTTCAATAATTCGCTTGTGCGCGTAGGGCTCTTTAGCAATGGGGGACCGGAGAACCCGGAGAAAACCCACGAGGCTAGATAGGCGACCCTACCCCTTGTCACGTACAACCGGAGATTAGAAATCACGCCAGTTGACTCGATGACAGGCTTTATGATACAGCGCGCACGTGCTAACCAATCAGCCATACAACCCCGTTACAAACGTTTATAAAGATACCCATAGTGATATAGTCAGCAAAGTGGATATCGTTTAAAATTTTAATTTATGAGAGATAAACAAAAGGCTAAAACCAAGTTACGTTATCCGTAACCCTAGACACAACAGTACGTCAGCAACAAAACACAGCATAATAATAAGCTCTTTTATTGCACCTCATTTTTGAAAAAAAAAATAAATTAAAAAAAAAATATTTTAAGAAATAATCAAATGGCCTAGGGGGCTAACAAGCACCTGTTGAGACTGTTGATGTTTCGACCTGTCTCTGCTTTATACCGATGTTCTATAAACGTCTTGAAATAGGACAGATATTCGTTGTGTACAACGTACAAATAGTGATATATTATAAATTACACCCGTATCACTTGTGATTTCACCAATAAACACATTATACAATGGTCTATATCCTGAATTCTACTTGACAATAACAAGCTCAATCTATTTTACGTCACACCTTAGATCAAAATATATACTAACGTTTTGTTGAGGTACGAATGGATCCATACGCAATAACACGACTGTGTTATTATACGTCACTATCGACGAATTGAAAAACAAGATAAAATCCATGTCAAAATTATTCTGCACTTACGTATATAGTATTGACTGGTGTCTTTCAGTTTCACGTGGCATGGTATGCTTACGATTTTGGGGCGTCCACTTGGTGGCTAACATATGATACAATGCAATTTGGGGACCCCATGAGTTCGATAAACGTTATAATAGAACGTGCACAAGGTACTCATTTAATTTAACAAATCTGGAATCAGACGTTATAGAAAATATAACATATACTGCACACTTGGGTCCGAAGTAAAAAAATCGTAGCTACTAGGTTACGCTCGACGTCAAAAGTCGGCAACAACGACTTTTAATGGTACTTACTCTGACAGTACGGTTCGGCCACATAGGTTAAATAGGTGGTACTAAGGCTAATAGAAACTAACTGGTTAGGGGGGGTTCTGGTTACGGTTATCGGGAGGGGACGGTTCTTATAAAGAATTCTCCACAGAAAGCACGGGTCGTGAGTCAAAAGTGGAATTCTGACTGCACCCATTCGTCTAACAGCTGTGTGTCCAACGACCTTCCACTGTGCTATCAGACCCTGCAGGGTTAGAGGTTGAATGATTGGTGGACGAATCGTTGTGCAATTCTGTGTTTGGATTCCCTCTTAATGTAAATATGTATTGTATCTGCCACATTTATTTATATTAGATGCTATTTACTTTGTGTTTTAACAATATTTAACACACGTTATGTAGGAAACAACGATAAACATTATAATCTTCCCATGTACAGGACCTGCTTCAAGGCACCCCGACAAGCAATAGGCTAAGGACTCGAACATTTTGAAAGAAGCATAATCTCTAGCGCCATTTTGGCGTATCTATTGAGAATCTGGAAGTAGCTCTGGTTTAACAGAACAACATAAATATGGCACCAAATACATGTACTGCGTTTTAGTTTTACTAAGGTAATAATAAATCAATGATTGAATGAATGACATGGGGTATAACGTCCTACTCTTATGCACCTAATCTGGGCTAATGGAAGACGGGCATACGCCATACAGTGTGCTATGAGGGATTTTTTTTAGCCCGGGCAGCGGCGGTACGGCCTACTCTTATATCGAATTCCAACTGCCAAGGAATCTTTTACGTGCACGCCAATGTGTACACGAGACCTCGGTTTTCCGTCCCATCCGAACGACTAGACAACCGCCCTTGTCAGGCCCTCCGTTCTGTATCACTGGCAAGGGGAAAACACGCCGGAAAATCGAGATGAACTTTTTCGGCCAATGCGAGCCAGCGCCATACCCACTGAGCCACCGTGATCCCCGTAAGAATAATCAGATAGATGGCTTATAGCTGTCCCGTCCTGTCACGTGTCCTGCTTATGGACCTTTCCACCCTCACTCTTCCGGACACCTGTTACCACTGTTCATCATATACTTGTACATGGGGAACAATGACCATGATGACACTGTTTTGCCGATACCGTTTTTTAGGAGTTCGAATTTTGTATAATGTTTTGGATTGTTCTTACTTTGTTTTATTTTATCAATACTATTACTATATTCGTCAATAATTGTTACAAGCTTTATGATTGATCGAGGTTCTTTTTTAAAACATCATTAACAATCATCGTCACATAAAACATCACGAGGCTGTCTACAAAAATCTTGAAATAAAATAATTATAATAATCATATCATGAAATTTGTCTCTGTATGAAAAAGAAACCTTTGAGTTGAAGAGATTTGATTGATATGTTTAATTCGTAGAACGGGTGCTGTTTACATTCTTCAAAATATTAACACACTGTAGTACCAGTTCGTGTTGGTCAGACACACCAAGTTTTGTTTTCAAACCCTAACTTTAGACATGTTGATGTTTTAAATGACCAGCCCTTACCCTAGGCTATGCGGTATGTAAGATATACGTAATATCGTGTCTAATGAACTCGGGGTGATGGTTACCACCTTCACTTACGGCGCTACACGACTGTAATGATATACACGCGTTTTTAAAAACTAATACTTTATAATTCATCAGAAACGTCACTGATAGTTTTTTTCCCCATACACCTGTACTCATTGTTAGTTAGTGCTTTGTGTCGAACGACATTTTATTATACTTTTAAGTCAACGTAATAAACTTGATTAGGTTTCGATGCACTGTTTGCTGCAGGCATAATAACTTAACCATTGTGAATTTGTTCCCCAAGTAGTCCCTCTTTCTTCTCCAAATTTTACCGTTTACGTCACCACCATCATCATCATCGCCAGTCTGCGATGAGATTAATTATCACCGTTTGTCGAAGAACTATATTATAAATTACGAAGTGTATATTTTGCCGTCCGACGGTTCCTTACTTTATTTACTATTTAGCCGTACTTCCGTTCAGGGGCGTGGTGAGGGCAATTATTGAGAAGAAATTATGAGTAACAAAAAAGATTTTGGCACAAAAACCCTTTTACTGACCGCGGAGCTGTGGCCGGCGAAGCCGGCCACCGCGAGCGCCGAAGGCGCGAGCCCGCGGCGGGGGGTCCGGGAAAATTTCGAAAATTAGAAGCCCAGAAACGCAATCTCCAGCAATCCGAGACAAGAAATACGGTAATAAAATATGATTAAATTTTCCAACTTGACTCTTTCAAAATTTTTTTAATTGGGTCAGATGAAACAATTTTTCCACTTACAAATGTTTTTCATTTTTTGAGTAATTTGATTGTGATTTTGGCGCAAAAACTTTTTGGCGCATGAGTATGGCTACTCATGAACTCATTCTCACCACGCCCCTGCTTCCGTTTGACATGCGCAGTTGTCCGATTCTTGCTATATTCCACCATTTTGGAACATTAAAAACACGATCATACCTTTCCCAATTGGAAGCGAATTTGACTCTTTTCGAGCAGTTTAACGATTTTGTCAATTGTCAGGTCCACCTCCTACACCACTGACACAGAGGAACCACGCCGGCAAAACTCCATGAACTTTCTCGGCCAACCCCGGAATCGAACTTAGGACTTTCTTGAGTACTTAGCCACAAGAGATGCAGCACGAAAACGACACCATTCAGGACGTTGCATTATATTTTTACAAATTTCTTGATTTACATGTTCCGTTATCTGTCATTAGGGTTTCCTTTAAACGAGACCGATGATTGTGAAAAATATCTGAACATTAACAAATGCCAAACAGACAGGATACTTTCTTTACAATGGTTGATTTATTTCTTATGAGGGGCGATTCATTGAAGGGTTGAAAAAAAAATTACCGGAACTGTTCCTCAAATTGAAGTAGAAAAATGATATTTTAAAACAAAGATATTAAGAGTGAAATATCATCACATCCTACAATTAATCAAGAAAACGAATATTCGTATGTCTACTTTCACTTCCTGTTGCGTGAGGTCAATTTGACCCCCAAAATAAACAAGCCCTTTTGAGTTTTCAGTGTATTAAATTACTTTTTTAATCTAAATTTATATCTATAATGTGTAAAATCTTTAATCTCTTCCCAAAATAGCTTCAGCATTAAATATCATCTTCAAACCCAGCTCCACTCCTGTTCTCGATCCTCACGCCCACGTTTTCTGTACAAAATCTAAATTTGGAACCCAATAGTGCGCGCCAAAACATCGGAGCTCTTTTTTTTACATAAAAAGGACGGTACAGAACTCATTTCTCATGACTCATCATGAGAAACCTAATAATGCCATTTATCTTAACCGTGAAAAATCTGCTGGGCTTTCCTCGTTAAAACCGTGATATAAAACATTCAATTAGATTCATATTCCATGTTCACCGCTCATCCACTGCAACCAGCTTTCATGTATTGCAAACCTCTCAGACTCTACATGGCTACCCACCTATTCCGTAACTCACAAACCGAAAACAACAGCGACCCGTTGGTCAACAAAATGTAAAACACAGCTTAATTTTTTCGGTACAGTGAGGATTTATTAGTATATTTCGGTTCTACCCCCCAAATTTCCCATAACAAACCCCTTCATCTATCCCTTATACCCTAGATTTAAACTCTACTAAAGTTTCACAAGTTCCTCTGCCTTCTGTTTTTCAGTGATTCCTTCCCACCCGGACCCATCTCAAATAATCAAAAAAAAAAACAAAACCCCAAACAGCTTTCGGTTTTCACTGAGACAAATCCCCCTTCTGTCGCCCCCACCCGGTCAACACCTCGCCCACTTCCCCCTCCAATCCTAACCATAACGATGCAATTGCGACACACAATATGTATGTAGTGAGTGTATGTATACGTGTTGTCACGTGCTAGTGATGATGATTGACAGGTGAAATGTGTTACCTGTAGTCGTGAGTCAGTGGTGGATTATAAATACACTGGTAGATATAATCATATAATCATTTAACAGTGTCTGTCTTATCATCTATACCTGTGTCGCATATAAAACCTCAGCGCAGTTAGAAATCGACTTAGATAGACTGAACTAGTTGACAGCGATAACTTGACGTGTATACATACATAGTGATATACCCTTTTACCGTTATACAGACATAGTGTTATATGAAACTTTTGTGATACAACTGTACTGATTATCTCTCCAATCTGAATACTTAGGAAGTGGGTTGTTCGATAATCTTAGATTTAGTAATTTAAAGCAACGCATTTTTGGATTAACCATAAACGGATTGAATTTATGTGAAATGAATTTCTACAGATTATCAAGTTATTATTAAAGGTTATTAAAAGGATTATCGGTGGGTGGAGTTATAATACTGTTGCACAGTATTCCTTGATATATTTTTTGCAGTAAGTGTTTAAATATTCATTTAAATGTTCTTTAAATTACAGATTGGTTTTAAAAAAGAATACAATTGCACCAACGCTTGGGTTAGATCTGTTAACATTAAATCATCATCATCATCATCATCATCATCATGCATCTAATGACCATGCAAATTAAATTTGCTCTATTCAAAATGTTTTTAAGAAGAAACTGTGTTTCTTGACTTTAGAAACAACTGAAAAGCAATCTCTTGATTTACAAAAAAGCAACACACCATGCATTAGATTCCAGACAGTAAGCTATTTATAATTGGATTAAAATCGAGAAAGCATCTCCGTAGGTGTGACAATCTTTTTATTTCTTTACAAAATCTATATGTTAAAGTGCTCTATTAGTAAAAAAAAAAAACAGTCGACAAATAAATTTGAACTCCCGACCAATAATCTTTATATGGGCTTAACATGGATTCTATATTTCATGGGTTTTGGATTTTCTAATGTAATGCAATGCAAAACAAAACCTATGTACAAACTACTCTAACCAGTTCTGAAAAGCGTAAGCACACGTTGCTTCTTGTAAGACACATGTGGCTACTTGCAGATGATCAACTAGCAAATACGTTCGGTTGTACTATCTTCTTAGTGCACGTATGTTACGACGTATAATAAGATCTAAACTCTGACAGATCGAGATGACGGGGTTCAACCTGTATTTTAAGACAAACAACACGATTTTAATTTAAATACGTTCTTGTCACATAAACGTGTCAATTACACGAAATCAACACCATGAACATTCGTTTGTTTATTGCATAGTTTGCTTGATCAAAGCGTACATTTGTTATTCAGAAATTTCTAGAATTTTATGGGGTTGATCTTGACCTCCATTCTCTATGATTTCCCGTAATCAATCATAACAAAGGTCGAATGGTATGAAATTCTTTACCAATGTACGGTCCTAACCTCACTTCCTTGCAATTACATCACAAAATGACAAAATCAATCATTAAAAGTGGAGCAAATATAAACAAGTTCACATCATCATTGTTCTTTAAATGTAATATTTAAAGATTGCGTTTGTTTAACAGAAATACAAATGTGATTGATATACCAATTAAGTTTTAGGATTCCTTAAATCTACGTTATTTATACAAATTCAAGAAAAATATGCCAGGAATCTTTGGTTTTCCGATAAAACGATTGTCTGGAGCAGTGATAAAATTAACAAGCATTTTGTTGTTAGAGCTACAAAAGACAGGAATCTGAGAATGGAGGACAGCTGATACTTTGTGGTGATTATATATGGTTATTGTCTTCGAGGAATGACAATGAAAGCCTCAACCATTCATGAAGTGACATAATAATATGCACCCTATGTGGCATGCGTATCTGGACGGATACAGCTGCAATTGTAGAAATTCCATATTTACATTTCTTTCCAGCAGTAATGGTTTCATTGTCTTAATTTTGTGTCTTTTCAGCTTAAATAGTAAAACACACAGTCGCCAAAATTGCTCCGTCAAAGACGTTAGCTCTTCTCAGAGAGATGCGTGATCACGTGATGTCGTGTTTTGGTACATGCGTGGAGGAATCCACCAAATTTTACAACACACCAGAAGAATCCAAGAAAGCCAGATTACGAGATAAACAGCTGACCCGGTTGCTGCATAAATATCATAAAGAGGATATGAAAAGATTAAAATTACTACTGTTAGGTATGTGTGCTCGACTTCTGCCCAAAAGTGTTTGGCATTTGATAAAATTTAACAAATTAGGGATCGGACTCTCGGTTGTTGAAATCTAAATAAATTCATTAGTTTCACGAGTTTCGATAGGAAGAGACTGTCACTGGCAATCTGTCGTTATATAGGTATACTGCTCAGAGATTAACTGCACCTTGTAACTTTTAAGAGAAATCCAAGGCTTACGTGCCGTAGACCATGGCATATTCGTTAATCTGTCTAGAATCTCCAGTCATCAATGAATAAATGTACGCGATGACTTTGGGTATGCATACAACCTTACCACTATTTTAATTGAAATGATCCCGTGAACAATAATATACACTTCTGATGACTTGCAAATTGAGATGTCTATCTTGAAATCTCTTCTTTTTTGGGCGGCGCGGTATCAAATATGATTTACTCCACACTAAAGATGAACGTAAGATACGAGCAAAATCAGGCGAATAATAGAAAATTATTTGTTTGTAAGAATAAAATGTTTAACTCATGTTTAATATCTCGGATCCACTTATAAAAGTATGAGGTTTGTGCTTGGTTGGGTTTATTATTTTGATATCGTGTTCATCACAACATTAGCTGAAAATACACAAGCACAAGCACAAAGACTTTTAAAGGTCGATTAAATGCTATGACGTTATTCTTGGGTGGAGATTTGTAACACCCATCCGAGGACATTGGTGAGATTCGGGGTTCATTAAGGACGCGATAATATGCAACTAATCCTAAGTGTAAGTTACGTCAAGGATTAAAAAAAAATAGAGCACTGTCGTTGAAGGTGACATTTTTATGTCTTTAAACGCATATAACCTATGCATAAAAAAGGCCATCTTCTGTACACGTGAAACATAATATTAAAGTCCCTGTCTTTCTTACGTTATTTCAATTTATTTACCCCAAATTGTTATTTTAGGAACGGGCGAATCTGGTAAAAGTACAATAACTAAGCAAATGAAGATTATTCACATCAACGGCTTCGATAATCAGTAAGTATGTGATCTAGATATCAATAAGAAAAGAAATAGTATCCGTGTTATATATACATGTATATGACAAAAGTCGGCAACGAACCGATCCCAATTGCAATATACCAGGGGCGGATCCATGATGTTTTGCAGGAGGGGGTTTGCTAGGTTCCTGTTAAGGAAATCTTCCATCATCGTCTCTAAATTACGTAGGCATACATACAAATTGAGCTTTTTAAATGCCCCCACCCTAGATCATCCCCTGAATATACGCTAATACTTTTAGAGCATTGCCCGATTTGCATTACTCCAAAGAAGACTTTCAATACGGAAGAGTCAATAACATTCCTACTTTTATATAGCCAACTGAGGTTTATTGTGTAACACATGTATACAAATATTGTAGCTAATGACTATTTTTTAAAACTATTTTCAGTGAACGATTATCTAAGATAGTGGATATAAAAAGAAATATTCGTGATGCCATTTTGTCTATGGCTGGAGCCATGCATAATTTATCTATCCCGCTACAAGATGAGTCTAATCAGCCATGTTTAGAATATGTACTCCGCGAAGCAAGTAACCCAGAACAGGAAATTACACAGGTATGCTCAGTTGCAATTGGCCTAAATCTGAAATAATATAATAGACGAGCTTAAATTAAACTCCTATCTATTAAGATTACAATTGATGCAGCTGGATTGTCAATAAGTGCATTGATAACGTACTTCTAATTGCATCACGTTGAGGATAACGTCAGATAATTGACAATCTGATTGTTTCGTTTTGCAATAATTCAAGATTTCGTCATAGTTCACTGCACCGAGTGTTGTAGGCCATCGAAAGTATGAAAAAACCCGAAACGACATATACATTTTCTTACCCTTTTATCATATTATGTCTTTCAGGAATTTTTGGAGAAAACCCAACAGTTATGGTCTGATGGAGGAGTACAAGAATGTTATGAACAATCGCATCGTTATCAGTTAATAGATTGTGCTAAATAGTAAGTTACTGGAATATTATTTTGTATCAAATCAAACATTTTATGGAAATGCATCAAAACATAAAACTGAGGCTCACGCAAAGTTCCAAAATGTCTTTGTAAACAGCATAGTAGTGTTAAAAATCAGACAATGTGTTATCTTTAATAGTTAATAGTGCTTGAATTTATTTCCTGCTCTCTCTCTCTTTGCAGTTTTCTAGACAGATTAGATGAGATACGTCGTGATGACTATATTCCAAATGACCAAGATATTCTGCGATGTCGAGCCATAACAAATTCCATACAGCATATAGAATTTAATGTCCCGGATGCTGGTGACCAGGTTAAATTTAGGTGAGTTTAACATCTTAGTTCATCTTTGAATTGCTCAAAATAGTTGGTTTGCTGTGCATGATTAATATTTAACAACTTTAAACAACGATGACAATATATTTTCTTGTAGAATACCGGATAAGATACAATCATAACATAAGCCTCTTTTGATAATGGTACATTTAAACTTTGCTTTAATATTCGTCACTAATTTTGTTTTCAGTGTTTATGATGTTGGCGGTCAACGAGGTGAACGAAAGAAATGGATCCAGGTTTTTGATAGTGTGGTAGCCATTTTGTTTGTAGCAGACGCCAGTACGTTTGATCAATGTTTACTTGAAGACTCTGATAAAAACCGACTTTTAGAAGCCCTGGAAATATTTGAACAGGTCTGGAATAATAGGTAAGATAAATTGATAGCTTTGCACACTAACCAAATAAACAACAAACCCTAATGAGAATACTAAGTCAGGTCCGATGTTCTTAAAAGAACTGCTCTGGGTAGGCATGGATTTCAGTAGCCGACTCTTGTTCTGTTCTTGGCACTATTTTTGGCTACATGCAAATTATTAAACCAATTTCATTATCTATTTTCAGGTTTTTACGAAATGTTTCCGTTTTACTTTTCATCAATAAAATTGATATATTAGCTGAAAAGGTTTTACGAGGGAGGAGTATACAGCAGCTGAATGAATTATATCCGGATGTCTTCCCAGAATACAGTTCTTTTAATCCATCAAGTAAGTATCACCACTTTATATTAGTCGATATTCACGGAAATTGATACAATAAACGGGTGATGTAAAGATTATAAGAGTAAGAGTTCATAGGCATATGTCACAATTTCAGGAGACGAGAATCGACCGATTATCTCCTGGCCTTTGTAACCGAGGACTACTTTTCGAGGACTACTTTTCGGAGCTACATAAAACAGTCCATCCTGGAAGATGAGCAGGATGGCTTCATATTCTGACTATGCTTATGATAATATTATGGCCAATCTTCAGCTACACTTTAAGAATAGATTTAAAATAAATGGCAATGATTTGAACTGAAAATTATAAAAACAGAGGAAGTTCAATGGTTCTTGTTTGTTTTTTTCAGATAGTGCAAAATTAGAATTTATGGAGTCTTTCCCAGGCGGAAGTGATATACATAAAAAGAAAGGTCGTTCAGCGTCGAGGCCAGACATTGACCCAGAAGTTGTGAAAACTGCAGTGTACATAAAACACCTTTTTATGGTGAGTTATTTCCCGTTATTTATCACTGCCATAAATTGATAATCATTCGATCAGCTAAAGTAAAGTTACATCTATATATGTAAATGTAGATTGTATAAGCATATTGGTGATAAATTATTTTGGGACAAGGTTATCTATGATAACCAACTTTAGCAACGTAAGTCATTATTCTCTCGTTAGTCATCATTATTTTATTTTTATTTTATTTTTTTTTTGTTTTACAGAAAATCGTGAAAGGTGAATTAAAATTAAAAGAAACCTTTGAACTCCATGACAAAGAATGGCATAGTCAACATAACTGTGAATATTACTATACGTGTGCTGTCGACACGAACAATGTTAAAAAGGTTTTAAATGGATGCCGAACTGTTATAATCCGGAAACATCTAGAAAGATTTGGAATAATCTGATCAACGATAATTCGCTTTCTGTGAAACAACGAAACTAGTCAGAACATTTTCGGGTGCGGTAGAAAATCCAGTTACCATTCCAAGATATCCATGAAAGTGTGTGGAGCTTAGAAACTTGAGAGAAACTTCACTGGTGGTTGTATGTTAGTCCTTTGAAGACAATATTCAATTTATGACTGCTCTCTTAAAACCGTCTTTATAATGACCCAAGACTTTTTATGGCGCCATATATGAAGGGGCAATAACTGTGATAGTATAAAACTTACGAGAAGTTTGTTACTCTGCAATTCAGCAAGTTTTTTTTAATTGTGATATGTGTTGATGAACTAAGAGAAGATTAGCTTAATCTTGTAAAATGTTTAATAGTCATTAATCAGCTTTCTGTGATAATTGCACATTTGCCATGTATATAGACGGTTATATATTTAAATACGCTAGTGCTAAAAATAGTGCAAATTGTATACACTTAGTTTGTGGTACTATCTACCCCGAGAAATGCGTGTAGATCGATTCAATGCATATTAACGGGATCCAAAAAGCCACTGTTATCACCAGGCCTGTCATTATAACAATTCAATATGGAAATTATATCATCGTTGGTCCTTGAAAACAGTAGGCACAAGGAACCGCCAACTAGAGACTTCTGTGTGTTAGTAGGTGTATCATGGACAATAACTTACAAACGAATTTAATGATGTCTATGTCGGTGCCTTAATAATCAACTACTATGGATTACACCGTCCACTAGACATGTAACTGAACACCTTTTCCATATTTCATAACAAGTGCCATAGTTACATATATCTTGTAAATATGTCATATATAAAACATTCTCAATACTCAAATCAATTTGTATTATCATTTAAAAATTGTGTACTTTTCTGATAAATGAATAAAATAAATTATTAAAAATTAATTGATTGATTTTTTATGAGCTTTATTGGTAATAAAATGATGGGTTTGTAAATTATACCAACATAATAAACACATCTTCAGACCGTGATAAAAGAGGTCATAAGGAACTATGCACCCCTTGAAAAAAATGACCCAAATTATGCCTGAGCTCCTTTTGAGTTTCATATTACTTGTGATTTTAATAATGATTGATCATTCATGATTGACTGTTATCCTCAAACCACGGGCACCTGGCGTCCCAACGCGAAACCGGGCGCTGGTTCTCCAAGTGTAGTACGACATCAAACGACATCAACCGTTTGCAACGAGTTCCATCGTCCAGCTTCAGTAGCTCCCCGATCGCTGTCCGAAAGCTGCAAGACTTAACCCACAGAAATGTCAGCAACCATCCCAGAATACGTCTAGCATTACGTTGAGCAGGAGGGCGTGCATCTGAGTTCATGTCGAGCAGTTTGTCACGAGAAATGCGGAATGCCGTGCATGCAGGCTATCCGATCTGTAAGGCGGAGGCGCAGTTATTGTGTAGGAAAGTCTCGCACTATTGTAAGCTGTGTATGTTCACCAAGATAATCTTAGAGGATACCAGTGTCAATTGGTTGGCATCCACCATTTTAACAATCACGCACTCATCATTAGGGCTATACACATGGGGAATAAAAATAAGCTACACCACTTAGTTTTTGAATGTTAGTTACGCACAATTTCACATTATAGTCACAAACAAGTAAATGGACATAACTCCATGTAAAAAAAATATTATTTATTTTAATACACGGATTCGTTCCATTAATTTACCTTATTCAATAATTTCTACTGTTTGCGGTTGCAATGACGAAACTCGCATAAGTCGCATACGTGTAAAGGGACGTTACTCCATCTGAAGAGCTATTCTTTTTTTTCCGCTTATTTTAAAGGACAGCATTTAATTAGTGTCAGCCATTATCACATTCCAAATATAACGTTAACACATAGATCATTGCTACGATAGATGCATTACGAAGATTTGCAAAAAACGGGAAGTGACTCAAAACGCAAAAATGCAAAACAAAATGGAAAACACGGGTTATCCCTATGCATAACTGATTGAAGTAACGAATGATAACAGATACACGGTCGAGTTTCAAATTACTGATATTTCCTTCGAAGACGAAGTATTGTTATATGAGACTGTAAGAGGATACCTGGCTACTCATAAAATGGATTGACTGTCACTAGATAAGAGAAAACGAAAAAAAAGCCCGTGCCTTACCAGAGAATGAATAAAAACATAGCAAACGCAACATTATCCTTTAATATATGGATTTGTTCCAGTAATTTAACCCTCTGATAACAACAGTTTCTACTGTCTGCTTAAGTACAATCATGGTGCCAGACTTTGATTAGAGATTCCGTGATGAATTTGATTACATATGGCTTTTAGGGAAAAAAACCTTTTCCCAATACAGGACGAATCTGTAACCATTAGTGACTTGCATAAACGAGAGCATAAACCATGCAGTGAGCTATGATATAAATTTTGCCCGGGCAACGGCGCTATAGCCTGTGCTTATATCGATGCCTATTTTCAAACAATTACTAAATTGTATCAAATTATCAAATTTGTAAAAACACCACACATTAATCTTTTAAATGAGACAGGGCTGTTTTATAATCCAAATGGTATTTCTATGAATATAACTGTGTTCATTCGTAATTGTTTTCTTTTCATAGTAAACTAGTGGAAATGAATCCTACGAGAACATGGGCGATAGGCAATATTGGATTCAGAATTCTAAATTGTCCTGCTATTGTCCAATTTCTATTCGTGTAACTCCTAAATTAAGACTATGTACAATTCAATTTCAATATTTGTTTAGCGCAAAATTTAATCTATTTCATCTTATTTCTTTCTCACTGGAGCTTTACATGTTTAGCATGAACAGCAAACAAATTGTAAAATGTGACATTTCTACAAAAGGCAACCGCAATAACGAAGTTATTTGGTGTCCTCACTGCGTGCTCAATCTGGTGATTGAGCACCTGATCGGGATCACAGTTCACTTTTTTGAAGATTTGGTTGGAGATTTTTTTTATTTGATTTTTTTTACGTTTTAGCCAATTAATATCTATATACTGTTGATCTATATTCTATTACTGCAATAAACATGAATATCACTTTATAATGAGAAACATTTTCATAAAATGGTTAAATAATAAACTGTTTAGAAACGACCACCGAGTTCATACAAAATAGGTAGGGTAATTTGTTACATCCAAAAATTACAGAGGTTTGTGTTTTTAGTCAATACATGTATATTCAAATGACGTGTAAGATCTTTCATAAATTTCAATTTCGCCATTCATTTGTGGGAATTTCAGTAGTTGAGTTCATCGTCGAGCTATCAATAAAACAGCTGTTCGCATAATGATAGTTGTGTCTTTTGTTTATTAGCTTTCTCATCAACGTTCATATGTAGACTTTTCTTTTAGTTCTTATACCTATCTTTCCATCGTACATTGCACGCGCCACAAGGGAACAGCCTATGGATACGGGCGGGTACAGGGTCATGTCACAGGGTCACAACGCCACAAGGGAACAGCCTATGGATACAGGGCCTCATATAGCCAATGTAAATTTATTAAACACCGACAATGAAACGCTCAGTGCTTCATTTGATCTGCTTTTAAAAATGAATGTTTCTGCTATGTAAAGGCGGTGACTCAAGTATTGAATGATGACTTACATAATATTGAAAAAGATATTTCTATATATTATGTCACACAGAGCCGGATTAACAGTAGCCTGGGGCGCCTACATTAAAGAGGAACCTAAATTAGTTCTAATATTTTTGTACCATATATAAATGTGTCATTTCTTTATGTTGTGTATGTCTGTGCCAAAAAAATCCATCTAAATTTATATACCATACTGACGTATAAATTGTATTTGTGTAAGTGTGACGGACAATTTCAATGTTGCTGCAAGGGCACAAACCGATAAAGCCTTGGGAAGGGCAACTACCACAAAATACACTTTTCTTATTTAAAGGACATGTCACTAACTCGATGTTTTCAATAATTTTCCAATTTAAAATCGCGAATTAGAATTCAATTTTGGCCAATATAAATCACTATTAATGTTGTTATCGTATCGTGCAACTATAGGATCCTGATATCAAATATTATAGTACACGAATCGTGTACACTATGCTTTCGGGTGCCATTTTGTAATGAACAAATAAAAACATAGCCCACAACACAATGTATAAAGTCTGATTCACAAACGACAAAATAATAATTTAAAAACGTGTAGAATTCACTAAGCCGGCGTATTTCACCGAACAGAATTGGTTAGAACTTATAATATTTTTTTCAGAGAGAGAGAGACAGAGAGATAGATATAGAGATAGAAAGCGAGAGAGAGAGAGAGAGAGAGAGAGAGAGAGACAGAGAGAGAAGGGGGGGGGAAGCGTCCACTCGACACACACCAAGTCATTTCTGGAATATGTGGTTCAAGTTAATTTCAATAATTAAAAATAAAAAACTTGTAGAATGCACTAAGCAGGCGTAAACGATTGCCTTTTAGTTTGAACTGTTCACGTATTTTACCAAACATAATTGAGAGAGAAAAAATGTGGTTTAACGTCCACTCGACACACGCTAGGTCATTTCGGGACTAACATGTGGTCCAGTCTTATTTCAATAGATCGCTTGCATGTAGGGTCTTTAGCAGTGGGGGGAAACCGGAGGACCGGAGAAAACCCATGATGTTGGACCCTCCTCCTTGTCTCAGACAACCGGGAAATCGAAACCACGCCAGTTAACTTTATGACAGACCTTATGATACAGCGCGCCATCCACCCACCCCCCTTATATTCTTTTTCAAAATTTGAATATAAATCACTTGACATACATTCGTATTACATTAATATGTGTTTTTGAATCATGTTTGTCTATTTCACGGTTCTAAAACATAGGGCCATACACCCTTTAACATTCAATTAAAAAATATCCCCCCCCCCCCAAAAAAAAAAAACCCGGTTTGGGTTCAGTCGGATAAAATGAGGCCCAGCAATAGCTAGGTAGGTGCCATACATCGTCGGTAGTGGATGCCGAAAGTTGATAAATTTCCAATTCATTATATTTTTGTAAATATTGAACGGGATTGAACCATTGTATCTTGTCAGGGATACTTATGACGGTCAGAGACTTTAAGGTACTTTAAAGAGATATAATGAAAATAGCTTGTTTGTATATACTTAAAATACTTAATCAATAGCCAAAATTTTTGTTTAAATAAGCCGAAATACAATGACAGAAACGTAAAACGTAATTCACTTTAACCTAAATCGTTTTGGAGTCCACACAGTTCACTAAGAAATCGATCTAATGTTACTTAGTTTAAACGTTGGGCACAATGATCAATTTATAGCCGGATTTATATAAATATTAGCTATGGGTGTTGGCTGTTTATATAATATTGTCTAAAACTGTTCAGGCGAAAAATCTTTTCGAGTAAATAGGGACCGATTAAAATCCAATTTGTGAGTCTGTAAAGTTAAAGTTACTAAATTATTCCGACATTTTAATGGAAAAATCACCCCCCCCCCAAAAAAAAAGAACCCCAAACACATAATCTCCAATACAATACAATTCGTGATATTTTATATTATATTCGTGTTTTCTTCTGTATTAATTTACCCAGTTGGTGAGAAATTATGTTATAACCAATTAGTGGGTTTATTTAAATATACCACAGACATGGTGATTTTTTTTATTGCAGATCTATTTCTATAATTGTCATAAAAAAACTAAATGAACTTTAAGTCCAAATACAATGGGATCGACAGATCAAAGTGAGACATAGAATACAACTTTATGGTTCAAGTTTATAATTTATTACATGAAGTTCTATGAATGGCACGTCATGGTACTCATAAATCAACCTCGAACTCTAATATTTATAGTCTCTATCATTTAGACAAATATTCTACGTACGTAGGGGGTTCTGGGTGTCCGAGACCATAAAATTTAATATATTGGAAATGATCGCTACACACCTCCTTTCTACTATGTACGCACGCACACGAACTCTGTATAAAATAACAATATCATTCAAACCTGCATAATAATAGTATGTCTGAGGTGAACTGTCCTTTCAGCAAATATACCTACCCCTTTTTTATTCTCTCGCACTAGCTGGGAATATAATATAATATAATGTTTACAGCTTCATTAATAATAGAACCGACACTCTTACGAACAGTTATAACCAAGGATATATGCGAGTATAAGCAAACTAAGTAAGTAACTCATTTATAAATTGTATAATAAGTACTTTAATTATAATCTTAAAGTAAATATTTATTTATGTGAAGATCTCAAGCAGCTTGTTTGTTGTGGTGGGCGTTGGAAACAATTCAGAATGGTAACATTCATATTTTTAAAGAATATAATATTTATATACCGTAAAAAATGTTCAATTAGCATTTACTGGTGAACTGGAAACATACAGGATATAAGTATATGTTATACAGGTTACTGTTCAGTCGCCAGACCCCCAGTAATAAACAGTAAATGTATATTCCATAGAACTGTGAACGAGGCTTAAATATTGTTTGTTCTCCAAAATGTCACAATTAGCACTCGTGCAATGACTTATGTTGACACATTGATTAAAGTAGATATAAACTTTTCACCAAATAAACGTATTTTATTTTCTTTACAATAAATGTTCTACAATATATTAAATATTTTTTGGCAATAAATTTAATCACTTTTTACAATAATTTTAATCATT
Organism: Patella ulyssiponensis; assembly: GCA_963678685.1. Classification (NCBI taxonomy): domain Eukaryota; kingdom Metazoa; phylum Mollusca; class Gastropoda; family Patellidae; genus Patella; species Patella ulyssiponensis. Next base: position 22,063,101 of record OY783230.1, on the reverse strand, counting down.
TTTTACAATAAATTTAATCATTTTTGAAAATAAACTTAATCATTTTTGAAAATAAACTTAATCATTTTTACAATAAATGTAATCATTTTTTACAACTAATTTAATCAATTTCAAAACAAGTATAATCATTTCAAAAATAAATATAATCATTTTTACAATAAATGTAATCGTAATCTTTTATAATCAATGTACAGTACTATTCACTTACATTCATTAAACGTAATTTGAAAATAAATAATAAATAAATGTAATCATTTTTTGAAAAATAATAATAAATGTAATCATTTTTTTAAAAATAACAGTAATCATTTTTAAAATAAATGTAATCATTTTTTAAAAAATAAATGTAATCATTTTTTAAAAAATAAATGTAATCATTTTTTAAAAAATAAATGTAATCATTTTTTTAAAAAATAAATGTAAGCATTTTTTTAAAAAATAAATGTAATCATTTTTTTTAAAAAAATGTAATCATATTTTTTTAAATAAATGTAATCATTTATTTATTTACAAACAAATGTTTTCACTTTGTTTTTCATTAAATATAATTATTTCTTTTTAATTAATCTTTAATTAAATGTAATTATTATTTTTACAATAAACGTAATATTATTTTACAATAAATGTAATATTATTTTACAACAAATGTAATGATCTTTTAAAAATAATGTAATTCTTTTTTTCAATTAATGTAAAAATGTCTTAAAATGAATTTACTCATTTTTTAAAAAAAAAAGTAATCATTTTTACAATATGTGTAATCGTATTCTTTTTACAATAAATCGAAATCTTCTTTTTTTTACAATAAATGTAATCAATAAAATAAACAAATATTTTTTAAAATATTTTTTAAAATAAAATAATTTTAAAAAAATGCATCATATCTGCCTTCATTAATAATCGCTATGATTAAATTATTGATATTTGTTATCTTTCAGACAACCCTCATTATGATAACATGGTTCTTATTCCTGTTAGTGTGTCATCTCACTTGTGGGTATTTCTACAAAGAACTCGACCGGAGTTTTAAACATAAATTAGCTCAACAATATTCACCTAAAGAAAACAGTAAAACAGACTTTGATATAAGATCCAAACAGTATCAAGTTGTTAAAAATGTCGTCTGGTTCAATCAGCCATATTGGACTCAAGATACGATACCCCTCGGCGATGCTTTCTTTTCTAACTGTGCCGTTAAAACCTGCAAACTGGTACCAACAACTTCATCCACAATAAAGTCAAGCGATGCTGTCATCTTTCATGCCGTAAACCTACCCGATGTTTCCCCACCAAAACGACATCCAAAGCAGACGTGGATATTTTTTGGTTTGGAACCCCCTTTTCATTATAAGTCCCGCGTTTGGGCATCCAATGATTGGTTCAACCTTTTTAATTGGACGATGACATATCGCTTTGATTCCGACGTCGTTCACCCTTATTCGGTATCCAGAAATCGTGAACTAAAGGGATTTAAGAGAAGTTATAGTAACATTATTAAATTAAAAACTGGACTGATCGCTTGGTCAGTAAGTAATTGCGAAACTCGTGGGAAGCGGCGACAATATGTGAAACAACTTCAGGATTATTTTCAGGTGGATATTTATGGGAAGTGTGGAACATTTCCCTGTAGAAAGAACTGTTTTGAAGAAATAAATAAGAAGTACAAGTTTTACTTAGCTTTCGAAAATTCATTTTGTAAAGATTACATCACAGAGAAGTTCTTCAGAACCCAGAATCTAGATGTTGTTGCAATTGTTCGAGGAGGAGGAGATTACTCCAGGTTTTATCCCCCCGGAACTTACATCAATACAGCGGATTTTTCCTCTGTCAGGGAACTTGCTATCTATTTACAATATCTTGACGAGAATGATGCTGCTTATTCCGAATATTTACATAAGAAATCATTGTTTATATCTGGTGACAATATCAGAAAAATAGCATTCTGCGAGATGTGCCGGAAGTTACATGATATAAAGGTACATGGACGACGAATTTCGAACATCAGTGATTGGCTGAATACGTGCTTTGAGCCACCAGATTTAGAAGCATATAAAACTGATGAATCAGAATTACAACGACAATACATAGATGTGATTGCGTCTAAAAAGAAAAACAGGCCAATCATGCAAATAGATTATTAGATTGGGATACTCAGTGCTTGATAAAATGAACTACATTTTCGTCTGTGATGATGTTCATATCCACCACTCCAAAGTAAACCCCCTCTCTCTCATCATATGGCATTTAAGGATAAATTAGTTAAGAGTTGGCCGTTCTTGCTATAATAATTCAAAATAGATGATAAAAAGAGAAAATATTGAAAATTTCAGTCTAGTTACTTTATTCTGAACTAAGTTGTCACTGTAGAAAGTTTGAACTAGAAATAGACATCTGCATGTAATGTATCTGCACCGTCTCCGAGAATTGTCGATCGTTTGATTGCCAGATGATAACTCCACCCACTTATTCTCGATTATCAAGTAACATTCCCAATGGCTACGGTACCCTTAAATGACAGGGCTTCCATCGCTAGTCTCCGGTAGTGACATCAGTGTCTAACGGTAAACGTTAGCTTGGTTAGTCTCTAATCACCCACAAAAATGATCTATAAATATTAGTCTGGAGTGGATGCATTGTCAACATTTGAGAATAACAGTTCTATTTATCGAGACGAGACGAGATGCATTCCCGGCAGTCTATTTTTTAAAATGTTCTGAGGGATGACAAGGCGTACCTTGTCTCACTATTGATTTTGATAAGCAGGGCGATAACCGGTTTGACTGTTCGAGATTTTGGAACACATTAACTCTCTTTATAATTGAGGTAGAATGTTGAAACTTGGTGTAAGCGTTCATTGGGCTAATGCCTTGATGAGTTCGTTCGATGATAAACATTGCCTGCTTACGGTAAGCAGGATTAAGCAATCTGATTGGTTGATGATTTGGGGCACGATAACGTTGGTTTTAATAAAATGAGAGTGATGAAACTGCAGGTATAGATTCATTCATACGACACACCTGTGCTTGCCTACTCCATGATCAAACACGATAGCAGATGGCTTCCATCTTGTTTACTGACGGTACTACTTATTTTAAGACAGACTCGGCTTTCCAATTTATAATATCTACGTCATTGGGGATTTCCAATTTATACTCACTGGTTGCTATGACCCGCTATGGCGTTGTCTAGAAACGCGCGTGCTCGCGTTAGTTTAAAATTTTTGCTATACGTTTAACATGGACTATTTGATGTAATTTGCCTGATTTGATTTGGCCCCATTTCCATAAATTTAGGTTGTTTTTTAGAAATTTTTAGCAAATGTTAATCTTAGGTGTTTTTTAATTCTAGCCGAAGTAAATTTTTTTACAATTTATAGCGAGTTAAGTTATCGTCTCTAAGAGGCGGGCGTAGTATTTTAAATGGCGGCCATTTGCCATCATGTGTATTCTTGAAGTAGGTACACATGATGTAATCGTATGAGATTCATTTTATCATTACCTTGACTAAGTTCGATGATGAAAATTTTCTTCACAGGCTAAGGAGCGATAAGCAATTTTCAATTGAGGTAGAAAGTTAAAACTTGATATAGATATTCATTAGGTGAATGTTTTGATTGATTAATATTCGAGCTAAAGCTTAGCAGACCTAAGCAATTTCATTGGTCAATGCTTTAGGACAAAAAATCTTTGATTCTATCTGATATAGAGTGACGAAACTTAGTGTATAGTTTAATTGCTTGCTACTTTTGAAAAAATAAATGTGCGTTAACTTAATATGTGTCATCTATATTTGAGGATTTAGGTGGTCGACATCAGCCTCACTGTTGGCTTGTTAGAACTAAAATTATCATGTCCCAAAGCATCAACCAAATTGCTTACCCTAAGCAGATAATGCTCATTATTGAATTTAGTCAAGGCATAGATTTAATAAAACTATACATCACTCTCATTTAATTAGAACTAAGGTTATTTTGTCTCAAAAGCATCCCAAAGCATCAACTAATCTAATTGCTTATCTCTGCTTCGAACTCCATCAAGGCATCAGCCTCATAAACACCTACAACACAAGTTTGAACATTCTAGCTCAATTAGAAGGAAAGTTATTGTGTCCCAAAAATGTGACGGACAGGCAGACGGGCGGATGAACCCATTTTAATAGTCACTGCACTCTTTGAAAGACATACCCTTTAATAAAGCGGGAGCCAGGGTGGGGGGGGGACCTAGCTGAAAGTGAACAATTTTTTTCCTATAGATATGATAGCAATGCATGTATATCTGGTATCATCAGAATGTAATTCTGCCGGGTTTCTGATGGTGGGTATGGCTGTGAGGGTTGTGTTTCTGTGCGTGAATTCGTGGGCTAGATTAGCTCAAAAGTTAGTTCAGCTCTGAACGTCGGTCTCATTACACTCACCCTGACCGTTCAGGGACTGGCCTATTCAATCAATGTCGAAAATAATTTGAACCCCAGTCAATTTTACTGGGCAACTTTTCACTGCGAAACATCGGAGTGTCAATCCGTTTTGACATCTGTACAATGTAAAGGAACATCTTAGTGACAAAATAACACCTTGCTTACCTCGCTAGACTCAGTATGAGCGAAACAACACGCTGTTTAAAATACGTCCCCTCCTATCAATCTATCCTTTCGCCACCATGACACAGCGTGTTGTGATGCTCATACTGACTCTAGCGAAATGAGCAAGGTCTTATTTTCTCACTAAGATGTTCCTTTACACTGTACACGCGTCCACACGGAGTGACACCCATCGTTATGCAGTGAAAAGTTGCCCAGTAAAATTGGGGGTCAAATTATTTTCGACATTGATTGAATGGGCCAGTCCCTGAACGTTCAGGGTGAGTGTAATGAGACCGACGTTCAGAGCTGAACTACTCAAAAGTGTACCGCACATCTTCAGGTATTACAAAACACTCTTGGCAGATCTGGTCGTGGGGTACCTCTGACAGTGCTATGCAATTGGTAGACATTTGTAGTGATTGAGTACCCCTTGAGAAAGGGTATCTAAGAGTTATCTAGGATAGACTAGCTGAAATCTCTACCACCTAAAACAACTTTTGAGTTGTCCAGTACCACCACAGGAATCATGATGATCTCTGCCAGATAGTTTGTGCGGTGGGTTACTCTAACTGACACGTACAAAATGCAACGGCCCTCAACTAGGCTAGATTAGCTGGCGCTGTTCCCTTGAACCATGGTCCAAAAAATTAAAAATTGTGCTAGGATGTGTAAAAACCCGGCAGACTTACATTCTGATGATACCAGATACACATGCATTGATACCATTTAGGTGGAAATTGGTTACACTCTTCAGCCAGATTTACCCCCTGGACGATTAAAGGAGGCAAGTCTTTAACTTAATACCATCCACTGTCTTCGACATTGCAAACACGAATTATTCGTCAATTTAAATCAATATTTAGGACAAAATGAAAATTTTAAAATTGGCACACGAATCGCGCCCCAGAATGCTTTCGTGTGCCATTGCAATGACTTGACCTGGTGAACGAGGCTTAACATGCCCCAGAAGATAATACTACCGGTGTAGACTGGAGTAACCAAAAGTCAAAGACTGCCATTCAATTTGGACTCTCCAATAAAAACAGAAACTGTTGAATATAAATCATTCATATTAAAGCCCCAATAACACTCTTGTTGTAATTGAATAATATGTCCCAATCTTTATTCTGGCCAACAAATTGTATTATTTTACAATATTCAAATTAATTGATGATACAAATTTCATCTTAAAACACCTAATTTAAAGAATTGGAAAAATTCAACTACATGATTTGAAAAGGTTAACGTAAACCTTTTCAGATGTGACTTGGATTTTAAAATATTTTCGAACCATCTGAACAAGTAAAATATGATGTAATGGATAATTTTCACAACAGGTAGGACAAATAAACATCTAGTACTTAGAATAAGACTATTATTTATTTTCTAGAGCTGCCAAGCCAGCAAGAGTGTTATTGTCCCTTTAAATTATTATATGCGTTGCAATCCATTTGTGTTCATTTCTAGCTGCCAAAGAATATATAGGGGTTAATAGCTCTTTAAATCTCAATCAAAGTCGCAGTTTTGGGCAAAACTAAACCAGCGCGAAAGGACATTTAGAGTTTCAATGTTGAATTGGGGAATGAGGTTGATTTTTAGTGACACTTACGTTAACGTTTATACCTGTTTTACTGTATTAGCTTGATAACGTTGAGAGAATACTCCACGAAACGTTGCCTAAAATACACTAGTAACTGTTTTCCATAAGTATGTGTTTTGTTGTTTATAAGACAGGTGCTTACCAAGATTTTGTGGTACAAATTACAACATAACACACAATTTATCGTTTTATGAGCATTGCGTCGACCACGATTCTGTTCGGGTTTTTTGACTAGCCTAGTGCCCCGTCAAAAGTGAAATGGAAAGTTGCGCTAGTTTTCAAATCTACTCGGGTATACGGCAGATCAACTGCAAGGAATGCTTAAATTCTATACTCCGGTACAGAAAATCGTGGAATTCTGATTACCGATGAAGATTATCCCTGATGGAGGCCCGACAGACAACTATGAAAATTGACATGTTTCATGCCCTTGTGTCCTCAATTCACCACATTAGAGAGCCCACATGCTGTGTTACGAATTTTGCGTAATTCATACTGCCTGTTTATATCTCATCTTCAAGATGAGCCCGTTTTTATAACACCCTACTTTTATATCTTCTGTCAGATCTCATTTCAACTGAAGCAGACAAAACACAATAAAGAGTGATAATTTTGTTAACATCTTTTAAGTGATTTATTTTACAAATTGCATTATTAGTAAAAGTATTGAGCAAAAGTTTTATAAATACATAAAACTATAATTTTATAGGGACACCTGATACTAATGTTAAAAAAATAATTCTTTAAATACCCATCCAAGTTGATATTCATTCACAGAATTCGTACTCCCATATTCCTGAAGCAATGGCCAGAGAAATCCCTCTCTGGCCATTGCTGGATTAGCTTCTGATTCTTGAACTTTTGCCCGAGTATGTCTATTCTTCCCGTTCAATCAAGGTTATCGCTTAAGTAAAGCAACATGACAGTCCTTCGTTTAATCTGGGTCTTCCCTAAAACTTTGGACAGTGATTTAAGGTATTAAAAATGGTGAAAGCATGTTCGTTTCCAAACAGTATTGTTTACATTTCATTCGACTTGATTAGCCTCGTTTGTCACGCAATTAGTTTTACTGCAGTATTCTGCTATGCACGGGTTAATTGGGCATAATAAAATCGTGAGCCATGACGTAACGTTATGTAAACATATTTGGTCCAATATTGGCACTCGTTTTAAATGTAAAGCTTTTGTAGAGCAGCTAGTCATTGGTTGGTAGTCGGACTACTGACCATCAAAATTTAAAACAACAATATCCACTCAAAACAGCAGTGAGTAGTGGGATTACCTCTAATCAAACGAAACACTGTGCGGAGTATGTCGTACTCCAGGCTTCTTGAACTTTGTGTATTTGTTTTATACTTATTTAATTAGAGCAGAGGATTAGTATGAAAGTTTTATTTTATACACTCTATTCCATATATATATATATATGTAGATTCAGCTTCTTCCTTTATAATTTTGTTAACAGACATAAAAGAAATGGGGTTTAACGTCCTACTGTAGCACCAAAGCTTCTGAATGATGATAGGCATACCCCATGCACTGTGCTATGAGGTCAATTTTGCTATGGCTTACACTTACTTCAAACCGAATTCCAGCTATCAAGGGTCTTTTAGGTACAGGCCAACGTTTATATAGGAAATGTTAGGCACTGTTCCTGTCCACACCCCCTTGATCCTGTACCACTGACAAAAAGGGGAAACAACTCTGGATAATCTTGGGGTACTTTCACTGCCACTGAACGTGTGACCTCCTGGTTATTGAGTCATGGCAAGACTAACTGAGCCACTGTGGCCTGAGCCACATATGGAAACGTTTAATATAATAATTATCTAAAATATCTTGAAAATGTGGAGTGACTTAATAGTATTAGTAGCAATACAAATTGTCTAATAGATAACCATATCATAACCTACACAGCCAGCATCACACTGTAGACCTACAATAGTATTATATTTGTGACCAAATATATTCTTCACAAATCACAATTCCATCTCATCGTAATATTTGGATAAAATAAAATCTTGAAGTGTTTTTGGAATATCCAAATTATCAACTTTCACCAAACTGTCCGCACTAACTAATGATTTTCTGATAACACTGCGACTTAATCTCATCAAATCCCGAGGGGTATATAACTCATTATGTAGCCACGTCTTAAATTTGGGTAGAACTCCACACAAATAGACAATTTTCGGGGCTGTTAAAATATCATAAGTTCGGTCACAGTCTGCCTTTAATAAACGCTCAACAAGCCGAAGGTTTCCAAATTTCACAGCTTTCTTTAAAGGTGTCATTCCTGAAAAATATAATATGAAGACTACCAAAACAATTCTATTATGAAATGAGATGGGATTGAGATAAGAGCTTCACTAGTCCGAATCATTCCAATCAATTTAAAAATGTCAGACATCAAATTCAAATATAGAGCATGTTTCCCCAATGTGTACAGAGTTTTAAAAACGAACTTGAAGAAATAAAATAGTGATATAAAAATAGAATTTTACCTTTTTTATCTGGAGAGTCTGGGTCGGCACCATGACTTAATAAAAAGTTCATGATTTTGGTTGATCGTCTGGAACCATTGTCTTCAGCAGTGCAATGAAAAGCTGTACGTCCAGAGCTGTCTTGCTGTTAGAAAGGAAGCATTTAAAATTAACATATCTTCGCTACAATAACGTTTAATAATACTATACCTATAATTATGTTTTTTCTTATGTGGAAAAGCTTAAAGAAGAATTCTACCTACTGTTCTTTAAATTCTGTAATATTTAGGGTATATATTATAGGGAACTCTGCTTTTTTAGCAGTCCAAGTGAATAGGCATACTTCTTTGTCAGTCCCATTGGCATCACCTTCTCAGTCCAATTTTTCTATTCTATAGATCCAAGTTATAAAATTTTGGTGACAGCCTATAAAACTTTCACTTTTGTATACTACCAGTGTCAGTCTGATCAAAATACATATCTATAATTCGTTTCATTTTTTCATCCTTTCGATGGCCTACACTACATGAAAACCTGACAAGTTTTACTGAAAAGTCATGTCCAGGGTTGTACGAGCGGCTTTTGACCCTACAATGTCATACATTGATTAATCAATCATCATTTTGTTTTGTTTTTTCATCCTTTCAATGGCCTACACTACATGTACATGAAGATCTGACAAGTTGTACTGGAAGGTAGTGTCATGGGACGTTTGAGTGGCTTTTGATCCTACGACGTCACACATTGATTAATCAAGCAGCGTTGGCGTTTCTAGTGGTTTACCCACAGTTCCGTGCATGGCACCCCAAGAAATCACTGTAACAGACAATTTCATTGGCTAATCCCTCACTTCAACCAAAATGCCAGTAATATAACCGCGCTTCTAGATCCTGGTGTAGTAAAGACAAATAAAATGAATTTTGAACCATAAAAAACGAAACGAAAAAGGATCTGTGTTTTTATCAGATTGTGCCAGTGTTTGCCAGGAATATTTCCCATAAAAGTTAAAGATGAACCAAAAGTTAATTGGACAACATACCATGTTTATATCAGCACCAGCATTATATAACAGTTGAACTATTTCTGCTTGTTTTAAAGCCACAGCCACCATTAAAACAGGTGCGCCTTTACCATTTGTTTTGTTGACATCAGCACCAGCTAAAGAATATACAAAATAATTTATACACCAATAATTAAAATTTATAAAATTATGTCAGGTCTCTAGGCTCAAGGGTAATTACTCTGTAAGATTTGCACAGAATGACATAGGTTGCAACAGAAAAGTTCTTTGTCATGTGATAAAATCTTAAAATTTGAATTGCTTGAATGTGCTAGTTTAATAACTTTAAATGACCCTTTAGGACGTTTAAATGGCCCTTTAATTACTAGATACATACTATAATATACTTACCATCTAGTAGAGCAGATATAATATTTAAGTTAGCTCCCCTGGCAGTTATAGCAAAATATAAAACACTGCTACCTTTAATATCTACTAAATCTAAATTGCAGCCAGATGCTATAAGCCTCTGTACACCTGGTAAATCTTGCCTACATATAGCTTCCATTAAAGCAGTACGTTTACTAGATGACTGGATATCTGGGTCTGCTCCTGTAAATGAATGGAAAGGCAAATGCTCATTCACAAAAAATCAATGTCAGTTGCACAAATTGGTATTGATGTGTGTGTGAAACATCTATCGGTTGTAGGAATTAAAAGAAAAGAAGGAAATGCAGCTGAAAGAGCAACCATATGCACTTTACCATCACCACCTTTCATACGCATATTATAACACAGGGTGACCCCAAAAGAATTGAAAAAATAAAATTTATTGCTGTGTGAGGTCACGTTCTTTCCAAATTATGCTCCAAATGGTCTCCGCTGCGTTGGAGGTAAACTGGCATATGTATCGCAACTCGAATATATTCCTCTTTGCGGATTTTTACTGTGATTGATGCTTTCAGTTCATCAATCATTTGAGAGTTGTTCTTGCACACATTATCCGTTGGGGAATGATCATATCATACACAGACTGAAGTTTAAGTTTTGCTGGACCATTGTAAGACTTAATAAAATTTTTATGGGTTCTGATTTTTTGGGGGTCACCCTGTAATATGTTCTAACCATGAACATCATATGTTCATCATTAATCCTGTTGTTGATAATCATATTAACCCCAGCATTACAACAAATGAAGCATCGGCAAATCTTAAAACTCTACATAAGCATCAATAACTAAAACATTTAATAGCTGATGAAAAGTATGATATAATAAACTTACCCTTTGTGAGTAGAAAGTCTATAACATCTAGTCGTCCAACAGCAGTAGCTAGATAGAGAGGTGTTCTGTTGGTACCATCTCCAATATTAATATTACTGCCATTACTTAATAAATAGTCAATCAACTAAAGAAAAAAACACAGACAACATAATTAAAGAGATGTTCCATTCCAAGTGACTTCTGTTGAGTAAATTCATATTCCAAAACAAGCCTATTTTTCAGTGTGTATCTAAAACTAAATTATTGGTAGGCACCTGGCTAAGATCAAAAATCAAACTTAAAAATGATAAAATTAGTAGCATTGTGCTAAGGAGAGGTGGGTCGGGAGAGGGGCAATGGCCGTCTGCATCAATTTTAGGAGGCATACAATCAAAGAGTCTTGGGGTCTTACAAAAGATCATTTGGAACCAGGCATCACCAAACTTCATTACACCTGTGGGGTAAAGTGCAGGGGTTGTCCAAGTTTATAAGAAATGAAATGAAATGAGTTTTAAAGTCCTACTGTTCTGCTCCGAACTGGGCTAATGAAGATTGGCATGCGCCATACAGTGTGCCATGAGGAAAATTTTGCCCGGACAGCAGCGCTATGGCCTACTCTTTTATGCTATGGACAGACGAGCGTATTTTTTCGCCCGATCTCAGCGATTGAGATTCGCCAGCGATTTATTACGGCCGATAACGAACGGGCACACCTAGCGATTGTCTCGAAAGCGTACAAGAAATTACGCCGATCACGTGACTTGTCGATCACGTGATTTGTAAAAAACGGCAGCCATTTTGAGATCATGTGATATCAACTATGTCGATGATTGGCTTATAAAAATGAATCGCCCGACAATATACGCTTGACACAGACACACGAGCGAATTTAATCGCCGGCGAAAAATAGTCGGCCGAAAATATCTAACATGCTAGATACGAGCGATTGATCGGGCGAATGGTTCGCCGATCAGAATCGTCGTCGCCCTGAAGGGGCACACGGGCGTATTTTTCGAGCGATTTTAAAAATCGCCGCGATCGGGCAAAAAAATACGCTCGTCTGTCCCCCACTTTATCGAATTACAGCTGCCAAGGGATCTTTTACGTGTACACCAATGTGTACGTAGGACTTCATTTTTTGGGGGACCATCCAAATGACTAGACAGTTGTCCTTAGACCCTCCATCCTGCATCACTGACAAACGGGAACCACACCAGAAAATCTGGATGAACTATCTCGGCTGATGCAGGGATCAAACACCTCCAGGCTATAGTGCTTAGCCACTTAGCCGCCGTCTAGGTTTATATATCTGACAGTTAAAAAGATCAAATGTACCTTGACATCAGAATATAAAACTGCTATATGTAGAGGTGCATAACTTGATAATCTAATCTGTCTGTATAGATATGGTAGCTTTAAATAACATGGTTCGCCTGAAAAAAATAAAAAATATAATTATTTTCTCAAAAAAAAGGAAAAAGCTCAAACCTAATCTACAGAAAATTAACACATTTGGAAATGCAAAACTAACATTTCCAGCATAAAACTGGATCCAATAATTTTTTACACCTGAGTATTGTGGTGACTCACTAAACCGGATGTCAATAAGGTTCATCTCGGTGTTTGCCATGGATGTTTTGTTCAGATTATCCAATCTGGTATCCTCTCCTTAGTGGTGCAGGAGGGCACGACAATGAAAAGCATCTAGGTATACCACTAGCAGCATGTTAAACATCTTGATAATCAGAGTAAAAGTAGGCAATGAAAATGAGATGAAATGGGGTTTAACGTCCTACTGTTCTTCTCCTAAACTGAGCTAATGAAGACAGGCATACGCCATACAGTGTGCTTTGAGGGAAATTTTGCACGGTCAGTGGCGCTACGGCCTACTCTTATATCGAATTCCAACTGCCAAGGAAACTTTTACGTGCACGCCAATGTGTACAAGGCACCTCAGGTTTTTTGTCCCATGCGAATGACTAGACAGCATTCATGGTCAGGCCCTCTGTCTTGCATCACTGACAAGGGGAAACCACGCCGGAAAATAGAATGAACTTTCTCGGCCAATGCAGGGATCGTACACCCGATCTCCACACTAGCGAGCCAGTGTCTAACCCACTTAGCTACCGTGATCCCCCGTAAGAGTAGGCCTTGGCCAGCTATGGCGCCATCAAAATTTCACCTGTGGCAATCTACATGGTGCATGTCTCTCTTTATTAGACAAGTTGGTGCAGAAAAGTAAGATGCTAAACACAATTTAATTTTCTTTTTTTTTTTACTTACCAATATGTTTAACATTGACATCAACACCTTGATTAATCTGTCTGGTAACCATAGCAACATCATTATATCTAATCCCCTGAAATATCACCTCACTTTCTTCTGGTATCTCGACAAAAGAACTATCAGATGATATTGGTTCTCCCGATTCCCATTCCATTTTTTGTCTAATGTTTGGTACTCTCATTTATAACCAAAAAACTGAAGGATATAGAAAGTAGGAACAAAGTATAAATTAAAAGATTGACATTGCCACATTTGTATACAGGGGCGGACAGACTGAAAAATGTTTTTCAGAACTAACATTAAAATACATTGCAATAGACTGTAGTTTAATAAGTGCTGTGAAAGTCACAAGCTATTAGAAACCCTTTAACATTTCTATGAGGCAGAAGTAAATGTAGAAGCATTGTTTAAAGGTAAATAGATGCATGTTCTTAAACATAGGGTTTCTGGTACAGAAAGAGAGAGAGAGAGAGAGACAGAGAGAGAGAGATAAGGTTTAACTAGACATACCTATGTCATTTAGGGACTAATAGAGAGAAAGAAACTAGCAATTTAACAGAGTCTCGCAACTTTGATTCATGCAACCTTTATCAAATCTAAATAAAGCAAGAGAGAGAAATGGAGTTTAACATCCACTAACAAAGATAGGTTGCCAGGCAACGAAACATATGCCCACAACAGCTAAATCGTCCGGGCAGTCAACAAGAGTTGTCGCATATACTTACTTTTTTCGATAATGAAACATATTATAATACTCTGAAATCTGATTAAGATTAACAACTCGTAAAGTAATTATCAGAAAATCATTAGAATTAGTTTGGTTTTTATAAAGTTCTGCCCCATGCCACCTTCAATAGAAGGCTTGATCTCGCCTTAACTACATACATCTTATCAAGCCCTTCACGTAATACCCTGTATATTTCGCCACTGAGTTCGATTGTCAACTTGGGAACCTATAAGATTCATCGGTCGTCGTGAATACCAAGTCTCGTGCTTTATAGCTAAAATGCCTACATGTGACAATCGAGTTGCAAAGTTCAAAGATCGATCAATGTCACGGTTGCTGTTTTCCCACGAGTTTCTCAATTTAAAAAACCCTGTTTGTTTATAGTGTGTTTGGTGCCACGAACTCTGATTGGACAATGCTTATTAGTCACTTGTAAAAATAACTAGCGCAAAGTTCCGGGAATTGCTGAGTATTCAAGCAACGGAGAGATGTTGAATAACTCGCGAACGTTGCTTCAGGATCATGGCCCCATGCTAACACTTAGTATATGAAACATTTCAAATTATGGATTTAGCTGTTCAGTTATCCAAATTCATTGAAAATCAAGACCTTAAACTCTGTGTATCAATCTGAAGTCAATTGGATGATAAGTTTGGCCACTAGAGCATCCACAAGATTTTTCGAAGTGATCAAGGGTCATAACTCTGGCAGTAATTAAAGGATATCGCTGAAAATCAATAGGCTTCTTCGTCTCGTGATCTTAGACACTTTGTATAAATTTAAAGTCCATCGGATATTAACTAGTGCCTCTAGAGCGTTCACAAGATTTTTCAAAGTGATCAAGGGTCATAACTCTGGCAGTAATTATCGGAATTCGCTGAAAATCAATAGGCTTCTTCGTCTCATGACCTTAAACACTGTGTATCAATTTAAAGTCAATCGGATATTAACTTATTAGCCTCTAGAGCGTTCACATGTGGACGACGGACCGAAGGACGGACAGACAGACGGACGGAAAGGGCAACGACAATATACGACCACATTTCCATGTGGGCGTATAAAAACTAGGTCATTTAGGGACTAAAACATGGTTCAATTTAATTTCAATTGAGCTTGCGCAGGCGACCCTACTTCTTGTTACATGCAAACAGGGAATTGAAACCACATCAGTTGACTCGATGACAGACCTAACGATACAGTGAGCACTCACTAACCATTCGGCCAGCCTCAGGCGCGGATACAGAGGGGGGCGCACCCGGCGCACGCCACCTCTATTTTTTTGCGGTGGCAAACAATTTTTAGCTCCATATATTCTCGCGGGAAAGGAGAGCAAAAACAGTTCAGGTTGGAAATCGTAATTTACAGTACTAGTATGAAATTAGTCCTTGTATGCATTTTAGTCCACTCAAAAATCACGGGCTGGTCTTCGCACTCCCAAGTGGGTGCAGCACGCGCCCCCTTTCTGAAAATCCTGGATCCGCCCCAGAACCTTCTCTTCCCCCCACATCTAAATAACCAGATTTATCTTATTGCCACCAAAATGTGCTCATAATATCAATTTGATCCAAGGGCTTCAATAAATTTATCAGTAGGCCTTACTTGGCCACGGTACATATTGTAAATGACAGGTTATAAAATAACCTACCTGTTGGCCTTAATATAATGTTGAGTAGTTAACCAAACCAACCTTGTTGAAGATAATGGCAGCATGTTGATTTCTTCAAGTAAATACTTCATAAAATTATCAAAATATTAACTTGATCTTAGCAATATCCAATGAATGTCGATTTCATCCTCACTATAATTAGTAATAGTGTCACTGCAGCACCATGTCCATATAAAGTAAATCTTCTAAATCTGCAGACTAACTACGTTCATTTATGAAATCTTAAAACAGAAATACCTTATATGGCAATCAATAGTTCCAGATAGATATAAGTTCATAGCCAAATAAAGTATGACGGGAGACTCTGATGGAAGTCATTCTAAATATAGAAATGACGCATTTTCGATTATTTATTGGTCGCTTTTGGGCATTTTTCTTTTGTAAAAACGTAGAATAAATTTTGATGACATTTATACCTCAATTAAAACGCAACAGCCGGCAAGAGATTAAATTAATGACAATAGTGCTCTTTCTTACAGTTAAACACAACTATCAAAATTTGAGATTAAACATTTATGTTTACCTCGAAATGTCAAAATATTATTAAAGGAAATCTGCGTAGGGGAGATAATGAAACCATTAAATACAGTAAGTTCCCTTGGTAAGAATTCCACTTCAATTTATTTCATTGTGTACATTATCTACATTTATTAAATATAAGATTTGATGTCATTTAACTGTAAATTTGTGTACTGCAAGCTAAATTGTTCTCGTCCTCATTTTACAAGAGTAATACACACACATTGATGAGCTAGCAATATTTGCTTGTCAGTTACAGTCACTGATGGGGATGACATCGATGTGACTTCGTGACTTCGTAGTCCCAAACACTAACTCTTTTCCTACCGCAAACTAAATTCAACATTTTTTAAGCATTTTAAAATATATAAAGGTGTTTCAAATATATCTAGGTAATGATATTTCCTATTTATTATAAATGAGTATAAAAAATGAGTAAAAGGAATTCTGTCCAAAGTAGTTGTGGCTTACTGACCCAACCTCACCTTTTACAGAGCTATTAGTCTTAGTAATACTTCTGTGAAACAGACTGTAATACACACCTTAGGGTAAAGATAGGTTGCCAGGCAACGAAACATACGCCCACAGCAGCTAAATCGTCCGGGCAGTCAACAAGGGTTGTCGCATATTTTTATTTTTTTGGTAATGAAACATTTGTAATACACTTAAATCTGAGTAACAACTCATTATGTAATTATCTGAAAATCATTAGAATTTGTTTGCTTTTTATAAAGTTTTGCCCCAAGCTAACAATTAGTATAGGAAACATTTAACATCATGGATTTAGCTGTTCAGTTATCAAAATTCATTGAAAATCAAAATACTTGTTCGTCTCAACACCTTAAACCCTGTGTATCAATCTGAAGTCAATCGGATGATAAGTTTGGCATCTACTCTGGAAGTAATTCTTTGAAATCGATGAAAATCAGTAGGCTTCTTCGTCTCAGGACCTTAAACAGTGTGTGTAAATTTAAAGTCAATCGGATATTAACTTTGGCCTCTAGAGCATCCACAGGATTTTTTGATGTGATCAAGGAACATAACTCTGGCATTAATTATCGGAAATTGATGCAAATCAATAGGCATCTTCGTCTTATGCCCTTAAACACTGTGTATGAATTTAAAGTCAATCTGATATTAACTTTGGCTTTTAGCGCGTCCACAAGATTTTTTGAAGTGATCAAGGGCCATAACTCTGGCACTAATTATCGGAAATCGCTGAAAATCAAGAGGCTTCTTCGTCTTATGACCTTAAACACTGTGTATAAATTTAAAGTCAATCGGATATTAACTTTGGCTTTTAGAGCGTCCACAAGATTTTTTGAAGTGATCAAGGGCCATAACTCTGGCACTAATTATCGGAAATTGCTGAAAATCAATAAGCTTCTTCGTCTTATGACCTTAAACACTGTGTATAAATTGAAAGTCAATCGGATATTAACTTTGGCTTTCTGGGCGTTCACAAGATTTTTGGAAGTGATCAAGGGCGATAACTCTGGCACTAATTATCGGAAATCGCTGAAAATCAATAGGCTTCTTCGTCTTATGACCTTAAACACTGTGTATAAATTTAAAGTCAATCGGATATTAACTTTGGCTTTTAGAGCGTCCACAAGATTTTTGGAAGTGATCAAGGGCGATAACTCTGGCACTAATTATCGGAAATTGCTGAAAATCAATAAGCTTCTTCGTCTTATGACCTTAAACACTGTGTATAAATTTAAAGTCAATCGGATATTAATTTTGTCTTTTAGGGCATTCACAAGATTTTTTGAAGTGATCAAGGGCCATAACTCTGGCACTAATTATCGGAAATTGCTGAAAATCAATAGGCTTCTTCGTCTTATGACCTTAAACACTGTGTATAAATTTAAAGCCAATCGGATATTAACTTTGGCCTGTAGAGCGTCCACAAGATTTTTTGAAGTGATCAAGGGCCATAACTCTGGTAGTTATTATCGGAAATCGGTGAAAAACAATAGGCTTCTTCGTCTCATGACCTTAAACACTGTGTATAAATTTAAAGTCAATCGGATATTAACTTTAGCCTATAGAGCGTCCACAAGCAATTGTGGACGCCGGACCGACGGACGGACGGACGGACGGACGGACGGACGGACGGACGGACGGACGGGGGCGACGACAATATACGACCACATTTCAATGTGGGCGTATAAAAATGGGTGGGCTCCAGTCTTCTGAAAAACATCTTTGATACTTGAAATTCAAAGAATGAGCATAAGTGCAAGACAAAATTCTCCTTCGTACTATTACAAGTAACAGAAATAAATTCCCATATATTTTCGAATTTTCGACATTAAAAAACAAAGCATAAAAATAATGACAGATATTTTTATTAATTATACAAAAAGGAAAACAATACACAGACTTTCTTTAGTAATAGGAACTAGGTGAAACAATTAAAATGCCTTTCTTTGCCTTTCCCAAAAACAAAAAATGCAACTTTTTTACAATGTATTTTGTTTGTGAAAAGACATTATTCACACAATATATATATATACAATCCTATGAAAAGACAACACAATTCACTTTCAAAAAAATCACATTTTGATTATTACTTTTGAAACATAGTCCTACTAAAATATTTATAATTGTTCCATAATATAATCATGAAAAATTTAAGAGATTAATTCATGTAAAGTTTTAATTTATTCTTCTGTCAATCTTATATTCATCTAAACATTTACTTTATCATACAAACTGGTCGACCAACCAAAATTCATTACACAAATAATAATGGCCAATCAGCCTGTATAAAGCAATATATAGAAATATGAAAACAAAGTGGACATTAAACAGCACTATAAGAAAAGATATAAATATCCTATGACCAATCAACCAATAAAAAGACATTTAACATCCTCAGTATAAATATGAAATTTTACAATATGATGACTCAAGACAAAATTTATGACAACTGTTTAATTATATGTCAATTCTCTTTTTTACAGTTGTCAATCCACTAATCTACAGTTAAAGAGTTTAATTCCAATCTACTATTAAATTTCATAATCTGTTCTGGGCAGTAAAAAAAAAACATGTTCAATAACCATGAGTGAGCTAGTGTCCATTATGTAACAATTATGTAACAAGCATGTCCCCTACCGGCCCCGAAATTTTTTTTTACAATGCATGTGAATATATATAATGCAAATATATATAGATGGAATAAATCCTGTAAAACTGGATTTTCACAGAATTGGTCTGTAACATTGGTTTGCATATATAAGTGTACTAAATTTTAATTAAATGCCTTAAAAATGAAGGAAATCCTTGGAAACACAAATTTTATCTGTAGTCTACCATTATTTCAAAGTCCTTTTAAAAAAACTTCATGGAAAGAAAATGGACGGGCAGAGGAAAAAAACCCTTCCGGTTTCACCGGCAGGGGACTAATAATTATTTCTACACAAAATATTACATGATTTCCTCATGAAATATTACACTATACAAACATGAAATAATCCACAGTGATTATAAAAAAATAACCTGAGACTTATTCCCGTCTGTAACCCAATTAGAAATTGTGTCAATAATACCTGATTGTAAATGTCTCTTATTAGTGTTTTCGTCAAGGCTTCAAATTAACACTTGCAAGTCTTTACAAGAAATTAATATCAAGACTATAAATGTTTATCATTGTAGAAAATGAACTCTTCGGCTTGACAAAAGGACAAACAAATAATAGAATAAAAGTTATTGTGTGCCCCAATGTTGATCGAACACGAAGAAAAAATGAAGAGATCAACATGGGTGCATAGCTGCGTAGTTAGCCAATCAGAGCAAATATAATTTGACAATCGGAAACAACGGTTAATCTTTCTATCTAGTCCTCCTCTTCAGATTCTGAAAAAATAAAATAATCCAAATTAGGCCATATAAAAAAAAAATGGTTCACAGATCATGTCCAAAAAACTTAATACATAACATAATCATCACCAAGAGAAAGTGCTACGAAAGCATGGGTGACAATTTCCTGATAAGAATGTGTCTGTCAGGGATGTAGCCACGCTGGGCGGCGCCGGGCGCTTGCGCCCGGCACTATTTCTTGCCGCCCAGCACAAAGAAAAAATCGAGGAAACCCGCCCAGTCGTATTTAATAAACTCATTCATGATTCATCCTTCTTTCACTCTGCTGACTGTAGGTACACAAACTCATCCCTCGAAATTTACCACGGCAAACGGCAAAGCCATAGTCATAGAGTAAAAGCCGACGCAAACCATGTCTGCCACGGCATAATTTAATTTTGTGTGCCGTAGTAAACCCTTCCATCCTAATTTAGTTTAAAAAAGGAGTATTCATCAATTTATAATTCTGATTCTATACGGTCTTTGAATAATTGTATATTTGCCGTAAATAGGCCACCCAGACCAATTTACAGCATTTCAATGTTGAAGTGTTGGATGTCGTAAATGGTGTCGTACGTTCGGTTTTACGACCAATTTTTAATGTACTCATTCTTGCGTTAATTCTACCGAATCTAAATTAAATCCGAGAGACAGTTGGGCTACAGTTCATTTTATTTACACTTGCCACAAAATAAATCAATTAGGCGGCAAGGCGAGTGTACTGTTTTACTTATCATTAGTCACTACATCATGTAATTAACATAAGTACGACTACCACATACAGAGGCTTTTGACTTAGAATCTTTGAATTTGATTGAAACTGATCTTTTTTTAGTAAATTAATTTGAAATGGTATATGTAATACCAATTACCATTTACATAAGTTTTTAGCTCCCTGCAACTAGAGTCTCTGTATCATTGAATCATTGATGAAATTAAGTTAATTTGGTAAAAATTTGATGAATATGTAAATATAAAAGTTAAGTAAATTTGATTTGTACTGAAGCAAATACAACAAAAAGGCAGCAGATGCTCTGGAAATACACCAGGAAGGATTGAATTTTCATAAAAGACCACGCCCCCCTCCAAAAAAAAATTTTTCCTCGCTTCTCTCGGAATTTTTTTTTTCCACCACTCAGCAAATCCTGGCTACATCCCTGGTCTGTATATGTGATTTTTCAGTCTTAGTTACGAATGTCAACATATTCATGGTTGCATACTTAATAACTCTGTCTTGATAATACAGGGAATATGAACCTGACTTTGCCAATAAAAATGTCATTTTTAGAAACAAAATTTTATGCAGCATTAATGCAGTTATTTGGCAATACCTAAATATTTTTTTTTACATGGCCTTATGCATTGGCAGTCTTATTTCCTGTTCAACAATCTCATATTAAATATGCTACTGTTTTATGCATAGTTCACACATGCTGCTATTTGGATATAGGCATTCCATTCAAATGCAGTATTTTACACTTTTGACTTAAAACAATCATTTACCTTCCTCAGCATTCTCCAGCCATTCAATGAATTTTTTCATTTGATCCAAAAACACACTCTTTCCTTTATTAGAATGATTGGATTTATACCAACGTACAATGGTTTCTTCACTTAAAACATCAGCTGAAAAGAAATGTATGAAATAGGTTTATCGTTATGTATAATTTTCAACATTGGCCTATGGATTACCAGGAATCTGAATTCTATAAATTCCAGGCATTTGCAGCATAATATATGGTTTGTCTTGTGTTGGACCTAATGGTAGTGCATAACAGAACAGTAAACAGAAATAACTTCTTGTATAGTTTGGGTATATTTTTCATCAAACGACAAGCAGATTCTTGGTTATTTTGATGATTGTTAAATGAAATGTTTGAGATATCTCCATAGTTGAAATAAAACTGATAAAAATATTTACTTTTATAGAGGAGAACAATTATCTTCTGGAAAACTTTCATAAAGTGAATATTTTCATAACAGTATTCCTGAATTCTCAATATGAGGAGTTGTTCCGATTTGTCGCTTTGTGTCATCGTCTTCAACAGAAGAACGTAATTACGTAAATGTTTCAATGCCTGTTCTGCAACCAAATCTTCCTTTTTATTCCATTCAATTCCTGCCATCAATGTATTCCAAATCTACAATCCCAGAAGGAAATAAAATGTTAAAATACAGAATGTCTCTTTAGGACTAATAAAGACATAACAAGATCAAATATTATGTAACAAATTAAATCAAAATGTTTCAAATAAGGCCACACCAATTTGATTTTCTGTTCTTCATGGTCTTGATAAATAAATAAACTTGAATGATGTTCTGTCTAAAACTTCAAAACTTAGCAACAAAACAAGTACTTTTGGTATTCAGATAAGTCATTTACATGTACCTCAATGAAACAAGAACATCTTTACAGGTTTTCCCAAAGAACAGAAAACCAAATTAGTGGGACATTAATGTGGAAAATGACAAACACCCAGTTTACCAATTTTAGACAAACAACTGATAAAAAGAATAGAATACTTACAAGAATAATGATATCACTGTCTGAAAAATCATTCTTTTCCATTTCTTCTTTTACATACAAAACCATCTGAAATTGACCAAATATCATAACAGGTAAATACAAAGTCTTAATTATCTATTTTCTGAAATTGTTAACTTGTGAGAGGGTTCTACTCCATTCAATATCTAAGCCATCCAATGGCCTTCAGCGTTGATTATACATTGTTAAGTGAATACAGATCTAAATAATAATGCATATACATGTAACATTCAAAGCCAAAAAATAGGCACATTTAGTTGATACATAATGCCTCTTGAATATAAACAAAATATCAATTAGATGATAACTTTAACAACAGCTACATAAGAGTCCATTAGAAAATTCAAAACGATTAAGTTATTCAACATGACCATAACAACTATGCATAAATTTTCAAAGTCGATCTGATGACAACTTTAGCCTCTAGAGCTTTAAAGAAATATTTTTTCAAAAGGATCAAGGACCATAGATCTGACAGCAATCATCAGGAATCAAAAGGCTTCTTCGTCTGTATAAATTTCAAATCAATTGGATAATATCTTGAGTCTATTAGAGTGTCCATAAGTAGGTATATATATATGAGTGTCCGTGAAGGGACAGCTCTTCGCTGTCGAACCGTAGTCACCCTTCAAGGGAGAACCATCAGGCAAGTTCAGAAACATGAACATAAACACTATATGCATAAATTTCAAATCAATGGGATAATGCCTTAATCCCATAAGAGTATCAACAAGCTATTGTGCACAGACAGACTGTGGTGACACAATATATGAGATTTCAATGAGGACATATAAATTCAGTTTGTAAATTTACCTCTGCTGCAGATTCTTCATCTTTAAACATGTTAGCCAGCTCTTTTCTAACTTCTTGTTTTACTTCGGTAGTTGCTGACCGATTCTACAAAATAACAGATTTACATGCAGTCAGACAAAACAAATTTTGTCCGAACAATGGCGCTATGGCTCACTCATATATTGAATTCCAACTGCTATGGGTACTTGTTTGTGTGTGCATGCTAAAGAGTGAAATTCTGACCAAACAGTGAAATAAGGATGCTTAAAATAGGGTTGTTCACAAAACGACTTGACTTGCTTCTATTGAGTATTTTGAGAGGCTCTAAGTCACGCAGATGTAGACGGCAAAAACACGAAATTTTGGAATGTCTGCCTATTTTTACGCAACTCGAAATTGATCCACTGCGACATCTGCACATGGGGCCTCAGTTTTTCATCTCAATCTAACGACTGTAACGTCAGATAATTATGATGAACCTTCTCAGCCAATGTAGGGTTTGAATACAAGGCCTCAAGATTAGTACGCCAGCGTGTTACTGAGCTACCGTGGCTCCTGCAGTCAAAGAACACTGTATGATATAAGAGAGATAGTATATGTGTTGCTTCAAGTAGGTCCCCTAACACATAAAATACTAACCTGTAACTCAGCTATAGCACCAAGTCCTGCTTCTTTGAAATAAGCTGTAAACTTTTCTTGACTTCTCTTGTTAACAGGGAAGAGCTCCTAAAAATTAAAGATTAAATGATGAGTATGTTATATCACGCCTTTAAAACAGGAGAGCTGAATAAATCGGAATTCCTCATATACTGTTCATTTTAATTGAAAATATAACTTGCCAGCTGTTTGGTTCAACTTTTCAGAAGCTGCACTTCAGATTCTTTATATCTATTGAAAAGCTTAATATTGATTTTGTTAGAACTTTTTTATCGAACCAAGTCACTAGTAAAAAGATTCAGTCAAAAACCCTTTTTCATCTTTCCAACTTGTTTTCTAGTACATATATACTATTCAAAAAAAGTAGGGGATATTTGATTTTGGGGGCATAATACTAAAATATGCAAATGACTACAAAAAAAGTCACTATAGAACCTAACAGAAGAAACATTTCCAGTTACATATGACGCCCAAACGCACCAATAGCTATCACATGGAATGCAGGTGATGCTTGGGATCATCATGGGGGTCCAACCCAAGATTTGCACGACTCTGACTTTGAATGTTACAGTCATTGTGGCATTGAATTCCAGGGTGGAAACATCAGTTTAATTGTTTTAGTGACCAGAAAACAAATTTTGACATGCGTCGGCTTACCCAAAATGAAAGGTTACGTGCCCTTGGCATGCTACAGATCAGCACAACACAGGCGGTTGTGGCGCGGACGATGAATGTTCCTCAGTCTGTCATAAGCAGGCTATGGTCCAGATACCGTGATACACAATCTGTACAGGACAGACCACGCTCAGGTCGACCAAGGGCGACAACTCAAGCCCAGGATCGATTTATCCGTACCTTGGCCTTGAGAAATTGTGTCATCACAGCAAATCAGATCAGCGCTCGTCTTCAAACAGACACTGGTGTGAGAGTGAGTGGCCAGACGATTCGGAATCGACTGCATAGGGGTCACCTTCGCGCCCGACGTCCTCGCGTGATCCCTTGTTTGAGAGATCATCACATTCAGGCAAGACGTCGTTGGTGTAGGGATTGTCAACACTGGGATAATCGACGCTGGAGCAATGTGATGTTTTCAGATGAGTCAAGGTTCACTGTTGATTTTTTGGACAGACGTAGGAGGGTGTGGCGTCGTCGAAACGAGCGCTTCCAAGACGTTAATGTCATCAGACATGATCGATTTGAGGGTGGTTCTGTTATGGTGTGGGGAGGCATCACTGTTGCTGGAAGAACGGCTTTACATGTTGTTGCAGGGCGTGTTACAGGCCAGTACTACCGGGACAACATCTTGGCAGTCCATGTTGTGCCGTTCGCACGACGTCATGGCCGCCGTTTCATCTTCCAGGATGACAACGCAAGATGTCACAGGGCCAGGATCGTTACAGGTTACCTCCAACAACAGAACATCACCACATTACCTTGGCCAGCACTGAGTCCCGACCTCTCCCCCATCGAGCATGTCTGGGACATGCTTGGACAGAGGTTACGTCAACGTCAACAACGTCCTGCCAATGTCTGCGTTGCAACAGGAATGGGACAATCTGGACCAAAATGACCATAGACGTCTCATTAGGAGTATGCCACGTCGGATCAATGCTTGTTTGGCAAACAGAGGAGGATTTACCCGTTACTGACTTTGTTGAGATGCTGTGGTAACTTTGCTGTTTGACCCCGGGTATCATTTTACCCTTATAATGGTCAGTCTGTGCCTTACTTAGTCTAACGATCATTTGGAATAAATCGATGTATGTGAACTTCATTTCATTTTGTCATTTGTTTCTTCGTCAGTTTCATTAGGTGACTTTAATAACACTTAAAAATCAAATATCCCCTACTTTTTTTGAATAGTATATATGTTGATACATAGACAGGGATTTGTCAAGCAATCTCGACAATATACTTCCATATTGAATATGGGTGTACAAAAATATAAGTAAACTTCTATATTTACCATTAGTCTAGCTTCTATTTGACATTTCTTTAAGCTACTGGTAAGATGAGATATATCCTTCTCATTCAACCAGGTTTTAAACATCAAGGAGGTAAACTCCAGGGACAAACCTGCAATATATCGAACATAAATTAACAATCAATCTAATGTTTTTCCATACATATTTATAACCATATTGCTGGAAAAGTTTCAACATGTATGAATGCCAGACAACAAAATATTATGTAGATCGGTTTATTCATTATGTGACTAAATCTCTTGGTCAGTACAAATTTATACAGAAATATCAAATTAAATGAAATCAAGTTGTGTGCTTTAGACCATAAGGTCTGTCATTTAGTCAAGGGACTGTAGGTTTGTATGTCCAACCTCATGGGTTCTTCTGGTCCTCAGGTTTTCCCCAACTGCTAAGGACCACCTACATGCAAGTGAAGGGAATTATTGAAATAAAATTGAATCTTGTATTAGTCACAAAATGACTGTGTCGAGTAGTATTAAAAAGACCCCATTTCTCTCTTTTTCTGTATGAAAATTGCTACTCAGTTTTTAAAACTTGTGCCTGATCCTTTTGATATTTCTCAAGACAATCTATTTAAACAAAGCTGATGATATGTAACTTTAACAATACCTTCTTTAGCCAAGTGTTCTTCAAATAATCCGTCCAAGATCTTGGCTGAACAGAGAGAGTTGGCCAGGATGAGACCTGTAATGATGGCAAGTTTTCGTCTTTCATCTTCTTTAAAACTCTTTAAAAACACTAAAAGCTGAAAAATACAAAACAAAGTGAGAAACTGTATTTGGCCATTTTGGTATAACATACATTAACAATAAGGCTGAAAGTCTTCACAACACGTGTTTCTCTTCTTTTACATGCATGTAAACGTGTATACAAGTGGACCTTTTTCTGGCAAAAGCCCCCAATGATTGAGATTCAAGTCTGAAACATGACCTAGTCAGCTTAATTAAGATGTTTCAATGGCCGATTATTTTCCTTTCAAGATGAGCAAATTCTGTTATAGATAATATTATCAAGCTATTGACATGTGATTTAAATCAGACCAGTAAAATCTTAGATAATTGACAGTATTTTCTATGCTTTAAAATGAAGTATTTACCTTTCTTAGATCTTCTTCAAAAGCTCGCTCAAGGAATTTATATCTTCGTAGTAATTTATATAAAACCTAGATAATAAAATATAAATGAATAGGGGCAATCACACTTGAAAAGATGAAATAAATTTCTGGGATCAATGTTAGGACTGTCTGGTTTGAGAGCCAGTGTATTCCTGAAAGACTGTGGCTCCCAATGATGGAGGGACCATCAGGAATAACAGCAAAATACAAATGGCACACAATTATCACTGTAAAACAAAAATGGAGCAGCTTGCTACTTCTATGTGCTCATAAAAATTGTGACCCGCAGGGCGTCCACAAACAAATTGTGGACGGACAGACATATGGAGGCATAATACGTCCAAATGAAAATGTGGGAGTATAAAAACATACTTTACATTCACATTTCCAATAAACGAAAGTTCTACTTACTTCATAAAAGTCTTTTAATTTGTCCACACTTTCTTCAGTTTTAAAGACACAGACAACAGTTTGAAAAGGTTTGTCTGGTTCTGCTTCTTCGATAAGTGATCCTCCAGGAGCTTCAAAAGCAGAAAAATAAAATGCAATTTTGCGTAACTGAAAGAAAGACTCTTCCTGCTGGACAGGTCTATTTACTGTCAACACAGCCACGAGGTTGAGAAGGCGACCCTATCTTCATGCCACATACGCTCACACCATGTATCGAAACTGCAGTCGCAAGCCAGAGGTGACCGGCCAGCTACAGGTCGAAGCGTGGCACTCTAGACCACTAGGCCATCCCAAACCCCCTGGGGGACAAAAAGAATGTGAGAGTATAGATTAGTTTCAAAGAACTAGCTTACTGTATTATAGACCACAAATCTAAGTCTTAGTTTTCTCTACATTAAATCTTAATGCTTTCTAATCTATGGAGCAGAGCAATAATTTTTTGCAACAAATCACACTAAGCATTACCAAGAAAAATATAAAGAGGTCCATGTCTAAACACAGTTAAACTAATCTGAATAATATTATCCTAGCAACATCCCAGTCATATTTTGCTATAGACAATGAAAGCTTTCACAAACTAATTTACTACAACTCACCTAAATGTCCACCTGCAAATAGGACATTAAACAGGACATCCGCATAACGCCGATAATTCAAACGGCCTCCAGCAGAGTCCAAAAATTTGGCAACCTATGAAATGAAAAAAATAAGCTTTTATAGGCTGCACTTAATTTCTTCTAAATGGCTTTATTAAAATATTCTTATATGAGCAATCAATTTATCTAGGACTTTTGACAATAAACTTTGTGCTGTGCATTGATAAGAATAGTGATATATATTAAGACATATTCTGTGTCCTCTTAAGTAATATTTATTTCTGCATTGTTTACTTTATTACCTGTTCTAAATCCGAGCCAGTTTCGTTGAGTCCTTGGATAATCGCGTCTCGGAAAACAATAGGATCGTATTTTTCTTTTTCATCTGAAAAATAAAATAACAGAACATATTGGAATGTAAGTTAAATGTAACTGAAATACATGATATAACAATGACAATGCTCAGATTTGGTTTGGGATAAAGTCAACAATTTCATATTTTTTTTAAATTTCAAATAGTTTCTGAGGGTCTAGAGATATATACATGTACCTGTAGCCTAATCAAATATATATATACATCAGTGACCGCCCTAGACATTCGCCAATTAGCCAATGACGACAAATATTTTTATTGGCGAAAAAAGTGATGATTCTGGCGAAAATTTTGGCGAATGAATTATTTTGTAAATCTGTTAATATTAAAGTTGAAATCGTTTCGTTAAACGCTTCTTTCGATCATTCAATGGAATGTCTATTTTTAGTACATTAATTACTCTAGGCTCAATCGTACAAGTCGCAAATCAGTCAATGTCACGCATTAAAACGACTGATGAAAGATCGAGTCTAGAGACTATACAACACAGTTACGCCCCTTTTGTGTGGCACTGCACTGTTTACATATGCTCGCCGCTTGCCGAGTGTACATTCGCTTCACTACAAGTAGCGATGTTCCGATATGACACCTATCGGTTTTACCGATATCAGATATTGACAGCGAAGTATATCGGCCGATACAAATAAATTACCGATAGTGGTGGATATAAAACCATTACACATTAAAATGTCTCGAATGGCATGATGATCTATGTAGATATTTGTCTTTATTTTAGTCGGGAAACGCATACTTTTACTATTTTACGGCTGGAATCAACATAAACCCCGTGTTGTTGAAGTAATAATTGGGCCGCGCTTCTTACGCAATCGTCAAAAATATACACCATCCATTATGAATTAAATTATTTGCCGTATCATTAATGGTCGAGATTATCATATTTTAAAGATACATTATGGGAGATTTTGACAAGGAGTTAGCCATTCTTGCTATAAAAGTTCAAAAATAGATGTTGAAACAAGAATATATTGAAAATTCAGTCAAATAACTTTATCCTGAACAAAGTTGTTACCACTATAGTTTTTTACTAGAAATGGTAGTTAAAATTCATCGACACCCTTTTCCCACTGTGGCCGATTGTTGATTGACAGGCGTTAACTCCACCTACACTACATAGTCTCGATCATCAAGTAATGTTTAAACGGTATCTAGTGAAGCTTGTGTATAGCCTCGGTCATCACTATCTTTTATGAATAATTTCCGGAAGTATGATGACGTCAACGTCACGGAGAAACCCCACCCACGACGCCATAGTGATTAAATCAGTCGACGAAATCCTGTTTTAATCCAAGCCCAATCCAAGCCATCCGTGGGTCTACAGTGTTCATTTTGGGCTTGCTCTTTAAATAAAGATCTAATTTATAATTTCTATGACATCTGAGGCTCAAAGGAAGATCGACAAAAGTCAGTTTTTGCTCTTCCATAATGTATGTTTAAGTGTTAATTACTATATAATTCCTTACAGTAATCGGCACGGCATCTGTATATATATATCTATACGTATCTAAGCGATACCTTCATGACCTGTTTGTCAACAGTGGCTATCACGTGACATTCTCCCGCCATTTCTAGAACTATTGTTAAAAATAAAACATCTAATGGGAACCTATTTGTTGATAATATTATTAATTAATAAAGTATGATCTTTATTATGAGTTTTTATTTGTCGATACAATAACCAAGCATAACAATATAAATCACTAAATTATTTCTAAATTTATATCGGCATCTAAAAGCCGGAATGTATTAGACAGTGATTACGTGACATCAAAGGAATATCCCCCCTTTCATCCTTTATTCCACCACGCGCAAACCACGTGATATTTCCCACCTTTTCCAAAACTTCTACTCATATATTGACAGACAATATAGTGAACTAGATAAAACGAAGTAAAAAAAAAAAATAAGTAGCAATTTAGATAAAGGATACCCATAAGGATTTTGTACTGTTTATTATTTCCTTTCTACGGCTGCTATGAGTCTTGTATTAACGGTACGTTTAAAAAGCAACAAGCACATAGTTTCATTTTTAATTAACAAACATATGAATAAAAATGATATAAAATATTTGGCTAAAACTTTCTGAATTGGCTAATAAAATTTTGATTTGGCTAAAAATTTGGCTAAAGTTTTTAAGGGTCTAGGGCGGTCACTGATACATACATGTATATGTGTGGTACAAAAGTAAAATAAATAAAGTTATACCTACATGTAGTTGGGACTAATTTCTTTAAGACTTTAAATAGTAAATGAAATAAAAACTAAGAAATATGACTCGATGTTTCTCTGTGCATCAAATTCTGATGTGCGAGTTTATGCCTTATCTTGTATCTTGTGGTATGCTTGAAATCAGTTTGAAAAATATTAATTAAGTTTCAATTTTTTCTCAACTTTGAATTTGACAAATATTACACATGGAATTGGTCATTGTTACCAAGTAGCCCAACCCACCAAATTATATTGCACTCACCCCTCTTCCTGGTCTTCAGTCGCTGGCCAGATAGCGATGGTTTTTCTGCCTTTTGACTCATACAAATTTCTGGAAAGAGATAAATATAATTTAAAGGAATATGAACATTGAATGATTGATACAAAAACATATTCTGTTATAAATAGAAAGTATATTCCAAAAGCAAGCAGATATCTGGAAGGGAGTAGCCTGGCAGATCAGGGCTAAAATTTGACAATCTGTATTCCATTTTTTGCGGCAAAGCCTCTGAAGTCATATCGGTACAACACTACATTCTGAAATTATCAAATGCTTCTTTTAGAAATTGTTGAAAATTGAAATATTCTTCAATATACATTGTTGATACCATTCAGTTAATTGAATTGGCTCTTGGACTTTGTTCACATTTTCATCCATTATTCATAAATTGCCTTATGACATCCTTTCCTCAACAAGTTTGCAATAGAAGGCAGTACATGTACATCAATAAATTAGTGTTGTGTAAGATTACAAAGAAAGATCTTTTCGGAAAAAAATAAAAAGGCAGTATCAAATAGGATAATTAACGCTAATTAACCGACACTCTTGACGTTATTGCAGAATGTTGGGAGAAATCTTATGGTTCTCTGATTGATGAGGAAAAGATGTTTGGTGGAGTCTGAAAAGTCGTCAGACCGAGTCCAAATATCGCGAGATTAAAACGTGGTACTTCAGTTTAGGGGAAGGGGGGTCGCATTTGATATTGTTACGATAAGTCGTTAAAATAGTCCTCCGGCTATTGTTACAGCGATGCTTTCAGGACACTCCATCGGCAAAGTTAAGAATGATTTCCAAAATGGCTGCCAATCTCCCCAACACCAGCTTTGAAAAAGGAGTCAGTATTTTCAAAGTTTTCAGAACTTAAGGCAGCAATTGAGAGATGGGAAGCAAGTACACATGAAACTCTCAATCTACACCTAACCCTAACCGATGGACGGCTCTTAAAGGAAAGCATCGTCATAATAGCTCGAGGACTGTATTATTAGGGGGTTCAGTTCAAAGTTTCCATTGACAGAAAAAATCTTTTAAAAAATATTTTGTGAAAATATCGATAAAATGATATCCAATTTTTTTTATTTCATCATAATATTCTAATTAGGTCAAGAGTTCTGGATTTAAAATCCGAGATCGATGTCAATAATGTAATCAAAATGCTCTCTACCAATCAAGGCGTGGCATGGCATCAAAACAAGTGCTTTTCAGTCATATCTGAGTGAGGTCATAATGGATATTTTCCCTTAAGAATCGCTAGTACCAATTTTAAAACTGAAATCCGCACGTTATTGGCAGCTAAGATTTATTAAAATTGTAATAATTTGAATGATATTATGTCAAATATTTATAATCTGGATGATACTACAAAATATATAGGCTATATTTAGTCGAAATTTAGCAAATTTCAGTCATCAAAACAGATAAACCCTGTTTTCCTCGGCTGTAATTGTCGGATCACATGGTACATGTATCAAAGACTATAATTATAATAATCACAAAAATGTTATCTATCGTTTGATTGGTTCTACATTAAAATCGACCGGAAACTAAGCTGCGGAAAACCAATGATGTGAGCTGTTGCAATGAAAAATTCTCGGGCGTGTGACGTCGGAGCGGTATTTTCCCGCGAGCGTCTTGTGTAAACAAACGGTAATTTCGCTTACATTTCGATTACTTTTGAGCCTGAATCTTTCCAGATATTGAGATTGATATTAAACTATTACAATACAATTGCTAGTAATACATTTATAAAAAAAGTAATTCAGAATCATAGATTGAAGTGGGCTATATTTCAGCCTCTGGCTGTCCGATTTCACATGACCTGAAACCCCTAGTTTTATGTAACATCGTGCTGGCTATTCAGTATTTGTTCAGCTTGTCGAATCTGAAATCTGCCCCCGGGTCAATTTTACTGGGTAACTTTTTACTGCTTAATGTTCGCTGAACAACTTTAATATGTACAAGTGATTACCGTACAAGTCAGGAACAATTATTTACAGGTATTTAATTTTGTTTCCTTGTTGCTTGTACCGTCAACGGTTGGTTTGGATGGTTATAGACTAAGTTATGGCCTAAATAAATAAATCTGTACTTGAAATAAATACACATCAAATTATCAAATCAGTAAAAAATAATATCAAAAGATACTGAGAATCGAAAATAAAATTACAGAGTTTTAATTAGGTCTAGCCTGGTACTTCTGATTATTTTCACAAGGAACCAAACTCAAATCAGTAAAACAGTATCTAAAGATACAGAGAATTGATAATTGCAGAGTCTAGACTAGTACTTCAGATTAATTTCAGAAGGAATCAAACTTAAACGCGTCCTATAACATTGTTTGTGATCATTTCCATCATGGCTTCCCTGTTGTATTTTTGTGATTCACGTTTACTACGTCTTTCACTGGGCACGTGCTCTTCAACGACGTGGATTTTATTGCTTGGTCCCATATATTTCGATAGTTAGATAGTTTAAGCGTTCGTTAACATAAATATTTCCCTTTATTGCCAAACATACCGTGTTTTTACGTTAGTTTTGCTCGCACAACGTTCCTTGAAAAATACGATACTTCTTTCTTCAACAGGAACTTGATGACTGAATTCTCGTTCAATCTCGCAAGAGTTCGCTTTTAAGGACGAGACTTCCAATATGGCGCTGTCCTTAGCGAAGTTAACGAGGACTAATAATAAAGTTTTAGTTCAGGTATAAATGGTCTTGAAAATTTAATCGAAAGCTTCTGCAATGGAAATAATTTGAAAAAATAATAATTTTTAGTTTTGCGTTTGTCTGTCTATGACCGAGAATAAGCCCTTCGCGTTGTTTTGCTAGTGATTAAGGACAAGATCAAGTGTGTGGAGGACCGGCGATGAGTGGAT
Organism: Patella ulyssiponensis; assembly: GCA_963678685.1. Taxonomy (NCBI): domain Eukaryota; kingdom Metazoa; phylum Mollusca; class Gastropoda; family Patellidae; genus Patella; species Patella ulyssiponensis. The sequence continues at coordinate 22,029,220 of OY783230.1, read as the reverse complement.
GACGGACTGGGATAGAAACAGCGCCTACTACCCTAGTACTAACTCATGATCATCGTTCGGATTGGGTGAAAAACCGAAATATCCCCGGGATTCTGCTACATAGTTTCCCACTTTGAGTGTGGACGGAGGGTGTGGAGAAGGACGAGTGTCTAGTCGTTCAGATGAGACAAAAAACTGAGATCCTGTGTACAACAATTGCCATGCATGCACGTAAAATGTAAAAGATCCCTTGGCAGTTGGAATTCGATACAAAAGAGTAGACCGTAGCGCCGCTGCCCGGGCAAAATCACTGATAAGGATGACATCGATGCGACTTAATGAGCCAAAATTATTAACATTTTTCCTCTGACAAATTAAATTCTAATATGAATAAAGATGTTTGAAGTATTAGTAGGTAAAAATTATTTCCTATCTAGTGTAAATGTACTAAATGGATTAAAATGAGTATAAGGCAGCATTCTGCTGCATTCAGTTACGTCTTATGTAAACAATGCATGCGCCATTGAACCAATGATTGACGTCGCGTGGTGTGACGTCACACGTTGATTGCAATAATCTTTTACAGAGATATAGACTTTCATAATCCTCTGTGAAACAGATTTGACTTTGGTGCTGCGACTTTTCAAACTTGACACGTCATTATTACAACATTTCAGACTTGATTGACATACATGTAGTTAGTACATGTAACTAACATGTAATATGAAAATCACTCTTTACACCACCTTGGTTCTAAGGCTATTTTGGAATCCTTAACTACCTATTTTTCACTGTGATTCTTCTTTGTTTGCCGAAAAAAAGGTATCATTTCTGATACAAATGTATAATAATTCAACACAATTTTCAAGTAGAATTTTGTGATTCAATAGCGCAAATGCTTATGAATTAGTCTACCATTAAGAAATGTGCGCTTGTGCAGACCTGTGGTCTTTATTTCAATTAACAGACTGAACTGTCAATATTATCACCGCTTAAGTTTTTATATGCCCTCATTGAAATGTGGTAATATATTGAAACAGGACCTAAAGGTAGAGAGCCAACGTTTTACTCACTGAGCCACCACAACTCTATGAAAGAGCTTATTATAAACCTATGGGCATGATGTTACTTTGCTAGTCACCTACAGTCAATTAACATGTACATGTATCTTTTTTTTTTCACAGGGCTTTGATGCAATTAATTTAGTAAGAAAAGGCGCTCCAGCCATATTTCAGCAACAGATAGCAAGGTTTCCATCGTCAAAGCATTATGATCCCAAATTTAGAGAATTGAGGAGAAAGAAATTTTTGAAGGTACCAATATGTATGTCTGTTCATTACATGTTACTTTTGAAAATATGATTCATTAAAAGATACTGGTACTGTGAAGTAAAGGTAGTTTGAGAAGCTTGTGAACATTACACAGGAGTTCATGATGGAAAAATTTTGAAGCTTGGTTCAGTTTTTTTTTTGGTCTTATTATTTGTTTTCAATTTGAATTGGGATTTATAGACCCTGTACTCATGATTAGAAGGAAGCTAGTCATTTTTTATAATCCTTAAAAATGATTATTTTAATTATTAGGTCAATCTACCAGACTATCAGAAACTTAGAACAGAGAGAGATTTACCTGCTGATGAGGCCCGTATGAACATGAAAAAAGAGGGGAGATTACCACCAAGAACTTTTCAGGAGAGACCTATTAATATTTCCTGTACTAGTAAGTTTTTGCAAGTGTCAAACATATCAAAGCTTAGAGTATGTATAATTAACCAGGGTTCTAAACTATTAGATCTTAGTACCGGTAGATTAAATTGTAGCCCAAGTTGGATATTGTGTAGATTCGACTAGTCAATAAGGGCATTGAATGATATGTGTATGAAGGTCCTCTAAATTGAAGCTGTATCAAATGAACAATTAAAGTCCTCTAACCAAATTCTTAACAGGGGTTTTGATCTCCTACGTAAACTTAATTTTACAGGTGAAAAAATAGACATATTATTTTATTGATCTAATAGTAGCCTGGCTGACATAAAGCGTATGAAGGCTATTGACAAGACATGTATGCTGCATTTGATTAGTGGTCTAGGTCAGACAATGTTTGCAGTTGTCCTTTGCTTTGTATAGTTCTCAGCATGTTTTTGCAAGTATTCTTCTGGTTGGTTATATTGTCGTCATAAGTGGTGGTTTATTATATGTACTATGTCATGTCTGTAAAAACTTATGATGCTCGGTTTGAGTCTATAGTACTAAATGCAGAACAAAGCTTGTAATATTTAAGTTTTATCTGCATTATATACACAGTCTCTGTGTACATGTATTATAGTATATTTTATCCTTTTTTTTAGCCTCAATATTTGAGCCGTTTGTTCCACCAGAAGGTGATGGAAAATCGTCTATGTTATCTACTGAGGTAAAAACAAATTAATTGGATGTTATAATAATACAACCATGATACATTGTTTCATCATTTCTGTTATTGAAAGCCACAGTGTCTCAGTGAGTAAGACATTTGCTCCCTAACCCGGCGGTTCTGTTTTCTATCCTGTGATTTTCTGGCATGTTTCGCCCTTGTCAGTGGTGGAGGACGGGTGGCCTTGCAAAGGAGAACTTAAAATTTTTCAGATGGCATGCACTTAAAGGAACCCGCGACAGTTGAAATTTGATATAAGAGTAGGTTGTTGTGCTGCTGTCCAAACAAAATTTTTCCTCATAGCAGACTGTATGACGCATGCTGTCTTCATTAACCAAGTTGGTGTAGAGCAGCAGGATGTCAAATTTTATTTTCATTTTCATTATATAAAATAGATGAGAGAAGCATGCCAACTTTAAAGGAGCTATAACTACACAGAATCAAGTTAAATTTTCCGTAAGGAGAACAACTCATCTAGAATATTTGCACTGATCTCTGTATTCCAGTTTACATGTACCAGGATATTTTTTGAAAAAAATACCATTTTATTTCTTTGTCCACAAACATGCTACATATAGATCACCACCTGAAGAAAATATTTTTATGGTTAAAAATAGGACAATGCTTATTGGGTCATTGATGCATTGCAGCTTTAAGAACGAAAGTATTATTTGATTTTATTTGTAAATGCAATGTTTTCTATTTTAGGGTGCTAAAGATCGTTTAACAACACTGCAGATGAAGGGAAAGTCCAGACTTGAGCTGAGAAAGATAAGAAAATATGAGGAGGGTTTTGATATCAAGGAATTTGCCCATACTGCCCAAGATATTTTATTGCAGGCCCAGAATTTACTGCAAAAGTAAGTAGAAGATACAAGGTCACAAAGTATTTCAACGCTTTACTATAGTACTTTTTGAAGAAAAATGTTTGACAGCAATTTCTGAAATGAAAGTGTTTGATTGTTTTAATAAAATTTTATTTAAATCTCGATTCGCCAATTGCATTTGATACCCATTTCTATTCCAAAATAATTTAAGTGAAATTTTCAATATTTTCTTTTTTTATCATCTATTTTTGAATTATTATAGCAAGAATGGCCAACTCTTTATTAAACTCCTTACTAATATATCTTTGAATGGTTTCTTTTAGTGTTGAAGAAAATAAAGATCAACTGCATGATTTAGTCACAGAGAAAGCGTATCCTGTAAGTTATACTTATTACTATATGTACAACAGTGTGTGTAACTATGCTTAAAGATGAAAATTGCCCAATTGGTAACTTAGTAATATAATAGGGCAACCAACAATTTCAACAGTAGGATGTTAAAACCCATTTCATTTCATTTCAGTATTGCTAAGTAGAATGAATTAATGACAGATTGTTATACCACAAAACAATTCGACATACACTGCAACCTAGATATCATTTAATTTGTGTATCTAGCACTAATTTCTTTCACATTTGCTTAATATCAAATCTTTGTTTAAATCTTAGTAAAATCGTTTAAAATCACCAAAAATCATCCAATTTGTACTTCTGTCCAGTTTTAAGCTGATTTATATTGATGACTGTCCAATTTACAAGAATTTAATTTCCTGACAACTGATTAAAAATTAATAATAATTGGGTTATTTTCTAACAGTGATAGATAGACAAATTAAACAGTTGTAAATTAGATACTCATTATCAAAATTGAATGGTCAGCTTGAAACTGGACACAAGCACAAATTAGATGATTTTTGGTGATTTTAAACGATTTTTATGAATCTTTAAACAATGAATTGCTAAATACACAAGATTAAATGATACCAGATTACAGTGATTTATAATCCAATCAAGAGATGTAACTGTTTGTATTTATTCTTTATGGTTGTTTGGGTTTCCAGGAAATGACATTTGGTTTATGGAATAAGACTTTAAGATGGAAGTTTATTGAGTCAGTAGAACCACCACGTACTGTACATGTTAGAACCACAGATATGTTGAGTAAAACGAATATCTATGCTCAAATAACAGTTCGAATGCACACAAGACAGGTAGCTTATTAATTTCTTATGTGTATGCATATCTTTAGGAACCTTTAACCCAAGTCTGGAGTTACACTAATTGTGAATAATAAAACCTGTTACCGGTACTTGCCATCACTAAACTAACGATCACAGTAAAACTGAAGTTTTAATTACTAAATACATGCAGTCGAGTATGGGCTGAAAAGAGCCTAAGGATTTTTCAAATTTGGTGCGTACGTGCTTGTGGTAGAGGTGAGACGCTGATAAGAAATGTGATGCCAAGTTTTTCAGATGGTACGGAATATCAAGGTGTGTATTATCATACACGTAAAAGAAGCCTTAACAGGTCTCTCCATATGATGAACACCTGACTATATGACTAAGGCAGTTCTATTATATGCTAAGTTATATGATGTACTTACCTCCCCTGAGTGCTTAGGTCTCTGCATACCAATGTCGACCATAACAAACATTATTTGAAGCCACTGATCGACACATTTCTTTTGTGGACATTATCTAAAATATACCTAAATGGATCCCGAATCAGTAGTGAATACAATAAAACCAAAATATCAGTGCTAAAAAAATCTCCTGGTAGCACTAGATTGTTTGTATGATGATGATATTTTCTGTATTCTATTCTGTTTCTAGATTCTAGCCTTATATGACAGATTTGGAAAACTGATGTATGGAAGTGAACATTTAATAAAAGACGTTTTAGAATATGTTGTGTTTGAAAGTCATATTGCCGATACTTATGGACAGTGGCGCATTCATGGTAAAATTATTCCAGATTGGATGCCTCCGCGAGAACCATTAATCAAAACGTATCGAAAACCAGTCTTTGAGGAAATTCCAGACGAGGAGGAAATAAAGAACGAACAGACTCCAGAAGATATAACACCTGCTTCTTCTGGACCTTCATTAGCTGCAGATTAGCGACTGTTTTATAGTTCTAAATACATGTATATTACTTTATATTAAGTGATGCACTTGTATCCCAAAGGAACTCAACAGCATTACATGTATATGTGTGTGTTAGAAAGCTTAGAAAGCTGATGCAATTTGTAACTTGATGTCATCATATAAAACTGTGTTTTAACAGGAGAGAGGGAATGTGAAGTTACTGATGGAGGTCCGAACAAATTGTGTATAATTTGAACAAGAGTAACTTGGCTTGAGTGAACTTATATTACCCAGAGGTAGTACAATTATCAAATGAAAACAGTTCTCAGATTTGTCTGGACAAATTAGTATACACTCTTCATAAAAACCATACTTGTAAAAGAGTCATAGATAATAAAAATAATGGAAGAAATATTTGAAACAAAATGTTGAATTAATTTTTTCAGATCATTTGAATAGGTCTTTACCAGCATAAGTTGTCACCAATTGTCATGTATAGTATGAGGCAGTCATTCCCTTTTTTTCTTGCACAACTGGTAGTGATACCGCAAGATTTTGACAAAACAATAAACTTTTCTTTTGTAAAATTGTGAAAAAGTAAGTTTCTTTAGTACATTTCATTTAATTGAAATTCTATTTTTTTGATCTTTTGATTATACTGGTAGAATTTAGGCCCGAATCCCAAGACCTTCAAATATGGAACACAATGAAATACTACTGTATTACAAGGAATGTTAACATAATATACTTATTGTGATACTTTTGAGATCTTCACCGTTTCCGTTTGATAAACAAAATGTGTTGGTTTTTTTTGGTTGAATAGAATTTATTATATAGTGATAGTTATATAATGGGGGTATTCAAGTTAGATTCCATACAAAATTTAAAACAGATTCGCCAATTCACCACTGAAATAAATATAAAAGTTTTAAGATTACAATTCACAAATGAGATACAAAGAGTTTAACATTACAAATCACCACTGAGATAATAATATAAACACTTTAAGATTACAATTTACGAATAAGATATAAAGGTTTAAGGATGCCAACCAATTCACCACTGATACATGTATATAAGATAACAAAAGTTTTAAGATAACAATTCATCTCTGAGATATAATAGTTTTCAGATGCCAACTAACCACAGAGATATAAACATTTTAAGATTACATTGAATTCACCATTGAAGATGCCAATTCCACCACTGATAGAATTATAAACATTGTAAGATTATAGTTCAACACTGAGATATTAAGTTAAAGGTTGCCAATTCACCACTGGGATATAAAAGTCTTAAGATTCCAATGATGGTAGTAGTCCTCTTCTCGGATTCGGGTAATAAGTTGAGTCTTGCTTGTCATTTTGAATATGATGTATGGATTTATTTAGTTCCATTTATTTTCTTTTTGAATGTTCTGTCCGAGCATCTTTAAATACAACAACTGTAAAGTATAATGATGGAGATGAGATGTAAATTAATTGGCTTCTGTATCATAAAATCAATAAATACATCATGTTCCACTGCTATACATTTATTTTATGAATAAAATTAATGAGTTATGTTAACATCTGGATATGAATGTACATAAAATTAACTCCATAAAAGACTAAATAGTATGGTAATTAAAAATGTTAACTTCATCCTTGTAATGTATTTGGCAGTTAGAGTGTACAAACTATGATGGGGGTTGGATGGCTGAATGGTTAGCATGTGCATGCTGTATCATAAAACCTGTCATTGAGTCAACTGGTGTGGTTTCGAAACCCTGGTTGTATGTGACAAGAGTAGGGTCGCCTGTCCAACCTTGTGGGTTTTCTCTGGGTCCTCCAGTTTCTTCGCACTGCTAAAGATCCCTAAGTGCTAGCGAATCATTTGAAATAATATTAAACCATATGTTAGTCCCAAAATGACGTAGTTTGTGTTGAGGTTTAACCTCATTTTTGTCTCTCTCTCTCTCACAAACTACGATAGAAATACCTGATAGAAATACCTTGATGACGCTGAAATTGATAAAAACTATATTGACTAGATGAAAAGATTTTAAGTGATTAATTGATTTGGTATTGAATATTGATCACTCATTCACTGACTACTGCTGTATTTAAATGTACTTAGGGTAAAATAGTTTTTGTGGAGAAAATAATTGTGAAAATGCCTAAGGTAAGTTAATTAAAAACATCGGTGTTCTTGTAAGTGTGAATCCATTTGGATTCAAATACTTTCCCAGTGGCATGATTTTTGGGCTCAATAAAATAATCATTAAATGTTTTCGTTTGGGCTCAATACAAACGACTAGACAGCTGCTGTCCTTGTCAATCCCTCTGTCTTGCATCACTGACCAGAGGTAACCACGCGGGCAAATCTGGTGAACTTTCTTGGCAAATTGCAGAGATCGAACACCCAACCCTAAGGCTAGCGATCCAGCTCCTTACCCACTTAGCCATCGCGACCACTTAATAGCGTGTGTACACCCACCATGTGTCCCTATGATCCCTTCCACTCTTCGTTTCATCCATCAGGTGTGTCAACTGATTTAATGAATGAGCACCTGTACTGTCGCCCATCCCAATAAAATACCCACTCTCTAAGGTGTTCTCATATATGCCACATTGTGTTCTGATCATGACGTCGTTATCGAAAAGGTGCAATATATTTTTATTTAATCATTCCACTTTATATAGTGTAGTGGGTTTTTTTCTGGGCCACCCGATATAGTATTTTTATCCATTAATGCTACTCTATTTTTTTTATCTTTGAGAGAGAGAGAGAAATGGGGTTTAATGTCCACTCAACACAAACTAGGTCATTTTGGGACTAACATATGATTTCAATTTTATTTCAATAATTAGCTTGCGCGTAGGGGTCTTTAGCAGTGGGAGGAAACCCACAAGGTTGAGAAAGCGCCCCTATCTCCATGTCAAATACGCTCACACCAGGGATCGAAACAACAGCCGCAAGCCATCCCAACCCCCCTTTTTATACGCCCACATTTTCATGTGGACGTATATTGTCGCCCCTGTCCGTCCGTCCGTCCTCAATTTGTTTGTGGACTCTCTACAGGTCACAATTCTTATCCGATTTTGACGAAACTTCAAATATAGGTTTATCCCCATTAGATCTCGGCTGCTTTCGATATTGGCATGTATCGGATCGAAACTTCATGGATTATGGCCCCTGATTGTACGAAAAATCATGTTTTTAGCTTCTGGACCCTATAGAGGTCACAATTTTGAACCGATTTTGATGAAACTTGACATGTATGTTTATAACCCAAAGATCTTTGTTCCTTTCGATATTTGCACCCATCGGATCGTAACTTCCTGAATTATGGTCCCTGATTGTCCGAAAAATCGCCCTTTTTAGCTTGTGGTCCCTCTGAAGGTCAAAAGTATTATCCGATTTAAAAAACCATTGGATTATATCACCGTTACATGGTAATGAAGGTTGAGTTCAAATTTCATGAAAATCGGACCAAAATTGACGGACAAAATGGCCGTCGTTTGTACGCGAATAGTGTGAAAATATGTTATATCAAGGTTGTGGACCCTATAGAGGTCACAATTTTGAACCGATTTTGATGAAACTTGACATGCATGTTTATAACCCAAAGATCTTGGTTCCTTTCGATATTTGCACCCTTCGGATCGTAACTTCCTTAATTATAGCCCATGATTGTTCGAAAAATCGCCCTGTTTAGCTTGTGGTCCCTCTGGAGGTCAAAATTATTATCCGATTTAAAAAACCGTTTGATTATATCACCGTTACATGGTAATGAAGATTGAGTTCAAATTTCGTGAAAATCGGACCAAAATTGGCAGACAAAATGGCCGCCGTTTGTACGCGATTAGTGTGAAGATATGTTATATCAAGGTTGTGGACCCTATAGAGGTCACAATTTTGAACCGATTTTGATGAAACTTGACATGCATGTTTATAACCCAAAGGTCTTGGTTTCTTTCGATATTTGCGCCCATTGATTCGTAACTTTATGAATTATGGCCCCTGATTGTATGAAAAATCACCCTTTTTAGCTTGTGGTCCCACTGGAGGTCAAAATTATTATCCGATTTAAAAAACCGTTTGATTATATCACTGTTACATGGTAATGAAGATTGAGTTCAAATTTCGTGAAAATCAGACCAAAATTGACAGACAAAATTGACAAACAAAATGGCCGCCGTTTATAACCCAAAGATCTTGGTTCCTTTCGATATTTGAACCTATCGGATCGTAACCTCCTGAATTATGGCCCCTGATTGTCCGAAAAATGGCCCTTTTAAGCTTGTGATCCCTCTGGAGGTCAAAATTATTATCCGATTTAAAAAAAAACCCGTTTGATTATATCACCGTCTCATGGTAACATGTAATCACCGTTACATGGTAATGAAGGTTGAGTTCAAATTTTGTGAAAATCGTACCAAAATCGACTTTATTAGATTGTCGTCCCTCTGGAAGTCAAAATTATTACCCGATTTAAAAAAACGTTTGATTATATCACCGTTACAATGTAATGAATGTTGAGTTCGAATTTCGTGAAAATCGGACCAAAATTGACAGACGAAATGGCCGGCGCTTGTACACGAATACTATAAAAATATGGTATATCAAGGTAGACCCTGTAGAGGTCACAATTTTAATCTGATGTTGATGAAACTTGAAATGCTTGTTTATAACCCAAAGATCTTGGTTCTTTTCGATATTCAACGGATAATATCGGATTGTAACTTCCTGAATTATAGCCCCTGATTGTACGCAAAATTGACTTTTTTAGCTTGTGGTCCTTCTAGATGTCTCAATTATTATCCAATTTTAGAAATAATATTAAATGTTTCGTATACTAAACGTTAGTATGGGGCAGAATTTTATAAAAACCAAACAAATTCTAATGATTTTCTGATAATTACTTAATATGCGACAACTCTTGTTGACTGCCCGGACGATTTAGCTGCTGTGTGGGCGTATGTTTCGTTGCCTGGCAACCTATTTTTCTCTTTGAACACGACTATTATAATTAGTATCTAATCCTATTACAACCTACATGGATATTTATTAGTATCTAATCCTATTCCATGCTATACTTCAAATTAAAAACTCATGAACATCATATTTAAATCTAATGAAATAACCAATGTCTAGGAAGGAGTCTTGAATAAATATGGATGAAGCGTGATTAAACTATATTAAGTCTGTAATAAAAATATTACGTAAACATATAAAATTATCTACATTAAACTATAAACTAGTATAACGATACACCCATGCCGTCGGTGTGTTTTGTTGTGATATTATTATTATTATTCAGTGGAGCGAATCGACAAATAATAGAATAATACCTACCTAATAGGTCTATAAGACTTGAACATTCACGACTACTATAGGCTATATGAAATAAGCGACTAGTTAAACCGGACAGCTGTTGCATTATAGCATGTAGGTTTAGGTGGATGAACTGTCAGAGAGAGACAACATGTTGAAGCTTTGAGGTAAAATTACAGTTAATAATATTGTTTACTAATACACGTAGTTATCTATATATTATATATTATTATTGTATATAGTACATGAGATTCAATAAGTTAAGTAGTTGGGGTCAGAGTTAATGTATTTCGGATCTCTGTTTACTTGCCTAAAACTTGACTGTCAACTAATTGTGTGAGTGAATACATAAAATAACAAGAGAGAGAGAGAAATGGGGTTTAACGTCCACTCGACACAAACTAGGTCATTTCGGGGTCTTTAGCAGTGGGACCCGGAGAAAACCCACGAGGTTGGACAGGCGACCCTATTCCTTGCAGATTCCTTGTCACGTACAACCGGGGATTCTAAACTACGCCAGTTGACTCAATGACAGGCTTTATGATACAGCACGCACATGCTAACCATTCGGTCAGCTAATTTACCCCCATAAAAAAACAAGCATGATTTGTACTCAATATAGTTTCTCACATATGGTTGTAAGTAATAATATTTCATTTGTTAACCCGTATACTGGATAGTTTATGTATAACAGTTATTTGTATATTTTATATATTAATTTATACACTATTTTGGCTACCGGGAAGATGAACCGGGCTAAACAGCGTGTAACTATAAGCACTGATTATGCATGTCACAATAGGCAGTGTACGAATATATGACCTTTTCCTCAATACGCACGAAGTGTAACTAATTTCACAAATCATCGAATTAAAACGACTGCTTAGTTTGATTAGAAAATAAAACTCAAATATCCATAACAATATTAATGTGGACAGGAACTCTCATTCTATACAGGTCCGAAGCCAGCAGGGGGCGGGGGCAATGCACCCCTAAAAAAATGATTTGCATCTCCCCCTCACCCCCGAAAAATTGCCGCCGACCATAGCTCTAAAATTCGATAACTTATCTACATCCTTATTTCGCTCGTCAGCCTGCGTTCTGCCAAGAACATTAAAAGTAGTATTACGTATAAACTTTGGCACGTGTCTTTTCAAAGGGTTCATTAGCGATATAGTTCTCAAAGGGTTCATTGGCGATATAATGCTATAGCATAATTATTGAGTACTTTGGCTACTAACAGGATACTCAAAGATCACCCTAACATCCAACCGTATTATGATTCAAATAATGATAGCATATACGCTTTAATTATTCTGCCCTCAGAGACCTATTTGCTTTGAGAAAAGATATCTGCCCTAAAAATCCGCCCTCTTAAAAGATAGGTCCATACATCAGCTTTGTCGCAACTGCAGCTTATCCGAAACGAAAAAAGCTGGATGTTTACCCTTGTATGACCCCATTTCTTCCAACCAAATTTGAAAAGAATATATGTTAAAACCTATAGCCCATTCGACAATGGCCGGGTAATATAACTTAAAGTAACTAAGTCTCTAACTCAATATCATCCAAAATCTTCAACATTGAAAACACGAATTATTGGTCAATTTAAATCAATATTGATGTTGTGATCTTACCGGAAAAAGATGGGCTTCTGATATCCAATATTTCAGACAAAACAAGCATTTGCTCATTGGTACACGAATCGTGTACCATAATGCGTTTCAGCCCCAGTTCTAGCAAGAGACTCGAGGAACGAGGCTAGAAACATTGCACCAAATCAAACGGCGTACATGGACTGGAATAACCAGACGCTAGAAATTTGCATTCGATTGAGACTGATGGCTTATTTCGCCGAACAAAACTGATTTGAAATTGGAGTAAAAACGGATACCATTGAATGAAAATCAGTTTATATACATTCACATTACAGTGTTATATGCGTTGCGACTCACTTTTGTCAATTTCTAGGTCCCAAATGTTAGCGATTTAGCTCTAATAAGAACGGAAATCATAGTGCTATTATGTATTGAAAAAAAACAAAAACAAAAAAACACGTTGACATTGGATTTAAAAAGTACCTATTAGATAAGTTAGAGGGGTGGAGGATGAAAAATTAAAATTTATTGGTACCGGTAATAATGAAATAGAAACTACTGAAAAAGAATATTAATTTCTGTTAAACAGACTAGATCAAATTTACGAAGATGAAGCAAAGGTGGCCATATTAATATTCAATGGTATGAACAGGGTAGTTTCAAATTGATGTAAATGGTGATGTAAGTTCCGAAACGAAAACCTTTAGAGATTCAAATTTCATAATAGTGCAGCTGTTAGCAAGGGATTCATTGATGATTTTCTAAGACTTTATAAACTCAAAAATTTAATTTCGTATTGATGATGTCATTGTGACCATAGGTACTATTCTAGTACAGTTCTATGGTTTCACATTTTTATGCCTTTTGCTATTGTTAGTTATATGTTTTATTATATGTTATTATAATATGTCTCCTTTAATGTATATTTAAAAGTATTATCTTAAAGGTTATATTTTAGACGATTGAGTTCACAATATTGTTCGCAATATTGGCCACGTGAGTAAGACATAGGTTCTCTAATTACTCTAAATTGGCTGGATATTCCGTGTGCGATCCTGGTGGTGGCCGAGCAAGTTCATCTGGATTTTCCGGCATGGACCCGCGGTTCCTCCTTGTCAGTGGTGTATGATGGGATCGGACACAGGGCAATGTATAGTCTTTCGGGCAAAACGAAAAACAGATCCCTTGTACACATTGGCGTGCACGTAAATTTCCCCGGCCATTGGAATTCGATATACAAATAGGCGGCACCTCCCCTGTCCGTGAAAAAGTTCTCTCATAGCAAATTGTATGACGCACGCGCATCTTCATTAACCCTATCGGAGATCCCATGTTCGATCTCGGCGTTGGCCGAGAAATTTCATCGGAATTTTCCGGTGTTTTTCCCCTTGGTAGTGATGCAGGTCTGAAGGCCTGATAAAGGACAATGTATAGTCTTTCGGATGTGACGAAAGAGGCCCCGTGTACTTATTGGCGTGCACGTAAAAACACCCTTGGCAAATGGAATTAGGTGGTAAAAGTGGCCATAACGCCACTATCAGAGCAGAAATTTAGGACGTTAAATCCTATTTCATTGTTCGACATACATCGCCGGATCAATTACAACAATACAATGCTTAGTGCTATGATAATTTCGCCCGATAGATGAGAAAAAGATTCAATATAATTACTTATCACTAGTTTCATGACGAAATGACCTGCTGTCGCATGTTATTAGTGAGCTAACATGCCGACCATCTCCCGGCAGTATACTGGTGACAGACATGACAACTGTTTCCACAGTTTCGGCATTGCAATTTAATCAACATCTACGCTATTATATTACCGTGAAAAGATGAGCTTCTGATATATAATATTTAAGACAAAATGCATTCGAGCGCCATGTGTTATCGGGCGATTCGATGAACATAGCCCACAGAAGAATACTATGCCGGTGTAGACTGGAATAACCAGACACCAAAGACTGCCTTTTAATTTGGACTCTTCACGTATTTTCCGAACATAGCTGATTAGAAATTACAGTAAAAATAGAAATGATTGAATGTAAATTAGTTTATATTACATTATCATATGCGTTGCGACACATTTTTTGTATCCTTAGCTAGGTGTCAAAGCATAGAAATGTAGCTCCTTTAAGCACAGAGCCCCGTTGGTCAGAGGTGGGGGGGGGGTCATATTCATGTAATACTTTTAGAAGAGTTTTTGCTCGAGAAATAAGATGGCATATTACTTCATTAATTAATATCTTTGGCAAGTCAGTAGATTCACATATATGTACTTAAAGTACTTTAATCAACTTAGTCAATGATGGACATATTGTTATACAAAAAGAGCTACAGAACCATAACAAACTGGTTCTGTCTTTCAACAAAACACACGTGCTAGAGGAATTTTCCTATTGCGCAATTTGGCTTAAATTAACCAATCATATTCTTAAATCACAGGTTCATGGTCATGAACATGCCCGGGTCTCATGAAACCCATGCAGCTAATAAAAATTATGATACTTGTGAAAATTGGTTAGAAGGCATTTAGATTCCTGAGAGAGATGACCATCTGAGTTCCTAGACAGCAGAAAACTCACCCAGTGAGTTTGGCTGACTGACTAGTGGTTGAGAATGATTTTTTATGTATTGTAATATATACCATGCTTGATTGTATCCAGCTTGATATAAAATGTAGAAACGAACTGTTGCATTGTTATTCCTGATAAGACAGACGTATTAAAAAAAAATACACAACGTGAAGGAGAAGCAAAGACGATCGGGGATAAATTCTAGACGATCACAAGGCTACGAAAATATGTAGTAAGAAAAGATGCATGGGTCGAACGTAGGATGTGGCGACCGGTTTTGGTACATGTCCGCTCTCCACGTCTGACAGAAAATGCCTATGGTGCTACAATTCATTCCAATCTTTTTTTGAGCACATATGCCGGACTGCCTGTGTATGCATGCCGGGTCTAGCTCCTTCAAGGTCCAAGGAAGAGGTCTCATAACGCAACCAGCACAGCGTCTGCTTTGTCCTAAATCCGTCACTGATTGTAACACATCCACATTCTTGGATGGCCTTCATCTCTTACATCTGACATGAATTTTTTAATATGTGTATTGTCTGTTATACGTTGGGTAGTATTATCTGTTCGAGTTGTTCATCTGTGAAGTTGGTTCTTCAACGGTTACTTGATATAGCAAACTGAATAGTAAACGTTTTTAAATATCACTACTCATACGTTGTAGAATTGAAAAGGTCAAACAGTTATTGTGTATTGAATATAATTGTCCAATTACCGATTCAGTCAAAACAGGTTATATAGAGTGTATGTGTGTGTGTGTGTGTTGGTTATCAGAATCGTTCGTTTGTTTTTCGTACTTGGTTTTATTTTATTTTATACGGCGACTTCAAAACTGCAAGGCACAAGCCCATATTCGTGAGTTGAGAAAATGAAAGGTAAGAATATATTCAAATAACGTCTTTGTGTTCTTCTTTTTAAAAAAAACTCATTGAAAGGGCTTGAGTGGTCGAACATTGTTGGACTTCGTGTGTTCTTGTTATGTATCTTGTTGGTTAAGTTGTCGGACTTTGTTGGACTTCTCAAGTTCACGTTATGTATCTTTGGTGGGTGGTTGTCGTTGTTGGAACTTTCAACTTCTCGCTATTTATCTTGTTATAGAGTGGTAAGACATTGTTGGAGTTCTCAAGTTCTCGGTATGTATCTTGGCTGAGTGGTCTGACATTATTGGTCTTCTCACGTTCTTGGTATATATTAGCTACAAGAACGTAGCTAAAAACGTTGAGATATACTGATGCGCTTGTTTTTAGCTACGATTTGAGGTCTTTAGGTCCAAGTTGCAAATTCAATTTCTTTATTAATGCATATAACATCTTTAAAATAAGATAAGTTAATACTATTATCACTAATTAAACTTACAGAGGCCAATGTGGTGGCACAACTATCGCCTAACTCCAAATATTCGCATTTAAATTACTGAAGCCATATTTTTGTTAGACATTCACCTCCATTGAAATCCACGTGGATGTCATTTAGTTTTTCCACATGATATTGCGTTTTTGATTGGCTGTTATAAAGCCTTATTATGTTTAGCTCCCGCCTTCATTATGACAGCCGTAGACTTCCCTGCTCTAAAAAAGATGGCGGTCTTAGTAACGGCTTAACGCCTCGATTTTAAATACGATGATTTATACCCGTTCCAGGTAGGATTATATGCTTAATTGTAATTGAGTGTGGCAGAAATATTATAAATAACAATAATCAATCGTTGTTTTGATGAAAAAATATTGTCAATTTTGCATACTACGAGCGATTGCGATTCAGAATTGCACTTGCAACGTTGATTGAAATGGGAAGAAATTTCATCTGTCACACGGAGGGTTGACAGATGAATTTTTTTTTATCTAGGTATATATGTGACCAAGTTTGCATTCTTGTCAATTAGCTAAGATTTGTTTTCTCTTACAAAATAAATCATAATGAACAGAATAGTGGCGTTAACAACCCTAAAAATACAAAAAAGACAAACATTAATAAATTTGTTACATAAAGCTGATAAAGAGAAATTAGGCATTACACTCAGTAAGTAACTATAGGCCTAAGGCGTGGACACCGGTAATCTGTCTATTTAAGCCTGTATGCTACGAGTCTCCAAACATACGGCTATTGATGAAACAGGGGTCACAGACAGAATTATCTATGCCAGCAGAAGACAACAGTGTCATACAAACTACAATCTGATTAAAATACAGATCTATATTTCGTTCCGTGTTTTACACCTATCAATTTTGCATTAAACAAGCAAACAGTGAAGCTGATGTCCCCCACCGAAATCCCCAAATAAATCGATGGCCCATATGAATTAATTGCACACATTTATCTTTTTCAAAAGTATCGAGCAATCAAACTGATTATCTATACTTAAGGCCACTGCACTTATGGATGCAAAGAAAACGCCATGCATCCGTTGTGTACTCACTGCATACGTGTTTCATACGTTCTATCCATCGAGCATCCGTTCACTTTGATTTCATCCGCGCAAAAAGTTTTTAGCTGCACAAAACTTTATAACGGATGAACTTTCTGCCGTGTACGATGTAAATGCGCGACATATACGAGCAACAAACGTTCCATGTCCGTTATCATCCGTTAAACGTCCACTGTATCCTCTCTGCATCCTCTGGGAATCCTCGCAACTCACATCCGCTCCAGCTGAAAACGGATAGTGGGAGGAAAGATAAGGTATATACATCGTTAGTAGCACGGAAATAGAAAGGATGTAAGCGTATGCATCTCGTATATAAAGTTTTCAAAACGTACAAAGCGTTTGTATCTGGGATGTATCTGGTATATTGAAGGATGTCTGGAGTTTGCCTAGAGTATGTAGAGCTGTCATCCACTTCCATCGGCTTTCAGCCGCTAGGCTTCCGATGAACATCCATTTTACATCCCCGCTACATACTTCCCACGTTCGTTCTTTTCTCGTCAATTTTGTCCAAAACGGATGGAGCCACCCCGAAAGTTTGCTCGTCCGCTGTGTCCTTTTTGCATACGTTTTGTGTCCATCGGCAACTGGGACCGGGCCTTTAGTCTAAGCATGAAATGGTGACGGTCTTACTTAGTAAAGGCGTTTGGTAAGTTTCATCACTCCCCATCAGTTGGAACCAAACTTATCTTGTCCCAAAGCATCAACCAATGAATTTGAAAGCTCTGCTTAGCTTTAGTGAGAAATGTTAATCATTGGACTCAGTAAAGACATTCGCCCATTGAACATCTACATCATCTACATCAATTAAAATGTCATGTTCCAAAAAAGAGATTTGTTATGTTCCAAAGTCTTGACTTATCAAATTGCTTATCGCTACTTGGCCTAGGCAGACACTCATCGAACTTGCTCGAGCTCTGTCCAGGCATGGGTGGTTTGATGACCGATTGGTTAGCGTGTGCGCGCTGCATCATAAGTCCTGTCATTGTATCAACTAGTGTGGTTATGATCCCCGGCTGTAACTGACAAAGAGTAGGGTCGCCTGTTCAACCTCGTGGGTTTTCTCCGGGTCCCCGGTTCCCCACACTGCTAAAGACCCTAAGCGCAAGCGAATTATTGAAATAAAATTAAACCATATGTTAATCCCGAAATGACCTAGTTGGTGTCTAGTGGACGTTAATCCCCATTTGTCTCTCTCGCCCTCTCTCTCTCTCTCGCTCTCTCTGTCTCTTCGAAAGAAAGCGTTTCAGACCATATCAATGTGCCGTGAGTTAATCGTCTTATCTCAATGAATTAAATAGAAAGTGACGTCATAATGCAAAATAAATAAACAAATTTAATTAGATAGAAATGCATTTTAATAAACTAAGTAAGAATCTGTCAATGCTTTTAATTAAGATAAGTATATTATAAGCATCTTATTGTAATAATTATGCACAGGTCATGTAGTGCATGATAATCCTCATTATCCCCTTCATCTGAATTAATATCGGGTTTGATGCTATTGTCACAACTGTCAGTTTGGCGCCAGTGCAGGAGAGTCCTTATCGACAACAAGCACGACTCATATCGGCGCTGTGTGTTGTACAGTAAATCTCAATCATCCGTCCTGTGCGTGTAGTTTGATCAGTCGAAAAAAAATGTGCGATTAATTAATGTGTCATCTATTTATTATGAGATTTAGGCGGGGGACATCAGCCTCACTGTTGGCTTGTTGATATATATTTAGCCAGGTGCTACGCTATTTTTTCATGTGGCAAAAAAAAAATGACCCTCCCCCGGCCGGATCCGCGCATGTTATAGACAATGAAAAAGAAATGGAAGTTTATATATTTATTTATGTTAAAGTATCTTCGTATTTATGGTATAATATTAAATTAAAGGCCACAACCTTACGCAAGAAATGGGGTGTTATTCATTGGCATCACGTGTTCACAGAAATACATTATAATAAGTATAATATTTTCATGCACGTGTTACTCTCACGAGGCTTATTCGTGCCATTCTAGTGGAATTGGAATCTGGCTGCTGTTGGTAATATAAAAACAAAAATAAGAAAGGGCTGCCATAATACGTTTTCGTTAATAGCGATTTAATGACAGCAAATTGCGTTTATTAAATAAGATAATGATATGCCAAATCTTAATATTTTTAGTATCTTTAAAAGCGAAAATCTGATTTCGAATCCTGTTTACTTGATTATCCGTTTAGTAATAAGGATTAACTAGACCTGCGAAGCAGTAATGACGGGTTTCACTGGTGCTGCGTTACCTTTGAACTTGTGTCACTTTCTGTGTCACGTTAACCTTGAATTCATATCACTTCCAGTACCAATGGAACCGATAAACAGATTTCCACATAAACATTGCACACATCAAATAAAATGGAAGCAGAATCAACTAAATCCAGCAATATCAATTCATTTTATACATTTGTTACATGCAAGTGTACAGCACTTCCGGTGATATTGAAAATGTCCAATCCTTTATGAAATGCGAAATGACACAAGGCATGGCATGGTGAAAATTTTATGTAAATCAAAAAATAATTGCCACTTTTATAGACTAAAAACCTTGGAAAGTGACCTGTAGAAAACCGTCTATTTCTCTGCAACCGTACAAGTTAGAAACCATTTTTGGTATCTGTATGATCGTATGCGTTCAATCTATTTGTTGATTGGAATCAAATATCATAATTTTAAAAACATTACAAATCAGGCTCATTTGAATAAAATTTCTGTTTCGAAGGCTAAAAATACAGTTTTTGCCAAAATGACGTTACTTCCGGTGATAATGAAAATCTTGAATTACTTGCATGAAATCGTAAATGGCATAAGGTATCACATGGTGAAATATTTAGGAAAATCGAATAATAATTAACACTTTTAAGGACTAAAAATCCTGAAAAGTTGAAAATCGCCAAGTTAGAAACCATTTATTGATATCTGTATGATCGTTGGGGTTTATTCTATTTGTTGATTAGAATCAAATATCAACATTTTAAACAAATAACAAATACGGCTCATTTGAATAAAATATTTGTTTTTAGGGCTATAAATACAGTTTTTGCCAAAATGACACCATTTCCAGTGACAGTATTCAAAAGTGACATTACGCATCAAATGGTGTCACTTTTATGAAAATCCAATAATAATTGACTCTTTTACAGGTAAAATAGCATGAAATGTATGAAACCCTAATAATCTTAACAAAAACAATAGTTTTTCACAAAGCTACGCAGTATGAATCCCTAATTGACTTAGTGTCATATGAAAATCTTTGAAACCATTCTGAGTACAAGATCGTGACGAAGTACTTATGATCAGTTTCAGATACGTTTCAGTTACAGATATAAGATGGTCGTGTTTCACTACTTTTCGTGATCTTAATAATGCTTATTAAGTACTACCAAATAATTAATTAGTTCTTGTATATAATCTAAATATTACGATTATTTGATAAATACGAATGGTAAGTAAATATATGAGTCATTCTTAAAGTAATATTGGAACGGACAGTACGGCTATATACTTAATGGAATATAGTATACTTCCGTCTAATTAGGTAGGTTTGATTTTAATATAATTTTTGTCTTCATTCGGGACCCGTGTATATATAATTTCAATATTATGATTATTTGATAAATACCTATGGTTAGTAAATATGTGAGTCATTCTTGAAGTAATATTGGCACGGTATACACTTTACTGGAATATAGCATACTTTGTTCTAATTGGGTAGGTTTGATTTGAATATAGTTATTGTCGTCGAAGAATATTGTGGGAAAACTACCAACTAATATATTATCATTAATTGGCTGGCTTTTAAAAAGATGGGGGTTGGGATGGCCTAGTGGTCTAGAGTGCCGCGCTTCGACCTCTAGCTGGCCGGTCACCTCTGGCTTGCGGCTGTGGTTTCGAGCCCTGGTGTGAGCGTATGTGGCATGGAGATAGGGGCGCCTTCTCAACCTCGTGGGTTTCCTCCGGACACTCCGGTTTCCTCCCACTGCTAAAGACCCCTACGCGCAAGCGAATTATTGAATTAAAATGAGACCATATGTTAGTCCCAAAATGACCTAGTTTGTGTCGAGTGGACGTTAAACCCCATTTCTCTCTCTCTCTCTCTCTCTTTTAAAAAGATTCTTATTTGCTGGCCACTCGAGGGTTCAGTGAATATGATGCTAGCTGCCAAACTATTGGATACTGGGCCCGGTTCCTATAAAATTCTTAAAGTAAGCACAAAGTTATGCTACACCTTTTCTTACGTAAGAATCTTAATAAAACACTGTCTCTAGAAAAATCTCAAGACCGTTCTTACGTAAGCACAAGCCAAGTATGAATCTCAGCACGTTGTGACTGGTAAAAGGAGACTATGGTGCTCTCAAACGTCATAAAACAGTTTTGGTATGCGAATTACGTCATAAATTTGTCGTCTGTTTGCCGGCAAATGGTCGATTTAGATGCATTTGACATGTCCCCTATACGCATATGAAATGGGGCACAAGCTAGAAAAAAAAAACAAACCCGCAAGCACTCTGAAAAACTGCGGGAACGCCTGATCTTTAAGTAGCCCTTGTGTTTGTGTTGTTTACTAATTGGTAAATAGGCCTAAAAAATAGTTCCAGGGCAGACGCGAAATTTTCTATAGCATTCTTCTCGAGAATATGTTTCTAAAGAAGATTTCCTTTGCCTTTAAATTGTCTCTTACGTATCAAAAGCAGGGTTCAATTTAAGCGGTATAGCATTGCAAAAAGCGACTCAAATCGCGGTAAAGGCGATAAAATTATTTTATTCATTAGCCAAAAATTGCTTTCAAACTTGTGAAGTGCGATCCATTATATTTTGGATCAATGTGGAGTATATTTAGGCCTACGAAAGAATCAATTTATAAATGCAGGACTAGCTTGTTCAATATTCCAAGTTGTGGTCGTGATTAATTTGAACCAGTTTTTATTTCAATATATCCGATAACTAGAAAACAATGCTTAGATAAGAACAAAGTTGCGCTTAAATTTTTTCTTGGAACACAAAATAACGTACTTGTGCTTACACTGAAGTGTACTTAAAATCTAAGCACAAGGACGTTCTTAAGAATTTTCTGGGAACACAAATTGCGATAAGTTTACTTAAATGCAAAGTCGACTTGAAATCTAAGCACAAGAACGTGCTTAAGAATTTTCTAGGAACTGGGCCATGTTGTTGGGCGACAAAGTTCCCCCGGAATACCCTTTGGCATTGTGGCAGCACGAAGGACATAGCACGCGTCTAGTCGTTCAGATGGTACGGAACATGAAAAAAGATATACCTGTTAATAACCAATCTTTTTAACAGCCAAGATCCAAAATTAAATTTCAATCTTTATGAAATTATGTCTAATTGCTTAAAGTGGGTAAAGGAGGATTCCTTTAAATTTTCGACAATGTCCAACTATGAATTGGGTAAGACGCTGGCTCACCCACCTGGAGGTCGGGTAAGTTCATCCGGCGTGGTTTCTTCTTGTCAGTGATGCAGGAGGGCCCGACGAGGACAGCTGTCTAGTCCTTCGGATGGTACAAACAACCGAGATCCCATGTACACATTGGCGTGCATGTGAAAGATCCCCTGGCTGTTGGAATTTGATATAAGAGTAGGCCGTAGCGCCGCTGTCCGGGCAAAATTTCCCCCATAGCACCCTGTATGGCGTATGTCCGTCTTCGTTATCCCAGTTCAAGAGCAGAACAGTTAAGACGTTAAACCCCATTTCATTTCATTTAATTTCCAACTATAGATACTGAAGTTATGCCTAGAGATAGAAATTAAAGATACATTATGGGAGATTAGATAACGAGTTGGCGGTTCTCACTAAAATAGTTAAAACTAGCTAATGTAAAGGCAATTTCCTAGAAATTTCAGTCAAATTGATCCACTATGAACCGAGATCTAAGCGAGTGAAATATCCGCTTAGCCTCGATCATCATTACTGAAGTCGGTAAGACCAGTAGTCTCGATTATCCATTTTTATTGGTAAATCACGAAGGAAAATATTTCTGCGAATCGAACTACAATCCAACAAAAGTCTCATGCTAGCCTCGACATCGAGAGGTGATTATGGTCTGAATAAGTTAATTAATGTCTAATAGTTTTTATAACATTTCAGGCCTTAAGAAAGACCTACAATAGGCAGATTTTGCTCTCTTGCATAATGCATGTTAAATCAACCTTTTATTTTTTGTTCTTTAAGGATTATAAATCATCAAATGCATAAATGGTAAACGTGATGGAGTTTATGAGAACACTCTTGATCTCGTCCTGTTTTATCCTGGTAGTATCAGGTAGATTCCTACATCAAAGATATCAACATCTAGATCAAAAAAATCACGAAACAGCTCAAAGTTACCCTGAAGTTAATCAAATATATCGACAGAATGAAGAGAAGGATAAATTGTTGGAACAACTTGCTCAAGTGCTAATTAAGTACTACAGAGAAGGTATGTATTTTTTAAAAAGTCTAAATGGTTTACAGTGTTCGTTAATGACGTTTTGACAGTTTAAATATTACACACAATAAAGTGTTATCTAATTTTCACAAAATATGGTTATGTTTTCGCCTAATATCACTTCAAGATTTATACACAAAATACAAAAAATCGGGAATTTCATTGGGTCAATTGATTCGATTATACTGTATACAAATAAATTTAAGAAATTATCAAAACAGGATAACCAGAAGCCATGTTTGATTTGCTTCGGGTAACACTTGTATTGTCAGGAGACTCTGATCTTGTTACTTTATCCACAGTTGAATGATAATGAAGTTGTAAATATCCCCCTTTTTGCTTAAGACTTTAATTAAACATACATTATGCAAGATCTAAAACTGCCTATCGCAGGTCTTTCTTTAAGGCCTGAAATGTTATCTCTAAATTATGAATTAGACATTAATTAACTTATCCAGACCATAATCAACCCCCGTCGCTAGCCTGCGATATTTTCTGGATTAGGATCTGATTCGCTTCTAAAGTTTCATTCATGATTTAATCATGGTTTGGATAATCGAGACAATGGTTCTTATCGTATAGAATTTAGTAATGATGATCGAGGCTAGGTCGAAATTTCAATCGCTAAATTTTCGTTTCAGAGTGGATCAATTTGACTGAAATTTTCAGCAATTTTTTTTATATTATTTAGTTTTTAACTATTATAGTGAGAACCACAACTCTTTATCTGATCACCCATAATGTATCTTTAAGTCAAACGTTAGAAGAGGTACACTTTTGTTATATTACGTCTCAAACACTTACTCCGAAACTGCATTTGACCCCATCCATTACGTATTACAGATCTTTGGATATTTAAAATCACTGATTACTACTTTGATATTTTGTTTCATTAAAATCAGCACAAACATCAGAGGAGAATAAACGGGCGACATTGTGGCTTCGAAAGAAGAACAGTGAGCTAGAGGAAATATCGGCAATCTCCAGTCTTCTACAGTGGAACTTTGCAACTAACATTACCCACGAAAATGAAGAGAAGGTAAAGACAGAATCAGTGGTGACGCTATTTGATAATGAATTGTTTTGGGTTTTTTTTATTTTCATGACCAATTATGATTTGGTTTTTGCATGGTCTTTATAGCAGTTGAACCCTTAAAGTTCACCTGAACTTTTAGTAATAAATTTGTACATTTCAAATATTTCACAATTGGGTTTAAGAACGTATACCATAACCACCCATTGAAGTATATGTCAGAAACCTGGAAATGCACTTTAGATAAAATAATATCCAGCAACCACCACAACAAGAAATTGTTTTACCTAGACGAGTTTTAGGAACTTATTTGTCTTATTTTTTCAGTTATCACTTGGAGAAGTCGAATCTTCCAAATGGTATGCCAACATGGAGGCACAAGGCAAGAAATTCAACAAGGCAAACCTAGATATCATAAACAGAAGACAATTGCGATTATTGTTGAAATCTGCCATTCCAGAAGACATTAATGTTGTTAGGTAAGATATAACAGCACGATAATTCTGAGTATATGACAATACGCAATGGTTTAGTCGTGGGATAAGGGGGGGGGGGGAGGTATAAATCAATCTAGCAACATACAATATAAATGTGCTTAAAACCGGGACCACAATAGCTTATATAGTTATTAATTGTTTATCAGCGTTAAAGCTCCCATGTCGTATTACTTCATAACAAATTATTTTTTTTTCTAACAGAGAAACCTCTGATACGAGCAGCGAAATGTTGTCTACATATAACACGGGGAAAGTGTGCATGGAGGACGGAAAATGTCTTCCACTGGAACCAGATATCCAGGATATAATGTCAAAGAGTCGAAAGCCAGAACAGCTACTCGAAGCCTGGAAAGGCTGGCGTGACGTCACATCACCAATCAAACCACTTTACACTAAGTTCGTTGAATTGAAAAATGAAGGTGCCAAGGACCATGGTATGTATTCATACAGACACAATTTATATAATCAAAAATAACATTTATATTGGAACGGAATATTTACTTCAAATGATGACGAAACTAAATGTAATGTTCAATTATTTGATCCCGACACGGAGGAACAAAGCATGAATCTGAATCCATGTTTCATCGACTGTTCAATGTTAGTAACGAAACGCCCTCCCGACCGACCCCCCCCCCCCTCCGTAAACATCCCAATGATGTCAACACTATTCATTGAGTTTTATCGTATTTAAAAATTGGGTACAAATTGTTTTATTCCTTTCCAGGCTACAATGACTTCGGTGAATTTTGGCGGGTTTCGTTATTTGACAAGACACCAGATTTGGAAGCATCGGCAGAGAGAATTTGGCAAGAGGTGCAACCATTGTATCAGGAACTACATGCTTACGTCAGAAATAAACTGCGGTCCTATTACGGAGCGAAAGTTGTTGGCAGTGACGGTGCATTGCCGGCGCATATACTTGGTATGTTGTTGTATAATAAATCTGCCAAACTTTACCACCTTCTTAAGAGTCATTTTTAAAAATCGCCCATTGACAGAACGACTCCTTAAACCCAATATAATAAAAAAAACGATTTATCTTAAACACAACAATAGGTATACACAAAGCCTTACACATAAAGCAATTTTCACTGATAACTCGAGAATTATTTATTTGTTTGAATGATTAAGTTCGTTTTTAACTTATCCAGTTTATAAATAACTATCTTGTTTTTTAATAGGAAATATGTGGGCCCAACAATGGACCGGAATATACGACATACTTAAACCATATTCTTCCGCCGATTACATCCCACAGGCCGAAGCTGAACTGAAGAAGAAATATGACGTGAAAGGACTATTTAGGTTGTCGGAAGAATTCTTCTCGTCAATAGGACTATATAACATGACGGATAAATTCTGGAATAATACAATGATGGTGAAACCCGAAGGTCGAGAAGTTCAGTGCCACGCCTCGGCCTTTGATTTGTACCGACGAGGAGATTTCAGGTAAAGTGAACTGCCTAGCCTTCTAAAGCGTTGCTCTGTTCATCTTAGGCTAGGAACCTTATAAAGTGAAAACTAAAACTACTACAACACAATGAAAAGACAGAGAAAAGGAAAAGGGATTTAAACTCTCACTTATGCATAGGGGTCTTAAGCAGTGGGAGGTAACCGGAAGGCCCGGAGAAAACCAAAGGCATTGGACAGGCGACCCTACTCCATGTCACACACAAGCAGGAAATCGAAACCACGCCCTGGAGGTCGGGTGTTCGATCCCTGCATTGGCCGAAAAATTTAATTCCGATCTTCCGGCGTTTCCTCATTGTCAGTGATGCAGGGCGTGTGGCCTGAAAAGGACAGCTGGAATTCGATATAAGAGTAGACCGTAGTGCCGCTATCCAGGCAACATTTGCCTCATAGCACACCGTATCGCGTATGCCCGTCTTCATTAGCCCAGTACGGAGCAGAACAGTAGGACGTTAAACCTCGTTTACTTTCATGTCATCTTACCGTTTCATCAATGAACTTGCAAAAGCATTTAATTAATAATAAATAAATAGTGGGAGTGAGTATAAATTAATTTTGATTTTTTTTTTAAATTGAACAGAATTAAGATGTGTGCTGAAGTGAGTTTAGATTACCTAGAAACAATCCACCATGAAATGGGTCATATAGAATATTACATGGCATATGAAAATCAACCTGCCGTGTTCCGGGCCGGGGCTAATAGTGCCTTTCATGAAGCTGTTGGAGACACTATAGCGCTTTCTGTCACTAGTAGACCTCATCTAAAGACTATTGGTCTGTTGAATCAAGATAGTACTGAATCAAAAAGTAAGTAGACCAGTTGTCATATTAGAACTTGCGTTGTCAGTGAATTCTGTTAATTCGCGTTACCGAAAAAAGAAACATGCATATTCACCCGCTGCCAAACAAATAGAGACCCCCCCCCCCGATACAACTTAGTTGTAGGCGCCTAGGCCTATCGATAATGTGAATCTTTAAAATGGGAATTGTCAGTTCGGATAATTGAAATAAGGTTTAACATCATACTTCCCTGCACCAGTCGGGTAAATGCAACGAATTCTAAGTGTAAAGAATTCTGTAGCTTGCATGCCAATGTTTCAACTGGTAGAACTCGGTTTTTCGACAGATCCGAACGATGAGACCTGGCCTAAATACATCTACACATGGATTCAAGTTGGGACCTCCTGGTTAGCGATCTTGTCCCATAGTTTGTGTTTATTGTTTTTGAAAAAAAAACAACATTCCATCAATATAATGTTTTTCAAAATAAAGTAAAAGACAATCAATTTAAGGCTGGTTTAAAAAATGGTGATACAAAAAAGTGGCATATAAAACCCCGTTTGTACCAAGCTTTGCCCACTCGGTGTGTGGTGGTGTGTTAACACAATTTCAACAGATTTATCGGAAACCTTGTTCTCTCGAGAAGCCCTTTCGAGTCGTACATTAAAAGTATACTTAAATATAAACTCACGAGAATGGACAGGCGACCCTAATCCTTGTCACGTACAACGAGGGATTCGAAACAACGACAGTTGACTCAATGACAGGCTTTATAATACAGCGCACAAGTGCTAATCATAGGGTCATCCAACCCCCACACATGCCAGAGAATATCTAGATTACATAGTGGGGTTGGGATGGCCCAGTGGTCTAGAGTGCCGCGCTTCGACCTCTAGCTGGCCGGTCACCTCTGGCTTGCGGCTGTGGTTTCGATCCCTGGTGTGAGCGTATGTGGCATGGAGATAGGGGCGCCTACTCAACCTCGTGGGTTTCCTCCGGGCACTCCGGTTTTCTCCCACTGCTAAAGACCCCTACGCGCAAGCGAATTATTGAAATAAAATTGAAACTATATGTTAGTCCCAAAAAGACATAGTTTGTGTCGAGTGGACGTTCAACCCCATTTCTCCCTCTCTCTATCTCTCTCTCTCTCTCTCTCTAGATTATATGTTATAATATTTTGCTATTTTTTGTAGAAAGTGACATCGATATGTTATTACAGATGTCTTTAAATAAACTGGCCTTTTTACCGTTTGGCTACCTCGTTGACAAATGGCGATGGGCTGTTTTTAGGGGTGAAGTCACACAAGCTAACTATAATAAATATTGGTGGCAACTCAGGTATGGCTATTTAGGGTTTCACACTGCGTAGCTTGTGTGAAGCACTATTGTTTTTGTTAAAATTATTAAGCTTTCATATTACATATGAAAGCTTATTGTTTCTGTTTAGATTATTAAGATTTCATATGAAAGCTTATTGTTTCTGTTAAAGTTATTATTATTATTATTTTTATGCGCCCACATTTTCATGTGGACGTATATTGTCGTTGCCCCTGTCCGTCCGTCCACAATTTGTGGACTCTCTACAGGTCACAATTCTTATCCGATTTTGACGAAACCTCAAATATAGGTTTATCCCCATAAGATCTCGGCTGCTTTCGATATTGGCATGTATCGGATCGAAACTTCATGGATTATGGCCCCTGATTTACGAAAAATCATGTTTTTAGCTTGTGGACCCTATAGAAGTCACAATTTTGAACCGATTTTGATGAAACTTGACATGTATGTTTATAACCCAAAGATCTTGGTTCCTTTTGATATTTGATTATATCAATGAAAATTGAGTTCAAATTTCGTGAAAATCGGACAAAAATTGACAGACAAAATAGCCGCCGTTTGTACGCGAATAGTGTGAAAATATGTTATATCATGGTTGTGGACCCTATAGAGGTCACCGTTTTGAACCGATTTTGATGAAACTAGACATGCATGTTTATAACCCAAAGATCTTGGTTCCTTTCGATATTTGCACCCATCGGATCGTAACTTTTTAGCTTGTGATCCCTCTGGAGGTCAAAATTATTATCCGATTTAAAAAACCGTTTGGTTATATCACCGTTACATGGTAATGAAGGTTGCGGTCAAATTTTGTGAAAATCGGACCAAAATTGACGGACAAAATGGCCGCCGCTTGTACCCGAAAAGTGTAAAAATATGGTATATAGGTTGTGGAACCTGTAGAGGTCACAATTTTAAATCAATTTTGATGAAACTTGAAATACATGTTTTTTACCTAAAGATCTTGGTTCCTTTCGATATTTGCGAATATCGGAACATAACTTCCTGAATTATGGTCCCTGATTGTATACGAAAAATCGCCGTTATTAGATTGTGATCCCTCTGTAAGTCAAAATTATTACCCGATTTAAAAAAATCCGTTTGATTATATCACCGTTACAATGTAATGCATGTTGAGTTCGAATTTCGTGAAAATCTGATCAAAACTGACAGACAAAATGGCCGGCGCTTGTACACGAATACTATAAAAATATGGTATATCAAGGTAGACCCTGTAGAGGTCACAATTTTAATCTGATGTTGATGAAACTTGAAATACATGTTTATAACCCAAAGATCTTGGTTCCTTTTGATATTCAACTGATAATATCGGATTGTAACTTCCTTAAGTGTTATTAAAGTCACCTAATGAAACTGACGAAGAAACAAATGACGAAATGAAATGAAGTTCACATTCATCGATTTATTCCAAATGATCGTTAGACTAAGTAAGGCACAGACTGACCAATATAAGGGTAAAATGATACCCGGGGTCAAACAGCAAAGTTACCACAGCATCACAACAAAGTCAGTAACGGGTAAATCCTCCTCTGTTTGCCAAACAAGCATTGATCCGACGTGGCATACTCCTA
Source organism: Patella ulyssiponensis (assembly GCA_963678685.1). Lineage (NCBI taxonomy): Eukaryota > Metazoa > Mollusca > Gastropoda > Patellidae > Patella > Patella ulyssiponensis. The sequence goes on along the minus strand of OY783230.1, from coordinate 21,998,811 downwards.
ATGAGACGTCTAAGGTCATTTTGGTCCAGATTGTCCCATTCCTGTTGCAACGCAGCAGCAAGTTCTTGGACATTGGCAGGACGTTGTTGACGTTGACGTAACCTCTATCCAAGCATGTCCCAGACATGCTCGATGGGGGAGAGGTCGGGACTCAGTGCTGGGCAAGGTAATGTGGTGATGTTCTGTTGTTGGAGGCAACTTGTAACGATCCTGGCCCTGTGACATCTTGCGTTGTCATCCTGGAAGATGAAACGGCGGCGATGACGTCGTGCGAACGGCACAACATGGACTGCCAAGATGTTGTCCCGGTAGTACTGGCCTGTAACACACCCTGCAACGACATGCAAAGCCGTTCTTCCAGCAACAGTGATGCCTCCCCACACCATAACAGAACCACTCCCAAATCGATCATGTCTGATGACGTTAACGTCTTGGAAGCGCTCGTTTCGACGACGCCACACCCTCCTACGTCTGTCCAAAAAATCAACAGTGAACCTTGACTCATCTGAGAACATCACATTGCTCCAGCGTCGATTATCCCAGTGTTGACGATCCCTACACCAACGACGTCTTGCCTGAATGTGATGATATGTCAAACAAGGGATCACGCGAGGACGTCGGGCGCGAAGGTGACCCCTATGCAGTCGATTCCGAATCGTCTGGCCACTCACTCTCACACCAGTGTCTGTTTGAAGACGAGCGCTGATCTGATTAGCTGTGATGACACGATTTCTCAAGGCCAAGGTACGGATAAATCGATCCTGGGCTTGAGTTGTCGCCCTTGGTCGACCTGAGCGTGGTCTCTCCTGTACAGATTGTGTATCACGGTATCTGGACCACAGCCTGCTTATGACAGACTGAGAAACATTCATCGTCTGCGCCACAACCGCCTGTGTTGTGCCGATCTGTAGCATGCCAAGGGCACGTAACCTTTCATTTTGGGTAAGCCGACGCATATCAAAATTTGTTTTCTGGTCACTAAAACAATTAAACTGATGTTTCCACCCTGGAATTCAATGCCACAATGACTGTAACATTCAAAGTCAGAGTCGTGCAAATCTTGGGTTAGACCCCCATGATGATCCCAAGCATCACCTGCATTCCATGCGGTAGCTATTGGTGCGTTTGGGCGTCACATGTAACTGGAAATGTTTCTTCTGTTAGGTTCTATAGTGACTTTTTTCGTAGTCATTTGCATATTTTAGTATTATGCCCCCAAAATCAAATATCCCCTGCTTTTTTTGAATATTAACTGTTTCGTATACTAAACGTTAGCATGGGGCAGAATTTTATTAAAAAACAAACAAACAAATTCTAATGATTTTCTGATAATTACTTAATATGCGACAACTCTTGTTGACTTGTCGGACGATTTAGCTGCTGTGTGGGCGTATGTTTCGTTGCCTGGCAACCTATTTTTTGTGTATTTTCTGCAAATCGGATTTCTCAGAATCTAACCATAGCATCTTTCTGAAACTTTGACCTACCCCCCGCCCAAAAAAAAATGGGGTGCGATCCTTGATTAAATATAATTTTAAAACGTTTTACGAATCCGAAATCACCGAATTTTACGAACGAATGCATTTGACCTACAATGCTTTAACTTTGTGACTATTTGACCTATTTAATTAATTCTTTTTTCTATGAGTACCTTGAGACATTTACTTAAAATCTGCAATTTCGGATTTTCGAATTTCGAAACTTCGTCGCTGTGATTTCGAACCGGAAGTTTAGACCAACTCGACAACTTCTTTAGTAGTTGTACGATTTTTATGAAATTTAATAAGTAAGTAGACCTTAATGATGCGACTTTAAAAGGGACTTTAGAAATTTTCTAACTTATCTCCCCTTGGAGAAATTAAGGATCAAATTTTTCAAAAAAGTCAAAGAAATATAGGTCAGAATGGCCTGATTTTTTTTTCGATACTAGATAAGTAATTACTGATTCGTACACAAAATATGGAGTTTGTAGATCTAACCGGAAGCATCACCATCTTGTAACGTGAAAAATCCCTCAGGCTTTTTTGCTATTTTACTTATAGACTTTCTGAATCCTTGGAGGAAGGCCTAGAATTTTGATTTAGGTCAACTGGTAGTCACCATTTTGAAGTGAAAGTGAAAAATAGAAGGAATTTGAAGGGCCGAGAATTTGTAACACAATAACTCTCCTTCTAATTGAGCTAGAATGTTCAAACTTAGTGTAGACGTTTACTGGGTCACTGTCTTGATTGAGTTCAAAGATGAGCATTTTCTGCCTAGGGTAAGCAGAGATAAGCAAGCTGATTTGTTGATTCTTTAGGGCACGATAACTTTGGTTATAATGAAGGGAGGGCGATGAAACTCTTGTCAATCGAGAGTCTAATAGCTAGCAGGTGTGGGGAATCATTGTATCATTTTTTTTTTAAATGTCCGGGGTAGCCGAAAAAAAGAGATTGAAAATCCAAAAAGTCGTATTTTTACGATTTGGAGCATTGTTAGAGGTCTTTTTCTTGTAAAGTAAACATGATATTTTTTTTGAACTTCTTCTACAAAGAGTCTTATTAGTAGTCTTTTATATGAAACCATCGTTCAACAGTCCAACATATCAGGAGTAGAAGAACAAAAGGATCGAACATTGAAAACGGCACCCTTTCATTGTTAAGCGAAACATGCAGTGTGGGTGACTACAATCTGCACATTTAGTCATCGTATGGAGCTTATTCAACAGTATCTGCTTAGGGATATTTTACGCGCACTCCAATGTGTGCACGGGACCTTGGTTTTTCGTCCCACCCGAACGACTAGACAGCTGTCCTTGTCAGGCCCTCCGTTCTGCCTCACTGACAAGAGGGAACCACGCCGGAAAATCGAGATGAACTTTCTCGGTGCAGAACTTTCAATTCAGGCCAAACGTTTATTGCATACGATTAAGCTGGTCAGTCGGAGCTTATTTTCAAAAGTTTTGTAATAATCGGTTGGTAATTAAAGTACCGTGCAAATTAAACTGTTAAAACAGAAAATTTCGCCCGGTTGAAATGTTTCTAGCTACAAGTCAGCAATTTCCCGATTTTAGGGAGGCTGAATGGTTAGCATGTGCGCGCTGTATCGTAACGTCTGCCGTTGAGTCAACCGGTGTCGTTTCGATTTCCAGGTTGCACGTGACATGGAGTATGGTGTCCAACCTCGTGGGTTTTCTCCGTGTCCTTCGGTTTCCTCCCACGGCTAAAGACCCGTACACACAAGGGAAGTTTTTAAATAAAATTAAAAAACATATGTTTGTCCCGAAATGACCTAGTTTGTGTCGAATGTACGTTAAGCCCCATTTCTCTCTTTCTCTTTTATTTTTAAAGTTTTGTAATAATCGGTTGGTAATCAAAGGTACTGTAAAAGTGATAAAACAGAAAATTTCGCCCGATTGTAATGTTTCTCACTTTAAAGTCAACAATTTGCCGATTTTAGGGGGCAAACGTTTATTGCGAACGATTAAGCTGGTCAGGGGGAGCTTATTTTTAAAAGTTTTGTAATATTCGGTTGATAATTAAAGGTACCGTGCAAATTAAACTGTTAAAATAGAAAATTTCGCCCGGTTGAAATGTTTCTCCTTGTAGGTCAGCAATTTGCCAAATTTAGGGAGGTTGCGTGGCTGAATGGTTAGCACGTGCGCTATGTATCGTAACGTCTGTCATTGAGTCAACTGGCGTTGTTTCGATTTCTTGGTTGTGCGTGACAAGGAGTATGGTCGCCTGTCCAGTCTCGTAGGCCGTAACGCCGCTGCCTGGGTAAAATTTCCCTCATTGCACACTTTATGGCGTATGCCGTCTTCATTAGCCCATTTTAGGAGCAGAACAGTAGGACGTTAAACCCTATTCAATTTCATTTCATTTTCTATGTTGCTTATTTATTATAGTGGATAAATATTTTTCTGGTTCTAGCAATTATTTAATTTTTGCATAGAAATCTTGCTTTGAACAGTTTTTTTATTTTCTGTCTAGGGTAAGCAGAGATAAGCAAGCTGATTTGTTGATTTTTTAAGGGCACGATAACTTTGGTTATAATGAAGGGAGGACGATGAAACTCTTGTCAATCGAGAGTCTAATAGCTAGCCTGCTGTGTGAAATCATTGTATCATTTTTTTTTAATGTCCGTGGTGGCCGTAAAAAGAGATTGAAAATCCAAAAAGTCGTATTTTTACAATTTGGGGCATGGTTAGAGGTCTTTCTCGTAAAGTCAACATAATATTTTTGGGGAACTTCTTCTACAAAGAGTTTTATCGGTAGTCTTTTATATGAAACCATCGATCAACAGTCCAAAATATCAGGAGTAGAAGAATAAAAGGATCGAAAAATTGAAAACATGAATTGATATTGCTGGATTTGGTTGATTCTGCTTCCATTTTATTTGATGTGTGCAATGTTTATGTGGAAATTTGTTTATCGGTTCCATTTGTACTGGAAGTGAAATGAGTTCAAGGGTAACGTGGCACCGAAAGTGACATAAGTTGAAAGGTATCGTGGCAACAGTGAAACCCGTCATTGTTGTTAAGCAGGTCTAGTTTTGTTTGTTTCTTCCGAGTCTTTTACTTGATAATCCTTTACAAAGTACTGTTAACTAGAAATATATGATCGAAAATCTTGTAAATCTATCTATTTCTCTAGTTTGGCTATTACCCAGCTTTCAGTAGTTTTATAGTTTTTTTAATAACTAAAGGGCTGTTTATATTTATGATCTTCGGATTTGATTTATTGGGTTAGCTTATAATCCGATTTCAAAAAACTGTTTGGTTTTTAGGACTTCTATTCTAGGCAATAAAAATAGTTATTTTTGTATTTCAGGCTAAAATATCAAGGAGTTGTCTCCCCTATACCAAGATCTGAAAATGATTTTGACCCTGCCGCTAAATTTCACATTCCTGCCAATTCGCCTTACATGAGGTAGGTATTTTTTATAACTGTTTTAAATGGTGTTCATATTGAAATAGTACCATTCACTACCAAGATAATTTGTCGTTGCAAAGAAAACTTTATATTACGTACCCTTTATCGTGGACTGTCAACACCTACACAGCCAATCTGTTTCATAGAGGCTTACCAAAGTTTTCTATTCACTGCTGATCAGTGTGCTGCACAGTGTCTTCTTTGTTAACTTCTGTAAAGCCAATATTTAATTGTGCAAATTTAAAAAAAAAACGAATATTATCAGACTTATCAGTCTTTATATCCATTAACTTTCTTACATTGATAATAGATAGAGTTAAATGAGGAAGAGAAAGTTTTTTTGAATTTACCAATTTGATCTGGGTTTTTTTTCAGTTATTTCTTCAGCCATATATTACAGTTTCAATTTTATAAAAGATTATGTGAGTTATCTGGTCACCAGGGGGAGCTGCATACATGTGATTTTTACAAATCAAAAAATGCTGGATCAAAATTAAAGTAAGTGCATATAAATCTACATGTAAACTATATTTATTTTCTGCCACCTTCACCTGCTACAGTTAGCTCTACTTGGTAATACTGGTTTAAACAATATTTTATTTCTTAGTGAGTCACAGATATATTTAGATACTACGTATGGATACAATAACAAGCATTTCTGCTTATGTAAAATCGTCTCTAGTTAATTATTGTGTAGTTTGATGATCGACACGCAATCGCGTTCCAACACTTTCATAGCAAAGTTCTATAATACTTTCGGTCTGAAGTAAATCGAATTTGTTGTTGACTCCCTTTGTCACTTCCAAACTTCCTCCCACTGCTAAAGACCCCTACGCGCATGCGAATTATTGAAATTGAATTAAACTATATGTTAGTACCGAAATGACCTAGTTTGTGTCGAGTGGACGTTAATCTCTCTCTCTCTCTCTCTCTCTCTCTCTCTCTCTCTCTCTCTCCCCCCTTGGCCACTCGTGCATGACCCTAAGACTGTAGCCCTATTAGTTTTACCAATGCCTAATGCACACATTGACACCCTTTTATCTAACATACTGAGATAAATAACACTGAGTTCCGTTGCTTGTCCCCCGACAATGAACGAAATCCTAGCTATAACATTCAAGCCATTTTCAACACTATTTGAGTGTCATTCTGTCAGGACTTGTACGAACTCAATGAACGTATATTGGTTTCTCTACAGAATTTGAAATTTGCTTTCCCAATGGATCAGAGGCAATAATCGCCAACTGGTTAAGGACAGGAAACCCACTGGATGTTCGGCTTCCTTTATTTTCTGTGTGGTTTATTTTTAACCCACGAGTTCTTTTTAGTTTAACCCTATCAACATGTATACTCTTAATTTTTGATAGCAATACAAAACGATGATTATATAACAATTATCTAAATTAAATGTTTTTGTTGTTTTCAGAGAGATGCTAGCATTAGGAAGTAGTGTACCTTGGCAGGATGCCTTAGAACTATTCACAGGATCTCGTGAAGTCTCAGCTAAGCCTCTCATAGAATACTTCCGTCCACTGATGACTTGGTTACGAGCGGAAAATAAAAAATATGGCGAAAAACCGGGTTGGAAAGATGCAAAAATAAACTGGCTCAATGATGATTTATTCCCAGAATGGGCTTATTAAATTGTTCAATTGTTTTTAAAATCAAATGGCTGTTTTGTTTATTTAATTCCATACTGTCCATAACACAGAGTTGTGTTATGGTTAACTGACACTTTGTTAAATTATTTATCTTTGCCTCTATACTTTGCTAGCTGTGCAAAATCGTGATATTAGAAGTGGTATCAGATGCTCTAGAAATAGTAAGCATAACTTCTAGCTTAAAGGGTCTGGATTTAAGAAGCCAAAGGCTATAGGGTTTATGACACACTCGAAGCCAAAGGCCATCAGCCATTTTCCAATCTAGTAGTAAGGGTACAGCAAAAGTATATAAACTCTGCATGAGAAAAGGTATAAAATGCTCACAAAAAAATAAACTAACCCTTCATATCGAAAGTTGTTGCTCCAAGATAAATTTTGACGGTATAAAATTTATATGTAGCGAAACACTAATATGTGGTCAATTCATTGAATCCAAGGAGCTTAAGACGCCAACACATAAGGTTGATGGGTTGCAGGTAATTGGCCCGTCATCTGTGTAACTTGACATCAATAGTGCGTGAAAATATAAAATGGTCGCTCTGCCAACACCTTGATTATACTCGACTTTCGACGGTCCAGTCCACAGTAACAAAACATGGTCAATCTCAATCGTTTATTTGAATTTAACCAAGTGATGATTGATTTCTTATGGATTCTAAAACTCAAAAGAACTACATCGATGTTGCAATTTTGCAGTGGCCCCTCACTGTCTAGCGATACCACCGGAAAGTCTGCCATGACTTTTACGACATATACCTGCCTCAGCGGCTAAAATTTAAAAAAAAAACGGGAAGGCTTTACATCCCCGCCATCTTTTGTTAATTTTTCTGATACTTCTTTTTGGTAATGGACTATTTTACGGACCAATAGGATGTCAGTTCTTGAAGACGGTATTATTATTAGATATTAGAAAACATAAGTCTGAATAAATAAATGTAGAACGATGTTACAAGGGGAAATAATTTATATATTTTTTCCTAAACAACGTACATCCATAAATAACAAACATAGCATTAACCAGTGGTTCTCAACCTTTTTTTGCGAACGGCACACCTTGGAACACATGAAAAAATAACGGCACACTTGGCTAAATATATAGGAAAAATATCTGAATTTTCAAGTCACAGACACAGACTAGTCATAGACACATCGAATGACTCAAACTAAATAAAGAAAAACACAGCTATGAACTTAGAGTGAATACTCAAAGGATCATGTGGTTTTTCGCATTTTCTTAGTGTGCCGTTCAAAATTTCGCGGCACACTTAGGAAGATTTTGCGGCACACTGGTTGAGAACAACTGGCATAAACTGACAACACTGGAAACAATACTATTAACGATAGTATAATGTTGACAATATTATGATAGAAATAATAAAGCTATGTTATCCAAGGTTGAAACACAATCACAGAAGAATGAGAATTGGATTTAACAGTACATAAGTAAACCCCTATCGTCGGATGTGATCATGGGGTATTATTTGACAACTACCATAAGTAATAACTCCTTTCAAATGGGATCCCATGTTATTTCATTTATAAGAAGAAAAGTAGTTCCTGTCTAAAGAGAATGGGTGGTGATAAGGGTTAAAGTGGCATGGACGAGGAGACGCCACGGGACCCCAGATTGGACCCGGAAAAAGACCTTCTCTTTTTAACTTTGCTGACATCTGCTTCTTCCATTTTGTCCTAGAAAATAAAAAGAATAGAAAGAATTTGAGAAACTTCAATAAATTTGATAAAATATCATAATATAAAACATGTAAATAATTCAAATATTTATTCCAGTTAATCGTTATATTTATTTAAAAAAAAAACAAAACACACTATAAAAAATCATACTAGTTCTATATATGAAAAAACAACTGCGTATTATAAAAAAAACAAAACAAACAAAATATCACGATACGAAAATCGACGGAACCTCTCTCTCGGCCAAAATCGGGATCGATTCGCGGCTACCCCCAGGCAAGCGAGTCATCGTCTTACTCACTCAGTCGCCGTGGCTCCCCTGGAAAATCTGGAAGAACTTACTCTGTCAACACGAGACCTCATGGCTAGCAAGTTAGCACGTCGCGCACTGAACCACAATGAAACTTGGACAATTGAATGAACTCATTTTGTTTTGTTATATGCTATAATATAAATATGAATAAATTCCATAAACAAACCTTCTGTTCTGAAACCATGTCTTGATTTGTGTCTCTGTCAGATCTAATGTTTTAGACAACTCTACTCTTTTACTGACACTCAAATATCTGTCAGCCTGCTTAAAGAAGCATAACACATCTTACAATATCAGCCAGACAATTTACAGTTGCATAAACAAAACAAGAAATACATATCAGTCAGCCTTCAGAATATATTATCTTAAACACATTCAGAAAAAAACATTTAAAGGAGCTATACCTCTAACTTTATTACATTTGGATTTAAAACACGAATTAGAATTCAATATTGGTCCATTTAAATCAATATTGATGTTCTTATCTGATCATGAAAATATGGTATCCCAATATTGAATGTTTAAAGGTCAACAGAAACGTTTCCTAAAATGTCAACAAATCTTTTCCATAATAACACGATCCCGAATGTCGATGTTACCTGCAACATGTAGATTACAACGTTAATATTTCCGCCGTTTTCCGTGAACGTGAATAGTTGCAATTTTCCACCATTAAAGAATTCGGGACGTAAATTTAGTCTTTTTGCTCATGTTGTGTTCTATATTTCTATGAGCAGAAGACTAAAATTACATGACTTTCCGCCAATAAACAAACCGTGACGTAATTTTAGTCTATCTGCTCATATATATTCTAGTCTGTATTTCTATGAGCAGAAGGAATAAAATTACGTCAGGGTTTGTTTATTGGCGGAAAGTTACGACTACTGGCGGAGAAATCTGTTGCAGGTACCATTGACATTCGGGACCGTGTTATACCCATGATAAACATATTTTGATTTTAAAAAAAAAATATGAAGCTTTTCCTGTGATGTTTAAGACACAATGTATTCGAGTTGTGTATTGTATGGTTTCTGGCAACATTTGTAATGAAGAAACAAAAAAAATAGGCGTTTTATTAGAAATGGCTGATTTACCAACGATAAAATATTGATTAAAATACGTGTTGGGTAAAGGGTAATCAACTGCCCCTAAATTTTACCGAACATTATATACATTGATATTGCATATTGGTGGCTATAATTTTTAAAAATAGTTGTCACCTAAATGTTAAAGATTAGATAGGAACTAAAAGTAAATAAAAAGTAAATTCATGTGGTTCTGGAAATTCATAAAACACCCGTAACAGCTAAAATATAAGTCGACTATGCAGAAGTATTTTAAAAGGTATACCTATTAATCAATCTGATTAAAACATAGATCCTATTTCGTTTCGTTGTTTTATTGTTCAAAATTTCGTTTTACTGCACTAGGATGCGAAGAATAGCCAATGTAACGGTCTGCTACGACATCTTCTTGGCGTTCTCTGCGCGGAACTGTGGGTAAACCTCTAGAAACGTCAACGCTGATTGATAAATCAATGTCTGGCGTCATACACTAGGATCTGGAAGAGTTGTTACTAATGACGTATCCTGAATGGTGTGAGGTATTAGCCAATGAAACGGTTTGTTACAGTGTGTTTTAGGCGTTTTTTGCAAGGAAATGTGGGTAATCCACTAGTAACAGCAATGATGATTGGTTAATCAAAAGTCTGACGTCATAGGGTGGGGTCAAAGACGTGACCTATCGCAACAACCGGTCAGATCTTCGTAGGCCATTGAAAGCATAAAAAAATCGAAACGAAATAAAGATCTGTATTTCAATCCGATTGCCTATTAATGTATTTTAGTAAATAACTATCATTTACCTTAAACTCCATCTCAAGGTGTTCTAATTGTTTACTAGAATAAGCTTGTCGTGGTTTTCTGTCGATATTAACACGCCGCTGTCTTCTCACCGTACTACTTTTCTGAGCTGTTGCAAATAAAAAAGTTAATTCGATATTAAACGTATCCCTTTCACACCACCCTTCCGCAAATTCGTTTCCTGTAGTTTGAAGACCAATGCTAAAAATCCCTACTTAACAATTTCTTCTATATGAACAATTCATTCTAGCACAAAACACTTCTTTTGTGTGTTAGTTTTGAACGCCTGGAGTTAAAAAGAGATACCTTGTAAAATGGCGATCGACACATTCCGAATGGTGATATTGCCCCAATTATCTATCCCACCAAGGAGCAAAATATTTCCCGCAGAACTATGTCCTGTATCACGTTCTGAAGTCAAAATGTAAATGTGGAGATCGTCAAAATGTGGATTCCGATACGAGTTTCTCTAATATCCAATGAAAAGTCTCACCAACACAAAACATTCCGCAGAAAACTGTGCCTTTTCAGATTGTAAACAGTTGCCCATCTCCACGATTGAGATCCCAAATTGAACACTTCCATTATGCTTTTAAATAGGCAAATTAGGTTATATTTTTAAATATGAAAATTAGCCTATACTTAAAAATATACAAATTAGCTTATGTATTAAAATAGGCAAATTAGCTTATCTCATTTTCGTTTCGTTTTTGGCTTAAACCGAAATCAGTTATATCTCATCACTGGCTTTACCCTAGGCCTAACATTATAAATGACGACAGACTAATAATTCGCACAACAAATCTGGACGTAAAATACAGTAAAATCCAGACTTTCATATTTTACAGAAATAAACCTGTTGTTTTATTTTAAAATACCACAATTCCTATCTAAAATAACACGTTAAAAATTAAAATTATATAGTTATCATGAAATATTGATAATGTACGATATCAATAAAGAGAGAGAGAGAGAAATGGGGTTTAACGTCCACTCGACACAAACTAGGTCATTTCGGGACTAACATATGGTTTAATTTTATTTCAATAATTCGCTTGCGCGTAGGGGTCTTTAGCTGTGGGAGGAAACCGGAGTGCCCGGAGGAAACCCACGAGGTTGACAAGGCGCCCCTATCTCCATGCCATATACGCTCACACCAGGGATCGAAACCAGAGGTGACCGGCCTGCTAGAGGTCGAAGCGCGGCACTCCAGACCAGTAGGCCATCCCAACCCCCATATTAATAAAGAGTTGTCCATTTATGTTGTAATGAACATATTGAAAATGTCGATCAAGTTACTTTATTCTGGGTGAAGTTATGAGTGTTGGAAGCTTTAACAATATATAGCGAAAATAGTCTCGATTTCAAGTACCATTGTTGCGATAATAAACTAAGTCTCGGTTATCCATTTTAACGTTAAATCATTAAATTACATTCTCATGCATATTTAATACTCACGCAGTCCTATCTTTAAATCTAACGAGTCGTTATCCATAATTATTGTTATTCATTCTCAGTAATAATATTTAATGCACTAATTTATTGTTGTTTTTTGTGAACATACCTTCGAGGACCAGATGTCGGTGATAAAGCGACTGGTAAAGCCAAGCAGGAGACTCGGGGGTCCAGGGTGAAACAGGATAACAAAATCTTGGAATTGGACGGAGTACAAATGGTGACGATACTTGAGTATCACAGATCTGCTTTGGTGTTATTTGTTCCCCGTTTTCATTCTGAATAAAAATAATGCAATTGCATTTCTTCACTTTTTATCATAATATGCCACCGGTACAGTTAACAAGCTCAAACATGAAGAAGAATATTATATTTAACTTTTTTTTACATAGGAAATGTTCATAAGCATTTTCACGAAGACATACTGCTTTATGTTTCATGCTTATCATCTAACAACTCAACAAGGACAGATTTGAATCCGACTAAAGAAGTCATTATTTAAAATAGAACGCAAAAGAAATTTTGATGTATAATCTTACTTATTTAGTTGATTAAGAATTCGTCAAATAATCTTTGAATTTACTCTCATATAGTTGAAAAATCAACAAGATTCTCGTAGCACTACAACATCTACTCTGCAAAATGGTAGACCTTAATTTCCACATGCTTGTCTGTGATATCACCTTAGGTGGAAACGGGTGTAAGTCCCAAAAAGAAGAATAATAATAATAAAAAAAGAAAATGCATAAAATTACCTCGTGACAAACACCAGTTTCATCGTTTGTCGTTTGATTGATGTCGACTTTCGCGTCGTTTAAATCGTCTTTTAAAATATCATCGATGGACAAAAATCCACTTTTTGTATTTTCTGAAGTTTCCAATTTTCTCTGAATTCCAAAACTCTGATTTTCTGTGCTAGATTGACACGACTGATTTTCTATACAAAAAGACATATCGGTATATATGTTCCGCTAAATTTAAAGAATTAAGGTGTTTTCACGATGAATTAAATCTTTTTAGATATGGAATTGAAATCATGGCTCCTGCTTTTATACTCTTGATTGTTTTAGTACATTAACGTAAATCGTTTAAGAGACATTTTTACAAAATGGCAGTATTTAGCACATTTTTATTATTTTAATCAATTAACGTCCGATTGAAGTAATTTGAAGAGTTATTAAGGGTTGGAGAGTATGTGAAGCAGACGACATGGTTCCCATTGTTTCCTGCTAAGTTAAATGCGCGGGAAATCAATCAGACGATACAAGTTATATGTTTTAAGATTAGGCGAGGTGTATCAAAAGTGTTAATCAATGACGATAATGAACAACTCGTTTTACGATAATTTTAAAGAAAATAGTTCCAAGTTATTTCAATTCAGTTTGTGTTGTTTGATTGGTTATCATAATGTAGAATATCGGTAATTATTGACCAATCAAAACTCAGGTTCCATTATCTGTTAAAATGACATCTGGACGTTTCACAAACTTTGATTGAGCTCGAGATTTACCTTGTCGTCTTCTTTTAAGGCACAACAAAATGACTGATGGATGAAATTGTGATTATTTATAAACATGTGAATTGTTATTGTAGGCGCTTTAGACGTTTCCACGTATCTTTGTAGTTCTGTTGTGAAATTTACTCTGAGACCAAATCGTCTTTTGTACTTACTCTGTCTGCTTTTATTTGACGAAAAAGAATTAATAAGAAATAATTGGTTAGCCTGGGGGCGCATATCATTTGTTCAAATATCGCGGTGGAAGATGAAAGCGACAGACACCAATTGAAGAAAGGAATCGGTATATTAATTTGCCTGCTCACTGTAAACTATAGCCTTTAACTAAAATAGTATAGTATATAAAAAATAATTAACCTTCTTTCAAATGAATCATATATCCAATTAAAATTTTACATCAATGTCTCAACCTGATGTGATTACCACCCAATCATTGGTTAAATGTTACCATGAATGTCTGGCGGTAAAGGGGCTGCACTTTGACCAAAATAGCTATTTAACAAACATGACAGGGGTAGGTCTATACTCGGAGAATGAATCGAATTGTACGATATGAATTTCCCATAATATTTCTTGTTTCAGTCCCTGCAATTGTTCTGTTTTATTAAATTCTAACCATTAGAATTTAATAAACAAGATTGCTTTAATTTTCAGTGAGAAATGAGTTAAGACTGATACATTAAATTTTTAGAGTATATTTCTCTTCAAGTACAATGGTATTTCAAAAATCGGTAATTATGTCTGGCTCGGAGTTTCTTAAGGACGTTGTACTCACATACACTAAACATTGACACTGGAGTCTGATCAATGTTTAGGGATTTTTCTTAATTAAATTATTGCTAAGTAAATTATCAATATTTTCTAATGATGGTCTTTGTTACAATATACTTGGGGTATTTTAATGGAAAATAAACGAAAAGTAAGCAATGCATGGGGATAAAAATCACACAGGTTACAATTGTTTTATTCTGTATTACAGCACAACCATTCATATAGAATGACCAGACAGACCATTTCACTATAGTTGTTTGATGGAATTCGCTTTGCTTATTATTGTTGCTATTATTAAATTAAAAAGGATATAGGGTGTAACTTCTTACTTTTCCGCGCTCACAGTGTGCTATCGGGTGGATTTTTGCCCTCAGAACGGGGAAACAACATACTTTTTATTTCGAGTTCCAACTATCAGGGCGCTAGGACATTTCCATACTTACCGAGACACCGTGGGTTATTGACTTAATAAGGATACAATACGTTTAGCCTATCCGAGTTACATCCTTTAAAAACTGTCACCGCTGTTGTTTCGACGGGTACCACATAAGGACTATTTTAAATTACGTCACTACCATTCTTCACAATAATTAGAAAGCAAAAATAAACAATTTTGTTTATCTCGTTTTACTTTTGTAAAAAAACACACCTTTGTGAATGTTTAACTTTGCAATAAAACGTTACTTATCTTGTCGAGTCATTACTCTGAAACAGCACCTTCTTGATTATGGTGCGGATCCAGTTGACAAGATTTTGCAAAGTAAGGAATGGTAATTCTGGAGCGGAAGGTAAAAGAACTCTGAATATCGACAGGTTTCACCAAATTTGACACAAAATCCGTTAAAATCGACTACAGACTATCGCATTATCAAGGAAGGGAGGTTAACTCCGGAACGGAAGGTCGTGGTAATGCTGAATACTGATAGGCTTCATATTTTCGTGACCCCTGCAATTTGTAAAAAAGTTTTGTTAAAAACGTAGCCTCCATTGAGTTAATAAAGTTTTCGGAAAAGGGGTGGGGGTGAGGATGTATATATAGCAGTTCTGGTTATATTCTTCCCGTAAAAGTACATGATTTTTGCTTCTGTGTTTGTAAAATAAATGCACATGCTCCATGTCTTCATTCCTCATTTAAGTGTCGATAACTGATGCATTTCCTGTGAGCAATAATTGGCAAAATGAATGATAATTAAGTGAAAATAGCGAAATATGCTTTATTAAATAATTCATCATTTGTCTCTTTTATTAATAGCATCAATTATTAAACACCACGCTTGCAGATTTATCAATATGTAATGCACGTACTTGTCTCCTTCAAATCTCAGGTCCTCATTCCTTTTAATAAATCTATATCCAGCCCGACATGTTTCCTTAGTATTATTTGAAAGACTTGAAGTGTTTAGTCTCGATCAGTAGTGTGAATAAAAAGAGAATAATAACATATTAATCAATCGAGGCTACTTAATAAAATGTGATGCATAACATCTTGATAATTTAAAAAAAGAGGACAATGATGGGCACCGAGAGTTTGTTTTTATTACATTATTTACGGATTATATCAACTTTTTCATTGACAGACGGTTTCTATGTGAGTGATAGAAATTGAAGTACAGTTTGAGAAAAGGGTGAACGAATTAATTTTAACGATATTAACAAGTTAATTTTACAAATTTCCGTTCACCAGTAATTATTGTCACAGATAACTATAATCTGGCAAAATAAACGAATTGGATATTCTTTTTATCTAGAATTAAAAATATATGTGTAGAATAACAATATACAGAATGAATATACAATATTTGTCTTGATCCAACAATTAAATTAATATCTAGAATATAATCTTTATTTAGATATTGTTAGATTAGCAGAACAAACTAAGGATAGATAATTTTGAATAAAACAAAGTTAAGTATTTACTTACTTGATCTATACATTCCCATCAAATTTTGAATACAATGCAAAGCTTTGAAATCTTTACTCAGTTATTAATACTGTTATTATTATAAATAAATTTAGAGGCCAAGAATTGTATGCAAACTTCCCCGTTGATCCGAACATAAATATCTTTGAATATAACAGAAACACTAAATATTTGGATAATTCAAATACAAATATGATATGAATGTATGTAGTAATCTATTTGAATTCCAAATATAGTGCCGTGTTGAATGCTAAACATACATGTATATTATTTGACATTTCCAAAGAATATTTCGGATACTTTCAATATTTTCATTTCCATATATCAATATCAAATAAAGAATCTCCTATGAGTGTTTCTTGATATCAAAAACACGAATAGGAGATTTTATTTATCACACAATCCTTTCATACATGCACAAATAAATAAATATAATTGTTTGCTATAGATTTCATTTTTCCTGAACCTGGTTACACTACGGCGTCAATTTGAAAAAAAAAGTTCCTTTTTTTATATAAAAAAAGAAGTTATTTTTAATCAAACAAATGAACTGTTCCTTTTTAACGGACAGATCAAATTCATGTAATGCGATATCGCCTAAGGAGATACCGCAGTAGATTATGAAATTTTTCACACAAGCGATATCTACTGTATTAATTATTAAGTGATAAAGTATTATCAACCATGCTTACAATGGAACTTTACATCCCTTACAGCAGATGCGGAAAATAAAATGAAGTTTGACGCCCTGATTTTCTACAACAACCAGCTTAAAGCCTCAATACCACTCTTGTTGTAACTGAATAATGTGGCCCAATCTTTATTCTGGTCTACAAATTGTATTATTTTACAATATTCCAATAAATTGATGATACAAATTTCATATTGACACACCTAATTTAAAAAATTGGAAAAATTCAACTTAATGGTTTGAAAAGCCTAACGTAAACCTTTTCAAACGTGACTTGAATTTTAAAATATTTTCGAACACTCTGGACAAGTAAAATATGATGCAATTGATAATTTACTCAACGGGTAGAACACTTAAACATCTAGTACTTGGAATAAGACTATTATTTATTTTCTGGAGCTGGTAAGCCAGCAAGAGTGTTATTGTCCCTTTAATGATAATGGGAGTAGATAAGAAGTTAGTGTTTTGTGAACGGCATTACGACATCGTGTCTGGTCTCAGCGTATCGTTGTTTCGACTGTTTCAGTAAAAAGGTTGAAAGGCCAGGGGGGTTAATATTTGATAGAAGATGAGACATGTAGAAGGTGTTAGGTAAACTGATTGGCTTGTTTGATGGACATCGTCTGTAGATTAAACATAAACATTTTGTTGGAGAGTATAAACAAGCAGAATTGAGAGTATACATAAACATCCTGTCGAATCGCACATACAATACATTAGTTTGTCCTTGTCACAATCACTGGAAATGTTGTTCTTCTTGTGATGCACCCTTTTTCCCGGTTCATGAAATAGACCGCTTTTCACAAAAAGCATTTGTTTAAACAACATGTCGTAATGGATAATCTTTTTTCCTAAAAAAAAAATAACTTCTCACATTATCGTAAAAGAGATTCTTCTCAAAATCTAGACTGTTTTTATTTTTGGCCTTTTCCCACACAAGTCTTTCAATATTACACTTTAGGTTACAAATTCATACATTCGTTGTGTATCAGAAGAAAATAACAACAATATATAGACAAATACATACCTTTCCCTTTCCACACGGGGGTATTAGATGGCCGAATGGTTAGCACGGGCGCGCTGTATCACAAGGTCTGTCACTGAGTCAATTGGAATTGTTTCGATTCTCCGATTGTACACGAGAAAGGAGTAGAGTCGAGTGTCCAACCTTCGTGCAATCTGATTAAAATACAGATCTATTTGTTTCGTTTTTTTATAGTTTCGATGGTCTACGATACATGAGGATCTGATCGGTTGTACTGGAGGGTCGCGTCATGGGTCGTGTGTGCGGCTTTTGACCCTATGACATCAGACATTAGATTAACCAATCAACGTTTGGGTGTCTAGTGGTTTACCCACAATTCCGTGCATCAAACACCGAGAAATCGCAGTAGCAGAACGTTTCATTTGCTAATCCCTCACTTCAACAAGAATGCCAGTAATATAACAACTCCTCCAGATCCTAGTGTAGTAAAGACAAGTAAAACGAAATTTGTAAGTATAAAAAACGAAACAAAAATAGGAATGTGTGTTTAAATCAGATTGAACCTCGAGGGTTTTTTTCCGGGTCCTCCTGTTTCCTCTTACTGCTAAAAACCTCTCAGCGCAAACGAATTAATGAAATAAAAATTAACCATATGTTAGTCCCGAAATGACCTGGTTTGTGTGAGTTGACGTTAACCCCCCTCTCTCTATCTTTCTCTCTCTCTCTCCCTCGCTCTCATTCTCTCTCCACATATTAAACGCGTTTCTAAAGGAATGAGATCGTAGATTTTACGTTTAGACTACTCATGACATAAAGTTTAGTCAAACCTGTTCTCGTAAAACACGGAAGGGAGCCTGGGTTTGTTGAATATTATTTGCTTCTAAAAATTACACCATCCTGTTTCATTTTAGAGATCAACAGTTCGTTTACACATTTGTGCAATTCCATCGACATGTGAAACGTCAAAGACATAATGTTAAACCCAAAGTATAAAGAATTGGAAAAGAAACGACGTATCAGCTGGGTGTGACAGTTTCTCGGTTTACTGAAACGAAATTTTCCGGTTTACGGAATGACACTCGGAGACCCACACGGTCTCTAGAATTGATTGGAACAAGATAAGATAATTTGAACGAGTCAAATTGAAATCCAATACTTTGTTTTGTTTTCCGTTGAGATAATTTGTTGAGCAGTAAGATGTCACTTCATCTAATATTGAACGATATCACAACTAATAAGGGTTGGGTATAAATACACATTTGATTATTTGTGAATATTAGAGTTAAATTAATCTTAAATGAGATTCGTATACAACCGGCTTAAAATTAACTATACGTAGTTCACCCGTGTGTCCCAGATCGACACAATTACATTCTGTTATTGACAAAATTCAAAATGACCTGAATGATTTATACCAAATTGGCACAAAGAATCTTTTAAAAACTATATATGGTATTCAAAAGGTGTTTGGAGAGAGGGCATAATTCCAGAAAGGATGGTCCGATGCTCCCCAAAATCAAACTCATCCGAGATCTTATATAATT
Source organism: Patella ulyssiponensis (assembly GCA_963678685.1). Classification (NCBI taxonomy): domain Eukaryota; kingdom Metazoa; phylum Mollusca; class Gastropoda; family Patellidae; genus Patella; species Patella ulyssiponensis. The sequence goes on along the minus strand of OY783230.1, from coordinate 21,979,487 downwards.
AACTTATGGAAGGGAATATCGATGGTATTCATGCTCTCAATACCAAATTTGAAATAAAACTCCATAAAGCCTCTATAGCATTAAAAGCCAATAGATGGCTGACAGAAAGACCCATGTATCACACGCGCACTGAAATGTGGGCGTATGCAAATGAATGCAGAAATGTTCTTCCTTACATCTGAACAGATCGGTTTTTTATTCCAAATCGAGGAAAAGGTTGTCACATAGATTGTTATAGTTTAACTAGAAACATTGTGTGAAATAGCTGGTACGATTTGAAGTAGAATCTTAGAAGTATTTTGGGCATGCTTTTTTTTATAGGAAACTAAAGATTGACAGATAACATGCTCGGTCTTTCAAAACAATGGCTTTAGTCACCTCCAAAAAATTGTAACCATTTCTGAATCCGAATGAACAATTTAAATAATTTTCTTCTCTCAAAATACAAGTGAATTCCACGAGAGACAATCCCAGTGTTCCTTTATCAAAGCATGCTATTTTAACATATTTTCTAAACACTTGGCATACATTTGAATCAAATCTACGCGTTCAAAATTTAAAATTTGACATTTCTCAACAATTTAGAATTAGTATTTAATAATTAATTGAATACAAACTCAATGAGATGTGAAATCATTGTAATGTCCTTTCTTGATTACGATATACGTCACTATTTATAATTTAACTTCCCCTCCAATGAAGATGCTTACTGTCAGTAATGACATCATGATCTCCAGAATTGCTATTGACTCTATCTTGTACCTCTTTGTTTTATTAGTGATATTCATAAAGATGGCATACGTGTATACCTACTGTGTAATGAGCTGTTGAACTGTATTCCAAATTAATAAGGTGTTCATGAACATTCCAAAATAAAAAGCCGTCCATGAATAACCCGAAGTACTGAGACGTTCAGCTGTATTCCAAGGTAAAGTATAAAACATTTAATACCACTTATCCTTTGAGGGTCTAAAAATTAACAACTGTCGCTGACAGGGTGCATGTATAATTAATTAACGTAGACAACGCCGTGGGGAGAAACGCAACAGAACTACGGTTATTAGAAAATGGTGCTTCTTAATTTCCGGGGTGGAGGGATTGGAGAAAAGGACTTTTATTTCATATGATAAAGGGAACCAATTTCCCAGCTGTTAAAATCAAGGTAATAAACAAAGAGTGTATGAAAGTGTGTTGAAGGCGAAGCCATATTGAAATTAGCATCTTGGTTTACCTTAGTTCAACAAGATTTAATCCAATATTGGCAAGGTGAAATGAAACAATGTTAATACGTACATACATTAGACCCAAAATAAATACTTTTATTTATATTATTAATAATAATATGATTATCTAGACAATACCTCATATTTTATCGTTTCACTTAACTAAACTTAATATTTTCTCATTAACAATGCAAATAAAATACTTCCAGAAGGACAGCAAATGTTTTCAGAAATGCCGCACTTATGGTCTGTACCGGCCTCTGCTTTGCATCGTTTGGATTCAAACATATTTCTAGAGGACATCTGCATTCTGTTTGCATGACGAGTTATTGAAAATAAACAGACGAAACATTTTCAACCATTTCTGTATTTGCGATCCTTTTCGTTGTTTGAGACTCCAGCTTTCCACCTGCAACGTTGGGATTGATCCACTACAACCTGAATAGTAGGTTTTGTATCTATTAATCCACAATTTTGTTTAACTACCTCATTAATTTTTTTGTATTAAGTAAGATTTGAGTCAATGTTGAATATAACACCAATGAAAACCATTGACCAATTTGATTAAAATACAGATCTTTTATTTCGTTGTTTTTTGTTTTATTTTTTAATACTCTCGATGGCCTTCACTACATGAAGATATGACAAGTTATAGTGGGAGTTCACGTCGGGTGTTAATCGAGCGGCTTTTGACGATATGACGTCAGACATTGATTAATCAATCAGTGTTGACGTTTCTAGGGGTTTACCCACAGTTTCGCGCAGAGATCGCAAAGAAGTTGCCGTAACAGACCGTTACATTGGCTATTCTTCACATCCTAGTGCAGTAAAGACAAGTAAAACGAAATTTTGAACTATAACAAAACGAAACGACCTATCATCTGGGTTGTAATCATATTGACCTTTGGCAACATAGTTAGTTCAAATCCAGATTTGTCTTATCCTCCAAACTTTATTATTATTATTACAGCATATTTATAGTGCACCCTTTCATATAACATGTTCAGGGGCACTTTACAAGTGACAATGGAATCATAAATAAACAACAAGATTATGGACATGTTAACGATTGCTTACAGAATCAGTTAAAAGCCTGATCAAATAAATGTGTTTTAAGTTTTTTTTTTTTAAAGAATATAGAGATGTACAACATCTTAAACTAAATGGTAGATTATTCCATAAAACAGGTGCTTGATAACTAAAATAGCGTTGACCATAAGAGACTAGTTGAATAGTTTTGGGCTTTAAAAGTAGTTTATCTGATGTACGTAATGTTCGGCCGGGTGTATAAAGTTCTAAAAGATCTGAGAGGTAAACAAGAGCTAGATTATTAATGCATTTAAAAGTAAGTAATAAAATCTTAAAATCAATTCGATAATTAATAGGTAACCAGTGTAAATTGTATAAAACATGAGTTATGTGGTCACATTTCTTAGTTAAAGTAACAAGTCTAGCAGCAGTATTCTGTACTTTTTGTAATTTATCTATAAGCTTTGACGGAAAACCAACTAAAAGTGAATTAAAGTTATCTAATCGAGAAGTGACAAGAGAATTAACAAGTGACTTAGTGGCCCCTCTTCAGTTACAAATTTACGTATTTTACTTATATTTCTAATATTAAAATAGCACAATTTACAAATATTATTTACTTGAGCTCCCATAAGCATAAAACTATCAAAGATTGCGCCAATATTACGAGCAGAATCAGATGAAAATATATCACAATTACCTATTACAAGTGATGCCTTGAGCCTAATAACAAATATTCGGTTTTATCATCATTTAATTTTAGAAAGTTCTTTGACATCCATTTTCTAATTTCACTAATACAGTTCTCAAGTTGCAATTTTGATAAATTGAAAGAGGATGGACAATTAGGTTTAAATGAAATATAAAATTGACTATCATCGGCATACAAATGAAAGCTGAGACCATATTTTCTAACAATAATATCACCTTATGTTGACGTATAGGGGGTAAATAAAATCGGTCCAAGAACAGAACCCTGAGGAACCCAGATGACAAAACAGACTCAGACGACGATTTACAATTAACTAAAATAGACTGTTTTCTACCCACAAGATAGCTTTGTAAAAGATTTAATGCAGAGCCACAAATACCGAATTTAAACTGTAGTCTGCGTAGAAGAATGGAATGGTCCACTGTGTCGAAAGCAGCAGATAAATCCAATAAAATTAAAAAATGTACATTTTCTATTATCAATTTCCATCAAAATGTCATTTGAAACCCGGGTTAAGGCTGTTTCGGTACTGTGAAATTGTTTATAAGCACTTTGAAATGGTTCATACAAACAGTTATCATCTAGATGGGCCTTTGTCTGAGAAGCAATACATTTCTCCAATATTTTAGAAATAAAACTTAAGTTGGAGACAGGTCTGTAATTTTTAAAAATATTAGGATCCAGTGTAGACATTTTAATCAAAGGGGTAACATAAGCTTGTTTGAAAACGTTGCGAGCAGTAGAAGATGATATACAAGAATTAATAATATTAGTGAAAACTGGAATAACTTCGTCTGGACAGTGCTTAAGAACAGGAGTCGGAACAGGATCTAATGAACAAGATTTAGGAGCAGACGATTTAATTAACGTTTGTTTATTTAAAAATCAGTCACATTCGAATCGCAAAAATAGATAATTGCAAACCAAAACTAAAATTTCCCGTCTTCATTAGCCCAGGTTAGGAGCAGAACAGTAGGACGTTAAACCCCATTTCATTTTATTTCATTTTTATATGCCCACATTTCCATGTGGACGTATATTGTCGTCGCCACGTCCGTCCGTCCACAATTTGTTTGTGGACTCTCTACAGGTCACAATTCTTATCCGATTTTGACGAAACTTCAAATGGTTTATCCCCATAAGATCTCGGCTGCTTTCGATATTGGCATGTATCGGATCGAAACTGCATGGATTATGGCCCCTGATTGTACGTCACAATTTTGATCCGATTATTTGATGAAACTTGACATGTATGGTTATAACCCAAAGATCTTGGTTCCTTTCGATATTTGCACCCATCGGATCGTAACTTCCTGAATTATGGCCCCTGATTGTCCGAAAAATCGCCCTTTTTAGCTTGTGGTCCCTCTGGAGGCCAAAATTATTATCCGATTTACAAAAAACGTTTGACTATATCACAGTTACATGGTAATGAAGATTGAGTTCAAATTTCGTGAAAATCGGACCAAAATTGACAGACAAAATGGCCGCCGTTCGTACGCGAATAGTGTGAAAATATGTTATATCAAGGTTGTGGACCTATAGAGGTCACAATTTTGAACCGATTTTGGTGAAACTTGACATGCATGTTTATAACCCAAAGATCTTGGTTCCTTTCGATATTTGCACCCATCGGATCGTAATTTCCTGAATTATGGCCCCTGATTATCCGAAAAATCGCCCTTTATAGCCTGTGATCCCTCTGGAGGTCACAATTATTATCCGATCTAAGAAAACCTTTACATGGTAATGAAGGTTGAGTTCAAATTTTGTGAAAATCGGACCAAAATTGACAGACAAAATGGCCGCCGCTCGTACCCGAAAAGTTTAAAAATATGGTATATAGGTTGTGGACCCTGTAGAAGTCACAATTTTAAATCAAATTTGATGAAACTTGAAATACATGTTTATAAACTAAAGATCTTGGTTCCTTTCGATATTTGCGCATATCGGATCATAACTTCCTGAATTATGGCCCCTGATTGTATACGAAAAATCGCCTTTATTAGGAAGTCAAAATTATTACCCGATTTAAAAAACCGTTTGATTATATCACCGTTACAAGTTACAATGTAATGAATGTTCAGTTCGAATTTCGTGAAAATCGGACCAAAACTGACAGACAATGGCCACCGCTTGGACCCTGTAGAGGTCACAATTTTAATCTGATGTTGAGGAAACTTGAAATGCATGTTTATAACCCAAAGATCCTTTGGTTCCTTTTGATATTCAACGGATAATATCGGATTGTAACTTCCTGAATTATAGCCCCTGATTGTACGCTAAACTGACTTTTTTAGCTTGTGGTCCCTCTAGAGGTCTCAATTATTATCCAATTTTAGAAATAATATTAAATGTTTCGTACACTTAACGTTAGCATGGGGCAGAATTTTATAAAAAACCAAACAAATTCTAATTATTTTCTGATAATTACTTAATATGCGGCATCTCTTGTTGACTGCCCGGACGATTTAGCTGCTGTGTGGGCGTATGTTTCGTTGCCTGGCAACCTATTTTTAAAACAATTTATTGAAAATCACTAATTTGATTGATGTCCTAGTTAAAGCATAATGTAAACACCCGAATAACACAATATTAAACAGGATGGAACTCGGCATCGACTTTACACTAACTCAACCCATTTCCGCCCCAAACGTGAATGGTCAAATGGTCTCCCACATTTGAGCGTATAAAACCGCAAGGAATAGTTTTTCCCTAGAATTCAAGGCAGGCATTACCCAACAGTAAGGGACATGGGCTGTTGTTCTTTGACATCTCGTCTACCCCCACCCAGCTTAGAAACCTTTCAGTATGTTTGTTTAAGATAAATCTGACACATATTCTCTTAACACGTTGTTCAATATTTTCCCTGTTGCTTAATTTAGCGCTGATTTCCAAAAGTCAAATTTGCAATTCGCTAACCTTTGTTTAAGTCTTGGGGGCATATCCGGTACAGTACAATATGTACATTAGGAATGTCTGGTTGTAATTTTTTCAATTCTTTTTTTTATCTTTTAGAGAATATGACCTGATGAAGATGGCAATCTTTATATATTAGCTGATGATTTTGCGTGGATTTTGTAGCACATAGGGAGACATTAACATTTGTACTGGGACATGGTTGTTTACTAAACGCGCAAAAATGTGTATTTCAGACATTGTATGGTCGGCACAACGGACAATCGTGGATAAATATACATTACTTTGCATGTGTCAGTTATCATCGCGGTCCTATTAATATTGTCAATATTAAAGCCAACACTCGATATTTTGTGTGCGACACGTTAATTCTTATCTCGTCTTATCATCGAATATGTATTTATTAAAATAAATCACAGTACACTGGTTTCTGTTGATTGGAGTTCGGAACGGTACATCAAGGCTAAGTTCTTCAACAGATTTGAAATTTTCAATTGGCGAAGATTCTTCAATGATTTGATCAAACATTTATCTTTAATGATCTGTCAAACCCACAGTATAATTGCCATAATATACTTTATGTAGTATCTGGCATTTACCCTTATCTCCAGTGCAAGAAAACAATCCATTTATTTTGTTGTAAAAGTCTGTTTTGTTCGGAAGGTGTATAAATGTGTTCTGGAGTTTCTCCGGTAACGGTTTAGTGCATAGTATGTATCCACCCAAAACAGAACAAAACAGTTGACAGTGTTTTCGTATGCAAACTAAAGACATCACAGGAATTTTTCAACTATTGATTGAAGAATTTGTCTTAAGTTTAAATATGCTAGAAAATTCAATTTGTTTGTTAATTGTTATGAACCAAAGCTTATTGGGATTCGATTACGGGAACCTTCACTCGGATTACGCATCATTGGCGGACAATTGACATCCACCTCTGCTTAGCGCTAGTATCAGAGGAATGACTTCTGATTTCTGTTTGGCTTCCAATGGTATAAAAGGCCTATGGTACACTCTGTATTTTTTCTCCTACGCGCAAGCGATTTATTGAAATAAAATTGAACCATGTGTTAGTGCCTAAAGTGTGTACAGAAAGCGAAGATATACTATTCAAAAAAAGTAGGGGATATTTGATTTTTAAGTGTTATTAAAGACACCTAATGAAACTGACGAAGAAACAAATGACAAAATGAAATGAAGCTCACATTCATCGATTTATTCCAAATGATCGTTAGACTAAGTAAGGCACAGACTGACCATTATAAGGGTAAAATGATACCCGGGGTCAAACAGCAAAGTTACCACAGCATCACAACAAAGTCAGTAACGGGTAAATCCTCCTCTGTTTGCCAAACAAGCATTGATCCGACGTGGCATACTCCTAAAGAGACGTCTAAGGTCATTTTGGTCCAGGTTGTCCCATTCCTGTTGCAACGCAGCAGCAAGTTCTTGGACATTGGCAGGACGTTGTTGACGTTGACGTAACCTCTGTCCAAGCATGTCCCAGACATGCAAGATGGGGGAGAGGTCGGGACTCAGTGCTGGCCAAGGTAATGTGGTGATGTTCTGTTGTTGGAGGTAACCTGTAACGATCCTGGCCCTGTGACATCTTGCGTTGTCATCCTGGAAGATGAAACGGCGGCCATGACGTCGTGCGAACGGCACAACATGGACTGCCAAGATGTTGTCCCGGTAGTACTGGCCTGTAACACGCCCTGCAACAACATGTAAAGCCGTTCTTCCAGCAACAGTGATGCCTCCCCACACCATAACAGAACCACCCCCAAATCGACCATGTCTGATGACGTTAACGTCGTGGAAGCGCTCGTTTCGACGACGCCACACCCTCCTACGTCTGTCCAAAAAATCAACAGTGAACCTTGACTCATCTGAAAACATCACATTGCTCCAGCGTCGATTATCCCAGTGTTGACGATCCCTACACCAACGACGTCTTGCCTGAATGTGATGATCTCTCAAACAAGGGATCACGCGAGGACGTCGGGCGCGAAGGTGACCCCTATGCAGTCCATTCCGAATCGTCTGGCCACTCACTCTCACACCAGTGTATGTTTGAAGACGAGCCCTGATCTGATTTGCTGTGATGACACGATTTCTCAAGGCCAAGGTACGGATAAATCGATCCTGGGCTTGAGTTGTCGCCCTTGGTCGACCTGAGCGTGGTCTGTCCTGTACAGATTGTGTATCACGGTATCTGGACCATAGCCTGCTTATGACAGACTGAGAAACATTCATCGTCTGCGCCACAACCGCCCGTGTTGTGCCGATCTGTAGCATGCCAAGGGCACGTAACCTTTCATTTTGGGTAAGCCGACGCATATCAAAATTTGTTTTCTGGTCACTAAAACAATTAAACTGATGTTTCCACCCTGGAATTCAATGCCACAATGACTGTAACATTCAAAGTCAGAGTCGTGCAAATCATGGGTTGGACCCCCATGATGATCCCAAGCATCACCTGCATTCCATGCGGTAGCTATTGGTGCGTTTGGGCGTCACATGTAACTGGAATAATGTTTCTTCTGTTAGGTTCTATAGTGACTTTTTACGTAGTCATTTGCATATTTTAGTATTATGCCCCCAAAATCAAATATCCCCTACTTTTTTTGAATAGTATATAATGAACAGGTCTTCACTTGGTGAGGTCACCAAACGTAGACCTCTAAGCAGTCGTACTAGCACTATGTAGTCTATATAATCGTAATTCATCGTAACGATTCATGTTCATTTATAATAATGCATGAATTATGTGCTTTATTTCGGGAAGGGGCGCAACTCTTTCTTGACTCTCTTGCCCACGCGTAATGTTGTAATGAAAGAGAGGGGAGGGGGTAAGGATGAACATTACTGTTTTTCATTCAAATTTGGGGCAATGGGAGTTTAACGCCCAATCGACGGACTAGGTCATAAAGGGTCTAACATGGTTCAGTAGATGTCTTTAGTAGAGGAAGGAAACCCACGAGGTTGGACAGGGTACCCCACTACTTGTCACACACAAGCGGGGAGTGGAAACAAAACCACTTTACTCCATGACAGACCTTATAATGAAACGCGCAAGCCTTAACTATTCGCCCCGACCAACCAACTTTGTGATGAGGACTGACGAAACAAATCGTGAGCGTGAAAGAGTAAAGACGTTTGGCAACATGGCACGATGTATAGATCAGAGATTTACGAGGGTTGGCTTAAATCAAGCTTATTTGTGAAAGACCTGTACACATTCGATGGTTTCCATTTCTGCATGGCATAGACCCCTTCGAGGTTTCGAGGTGTACACACTATGGCCATCGATGTTGGAAGACCTGAATGCCGGTCTGGGTGAACTTTTCTTCAGCCACCCTAAACAAAAGTTGCTGATATGGCGTTATCATTACTAGGAGAATGACGACCAGCAAGGTTTTGTTTCATTTTTGAAAACAGGTTTCGTCAATAGTTACAAATCTGGCTTTAGGATCTGCTTCAAAACAGCGCAGATTGTCACGGGACATCGGGAATCGGACATGTTGCTGACCCCCAGTCAAGAGCTTTGGTGCCCATCTTGCCGTAACGTTTGTTGTTCTAACTTGTTGGCGATATTGTGTTCAACCCTGGCATGAAAGATACTCGCAATCCTGGCAATAATGTCGAGTGGTCAAACGTCGATAAATCATCACAATGTCATGCACGTAGGTAATGATTTAGTGAATGGTTGCTTTTCATGACCTTCCAGGACGCGCTTCATTGTCAATGATCTCGCTGCCAACCCTAAATTCCACAGCTTACTTCTTTACTGTGGACAAGGAAGGGGAATCATCCCCTAACATGGAAACCATGTCGGTATATATATCTGTGTTGGGGTTAGTCCTTTCAGGTACTTGATGGCTGCCCTATAGCAAGTTTGTTCGTTTCTGGTGATTTAAAATGGTAGGTTCACAGGATGGTCTGGTATGAAGACAATAATGACACTGCAGTCGTCTATGATTCACTCAATCAATCTAATTGTGTGCGAAACAAGTTTGTTTAAACCCAATCGATCTCTTCTTTTTTAGGCTTAGAATTTTTCTGCCAGGTCTGGAATATGCGTTTCATAAAAACTTTGCTGAGGTCGCGATCCTGAAGTAAGGAACCTAGGCCTTACATACACAGATATCATATAAAAGTGGTTGCGCCTCCATATAATGTGGTTGCTATATATTTTTTTTCACCAATTGATTAACTTGGGAGGTGCTATTACAAGTTGACATGTTTATTATAAAACACTTTGTAAACTTTATAAACCTTTAAAATAATATTGAAGGATGATTTTTTTTTGTTTTTTTCAGGTTTATGTGTTAAACGCAAACGTTTTGCCGCTTTAGGAGAAATTTCTATATGTCGTCCTGTCTATCAGTTCATTGACATGATGTAAACAAATGTTTTTATTTCACAAGCCTCTCATGAAAATAAACACAATGTTTCACGAACAATATTAAGTAACTGTGTCTCATTGTTACCCCGAACCCAACTCTCGTTAAGAACACTAATAGTGTCAAGCAACTGTATCTCATTGTCACACAGACCCCCACCCCCAATCAGAACATTAACATCATCATAAAACAAACTCTTTGTGTTACCTCGACCCCCAACACCTGATAAGAACACTAAACGCATCGAATACCTATCTCTCATACTTACCCCAACCCCTGATAAGAACACTAACAGTATCAAATATCTATCTCCCAACCTTACCCCAACTCCTGATAAGAACATTAACATTAACAAATAACTATCTCACATCGTGACCCCAACCCATGATAAGAACACTAACAGTATCGAATAACTATCTCCGATCCTTACCCCAACCCCTGATAAGAACACCAACAGAATCCTATAACTATCTCACATCGTTACCCTATCCTTTGATAAGAACACTAACAGTATTATATAACTATCTCACATCCTTACCCCAACCCCTGATAAGAACACTTACAGAATCAACTTAATCTCGCATCGTTAACCAGATCCCAACCGCCGATAAGAACACCACTCCATGGAAGTCCTGTTCCAATATTATCACTTTTAGTTTTTATAATATACTGAACTATTTTCATACGATATTGTTTTTTGAACGTTTTGGCAGCCCACTTGGTTTACCACGCGACATATTTGCTAAAGGCGTGTAGACAGTCGATATTGTGTAAAAGGTAAAAATTGTGTTTATTGTTGTTTACTTTACCTTTGACCTCAAACTAACACATAATACATACTGTAGTCACCAAATAAAGTTTGTGTGTTTACAACCTTATGGCTGAAACAGGTACATGTAGGATGTTCAACAGTTGAGAGACAAACTGTAAATACATGTATGTAAAATAAGCTGTACAGGTCAAATACTCGCGACCTTAGATTAGTTAGAAAAATTCTGTTTTCACACCGTTAAATTCGAACAAAATGGAGTCCTATAACATCTTCATAGTCGGGGAGTCTCCTGTGTACAGATCGTTGCTATGCCTGGATGACCATATTGTTTGGTTACATGTTACACCCCTTGTAACAGAATATGTAAGTATATAATAGTTGAATAATTTTGCTGATAGAGCTACCTATATTTTACACAGATTCATTGTATCAATACACTTATAAAAACAATAACAGGGGAAACAGTATTAACATTGTAAAGCATGCCGTATAATTATACAATATGTACACAATTGTTGTTCCCTAATTCTATTTTTGTAAAAAGTATAATTGAACAGTGTAGCCACCATAGATAGTGAATCATCTTGACTGTGTAGACCCCCCACCCCCATTGTCAAACGACATTGACATTTTTAGAGTGTATTATTAGATGTGACTCAATGAATGACATCTTACCGAACAGAAATAGACAAGGTTAGCTGGCCCTCTTTTTTAAAATGATTGAGTAGATCACTACATGATAGAAATTTTGCCCGGACAGCGGCGCTATATTCCACTCTATTTTAGATTTGCAATTTTCAAGAGCTCCTGTATGTTCACGCCACCGTATACACACAACGATAAGACCCACATCCTTCCCAGGCCCACCACCATGTGCTGCTGAAAAGGGGAACCACGGCCTACATTGGGATCGAGCCCGGGACCTCGGATTAGCGTGTCAGCGTATTACTCACCGGATCATCAGCTTTATACGTTTAATGGAGTACTTCAGCCATTTTTCTACATATACCTTTCATGTTATGTATTCGGATCGCTAATATACACATATTTCCTCCAATAGCCATTTTTTATAGTGTATGTCTTCCTACACGTTGACTATTTATAAAAGCTTAGTCGTTGACAGTTTAATGATCCATCAAGTCATCTTCCGCTATAAAATCGCTTTTACCACCATGGTCGGTAAACACATTCTCCACAGAGTTACAAAAATAACACCTACAACAATTTATGTCTTTGTAACAAAACGAAATATTTAGATAACATTTCCACAAATGGCTACACTCAAATCTCAAAGAAAACAATTTCTCTTTTTTTTTCTTTGGTGTTGGCTTAATCGTTAGTCTAAAAGTCACAGCCCTGTTTCTTGGAAATTTTAACTAAAGATAAAATCCAAATTTTAGTGGATACTTCAATTTTGATTGACCAAGTACTAAAGCCAATCTTATATTATCCAATCAAATTACTAAAAATTGGATTTTATCGTAGTTAAAATTTCGCGAAACAGGCCCCAGGTAACGCATCTTGTAAAGTTTAACTGAAAATACATCAGTCTGTGCTATTATAATAATGTAATTTGTTAACTAATACGCGTTTTGGTGGAGAGACATCTATGACTTATATTAAATTTGATTTAATGGAGATATTTTGAATTAAGGTTAACTTTATATTGGTTCAGGATAAACACATCTTCACCAACTTCACTTTTTAAACGTATTACCCCCCCCCCCCCCAATATGAATAGCTCAATGTGTTCTTTGAGTCAACTGTTTACAAGACATACCGTCACAATATAAACGAGGAGGATTAAGGTCTAGAAATATTTGGCTAATTTAAATCTAATTATTGTTGAGAAATCAAAATTGTAATTTGGCATAGGTATATAGAACGTAACAATGGGGTCGGATACGGTGCCCATTTTAAAAATATCAACACATTTAAGCGTATATGAAATGAATTGAGTGAATAGAGGCTATATTTTGTCGTGTTATGTGAGGTTCCGATAGTCAAAAAATGCAACACCACGCCCGGAGTCCAATGAATATTATTATCATGTTCACAAACAAGTTAGTATATGGATTATCGCTTTCATTTCACAGAAAAATGCAATATTGAAAATATTCAGCCATTATACAGTCAGTATGTCCGGCACTGTGAGTGTCATAAAACTGTATTCAAGGCAGGCTGGTTTTAAAACATATGTATTCGCCTGACAAGCCAGAGTCCTAACTCCTCCAAACCCCAACTCTAGTCACGGGGATGCTCTTCAATTTACGATCCCCAAAAGCGAACAGCATTTTTCAAGGTTCATGGAATCTGAGTACCTAGATCAGAACGACACATATCTGGAGTATGTCCAAACCAGTGTTACTCATTTGCATTGGGAAATGGAATGGTCATCTGAAAAGTGACCTTAGCTACAATCTGTATCAAGATTCAGCGATGTAGTTTGTATCAAAGCTTTCGGAAAGCAACCGTGTGTTTTCGTCAAGTAAAAGGTTTTGTAGCAGTTTATTGACGACAATGGATGGTGGAACTAGCTTCCGTTCGGGTTTAGTGAACTATACCATAAAGTCGTGATCATACAAGACAAGAGCACCCGAAGGCTGCCCAGGGGGTGAATATCTCTTGTGATATGTGTCACACATTGTGCCCCACTATAAGACACGAAACTCTTAAAGCTAATAATCCTGACCACAAACGGAGTTATACTTTCGTCTACGTCAGTGACCTCTAAGAACTTTCAAACATTTTGTCTGTCAACAAACTTCTTAACAACTACTAAACATTTTACGCAAACAACTGTTAGTGAATCAAATGTTTTACACACAAACAAAGAAGTGTAAGCCATTCGTTATTGGGTCTTCTCTGAAATATCAGTCCCGGTGGAATTAAACTACACAATCTATATTGTTATTGTCACATGTTGGTCGAGATGTGACCACACTGGGAAAATAATCAAGACATAATACAAAATTAAGAATTCATTTTATAGTACAAGGTGAATTATAAAGCAAAAAGTCTTCCATTGTAGTACGTGCATTGGTAAATCCTGTAATTAATGGCGTCACGTGCGACAATACCATATATCGACGATGCCATTAACAGACCATACCGATCATAGACGACTACCCTCTATCGACGACTATAATTCGGAAACAGTACCATTCTACCACTCATAGACAATACAATACGGCTCACAGACGATACCACTCATAGACGGTCTATCCATCTGCAATACCATATATCGATGATACCATTCCTAGACGATATCAATCATAGATGACTACCTTTCATAGACTACCTTTCATAGACGACTATCATTCAGAAACGGTAACATTCTACCACAAATAGACAATACCATTCAACGACAATGCCATACCACTCATAGACGATACCATTCATCAGAGACAAAAGAAGCAGTTCAACTAAATGATCACTGACATACCACGCACCGGTTAATATATTATACGTACATCGATTAGGAGGAAACCATACGGGACCTGAAAAATTAGCGAATAAAAATACCCAATGATGAGTTCATATTATACGAAACTTGCACAGAAGATCCTAAGGCACTATGGCAGTATCAAGATCCGAAGACACAATGGCAGTATCGAGTCCCCCTGTCCTCATCCATCTCCCAAACAAGCTGCATTGTAAAAAATATATTCCATCAAATATATACACGTGGAGTATAGGTAGATAGTTATGGCGAGCCACAGTGTATTACTAGTAGATAGATTTAGCGAGGATTACTGTAGAGTTTGGACGACAGTTAAAGGACAATATTGGTGTCAGTCATTATCATATATGTGATAGAACTGGTTAAACACATTCCAAATATAATTTTAACACAGCGAACATTGCTACGATAGATGCCTAATAAATGTTTCTTGAATCGAAAGTGACGAACGCAAAAGGGAAACACGAGTTATCCCTATATATAACTGACTGAAGTGACGCGTGATAACAGATACACGGCCGAATTTCTGCTCACTAATAATTCTATGGAAGACCAAAATGACCATATAGTCAATAAAAAATGGTACTGAACTCAGTTATAAAGGGTATCAGGTAGGCAAGTATAATTTAATAAAACACCAGCAAGCTTGACACTATATCAATTGAAAATCAGTAAAGCAAATATGGTGAACAGTTGGAACAAAACAAATTATGTGGAAAAAAGCTTCAGACTATTCGATTTAAACGGAGAAATCTCTTTGTCATTAGTTCGTGTATCAGGTCAAATAAAACAACTGACTAAAATTTTAGATTTAAGCTTTCTTATCCTTAATTTTGGCGATAGTTTCTGAGCGGCTCAATATTTTGATCAACAATTTTCATACAAGGTAAATAGGTTATTTCTTTAGATGCTGTCAGACGTTCCATTTAAACACTCAAATATGCACCAAAGTGTGTTTTGTTACATCTAGTAATACTCTTTGTGGCATTTCTTTATCATGTTAAATAGAAAGAATAGAAGCAATAGCCAAAAAGATCAAATATTCAAGTAACTCCGACTTTTAGAAGCCATTAATCTTCTGTGATCCAAATTTGCACTACTCCCGATTTGATTTTTTCTACGTCTTTTGCATTTCGTAGCCTGAACAGCAGTTAAAATTCTTTACACATATCTCGTTATTTGTGCTAAATTCAAGAAATGAATGCTTGTTGATTTTTACCTACTAACCTTGCACAAACAAACACCCGGAAAAAGAAATAATTTTAGCATTTATGATCTAGGCTATAATTTCGGCTTTTAACTCTACAAGAAAACATATTCTATGACATGAAAATGCGTTGTAAATCTTAAGACGTTAAATCGTTATTTTTGTTTATTCAGGTCGATTGTTTCAACTTGAGAGGTCAACGATTTTTCCAGAGCATTTCATCAGTTTTAACATCACATCCTTAAATTTCTTCCTAACTCAGAAATGATCAACATTAAATTCATTTTTTAGGCCAATACAAATGTATATGTACCCTAAAGTTCGTTTGTTCTGTGGTTTAAAATTGTTTTGTCTTAGATTACTCTTCCGGATTTGAATATTAATCTTGACGGTGTTCACCTAAAAATGATCAAATTGCATATTATCCGCCATGGAACGTAATTGATATTTTATTACTTAAAGATACATTATGGGAGATTGGACAAAGAGTTGACTGTTCTTGCTGTAATAATTAAAAGATAGATAACTTAAATAGAATATGTTTAACATTTCAAAGTTTCTCAACTTTGAACTAAGATATTAGCTTTTGAATTTTATAGTCTGTAGATAAAAAAAAACAAGACCTGAAATAGGCAGATTTTGCACTTACATAAAGTAGGTTTAACATAAAACCGTTAATATTAATACCACGTAAATGACTATTCATAGGCGAATATTGGCTTTTGCTGACATTGTTCGTGAATCGGAGTTGTAATGCGATCACTCTTACAGTCATTTGAGGTTGAACCATCTCTATATGGTCAATTACACTTTGACAAGATCAAAGAATTATACAAATTGACTAGTGTTTCGTTTGTCTTTTGAAACCTGCAACCACTCGCCAGTAGCATTACATTATTTATTTTCTGAACTAATCACATCTTGGAAAGGCTATATGGCCAATCCACAAGGGATCTTTGATATGCAATTTCAAATTGTAGAAGTTTTTTTTATATCAGCTGAATAACCGTTGACATTTATGACTGGATTGGAAAATGTTCTTGGCTTCTTGTACTAAATCTCTAGACCCCAGGGCCATCCCGACCTCTGCACAATTTATGTAAAGTAAAAATTCACCAAGGCAAAGAAGATTCCTCATTTGCAAAAAAATGTAATGCAACATGTCAAGAATTAAACAGTTTTGTTTTGAATTTATGAAATGTTATTCCTTGTGATTTTCCCTCTTGCTTGACGCCTTGCATTGGTTTATTTTACAAATAAAGCAATAGTCATACTATCTTTCCTCTTTGATTTTAAAAGGCATTTGTTTTCCTTTTTCATAAATTTAACATTCCAGACAAAACCTTCCAATGGATATTTAGCGCCCGCTAAAGCTTAGATGTGTTGTGTTAAAATATAAATTTGAAAATAATGCGATATATTATATTCTTAAATATTTGTGGTTGCGTATTTCTTATATTCTGATTTTCAAAAATTTATGTTCAATTTCATATAAAACTTATCGCACTGAATTTATACATGGACTTAAGCGAAACGTCCTGATTTTTAAAACAAAGATGGCTAAATTTAACAATCGAATTAATAGAAAGCGGATCAACAACTTGGTGTTATCCGATTTAATAAACAACAAGAACAAAAGAAAACAAAGTTCTTCAGTTTTAGCAACCCAGTTAGAAAGTTAGCATCCGCGTGAAGAGTCTCCCTTAAAGTAGTTGAAAATCAGCACGGTGCAAATATAGATTACTTGGTCGAACCATTTCCAAAAGCAGTAAACTTTTAGTAGGAGTTGACATTAGACATACCACAGGCTTCGTCAAAAAAGAATAATTGTTTCTTCAAAAATGGAGGAGAGGCAAAAAGAACATTTGTTTGCTGGGAGGTTGTCCTTAATACGGACTAGGAGATCAATGTCGATCAACAAAGATTGAAGAAGGCGCGACGGGGATATTCGACGTGGACACACTCTTTTCTAGTTAATTCAAACACGGTTATTCCGTCACTTGTTGATTTAATACACGACAAATAAAACTCAGCTCACCGATGCCTCCACCTCGTCAGAGACCAAACACGAATCACGTATCTTGAATGTTTCGCATGGCGTAGGGAACAAACAGAGGGGCAATACTAAGAAATTTCGTTAGGCAAACATCGGGGTGTCATTCCAATTCGTCCATCTCTCAACCTCAGTATCCAAAAAGACTCGGGACCAAGAAGCTGTGACTTAAATTTGAGGAGAACGAGCTATTCTATGTTTTGATATCGATATCTTGGTGCCATAAAGAGAAAATTGTCATAAAATCGGGAAGGAAATTCGTTAATTTTGTGCTTCGCTCTATTTACAAATCCCAGGAAAATATTTTTTTGAAAACGATATTATTTTTTAATTGTAACAAACTAACAACGGAAATGTATTGATGATGAACGAGAGTGACAGAATTAATCACATCAAGAACTAAATCGAGGATAGAGATCATTTTCACAGTCGTTCAAGAATTTCTGTTTGGTTGATTTGGTATCGAGTGTACGGACTAAAGAGGAAGCTCATTTCTTTATCTTATACTCTGGAAGTTGGAAAATAATTCTTTCAATATAGACATATTTCGTGGAGGCAGTAGCCGCCCTTACAAAAGGGTAAGTTTTAACTTGTTTATGAAATTCAAAACTGGTTAAAACATACATGAAAGTAATTTTGTTTAACCTTGCAGACATAGGTATATATGCCTGAAATTGTTTTATGATTTAATCATCATCTTTGTGAAAAAATCTTTTAACCTGTTATGTTAACTTTCTTAACTGCATCTAAGGATTCGTTATTCATATTTAGTCTTTACATATTTATATTCGTTATTTATAATGTTATAATAGAGCAAAGTTATCTTCCTATATGAATATTAAGTTATTTGTAAATGCGTGAACAGAAAGCATATTAACCCATTTGGGATCAATATTTTCATTTTGTCGGATCGTTAATCAGTCGATCATATCCTTGTCAATATTAGTTTCGATTAAAATCGAGGTTACTCTCCTTAAATTTTAGACTATATATAATATGATTCAGTTCATTGAACTATTACAGTGAGCCCCGTTGAATAATTTTGCGATTCTCTTTTCGTTTCAATAATCTTTGAAATAGTGAAATTTATAAAACCTATTTGGTGATTGTTTATGTTATGACATCTGGCGCCTTTTATAATTCGTAGGCGCTACTTTATTTTAGATTATGACATCTTGGCCGTTAACTGATGTCTTAAACCAAATAAGCGACAGGAATATCTAAAGCGCAATACTATTGCCAATAATTACTTTTATATTGTCATTAATGAACATTGCATTACGTTTACTGTTGAAAATATAAAAATAGAAAAAAATAGAAAATTTTCCACAGAGGGGCGTGCTTCAATAATAAATTCCATTTCTTGACCCCTAGACTGTGTTAAGACCTTTAAATTTTAAGAGCTGCTGCGTACCTAATCTCTAAATCTCCGTAAGATACCGGATTTCACTCTCAGGACATGGTGGTTATCACGTAATAACATGCCTAAAACACACTAAAGACAAGTGAATGACAACATTACGCGATCCACAAAAAACCCCAGCTTTCTGGTTATTTTGGGAAAGGTCAAGTTCATCTTTCCTGAAAGCAAAATTATGAATTTCTACTGCATGGACTCAAATAAAGAAAAAATGGAGTATTGCTACAAGACACAATCTGGAACTTCGATCCAAGTTTAAATGAACCTACATGTAGTCATTTACGAAATTTAAGCCACATGTCTGTCCGGAATAAAACATAATTCTCTATTTAGCGCAATCGGTTCTAAAACGTTGGCTGTTAAACCCCATTGCATTTGCATTCTATGTATCTGGCTAAGGAAATTGCAACAGAAATACAAATGATTCTGGCGTACTTATAAGGAGCTTCACAAAGCAACTGACTAAAATTCTTTCAATGGCCATCGAGAGCAAGACACAGAAACAGTAGGACGTTAAACCCCATTTCATTTCATTTCAGCTAGACACAGAAATAATATGTGTAAATTAAATAAAAATAGTTTATTAATTTATGAATTATAGGTTGAATGCAGCAATATTCTTGCTCATGTTACGCATCGAACTACCGGACTTTTGTCCGAGCTCGGCAATCATACTGTCAGATATTAGACGCCAAATTGTGATAGATGATTTTGTATCAAACTTAAACGTTAAAGAAATAATTTGGATCTTGCTATATCCACCCGTTTTCTAGTGGTGCCTTACGATAAAGCTAGCCTTAAACGTCCATACAACGTTAGTTTTAAACTGAAACATAATTCAAACCCAGGTTGTTTTTTAAAATTTTGCCCAGTTGATTTTCGAATTAGGAGCAGGCATTATGAATATTTAATTGATTTTCTGACTTAAACAACTATCAAATTATCAATCGACTGAAATACGGACACAAAGATTAGAGCATCAAATCGTAAGGACAAATCCCTGTTGAACAAGCAAATGCCATGCACGATACGCTCGTTGTCCCAAAGGTTCACATCGAATTATAAAAATAACCCATTAGTTTAGAACTGTAGCCTCTTTCGAGATATCGATAGGGTTCTTTCACTCACGAACCCAATGCCTTACAACAAACACTTGTTGCATATAACGCATTGACAACAGTCTGGAACGGCCACAGAATCCGAATTATCAGTAGTGTTAGACCACTCATGACCACAATGCCTTAAATCATCTTTTCTGAATTTTTTTTATCCAAAACTATAGTCTTTGTCACTTTCAGAATCTGTTCCGAAAATCGGTATTACTCAGAAACGGAATATTCGATACAAAACAAAATCAAACCCATCCGAAATCTTTTGTTCATATATGACGGTAAAGAACGGGAGCATAACTCAAGAACGGAAGGTCCGAATTGCCAAAACATGGAACTCATCCAAGATCCTTTGAACCTATTTCAAGGGTCCACAATTTTGGTATACATTTATGTAATTATCTAAGTATCTTGCCACGATTTACGTAAGGGGGCATTTGGAAAGAAAAGTTTTATCCGATTTTCGTGAGCGTCGAACTAACTATCGGTTGTTGTGTGTGAATATATTTGAACAGTATTTTAAATTGCATAACAGTTCCAGAGTGTCGTCTACAAGCCAAAACGAAATTGTTCGTACAAGGTTTTGTATGGCCTGTGAATTTTTGGTTTCATATTCATAGACAAGGTGTATCTCACGTAGTCAAATCAGCTTAAATTTTATAAACATTTAATTCTGGGTTAAAAACAAAATGCAACCCCTGACAACCCCGGTCCATATAAGAAACAGAGAGAGAGAGGGGGGAAATATGGTTTAACGTCCGCTCAACACAAACTAAGTAATTTCGGAACTAACATATGGTTTAATTCTATTTCAATAATTCGCTTGCGCGTAGGGGTTTTTAGCAGTCGGAGGACCCTGAGAAAACCCACGAGACTGCACGTACAACCGGGGATGCGAAACCCCACCCTGTCCATATAAGGGTGGTTCTTGGCGTCATTAGGCGCAGTAACCAATCATCATAATTAATTACGTAATATTTGTCCAGATAAATAATTGACAGAGCTGTCTCAAGGCCACTGTCAAAGTTAAAAGACGGATTTAGATCCTATATATTGTTTCAATTTACGGTACAATGCTTGAAAACATCCAATCCATTCGAGATATTTGGAACATAAACATTATTTAAGTTTCATAGAATCAAATTAAAAATGTGACCTGTAGAGTTTCCTCGAACAAAAGTGAACGGACGGACAGGGGCGACGACATAATACGTCCACGTGATATTGTGGGCGTATACAAATTACACATAGATCAAATGAAATATACCAGCAACGCATATTAACGGTTATTTAATCAGCGTTGCAATTATTGTTGACTTTGCCATTTACAGTTTTCAATAACCCTTAAATGATTCGTGTGCATTGAATTTCGATTGCGTGCAATCTTAAAAGATTTGAACATTCACAAATTTCGTTAAAAACAAAACCTATTCATTTATGACATTCCTTTATTATGCATTTATACAGTTTGGGAGATAGGGGCTATAATTCGATGTTTCAATTTGCGATAGATTAAAGAAAGGTTTTAGCATGTTTGGAAAACGTTTGTCGATAATGCTGGACAATGAAAATGTAAAGGGACCTATGTAAACTGGACATTGATGACGACAATATTTTTTTTTTTTTTTTTTTAAACAATATTTTATTCAGGTTGTCTGAATGGGATTGGGGAACAGGCTTAGCCTATGTAAAACCCCTCTATTTATACTGTGTGCGTACGTAAAAAAATACCCATAAACTTCTCCAAACTCGAAAAATACTAAATGGAGGGGAAAATCCCATTTTTAGCGAACTTACCACTTTTGATTTTCAGAATGGGTTACTGTCGTTTATTGACTGACGAGAAGAAAACCCGAAGTCAACCCGGGGACTCGTTGCTGTGTACGTCAATGAACCCTTGGCAATAATATTTGATGAGGAGTAGGCTTAGGCGGAAGCTCCGATAATCGGACATAATTTCCCGCATAGTATACTGGGTGATACATGCCCTTCTAGATTATCCTGGTTGGTGCCAAAAAATAGGACCTTAAACCAAAGTTCTCTTATTGTTTCTTATTCCTATTGTTTTATCAATATTTTCGCATGTTTTGCGCCCAACCTATTTTTTTCAAACGCAACTGTTTACACGTTTTTCTGCAGGTGAGATAAATAAATCTTTTAATCAACACTGCGTTCATCTCTTCCCCACCTTTTTTAAATCCGTGCTGGGATTTTCTTTGTTTTAGAAGATTTGTATCTTTTGTTGGGACTGGATTTAAAGTCATTCACATCTAAAACCTTAAACCCACAAACCCGAAAACACAAGTCACAAACCAAAGACAAAGTTTAAATGCCGACCGATTTGGCGTGAGGTTTTATAAAACAAGACATGATTTTCAAATTACGTAAGCATACGAAAATATAACATATTTCTGGTCAATAAAAATGCAAATAGACTATTTATTCAAAAAGTTCTGAAATAAATAAATTGGGGAAAAAATCGAAACATTAGGCAAGAGGGTTTATAACTGTTCGTTACGGATCCCGGTAACTGTGCTGTGTTACTTGTCGTTTGTAATCCAAATAAAGTATTGTAATTATTACGTCTTTCAAAAGTACGTGATGCATTGACTGTTTTCCTACCAATGTGTTTTCGCTTTTGTCTGATCTCGCGTGAACTATTGTTAATAGTCAGAACCAAACTGGTCCGCCAACCCCAATCAGTTCCATATAATAACTTTTCATCTTCAGCGAGCCGAACATTGTCTGCATACATGTCACCGGTCATTCCTGCAATCAAAAACAGCCAATGATTCCGATTCACACGTAATATCCGGAAATTGTACACGCGTAAACTCCGTTTACAGTGCAGCAGTCTTTAACACGTAAACTCCGGTAACAGTGCTGGGGTTGGGATGGCCTAGTGGTCTAGAGTGCCGCGCTTCAACCTCTAGCTAGCCGCGCGGCTGTGGTTTCGGTCCCTGGTGTGAGCGTATGTGGCATGGAGATAGGGGTGCCTTCTCAACCTCGTGGGTTTCCTCCGGGCACTCCGGTTTCCTCCCACTGCTAAAGTCCCCTACGCGCTAGCGAATTATTGAAATAAAATTGAAACGGTATGTTAGTCCCAAAATGACCTGGATTGTGTCGAGTGGACGTTAAACCCCATTTCTCTCTCTCTCTCTCTCTCTCTCTCTCTCTCCGTTAACAGTGCAGCAATCTTCAACACTTACCACTATGACGAGAATGTCTTTAGGGTTATCTGCTGTAATAGCCAGAAGCGAAAATTGCAGCAATCAATACAAAATAATTTGATGTAACGCATTTGTACACCTATCCAATATAAAATAAAATACTTTAAATTTCTCACTTTGGAATTTAAAATTGATTGAAACTGAAGCTACTGCCACCTCTGTTTCGCGAAGGGCCACCTGCAAACGATCGATAATCCAGGAATGTTTTTAAGGGTGAAATACCCGTATATTCGTAGTTTAAATAAATGCAGACGATATAGAACAATTTTCAAGAACAAAATTATAAACGAAGATTTCACCCATTTCTGTCGGAAAGATCATGCTGTTACATGCAGCAGAATGTCGGCTTAAGCACACGTTTTTCGTGACGATTAGATAACAGACGAAAAATTCGGCTTAGTTAAACACCGTGAAAAATACCTTAAGTCGCTTCCACATGTTTTTATTTCTTGCTATCGGATATCGAAAAGTTCAAAGGAGTTTAGCGGTCTATACATTATCCAAAAACAATAGACTATTGTTTTTTGCTAAAACTTCACATATCCATAAGGTATCGGTAGACCGCCTTTGAAATACACGTGTTGTTGAATCCTGCTAAAAAGGAGGATGTTTGAAAAGTTTTCTTCAGCGTTGCGGTGTTCGATCGACGTCTACAGGAGCATTTAAGTGACAATTCATATAGCAGAATGATTCTGCATTCCATAACTCAATAAGCATGTATATATAAATGAATTGCAATACCGTTAATGGAGCTAAGTCTATATCTCAATATCATCCAAAATCTTAGACAATGAAAACACGAATTATTTGTCAATTTAAATCAAAATTGATGTTGTTATCTTACGGGGAAAAGATGGGCTACTGATATCCAATATTTAAGACAAAATAAAAAAAATTACCATCGGTACACGAATCGTGTACCATAATGCGTTTCAGGTCCAATTTCTTTGGAGAGCTGGAGAGCATACGCAATAATATAGACTGGAATAACAAGACGCTAGAGATTGGCATGCGACTGAGACTTCAGGCGTATTTCGCCGAATATAACTGATTTGAAATGTAGAGTAAAGACGGAAATGATTGAATATAAAGCAGTTTATATACATTCATATTACATTATTATATGCATTGTTACCAATTTGTGTCCATTTCTAGATCACAAATATTAGCGATTTAGCTCCTTCAAGCTATTAGTTTTTGCCTTAAAAGGGTGTTTACTGTTCATCAGAAATAGAAGATACCTGATGCTCAAAGCGCCCCCTCCCCTCACACTCACAAGCAGATACAGATAATTGGGTCATAGTTTGAACAACTATATACAATGTCTGGGTTGTAAATTTCTAAATCAAACAGTTCGTTTCAACCCATGGAATTTTCTTTAAGAACTATAATGTGTGTTTATAAGAACTATAAATATTTAATATAATCTGGTCGAATCCAAATGTTTATCATCAAAACGAAAGTAAACGTTAAATGACCCCTCTATCTATAATAGAACTATAATGTGTATTTGTAAGAACCATAACGATTTAATGTAATCTGGTTGAATCTAAATGTTTATCATCAAAACGAAAGTAAACATTAAATGACCCCTCGCTTGGGTTAATTACATAAATGTGACCATGAGTTAGCTTTGGTATTATTTTTATGAGGTTGCACTACACGTCATATGCCATTGTTTCTTCATCTTGATGTTAGCTTTTGGTTTGATCATTGTCTTTGGTCAACAAAAATATTTTGTTATCATACAAATAGTCCGTGTTATATGGTTTGTTCGACATATTTTATGGTCAGGGCTTGACCAGCATGTTCTTCGTTGAAAGATGTTACTTTTTGTTAGTAAAATAACAACACACATTTGTTCTGCTATGACAAATTAAGCTGAAAAAAGCTTTTTGATAATTTGGAATAATAATTTTTTTCAAAATTTAGTAAAATCTTAACGTTTTATAACTTTATACGAAAAGTTATACTATGCGAATATTCAAATGTCTTTTGATTTTCCTCAAGGATCACCGTTAGGTGCGTTGTTATTCATAAATTATGTAAATGATATTGACATATATAAAACATATACTGAATAGAAATGAAATGAAATGGGGGTTTAATGCCCTGCTGTTCTGCTCCGGGCTGGGCTAATGAAGACGAGCATACGCCATACAGTATGCTTTAAGGGGAATTTTGCCCGGACAGCGGCACTACGAATTCCAACTGTCAATGGATCTTTTACGTGCACGTCAATGTGTACGCGGGGTTTCTCTTTTTCTCCCCATCCGAACAACTAGTCGACTGTCCTTGTCAGGAACCACGCCGTAAAAATCGGGATGAACTTGGCCAATACCGAGATCGTACAACCGACCACCAGGCTAGCGATCCATCATCTTCAATAGAAGGCTTGATCTCGCCTTAACTACATACATCTTATCAAGCCCTTCACGTAATACCCTGTACATGTATATTTCGCCACTAAGTTCGATTGTCACAAGCCCAGCTTGGGAACCTATCAGATTCATCGGTCGTCGTGAATACCAAATCTCGTGCTTTATAACTAAAATGCCTACATGTGACAATAGAGTTGCAAAGTTCAAAGATCGATCAATGTCACGGTTGCTGTTTTCCCACGAGTTTCTCAATTTAAAAAACCCTGTTTGTTTATAGAGTGTTTGGTGCCACGAACTCTGATTGGACAATGCTAATTAGTCACTTGTAAAAACAACTAGCGCAAATTTCGGGGAATTGCTGAGTATTCAAGCAACGGAGAGATGATGTATAACTCGCGAACGTTGCTTAAGGAACATGGCGATCCAGTGGCTTACCGTACTAAATAGATAATGTTTTTTCAAGAATGTTTTAGAAACCGACCATGGATAGTAAGTATTATGATATACAATGTCATGTGAAATATGTTTTACGTCCAGTTTATTGCATATGTTTCAGGTAATGGAGTTGAGGTTATTTTATTTCTGCCTCTTCCTGTTAATCTTATCAGTCCAATCCGGTACCATAACTAAACAACTACAACAATTGGACAATGATACCATAGGTAATTATTTTACAGTCAATCTGTTTCCAACGATCATCGCAGAGTAAGATACATATAAATTATTGTCCAAATTGAGAACATTATTCTATCGTCGATAATGTGCAAAAAAATCACTCAAAGAAATCATGGAGTGAGAACACTACATTGTTTTCGGCAAAGCCAAATAAAAATTATCATTTTAAAATACGCATAATATGCATAGTCTTATTTATGATTATCAATATTTAAAAAATAAGTGTCATGGGTCAGTATGAGATTTATAACTCAAATTTTGAGTTTTTCAAATTCTCTGTAAAACTCATGGACTATGTATCAGGAAACGTCCAACAGATTTAGGTGAGTAACTACTTTTATTTGAAGTGTGGTCATGAAACTTTGAACGTGTGAGAACATTATAGATATTTCTAATTTAGGATTTAAATTAGACATACTACTAATAGGTTGGTAGGAAACTTGGGGTATTGAAAGATGCATCAGCATGTATGGATTGTGGTTTTGGTAATCCTCCACCTCCCATCTGTTAAATTTCCGGTGTTTTGTTAAAATTATGAAATACTAATGGCGCTGTTGGTAATATGCTGCTAAAGGTGGGAATGGACGGGCTGATATGTCTTATAAATATCTGAGGCTATCTGTAACTGAAAGGTACCGCGACGACCCTAGATGTACGTGTAATGTGACGTAACTTAGCTTATAGGTGACGTAATTAGAGGGAAAGCGTAATAATTGTTGTGTGTGTTGTCGTCTAAATGTCGAGCGAGGGATGAGTTATTAATAGAAAGGAAGGAACTGTATGTCTTTAATGTGGTAATCTCTTGTCTAGGGCCCTGTTTCAGATCAATGAAGCTTAATTTTTCAAAATATAATGTCCATTGCCCAAGGGGAAACACGCAGGAGGAACGAATAGCTGGGGCCTAATGTATACAATAAGAGGGGCGTTAAAGAAGACCTGATAATTGGAAATCGAAAGAAGGACATGACAATTGTCTTCTTAGCCCGTCTTCATTAGCTCGATGTGCACAAAAAAGTAAGACGTTTGGCAAGAGTAAAGAGTAACATCTCTTCAAACAATCTGAATATTTTGCAATTACGGATGTTTTCTGTGTTAATGTTTATCTTACTGTGATATCTCTAAGCCACATCGATTCCTCGATTATTTGTTTTTTCCGTTTTGTTGTGTTATTAACCTGCATTGACATAATATAAGGTAAGAGGTTTAGTTCGATTATTGCTGACAATAAACTATGAAGGGATGGCGATGGTGTTAACAGGTATTATTTTTTTACCTAATATAGCTTCCAATTATTCAATGGATATCAGTACAAAGAAAATAAACATAGAGGAAACGATTACAATCAGTTATACTCTATATGCGTACTCTCTACTTTCCCTAAGCCGGGGGGTTGAAACGCTAGATGTTATCGCAGACTATATGCTGTGAAGTGTTACTAGTTAAAGGCCCTAGAAAACATCAGAATTTAAGTAGTAAAAAGGTTACTCAACGGTAATTAACATGTAGGCGTTAGATTATAATTCATGGACATTTAAATAATCAATGGCCCTATGTACATTTTTTATTGCTTTTACAAATGACCCCACATTGGTTACACCAGAAAAGTGTGAATACATGATTTTGACAAGTTTAAATCTTTGACATCAAATATACACATGTTAAGTCAATTGTCAATAAAAGTTGACATTCTCCCTCGTGTTTGAGTATTCATGTTAAAATTCAGCTATAATGGCCGAAAATCAATTTCACCGGCAAAGAAGTTTGCTTAAAGTAGTTTTTGACAGAATTTAACTGACGGACAACATTTACGTCGATTGATTGATCTCTCCTTCCTGGCTTTTTTTCATGATTAGGCATGTGAATGTGTAGCCAATCTGTATCTTTAAATCCGTCCCTTCCCATCACTGCTTCTTTACCCGCATCTCAGTTACCCTGACCAGATACACCGTTGCTTAAAATCAAGGCTTAAAGTAAGACATACCGATTTCTTTAAAACATTTTTTATTATTTATAGTAGTTCATGCCTGATGATAAAACTATTTTATGTACTTCTGTTCCAGAACCAAGTTATAAGCGCGTGTGCTATTATACCAACTGGTCACAGTATAGAAAACAACCGTCCAGATTTTTACCCTTTAACATCGACCCTTTCCTGTGTACCCATCTAATCTTCTCATTCTCTAAGATAGATTACAATGGACATTTGGCTCCCTATGAATGGAATGACATACAATATCCACGTAAGTTCTCTCAATAGTTTCTTTTTTTATTGCTTCGATGTATTGAAAATCCAGAAAACTATTGTTCCTGCAGAACAGAAAAAAACCATACACTGGCTCATTTCAAATACAGTTCGAAATGAATACTACGGGGAAATCCAGGCAGACTCCCTCAGTGAGCGTTTCGTATGGTACTGGAGATAAAGCAAGCGTCTTACCTAGGTGTGACATTGTAAACCCACCTATAGTGATAGTGGCAAGGTGGGCCGCCGCGAATGTCTGACGTTATACATAAATAAAAAGAAATTATATATTTATGAGTCGGATTGAATTAAGTCTGCGTTGCTTTTATAACGTAATTGTTAATGAATCCGTCTTGTTTCAGATTTGTATCGACAATTCAACGGTCTAAAGAAGAAGAATCCCGTACTTAAAACTTTACTAGCTGTTGGTGGTTGGACTCACGGATCTAAACCTTTTACGGACATGGTGAAAACAGACGAAGGTCGACAGTCGTTTATAGATCATTCCGTCCAATATCTTAGAACTCATAATTTTGACGGCTTAGACCTAGATTGGGAATACCCAGCAAATAGAGGAAGTCCAACGGAGGACAAGCAACGATTTTCACTGCTAGTTAAAGTAAGTAGAATAACTATGAGTGACCAGAAACAACTTTACTTAAAACATCATGTGATATCCATGATGTATCTGCTATGCCCCACTTACTGGCTACTGGTATCTATTTTAACACCCAGTAGTATGGATAATGGGGTGTGCAGATGTTTTACCATTCGCCAAAACTATTTTCAGCTACCACTTCCACCTCGCATAACCCACATGCTTCTAATTGCAGGAACTCAGACAAGCTTTTGATCAAGAATCAGAACGTACTGGTAAGGAGAGATTACTGTTGACAGCCGCTGTTGGAGGTGGTGAGAAAATTGTAGAATCAGCCTACGAAGTACCAACGATATCAAAGTAAGTCACCAATTCAAAGTAAATACCTAGATTGTCGTAATATTACTATTTTGTTAGATCTGTACTTTTATTGTTTCTTTTTTTGCAGATATTTAGATTTCATTAATTTGATGAGTTATGACTTAAATGGTGGTTGGAGTAAAATTATTGGTACTAATGCTGGTCTTTATCCGTCAAGTAACATTGTTGGTAAACCTAAACCTTCGGACAGTGTGGTAAGTATTATAATATTATGCAGGGTAAGGTGTGGTGTGCAGGAAGCAGGACAGAGATCAATTACCAGTTGAGTTACACACGTGACTAAGAAATTTGTATCGTACTTCTGATGTATTTCAAACATAAAACCTTGGTGGTCCTCGGGTTATGGTCTAGTATTCACATTCTAAAATCCTGGTCCAAACTATTCCATCATTGCAGGAGTTCATGTGTATTCTACTTGTAACGTTTAACCGGGGGATCGATACCACGCCAGTTGACTCAATGACAGAACTTATGATACAGCGGGCACTACAAACCAAGGAAACAGTTCCAAAAGATCAAAACGGAATAACTGTTTCAGGCCTGACCAACAAGAATGTATAATATAGAGCAAAACTTATATGTAAAAAATGACTGTGGAGTAGTAATAGCTACCTTAGTACAAATAAGCATTAATGCGTGTATATTGCAGGATGGTGTAGTACAACTGTGGTTAGATTTAGGAGCGGATCCGTCTAAGTTGGTGATGGGGATTCCGTTATATGGTCGATCATTTACCCTCTGTGATGGCGAGAAAATAAACGTTGGTGATAAAAATTGTGGTGTGGGCAAACCAGCGCCTTATACGAGAGAAAAGGGGTTCATGGCTTATTACGAGGTAAGAGATGGTGTTAGTGTAAACATTTTTTTCTTGGTCTGGTACACCAGCTTGCAAATAACTTGTTTGCTTCCTTCGAAGATAGCACGTAGACTTCTAGAGTCGTCAAAGGGAACGTAACATACGTAAGGCTTTACGCGAGACAATTTCCATGGCGTATGATAATTTAAATGGACTATGGTTATGGACGTTTAACTGGACTAAGCGAACCCATGACAATCCAACAGTTCCTCTTTACAATGGTCATGTCTGTTATTTTTTCAGTGCCCTTGATTAGAATGTTCACCTGTGCTTCTTGGAGCTGATCAGAGAGGATTCCACTGATTACTTTTACTAAGAAAACATATAATGCCTGTACAATGGGAATAGCTCATATATTTTTTCACATATTACAGCGCAATACATACTGACAGCTTGCAGTGTCCTTTATCCATTGTGATTATATGAGTATACGTATATATGTCTAAAAACCTGGGACTTTTTGTGTTAATAGGTTAAAGAGAAACTTAAGAAAGGGTGGACTAGGAAGTGGCTGAATGACCAACAAGTACCCATAGCCTATAACATCAAAGAGAAACAGTGGGTCGGCTATGATGACGTAGAGAGTGTTATTATTAAGGTATTGTGAAATTGTTGTGCTTGTAAAGACATGGTCACGAATTATAAATATATGCAAATTTGCAGAATCGGTTATGGTTATTAGCGAAAAAATGTAATTCTTTAAAACAAAAAGAAGAAAATTTTATTCTTAATTAGGATTAGAAATACTACCTTTTATGCTTTCCATAATAATAAATTCTTTGATGTCAACCTATAAAAGAGTTTTGTTTGTGTTTTAAGACTGAATATATTAAAAAGAAGCAGTTGGCTGGTGCTATGGTTTGGGCTGTTGATTTAGATGATTTCGCTGCTCTACAGGGTGAAGTATACCCATTATGTCGAGCCATAAGATCAACTCTTGAAGGCAACGTGCGATTTCCTGATTTCAAGCCCCCTCCTAAGCCCAAAACGGTGAGCATATAATATATTCTTTGATACCAAAATCTATTAATTGTAATTTTTTATATTCGGATAATTACTCAGCAGCTAGTGTCCAAACGTATAAAAATCACCAACGCATATTTCTTTTGATTAAAAATTATGGCTCTAATAGTTTCTCGTGCTTATTTGTACAATTGTTCCCTTCTTCTTTCAGCATAAACCAATGCAGCGCCGAAAACCTCTAAAGAATAAAATTGTTTCCGCGAAAAGTAAACCATACAAACCAAAAGACAACATAAAAGATAAGGAAATCACCTCGTCAACATTTAAAGAAAATAAAGTTGGTGGAGGAATTGTAACTCATCCATCCATTCTGGTCCACACCGTTCATGATATAGATAATGTACTGGCCACGACCCCTTCTAGAGCAGATATAAGTACAAACGTTCCTGAATCTACGCCAATTCCTCATAACCGTGTAACGTCAACAACGACGAAACCGTCAGGGAGCACCGGTACAGGCAAAACCAAAACAACACCATCTTCGTTGAGAACAACCGCAACTAGCAAATATACAACATCTAAGCCAACTACTAAAACCACAATCTTACCAATTACTCCATCACAGGGGGTAGCAGTGCCAAAATCAAGAACAACCCAACGAATAACAGCAGCTCCCAGATACACCGTCAGGCCCACAAGGCGATATTTATGGCAGACAATGAAAACAGATCCATCAATCAAGATCACAAGAGATGCCGTTACCAAGTACAGATCAGCTAGCACATCACCGTCAACCCAAGGGGCATCAACTGAATCAAGTTTAGTGTCATCACCTAGAATAAAAACCACGTTATTAACCTCTTCATCAATCACCACTGACAAGACCACACGGACCTTTGGAACATCTGGCATTGCTGATGGAACCACTACTTCATCATCCGTTACCACCAATAACCAGGCATCTTCTATTACCACAATAGTGTCTGAAACCCTAAGGACCACAAAGGCCACCAAAGCACCCGTTCTTACAACAACAAGCAAGAATCCTGGTATCGTGTCAAGCCCTTCAACAAACCAGAAGCGCTTTAAGAATGTTTTCAAACCATACAAAAAGAAACTATTATTCCCATCCCGCGAGCCGAAAAAGATGAAATCCGAAATTCTATTTCCATTTATTCATAAACCAAACACCAAATGGACTCCGAAAAAGGGGGAATATTCAACAATCGTCTCGACTACCCCACGACCACGAATAACATATACAGATTCACATAAACCACAAATGCACATGTCCACTAGAAAGAGACCATCATCTAGACATACCACGGTCAGTGCCAAGAGCCCATCCACAAAAACTACAACACCAGTAACAATAACAACCAAGAAGGCTGCACCGTCAAAATTTAATACAAACATGAAAAAAGAGAGTCGTTCTCCTTACTCTAAGAAGGATTATCAAGCCATGCAGCAACCTAACAAATACAAACTGAATAAAACCGAACAAGCAATAAAGGTTTCTAGCAAATCTGTACTGGATACCGTGGGACCAGAATTTGATTCTAGAAAGATTCTAACGCCACTTGAAACAACTAAAGTAACGTCGAAATCGACCACCAAACTTAAGAAGTGGGTGACACCTAGCGAACATTTAAAATCATCTACAATTAAACCGGATGAAGGCAATGTTCGGTCTCAGTTAATACCCTCCAAAGATTCAACAACTTCTTCAGTTGAAATGAAGTCCTCGTCACCAACATTTCAAATAATTACACAAACAACTGCCCCAATAACGAATAACTTTGCTGTGGGTATTTTCCAGGACATGCAAGCCAAGTACAAGAAAAACAAGAAGTATTGGACAACGAAACGACAAACAAGTGAAACGACGACACCCAAATATGATGAATCGATTCCACGTAGAACAACTGGTAGTAGAACGGGCTACATTACCCTAAGGCGCCATAAAACAATGGGAAACAGACCAAAAATCACAAAACGACCTGTCAAAATTACTACAAAATCAACGGTTTCTACCAGTCCGGTAACAGCGGCGACATTGAAAGCATCTGATACTACAATCAGCAGTACCACGCGATCTTTTTCAAAATCTCGGTCACCACCAACAACGTATTCTAGTAGACCAACGACAACCGTTACCATCCCTATAGAAGTACTGACAAGGAATCTCAAATCAAGAAATAGAACTACACCACAAATGAAAACCAAGAATACAACCCCTGTTCACCAAAAAATGACTGTCGTAACTCCCGGTTTTCAAGCAGCCAGCTGGACACCTATGGTAACAACCCCAATCGGTACTACATCTACTTCGAATGTTCCCGGGTTTCACATTAATGTACTTGATCATAAAGTCAAGGTGACATCTCTAAAAGGAGACGGTTTAAAGGACATTAATTTGGGATTCATTGCTAATGATGTAAAGGACAAAAGAGGTACTACAAAAGACTACAAGCCGTTTACTAACCCGTTAAATAAATTTGCATACACGGAAATAGGACATCCTGTAGAAAAGGATCCTAGATTTGGCCTACTGAAGATACCAAGGTTAAGCAAAAAAGTACTCACGCAATCGCCACCAATGATATATCGATTGATGACTGTAAAGGAAAAGGGTACACAGACGCCAATGACAGAGGGTGATATCATCATAAAAAAAGGGAATGAAAAAATTTACCAATATGTATTCCACACCACTAAATCACCTATAACCATGCCATGGGACCTGCCTAAGAGGGACAACAATGATAAGAAGTTGCAGAAACTACGTTTGAAATTAAAAAGCCGATTTTTAAGACCGTCACATTATGAATATCCAAGACCTGCGCAATTTTTCAAACCACCAAAAATACAAAATAAGTGGAAAATAATAAAATCATTAGCATCGACGCAGAATTTCAAACCATCGACGATGATACCTACGAAAACGAGGATACCATTGGAGACAGCTTTATATAAAATAGATGACCAATTTAAATCAAGTAAAATTAATAATATAAAATTAAGAACTGATGTAAATTATGAAGTAGAAGCACCCCAAGTGATAGCCAGACAGAACGCAGATTCACTACCACGAGAAATAGGTATAACTTGTTCTGATTGCCTTGATAATTGGATGCACATGTCAGATACCCTATTCAGACTCAGAAACAAGCAGTGCGATTGACATGCAAACATCTTCCGTTTGATTCTTTGAAAAAGAGACATTTCTTAAAAACACCTGTCATTCAAACGGGCTATCTATGAACGTGCGAATACCATAACAGCTCTCACTAGATACACTTGAAAATCTATTGTTAACATGTTGCCGGTCATTATATTTAATCAAAGTTTTATTTCGTTTGATCTTGTAACACCCAGAAAAGGTAACCGAAACAAATTTCGATACTAGAATATAAATGGTATTATTATAATATCTCAATATGTATGCGTGTATATTAAAAGATTCTCGGTGAATTCTAACTGAGGGACGAAAACAAATTTGTTAAAACTGGTTTGTAATACTTTCTAACGCCCATTCTTGACAATTTGCCTTGTCGTTACATTTTGAATAGACCATCTGAATGTGCATCCAATATTTTGGGGATCTCGCTATATCGATATATATATTTACTAGTTTCATGACCAACTTACATTTTCCTCAAATTTAAGAACTGGCATTGCTATAAAATAATTTACCGTGATTTTAAACTACACTAATCATAATATGTTTCTTATTTCAGCAGTAAACCAAGTAATACCCCACTTAATTTCTTTAGATTTCCATATCGATAAAAAAAATACGAAGTAGATATTTTTTTTATTCTATCCCTGCGATCCCAACGCAGAAATATATCAAACCTTAGTACCATATTTGATGTTCGTGACAATGAACAAAGGGGATACAATACATACATGTACATTATTTTGCCGAATAACGTTTTCAATCTTTTTTTAAATGTAGTATTGCATAGAATCGTGTATTATTTTAGACAAAAAAAAAAGAAAATAACACATTATAAATATCTTTTTACATCTGATTGAATTATCAATTATTTTATTTCAGAGCTAAGGGTGTTATTAATAATTCTCCGGCTTTGGAAGAAAGTAGGGGACTATTACCATGGGTTCCTACGTCTGTACGTCAATAACTCGGAAAATATTCATGAAATGATTAAACTTGATATATAGGTTCATGAAACTAATATGCCCTCCATTGATTAATTTAGGCATTGATCTATTTCTCAGGGCGAAAGCACAATGAAAAGATTCTTTATAAAAAATAAATCTGAAAGTACTTAATGATGGACATCTAATTATTTTGGGATTCATTTTATATATATTTTAGAGCTGATTGGATTAATAATTACAAATTCATAGGATTATTAATTATTAGGCCCCTAGCTGAGATGATTATTAATTATTGTATTTAACAGCAGACAGAGTTATAAGTTATTTATATTTCAGAGATAAGAAAAATAATCAGTGTTAATTTCAGAGCTAACGAATGGAATATAATTCATAATTATTTATATTTTACAGCTGAGAGGAGTATTTACTATTGATGTTTTAGTCTTCAGATGACTGATATTTTTTTTTACAGTCGAGAGGATTATCTAATATTCAAATTTTAGCTATGAGATGCCTTGTATTTATTTTTTATGATCTACAGCTGAGAGGAGTATTTATATTCAGCCTTGAGAT
This sequence comes from Patella ulyssiponensis, assembly GCA_963678685.1. Taxonomy (NCBI): domain Eukaryota; kingdom Metazoa; phylum Mollusca; class Gastropoda; family Patellidae; genus Patella; species Patella ulyssiponensis. The sequence goes on along the minus strand of OY783230.1, from coordinate 21,943,147 downwards.
GACTGATATTTTTTACTTATATTTTACGGTTGAAATGATTATTTAATTATATATATATGTGTCAGCTGTGAGATGACTGATATCTGTTAGATATTATTTTAATGCTGACAGAATTATTTACTATTTATATTTTTGTTATTTACAGTATATATATCTAGATTATATACTATTTATACTTCTGGGTTATTTATATTATTTATATTCCATCCCTTCTTCCACAATTTAAAATTCGTTTGCCCCCCCCCCCCAGGAGAAAAATACGTAATCAGCGCGTTTTTGATTAGAAATGGTTCTAAATAATTAAACAATCCCAGTGAATTACACTTTGTTTATATCACACTGTTTATATTTCGTTAACTAAATTATTTTTTCCAGATTTTTACAACAACACTAACCCAGTTTTTATTTATTACAGCAAGAAAGATCCTGTCATGAATATATCTTAAAAACTATTTTGGGGTTTTGCTTATTTGAGTAATAGATGCATAATAGCATAGTGTTTTTCTGGGGCCTTTGACTTTTGATGAAGTTTTTGTTTAATTCGGAGATATTTATGGATAAGCATCTCCTATTAAGAAGTGTGGGGACTTTGGTTTCAGTTGCGCTACTGGGTAAAAACTAAGAGGAAAGGCAAAACCTTAATACAATTTTGTTCTAGATATTTATTTTTATTTTTTTTTTTTAGATTATATTTTTTGAGTGTGCTTTATTTTTTTTCTTTTGATCTTAATATTATTTTATTTTATACAATAATTTAAAAGTGTGTGAAAAACTCGTGCATGGAATAAAGGCTGGATGGAATGATCCATCATACTTTTTTTTGGTCATGTTAGAAGTTTTTCTGGGAAAATTAATCCTAGGTCTGGAATATGTTTTCTGAGTTTGAATTAGTTTTGTTGGCTAAGTTGATGTTTAGATTTCAAGAGCACTTGGTATCTTTGTGATATACTTTTTAAAAAACGACACTTAATTTGCATGTTTACAGCACGTGCAATACTTACCTGTGTAAAACCTTTTTCTAATTCAAATAATATTAAGGATAGATGGAGGAAAGGTGACATATTGAAAGAAATATGGCCATAATGTCTATAACGACCATCGCATAATATGAAAGCAAAGTTGTTATTGAGATGACGAGGCGACATTACTGAATTATTATAGCCAGAATATAAAAAATGTAACAATAACAGATTGATTATTCCCCGGTATAGCCTAAACCAGCTTCCGTTGATGCCTTCATCTATCGTTAAATGAACTAATTTTGAAGTTGTAGAATTACACATTGAAGGGATATTTTACTAAATAAAACCAGATCAATAATAGGCCTATAGCAACAAGAATTTCAGTGCAATGAGATTCAATTGTTCCTTAAACAATCTAAATGTTTGATAGGGTAAATACTTGTTCATGGCTGAGATAGGTCTTTTGTTTGTTATCGAAATTCATACGTTGGAGTCAAAATAGTTTCAGGTGACGTCATATCCGGAACGTCGCCTGTTCGATTTAGAGTATTCAAAATTTGCAATTAAAAAGTATTTATATAGTCATTTTTAAAAAATGATCTCTATATTTTCATGCATAAAATGTCCCTTCGAAGATTCTTAAATTTACAACTTCAGTCAACCAATGCATGATAATTGTGATTGAATTGTGAAAGTCATTAGTGTTCATTATCAAAACAAAAATAAAAATTTGCTTTAAACGGGCTGGTCATAAGGTGAGTTCCAGTAATGCCAAAAACCAATGAACTCAATGTTTCAATATAGGTATATTTAGAGGGCTTGAGCTGTTTGATGGTACCCTTTTCCTTTCCATGCCCTTTTGGGTATTCCATAGATATCTGCTTCGATATTGCCCCTCAATGGAATTCTGCTTGGGGTATAGTAATAAAGGTAACAGTTGAAAAAAGTCACTGATTTGGTCAAAGTTTTCCTACTAACTTTAAAAAGATACATTATGTAAGATTTAGATACAGAGCTGACCGTTCGTGCTGCAATATTCAAAATATAAGTAAAATGAATATATAGAAAATTCCAGTCAAATTATTTTATTCTGAGCGAAGTTAGGAATGTTAGAAGTTTTGACAAGAATTAACCTAAATAGTCTCGATTATAAAGTACAATATTGTCTCGGTTGTCCATTTTAAAGTTAGCCGATTACGGTCTTATCCATTTCTAAATAGTAATTGATATAACATTTGCAAACAAAAAAAGACCTACAATAAACAAATTTAGCTCTTACATAATAAATCTTTAAAAGTTTTTTTTATTTTATTTTGACCAAGTAAATGATAAATACCCAAGGTTCCCATTCTAACCACATTGATAAGCTCGTTTATGTAACGCTACAAAGGGAAGGACCTTTTTGATTTTAATGAAACATAAAGATATGAATTTGGTAAGTTTTGGTGTGTTAATTTTATTATTGGGATTCATCGACTACAGAGACATTGTCAAACGCCGACAAGTTATATTTACAAAGATCGTTCTTTCATATCCAATTAATGGTGGCTTCGTCCAGCTATAATGTACTCCGAATGATTACCAAATATGTTATAAAGAAAACTAAACCAAAATGACCGATAGATAATATCGCGTCGTGAATTTACCCAACTAAATGTCGGTGTTGGCTTGTTCATATCTTCAAAAACACTGAACAAAATTGAACTGTTTCTTAGACGGTCACAGTGGTTCTATTTTTAAATTTTCAATACAAAATTATACGCCAATGATTATTTCTACACGGTATGGTCGATATAGCCATTGCTTTAGAAACAATGATAATAGTTTAGGAGTTAGGACAATACCATTTTATTATAAGTCGAGTTTTGTGATCCCGCGACATTAATCAAACACCAAATTTTATAACCAAATCCATACTTCAGTTTTATAAAAAGTTATCCTTCCCATTTCAAATGCATGTTTTACAACAAGTTCTCAGCTCGTTTATTTTTATACCAAATTGACATCCATATCGATATAAATATCCTAAAACAAAAAAAAAGAATCAAACGAAATTTTTAAAAATGAAATTGTCCTTAACAATAAGATCATTTTTTTTATCGAATTTTACGAGAAAAATGTCAAATATTTGGTCGAGATCATGAGAATTTGTTAAAAAAAAATAATTGGAAACATTTATAGTAAATCTATAGTGAGGCTCTGTAAACGTCTACGCTGGGTCAACGTCTGTGAAAACGGAGAAGGAGGGGCTGTGGAATTGTAAAAAGATCGTGATGGGTTTGCAGCATGTGATTCGGAATGAACAGCGATTGGTAGATATGGCGGCTGAATACAGGTAGTATTTTGAACTAAGGAGGTTATAGGTCAAACATATAGAACACCTGGAGAGAAAATAGTCCGTTCTCATTTTTATTTTATTTATATAAAATTTTGGTTTACGGGGGGTGTGCATTTAAGAGGAAGGTGGCATTTATTATTTACTACTAAAGTATTAACAAACATTCAAATTATACGCAACCGTTATCCTCTTACATGAGCAACTCTGTTCCAAATTTTAAAAATAAAAATTGGTGAAGGCAGACTATGATTGCCCTCTCTACTCATCAGGTTGTAAGCTAAATTACTAGGCATGGTTGTGGCTTTGGTTAAGGGCCGCTTCTACATTGTAGCAGGAACAGGGTAAGTTTTATAGTGTGCAGTGGTGGTGATGGGTTGATGTCGTTTTTCGATTTTTATTTTTTTCAATCAGTTTTTGTTTTTGAGCGAGGTTTGTGAGTTAACCTCTATACGGTTTAGTTTAGATATTTTGTACAAATATATCGGTGGATAATATATATTCTATATATTTTTTATTCTTTTATTTTTTTTTTGTTTTTTTGTTTTATGAAGTATATTTGTTGAAGGTAGGTTCGTCTGTGTTCACTTTTAACTTCCAAATAGGTCTATCCAAAAAATTTTCGCTGGTTTTATCAATAAAAAGTTTGCATTCGTTAACATTTTAGTTATTTGGGTTTAGTTACACTCCTTTGTTGAATCTCCAAAAAGGTCGATGGTGTGCACTTGTCCATTTTATTTTTATTTTTTTTTATTATTTTTATCACCTAACTGGTTTTGATTTTGGATGGAATTTTAAAAATCGTATAGTTTATCTTTCACTCCTTTGATTATTCGCACAACTTATGCTTTGTATTTGTTTAGGAACTAACACGTGTGATTTTTGTAACATTTCAGATTTCCAGTGCCCGACTGTGTTTGGTATATTTGCCGATGATACCGATTGTCACCGATTCTATCAGTGTGTTTGGTTTGTTTCCTTCCATCATACATGTGGTCATGGTACGGTATGGAATGATAACTTGAAAATATGTGATTGGCCTGGAGCAGACTCCTGTTCAACGTAGACACGAAATGATGTTTATTATTATAATCTATTACGTCATAAACAGCAAACAACAGGTGCTCACAGATGTGATAACAATGAACTTTGTCCTGGACAAACGTATGTAAATATGACGTAATTAAACACAACCCAGTTACTACAGTTATCCCCCTTTCCGCATACACCGGAACTGCACAAGGTGATATAATTAAGGAAGTCCCCGTGTAAGATTCAATCAAGAACCAATGCTTGATAAAGAATCAAGGGTGACTTGGTGGATAATGAATTTAAACAAAAACCATTGTACGGGAAAACGGTGTATATATAGATCATCTCGTTTTAGTATTATTATTTATAATGTTTTATACTCTTTTATATTCGCTGTTCATTTGTAAAGATATTGCATTAGTAAAGTTTAGTACAAAAGCCAAAAATAGTTGACAAACATCAAGATTTTAAAAAAAAAAGCAATACACCCCTTTTCATAGTTATTTGTTTATAGCATAATCTTTTTTTCTTTTTTTTTTAATTTCAAGACTGTGAAAAGGGTGTAAAAAGTAGCTGTCATTTGGGGTATTGTTTAAAAAGAAAACATACACCCCACCCCCACCCCATCCCACCGAAACTTATAGTCGTATTATCGTACTTATTGCTTGTTGTCACCTCTGTGCGTTGGTCCGCTCTTATGTTGTTTTCATAATTCATGTAAACACTATTCACGACAGTGTTTTTCGAACTTGTAGATTTTGTTTGGATAGTCCGTCACGGTGTAATTAAGATTCGCGCAGTTTTTCTGTGGAGAGTTTATTGCCTCTGTTATCTAAAGAAACATTGTAATCACTTTACAGGTCAGAGTTCCTAATAATTTCTTTCGAACTTACTGGAAGCGTTTGGCTAGTCAGGATGACCTCCATTGAAATTCAGTGTCGCTCGACAAATCTTTTGCCCAAACCTTGTCCCCACAACCATGTAAACACTCAATAGGTCAGAGAATTTATTTTTAAGAGTTTTCCAGTAAATGTTGAGAGCCATTAGGGGAGAGCAAAGTAATGGATCAATATTTGCAGAGTAATTGCCCCTGCCACTGAATATTATAAATAGTCTAAACATCAATTCGCGTGAAATTGGTTGACTGCAATGACAAAGCTGCTGGTGGGTGTGAATTATACGACATGTTATATCTATTTTTTTAGACAATTTTGGTATTCCCCACACAATTACACCACTAGACCATGCTACATGTAGTTTCTTGATATTTACCTGAAACTGTTTATGCGTTACAGACTTTTGAAAAATCTTGATATTTTCCCCGAAAATAGACCCAATATTGCCAGACCTACTCATCTGTAAACACCTCTAGCTTTTGTAGTAAACTTTAATAGCCCAGGACCTATGACCATGATATATTTTCTCTCAATTGCATTTTACTCACCACTCTTTGCTTTCATATATTTTAAAATTTATATTATCAATTGGAAATTGAGTTGAAGAAACAAATGTTTCGTGATAAGTTTGTTCAAAATTCACTCGCGATTTTAGGATGTTTGAAATTGATATTTACTCCAAATTAATGCTCAGAAAGACCAGTTATATATTATTGTATTCACAGACTCACCGTTTGAAGTAGTTATATATAGCTGGTCAATGTAAACAATTATGTACGTAATTAAAAACATAACTATTTTTTCAACTAAGTTTATTATAAAGCAACAGAATAATTTGTCAATTGTACAAAATGTAATTCATGCATGTAATTTTGGTGTTTTGGTTTTGCACCAACCGATGTATTTGATCATGTTTGTATAATAATTGTATATTGAAACATTTTATATTCAACCATGTATTATCCCAACAATCTGTTAATAAACGGGAATTAAAATTTATTAACCTGTTTTGTATGATGGAATTTTAAAATGAATGTGTACATTATGTCAGATTCAGTTGACCCCACCACAATTCTTAAATGTATTATGTTGATAAACATGATTATCGATGTTTCACGTACGCGCTGTAACATAAGGTCTGTGACGCACTGTGGTTTCAATTCCCCTGTTTTATGTGACAAGTCCTCCGCCCCTCCCCCTTGTTAAAGACCCCTACGCGCAAGCGAATTGATGAAAAAAAATGAGCCATGTGTTAGTCCCGAAATGACCTAGTTTGTATCGAGTCTATGGCATGACAATGCAAATGCTCGTTAATAGTAATACACAATGGTAAAAATTGTCCCTTATGTACACAGGTACGCTTTCTCGCGTCAAATGTAGTGCATCCCACCCACCCTCCTCATAAGAACCTATTCTGTGCTTTCAAATATTTTGATATTATGAGGTCAGCAAACAATTGTAAGTCCAGACTTTCGTCGAAAGGGCCACGTAGTGTCAAATCGTTTGGGTTCGATGAACGGTAATGGTGCAGCAATGCTTTGGTAGGAGGGATGACACATCCAGTATAATTGTAACGAAAAACTGATACAACATGAATCGACATAATTTCTACACATCTGGGATTGACCAGGACCTTTGATCTTTGTCCAGATCCCAGGATCGCGCCCCGTTTCGTCTTTAACAGATATTTGAGTCCTATAGATTTGGCCACAGATTTCCAGGGAAACATTAAATTTGTGTCCGGAAAATAAGTAGGTATGAAGGCATTTAGGAACATAAAAGATCGACAATTTGTCGAAATATTATCATGCCGAACGATGACGTCAGATATTGGGTTTGGAAAGATTTTCGTCAAAATAGGAACAACAAGTTCATCCAAATCCGCAAATAAAATCCACCTTGATGAATTCAGGTACCTATATAAACAATCATGAACACAGGCTAACTGTCCATAGTAATGTATGTCGTGCGCATCCACCGGAAGTTGCCATTTATACACGTTGACTACCCCAATGTCTTCATATTTACTAAGCAAACTTTCAACATCAGCATTGATTGTCTGTATATAGAAGACGAAATGTTTATCTTCAATGGCTAATGATGTCTCTATGTTCTCTAGTATTTGCTGCTTGTCGCCAAAGTTGGGGTGTAATGCTGGGTAACATTTTGTTATATTATAAATCCTTACGCCCGGATATACCACTTTCATTTTATTAGTCAGCGTGAACGTGACGTCGCGTGTTATTGTAATGTATTCTGGTTTCTGTCCAGCCTTGAGCGGACAGCGAACTAAAGCTGATCTATACCTTAAATAATAAATACATATAGGTATAATTATAATCAAAACCCTAAATCAAAACGAGTCATACCTGTAACTTTCGGATCTCAGTTCATAATAATTTGGAAAATGGAAAGTGGATGAGATTTGTAGGTTCATGCGCCAGGGATCAAATATATAAACAGATAAACATGAAAGCCACAATACCACGCACTACCCTGTGTTGAGAAATGGTACCAGTCCTGTCGTGTAAATCGAAATCAATAGAGTGGGTTGACGCATGTCATCGACGACATATTGGGGTAAAGATAGATAGTATTAGGCTTGGAGAGCATACCCAAGATTAATTATGATTCATTATAACGTAGGGGTACGAGCCTTAGTTGTACTATATTACTGTACATTAGGAAATGCAATCACCAAATATTTGACTCTAGGTTGGCCTTGATCCGAATATGTCCACCTTTATTTTACATTAAGATATTTTCTGTTACAGAATTGTCATTTGTCACCTTGTTTTTCATGCTTCTACATTATATTCATATTAAGTGCAATCCGTCTTCATTACCTCAGTCGGAGCAAAACAGTAGGACGTTAAACCCAAATTCATTTTATTTAAGAGCATCGTAGGAGTTGGGAATTCAATTTGACCAGAAAAAAAATAAATAAAAGATACAGAATATGCCATACGCAACCTAATACTCTTTCTCGTATTGCTACAAATTAATAACAACAACAATGGGAATTTGGTCAATCATTAGATGTCTTCAGTGGCTACTGTTTCTGTTAACATAATCTTTCAAACCCTTATGAACTATCTTCAAAAACTAAGATAAACACATCAAAGAAAAAAATCTAACCACATACCTATATCCATAATGACTTTCAGGAATAACATATACCCTAGACACCACCTTTTCAGAAATTGTATCATTGTACCACAAAAGGCATAGGAGATGCTGTTTTAAATGCTTACGTTGTATTAAAGCAATAACTCGTATAACAGGGTCTCCAATATCATCATAAAAAGAGGAATAAACATAATCCCTTTGTTCATCAATCTCCTGAAATTTTTCCATTCCAGTTTCCGGGCTCTGATGAATTGGTCTATCCTCTTGTTCCCTTTTCCCATTAGTAATACCAGATATCTTTTTCAGATGTTGCGTGTTTACCACTGTTCCATTATTAGCAAACGAAAGTTGAATCTTTTCTACAAAATTAGTTCTTTTCGCTTGTCTGGGAACGTGATTATCCACAAATGATATATTAATGAGACTTGAGGTTGCTACAGGTATGGCTGCTGGTATTGATTCTGGACCATTAACAATTGTTTCATGCTTAAAATAAGTGTTCAAATGTCCAATACTCTTATTGGATTTCTTTGACACAAAATGATGTATTGTCCGTTTTTCAAAATACATCATTTTGTTTAAACGACCACTGTGTTCATTAGAGATGACAAATATGTGGAAATAAATGTTGATTAAAACGAAACAGAAAATAACAATACTATATTTCCTAAATGACATCACACGTCTCATGTCGAATACACTTTCAATAAATTATTGGTTATTTTAGGCTAACCTTAATTTACAGACATCACTCCCATTGAATTACATTGTTATTCAAAGTTTTCGAAAACAATTTCACACACCATGATTTAATTTGATCTACACAAACTTTGACATCAGAGCAAATAAGAGTCCAATTTTGTTTTAGACACGGTATCTTCGCAAGCCTAGTGAAATCTAATTTAATATTTCGATGGATGTAAGTGTTACTTTGGTGAGATCCACCCTTTATCTGTTTTAGATATTCTAGGTTTTTTTAGATTTCCAACATTGTCTAATGCAATGGTAATGGTTTTTCGATGTTACAATTTTATGTGTGGGACTGTCGTCACTGTCTAAAATTATCGAAGATGTTTATAGTAAACTAGTATAACGTGTATAAGAACAATACTATAAACAAACTGTAACTACAAGGTGGCAGGTGTCAAAATTCAATAATCATATATGCATATAAACACATGCGATTCGATATTAATAACATTAAAATGTACTAAATTGCAACACGTGCTACATATGTACATTCATATAGTTAATACAATTCAGGTGCCAATAGATTTCGCTATCGCGTCCCACGTTAACTCCCTGTTACGACCTTGAAATACAACAAAAGAGAATTTTGGGTGTTCAGATGTCTACCTTCGCATATCGTGAAGATTTCCACTGAACACTTTTGGGGTCGGCATTATAGGTAATGTAGGGATAGCCCACGTTAAACATTCGACAGGCATAGAGCTTTTCATGTTTTATTGTACATAAAATGGTTAATTTATTCTGAAATGTTATAAAAACTATTAATTAGACATTAATTAACTTATTCAGACCATAATCAACTCTCGATGTCAAGGCTAGCATGAGAATTTTGTTGGATTGTAGTTCGATTCGCTGAAATATTTTCCTTCGTGGTTTACCAATAAAAATGGATAACCGAGACTACTGGTTTTGTCTTACCGACTTGAGTAATGATGACCGAAGCTAAGAGGATAATGGATCAATTTGACTGAAATTTTCTGCAAATTGCTTTTACAATAGCTAGTTTTTAACTATTGTAGTGAGGTCTGCTAACTCGTTATCTAATCTCCCATAATGTATCTTTAAAGTAGATTATGTAAAGTTCCAGGGTAGTTTAGGAGTGAGTGTTGATGTATTTTATAAACAGAGGAGCATGATATTTTATTGATCAACGAGAATTTAACAGAGTCGTTCATGGGGAAAATAGTCTTGGTGTATTTCTAAACTATAAGGGATTTGCCTCCCTTTATTTGAGAAAAAAAGTAACAGGGAAAAAGTAACAGGAAAGACAGCAACTGAACAAAAAAGTAACGGAAAAAGAGGTAACAAGAAAAAAAGCAACAGTTTTCCTGTAATGAAACATATAGATGTTGGGAATGACTTTGAATGATCTTATGATCTATGTCGATAATCTTGTCATTCATCCTATCAAGATGATTAAACTTTAGATTTTTTTGGAAGCCCATACAGTGGATCCAGAAAGACCAAAGTTTGTCGAAGACCATGACACAACAGGCCGCATATGGGGTAATTCCCAGTACAACAAAGGCAACGTTTCAATTTCGGACTTCTTGAGAGGGATCGTTTAGAACATCAGATTAAATAAAACAGCATGAACAATTATGTACACAGACAATGAATGCATATTGTGATATGACAAAATGGTGCTTTTATGTCATTGCAATCATATAATGTTAAACTGTTACTGTTTTCCTGATACTTTTTTCCGATTTTAATCATGTGTCAAAACGATATCCCACACATACTATTGATAGCAGCTTAAATTACCCATGACAATTGGAATAAGGAATAAGTTGTAGTGCCTATGTCACATCAACGCTTCCTTCCAATCTGAACGACCCTACCTGCAGAGAAGTGACTCTGACTCAGTGAATAGCCATGATATCCATATGACGTTATCTAAACGTCACGGGTCATGAGGTCACATCAACAAACAAAATGTCAAAATGTCAACAAACAAGCCTTCCTGCAGCCTTTAGGACTGTATAATCCGTACAGCCATAACGTCTTATCGCGTCTTCCTATGATTTTTCACAGAAATAACATCTACAACTCTCGATTTGACGTCGGCATATTGGCACTATTTTGTGCTTCGGTCGTGTCTATTTCAGATATACACAATTAATTCTGTTAATATTTTCAGCATGGGGAAAACTTCAACGCAATTTTAAAAAAAATAGCCAAATTCTGGATGGGATTAATGAGCAAAATGGCCATTCATTGTATACGTGCGAAAAAGAAAGCCAGCTACGTTAGTTCGTGCGTTAGTTACGTACGCGCTTCCATCGTAGCGCACTGTGTAGCGTATGCCCATGTCTAGAATGAACATAACACCCAGGCGTTCGAACCCATTTTATTTAATTAGAATTATGCATGTTTTAATGCATGCAGTCGACACAGATGGTATGATATGAACCATTGCAAGATTTATGAATAAATGTGCCATTCCCGTTTGGATTAAATATACCCAAGAACAACAAACAGCAAATTGGATTATTTTACATGAATTTATATAGAAGAAACAAGGAGCCAGTATAAAGAAACGGTGTCTATACAACAGCCAGTATAAAGAAACGGTGTTTATACAAAGCAACAAGATAAACAAGTGATTAATATACATAATTATTACAAGTTTCGTATAAAAATAACTATACAAAGGTAAAAAACGAGTTGTGATATTGTATATACTTTTCTTATATACAAGGTTATTAATATTTTATCATATTTACATATGCATAAATACCATAATGCCAGCAACAATATAGTGTGTGTCTGGTTAAAGTTATCCACCAAGTACGTTTAAATACTAACAACAAAATGTCTGGTAAATCTAATCTAAATTGTACATACAGAAGTAACAACTTGTTTCGTTTTCCGGACATGATCTGAAACGACTGGTTGTCCTTATCTACTATATATCGGGAGTACACAATAAAATCAACCACGTTAACGAACAACAAGGAAGATAACACAAACATCAAATAAACACATAAAGGGAACAAAAGTGCAAAATATGAAATCCTCAATTTCAAAGAACAGAAAGCGTAAATTAAATTTCAAAAATAATACTATTCTTATTTTACTTTGAATTTTGATTAAATATCGTTTTCTACCTATATACTTTATTTATCTACCTATTGAAGAATATATGAATTATATGTAGCAGTAAAACGAATCTCAAAGATCAATACCTGTATAAACCGAAACACAAATTCTAGACAAAACACACATAATAATTTTTAAAAAGTAGGGGCCGAATGCCAAATTTAGCTCTAAGCAAGGCAGGGTGTAATAAATAGAACCCCTCATACCACTTCTCGTTTGGGGAGCCCAGTAACAATTTCTTTTATTCTTTTGACGTGGAATCATAACCCTAACAAAAACGTCCACACCTTAGAATAACCCAAATCCATAATATTAACGCGAATAAGTCAGTCTGCGTAAATCCTTAGATAAATTAAAATAGATAAAAGTAAAATAAAGCTATGATAGTAACGACAGAAATCCGCCACCTAACAGACACATGGAATCTGAACACAAAACGTGAGTTCATAAAATAAACGAATGGAAATATAAATTCGAACTTCTAATAGGCAAGAAAACTCCACGGAATTGAAATACGATATTTTAACATCAAACATGAATTTCCGAACCGAAACGCGAACCATAACAGGACCATTTAATCTACACGCAAACACGAATTTATAGCCGTATCATGAATCCTAATGGGAAAATAATTCGAACGTTTAGTAGGAAGTTTTAACATAAAAGATCAAACCTTTATTTCTGACAAAAATCCAATACGAAACGCGAATCCTAACAGATGCATGGGATTTTAACACAAAAAAAACGCACATTCATAAAATAAACTTGAATTCATTAGTAACACGATCCTCAACCGTAAGATCAATTCGAACTTACGAGAGGAAAGAAAACTCCGCGGAATTAAAACGCGAAATTTTTAACATAAAGGAATAAATGCGAATTTCCGAAAGAAAACCGAACCGAAAGGCAAATCATATAATCCTAATACAAACGTGAATTCCTAACATAAACTTGAATTCCTAATATAAACCTGAATTCCTAATACTTGAATTCCTAATACTCGAATCCCTAATATAAACTTGAATTCATAATAGTTACACAAATCCTAATAGTAACACAAATCCTTATGGAAACATAAATTCGAACTTCTACCAGGAAAGAAAATCACACCAAATTGAAACATTAAGTTTTCACATAATAATAACGAACACATTACATTAAAACATTGTTTGAATTAAATGGAAAAAATAACGAATGATTTCAAATGAGATAAAGCAGAATGATAACTAGATGTTCTATGTACATAATGATAATATATTCTCTATATAACTGGTGCATTCGTGTGCTTATAAAACGTGGGAAAACATAAAGCTACAGAAGCCACGTGCACTTTAAAGAGACGAGTTATTACTAAAATGATTAGACACTGAACAAAAATTAACAAAACGTTCAAATTGTTACTATTCCTAGATATATTATATTAAGACCCGTGTTGAATAATTCACAAGAAAGGAATAAAAAATATTATCCCCAACAATAAGACGAACACAGGACGAAATAATAAAACAAAAACAACAGCTTGGATCCTAAAAAAAATCATAAGTCTGTTTAAGTGCAACTTTTAAAAAAATAAATATAATATTCCCAATTTTTCGATTTTTAAATATACACTTAAAAGTTGGCAATGATGTCTACATGAAATCAGTAATTCGTAATATTAAATTTGAAATTACGAAAAATGGGGTAGAAAACGAGACATGTTTTACATATCCTCGTCGATGCGGGGTATTGCAGCTCAAACTTATGACATATTATGAGACTTATGATTTTTCTAGGAGCCTTGCCCATATCTAAAACAAACAATGAAACACATTGGACCCGATATTTTCACGGTCATATGTAATGATTTGAATTACAATGTTAATTTGTTAGTTGAATTAAAAATGTTCAGTAATGTATGCGATCATTGTTGCTGTGTCAAAGTACTGCACTGTTATTTTGCTGTGCTAAAGTGTCGCATTGGAACTTAGCTACGTCGAAGTAACAAGATTGGACCAAGACTGCCACACTTCTTTTTTTTCTGGTAATAAAGATATATTCAATAGTAAAGTGATTAGCTGGTGTGTTGCTGCTGGTGATGCAGTGAAAAACGGTTATGAATACATCGATTAATTATAAATATATTCCTATTTACATAATATATAATTATATGTCACTTTATCACCGGAGGGACACGTGAAACTTACACTCCACCTTCCTACAGTCACGTGCCCGTCTCTAATCTCGAACTTCTATATGAGTTGTCGTTCTTTACAGACTTATGAATAGTCTTTTGTCTATTATATACACTATTTATATATCATGATTTTTTTTTATATTTGACCTCCTTCAAATAATAAGTCTGTTACTGTGGCATTACAATCACGAATAGTAACATATAAAGGGAGGTAAGTCGATTATAGTGAAGTCTTTTCTACGAATAAACGATACATTGCTGATGTTCGATACATATTGAAGCCGTATTCAAGCTTTACTTGCTCTCATGACAAATAACGTTTCGGTTCCAGTCACAAACACTTTCTTCACTACTCCATATGGTTCCCGTGGGACAGTGAAATCGGTAAGGTACACCCCAACTGCAGATGAAGAATGCTTTACAATTATGGGCGTCACCATAGTAACCAAATAAACCGGGACATGAATATCCTGAAAGTAAAAAAAAAGTAAGAATCTATAGTTTTGTTTTTAAAAACTAAACATCTGGAACCACTAAACATTGCAACCACTGTTCTGGCCAAAATATGACCAAATTCAAATTCAATTGTCAACGAAGAGTTACCAATTGAAAATAATTTCATTTTGAGACAGTATCCTATCTATTAAAACATCCAGGTGTTACGATGGGGTGCCACGTTGGCCATTAATATCATTAATACAATGTTGGGATTGTAGATGACGCTCACCTGTAATCTACAGGGGAGGGGGCTAATAAAATGATACCCACCTGCAGGAGATGTAACGTGTTTTTGTGTTGATTCAGACCAGATAGTTTTCTGATTAACCAGCTGAGCTACTTCGGAATTCTCTGCTTTAGGAGTGAAAGGGCTTCGGTTGATGTGCTTGAAATCAAATCCGAGGTAGGATAGACCAGCGTGGCGAGCGTTTTTCTTATAACTGTCATCTACGTTTACAGGAGCGAAGCCAGAGTGTTTGAATGGTTTGGTGACCTGTATATTGTTATAGTTTCTTTCAATATCTTGATCTTCATTGTTGTAATAATCTCCAGCAGCGAAATCGGTCTTTTGTTGGTAGTTATGGCGGTGTCCTTCGTGTTCGCGTTCTTTTTCGTGGACTGATGAATATTGAGGGGCACTAGAATCGACGTACTCAAATCTAGCAGGGTCGGTAACTCTTGCTCGGGTATCAATTGTGCTGAATCTAGCAGATTTTGTATCGATCTTTGCAGCAAATGTCGTAGAAGTATCTTTAGCTACTTTATTTGCTGTGGTCTTGGTGATCTTGGCCGTAGTATCATTTGCTTTTTTATCCTCTGTGTTGATTTTGAGACCATGGGTTGTATGGTAGGCAGTTATTTCAGGTGGGCTGGTATTGTTGGCTTCCGTATCTAAGACTTCGGTCATGTTAGAGATGTAGTCAATCAAATTCTGGTAATCTCCTGTTTCGTGTAATGCCATGTCAATAGACATATTAGCCTGCTTTAAGATTTCATCATATGAAAGGGTCTCGTTGATGATGCTCATGAATTCGTTGTATAATGTGTCATTGCTAATAAGGTAGTCTAATGGGAGGGTACTATTCAAGATGAAAGCGAGGTCGTTAGAGTAGTTTTCTTCGAGGGTTGTGTTTCCAAAGATATATTGAGCAAGAGTTGTGTTTGAAGGAAGGGTAAAACTCAAATCGTCATCAGCTGATGGTGTAGGCAGGATTGTTTCATCTGAATAATCGGAATTTGGTAATTTATCCACAGATGTCAAGGAATTGGATTCATTATTTAATGGTGTGCGATCTACTGTCGTTGGAAGGCTGTGTACTAGAGCGTTTTTGGTATCATTTGAGATATTGGTTGGTTCAAAACTCGCTTCTTTTGTCAATTGGTTTAAGGTTAGAATGGGTCTGTCGGTATCCGGAGAAGCCTTCTTCAAATCGAGATCTTTCTCATCCTGATATTTAAAAATATTCTTTAAAATGTTGTCAAATGTTGACTCAAACATATCCATTTTAGTGTAGGCTTCATCCTCTAGTTTGCTCGTGGTATATTTTTCAGTTGTAAAGGTTTCCATGGTAATTTCGCCATCACCGGATTCGAATGAGCCATCGGGGAGCATCATGTCACTTGAAAGTGTGGGGATAGTTGTGTCTTTCTTAACCGATTTGTCGGTAGTGGGCGTGGTCATTGGAGTTGAAATGGTCGTAAGGGCTGAAGGTTTGAATGTGGTATGCGGAGGACGTGGGGTTATTGGTACATGACGGTTCTTTGAGAGTAAGTTTTTGCCAGCAGCAGCTCGTGCAGAAACATCGACAGTGATATCAGATGAGTCAAGATTCGTTTTGTTGATTTGCTGTTTTCGGGATTTAAGAGCAGCTGCTTGATCTAAAGAAAGTCCCATACCGCCTTCGGCACGAGAAATAGTTACTTCTTTACTGGCTTGTTTAGCATCACGTCCAAGGAATATACTCTTTACTCTGCCGTTCATTCTTGGTTTGATTACCTTTGGTTTCTTTGTGTTATCAAGAAAAGCAACTGGAGCATCACCTAATTTATCAAAGAAAAAGATGGCACCTGTTGAAAAATGGGTTTCAAAGAAATCTAATCAATGCTTATCAAGATTGAAAAAGAAATTATTATTTAATATCATTTATGCATTAAATATGCATTAATATATGTATGATTTGAATCAATGTTTCCCACAATCAATATAAACCAATTAAGAGACATTTTATGAACAATCCTCAAAAAGACAAAATAAAGTTAAAATAACAGACCTCAGAACAACTGATTTATTATGGTAACTAAATATGGTAGCAAGAAAAATAAACAAAAATCCAATCCTGATTACAAAGGTGCGAAATTAATGAACACAATTCCATGTAGAAGAACTGTATCATGCTACAGGACGATAGCAGGTTATTAAATTTT
Source organism: Patella ulyssiponensis (assembly GCA_963678685.1). NCBI lineage: Eukaryota > Metazoa > Mollusca > Gastropoda > Patellidae > Patella > Patella ulyssiponensis. Next base: position 21,925,840 of record OY783230.1, on the reverse strand, counting down.
GACAGCCAAAAATAATTGTATCAATTATATTATCACAACGCTTTGTGCCAAACCAATCGGCCAGATAGATAATCAAGCTATGTTGAGATGTTAAGAAGTTAGATAAAACATGAGTTAAAACATAACAAAACTGACCGAACCAAGATTATTCTGAAAAGCAAGATTTGTTATGACGTAACGCAGATTCGCAGCAAATATTAATTAAATACGTACATGTAAAATACGTCATTATATATACATATCAGAACTGTCTAAACGTTTAACATGACAGAAAGCAACAGGTTTTTAGAAAATCTGGCCAAAAAGGAAAAACACAAGCACATCGAAATCTTACTCACCAACCATCAATAGAGTTAAATCAAAAACAATTCAAAGATAAAAAGGTAGAAAGAAACAAGCCACAACAACAAAGGAACAATATCAAAAATACCTTTGATCATCTCATATGCAAATTAGCCCCAACACATCACGTGACTAGTAGAGGTTCACATCTATTCAAATTAAAATTTAATAATATGTCTTCTTTTGCTTACCTTCTAAATCCAACTGAACTTTTGGATACTGATTATGGCTATGAGCTTGATATGAAAATCACATTTTATATTCATTCCTTTTGTTTGATCTATTACTTGATATTTCATTCAACCAGTTCATCCGCCCTCTTATTTGTTATTTACAAAAAGATTTCATTATTTGCGTCCAAACACTTGACATAATCTATCTTGAATGAGTCATCATCGTATTATTTTACAAATCCAAAGCCAAGTAAATATTTAGTAACCGTTTAGAGTAATCCTGTCTTGCTAAACAAAAAACTCTTGTCTTTAGATTTGGGATTCGACGTTCAAATTCGTTTTCAAATAAACTTTACAAGTGTAGAACTTCAGATCAACTTAAAGGAAAGAGAGCAAATGACTCTTTATTTTGGGCTTATCTCTTGTATATTTTAAGGCAGAGCGGGAAAACAATGTTCGGAAAAAAGTTCAATAAATCAACTGAGTCACAGGAATAGGATGCTTTTTGTTTATTACTATTTTACTGGACCATGTTACAATTACATATTATGTACATGTACTGCTAAAAAGGTAACGGTAAACAAAGACAGGTATATAGCTTTTTGGGCTTCACACATCGTAGCTAATCTATCGTTATTTTGGACTTGGCTGTAAATCTTTCCAAATAGGATTTTGCATGAAACACTTTTATATAAATTTAATCTTAAGAATACTTTTAAACAGATACAAGCCAGGTCTTAAAAGTCGTAAATATGTACTATTTGATTGTAAAGACTCGCTATTTTGTAATAAAGGACATTCGCGCATGACACAAACCTTCCAAGAATACACAGATAAGAGAATTATTATTGCTATACGTCATGTATGTGTCAAAGTAAAGTTAATGAGAATCTAAATACTTATATATGTCCGAGTTGAATATATAGTTTAACCAACATTTATTTACATAATAACACTTTTAAACTATGGATTTAACCTTTACGAACTAGCACGAAGTCGCGCGTTATTACAGTAATTATTCGAGAGGCCTTATTCTTAGTACTTTTGGATATCACATCGGATTAAAAACGTTTCCCGGGGATGTTCAAAGACATCCATTATAATTTTCAAATGTTCATGTTATTGACGTTCTTTCCGGTTTTTTTCACAACACAGCGCCATAGGAAGTAACATGTTAATGTTTGATAAACTTTAGATCAAGTGCAACATTAGGAGCGATGACTCATTGAGTTACCTGTCTAAACCATATTTGTTTCCTTCGTGTAGTGTCAATCTTCTTAAATATTTGAAATCGTCCCAACACTTGTCCTTACTTGATGTAAATACAGTTATAATCCTAAATTTACGAATTAACCAGACTAATATTAGTCATTTGTTTTCAATATTTGCATTAATCGCATGGACCTCGCGGAAGAAACAACCAAATATTTTAATGCAACACGAAGAGAAATCGACAATTGAAAAATGGACACGTACCATAAACAACCTACTGTTTTAATATTTGTACCTTATTGGTTTATTTAATGGCAACTTAAGAAGGGGGGGGGGCTTAATTTTCTTAGCGAGGCAAAAACTTGCCATAGTCTTAAAAATTAAAAAAGAGTCATTGACTAGTAAGTCAATTAATTAATAGGCCGAAATTATAGTGGAATTTTTGTTAGTTGAATCTGGAAGAATATTATTCCATAAAACATTAGTGTTTTAATATAACTGCATCTATATTAACCACCGGCGGTTCACTGTTTTATATATGGGTGATGTAATTGTATATAAAATTGTTGTTTCTGTGATCCCTTTAACTTCAAAATGATCCAAAGTCTTAAACATTGAAAACACGAATTATTTGTCAATTTAAATTAACATTGATGTTGTTATCTTACCGACAAAAGATTGGCTTCTGACATCCAATAAAGTCAAAATAAACATTTTACCATTGGTAGAAGAATTGTGTACCATGTGTTTCGGTTTCATCGCTATTTGTAACAAGGGACTCGAAGAATTAGCCTAGACATATTCAACAAGTCAAGTCAAACGATTATTTTATATTGTTTTCTGGAGACCATACCCAATAAATATTATCGGTGTAGACTGGAATAACCAGATGTTAGAGATTGCCATTCGATTCGGACTTCTGACGTATCTAGCGGAACATAACTGATTAGAAATTAGAGTAAACACTGAAACTATTGAATGTAATTAGTTTATATACATTCATATTACATTATCATATGCGTCGCGATCCATTTGTGTCAAATTCTAGGTTCCAAATATTAGCGATTTAGCTCCTTTAAAATTCGCATTACAACCAAATATATGGTTACAGAAAAGTGGGACAAAGTACATTTAAAGATCTGATTGTTGAACATGTTATTATATTCCCTAAGCTTAGGTGTTATAAGAATATTGTCTTAGATGTCCTTAGTTAAGATAAGAACTGGCATGATATCTGGATAGACTTTGTTTCTGCTTAAAATGATAAATTACTACCAGGGCATTCCTCACATTTTCGGCATACGATGGGTATTTCTTATATTACCCCAGTCGTTCAATCATTTACATACTTTCGGCAGCATAGCTCCCGACAACTTACCGTAACTTTGCTAAATAACATATAGACCAAAATCAACAAACTGACCAACTTATTGGTAGGTTACCTTAATCTCACCAAAATATCACCAACATTACCTTTGAATCAACACGGTAGTATCGCCTTAAGAGCAATTAACAAGAAATTATTTCACGGTATTACGATCGTTCAAACAAGTGAACAAACTGTTCATAAATTATTACAACCCAAAGTGCCCGTATCTGTATTTATTGGCGCTATTTCGCAACTGTTTTGATTTTATTACTGAAACATATACGGATATTTTCGAAACAATTGAATCTATGTTTTCTTTTAACACTACACACTCATAAACAAAACAGCTACTAATATATTGGGCGATGTTTCAAAGAGTATTGTAACAACGTTATCATTAGCAAGATGATGGCTAAACTAATCTATTTGGTCGACGTTTCCCAAAATATTAGTTAGATAACGTTCAGAGAATACAATCCAAAAACGTCGCCCAAATATATTAATAGCTGTTTTCCATTAGTGTGGGTCATAATTCATTGCTTTGATTCCATTACTCGATAAAATACGGGAATTTTCGAAAATTGAATCCATACTTTTTTTGACTCTATGAAATAATTTCTTTACACCAAGAAAAATGCTTATTCACACCAGTGGTTTAAATAGATATATAGATAAATGCACACACAAAAACTAGAAAATTGTAAATAAAAACATCTACCCAACCGACCGACCAAATCACAACAATAAATAGTTAATAAAACAATCATCTGAAAAAATACAATCATATATACATTCGAATCAAAAATATCCAACATTTACCAATCTTTCAACAATAACATAATATGCCAAGTCGTTAAAAATATTAAAAAAATGGTTTTTTTTAATATAAGTTAATAGTGAAAATGCATTATTTTAAAAAAAAGAAATGCAGAAGCTGCGACGTGGAGCCGAGAGCAATATAGAACAGATTCGATATCCGGAGCCAATGCCGAGTTTCATGCTATAATGAAAAATAAAAAAATATGTAAATATCAGAGAAATTAGTTTCTAACAATACTGTTTCATTTTCAGGTCATTTCTTATGTTCCATTTTCTTACCCACTTTTGATTTTTTTATAATAGGGGTATTTATCATCTTTCGCAAGAGCCAATAAAATTATCGATTGACAAATAAAAACAAGATTGACAAGTCACATATATTTTAGTTGACACGACTATGTGCATTGATACGTAAGACGAAGTACTTTGAGGTGTGTGGTGACGATTGTTCTTACTTTTTCTGGAATTATGGATAACATAGTTTCCAATGGAACAATCTTATCAAATTATGTCTTCGTAGTTATCGTTTTAATATATGCGATTTAATACATATTCAGAACAGCCAGAAAATGAAACAATGTTGTCGTACATGTAAATACTAAAACATGCATTTTGCTGTAACTTCAAGACGAATGAGTTCGGATTCGAAATACTGGTACGCTAAATTATTGTTTCAGTGGTTTACACTAAACAAAATTGTTAATGATTAACTTACATACGTCTTAAAGTTACACATTACAGAAAAAACACAGATATTATATTACTATTAGTATAGCTGTGTGAATATATTAAATAGCACTTCTAAATTGGTTTTTAGATTTAAATCAACTAGTTCAGAATTAATTATTTCTAGAGAAACAATAAAACGAACAGAAACATAGTTTTATCAAGCAATTCATAAAATAGCGCTTGGAACGAATTCCATCAGTATCAAGTTTGGTGGCCTATAGTAGGTTGAAAAAAAGCAACGTAATTTACAACATCTAAAAACCGAGAGAAATATTGTTTTAAAAGTATTTCTTAATCAATCATGCTTTATGCAAATATCTGACAGACAGACCAGATCTTATATATACCGACCATGCTATCATGCGAAAAACAGACCACGAAAAAGAAACAAAAACAGCCGCGCCGAGTGGTCTTAAAGAAGCGAGTTCAGCTACCAGCAATCTCCACAAGGAAAAGATCGGAAATAGTACCGGGGCGGGTCACGTCGACTGTTTCCGGCAAATTGGTCGGAATGAAAGTCATAGCTTGCGACTTAGCGACCTCAGCCAATATGGCGTCTACTGTCTGCATTTGTGGGTTCTTCTTCTGGGCGGATATGGCATCACAAATGGAAGGTAGGTCGATCTCGGATAAAAGTTGGAGTAATGTGTCGACAGCTTCAGCTTTATCTGCAAAGATCAAAGTAAATATATAGCAATACTCATATTATCTCGCATCATTTATATAATTATATCGAACTATATTGATATGAACGCCAATGGGTATCAACAATTAAAGACACATTCAACCGTACTTCTGCGAAATTTTACACCTACGCAGGCGGCTTTCCTTTTGTTGGTTACGTGTTCAATGCAGCATTATCACATCTACATCGATATATTGCGTTTATTTTTAGATCACCCATGAGCTTTTCAGATTGCAACCCTAGCTCTCTTGACACAAGATCACAAATAAATCTAAAAGATACAACCCAAGTAGGTAGGTATAGCGGCATGGAATGGCCGCCACAAATTCGAACTTGTTTAGATCCCGAACAAATAAAATTTCTACCATTTCGATTTGCCGAATTCGTCATTTGAGATTCGTGCTTTTACTACTAGACATGATCAAATGGTTTTGATTTTTTGTTAGAAGATTAGTTAAATATATTGCTACCTTGGAGATTAGGAGATATTTTATCACCTAATAAAGCTGATAAATTGGTCTCTGTGTGTAGAGGTTTACACGTCACCATACAGATAATGGCTAACCAGGTAACCATTAATAGTTGCAACGACATCTTTTCTGACATCTGAAATTTAAAACAAAAACAATTCATAAACATCTGTTTGCATCTGTCTGAACAAACTGAAACGAATAGCTTCTCCAACAACGACGCTTGTTAAATCAGTAATCAATCCATGTGCTTCATTACCCACATGAAGCAATAATTTGGCGTCAAGTGTAGTGCTGATATGTAATATCCAATTGGGGACTCCCCATAAAACACCCAGGCCCCGATCTATGTTGAAATAACACGATCGTTTACGGGAAATCACCCAGGCCTGAAAATCGCAACACTTTGGTGTTGTGGAATCTGCGATATGCTTTTATTTACAAGTGAAAACACTCGTATTAACAGTGAACATCTCTGATAAGGAAGAAAGTTATTTCTCTTTTGGCATTGCTGATATCTAAACCATTTCGTTTGTACTTGTTTTGTATTCTTGTACATATAACATGTCTCTACCAAAGTTTAAAAAAAAATCTTTATATGAGGCTCTAGCGTTAAAAACAACACAACTTCGTTTGTATATTTAGGTAACAATCGCATGTTTTTAAATGTAAACTGAGGGCAGGGAACAAACTTTACTTTTAGCTCATCAAACTCCTCAGATTATATGTATTTGTACATAGTCGTAAATGCCACAAAAAACATTTGATTTTCCTCTCAAATTTATTATGCATATAGGTATAGACAGGAACTCAAATATTAGCGCTTTCTTTTACAAGCTGTCTTTGTCCAATGTTTTTCTAAAAGACACTTTTAACGGGAAAATTGAGAGCGCGTTGGTGTGTTATACGAAGTGTCGCACCATTGAAATTTTCATTTTGGACAATATTATTGTTGAAATTCTTTGACGTTTTAACACTTGGCGTCAATGGGCAGACTATCGCCATTTAAGAGACGACCACTGTCAAGATTTGTTGCATTATTTCTGTTACGCCTTTTTTGTAAATCATTTTGAGTGAAGTCTGTGCCATAACAGGCCCGTGACTATAGAGCGCAGTCGACTCTTACGGCTGGCCCCCGGAATCATTCACTTGATTTTAAATTTGTTTATTTTTTTGCAATGCCTATTTTCTGTCTTTCGTGTTTTACATGTAGTGCGGTCCTCCTGCACTTACTATTATATTGTACCAGCACCAGCAGATTTGAACTATGTGCAGGCACCACACATGTAGTCCCTAAATACAAAAGACGTGTAGTAGGATATGGGTTTTATCCACGGAAACATGTCAACGTGTATGACTTCCTATAAAAATTGTGGCATCGGTTGTTTTTAAGACCAGGTCATTCGCCATCTCAGTGATTTTCCTTCTCCATCCTCTCTATAGCGACCCCCCACCACCAAACCTATGTATAAAATGCATAAGCCTTGTCTTCTTGAAAGACTTATCATACCCAGACTTGCTTGGGCACAGCATTCCTTACTATATTTGCGATCAGATCTTCGAGCACCCAGTAACGAAAGCAGCTTGTAAGCGATATCATTCTACCAAAAACAAAATTGCCAAACCCTACACGAGGAACAGTATGCTTACTCATCTAGAAACAAATGTCTCTTTTCTTTATCATAAGTGAAAATTGTTTCAAAAACAGTGTTGAAACTGTTGCGTTACGTGAACAATATAAAGTCGGTTACCTGCGAGACGTGGTTTTGGTGAAGATGTAGGATGTGGAGGGGAGGGGGGGGTCTCATTAACCTTGTGGGTTTCCCCCCGTGTACTCCTACCCTAACGAACTGGGTGCACAAACGAATTACTGACTGAAAATAAAGCACCGTGTAAGTTCTAAGATTAGCAAATTGGCGTTAAACTATCCCGCTTTGATGTTTTTCTTTTTCTGTTAGCCCTCACACGTAACGCATACCTATTTTTAAAAAATACATTAAAGTCGTGACTGGAAATCTCGACTTTATTTTCTTTCGGTTGAATCACCAGACGATGATGCACCAACCAAACGCGACACCGAATCACTCTCCAGGTTTAGTTTCTGATCCCAGGACAAATTATGGTAAAACCTGCTCAAATGTTGTCACACATAGAACAACTTGTCATATACAAGTTCTTGTTTAGACAATATTAGTCTAAATAAACAACGAGCAGGCTATATTCATAAAATAATCACGTATCCTGTTTTGCCAAGGAGCTTTTGGTTTATTTGCAAGTGTACAAAAATATTAGGCAGAAATTACAATTCATGCCAAAGCCTTATTTAAACACCCACAGTGAGGTAAACATTATTCTTAATTCCTTTAGAAAACCGAAGCATATCATTTCCGAGAGGTGGAACCGATTTGCGTACTAAGATGGTGAGAATCTGAAAGTCAATACGAATTGGAATAAAGTGTTCCATGCAGGGTAACCATTCCTGCATCACCCAAGGATAATTTTGGACTCTAGGAGCCGAAGCTAGTGTACAGATCCAACCTTTTTTAAAACAAGTGCAACGGAATTCTCAATAATCTGGCATTTAAATAAACGATAATTTTAGGGCAAAGTGAAATTGGCTAGTGTATAGATCCAACCTTTTTTAAAACAAGTGCAACGGAATTCTCAATAGTCTGGCATTTGGATAAACGATAATTTTAGGGCAAAGTGAAATTGACTTTAAACTTCTACTTTTCAGCATAAAACGAAGACGCGCATACATAATTTTTACCCAGACAGTGGCCTGTTCAAAGGTTTTCCAATTCAAATGACTAGACGTGTTAGAAATGAAATGAAATTGAGTTTAACGTCTTACTGTTCTGCTCCGAACTGGGTTAATGAAGACGTTAAATCCCGAAGAACTCTTTCGGCCAACACCGTGATCGAACACGGTACCTTGCGAGCAAGTCCATTTATCAGGACGGCTCTACACCAACAATAGAGTCGCAACTCGGCTAGTTACAAAATTTGTATGATATTAGTAAAGCTAATTATTTCTCCAAAACCCATAATGTCTACTCTTATCGGATAGGGTGAGGTTACTATATTTACATTCTGAAACTTTAGATAATTTAGAAACGGAATTATCTGTTAGCCATTAGAGTCTTTCAGATAAGTACGAAGATACAGTAATCTAATAAAAATCACTTTTGTGTATCATAAAAACAGAAAATTATCAATTTATGTTCCCACATTCCTAAATATTCGTATTTGATATGACTCAAATTCAATTACTGTAGTACAATAATTCGTCCAATGAATTCATACACGATTCCCGCAATTATCATTAGCAATTATCAAACTTACTCCTGGTAGCATACCTTCTAAGTAGTCCCGTCTTCCAATAGCCCAGTCCAGGTGCAAAAGAGTAGGACGTTAAACCCCATTTCATTTCTTCTAAGTAGTTATCATAAGCAATTATCAATCTATTGTTTAGTCGCCGATCGGTTTCTCGGAGAAAGAAGACAATTTAACAGCTTTGACAACCAAATATTTGAGGCAAATGAAGTTGAATTTAATGTATTCTACCTAACGTCGTTGATCAGGTGACTTTGATATTTCTCTATGTCCTACTATATGATTAGGAGATCTTGTTTTCTGAATGGGAAGCCCAAATATTATTAGCCAATTGTCTTTCTATGCTGTAGAAGCAACAACGTCTTTGTTATCCTTCAAGACCGAGCAGTGCCAAAATTACATGAAATTTTTTGTAGGGCTAAAGACATATTATGTATGATTTAAAAAAAAAACAACTGATATTTGCCAAGATCTGTTTCGAATTCAATGATGGCTGCCGCACGAACTGTCAATCTCATCGAACAGTGTTATCAGATTAGAAAGACAACGTGTATTAACTAAAGTGTGAAATAAAAATAATGTTTACTACTTTATGAAAATCATTATTGTAAAACGTAAACCAGCAGAAATTCCAGATGCGCAAAAGAAAAATATCAGATCCAATTCCGTTTACAAATAATCAATGAATCAATGAAATTTGTTAAATAAGTGTTTCATTTTGTAAAAAGGTATCGAAAACAAAGAAAAAAGATTAATCGTCTTACCTTTCGTCCAATAAGTAAATCTCTTTGGAAGTGTGGATTGATGAGGTATCACTAATACAAGTAGAATGTATCTCAAATCCCCGGGAAAAAAATCTCTGTTAGCAGTCAACGAAGATTTTATAAGTAGCTTCTCAAAATTCCAGTATGGGCTACAAGTTCTGGCGCAATCCAATCCCTTCTGCTTAAGTATAAGAAGTCACTTCTAATGATACAGGTTGCAAGAGCTTATGTGATACAATCCACTACCAAAGAACAGAATGATACTACCTCGAGAAGTTCCTCGGTTATAAAGGTTCCCGCCTCCGTCATTATCATACCCGATCAACCATAAGGCAACTCCAGTAAAATGGTGACAAATAGATATCTTATTTGCTTTAAACTTTTTGTTTACCCCTTTGTCGTTGATAAACAAACGATGTAAACATTCTCTTGTCATGTTTGTCATTGTTTCAGCCACCAAGATGTGGCTTCCTCCAGTTGACTGGAGTAACCCTGTCAATTCGTTTTGTAGACTCAAGGATTTGCCTAAAGTTAAGAAAACGCAAAAATCCATGATTTCAAACACCGCCTTGGAAACTCTTTTTTGTATACTTTTTTTTTATTTTAACAAGTTAAAGCGAGGAGATAAATTCAATATTATGATAGAAAGTGTTTCTCAATAGAATTTGAAAACATCTAATTCTGTTTGCTGTGTAATTGGATTTTGTGTCTTCATTATGTATTTCTTTTACACTTTGGGTGAAAGGGGTTGTTGGGTTGGGGGTTGTTTTTTTGCGATGGCACACGGACATATCAATCAAGCCTTGTGGATTTTCATACCTTAGAATCTTAATAAAGGACACACATTAAGGTATATTAAAGTGGAAAATAAAATATCCTCTAGACATTGTAAAAAGAACTGCCCGTTGGAAACATTTTCCAGAATTTGGCATCACTTGAGACTTGTTTTATTCTATAGTTCCAATGTCAATATAGGCCACCTGCAAGTATTTCTTGATATCACAGTCTAAATCTGTTTAGTAACAACATAGTTTTTTCAGCTTAGTAATTATGTTTTATTACCATTATTGTTAGTTTGTTTTAATTTTGAGTGAAGCTTTAAGAAGTACAGTCCCGGGACTGTACCGCACCGTGGACGCTGATCCCTGGATACCCTTTTGGCTTGGGAGTATTTCATGGTTTGTACCGAAGTGGAAGCATATGCCAATTGAAACTTGTCTTTTTTGGAACCTAAAATTTGAGAGCATTTCATGGTTTGTACCGAAGTGTGGCATGCCAGTTGAAACTAATTGGAACATTCCTAAAGTTTACATAATGATTTTGAAATCTTGAATTGACACCAGACAGGTTATTGCTTTGTTGAATCGTTATGGTGAATAATTCTGACCGGCATAAAAGGGGGGATTCTCCCCTACGTACATAAATTAATCACGTTCTGCGTCATCTGTGTATATATCAACTTGAAAAGGATTCCCATGTTGTTGATTTTCAGAAGAACAATTTTGTTAAATTTCGCTGTTGAGTTATCTAATTTCTATAATTAAACGTGCTGTTTGGACATTGTGCTAAACTGGCGGTGTTTTTATTTTATTTACTTTAAATACAGTCGATTATATTTGTATTAATAGAAATCCTCCCAGGACATTAATACATGGTGGGTGGCTGTGACCCGTTGGTTCAGGGTTGTAGTTTCGACTTTCAATGCATCGTTTAAATCAACTGCATGCTACAAGCGGATGTGGTTATTAAAAATCCATTTCCCGTACTGTTAAGTCTGGAGGAATGCAAGAAATCGAAATATCGAATCAAAGGCACTCAAACTTTATGCTATTGCACCGCCAAGACGAAGTCTTAGGATTGATTAAATTTTATTGTATATGAAAAAATTGGATTAACCGGTTTGGGACCTTGAAAAGCAAAGATAACTTCTGATCATTGCTGGGTATTTTTTACAAAATACAAAAGTACAAATTCAGTTAGCTTTGTAAACTCAAATAATAATAGAAAAATAATTCACCAAGCGACGCTTCAATTTGAGGTCAGTTGCCAAGATGTTTGTAGTTTTAACTAGAGGAATTTGGTTTTAAGTTATATTTATAGAGACACCACTGTATAGTCAGAGTTCCTGCAGATTTTTTTTTTACCTGTAATTTTTCAACCCTGGAAAATATCGCATTTTTCTTACGCGTGCCAGTGGCTCAATTGACGGTTTGTTGAAAGACAACACACAATTTTCAAATGCTTCCGAAAAATAGAAGTGTCATTTTGAAATTTTGGATTTACTCTTCTCTTATGCTTTTGTCTACAAAATGGCGTTCTTTTTCCCGTCTAGCTTCCTACTCCTAGAGAGACAGTAAATTATCTGACTTTTTTGAAAATATGGATTTTATTTTGGCAACAATCCTCAAACCAAACTTAATAATCTCATCAAAATCGCATGGAATGAAACATGTTTATGGAAACACGTGACGTGAATATTTTTAAGGTAAAACACTTAAACAACTTAAAAAATTCTCGAATTTTTGTAAAATACTTGGAACAAAATCTTCCGTTAAACGTATTTTAAAAGAAGTTCTAATTAAACACGCAAATTGGTTTTGTGAAAAATTGTTATAAACAGGAAGCTCACATAACAATGGATAATCCTTTTTGTTGGCCATAAACGTCCGTTCAAATGACACATGTGTGTCCGATTATATTTAATTTAGTAAAAAAAAGCCTTGTATGGAATAACATGTACATTTCTCATAAGCTGTAACATTTAAAACTTATGTAACCTGAGGGAACTAAGATGCACCGGACTCCAGTCATATTTGTCTACTAAGAGACTTAATGGAACATACTTGTCTGTCGTCATATCACGGTAAATGCATTAATACAGTTTTCTAAAAACAAAAGCGACCTGAAGACTCGAGGACGGGGAATTAATAACACCGTACGACCCACAATTGATTTCATCTGCGAATTTAGGTTTTCGGCTTATGGGATATGGGAAACTGATTATTTCTTGGTTTGGCCCCACTTCCATCTGTGGATATTTAATTAGACAACTACAATCTGATAGTTTGAGTCTGTAAGTAAATCTTTACCATAAATTTATAAATAGGTATAAACTAAACTATGGAATATCTTCACTAGACAGATCCCAATCATCCGTTCCAACAGCGCATATTTAATCTATCCCTACCTGTTAAATGATTTTAATCATATTATTGCGGAAACCTTGTTGTAGATACTGGTTCATATTGATGAATGTGCATAAAGGTGGGGTGTGTGAGGAAATGGGGGTCTTCGTGTGTGTGTCTTGGGTGTTCGATCGGTTTTAAACACACGCTTGCAGCTTCATTGGGTACTTCTTTCTCTAGAATAAATTTCCCAATATACTAGTGGTTATCACACATAATAAATCAATCGGAGAAGAAACAAATTCTGTGCGTGTTTTATGGATAAAAAGATTAGGTTTTGGAATCAAACAAGAGAGTTTAAATCATTGAATAACATTGTCACACTGTAAAACATTTCAAATATCAACTGACTTTGGCTTCAGAGATTATTTGCTAGGAGATCAATGTTTAAGATGGTATAGCTGCTGACCTGGTACGTGACACTAAATTTCGATATGAAAAAGAAATAAAGAGAAAACAAAAAGAAACTCTGCAGCTGATCTATTTAAAGGAGTCAATATTTTAGATCACAGTTATTAAATGTAGCTGTTTTGTTAAGAATAATGCAAGTTGTAGCACCATGGGCCTTTTTGTCAGACGTGGAGAGCGGGCCTTCCAAAAACCGGTCGCCACATCCTACGTATGACCCATGCATCCTTTCCCACTACATATTTTAGTAGCCTTGTGATTATCTAGAATTTGCCTTTGCTTCTCCTTCACGTTGTGTATTACTTCGTACTGTTTCCTTAGACGTTTGTCTTACCAGGAATAACAATGCAACAGTTCGTTTATACATTTTATATATGATAGCCGAATACATAGATACAAGCATAGAATAGATTACAATACTAAAGTCGGTATCAAGCACAAACTAGCCAAACTCGCTGGGCGATTTTGAGATAGAAATTTCCCCCTCCTGGAATCAAGCGGATGTCCCGGTACTGAGATGGTTATCTCTCTGGAATCTAATTGAAGTCTGTCTTAATGTAATTTCTTTTGTAGCCCCCCTGGATATCATACACAGTCGTGCGTGTTCATGACCCTGGGCCTGGACCTGTGGGCAATTAACGATATGATTGGTTAAATTAAGCCAAATGACGCAATAGGTAAATTTCCAAGCACGTGTAATCTCGTGGTATTTTATTCACACATGGTTTGGTTTTATAACTCTTTTTATGTGCCAACCTGTCAATTATATTTCAGTGATATTTAGTATATAGTACATATATGTGAACCTACTTTCCAAAGATATTAATTAATAAAGTATAATGCCATCTTATGTCTCAATTCTTTGTCTATAAATTTAAAAACAACGTCGCAACTACGATATTGCTACAAAGTAAAACAGGTTTTGAAATTTCTAGATTATTTAGACTAATGCCTGCTTTAATATATTTTTCATTTAACCACTTCCAGTAACTTTTGGATTATTATAAGTCTATTTAACGCGTTTCTTTAAAGAATAAAGATTTTCGAGACGAAAAATAAATAAATCTAAAACCGTCTTCTACTTATTAACTGTCCTCAATCAAACATGCATTATGCCCGAGGTAAATCTGCCTGTTGCAGGTCTCTCTTTATGCCTTAAATGTTATATAAATTATTAATTAGACATTTATTAACTTGTCATGACCGTAATTTACTTAATTATCGTAACAACGGTAGCAATGACAGATGAGGCTACAATGCAATTTGACTGGAATTTTCAACGTATTCCCTTTTCAGTATCTATTTTGTAACTGCCAGCTCTTTATCTTATCTTCCATAATGCCCCTTTAATATAGCAAACACTAAGATTTTTACTGATTATACTCGTACACACACATCTACAACCATTCGAAAATGTCGGTATTTTCTACCCAAAACTGTTTTATTATTTATGAACTAAAACGCCAATGTTAATTACAAAGTGTAAAAATTAAAGCGTTTGAAGAAATATTTATGTGTGGTTTAATGGTCGAGAGCTAAAGCTGCACGTGGACGTTAGTTCAAGTGTTATTTCAATATATTGTCTTGCCAAGCCCGTAACCAAGCCCCCCTCCCCCCCTATTCCTTGTGAAAAAAAATAGACATTCAATATAAAAGAGGTAGATAGTGACATCAGGTGACATAAACAGAAAAACGGTGCTAATCGTATTGGCAAAGGTCACTTTATCATTATGGTGCACCAAAAACAAAACGACATTAGTGCATCTTTTTGTACAAATAATGCTATCATTTATACAGTGTGAAAATTTTAAAAAACGCATATCATTAGCTGAGAAAATAATTATCGTGAATACATCGCAAAGGTTTCTTTCACACATGCACTATACTTTAAAGTGGGAATAAATATTGTCATCATTCACTTTAGCTGATTAACATGGTAAAAACAATTATTGTAAACAGTCACATCTGTTTTGTATTTAACAAATACATTACAAACTTTCAGCAATCAATTATAAATATCGATTTACAAAGTAAACATAATACTTTCAACGAGTAAAACAAGTGAATAATATCAGACATAAACTTCTTCTGATACGGGGTCACGGTGGCTAAGGCATTGGCTGCATTTGCCAAGAAAGTTCATCGAGGCTTTCTGGCGTCTTTCCCTCTTGTCAGTGATGTAGGACGCAGAGAGAGAGAGGGGAAATGGGGTTTAACGTCCACTCGACGCAAACTAGGTCATTACGGGACTAACATATGGTCTAATTTTATTTCAATAATTCGCTAGCGCGTAGGGGTCTTTAGCAGTGGGATGAAACTGGAGGACCCGGAGAAAACCCACGAGGCTGAACAGGCGACCCTACTCCTTGTCACGTACAACGGGGGGATTCAAAACCACGCCAGATGACTCAATGACAGGCTTTATGATACAGTACGCACGTGCTAATCCTTTGGCAATCCAAACCCCTGCAGGACGGAGGGCTTGATAAGGAAAGCTGTCTAGTCGTTCGGATGGGACGAAAAACAGATGTCCCGTGTACACATTCGCGTGCACTTAAAAGATCCCCGTAAGTTGCAATTCGATAAAAGAGCAGGCCGTACTGCCGCTGTCCGGACAAAATTTCCTTCGTAGCACACTGCATGGCGTATGCTTGTCTTCATTCACCCAGCTCGGAGTAGAACGTTAAACCCCATTTCATTTCATTTCTATTTCGGATAAATTTAATAATGTTGTTAATTATAAGTACAGTATTTTTCATAACATTTCACCGATTTTGAATCGGTTGTTCGAAAGCTTATAATTTGTGTTCTGTACATACCGATTGATCGAAAAGTGGTCTCGATTGGAAAATTAATGTCTTGAATTTGGTTAAAATTCTACACTTCTCATTAATCATGAATATTTATAACATTTCTAGATCTAGGTCACTCTGGTTAAAACACAAATCATATTCTATTTCGATTCGTTTGTTATAGTTAGGGATTTCGATTAACTTATCTTTACTACACTAGGTTCTAGAAGAGTTGAGGTATAACCTGCGTTCTGGATGACGTGAGGGGTTTAGCCAATGAAACAGTCTGTTTTTGGCGTGATGTGCATGGAACAGTTGGAAACCACTCGAAACATCAACGCTGGTCGGTTAATCAAATGGTTGACGACATGGGGTCAAAAGCCGCTCGTATGACCTCTGGCGCAACCTTACACAACAGCCGGTCAGATCCTTATGTAGTGTATGCCATTGAAAGTATAAAGAAACGATTGGGGTTAGGTAGATCTAGTTTTGTACAAATATTCCGTCGTTTTTCTTTCTCGTTACTGGGAGAACTGGTAACCCACCGCACAAACTGTCTGACAGAGGTCATTCGGGACTCCTGTGGTAATACTGAACAACTCCAAAGCTGTTTTAGGTGGTAAGGAATTCAGCTAATACAGCCCAGCTGTTGACTGGAAATTAGATAACTCTTGTCAGGGATACTTCAACACTATGTCTAGTAATTACATAGCTCTGTCAGGGGTAATCCACCACTAGAAATGCCCGTCAGAGTGTTTCGTGATACCTGACGATGTACAGTACATTGGTGTGTGAATTTCATGTGGTACACTTTTGAGCTAATCTGGACTAGTTGGGGAGCATGTCATTTTGGGTGTGGAACAACCACACCCACCACCAGAAACCCGGCAGACTTAAATTTTGATGATACCAGATATACATACATTGATACCATAAAGGAGAAAATTGGTACACTTTTCAGCTAGGTTAACCACCTAGGCTCCCGCTCTGTAAGATCACATTTCATTTTCGTCTCATTTGATTAAGTGCAATCATCATTTAGCATGCACGATCAAATTATTACTGCTACCATTCACAACGTCAAATATTAGCTCCTCCGTATGTATGTTGAAAATAGTTAAACGGTCAAACTTGTATTGTAAATTTTAATTGTATGTCTATATAACCTATATTTTCATTTTAACTATTTAAATGCATACATGTCCTATCTTTATTTATAGTTGCACTTATTGTCTGTAGTACTTGATTTTATGGAAGTATATGTAATTGTGATACTGTTTGGTGTGTCTCATTACAACCACTATGGCGCAATATATCGCCCAGTTGGAGCTGGTGTGCTATAAAACTCCATTTCATTCATTCGATTTTATCTCGAATATTCTTGAAGAGATGATAATGCCAATATTCATTTTTTTACCAGTCTGTACCCAACACGCAACCTGCAAGCTAGGTAATTAACATACACAGCACAGTCAACATACTAACAGAAAGGATTCTTTGCCGGAAAAAAAACTACTAACAAACTTACAAAATAAACATCTAAAAACAGCACTTCTTTATTCCATGGTCGCTGAACTGCATTCGTTTTATATATTGTAACCATTCTATTAATACTCGTCATTTTTGTCGCCTGTACAAGTCAACAGGAACCATAAGAAACTCGACAGAGGGGGAATAAAGAACAATACAGATACATCGTTAGCATTTCAGAGACAGGGTCTTCATAAACATTCTCAACAGTTTTGAAAGGTTGGAACGGCTAATCCAAACTAACGTAATTAACCTCGGAAAAAACGGTAAGATACGCAATAAATAGAAGCATTTGAGTGTTACTTAAATATTTCCATGCACTTGTTATTCGTGTGTAATGTTGTTGTTTGCTGTTTTTTTAAAGAAATTTTAAAAAGTTTTATCTGTTAATTCAAATTGTATTCAAAATACGCGAAATAAAAGAAATAACATACATTTTGTAGATTTCCACATGTATTTATACAATTAAATATTGTAAAAAAATTTCAAATAGCTTTGCAATTCATGGAATTGCTCTATAACCAGAAGATCCGGGTTCGATCACGATGGTTGACGACAAAATCGAAAACAGAGCAGACATTGTAATATTCCCCTTTTAGCACAGTACCATAATATAAATAAAATAGTTTGAAAACTAAATTCTATATCAAATGGCCCCTTCAATTCTTATGTCACACGTGCTTGTAATTCAATTCAGAAATTACTAAAATTAAAGTATACGCTTCGTGGACATTTAAAATTAGTGATAAGAATGTGAAAAAAATAAAATTGTATTCAGCGGCATGTCAGCACCAACTGGGTTATAATGTCACATTCTGGTTCAAGTTCTCCCTTCAAGATGGTGTGAATTTGAGTTACAACAATTATGACCAATTCGTGGTCAGTACAAAACAAGTTCTTCTCTCCTGCTGGCTCTAAAGACGTTTGACCAGTCTCCCAAGAGAGGCTTTATGCGATATGTGCCTGCAAGATCCATAGAGTCGTTATATATATATTTACTGACAGGATTTAACATGACAAACAATAAGTTACTATTCTGATGAGAACTTGGCGAACTCCACGGCCTGAATAATAGGCGATGACGTAACAATGAAAATAGGGCATTTGGAGCAAGGCGAACATAAACGGTTCCAGATGACGTGTCGTTAGCCGGGTCTAACCATGGTGTTGGTATCTTTCTTTTTGTGTTTTGATACATCCAAATCGATCCCCTATGGAGGTATAGCCCAAGATGACGTTCTTAAGAATGGGGTATTTTCAATACTGTCGGCCTCCGACAAATTGGATGAATGCGAATACCGACCAAGGTAGAATAGCTTTAGTCTTAAAGGGTGCATTACCCTATTTTTTAACTTTGACATGAGAGAGAGAGACAAATGGGGTTTAAAGTCCACTCGACACAAACTAGGTCATTTCGGGACTAACAGGTCTTTAGCAGTGGGAGGAAACCGGAATACCCAGAGAAAACCCACGAGGTTGGACAGACGACCCTACTCCTTGCCACGTACAACCGGGGATTCGAAACCACGCCAGTCGACTCAATGGCATGCCGCATGATACAGCGCGCACGCTAACCATTGGGCCAGCCAACCCCCCTAACTTTGAAATTGACGAAAATGGTTCTAAACGCACATATTACACATTCAATTTTGGAAAGATATATATATTGTAAGAAATATACGTGAATAGTTCAAATTGAACGGCAGTCCTTTGTGCCTGCTTAGTACATTTTACACATGTTTTAAAATTATTATTTTGTCGTTTGTGAATCAGCCTTTACTAACTTCCACATTGTGTTGTAGGATATGTTTTAATTTGTCTATTACAAGATGGCACCCGAAACAGGGTACACGACTCGTATATTGATTATAAAATATACTTTCACGGCAAGATAACAACATCAATATTTGCATTTTTTATGTTATTGGTCATTTAGAAAATGGAGGAAGGGTATTTGGGGTAATTTTGTAATAGTGTTTTTTCAATTCCGACAAGAATTATTGCTGTAGCCCCATAATATATGTTTCATACGTATTTATCTCACGCAATGTACTCTTTTCGTAAGGCTGCTATTACATATAGGGGTATGCAATATATGGTATAAGGGCGCGGCGGTTTACACGGCATATTCTATACTTAGGTATACAAGATTGGTCAGCTGTTTTCCCCACCTATTTTGATATTACCTACTATATGAACAGAATGGATTCAGAGGAGGAAACTCCCACTTGGTTTTAACTTGCTGGGGCGTGAAGGTCAGGCTTTGAGTCGGCTCATTCCACTATTGGGCGGGGAAAGGGAACAGTTAACTAAAAATCACTGTTAATGAGAATCTAGAATACTCTGCCTAAAGATATGTCCATCAATGTTCAGAGCGTATGATTCGAACTTTTCTACTCATCTCATGGAATTTACTCCTCTCTGAAGCAAGTATACGCCGAAAAAAACCCAAACATGCACGATACCATGCATACGCGTATATATAGCGTGTCTCTGGCAGGGTTTAGTGTACTTTATAACATACTTAAAGTTTACCAAAGTAGGACCCCGGGAAAGTGATTTTTTTTCAAGATGGCGTCCAATATGGCCACCGAAACGTCATAATGATCATAATAATGAAACTATCAACTCAAATTTGATGATCTTGGTGACCTCCTCTGAATTTTTCTCCCCTTTTTGGTGAGGGTTGTTGTTTTCAACTTATCAATGCAGAATTCTCTTCTTGTTAACCTAAACGTTTTAATTTCTTCTGGAGTTTCAAAGTCGCAAATCGTCTTTTCTATTCGCGTGACAATGAGATCAGAAATGTCATGATTTGATTGGTTGAAGTGGGTTGGTAACTATGCCAGACCGATGACCGTTAATTGTTTGCCTAACGCACAATCCACGTATGACGTCATATGTGCAGGACCGTCTCCAATCTACCGTCCTCCGTTATGAGATTGTAGTCCATGTGACGTGACAGGCCTATCAACTGGTTTGAGGCTGTAATCGAAAAATTGAGATAGGTTTTGGAGAGCCTGACAGTTAAGTGGTCACATATCGAGTAATTAAAAACAGACTGGTGAGAACATGGATGAATTGCCTATAACAATCCCTTTCTTCAAGTACACACGATTTCAATATGACCATCACATGTGGCCTTTATGGGAATCACAGAGCTCAGCAATGTAATACTGATCGGTGTTTAACCTCCAGAATTGCATTTGTGGAGTAAGAATTTGAAAGCAAGCATTTTAATATCCTTTAGTTGTGCAATATAATATTTACCCTGTATGTTAACATTTAATAATTTTAATAAAAATGCACAATTTATGTGGAAACTGAATAATTAAAATCGTTGCAGTGCATCACGAACAAATTCCAAACGTGATGTGTATAATACATCCGCTTAAGATAACGAATCTTGTTATTGTATTTGCGAGTTTTCTTTTTTGGAAGCACGAAATTGAACTTCCTGTGTCGCTACTGTACCCGAAACGAATATCTGTTCTATTGTCCTAAGCTTAAAAAAAAACAAATTTATTTTGGGTAAAAATATGTTTTTTTAGTGAATATTTGCAATGCAACAAACGCAGCACGTGGAAACGGTTCTGTCTCAATTTATCGATATTGATCATAAAATTGTCTGCATTTTTTAGTTTCTTGGTCTGATGACAAGAACGACCTTTATTTAATGGACGAAATGTTAAAGTCAGACAGTGCTTTCATTGATTATTTTCTTTTTTGTTTAAAAAAACCATTTAACTTTTGTTGACAGGTGCATATTCTAATATCCTTCCAGGGTGTCGTACTCTGATCCACAAATAAAACAACGTCAAATACGATCTCCGGTCTTCTCCAATTGTGTTCAGACTTTAAACTAATCTTTATAATTTCCCCCATATTAGTTGAATATTGAACTGACATCATGTCAACGTCTATTTTTATCAGGTTTATTGTCATTTCCGTAGCATGTTTGTGTCGCTTGGGTTTGCCGTAGCCAAGTTATCGACCAATCAGCAGGGTGCGAATCGGCTGAGTGCGTGAATGGTTTATCCCGTGCGCTTTGATCATAAGGTCTTTCATTGAGCCGGATTGCGTGGTTCCGATCTCACATTTGTACGTGACAAGGATCTTCCTGTTCCCTTCCTCAGCTCTCGCTAGCCTTGAGGTCGCGTGTTCGATCCCTGCATTGGTCGAGAAAGTTCATCCAGATTACTCTTGTCGGTGATACAGGACGGAGGACTTGACAAATAAGGAAAGCTGTCTAGTCGTTCGGATGGGACGAAAACCATTTCATTTCATTCCTCAGCTAAAGTCCAATTATTGAAACAAAACGGAACATGTTAGTGTCAAGTAGACGTGAAACCCCATTTTATTTCGATATTTAAAGTATCCATATTGTATCGTCGCCGCAGTATCAAAATGTCGTACCCTGGTTTTGAAATATTGTTCGGGAGAGCTAAAAGTGTAGCAGCCTACAGACAACGTCATGTCACGTCAAAATGCCATGTACACGAGTTTGCATTTCTAATGATTTAGCAAAAATAACCCTTCAAAATGTTGTACGTGTAACCATTTAAACAACACATTGCTAAATACACAGTGCTGTTTTGCTCAGTAACAACATGGAAGTAGATTCATGTTTAACTGACTGAATTACATTTGACAGAGAGGGCTCAATATTTGTTTAACAGATACAAACCTACCTATCAAACAATATTGGTTTCCTCATATTGTATCGTCTACTTTTAGACCAGGACTGTCTACATTAGCCCAATCGGAACAGAACAGCAGGAAATTAAACCCTATTTCATTTAGACCAGAAAGGGAGAAACAGTGGGGGCAGATAGACTTTGTTGTGGGGTCCGGTAATCCCCATTCAACAACAACTGGATAACTTATGGGCCAACCCATGGTATACTATCTTTATTTCTATTATTTCTACAGAATCGGGAAATGATGGATGGCCAGAATTAAACCCACTTCATGTCACTTACGACATACCAGGAATCGAAACCATGGCACTTATTTATTACAAATATGTATGAGATCTTTCCAATTGAATAGAACGTATCAGATCACTCCGACACGCAACCGACTATGTTATAATACAAATATGTAGACCAAATAACTATTTTAATACTTAAAATGTGTGATTAAAACGAAATAATCATGTTAATATGGTCACTTGAATTGAATTAACGTTCACCCCGATGTCATCCACGGTATCCCCAGTGTTCTCAATCCGTTCTACTCCACTATACCGTGGGTTAATCAATAGGGTTTCCCTGATTTCAAATTATCTGCCCTGGTCTTGATTGTACCTGCGAACCAATCAAAAAAAGGTTTACAAACCAGTCGTTCCGCCTTCGTTTTTATAAGGGTAGATAACCATATTCATGTCCATTTACTGAATGATTTATGTAAATAATGTATATATGTCTAATTCATTTTTTTAATTGTATTATCAAAATCTGTAGTAGGTGTCGCTGATTTCAAATATGTAATAACATCTATATGTTTTTGTTAATACTATTCGTTCTGTGTCTGAAATGTTTCATTCTGTTATGTTTATTGTTACTGAACTTACATGTATACTTGGTAATTTGATGGGCAAGCATCTGTTTACGATACCACGTGGACGTAAAACTCATAAACGAACGATTCTCAATAAAACTCTTGACCCTACATATATATATATATATATATATATATATATATATAAACATCCGGTCTTCATTAATATAATTTGTTAGAATAATTTGGACTTAATATTGTCCGATGAGAGTTACTTTCTTTAACTTCATTTTCAATTAACGATTTATAGGATTGGTCGGTAAAAATAGCACAATCATCAAGAGCGGATAATTTGAAAACGTGCCCCTCCCCCCAATAGATTAACCCAGGGACAGTGGAGTAGAACGGAATGAAACCACTCGGGATACCCCAATGTATGCACAAAAAACCTCGGTTGTTCGCCCCAGCCAAGCATCTATACTATGCCATCTGCGCAGGTGCCCCCCCCCCCTCAATCATGTGTACACCGGTCCTGGATGAATCTAAACTCGGACAAGCTTTTAATTATCTTGCACATCTAGAACAAGACAGTGCGAACGAAAGGCTACAGAAATACATCATTTCAAGCGCAAGTTTTTTTACCATTGCAATACTTAACATTACGTGCCAATTTCGCTTTTCTTATGTTTTAGGTTTTCGACAAAAGTTTAAAGCCCCAATAACACTCTTGTTGTAATTGAATAATATGTCCCAATCTTTATTCTGGTCAACAAATTGTATTATTTTACAATATTCAAATAAATTGATGATACAAATTTCATCGTAACACACCTAATTTAAAATATTGGAAAAATTCAACTACATGATTTGAAAAGGTTAACGTAAACCTTTTCAAATGTGACTTGGATTTTAAAATATTTTCGAACCCTCTGGACAAGTAAAATATGATGTAATGGATAATTTACACAACAGGTAGGACACATAAACATCTGGTACTTAGAATAAGAATATTATTTATTTTCTAGAGCTGCCAAGCCAGCAAGAGTGTTATTGTCCCTTTAAATAGGACAACAAACTTTTAGCGTTAGCGGACAGTGGCTAAATATTTCAAGCAAGCTGGTGCCTCTGTACTCACGATGTGTTCGATTCTGCCAATCTTTTTTAAATCCAAATCCCAATTAAATAAATATGTGGTCTATACATTCCCGAAATTAATACATGCCATAAGAAAAGTCATAATCAACTTGGAAGATCTTGAACAGCACGAACCGGTTAAAGATTTCTCCAGAATCCGTGAAAACAGTTGCGTCTCGAATAACAAAAAGGAAATACATGTATTAAAATTTCATCAAAAAACTTTAAATGTAATTACGTGCCACGATTTCTCCGTGATGTTACATGTATACTATTCAAAAAAACTAGGGGATATTTGATTTTGGGGGCATAATACTAAAATATGCAAATGACTACGAAAAAAGTCACTATAGAACCTAACAGAAGAAACATTTCCAGTTACATGTGACGCCCAAACGCACCAATAGCTACCGCATGGAATGCAGGTGATGCTTGGGATCATCATGGGGGTCCAACCCAAGATTTGCACGACTCTGACTTTGAATGTTACAGTCATTGTGGCATTGAATTCCAGGGTGAAAACATCAGTTTAATTGTTTTAGTGACCAGAAAACAAATTTTGATATGCGTCGGCTTACCCAAAATGAAAGGTTACGTGCCCTTGGCATGCTACAGATCGGCACAACACAGGCGGTTGTGGCGCGGACGATGAATGTTTCTCAGTCTGTCATAAGCAGGCTATGGTCCAGATACCGTGATACACAATCTGTACAGGACAGACCACGCTCAGGTCGACCAAGGGCGACAACTCAAGCCCAGGATCGATTTATCCGTACCTTGGCCTTGAGAAATCGTGTCATCACAGCAAATCAGATCAGCGCTCGTCTTCAAACAGACACTGGTGTGAGAGTGAATGGCCAGACGATTCGGAATCGACTGCATAGGGGTCACCTTCGCGCCCGACGTCCTCGCGTGATCCCTTGTTTGAGAGATCATCACATTCAGGCAAGACGTCGTTGGTGTAGGGATCGTCAACACTGGGATAATCGACGCTGGAGCAATGTGATGTTTTCAGATGAGTCAAGGTTCACTGTTGATTTTTTGGACAGACGTAGGAGGGTGTGGCGTCGTCGAAACGAGCGCTTCCAAGACGTTAACGTCATCAGACATGATCGATTTGGGGGTGGTTCTGTTATGGTGTGGGGAGGCATCACTGTTGCTGGAAGAACGGCTTTACATGTTGTTGCAGGGCGTGTTACAGGCCAGTACTACCGGGACAACATCTTGGCAGTCCATGTTGTGCCGTTCGCACGACGTCATGGCCGCCGTTTCATCTTCCAGGATGACAACGCAAGATGTCACAGGGCCAGGATCGTTACAGGTTACCTCCAACAACAGAACATCACCACATTACCTTGGCTGGCACTGAGTACCGATCTCCCCCCCCCCCCCCATCGAGCATGTCTGGGACATGCTTGGACAGAGGGTACGTCAACGTCAACAACGCCCTGCCAATGTCCAAGAACTTGCTGCTGCGTTGCAACAGGAATGGGACAATCTGGACCAAAATTACCTTAGACGTCTCATTAGGAGTATGCCACGTCGGATCAATGCTTGTTTGGCAAACAGAGGAGGATTTACCCGTTACTGACTTTGTTGTGATGCTGTGGTAACTTTGCTGTTTGACCCCGGGTATCATTTTACCCTTATAATGGTCAGTCTGTGCCTTACTTAGTCTAACGATCATTTGGAATAAATCGATGAATGTGAACTTCATTTCATTTTGTCATTTGTTTCTTCGTCAGTTTCATTAGGTGACTTTAATAACACTTAAAAATCAAATATCCCCTACTTTTTTTGAATAGTTTAGTATAATATCCCATATGTCAAAGAACACATATATGGGATACGTAGACGCTTCCTGGACCCCATCTGATAACCAGAAGCTGGGCGGTATCTGAGACGGTATCTGAGACGGTATCCCATTATGTTGGATCGAACACTAACTACACTCTAGGGCTGACTGAAAACTCCTAAGCCTGTAAAAGTGTGTACACCTCAAAGGAGATTGCATAGAAAATAAATGAAAACCATCGACATCTTCCACACACTAGTTTAGAACTTTTCAAAATCAGCAAAGCATAGGTCTGGATAATGTCTCGTACCTTGTTTCGTGGACAACCGTAATCAATATTGTACAAGCCAACAGTGAGGCTGATGTCCCCAGCCGAAATCCCAAAATAAATAGATGACACATATTAATTAATCACACATTTATTTTTTTCAAACGTATCGAGCAATCAAACTGTACACGAAGTGTCATCCAAAAGTGTTTTATAAAGAAAAATGCTAAAACCGACGAGAAAAATGAAAATGTACCCTAGTTAGGGGGACCCTAAAGGCAGACAAAAGGGCCCCCACGCTTGACAAAAGGGCCCCTCTGGCCAAGGGAAAGGGCCCTCGTGTCCGAGTCAATCGTTTCTATACACTTGTTACTGTCGAATCCATTACTGAATGAGAATGCAGTCATTGTATTGGCATAAAAATCATCAAACAAGATGAACCTAAGTTATCTTGTCCCAAAGTATCAATCAATTAAATTGCTTATCTCTGCCTATCCCAAGCAGAAAATGCTCATCTTCGAACTCCATCAAGGCATTGACCTAATAAGCATACACACCAATTTTGAACATTTTAACTCAATTAGAAGGAGAGTTATTGTGTTCCAAAGTCTCGGCAAATCAAATTGCTTATCGCTCTGCATACCCTGAGCAGAAAATGCTCATTTTCGAACATAGTCAAGGTATTACTGTAATGAAACTATACACCAAGTTTCATCACTGTCACTTAATTAGAACTAAAGTTATCGTGTCCCAAAGCATCAACCAATCAAATTGCTTATCTCTGCTTACCCTAAGCGGAAAATGCTCATCTTCGAACTCCGTCAAGGCATTGACCTAATAAACACATACACCAAGTTTGAACATTCTAGCTCAATTAGGAAGAGAGTTATTGTGTCCCAAAAAGTGCGACGGACAGGCGGACAGACAGAAGGACAGACAGACAGACGGACGAACCCATTTTAATAGTCCCCCAACTTTCTTCGAAAGGCGGGGGACAAATATATCAGTAGGGGCTTTATGCCATATATGAAGAGTAAAGATTGGTATGGTTAAAACTTGTCTGTATTTGGCGAATAACAGGGCATGAGTCAAAGTTATTATTTATAGGGGTTTTTTTTAATACTACTAATGGAAAATTAGCAAATATTCTTTCAAAGCCAATGTCCATTTTTGGCGTCATGGGGCGCAAGTAAACAATCACATAATTAATTGCATAAGGAGCAAAACCAGGGCTCGAATAATCAGACACGAATTGACGACTGTAGAAATACGTAAACAACTTACAAGCCCGTATTTGCTCGTCAATATTCATAGTAAAATTTTAGGTTTCGAATAACAGGGATGTCGTAGAAAGCTTAGAATTTGCGAAAGCATATTTATGTTATCTCTTCTTTTTTAAATTCTATGGTCACGGCAAGGAATACTGTTGGTTGTACTGTGAACATTTTATTTCGTACTCCGTTAGGTATGTTCAAGTCAAGTATACCCTGTAAACAACAAACAGGGCTATTTGTTCAACTGTAAGATTTCTGGAAACAATATCCTACAACAGTGTTATTGTTTTTAATCTTAGCACTTCACACATCACATGTAGATTGACTCCCATTAGATTGACTCTAGCTAGAAGCCACCTTTGTATTTGTACATTGTTTTAGGGTTGTTTCTATTGTTATCAACAATGAACTACTGTCTTACCTGTCACATTATTTACCTGTTATTTACACCTGCCATATTGTCTATCTCTCCTAACAGTATATACTTTATTCACAATTTAAGTTTAACCATCCTCTAAGGTTTATTGAATTTTAGGAATCCAATTTTCGTTTAAACAGTTAAGGAACAAGACCTTAGCACCTACCAGCAAACTACGAGCTAGAGTACTCACTTGCCCCAGTCTTCATTTTCCGAAATGAAACTTGTACTTGCAGGTAGTAATTAGTGGAAGTAATTAGTAAAGGCTGATTCACAAAATCAAAATAATACATGTAATTTTAAAAACATTGTAGAATGCACTAAGCAGCCGTAAACGACTGTCGTTCAATTTGAACTGTTCCGTATTTCACCAAACATAATTGATTACAAATTCAAATATTTTTTTTTCAAAACATTGAATGTAGATCACTGTACATACTTTCATATTACTTTAATGATTTTAGAACCATTTTTGTATGTATCAAGGTTCCAGAAAATAGAGCCCACACCACCTTCAATTTGCGTCATCCCGTACATCAAATATTCTGTGGTAGTTTGTTTTTGTACAGGTTCTCAGCACATGATCCCCTGTAAATTTTTGATAGTAATTTAAACATTTGTCACATAAACAAAATATTTGTCAGATGGCACACCCCAAAACAGTTGCGCCACTGAAACATAAGCTGGGTAAATTATTGATGTCAATTTTAAAACACAATACTGGAAACAATTTTGTGAATTGTGGAGAAGACATCGCGGTATGCTGTAAATGAAATGGGGTTTTACGTTCATCTTTTCCATGTTTAACCTTTGTCGGTGCACGTGGGGTCTATGTGAACATGTGTTGTGGTGTTTTGTTATAATTACTGGGCACTACTTCCTGAAATTTAGTGATCGGTATTCATCTGCTTCCCACATGAAGAGTTATGGTACATGTAAATCAGGCCCAACACTTGAAGGGAACACGGGCCGTAAGTGATAACTCACAGTAGGAATTTTGTTGATGCCTGATACGATATTGCGTATACCAGAGTATTCTCTCTTTAAACATCTGCTAAAAGATGAATTCCAAATATCAAATGATTTTGTATCAAGAGTGAATTGCTATTTAACCTCTTTATCACATAGTACACAAAATATCAATTTTGTGAGAATTAATAAATCTTGTTCATGCGTCAATAAATGTTTTTGTATAATAATTTAGCTGTTTTTCAATGTCAAATATGAATGCAGATAAAAACCAAACCGCTGCCTCTTATTTTACGTAAAAATTTTTTAATTATAACTGGAGTCCACATGGACCCCACGTTACCTGCTGCTATGTGATTCCTACAAACTGCACCCACAAGGGTTGCGCCAACTTTTGAGTGTTACCCGAGACCAAGACCTCAGTTTTTGTCCCATCCCATGGACAAGGGTGGAGCACACAGAAAAATACCGGCACGTTCTCGGCCAACAACGGGAGCAAACTGGGGACCCCGGGGTTTGTGAACCATTAACAAATTCACTTGGGACCACACTACACTCAAAACAAAAACCTGCGCTGTACATGCAGGTTAATCGAGCAGCAACCCCTTTTCAACAATTTGGGTCTGGCATAGGAAGTCGAAGGTACGTGGTATAAGTTAACTTGGGGAACAAGTATGGTTAATTTCGAGGGAGCAGATCGCGCTAATAGAGGCGCTTTCTAGGGGTAAACCTCTTCTACTTGTTTAGGCCCCATTTAAACAAACATTATGCAAGAGCTAAATCTTCCTATTGTCGGTCTTTGTTTAGGCCCGAAATGTTATCTAAATTATTAATTAACCGATTCAAGCCATAATCAACTTCCGATGGCATAGGATGTGCCCGATTAAAAATAGATTAGAACGGGTTCAGCCATATCTTGAGAAATTAAAAAATCGACTTAGCTTCGAACAACCAAGACAGTAGTTGCAATTATAGCACACGTCTTGTGTCAAACCTTCTAAGGCTAATATCTTCGCTCACAATATAGTAATTTGGATGAAATTTTTTGAAATTATTCATTTTACATTATCCATTTTCGAACTATTACAACAAGAATGGCCAACTCTCTAGTAAACTCTTAACTAATGTATCTTTAACAGTTTGTCCTTGCATCTAAAGTAAAATACAAACATCGGAGTCGATCATTCAGTAAAGCAATTAAAATGATTTCCTTTTTATTCTATACAGTTTTTATGCATATTTTTTTTTAAAGTAAATTTCTTTTAAAAGTAAATTCTAAAAGTTAATGTTTTCATTTATTTTTCCCCGGAAATTCTGAAACTCAATGCTTTAATTATTAGACTTTCTGCGATTGACACAATATTTGATCCTTCCTGGTTCAAATATTTTGCGTCATTTTTGTCAACTATCTAAATATAATCGTCGTCTAAACATGATGAATTATAATTTAAAAATATGTACATGTAAATTTAAAGATTGGGTTTCTTTATTCTGCACAAAAACGTTTCAAACAAAACATTATTTATTATTTAAACTGTCAAATAGTTGACAAGTTAGTCTTAATATATTCCCACCGCGAATCGATGGATAAGATTTCCCGAGAGAATTGTGAAAAGGTACAAATTCGCCTCTTGCTTCTTGTCTATAATTGATTGATAATTATGCCTCCTATATAAGTGATAACATTACAATTATGCTTGTTATATATATACAACATTTATTCGGTAAGATTATTAAATATATTTCGTTTTAACAAAGCGATAAGTAAAATAAAACGAAGTTATGGCAACTCGTTTAGGAGCGCTATGGAACCCTTGCTATATCACTGAATGGTTTGCTCAACAAATGAAATTAGTTATACCAATACTTGAAGATACTAAAATAATACCCGTAAAGAAATATCCTAAATTCAAGCCAGGAGCAACGACTGACTTTAGGTTTGGGCCAAACTGTACTAATCGCAATGCTAATTGTTGAATCAATGTTAATTCATTTCGATATTTCGGAATTTTGTATTAAAATCACATTACAATTTCGGCAAATGGAGTACAATGTTAAAAGAAAATCGTAATATTAACGCCTGAAGTTAATCAGATTGCTATATTCATCCACACTGGGGATGTTTGGTTTAGTTGAACAGTCATGATATAATTATATTATCTATCAAGGGTAGGTGGTCATGGTGGTTTAGTGGGCAAGCCAGCGGACAAGACGCTGGCTCGCTAGCGTGGAGGTCGGTTCGACCCCTGCATTGGACAAGAAAATTCATCCATTCTGATTTTCCGGCGTGGTCCCCCTTTTTCAGTGATGCAGGACGGAGGGCCTGACAAGGACAGCTGACTAGTCGTTCGGGTGGAACAAAAAACCGAGGTCCCGTGTACACATTGTCGTGTCCGTAAAAGATCCCATGACAGTTGGAATTCGATATAAGTATAGGCCGCTATCCGGGCAAAATTTCCCTCATAGCACACTGTATGGCCGTCTTCAAAACCCAGTTCGAACAGATCAATAGGCTGTTTAACCCCATTTCATTTATGTCTGGTGTATGTGTGCCCAGCGTGTGCTCACCAAAAAATACGGTCGTATTTATCTCAATTCAACAAATACACCAACTCTATATCGTCCAATTTTATAAGCATGGCAGTGTTGCATCTTAAGAACATTGACTTCTGAAATCCATCAGTTAACATCCGCCACTGTATTGATATTCCTCCTCGTTGTTTTATAAATTCTCCCTAAAAAATACTATTTAAGCAAAAATATGTAACCAGGACGACATAACATAACATATTTGAACATTAACTGTCATTGATTTATAGATGTGCGTAGAAATGTAACCGGAGTTAAGTATTTATTTATATTCGTGAGATGCAGTGACAATAAATCGTGGATTTTGTTCACATTATTACGATTATTTTACACCATCATTCTACGATTCGTAAATTTACCCACACGCAGAAGGCAAAGCATTCTCGTTTATTGAATGGTGTAATTTTCTTGTTTCCTTGTCTCTTTTTTGGTGCAAACAAACACCTTGTCTGATTCGAATACAATTGCAACTGAGGAAATCAATTTTAAATTGTCTGGGTATTCTTCCTTTCTTCTGTAGCCCATGCAAGCACACCACGCTTATCAGTTTGATGGACAGACGTTACAAATACGGCAAGTTTCAAAAACAAACCTTTACTCACGTTTATAAGTGTAAATGCGAATGTTACGCACTTCACAAGGTAAAAGACAAAAAAGACATTTATTCACTTTATAAGCGTAAAGGAAAATGTTAATCACTCCCGAGGGTAAAGACAAATGACTCACAAGTTTAACCAGCAAACTTATACTCACAAATTCAAAGCTTAAGGATCAACATCATCCAGATTATAGGCTCAATATAACAATAACATATTTAATTGCTGAAATGAGACGTGTGAAAATTTATAAAATAATGTCATCTATCTACTAATCGGACAATAATACCCTCTCCTCAAACGCAACCTTTTTCACGAATGACTGGGAAATTGTCGCAAGGGTGAGTTTTACGTAAGATTGAGATGATCAACTATGAATAATGTCATATTTGAATACTTTTCCCATAAAGCATCCTTGAAAGCTCAAGTTAGGAATCCTTATCAAACAATCTTAATAATTTTATTCCAACTGTGGAATAAATGACATGTAGTCTATCCGATTTGTAAAACTCATTTACAGATTTAAAAAATTTCAGTAAACCCTTTGTAATCAACAATGACCTAACAGCAGTTTATCTTCCAAGGGAAACAATTTGATGAACTATTGCTCATACACCCTACTACCTTTGCTTCAGTTCAGGAATGGTAAAATAAAAAATGCTAACCCTGTTAAACATCTGAGAAGAACTACTGGTGCTGGACGGTAATGGCTTTGAAAAAAGTCATTATTTGTTTAAAGAGATTATTTAAAGTGTTGACCTACGTGGATCTAGTGTGAAGCTATGGGAAGAAGTCTTTAATAGTTGTACGAGGATTTACCTACAGACTTACGCATACCGTGGAGCATTGTCTTCATTCCTTGACACACTGCAGTATAAAAAATACATCTTGTTTTCCCCGATTATGGGGGGTATTAAGAACTGCTTTCACGTTTCAGACAGGTGATGCTAAGTCAGAAACTTATTTAAGAGAAGTTGGTGGCGTGTTACGAACAATTTTCGCCTTTCAGATAGGTGACGCTAAGCCGGAAATCTATTTAAAGGGAAAACGAGAGATGGTGTTAAACGTCAACTCAACACAAACCATATCATTTCGGGGACTAACATATGGTTCAATTTATTTATCTAAGAGGTACATAATACATCCAGGTTTTCAATCCAACAAATGCAAGTTTGATGTACTAGTCATTTCTTTAGAATTTGTATTTACAAAGGACTGGTCATATTGCTGTACCGTCTTAATAAGTGCAAATATCATTCTTCAAACTGCCAGTGTAAGACATAAATAGGGAGTCCTTGGGTTTGTCTTGCTATGTCAATATCCCAGAGTGCTAATATTCTTCAAACTGCCAGTGTAAAACATCAATAGGGAATCTTTAGTTTTGTCTTGCTATGTCAGTATCCCAGAAAAAAAAGAGTAAGATAAAAACCAACCAATTCTGACAAGCATCTAATATTTTATTTGTCTTCGATAGAGTGATATATGATAGACGGCCATAGTTTTATCAATTTCGTCCAAAGCACTTCAAAAAGTAACCGAAAAGGAAAGATAATACTGTATGTATATCTAAAATATATTTCCTTGTAGACCATTTTGGCCATAATTTAGGGTTACTGACATAAAAACGCCCGTGTCGGTGATTAATAGTCCCGTTTTTGTCAAAATTTCAATTATCCATAACTTTGTCAATTTTTCAACAGTCATTTAAATTTTGGTTGTGATTTGTATTATGTTTATTCACATCTGTAGCATTCTTTTCTTGTCGCCAGTCCCTATTATTATTCATTGGGTCGTATTGACAAAGGAAACGCTCTTGTCGGTTTAAGTAGGACCGAGGATGGGAGATGTGCTGTTGATGACGAACAGGCAGCTTTATTGTTTTCAATGTACAGACATATAATTATCTCATTTCATTATGTATACACAGAACTCCTCAACGGATATTTGAAGGCTGGTATGTAAGTTGTCTTTATATCTGCGTGTAAATATTATATCTGGCCTTCTGAGCATAGACTCAGTCTTCAAATACAAAATAAAATATCATTAAATACCATTAATATTAAACGGTGAACAGTTTTTTTTTTAAATCGCTTGATTAATTCACAATTCTTTTATTATTGTAGGAATTGTACTTCGATTAGAATAAAGTAATTTGGCTTTTGGATATAGTCAGTTTGTGGAAGTATATTGTCGTCGCCCCTGTTCGTCCGGACGCTCCTCAGTCCACAAATTGTTTGTGGATACCCCACAGGTCACAATTCTTATCCGATTCTAACGAAACTTGAAATATTTCGACATTGGCATGTATCGGATTGAAAGATTCGTGGATCATGGCCACTGATTTTACAAAAGATCACGCTTTAGCTTGTGGACATTCTAGAGGTCACAATATTCATCCGATTTTAATTAAACTTGATTTGCATTCGCTTATAACCCTTAGATCTTGGTTCTTGTTTGATATTTGTGCTCATTGGATCGTAATGTCCATGGATTATGGCCCTTGGTCGTACCTCTAGAGGTTTTAGCTTGTAGTACCTATAGAGGTCATAATCATTATTCGATTTATAACAAAACGTTTGAATATATCACCGTTACACCTTAATTTCGGTTGAGTTCGAAAATCGTGAAAATCGGACCAAAACTGTTGGACAAAAGACCACCCCTTGTACGCGAATAATGTAAAAAATATGGTATATCAGGGTTATAGACAATCAAGATGTCGCAATTTTGATCCAATTTTGATGAAACTTGAAATACTTGTTTATAACCCAACGATCTTGAATCCATTCGATATTCGCGCATATCGGATTGTAACTTTCCTGAATTATGGCCCTTGATTGTTCGAAAAATCGCGCTTTTAGCTTGTGTTCCATGTAGATGTCACAATTTTTATCCAATGTACAAATACGTCTGGATATATCATTGTTACACCCTAATGATGGTTGAGTTCGAATTTCGTCACGCTTCGTACGTAAATAGTAGTGTTATAATATAACATGGTATCAAGTTTGTAAGCCAGGAAGCCAAAATTTTGATTAATGTAAAAATGAAACGGTGTTACTTATTACCATATTCCGTAGTTTGTCATTGTTATATGATGAATATAATATCATTTAAAATATCCGGTTATTTAGCTGGTATATATCCTTTTAACGCATGCTTTTATCAAAGCAGAGTCTTTCCTTTTAATGCTAATGCCCAATGGGATAAATCATAATCTTAATGCTAATGCCCAATGGGATAAATCATAATCTTAACGATGACTCATGAGAAATATGAAAAGACACTCTTATGTATGTTAATCTGTGATAATCCACCCTTTTTAAGCAGGCAAATGTTCCGGAAATGCGGACGAGTACAACTGCACAAAAATAGTGGGACACCTTAGCGTCTTTATATTGATTTAATATCATATTTTGGCAACGCTTCGTGGAATCAACCAGTGTGTTAATCTAAACACCTTGCAGGTAACAAGTTATATAACGTCAGGTATGTGTCTATTGTATTTGGTTACGCCTTGAAAGTATTTCAAACTGTTGTTTCAATATTATTTAGGGCAAGGAAGAACAATTAACATAAGACTTTAGTATATATTGATATACGTTCCGTTCTCACATACCCATCCATTAACTTTCAAATACTTGATTTATATCTGTATACATTTCTTTCTTGTATACAATCCTTCCTGGTTTTCCATATAGACATATTCTTTGGTTATGGGTAGAAGGCGAGAGAAAGAGCTTTGTCCCGACGACCAATAGTGATCGTGTCCGCCTATTATTCTCTGATTTCAACTGTCAACGGTACTTTGAAGTACATGTCAATGTGTACGCGGATTAACTTGAATTTCACGCCCCATCCCAGTGACTATAGACACACTTTGCCTTTCAGTCCCGTAGGCGCCAACTCTGATAACTGAAGACAGCGCTTGAAGAGTGCCTTAGGTTCTTCTCATCCCAAGCCGAGATTCCAATCGGGCACAGTGTAGTTGAAAACCCACTGCCCTGGCCGCCCGACTAACACCTTAGATTTTAAAGAGATATATTACTAGTTAATTGGACACAGCAGAATGCCGTGGCTTCAAAGTATGGAACTTTTTTCTTTTCAGTCAAGAATGACAGGATTCAAGACCTAGTCTTTTTGAAGTGTGAAAGTTCTATCAGTCACCGTAGACGGGACATGTAAACTTGTATCAAAAACTGGAGACCTAAAGGATTAAATCACCATATGCTAATGCCGAAGGGAATTCCCCACCAGACGTGCTGGTGGAGATCGAAATATACAGGGAAGAGAAAAAAACGTAAGCAAAACACATGCGCTCTTCCCGAGGTCATGACTTAAGTCTGACTGGCGAGGGTTGGGGTCACCTGCACCTAAACACTATTCCACTAACCTCTCTGTTCTGGTATTTCATTTTGCTTCAGATGTTATATAAATTATTAATCAGACATTTATCTACAAGCCCATAATCAACTCTAGCACATCGGATTGTCGTGATTTTGAACTGGTTAAACACAATCGCCATTTAATAATTATTTTAAAATATATAATCGAGATTTCGTTTATTTTTGTATCAATGTACTTAACAATCGAGACTATAGCGTCCATCTCCCAAAGAGCTATAACTGCGCTCAGAACAAAATAATTTGACTGAAATTTTCAAAACATTCATTTTCAGGATCCATTTTTGAGCTATTATATAACAAAAAGGATCAATTTTTTATCTAAATATTATATAATGCAACTTCAATAGCTCGTCAACTTTTTACTTCGGTCACTGGGAGATTAGCATTATATCCCATTATTCATATAAAATTACATAATTCTTGTATAAACAAGCAACTCAAATCGAAATTTTTTGTCTACATCCATCCAATACTTTTTTTTTAGGTTCGTTACTCCCATGACTGAAGTATTTTGGTTCATTCGGTGTTTTTGGTATATAAAAAAACAGTGATAGATTTCCAGCTATTCTCATTCATTGCATACTCCTTAGATTTTGGACCATATGGCCAACCGAAAGTTGTTTTTCATTGTTTTCTTCTACAGCTCCGCTATGCTATGTTCATGCTGATATTGTTTTGTGTGTATAAATAAACATGTATATCCACTACCAGTCGACGACTATATCCACAATTTACTGATTAAATTACCGTAATTAAAAACACAAAATAAAGGCGTCAAACGACATTATGTAACTAATAAAGCTATTTGATTTTTTTCTCTTTTTGTAAATACATTTTGTGTCGTGAGAAATGCAAACCCCCATTTAGACAGCTTGTGCTTTTTTGTAGACGTAGATTTCTCGGTACGCCAACACAGTTGTACGAGTTGCGCTTATAAAGTTTTTAAACAAGTTTTCAGCACGTTGAATTGTTTGGTCCTATAGATTGTTGAACCAAACCAAAGAATGGTTTAATTGAGGATACTAAAAGGTTTGTTTTAGCTGCTTACATCATTGTAATCTCAACTGTTCGGTGGGAGTCGTGATCGGAATTCTAGGTTTATCCATCGCAATTTGTAAGATGGGTAACAACCAAGTTGTAAGATATGTTCTGGCTATCCAGATTTTTTGGCACCAAAGACAAATGTTAGGTTACGGCATTTTCTTTCAAATCAAAATACAAAACATGAAAATACCTGGGCAGACCTTTAATTACTCAGGGGTGAATTAAATTTAAATGAATGACCTCATATTCATATCGATATAACTTTCTTGTTTAGATCGCTTGGCGACAAGAATTTGTAATATCGACAAATAATATTTTTAAAAGCATGAACTCCCCAGAAAATTATTGATTTCACTACATTATGATATCGATTTCATTTTTTCACCAATATCATATTTACGTTTCTCCTGTTGTTAATTATATTGTCTGTATTATTTCCGCAATTTGAATAAAACTATTTAAACTTTAACAATTTTTATCCCCCCGATTCCGAAAATGGTACACCTCCATTTCGACTACAAATTTAATTACCCCCAAATTTCTCACCTCGCCACTAACCAGCGTTGAACTGTTCCAATGATTACGAGATGTATACTTTAACACCAAAGCTAAAATATCAACTCTGAATAGATTTTAGATTTGACAAACAATTTGAGATTATATTGAGTTTAATACTTACTATATGAGATGAATTGTTTCCAATGTTGTACATTCCCTCTTCGGGTTCATTATCATTCATTATCATTTTTTTCCACAAATGCAAGACTTCGGATATCGAAAGATTGTATTTTATAGTTTCCCAGAGAGCTAAGCCCGTAACGGCAACTTACTCTCAAAAATGTACCGCAATTGATATATGCGTTCGAAATGTTAAAATCACAACCACCCCTCAGAAAATGAAGATCAAATTAAATTTAGAAGTAGTCCATAAAACATTTACGATAAGAAACGAAAATCTGTAGAGTTATGTATGGGGCCCTGGAGGTGGGTAGACAGATCAAATTTAGGGCACTTAAGGAGGTGGAGGGGCAGCGCCAGAAAGTTATTTTGGTTCGGTGGCTCATGCTAGCATTGATTTGACGTATATCAGGGCCATGACATACACTCGGTTGATGGATTAAGTCCTGAAGATCCGAACAAGAACTTTGTAAGTGTATTCAGTGACTACTATTCTAACAGATTAAAAGTATCTCATTAGTTGGTAGAGTGCAATCTGTATTCGGTGAGTACTAGTTTAACAGTTTATAGACAACTCAATCGAGTTTATAGATCAGTCTGTATTCACCGAGTACAAGTTTAACAGTGTGAAATCAACTCAAACAAGTAACTATATTAATCTCTATTCAGTGAGTACTAGTTTTATAGTTTGAAATCAACCCAATCTAGTTAATAGATCAATCTATATTCGATGAGTACCAGTATAACAGTTAAAATAAATCCAAAGTAGTCAATAGATTATGCAAGAGCAGGAAAACTGGTTGCAATATCGTCACTAGGACTATGAGAAATGATAATATTAACACAGTTATTTCTATGGGTATTTGAGGCAACTTGAATTTCGAGGGTACTTTTTTCAGAATGGAGGATACTCTTTGATTAAAATTTAATTAAATAAGATTGATTTAATATCATACATACATTGTCAGGGGGATTCAAAAACAAGGCAATGGCTTACATTAATTCGTCTCCAATTCATAAGTATACTACAAAAATACAGTTACAATACATACACTTCATATACAAAATACATTTAGTACTGCTGTATTTTATGTTTGCT
The DNA here is from genome assembly GCA_963678685.1 of Patella ulyssiponensis. Lineage (NCBI taxonomy): Eukaryota > Metazoa > Mollusca > Gastropoda > Patellidae > Patella > Patella ulyssiponensis. The sequence continues at coordinate 21,886,254 of OY783230.1, read as the reverse complement.
ATTATTTATGCATGTAAGTAATTTAAAAGTTTTTGTCACTTACAATGCATTACCATTTCAAAATACAGTTGTTTTCTAAGATATTTTGATGCATAGGATACTATTTCAGAAGGTAGGGTACATTTTGAAAGCGAGAGCAAACACCACCCCATTACCCTGTCTGCCTACCTGTCCACTACTCATCTGGAAACCTGTATAATTGATCTACACTGATGAACATGCTTAAATACCCGAGCAAATTACGTTTTAATATGTTTGGTATTCTATTCTATTTTACTTATTTTATACAATTTCTATATAAATTACTTCTTCATTCCTCTTTTTTTTTTGTTTCAATACTGTTAGATATACCAATATCGACTGGGGTATGGACATGTATATTTCCCAAAATAATACCAATATCCCGGGAAAGTTTCACATATCAGGGGTGTCAGTGGTGATTTGTCTGTACGAGACCTCGGTTTTTCGTCTCATCCGGACAAGACAGCACTTCTTGACAGGTTCTCCGTCCTGCATCACTGACAAGGGAAAACAAACGCCGGAAAATCTGGATGAACTTTCTCGGCAAATGCAGGGATCGAACACCCGACCTCCAGGCTAGCGAGCCAGCATCTTAGCCAAAGTGATACCCCAATATCTTAACAGAAACATGACGACACACACCATTACGCTTTGATTCAATTAAAGGGCATTATGTAAGATATAGATAAAGAGCTGTTCGTTCTCGATATTTCAAACATTTATTCAAAATCTCTCAGTTTGTCATTAAGCTTTTTGTGTTTTTACTTCCAGATGGAAATCAGATTTACTTGTCAAGAAGATAACTTGGATGTCTTCCAGAATCGACGGAACAGATCTTGAAAAAAACAAATTACATTCCGTCATTTCGTGTCGTTTTTTATGCTCTCGATGACCCACACTACATGAAGATCTGACTGTTTGTTGCGACAGGTAACGTCAAAGATCATACGACACTATGACGACAGACATCTGATTAACCAATCAGCATTGATGTTACTAGTGGATTACCCACAGTTCCGTGCAAAACGTGCCTAATGCTCACCCAATAAAGATCATTTCTTTAGCTAATAGTACTAATACCTCACACCATTCAGAACACGTCAATGATAACAACTCTTCAAGATCCTATAAACCCGAAACGAAATAGGATTTGTGTTCAAATCAGAGTGTATTAAAAACAAAAGACGTAAAAACAGGATTTTAACTACTCTTTTGAAGATGAAGAATTGTTTATTAATCTCTCACATATTGTACAATAACAAAAAAACACAATTTGAGAAGAAAAAGCATGATAATAAGGCCTACAAGCATGATAAATCATCTATATTCGAAGATAATAAATAAATACATGTAGATCCATGTTGATTATTTCGAAAACACTTGCTGGGAAGTATCAAAACAGGTTCATATCAGAATCACCAATAAATTGAAGAGTTATTCAATGTATTTCATGAACTCAAGATTGTGCAGGTCATCGCGTTTTAGAAAGAATTTTATATGCGTGCATGTTAAATATTAACAAAAATTATTAAGTCCAAAAACATTCGGCATAGATATGTGAATCCATGATTTGACAATATCTTAATTCTAACACCGGAATATCTTCGAATATTTATAGCATGCTACAAATGTTTACAGCGTTCTTTAAAAAATAATATATATTTTTAAAAGTAAACGAAAACTGTTTACATTGGATGACAAATTCTTGCATTTTTTCATGAAGAGTGACATCGTTTTGGTATTGTATTATAATAACATTGTAGTTGAACACGCAACAAAATATTGAAACTAGCATGTTTAATCTATTTATGGCATTTGCGCATTTTTAAATAGTTCAGTTAAAAACAATGGATGTTGATAAAAACCTATCAAAGCACATATTCCTGAAGCAATGGCCCGAGAAATCTCTCTCTGACCATTGATGGAATAGCGTCTGTTTCTTGAACTTTTGCGGGAGTGTGTCTATTCTCCCCGTTCAATGAAAGCTATCACTTGAGTACAGCAACATGACAGTCCTTCGTTTAATCTGAGTCTTCCCTAAAACTTTGGACAGTGATTTAAGGTATTAAAAACGGTGAAAGTATGTTCGTTTCCAAACAGTATTGTTTACATTTCATTCGACTTGATAGCCTCGTTTGTCACTCAATTAGTTTTACTGCAGTATTCTCCTATGCACGGGTTAATTAGGCATAATAAAAGCGTGAGCCATGACGTAACGTTATGTAAACATATTTGGTCCAATAATGTAAATGTAAAGCTTTTGTATGGTAGGTAGTGATTGGTTGGTAGTCGGACTACTGACCAATCAAAATATAAAACAACAATATCCACTCATAATAGCAGTGTGTAGTGAGATTACCTGTAATCAAACGAAACGCTGCGCGGAGTATGACCAAAGCAAAGAATTAAAGGACACTATTGGTGTCAGCTATTATTATATATTATGTTACACAATCCAAATATAAGTTTAACACATAGATCATTGTTACGGTAGATGCGTAAGCGAGATTTGAAGTGACGAGTGATAACAGAACAGGGTTGAATTTCTGCTCTGATAATTCCTAAAAGACGAAAAATTGTTATACTAGGCTGTGAACGTATATTTGACAATTCGTAAAATGAATTGTTTAACTATTTTATTACATGATGTGATAATGACTGACAACAATAGTTACCTTTAGAGTGCTTAACATTATAAATACATGTAGTGGACGGAGAAGCCAAACAATGGACACGATTCCCTTTTGCAGAGAAATAACAAAAGTTCGTAAATATTACATAACTATATTTTAAAAGTTCGTATATAATGTGCCGTAGTTCTAATAGTTTTATAATATTGTAAGTGTACATTCAGTGTAGCGCTTTCGGGTATTTTCTGAAGTTCTATAATCAAGCAGAAATCCATTCAGGGCTTTAGAACTCGACAAAATGCCTTAATTTGCCCTTTTAATATCCAATTATGAAAGAATAATCAACTTGTTTTTAAAATCCGGATAGGCATCACACAACCAATTATAATACAACATTTAGTGTTTCAGATTACCCTTAAATTTGCTTCTTGGAGGCATGGGCGTCACACATGGGGGGGTCGCCCCCCCCCCCCAAAAAAAAAAATTTGGCAAAATAAAGTGCCCGAAATCTTATAAAACACTAATTTTAGGGCTGGAATAGCAGTAAAACGCGTTTGCGGCCATCAAATATTCCAAAATTTTGTTGGGGGGTCCATACAAGGTCAGCTCCGCTTCTTCGCCCTGCGAAGAAAACAAACTGGCCGCAGCCCGTAAACCTGCTTCGGGCATTTCTAGTTTTGCTTACCTAACTTCCTAAGAAAACACTAATTTCACTTCTCTTTTAATTGAATACCACGAATTTATACTGAGTTGACTATTGATTAAAACATTTTGTCTGGGGCCACTCTACTTTGCGCGACATTTTTCGGGCATCGATTATTACTTGTGAATGCAACTGCAACAGTGTGATTGGATGGTTGGAATTCAGAGTGGGATTTCGGTTACAAAACCATTGGATACTTGTTGAGTTGCTCACACAGGCTAGAATAGCAGAAAACGCATTTACGGTGGTTAAATTTTCAAAATTTTCTCCGGGAGGGTGAGGCTCCCATAGCCCGCGACGATTGATTGGTTGTTTGGAATTCGGGGCAGCCAGGTAGGATATATTGAACCAAATTGAAGTTGGTGTATTCACAGGTTACAGACTGGAATAGCAAGAAAACGCGTTTGTGGCAGTTAAATTCTCAAAATTTTCTGCCAACGGTCCCGTCTTCATGGGTGTAAACGATTGATTTGAATTCGAGTCACTGCAAGCCACCTTAATTAGGTGCCGCTGTCTGTAAACATGATAAACGTTGTATTGGTGTGATGTTTTAGTTTAACACGTAAAATATGCCAAACAATGTTTACAGAAGACTGAGACTTTAAACAAAATTTATGGGGACCCCCCTTCCCCCAATATATATTTCACGGCTACGCCCCTGCTTGGAGGTGCTCCGATAGAGTCGTTGAACGTCAGTTAACCCCCATGCACAATTTGGTTAAAATATATCCGATGGTTTTGGGGAAGGGCAACGTGTGATACAATTATAGAAAACATTTGCATAACCACGATGTTGAGACGTTGGTGTTTTTGTGCATTATTTTGGCGTAGTTATTTATTCCTCTAAGGACAAACTTGACGTATTGCAAATTAAATACTACCTAGACCAATGGGCATTATGCTCGGTTGTCTTAGAATTTAAATTTGAAAGATCTCTTCATTTTAAAATCGTGGACAATAGAGTGTTATCATCGAGGTATAACCGAATGTGTGTTCATATGTCAAAAGTTTTAACCAAACATAACGCTAACGCTACAATATACTTCCACATTCCTGCTTTGATTGATGTGGTACTTTGTCAAGAAGGCTAGGCGTTTGGTTTGTTTAGCGTTGAGGGTCGTGCCTCAATATCAAGATAATCCATTCAGAATTGTGGCTTTCAGACGCTAAAGGCAAAAAGTGGACGTGGCTCTGTCCCTCGGGATCGGGACATTCACCAAAATCAATAGTGGACGCCCTCAGGCTATAAGGAATACATATGTCAAGTACCAAGCTGATTCATTCGGAATAGCGGCCTGTAAACCACAAACACAAAAATTGGGAGTGGCTTGCCTCTGGGAGTCGGACATGCAGTTGTCGTCCTTAGGCAATAAGGAATACATATCCCAAGTTTAAAGACGATCCATTTAGAATCATGGCCTTTAGACAACACACACAGACACGAAGTAAAAATTTACATGGCTCTGCCCCTGGGGGATAGGAAATCACCCAAAACAATAGGGGTCATCCTTAGGGTATAAGGAATAGGTATGCAAAGTTTTAAAAGGATCTATTAAGAATTGCATCCTGAAGGCGAACACAAGACACAAAAACATTGGGCGTGACTCAGTCCCAGGGGGTCCGGCATGCACCAAAAATAATAGTGGTCAGCCCTAGGGTATAAGGAATAAGTATAAACAAGTTTTCAAGACGATCGATTACACACAGACACACAAAAAGAAAATGGGCGTGGCACTGTACGTGGGGGTCGGGCATGCACCAAAAACAATAGGGATCTTCCTTAAGGTACCAAGAATAAGTATGCAAAGTTTCAAGATGATACGTTAAGAAATGCAGCCTGTAGATGACAGACAAACAAATACAAGAATTAGGCGTCCCAAGGGGTCGGGCATGCACCTAAAACAAAAGGGATCATCATTAGGGTATAAGGAATAAGTATTTTAAGTTTCAATATGATCGATTAAGAATTGTGGCCTGTAGGCAACACACAAAAAGAAAATGGGAGTGACTCTGCCCCTGGGGGTTGGGCATGCACCCCAAATGATAGGGATGTTCCTTATGGTACAAATAAAGGGAGTATTCAGAGTTTCAAGATGATACGTTAAGAAATGTGGCTTGAAGAAGACAAACAAATAAATACAAGGAATGGGCGTGGCTCTGTCCCTGGGGTAGGGCATGCACCAAAAAACAATACGGATCATCCTTAGGGTGTAAAGAGTAAGTATACAAAGTTTTAAGAAAATCCAGTAAGAATTGCCCCCTGTAGGCAACACACGGGTAAAAAAAGAAAATAGGCGTGGCTCTGTCCCTGGGAGTTGGGCATGCACCTCAAACGATAGGGATCATCCTTAGGGTGTAAAGAGTAAATATACAAAGTTTGAAGAAAATTCAGTAAGAATTGCGACCTGTAGGCGACACAAAGACATGCGAAAAGAAAATGGGCGTGGCTCTGCCCATGGGGGTCGGGCATGCACCAAAAACTATAGGGATCTTCCTTAGGGTGTAAGGAATAAGTATGCAAAGTTTGAAGAAAATCCATGAAGAATTGCGCCCTGTAGGCGACCCACAGACACATACACACACAGACAGGGGCGACGGCATAATACGTTCACATTATGAATGTGGACGTATAAAAACGGGCCTGAAATTAAAAAGGCCATCACCGCTATCTAAAGTCTCCTATCGTGACTTTTTTATTCCAATGTTCCCAATCGAAACTGCACGACAGTTTCGCTGTTTTTGAAATAATGTATCCCCAAAAGGTAGTAATTGCTGAAGTCATTTGTATTCCCATAGAGCTTATTCTATCGCTTAGACCCACTTCTATAATCTTGGGATCTAATGCTACAGAGTAGTATGTCGATTCACTGTAAAATCCCACGCGTGGTTAAATTGTCCATGAAATCCTTATTGATCAATATTACCAATACACAAGGAAACCGCCATATTTTGAAAGATCATGTGATTGTTGACCATGAGCATAGGACAGATAATGGTCATCATTTACTGTCATGGTCAAGCAAAGATTATAGCTTGATTCTATAGACAAAGCTGATAGTTATTGATATTAATAGTCCAAAAATATTTTTCACTGCCGACATTCTGTATTGTAAGTGGTAAAACTAACACATACATGACAAGTTTAATAGGAAACATTGAGTTTGTACAACTGGTACCCATAATCCTAATAATCACTGACAAAAGCGTTTTTGTCAATAGCCCCCAAAGTATCAGTGTTGCCACGCTGGCTCTCTGTTTCCACCCTACGGCTGTGTCGTTTTTAACCTACAAAAACCTACGCTTGGATTCTACCATTAGCCTCTATGTACCGTTTGAAATTAAGGTTAAACTGGAAACAGAACAAGCAGGCTCACAAGAAACGACTGACGGGGGCTGTGAAACTGAAATCAGCTAGGCTAGACTAGATTATATAAACTTTTCTAGGAAGCTTACGCTTTCAGTTTCGTGTGAAGCCTCGTTTTAGCATGTGTTCACTTTCATTTTCGATGCAAAGCCTCGGCCGAATCCATTTTTCGTCACAGATTCCTCCCACAAGCTTAGCCTACTTTTCACAAATTATCTGGCAACACAACCTGCGCACCCAGATCGTAATGTCTCATTGGCCGTTGCTCTTTAAAATGATGCCAAATTATTTTACGATTTTGTTTGATTACATGAATAATATACGTCAACTTTAGTTTTCTCACCATTATTTTATGTTGTGCCCAATGCTGTGAAAAAATCCCTACGATAACCTACGGTTTGATGGTTTTACCCGTAGGTTTAACCTACAACCTACGAAATGGATTTTTACCCTACCGTAGGGTAAAAAACCTACGCGTGGCAACACTGCAAAGTATTGCAAAAAAGAGACCAACAATTAAAGATATGCTATAGATATGTATATTCTATACATCATATCCAAAATTTTAATGATTTCATAAATAATTAACAAAATAAAATGAAACTGACAACAACAAATTATTCATTTTATGAAATCAATTACATTTTTAATATTGTAGAATATGCACATCTATAGCATACCTTTCCTTGTCGGTCACGTTATGTAATACTATTGACAAAGCAAACCACTCGACTGGAGATTAGTAAGAACGTCTCTGTCAAAATTTCAATTATTCATAATAGTAATGTCGATTTATTTTTGAAATTATTTAAATTTGAGATATTATTTGTAAAGTGTGCATATATATATATATATATAACGCATCTTTTATTGTCGGTCACTTTCGGCAATGCTATGAGAAAGGAAACATCCTTATCGGTGATTGGTAAGAAGAATTCATCACTACTTGATGCCACAACTGTGTAATATATAAGAACAAAGTACTATAAGTAAAAGGTGTGTAGCTGTGTGAACTCTTTTGAAGTTATAAATGGCGCCTGATGTCCCAGGAAAAGAAAATCCTGTCTTATTAATAACTCGTTACAACCCATAGCTAAAGAGAGTGATGGTTTCTATGTGCCTTTGAGAACCTTGGTACATGACAAAGCGATACCAGCAGCGACACCAGGACTACACAATACACATAGGTTATTCCCCAGGCACAATTCCAATCGTATATTTTAATAAAATGTATCAGAATACCCGGGTTGCCAATCTTTCAACTGTGTCTCTGAAGATAAAACAATAGAAGCCAATATATCTTTGATATTACCGATTATGGATACAAATCCTCATTAAAATTAGTGAAGAGATAGATCGTCTTGAAATTCTATTAGCTTAAAAACATTGTGCATTTTTAGAGCATGTGAAGTTCCAATAATGCGTTTACATGTGAATCAGCTGTGGTATTACATGTATAGGTAGCCGTCAAGTCCGTCTCGTGTCCAAAAAGGGTGTTGTGTTTCAGGAAACCGTTATGTTAAATGGGAAGTAACAATTATTTTTTCTCAATTCAGAGGCGCATTCATAACCCTACCAACAAATGTCGCGAATCGGGATTCTAATTGAAAATCATTTGAAGTAATTATTGTGAATCTGGTACGAATCTAGATCCGCATTGGCGACAATCCGACACGTCTACTGGGCGGATCGATTTAATATGGTGTTATTAGGTCAGTATTTGTTAAACACTTGATACGATAAATAAAAGAAGACACAAGGTCATTAAATGACAAAAGAACCACAGTCAACACACTTATATTGGTCACAGAAGAACTAGAATCTTTACATTCGGTACACATCAGTTATTTGTTCACCCGAGATCGACGCTACAACCTGGTTAATTCCATTGTTCTATCTCTCAACAAGATCTTCAATACTGTTGCCACTACAATTAATACTAACAGGAATTCACGACTGGGTCTGTATGACACATTTCAGGTACACAAGGCTGCTACATTGGTTGAGAACATTCTTTACATATTCGCAGTCTGATGACGTTAGAAAGAAGAATTGATTAATGTATTGCTTTGTCAACAGCACCGGACCACTGTTAACGGATTCTTTGATTACAGTAATATTTAAACATTAAACATAGCTGTTAAAGTAATAGAAAAAATCACATAGTACCATGTTATGCTATTATAAATGAGATCGTGCACGAGTATATGATTCGCTTAAACTTTTTAGAAAGACGAATTGATGAATGTATTGCTTTGTCAACAGCACCAAACCACTGTTAACGGATTCATTGATTACAGTAATATTAACATTAAACAAAGCAGTTAAAGTAATAGAAAAAATATAAACACATAGTACCATGTTCTGCTATTATAATTGAGACCGTGCGTGAGTATATGATTCGCTTAAACTTTATAGTTTAAAAGAATACAATGTGTAAGCATTCAACCAATCGATTTTGTAACAAAAGTTTCTCACACAAATAACAGATTTCCTGGAATTGGAAATACTATACTTCTTAACATTTTGAGAAAGCGTTTTAGAATTTAACAGACCTGTTTAGTGGGTTTATTGGCTTGTTTACTAGTCTTCAGCGAAAAATTCAATGCAAAGTTCGACCCCGAAACCAAATTTCGATCATACTATGTGGGATAGCGCCTCATTCTTTAAGCGTACGTAAGCTACTGGTCTAGCTATCGCGACACCAAGAATTTGAATTTACCCAAAGAGAACACCAGTGTTATTACTGGTTACGTCAGTAAAGTTACCTAAATAATTTCGAACGGGGACAATAAATATTTTAGATTGTAGAAGTGAGCTGTTCGTATATAAACAAAAACAAGTGACACTGTCAGTTTTGTACCAGAATTGATTCCCGATTTCGGTTTTTTCTCTTTTTATGGCCACAAAACCTTTTAATCGTTTAATGGTGTATATTCAAAGATAATCGTCTCATAAAAATAGTCTCTAGAGACGAAAGAATAAAAAAAGATTCTGGCAAAAGGCCTAAAACTTGAAAAGACCTACACGTAGACAAGTGCCTTGACGAAATATACGACAATGCTGAGGTTTTTTAATATCCAAATCTACAACTTCAGTCACAACACGTGGAAAATCTCATTGACGCTGGGTTTTTTTGCCCATATGGTCACGTTACAATATCGGTGTCCAAATATCACCGACATACACTTATTGTAGACTTTTCTTTTGTTGCTGAAAAGTTGACACTCCAGCATTGCTACCACTAACAACACTCTATCTACACTTGGATACTGCAACTATTTCTACGGAAAGCGTTGACAAATTTAAAGACGTGTAATCTGAGCATTTATACCAAACATTCTTTCTGATCGGTTGCTGCTTTTGTTGACTGTTGCTCTAAACACGCACCTGTCTTAAACAGCCGCCCGTCCTCTAAGGGATACATTCCACGAGGGCCCAGCATATCCGTGTTTGATGATATTTTGTGGTAGTATTGATGTGTTTTTTTGTTAAACCCGCTGGGTATGTTTAAATACATGATACATAACCGACACTGTTTAATCTAGCTAATCGTTTTAGACACGTATTTAAATGGTTGTCTATTTTAATATGTCATGCTGAAAACAGTTGCTTTGAAAGAGGCGTATGGGTGAAACCCAGCTTCCTGGAGCTAACACATTGATACTGGATGTTTTAAAAACACGGGGGAATAGAACTGTTACCTAGCTGAATATGTTGTTGCACACTAAAGATAAAGCAGTGTGGAGGATTTCCAGGGGCTATGGCTATAGACAAAACTGTTCACGAGTATTTTGATTTTGAAATATATTTAATCTATATTTAATCTTTTAAAATCCTGATGTTCATCACAAATAGCCCAATATGCCACAATCATGATGAGCTATTCATTTTAAAATTTAAAATAAACTGTAGAATATAACCAAATTACTTTTTTAAATACGAAGATTACAACATGTCACAATATTCTGAGATAAATGAAGGGGCACGTCATTTCGTGTTGTGACCTCATTTCCGTAGGTGACTTGCCTTCTTCGTTCTCGATCGATTACCTCCTAATTCCTCCGCCTCAAAATCCTGAATATTCACCAAAACCTAACCGAAAATGTTAATTCAATCATTCGTCTTCGATTCTAGACCAAAACGTTAACAAAAATGGTATCACTGTTTTTATAAAACTGATTTCGTTTTAGCACAACATATGAAAGTTAAAACGGTGAAGAAAGAACATATTCAGGCCTTCAGATCCCAAGTAAGGCAATCTGGAAAACAGAAAGATACCATTGATTACGCATATGGATGAATGTTTTGTGGATAAACTCAAGGTTTTTCCGATGGATAAACTAAAACATTTTGATAATGAGCTCTTAGAACAAAGAGTCACATTTAATAATAAAAAAAGGTACAAACTCAAATGTAATGTGAAAGAATAATTTATTGTGTGATTGTATGTACATGTACTTATATAATTTAGTGTCAACAACGTCATTTGAAGAGTTATTCCCCTTTATGCTTTTCTAGTATTGTAACCATGCCGTTAGTCTTATTGTTATATAATTATTAACGGAGAATATGTACTAAATGTTTGGCGATCTCCTGATGGAAGTGACATAAAACTGTGTTTATGTCCTCAATATTTTAATTTCCATTAAAAGCAGATCATCAATTAGAATTTTTAATTCATACATAACTGTATTGAAAACAATCTTATCTTGTCAATGATCAGCAAAACCGTCAATATGTCATTTGTAATACCCCTGTCAGACCGGGGTTACGTCTACTGCGACAAAAAATGGTCTCAGAGCGAGTTATGATCGCCATAAGCGTGGTAAAGGCGTGGTGGAAACGCTAGATATCGTGCTGTGGTCTCCGAGCCACGAGGTTTGTTTTGAACATGCTCATATGATCTGGAAAGCTGTGAGAACGTGGTGGGGTCGCAAAGGTCCTTACTGCGCTGCTACGGCGACCACAAATGGTTTCAGAGCGTGCCAAGATCACCATAACCGTGATGGAAACGCGAGATATCGTGCTGTGGTCTCCATGGTCGCTGAGTCGTGGCGTTTGCTTTGAGTATGTTCAAAGCAAACGCCAAGATTCTGTCATATGACCTGGAAAGCTGAGAGAACGCGAAGGTCGCGAGATAAGCTTGGTAACATCTCTATGAACGTAGTACACGCGTAGTACACGCGCAGTACACACGTGACAAAGACGCTGCGAAAATTGTAACATTTTCAACGGTGCCTTCATGGCGTCTTCACCACAACCCTCAGGTGTCGACCGCGACCCCGTCAAGCGTTCTGAGTCCTTATGGCGTTGTCATGGCAATGTTACGGTGATTCCACCACTGTTGAGCGATTGCATCACGACCTCATGGGGCTACCTCTAAGCATATGGCGATGTTATGAGGTTCCCATTACGTGTATGTGGTTCTTAATACGACCATGGCGCGGTTACCAAGCTTGCATTACTCGCCTATGGCGACCACGCTTTTCGTGTACGACTTGCATTGAAAACGGGCTATTCAAAGGTCATCTTGAAATTTCGAAAAAAAATTCTAACCAGCCTATATAGTCGCCGTGATCACGTGGTGGAAACGCACGTGTAGTCCTGATAAGACGTGTGGTTGAGCGACACGCGTTCGCGATGACCGCCGTTGCCAAGCTTATAGATCTCAATAGAAACGCCATAAGCGCGGAGAGATCGTGACTAGTCCGCCGTGAGAATACTGTATAAACGCACAGGTCGCAGTAAGAACGCGACTTTTTTAAGTTCGTAATTTTGGGACATTTTCCCGCGTTGTGTTCACGTTTGCCGACGACCTTGGGTATTTCCAGGCCGCCGTTCGGTCTCAGAGCGCAGTAGGGTCACCATTCCGGTCTGAAGGGGGCATAACAGTTGTGTTGGTCATTTTATAAAATTTGTTTAAAATCTGAGTCTAGTTACGTTGTAAGTTTCATTGTGTACTGCACCTAACAATTTTTTATTCTACTACAAGGAAGGGGTAGAGTAATTTCTGGAATTATTGAATAAGCACTTTTTTTGGAAGTGGGCGTAACCCCGAGAAGCGCCATACATTTCGACAGGATACTGACTACGAATTATATTCCATCGAGAGTAATCATGATTTCTTATGCATGAGTACAAAAATATTGAATATGATTTCAGATCTTAGTTCTTGTTGATATGTTGCCAACCGACAAAAAAGGTAATGCCTTTGATAAAAACGACTGTGGTGAATATGATAATGAATGAATGTATACCAACAAGACACCGCAAATTATGTGTACAATGTATACATGCATAATATATAATATTGTAGAAAAATCATAGAATGTGATTTTTTTTCTAAGGTGTATATTTGTCAATTTTAAAGAATTTATTAATACCCAGGACCCGTGACAGCTGGAGGTATGCCGAGTAATGTTTCAAAAAAATTGTTGGTATGTAATAACAAAGTAATAAAAAAATAAACTGTTACTTGATCGTAAGGTCAAGAAAAACGGTTACTTTTCTGACTTTGGGTACCTAATTTTATGGTTAAGATTAGAATCGGATCCTGTCAGTTTTGTTGGGGTTTTTTTTAGGTTTTTTTTTTGCTGAAAAATTGGTAAATTACAAACTATAAGCCACCCGTGGACCGTCCTCGTTCCGTTTTAGCTACTGTCATCGTCAGAGTATTTGAACCCTGACAGGTAATTGGGGCCTGTAGAACGCTACAATGATCATGTTCGCGATTATCTGTCGCTCAATCAGGCTGAATGGTATCCAAACATGAAAAAAGAAAAGGGAAAGTGAAACTTCTGCTTCCATTTCGTTTCATTGGGCGCTTAAAATTCTTGATGTTTGTGGATATTCTTATCGATCCTGGTCTTGTAGATGTCATTTTGGTTTTACTGTTTGTGACATTCGTATATTAAAAATACAATTTTAACTAATGTTGGATTAAGCTATGCAACCCTCCGAAAACAGCACTACGGCATTCACATTTTATTTAATTGATTCTTTAAGTGCCGTTCGGCTATTGAGTCCATGTTGCTAGTCTTCTGGAGTCTGTGGTTTTTTATCATTTTTGTCCCCCGCCTTTCGAAGAAAGTTGGGGGACTATTAAAATGGGTTCGTCCGTCTGTCTGTCTGTCACACTTTTTGGGACACAATAACTCTCTTCCTAATTGAGCTAGAATGTTCAAACTTGGTGCATGTGTTTATTAGGTCAATGCCTTGATGGAGTTCGAAGATGAACATTTTCTGCTTAGGGTAGGCAGAGATAAGCAATTTGATTGGTTGATACTTTGGGACAAGATAACTTAGGTTCATCTTGATTGATGATTTTTATGCCAATACAATGACTGCATTCTCATTTAGTAATGGATTCGACAGTAACAGTGTATAGAAACGATTGACTCGTACACGAGGGCCCTTTCCCTTGGCCAGAGGGGCCCTTTTTGTCAAGCGTGGGGCCCTTTTGTCTGCCTTTAGCATTTTTCTTTATAAAACACTTTTGGATGACACTTCGTGTACAGTTTGATTGCTCGATACGTTTGAAAAAAATAAATGTGCGATTAATTGATATGTGTCATCTATTTTGGGGGGATGTCGGCGGGGGGCATCAGCCTCACTGTTGGCTTGTTTTTTTTTAAATTTTGTGTAAAACGTTGGGGTCATAAACGAACGAAACCACATTCATCGTTCTGCGAGTTACCACTTTTAAAACTTTATTATAATATTCCCGATATCAATATCATGCCTCAATGTATAGCCTTGGAACAATAGCGGACTATTTAATAATTTTCTTTGATATTCCAAAATTAGGTTTAAAAAAACCTTAATGGTGCAGCATGCCGTAGGAAAAACAAATCTAAGACTACTCTTGCTAAAGAAAACTATAAAATAAGTGCTTTAAAATCGCGGAAAAAGAAATACCTAAAATTGAAATTTTTGAACTAATCCTGGTATCAACGTTAACATCCGATTCGCCTTACAAGCAAAGAAGAAACAGAGAACCAACAATTCCAAAGAGTGTGGCGAGGTCGCATTTAAATGAGGGAACCCTTATCAAGTTAGAAGGGGTCAGTGTACCACGCTCTCAGTACGCTGTCGCCACCCTCATTCTTTCCATATAGTTTGTGTCCGGTTGAATTTATTAAAATATGGAGTGCTTTTCATGTTGTTTTGATAAAAACGAGCTGTTTCTATAGATAATTTGTATCAATATCACTATAATCGTATGATGATAATATAACAAATACCTGCTCATTAATAAAATATGTAGGTGGCAGGCTAATTCCATTAGTATATTATTGCTGTAATGTGTATGCAGGATACTTACATAAAGGGACAATCATTTGGCCAGCAGTTGAAAATCGACATGGCGTACTAGAAAACAGGGAGAAAATGGCTGTTCTGTAAGATAAAAGGAAATGGTCCCTTTAAAGTCACTTGCCATTTGGACATGGACTCAACTGGAATCGGCCACAATACAAAACACAACATCATATGTTAACTATCCTTTCTAAACTCCGTCATCAATCTGTTTGCGAAATATAAAACTTTTATTACTTTGGCACCAAACAATTATGTAGCGAATGAGTATCTGTACTCGCAATCATACTGGCACAACGCCCATGTGTATAACTTGATAGGCTATTCCAATAACACCGATATGTCGGTCTGAAAACTATAATTCTTTGGTATGAGCCCCATATATCAGGCTAGTAAATTTGGTTACAACAAAGCTATAACCTAAAAGTTACCTTTTGATTATCATTCAGTAGGGTATCCTGCATGTAAAAACAAAAATCACCCAAGCAGACGTGGTCGAATATGCCCAAAAATCGAAATCCATTTGAGCTCTACTGGAAATAATCCTATTTGAAGGTTTATGAAAATCGGAAAAAAGTTCGGACTGATGGACATGTGAAATGCGGACGTATAAAAATCTCCCCATTTATGTGGAGCGAATTACTTTTCGTCAATCGGAAAGTAATGATTTTACGTTGGATTCCCTTGAATATCCCTTAATCATGTCTCTTTATCGTTGTTAAGAAACGGCGAACAACAAAATGTGACTATTTAAATCATATTGCACACTTAATCACACAGGATCGCCTTTCGTTGATATATGTTACATTAACAGATTGGAAGTCTTTGTATTGACCGGTCTCATTAACAGGAGATAGTTTGCCTTTTGACAACAGACAATTAGATAATAATGCTATCGTTTGGAGATACATGATTTTTTTGTTAAATTCTACTGTAAAGAAGAGTATCATAGGACATTGGTCTCGAAGTGAACCCTTTAAATATTCTTTGAAAATGATATTTACTGTCTTTGAGTTTGATATAAAACGCTAATTGGAAGCGGTTAATAATATATACTAAGCTTTGGAAATAAAATCAATTCTCCAAGACACGGTCATAAATTGGAAAATTCTTTAATCATGTGGAATCAAACGAAACAGTCCTTCAATCAACATAATATACAGTAGTGTAATATATAAAATATATATAATACACTAATACTCTTTTTTTATTTTTAAAAGAAAATCAGAGACAGCAGATACACAATAGACGAAGGAATAAAACGACCTTCTAAAGGACAAATTCGAAAAACAGTAAATGAGCTTTATGTATGAGTAAAACAAGGTTACTATTTTGTAGCAGAGCCGTAAATATAACAGGTGAGCTAACCATTATTTTGGGGGCAGAACAACGAAAATAAAAATCTAATAAATGTGAAGTCAAGTTTGTTCTGTCTTATGATATTCTATTCAACTGCCAACCCTTGAATGCAGGTACTAGGGGAGGGGGTATTTTGCATTGACCTTTATGAAAGCTTTAGGGAAAATGGTCCAGACGGTGATACTGCAAATGTCAAATTGGATTATACGCAAAATTTCTGACAAATCGGTCATGTCATTGCTGGGATATATACGTTCAAACTCTCGGTTCAATGTTGTTTCAAGGAGCTTAATTACAACTACAAAATTTATTTCCGCAACCAGATCTATTGTGATATTTATTTTCAGTTCAGTTGATATTTGTTTTTATTTAAATGTACTTATATATTTAAATGTATTTCATTCATGCTTTCGTTTACATTTATTGGTAAAGAGCGTCGTTTATAACAGTACTGATTATTGCACTGAATACAATCATTATCGTTCCAAATAAAATAAAACCAAGTACGAACAATCCAAACCATTAGTCAAAATTCGAAGCCATTCTGATAATATCATTACTGTTCTTTTATCAGAATTGAAGATGTCCGAGGCTCCCCGTCGTCCACATAGGATGAGATATCTCCGAAATATAGTAGCTGCACAAAGACGCTCACCGTCACCAAGTCAAAATTTGCCTAAGGGACCTACTAGTAAGTTTCATTTCTTAATAACACAAATTATCTGAAATAACATTTCAGGTTTTAAGAGGGATATTTCTCTGAAGTGAAAACTATAAAGTTTCTGATATCCATGTGTGAGATTCTTTAAGTAAAGTACAATTTTGTGCAAGCTCAATCTCTGAAGGGAATGTCAGTCTTAAAGTGGTTCTATTCTGTTTCGACGAATTAAAGTTCTATCAACATCCCGAATCCACTACATACGATACACAATATAGGGTCAAAACCGGCCAGCGCTATGTATAATTTAAGGCGAAACCTTTAGACGGACCTCGTTTATGATTTGTTTGTTTTGTTTAAAACAGCATGCACAAGGTTTACCTTGAAAATTTTAAGCCCCCTCCCCCAACGAACTAGAAAACGTGAGTCTATCCAAACGACATTTCAAAAACCTTCCTCTTAACTCTGTTATCATTCCGCCCACAAATCATGAATATTCATAAAAAATTGGGCATAAAATGTACATTTGAACTCTTTTCGGCAATTTTTCGCCCTAAATTCTACAGAAAATAGCAACGGACATAAGATTCTCCAGCATAAAAGAGAATGACTAATGAATTGTAATTTTGAAACGACATTGGTGAATTTGGTAAATAGATGATTACAATTGATTTAATACCCAACAGTACAATAAAAAAAACTATTAATAAATTAGTACAAAGTACATTGCAATGTAGACTACTACTACCTGGTGTTTTAACGTCCGCTTCCACCGAAGTGATATCGCAGTCAAGACATAGGAGGGCCGAGGCTTCTTCCTGTTTTTAGAATATGATTTTGCAATCTTTCCATTTGCGGCTTTGAGCCATGGAGTAGGTTTAGTGGGAAGTTCTTCCCTTTATTTAATAAAAGACATATTGTTTGGTAGTTGATCTGTAGAGACAGCATTTATGCAGACATATATGCGTCTCGTCTCTGGATTGGTAGAAGTCATCTTTTGGGGGTTAGTGTTTAGGTGCCAGGCCCGTCTTATCGTGGCCTCCCCTTACTCCACTTATCCCACTTTGCAGGTTTGGTGTCTTTGTAGTGGATTACTGTTTAGATGCCGAGCCCGTCTTACCGTGACCCTCCCTTACTCCACTATCCTGCTACTTTGGTGTATATCCCCTATGTAGTTTAGTGTTTAGATGCCGAGCTCGTCTTATCGTAGCCCCCTCTTAGTTCACTATTCTACTTAATCCAACGGTGTTCATTAAATCATGAATTAGTTCGAAGATTTGCAGCTTCAGATCGGGTGTTGGAAAGAGTAGGTTCTTAGTGTTGAGCGGTATGTTGTTGGTCTCCATCATCTCCACTAGTTCCGTTCTCTCTTCCTTGTATACCTCGCAGTCTACCAGACATGGTTGGTGGTACATTCTTCTCCGCACTCACAGACGATGACTTGGTGTTTTGTAGTCTCGCAGCCGCTCTTTCACCCTTAGTTTCGATATAAGTTTGCATATATCTCTTCTTGGGTGATTGATAGCTGTCTTCGTGTAGATCTTGTCATCCAGCCGGAATCTGTATGTGTCAAGTTCAACGAGCTTCAATTCCCAGAGTGAATTGACCTGTCTTTTTACCATACTGTAGATTTTCGTGGTGCTGTATTCTATGGTGCGGAGTGGTGCTGTGTCCCGGAGACCTTCATTTGCGAGGCGATCTGCTTCCTCGTTTCCTCTAATGTTCACATGATGGAATCCACACGAGCTCTAATTTGCTTCCCTTCTCTAGGACCCTCTGGTACAGCTGCCTGATTTCCAAAATGACTTCTGGTCTTGAGTCCGAGTTGTCATTTTGGATTGAAATCAGACTGCTAAGAGAGTCGCTTGGGATGACGAACTTACTAGTCACTGCAATGTAGAAAGACAAATGTTTTTTTTATAATGTCTCTGCGTTACTTTCTAATAGTTTCCTTATTGCAGCCTTTTGTTGTGAACATACTACATGTCACAACTTTTGCCCGATGACTAAACTTACAATTTATATTTATCACCCAATAACACATTTGACAGAAGATATCACTTGTGTGATAAATTACATAATCTACTGTGATATCTCCTACATGGGTTTGATTGGTCAATCAAAAAGGAATTACTATCTTTTATTTTATAGAAACCACTTATTTTAAATACAAAGTGACTTTTTAAAAAGAAAATAAGAAACTGTTTTTATTTAATTGACCTGAACGGAAATACTGGGTCTATATATAGGACTTTGTAATAGCTAAACTGCTGTCAAAAAATGATGTATCACTGCGCTGTAATGTAATTAGATTCCATAAAAGTGAAATCTATACCAAAGAATTATATTTATTTATTTATTATTTATTATATTATTTATTTATCCAACTCGTGTATTTTGATATCAAAAAGCACTCGTAGGAGATTCTCTATTTATATCCCAACGATCTCGATATTGGCGGGTATCGGACACTAACTTCATGGGTTTTTTTAACTATTATAGAAGAGCGACCAGTTCCTTACCAAAACCTTTCACAATGTATCTTTAAGGCTCAGTTAATACATTATATATTAATTTTTATTAATTTTGTTTATATAAATTTTGGCCTTTTAATATGATTAATTAATGATAATTTAAAAGCTATCCTACAACAACTGTTCGGGCGTTACGGTGGCTACTTTCTTTCTAAGTAAGGATTGGTCATTAGCTTGGCATTTAACTATGATTAATTAATGATTATTTAAAAGCTAGCCTGGGGCTGGCCTCTGCATCCATTCATGTGATTTGTTGTTTATTTATTGCAATGTCTATATAGTTTGTTTTGTTCCCAGGTTTATCAGGTCGGTTTTGTTTTGTATGTACTGCGGTCCCCCTGCACTTACTATTAGACTAACTGTTGAAGCGTTACCGTTACTTGATATGTCCAATTTATAATTATGGCAGTCTGATATAGCCGGTTTAATGTAACATAATAATTGTTATTGAACATCAGGATCTTACCTATTCCAATTTATCTAACGCCGGCGTTTAGACGGGCTGTTGATAGGGTCATATGTTTAGCCTGTGAGCCTGTCGGTTTATTTACACAACGTGAAGTCCGTATTGGAACAAAAAGGAGAGAGAGAAATGGGGTTTGACGTCCACTCTACAAAAGCTAGGTAACTTCCTGACTAAGATGTGGCTCCTACTCCTTATCGCGTTCAAGCGGGGAATCGAAACCACGTTACTCAATGACACAGCTTACGATGCAACGTGTACACATTACCCATCGGACACTCCCTCCCCCATCCGCGGAGGGTCTGGAAGTTAAATAGAAGAGAAAATCTTCGGTAATCAATAAATGAATTATTCCTTCACGGTATGGGTATTGTTTTTCAACCACATATTAGATTTTTGGATAGGTATTGAAGCTGTTCATGTTTTATAATGTAAATTGTACATGCAAGTACAACATGTTTCACGTTGGTAAATTATCTTAAGTTTTTATGTTTAAGCAGTATACATACATTGATTCGTTTTTTTCTTTGATATTAATATAACCGAGGAAACACAAAGGTGTTTGCACTATATCTACTTTAACCTACATTTAATGATAACATGAATTGTGTCCCGTGTGTGCGAATGAATTGTTAAGAAACTTTCCATTAAATATTTTATGCAACAGAAACACTAACTTATATATGTATCGATCGAAGAGGAAAATAAATAAAACCAACACAATGAACCTTTGGTAAGATTTCGAACTTTTTTCTTATCAATAACCAAATTTCAAGAAGAGGTCGGATTTATTGATTTCTTGCACGTTTTAATCCGAGTTCCAATTCAATAGGGGGGGGGGGGCTGAGTGGTAAGCACGTGTGCGCTGTATCATAAAGCCTCTCATCGAGTCAATTGGCGCGGTTTCGAATCCCCAGTTGTACGTGAAAAGGAGTAGGATCGCCTCTCCAACCTCGTGGGTTTTCTCTAGTTCCTCCCACTACTAAAGACCCCTACGTGCATACGGTTTATTGAAATAAAATTAAACCATATGTTAATCCCGAAACGGCCTAGTTTGTATCGAGTGGACGTTAAACCTAATTTCTCTTATCTCTCCAATTCAATATTGTAAAGGTCAACACTTAAAGATACATTATGTAATATTTAGATAAAGAACTAACCACTCTTGTTATAATAGTTCGAAAATAGATAATGTAAAATGAATAATTTGAAAACTTCAACCAAATTACTCTATTGCAAGCGAAGATATAAGCCTTTGAAGGTTTGACAGACGTGTGCAATTATTTCAAACACCGTACTGGTTGATCGAAGCTAAGTCTGGATCCTCCGTATTTGATTAAATCAAAGTGTCGTTGAACCGTTCCAATCTATTTAATATCGGAGAAATCTGATGCCATCGAAAGTTGATTAAGGCCTGGATCAGTTAATTAATGTCTAATTAATACTTTAGAAAACATTTCATGCCTAAAGAAAGACCTGCAATAGGCAGATTTAGCTCTTGCATAATGCATATTAAAATAAACACAATTGTTATGTGGACAGAAATTTCTGTTTATGGGAGGTACTTTTCTACAGTGATTCTTTTGTTGTTTCCAAGCTCATTAAAATTGCTTTCCATGAAACGGTTTTGTTGATTTAGTGTGTTACTGCTACTCAAAGATGATTAAACGAGACTTTTCTAGGCGTTTAATAATTGAAATATGGACATCATATATTTGATGAATTCTGCACAGAGATAACTAACTATTGTGCTGTTTGTATGACTTTGATGTCGATAAAAAAACAACTGGTATTCGATAAGTTATCTGCAAAATGTGTCACATAAAATATAAACCTTTGGAACCTTTGTATATTAACTGTGACATCTTCCCGGTCTTATTTGTTTGTGAAAACAACTCAACGCAAATGATGAATCATTAATGAACGCATATTATACCAATGTTCTGAAGTCGTAAACACCCTCATAATACCGAAGCTATCCGTTTAGGCTTCTACATATTTTTTAATGGGTTGGTTTGTCAGCTTCGTTGAATTCGTTGTATTAATATTTCATAGCAAATGAAGACAAGTATACAATAGAGGTTTTTTGTGTGATGCATAATACAATCTGTGTTTCTATGGTTTCAAATACAAACAATGGTTTTGCCAAGTAATCTGTTGGCATCATGCGTTTAAGAAACGTCAGAACCAAATTCCTGTTTTTGAGATCCATAGTTTCTGTGTCTCTGTAGAAATTAATCGTGTTCCGTATGTCTTAACATCTTTACATGTACATCGTCATTACTCTAATAGTTTGTTATAATAGTGTTTGTTGTATTCTGTGGTTTACGCATGTACATTTTCTATTGCGGCGAGTTATTCTGGTGGTGATATAATCTGTGTTATTCTCAAATAAATCGCTTTAGTCGGATTTGCGAAACAACATATTGCGATAGGTTTGGAAGACACCATTATCATCTACAGACCCTGTGTGCTTCTGTGGTCGTTCCTGTTACCTATGGTATTTGGCAGAGCAGTCGTGAATGAATTAAAAGACTGAAATCAGTTGATCTTAACTGATTAACATAGTTAAATCTAGGCATTCTGTATAGCATATGAATAGGAGATTTTGAAAAATCAAACATGTCGTCAAGATCCAAAAGTAAACGTGATAGGAAATTAAAGAGGTTTAGAAATGCTGCCATGCGTTCTATTGGTGGGTATTTTGTAACTTCTTATATTTTATTTTCCCTTACATGTGTCTGTATATTGTCGTCCGTCGATCCATATAACTTTTCTTATGGACATTATAGGACTAAAGTTTTGGTTGGAATGGTTGTATTAGCAGTGATTGCTTAACTTTGTCGAAATTCAAAGTTTTGAGTCTTGGGGAATCCGACAGAATGTAAAACGCACGGAAATTCTTCCACTAAAATGGTTAACCTGCTTCCATTTATAGTATTCGATATTAGCCACAAACTGTTTAGTTTTGTTACCTGACACGTTCTCACTAAAAAAGAACATCCTCCATTATTACAATCGCGTATATTGCACCACCCCTGTCCGCCCAAACAATCGGACATTGGATATCTTAACAAAATGTGATAATACTGATAAATTGTCGAAGGCGTATTGCTCCAGAAGATCAATGGATATTTTCTTTTTACAAAATTGCTATTACTGTCACTATTTCATACAAAGTCAGAGGGGTCAAAACCAAAAGTACGACACATATTTCAGTAGCGCGTGTGTCCTCCACTGGCTCTTACGCACGCTGTGCAGAGAGGTAGCATGGAATTAACCATCTGTGTCGTACTTTTGGTACCGTTGATTACAGATTAAACATCCATAAGTGTACAAATGTGTTGTTATTGAACTGTTCCCATTTGAATATTGTTCACAATAAGAAGCAAAATAAATAAGATATGTTTACAGGATCATTTTGTTATATGAAAAACTAAGTGATGCGTTTTCTATGGCGCTCAGTATATTATTACGATCGGTCAGAAATTTGAGAAGACGTAAATTTAAAGAAAACTAGAAAATTGGCAGTGATTGGATAAAATTTGACAAGTAAACACTGATAACATAGTTTTGGAGCCGTTTCAATCCTGAATTCACGTCGTTTTTATGAAATTATTTTGTATATATAATTATAATCAAAAAAGCACTATTTCCGGGGTCAGACTCCGGAGCCTCCGGTCACCAGTCCGTGACTTTCACGCAATGACGTCATACTGTACTGAATATGTAACAGCGAATCTTTCAGGGAGACAAAGTAATATTGGGCTCATCGTGACCGGCACTCGTTTTGTTTTCCAGGAGAATATAGGCTAGAACAACGTCTAAACCTTATAGATGCATTTATTAAGAGGAATTTTCGAACTGAACTGTATCTGTCTAAAGCAGTATCCAGCCAGTCTGGTAAACCTATATGGAAGGCTATTGAAGCGGATATGACGTTTCAAGAACACTTGGTTAATTTGGAGGAGAAAAGATTGCTTTGGAAACAATGGGTAATACACCTCTTTTATTTCCAATCATGGCCCTGGCCCAATTCACAAATTTCGTATGTTGGCAAACGGAATGAAGTGGACCAAATTGGATGAATTGTGCCCTTTTTTTAATATTTCAGAATTCCAATAAACATTTAGGGTATTATCGCTCTTGTTCCATAAAGTATGTCCATTTTGTGTTGTGTACAATAACACAGTAAGTGGTATTGTGTCAGTTTCAATATCTAAGAATTTTTATGAATATTTATGAGTTATCGTAAATAATTTACCCTATTTAATATTTAAGCAGACAAATAATTTTAGTTAAACAGTTTTTTTTCTAACATTTGCCACCACCCCCCCCCCCATTTGTGCAGGGCAACTACTTTTAATGATATGTGACTATCCATGTCTACCTCTAGATTAATTTGACTCTTACTTGTCGTAACTTATTTCAGCTCTAAACACCAATTAGTGAAATTACACCTGCGAAATATATTTGACCATTACGTAGTTAGACGTTATCTACTATAGTTCAAAACTCAGTTAACATTATGTAAAAGCCGGGTTGTACAAGAATAATTAACGTTTCTTATATGTACGGTTACTTGTATGAGCATGCCCCTTTCAATCAAAATTATATTAATTTATATCATGTTTTTCTTTCTGTGTTAACAACCCATTCCGATTTGCTATCATCCTTTATTGATATTTGTTTGCCTTGTTCCAGAATCGAGGGAACCAAACAGAAGGGAAACCTTGTTCAGATATACCAATACCGCATGTCTGTATCTGCGACCAAACTATTGTGTAAGTATCAATAGTCATATACTTTTGATTGAGGAAATCTTTCATTGTCACTTCCTTATAATGATATACAATAATTTATGAACTATCTTATAAAGATTTTGAGTAAGCCATAGAAGTTTAATCATGCAGAAAATACTGAGATGTTTGATATAAATAATAATACATGATCATCATGGAATGCAATAATGATTTCTGGAGATACATAACATACTTTGGATTTTTCAGTTATTACATTCACTCCGTCAAATTTCACATCAATACGCCTTGTCGACTATGGAACAAGAAATCGGCTATGTTCAAACCTGGCTTTATGTATGGGCGTTTAAACTTTACATCCCACAAAAGAAATCAATACATAAAATCCAGTCAAATCGACCATTTTATTTTGCCCCGCATCAAAGAGGTCTGTCCTTGTCAAGTTGCTAACACCCAAATTGCGATAAATTATTTTCCAGCCATAAAATAAAGATGCACTGCCTCTGCAATCACTAAATTTTGATTGAACCCTCAGAATAAATATATCGGAATAATAGTTGGAGAAAAGGTAATTCCGGCCATCTACGTTAAAATGGAGTTATAACTTATATGCAACGGTGTTACTGTTTAATACGGTGGTCACGGTGGGTAAGACACTGGCTCGCTAGCCTGGAGGTCGAGATTTTTCCTTATAAAACACTGTATGGCGTATGCCCGTCTTCATTAGCCCTGTACGGAGAACGGTAGGACGGTAAACCCCATTTGATTTTATTTATTGTTTTGTACGTGCTTTGATCACATTGGCCAATATACCTCTTACATACAATGCATTGAGCCTAATGCATTAGATGTATAAATGAAATGAAATTGTGCATTCGATTGGAATCCGCAAAATTTGAACCTCTGGGCGTATCAAATCACAGTCTGATTAAAACACGGATCTTATTTCGTTTCGTTTTGATACTACTACACTAGGATCTGGAAGAGTTGTTTTATAACCCGCGTTCTGGATAGCGTGGGCGTGAGACATAAGTCAACGAAACGGTATGTTACGGCGAGCTTTTGGTGCACGGAACAGTGGGCAAACCACTAGAAACGTCGCCGTCATAGGGTCAAAAAACGATCGTTTGACCCCTGATGTGAACTCACACTATAACCTATAAGATCTTTATGTAGTGTAGGCCATCGAAAGTATAAAAAAACGAAACGAAATATAGATCTGTATTTTAATCAGACTGGTCAAATCACAGCTTCATGATATTAATAAATAAGGAGCATTGCCGGGTTTGGTGACCTGGTAATATTTACTATCTATTTGTAACGATGTGTTACGTATGCATCGATAGCGTAATAGGTTTTTCTTACCTAAACATAATTCTCATCAATTACTTCCAATTATTTTTAGGCCGAGAAAAAAGCCGAAACCAAAACCCAAAAAGGTTTTTGGACGACATGCAAAACCAATTCCTCCACCAGAAGTGCCACGAGAACCAGAGATATGCTGTCAAAGATGTTGTAAGAATACTCCAACGCCCGAACCTACACCAACAGGTACGCCGGAACCATTTACAGTCAACTCGGGTCAAGTTAATAGGCCAAATCGGTCAGCTTCGAGTTCCAAACATGATTCTGTGACTCATCTTGGAAAGGGTGGGTCTTCGTCGTTAACAAGCGTCGAAAAATACGAAGACGGGAGCACAACTGGGCAAATTACAAATGTTGTCATCGAATCACGTCCAACTTCAAAGCATACAAATGTAAATACAGTTACCAGTAAAAATGATGCTAAAGCTAGTGAAAACACTAAATCGACTAGTTCCCTAAATAGTTCAAAGACGATAGGTAATAAAAGTCAAGTCACTTCAACTGTTTTTAGTGAAGGACCAAGAGAGGAAGCGTCTGCAATTGAGAGCACTTCTGCTGCTAAAATTTTAAGCGATGGCATCAAGGAAGGTGGGGTATCCAGGATGTCAAAGAACGTCCCACCGGGATATAATACTGGATCATTTATGGGCCTGTTTTCTATGGATGCATCCGTAAACACGGATATATCATATGTTCGAAAGCCAGAACAATTGGAAAACTCTAAACTGAAACCGTCTACTCCGGCATTTAACCTAAAAACGGATCCTAAAATACGGGAAATGATGCACTCATATAAGAAGGCTAATAAATCGACGAAACTCCAATTGGTTAAAAAGAAAAGTGTAGTGGAGAAAGAAACCAGCGAGGCGTTAGACAAGCCTGACGATCAGGCGTTAGACAAGCCTGACGATCAGACGTTAGACAAGCCTGAAGATCAGACGTTAGAAAGTTTAGAAGAGCAAGAAGGTCAAGAAACAGCGAGCAACGAAGAGTCAGCAGAGCCAAGTAAAAATTCTACTGCATACATCGATACTATTGATGAAGAAAAGCCGAGTGTCGAACAACTAACGACAGACACTGAGAGTTCGGAAGAAAAGGAACTGAACACCGAAAACAGCCCAGAACACACGCCTGATGAAACAGCAGAAAATGAAGATGAGGGAAACAAACCCGAAGAATCATCAATAGAGAAAGCGGTAACCCCGGTAAAAAATAACAGTAAACCAGCAAAAACGTGCAAAATATCCTAAGAAATGCGCAACAGATTAATTAGAATGATGATACATATACGTTGTAGGGAAAATATTGGATGTGGACCTCCGAGAATTCTATGCCATAATTCCTATTTAAGCAGATTCCATTGTTACCATCTGAATCCCAGACTTCACGCATTTCTTATATACCGTCATTAGGAATTGAACATTTATTAGGTAATAGTTTGTTAAATCTACTATATAACAGGCAATGAACAAAAACGGAATCATTGACGGAAGCAGCTATCAAAATATAGCTTTATTGCCTTATTAAATTGTCTTAAGGATGCCATTGCAAAGAATATAAAAAACAAAACAAAATGATAATACTAAATTAATGGTTGTTTATTTTATGATTTTTTAATGGCTTCATACTCATAAATCTGTGTATTTTCTAAGCGCCCCCCCCCCCCCGCAAAAAACAACCACTTTCGTTTCCTTGGTATTTAAAACAAACGGTAAGCACCACGTGAGTTTATATCCTCCGTCTGTAAACACTTAACAAAACATTTTTGCACACGCCAGATTAGGCTTCTTCCAGCAGGTTTCTTCATGGAAATCCACAGTGTTTCATTCAGTCAGGGTCTTGAAGCAAATAAATTGAAGCACAGAAATTTGTGTCGGTCATGGCAATCTTCTTACTGAACAGTATATTAATACCCAAAACGAGATGCCTCGTCTCAATTTACAGTGATGGGATTAATGTTTTCTTTCATTTATCTATACTGAGCGCCATAGAAAACGCATCACTTAGTTTTTCGTATAACAAAATGATCCTGTAAACATATCTTATTTATTTTGCTTCTTATTGTGAACAATATTCAAATTGGAACACAACACATTTGTACACGGATGTTTAATCTGTAATCAACGGTGCAAAGTCAGGGGTCAAAACCAAAAGAACGACACAGATGTCAGTAGCGCGTGTATGCTCCACTGGCTCTTACGCACGCTGCGCAGCGACGAAGCATGGAATTAACCATCTGTGTCGTACTTTTGGTTTTGACACCTCTGACTTTGTACCGTTGATTACAGATTAAACATCCATAAGTGTACAAATGTGTTGTTATTGATGTGTTCCCATTTGAATATTGTTCACGATAAGAAGCAAAATAAATAAGGTATATTTACAGGATCATTTTGTTATACGAAAAACTAAGTGATGCGTTATCTATGGCGCTCAGTATATAATCCATTTAAGGCATTCAAATTATATTTAAAGCACCATTATGTGAATGTAAAAGCTATCTCTTTTCGGCTTTTACGTTTTCATTTGATTATGCAGTGGAATGATCTGCTTAAGATATATATTTCTAACTTTACCTTTTTTCTTTTGTTCTTATTATTGTAAATATGTAAACTGAATAACTACTGCAGGTACAGATATTAGCCCGGACACCATGACCATAAGCACAGATATTAAGATGTCTTCATTGGCATATGTTGTAATCTTTCTGATTATATTTGCCGTACCAAAATATTAATTTTAAAATGGCATTCGTTATTTTATTTTTTGTGGGTGTAAAATACGATTGATAAAGTGGAAAACCCGACAAAATGATTATAAAAAAGAGCAGAGAACATCTCGAAATGGTTACATTGGGTAATGTCTAGAAGTAGCTGGAAACTGACTATATCGGGTTGTTCAGAGAAAGGAGGACACTATTTTATGTGGAATAATTCTACAATATAGTCTGCATTCAAGACGAGGGACACAATGATAATTTCTTTTTGGAAACTTAGTATAGCTATTCTGCAAAACTTAATATGGCATGCCGTGTTTACACTATTTGAGTTGTGGACCTGCAATTTTAGAGCGTAGATGTCAAAGATCCACACTGTACGTGACTTTGGTAAAATACTTTTCGAATTAATCCACTTTAAATGATGTACTCGATTATTTCCTGGGCAACCAGATACGTTTAATTCTTATTGATGTAGGGAATATAACGGTTTACGGTTTTGTACCCCATAACAACACGTCATCCCGTGGGTAATATTGATAATTGTATTATCTTTCACTATTTAACTGAAGTGTGTACGCTAGCGCCTTGCAAAGGGGTCCTAGGCATATTGCATACTTTCCCAAGGGTCTGTGGAATGTTTTATATATTGAACTAAGACAATTCACTCATGTATTAATGATTACTTGCAGAGTATTGTTTGTATATATTGTTTTAAAATGATTAAACTGAGACAGTTTTTTGGCTACACAATAGTTTATCGGTATGTTGTTTATAAGGCGTTTAGTGATAGGACTAACATTGAGAAAACACAAACACAACTTTATGGATAACAATCACTAGCAACTTTAATAGTGCAACGTTTCAACAAGTGTCCTCTTGTCATTATCAAGCACGGGGTAAACGTTAATATGATACAAAAACCAGGGAGTAAGCATTCAACTATAAAAATGATAAAGAAGCCACAAAGACAAGAAATAATATTTTGTTTACATATATAAAAAGATCAAGGACTAATTGGAGTTATCGGTATTTTATTTTAATAATGTATTTGCTGCGAGTGGAAACTATATAATACAGATTTAAAAAAAAAACATTTGTTTTTTTATGTATGAAGCCTATACACCCACACAACCATTAGACAAATTAAGGAGCGTCGAGGCCACATGAAACGAAACGTAATAAATTGCCAATCTTCTACCCTGTTGGTTGCTGCCGAATTGCGCAGAGCGTCTCTAACCTTTAATATTTATAATAGGTGTATTATTACTATCGCAAAACTTATGTTTTCTTCTGCCCCACCCCACACTTCTACTACGCCTATTAGATTGTATGACAGTTGTAGAAGTTATATTTATATGCTACGGGAGGAGGAGGGGGGGGCTTAATTTTTTCAAATTGAAATTGTAAGGGAGGTATCGCCCACTTTACCTTTAAAAGATGGTTCTATTGATAGCTAGAGATATAATCTATTAACAATGGTAACAGCAAACCGGGTTCCAAATTGCAATATCGCAAGATCTGTCTGGGAAGGTTGCCCCTGGAACTGCCAAGAGGCTTTAAACGCCCTTCCTACTCTCTCTGCGCATGATTTGACGCTATCTGCGGCAGCTATAAGGTGCCATTAACGACCTTCTCATCATGTTACTGGGGATAATCTTAATTAGTGTTATTTCCACTGGTATAACATAATCGTGATGGTAAGCGACAATCTATTCAAATTTTATCTCACCCTTTGGAAACCTACCTAAAGCACGAACTATTGAAATACGTATGTTTTATTTTATCTAATAGATTATTGCAAGTTGGGATTACCATCTGATTAAAATACATATCTATATTTCTTTGGTTTTTATACTTTATACTATAAAATATGACGAATTGGGATCATCCGTGTCTGTGTTTTGGTTACAATCAGTACAAGATACCGATATTTTATGTTTGGTACGGTTACGCTTGATAAATTAAAAACAGATCATAGAGTGTAGGTAAATTAAATATACATCAGGAATCTTTTTAATGGCATCTCCGCCTTTCATATAGTGAATGAATCAACCATGCAAATCGGTTGTTATAAGGCGATATAAAGTATACATTTGAAGATGGCGCGGCAACACTATACAGATACATAAGACATAATTGATTGTGCGATACGACCGGCCATTGTTTCCTGGTGGGTCAGTCATGGTTGAGAGGCTAGTCCGATGGAAACAGGCATAAAGAAAGTCGTCTCCATTCCCTTGATTAAAGGTGTCGTCGTCCCCTTTGAGATACATTGTATAGTGGACGATTCTGATTAATTTGTTCCAACAACGAGGCGCGTCTGTTGGGGACAAATGTCAAAATGTAACCTAAGGCATGACTGCTGGGATGATGGCGTGTTGCAACCTAGCTGGACTGCAATGTCCCGTGTTACACCCTAGCTCCGATCGAGAAAAGGTAAATGAATGGCGAGGCTGTGCGTTGGTTGACCCAAGGACCCGGTCGCAATCTTTGTTTATAACCTATCGCGTGAATACCAGTATATAATCACATGCAAAGACACTCCGGAAACGCCACCACCCCAAAACACCCTTACCAGGCCACCCGCCTTGCACAACTGACAAGGAGAAAGTAGACTGGAACATTCAAACCTTATCGAACCTGCCACCCGATTATCTTGCTAGCAATACTATAATATGTACTGAATGCGTGTGGTAATGTAGGTATTAGACCTCTGAAGTTTTTGATAAGCGAACCAGTGTTTACTCATCGTGTCACCGAGGCACTCCTGAACCGACAGAACGATTTACCCAATACTACCCAGTAGTATATACCTATATGCTGATACTACTAAATACCACTACATAATACCTAATTATTGTGGGGAAACTAACACGGTGGTTGAAATATACTTCCGGGAATTATCAAAATGTTTACGATAAACTGGAAAGGCTTGGTTATAGGATCAGTACCCGATAGCTCATGCGTCTGAAATATCTGTCAATTTTAACCCAATACTACAAAATACTACCACATATTTTTTTTTATCCAAAACTGACAGACTTCTTCGATTACTTCATCGTCCTTGAGTTAACGTAGGAAACGCCCCGTAAAATTTAATTAATTGATAAACGGGTGAACTGATCAAGATGGGTTGGTTATTCATTAAATAAACAGGGCAGTATTACAGATGAAACATAGAATCGATTTATTGATTAGAATATTGATGTAATGATAATGAATACAGTTTACATTGATAAGGTTCTATCCATCATTTAAAGGACAATATTGGTGCCAGTCATTATCACATATGTGATAGAACTGATTAAACACTTTCCAAATATAATATTAACCAGAGATCATCGCTACCATAGAGGAGTAATAAAAGATTCATGAATCGGAAGTGACGAAGGCCAAAGGAAAACACGAGTTATTCCTCTATATAACTAAATGAAGTGACTAGTGATAACAGATACATGGGCGAATATCTGCTCGCTAATAATTCCCTCGAAGACCTAAAGTTGCTGTGTGACACTGTGAGAGAATATCTTACAATTGACTGCCACTAGATAAGAGAAAACGTAAGAAAAACAGAAAAAAGTCCGTGCATTACCATGTTTTTATAAGGTAGGGGAGACCGGGGCACATTGAACCAACATGGATATATCCTTTATAAATAATACTATACAACCCAACACTATACAGAAGTGAGATAACTTCTTAGACCCATTTCTCCATCAATAAGCCACATGCTGTCAATTATTTTCCTAGGCAGTGAATTTTTCAAAAAAGCGCTTAAAAGACAAAAATTTTCCATACATGTTAACTTCTTAGCCTAGGAAATTCTTGTATTTAAAATAAGTTCATATATGTCTAATCTATACAATCCAGATAAACCGGGGTTTGATCCATATAAGAGGGCATACTGATTTTTTTTTTAATTTTGATCATGAAACTGTGATGGGGCAGATTGCCTAAAAAATTCTTGTATGTGTAATCTACAATCCATATAAACAAGGGCTTGATCCATTTTGAATTTTTTAAAAATATTTAGAATATCAGTTTATCCAACTCTGTAGGCCTATCGTATAAAAGGAATTAAACTTGTTCGAAACTTGGCTGTGCCATGCATGGGCGCAATGGGTCTCCCGGGCTAGAGTCGCTCGTCAGCAAATCAGGCTGTCTGAATATTGGACCAACTTTTGTTTGAATCACTACAAAAGTTGAATTGATCCCACCAAACTATGAACAAAACGATCGGATAAAACTCACCAGAAGTAAACTAATAACTTCCAGAATTATTATCACACTACTTACACTTTTAATACCAAAGAATTGACTGACAGATTTATGTATATCCGACCGCTTGTCAGGGCATCGGATGTTCAAAGAAAAGTCCAAAGTCGATTCAAAGTATAAGCCTTGGGCCCGTATTTTCGATGTGATTTTCGAGAAATGAATGGTCTGTAACTTCTCTTCTGATAGGGATAAAAACACACCGTTATATCGCATAATGGAAATGGGCGGATTGTAACCTAGCTTGCGTCCTTGAAATAACCAGTGAACCATGCTTGGCTAGTAGCTTTACCTGTGGGTCTTTCGCGGCGGTCCTTCGCATTCATCAACGCACGCACAGCCGGTCGAACATCAAAATTTGCAAGAACTGGCAATCAAGTACACACCCAGATTCATAAAGATATACACACCTTTTTTCAGAGCACGGATTTTAGATTTTCAAAGCACGGATTTTTCATCCCGAGGCACGTCGGTGCCTGCAGGCACGTTAGAATAGGCCCTGGCATCTACAATGAAATTATAAATATAATGAGGTTTAGCATCAAACTAATTAAGACCATACTAATTAAGACGAACCTAGGTTATACAGTGTCCTATGGGGAAAATTTTGCCCGGAGATCAATTGGATTCCAACTGTGAACGGTTCCTGTACGTGCACAACAACCTATATACCGAACCTTGGGTTTTCGTCTCATTCGAGCGACTAGATACTGTTTTTTGCCACGCCCTTTCCAACCCCTATCGGACACGACCAATAAGGGGAGGTCACACTTAAAAAATCCGGATAATCTCTCGGCACACATTTAAACCGAAGCCCTCAAACTCATGGTTAGTGATCTGCAATTACTTATGGCGTACAGATGGGTGTATTTCTTCGCAGTTCTAAATATAGTACACACTACATGCTTACTTTGACAGCAAACTCTCGTTGTAGGTGTAACCCTCTTTTGAGATGGTGCAGCTCAACAAAACCCTTTATGTTATTATGAAATAAACAAACATGGTGGTAGATGGATGAAATGAACATCAACACCATAATTGCATTGTGAAGAACTTCGGCAATTGACTTATGTATGGTTGTATTGAACACGGCCTGGCTCCAATTGGCTACTTACACGTCATTAAAATTTAGTAATTAGGTTGTTTGATTACATAACGAGTGTTTATTTGATTAAATATTATCTTTCTTTGTTATATCAATACCTCAGTTAACAATATGACGACTTATCGAAATTGATCCGTGTTTTCCCGTGTAAGATGGTCACGCACTGTGTGAACAGTGTCATAAATTTAATACTGACCACTGAAATGAAATCGGGCGCACAGACTGGTTACTGAAGACGGACAACTGTGCTATTACCTACTATTATTTCGATTTACGGAGTTCTTTGTCGTGAATACGGGACCTCGGTTTTTTGTTCCATACGAACGACTAGACAGCATTCCTTGCCAGGATCTCGCGAGCAATGCCTCCCCAATCCCATCAGCAATGTATGTTTAATGTTTCTGGGCTGTATCTAATGTGACATTTGCAATTCTAACGTCGTATGTTAGACATTATATAGGCAAAATTGTGTGTAACTGTTTTCGTATACATGAGGACGTCTTGATATTTCTGTGATGGCCCGGGTTGAATTGTTTTATCTTCATGGCTGGAACGTGCGAAATCCGTTTGACCTATTCGGTCACTCATTGAGGGAGCAAGTATGATTGACGACTGAAGTGCCCTGTCGCACTAGAAATTTGTCATGTGATTAACATGATTTTCAGGAAAATACAATTCTTGATATTTACAAGGGCAATAACTAATGTCTTTTATTCCTATATAATGGGTATGGTGCACGAACGAGGGAATTTAAATATAACGTCTTAACGGATTTTAATCAAGACAATATAGATCTACATTTGGTTTATACGTAATAAAGAAACAGACTATAATGTGATAACATCATTAAAACTTTATTTTTATATATAACTTTATATATAGTTTTAACAAAACAATCCAACCTTGTATTATGTACATTTCGTCTCTCATAATTCTTAGTATATTATAATTTATGAATGTGATATATTTAAAACTGGTGACACGTTAATAAACAACTACTACTACTATGAAAGTTATGCACGATGGTTTCAAGACTACATGTAGTTTAATAACATTTTAAAGTACATTTTTGCTCATATCGGAGCTAGTCACAAGTAGTATTATTGTTTGGATGGACAACAGTTTATACATACCTACATAGTAATACGCTGTGATTTAAATTGTTGAGATCTTATTGCATGTTCTTGTTGAAGGGAGATTACTCACTTCTATCATCAAAACTTTTAAACTACTTTTCGGACTTCTCTATAACGTTATCAAACAAGATACATGTACATTGTTACTGTCCATTGTTTTCATAGTATGGGCGGGCCGAGGTCAAGGGTTCAAATATATATTCTTTTAAAATTATGAGATCGTCTCTTTTTTCAGAAATAAAACAAATGGAGCAATTACTAATTTTGTTGGGTCCTCATTAAAAAGGGAGATGACTCACTTCCTCATGAGAACTTGCTTGCTTATTAGGCTGGGCTACATCGTTATTAAATATAGAAAATAATTATTATTTCCGTGTTAAAAATTTGGTAGGTGCGACATCAGGTCCAGCGTCATTTATTTCATCTTAAGTTCTTCATATTTCTGGACTTCTTAATTGTAATCTTAGTGTTAATTATGGTACAACCCATTTCTACCACCCATTTGGTCCTTATAAATACTTTAAGGTTGCATTCTGTGTTAATGCCTGTATATTAGTCAATAACCCAATAACATTTTTAGTTGAAGAGCAACCCTAAGTAATCAATATCAACGGTTTGATAGACCGGAAATAATGACACCTTTTATTTATAAAAGCAAGTCTAACGAGCATTAAAGGACACGTATAATTGGTTCAGAACTGATAGATCTTTAATTCAATGAAAAGATTTTAACTATTGATGAATATTTTCTGGATCTTCCATCGTCTTTATTTTTATTTAAATTACGACAGGTTTGTTGTTTTATTAAATGGAATATGAATATGTGTCGATTTTTTAATTGGTATCAGTGGCATTTTAAGAAAACCAATTTGAAGCAGTTAGTTGCTTAAGTCTTAATAACGATATGCGATGTTTGGTGTGAAATGAGTAATTGATTAACTGCTAAAGCTAGTATCACACGGACGTGCGTTACGATAGCGTTGTGGTGTGTAGGGTGATGCCAAAGTGACACAGTGTTACCTACACGATAGCATCGCCGCAAATGATAAAGCACTACGTCCGTTGCGTGACACCTGCCGAGCTATGACAGAGCGTGGTCATCATTCATTCAGCTACGGAAACCTGACGCAGGTAGTAGGGTAGCTCATAAGCCACATCTTAACGCAGACTTCGGCAATCTTTAGAAATTTTCATATTATGAAGCGGCTTTTATGACACCCCAGGGGTATCTTTACGTCACCTTGCTACCAATACATGGCTTGTGCTACCTTGGCCTCATACCGCCCATATTGATATACGCAAATACATACGCTAGGTATCATAATATCCATTATACAAAATGGTATAGCGTAGTCCAATCAACTTATATTAAGTAAATAAATGAATAACTAAAATAGATCCAGATACTATATAATTAATGGTAGTCTTGGTACTAGCGTATATAAAAATAATATATACAATAGATCACATGTGATGCTATGTCCACTAAATGATCAAATAAATACAGAGTATTTAAGGGTATTTCATTTGGGGGTTGTTTTTGGAACAAATAGCTACTGTTTGCTTTTTAATATTTTACAAGAAAAAATTCCAATATTCAATATAGGTTAGGAACTATTTTATATTGATATTGGTTTAGTTCAATAATTTATGTCTTATATTAGCAGAATAAACAGACATGATATTTGTGATTTAACAATACAATTCACGCGTCTTTGGTGACTGATATTGTTTTATTTTTTAAAAAAAATTGTCTGATTTTAGCAGAAATAATATCATATAATGCTAGCATAGCATATCTCCTACATATATTTGTCCAACACTGAATTAAAATGAAAAGCCTAAATGTAAATGGTCTCTAAGAGCATTTTCCATGCTTGTGTTACCAAAATATTGTTTAAGCACCCAAAAACCAACAATACACCAGGAGTGTACTTGATAAAAGTGGGGCCAGTCCTTAACCTTTGAAACAATTATTTAAAAAAAATATGCAAATATTATCTTTGTTATAATGTTATACCTTGAACCATTTAAAACCAATATTTCAAAATTATACAAATATATAAATATGAGTATACATGAAGTTGCTAGTTATATAACTGGCTAAAACAAGCGTGTTATTTATTTATTCCTTGTTGAACCATTTAAAATAAACAATTTCAACATTCATTGTCATCTAACTAAAGTAGAAAATCGTATCACAGTACTTTACACCAGGAGTTTAGGAAGTAAAAATGTTTACAGCCATCGTTGACCGGGACTAGTTGCTTAAAGCACAAAAATCATTAAAGCGCATCTCGATTCTAACATCAAAGACACATATGAGATATTGTCTTAAATAAATATAAATTAATAAATAAATGTTATATTTATTTGTTATATTTATTGTTCTGAACTAATAGATTAATAACTATTCTACCTATATATGATTACAAGAATAAATAATTTAATAAATATGAAATATCACAGTTTTCTGTTTACAGCAGTGACTTTTGAATAAAACACACTTTGAGTATATTGGTCACAGGCCACAATCAGGGTAAAATCACCTTAATTGAAATAGGCAAATTTTATATCCTTAAGTAGTTTTTATTTGAAATATTTCCTCTTACACCTCAAATCAACAGCTGCATAGATACCACACAAGAAGTCAGCAGCAGTGTTCCACAAAGAATTCAAAATTGTAAAATTAATCCTTGGTAATACCGATTCTTTCTATCCAAAGTTAACATAAAACGGAACATGATATTGAAGAAAGTGTTAGATTAATATATATTATTAATACAATGCCTGAAATAGGGTATTTTAAAAATATTACAAGTTAGTGTACTGTCAGAAACAAAGGTATCCATAACGTAATTTGTCAAGTGGTCCACGGTGATGATGATGAAGTGGATTTATTTCTCGGACTGATAACAGATTTACCGTCTTTATTTATCCTCACCTTGCTGTAGTCAATATTGTAAGGGTTGTAAATCTTTCTTAGTTTTTCTAATCTCCATTCCTGATCAATCGTCGTTCCGCGATCTCTGGGAACTTTTGGCTCACCTTTTGCAGCCTCAATTTGAATTTGCTTTACTGTGGCGATCTCCGCTGGAGTACCATAGACAGCGAGCTCATTTATGGGGTTTTCTGCAGCTGGTTCAGATCGAGCATTTCCTCTGGACTCTAGAGTTGGGAGATCCATATCTGACAGTGAATCTAGATCAATTGTTTCAATTCCTGAATCCCCTGTTCCTGATTCAACTGTAAGGTCCTCTTGAACCTTTTCTTCTTTGGCCCTTTCTTCTTTTACTGTAGATAACTGCTCCTCCAACTGTTGCTTCTCCAGGGCTTCTGCTTGTCTCTCGAGTTCTTCAGTATCAACACCCCTACTCCACTTACTACCATCCTCATTTGCTGTATCCGAACTGATAGAAACGTTTTCTTTGGAATTCAAATTTGAGTCTTCACGTTGTATCAGGTTATCCCGTTCACTAAAATCATGCGAGGAATCACTCTCTTTCACTAAAATTATCCGCGAACCATCACTGTGTATTGAATCGGTGGATTGTGTATTTAATAAAAAGTCACTAGACGAATGTTTGGTCGGTTTGGGTTTATTATCCGCAGAATCCCACGGTTCTGCCGCATTCTGTTCTTTATTTTCGATATAAGTGTATTGAGTTCTGTCTTTATGATGGATATTCTTTGCTAACATGTATCTTGGAGCTGACTCGTCTGCAGCTTCTAGATACACCGACACAAATCGCGGCTTTTTAGGTTTCACTTCTATAACATTATTTTTCACCTCCTCAACATCCACTTGAATTGCTATATCCGTTGTTTCGATGATTATTTCTGGTTCTGAGGGTTCGTCTTCTGTGACTTCTGGTGAAGTGATAGGAATTTCTTCTAGCCTTGATTTATCTTTTGAACAACAACACCCCATCTTGCCGTTCTGATTTAAATCACATCGACGGCGATCCTGTTTACTTTTAGACTTTTTCCCCTTGCCTTTCCCCTTGCTCACCGGTTTACTGAAAACATAAACATTTACTGAGTGAAAAAATAATCCATTCAAGCATCAGACCCCCACCCCATACCTAAGTAGAGAACGTATATCATAATGCGAATCTTGCTATTTCTGGTATACGCTCCAACCACATATATAGCTAAATATTTTGACCAAAGAAAAAGCCGTCATAAAATTACTCTCATTATCCAATACTCAGATGATCATTCCAGTCTGTACATTACAGCTACTTTCCCAAAACTTTGTGGTATTTGGCAATTAGTAGTAAAGGTCTCGTACGACAGTTTCCTACAGCATTTTGTGTAGCAATGTCTATATGCCGCTGAAATGTACCAACAGGAAATGGCTAAAAAGGGGGAAAATGATCGTGCTTTGGGGATCTGGTTTCGTTCATTTTCCGCCTATTTTGTATTCGACCTGAATAATAATGATTAGAACTACCTACACCATAATTACCCGCAATATATCCCTATTGAAGTACCCTTTCATTCAGCCGATCAGATCTACCGGACATTTCATAACGAAGCCAATTGAATGTATGCAGAATTGCAAACAATATAGACCTAAATTGCATTCGTTTATTTATCAATGATTCATCAATATTTCTCTTTTTTGGGGTATTTAGAATAATAATCTTCATGGATGATTTTATGTTTTACTAATTTTATTATTATTTTAATCGGACGCCATATTTGATTAAAATGGTGCTATAGAAGACTGAAAAGGTCGCGGTAAATGGATAAAAACTAAAATTTCTTAACGTTTCTTAAAGATGTCTTCACTAGTTTCTGGGATGTGTTAGGGCGGACGGACGGACGCTGGTTATCTAAGCCTAGTATTTTAAAACAAAACCGGAAGGATAACTAGACAGTATTTCTTTGCAATGTTACTTTATTCATTTTATTTGGTATGGGAAACGAGCAGAATACCGATCATGAAGTCGCTTTTTCCCTATTTTTCGGCATTCACTGGTCTCACTCTTCGGCGAATTAAAAGTTTACTTACAATTCGGATATATGACAGGCACAATCACATTCTGCTTCCGGTACACTGGCGCCATCTGGAGACGCACGTGATTCCTGAAAATATATTTTAAGAACATTTTATTGATATTGACCTTGAAATTGAGTACTAGCGCATCCCCATTTGTATCAAACATGTTAATGTCAATTTACCAATTTGTCATCGGTATGCTAGTTTTCAGTGATAATTTCCGTTAAAGTTATAGGTTTCAAAAAATGATTATATTAAGTAGACTGGATTGACCAATTAATCTTTTAATTATACTGCACCGTAATGAATGCAAGACATATACATTATCAAAACATTCGAATCTACAGTATTCAAATAACCAAACAGGTTAAATCATCTCTATCAGTCCTATCCTTAATGTAATAGGTGGTCGATATCTAATTTATTTTAAACCTCGAGAAATAAAGAAAATAAAAGAAATTTCATCGAACACTACGAGTGTGGAATAATAGTTCGATGGCATACAGCTTATTTTCTTACTTTCGACTTAGCTCCATCGTGCGGCGGGAACCACGGTGGTTTGATCCATGGGTTAGACATTGGCTCGCGAAGCTGGAAGTCCCATGTTCGAGGTGCGCAAGATCGAGGGAATACACGTTTAAGATCCTTTGGCACATTGCATGGGGTATGTTTGTCTTCATTAGACGTACTGGCCATGCCTTACATTATCAAGAGACTGGGTTTGCTCCACTTTCGGAAAGACGCTGACGTTTAACGTATGAAATTATGAACAACCTCGCGCCATGATATGTCTCTGACCTATTAGGTCTTTCATCGTCTATTATTTATTCTACTCTTCGAAACAAAAATAAACTAAAGAAAATTAGATGCAAAACCGAAATTTTCTCGGAGTCCTCCATCCCTTCAGGTATACGAGAATGGAACAAACTTGCTATCTTTAGATAATTACAAATAATCCACTATAAACTAACATTATGCTGCTCAAATCTACAAGGCCATAAATTCATAAGACACGTCGATGATAGTCCTGCTTGTCCCGAAAACTATAAATTTGTATGCCCTTTACATTCAGATGCAAGAAAACAGAAAATCCATAACTTTCAACATAATCATTAAGCAATCAGTTGTCTATTGAATGGGCCAACAAAACTTTGCCCTGAGATAAACACACTTATTTTCCAAGAAGTTCATCATAAGATTGAAATCTGCGTAAAACAATTCTTACGTTATTTCAAGCCCTGCACACTGTAAGTCATCTAATATCTTCGCCTTTCTCTCAACTGGTTTGTGGGATTTGGAGATATTGGACGATTGTGCGCTATACAGGCCTAACCGTAACCAACATAACCAAGCAGTACTTTTAAATAGATTTCCACTAAAAATTCCACTAAAACTATTTATTTTAAGAAGTCTCTATATCATCCATTGCGTATCCTATATAACAATTATGTTCTATATGTAAGTATGTATGTATGTATATATTTACAATGTGTACATATATCTAAATTAGAGAGAGGGGTTACATATAGGCATAGCCTGTTCCCCTTTCCAGATTCACTTTTTATGAATAAAAATATTGTTTAAAACAATTTTTAGCCAAGTCGGAGCAGAACAGTAGGTCGTTAAACCCCATTAATTGTCCATCGCCCGACGATTATCCAGTCTTAAATCTTCATGGCAGAAGAGCCCACCATTGCAGTTTACATACTTAAAATCTCCAAGCTGAACAATCTGCTGAAAATGTTGAATACAATCTGAGAGGTATTTTCTAGCTGAATAAACATATCCCACTCAATCAAATTTATATCAGAAATTAATCTGATGATCCAGACACTGTAGGAAATCGAAAAAGAATATTACATTTCAAAATCCATTGGCACTGAAAGTTCCTTTATTTTTTAGCTTAATACGCAAATGAACATTATCCATTACACGAGAGAATTCCATCAATAAACTGTAGGACCAAATTTACCTTTTAGAATGTTATTGCAATAATAAATCCCTCTGTATACGAAACACCGTAAGATGAAACCCACAGGAACGTCAATTACTAAAGACATCACATTAGTTTAGATCAACCGCGAAGAAACTCTCATGGTTTATTAACGAGGATGTTTTAAACACAGATCCTTTTTATTCCACTGAATCTATTCACGCCTGACCTGAACATAGAGCCGCGCATTAATTGACAAAGCAACAGCGT
The DNA here is from genome assembly GCA_963678685.1 of Patella ulyssiponensis. Taxonomy (NCBI): domain Eukaryota; kingdom Metazoa; phylum Mollusca; class Gastropoda; family Patellidae; genus Patella; species Patella ulyssiponensis. The sequence continues at coordinate 21,843,632 of OY783230.1, read as the reverse complement.
GGCTCATTTGTCGATTTCGTTGAAGAAGTCTTTTGTATTATGTTATATACTCTATACAGTAATCATATTCCTTTACGCTGACTTAATTGATCTATGGTTTAATAGACTGGTTTGTTGAAGATACATAATTTCAATTAACCATTAAAAATTTAAAAAAACAGAGGACTTTGGGAGTTGAAATATTTCACCACTATAGTTTTTTGATGTATATGTCCGTTTTGAACTTTTGCGCAATCTATAAAGCCTGTAGCAACGCCGGCTTTCTTGTTCGCTAATATGTAGATACATAAGGCACATTGATGCATATTTGTATACTCAATTAATTCCATTAGCGGTTCGAGTGTTTAATGTATTCGAATGAAAGCAAGAGATGCACCATATCAGAGCAGTTTTTTTTAATTTTTGTCAGTATGTCAACGTTTTCTAACATCAACAAAAATATTTAATCCTAAAATGGAATTAGTAAGCGGCTAGAAATCCACATTCGGAAGGTATTAGCTATAGAACTCAATGGGCTGACATTTCAACAACGCAGTGATTATACACATGTAAGATTACAGTCTTAGATTGGGGCATATGATACTATTGCGAGATATTACGTGAGACTGGAATTTGAGATATTATGTGAATATGATGACAGCTCGATATCACAATGTGAAGGTGTGGGACAAAGTACTCAATTTCAGCCTCCCATCATTAAATGAGCCAAACCTGCAACTCGGTATTTTAACAAATATTCAAATTAGTTCATAAAATTATGCAATTCTAACATCCTATGTTTAAGACAATATAGACTTTTACACGATGGCGTTTACTCTATTTTATAATGAACAAACAAAAACATATCCCACAAGACAGTGATGAACTAATTAAAAATGGCTGATTTGCAAACAATAAAATAATTTTTAAAAGCCAGTGGACTATAAGCAGACACAAACAAATGTAGCTCAATTTGGACTGTTCACGTATTTCACGTAACGTAATTGATTTTCGTGTATTTTAAGATCGCAAGGTTCCAAAGAATAGGTCATTAAACCTCCCGTTCATATGCAATGGTATATTCCAGTCACCAGATTATGATGCGCCCTTGTATACTGAATAACAAAATACGCTGATACAAGTTTAGTATATCAATATCCAAGCTTAAATACTTCGAATGTCTTTCAGTAAATAGTATAAGAGGTATTAATCTTTATCATCGATGACGTATATCCCCAACCCCGATGTTTTGATTGCATCAATGGACTAAGTTGCTAAGGGCTACTGAACTTGTTGATCTTGGGGCGAGCCCGAGCGACGTTCACCAGAAAAGCCCAAGGCTCCGCCAATTGAAATACAATCGATTGACATGAATTCGACATGATTGTTCCTTGGCCACATGCGCATCGATTGAAGGACTATGTTGCGTAACCATTTCAAGATGGCGGCAACGACGCCATGCTCGGTTCGCGGCCCATAGTACGCTTGTGCCTGTTTATCTATATCCTGCGAAATTAGGGTAGGGAAATCTCACCGGTTCGTCTTATCCATTCACAATTTGAACGACGGGAAGTCCAAATCGATTAAATAATCTAAGTACATAGTTTCCTTATCAATTTATTGAAAATAAAAATCGACCTTCAATATTTGACAATACGATCTCGATCTTTTAAGGACCTTTTCCTTTTAAAGTCAATATCTAGAACCATCTTACTGTCCTGGGGTCGTCGACCATTAACTTTTACTATCTAAACATATAAAAAAGAAGTTTTAAAATACGCTCGGGGCTCTGTAACGGAAGGTTTTCGGTCTCTAAATATCAATGAGATTACTTAACTTGGAATGAAAAAAGAATACAAACAGTTGTCTCTATTGCGTTCACTAGGTTTCAGGAAAGGACAGGGCGAGAAGGTGTTGAATAGCGGAAGAAAAATTCGCAGAACGATTGAGTCGTCTTTGTATGACACAATTTCAAAACAAGCGGATGTCATGCGACACATTTTGCAATGATCATTCTCAATTGTTCAAATGCTTCACCTGTAATAATGTACATGACCCCAATGCTATGCACCAAATTTAAAACAAATGTGGGGTTAAAAGACTGTCACTTTAATTTACTAAAACACCCGCTGACCATATCATAGATTTTTGTGGGGTTTTTTAACAGGGGTAGAAACTAGCAAGGAGGAACAAAACAAGCACTGGAAATGATGACATGGCTTGTATGGACACATGGGCAAATTTCTGAAGCAAGGGGATAGACTCTACAGATCAACTGAACAGAGAGAGAGGGGGAGATTAATGGGGTTTAACATCCACTTGACTCAAACTAGGTCATTTCGGGACTAACATATGGTTTAACATACGCTTGTGCGTAGGGGTCTTTAGCAGTGAGAGGAAACCGGAGGACCCGAAGTAAACCCACGAGGTTGACAACTGGACAGACCGTGATGGATGTTATAAGCAACACTAAATGGATTGTATATTGAAATAGAGAGGTTGCTAATAGTAATATAGGTATCACACTTTGTTTGTTTCAAGACAAAAGTAATGACAAGTATGTATCAGATCTATGGAAACAATGTTTATTATAATAAATATATAATAATAAAGGATATTATGGAAGACATTTAACACGATGCTGGATTAATACTTTAACAATAGAGTCCCAGGAGTTGCTATTGATTAATCCATTCGCCTAGCTATTTGTTGTTGCCGATTTGGTTTTCATGTTATAGAACACTGTCAAGCCGATTTATAAATTGAAACATTTCAATTTGTAGTTCTAGAATTACTGGAATTTAAGATAGTATAACTGATATTGTATTCCAGAATCGATACGCGATGGACAGGAGTAGAACATATTTTGCAGTGGAACTGCTGCCTAGGGTAACATCCAAGACAAATGAGAACAATGAGAACTGGGAATGTGTAAAGCATATATTACCTCGAAAGCGACAGTAATTTACAATAGGCAGAACAGTACGACGTTAAACCCCATTTCATTCCATTTATTAACAATACCTAACTGAAAGGATAGTTTGAATATTGATTTCAGACACCGGAGCAGAATATAACTGGGATCACCAACCGAGTTACTAGCCCAGTGGTTGAAATATAGAGGTATATAGCTTAGAGCAGTTTATATACATCATCCCTGCTACTGAAAGCCATATTCTTGAAGCAATGGCCCGAGAAATCCTTCTCTGGCCATTGCTGGATTGGCTTCTGATCAGGATACTTGAACTTTTAAGGGAGTGTGTCTATTCTTCCCGTTCAATTAAAACTATCACAAATACAGCAACATAACAATTCTACGTTCAATCTGGGTCTTCCCTAAAACTTTGGACAGTGATTTAAGGTATTAAAAACAGGTGAAAGTATGTTCGTTTCCAAACAGTATTGTTTACATTTTATTCGATTTGATAGCCTCGTTTGTCACGCAATTAGTTTTACTGCAATGTACTGCTATTCACTGGTTAATTGGGAATAACAAAATCGTGAGCCATGACGTAACGTTATGTAATCATATTTGGTCCAGTTTGGCGCTCTGTTTTAAGGGTAATTTTTTTGTAACGCAGTTGGCCATTGGTTTTTAATTGGACCATTGACCTATCATAATTTAGAACAAGAAGTTTCCCTCTTTACAGCAGTGAGTAGTGGGATTAGCTCTAATCAAACGGAACACTGCGGAGAGTGTGCTGAAAGCGGAAACAAAGTGTGATAAAAAAAAATTAATTGAACGTACAATATGCAAGATCTTTCTTTAGGCCTGAAATGTTATCTAAATTATTAATTAGACATAATCAACTCCCGATGCCATCGCTAGCTTGTGATATTTAATGGAACTGATGTTCAACGCTCAATGATGATTTAATCCAAATTTGGATAATCGAGACTATGGGTTTTTTTTATCAGACCGACTGTAGTAATGATGATCGAGGCTAGACCTAATATTCAAACGCAAAAATCTCGGTTCAGTAAGGATCAATTCGACGGAAATTTTCAGCCAATTCCCTTTATAGTGTTCAGTATTTAATTATTACATTCAGGATAATGCCCATTTAAGCACAAACTGTTTCATACATGACCCGTCATATTTTATTCTATTCGGGACAGATTGAATTCATAATTCAGAAGCCGAAGTTAATGTGTTTACATTACATACCGCATTAACAACCACGAACAAGGCAGTCTTTACTTAATTGGTTAACCGTAGGATAGTGTTCGTATACAACAACATTTTCAGTAGAAACATTTTGAAAAAGAACTGTGATAAAGAAAGTCGATATATCAATTCTGAAAGATAATTGTAGTCATGCGCACTATCATTTAAATCGGTTTCTACTAACTAATACAATTATTATGATGTTATCATATGCTAGACAACTCTACAAATATGTTTCTCTGTTTGAAGTAAGAAATTTTTCTATAAAAAGTTAATTACTTTAATAGACAGCAGTTGATAACATCTTTAATCGCATTTATTGTAAAATATCAGATTAATGATAATTACACTTCTGATATCCTATATGCCTGGATATTGAATCCAAATATTTAAAAACATACATGTAAACATATGTTTTGATTTTTTGTCAAAATCGGACAAAAATTGTGACCTCTATCGGGTCCACAACCTTAGTTTGACATACTTTTACACCATTTGAGTTCAAAGAGGAGCCATTTTGTCGAGCAAATTCGAACTTAATTACCATCATGGTGTAACGGTGAGATATCTAACCGACTTTTAAAATCGGTTAAAATTGTGATTATAGAGGGTCCACAAGCATCGTGATTTGTTCGTACAATCAGGGGCCATTATCCAATAACTTACTGCTCGAAATGCACGAATATCGCCATATTTTCCGACAGTTTCTGTCTGATTTTCACAAAATTATTGTGTAACGGTGATATATTTGAACAGGTTTTTCTAATGGGGTAAAAATTGTGAACTCTATGATAAGCTAAAAATGCGATTTTTCGCAGAATCAGCGGTCATAAGTTTCATGTAAAAAATTGTGACCTGTCGAGTGTCAATAAGCTAAAGCGTGACTTTTCATTCAGTCAGGTGTCATACATGCCAATATCGACAGGAATCGAAACCTTTTGGAGATAAACCTATATTTCAAGTTTCGTCAAAATCGGATAAAAATTGTGACCACAAATTGTTGACGGAGACCCAAGCGGACAGAGGCGACTACAATATACTTCCACTTGAAAATTTGGTTGGTATAAAAAAATCTTAGTAATTCAAAGGCATGACATTTTATACCTTTCCGTTTGTTATGGTGACTGCGTGCAACACTACATCATGGTAAACTTAACAAACGAAGATGTCAATATGTGATATCCAAGTTAAACAAGAACACTTTACAACTAAAACTATTTTTGTACGGTGTCACCAGGTCAACGACTTACAATCTGTCAACTTTTCATCAATATTCTATAAATATAATACACATCCAACAACGAGCTATTGACTGGCATTAAAAACCTTCATAAACGAATTTATTTAATATTTAAAAACTCATACTTGAACAGAATTTATTACAATAAAATCAATACGCTTCTTCACGATAATAATACATTGTATCGATTACATTTTGTGTTTTAAACTTTATTTTATCACATATGACGCAAGTTTGATTTCCTATGGTGACATTAACAATTAGGCGATCACTCGTTTGTAAAGGATTGTTATGGCTTAAATCGTAGAGTTTGATGTAACACAGATTCCGCAAAAGGCTTATTTTGGATGTAGAGCTAATCAAGGAAATCTTACAGTTACATCATCCGAGAGTTGATCAATTTCACAAAATATTCGATATTTTGGATCGAATATGAAAATAAATGGCTCTAAAAAGCTATGATAATTAAATGCATAAAATAAATTGGTTTGTCTTAAAATTAAAAATTCACATCTAACTTATTTCCGGTAAATATCAGTGAGGATAATAAACGACATATTCTCAAACTACTCCATTATTGTAGATAGTTAGCATGTGTCCGTTTTCAAAACACTGGATATGAAAGTCAATATTTATGTTTTATTCCCAGTCCGATTAAAATACAGATCTATATTTCGTTTCGTTTTTATACTTTCGATGGCCTCTAATACATCAAGATCTGACTAGTTGTAGTGGAACGTCGCGTCGGGGCAGGGGCGTGGTGAGAATGAGTTCATGAGTAGCCATACTCATGCGCCAAAAAGTTTTTGCGCCAAAATCACAATCAAATTACTCAAAAAATGAAAAATTGTTTCATCTGACCCAATTAAAAAAATTTTGAAAGAGTCAAGTTGGAAAATTTAATCATATTTTATTACCGTATTTCTTGTCTCGGATTGCTGGAGATTGCGTTTCTGGGCTTCTAATTTTCGAAATTTTCCCGGGGGAGGGCCCCCCGGACCCCCCGCCGCAGGCTCGCGCCTTCGGCGGTCGTGGTGGCCGGCTTCGCCGGCCACAGCTCCGCGGTCAGTAAAAGGGTTTTTGTGCCAAAATCTTTTTTGTTACTCATAATTTCTTCTCAATAATTGCCCTCACCACGCCCCTGCGTCGGGGACATAAGTCGCGTCAGTCATTTGATTAACCCATCAGCGTTGATGTTTGTAGTAGGATACCCACAGTTCCGTTTCATTGGCTAATCCCTACATCACACAGAACGTGGCTTATATACTAAGCAGCAAAAGAAAACATGCCAAATCTTTTTATTGTATATTTGTGACCATATCTCAAACTTCACTTGAGCAATAAGGCCCAGAAAATGTTCTCAAAAACACAACCGGATTTCTGAGAAGGTAATGTGTTCTCCATGATTTTCATGTAACTCATGTTGTACGTGCTGTTCAGTGGGACCGGCCTTATAAAATGCACATCCCCCCCCCATACCTGATTGAATGATTCACACTACAACATCAGAGTAGCATGCCACTCAGAGGAGCCAGGCGCTTGGAAGATTCGACGATGACCACACTGCCCAAGCCGTTGCTAATCACTTCCAGGTCAAATTTCGGACCATCTACAGACTTCAGCAACGCTTTCAGGTCGCCTACATCACGGATGTTCGTCTCCAAACTGGTAGACCGTCATGTTGTGCGACAGCACGTGCAGAATCCCTTCACATAGCTATCCGAGACAACACGTGGGTACACACGGAAGATCCATCAATACCGATACAGTGAAGCGACGTCTCGCCAGAGAGATGCCCAGAAAGAACATCCGTTACCCAACAACATCAGAAGTAGTGCCTCGTAAAACAAAATTTTAAACAATAAAAAACGATTGCACGGGTTTATCCCCGTTTTACTGAATGTGGACGATCGAACGGCTAGGCACGGCGATCATATAAACATACAATTACATAAATAACTTCAGAATCGTTTACAGTTAGATTCAAAGAAGTAAACAAAAGTTTTCAGGCAGCAAAACACAAATTATGCCTGCCTGCAAACCGCGGTGTGTTAAAATTGTATCACAATTCACCTCAATTATCTCAGAATACTTCAAATCTTTAATCTTGATTAAAGATACATTATGGGAGATTAGATAAAGAACTGGTAGTTCTCACTTTAATAATTAAAAACTAGATAATATAAAGGGAATTCGCTCAAAATGTCAGTCAAATTGATTTAATCTGAACCGAGAACTTTGCCATTAAATTTTCTGCCTAGCCCCGATCAACCTTACTAAAGTCAGTACGATTAAAATAAACATAGTCTCGATTATCCATTTCATGATTAAATCATGAATGAAAGTTGGGCAGCAAATCCAGTAAATAGCGCAGGCTAGTGATGAAATCGAGAACTGATAAGTTTAGATAACATTTCGGGCCTAAAGACAGACCTGTAATAGGCAAATTTAGCTCTTGCATAATGTATATTTAATCTCAAAAATGCCTCAAATTACAAACGAAAACCCTCTAGTATTAACACAAGATAACAATACGGTCGTCGTAATAAATGGTAAGAAACCAAGAGCGTACTAGTAAAAAATCTATAGGTGTCTACCTTTTAACAAACTAAACAACTGTTGTAGATTGTGGATCCGGAGTCGATATTGATACATTCATACTAGAGTAACAACCTATGTCCGTTACTAACTCGGTCAGTTGCTAGTTTATTCTTCACAATCGTTACAACTATTGTCGAGTCTAATCTTCACACCTAATAGGGAGTCTAGTTTCTACGCCTAATACGGAGTGTAGTCTAAGTCTTCACATCTAATGTGGAGTCTAGACTCCACACATAATTTGGCAAGCTTCAACACTGAAAAACTACAAGTAGTATTCGACACCCACGAATATATCGGTGGGTTGGGATGGCCTAGTGGTCTACAGTGTTGTACTTCGACTTCTAGCTGGCCTGTCACCTCTGGCTTCTAGTTGTTGTTTCGATACCTGGTGTGCATGTATGTGGCGTGGGTTTTCTCCCAAAGGAAAGACTCCTGCGTGTGCGCTAAGACAACAAAAAAAATGAAAATAAGACAACTTGTCTGCGATATGACCTCCGGTGGAAGCGGACGTTAAACACTAACAACAACAACATTAAACTCGGTAGTTAAACTATCCAATGGATTTAGCTATTGGTATTTAATCTAAACCTTTAGAACATTAGGGAGCCGCGATAGCAGTTAAAGCAACATTCTATATTCGGCATTAAACGAGACCTGTATTGGTTTTTTGTGGTGTTATAAATATAGATCTCTTTAAGCTTTTGTTCACACACTAGGAACATTTTACTCAAACAATAATAGGTCTCAAGTCTGACGTCAATTCTCCTTTCAATGTTTTTGGAAAAACATTGGTTTTCGCTTTCATAACATGATCTTTCCAATCTGATTAAAATACAGATCTATACTTCGTTTCGTTTTTTTTATACTTTCGATGGACAAGTTGTACTGGAATGTCGTGTCAGGGATCGTACGACATTGTGACGTCAGACATTGACTAATCAATCAGCATTGACGTTTCTACTTGTCTACCCACAGTTCCGTGCTTGGCACACCATGAAGTCGCCGTGACTGTTTCATTGGCTAATCGATCACTTCAACCAAAATAACTGTTTTTTTCAGATTGATAATCTTCCCCTTGGCATTACTATGTATATATTTCAAAATGAAGCCGGACGTCAAAGAAACTTTAAACTCGTGTAAGCCCTAGAGATGCTCTAAACGTGGACGGGTGTATGCCAACTGTTCCAGACGAACATGTCCCGTATATAGCTAAATTTTGAAAAAATGAACATTATTACATTAAGGAACTTAAAAGGAACACTGACTATAAGCATATTTCGCTCCATAATGTATTTACGAAACCGATAGTTTTATGTCAACATAGATGATGAAATAATAATATTATTCCAGGAAGACGATCAACCTGCCAGAAGCTATAAATTGACATCTATTCAAATACTTATATAAATATCGAAAGTTTTAAGATGAAAGATAGCTCATATAGACCTCGATGGCCTTCAACACAAAGTTAAGCACTGGAATGGTAATATTTAATAGATAAAAAACGATATTTGCCATTTTTGTCCCTTTGTTTTTAATCAATACATCTTTAAAACGACCTTTAAACACCTCTCGGTTTATTGTTGTATTGAGGCCTTTGAGGTTTTTCCTCGTTTAATTGGTATTTTTATTGGCATTTATTGATGGTCTAATTTATCTAAAATTTCACCATAAGTCTGTATAATTTTTGCAATCATACAAGCAATAATCTTTGGGATTCATTAAAAAGTAAGATGTACCCAGAATGTTCCTTTACATGGGGATGCGTCTTCATCATTTTCAAATCAACATTTTTCATCTCCAAATTTAAAGGGGTATGGTCAAGAGTAACAGTTATGCATGCAATTTATCACTGAGGCCCCAGCAATAGCGCGTCGATCATCCAACTAGTTTATAGTTAATTCTTATCTCGAGCATGGCCCAAGCCGTTGGACATTCGCCTAATATTACCAACTCTCTAACATCTCAGATCCAATATATCAAGGCAGATTGGTGTGAATTGTATTTGAAGCTTACAGTAATATTATTTAAGTTTGTAACCTTTTCAAAAAGTAACACATTACTATTGGAAAATCAATATAAAAATCTATGAACAGCCTTTAACAACTTTGGAGAATTATTTTATGGTTACAAGGTCAGCTGCCTTTAAAACATATATTTAAAAAATAAGTCAGGATGAAAGAAACAAATATTCTACTTTTATTGTACGGTACTGAGTCTGAAATGTATCAGGAACAATCTCAATCGTTTTAAAGTCAGTCGCCGAGATAATATCTACTATTACAAATGAAACTGTGCTATATCAAAACGGGCGAAATAAAACTAGTTAGCTAATTGCTGTATCAATTTCCATATCAAAGGTGAAAGTAATTATGAATCCAAACATCTTAAAGCGGTAAAATAGTACAAATCAATACGAATTAAAAGTATACCGAGGTGAGTTATAAATAGTATGGTATAACTTGTTGTTATTAGTAAACTATATGTGGTGTTATCTCTCAAAACGTCACATTGTTTAGGCAGTGATCGATTTTAGCCAATATTATGGTAACTGTTGTAGTCGATAATAAAATGGCTAATTTGTAAAAGTACAATATTTCAATTTTGTATGGGTGATTTTCGACGAAGATAATTCGTCACCAGCATACAAAACTTACGCTGTCGTTTTACAATTAACTCTGAGCTTGAAAACAGACACGAAGCTAGTTGGTAGACATTTCAATTCCTACATCGACGATTTTAGTCAAAATCAGTAAACATACTTCAAGAATTTTGAGGCGTCTTAATTCTGCTTCCACTGTCACAATATTTAATTTAATTGGAAGTGTTTATAAATTAGTCTTTGTGAGTATGGAAGACGCATCTACATCTAACCTCGGCTGTATGACAGTAAGTGAAATGTACCTACGCCTATACAATTGCGATGCGGCGCCGGTTTACTTATTAGGAAAACTTGCCGCTTTTAGAAAGAAGTTCTCAAAATTGAAAGAAAAAAGCTTCAAACATTGAAAACTTTGTAAGATAAAACATTCTTCAAAGGCGTTGTCATGGGCAACGCCGTTGGTAATCCTGGAACTTGAACGTATTTCTAACGGCGGACTTCGTCATACAGTCGAGGCTAAATGTAGAGTACTGGAATCTGCTGAGGTTTTCCGAGTGCAAAACAATATACTAATTTCAACATAGGCTGTCATTCAGGGCAGACATCTATATTCTTACAGTATATGTGTGCATTCATAAAGGTATAGTACCCAGGAAACCTAACGCTCTTATTCACCCACACATGGAAACACGAATTAATTATTGTCTCATCGGGATTAGATTATTATCCCTATTAGCGATACCTCACTAAATAAAATCTTGATGTCATAAAAGAATATATGAAATAAAAAAGAAAGAAATCATCAGGGCAGAACAAAGACAAAACGTCGATATGCGTGTACCTTTGGTCAGACAATCGCTTCCATATAAATACGAAACAATAGCCGAGATTCCTGTATGCAAAAAACAGTTACTTATAATCAAAAATCTTTATTTTGTTTTAGCAGCATTTAATAATAATCACACTAAACCGCGAAACAATAAGACATTATGGATTGCTCAGACGATAGCGTTACGCCAATTAATTCTGAAAAGCTGTTTATGTTTCGTATTTTGAGAAAACATAAAATATCATGCCATCGATCACAAAAGACTTTCAAATTCCAATTCCATAAACACAACTGGCAAAGTGAGTGAAGAAAGAATGCCTAATGCTAGACATGCCCACGGATGTAATGGTTTTTTCTTTCGTTTATTAACGAAACAATTTGAAGTCAAAAGATCCTATGACAATGTTTGAATTGTGTCTATAATATATTGTGTCTATAAAACATTGTTGTCCATATAATGCATGTGTTAGTTGTATCTGCACACTGTATGTATGAATTGTTGTGCGAATTGTGTCTAAAATATATTGTTTGTATGATTGTGTCTATAATATATTATTTGTGGTAATTGTGTCAATAGTACATGGTTTTCTATATATTGTTTGGTTTAGTTGTATCTGCACACTGTTTGTATGAATTGTTTATATGAATGGTGTGTATAATATATTGTTTGTGTGAATGGTGATTAACTGTCTATATATTTCTTGTGTTAGTTGTATTTGCATACTGTTTGTGTGAATTGTGTCAACAATATATCTATTGTGTGTACACACGTGTGTATGTGTATGGTGTCTATAATATATTGTTTGTGTAAATTGTGCCTGTATTAATCGTGTGCATTGTGTTTGCAATACATTGTTTGTGCCAATGGTATCTCCAATATTATATTGTCTGTGTGAATGTTGTCTTTAATAAATTGTTGGTGTGAATGTTGTCTATATATTTTTTGTGTGAATTGTGCCTATATTGTTTGTGTGCATTGTGTCTACAATACATTGGTTGTGCGAATGGTATCGACAATATTTCGCATGTGTGAATGGTGTTTATAATATATTGTTTGTGTGAATTATGTCTAATATATATTGTTTGTGTAAATATATCTGTGGAGTTAACAAAATAACACATTTTATGCATTACAACGTTAGTAACACACCCTCTTTTATAAAGTTTCCTATTAAATGATCATGGTTACAACAAAATAGCTGTAACAAGAAATGGTGAGCAAAATATTTTCACTATAGTTATATCTGACCTGTTTATTAATGCTCCGTTTACTGGAAACGAATTAAACATGCATTATACAAGAGCTAAATCTGTCTAATTGCGGGTCTTTCTTTAGGCCCGTGATGTTATCTTAATTGTTAATTAGATATAAATTAGCTTATTAGGAGCAAACACAGCTCTCGATGTCATCGTTAGCATGCGATATTTAGGGAATTGATGAATAAATCAACATAAAACTGATATTCGAGGCACGGTTTATTATCGCACCAAAGTTAGTAATGACGATCGATGCTAGCCTAAAATTGAATCGCTAATATTTCGGTTCAGAGTCAAGCAATTTGTCTGAAATTTTCAGCATATTCTACTTTTATTATTATCTATTTTAACTATTATAGTGAGAACTGTCAACTTTTTATCTAATCTTACCTAATGCCACCTTAAGTAAACTTTATTCTAAATACATGTCTGATTATATATATATAAATGGGCTAAAAGAATTACTTATATAGGAATGAAATCCAGATAATTTCGAAATAGTAGCTTAAATACCTGTACATACTATGCCGAAAAATGCTATTAGAGACAGGGTACACCATCTGACCCTGTATCCCTGCTTACATTTCAGTAGCTAGCCTAGTAACCACACTCTCATATTAATTACAGTTGTAGGAAAGTTAAATTACCTTGTGTCAGTTTAAAATATATTTTTCAAATTATTTACTTCATTTGTTTCACTCCCTGAATTAAAACATGTCCAATTCTCATATCCGATAAATTCGTAACATACTTCAATATTTTTTCACCATGCCAACTAAGTTTGATATGTTCTCTGATATTTCTTACAAAACGAATTACCCATAATATGGAATAATGACTACACTTTCAAAAACTTGCGGAGTCTAACATTTGAAACGTTTAAGCAAAATGTAATTTTACATGAGAAATATACTGATTAAAGGGTGTTTTTACTATATACTAAGTATTGTATTGATTTTAAACCATCGACTAATCAGGATAAAATATATACTCAGTTAATGAGACCATCCATCAACGGCAGTTTTGACGGACACAGTTACGCTAGCTTAAAAAAAGCAAATAATTACAAGGGAGCTAAACCTTTACCAGACTTAGTATTGACGAAATCATCTAAAACTAAAATATTGTAAGAATTATAATCCAAAACACAATTGTTAAGATTTAAGCCAATGTAAAGACAACTTTTAGAATTATTTTAGTTAAAGATTTTATGAATAAAAGGACCTTATCCTGGGATAGGCTAGCCTAACTTGAATCCCGTTCAGTTGTCAGCACATGAGCAGAATACAAATCCTCTGAACGGATTGTAAGCAGAGCCAGCTTAAAGGATAATATTGGTGTTAAACACGAACCAATTAATGCAGAGATAATTGCTGCGATAGATGCGTGTTTATCCTGGTGGCCACTCTCTCGATATTACCTTACTTTCTGATTTCTGATGTTTCCCCCCGTACAGTATGCTTACTGAAACAACCGATAAATTTTGAGCTTATGGTCCATTTAAATCTTTATCGATTAATAAGACAAATTTGGCTAGAAAAGATAGTTAGAACTTAGAGAGGTGTATAAACACGATTTGTTATTCCGTCTATGAAAATCAAATATGATACATACAGTCGAAACTCTTTGTCATTTACCGAAGTCAATACTATATTTATTATAGCCGGAAGAGTAATACAGCCATCTTAGTCATATTTATATTTCAATTGAGAGTTCTGTTGAATTATTGTAATTTGTTAGGATAACGAAATTATTACAATTTAGCTGTTTAAAGATGCGTTAAATACGATTTATATAAACATCTGACTTCTATTGCTATAACAGATCAAATATAGATCATTAAAAATGAATATAATGAAATTACTTCGAGCGAAGTTATGAGTGTTTGAAGTTTCGACAAAATTGTCTCGATTGTCAAGTATCATTGCTACGATAATAACGTCTAAATAATTTAGTCCATTCAATATTACGAGAATAATTGTCTAATCAATAACTTACATAACATTTGAAGCTAAAATTATTCGTAATACTATAAGATATCGACGTTCGTGAAATTAATTTAAGAATCGCAATTTCAGAAAAATGAATTTGCATTGCCTGTTCAATATCTAACAAGATTCATATCTATTTATTTTATTAATTGTGTTTGTTTAGCTCAAAACTTCCATTGTGGGCATTGTCAATGCGTAACCGGAAGTTTGTTTTTCTACTCGCTTCATTATCCAGTAAAATTTCATTAAATGCGGATAACTGACTCACACCCTCCGTATGTTCTGGGCTAGAAGGTTCTGTGTGTCCGAGACTATAGCCAGATTTAACTCCACTATAATGCACCTTTAAGATGTTCCACTTAATAAAATAACACAAATTGTAAGCGTAAAGAGGATAAATGATTGTGAAATCGGTCGAAATAGGGTTGAGTGTAATATATTTCACTGAGAGTCAATATTGATATACCTTCGAGATTGATTGTCCGGCTCGAAATTTCTCTAAATTATATCTTAGTTGCCATTGTAAAGATGGTAAAAGAAACATAATCGAATAAGATAATCCATATGCGTTTCAACATTTTGTTAAAGCTGACACGGATGCCGGAAAAAAAGTGTCAAGCAAATTAGCAGAAATAACAGACGGGTGAAATCAGGGGGAAACAATTTCAATTTTTCAAGCTCTTACGAATTTCAGAGAAAAATCTCGTATTTTATTATCTGATTAGTTGATTATTCCCAATAATTTAAAGAATTGTTCATATATCGTCGACTATATCAACAATACTTGCAAACTGCGTCTGACATATTTTATGGTTCACAGATACGTTTGCAAAACATACGGTCTTAATCATAGGAAAACAAATTAATTACGTTTTATTAAAAAGAAAACATATAGCCTAACGAGGGCTTTTGAGGTCAGACTACTATCATATTGTTAGCCTTATTTAAAAGGGGGAAAATCAGACTGGAAATACCCGAGACACAGGGGGCGAACACGATACCTCGTTAACGAGTCGGAGTCTTGTTCTTATTCACTGAGCCAACGCGGTTCCAATCTAGAATAAAATAATACAATAATTCCTCGAGGAATTCTTCTTTGACTGACACTTAAAAGCTAAAATAAAGATAATAATTTCATTTAGAATCCAAATGGTTGCTTATATAAATTTCAGTGAAAGAAAAATCCCCCCGAGGAATATTTCTGTACTTAGTGATAGATAAGTAAAACCTCCATTTGAAACAAATTTACTCGCCTCCATCAATATATTATTGTTAATTATTAATAAAGCATTCTATTAAACAATTATATAATTTATTGGTTCCCAACATGTCGATTTTATAAAACTATTTGAATAAAATAACATCTTGTGGCAATTTTCATAATGTGAAACAACATTACCGACGTCAAAGTCGAAACGTCGATATTTGATATTGTCAGGCTTTTGTTTGCATGGGAGACAGGGATATGTGAAGAACCCTTTTCGATCAGTTTTATGAAGCAAGACATTAGAATGGTAATAATTTAGTTTAGTCCTTACAAAATCAAGAATGCTTCGCACGGGCCGTTTATAGGGCCACGAACGCGAACTCTGCCAACACATTTAACTGCTTACGATGCCATTTATACCAATGGCGAACCCGAATGTGGCCAAAATGTTGTTCGGTGTGGGGGGAACTGCGAAGAATGCCTCCTGGGTGAATTCGGGGAATCAGAATGCGGGGTCTAAAGGTATACATGGTCATATTTATCGTCAATGATCAGGGGTCTCTTATCAATTGCTTTGTAAAGGAAATTATTTGCGGACTTCGCGGTAGAAATGTTTGACGGCCAAACGGGTTTACTATGTAATCCTTTAGTGGCATTTAGCGATTGGAGACATAACAGAACTAACACAGTTATAAACAATCACTGGTTTATTATACACAAGCACGACGTTTCGATAAGTGTCCTCTTATCGTTATCAAACACAATGGGTCCGACCCAATTCAATGTCTACACTGTCCATTGATTTATATGAAAAACAAATTAAAGAAATTTTTTCTGATCAATTCCTGTGATTTACTGCACTTGGTCAATGACACAGAGCATATTTTTTATAATCTTCGTAGCCAAGTGCTCAAAAACAACAGTGATAGAAGAATTGTCTCCCTTGCAAACGTAACACAGCCATCCTGAGTTGAAAAAACCCCAGTGAGGTTGGAATTCAAACTAAATTGAAATGTATAGAGTTCACTGGCGTACTAGTAGATCAACAACTATTGTAAGTCAATTGGCAAGTATATTTCGGGGTATTTGGTGTGCAGCCGTAAATGCTTCCAAGATGAAAATGATGAAAAAGAGCATACTACTTCTGTAACCCCGATATCACAAACATTATAATTTCCATTACTAAATGCGCGTGTTTCATGCATGTGGAAGTCAATCGGTGGGAAACTGGAAGATCGACTAGAACACCCTGGCTTCGAATCTCGGGGTGGACCGAGAAGTACCTTCGCGATTTTTCCATTCCGGTTTGGGCTTGTGGGGTTTAAACGGAAAATGTGTCTAATCATTCGTATGGACGACAATAAGAGGTCTAATCGCGCATTCCAAGGTGTTCACGGGACCTCGTTTATTCGTCCCTGAGTCACTGTTTAGAATACAAATAATTATAAATCCATGCACATGCGATTTAGAGTTTCATCAACACAATACCCCGGTCAATTTGAGAATGGCATAGTTAGATTAACTTTCGTTGATATGGCTTTTGTTCAGTGCGAAAGGGTAGACATTTCCCGGTACTGTGGTGTTTCCGCATGACGTATACCAGTCCTGCCATCAATAGCCCATATTCCTGAGGCAATATCACGAGAAATCCCTCTCTGGCCATTGCTGGATGGTCTTCTGATACTTGAACTTTTGAAGGAGTGTGTCTATTCTTCCCCTTCAACCAAATCTAGCACTTGAGTACAGCAACATGACAGTCCTACGTTTAATCTAGTCTTCCCTAAAACTTTTGACGGTGATTTAAGGTATTAAAAACGGTGAAAGTGTGTACGTTTCCAACCAGTATTGTTTACATTGTATTCGATTTGTCACGCAATTAGTTTTACTGCAATATTGTGCCATGCAGTGGTCAATTGGGCATGATGAAATCGTGAGCCATGACGTAACGTTATGTAAACATATTTGGTTCAATTTGGCGATCTGTTTTAAGAGTAATGCTTTTGTAACGCAGTTAGCGATTGTTTGTTAATCGGACTATTGACCAATCATAATTTAGAACAAGAATTGTCACTCTTTACAGCAGTGAGTAGTGGGATTAGCTCTAATCAAACGGGACACTGCGAGGAGTATGTCAATAGCCTGGTTTGTAGATAACAATATGGCCATAGTTGACTTCTGTCTTTTATTGACTATTTTACCATACGTTGTTGTCTGAGACAAGATATGGTTACTATTTTACGAAAACGTGATACCATTTCTCCGTTGTTTAGGAAGTCTAAGCTATCAGTATTAGAATACATAAAGCAGGTTTATATTTATAATCAATGAAATCAATTACTGGTTGTCTCGTGGTAATATGAATTTGTTTCACCTGGTTTCTCATGATCCCTGTTGATTAACGAGATTGCATTACGGTTTGGACGATATTTGAGATTTCCATATTGACGTCATAAAAATACAAAAGATAATGTCAACATTGCAATATTATTATAATGCTTCAAGAAAGAAGACTTGAAAAGGGAGGTAAACTCTTCAAATTACACCGCCTTCATTAGCCCAGTCAGGTGCAAAACAGTAGGACGTTAAACCCCATTTCATTTCATTGCATTTCTTCAAATTATAATCTCTGTTTCTGTTGTAAATGTGGATCAAATTTAATTTGCTAATATTTTGAAAATATACTTGTATTTTCTTTAAAAAAACATATAAATCTTTTTTTTTCTTATTTTTAGTTCTTTGTACATACATCAATATCAAATCATTTGGAAATCTCCCGTTATTGGCTGAAACACCATGTAATACGTGAGAGCAGGGTATTTGTGAATTAAGGGATGGCGAATAGAGAATAGTATTTTAATTTGTGAGGTTGGTTTCTATGAGATGAATGTAAATTTGAATCGTCAATCAATCTCACACCATGTTTCAATAAATACAATGATCTTTCTGGGAATTTTAGAATATTATTAGCGAAATGGAGATGACCTGGGGGGGGGGGGCGGTGTCAAACGATCTTTTAGATTATTGCAATACTTTTAATAGTCAAAAAGTTATGGTCAATTTTTTTTTTACATATTCCGATTAATCGATGTATTGATATTGTTGGCCAAAGTTAGATTTCATCGATCTTAGTTATGCTTCAATTGTTTTCTATTTATTGACGGCTTTTGACTATTTTTATGTTTAGATGACATGCTAATGATTAATTCAACATCATATATATTATCTGTGTAAGATAAAAGGGAATTTTCAGCCATTCAAATAACCAATCCCCAAACGATTCAACAATGAGTAGTTTTCACTTAACGGGCCAATCTCGATAATATGTTGGAGAATAAAACTGAATAATTTTGTGTTAAAATCCCATAAAACCCTCTACCTAACGGCCGAGCAATTAATTCAATATTTGTAATACGTTTTCAAACAAATTAAACTCGCCAGTCTTCATCTGGAAATGGAGACCAGTGTCCCAAGCTGTATTATACAGTTTCAGGATGAAACCAGACTTTTATTTTATTAAAATACTAATGTGTTGGTGAAATTTACATTTCGTTATCATGGGTCATTCACTGTAAAGACTTCTAAAGGAACGGGAATCGATTATCAGGTCACCCAACGAATAAAAGGACACAAAATATTTAAAGGGTTACGTGTCCGGATAAGCATTTTTGACGTTCACGTCCAAACGACTCAATATTTTGAACGGAAATTTTGAGACGAGGTAATTGCACAATTCCTCTATACTTTGGCGCTTAAATTTCATACGTACTCGGACTTTTATTTTTGAGACTTTGTTTAAATCGGGATAGTCCCATTAATACTGTGTTAAAATTGTTGACATCTTATAATACCGACTTTAGTTAAGATGGTCAGGCTATGTCTAAAATTCAATCGCTAAAATCTCGTTTCAAAGTCAATGAATTGGACTGAAATTTTCCGCATATTGCGTTTACATTATGTAGTTTTGTGAGAAGTGTCAGCTCCTTTTCTACATGTAATCTCCCGTAATGTATCTTTAACTAGAACTAATCTCATTGTATTCTTACAAACATAAATACTTTTTAATTACTTTGCTTCATATCTTCATCAGTGATACTCCGACCTCACCAGCGGAATATGAGAAATGTCGACAACTTGCAAACTCTATAGCTCTCATAGATTTAAATCTACCGAATGTCATATTAATTGTAACAGGTTCTTTACTCTGGCCTTAATTAGATGAAATGAAATGGGGTTTAACGTGGGAAATTTTCGGTACTAAGACCTACTCTTCTATCGAATTCCAACTTTCATGGAATCTTTTACGTGCACGCCAGTGTGTACACGAGACCTCGGTTTTCCTTGTCAGGTCCTCCATCCTGCATCACTGACAAGAGAGAACTACGCCAATGCAAGGATCGAATACCCGACCTCCAGGCTAGCGAGTCAGCGTCTCACCCACTCAACCACCGTGACCCCCGTTGTTAATTAAAACACGGATCCACATTCACCATCATCACCACAACCTTACCCCGCCTCCCCTCCTCCTTGCAGGCCTTCGGTATTGGGATGCAACTACACACTCAGCCAGCACCGGGGTGGAACACGTAACAGCGAGCTGTTACATAGCTGTTTTATTTCAGATAGTAAAATATAAAAAAATAAATAGTAAAATTAAAATGCTCACCTCGCTACCTATGCCTTCCCTCCTCTCTCTGATGCACACGAGCAGATCCTGCATCTTCAACGCTTGTTGTACCGTCTTACATTTAGCTTGTAATGGCGAATGTTTCTTGAAATGTTTAGGCATTATCTGTTGCCGATATAACAAAGTTTCTTCTGTCAAATTCTTCTTGATAAAATTATCCAATTTGTCCAAAGCCACATCCAATGCTTTAACTATGATAAATAAAAACAGTCAAATTAGGTTTCCAGCTTTGTATCGGGGAATAAAAGACATGACGTTTAGCGTATCCTCAACGCCCTTTCAAGATCAGATAGCAATTTTACTTTCAGATATGAGAAAGATCAATTACTAATACTGCAGCTACACTCAAAAACACATAGAACAGCGGTATAGTATGTATCTATTTAAATAGCCTAAAGAGTAAAGGAAGAGAAGCAAACGTTATAATCCATTAAAAGAGTTAAAAAGATCATGAAGCAATCAACCATCCATAAAACGATACTATAGTTCCGGAAAGAATAATCATACCCTCCCTCTTGAAGGCGAACTTTCAGGTAACATTTGTAAGAATTCAGTTTATATTTTCCTAAAAACTAACATGACACTGCAGTCCGAGAAAAACAGGACAAATAGCTAGAGTGTCGTTTATAAAGTGGTCCAATCCAGAAATGGCGTCTTTCTCAAATTAATATACCAACACAAGGGTCTTAATGATTTAAGTGCTTTTCAGCTTAGTCTTCAAATCGCCGAAGGGTATTACAAAGGATTAATTCTAAGTACCGACAATAGAGTACTTGATAGTCCTCAGAAATAGATACTAATCATCAATAGTACCAATAGGAACTAAGTAGTTATAGTGGAAATCAGGTAACTTAATATAGCGTGGGCAAAGAGAGAAATATAGTTCCCAATAACCATTATACAGATAAACAAACTAAAACGTTTATCCGGTAAGATCTTACTGTTCAAACTGTCACTTAATATCAACAGTAGATATTGCGCAACAATTGACCATCGATCCTTTGTTTGGATATTGGACAAAATATTGGAATCAAAAAAAAAACAAAAAAAAAAACATTCATTCACGTTAAGTCTGGCAGTCCAAGGTCATCCTTTGTATTATGGCAAGAGATTAAAGATGTCCATCGATCGCCATCATTGTCTCTTAAATTAGTTTGAATGAAAATCTATTTGTAATTTACAAAAGGTGTCATTAGCTAAATTCTTGCACACATTAGTAAAATATGGTAAAGATTCTCATTGAGCAAATAATTTTAGATGCTAATTTAGATGGATGTAATGCCCAAATTTTACCGATAAACATGAAGACTTTCACAACTGGTATCTCCAAGTTTAACATTGATTTCTCGTATAGATTGAAAACATTTGAAGATCATCCCCACACGCCGATACATGAATAGTATCCACTCGTCTTTAAACAACATGTAAGGCGTAAAATAAAATAGGCAAACATAAGTCCTCGTTGCACATTAAATTCCATGTCTTAAAACAAAATAGTCACCACACTATTTCTGGGAAATTTCTGAGAATCTCTGGTATATAAAAGAAATAGACGATGCCTAACTCAAATTCACATAATAGGTTCAACAGTAAAAGAGTCAACAGATCCACAAAATTTGTGTTGAATAAAACCTGAGAGAAAGTAAAGGGAATCCTATCCAAACCTCCGCCCCACCCCCAGACTCGTTAACGAACACACCTCATAACGAAAATGCTCTAATTATTAGATTAAGTTCCTTAATACCCCACTTAAATCATTTTCTCGATATGAACGGAGACAAACACTGTTAATAAATACCTTAAACAGTTTATAATTTCACGCCCATAATGAATCCATTCATTCTTCCCGAGAACAAAACTCTGGGTTGTTTAATAGCTTCGATTCTCTTTATTTCAAACAAATAGTAATCAAAGAATACCAAGCCATAAACACGATTCTGCAATTTATTTGCGTTAAGTCATCTACATTTTCAGATTCGTTGCACATATTAATTATATCATCGCATACAGTAATTACTGGAATACAGATGATAGTGGTTAACGTTATTGTACAAATCAATTAGTATGGACAGATAATATATAGCATAATGATATCATATGGGCGTAATGATACCATACATTTATTTGGTATGTTGTATCTAAACAGGTGCCGAACACGGGGTTTAACATTTTAATTCTTGCTTGAACACCCGCCAACACCTCTCATTTACGTGGGAAGTTCATATACCACACAATTCGCTGTCCGTGTGAATATATACATCCAGCTATGCGAAATATGTGGTGTGTGTGTGAGAGAGAGAGAGAGAGAGAGAGAGAGAGAGACAGAGACAGAGACAGGCAGAGAAAGAGGGAGAGAGAGAGAGAAAAATGGGGTTTAACGTCCACTCGTCACAAACTAGGTCATTTCGGGACTAACATCTGGTTTAATTTTATTTCAATAATTTGCTTGCGCGTAGGGGCCTTTAGCAGTGGGACAAAACCGGCCTGGAGGACCCGTACAAAACCCGGGTTGGACAGGCGACCCTAGTCCTTGTCATGTAAACCGAGGATTCGAAACCACGCCAGTTGACTCAATGACAGGATTTCTGATACAGCGCGCACGCGCTAACCGCCATTCGGCCATCCAACACCCCAAAATATTTGGGACATTAAGCTCCATTTGATTTCATTTCATTTGTTAATTACGTTTGTCTATAGTGTCTCTTAATTCGACTTTAAAGAAATCGATAAAATTACTCAAAGGGGAAATGGAACATTTTTTCTTACTGAATGTAATGACATCCATCAAAGTCGATTTTTATCGTCTTAAATTTATAATTAATGCAGCCAACAGTTTCCTGTTTATGCAATACACATGATAACAAATGAGTGTTGTTCATTACACACAAAGAAAAGATACAAGTTCGCGGCTCAATGTGAAAAAATTATATGACACTTGCAAGCTCATCTTTTTGTAAAGCATCGAGAAATCAAATTGCTTATCTCCTCTTAGCCTTGGGTAGGGGTGGCCGGATGATTAACCGGTGTGCGCTGCATCATAAAGTAGGTCAATGACGTTGTTTCGATTTCCCTTGTGACAAGGAGTAAGGTCGCCTGCTTAATCTCATGGATTGCCTCATGGTCCTCCGGTTTCCTTCAACTCCTACTTTATCCCAGTTATCGCATCCCGAAACATGGACATATCAAACTGCTTATCGCCGCTTAGCCTAAGTACTAAATGTTCAACGTTGAACTGAGTGAAGGCGTTCAACTAATAAACACCAAAACATGTAAATACGGACAGATACAATTTTATTAAAATACGGATCTATAATTCTTTTCGTTTTTTTTTTTATTCTTTCGATGGCCAACACTACATGAAGATCTGACGAGTTGTACTTGGAAGTCGCGTTAGGGGTCACCCGAGTGGCTTTAGACCCTATGACTTGAGACATTGATAAATCAATGAACGCTGAAGTTTCTAGTGGTTTACCCACAGTTCCGTGTATCAAACGCCAAGAACTCGGCGTAAAAGACGGTTTCATTACATAATCACTCACTTCAACCAAAATGCCGGTAATATGACAACTCTTCCAGATCCTACTGTAGTGAACACAATTAAAACGCAATTTTGAACTATAAAAAAGAAACGAAATAGGATTTGTGTTTTAATTATGTTGGTACAGATAAACAGACCCATTTTATACAGTCCTCTGCTTTCTTTGAATATCGAGAGTCAATAGGCCCAACAACAACCAATAATAGATTAACTAGTACAATACCCAGTATACTGTCAGTATTATTAATTAGTCGATGACATTTTATTTTATGAGTCTGCTTTTGGTCGGATGTTTAGTTGAAATTGATTAAATGAACAAATGACAAAATGAATAACACGCGCCCACTGGCCTGTTACCGAGACCAACCTCGCACCGTTTAAAGTTTTAAAGAATAGGTAAACTGAGCTTATTTGTATTACCCTATTTATTTGACCCCTAACAAGAAAATCTTGGTACTCGTGCAGAATGTCACAGGAACGAGTTATGCTGTGCGATAGGGATGTGTTTACTAACCGCAGCTTATCCGAAAAGAAAACATGGATGTCGAGAAAATTTGATAAGGATCTAGGATCCTTGAAGAAATCTAATGTCTAGGGTTAACCCTATTCTGATCAATTTGCTTCCAACCAAATTTGAAAAAGAATCTGTTAAAACCTATAGCCTCTATCGCGTTCATAAGGTTTTCGGCAATGGGGAATAACTCAATTTGTTTTATACCCTATATACATACCTGGGTGTGTTTTAGATTTCTGCTCCGTTTGACCTCCATCAGACTGATCGGAATGGAAGTAATCCCGATATCTTCTTCGGCGTCGAGTTGTGACTTCACCGTTTTTCTCCATTTTCCCAGTCACCATAAAATGTAAAACATTACGAGCTAATAACGGCACTTTCAATTTACTTTGGTATTTGTTTGTTTTGTCGTCTTGTTTATCAGAGCTGTTAACCGAATTAACATTATTGTCAGCATGTATTTTTGTCACTTTATGATCCTGATGTGTGTTATTCCGATTGTTGGTATCAGTTTTGTCACATGGATCTACATTCGAGGTTTTTTCGTGTTCATTTGTTTTGGAATCTATATTATTTATATCTTTGGTTCGTTCATTATTTTTGTCTGCGTCTGAAGACCTGGCATTTTTTGAAATATCGGAATTCCGTACACCATCATCGGAGCCAGATTCTATATTAACAAAATACGCCTCGTCTTTTCCAACTTGCAACAGGTGCGTTTTATACGGTGAAGATGTCCTGTAGCTATTGCTGTCGTTTGCCGAAGTCCTGGTCTTATCGGGATTGGTTGGTACAGTGTCTGATTCGTTTAAGTTTCCAAACTGCGTCGTATGCGGGGAACTTTCTCCATTTGATTTATTAACTTCTCCACAAATAGGCTGGTCTCGAGTAGCTGTGCTGTGGTCATTATCTTTTAATCCTCTATCGTATACTTCATCAGTGTCTGTACTACATGTTCTTGTGGCGTTAGTGTATGTTGGCTTAAACTGGGTTTTATTTTGCGAAGTAACTGTGTCGTTGATTTTTCCAGGTGACGTCGCATTCGAAGAAATGGTCCTCACAATGTTATCACACGAATTATTGAGATGTTCTGGATTTCTATCACCAGTATCACTTTTAATGTCCAAATTCTGCTCACATGGATTACCAACCGCGGCCCCCTCAGGGGATCCTTTACCACTATTTAAAATCTGAAAAATTGTAAAAAACAAATTACCACTATTTAAAATCTGAAGAATTGTACAAAAATTGTAAACTTCTAGTAACCTTGCAGAAAACGTACATGATAAAAACTCTGAATAAACTACTTGATTCAGTGCTCGACATCGTCCACGTTACCTGTTATTAAATGATCATACCCCAGTGATTCTACCAGAATGTTTGATTACCAGCTTGCAAAACACAACTTAAAAAACACCTATATAATACTGATTGTGGGCGTTACAAGTGAATCATCTTAGGTTTCCGAAGAAACATTGCTTACAGTTCATTCTACAGCCATGTTTCCATACAGAAGTCAAATACTATACCTATTCAAAATCCAATTCACCAACGGCAACCAAATAAACATGAAACTTATAAAGTTCCCTGGTGTACGAAGCGTGACGAAACCCACATATAGGGGGGATGCCAATATAATCATTATTTAATACAAAGACACGTGAGATTTATTATGTACATGTGCTTCATAAAAAAATACACAGGCTTACTTTAGAGGACATATTAATGATTAATTTTGTCACGGTCGGCGAGTGGCCATTCGATTTCAATCTCGCGCTGCCGTCTCAAATTGTTTCTAAAATGGTTAATACCTTTTTTATCTCTGCGGTGCAATGTAAACAAAACTAAGCGAAGTTCTCACTCTCGGAAAAATACAACACATCATCGGATAAACGCAGAAAATTAAAGGATAAAGTAGACTGTTTGTCGGGAAGTGACAGCATGTGTTCTAGAATAAAGCATACCTTATAGCGTGTACAACTGTCTTCACGACATATAGCAAACTATAGTATGAACGTAAATGCCAGAAGCGGAAGATACTAACATGTAGGACTTACAAGGGGACCTGGGAGAATATATGTACCAAGAAAAGAACATACTAGCATTCATAATTAATATCTAATGGAACAAAAGTATTATTTTCTGAAAATACTTCAGAGATCAAGGGATTAAATAGCTGAACATGATGAAAAGGTGTGGTGATGTTTATCGTCTGTATAATCTACGAGATATAGTAAACATCCGACAAATAGCTTCAATACATCCAGTGCAGATCGATCCAATTTTTTTGGGGGGCGACATTTTTCGGGGGTAAAATGTACCCCCTGCACCCCGCTAGATACGGCCCTGAAACAAACATAAGATAAACCTGCGGACAAGACAAACTACGTAGTAGACATTGCAAGAAATAAACAACAAATATCCAATCAAGTGGTTAATACTCCAATGATAGAGATGTTTTAATCTGATGTCAGATACACATGGCAGGAAACTCGCGTTTTAAACCGGATCAAAATGGCACTGATCTTATTGTCAATAAATCTGTGTAAATAATGCAAGCACCAAATGATCTTTCATATTATATACACATTTGACACAATTTAGGCTGTAGTGACCGAGACTGCTCAAAATGTTGAGTGATACGTAACTGATCACCAAAATTACTTTGTAATTCAAGTAAAGAACCTTCTCATATTGTTCTTGGATTATGACAACCGCGACAAAAACAGATATGATCGATTTGCTACTGCAGCAGACACATTGATAGAATAACTGATAATCATAGCAACATCCATGCTCAAGCCAAATAGCATATATTAAATTAAATATATTTTAATAAACTTCACTACTTCAGTGTTTTCTATCATCAGGTTCGGTCCCGGTCTTGGTCCAGAGAGCTCATCGGGTCTCCCTTGTCAGTTGTGCAGGACAGAGGAGGGTCTGGCAAGTCGCAGGGGAAAAGGTATAATTGTTCGAATGGGACGAAACACCGATGTTCCTAATACACATTGGTATAAGAGTAGGCTGTAGCACAGCTATCGGGGCAAAATTTCCAACATTATCCTATTCGGAGCAGAACAGCTAGGACATTTAACCCAATTCATTTCATTTCTTTCATCAGTTAAAGGAATCTCGTTGGAGTATGAGAAAGATGTGCATTAATAATGAAATGGGGTTTAACGCTCTACGATTCTGTACCAATCGAGCTAATAAAGGCGGTATGCATTAATAAAATACAGCTTATGGGACACTTATTAGTCATAGGTTTGTCATTTTTTAAATAGACAAATCCACTGATGATGCTGGTATGTATATTTTACAACCACTTTTAGTTAATGCAAAGGATCATAGTAATTCTATTTGAAAACGGTCCGCATGGGACGAGTGTAAAATGACTAAAATTCTAAGACAATAAAAACGTTCTAATTAAATTTCTTTTAAAAAAGAATCTTTTCCCCAACTAGTTTTGTTTTAAAAAAACACAACTCAAGAATTAGGAAAGAATACTTGTTCAAACGCCGTGCTGTATGTGTATAAACCAGTGAATGTTTTCCATATAAATTGTGCTGTGTTTTCTAATGTGCTCAATCACTAAATGCCACTCAAGGCTTCTAATTTTCTTTTATGAAATACGAACAAAAATGATATTAAGCTAAATCAAAATAATGTGCATTTCCTAATTGAGAATAGCACAATAAAAACTCAATAAACACAATATAACATGCTAAATAATCTCCGAATACTATTAAGCATTTAATAAAATAGAGATCATATAAATAATTCGATTAAGAAAACTTCGGTCGTTATGAATACATGTGAAAAAATATTTTATCAAAACCGAAAACTCAATAAGACAATATTATTACAGATTGTCTACATCGAACAGAAGACATTATTACAACGTGCTTAACAGTCGAAAGCAAAACAGTCTAGGGTTTATATCTATCATTTAAAGGGACATTAAGTAAAATTAGATAAAGACCTGACAATTCTCCCTATAAAAGTTACAAACAAAATATTGCTGAAAATTTCAGTCAAATTACTTCACTCCCTACCAAATTAGAAATGACTGAATTTTAGCTAGTCTCGGTCGTCATTACAAACGTTGGTATGATAATAACAACATTTCGATTATCAATATTTACGTTAAATTATGCATCACAAATTGCATTTAAATTCTTTAAATATCGCGGGCTAAACATGGCATCGAGAGTTGATTATGGTCTGGATAAATTAATCAATGTCCAATTAATTATTTAAATAACATTTCATGCCCAAAGAAAGACCTGCGATAGGCATATTTACCTCTTGCATAAAGCATGTTTAATAAAACGAGAACCAAATAAATGATTAGATTACGAATATTATATTCGGCTCTATATTATTAAAGAAAAATTGTAAACTGTACAATAAGATAAAATCATACCTTTTCTATAACAGGAAGAAAAATTATTACAAATTATACAACAGCTAAAGGCAAAATAACCCAAGGATTATATCCAGAATTTAAAAAAGGTGAATAAAAAATTAATTCGATTAAGAAAACTACAGTCGGTATGAATAGGCCTACACTTGAAGAAAACGCTAAATAATATCTCGTTCCGATGAATGATGTGTAATGGCAATGCCGATAAACATCTGACGGAATTTGATTTAAACAATAAATTTACAGGATTAATATATATATAAGATACGATAACAAGCTTTATCAGCGTATGTACTAACTGCAAATTCCATCATATTAGTAGTTGTAGAATACAAAAAAAAAACACCAAAAACGTACCATTTCAATTACAAGAGAGTAGAAAAATAACCAAGTCACCAAAAAAGTGTGGACACTGCCATACCCAGACCACTCGATGGCAGATTAAACTAACAGTGTAACGAACACTTAATGAATAAGAACAAATTGATTAATCATTGTTCAAGGGTGCTTTTAAACACTTATATATATAATGTAACTAACAATGTAATCAAAGACTGTTGATAATAAGCAATCAATATAATTATCTACCCTTTGTCCATTTATATGTAGTGTAATTTATGCCGTGGGTATTTACATACATTGTAAACTGTGGAATAGTAAACTTATTACCCCTGTTGGTTTAAGATCAAAATATGGCGGAATCAATAATCTGACTGAACGAGTTCGCACTCAGATAATCTGTTCCGTACTGTGAAATTATTTTGTGTTCTAAATTTGTGGGGTTTAGCGTAGTAAGCATTACAAACATAGTTATCACAGAAAAATGAACAAAAAGGTTTTTATACCCAATCTGTACAAGATCAGATATGCCAATTCCGTCTAGTGCATGGACCACTAAGCTCGTCTCTGGGAGGACGTTTTTTTGCGATCTGACAACTTTATTGGTATCTAAACTTGAATATAGTTTTTATTGAGAAATGTCCATTACTGTTTATTATAAAGCACTGTAAAGGCAGGTTAATAGAAATAGGTTATGGTATCGTGATTCTTTTATAGTCAACTAGAACATTATCAATATACTATTAAAGTGATCAACTACAGCACTCTTAAATAATTACATAAATCTTTAATCGGGTTATGCCGTAGCTGCTAGAGTTTTCAAGGGCCATTATAACTCAATAGAATTCTTATCATAGGCATAAACTCTTGATATAAAAAAACACTTTTTAATAACAGAACGATAACTTTAGCCACTAGAGCTCATGCCAGATTTTTTAACGACAATAACTCTGTAAATAATTATCAAAATCGGCCTGTTTATAACCAAGATTTAAGTCAATCAGATGCCAACTTCAGTCTGTAAAGTGCCCAAAAGGAATTACGCCCGCATTACATGTTGGCTTTTAAAAAGACACTATCATGTTTGCATACCATCGTCTGCCTTAGCAATGGTCTTAGAGGCATATTTTAAAATAACACTGAATAGTATTACGATCGCGAATGTCGAAGAAATACAGTTTCAAGAACGCGACTGTCGTGGAAAAATACCTTTAAACAAATTAATCTGATATTGTTATTATGTAAATAATAAACACGATTTTATTAATCAATGCCAGGTCTTCGCACTTTAATCTTTTCCAAAGAAATTCACTAAATTAAGATTTTTCAGTTTCTAAAATAAGCGACTGTTAATGATTTATTGGAAAATTACATCTCGTTCTTTGTTTCCAAACAAGCTGATAAAAATAAGACATGATAAATCTATATTTTAAACAATTCCAATCTACATGTATTGTTAGTTAAGATGTCCATTAAAAAAAATAACACTTGAAAATATTTTTTTTTAAAAATTAACAAGTCTGTAATATAAAGAGAAATAATATTGCCCGGGCTTCAATCTTTGGTCACAAACACCATTTCATGTGCAAAAAGCGTCGGTTAAAACAGAACTGGCTATGACAAAAACAATTTTCTGCGTCGAAAACACTTTTTTGTTAAGAAATGGACGAAACATACAAAAGCAGTTGGTATTTATGTTCTGGAGAATGTATTTTAGTTCGGGGGATGATGCGGGGGGGGGGGGGGGGTGATGCGGGGGGGGGGGGGGTATTGCGTGTTCGTTAGATAACAGCGTTTGTTGTTAAGTCAGGTGGCTAGATTTCGACTCCCCGGACGTCATATCTCGTGGATTTATTTTTCATTCCAACTGCTAATAAAGATCCCATCGCACAAGAGAATTAATGAAATTGAATTAAATTGAACCATAATTTAATCCCGAAATGACAAAGTTTGTGGTCGCGTGGACCTTACACCCACCCACCCCGTCCCTCTCTCTCTCTCTCTCAATGTACGCATCACCAATATATTGCATCTATTCCGATATCTGTCAGCTGATGTTCGTTTTGGCTCCAAATTATGAAATGATGTTTAATAACCCTGACATAAAACGAAGATAAAGAGAAGAGTTTATCATCTCTCTCTCTCTCTCTCTCTCTCTCTCTCTCTCTCAGTTGGTTTAAAGAAGCTACTGTCAGCTCTGCTCCATAACATTGACAAAATTATTATTGCTGTTAATTGTGACACTACAATCCCGGTGGTCTTCGGTTGAACTTTATATTACAATGACCAAAAATCTTGTAACATTGCAAATGAATAATAACTCTGAAACCACCAAATTTACTCGATGGGTTAATCTGTGGAGGCAGACCAATAAATTTCACCATCTCACAAATTGTAGTTCGTCTATTTATAGCAATTCTCTCTCTCTCTCTCTCTCTCTCTTTCCTGCTCATTTGCATGCCCATTTTGGTTGAAGGACGAGGTTTTAAATCAATCTTTTCTGCCAGGTTTTCGTAAATATTCATGATTTTGAGGCGGAATGATAACGGGGTTATCAGGTTTGTTACGGTGATATGTACGCCAACTTATTATATGTTTTGAGTATGCTTCTTCAAGTTTGTGTATCTCAAAATTTTGGTTGTCAACCTCATACAAATTTTAGTGCAAAGGAGTGAACATTTGTTCCCCTGTCTGTAGTGAAAAGCATTCAGCCCAACGAAAATTTGAGAAAAATTTCAGGTGGCCAAAGAGGCCAGAATTAACATTGAAGTCAATGGGCAAATTAAAGGTGGTCTGTCTCCCTATGCGATATTCGTGTATTCAAATTATCTGCCCCTGATCGGAGCTTGAGACAGAGAAGCAATCATAAAACAGTTTACAAACCGGTCCTAACCACATGTATTTATTTTTTTTTTCTAGTCTACTTTTAGGTTCATCATAATTTTTACTTTTGTTCCCTGATTTTCAGATTCCTATAATATTAAACGTATGTTCCTGATATGGAAAAGACCATTGACTCTGTTCGAAATGCCGAGATGGCAATAAAGCGAGCGAGTAGAGAATTTAGACTTCCAAAATCCACGTTACGAAGACGGGTGAACAATGAGAACATATTTGTTACTGGTGCAAACAATTCATCGGCGCGTTTTAAGGTAATGATAGATTATTGTATTGCTAAAAACTTTCTTTGTTTTCATCTTTGAATAATTTACTATTAAATCTATAAAAGTATCGATGGGAGCATGGTCTTTATTCACACAAACACGCCACACACACCCTGATTTGTATTACCAGAAGACATTTCCCCTCCTCCCAAAGTTTCCAGCGGTGAAAGCACTCAAAAGAAAAGAAAACCTAACGCTATCAGTTCTCAGGCGTTGACTGCTAGTCCTTATTTGAATCAACTTTTTAAATTGCACGAAGCAAAGATTAAGAAAGTACAGAAAACAACGAATAGCGTAAAACAAAAGAAGGCGACTCATCCAATTTCCATGGAGAATAAATGCTCTAAAACATCTCTCTATGGTACTGAAAATGGCGAGTGCCTATATTGCAACGAAAGGTATGGCATGAACGATTTTGACGGATGGATCCAGATGTCAATGCATGAGATGTCAAACCTTGGCACATGACGAATGTGCAGGTGTTGACGATTCCGATGATACCTTTGTATGCAAATTCTGTTTATAGTACTTTAAATTACCAACACTTGAATTCACTAATGTTAAAGTAAAATAGCATGTACCCTAAGAAATAATAGTTGATTTATTTTTTGAATCCATGTGGTTTGGGAGTAGGATTAGAATGGCCTCTAGTATATGCATAATGCAAATTTTCGCATTTACTAATTACTATCTATCATCAAATTGGCAACCGGGGCTAGGCCCTCGATCAATTATACAAAATCATCCAATGATATGAATTTGACGAAATTATCGCCCGCCCACGACCCACTGCTCAAAAGATACAGTATTTGCGATCATACTGTTGCCTGAGTAAAAAACGAAAGACAAGAAAATTAAAACAAAGCGAAATAGTGAAGTATAGATAGCCTAGGACCTGGGGTAAGGCGGGCACCAGGGGTCCTTCTTGCCCCTATCTAGGGGTTCGTTTTACCCCATATAGTGGGTAAGCAAGTGATTACAGGTACAGTAGAGCGTCTTTTGGCAATCCTATACGCCAGGGGAATAAATCATTTTGTGAATACGCCCAAAATAGATTATTGTTATTTCAGTGATAGTTCCAGCAAAATGATTAAATAGACGCCTTTGTCATGCAAGATACACCCACATCACTCAAGGGGCATCACTCATGAAGATATGGTCCGATCCCAGGCCCTTAACAGACAAAAATGTTGGGTTCTATAGGGTCTACAAACTGTGTACATATTTCACGTAAGAGGAGACAGGATCCATAATCCATGATATAGCGATCTGGTGCCCACCAAAAGCAAATGCATCTGAGATCTTTTGATCTTAAACATGTCCGATAAATTTTGTACATATTTTGAGTAGTGACAGGGGACGTTTAACTCCGGAATGAAAGGTCCGATACAATGTATAATATGCTTTCACACCTTTTGCGTAGGGGAAAGGGGCCATTTTAACGGAATGTTTCGGTCCCATTTTCAGGACATTTTAATAAACCGTGATAATTGTCTAACGAACATACGTTTGATAGGATTTTAAAACCGAATCAAATTTACAATCAGGGACAGTGATCAATGAAGTTACGGCCAGATACGGGCCAAATGTTACACCTATTTTAACTTTCACCTAATTCTGATAGAAATTGTGGCCTCTCGAGGTTCGACAAGCTAAGCGCGTGATATTTCGTAAAAGTTACGGTCTGATACGTGCCAAAATCGAACTCATCCGATAATAATTATGGACGTATAAAATTTCATTAAAATCGGATAAAAGCTGTAACGGGTTCACAAACAGACATAAACGGAACGACGTCTGGGATGACAGGGGCAACGGCATTATACGTCCACATTAAAAATATAGGCATTTATAAATTTGGATGTGGAATATAGTTAATCAACTTGTCAACATAGAAAACATGATACTCCCAACCATGCAAATAGTTTTCATACTGATAGGCACAGACCTGAAAAAAATTCATTTGGACGAATGATCTTCAATTGAATTTTATGTTGTTTCTTTAATAAATTAGTGTGTTACTACACAACGCCTTTGTTTTAAAAGATAACGAACGACATCACGTGATATATTTATAAGCAATGGGATATGATATAGAATAATTTAGTTATATGGTATGTGACTTCATTGTAATTACACCAGTGATGCCTTAAAAATATTTTTGGTAATCAATCCGCCAAATTTGGAATGGATTGGCGTTACCAATGCTTCCACGGTTGGTTGCTTCACCTGGGGAAAAATGAATTTAAGTTTAAATAAAGACAAAGAGAGAAATGGGGGGTTTAACGTACACTCGAAAAAACCAAGGTCATTTTGGGACTAACATATGGTTACAATTTTATTTCAATAAT
Organism: Patella ulyssiponensis; assembly: GCA_963678685.1. Classification (NCBI taxonomy): domain Eukaryota; kingdom Metazoa; phylum Mollusca; class Gastropoda; family Patellidae; genus Patella; species Patella ulyssiponensis. Next base: position 21,808,742 of record OY783230.1, on the reverse strand, counting down.
TCGCTTGCGCGTAGGGGTCTTTAGCAGTGTGAGGAAACCGGAGTGCCCGGAGGAAACCCACGAGGTTAAGAAGGCGCCCCTATCTCCATGCCACATACGCTCACACCACAGCCGCAAGCCAGAGGTGACCGGCCAGCTAGAGGTCGAAGCGCGACACTCTAGACCACTAGGCCATCCCAACCCCCGTTTAAATAAAGATGTGCTATCGGGATTTAAACCAAATAAGCATAATAAATATCAGGTTTGTTCGCAACTCCTCTCATTACTCAAGGCTTAAAAAATCATGGTATACGGTTCAGGCTTCTCGCCAACTTCCGTCCTCGCCTTTCTCGGGTTCTCGTGCCCTCGCTCCATCACAATATCGACCTCTCGTCTCCTCGCCCCAGTCTAATTTATGCTTGTGTCCACCGACGCTTTCTATACATATTCAATAAAACCATTCAGCGTAAAATATATGAAAATGTAGTTTCGAAATTTAAATAGTTTTAAAAAATATAATTTTATGTATGTTTTTTCTTTGAAATTAGCCGAAAAATGGGATAGTGTATTTCGCCAACGATCCGTTCTTCCACCCCTTCTTTACCTTTTGGGGGGGCGGGAGTGAGATGGCCTAGTGGTCTAGAGTGCCGCGCTTCGACCTCTAGCTGGCCAGTCACCTCTGACTTGCGGCTGTGGTTTCGATCCCTGGTGTGAGCGTATGTGACATGGAGATAGAGGCGCCTTCTCAACCTCGTGGGTTTCCTCCGGGCACTCCGGTTTCTCCCTCTGCTAAAGACCCCTACGCGAAAGCGAATTATTGAAATAAAATTGAAACCATATGTTAGTCCCCAAATGACCTAGTTTGTGTCGAGTGGACGTTAAACCCCATTTCTCTCTCTCTCCCCCTCCCTCTCTCTCTTTACCTTTTGGGTGTATCGTCTAAAGGCAATAATTTTGAATGAATCATTTTGGAACTTTGCATACACTTTCCTTACACTCCTTACGATTATCCCCAGTATTTTCGTTGCATGGCCGGTCCCCGGGGACAGTCTCGCTAAATTTTTGAGTGTATCGCTTGAAGCCCACAAGTCTGACTGAATCAGCTTGGAAATTAACATGCTTATTACTCACACCCGAGCGAATTTGGGTTCAGGGGGAATATAGGCATGGGTAAATTGGATCCCGGGCGAATTTGGCCTTCGGGAGGATTTGGTCGCCGGGCTAATAGTGACGGGCTAACAAACTACATACATCTCTCCATATATAAATGGGGGGCTGGGATGGCCTAGTGGTCTAGAGTGCCGCGCTTCGACCTCTAGCTGGCCGGTCACCTCTGGCTTGCGGCTGTGTTTTCGATCCCTGGTGTGAGCGTATGTGGCATGGAGATAGGGGCGCCTTCTCAACCTCGTGGGTTTCCTCCGGGCACTCCGGTTTCCTCCCACTGCTAAAGACCCCTACCCGCAAGCGAATTATTGAAATAAAATTAAAACCACATGTTAGTCCTAAAATGACCTAGTTTGTGTCCAGTGGACGTTAAACCCCATTTCTCTCTCTATATATATATATATAAATAAAGTATGTGTGCATGTATGTATGTCATGTTCCCTATCAAGCTTTGACGCGGCGCTTCACCATCACATACGTGTTATCAACTTAACAAGCATGAACCCGCAAATTTTTTAGGCCATGATTTATGTACCTAATTTTGCCATCTCGCCCATTTAGAGTCACACTTACATAGTTACTTAGCCTATGCTGAAACTGCTTACAGTTAAACTTAGGTATTGATGTATCTATAAAGCAAGTGTCATCAGTCACACCCAATTAGATTAAAAGTCTTGTCCAGTTAAATATTTTATCATTCTATAATCTGTGTAGCCAGGCAACACATTTATCTAGCCAGCATCTGCACAAATCAGAGATATCCTGATCCAAAGCATCGCCAAATCAATTGCTTACCGAACACCAGGTTTGAACATTCTACTTCAATTATAAGCACATAGTCTTTTCAAAAGTGCCCTGTGTTTTATATATATATCATCCGATGCAATTGGAAGTTATCTTCCATGCCCTTGGAAAGAACATACATTGATACCACTAACCTGCTTTTGCCTTCTAGGCCATCTGCCACTATTCTCTGTGGCATTTCCATATTTTTAAATCAATAAAAATGATAATTTAAGCGTCCTAAACCACCTCTTTCCCTTCTTGTATCTTTGCATGTCCAACGTTTTTCATACTGGAACGTGAGCAAACGAATATTGGTACGTCATGTTTGGTTTTAACATTTCTAAATTAAGCAGCAATACAAATATATTGTATCGGCGTTTCCAAGGTTCAACACAAAATCGAATAGAATTGGGCCCCCGAGTTAATTAAACCTACATAATGGCATATCGATATTACCAGAACGGTTCATCCTAAAGGGGTCACACCTTTTTTCGATAATAGACTGTGCACCAAAGGAAAGAACAGTTTGTATACTGTTTAACATCAATACGCGTCGAATAAAACAGAACAAAAGAATTAAATAAATAAAGAAACGGTTATTTGGTTCTACGAAGATTAATAGTACCGATAATGATTTTTAAAAGGGGCGACTGGGGATGTTACTGAATGGTGATAGCCCAACACCAAACTACTTGTTGCAGATGAAATACGCGCAATACTCGCCAATTTCCAATGTCGATGTCATAGCTAAACCGATATGCCAGAGCTTAAACTATGTGATGACATCTTGGCTAAAAACAGGCTGTTAATATCTAATAACATATACATGTACTTTATTGGTACTTTAAAATGTATATCATTTTAATGCTGTAGCGCGGGTCGCGCGCCAGGCCGTGTATACTTACTGTTCAGGAAACCGACACAACTATAATATCTGTAAATATTGATTATTTTGATATATTTACGAAGTTCACTGATTACAATCTCGATTTTACTTTTATTTTACTGGTTTGTGGGAAGGGTGGGTAGGTAGGTATTACACCTTAAAATACATTACGTATCTATATTTATTTTAAAAAAAAACCCGGATAGATGAAGAGATCAAAGAGAAGGGGAGGGAGAGAGAAAATGCGGTTTAACTTCTACTCGACACAAAATAGGTAATTTCGGGACTAACATATGGTTTAATTTTATTTCAACCAGAGGACCCGGAGAAAACCCACGAGGTTGGACGGGCAACCACTCGAAACCACGCCAGTTGACTCAATGACAGGCTTTATGATACAATGCACACGTGCTAACCATTCGCCCCCCCCCCCCAATGAAGAGACCTTGACATAAAACGTTGCATGTCTTGTAAAAATAATTGTACAAAATAGGAAACTGATAACTGAGTTTCAAAAATTATATAAAATGCAATAAGCCCTCCTGGTTGAAAAAATGTGCTCCAAAAAGTTTGCGACAAGCAATTAATGCGGTACTTACTAATGCGTCTTCAATGCCAGTATATTAGAGACGTCACTGATACAGCCAGATATGTTTAATTCTTTAAAAATATTACAAGTTAATTCTTTTAATGATAGCGATTAAAGATTTAACAGTTTGGACTAGAATTTACGGGATCAAAATAATAACCTTTAGTATCATTATGTTGTATTGTACCTTAGAGAAATATCCCAAGGTCAATTAATTCGGCCACGCTCCTTGGCTGACTGATACTATGATGTGAATTTAATATGTTTTTATCAGATGTAACAGAGCAAGACAAGTCGGTGGATATCTACTATCTAGTTTCCGGTTTGTGGCTATTGTCGGTAATAAACTTAGATCAATGACTAGTTCTATTTACTTATACGTTAAACAACAATCACCACCACAAAAGTTAATGGAATATTTGAAACGGTCGGTTGCCTCCCTTTAAATCAATAAAAATTCAGGTCGACTGATTTATACTAATAGCATAAATCGTAATGCGACAAGGAAGAGGTCTCAGTTCCACATGTGTTTATTTGAGTTAGCGGGCTTTAATAGATGGCAATATATTAATGATCAATATAATTTGTTTATCGTGCTGTATTTCGTGGGAGCCACGGAGGATAAGAGGGTGAGACGCTAACTCGCTAGTCTGGAGGTCGCGTGTTCGATTCCTGTATTGGCCGACGTGGTTTCCCTTGTCAGTGGTAGAGGACGGAGGGCCGTGTATACGTAGGTGTGCACATAAAGGACCCCTTGGAAGTTGGAATTCGATATATTAGTAGGATATAGTGCCACTGTCCGGGTAAAATTTCCTCATAGCACACTGTATGGCGTATATCCGCCTTCATTACCCAAGTCGGAGCAGAAGTTATTCGGTCCCCCAAGCTAGTATACAACCAATTTGAACTGATTCTAACAGAACCCCATGTGTCAAGTTACTCATATTGTTCTCCATGATTTCTGATTGAAACTGACCGTCCACATATGTATGCCCTTCCTCAATATAAGCGTGTACGCAGAGAAATAACGATTTCCCCACACAAAACTTTAGAATTTCAATGTCGTTCTTCGTAGTCGTATTAAACAGATTGGTTCGACTGTAATTAAGATCGGCGAAAGCAGATGGCATCGCCAAAATCCGTTAATGAACTGACTTAAAACATCTAGAATACACTAAATAAAAACAGATTTTTTATTTCTTATGGACATATCTAATTATAAACATATTTCTTGCGATGTTTTGATCGTACAATAGTAACCGTGGAAACACTAATAATATTTTGCTTGGCATGATATATTTTCATCTTCTTTTACCAATGTTTCCTCTCAAAATGATCTCAAATTTAAAGTAACGTAAAAAAAAAAAAAAAAATGCATGTAAAGGATATAAGTTTTTGGGAGATTTGTGTTATATGTCTTCATTAGCCCGGTTGGATCAGAAAAGTAGGACGATAAATTCAATTCAATTCCATTCATTCATTCATTTATATGCCTGCATTGACCGAGAAAGTTCATCCAGATTATCCGGCGTGGTTTCCCCTTGTCAGTGATGCAGGAGAGAGGGCCTGACAAGGACAGCTGTCTAATCGTTCGGATGGGGCGGAAAACCGAGGTCCCGTGTACACATTGGCGTGTACGTAAAAGATCCCTTGGAAGTTGGAATCCGATATAAAAGTAGACCGTAGCGCCGCTGCCTGGGCATAATTTCCCTTTATTAGCCAAAGTTAGGTCATTTCGTTTCATTTATATGCCTGCAAGTGTCATAAACACTGATTAATTTTCGTCGTATTATAATTAGAAATCATTCTTACCTTATCCCGTTCCTCATTGCTTTCTGAATCCATTCCTGAATGTTTCGAATTGCTGGGATTTCTTGGATAGTGCTGATGTTTAACCAAAATACTCTGTTCGACGCCTTCGGGGGTCAATCGCGATTCTGCGATCTGTTCGACTGTATTCTTACCAATGAAAACGCACTTTAAATGTTCATCATTTGTTAACTCAATTTCAACGTCATCCCAACCTCGATATTTTTTACTTTTAACAAATCTTTTTGCTTTCGCAGTACTTTCTGTTTGAACTGGTGAGTTCATGCTTTTTCCTACTTCAGTATTTCTGAATATAAACACAAAAAGAAAATAATAATTACAATAAAGAAAGCAACTGCTTGATTAAAAAAAAAAGAATAAATGTCATTAAAATTATCTCCAGACATTTTCCTTAAAGATACATTACCTACTAGAGAGTTTATAGGGTGGTTCGTTCCAATAATAGTACAACAAATTTATATGGACAGTCGTCGAGACGCTCAATCGTACTAGAAAAATACTGGATTATCTGAAAAACACCCATGGGCGCGCACCTGGAACAAATGTATGTATATCACAAAATGGCAACACGTCTACTTGTTATATGCACAACTGACTTAGAAAGCGCTTGGTATTTCTTGATCGGATGGTTAGCGGCTGTGAGAGATTTAAATTTAAACGCACAACAGAGTCCACGGTTAAACGCATTGAGGATAATCCAAACGTAGATGACATGTATGGTAAATAAACTGTGAGTAACAGCAAATACACGCTTAAATTGACCATCCTTTAATGAAGTCACGGGTGCAAAAAATCAAACTTAAGGAGTATTTCCTTGCGATTAAAATGTTTTGAATTTGGTTTTTATGTAGTCCAAATTTATCTTTAATTCACATATTTCGTACTTTTAAACCCCGTAATCGCCACATTAATTTTGTCCTCTTCATTCAGGTGTACATAAATACCATCTTCACGTTGTCAAGTATGAAAGATACTGCAATGTTTTTACCTTAAACTGTCAAGATTGTCGGAACAATTCCAAAGCTTCCCGGAAATATCTATTACTGCCACACCACACCTTTACCAAGATGGACCGTTTTTAGCTTACCCATTTTACAATCAATTCCATGTTTAACCATTTTCCCGCCAGAATTAATATGGCTCGCTCTGAGAATACACATGTAAAGAGGGATTGAGCCTTCTAGATGCTTCAAACGAACGTAGTGGTCCCGTAGTTAATTGAATTCTGATTCGGATATGGATCATGTTTTACTCTTGATAAATAGATCGATTGAGTGTTATCACACCATTCGACAAAAATTCATATATCCCTCATTGAGGGAATATCTAGTTTCAACGAATCGTATGATCAATATTTATCCTACACTTCATCTTATACCACAGATCTACAATAATCTGGTTTTCATATAAAACCTCTAGTAGAAGCCGTCCCTTTATGGTTTATAATGGTTTCTCTAAAAGTTATGTTTTCATAATTATTAGTGCATTAACTCATTAAATATTTATATGTGACATCAGTTCCATGAATATTGTACATCACGATTCTCGTATCATGTATCACACATACAAAACGTGTTATTACTAAACTAACTTGCACACTGAAAATAGCCTACTCCTTTTAGCCTACTAAGCACCGATAAGAATCGGCAAGTGCAGAGATTTTTATGTCAAAGTATTGCAATAAGTGAAGGACAATCTGCACCTTCTACTCATCATATCCAGGATTTATATCATTTCATAAAAAAATAAGTGAATTTGACAAAAAAAAGTTTTATGAAATCATTTAAATTTTGGATTTGAGGTATAAAATGTGCTTATCTTTCATTTTTGAAATACTTTGGACCCTATTGACAAAAGAAGGCTCTTGTCTATTATTAGTTCAACAATTTTTTAAAACTGTATTTAGGATTCAATGTTGGGTAATGGTATGCGAACTCTTGCTAGTTTTTCGAATTCTTTGCATTTTGTATAGGAATTTTTCTACGTTTAGTTTTAATGCGCGGTTGATGTCGTTACGGTTACGAGGCCTAATATATGATTGATGCATTTTAGCCTGATATATAGACGTAGTCAACATAAAACCTTAAATCGAACAACATCTCTTTGACTCGCCACATGAGGGGGATTCCAGTCATAACAAAAATTTTTTTTAAAAATTCGGATGAATTAAAGGGACTATCCAGATTTGAACAGAGTCTCAGAAATAAAAGTCCAGTACGCATTAATGTTAAGCGACGAAATAAGGAAGAGTGGTGTATTTACTCTGTCTCAAAATTTCAGCTCAAAATATTCAGTTCTGTCGGAAACTGCGGGACAATTTGTTCGTTGGGTGACCTGATAATCGGTCCCCGTTCCTTTAGAGGGCTAAACAGTGAATAACCCATGTGCAGTTCTTGATGGCGGCGAAAGGTAAATTTCACCTACAAATTATTTTTATAAAATAAATGTCTAGTTTTATCCAGAAACAGTATAGTACAGTTTGGGACACCGGTCTCCATTTCCAGATTTTAAAAGACTGACGGATTAAAATTGTTTGAAAACGTATCACAGATAAGGCTGTTGCACGGCCTTAAGGTAGAGACTTTAAGGGATTTTAACACAAAATTAAGCACTTTTATTCTCTGAAATATTTGCCCTTTAGCGAGGTGAAATAAACGTTCATATATCTTTCGCATCAGAACTGTGATTTTCAGTATAATATTGTGATTAGAACTATTACTCAAAATATTCATTAGTCTAATAATACCTTAAAGAGATATTATCACAGCACACAGGCGAGACATGCAAAGGGGCACTAACTTGAAGCATGCCTAGACGAGTGACGTAAGGAGCGCTTCATGCGTGTTGAGAGAACATTGAGAGACTTCAGCAGACTCTTTGATTAAAAGGCGGGAAAGGAGTTAACAGAGGATAATCCAAGAATTTACAGGCTTCGATATATTTATGACAGTTAGAAAAAGATTCAATAATGAGAATATTGGATATATTTAATTAATTTTATTTTTTTTTTTTTTAGTCTTCAGGAAGAATGGTTTTCATAAATCTATTGTTCAAGACTAATTTTATGCCATTGTTACGCATTAATCAATGGACCACTCTTTGATCCGTTTGTAAATGTCAACAGGGCACTTGGACATTTAAACAGTTATTTCTGGACTAACTCACAGGCGTTCTCTTTTAAGGAAATCAAAGGAAACAAGGACAATAATGGTTGCATATTCATCAATCTATTTCTCCCCTCTTCAAACTAGAAAGATAAGGTTTAGCGCTTTATAAAATGGATTTAGACAAGAAGACGCGCCTTTCAAACCAAACTTACTATTAAATATCAGAACATTAAAATATCACGATTTCATCAAGAATCGGAGGATTAAATTTCAAGATTGTTTACCCAGACATGAAAATTTAGAAATAACAACCTACACGTACAAGCATGGATCGAAAATACGCCACAATACCCAATGACAGGAAAATGAAGACAGACGAAACCACCCAGGAAAATGAAGACTTACGAAGGATATACGCCATACAATTTGCTATGATGGACAGCGTTGTGTTCGCCTACTCGTCGTTGAATTCCAACTACCAAGGATTCTTTTACGTGCACACCAACGTGAACAAGAGGAGGGGGGGGGGTACTAGACGCTCAAACAACGCTGAAAAGGATTATTGTCAACCAAAAAACGGGATCAAAGATGGTGATATAAAGGCATTGTATTACTCCGTGGCTTATAAATATAAAAAGAATCAATTTGTTATAGAACACTCACGGGTCAGCTTTCTGTTTTAAAATCTGTCGTTTTTTACACGTCCAAATTTTCATGCGGACGCACCGTCCGTCGGTTCACATTTTGTTTGTGGACACTCTACAGGTCACAATGTGTATCTGATGTTAACGATCACAGTTGTCACACTGTTGTATCTCCGAAAGATCTCGGTTACAGTCGAAATTGGCATGTATCGGGTCGTAACTTCACAAATAATGGCCCATGGCTGTACGAAAAATCACGTTTTTAGCTTATGATCATTTTGGAGGTCACAATTTTTATCCTATTTTGATGAAACATGACATGTATGTTCATAACCTAAAGATACCGGACCGTAACTTCCTGAATTACGGCCCCGTAACATCGGTTGAGTTCGAATTTCGTGAAAGTCGGACCAAAACTGACGGATAAAATGTCTGTCCTTCGTAAAAATATGGTACTCAGTGTAAAATTATGGTACATCAAGGTTGTGGACCCTTCGCGCATATCAGAGCGTAACCTCCTGGATTATTTTCCCCGATTGTTCGAAAAATCGCATTTTCAGCTTGTGGACCCGTTAGAAGTCACATAACGCCATCGTTAAAAATCGTTTGAAATATACCACTCTTACACTTCAATGAAGGTCTGGTTATTAAGGGCCTTGATTGTACGAAAAATCATGGTTTTATAGCGTTTTCTCTATCCATCCATTGCAAAATGTGGGCCCGGCAACGCTGATTAATCCTGGGTTTGTGAAACAGAGACTACCACCTTTTTTCTTTTCTACTACAATCCTGGGTCGACATGAATCTGTAACGGTAAATCTCCTTGTTCTTCTCAAGATTATCTATTGACTTAATAGCTTGCAAAATTTTTTATTTTTCTTTTATCAAAGTTAAATTTCGTTTGTGTCTTAAACGGTTTATACATTATCTTTTCTTTTTTTCAAAGTTCTATTTCGTTTGTGTATTAAAGTTCACTTTCGTTTGTGTCTCAAGCGGTTTATATGTTATTTTTTCTTCCATCAAAGTTCAATTTCGTTTGTGTGTCAAACGGTTTATAAGATAGGTAAAGCACTCGTCTTCGATTATGCTGAGTCAGAAAACCCTCAGACAGAAACCATCGGGATCTTTATTTTGGTCTTTCTTCACTCAGCAGAACTCCAGGCTCATGATTTATCCTCTACGTAATAACACAACATGGGTATGTCTGCATAATCTAGGTTATTTTATCAACAACTGGGGTAAAAAACACTAAGGGAGACGAATCGCAATAAATGTAGTCAACCTTTGTCCGGTTAAAATACATGCGAGTGCTAACACCTGGGAACATGCGCCTTCTTGGTTTGGGTAGATATGTTATTTAGGCTTACATGTAGCAATATTGCTTGAATTTTTGCACTTATAATTTATGGTGGCATTATATTTTAATAATTAATGGCTTTGTGGACTAAAATATACGTGACTGGTTGACAACTAAAAAGAGTCGTAGAACCAAAACAAAGCCAGTTCTATGTGTCAAAAAATATTAGCAGATCACACGCGATTGGAGATTTACTGATTGCATCATTTGGCTTAAATAACCAATCAAATTACTAATTGCACAAGTTCGGGCCATGAATAGTCTAGTCTGTGCGTGATATCCATGGCGAACTTTTGGGGTACATTTTCATTAGATTCCGGAGAAATTACCATCTGAGTTCCTAGGCCATATGATGTATAAAATGTTAAAAAGAACTATTGTATTGTTATTTCTGGCGAAACGAGACAAACGTCTTAACTATTTAGATAAAAAGAAAATGCACAACGTGAAGGGGAAGCCAAGACGATAAGTGAAATAATATAGTGAGAAAAGTTGCAATGGTCATACGTAGGATGTGGCGACCACTTTTTTGAGGTCCGTTTTCCACATCTGACTAAAAAAAAACATGGTACTACATTAGAAAAAGTTAGAAAGCGCTACACGTCTTATTACACAGAGTGTGTCGCATGTATGCAATCTAATTAAAATATAGATCTATATTTCGTTTCGTTTTTTATACTTTCGATGGCCAACACTCATGTAGATCTAACAAGTTATAGTGGGAGCTCACGTTCTATGACGTCAGGTATCAAGCACGGGACATTTGACCCGATAACGTCAGTCATTCGATTAACCAATTAGCGACCGCCATGGTTTTTAAAATCTACTTTTGTTTTGTTTTGATTTCTATCCGCTGGTGTTAGCATAGACGTCATTGGCTGGTAATATCCAAAGCCCTGTATAGGGAAAGTTACGACAACTCATTTACAGGCGCCATTGTGGGTCCCAACTATGACGCCATAAAAACTATGACGTCATGGCGTCCATAGAAATATATAAATAGACTATGATGGCGTCATATAGCTTTACTAAACAAAACGTTTTATCTTTTTCTTGGGGTTACGTTTTACGGGCTACAATTTATAATAAACAAATTGGAAAAGAAACCAATGATGTTTGGTTCAATGATAAAAATGTCAGACAAATTCATACTCAAAATCGGCCGAATTTGGCCAAGGAAAAAATGACGTAATTAACATAATTCAATACGGTGTCGCGTTATCCGGAGATTATCGGTGAGCGATATCTCGTAATCAGTGTCTTTCAGTGGTGGGAGGATAAATAATTTCGTTTTAAATCCTCTAACACAACTACCAGGACGGATGGGGGTCGTGGGCATCTAAACTGTAGTTCGGGTAGAGTCTCTAAACAATGACACTGAGACTCTAAACCATGATGTATCCTGTAGTTCGGGTAGAGTCTCTAAACAATGACACTGAGACTCTAAACCATATGTATCCTGTAGTTCGGACAGTCTCTAAGGCATGATCTACCAGGTAGTCTCCATAACATGATGTACCCTGTAGTTGGGATAAACCATGGTTTTGTAAATATGAATTGTAGCCTACGACATGTTAACCCAGAAATGATATAGTTACTCTTACATGAATATATTGTTAACGCGCTTTAATTATCTGGCTGCAATAGACTTGGTGTAGAAAATTCTAGGTACACACTGTTAACCACCCATAGATGTTTTAATGACAAAATTAGTAAGTACAGCAGGATCGCACTACACGCAAACCCAAGAAAATCTTAAAGATATATCTGCGGACAAGACAGAAAATAGCAATGCAAAAAATAAACAAATCAAATAGTGGGAAAAATCATAATTTATTCAGCTCAGCATATAAGACGTACAATGCCGTCTTGTTGCATACCATTTATATAGTTGAATCATATCATAAAAATATCTTATTTCATGTAGTCTTACGTATTTGTCAACATCAAGGTGAACTTGCACTATTGCTCCATTTAGCCTATTCAGAATTGTTCAGATGAATCTGATTTTTAATACATAGCGCTCTTATCAGTCTTATCTGGTGATCTTCTATTTTATTTTCTTATGAATAAGTGATTATATAACAATAATATACTCTTTGTCATGGGCGTCACACATTGGGGGGGGGGGGTCGGACCCCCCCCCCAATTGTTTTCCTGAAGGGGTCTGAATATACTTGGACCCCCCCCCCCACTAAAATTTGGCAAAGTAATGTGCCCGAAATCTCATAAAACACTAATTTTAGGACTGGACTAGCAGTAAAACGCGTTCGCGGCCATCAAAGTTGACTATTGATTAAAACATTTTGTCTGGGGCCACTCTACTTTGTTAATGCAACTGCAACAGTGTGATTGGATGGAATTCAGAGTGGGATTTCGGTTACAGAACCATTGGACACTTTTGGACTTGCTCACACAGGCTAGAATAGCAGAAAACGCATTTACGGTGGTTAAATTTTCAAAATTATCTCCGGGAGGGTGAGACTCCCATAGCCCGCGACGATTGATTGGTTGTTTGGAATTCTGGGCAGCCAGGTAGGCCATATTGGACCAAATTGAAGTTGCTGTGGGTGTAAAGGATTGATTGGAATTCGAGTCAGCAAGTCACCTTAATTAGGCTATATTAGACCACTTTGAAATTGCTTTGTTCATGGGCTGAAATAGCAGGAAAAAGTGTTTGCAGCCGTCCAATATTCCAAAATTTTCTTACGTGGGGTTAAGCCACGCTTCTTCGCCTCTCGGGGAAGACCGGTGCCGCTGTCTGTAAACATGATAAACGTTGTATTGGTGTGATATTTTAGTTTAACCCTGTAAATTATGCCAAACAATGTTTACAGAAGACTGACTGAGACTTTAAACAAAATTTATGGTGGTACCCCCCCCCCCCCCCCAAATATATATTTCACGGCTACGCCCCTGCTCTTTGTGTTGTATAATGATATTAATAATGATAGTATGTTCAGCTATACTTTTCGTTTTAAAAATATATGTTTTATCTCCAATAGAATCTTTTTCGCAGAAATCTATAATATATCTATCCTGGGGGCCACGGTGGCTAAGTGGATAAGGCGCTGGTTCGCTAGCCTGGAGGTCGGGTGTTCGATCCCTGCATTGGCCGAGAAAGTTCATCTCGATTTTCCGGCGTGATTTCCCCTTGTCAGTGATGCAGAAGGAGGGCCTGACAAGGACAGCTGCCTTGTCGTTCGGATGGAACGAAAACCGAGGTCTCGTGTACACATTGGAGTGCACGTAAAAGATCCCTTGGCAGTTGGAATTCGATATAAGAGTAGGCTGTAGCGCCGCTGCCCGTGCAAAATTTCCCTCATAGCACACTGTATGGCGTATGCCCGTCTTCCATTAGCCCAGGTTAGGTGCAAAAGAGTAGGATGTTAAACCCCATTTCATTTCATTTCTATATCTATCCACACTCTGTGTGTCTGGGCAGCCAATTGCGACACAACAAATCAATAAAATAGGGCATATTATAAATAGATAGTGCGTAGGTACTTGGGACCCAAGATGGCGTCTTTTTACACATAACGTCATCTTTTCATGTGAATTTTCTGGCTTCACAGTTGTCGCAACTTTATCTATATATATACGGCTTTGGTAATATCTACCCACAGTTCCACGCATGAAAAGGTCAAACGGTCGATTCGACAGACCATTTGATTGGCTGACCCCTCATTTCAGGCAGAACACGAGGTAAATAACAAGTCCTCCAGATCCAAGAGTAGTAAAGACGAGTAAAAACGAAATTTTGAACTATAAAAAACGAAACGAAATTGGATCTGTGTTTTAATCAGATTGGCATGTATGCCAAAGTATCAAGAGAGAAATGTGGATATATTAAACAATCCGAACTTTTTCTGGATTAGGACAACAAACTAGACAATCGGAGCCCATTATCAACTTCCATGAAACGCATGACACACTGACTTTTTATTAAGCATGGGTCATTTTTTTTCATGATGGTTCCAGAAATGGGAAATAATTTTCTCTTCAAAAGGTTTTATTTTTCCAGCATAACTTATCAATAGTTCTCCAAAAATAAGTCTTCATTTGGTTTGCACCAACTACTATTCCTCATTCACTTAAGACACTGCTAGCAGAAAATTTAGAACGTTTGGAGAAATTAGCTTCTCAACTTGGGAGTAGATTGCACCCAGCTCAAACATAAATTTGTTTCAATTCTCCCTACAAAATGTCAACTTTGAATAAAATCACAACAAAAGTTGATTGTTTATCAATCACTTTCGCCCAGACGACGCCATTATTCACCTAGTCCAAAATCTTAGATCAAGAATATTCTCGCTCACCTTGTCAATATAAATTAGGCCAAAACGTGATTATTCTCGTTCACCTAATCCACAGATTGGTTTGTCAATAAGTGTACTTTGATCTTTCCCCCTAAAGACAAATTCATTCTACGATATGTTGCGTAAAAATCGGGAAGCTTCCAGTCTTCATAGTCAACTTGGAAAATGCCCTGCCATGCAAGTTGATATGGAAGTAAACGACAATCGCCTTTTCCACATTCGCCATTATCCAAAAACAGAAGCTGAGAAGATCATGGAGCAGGAATTAGAAAAGTGTGTCAAGCTGGGTATCTTAGCTGTTGGTCACCAGTCGTATACATCACCAGTTCTCGTTCAACCCAAGAAAGGTACTAATGAAAAACCTGTTGTTGATTTCATGTATCTTAATTCCACATTCAAACGTCCTAACCATCCATTTCCTGTATTATCTGACACCTTAAATAGAATTAATCATGCTAAACCTGATGTTATACGGTGAGCATCTTTTCAGTTCCATCATCACCTACAGTCCAACAATACGGGTATTTCATCATATTCCGGAGGCAAACACCTTTACTTTAAACGGTAAACACAAGGCTTGTTTGTCTCGCCAGCAGTTTTGCAATCCAAAATTGATGGAATCTTATCAACAGTTCCTGGTGTTTATTTATTTTGTATAGCCCATCATGGCGATATTATCTTATACAGTGGGGGGTTGGGATGGCCTAGTGGTCTAGAGTGCCGCGCTTCGACCTCTAGGTGGCCGGTCACCTCTGGCTTGCGGCTGTGGTTTCGAGCCCTGGTGTGAGCGTATGTGGCATGGAGATAGGGGCGCCTTCTCAACCTCGTGGGTTTCCTCCGGGTACTCCGGTTTCCTCCCACTGCCAAAGACCCCTACGCGCAAGCGGATTATTGAAATAAAATTAAACCATGTTAGTCCCGAAATGACCTAGTTGTGTCGAGTGGACGTTAAACCCTATTTCTAAAAAAAAAAAAAAATCTTATACAGTAAAGACAACGAAGCTCAACAGAAGAATTCACAGTTAATTTTCAGTGCCTTAATTCGAAATGGACTAAAAGTAACACTAAGAAAATGCCTATTTTTCTGTCATGAAGTGATGTATATGGGTCATAAGATTGCGATTAATAAACAGGGTTTATTAATCACACAGCAGCCCGTGTCTGATAGATGTCGCTCAATACAAAATATCCCAAGACCAACGTAAAGTAAACATGTAAGAAAATCCATAGGTGTTGTTAACTATGTTTCCAATTTCTTCCCATACTGTAGTCAATAATCAGTCATATGGCGGCAGTGATGTTCAATGTCAAAAGATCACAAAAAAATCCCGGAAATCTCCCAAACGATCTCAGGATATAAAATGATAGTTCTATCAAAGTATCATCTACCATACAAGACCCTAGGATTTAGGAAAAAGCTTTTCAACCCGAATCTCCTGACGACATCGAGATACCAAAGTTCATAATGAAGCTATTGTCGTTCAGTTTGGACTGTTCGCGTATTTCATAATTAATTGTTCAGAAATTGTAAAAAAAAATTAAATGGATATAAATGACTTTATATCAACTCTAAAGCAAAATGTACAACAGTACTTACGCGTTAACTCTTACTATTGATTCATAAATAATAACCACTCGTATTTATTACTTTTATACGTCCACATTTTCATGTAGACGTATTATGCCGTCGCCCCTGTCCGTCCGGACGTCCGTCCACAATTTGTTTGTGGACTCTCTACAGGTCACAAGTCTTATCCGATTTTGACGAAACTTGAAATATAGGGTTATCCCCATAAGATCTCGGCTGCTTTCGATATTGGCATGTATCGGATGGAAACTTCGTGGATTATGGCCGCTGATTGTACGAAATATCATGTTTTTAGCTTGTGGACCCTATAGAGGTCACAATTTTGGACCGATTGTGATGAAACTTGACATGCATGTTTATAACCCCCAAATCTTGGTTCCTTTCGATATTTGCGCCCATCGGATTCTAACTTTCCTGAATTATGGCCCCTGATTGTCCGAAAAATCGCCCATTTTAGCTTGTGGTCCCTCTGGAGGTCAAAATTATCAGATTTAAAAAACCGTTTGATTATATCACCGTTACATGGTAATGAAGGTTGAGTTCGAATTTCGTGAAAATCGGACGAAAATTGACAGACAAAATGGCCACCGTTTGTATGCGAATAGTGTGAAAATATGTTATATCAAGGTTGTGGACTCTCTACAGGTCACAATTAATTCTTATCCGAATTTGACAAAACTTGAAATATAGATTAATCCCCATAAGATCTCGGCTGCTTTTGATATTGGAATGTATCGGATCGAAACTACACGGATTATGGCCCTTGATTTTACGAAAAATCATGTTTTTAGCTTGTGGACCCTATAGAGGTCACAATTTTGAACCGATTTTGATGAAACTTGACATGTATGTTGATAATCCAAAGATCTTGGTTCCTCTGGATATTTGCGTCCATCGGATCGTAAATTCCTGAATTATGGCCCCTGATTGTGATCCCTCTGGACGTTAAAATTATTATCCGATTTAAAAAACCGTTTGTTTATATGACCATTACATGGTAATTTAGCATGGGGCAGAACTTAATAAAACCAAACAAATTCTAATGATTTTCTGATAATAACTTAATATGCGACAACTCTTGTTGACTACCCGGACGATTTAGCTGCTGTGTGGGGGTATGTTTCGTTGCCTGGCAACCTATTTTTTGTCGATCCAATGCATCATTTTGTAAATTTTTTAAACCACAAACTGAAAATGGAACATCCTTAATTTAGTACTATGGTAAGGCCTGTCACCAAGACATGCGTAATAATATGTGTGACAGCGAAATGAGCCAACACCGTAAACCGCGGTACTCTTTAAAACACAATCACGATAGAAAATTGTATTGTATTGGAATCCTTGTTTTCTGCTAATAAACTTGAAGTGCAGCTATTTTTTTTTCAAAACGGATCCTTTTCATTGCAGAAGTCCTATGTTTGTTGTTGTTACAAAGTCTTTTATTATTACAAGAGAAAAATGTACTGTACCGAAGAAGTGTTTAGATTGCACTAGAAGAGAGTCTATGAGGTTATCGTTATACAAAATCTGCATAGTCTTCATAAATATTTATTTACCGGTATTCTTTGATTCCTGTTATCATACGGAAGCGCGAACTATTTTTTTTATTTTCATATAGAGGTGATGGCAGTTATCCAATTGTTTATATACCGGTGATCTAGTTTAATACAAATCTCCGTGTATTTGTATTATTAATCTTTTTTAACTATGGCTTGATGACATACATTATCTTATACAGTGTGTACAAGAAAGTTCATATTTTCATTATCTCAGAAAAGTAAGTCTACAAAAAAATATGTCTAAAACGCGAAATGGTACTAGGCACTCCAGACGGAGCATTGTACTTTTAGAAATCCATGAATATTAAACCTCAATGCAATACTCCAACATATAAGAGCTTTTTAATCTCGATTTTGATATCAAAATGGTTTGTTAATGATTTAAAATTCCTAAAAGATAAAGAAGAAATAGCGAGAAGGGGTAAATAATTGGTTATAAAAGATCAAGTTGGAAACCTGCACTTACTGGTCTGTGGATATGCTTCAAATCAAAAGGTGGGTCCCTCCCCCACTGGCTGCTGTAATATTTTCCTATGGCAAACAAATAACATTAGTTATAATTAAGTGAGAGTGGTGAAACTTGGTTTATAGTTACATTATATCAATATCTTGACTAAGTTCGAAAATAAGCATTTTCTGCCCAGGGAATGCAGAGCGATACGCAAGATTTTTGCCTCGACTTTGGAACATAGGGACTCTCCTTCTTATTGAGGTAGAATACTCAAATTTGGTGTAGGTGTTTATAATGGGAATGCCTTGATGAAGATCGAAAATGGGCATTGTCTGCTTAGACTAAGCAGTTAAGCAATTTGATTAGTTGATGCTTTGGGACACGATAACTTTGGTTCTAATTTTAAGCGAGAGTGATGGAATTTGGTGTATAGTTTCATTACCTCAATGCCTTGCCAAACTTCGACACAGAGCATTTTCTGTCCAGAGTAAGCAAAGCGATAAGCAGTCGAGACATTGGAGCTCAATTACTTTGATTCCAAATTAGCAAGAGTGGTGTTTAGTATCATTACATCAATACCTTCTCAAAGGTCGACGATGAGCATTTTTAAGTAGAGATTTTAATTTGATTGGTTGAGACTTTGGAACACAACAACTCTCCTAATTGGAGTAGAATGTTCAAACTTCTTGTAGGAAAACGGAGATAACCAATTTGATTGGATGAGACTTTGGAACATGACAACCTGCGTTCTAATTGGGCGATAGTGATAAAACTCCGAGTATAGATTCATTATAGCAATATATTGACTGCGTTTGATGATGAGAATTTTCTGCTTAGGCGAAGTAGCAATAAGCAAATCGATTGGTCAATAATTTGGAACTTAGCAACTCTGTTTTTGTAGATGTTTGTAGGTGAATGCCTTGACTGGGTTCAATGATTAACATTTTCTTCTTTTTTCTTTAGATAAGTTTAATTTCAGATAATATATACAATTGAATACATACATACATAGTTAGACACATATTTCAAATATTTTAGTAATATTTCGAATATTTATATTATACTACATGTACATACTAGCTATTTCATAATTCTTAAAAGTATATTAACATTAGAATTTTAAGCATATAACTTTCAGTGGTGAAACTTAGTGTAGAGTTTCACTACCAGGTACTTCAAAATCTTGACTGAGTTCGACCGTGAACAATTTCTGCTTAGACGAAGTATAGATAATCAGTTTGATAGCTCCATACTTTTCAACAAGATAAATCTGTGAATAATTATTGTGTCATTTATTTATTTTGGGATTGTGGCGGGGTACATCTGTCTCCCTGTTGGCTTGTTTATTTACCTTTTTCATCATGAAGACTGTTATCAGGTTTATGTGCAACCGACCAACAGGTCACACATTAACATCATTCGCTTTTATTAAGCTAGTCTAGTCTTGTGGGTTGATTCTTTGAAACTACAGACTATGGCTTCGTAAGTCACCGTCACTAGTCTGTCACCTATACATACTTCATTGATGAACTGCATTCCGATTGGTAAAACATAATAACTATACTTCGAATGAAAGGATTTTGTTAAATCTTCTGTAACAGTGTCAATTTAAACAAACGACCGGCGTTACAAAGGAGCTAAATCGCTAACATTTGGGACCTAGAAATTGACACAAGTGGTTCGCAACGCATATAATAATGTAATATGAATGTATATAAACTGATTTACACTCAATGGTTTCCGTTTTTACTCTAATTTCAAATCAGTTATGTTTGGCGAAATAAGCCAACAGTCTAAATCGAATGCAAATTTCTAGCGTCTGGTTATTCCAGTCTACATACGCCCTTTGTTTATGTGCAATGGTTCTAGCCTCGTTCTTGAAGTCTCTTGCTATAACTGGGGCTGAAACACATTATGGTACACGATTCATGTACCAATGAGAAAATGTTTATTTTGTCTTAAATATTGGATATCAGAATCCCATCTTTTTCCGGTACTATCACAAAATCAATGTTGATTTAAATTGACCAGTAATTCGTGTTTTCAATGTTGACGATTTGGGATAATATTGAGTTAGAGATTTAGCTACTTTAACTTTAAGTGCATCTAGAGCGGGAAATTATTTAACCATTTAATCCCGTAAGATACAAAACTATTTATTAATGTTATACAAGTAAACAAGGATTTTTCTGTTACAGAATCGGTTCCACATTTATGGGACAGAAAATAAAGTTATCATGACTCGGGTTTATAATAGTTTTTCACCAGGAATTAACCAGTTTACTCATAATAATGTTTCTTGGATTATTCATTCAAACCAATAGCTGCCAGCCCTATATTGGTAATATGTATTAAAAAATAAGTATAAAAGTAATATTTACCTCAAAGTCAAATCCATTTTATATGTGATATCACTCATTACCATTCATTTTTAAGTTACTTTGCTCCTTAACTGCACAGAATGAGAATCGCGCGATTGGAATAAAATAATCAACATCCCTGCATACACATCATGCTTAAATGCGAGTTATGTTCATATCATATTTCACGCAGGATCAACAAAAACAACTAATGGACTCGATTCATACTGTCGTTGCCATAGTTCCAAATCAAACAAATCAGGTTTTCTGGCAATTTTAGAGAGGAAATCCGTTTTTGTTATATTCGTTCGTGATGAAACATAATAATGCTGATGACTGAGGCATTATTTTAATTTGTATGGGCGTTGAAATTAAGACCTATAATGAAAATGTTATATATAGATGAATTTTACACTCCGAAAAATGTATAATGTCTGTAGCTCACTGTCTATATATACACGTCCACCCTTGAGAATTGTAGACATAAGATTCACCTATTTCATATTTTTGGGAGAGAACTTATAACTAGGCTTTTGCCTGTTGTTCAACCCGGTTCCGTTTAATCCAAATTCAAAGCCGAATTATGAAATATTACAAAATGTAATACCTATTTAGACGGAAATCTATTAACCAGATTCAAATCGATCGCATTTCTATCGTATTGCAAAACTGTAATACGGGAACTTTGGAACAATAATGGACTGGTGTAGTTTGTTCTTTGAATAACATTGTGCAAATACACTTTACATAAGTAATTTAAACCGATGTCGCAATCGATGGAATTTTTTTCTTCATAGCTAGATTCTTCCGCCACATCTCTCAGCAAAACGTCGTCTGGTGAGACATAAAATCTGGTGTAGATCAAAAATACGATGCTCTGCTCCAGCACGGTAAGAAATCAGACAAATTATAACTTACAAAATGGCTTATATATTACATCAGTTAAATACAGTTCCAAAACAAAGTCATTTGATTAAATGTTGTTTTGGGGAATAACAGTTTTCGAGGTCATAATATTGAGAGTCGGATCTGATTTTCGATTGTATTTCCGCTGCGGAAGGCTAATTATCGATAATGTTCAACACGTCTTGTCTAATTATTCACACCGATTTTTTTTTCCAAAAAATATCCTTTAAGGACTGTAGCGTTAACAAGATTGTCATAAAATGGCGTGAACTCTGGAACAGAAGGTTACGGAACGCTAAATACCGACAGGGTTCTCCCTCTCATGAAGCCAATGCTTCAAACCATGATAGACAGTTTTCAGCCAAGGGAGCGGGGATATAACAAGGGAAAGATGAATAACGTGAGCGTTCTTGCTCTCACAACCGAATTGCCTAAGCCCAAATTGAAAAAAGAACTGTTACAATTAATTGAAGCATCTTTAGTGTTGTAGCAGTTTCAGGAAATAAAGGTTGACTCTGTAACGGAAGGATGCGAAATTCTAAATAATGATAGGGAACCTTCTCTCTAGACCCCAATGCTTCACGAGGTAGGTGTAGCAACGTGTTAGGGTAAAATTGGTTATGAAATGTGCGGTAATGATTTGATTTAATTTTGAAGTGTTGTATTGAGGAATAATTGAGTCACGAAGCTTGTAGCAATTCCCCAGTCAGTACTGCAACTATGTTATGGTATGTTTTGCGATAGCGTGTTAAGCTGAGGGATTTTTCTACTATATCAATTACGATATAACTAAGATCTTATTAATTTTAAATAGGATTGATATTGCTTCTAATCATGGTTATTTAATCTCAACTGTTGTTTCATTATGTTTCAAATGCTCTTAATGCATTCAAATAATAATGATTTAGCTCTTGCGAACGCTGTTCACGTAGAAATGTCGATACTTTATTTTTCAAAAAAAAACTGCTCTGTTTATTTACGTGTATTATCGCTTCTTATCAATGTAGGCGCACCTCTATTTTTATTGATGTCAAAGACTCCACAATTACCGTTATCTGATGTACACACGGATATAACAAACGCCGAACACAGCTTATGCTGGGGGGGGGCACGTGGGTACGGAGTGAAAAAGGATTTGCCACATAAACTGTGTGGTCCGGGTTTGATCGGCGAAAGGTGGGAAGGTGCGAAACCAAGGCCACGTGTACACTTTGGTGTGCATCTATAAGAACGATTTAA
Source organism: Patella ulyssiponensis (assembly GCA_963678685.1). NCBI lineage: Eukaryota > Metazoa > Mollusca > Gastropoda > Patellidae > Patella > Patella ulyssiponensis. The sequence continues at coordinate 21,785,978 of OY783230.1, read as the reverse complement.
ATTCGACGACGGATGGACTAACACGCTGCTTCCAGGCACGGGCAAAATTGTCCTCACAGAAATCTGCCTGAAATGTTCGTCTCCATTCACCCGGTTAGTGCAGAGCAGTAGTAGGTTAACCCGTAAATAAATTAACCAAAGAAACACGATTGGTTACAAGAATTATATAATAATATTTATATAACTAACAATTGTTGGGTTGTACTTTTGTATTTAAATTACGTTGGATTGCAAGTCTGTTGCGTTTCAGGGGACTTGCTATCTCTTCGAGTTTGCAGAGTTCACTAAGCTAATAGTTTTGCAACAAATAACCATTGTTCAAGGATTTTAATAATAAAAAAGTGATTTGTGTCGTTACAAGGTAAGGCATACTTACAATGCCACGTAGAAAAACTAATACCACTTCAAAGGTTGTATTTTGCTGTTTGTCTTTGTTCCAAGAATCGGCATATTACGAGATCCAGATCTCAACCATCGCAGTAGTTAGCTATGATTAGAAGTAGTATATAGGCCCAATAAACTGCAAATAATGTAATAACAACTGCATTCACAATCTGACTGCAGTGCTGGTCATAAGTCCTGTTATATATGCAAGTCCCATGGATTCTCAGGACTGATGACAAAAGTATCAACTAGTCGACGTCGTGCAGGTGCAGGGTTCACCCCTGTACACATTGGCGCGTATGTGAAGGAAACTTTGGTAGTTGGGAATCGATACAGAGAAGGCGGAAACGCCGATGTACTGACAAGTGACATCCTTCTTCCCTGGCATTGATAAGTGACTCACTGTATGTTAAGACCGATGTATTGGTGTGTTCATATGAAGTGGAGTACACAAAGCTTGCAGTATCGTTTACACTTGATTGCATTTAATCTGGGGGTATAAATTCGTGATTCCATCTTTCAGAATCGATATTATAATCCTATTTTTTTAGATCAGACATTCGAATCGGCAACATAAACAAGAAATCTTGCTACCGGAGCAGGAGTATGACGTTTTAAAAGAAAATACTACTGCATCTATCCAACTTATAATCTTTTATTTAACAACCAATCAAAGGATCAATCCACGTCATATCTAATGAATGAGAATTCTTGTTCAAGGAAATGGAAGGGGAGATCATATCAAAGTGGAAGTCTAGATCTGGGGATCATAAATTTACCACACGCTTTTAACCCCTCAAAGAGTCAATAGTGTTAGGAATTTATGACCTCCTCTTTCTTTACGCAAACTAACTGATCATTTAACACACTTTTAAGAATATAAAACAGTTTGATCATAGCATATACAGAACATAAATAATTTGAAAGTTTCTTAAAGCTAAAACATTCGATCGCTTAAACTTCATTACAAATTAATGGAACGAAATCTTACATAATTACCGTAAGTAGCCTTTATGTATGGAGTGCAGTTAATGTCTTATGTGGCTATATTTTAGATGATTATGTAGTTTTGTCATTACATGCTATGATTGTGACATTATATGGGCTCATTTTGCTCGGACAGTGGTGCTACGGTAAACTCTTATTTCGAATTCCATCTGACAAGGAGTCTTTTATGGGCGCACCAATGTGCACATGGGACCTCTGGTTTTGGTTCCAGTCGAACGACTATACATTGTCCAGTGCTAGCTAGGCCATCCATCCATCACGGAAAATCCCGATGAGCTTTCTCTGTAAATAGGTCTACCAGGTTTTGTCTAGTTGACACTATTGGTACCTCGTTAACAATATCCAGGAAGTTTGCAATATTTCCTCATAGCCTTTTGACGTTTGGTCGTCTTCATAAGTCGATTCTATTAGATTCAAAATTATTCAATAATCTTCTAAAACTTTCCAAATCAACGCCATGATTGCTTATGGATTGTGGGTTATCCCCGTTTAGACTGGATAACCTGCTTGTCCTACGTCACGGCGCTATCAATATACTTATAACGGAAATAGTACATGTAGTTACAATGATAATTCAACGCACGTAATCAAGAATGCACATCACGTAATGGCATAACTACGTAATGACATAACCACATCACATAACGGCCTAGCCACATCACGTAATGACATAACCACATCACATAATGACATGGCCACATTACGTAATGACATAACTACATCATGTAATGGCATAACCACATCACGTAATGACTTAAAGACACCAGGGAATGTCATAGCCACATCACGTAATGAAATGTGCACTTCGCGAAACTACATAACACTATAAACCTCAGAATGCCTCGTTCGGCATTTCTGTCCAAACGAGGTAAAAAGAATGCCTCGTTGTCTACAGTTCCAAAACGAGGTTTTTCAAATTGCCCTTTTTTTGGAACGAGGTATTTTGTTCAGAACAAGACAAGAATACGCGCCATCGGTGGAGGTGTAAAACTATTGCAGACACATAGCTACCTTGATTGATTTATTGCCCCAATCAGGTATAGACCAGAGGGAGAAGGGGGAGTATTATCCGAAAGGTGGGCTAAAAGCGGGAGTTGACTTTTCTAGAAGCATTTTTCCTCAGGAATCCGAAAATGGTGGGTGATCAGTTAGGTGAGGGAGCGTTAAGGAGTTATCGGGGTCAAAAGGTCACCAGAGGTCAAAGGAGGCTGGCTTATGAATTTAGCCACTTCTGATGCTGTCTGTTTCAGATTTTTTGTTGGAACGCAGCTGAATAAGTGACGAAGGGTAATTTGTGAAACCCATTAATCAAATTATGATGTAATTGAAAAGGTTACCGAGGTCAAATTAGCAAAAAATAAGGATACACTGAGATTAGGGGCCAAACTAATGTTATTTTCAATATGCAGTACAATTCTGCATGATCTGGCGAAGTAATTTCATCCAAAATTAACGATTATGTTAAACGAGTGATATGTCACACAATAAGTATATAATCTATAAGTATATAATCGCGAACATTTTCGCAAACTGGAAGTATTATTCGTTACCACTTCCGGGTAACCGATTGTGGAATGTGATGGACATTACTCGATATTCACGCCCATGCGTGCACATGACTCCTCATCCGATTCATTATCGTCACCAACGTCATTAGTATCGACATTAATTTTGTCGAAAAGGTGGGGGATTTCTCCATCGTCATGAATCAACATTTCGGGGAGAAACTCTCGTTCCAACCATGTAGTGTTGGTGACTCCAGTGTAAAAATCTATGAAACTAGACCTTAAATATACATGAAATGTTAAAACATCAGTGCATGCTAAGAGTAAATGGTTCAATTTGTTTATGTTGACAGGGCATACAAAAAGGCTCATCAATAATTTCTCATTGGTATATATATATATATATATATATAAATAACAAACTAAAGATTGGTCTTCATATAAGTTCATTACCAACCGGTTTCACAACATAGTGATCATCAGGGTAACTTATACATTATATAGCGTTAACATTGGCAAGGGACGTAAATTCATGAGTCATACCAGTAAATGCGACGTCAGCAAGATTTCATAATAATACACAGTTTAATTTGGGGGTATATCCTTTAATAAGGAATCGTTCATAGATTTTTACACTGAACGGTTCCGTCTGCTTCAGTTTCATAGTAATTATTCTGTTACTTCCATTTGAAAACCATCAAATAGCTAGATGTAATAGAATTATTAATAGAAAAGCATAACGAGCGCAGATTTAGAGAATTAGTGTATTCTAGGTTTGGGCAAATGAGTTCGAATGTCTGATTTGGGTGTTTTCTTGGGCCATTTTTATACTGAACACGGTCATAAAGAAACTTTTGGTCTCAGGCTTACTTACTGAAATTTATATATTTGACCAAACTATTAGACGAAATCTCAATGAAATAGCATGATTGGCCAATGCACTATCGGTATACAAAATGCACGTGATGAACAGTGTTAACGATGTAATAGACATAATTAGGAAGATAATACTTTACGAGTCAATAAAATATATCTTGAATAATAGCCGAGAGAGACATGTTATATTTATCAATCAAGTCAATATGACGTCCATAAAGCTTTTTAAAGGTTTTAATGAGTTTATTGCGCAAGTATACCTGTAGTTGAAGCCTAGATGACAAATGCATCGATCTATTTAAAAAATCAGAATAAAAGGAACAAGCTCTCGTGTAACGGATTAGCTGAGACACAAATACTCCATAAGCTGGTGATATTGGAATGTTACTACTAATAAATGGAAAGTTAACGATCGGAAAGTCAAAGTCATCACGTTTATCGTACAATTTAACACTAAGTTTATGGCAATTGTCAAAATCGAAACGCAGATCCAAGTAGGAAGCGTGATTGTCACTGTCAGTAGTGTTTTTAATTTTGAGCTCATCAGGATATATGAATTCTATGTAATCACTGAATTTGGGATTGTTCAGTGATAGAACATCATTAATATTTCGATAAGTGAAATTAAAATGCCTGACTAATCGTTTATTAGTTTTTAGGAGTGCCTGTATGTAATCGGCTTCGTACGAATAGAGAAATAAATCAGCAAGCAAAGATGCACAGTTGGTACCCATGGGGATACCTACCACTTGCTGATATATTTCCCCTCCAAATTCAACAAAGATATTATCAATGAATTATCGTGTTGGCGAAGAATTTATTTTTTGAATCACTATGGTTCTTGACAAAATATGTGGAATTGTAATTAACAACTAGATATTGATATCTAGTAGTTCCTGATTTTGAAGAAAAGACACTGTGAATAATGTCTTTTAATCGAGCTTTTAATTTACTATGGGGAATTTTCGTGTACAATGTAGAAAAGTCAAACGTTTGTATAGAGGAGACTGAAGCAAGTGATCTCGATTGTAAACCATCAAGTAATTCTTTGGAATTTTTTTTTAATATCCACATCTGATTAATACCACTACGAGAGTATATTTTGTTACAGTATTTTTGGATACCTTCTTTAACTGCCGTTAATATAGATGTCAATACTTTTGAAATTGGTTTTGTGGAACAACGGGATGAACCTGCTATAAAACGTTGCTTGTAGGGATTTTTGGGTAGTTTAGGTATCCAATATAACAAGGGCAGATCTGTATAGGTATCACCACATGGAGTACCAAGTGAAGTTAGTACAGATCTGTGATTGGATATAATTTCATCCTTACTAAGTGTAGTACGTTTATACGTAGCACTGTCAACTGATGTCCCAAAACCAAGTTCTTCGAACAGACAGTCATAATAGTATCGTTTACATATAAACACTATGTTATTGGACACTTTGTCAGCCGGAACAATGACATACTTGTCATGTAAGGCGTTGAGATTTTCAACAATGCAAACACATCATTGAAAATAGATTTAGACCTTGTGTCAACTAACAAACGTTGCATGTAAGTTCTTCGTTTTAGTAAACGATTAATAGACTTAGTCCAATCTGAGAGGGTATCGATGATAACATCTTCCCTCTTGGTCCATGATCTAGCGTAGTCCTCTACGGCATCCATAATAAGTTTGAAATTTTGATCCCATGAAAATGGTTGCGGTTCCCGGTATTTGGGTCCTTTAGACAAAATCTCACGTAACTTATTAGTCTGGACTATGTTCAAGTCACCAGTGACCACATGTCCAGCTGTCTGGTAACGGAAGGACGACGTAGAGCAAGAACAGGGTGGAGGGTTATCATATAAGTCTTTTGCATCGATGTCAGATAATGCGTTTCTGTAATTAAATATCTTGGATGCAATGGGTTTAGTATAAGAAATCCTAGGAACAGTAACAGTTTTGAAGTAAGGAGGGATGTGTGCTGTGACATGCTTATGGTGTAATATTTGGCTTAACCCGATAGCATCAATGCCTTTATTAGCAAATTTCAGTTTTAGAAATGATCTGTTGGTGTTAGATACATTGGGCTCAGTCGCAACGTCCAAACGACGATAAGCAATGTCAAGAACAGTGGATACAACCCTGTATTCAGTGGATGCAGGATCAGTACAATTTGAATCCAAACATTCAGATTTAATTAATTTCAAAATAGTAAGTGGATTAGAATATAATTTAGGACGAATATGGTGTGGCCCTAGTGGTTCTTGGATAATTTCCAGAAGGGCATCCAATGAAATAGTGTTGAGCTTAGGTCGTGTGTCGCGACGATGTCCATGACTGCGTTTAACTTTGGGAATAACGTCATGACATTAACATTGCTACATGCAGGGCTAGACAGATTTCCAATACTAGCTACATTCATTGCACCCGTAAGGGGTGGCAGTACCTAATGTAGGTATCCAATATTCCTCTCGGCTTCTACGAAATGGAGTACTCAGAGTAGGGCTGTTAGTTTGTTGGTAAATTTTCTCTAATATAGAGACTCACATTGATAGTATAGAGTGGTCAGGTTGGTTACATGTCAATATCGAATGGAGCCAAGATATGTAATCACACTGTTTAAACCTATATATCAGGTTTTGTCAAAATCGGAAGATTGTGACCTGTATTGTGTCCACAAACAAGATGTGATCGGACAGACGTCCACGTGAAATAATATTTTTGATTCAAAAATCTACAAAATGTGCGCCATCTTGAATAAGTTGTACTTTGAGATATAAGGTGCTTTCCAAGACTTCCAACTTTATCATTTTAATCAAAATATATTATGTCTTAATTCTTGAAATTAAAAAGAAATGAAAAGCGCTGTGGCCCGATATCTCCACCCGTAATGTACAATCGAGTTTCTCCTTATTAAACCATAGCAATTACCTCCCTTTAACACCTTGTCGAAAAATACAAGTCTGGTAACCATCTCTGGGTAATTCATTTGAAAAGTTAGTTGAGTTTTTTCGAGATATGACTGATCTCATTAAAAGATCTGCCTATGTAATCTCTGTGGTTGTTTGGGTGAAAGTGTGTGATAACTATCATACAACACAATTATGTATGCAGTGAAAGTAGAAACTGCTCAATCAGATGTTTTCTTATCAAGTGTTACTACTTTGCGCAAACAGAGAGAGAGAGAGAAAAAAATGGGGTTTAACTTCCACTCGACACAAGCTAGATCATTTCGGGACTAACATACGGTTTAATGTTATTTCGCTTGCGCGTAGGGGTCTTTAGCAGTGAGAGGAAACCGGAGGACCTGGAGAAAACCCACGACGTTGGACAGGCATCCCTACTCCTTGTCACGTACAACCGGGGATTCGAAACCACGCCAGTTGACTCAATGACAGGCTTTATGATACAGCACGCACTTGCGCAAACAACTCATCACACCAACAATGCAGCAAGATGTATTTTATTTCAATAATTGGCTTGCGTGTTGAGGTCTTTAGCAGTGTGGGGAACTGAGTGGCCCGGCGAAAACTCACACCTTGTCACCGGGGAATCGGAACCACTCCAGTTCCATTTGGCCAACCCACCCTTCGCCCCTTATCAGAAGTGAAAAGGGTATCTTTGACTATATTGCTATTGAACTTTCAAGTCGAATTTTTTTTATGATTTGGTCACAGCTGACTATTTTCGGAGAATTTTAGATTCTAAACCTTTTCCACATGAAAATGAATGTTAAATCGTCTTTTAGGAAAAGGTAAATAACTCCAACATTTGGACAGGTGGGGTCGGTCCACTATGTTGCGTACACACCCACCAATCCAATATTCAGTACTTTATGATTGTCTGTAGTTTATATTGTGTGTAATATCCGGTTATTTGGGAACATATTTAGCAATGCATCAGTTCTTCAATGTTTTGCACAGTTGTTTCATGTTTAATCTGGGCTATATTTTTTCAGATTATATCATTTTATACATTTTTCTAGTACATGTAATTTACCTCATACGAGAAAGTTTCACTCTCCGTTACAGTGATCGAATGAAAATGGTACACTATAAAAGAACTTAAAGAAGCTAAATCGCTAATTTGGGACCTAGAATTTGACCCAAATGGGTCGCAACGCATAATATTGTAATCTGATTGTATATGAACTGATTTACATTCAATTGTTTCCATTTTGACTCTAATTTCAAAACAATTATGTCCAGTGAAATAGGACATAAGTCTCAACAGAATAGAAATTTCTAGTGTCTGGTTATTCCAGTCTATTGCGCATGCTCTCCAGATAAGTTATGGCGTCGCCGTTCGACACGAGTTGTGGAATATGTAAAAAAATGACGCTGAAACGCACTGTGGTACACGATTCGTTTACCAATGGTTAAATGTTTATTTTGACTTAAATATTGGATATCAGAAGCCTACTCTATCAGGGGAAGGTAACAAAATCAATGTTAATTTGAATCGACAAATAATTCGTGTTTTCAACGTGTAAGACTTTGGATGATATTGAGTTAGAGACTTAGCTACTTTAACCTCTGGCTTTAACGATGATAAAAGGGAAAAAACTTTTTTTTTTGTTTTGTCATCAGTATTTATTTTTAAACCAAATATTTTATCAGTATTTCTGAATAAAATTCGGAAACGAGCTGGGCCTATGTAAATTATTAAGTAATTCCATGCGTTTTAATTTTAGTTGAAAAGGATAATACCTTATTGGAATGCTTTGATTTCATGTAGGCCCGTGTTAATATTTCCTATTTGTTTCATAATTATGCATGTATCCCTACAATTGACCGAGTTACTTTAAGTTGAGTGGCCAATTTAATATAATCCATCAGGTCAAAGGTTAAATATTTCACCTGAACAAAGGGTCAACCACTGACCACAAACAATTGACATTCCATTCTTCACGAGACATCCGGGGTTCATTCATAAAAGATAGTTGACAGGGCACGATGCTCGAGCATTGAGACCCACAAAAACAAGGAGGAACAATAGACGATCATTGAGGCGTGAACTGTATTAATAATACATCAAAGAAATTGTATCGCCTTTCTCTCCAACCATACCTGATTAGCTGAGTATCAATGAAATACCGATACTACGTCACGAATATATATCATTGTCACGTGAAGGTTAACGCCTCCTGTAACCAGAACCTCCCCCTTCCAACCCATTAACAAACCCCCATTCATTAAAATGTTGATCCCATGACCTGAGACCTATTTGTTTATGAATACCGCAGCAAACACAAGTACTACAGATTCAGTAATCAAAATTTTCAGAGGTGAATTTGTTCCAGTTCCTCAAAAGAGTTATTTCCCTTTTGTAAGTTTCAAAATGAGATGTAATAATATTCTGGGTTAGTATTAATTCATTTATATCAGGTGACTTACAATCGGGATAAAACATAGTGTTTTTGGCAACGAAACGTATATAGAATTTTTAAAAAAAATATCTAGATGCACATGGGCTGCAGGGGCTTACGCAATAACTGTGGCAGCTGTGCTTGAAGCTGAGAGTATTTACAAACTGACTTTTATCGCGTTCAAAAGCTTTTATACTTTTGTACAATTAATGGCTCCCCCTTAAGCCCCCATAAACAATCTCACGAAGAACACATGACTAGGAATATAATTCGGCAAACGACTTTGAAATTTACAATGGCAATCGACTGGGTTCGTCCATGCATACCTATGAACAATCCCGTCAAGTTTTAAAGTATTATATCACAAACTTAAACAAGTATCACGTTCATAAACCTTCATGGATTTGAACGTAAGCGATATGCGATTAGACGGATTGACGAACGAAAATTACGACAATGTATGTTCATATTAAATGTTGAGGTATACAAATGAATTTTCTCTCCGGAAAAAATCCACCGTAATCATTCTCAGATACTTGTCCTAAAATTGTCTATCCATGATATAAGTATTTGGAATAGCTATAAAGACAGTCGCTACATACTACAGTACCACCCTGTGACGATTCGGACGAAAATCCACAGTAATATGAGTTGTACTAATGCACAGTACAACTATTTTACAATTATTGTGAAATGTCATCAGGTGTTCTATAGATTACGTATACCATGAAAGACCTAACAAAGGTTCGCATTATATGTAATTAAATTTCACCCAGTTTATAAGATCTACTATTAGCGCAAAATGCTAACAATAATAAATATTCTATTTAGAAGTTTAAGTAGTAAATAGTATATGTGACAACAGTATATTAAATATGACATTTATAGCTAATAAAACATGTCACTTTGTTTGACACCATGTCAACTGACACGCTTATTAATTTTTTCATTATGGAGTTTATAAAACATGGTCGTCACCCAGATTTTATTTCTCGACTACAATGACTTACTAGTTGATGTGATTGGTATAACTATTAGTTTATCGGATGTAATGCGAAGTTTTTTTTAAAGCGATTTAAATTTTAGAATCAATTTAATAGCAATTTGTCTGTCTGAAACAATATGACAGCAGCGGTGGATCTACTAATTCAGAAGGGGCCCAAGAAGTGGCTTTAGTTTATGTCGAAGGGGTGTGTACTAAGTTGTGTCTCTGATCAACACATACCACGATCAATTCATAAGGTTGAAATGAAATGAAATGTAATGGGGTTTAACGTCCTAATATTCTGCTCCTAAACTGAGCTAATGAAGACGGACATACGCCACAGTGTGCTTTGAGGGGAATATTGCCCGGACAGCGGCGCTACGGCCTACTCTTACATCGAATCCCAACTGCCAAAGGATCTTTTAAGTGCACGCCAATATGTACACAGGACCTCGGTTTTTTGATCCATCCGAACGACTAGACAACTGGATAAACCTTCTCGGCCAATGATCGAACACCCTACATCCATGTTAGTGAGAAGGTTGAAATGAATAGAACTGTGTCGCACGTGTTTTTTCCAAAAACATAAACACGAAGATATTAAATCAATCTGATGAAAAATAATCTATATTTCGTTTTCATTATACTTCCGACGGCCTACATTACATAAAGATGTCACCAATTGTACTAGGAGGTCGCGTCAGGGGTCATACGAACGGCTTTTGGCCCTATGACGCCAAACATCGATTAATCCATCAGCGTTGACGTTTTTAGGGGTTTACCCACAGTTCCGTGCAGAGCACGCCAAGAACTCGCTGTAACAGGAAATTTCATTGACTAATTCCTCACATTAACAAGAACGCATGTTATATAACAACTCTTCCAGACGCTAGTGTTGTGAAGACAAGTTAAACGAAATTTTGATCTGTAAAAAGCGAAACGAAATAGGATTTGTGTTTTAAGCAGATTGATGTTAAATTTAATATATTTACAGGTAGTATCCTATATACAACATAAGTATAAAATGAAATAGGGTTTTATGTCTTAGATCATTTTGAGACTAAGATGATAATTGTAATTATATACTTGCGTATTCAATGTAACGGCGAACATTTGCACGAACGACCAAGATTTCTTTCCCAGTAGTATAATACGAAACCGTGGTGGTCTGTACACCCTTGATTTGGTAAGTGTGATGTTAATGTCCTCAACTTCATAGACTGTCCGCGTAATACGAGAACGATCTAGCTTAGTGAGTTTTTAGAGAAATATAGGCTGGCGACGGGTTATATTGATAGGAAAATAGAAATCGTCACGATTGTCAGTCCTTCCAGTGTGTGTCATATTCGAGAAAATAAGTCCAGCTATAGTTCGGGTTTGTATGCTAGCCAATAGACAACACACGGGTATATTAAATCTGTCAACCTCATTAAGACTGATTTCACAAAAATAATATACTTTCGAACAACATTGAAAATCTTAACAGTAAATAAATTTGGTACAGAAATTAACTAAATCACAACATTTCACTATGATTTTGCCAATGGCAATTGCCACCAGACCTTCAAGGAATCAGAGGTCGTATCCTCCCAGTAGTTAGAAACTAAGCCGTGATTAAATCGTCTAGAAGACGATGAACTGTTGATTGAAAGAAATATTTTAATATCTGACGGACGGAAGTTTCAAGTATTTAATCATACGCGCATTATTTAATGTGCATAAAAAATACGTTAAACTAAACAGTATTATAGCAGGGCATCTTTGGGAAAAAGAAAATGAACGATATCTTGAATCTCACAAATTTGACTCCAAAGGAGTTCCACTCCCACTTTTTAAACGGAGTATGTGTGCATTTTATGTTCTACACAGGTTACCAACTGCCTTATTGCTAAACAATCTTGTTGGACGAGTTTCACCGGATAAACCACAAGGGTAACCACAATATTTTCATATTACGATTATATGACATTTAGTCGATTTAACCCAAATCTTTACTCATGTTACAAAAACACTGGTCCGTTATTATTCTTCCACTTCAATATATCAATACTCCGTAGTAAATAGTTGACTTATTTTCTGGCAATGTTTTTGTTTTTAAAGTATAGTGGGTTCACCGAGGATTGAGTACAATACGGCTTCTAGTTTCATTTGTAAAGATTTTATTATTCTTTAAAGGCGAACCAGTTCAACTTGGTGTATGGGGCACGCGCTGAACTATATTTTGTTAACGCATTTATATGATATCAATGTTTAAAATCAAACGATCGGAACGCGGCAATTATACTAAATTTAAATAATTGAAATAGTAGGTGTATTTCTGCCGATTTTAATAATTTAATTGGCGACTATTTTCACTTCAATTAGAAAAAGACACGTGCACCACTTTTTTTAAATTGTAGGTAATTTGATATGGTTCATCGATGATGCAGCAATTGCATTTACTTATAACAAAATAATCGGTGATTGAAAATAAAAATAAGTACAATGTTGGGCCCCTTAAATCTATTTCCTTCGGAGGATCACTATCATTCAATACTCCCGAATGTTGTCTTGGGTAATACAACCACAAAAAAAAACAGATTCCATCAATTCATTCCATAGATGGCCACTAAAGATTTGAATTAAAAGTAAACTGCTTTATAAAAAATCCGGCTGTTTTGGTTTCAAAAGCAACATACAGATAATACGTCATACAAAAGATTGTGCTGTCGACGATGTTGACCCTACTACGCCACATTGTAGTCGTGGGTCTGACCTCACGGGCTCTATTCCTTTTGTTTCCAGTAAACTGGCTGACAGATTGAAATACACGTGTTATTTTTTTAATCATTACATAGTGTTTAAGTGAAATAAATTTTCCAGTCTGATTAAAATACAGATCTATATTTCGTTTCGTTTTTTATACTTTCGATGGCCTACACTACATGAATATCTGACAAATGATAGTGGGGGTTCACATCAGGGGTTAAACGAGAGGCTTTTGACCCCATGACGCAAGACATTGATTAATCAATAAATATTGGCGTTTCTAGTGGTTTACCCACCGTTCCTTTCATCGATCCTAGTGTGGTAAAGACAAGTAAAGCGAAATTTTTGAACAATAAAAACGAAACGAAAAAGGATATGTGTTTTAATCAATTTTAGGACATGTCTTTAATTTTTAATTCTCTGTCCTTCTGTCTAGCACAGTAACCTAGTCAACAAAGGCTTATTTCTACATTTACATCATAACCATATTTCTGATGAATACAGAGAGCTCCTTGTCAGATTCTTGTACAGATTATTGTCGGTTTCTCTGTTACTTTTAAAGCTCGAGAAGACAACGCAGGGCATAGCTCCAACTTTAAGTGGAGTAATTGGTGCTGTGATTAATTCCCACTCTACTGTGAAATCCTGCTGTTCTGGATATCAATAATAACCTACCAATATTATTGTAAGTAATCAGTATTCTCATACGGAATAAACTTTGGTTCTTTTCAAAAACATACTAGAATTTTATTAGACCAAGCATAAGAATTGGCGTTCTTTAAATATATTCATTCAACAGTTTTATTACACGAACATGAATGTGACGACCTTTAATACAATAGTAGTTCGGGAAGACGGTCGAAGTATTTTCTCAATTCGCTCAATGAAACATTGACAGATAAATTGACACTGAGAAACGTTTACATTCCTCGAACAGTTCGTACTCATTGACCTTAGCGACACTTGAAGATTCTCCATTTAAATAAACTAGCATGGAGTAATTGGGTACAACGATCCCACGTCTAACTCTACTGATTGGCCGGATTACTACGTGACAATGTGTTTCTATTATGTGTTAATTCAGTGAGGTTATTGATACAATAATCATCAGTATGTTTATTAATCATAAGACTGACAAGTAGAAAAATTCCAATCATTTAGATTATATAAATACCCAATAATTTAAGGTTGTATATAACAGTTAGGTATATGTTACAAATTTAGCTGTTTTGTTGCGATATTCATAGTGTGGTTGTAGTGGTACTTGGGGGTCGAGAAAAGCTCAATACTCCGCTAATGTAAGTAGGGTCAACTTGTAAATTGGCATGCTTGTTCGTTGGACAATTATGATTCGTTTGCCGATGGGCGATTGGATCATTCCCAGGTTCATATAGAAATGAAATGGAATCGGGTTTAACGTTCTACTGGGTTAATATAGAACTATCGTACATCAGTTAGGTGAAAGCATGTACAAATGGTCAATTAAAATTGATAAACCATTGAAGACACAATGAAAAAGAAAGGGCAATTAATTGAAGAATAACAGTTTTCATGATGAGCGTGCTGATTTGTCGGAACCTGTTTTATCAGAGAGTTGGGAGACAATTGGTGTGCCCCTTACTCATTCAGTGTTAAACGACTGAAAAGTAATGCTTAACTGAGTTTCACGAAAACTGAAAGTTTGAAGACATCCTTATTGTGCTAAGCAGTTATTGTACACAATATATATGCAAATGCACTCCAGATTATTTCACCAATCGTGTTTTGTTACTAACAGTCCTTCTAAATCACAATCATCCACTGGGAGTGGAAACAATATAAAGAGTATGTTCATCTGATGATGCTCCAGATAGGTTTTTCGATTTGCTATCAGTTAAAAGACCACGGCGCTTCTGCGGAATAATGAAATGAAATAAAACAATATATCCGAAATAGCCTAGTTGGAAAGTGTGGCCTTTACTGAAATGTAAATACGGCGTGATTATCGAAGCATTTTTATTCCAAACGTTCCAGAAAGCGATGGCAAAAATCTTAATCTGATTTAAGAAGTCGTCGTTTATAAAACATTATTATGGTATAAATATATTTCAGATGTTAATGTGTATGATGACCTTAACTGGAGTAGAGTGGGCGGGTCATTCATTGATAAGCAACAGGTGTAAAAAGTCCATCCACCTGTATATTAAAAGTTGTGGATTTCTTTCATAGAATTTCTTCTATTGTGTAGTAAGTGTTTAAACAGGTCTATAAATAACTTGTCAGAAGTTCGGTTTATATAATTGTTATGACAGTATATATATATGGAAAATAAATTATATAGAAAATACCACAGGATCTACCACCTCCCTAACTTCAGTATCTGCAAAATATTGTTCGAGCTGCTTTTTATACAAAACACCATAGGATCTACCACCTCCCTAACTTCAGTATCTGCAAAATATTGTTCGAGCTGTCTGTTTCGCTCTCGAGTAACGTGACCCTCCCCCCCCCACCCACCTCACACACACACACACACGTACATAAGAAATTCAAAAGGGAATAAGTTTACTTTTCATTCAAAGCAGGTCATATAAAGCTACATTTCCGACCATACTCTCCCCGTCCACTAATCCGTCGTATATAGGAAATTCAAAAATTATGCATATAAGTAATTTTTATTCGAAGCCAGCCATATCCAAACTGCAGGAGCCAATTATTCCCCTTTCTGATTGATGCTAAGATGCAATTATTTCTGTTAATTATGTTCCTTAGCAAGGATATGCTCCAATTTTGAATATTTTCTGAGGAATTATGGAGACACTTAGAATTAAACACTCGCATCCCATACCATCTGACATTCTCCAATTTTGAATATTTTTTGAGGAATTATGAAGATACTTCGACATCAGACACCCGCATCCCATATCATCTGACCCACACATACCTTTACATACCAGTTCTTTTCATGGATTTATATGATTATTATCTGTGGTTATTTATAAAGTGAAAGTGTATTAATAGCGTTTCAACAATAACCAGTTTTATCTCCAGCTCAATCATCTGACGACAGACCATCAAACGGTTTTATGTCATTGTATCAAAACCAGAGAAAGCTGCTTGACACAAATTATCTCAAAGGTTCGACTTTTTTATCAGATCTTTTGAAAAATAGTCTACTAGTGAACTAGCCCCACCCTTATCTCACGCTATAAATTCTTATCTCCAACAAAACATGGTTTCCTTCCCTTTCTTTGCTGAGATACTTTTTGATCGGATCGCAATCTGTATTGTGCTTTGGTACCTACTGGAAATTTGTTGTTTTTAAATAAAACCTGGCTATCAAATATTTTTCTAAGATACGCTTCATGCAAGCTAGTGGAATAAAAAAGTCTCAAATAGCCACAGAAAGTCACAATTTTATTTATTTAAATCCGATTTTAATCAGTTTTAGTGGTACTATTAGACCCTATATTGTATTATTCACCATGCTGACGTTTTGTAAATTCATATTATCACCTCAGCTAGATGATATCTTGATAAAGAATTACGCTTACTCATTGCAACTACTTTTAATTGATGAGAAAGGCACGTATAATCCAATAATACCGCTTCGTGGTTCTCATGGGCAACGGGTATACTGTGCAATAACCCAGACTTTGTCGAGTCAACGTTATTCTAACGGAAACGATTTCAAAACCAAGGAGAACCCGTTTTTTGGAACCAAGAGGGTAAATATTATATGGTTGTTTTGAAGTAAAGAATTCCTGAATTATTATTGGTATGCACATTGTAAAAGACATTCCACCGGAGTTTTATGATAAACTTGTATTGCAAGTATTCCAAGAATGTGCATTATGGTTCCGTTTCGTTTCAGAATGGACGGTGTCAATTCGCCTCTATATTCCGATTAACATTTTTAACTTCTACTTTATGCCTTTAATCGGGTTATGTTGCTACATAAAATTTGTAATATTTTCATGTAATGCAAATATACACGTTAAAATAATTAGTAAATACCCATTGTTCACCCTCTCTTCGTGTTTAGCAATCAAATAAAACTAACCACAAAAATGTAGAGAATTTTATTTTATAAAAACATTGTCTTTGATAACGGCCATAACAGGATAACAGCATACCATACTTTATTGGGGTAATTGACAAGTAGTTAAACTTCCGGAAGTAATCTGGCATAGTGTTATACGAAATGATAATGTCAGATATGACGTCATTGCTTTAAGACATTCTTCTCATTGTGATATAATGGGTTATATTAGCACCATAAGTTACATAGTTATTGATTGATTGTCAGGAATGGGGATCTGTTAAGGCAAAACGCGGTCTCGAGTTAATATGTAGCACAAGCTATGATTGTCATTTGTCTCATGTTCTCCATTTGTAACTTGGATACTGCTCGAGGCCCATTTTTCGTAGAAATAAAAGGTATTTGAAAAGACCTTGTCAACGTCTTAGTATAGTTCTTTATTTGCCATTGACATTTCTCGCAATCAATAAAATGACAACGAAGATGGTCCCGCCTTGCCAACTATTTTTAAGTAATTAAATATGTGTATGGATACAAAGATATGAAATGGAATGAGGTTTAGCCTCCTCTTCTGCACCGACTGCCATAATGACGAAGGGGATACGCCATACAGTGTGCAATGGGGTAAATTTTGCCCGGACAGCGGCACTACGACATACTCTTATTTCTAATTTCAATTGCCATGTACATTCTTTTACATACGATAAGAACGACTAGGCACTTACCCTGACAGCCCCCCCCCCCCCGTGCACATGAGAAACCCCGAGGTGGGATATAGTTAGGTTTTAATAGGCTGTGGTAAAACAAATACAAATGTGACCCTCCGTTTCGGAAGAGTTTTTTTCCGTTATGGTTGTAAAATATAAGCGTGACTAATAATCGTAGCATGGTTCACAGTTCTGACATGTAAGGATGATTACAAAGTTTCAGTTCTACAACTTCAATGACCGTGCAATAATTGTACGAATCTGAATTTCGATACTGCTACCATTAACCAACGAGAGCATCGCTAACGCTGCAATAAACATTCCTGCTATGAATGACATTGTAGATGGAAAACAAAAAAAAAACGAACGTGGCTTTGCCCTGGGGTCGGGCATGCACCAAAAACAGTAGGGATCATCCTTAGTGTGTAAGTTTCAAGACAACCACTTTAGAATTGTGGCCTGTAGGCGACCCACAAAAGGAAATTGGGCGTGACTCTGCACCCCAAACAATAGGAATGTTCCTTACAAATAATAAGTATTCAAATTCTTAAGATGATATGTTAAGCATTGCAGTCTGTATACGTCAAACAACAAATACTGGGGATCGGCCATGCACCAAAAACAATAAGGATCATCCTTAGGGTATAGGGAATTAGTTAGTATACAAAGTTTGAAGAAAATCCAGTTAGAATTGAGTCCTGTATGCGACCCACAGGCACACATACAGACAGACAAGGGGTGGCATAATACTTCCACATTAGGAACGTGGACATATATAACAAAGTGCAAGAAATTATTTTCCAAAAACCCACAGATCGTCGTTACACGTCTACATTAGCCCAGATTAGAGACAGAACAGTAGGACGTTAAACCCCATTTCATTTCATTTGCCTTTACCCGTTGTGCAACTACATAGGTTTTTCCAGTATTACTCAGTGAAGAATGCTAGCAAAAAAGTTTCATAAAACGGCAGTCAGAATCCCCACAAGAATTGTGGACGGACAACAAGATACACCCACATGAAATGCGAATACGAAATACAACCTAAATGAACCTCTGGGTAGCTAATCGGGCGGACATGCCATTCTATTTGTATTGCATGGTGGTTATTGGTCTTTTATTGTTAAGATTAATACAAATATTATTAATACGAAGAGTGATTGATGAGTCGATTGATTGGCTATTTCCTTTTCTCCTTCTGTGGCTATTAGGAAAATATGCGAAATATTTCATTCAACTACTTCTCCAATTGTCATTAAAAACGTAAATTTTAGTAAGATGTAATTAAACTCACGTGAGGTAGTTGTTTAATTTCAAAGTAAACAAATAACTCCGATAGGTTATTCTTTTGTCCGTTGATATGGATGGCATTGTGCCTGATTTCATAAAATACCAAAACATCTTACAAGCACCGCATTATACCGGGTCATTGTTGATGTTGGACTCCGCCAGCCTCTAACAGATTCTCAAGTCTGGTTATATAAAAGGGTACATATTTAAAGGTACAGCCACGCCATACTCTCGTGGTCGTCTCACTCAAATATCTCAAGGATAAGAATGTTTGGTCAAGTAAAAAATTCCATTTCTGAACACTTTACTCAATTTTGCAACATTATAAATTGAAATCTATATTGCTGATCGGTACAAACAATATATTAGTACAATATAATTCCCTATGTACGAACTTAAAAAAAACACTCTAGTCACTAGTGCCATAAATAATTACGTGACCGAAGATGACTTAAGAATGATAGAATTTGTGTGGAGAAGTCATCCATTGGGTAATTGGAACCTTATAGAAGCGCAATATAATTCCCTATGTACGAACTTAAAAAAAACACTCTAGTCACTAGTGCCATAAATAATTACGTGACCGAAGATGACTTAAGAATGATAGAATTTTGTATTTGTGTGGAGAAGTCATCCATTGGGTAATTGGAACCTTATAGTGGCTAAACCACTCTCGTGCTATAAATAATTACTTGACCGAAGATTAAGCATGATGGGATTTAGTATTTGTGTGGAGAATTCATCCATTGGGTACTTGGAGCCTTATTGGTGTGTTCCATTAGATGCTTACTGGGGTTCGTGGCTAAAGTCCGTTTGTTTGACAAAATTATGTTGAAAGATCCAAGAAAAATAAGGTTTGGTCAATCGTCATATAAATGAAATACTGACGCAACTCAGTGATCTACTTATATATTTGATGCTTTAGATTGACCGAATTTCATAGTTTCGTGTTCGTTTTCATCATAACCTTTGAGAGGTTTAATTACTGCCCCGTTTACAAGATGTCATAGATTGCCATTCCGTCATCCCTCAGAATCACACATACCCTTTGGCCTTTACTATCATAACTATCTTGAGGGCAGGTGTAATCATTGCCCATTTTTACAAGATGGTCATCGATATGACAAGCAGGTAATTGTTAGAATATTGGTATCAGATTCATGTTGATGACACTTGAATAAATCAGCTCGTGGATTTCCATGTTTCTCGATATCTTTTATCTCCCCCACCCACGCAATTTTCACATTTACATGCAGTGTCTTGGTAATGCGAATTCCTACACACTAAATTCCCATCTGTTAATTTTACATAGTAAGGAACGCTTTAACTTGTCAATAATTGTCCTGACTTCAAACTCGACCAATAGACATTTTTTAAACAAACGTTTTATCAGTAAATGGGTTCTTAGTGAGGTTAGATTATGAATTTGGGGAGAGGGCTGTGGGTGGCTCTTTTTCGTAACCCTTTTTATGCTCTCTGGACGGGCCAGCTCATGAAATATGGTGGGGCTGAGGATGTGACCGGGTAAGTCGGACACCGCGAAGCCGCAAGTAGGGTGGGGTGTGGTATCGGGGGTCCAGAAAATTTTGAGAATTTGGTGCTCTCTCCTCGCAACCGAGTACATTGAAGTGCCTCGGGCAGGGTTTTACGGCTGAATTTTCTGAAATTTCCTCTTCGACTCCTCCCGCCAGTATTTTCTTGGTATTCTAGTCATATAGTTAGTTACAGTATAGGCTGTATAATAGGCACCTACATTTTGGGCGCCCGTAGACACCCTACATCGTGTGTACGCAAATGCAAACATTTGAACCGACACCGACAGGACTACGCGAGACGAGAGGAGCCACGAGTACGTGAGCGTGATGTGCGAGTATACGTGTTCAGTGACAGTAGACCAACATGCCCCATAGCAGTTATGTACAATGCATGTATGGTATCAAGACAAGAGGATCAGAAGGTGATGATGACAGACAGGCCTTGGTGGACCATGTTACGAGCCTACGGGTCGCCGACCAATTTGAACACTCCTAAGAAATCATTATTGTCGGCGAAATATTGGGGGGGGGGGCTATAACAACCCGTGGCTACGGGCCCGTCTCTGGATAAAAGACGATGAAGAAGGTTATTACTGGTAAGCGAATTAAAAAGACTAATTCTGACAGAAGTGAACTCGCAAAAGAAGGATATCCCATAATGCTATGTAGTAATATGTGTTGCCGAAAGGGTTGGTATATTCTGCCCAGCACACATAATCCACTGCCAAATTTTTAAATGAAAAGCCGGATATGACCAAGCTGGTACATGATAGCTTCGACCAGTGCCGGACTGGTGGACAGAAGGCCCACCTGTCAGGTCACTGACCAAGGCCAACAGGAAAATTTTGAAAATTGACAACCGCAAAACCATTTTCCAAGCATTTCAAAACAAAGCAGAAGAAGGCAAATTTTTGATTTCCTGATACAATTAGATAACAGAATGACCTAAGAGCACTATCATTAGATGATGAGGAATTCTCTTTTCTTTTATCTTTCTTCTTTTTTCTTTATAGGCTTAGGCCCCATTTTTAAAAATGGGCTTAGGCCCACCTGTCAGTCCGGCACTGGCTTCGACCATCTAGACCTATCAGGATATTAAAAACAAACATGTTGACGTTTGGTGGTTCGGTTTGCCAAATTTTCAAAATTCCCAAAATTGCGTATTCTTTATCGGGATTAAAGTCTTCGTTTACAATTTCGACCAAAATAACATATTCTTGGCATCCGGGTTAGCAATTTAACTTTCCACGTACAAACCCACCATTTATTTGTAACTCTTTATAAGCGTAATAATTAAAAAGGTGATGAATTTGTGAAATCGATTACCTCTTGGTCTACAAACAGTACTTGTATCACAAAATATACTTTGCGATGTTAAAATTTTATTTGTAGATTGCTTTCCATCTCAAATGCCATATCCTACTCATTCAAAGGAGCAATTTTGGTTTTACCTAAATCTGTAACCATATTTAGAAAAGATGAGAACTCGAATCAATTTATAACCGATTTATATTGTCTTAACTCTTAACATTATTTCAAAAGAATCATTTATAGTATGTTTAGGAGAAGAACAATCAATCGAACATTTTTTATTTTAAAGTGTAACACGATTTCGGTGCCTATTTTAGCCAACTAACTGATATCAATCTGGTTGTTACCGCGTCATGTTACAAATCATGTATTTAAATATAACACGATGATTGGTAAATATTTCTAAATATGGCTGCCAGTGAACAAAGGGCTTTATTCACTCCTCTATCGTTAGGCGATCCATTACAAATATCATTAGTTGTTATGATAAGATTTTAGTGAGGAAATCCATTAGAAAGTCTAAATCGATGACAGCTTTCAAATTTTTTGACAATAAAATGTGAGAGAAGTATTTAACGCATTGTCATTAAAACCGCCCCCACTGAGTATGTCATTGTTTTATCTCTATTTATTGATATGCCAGTTTACCCGGGCTATTCTGAGCAATACGTCGATACAAAGAATAATGTTAATTACCATAAGTGTCTACGAACGGTAAAATGTATTGCATAGCATTATATACCATGAAATCTAAGATGTTTAAAGGAGGTAAATCGCTATTTTTTTGGCACCTAGACATGTCCACTAATAGGTTGCAACAACTATAGTAATGTAATATGAATGTATATAAACTGATTTACATTCAATCGTTTCTGTTTTACCGTTATGTTCGGCGAAATGCGCGAAGAGTGGAAATTGAGTGGCATTCTTTGGCTGGTTATTCCCGCCTACTCCCTTGTAAAATATGGTAAGCCTCGTTCGTCGAGTCGCTCATTTCAAATAGCGTTCGCAAACATTCTGGTGCGCGATTCGTGTGCCTAGTTGAAAATTGTCACTGTGTCTTAAATGGGTATCAAAAGCCCATCTTTTCACGGCAAGATAACATCAATGTTGATATAAATTGACCAATAGGTCGTGTTTGCAATGTTAAAGAGTGTTGGTAATACTGAGTTAAAAACTAGGGTCACTTTGAATTACCAGAAGCTGCAGTGACTCAGTTGGTTTGGCTGGCAGAGTTCCTCACAGCACAGCGCATAGTGGATGTGGCAGGCAAGTAGGGCGTTTCATATCACACACTGGACGGATTTAACGATTCGATATTAAAACCGCGGTCACATCTTATGGTAGAGTTTAGTTAAAGGTAGTTAAACATGGTTCGACCGTGGTTAGTCCAGAAAATTTCAGCATGTTTAAAATATCTCTTCCGGGATCTTGGGCGCCAAGACACTACTATGACCGTGGTTTCAATATAATTGACCGTAGTAATATGACACTACGCTTAACACTGGGGGTTGACTTCGTTTGAAGTAGGTTCACAGTACGGTTCAACTACGAACCATTCCGCCCTAGTGATACTACAGTGAACTACTTTCAAATGAACCACAGTCAACTATGTGCGTGATCGTAAGATGTGACCGCGTCTTAAAGTGAATAGACCCTTTTCAATATATAAAACAACATTTTGGGTACTCAACAGACCACGCGATGTCTGACATTTAAACGGATTAAAACACGGTCGCCAATTAATGATTTAATTTTATAAAAGGCCGTTGGAGGCCAAGTATCGAATAAGAAGTATCATTGTTACGATAATGAACAATCTATGCCCACATCTTGTCAAAACTTCAAACAGTGATAACTACGCTCAGAATAAAGTAATTTTAATGAAATCTTCAATATATTCAATTTGCATCATTATATTTTGAACGAAACTTTAATCTTGCACAATGCATCTTTATCCAAAGAGGTTTCGCTTCGTTAGACACAAGAACATATCTTACCGAAATTCTAGTTTTATAAATGAAATGATCAGGTGATTGGTCAACTGATTTTTAAAAAAATGTTTAGATAGAGAGAGAGAATTCGGGTTTAACGTCCAATCGATACAAACTAGGTCATTTCGGGACTAACATGGTTCAATTTAATTCAATAATTCACTTGCGCGTTGGGGTGTTTAGCAGTGTGGGGTGGGGTGGAGAACCCGAAGAAAATCCACGAGGATGGACAGGCGACCCTACATATTGTCACGCTCAACCAGGGAATCGAAACCGTGACATGTTGGGAATTGTAACTGGCCATTGAAGTTTAACCATGTCGTCTGTCAATGTTCTATTTTGTTCTGGTTGAATCGTACTGACCCATATGTACTTTACCATAAATATATATCAAGGTTATATATATATATAACGTACTCTATTGGTGGTGACTATAAAATTATTGAATGCACCCTTAATTACAAAAGCACAACACAAGATTTGGTAGCTGTGGCGTGAAACCAACTCTACTTATTCATTACATGTATAGAAAATTAATAAGTTTTTATACAATTAAGTTTGTCGCAGTGCCCGTTAAGTCACAGAATATATGCTCACATATGTCGGGAGAATGCTAATTCTGTAAACACTTGAGGCTGAAGTAACCGCGGAAGACGATCTGACAATGCGCGTTCAACAACGGGACCGACCAACCAGTTTTATATGGTGTTTACCTATCGTTGGTCGTGGGGGACATGCGTTATCAGATTGTACTGGTTAAGAGTAGTTTCGTCGCATCGCAGTACGACATAACCCCGGCTTAAAACGATTACAAAATATTGTCAGGTTTTGTTTTCGATCTTTCTGGGATTTCTCAGCTAGTTCTCTGTGGGTATACTATAAAAATTCTGAGTTAATGTCCAATAGAGAGATTGGTGAAAACGCTATTGGTTTGCTGGGGTTAATCTGATAGTCCAATGGAAATGTGGCGCAACGATTTTATACGCAGCAATTGTGAAAGCTGCCCTTCAAAATGCTACCGTTGGGGCACGCTGCAGTGTTCGGAGGTTTTCATTGCGAACAATTAGTTTTTTTAAAAGATAAGAAGCCTTTTATATAACAATTTAAATATTTCTTTTTTCAAATGGCAAGGTCCCTTGAAATGTTAATGTTTGTGGTTTAGCCTAGAAATCTTACAAGGATCAGTGTACATTTACTGGATATAGATAGAAACATGACGCCATTGGACCCCCATTGGCCTCATTACTTACTAGATATACATACATGTATAGAGGTATAAAGGCCGGGATACTGAATACCGTATTCTTCGGTCTACTGAAAACATTACAATATAGACACTATACACTATTCAACGTTGATATTGTGTCTTCAACACATCTCATTCATAAACTACTAAAAAACCGCGATCGTGTCTTTGTTCACATTTAACCATTTACAAGACATATGTAAAATATTATATATCTTCTCTGATGACTGGAACAATATCGCCATTATATTTTAATATGTGAAATATCACCCATGCCTCGAAGGGGGGTAACAACTTTATTAGAACTACGCATAACACTGAATAATTCTTACATTAAGGCGTCTATAGACCCTGTGATAGATGAGTTCACGAGCAAAGCGGATGTTTACTGTGGGTACTATTTTTAAAAACATAGTTTTATAAAAAAAAAATTTAAAAAAAGGGCATATTTAAAATAGAATGTTAGATGACAGGAAATTAGGTGCATTTAGACGAAGTATGCGACTGGATAGTTTTGTAATAAACAAACAAGTGATAATGATCTATGATACAAATGGAACGAAATATTTTTAGATTCTTTCAAAACTGACCAAACATAAAGTAGCGTACCTGTTACTTTTTGTCTACCGTATTGGGGAAAACGAGTACGAACATGGCGTCATCTTTGACGCTTTTGTCCAAGTAACAAGCATACCAAATTGTCGATCGTTCATGTATAGCGTTTCCCTCAGGAACAACGACAACTAGATGTGTAGCGTTTGGGGACCAATTCTAACTCTTTGGGATAGAAGACGTCTAACCCCTTTGAGCGATTTACATTGACTGATAAAATTGTAACGGTAAAAAACTCCTGTGCCCATGCTAGAAAACACATAGCACTGGTACTGGAATTTATAGAACGATTTTTCCAATACATGTATACCATGCCCGAAAGCAATAACCCCATTCGACTATTATATTCTCTAATAATAACAAGTATTTTAAGACAAATGAAAATTCGAATTACCCTCCACTTCGAATAGTGCTGAACCAAATCAATGCTTATTATAGCGGTGATTAACTACCAAATATAGAAATAATTTGATCTTGTATCCTTGCTAAAACGGTTATTCATGTGAAAAAAAATAATTGCATCGGCTATATCTGTCGACTAATTTACTTGGAAACATTACCTGGTAAATGATTAACCTGCGGGTGATTCACGGTGTGTCATGATGCACTATAAAGTCTTGCGTGCACGTTAAATTTTTAAAAGGGACGTTACAAATAAAACTATATTACAGATCAAAGAATGGAATTTCAAAGACAATTTGTACTGCAAATCCAAACCGATCCAGGGCATATGTACTTGTGGAACAAATCCCATGTCCGTTACTTCTTTCAGCCCTGGTTATTCATGGCCGGTGTACGTAACACAATCATTTAATATTGTCCAAGCCATGTCTTGGGTATTAAACTGCACTATCCACCGAATTTAAGACAAAACCTTAACGGAATTCCAATCTTACAATCAGATTCAGGTTCTGTGTACCAAACAACGTCGTTGAAGCTGTTCCAGGATGTTGTGTATCAGGGGTGAAAATTTGTACCGAATACCGACTGACGACAGATTGGCGAAGTCTTTTGGTTGGTAAGGATACCTTCCATATACTGGACAGTGTATACACTGAAACCTTTTCTTGCTTCGGCCTTAATGCGAAAATCAACGCGACTCTGACCCGAGCTTTTAATGATAATGTCTTAATATTGTCCCGGGAAGAGCGAGAGGGTACGTTTATGGTTAGACTGGAAGTTTGTTTTTTCCCACCGTATTTATTGATTACATTACCACAGTCAACCAAGATGCCACTAAAAGGTAATCTATTATTGCAAATTGATGAGTCAGTATGAATAAAGAACTTAGTCATCGTATATTATTAAATCTTGAGATATTTCTAATTAACAAAAGTCTATAATTCTGTAACATGTGCACAATTCGACAGTTTGAGAAATACCCCGGAAACAAAACAGGGAAGCTGTGACGGACGGATTCCATTTCAATATCCCCATCAGGATGAAAATGACATAACATTATGATACTTGTACCCAATAAACCCCATTCAGATTTATGTGGGGGTTGGGATGGCCTAGTGGTCTAGAGTGCCGCGCTTCGACCTCTAGCTGGCCGGTCACCTATGGCTTGCGGCTGTGGTTTCGATCCCTGGTGTGAGCGTATGTGGCATGGAGATAGGGGCGCCTTCTCAACCTCGTGGGTTTCCTCCGGGCACTCCGGTTTCCTCCCACTGCTAAAGACCCCTACGCGCAAGCGAATTATTGAAATAAAATTGAAACCATGTTAGTCCCAAAATGACCTAGTTTGTGTCGAGTGGACGTTAAACCCCATTTCTCTCTCTCTCTCTCTCTCAGATTTATGTTCCAACCTAGATACTGTAAATACCCTTAATGGTTTTTTTTTAAAAAGTTGTACTGAAAATAATATTTAAGCATCTTGCGCTCTTCGGTTAAGGTTAACAGTTGGGCTTCCATTTTGCACTTCAAGTTTAATGAGTAAAGTAATGTTAAATGAAAGAATTTACTCGAGGTGTACTGACTGGATCTTAAAATGACAGATTGAAGACTTAATTAGTTGACAGTTAACATAAGACATTAATCTTACAAGGTATTTACAGTACAAATACCTTAAGTTACGTTATATATCTTATCTTTAATTGGCATTGGCATTTAGTAATTGAGAAAGACATTAACAGAACAACTTTTTTTATGGGAAACAATCACTGATTAGTATAAACACGGCGATAACACGTAAAATAAATCTATTTCGAAAATAGAGTTATGCCACTTTATTTTATTTTTTTAATTTTTTTTTTTTTGGGGGGGGGGGAACCAATTCACGTCTCGCTTCTTTAATTTAAGTGGACCTTTTCATCAAATTTGAGTCTTGTCAGACGTATCGATGAGTTCAGAAAATGACACATTACCAAGATAATTTATGATCATGTAAATTTACTTTTGATCTCAATCCGCCATGTTTATATCTCTTAGTAATAATAATTCTGCTATCTTTTTCGTACAAGTCAGCACATTCTATATGATGGATACTGCATGTGCTCAATTTAAATGTATCCACTATTAATATAATATATGACAACGATCTGGATTTTTGTGTCTACAGGGAGTTAGTTAAGGATTCTGTGTGTCATGATTTGCTGACGACCTATTCAATGTTAGAAGTGACAATTTCAAGATGGTTCTGGTGACGATATAGTAAGTTCCTGGTTTATACAGTACACTCGATCTGTTAAAGACTATACCAGCTCATCGGTTGAACCCGGTAAAATTAAGTTAATCAAAGAACTACTGACTTCTTTACACATCGATTAGGGTTGGCCTACCTAAGTTAATACTGTATTAAAGAGTCCTATTTCTTTGATACTGATTGGATTCTGTCGATATTCTTCAATTAATGCACCGAACATTTTTATTTAACTTGTAATAAATGAGGACTTAAATTGACTAAACTGCTTTGAACTTGGTGTTGATTTCAATGGATGTTATGCATTGATCTACTTTGTGGGATTTATATATAGAGAGAAATGGGGTTTAACGTCCACTCGATACAAACTAGGTCATTGGTTGATTTCAATGGATGTTATGCATTGATCTGCTTTGTGGGATTTATATATAGAGAGAAATGGGGTTTAACGTCCACTCGATACAAACTAGGTCATTTCGGGACTAACACATGGGGTTTTTAAGAAAATTTATTTCAATAATTCGCTTGCGCGTAGGGGTCTTTAGCAGTGGGTGGAAACCGGAGAAAACCCACAAGGTTGGACAGGCGACCCTACTCCTTGTCACGTACAACCGGGGATTCGAAACCACGCCAGTTGACTCAATGACAGGCTTTATGATACAGTCTGCACATGCTAACCATTCGAAGATATATATTTAAGTTTCATCAAAGTCGGATAAAACAAATGTGACTCCTAGGGGGTCCACAACTTTGGTATTACATTCTTTTACACTATTTCTACAAAAGGAACGGCCATTTTTTCAGGCGGTTTCGGTCCTATTTTCACAAAGTTCGAACTAAACCATCATTAGGGTGCAACAGTTTGGGTGGTTTTTTTAATCGGATAATAACTGGCCTCTCGAGGGTCCACAACTTTGGTATTACATTATTTTACACTATTAGTCTAAAGGAGCGGCCATATTGTCAGGCGGTTTCGGTCCGATTTTCAACCATCTTTAGAGTGCGACAGTTTTTTTTTATCGGGACAATAAACATCTTGCTGGCTTAATCTAAGTACTAGATATTTAAGTGTCCTACCTGGGGCCTTATTCACGAAATTTTAACTAAGATAAAATCCAAAGTTTAGTTATTTGATTGGATAATATTAGATAGATTTTAGTGCTTAGACAATCCAAACCGAAGTATCTACTAAAAGTTGGATTTTATCTTTAGTTAAGATTTCGTGAATCAGGGCCATTACATCCTATTTTACTTGTCCAGAGGGTTAAAAAATATTTTAAAATCCAAGTCACATTTGAAAAGGTTTACGTTAGGCGTTTCAAATCATTTAGTTGAATTTTTCCAATTGTTTAAATTAGGTGTGTTGAGATGAAACTTGTATCAGCAATTAATTGGAATACTGTAAAATAATACAATTTGTTGACCAGAAAGAGATTGGGACATATTATTCAGATACAACACGAGTGGTATTGAGCCTTTAAATCGGATAAGTGGGCGCTAGAGGGACCACAAGCTAAAAACCTAAATTTCAGATCAAAATTGTGACCTCTAGAGGATCCACGAACTTGAAATATAATATTTGCACACTATCCGCATACGAGGGGGGGGGGTCCACGGTTGTCACAAATTTGGAAATCAACCGAGATCGTTGTGACAAAGACCTATATTTCAAGTTTTGTCAAAATCGGATAAAAAATTGTGACCTGTAGAATGTCCACAAACAAATTGTGTATGTCCGCACGGACAGGGGCGACGACAATATTATACGTCCACGTGAAAATGTGTGTGTATCAAAATAAATTACTTTTTTCTGAACGAGGTTATGAATGTTGGAAGTAATGCGAATAACGTGGTCTCGAATTTGATTGCTATCATTGTTAAGACAATAATAAAGTCTTGATTATCCATTTTTAAATTAAATTACTGAATGTGGATCGTCAATCCATAAATTAAAACTCAAGACCATCCGATGTTCTAGAGAGCTGATTACGGGCTTGTCAAGTGAATAAATATCTAATTAATATTTTCTATAACATTTTAGGCTAAAGTAACGTCTTGCAATACGCAGATTTAGATCTTAAATGCTGCATGTTTAATTCTGAAGAATAAGATTATACTACATAACAAGGTCATGTGGTATAATATTATCTTAAATCCTGTAGTTGGAAATAAGATAAAAACAAGTTTAGCATAGATGTTTTGGTTTCCTTAATATTTTCAGACAAAATAAGATTTGAGGTCTGAATGAATGGCCTAATTAACCTCGAGGAATCCTTTTAAAACTCTAATTAAAACATACTTCGCCGTAGTGCCTGCCTGTTGTCACTATACGATAGCCGTGAATCTCTATCTTATTTTGTTGACGATCGCTTTCTATAACCGAACTCCGTAAATCAAGTCTTCAGAAGTTAAAGTCATTGACTGTCGTCTAATCTTGTCTTTGCTGTTGATTATAAGCCAGCAATACCAACACTCGTAAAAGTAACTCAAGCCTTATATCAAGCACTTGACCCCCATGACCTCAACTCAAGCAAGGTGCGCGTCACGTGATACACCGGAAGTGATCCCTGAACAATATTGAAGGTGTAATGAAGACTTTTGCGACTGAATGAATGAGAAAATTAGGTCGCCGTTTAAATCGGTTATCTGAGCTGTAATATTTTACACTGAATTTAATAGGCGGAACGATTAGCCACACCCCCGTCGACCATTTCGACACACCCCTCATTGTCACAGATACATTGATACTCAGATATTTACCCTGGGTTAAGATTTACTTGAGCAAGTAACTCACTTTAAACAGGGAATGATTAAAATGATACATTGCATAGGACATAACATCTTCTTTACTTTCTTTATACACGACTAGATAAAGTGCTCCCCAACTTCTCGGCAACTCTGGATACACTTAACGTAGCTCCAAAGTCTCCACATTAAAGATAGAAATCTTCCATAATCAACAAAACCATCACTTCTACTCGCTTTTATATTTCATGGATTTGAACGTAATTGTTTGTATTTCATGTTGTGTATTTTAAAACTATTTTAATATTAGATTAATGAATAAAAATAAACAAATGGCAACAGCACAGCAAAAATTATTTAAGAAATGATATGGGGTTTAACATCGTAAATTTTAGCTATAACCGGGCTGATGTAGGCGGACAGGGCACACGCCATGCAGTGTCCAGTGAGTGAAAATTTGCGTTTTCTCCCGCTCTTTTTTAAATTTCGACTACCAAGGCTTCTCTTCTCTTACGTCACATCCACACGACCAGACGTTGTTTCTTGTTCGGTCATCCGTCTTTCAGCAACGACATGGGCGAATCAGGGAAGAAAATACCGAAGAAGTTCTCGACCAATGCGCATTGACATACACGTCTTTTCTCATAAAGCCATTACGCAAATCGCGGTATAACATCCAGACCAATATGTTCAAATCCAAACGGAGACAGTTTGTGTTGGTGGGATCTTGACATCCACGTCCATTGTATATATGCATTGTTCTATTTCTGTTGAGAAACGTCCTTCTACATACCTCTTCTGGGGTTTGCATGTGAATATTTTTGAAATATTTGTTTTTAGCGGCAAACAAAACGACCTTGATAATCGGCGCAGTACAATTCCGAAAATGAAATGGTGGGCTTTAAAGCCCCCATAAGGCCCCCGTCGAACTTGAAAAAGCCGCGTTCTCACAACTCTGTAAGTCAGATCGCAGAACAAAACGACCTTCATAACCGGCGCAGTACAATTCCGAAAATGAAATTGTGGGCTTTAAAGCCCCCATAAGGCCCCGTCGAACTTGAAAAATAGGTTGCCAGGCAACGAAACATACGCCCACACAGCAGCCAAATCGTCCGGGCAGTCAACAAGAGTTGTTGCATTTTAAGTAATCATCAGAAAATCATAATTCAAACTCACCCATAACTACGGTGTAACTGTGATATAGTCAAATCGTAATTCAAACTCACCCATAACTACGGTGTAACTGTGATATAATCAAACGTTTTTTTAAATCAGATAATAATTGTGACCTCCAGAGGAACCACAAGCTAAAAAGGGTGATTTTTCGTACAATCAGGGGCCATGATTCAGGAAGTTACGATCCGATATGGGCAAATATGCAATGGAATTAGGTTATAAACATGTATTTCAAGTTTCATCAAAATCAGTTCAAAATTGTGACCTCTATAGGGTCCACAACCTTGATATAACATATTTTTACACAATTCGCGTACAGACGGCGACCATTTTATCCGTCAACTCTGGTCCGATTTTCACAAAATTCAAATTCTCTCTTCATTACCATGAAACCGTGATATAATCAAACGTTTTTTTAAATCAGATAATATACTATTCAAAAAAAGTAGGGGATATTTGATTTTGGGGGCATAATACTAAAATATGCAAATGACTACGAAAAAAGTCACTATAGAACCTAACAGAAGAAACATTTCCAGTTACATGTGACGCCCAAACGCACCAAAAGCTACCGCATGGAATGAAGGTGATGCTTGGGATCATCATGGGGGTCCAACCCAAGATTTGCACTATTCTGACTTTGAATGTTACAGTCGTTGTGGCATTGAATTCCAGGGTGGAAACATCAGTTTAATTTTGATATGCGTCGGCTTACCCAAAATGAAGGGTTACGTGCCCTTGGCATGCTACAGATCGGCACAACACAGGCGGTTGTGGCACGGACGATGAATGTTTCTCAGTCTGTCATAAGCAGGCTATGGTCCAGATACCGTGATACACAATCTGTACAGGACAGACCACGCTCAGGTCGACCAAGGGCGACAACTCAAGCCCAGGATCGATTTATCCGTACCTTGGCCTTGAGAAATCGTGTCATCACAGCAAATCAGATCAGCGCTCGTCTTCAAACAGACACTGGTGTGAGAGTGAGTGGCCAGACGATTCGGAATCGACTGCATAGGGGTCACCTTCGCGCCCGACGTCCTCGCGTGATCCCTTGTTTGAGAGATCATCACATTCAGGCAAGACGTCGTTGGTGTAGGGATCGTCAACACTGGGATAATCGACGCTGGAGCAATGTGATGTTTTCAGATGAGTCAAGGTTCACTGTTGATTTTTTGGACAGACGTAGGAGGGTGTGGCGTCGTCGAAACGAGCGCTTCCAAGACGTTAACGTCATCAGACATGATCGATTTGGGGGTGGTTCTGTTATGATGTGGGGAGGCATCACTGTTGCTGGAAGAACGGCTTTACATGTTGTTGCAGGGCGTGTTACAGGCCAGTACTACCGGGACAACATCCTGGCAGTCCATGTTGTGCCGTTCGCACGACGTCATGGCCGCCGTTTCATCTTCCAGGATGACAACGCAAGATGTCACAGGGCCAGGATCGTTACAGGTTACCTCCAACAACAGAACATCACCACATTACTTTGGCCAGCACTGAGTCCCGACCTCTCCCCCATCGAGCATGTCTGGGACATGCTTGGACAGAGGTTACGTCAACGTCAACAACGTCCTGCCAATGTCCAAGAACTTGCTGCTGCGTTGCAACAGGAATGGGACAATCTGGACCAAAATGACCTTAGGCGTCTCATTAGGAGTATGCCACGTCGGATCAATGCTTGTTTGGCAAACAGAGGAGGATTTACCCGTTACTGACTTTGTTGTGATGCTGTGGTAACTTTGCTGTTTGACCCCGGGTATCATTTTACCCTTATAATGGTCAGTCTGTGCCTTACTTAGTCTAATGATCATTTGGAATAAATCGATGAATGTGAACTTCATTTCATTTTGTCATTTGTTTCTTCGTCAGTTTCAATAGGTGACTTTAATAACACTTAAAAATCAAATATCCCCTACTTTTTTTGAATAGTATAATTTTGAACTCCAGAGGGACCACAAGCTAACAAAAGCGATTTTTCGGACAATCAGGGGACATAATTCAGGAAGTTATGATTCGATGGGCGTAAATATCGAAAGAAACCAAGATCTTTGGGTTATAAACATGCATGTCAAGTTTCATCAAAATCGGTTCAAAATTGTGACATCTATAAGGTCCACAACCTTGATATAACATATTTTCACACCATTCGCGTACAAACGGCGGCCATTTTGTCCGTCAATTTTGGTCTGATTTTCACGAAATTCGAACCCAACCTTCATAACCATGGAACGGTGATATAATCAAACGTTTTTTTTAAATCGGATAACAATTTTGACCTCCAGAGGAACCACAAGCTAAAAAGGGCGATTTTTTGGACAATCAGGGGCCATAATTCAGGAAGTTACGATCTGATGGGCGCAAATATCGAAAGGAACCAAGATCTTTGGGTTATAAACATATATGTCAATTTTAATCAAAATCGGTTCAAAATTGTGACCTCTATAAGGTCCACAACCTTTATATAACATATTTTCACACAATTCGCGTACAAACGGCGGCCATTTTGTCCGTCAATTTTGGTCCGATTTTCACGAAATTCGAACTCAACCTTCATAACCATGGAATGGTGATATAATCAAACGGTTTTTTGAATCGGATAACAATTTTGACCTCCAGAAGGACCACAAGCTAAAAAGGGCGATTTTTCGGACAATCAGGGGCCATAATTCAGGAAGTTACGATCCGATGGGCGCAAATATCGAAAGGAACCAAGATCTTTGAGTTATAAACATACATGTCAAGTTTCATCAAAATCGGTTCAAGATTGTGACCTCTATAAGGTCCACAACCTTGATATAACATATTTTCACACCATTCGCGTACAAACGGCGGCCATTGTGTCTGTCAATTTTGGTCCGATTTTCACGAAATTCGAACTCAACCTTCATAACCATGGAACAGTGATATAATCAAACGTTTTTTTAAATCGGATAACAATTTTGACCTCCAGAGGGACCACAAGCTAAAAAGGGCGATTTCTCGGACAATCAGGGGCCATAATTCAGGAAGTTACGATCCGATGCGCGCAAATATCGAAAGGAACCAAGATCTTTGGGTTATAAACATACATGTCAAGTTTCATCAAAATCGGTTCAAAATTGTGACCTCTGTAAGGTCCACAACCTTGATATAACATATTTTCACATTATTTGCGTACAAACGGAGGCCATTTTGTCCGTCAATTTTGGTCCGATTTTCACGAAATTCAAACTCAACCTTCATAACCATGGGACGGTGATATAATCAAACGGTTTTTTAAATCGGATAACAATTTTGACCTCCAGAGGGACCACAAGCTAAAAAGTGTGATTTTTCGGACAATCAGGGGCCATAATTCAGGAAGTTACGATCCGATTGGCGCAAATATCGAAAGGAACCAAGATCTTTGGGTTATAAACATGCATTTAAAGTTTCATCCAAATCGGTTCAAAATTGTGACCTCTACACTGTTCACAAGCTAAAAAACGTGATTTTTCGTACAATCAGGGGCCATAACCCATGAAGTTGCGGTCCGATACATGCCAATATCGAAAGGAACCGAGATCTTAAGGTGATAAACCTATATTTTAAGTTTCATTGAAATCGGATAAAAATTGTGACCTGTAGACTGTTCACAAACAATTGTGGACGGACGGACGAACAGGGGCGACGACAATATACGTCCACATGAAAATGTGGGCGTATAAAAAGCCGCGTTCTTACAACTCTGTAAGTCAGATCGCATAACCTTGGCGTTTGTTTTAAACATGCTCAAATCATGCTCTTTCTTCTCCCCGATTTGGTCTAGAAAACTTACACAAATGGAAACCTGCTCTGTATGCAAAATATCTGAGGTTTCATCAACAATTATACCAAAACAAGCAGATTCCTTGACAGCTGTGCAAATAGCTTGCAAAACCAGATTGGCCATAATGTCTAACAGTTCATTCTGAATTGTGGGTGCAAGCCACATCTTGTGTTTGTTATTATTCGGCCGCAATTTTTCCTTGAGCCATGGTAAATCACGGGAACGAAGATGGGTGACTTCGAGGAAGTTTCCCCTGTTAATGTCAGATATGTCCCCTAAATCTTGACGTGATTCATTATGACTGCGTTGGGCAATGTTTTGACCAGCTGTAAAATATAGACATTCTATGATCACTCTCAAATATTGTCTGTTCCGTTGCACGAACTCCGTATGATCATCATCCATTAACTGAATAACTGATTTACTAGAAGATCTTTCACGGATCCATGCAGTCATAGCCGTGAAGTGAGTCTTACTCTTAGAATGTTTCAAAAGACGTTATGGCTTTTTCCAGTGAGTAAATACAAACTTATCGTCTGTT
This sequence comes from Patella ulyssiponensis, assembly GCA_963678685.1. Taxonomy (NCBI): domain Eukaryota; kingdom Metazoa; phylum Mollusca; class Gastropoda; family Patellidae; genus Patella; species Patella ulyssiponensis. The sequence goes on along the minus strand of OY783230.1, from coordinate 21,749,501 downwards.
ACATATTTATCACAGGCATGACAGTGTGCCTCTTTTGTATGTCAATGTATGATAGCCAAGGATACTTTTTAAACCACATACGATCGAAATCTCTAGTGAATTGGTCTTTACCGAACATTCTAGGAGCATAACTACTTTGTATAGGTTGTACTGGCATACCAAGGTTCTAGATGTAGCTGTAGGCCTACTTCTGAACCAGAAGCTGATACTTGAGCCACATTTACTACAGTGGGCTTATCATCATCTTCATTATCAGTACTAAACATTTTGTTGGAAGTACTTGCAGTAGCACAATCACTTCCCCATTCCGTAAGTTTACAATCTTTTTCAAAATTATCTCCTGATTTTGGCAAACAGAAATTAGTTTCTTTAGGGCCACAGAGTCCTTCATCTACTTTAAGATCAAGAGAAGTCGTCAATTAAACAGAAATGGTTCCAAGTGCTTCAGACCTTCCCATAGAGTCAATGGTTAAAAAATAGACAATATGGTGGTGGATGCTATCTGAATGACGCGTAATGGCAACTACAATTTAATATTATTAATACAAAATATAGGTTCATGTACCGGGCCTGTAGGATGGAAACGAAGTGTGCAGATTCTTTTACTAAACTAACGGACCAAGTACCGACTATATTTCCGATCCGAATGCTGCTAAGGTTTTTTTTTACAAAATCGCGTATGAATAAATATGCATTTTAAGTGACTCTGTGGAGTTTTTACCAAATAAAAAAAGTTTAATTTTTATTTGAAGGCCAATGGCAGGTTCTACAATATCTCTTTTGCGGTGAAAGAGTTCTTAATTTCTAGATCACAATAAAAGAGAACTAAACTTTATTTACTTGTAATATACACAACTAAAAGCAGTTGTTTATGTAACTGTAACTCGTGGCTTACTGTACTCAAAACAAGAGAGGGTTCGAGTCTTAAGATTTCTATTTAATTGCCTTACTATAGACACTCTGAATTTAAATTCGCAGTTATATTGGACACATTCAAGAACACAATATTATTTTATACAACTTTTACAAATTACAATTGTGTGCCCAAATTTTTCCAGCATTTGGTGCCCAAAATGGGGGGGGGCGGCCGCCCCCCAGCCCCCCCCCCCAGCTCGTACGCCTATGGACGGGAGTATTACAACAAAGTGCTGCTCGAATATTTTGAGTCAGGGTGTAAAGCAAAAGTCTTCTTGAACCGCGAAGGTTGAAGTCACGTCTTGGTGAATCGGGAGCAGTTCTGTTGAAAAGACAACCTCTAAAGCCCACATCACACTAAAGCACATCCTAACGCGAGAATGTCTACTTGGATAGCGAAGGTCGCATTCAGGTCTTGATGAATCGGAAGCAGCACTTGTTGAAAATGCATCAACTCGACCTCTTCCCGACGAGTGCAGGACCAACTCGCTTCATCCCAGATCCAACTCGACATATCCACGGCCCCAACACGACACACCTCTTCAGTCAATATACTGTACAGATCCTGTCTGGATCTTGGCAGAATAGTATAAAATGAACAAACATAGACTTGTAGTTTCATATTGTGTCTGGAAATTCAAGAGTGATCATCTCCTTGTCTTGTTGCACCCAGGTACATCGTGTGGGACATATTGTTTCAGTGAGGCCCAAAGACCGGTTGAAGTAATTTCATAAAATGCGATTATACGCGACCTGCTAGAAATCATGAGTCCCCTTGGATCGCCAAACTTTATAGATCTGAACCACAACGAGCTTTTGTCTGCCTGAGTCTTTGCTCTACCAAATAGGATTAAGGTCCCTTCCCAACAAAACTATATTACCACTGCATGTAATATATGTCATCCAATTTATCAATTTATGTTAATCGAACAAAGAAACTGTTAGTAAACATATTATTCACAACAGATAAAAGGTAACAGTCAGTATAAAAGTTGCTTAAAATATCCGGAGGATACAGTAGCATCTTCTACAACAAGCTCCATAACGTAGCTAGAGGGCCTTGTCGCGTGTCGTAGTAATATTTTATCTTTTAATTTAATCATTTTCATCGGGAAGAAATCATGCGACACACTCTCAATTTCATGACTAGCGGCTCTTTCCAGTGATGTTCTCTTTGATACACGTGTTAACTAACCCGGTTTTAATGCGGTAAATAATTAGGAGATATGATCCTCTATGGTGGTCTATCGAATATTACCTGGTAATTAGCTCGAAGGAATTGGTTTGATTGCTCTTATATAATCTATTAATGAGGTTGTATTAATCCTTATCGCTTCATCATAAAACAGTATTATCAATTGGCGATCTTCCAAGTTCAAATAAGTTCTTCGGTACCTTCTGTGAGGAAGTCAGAAATGTAGCGCCAGATACTAATAATATAGGGACCAGAGAGAGAGAGAAATGGGGTTTAACTCCACTCGGCACAACCTAGATCATCTCTGGTCTAACATATGGTTCATTTTTTATTTCCATAATGCGCTTGCGCGTAGGGGTCTTTAGCAGTGGGGAGAAACCGGAGGACCCGGAGAAAACCCGTATGGTTGAACAGGCGACTCTACTCCTTGTCAATATAGGGTCACCACTGTCTAATAATCAGTCTCTATACTATACGGGGGCTGAAATAAAATACAAGAACAACCCGCCAAGTTTTTAATAAGTTTATAACATTAAGTATAACAAAACGCGAAAAGCTCTTAAGTGAGAAATGGTTATCAATATTAGATCTAACATATTTCCAACCCAGAAAGTGTTTCCTCGAAAATAATATTATATGAAGGGTTACTACGCCAAAGACTCGTTGAGATTGTTCCCGATACTCAGAGCCCGAAGGCTGTAACAGAGTTCCCATATTCCTGAAGCAATGGTAACCAAAATTGCCAGCTCATTGATACATAATGTGATCGAGTGACATTTATATTAGTTGCATATATCTTGAGTTATGCTTAAACGTATTTTGCTTTAGGGACAGGGACGTGTCTCTGGCGTATATTGTTACTTCCACGGGCACTTCGAGATTTCAACTTACAATTTCTCTACATCGTCGGCTGAAGTAGAAATAGACAATACATTTCCGAAAAGCTTAATCGATCCTCGTTTAACTGATTAAGATATAACTACATCGACTATAAGCCGATAATGATCGTTGTCATTACTTAGGTAATACACAGATATGTAAAGTATTACCGTGGCTCCTGTTTACATTATCATAACCCCTATGACAAAACCAGTGGAATACTAACTTCTTGATCAGGCCACAGATCGTTGTGGTACTGGTATTTCACAGAGCAACCATCTATGCTCGTAGGGCACATTCTAGATCCCAGACTTGGTACTGCGTAACAAAGGAGTAGTAATTGTCAAGATGTGAAAAATAGGGACTGTTTATAGCCGTATTCAACAGGGCTTTTGGATTTTGAAGATACTTCCAGATAATATCGGTTTTGTACCGTGTGCTAGCATTGGTCTAATTAACAACGTAGAAATCGGGAGGGCTTCATTCACAAATCAGTAGAAAGGATCTTTACAAAATGGTACGTGTGAGAGCAGTGAATACTTTGCCACACGACCCAAGTTTAGAGAATGGACATTGTCGATTGTATTCGTGCTTATCAAGATAAAGCATGGGATTTTCTTAATGCAGACATCCTGAACAAAATATTATATTTAAAACAAAACAAAAAAATCTTATTAATTGCGCAATAACATTTCAAATCCGTGCCGGTTGTATTCGTGGTGATCAGGATAAGGCAGGGGATCTTATTTATTGCGCATTAATATTTCAAATCCGCTATCTTCAGTTTTCATTTCCTGTGCAATATACATGTATATTATATACGCCTCGGGACCATGGTCATGGAGTGCCAATTTCCAAATACTTCTTACAATATTTTACTTAGTCCAGTGGAGTATGTTTCTTAGAATGTTTGGATCTCTTATAAAAACTTTCTAGTTTTTAATCAATATTGTATTTGTTGAATAACTGCTTTTATATATCAGGAAGTTTAATAGTATACACGTTGCTCTTTTAAATATTTTGGAAATATATTTTAGTATGTCTATTCACGGTTGATATACTACACAGTGTAAGTGTAACTTAATCTTCACATTATATTATGTTTTACCTGGACTAGGACAAGACTTTTTTAAACTTAGTGAAATATAAAGTGACAGGACAGGTAGAGAGAGATAAGATGTCTTCACTTCTAACAAGCCATTCATTGTTACCTCTACATCTGACACCTTTACTTGGCCTGTCTACATCTTGTGTCATGTTACATCCTCTGAACGATGTGATGAGCGTATTATGTATTTTCTACACATCTTACTTTAGAACACAACTTACAATGATCGACTGTTTCGCGTATTAACAGTTTTTATTTTCTTACTTTTAAAACAGCATGGTAATCCTGTATAATTTATATAGGAAAATATTTGAAATGCATTCCATAACCTTTAGCTCAGAAAGTGTACACACTGTACTAAGACACGTCTGCAGTAAAAGTAAAATACGAGGTTGGATCGTTCTTTCCTCCTTAGAATAATTAACTTCCTCCGTCGCTTGAAGAAAGTTAAGGCAACTAGATAGACACGTCCGTCTCAGTGTGTCCGTCACGCTTTTTGGGGAGACAATATCGCTGCTTCTAACTCATCTGGAATGACCAAACGTGCTGTCGTTGTCCATTTGATTGGTCGAGACTTTAGAAAACAATAAGTTAAGCCGCAGGAGATGTGTATATGTTGACTAATGAGCATTTGATTGTTTTGTATGCAAGTAATTAACAAGTGTCACCCATTTTGCGATTGGGGTGTTGGCGCGTTACCCCTCTATATGAACGTACTTACAGTTGATGCTATTGATTTGCCACGTGCTACATCACGTGTCAGAATTGACAAATGTATTGGTTTAAGGTTTTAATCGATGTTTTAAACCTTGTGATGTACAAGGTCTTTCTTTAAAACATAAATACACATGGAAAACAAAACCTTGTTTGTAGGTTTGATCAGAACGTTCTAAGTTTAACATTGTGCCACGTGTCATTTTCTCAATCAAATAACCAGAAAGAATTTTGTTTAACGAAACTTGATTTTATAGTTTTAAATAAAATCAACATAAGTAGAATACAGTTTGGAGGAAAACGTTTATATGTACGAAATAAAAGGTCTCCACAGTTTGTTTTATGCAACAGTGCTTACCTAAATATGTAAATCTTAGAGGTATTTTGAAAGATCATTCCAATTATATATACACCAATGCAGTTCGTGGGCGTAGCATTTTGTACCAAAATTAATTCGCCACCCAAGATATCCCTTTTGGAGATACAGTTAACAGACGAAAACGTCTCAAGGCTTTGGGATGTACAAAGAAGCCCACTAATGCCTAGGCCCCACTGACCCCCCCACCCCCCCTCCAAGACTCATCGATTTCCATTTGTAGTACATCCCCGAGTCACGAAATGCCCAGTGTTACCTATCCAATGGTGGTTTTCATTGCTTCACACACCTAACAAAATAACGGGATTTGACGTCCCACTGTTCTGCTCCTAAACTGTTCTAATGAATGTGTACACGGGGCTTCGGTTTTTTGTACCATCCGAACAACGGGACAGCTGCCCTTGTCAGGCCGTCCCCTCCGTCCTGCATCACTGACAGGGTTAAACCACTCCAACCTAACACACTGCGGAGTTTTCCGTCCCATCCGAATAACGAGACAGCTGCCCTTGTCAGGCCCTCCGCCCTGCATCACTGACAGGGGGAAACCACTCAAACCTAACACACTGCGGAGTTTTGTGGATTCGGTTATTGCAAAGCGGATAAATCTACCACACAACAGAAACCAACTAAGGTTTGGTTTCTGCAGCGAAATTTCTCTTAAATCCGTATCTGTTCATTCTTTAAGTGATTGTTATTTACCTGTTAGTAATTGTAATCTTGGCATGTTGACTAATACCCTAATATATGTAGATCAACAACCCTTGTTAACTCTATATAAACGACAAACACAGTCAACTACTATACCTACAGATAAAGAACATATTGTATACAACTGTTATACTGTATGTATTTTATTTAAACCTCAATTTACCAGTATTCGTGGTGTAGAATAGAATCTGTGCTGTGAATATATATAAGAAGATTAAGAAGATAAGCCTGTAAATATCATTATAATGTTATAATGTTAGTGTATGTAGCAGATATTGGTAGAATACCCAGGTACTTGAAATACATGATATCCATTTGTAATCTGATGGGTATAAAAGGTTGTTAAGTTCGACTTCTATTGACTTGATGCTTCTACTAACTAACATATTGACTTCACAGTATACTGACTAACAACATCCGGCTTCCAATCCTATCGGTTACGTGAGAATATCAATTAAAGGGAAAAATATTGTATATGTCAGAGTGTGTAATACTGAAACCCCCGATTGTTAGTTATTAATGGGGCATTGCCTTATATTGCGTGTGATTTGTTATTGAGACTGCAACGGGTTTTTAGAACCCCCGGTAAGAGCCCCCAATACATAGCTTGAGTAGGTCCGGAATGTCTTTTTGTTGAAAATCAAGATCCCATCGGCCTTTTGATCGAGAAACCCGAGTCTCTTGTAGTGTCAGGAAGTATATGTTGACAGAGTACCGAGTTGTGGCTTATTAAACTTTATAGTCTTGTTCAGTCACAGCTTCACTACCACTTTACAACTAAAGGTGTAAACCATGCACTGCTGATTGTGGTTTAACTTCCGAATTGCAAGATCGAAATGTGCAACTCGAACGAGATTTAAATTCATTAATTTATTAAAATGGTGCGTTTGTGCAACTTAAACGAAATTTAAATTCTTCATTTATTAAAATGTTCCGCATAAGTTAAAGTATGCCGTATACATGTGACGGAGTATCCATCACGGGCTCTATGGTGGCATTGGTGCGTCCATTGTTTTAATAAGACGTTGTTACATAAACTGACCTGGGAAAATAGGTGCCTTTTACTATTTTATATACCCATTTACACAAAATATGAAATCTTTTTTTTTTATCTCGATATACTTCAAAAACTTTTATTTATATTTCTAATATGTCAAAAAATGTTTTAGAATGAATTTGCAGATGGAAATGAGTTAATATTTCGAGCTTATAAAGCTGCACCGATGTCATCCCTCTCAATGATTGTAGCGTTCTAGCATATATAGTCACTGCTGATCAGTGTGCGTCGTAGTATGTATTGTCATTTGTCTTCTTGAACCCAGGTTGGTTTGATTCTGTAACCAGCCAAAATTCGGGGTATTATTTTAAATCCGTCCAGTGTGGACGTTCTCTAAATCAAAAGTATTTTTTTTATTTCAGCTCACTAAGTTCTTCCGGGTGCACAGCATACTTACTCGCAATTTACGAGCCGAGACAATCGTTCTATTTTGGCTCATTTTCTTGATAATTGAGTTATCTCGTATCCTATACAAGGTCACCTTGGTCTGTGGCTTTTCTTACTCAACAATAATTGATATTAACATCAAACAACCACTAGGCTAATCAAAACAGTCGCTTGATTAAATCTTCTTGACTAAATTCAATTAAACAGCTGTATATCGAACTTTTATAATGTTTAACAAAGGCTGTCCTCCCCCGCATCAATAGATAGGATGGTTTTATAATTTAATTCGAGCTATTATAGCAGCACCTGGGTGATCGTGACATTAGTGTTACGTCCCTTAGAGATCTGTTGGACCTTGGAATAATGTTTGATATGTCGGCATCTCACGATTGCTGGAAATTCAAAGTGATTAGTTTCTTCATGGTCTGTCTAATGATTTGTGAGACCTTCAAATAAACTTGTTTAATCATTCATATAATAGTGGGTGGTGAATTAATACCGCTTGGTATAGATTCGATACATCCTGTTCGCACAAGAAATGCCAATTTTTCCGTTTGCAATTCAAATAAAGTTAGGGTGGTTTAGTACCGTTCGTCTAACAGAAAAGATGTCAAGGAAGATCCAACAGCAAACCAATTTCACGGCAAAAATTATCCCCACCATATGCCTGAGATTAGATACAGACAAGGGAAGATCATCCTATTCCCACCAGAAGAAGAGCAGCATTGAAACCTATTTTAAGCCAATTGACCAATGCAGATGTTTATATTCCAACCATATTAAAGATCTAAAGCTATATTCTCTGGGTCTAAACGCACATATTGATACAATATATGCCTACTCCTTGGCCCAGGGCCGCAAATGGAAAGATTGCAAAATAATATTCTAAAAACAGGAAGAAGGTTCGACTCTCCTCTATCTTGTCCGCGATATGACTTCTGTTAAAGAGAGAGAACTGGGATTTAACGTCCACTCGACACAAACTAGGTCATTTCGGGACTAACATACGGTTTAATTTTATTCCAGTTATTCGTAGGGGTCAAGGAGTAGTTGGTAGGACAGGCAGACGTTTAAGAACCGGGTAGTAGTAGTATAAAGTGATATACATTCAAGTTTTAAAATTTTTATTGTAATTTAGTCCCCTATACACATTTTGTTATTGCTTTAATGTGTCTTGAATATTGGATTTTAGGATCCCACATTTCACGGTAAGCTAAAAATATCAATATTAATGATCGAAATGCATCAATATTAAATTCGTGTGTTTAATTTCCAATATTTTGCATAAGACTGATTTTTATATTTTTATTTATTTTTCCAAGACTCATATCAAACATGACAATAGAGGTGATAATATGAAGTTACATGATAATAAGTTTGTGAAAGTTTTAATGAGAGAAAAAGTAATGATGTCATGAATGACCAGCCTCTTGAGGATAACCCATAAAAACCTGCTTAAATTAAAGCTAGGTTTATTTCCAATGGGGTCCTTTAAGTGGCAACGAACCCATGTGTGTTACCCTATGCCAATATGATTTATTTAAACCATTACATCAGTTCCAAAATGCCTACATTATTATTTTAATCAGTTTGTTTGGACATGCTATGGATGTTTCCTTGTTAATTTTATACTTCTATTTCGGGCACCCTGGATTCTTCCAAAATTTAGTTGTATCAAGAACAACATTTATTATTGATCATTGTAGTTCCCATGGATGTCAGCCAAGTGGAACTGCCCTTTAACTTGAAATCGGTAGTATTGATTTGTATCCGCATTCCAACATCTGAAAAAGAAATGAAATCATCAACTAAAATTATTAACTTCACACATCTATTCTGTAAATAATAAAAAATCAAACATGAAAAGTTTCTTTTATTACACGAATAAGCCAAGAAAAGGGCGTAGTCGATAGTTACAATCGTTTGAATTGTATATCTAAGCTTTTATCATCAAACCCCTTTCTTAATATATAATTGCCTTTTAAATACTTGACATTGAGAAATGGTCTATGGTCAATGAAGCATGAAGTAGGGTTCGGACGATAGATGGGATAATATATTTGATGTATTTTTGTGTTAAAACTGGTATTGGTCCATAAAGAATGAATATTTTTGACCTGGTGTGGTTTTGTTAAATATCGAAGTGTACGTTTGTGGTGGAATTGTATAACTAATAAAGTTTACTGTTTCTAGTTTCATATGTTAAAATAAAAACTAAGGATTCCCATCCTTTTTCAGGTTATAGTCAGTTTGCCAGGTACTATCAATTTCATTGAATTCAGCTGCATTCAGAACTCAATTCGTTTGTGTCGTTATGAAACTGCCACGTACACTATCAGTTGGGAAAGACGTTATCCAAGGAACGTACGAAGCTATAGATGTCTGACCTTCCCTTGGAAGTCGAACACTCCTTTAAATACCAACCCATCCTTACCATGTAATAACAGCCAGAAGTAATAAAAATGAATATAGTGTGGCCATTATTCGTTTGTTATCACGTATACACGATTTTTTATCATATAAAATACATTTAATGATGCGACCTTTAATAATAATGTTAACCACAGGTATGTTTTATGCCACAGCAGCTATAGGTTCATCTGAAATACAATTATAGGTGGCCTTTACTTCTTGGTCTAGTTACACCAATCCCTTTGTAACGGGTATGACATACTTTTAGCCAGAAACCCCTACCCCGTTACTTCGACTTCCATTAGTTTTTCCTCAATGACCGCTATGCAAATGGACGAACATCCCAAAGAGGATGGAAGCGTGTAAATCGTAACATGTTTTGAAAGATGTTATATAGTAATTGGGCAAGGTTGGATTAAACTGGCATGGAAGCTAAAATTAAACAATCAGAATTTCTTCTTCATTCTTCATGCACAGATATCTTGTCCGAAGTATGGAGTGTGGAATTTAAGTCAACGTTGTTGACATTCCATTGTTTATTTAGATGCCATAGTTCTGGAAGGTTGTAAGTGCCACGTATGACCTAAATAGCTTTGTTTGCATAGGATCACTAATCAGATTTATGGGCTTCTCTGAGCAAAATTTCAGAACTCTCAAAAACTTAATCCGACAATTTTTGAGACTTAACATCTTTCAGAACTATGACATCGATTTATCTTTTCTAGTACCTGTATCCTTGGGCAACTCTAGATACTTATACTTTGAAGAGGATTAGACAACGATGCCTGTGAATCGTTGGCGCTTATACTTGGTCAATAAATCCGGTGCAACTTCCGGGGTTATTGTCCGATTTCGTTGAAAATTTATACGAGGGTTTTTTTTAAATGCACGTTACTGTGTACAGGGGTATATTTTCTTATCATATAAATCCAAATACTATATACACTTTCCTTGTCGACCCGCAGGCGCCATATGAGAAACGAATACCGGGCATGAAAGATCTCGAAAACGAAGACTAGCCCAATTCTTTAGCTGATCGATAAACACCTTCCTATTCCGGAGGAAACTAATATCTTTATTATAACTCGACGAATAGGAGACATGTTGCTTGACGGACTTGTATCATTCAGGCAAATATTCTGACACCTAATTAAACGAATGGACGGACTTGTGTGATTATGGTAAATAAGCTGACACTATTTATGAAGGAAGGGGTTCGTCTAGTGACACCTGGCGTTTAAACAATAAAATCAATCATTCAATATTAGTAAATTACATGTTTAACAATTACACCAACAAATCACACAAATTCTATTTTGATTGTCTAATTAACGACCGGAAAAATTTCCAGAAACGTAAATGGAATGCTTAGTTTTTATTAGTTATTATTTTGCACTTGAATTATGTTAGTTTATCACATGGATGGTTGTCATTTGGAACATACTTTGTAATTTAGAGCTGTATATAAAGTTTACAACCATAAATTTCAGGTTTTGTTTGTTAAACACGATAAGTTCATACAGCAGATGACCGGAAGTGCCAAAAATGATTGAAATGGGAGTAACTTCCGTCGACCTAATGGAGACAGGAAAACTACCGAAAATAAAGACTCGGCAAACCTTTGTACCAGTGGCAGAGTCAGGTGGGATGATTGCCATTTAGTGAGGTTGTGGCTGTTATATTCAGGTCCAGGAATGCGCCCCGTGTAGCTTTCGTTCTTGACAAATTCCTCTGACGTAATCTATCATTGCGCTGTTTTTATTTTTGTATATTTATTTACATGTATATGTATTATTGTTACATGATTACATAAATGTATAAAATATCAAAGTGGATCTAATGAAGCTCTACATCTCGATATAAGCCATTTCTCGTCAAAGTTTCTTTATTAGTGGGGGGGGGGGGGATCAGAAAAAGGTCGACGAGGTTCAGACTGGCGAACCAACTCTTATTTCAGAATCAAACTAAAATCACCACCCTTACCTCAAAAACAGACCTTATGACCAACAGTGTACGCTTAGATAAAACCCACCCCTTACACTACAGCTAATGAGCGATCATGCGGAAGTATAGTCTTCGGCTCAGCATTAGACTTATATTCTGGTATATTGTCGTTGACGTGTATTCTTTTCGATTCATTTAGTGCAAAACAAAAGCATTGTTTTTATGTGAAAACACATGATGTAGTCCTCTAGCACAGTGACCTACTTGTAGTTTACTATAAGATGTGTAACCTACATATTTAACGCTCAAAAACCTTTATTTACAAACAATGACTGATCTAAGAATAATGACACATGATTACAAATAATTACAAAGTACTGATCACATAATCCATTTTCTCTTTATTTTCTGTTACAAAATACAAATCCTTTTTGTTTTCTCTACAATTATTATAATTATTACTTCCCCTAATTATATCATAATCGTATATCCGTTGCCATGGATATGTTATTAATTTGTAAATAAAAGCGTTTGTGTGTTTTTGTGCTTGTTTCTACCTGCGGGAGAAAGTGTAAATATCAAAGTAAATTGCCTGTGTAATTAGGCCAGCTAAGGTCGAGTTGTAATTTTCGGTCATTCACCCTTTAGGCTATTTATTGTAAACTCTGTATCTTCGAAAAAGCGAAAATCACCCAAATTTTATTCACAAAAACAAAAGTGTTTGATAGCACAATTGTTTTTATGTACCTACAAAACATTTAGCTTCGTTGATCAGACATACAGGGTCGATTTCTAAAATCCAGGTCCAAACTAGAAGTGCTTTCCGGGAATATCAATTTCTAAAGCAGATCGATTTGTTTTGTTGGAATGCACGACGTTCCAGCAACATAGCTTTTCAGGCAGTTAGTCTGCCTTTCCTGGCAACCCCTCTCTTTGGAAAGCTCACATTACAGTTATAGTACTTCCGGTCGTCTGCTGTTGGCTAAGAAAACTCCTATATATATTTTCAAATAACCATTCGGATTCTGAATGCGAATGAAAAGGTCGACCAGTCATATACAATTCGGGGGATGGGTGGCCGATTGGTTAACGCGTGAACTCTGGATTATGTCTGCCATTGAATCAAGTTGCGTGCGTTCGATTCCCCGCTTGTACGTTACAAGAAGTTGGGTCGTCTGTCCAACCTTGTGGGTTTCTCGAGGTATTCCTACTAAACAGGGTGTTCCGGGGTCGATGTGAGTGTTGGTTAAGAAAACTCCTAGGTTGGTGAAATGAAATGGGGTTTAACGTCCTACTGCAACTGTGCTAATGAAGAAGTGCATACGGAATCCAGTGTGCTATGGAGGGAAATTTTGCCCGGACACCTTAAGTTTTTTCAGTGCGCTTAAAACCTCTACTTTCGATCTACAGAATTTCCAAGAAAACTCATTGGTGTTTTTTCGTTTCCATGCATACCAGACAAACCACAGTCTATAGCCAAAAACTGACCCATAGCTGTTTTTGGAATTTCAATTAGCATTGTTCATGCCATATTCGACAATAATCCATCCAAGCATTACTGAGAAAATTCGACTTTAGTTGTCATAAGCATTCTTTATTAGCATGGTTTCGGGTATATGAAGTTTATCATCCAAAATTCCAAAAAAATGCCCCATATTATCAACAAAAATTACAGTTTTAGCTTTAAAATGTGCAGTTATAGACTTCAATACCAAACCCACCACAGGGCCTTTGTGCAACTTAACCATAGTCGGCTCGTTATATATACATATTTTCATTGAACAGGCCTCAAGATGGTTGCATATCAAGGTTATAGATGAAAATATCAAAATCTACCAAATATTCAGAAGTCCGCAAATTTACATTTAAATCATCAAAACTCATTGTCAACATGCTGCTTCATTCATGTTAAGTTTAAATTTTCTTGTGTGGCGCACGCCAACATTCTTTTCACCAATCGAAAATCAATCTACCGACCACAGAGGGCGCTGTCTCGTGCAGGCACGAGGCGCTGACATTCCGCGCATGCTCCGAATGTGTAAACGTAAGAGAATGTGTCATTTATGTTTTGGATTAAGGTCTGTTAAAAGCGGGAAAATATCCCGCCTGTAGCCGATCAACGACGAACAAATATTACGAAGTATTTATCCAAGTCGAGTGTCAGGCGAGCGACACAGATCGAAAACCACTCAGATTGCATTTTAACTGTAGAAGCCCAGTTTTCTACTCGTTGACATTTGGCTACAGAGTAAATAAAGAGTGTACGATCAGTGTCAATGAAGTACGGATGTTTACGGAATGTCAAATCGACAAGGCGGTATGCCATGCGGTCGAACTTGTGGACTTGGTTTATCCAAGATAAGCCTACTGGAGGGGGATATAGGCAGGTGTCTATCTTTCTAGCAAACTGCCATTTTTTCTTCCTGATTAACCTGACACGTTATAAAAGTTACAACCTTGAAATGCCCCTTCCATCTTCATTTCTTAATGATTACTCTTCACTGAAAACCTAATAACTCTTCAAATTTCTCGTTTTGTTGTTGTACTTTTGTATTATTAGTCAAATGAAATTTAAGTAAAGCGTCACTCTATACTATTATACTATTACGGTCTGGTTCAATAAGTCACTTTTAAAAACAAAAATGATATCAAAAGCCGAATAATCCGGCGAATCAAACATTGCGCCTTTATGGTATCCCCAAACACTAATAGTCATGTTATTGTTCTCGCTGAAACGGGGGTTGGGATGGCCTAGTGGTCTAGAGTGCCGCGCTTCGACCTCTGGCTGGCCGGTCACCTCTGGCTTGCGGCTGTGGTTCCGATCCCTGGTGTGAGCGTATGTGGCATGGAGATAGGGGCGCCTTCTCAACCTCGTGGGTTTCCTCCGGGCACTCCGGTTTCCTCCCACTGCTAAAGACCCCTACGCGCATGCGAATTATTGAAATAAAATTGAAACCATATGTTCGTCCCAAAACCTAGTTTGTGTCGAGTGGACGTTAAATCTCATCTCTCTCTCTCTCTTGCTGAAACTATCTACAATGGTTAGTATTAAAGTTTGGTCATTGCGAAATGAAACATACATTATGCAAGAGCAAAGTCTGCCTATTGTAGGTCTTCCTTTCTAAAAACTATTAATTAGACATTAATTAATTTATCCAGACCACAATCAACTCTGGACGTCAAGGCTAGCCTGCGAATTGTAGTTCGATTTGCTGCAAAATTTTCCTTCGTGATTTAACGATTAAATGGATAACCGAGACTACTAGTTTTGTCTAACCGACTTTTGTAATGCTTATAGAAGCTAAGCGGAACTTTCATTCGCTCAGTTCTCGGTTCTTAGTGGCTCAATTTGACTGAAATTTTCAGCAAATTGCCTTTACAAGCTAGTTTTTGACTATTACAGTGAAAACTGCCAACTCGTTATCTAATCTCCCATAATGTATCTTTATGTACTATAATTTGTTTCGATGGACGTGAAGGGCTGTGGAAGAAAATTTTGACAAGACAGATCGGGTTCCATCTTTCAAGGTTTCGTGTGAACTCTTAAGGGTGTAAATGAATGGACCACGGTTTTATCGCACATGCGAATGACCAGGCAATATTTGCTTTTCAACCCCAGGTGACCTATTCCAAAGGAAAATGGCTATACGTACACATCCTTTCCCTTCAGATCGTCTGTATACGATAACCGCCTCATTTGTAGAATGTATACTATTGTCTTCAATAATTCCCATAGTTTTGATCGTTTATAAAGCCGCGAGATTAGGAAAAAAATGATGACACAGTTAGGACTAATTGCACTATCAGAATTGTGCCGCTTCTCTTTTGAAACTATATTGCTTAAAAGTACTCAATTGAAAAACAAAGGGAAATATTTATGGAATTCCGCGGAAGATTTTTGAATGGCTTCGCTAAGTCCACGCCGGTGGTGCATGATTAAACTGTTACCCATTGCTGTCATTGTTAAAATAACATGGAGATTTAAGTGTTTGTCAAGTTGGCAAGCGACAACATGTTTCATGTTTTGCTAAGAATGACCATGTTAAGTTTGTATTAAAAAAGGTCTTCATTTTCGGAAGGTTTCTAAAATCTTCTAAAACTGTTTTTTCTGTAAACTTAATTTATTTATTTTTTTTAGAATACAGATAATGATACCTAAGCGTTCAAAAGAGAGAGCCTGAGATCTTGCACTCCTGTTAATGTTGTCACCTTTTTATTTTCTATAAAAGATATTCTAGCACGTTTGAATTTTAACAACAGGGTCAGTTGCTATTTATTGGCGGTATTTGTCCTGAACCCAATTACCTTCAATTCTAATATCGAAAGCCCTGATTATTTTATGCCGAATAAAATAATTCCCGGTAGGTCCCGAGTAGGGATTCAGTTATAAACCCTCACTCGTGGTTAGTGGCTAGTTGTTGAGCACAAGGCATGGTAACTTAAAAGCATTAAAATACATATCGGGGTAATTCTTGGACTATCTTCTTCTCTAGCAGGGGTGCTAGTTAAACTGAATGATAGAGATTTTCAACAACATGTGTATGTCTATAATTTGAAATACACACTTTAATCTTGCATTCCTGGAGGTAATAATATAAAATCACGACGATAACACGAGAGAGTGGTATTTTCACGATCGCATAACAGATGACTTAAAGGGATATGCTTAGTGATATAGTTTATATATAGTTTTGTGGCAGACGCAACGAATTGCCAAGGGTTCATTGAGTAGCAGAGCTGTTGTCCGAAGGTTCTGATGCCATCCCACTACCATCCATAGACTTACCGATCGTTTACAGAAGACGTGGCCCACTAGAGATCGGCAGAAGCCTGGACGACAACGCCTCGGCAAGATCAGCACATTTATAGGATCTCGCACTTCTGTATTCATGTCACTGCGTAGGGTCCATAGGTGTGCATCAGTAGTTAGAAATTGGACCAATTCTAATTTAACGCCATTACTGGCTTGATTTTACCCCTTAACGTTATTAGGACTCCCGTTGGTCGTTTGTGACTTTTTATCGTTCAGCCTTCAATTATGCCAAAAATTAAATTTCATCTGCATTATGTCTCACGATCCCTTTCAGTCAAATCAGTGGTATGTTTCATTGCGTCTCGGTATATTAATGAGATTTTCAGTGAAGATGGAAATAAATGTGTAGAATTTGTCGTGCTGGATACAAGTCTTTGCTTCCTCCATTGACTCAAGACGCATGTCTTGATTACGCCGCCATATTTGTTTTGGACGTGTCACCATGTTGTATTTGGAAGAGTTTAACGCGCCAGAATCTCAGCCAATAATCTTTTGTTTATGTAAAACTTCCACCCACGCTCCCCTGCTCGCCAAACCAAATAAATCATTACAGTTTATCAAATATCCCTCACCTATTTGATACATTTACAAGAATTTTATGAAGAGAATACTAGCAGTATTACAGTTCAAGAATGCTGACTATTATGCTTGATTATAACAATTGCTTTAGTTTTAATAAGAATGTCCTACTTCAAACTAGTTATGGCATGTAATTTTTTTCTTTACATTGATGTGTGCAAATGGTTTATAGCTATCCCATAGAGCCAAAAACGAAATCGTACGTTGCTCTTGGATTTATTTAACACAATCAAAAATGAAAGTCTAGGTAACAATGTATTTTGCATTAAGTGCGAGAGACTTAATGCAGCTCTAATCTGGGCCTGTCATGTTCTTTATTGGGTCTGCTAAGCAACTAGCAGTAGAATCCAACAAAACATAAGTAACTAATTTTATTACATTAAAGTAGCCAAGTATCTAACTCAATATCATCCGAAGTCGTTCACGTTAAAAACACCAATTATTTGTCAATTCAAATCAACATTGATGTTATCTTACCTTGAACAGGTTGGCTTCTTATATCCAATATTTAAGACAAAATAAACATTTACCATTGATACACGAATCGTGTACCATAGTGCGTTTCAGCGTCAATTGTAGCCACGACCAGACAGAATGAGGCTAGACATATTCCACAACTCATGTCAAATGGCGACTCCATAACGTATCTATTAAAGAGAGCATGCAAAATAAACTGGAATAACCAGACAATAGAAATTTCTATTCGGTTGAGACTCGTGCCGTATGTCGCTGGACATAACTGATTTGAATTTAGAGTCAAAACGGAAACAATTGAATGTTAATCAATTCATAAACAATGAGATTACATTATTTGCGTTGCGACCCATTTGGGTCAATTTGTAAGTCCCAAATATTAGCGATTTATCTCCTTTAAGTAGGAGATTCTGTTATATCCGTGGAGTTGTCTGCTACGCAATTACCATCATCTGGGAAGACAGAATCCAACACTACGACACTGACATTCTTAATACTAGTTATGTCATCAACGTGAGGAAAATAGTGCGTTGATTGACTCAATGGACATGCTCAAAAGCAATACGTCTACGATGCTGGATTAATATACGATTGGGACTTATGTTACTAATCAAATTACAATAAGATTGCCCCCCCCCCCCCAACCACCGAATTTTCGGTTCTCCTATTTTATCCCATTATCTACTATGGTGCGTTTGGGTTATACTTTGAAACAACTTTGATTAACCACAAGTCCCGTATTTCTCTATCATCATTTATTAATGACAATGTTTATCACATGATAGGATAGGTATATAGAGCACGGGGCAAATTTAAATATCGTCACGTGATCTAACGGTTGTCGAGTTAACAAAATTTTGTTAAAGTGGGTTTCCATTAACTTTAAATGAATCTGCCCTAAAGTTAAATGTCCAATTAAAAATAACCAAGAACCATTTACTCGAAATACTAACGTTGTAGTTTTGAACTTGGCTTCGGCATCCTTATGGGATTGGGGATTTACATTTTCATAGCTTGGTAGACGTTGGGGAACAGAAGAAAGACACGTGGTATCTATTGGGCGGCAGTGGTCAAGACCGCAAGCTTACAAACGGTTTCCATAGCTTAAATCCTATAACAGTGATTTTTATACTCATTTATTTTACAAATGCATATTTATAAACATGTTTGGTGCTTTACGTTATACCACACTTCAAATTGAATAAGGCAAAAAGAAATATAGATAGAAGACGGACCTGAACATGTATACTCATCGGGTATACAATAGTTTACCTACTCGAGATAGTCTACAGCACACCTCTATACAAATCACCATGTCTTATTCATACAACACATAACATATCTGGGTTGAGCAGCTGTGCGACCAGCCAGGGCCCAATGATCAAGAAAGTAGAGCTAGGGTAGACTATTGAAGTCCGATTACAAGTTGGATTTGGGATTGCTGCAGTGAAAAAAAAACACACAACAGAATGACAACAATGGACGTACGTTTATTTAGCACTGTGTCGATGATGACAACTGGGTATCTATTTGAAGTTTTGATTCAATCGCTAAAGTCAACGTGATTTGAGAAGTTTAATGGTTGAAAACTTGAGAGAAATCAGATTACCGGTTCGACCCGTATGTCTACTTTTATTAGGTTTTCGTCGTAGCCTTTACTCATTTCTAGTTTTAGTGGGTAGAGAGGTGAATTGTGATACCTGCTTGTGAAGATTCTACCTGTTCATACCTGTATAGGTATATCTTTATATAGAGAGAGTTTGTGTTAAATACCTGTAATTAACGTGTGATATATATATATATAAAATATACCTGTGTATCAGTGGATTATCTATTAATATATTTACCCATATATACCTGTATAAGCTAATAGTGTTGATATTATTAACCCGGGGAGTTTCAACCGAGGATTTATTATTCAGTATAACACCGAATGTTGTCTTCGGATTTATTCATTAATAATATTATTGTTCTATATTTCTCGTTAATTATTAATAATAATAATTAATTGTGTGTTTCATAACTGTGGAAGTGCATACACGTGTAAAGGATTACTCATAAGTGTGCATTACATACATCTATTTGCCTATTACTGATTTGCTTTACCTTTGTTCGGCAGTTTTATTCGAATCATTCAAGATTTAAGGTGGCTATTGTAAAATCAGCAGAAACTATCACATTTATTAACAATATTTATCCAAGTTAACCGTTAAAAAAAAGGGCTGATTGACAAGCGTCACTTCTGATTGACGTCCAAAACCCCGCCTCCTTTTTTTTATTTCGCTGTCGCAACTAAACCTAGTGAAGCCAGTATTGAAACATGCAGGAAAAGTTGTATTAGATTTCTATAGAGTGATTGTAATGGAAGGAGAATGAATCGTTTTCTCTTGCTACTGGACCGGAGCATGTGAAGCAAAGATTGCCGCATCGAGTTAACATAAAACGTAAGCCGACATATAACTGGACGGCTGGAATCTTATTGTGGACGTTTTTGTTTCGCGCGTTTTTCAAGTGTTATAAGTAAAGTTTGGAGTAAGTTGGTTAAAAGGTGTAGAGGTGGATGTCTCCTGCTAACCATGAAGGCGGAGGACCACGTGTTCCGCGTCACCAGTTTAGTTCTTATGTTATTATCCGTTATTATTTATGGAGGACACGGTGCTAAACAAAAGCACGATGCCATGAGTGGAGTAGGAAATGTGACCGAACAAGATTCAGTCCGTTCCAATAGACGCGGCGGCTCTTATTTACCAGGTAAGTGCAAAACCCCCTTTCAATGCCGGCGGAGTACATCAAAGACATGTTTTACTCCCCAATTAATATGTTTAAACCAGTACTAGTGTATGTTTTACTTATATGTAAAACAATAGCGGTATTATATATATAATACCGTTATAAACTATATTTACGTTAAATACAAACATGACTATAGGTCACTATAATATCTGGTGTAGGTAATGTATATATATGTGGCACGTGTTATGAAATACTGTATTTAAAAACTAGCTCGTGCACGTTGTCAGTCAATTTTAAATATCCTACACGAAGGCCGTTCCGCGTGTAGAGCTCGACATTTTTTAAAGTGTGTGAAAAGTTAATTTTATGAATTACAGATTAGATTGCCAAGTACTTCATCCCCATGACATATTACCCCTATTTCCAGTTAGGTTCGTTTCACTTATGAGCACTTCAGATTAAATTAATAACTTCAGGTACATTGGGATTAATCTGCAACCTATCTGAAAACTATCAATCCAACCCTTATTCAACACCCTAATGTTTGCCCCATATACTTATCCTTCATATAAATATATCAACCTATATACATATATATAAACGGTTCCAATTACCTAACCCGTGTCATTCACTAACTTAAATCAAACGTGCACTCTAGCAAAGCGCTGTGTGCATGCCTCATTAATTATTAAGAGTAGTTTTTGATTCAATAAATCTAAATAAATAAATCTGGGTTTATGATAAGTGGATTAATTACTAGAGTTTGGTTGAAGATTAAGATTTAGCCCATGGTTTGGGACGAGGCATAGATTATCCCATGCTTATGCATCGAGTTAAAGGCCAGGTCGTCTCGAATTTAAGATTGAAACCATTGCACCTGTTCTCGACAATTGATGTTTGAACGACTCACGTCATAATTACAATATCGAAATATTCATAAAACCATTGAAAAACATTCAAAATATGGCTACATAGGTTTCTTTAGGCTTTGATTGCTTTAATTCTATAGAACACCGTCAATAGTGATTCGATTAGTGCTCCCCTCTCTTGAATCCAGTTGACCTGAAAAGTACGTTACGCTATCAAGGGATTCGTATCATTCATGGCTTGTTGAGCTTACGAACAATTCAGGGCATTGAAAGGACATCTTGCTAACAACAGATTTACGGCTAGTTTTTTATCAAGTGGCGTAAATTGTGCGTAATAATATTTCAATCTGAGAGTATAAGAGAAATGACTGGGGTATCAAGTCCTTAACAATTGGCTGTATCAACTGGTGTACTTTCGATTTTCTTGTAAAGATTGGGGAAATATATCTTTAAAGGTTTATTATTCCAGTTCTCGCCAATCGGCGAAAATATTTTTGTTTATTAGTTCATACTTACATTCAAGAATATTATAATCTTCCTAGTAAAGAGATAATCTCGCCTATTTTTAGAACTAATTATTGAATTAGCATTTATATCTGATGTGTAACTTCGTGGCCGATTTGTGTCAATCCATCACGGAGATGTACACGTCGTTGTGGTTTTGAAGAGGTTCAGTGAACGCTAAGGTAAAATGGGTCAATCATAACAACTGCATTGTTAATTATACATAAGTTTATTCTCAATATGGTATAGACATTTATGTTGTAGGAGTGATATTCCGTCTACAACTCAAAAATATAATACATTATATATTGATAAAACATATATGGTCAGGGATTTGTAACATTCGACGTGAAACTGCAGTATAAAATGATATGGTCGTCATCAGGATATTGATGATAAATGTAAAGATCATCATAGATCTGTTTCGGTATTTACTCAATTATGTTTTAATATAATAATGGCAGAATACAGAGTATGATTACACAGTACACTTTGGCATGTGTATTGACAGACTTTGAGTTTGATGTGGTACTATATTATCACCACTGATAGATACCAGTGTCAGCCCTTGTTTATGCTGGGGTTTGTTGTTTTCCATTTGCTGCGGGGAGGAGATGGGAAAGTATGGCAATGGCTTGCTTACTAAAAGAGTTCGATCCCGGTGTTGGCCGAGAAGGTTTCTCGGAAGTTCCTAGCATGGCATTCTCCTTCTCGTGTTAGTGGCGCAAAACTAATGGCCAAACAAGGTAAGGCGCCAAGTTGTTGTCAGATCATTCTGTTAGCAACACGCTGAAGACCCCTTTACAAAATGTCCGTCATATTCATACTACACTTCATTAGTGCTTTAGCCGAAACAAACCTACCCTCTGTCCAGAACAAAACCCATCGAGTTAGAGTGTACCATTCATGTAAGTTCACAAACATACTTATGGTTGTATTTTACCGTTCCCAATAAATAATTACGTGTGTAACAAATTTGGATATGTTAGTCTTTGAAGGAAAATAAATGCGATCTCAATGACATTTGAATAAGATTATTGGCTTTGACAACTGTTCCTGATCAATTGTGAAAATGTTATCTATCTTCGATTTGTTAAACATGACATTAAGAACATTAAAATGGCGTATTGCAAGAAAACATTCAACAATTTGGCTTTTTTTATTTATAGAAAAGTTGTCAAACGCGTTCGATTAAGAAAAGGTCTTGAAGGAAGTGTGTTTTTTTATTAACTCTGATGATTTTTTTTATTATTCTTCCCAGTATTAGTCCAGTTGTTCAAAGGCAGTACCAAGTTAAATATTAGGGATTCGTCGTGTTATCTGTCAGTAAGCTGAAATGAGTATATACCATTTAAATGTGACTGACTGTTTTAATTCGTTGATAGCTCAACTCAAGCAGGAAACATTCAATATTTGTTCAAGAAACCTTCCGGGAACTTAAGGGGTTGGGTGGGGAACGCTTGGACTATTAAATGGACCCGCCTGACTGCTTGTCCGCCACACTTTGGGACACAAGAACACTGCTTCTAATTTATCTAGAAGATTCAAACTTGATGTAGGTGTTTATTAGGTGCATGTCTTGATGAAATTCGAAGATGCGTATTTTCTGCTGAGGCTAAGCAGAGATTCGTTGCTGCTTTGGGACACGATAATTTTACATGTAGTTTTGTTTGTGTATAGTTTCATTATATCAATACCTTGACTTAGTTACACCAATACCTTAACTAAGTTCGATAATGAGCATTAATACTCAGGGTAAGCAGGGCGATAAGCAATTCCATTGTTGGAGACGCTCGATATCTGTGATTCTAATTGAGTGAGAGTGGTGATAATACCGTGAATAAGTTCGACAAAGAGCATGTAGAGACTTCAATCTTATTTGTTATAACTTTAGAACGCAATAACTCTCCTTATTGCGGCAGAATGTTCAAACTTGGTGTAGATGTTTATTGGGGAAATATCTTGGTAAGTTTGGTTCTAATTGGGTGAGAGTCAGTGATGAAAGTCAGAAAATAGATCCATTATATCAATGCATTGACTAAGTTCGTTGACGAGAATTTTCTGTTAAGACTTAGGTAGAATGTTTAAACTTGGTGACTGTCTTCAACTAGTTCAATGATTAACATTGCAGAGCGAAGACATCGTATTGGTCGATGCTTTGGGGCAAGATAACTTTGATTCTAACTGATAAAGGGTGGTGATGAAACGTGGTGTACAGTTTCAAAGCTTTGGCTGAGTTCTATCGTGAACAGTTTCTGCTTAGACTAAGGAAAGATAATAAGTTTGATTGCTCTATATTTTTCAAAAAAGATAAATGTGCAATTAATTAATATCATCTATTTATTTTGGGATTGCAGCGGGGGATATCAACCTCGCTGTTGGCTTGTTTTGTTACTGCACAGTCTTCATTAGCCCCGTTGATGCCAATTAGTAGGATCTTAAACTAGTTAACCCCTTTGATTAATATGCGTAGTGTGTCTTGTCCGCTGATTTGACTTATGAGTGTTATTTATATGTGGTGTGGTCCTCCTGTACTATTAGTAACCTGACAATGTAGTATCGAGCACTAGTAAGTATGTTGTTATTACTACATATATAATATAAAGTACCGTCCTAAATAAGACACAAATTACTATACAGCAGCTCAGTCTCTACAGAACAGTAGGACGATAAACCTTTTTTTTTTCATTTCACTACAACTGGCGTGATTTTGATTCCCAAGTTGTACGTGACAGAGAATAGGGTCGCCTGTCCAACCTCGTGGGTTTTCTCCGGGTCCTCTGATTTCGGCCTACTGCAAAAGACCCCAACGCGTCAGCGAATTATTGAAGAAGTTGAACCATATGTTAGTCCCGTAATGACCTACTCTGTATCGAGTGGACACGGATTACTAGTAGTATATCGTATGTCGTACTAAGTGACTATCTTAGTTTAACCAAATAACTATTGAAGGATGCAAATGACTATTGCAAAAGTTATTTTTACTTTGAAAATGTGATTCATTTCTTCATCTCAGGTACAGTAGCAGTTCAGATATATTGATTCAACCGTTCGAGTAAGTAATTGCATCACCATCAAAAGGATGACACACCGTTACTCACAGAACACATTTATTAGTAGTAATGAGCTAGGATGTGTGTTCTTTTTTTACTTGCTGAAGAAGTAAAAGATAATGTTATGCAGTATATTTATTTATATATAAAGGCAAATAAGTCAAATAAATGACAAATGGTTACTCATAATGTATTAGCAATAATCATAGGTTCTTTGTTTCTCATATTTAATTAACAGATTCATACTTAGATATACATGCTTTTTTTAAAGTTTTTCTGGTGACATAAAGGTATAAACAAAATAAACTAAAATATAGTTCGTTTAATTTTAGATTAGGGCAGGGAATTCCGCAAAAGCATTTTCGAAATGCACTTTGTAAATACCCTAGATTTAAAAATGTTATCTTGATAACCAAAGCTACTGACTCAAATATAATTTTCAGATTCATTTAGTAATTCTTTGGTATTGTGAAAATGAACGCAATCAAGTCTATTAAACTGTTGTCCTAAACCAGTATATTAATAGCGTTTTGTCGTGTACCAATATGCAAATTATACAAGTGAATTGTAAGTTACTTATCAAGTAACGTATTTTAAGTAACTAATCAAGTATTGTAACGTAAGTTACTAATCAATTATCGTAAATTACTAATCAATTATCGTAACGTAATTTACTACGGTACACCGCGGCATGGTAAAACATTACTGACTTGACAAGGGTATGTCGTTGATTACTGACCAATTACGTAAAACATTACTGACTTGTCCTTGATTGCTGACCAATTACGTTTGGCTTTGTGGTATAATGTGCATATTACTGCACAATTTGATGCAGTATAATGCAAATTACTGCATTTGAAACATAAAGCTACGTATCATCCTGAACAAGACACAAATTACTATACAACAGATCTCAGGGGTAGATTACTTACTAGTAGCTATGCATTAATGCGTAATTTACTACTCTGGGAAAGTACATGTACCGCAGAATATTAAAATATATTATGACCGCTTTTGCTTGATAAGTAATTTTATAGTCATGTACTATTTTCCAACAATAGTAACATGGATGTAATAGGATATACGAAGACATTCATTACTACACTAGCAACGTTTTGTCGTTAAAAGACGTAAATTATAATAATAATCTCATGCACGACGACGTTTTTTTTCCGCCCTGCCTTTGAAAGGTAATAGTACAACTAACACATAATTTTTAACAATAGCAACATAATGTCGTTGATTACTAGTGCCAGTATTTTTCTCTTTTTATAGTATGAGTGAAATTACAAAATTCGAAAATCTTTGAAACGTCAAGTATCATCTTTTTGAGTGGTCAAATAAATTATTGTCGTAACTTCCGTATTTGAATACAAATCAGACGAGTTTATGGAGGTGTCAATTTAATTAGCTCCCACCGGAGAAAAAGTTTAAGACCCATAGGCACCGGACTATTGGCGTGAACAAGTGCATTCTTATACTGTAGTACCACATAAGACAAATGAACATCTACTAACAGTGCAATGCCGAGTATGAAGATACTATTTACTAAACAAGGAACGTAATTTAAAGGACTTTGAGTCAATGGTGTATTACCATAAGACAAGGGTAGTTAACCCCCCAAACTTTGCCATGCAAACACTAGTTACATTAAAATGTTGCACTGGTGAATTCCACGGACTATTGCACTAATTTGTCTTTATTATATTTGCGGACTTTCAGTCTGACTGTTTTGGATTGAACTACTACACAATGTGTGTGTACGAAGGAGTAATTCGTATACATGTGTACAAGCAGTAAATCGTATACATGTAAATATTATAGTAATTCAATTGGACCAAGGAACTGTTTCCCAAGATATGGCGTCAGCAATGTTGTGCAGTTAAGGATTATATATAAATTGCTTAACCAACAACTATTTATTAGGATAAACGGACTAACTACACGGGACTCTCCAATGCAGTGACTTTAAAGGTGCACCCAGATTTCACTAACCTGTACATCAACATGTTGTAAATATAATCGTAAGATGTACTAGCGATTGTAACAAAATGTTTAATTCACTAAGGACACAGGGTTAAATATAATAATATTAGGTCATGAGTCATGATAGATAAAACAAATGTTATATAAACATAGGAATAATTACAGAGAATATATATTAATGAATCTATTCGTTCTTAATTTATTTTAATGATCATACACTCATTTTAATTCAACTTTTATTGTTGACAATCGGCCCTTGGAACCGACAATCAGGGTTTATTTGTACATTAATGATTAAAACTGACGGTGTAATTGACAAGTCGATTACTCCAATGTGTATATTTTGAAACATGATTGGTGGAATACTTGACAGTACCATATTAGCTTCTACTCGGGACCACATTATCCAAGGGAGTATAGCGTTTGATCCGAAGTATTAATGGATACTATGACCATAAACCAGAATTGCACATCGGCATTCCAATAGAATTGAACATGTGGATAGCACGTTTTGATTCCTGTATAGTCTTCCATTCTGCCAAATGGTCAAGTCAAGCATTATTTAAATGGTCATTTAACAATTGGGAGCAACAGTGGTCAAGTGACTCAGACGCTGCCACTCTAGCCGCCCGGTTCCAGCCCGGTGTTCACATGAGCCACATACATTTTCCTTTTGGCTTTTCCCCACCTCCAGACACATACACAAAATGCGGACCGCTAAATACTGCAAGCTCCTCAATTCTGTTCTGGAAGACCTGTCAGCTAAGTCTTATAGGTAAGGTTAGAAAAGCTGCTTTATGGCAGTGGGTGATGACTTAGAAAGTTCTATTTCCCATCTTCAAGGTAGAACATTGTGTACTAGAGTGAAAGAAGAGAACGTGTTAATAAAAAAAAACCCATTCATTTCCTTGGCCTATAGTTAGTTATGCATATACACTATAGGCCCATAGCATGCTACCTATGCCTAGCTAGCCATATATTAACTGAGTTTATCAGACCGGGAATACAGAGATAAGGCCTATATATACATAGATATACGTTTACATTAAATACTCGTGTATTATAGTATATGTATATAGAATATAAACACCTCTCATTACTTCTATAGATATATAAAACCGTGTATTCAACTCTAGCTCAACGTATTGTGTTAGCCTATGTCAACGGTTTTTGTGTTTGTTAGCTTTATGTAGACTTAATAATAGATCATTGAATAGTTGTGGTATACTCGACAATATATTTACGTTTAAAAAAAAAACTTCACTGACTAGTATTTATATGATTATGTAATAGAAGTGATTAAATGTATATCATACATTTAAATTGCGGTTAAGTACTTAAACGGTGTTCTAAAAAAGGTGTCTAATTATGTGTAGTGCCAGAATCCACATTGCCCCAATTCTCAAAAGTTGATTATTGGTATACTTTACTGTTTACGTATCAGCACAATTCTTTGAAATTTAAAACACACATACGAAAATGAAAGAATAGATTTTATCACCTGGACAACAAAATATTTCGAACATTTGAAACATATGTTTTTAAAGCAACAGGCATCTATATTCGGTTGTGTATAATAGTGTTGATAGAAGACCGATCTTATTTGTTGTGCCTTTATTGCACCAAATCCGCTGACAAACAAAATTATGACACAAGTGTGTATTCATTTACAAGTGTCAAGTTAAGTTTATATCTGCTGTTAATCTTTTATAGAATACGTTAATATATAATTAGGGGCCCATCCGTGATCTGGGGAGGATTTGTAGAGCAAGAAATATGTATATAGGAACACGGTTAGCAGAAATACGATTAGTACAAATACGTTTATACAACCGATTAGGCCTACAGACGATTAGTAGAAATAGATATACGCGAACGATTAGCAGAAATACGCATATTAGTTGAAACGTTTATAAAACAAACGATTGGTAGGAATACATTTACACAAACGATTAATCAGAAACACATTTACACAAACGATTAAGAGAAATACTCATACACCAACTTAGTGATCTTTGCTTTATTTAAAATTGGTTTATAAAGTCAAACCTCTAAGATATACCTAATTACGGAACCCATCATTTTTTACTGTGTAACCTAAATATCCTCTTTTCTAAATCGTAAGATAACCACCGAGTCTTGACTGACTGGGATTGTTGTTTACGAAGCCATTTAACCCGACCTATACATTTACACTAGTAAAATCTAATTCATAATTTTTCCATATCAAAGGAAAATTCATATATCACGTCACTCATACAGCTATTTTATTTCGTTTCGCCTTTGGTAGTTGATGTTTTGTACCCGGCTTATGGTTGACAGCATTTTGCTCACATGTAAATGCCATTCATTGATATAAACAGAGAACGAAAAACCAGTTTTAGCTACCAGTAAACTGGGACAAAATATACTAAAAACACTGATGATATCTTTCCTACTCATAATTTCGTTAACAGGTTGGACACGTTCTCCACTTGATCATTTACGAGAACAAAGAGATAGAAAGGGAGCTTAGGCAATAATATACGCATACTCTTCCTTTTGCATGATTCTTCTCCAATATAGTAAAACGGACAGAAATGAATGTGGGTTAACGTCCCGTTTTTCTTTTCCATCCGGGTTAATAAGGTCGGGCACACCTCATGCAGTGTGCTTCGAGATAAACTTTGGCCTGACAGCTCTATGGCATACTCCTAATTCGAATTCCAACCGCCAAGGGTTCTTTTACGTGCACGCCAAATATAAGAAAGCGGATGGTGAACCCTTGATAGTTGGAATTCTTATACCAGTAGGCCATAGTGCCGTTGCCCGGGCACAGTTTCCCTCGTGGCACACTGGCGTATGCTTATCTTCTTTACTCCAAATTGTTTCAATGGCATTTAGTAATTAAACTGGAATATACAGGTCACAATTCTGTGGAATTCAATTACTGCTTATTCGACTAGCCTTCTCGTTGCTTAATAATGACTAGAGAAGTCTAATCGAAACTTCGATCCCTGCATTGACCGAGAAAGTTCACCCAGATTTTCCGACGGGGTTTAATCTTGTCAGTGATGCAGTTGGAATTCGATATATGAGTACGCCGTATTACCGCTCTCCGGGGAAAACCTTCCCTCGCCGCACACTGTATGGCTTGCCCGTCATTATTAGCCCAGTTTAGGAGCAGAACAGTAGGACGTTAAACCCCATTTCATTTCCTAGTCGAAACGTCACTCAGTAATAAGCAGTAATTGTATTCCATAGAATTGTGGCATGTATATTCTTTATCCCAGTCGGAGCAGAACAGTAGGCCGTTAAACCTCATTTCATTTGCAACAAATATATTGTATATAAATAGGTTTATTAAAGTGAGTGGGATTAAATCAAGATTATGATTAGGAAAGAAACCGGAAACCTTAGTCCCGGAATGACCTTAATTCGGTATTTATCCTTGACGACGTCATGAAGAAATGAACAATAATGTGAATACCACATGAATAACGATGTGCAGAGCTATTTGGTATTGGTTATAATAGACCCAGGCACTTCGATCTGTCAGTTTAATCTATAAAGTAAATAACTTTAACTTGGTGACATATATTTTAAAGCCGGACTTATTGCACCCTTCATTTATACACTTGATATCGATATAGATTTATTTTATATATACCATGATCTGTTTGTCGTCTTAAACAGGTCAAACTCTGATAGATTGTCGTGAAAAAACTCCCTGTTAGTTTCGAAATGACTGACGCTATTAGATATTGATGGAATTTGACGATCTTGCGTTTCTTGCCAGACTATACAAAAAAAATCTGTTGGCAGTGTGAACTCGTTAAATTTGGTATTCGGTGCGCTAGGCACAACCTTCTTCGCGGACGACACACAATGTGTAATTTAGGGAAAACTTTTAACAAGTTGATTTTCTTTACGAAAAAAGACAATAACGAACTGTGTTGCATTTTAATAAACATTAAGCAATGTGAGAATTTCTTGAATTCCTATCAAGTGGTTATTTATTTTGGTAATTCCATGCACAACAAAATATGTATGCCCTGCACAAGATCATGCCATGGCTGCAGTTCAATACTTTACCTTTTACAACTAGCTATAGATCTTTATGTGAAGTCCTAGTGGTCTAGAGTGCCGCGCTTTGACCTCTAGCTGGCCGATCACCTCTGGCTTGCGGCTGTGGTTTCGATCCCTGGTGTGAGCTTTTTATGGCATGAAGATAGGGGCGCCTTCTCAACCCCGTGGGTTTCCTCCCACTGCTAAAGACCCCTACGCACAAGCGAATTATTGAAATAAAATTAAACCTTATGTTAGTCCCGAAATGACCTAGTTTGTGTCGAGTGGACGTTAAACCCCATTTCTCTCTCTCCTTTCACATAGAAGGACGACTTGAATCTTTATTCGCAGCCCATTTTAAAATGTAAAGTGTGGTATATTCGGTACTCACATTGTGATAACATAGGACGTTGCGGAATCCTTTCATTTTAATTGATTATCAACTAAACAATTACTCATGATAAGAGAAAAAATCCACAAACGGTATCCTTAATAGTAGACGTATCAAAATCTTGACATGCGTTAACGTTAATAATGATATTATGCATGTCATTACAATTTTAAGGATGGTACTTAATGGTCATCCGTAAAATGATACATTCCGAATGCCTTTTTATTTGGTGGAAAAAGGGTGAAGGTCACCAATTTAAGCCATAAAATTACGAAATTCTACTATTCACGGAATTAATGTTAACTCATTATTGAAGTCGCCATTTTAAAAGATACAGCCACCATTGGTTACGATTCTATTTCTTCCCCACCATCAGTAGAAGCAATACGGTCGCTTTAATTTCGTGCGACTGATTGATCGAAACTTACTTACAACTTGCTGTTGGTGGGCGCCTAGACAAACCACAAGCACCCCTCGACCATTAAACTAACTCACTTAAAGGTTAAACCGATAACCTTTTCAAAGCGAAAAAGAAATGAAAGAAGTTTGTCTTTTACCTTGATACGCATTGTGACCTGGATTTGAGAAATATACAGGGAAATAAATACAACTTATGGGTCTTGAGTGCATTTGTGTTATTTATTGTTTTGCACACATGGAGCTCTGATTTTCTGTCTTTGTCAGCCATCTTGACAATGACCTCTTTATATAACGTTTGCTACATGATTAAGGATATTTATGACACACGGAATTTGTTTTTTATATCCATATTGAAGTGTCTTTACTTTCAGTGCTTAAATCTGTTCAAAGAGGACGGTACCAACGCATCGCAGTTTAATGGTTTGTGGGTTATTAAGGTATAGAGACGCGTTGGTCCCATGAGTCATAACAGTTGGCTCCCCTGCATGGAGTAAGAAATGCCAGGCAGATTACGACACATTTATCAACATTTGGTCTGCATTTGTGTTAAAATCTCTGCTACGCATGGTTGAATATGCGAAAGGAACCAAAAGACAAAAAGTCGTAAATTTGACAATACCTAGAAATAGTTATCTTTTACGATGTGGACATGGGCATTACATAATGATCAAACATGTAGGAGGTATCGGGTTCTAGAAAGAGTTTTTAGTGGTCAAAGCGTGCCACTGATCAAAGGTTAGCAAGACGCGCGGTTTCCACCGGGACCAAACCAGTTTATTTGGTTTTAAAAAAGTATATAAAAAGATAAATGTACATCGGTGAAATCTTTGGTAACCAGTTTCGTATCATATGTTTCCTAAAGGTCAAGCGAACACTGCCTTGTGCATGACCCTACTTTAAATAGTAAGTTTATAAGTATGTATAGGTATAGACGTAAGTACATGTGTAACGAAAACAAACATAAAATGTTTCAGTTAAGACAGTTATTAATAGTGGGAAACTTATGAATGAGGCGGAACTATATCATAAAAACCCTATCGGTAAAAAAGTGGAAAATTTTGAAAAGGGTCGCTATAACTACTTCTATTAAGCGTTAAAGATACATTTTCATAATATCTAGTCATATATCAAAACATCTGTTTAGAGTGAATGAGGTCGAATTTATAAGGATTGGTTTGAAAACTATTTATTGTAGACGACATCTTTCAGTAGAAAGGTTTCGTGTATGTCCCCGCATAGTGCATTCAAATTGTGGTTAATAAAAAAATATGTGTATTTAAATATAATGATTTCGTCATACAGTTATCAGAGGATGATATTGAAAAAGTACGTGATGTCGTATTTAAATATGCCACGTTTTATAAGTGGCGGAGTATATCTCGTTTACTTCTCTAATGTACATATGTTCAGTTAGACTTGAAGCTGATGAAATTAATAGATACAGGAAATAAAAGGAGGTCTGACGTCCTGCTTTTTGGGGGGACAGGCATACACCATGCAGTGTGCTATGCGAGACATTTTCCCGGAAAGCAGCTTCTCCACTTACTCTTCATCGAATTTCAACTGCCACGGTATCGTTAACGTGCACGCCAACGTGTACCCTGAATCTCAAATTTTTTACCACTTTCTCCATCAGGGGAAACCAGGCTGGAATAACACAGGGATCGATCCCCGAACCTCCTGGATGGTGAGCCCGGGACTGACTAATTGAGCCACTGCCTGTCCTTTTTTTATTTTGATTATGCTAGGTTCCAACTGTCATGCAATTCTTAACGTCAGATTTGTCCCTATTCAGTTCACGAACTGGAACGAACGGACATATTCGGATACGTTTCGATACGATTGCTACGACTGACTTCAATTTAAGATAAGACCTGACAGGATCACAACAATAATAACTCCACGATTAAAACCACCATATCAATCGTAACACGAGTCGTGATTGTGAGAACCTGGTATTAACGTCTGCTTCCACGATAGCGATATCCCAAACTAGGAAAAACTGATATGTGAAGGAGTGTACAGCTTTCCCAACTTTTTGTTGCACAATGTTCCTCTTTATATTTTACTTTTTATCTCACGTGTCATTTTTTGTACAGAAATAAAAATGTATCATCCACAAAACCTTTCTATTGGAATGATGATGAATAGTTCCGGTTAATGTATATCGTATCAGTCGACTTTTATATTTTCTGGCGTCAAAGCGAAAATGTTGGTGTATAAAAGGGCATT
The DNA here is from genome assembly GCA_963678685.1 of Patella ulyssiponensis. Classification (NCBI taxonomy): domain Eukaryota; kingdom Metazoa; phylum Mollusca; class Gastropoda; family Patellidae; genus Patella; species Patella ulyssiponensis. Next base: position 21,715,705 of record OY783230.1, on the reverse strand, counting down.
ATTATTTGTCCGGGGATGAACCTGTACACTTTCAGAACACTCGCCAATAACACCGTGAATCAGTTGACATACATCTAAATTGATGATCTCGTGGTCCGAACGAAAGGATGTCAATGGTGGCAAAATACGAGGACCCGTGTCAGGAGGATGTCGGTAGGTTGCCAAGAATTCAGATGTAGTGGGCCTACTAAGCATGCATAACACTAGGGCCCTAACATTTCTCTCGCACCCAGCAATCAAGGGTTTAAGTTCATGTTTCGTTCCATAAAGTGTTATAAGAAACTGGACGGATTCTGCTTCCGTGCAGCAAGATGTTATACCTACTTCAAACCATACATCGAATATCTGTACATTTTCTCTATCCTCTGTGCACATGTTAACGTTGTTAATATCTAACTGTTATTCACTTATACGTACCTGCTATCACGATTCGCGCTACGATTGAAATCGTTATTTTAATCGTGGAGTAATCGGGGTGATCCGATCGGGTAATATATTGAGGTCCGTCCTAGCAATTGTGTTGATCGTGGACTCAACAGGGGCAATTCTATCGTAACGCATCGCACGACAATGGAACCTAGCATAGGAATGGAAACACCCAAAATCAGTTTGGGTCCAGTTGGTACCATAACGATAGAGGGTGTAAGTAGCATGTTTTTACAATGGGTTTGTCGCGATAAAATACGCGTTTGCTTAATTAACAACGAGTTGAAAAAAGCGAAAACACAATACCGAAATACCCAACCTAAGTAAGCGCACCGTTTGAGACACCCACAAAACGATGGATTGTATAGGTAACGTGTTTTTACTATGGGTTTGTCGCGATAGGAGATAGCAAATCTGTCACTATTAGCTTCCTAATCATGTAAATCATAATACCCTTGTGCAATTAACATCGAGTTGCAAAAAGCGAAAGTAGAAGGACGGTGCTGATAGTGGGTGTTAGTAACATATTGATACAACTAAAGGACCCTTTGATTTTTTGGAGCTTGAAACATAAAGGTGTATTTATAGTGTACGACATCGTTGTGTTCACAAAGGGGTCTGAACAATTTGAGTTTCAAGGTGTAACGTAAAGAAAATACTCCAACAAAATATTATGACAATAACAGATTGACCCCGAACATAACCTTACTAAATTCGAGAACCTCCTTAAATCTTGTACATGTTACAAGAATTATAACACGTCAACACGAAACCATTAAATCTCTGATTAAACGTGCATTTTGAAATGAAAACTTCAAACGATGTATTTTACAGGCGTTTGTCAGTGGATTCTTTGTGAATCTACGCGGTCAGGGATACCGAGAACTTTGCAGAACGGTCATGACGTGCATTGAAAGATTTTTACCTGATTTGTGTATATAAAAATACGTACTATTCAAAAACAATCAAGTTCCTCGTAAACTCAACACTGAGCTTAATGGTCAAGATGTGCTTTGACATTACCGCTGAGCTTTTAGACCCAAAATCCAAAGATAAAAACATGTTCTGTAATTTGCATTTAGATACTTCCAATTTGAATCCAGTTTACCCTTTGAATATGCTTTGGCCGTTGGTTTTACGACTACTGAGGCTCTTCACATTGGCTAGAAATGAAAACTCCAACGAAAACGATACTCCCCCTTTTTTTCATCTGTTGCTATGATTAACCGTGGCGATCTGATTTCCATGTTTTGTAGATGGCCTGTAGATTCATTTGGGTTTGAACGATGGTGAATATCGCTAGAACACTTGATGTATCTGCTGTTTTCGAATAACTTTTTGTTTTATTTTGATGTTAAAAAGTGAGGTTGCTTGACATCAGGTATGGGCTTGTTGTTTGATACGAGAATGGATAAAGAGAATGATGTTTTATTTAGTATTTTTAATATACTTTAAATGCTGATATTTAGTTGGCTATGTGTATCTTCTGATTCCAATTTTATTTGAGGTACTTCAGAAACTGAATGGAGCGACACCATAAAGCGTGTTTATTTTATCGTCAAAGAAGAGACAACCTACATTTAGGATGCGTATTCGTCCAACTGAACCACCAACATGTTTGACTTTTTCTTTTAATTGTCATCCAATTATGTTAGTGGCATATTTACAGTTCCTCAAAGCGTTGTGTATCATTTTGGGCCTGGTGTCGATATCTGGGTATTAGGTACACTATTAATTGACAATGGTCAAATTCCAATCCATGCATACCAGGCGTTACTCAAATATTTGATAACAAAAATGCTCAGTTGGGTTTGTTTTGGAATCCTTATAGGGAATTTTATATTTCAAATCAGAAGAATGAATGAGTAATATGTGTAGGTTATTAAAGGAAAGAACGTTGCTATTTTAGGATTCAAATCCTTCATATGTAATCATTATTTATCAGTTACAACTTTATGAATGAAAAAAAGAAAGAAGTGAATTTCATTATGCACAATGACTTACCCTACAAATATTCGATTCATAATGAATTAGTGAAATTTTCCATAAGACATTTCTTTCATAAGGGAAACAAGCCGGCCTCTTTTTGTGTCAGCTTTGTATTAGGCGCATACTAGGGTTTACAATAAAATCAGCGTTTATAGTAAAATACGTATCGATATCCCGTAACCTTTACCTGTTTTGACCCTCGAGTCACCAAACAACATTTAAAACCATCTCATTCATCCACTAGAAGCTTATCAAAATGCGCGTGCACGATCGTCTGCCTATGAATAAAGATGGAGTCGGTAATTGTAAAAATTGTAAACATCACATAAAGAACAGGAAGGCTGCGATACGACGCCATTTACAAAAAAAACTGACGAGAAGTTACTAGAAGTCACGTGTGGCGATTGTAAATGGAGAACCTGCAGTTTGATAGCCACGCCCCCTATAGGCCATTGATGCATGGCTAACACAGGTTTTTGTGCATGATTACGGTTGATTTCTCTTGTAAATGGGTGTATAGAGAGGCGACTATAATATAGATAAATACCTTATGATTACATAGAGAAGATCATTGTGAGACTCTTTATATATACTAGCTGTAGTTAAATGTTTGTTCCTATACAAGCGGCTTGAATTAAATCGTATTAAAATGTCTACTGTTGGGGGTTTTCTATAAGTCTTTGTATAAAAATGAATGAGTTACGGTTTACCTCCTAACAATAAACTTGGTATTGTTACAAAAAAAGATAAGGCAAGCTTCAGAGTCAGTAAAAGTTACTAGCAAAAACAATTGTTTACTCTGGATTCAGAAAGGGTGGACCACCATTAACAACATTACTGGGAATGTTTTAAGCCTAATCTAAGGACACTTTCATGTCCCAATGGTTTATACAGGGTTTATGGGACACGGACACCATTCGATGCCACTAGTAAAGCCTAACGTTGGATATATCTAAGACTAAGGAGTCGCGGTATCCCGGTGAGTAAGAAGTCTGTCCGCTAATCTGGAGGTCCCGTGTTCGATCCCGTCGGCGTGATCCCCACTTGTCAATGATACAGGACAACGTATGGTGGTCGTTGGGATGAAACGAAAAACCGAGGCCCCGCGTACATATTGGCGTTCACGTAACAGAACTCCTGGCAGTTGGAATTCGATACATGAATAGGCCGTACCGCCGCTGTCCGGACTTTCCTCGTAGCACACTATGGGGTATCCCCGTCTTTATTAGCCTAGTAGGACGTTAACCCTATTTTCATTATATGTAAGACTCAACCTGACATTTACTAAGTACGTTTTGCATCGGATGTACATTAATGACATTAAACTATAATATGTTTAGTTGTAAGATTATGATGCTACGTTAAATTCGTTCTCTCCGATTCTAGCACAATGCTAAAGTTATTATCAATACATTTTATTCGTCATAATAGTCAATGCAATTATGACGATGCTGAATATAGCATAACAGTGATTTCCTGTACAGTGACGGCATTAGTCATTATGCTAAATACGTTTGACTGCACAATTATGACCTTTACGTTTATCTGTATGAGTATGACTTTATTCATTATTTGGAAATTATGTTTATTGCTCTTATCATGACGATACGTTTATCTGCATGATTATGACGTTTTTCATTGTTATTACGTTACGTTTATCCGTATCATTATTACGTTTCGTTAATTGCTCTTATCATCATAACGTTACGTTTATCTCTTCGACTGCATAATTATGACCTTTTCGTTTATCTGCATGAGTATGACTTTATTCGTTATGTTTATCCGTATCATTATTACGTTATGTTAATTGCTCTTATCATCATGACGTTACGTTTATCTGTATGATTATGCCGTTTTTCATTGTTATGGTGTTACATTTATCCATATCATTATTACGTTATGTTAATTGCTGTTATCATCATAACTTTATGTTTATCTGTTTTATTGTTATTGGCTACATTTATCTGGATGATTATTGTCATGACTTTACCTGTATATGCATAATTATGATGTTATGTTAATTACGTTTATGTATGATTGTGACGTTATGTTAATAGAAATTTCGTGGAATCTTATTGTCGAAATGCAACGTCAAATGAGAATAACAGTACTCCCATTAATGCTGTTATGCACAACACAAGACTATCTACATGTACAAACACATTATGTCCTGCACACCAGGTACAATTCTGACATTATCCCCAACGAACTCCGATGACTTTGTATTTGACTGGTAGTTTTTTAACAACATTGTTTACATATCCCCCGAAACCAACCGTCAAACGTAACTACATATAAGTTACATTATGTTGTTGAATCTACATACGTTAATTATTAATAACTGTTGCTGAACGTCATAATGGACAAATTATGGAAAAAAATATACTTTTTCTTTTAACAGTTTTCAAATTCGTATCTATGAATGCACTCTTCATAAACCATGTGACTGGAAAAGCGGTTTTACATACGGTTAACTTGCAGAAACCACTCTTCAGTCCATGCTACAATAATACCTCAAATATTACATCATATAGCGGTTAGGAAGTGATTGTATTTAATGAATCTTCGTGATATTCTTTATTGCATTAAATTTGATGAAAAGGGTGTCATATTCTATATCGACAGTCCAGTGTGATATAAATGTTATATTCCCTAGACGTGATGCGTCTGAAAACGACTGAATTCAATCAAAGAACTAGATTTTTAAGTTTGCACTTTATTGCACATGGTTAAAGTACACGTATTAGTATGTGGAGGTTAATTAGTCAGTACTCCACTTGTATTATTATTCAAATGTCTTTAATTGGAAAATATAAAAGGAACTACATTCAGAATTTTGTCAAAATCTGGATCTGAAATTGTGACCTTAGCCGTTGTATGACTATACGTGGTTGACGTACACGAGTCAGTGTACTGGTGATCTTGTATACGTATGAATAAGAATAAGTGTGTAGGTTATTTAACCATGACTTCATTTCTATTATAATGTAAATGCAATTGATAGATTTCAGTCCAAGAATTAGATCTTAAAGAGCGTATGACTTCTTTGGAATCCTACTATGGACGAAATACTTCTAAAAGCATATATTAATGTAATATGAATGTATATAAAGTGATTTATATTCAATTTTTTCCCAAAAAAATTACTGTTATTTCAAATCAATTATCTTAGTTGAAATACGCGAACAGTTAAATTTGGACGACATTGTCTTGTTGGATATGATTTTCCTTGTTCATTACAAATGGGGCCCATGTACTGTTTATTATTTTCACAGCAAGGAACATCAATATTGATTGAAATGGACCAATATGGAATTCTACTTCGTGTTTTTGATTTCAACTAATGAGTTAGAGGTTGAGTTCCTTTAAAGTGTGACCTATGCCTTGGTGGTTGAAGTACACGTGTCAGTGTGCCAGTGGTTGTGTAGATGTTGCAATAAAAAAAATAGGTTATTTAGCCATGACTTCACTTGTATTACAATATAAATGTTTTTAATCTCATCCTAGTGGTAAATCTAACCTACATTAACTGTGGTTAGTCACAAACCATTCATTGATTTATAAAAACGACACAGTGTCATCCCCTTTTTTATGAACGACGAAATCTGAATCTTATAACTTGATAACAAAGTTGTCTTTGTAAAGATGCCTGGATAACATAATCTACCACTTGAAATATTATCCGGGTATCTGAATGTGACGGTGTATTGTGAAGGTTGTGAGGGAGATTCTTATATTAAACTGGTAATGCATGGTTGATGTTCTAGACGTATCTAGTATATATAGAGGGAGTATAGGGTCCGTATTGTATTAAAAGTATAATAGACTTTAAACTGTTGACTGTATATATCTAAGTTAACACTATTATAAACACCGCTTCAATAACCTTACAGTGTTGACATCTCAATAGGTAGCCACGTTACATATTACTATATATACATTAATCTATGGTATATATTTTGAAGCAACTATGACACACTTTGGGAGCAATGAAACGTCTATTTATCAACGGATACTTTGATTGTCCTACGTTTGAATATAGGATTTCCTCAATGTGAATGACTTATACGAGAAACATGGGATTTCTAGCAACACGCATCCATTCAGATTCATACATATTATATCTTTAACGTTTTATTACCTTGTACGATATACAAGTAATGCTATGGTCTACGATATTTATGTTTAAGCAACGTCTTAAGTGTTTTCTTGTTTTCTGTTGGTTGTTGTGTTGTAGCCAGGAGAAGATTTTCGGGCTTATTTAACCCTTTTTTTTTAGTGTCTTCCCAATGAGTGTATATTATTTCTTCAGGGGCGGTAAGAATCGGGTTTGGATCAAATCCCTTAGCTACACCACTACTGCATGCAATATTATTACATTTTTGGCAGTGTTTTTATCATTTGACATTTATTACCGGCGATTTAAGTTGGGTTAACGTCCTACTTTTCTGCACCCAACCAGGCCTTCAGTCAAAATTTCTAGCTAGCTTCAACTTCAGAATTGTTTTAAATATAGCATTTACTTGACAATTATGACGATTTTCATCGGGTCCTAACTCGAATTATTGCAAACATTTTTTTCTTGGAACTTTCGGATTTGTGGTGCTGGTGTTATAAGCTTTCCAACAATGTCTAGTTTGTTAAGCTTCAAGGACCACGTAGCAGAACTTCACGGTAGAAATTGTGGCTGCAGGTCAATAGGCCAGACATTGTGCTATGAGCGACACATTGCCTGGACAGCGGCGTTTACGCCTATTCTTCACCGTATCCCTACAGTCCATGGCTGACCTCGGTTTTCCGTTTCATCCTTGACATGCCATCCAGGGAGCAACCAGACAGGACGACAACCCCGAGGAACTTTCTCTTTTCGGCTAACACCGGGATAAAACGCGAAGCCCATTGATTAGTGAAGCTCCATAGTGGCTCTGTCGGATTAAGTAAAATGAGGAATAGTCAATAAAAAATGATTTTATACTGTAGTATAAGCGATCCGGATTCCATATTTCTGCGTCAGGAGTGGAACACTATCATTGCAGGCACGTCAATCTGTGTGTTTTTACTATTCTAATTTAGATATCAGTCATTTTGGAATACTTATTTGTTAAAATAATACCCCAAAGGCTCAATGAAAAAATTCTCAAACACATGCGGTTTTTAATGTTATCCAAAAAACCTTATGCTACAAATTGTCCATTTTTCAATAATGTGCAAGTGTTGACACCATTTACCAGATTATCACGTGTACGTCATCAAACACTGGTTAAGTTATAGCTTAATTTGTTCATGTGATGTGAATTTATTTCAAGGTTAGTCAACGTAGTTGTTTTTCTCCTTCAACATCACACCTGATTCCCGACCAGGTTTTTCTGTTAGTAATGGACCTCACAGTACAACCTGATATGAGTCTGGTGCAGTCATTTGAAATCGAAAGATGTTACTGATCGAAGAGGTTCTAAAAGATGCATTGCTATGATTCATTAATCATATTTTAAACATATGTTTTATATGAGTAATTTTTATTGAGACTGCCCCTGACACCCAGATAAGACACCTATAATGACCTATATACAGTACATGTTTATATACATGTTGATGTATTGAACCTTTACTGAGGAAAAACTTCTTTTTATTTTCACTTGTTGAGTAAACATCATCTTTGTTTGTCTATAAATACAAGTCTATGCTGTAAAATACTATAAACTTCAATGAATGAGATTCAAGTCTTACCCGGCGCTTTTAAAGATGCGTTGCTGACTCTCAATAATAAAACTAAATATGTATGTAAAATTCTGTTTAAATTAGAATTTATGAAACAACTAAAATACCGTAAAATTTAGGTCCCTGTCTTCATCTTTACTCCGTAAAATTTCGTACTGTTTCGATCTGTTTTTTTCTGAGGAATTTGACATCTGTATTCATGTAACCAAAACCATTATATGAACTGTTTAGAAGATGTCATTAATCTTTGATATTTCTTAATGATTGGAAATAGGTAATGCCCCTTCCGCTTCCGGGGCAATTTCAGCAAGATTGTGTCTGGAAGGATAGACAATCATATGTTAATATTAAAATTTCTAAAATTACATGAACTTCCTTAGTGGAAGCATATAGCGTAACCAACCTTCTACGAATGCTGGCTTCCCCTAAAAGAATTAGCATAGGATGTCTCGTGTAAACTAAGAATTATACAATGATACCGGAAACAAAAAACAAGATGGAACACTCTTTATACTTAATAGCTTTATTGTTGATTTTACAATATGTTTTTTGGGGCTGGGTTGAGGTGTCGTGGTAAATGGTCATAGCCGATGTTGTCTAGCACAGCCGATAATCTGCTTAGTATAGTCTTGTATAGCCCATGACCTAGAATTGTAGCCAAATGCTTTGTTAAAACATTATCAAATAAGGCCATGGATAACGAATTTATATTTAATCTTTCAACAGAAAAGCAGCCAAAACGAGCAATGTCTAGGCTTCCAAAGAGAAAAGTCCGTGTAGCTATGGGTATTTTGTAATGTTTGCGTCTAACATACAAGAAGACTGGCATAAAAGTGACCAGCCATGCACGTACCCAAGTTAGAAAGAGTAACCTAAAGTGTTCACGCACCTCCATGTAGCATGTCGTTACCAACTCTATGAACTAGGAGAGACAGGGGAAAATGGATGAGGCCAACACATGACTACTGCTGACGCTTGTATCCGCTTGAAAATAGAGCAAGGGTGGTTCAGTGAGAATATCGCGGGGTTTGATCGCTTTGATGACCTGGACAGTTCTTCGGGATTGCCAGTCTGGTTTGACCCTTGTCATTGGTGCAGGCAAGGAAAAGTAACTATAACTATAACACATACTTATGGGAAAACATCTACTTATTTATTTGAGCGACGTTTCGAAGAGTATTCTCTCAACGTTATCAATTTATTTGAGCGACGTTTCGAAGAGTATTCTCTGAACGTTATCAAGGTTGATAACGTTAAGAGAATACTCTTCGAAACGTCGCTCAAAAAAATAAGTAGCTAGTTTTCCATAAGTATGTGTTATAGTTTATTGCTCTGTCCAGTTACTAAATTCCTCTCAAAGATTAGAAAAGTATCTAGTCTTTCGGATGGTACAAAAAATTAGGTCCACCCATGTATTCGTCGGGCGTCCACGTAACTGAAATCGTAACTGAAAACTCTTTAGTTTTGAAATTCCATGGGGGTAGCACAGTTGATGAGGTATGCCGGTCGGTGCTGAACAGGAAAACATTAAACTTCATTTCATTTCCATTTGAAGAGTTATCCATTAATTAAACGAAAATGGAAACTTTTCATTTCATACCACTATACGTAAATGAAGAAGTAGACAGAACCTAGATGATCAGATGATGGGTTTCCGAGAATGGTTATTCAGTTCGTAAAGTAAAACCATTGTTTCGTAGTCAAGATTTTTCTAGATTTAAAGGTTCATCTTTAACCCTGACCAGGTTATTTAATAGAGGCAGGTGGTGGTTGACCTACTTAAATGTATTTTACATCTTATCAATGTCTTCAAAAGTAAACACTTGTATCACCATAAGACGCTGTTTCACGACGTTTCTTCATAATCTCATCATCGTGTCAAACTGACTTAAGGGCGACAACGACAGTACAGCTCCTTGCACCTGTCCCTTTTTATACAGCTTATATTACAATACAAAATCCTTTACTATTCGTAAACACTCATCAAATGTTGTGTTATGAATTGGGAATGTTACAATAACAAGCTTCGTGGCATTGATGGGTGCTGTCTTCGCGTTCCGATAGATGTTTTAAGTGGTTTTTCTTGGAAACAACTGCAATGAAAAAACGCTCGGAACGTTTCATTTCACATATCTGGGATTTTACAAAGTTATCTTTACAAACTAAAATTATGGTTTGGTGGCCGAGTGGTCTACGGCCTGCAAATTAGTCAAATGACGTGGTTTCGATCCTACATTTGTACGTGACAAGGTTAGGGGTCGCCTACCCGACCTCGTGGGGTTTCTCTGGGTCCTCCAATTTCCTCCAACAGCCAAAGACTCCTACAAGAGATTACTGAAATAGAATAGTGCTACATCTTAGTCCCGAAATGATATAGAGTGTGTTGAGAGGGCTTAAAGCCTATTTATCTTAAATTAAGTTTCTTAAATTGGAACGAAAACCAAAAAACAGTTCTTGTATGATCCATAAAGGTGCATTGAAGATGATACTGTCATAATATTAACACTCTGAAATGTTACCTGCTTCTTTTCATAAAAGTTTTTTTTCTTTTTCCTGTGAACATACATTATGTAATCTTAGATGTTAAAACGACATAGCTTCTTGCTGGCTCATAATATAATTCAGATTACCCGTTTGTCTTAGTTTGGACACAATCGCCTTTTTTTGGTTTGTGTGAACTTAGGCTAATATGCTAGTTAATTAATCATTTCAGGTCGCAGCTCAATAAAACTGTGCATGAAGGTATTTTGTGTGTATGATGTTTTGTATGAGATTGGCTTTTAAAAAATATCCAATGACGTTTTTATGCACAAGAGTGACGGCACGGGTAGTTTGGAGAAGACATAAAAAGGGACACAGATGACATTCCAAGCATGTTGTATTATCAGTCCCAATTCAGATCACTTCAGATTTGTTGGAATACTTCTTAATTCTTGTTTTATATTTTTCAGACGATGTACAGATGGGTTGTACGGAGTTAAGAGCCAAGCGGTTCATTTCGGATGGTTTCTGTACATCAATGAAACCTATTAAAGAAGTTGTGTGTGCGGGAAAGTGTTTACCTATTAGAGACATACCGTGGTATGCCGAGTTTATTAAAATCTGGTCTCGAGATAAGTACAATGACTATCAATGTGAGGAGGATATCGTGCGGCGGAAGAAAGTCCGTCTTTTGTGTCGAAATGGCGAATATCGAACTTATAAAGTGAAAGTAGTGAGGAGTTGCAAATGCAAAAAAATGAGGGACCGTCACAATAAAACTGTGAGGAAAGATAGGCGGAGAAGAAGAAAGAAAAATAGAAATAGAGACCGATTAAACAAAGATAAACCCTGAAACACGTGTAAAAAATATAATCTGTATCTTTTATTCATGCATTTCACCGTCTTTATACGATGCAGCTACCGAGGTCCTGGACCTAACGCACCGTCTTACGTGCCAATTGACGGGCGGGTGACGTAACACGGAATGATGGTTTCGTACATGGACCTACTGATATTCTGTTGTTAGAGCTGTTGATGAACTTGACCCCCGGTCTGAACCGTGTGAACGAGGGATAACCATCTTGGACGTTATTTAGGAAGTAATTTAAGGATCGGATATTGATCTTGATATAGCAGGGAATGTTTGTTTTTATTTTTAAAAAATAGCCAGTTTGACCTTTTTAAGTGGTGTACAATTATTATCATTATTATTATTATTATAATTATTATTATCATTGTTGTTATTTTCATCATTCATCATTCATCACCCTTATCATTAGTACTAACGGATTTATCGGCATTGGAATATAAAACGACATTTCCTCCTTTCAATTCCCTTCAATGGACATTCCAGTGTTTATCTCTCCTCCCTGTATCCGTGTATATAAGTATAATATCTGTGTAAAATATGTATTTAATAATACCAATATTACTGTGTTAACTATGTAACAAGTCATTGTGTATACGTTTCTAACGATTCCATCACGTGATGTGGCACACGTGAATATTACTGGATCTCAATCTACTTTCGTTATGTTTAAAACTGAGAGAAATTCATCAGAACGAGGCAATATGGAAGCTAGCTAGGCCTTTCGTTATTTGTGTTGTCCAATGTACAATAATAGAACACGTTCAATGGCTTACGTGTTGATGTAGAGATTGGTGTTCCCTTATATGTGGTGCTTTTGTGTAAATCCAGTGTGACCGAAATCCACTTAAATTCGATCTGAAAGGAAATATAGGATTATTTAAAGGACTAAAACTAGGCCTGAATATTGGAGGGATTCAAGACAGTGCCAACTGTATCAAAACGAAATGGCTACCTTGACAACCGCTTTTGTCATGGTGTGTTACTATAGTGATGGATTAAACACGGAGTACGCATGTCATTCCTCTAAATTTGTGATGTAATTAGGTAGAAATTGATGTGTAGAACAGGCTATGGTAGATTAGTGGAGTACGTTATTGTTTATAGAGATTTCAATTTCATCCATGTGTAAACAATGTATTTAATGTGTATCAATAACGATCAGAAATACTATTATAACTTAATAAATAACCAAAATGGCCGCTACAATTTATTTTGTTGCTCTACGATAAATCAATATGTTCTATATAGATATATTATTATAGCAACTACCAATACTTGTTTTGTTGAACTGCCTATTATTTTAATTGGTAGACAATATCTAATGTTACTGTATAATTCAAAAATGTTATTTCCATTCCCCTTCCCCAAAACATGCGAAATAAATATTGAAAATTTTATATCGCTTCTTAGTACTTATGTAAAAATGGGTTCCGGTTTATGGTAAGAAACATGTAAAGTTCTGTGGTTTATTAGTGGGGCAGCTCAATCAAATGGGTTCCTAGTCAATAATATGTACGTCCTTCGTGCTTTCAAAGATTAAAGATACAGTATGTAAGATTTCGACAAAGAACTGGCCATCTTGCTAATAGAGCTCAAATTACTTGATTCGCTGTTTGTAGTTCTGACAAGATGTGTGCATCGTGGTAATCAGGGCACTGGCTTTTTCGAGACATAGCCCCGCTTCCCCATTTTCAATTTAAATTTTTAATTGGCGAACCGATCTAATCTAGTTAGAATGTCGAATATCAAAAAGACATCGAGAGTTGGTTAAGGTCTTGTTTTGTTAATAAATGTCTAATTAATAGTTTATATAACATTTAAAACCTAAAGAAAGACCTGCAATGGACAGATTTAGCTCTTGCATAATGTATGTTTAATGATATATCACTTAATGCTAAATATGCCTATTGCAGGTCTGCTTTCTGGCTCCAAATATCATAAATATTATTTAAACATTTATTTGCATGCCAAGCCCATAATCAATCGGACGGTTCCGATTTTAAGTAGATTAGAATATCGCGGCCATTAAGAGTTTAACGATCAAATAAATAATCCGAAATAGATAATAAACATTCTAGGATACATTTTGTCAAAACTTCAAACACTCATAATTTCGCCAAGATAAATTAATTTGACAAAAATTTTCTAAATATTCATTTTAATTTAAACTGTTAGTGCAGGCACTGCCAGATCTTGGTCTATTTCTTACATCATGCATCTTTATTTATACAGGAATTCCAAGATCAGCACAAGATTCCTCACAACAAAACAATTCCCATTTCTGTTAAGGCTTTCGCCATCTTTGAAGACAAGTCTGCCCCCCCCCCCCGAATTACGAAGACCGGAAGTGGTTGTGTACTGAAATACAGGAACAGTCAGGCGAATTAAGATCGAAACTGGAAAAGTATCAACTAAGAAAAGACCAAGAATGTTGGTTATTTAATGCAAAGGAATAATAAAAAAGATATCCGATAAACGACACTGCAGGTATATCAAGATTGCGTCCATTTATTTGTGGTAATCGGACCAAACACCGGTTCAGCGATGTCATGATGCCAATCCAAAAAGTAGTCATAAAACAAAGGTTAATGTGCAACTCCATTTTACGGTCATTATAAGTCTGTGGACACTTAATGTTTCCTCCAAATGAAAGCCATGCTGAACTTTAAAAAAGTGAAGCAAAAATGTATTATTAGATATCAACTTCACCATGAAGAAAGTAATGACATCGCAATTATTATCGAATAACGAATTGAGTATTTATTGGAACAGTCTTTAGATAAATATGTCAATTAGCTCGAGTTACATTAAAATGCAATATATATATATAGGTATTATTTGATTAAACTTAACAATTAAGAGTAAGATAGACTAGAATTATAGATATTAAACATATCACCGTTCAGTCATAAACTAGTATATATATGATATAGCGCACGTGTTCAATATACACACGTACGTACTGTTTACTTGATATAGAAATCTTTAAAAGCATAGTATTATATAAATGTATAATACGGAGGTGTAGATAAACTATAGATATTAGATATATGTATGTATATAATCGCCATATATACATATACGACCCAGATAGACCGTTTTAGTGCTTTTTAAAGTGACGATCCTGTACCAGTTGAGCAATGTCGGATGTCATGTCCCGCAGTCATGTTACTCGTACACAAAAGTCCAAACTTCGCAAACATATTTGTCGGAATCTAGTTTTGATGACCAAATGTGTTCAAGGTCTTCTCGATTATAGAAGCAGTTAAAAAAACAGATTTATTATAAATAGCCGTTTCACCTTTTTCAATATTCAAACGTCTGCTGCACATTTGAGAATGGTGTGAAGTTTGACTGAACAATGTCCTATGGTGGTTTGTTTTCTAAAGGCTGGTTTAGGCGCTAGACCCACTTAATAGGATATTGTCCCTTTAAGATATATATCTATGTGTGAATTGAATAAAGCCTCGTATATTCTACCTATCTCTATTCTAGAAGATTGCTTTACAGATCTTTTATATCGTACGCCAGTTTTTGTTACTCTAGGTTATTTATTGTAGTTTAAGGTCACGTTGAAAGCTACTAGAACGAACATACTACAATGATTAGTTTTAATAATGATACAATATATTATGTTTATTAACGATTTAAATTCGTATTAATCCGGCATCAAGTAAGAAGTTAAGTTCACACATGCTCATTTGATCTTATGGTATAACTTTCCATTGCTGGAAAAGGACACTTTTCGTTGCTTAAAATATCATACCCTTAGATGTCAACAGCCGTACGATATCTTCAAAGTGATAGATATTTTGAAATCATTACATATTTAGTTAGTTAATTTATTCCAGCAATATGTATGAACCTGAAACTAGGCGTGATTGTCATCCAGTAATTTAAAATAATTTAAACATCAGCATTTTGCAATGAAAGAGTATATAGGCTCACAATGCTTCAATAGTTTAATACTGCTTCATGGAGGTACTGCTATGGGAAATAAAAAAGGTGCTATAATTTGATACTGACATATTTGAAAAATACGATAATATATAAATGAGGAATATTACTGTACCACCATATTGCTGTATGGAACAAGACAGTGGAAATGGCTAACAGCGTACCGCCAGCACATGACAATATGAAATAGCAAAAAGTGATATAGAAGTACTAAAAATAAAAAAAGAGGCACACACGATCCTAAACGGCAGCCAAATGAATCCAACGGAAAATAGCGAAAAGTCCAATGAACGAATAGAGAAAAATCCAATGGGCAAATAGAGAAAAATCCAATGGACAAATAGGCAATAATTCGATGGACAAATAGAGAAAACTGGAGTAAGAATAGGTAGACATAATACTACTACACAAATACTACCCAAACACTCCGCTATATCAAAAAGACAACGTAAAAACAGAAAAATAAATGATCACAAATCGGATAAACTAACGATTATGACCTAATCTACTCCATTTATATTGGCCTTAAGAGGAGCAGATATTTCTAGCTAGTAACTTTTACAACGGACACCTGTGGTTAGTTGGGCCACAGTTTTAATAAAGGGATCATTAAGATGTGTTCTATCTCCCTGGAATATAAAATATAGGTTAAAACTCTTTTTATAACATACTCTCCCGGTCACAAAATAAACAAATCTTGTGCATTCAGTTTAGTTGACCCACAAAGTTTTTAAACCGGCGGTGAGTCACTATTTTACGTCGTAAAACATACAGCTGATTGCAAGGCCCGGTAATCTTCACTTAATCAAAGGCAAACTTTCCACTTCAAATATATAGATAGATCTAAAACTGCAACACGTATAATGGCCTAATCCATGCTAACGCATGGCCAAAACAGTGTTACGTTTAAAGGCGTGTGGAATAATAATAAAATTCAATAATTGGATATAAGGTTATTATTTTCACATGCTTCTGATCTCGATGGTAGGGAAATGTGAGGTACATCCTAGTGCACATCGATTTAAGAAATCAAACTGGAATAAGACCACCGAATACGGAACTATAGTATGAGTCAAATAGTCCTTGGTTACTTTTTATTGGTTACATTTACAATGATTATATGAAATTTATTTTAAAACTGATGGTTTTAGTTGTGTGAGGATGGGGTGGCGGATTGTGAGGGTGGGTTGTACTTGGGGTTCAGCGAATTGAACAAATTATGTTAAATTTTAAGGGGCGAACATGGATTATTTTGCTGTGATTTTCGTTGATTTCTTACAGAATGTTAAAAATACATAAGGCAAGAGCTAAATCTGTCTATTGCAGGCCTGAAATGTTATCTAAATTATTAATTAGACATTAATTAACTTATCCAAACCATAATCAACTCCCGATGTCATCGCTAACCTGCAACATTTACTGGATTAGGACCCGATCTGCTGCTCAACGCGCATTCATGATTAAATCAATAAATATATAACTGTGCAAAATGCATAAAAGTAATATTTTAAATGTTGGGTTTTTTTATTGTACCGACGTTATTAATGATAATCGAGGTTAGTCCTGAAATTCAATCGCTAAATTCGCGGTTCTGAGTGGATCAATTTGACTGAAATTTTCAGCAAATTCCATTTACATCATCTAGTTTTTCACTATTATATTGAGAACTGTTAGCTTATTATCTAATCTAACATACCGTATCTTTAAATTGGTATCTCGTATGATTAAGAATATTTACCAAGAATAGCGCTTAGTGTACATCCACTGGTCGTGTACTCAAACTGTACTGTGGAATCTAACAGAGATGCCACTGACTAAGAGAAAAATCCTTCCTAGAAAAGTCACCATTGCATAATGTAATGCAAACTTAAAAATTAATATGTGCGAGTATCGATATGACCTAGTAGCGAGTCGTTATATCTTATTTAATTCTGACCATGTACCCTTTGTACGTCTAAAAAACCTAAGGCGGGTTACCCTAACCCTTAGATAGTGCCTTTAAAAATGGCGATAAAAGAATTTCGTATTAGTCATAGCGTTATATGCATTTTTTTTTTCATTTTAAATCTGACCTGTCGTTTGTGTTGTACAGTTAATGTTTTATTATTTCCTAGACACAGACGCTCACGATAAATTATACTTCTTTGTCTTGTCAATTTATGATGCAATCAAATTGACAAGTTGTGATGACGTAACCCTCTCTCATCACCGTTCTCATTATAACACAAAAGACCAGCATGCCAAATTTTGTTTGTTTTTTGCTAGATTTTAATGCACGCGTATGTCGCATTCAAATCTTATTGTGATTAATCTGGAGATTCATGAACGGCACGGGATACTCAATGATGTCAAACAAAGAGAAACCAAGTCGGTGATTTTTTTTTTTTTTTTTTTTAAATAAAAAGGATGTTAAGTTTTTTCGCCATTCTTTGTCCAACCTGACATGGCTCCTGTTAGGTCGTGGTAACATTAAACGTGCGTGGAAGGTGACTAATAATAATCTATTGTCACCATAAAGATAAATCAAAGACAGGAATATTTGTTGATGTACTGGTTCCTGGCAGAAATCACTGCAACACGAAATCATCTTTCCAAGTGTATTTGATGAACCCAGTTCTAGAGTTAGATTAGGCATTATTCTTTTTATATCAAGACATTTTAGTTTTAATATTAGAAAACTGTGCAATATGCATAAAAGTAAGGTTTTAAAACCGGGATTTGTTCTATGTTTTAGTCATCAAGGCCACAGACCTCAGAGAAACACTTAGCTCTTGTACTTAAAATCAAATTGGGTTTAACGGCGTGCTATAACGGAGATTGTACGGGACAAGGGCGCTTAAGCTTACTCTTCATTAAATTTCAACTTTTCATGACACCCCCGGTTAGAGAATCCAGATCTTGGATCCGGGGTCTTGGAATAAATCTAACCGACATACGCACGTGGAGGTATAAGATCTTAATGGGGATTGCTGATTCTGTTTCAACAAATTTTATCATAAAGGACCATGGACAAACAGTTCAGAACCTTTCAAGGAAATCGGTATATTACAATGTTGTACGGGCCTCTTAAATCAAACTCCAGTGTAAACCTTCAAATTAATGTGAATGATTTATGTATAAGTAGGTATGTTTGTTATATAAAACTAGTTATAAGACGGGCTATAAAGGGGTTTCTCTTCTTCATTGAATGGTGACTGGTAATTAGTTGATGGAATGAAGCATAACGTTTTTGTATTAATTGTACTTGTCTGTAATAAAACCACTTATTATCCAAATAGCATACACTAAACTCTACCATTGAAATAAACAGTTCACACTTGTCAACATTTATACATTTTACAAGCTGGTCACAACATAATAAACCGTATCGTTCACATCGTAATTAAAATGAAGAACCAGGAGTGCAAACTACGTAACATATCGGGGTTCCAGGCGACCATGGTGGAGCCGTGGCAAGGGTTCGAGAAAAGGTAAGTCGATCCGCTTTTGGAATGATGCCCGCTACTGTAAAGGAGAATTTTTGTAAAATGATTCTTTAGGTTGAATTCCTAAATCAAATCCAAAGATGGTTAATCAACATCACAGTCTCTCAAAACTAAATCTTTTGTGGTTTTAAACCTCGACAATTGCTTGCTTTATGACCAAAATATGTTGCTACTTCAACCTGAAATAACTCGCTATCCTATCAAATTTCAATAAGGGTCCAAAATGATGGAATTAAAGTTGTTTAACGTTCAGTCAGGTCTAGGTGAATTAATTGTTTGAAATCCGCACCACTGAATGTGAAAATGACATCAATCGAAAATGTTGACAAAGTGTTGATTGATATTCATCTGACGGGATTCTATATAATTAAAGGTATAAACATCTAGAGATTTTATCAGATGTTTTGAAAGCAAGTTGGTTTTACTTTCTAACTTTTATTAGTATGTTATACCAGTTTACATCAAAAAAAAAATTCATAGCATTACTTACATACTTACTGCCTTCACATATAATATCATAATTACTCCTGTCCGCAATCTATTACCTCGGGGCATTTTAAATTGTGGTATCTTTAATTGAAATGGAGTATTTATTTTATTGTTATGTCTTCAATAGAAAATATTGCATATCATACAAAAACGACCACAGTTCAATTTATAGAGCTATATAATTTTCAAATCGTTGCTAATTTTCCACTTAAATTATTTCTAGGTATGTTGATTTAAACCCCGGGGCAACAAAAAAAAATTCCTCAAACTGAAATAGAAACTTCACTCTAATTGGCCCGCTGTTTTATCTATGATACAATAGATAATCTCGGCTTCTATAATTTGCTTTAAAGTTAGAGCGAAAAAAGTAACTTAATTGAGAGTATAAGAAAATAAGATGTTTTAGATTGTAAAACCGAAGTCTAATTACTACCTTCCTTGAGCACAATACCTTGGCGTGCACGGAGAGGATCACTCGACAATTTAAATTCGAGAAAAGAGTAGACCAAAGTGCCACTGTTCGGGTAAAATTTCCTTCATCGCACACTGTCGGAGCAGAACAGTAGGGCGTTAAACACCATTTCATATCATTTCATTTATCTCAGCCTACTGTCTTGAACGCCTACATATAACTTGATGAAGTTTACTTTTCCGTGATTAGAAATTTCTCAAAGTCTAATTGAATCAGATAAATTTTCGTTCCGGTATCTGTTCTCTTCATTTTATGATTCCGGTCATTTGCAACACTATGGCTAGTGCTATGCAGTCGCTGGTTAGATGTGGAAAGTGAGCCGGGAGAACTCCCCACATCCAACGTGTGACGCATACTCTTTCTTCTGTGCTACATATTTTAGAACAGCCCTGTGATCGTCTAGAATTTATCTCTGATCGTCTTTGCTTCTTCTTCACGTTGTGTATTACTTCTTACTGTTTTAAGACGTTTTCCTAAAAGGGATAACAATGCAACAGTTCGTTTTTACATTTTATATATATCAAGCTGGATACATACATGTAGATACAAGCATAGTATAGATTACAGTACTAACGTTAATCCCAAACCCTAGCCAGCCAGACTCGCGGGGTGAGTCTGCTGATAGAAATTGCTACATCTTTCCCCTTCTGGAATCGAGCGGCTGTCTAGGCACTCAGATGGTAACCTAACTGGAATCTAAATGAAGTCTGTCTCAAAGGTTTAATATAATTTGTTTTATAGCCCCCATTGATAACATGCACAGTCGGTGTGTGTTAATGACCCTGAACCTGTGTAATTAACGATATGATTGGTTAAATTAAGCCAAATGACGCAATATGTAAATTTCCAAGCACGCGTAATCTCGTGGTATTTTATTGGCACATTCTCAACCAGTACGGTAATTACGTTTTACTTACGCAGTAACGTGATTTCGTTTGGTAGACGCTAGCAACAGAGTCACAGTTTCCTGTTAATGAATCTCGTAATCGACAATACCGTGTAGATGGAAACGATATTTTAATATGAACATTGGTTAAAACCATATTGCAACCTATTTATTCTTAAGCAACTAGTGTCATCATCACCGGCCACTATAAAGAAGCATACATGTTGCTGAAGACACGTTCATTCGCATGGATATCATTTGAAGCAGCATTCATAACTTAAACATAGATTATGCATGAGCTAAATCTGATTATTGCAAGTCTTTATTTAGGCTTCAGATGTCATAGAAATTATTTGTGTCACTTGCGTTTGTTTACTCATTTAGGATAAAATTAGGGAAATTGATAAACATCGCAGCTAACATCACCCAAGTTGAATTGCAGGCCCATAGGATCACTATTTCCTATCTGTCTGCTTCGGGAGTCACGTAGGCCTCACAGTTACGGTACACGAGTACACACAGGCTAACAAGAAGTCGGCTATAATTATGTACAAATGCTTCATCATTATTTGGTCCATTACTTTCAAACTTTAAAATCCTATTACAGACTTTCTCTTCTTATCTATGGAATCAAATGTCTTATTCTTAATTTGTTGTAAAAAGTAAATGTAATACGAATTGAATTGCAGCCCCGTCTCAAGCCGAATAGGCTAACGGTACCACAGCCATTGATAATCGAGATTATGTAGGTGGAGTTAACGCCTGTCAATCAAACTATCGACCATTCCCGTAAAAGGTGAACCTACAAATTAACTCCTACTTCTAGTAAAAATTATAATGGTAATAACTTTGTTCAGAATAAAGTAATTTGACTGTTTTTTCAATATATTCTCCTTTCATCATCTATTTTTGAACTGTTATAGCAAGAATGGCCAACTCTTTATAAAAAATCTCCCATAATGTATCTTTAAACGCTTTATGAGCTATGCTCCAGAACAAAACCGTTATACCAAAAACTAAGCCAAATGTGTGTTCATAGAAACTCAGCAATTATAAATTCCGAGAAACTGAACCTGTAATTAGCAAAAGACGGGGCTGGTATAACTGACTGATATGTCATTGTGTACACGCCACAATCACTACTCAATAACTTTCTGTATCAATCTGGACATAGCTTTTTGAAAGTAACAATCTAGACACCGCTGTGATCATAATATGTGCAAATAGTTTTTTGGGTGACCATAGTATTACTGAATCCTACGTTAATCCATCAAAGATATGAACTTTCACAAATACACCTAAATGTCTTTTATTCTATAACGTTTCATAAAATATATGAATGCCGATCATACAATCAATAAAGAATGTTATTGGTGTAACAGAGTGGAAAGACATGAGACACTTAACGTTTATACCTAGCAATTCCTTACTGACAACCATTTAATTATTTCAAATCTGTACGACCCAAAGGATCCAGTGCAATTGAAAATGTATGCTCTCATAAACTGGAGAGAGAGACAGAGAGAGAAATGGGGTTTAACGTCCACTCGACACAAACCAGGTCATTTCGGGACCAACATATTTTATTTCAGTAATTCGCTTGCGCGTAGGGGTCTTTAGCAGTGGGAGGAAACCGGAGTGCCCGGAGGAAACCCACGAGGTTGAGAAGGCGCCCCTATCTCCATGCCACATGTGCTCACACCAGGGATCGAAACCACAGCCGCAAGCCAGAGGTGACCGGCCAGCTAGAGGTCGAAGCGCGGCACTCTAAACCACTCATATCTAATCTTTAATGAATAACATTTGTTTAATGACCTCTAATTGGATATATATACAAATTACCGGGGACAATATATTCCACACCCTTTCCCAGAAAGTCTGTTTTACGTCCACTTTCATATAAAGCGTCACTGGCAAATCACAAATTCTAGATTTGTAGGTCATGCTTATTTGTCATTATTTCTTCATTCAGTTTTAAGGATGGGTAAACTCCTGTCAGAGGGCATTATACATTATAGAGAGATTCAATTTTTTAACCAGTTTTTGCTAAATCATATTGAAATAAGGGCGAGTGGGCACTGGACGTATAGCTATAGTGTACAGGGGCGGATCCAGGATTTTCAGAAAGAGGGGGCGTGCTGCACAAACTTGGAAGTGCGAAGTCCGGGACCGTGAATTTTGAGTGTAAAAAATGCCCACGAGGACTAATTTCATACTAGTACTGTAAATTACGATTTCCAATCTAAACTATTTTTGTTCTCCTTTCTCGCGAGAATATATGGAACTAAAAATTGTTCGCCACCTCAGAAAAATAGAGGGGGCGTGCGCCGGGTGCGCCCCCCTCTGGATCCGCGCCTGGTGTATGCGACTCCAGTTCCGGTAGGGTAACGGGGTTTGACGCGTAGGTTGCGTATATGGTCGTTGGCGTGGAACTATGTACAGCGTCGAATTAACCATTGCTGGGATCCTGTGGCTTTGAGAATGTGGAGGTCCCCCGAGAATGTGGAGGTCCCACAACCGTAAGTGACACACGGGTCTGTCATAACGTGACGACATAGTAACTGACCGGGGTTGATTTTTGACAAAAGTTGATCACGCGGTTGACCCAAATGTAAAGGCGTTTTGTTGGAACCAAAACGCAAAATGGTATATTAACCGCAACTTGTCCAAAATTCGATGGTGGATCATGGAGACCTACCTCCTCCGCTAGCATATGTAGTTCTCGGTCCAACAAAGCTAACGTCGCTTTTCCTGCAAATGAGACATGTTGTGGGAGCCCCTTAACGTCGTATTCTAAGGGGTTTCAGAAAACATTGCCAAAGTTTACAACCATATTGGTTAATGCACCACTTTCTCTTTGGAAACGGCAAAGATGGTCTCATTTTACCCCTGCCCCATTTCCTTTCGATTAGCTTCTGCACTGCATCCAGTTTCTGTTACGGAAATACAACTGTGAAAATACGGATGAATCTAGCACAATAATTCTTTTGATACTAATGTTAATAATCAATGAAAATCTTAAATCGTTAATAGGAGCGAACAATCAACCTTTGAAAGTTTCATCTAAATCAATCAAAACTTTTACAAAACTTATGAGAACATTGGGATAATAATTTTTGGCGAAATAATAAAACCATCTAAATCGGGCGACACTTCTTCCATTTTGCTTGCGGAATTATTGAAGCAAGAATATTAAATACGTAAATACTAAATAGGGAATATCTTTATACCACAGTAATAACAAACCCTATCCACCTCGCCCCAATAATAAATAACTTCATTTCATATGCCCACTGAGTAGGAGAATAAAATTAGGCGTGTTGATTGAATCCCAAGCCAGAAAGCATGTAAATATTTGGAGCTGGGAACAAAGTGTTGCTTATCTTGTTGTTCTTCTTATTCATGTTCTTCTTAGGGATAACACTTTTCTACCATCGACAGAAAACATGACATACTTGTTCATTTGACAATTGCGCATCGATTTGCGGACTTTAATATGACGTCACAATTTCAAGATGGTGGCGATCGCCTCATGCTCGATTGTTGGTCCACAGTGCGCTTGTAATGCTAATAAATACGCATATAACATTACCGACTGCAGTGGTGTAGTACCATCCAGTTCATTATCGTGGTCAAAAAGTTGAACATCTCTTTAAATTGTAAAGAGATCGGATGAACGACTTGAGACATGCAAATAGTAAACGGCTGATCAACGTAACTCTGTACATAACATCTGTTTGTCAATGAAGAGCAAAAGTCGACAATGACACTTACTGCGACCTTTTAGCCCGCATAAAACCAGGAGTCGATTACTCGCGTTTCACCAATTAACGCCCGATAACTAGTCTTGACAACTCCGTGTAAATTGTTTCAAGTGGTTTCTGTAAATAGTTACCACAAACCACGTGCTGCTTCCACAAGGTCGTTCATTTAAACTTATCTGATTTCATTACAGAAGATCTAATTGGTTTAACGATGTGGTAAGGTTCCCGGCTGTCCCCTCTCTTTTTCAAGTCAAGTCCGAATACAAAATCGTGTATATTCGGAAAACTTGAAAAACCTTTCAAAATAACACTAATAGTGCACTTAAAGTGAAAATTGCATAAACATAATAACTTCTATATTTATAATTAATGAATTGTCAAATTCCTACTATATAATTATAGGAATCATTCTAGCACTTAAAAATTTGTATCATTTCATTTTCACTGGATAACTTTGTCAAAATCTTTAAGGGTTATGTGTCCGGATAAGCAGTTTTGGCGTTCACGGCCAAACTTATCAATATTTTGAACTGAAATTTTGAGACAAGGCAAATACACCATTCCTCTATATTTTGGCGATTAAATTTCATATGTAGTCAGACTTTTATTTTTGAGACTCTGTTCAATTCGAGATAGTCCCTTTAAACAGACGGATAAAGACGCCTGGTTGGTTGAGCGAAAATGTTCAAACCTGCACATGTGATAACACCGTTAAAGTCACCGTTGGATTTAAAAAGAAAATGAGATATTTGCGAACTGCTCAATTAACATAAGTGAATTATAGGATTTAGGACTATTAATTAACATGGTAGGACTGTTTGTATAGATGCCATGTATTTTAAGGGGTTTTATTAGCACTTTAAACATATGACTTAAAAAAAACAATACTCGCTTTTAATGTATATTAGATGATGTAAATATCTACAAAGATTTCTGAAGCAAAATAGAAAACGGTATGGTACTATTCTACCGCCATTAGCTGTTCATACTGTACTTAACTACCATTCCACTCAGTGTCAAAATTTTGTATGCATGGTCGAAACTTGTTTAATATCTAATGTCGACTAACAATCTTTTGAACTTGAATTCTTAAAATTTCCGCGGCTCCACCAATAATTCGCATGTCAAGTACAGTAATTAACCGGATATTGCCTCCTTTGAGAGTCTAACCATAAGGACATTTATTTTCAAGACCATTTTCTAGTCTTCCATTTCGACTAATCTTCTAAGTACTAGTTGCTATTATTTTAACAAGTACATCGATAACAACGATATTCGCGTATTTCGCAAAATTACAAATTGCATGTTATGGTCAAGTGTGGGTAAGAGCAATTGGTATTTATTTAGCTTGTCATTGAAATCTTCCTTGCACATCGCTTAGAATTATTACATTTTTAGTTTGTCACATTTGTGACTGGGTAGTTTTCTAAATATCATCCCCGATTACCACTGGAGTCAGAGTTTTTTTAGGTTGACTTTTGAGATAGCACTGCCCAAATCATTAGCCTTAAAAGTTTCCCGCCTACTTTCATACCGTCAGCAAAGTAAAACTGATATTGGCCAGAATTGATTTCAAATGTTATTCTATTACCAGGACAGAACATTAACTTGTTGAAAATACTGTGCCCTGGCGTTATGGACAAATTTCATAAACGTGAGACCATCTCTAAGAGGTTACTTGATATTTACAGCAACTACAGCATTTCCGAAATCAACAGTATGGTTAAGAGACGGATCAATCGTGTATTGGAGTTAAACTAAGTTTAACGATAAATCACCTCAGGAGAGATGTTTGTAAACGTGTATCGAAACCGGAAAGGGTAAGTAACGTTTTAAGAAACTGCAAGTAGCAAGATATTGTATGTGAATGTGGAAAAGAATGTACCAACAGAAATGCACTGGTAGATTGTGGGGTTTCGGTAGATGGATAAAGAATAACAATATGAAATGAAATGAAATGGGGTTTAACGTCCTACTCTTATGCACCTAACCTGGGCTAATGGAAGACGGGCATACGCCATACAGTGTGCTATGAGGGTAATTTTGCCCGGGCAGCGGCGCTACGGCCTACTCTTATATCGAATTCCAACTGCCAAGGGATCTTTTACGTGCACTCCAATGTGTACACGGGCCCTCGGTTTTTCGTCCCATCCGAACGACTAGGCAGCTGTCCTTGTCAGGCGACTGTTAACACTAAAAAAAACGCCTTTCCCCGAAACTAGATCTTCCTGTCTTTGTAGTTTATGTGATATACAGAGGAAGGAGAAAGCGGTTGGGCTGTTTGACGCCAACACATGAAAACAAATGCAGGTTAGCAATAATGCATGATCTAAAGAAAACAACCCGGTTAGCTGAGCCCATTATTTTATTTCATAAATACATGTAATGGGAAGATATTCCCACTGTTGACCCCAAATGGAGAAAGGTTGCAAAAATATTTTAATTTTCGGCTTCTGTCTCTTTCTGCGATATCACTATTGCAGGGGCATATAATAAACCACAAGGAGATTTACCTTCAGTTGAAGCAAATCGTTAAACCACAAGCTACTACTAATCCCTTAAAATGCCCGTGCTTTGGTACTTGATTCCGTGATACGTATTTGCGGATATAAACAATGGCAACACCTAAAACCACATTGTTGTCCACCCTACTCACCGTTGTGCCCAAGCCGACTCCCTCACCACGTCCCACGAACAATCCTGGTGTCGCTATTTAACTTATCATGCTATCTCTAATACCTGTCTAGTGTATCATGGGTAAACGTGCAGCACATATTGTAGGAAACGATAAATGTTTACGTATTCTGTCAATAAGTAAACGACGGGTATAAAGAAAGGGGTCGTCATTTCTATAAATTATTATGATGAATTTAATAACATCTATTAAATATATTAACAACAGACAGTCGTGCACGCGTACAGTTTGCTAGGAGTGGTGTGATCCATTCGTCTCCGACAGACCAAAACATTTTTTTTCCTCTAGAAATTAATAGCTTTGGGGTTTTTTTTAAATTCTTTTAAAGATTTTGAATTCAATACATGTCTTTGAAGTTACACAGCCCATCATTTCATTCATAAGGGCGGCTTCAAGCATTTATGATGTAATCTGAAGCAATCTACTGCACCTAGATGAGATGTCAATTTACGAATTATAGAATACATAAGCCAGTGTTTAAACTGGAGTTAAAACTGGGTGAATGAACTATAGAAAGGGAAATTGGGTTAAATCTTATTCGAATATAGCATCAAATCGAACATATGGAGTTGTGAGTTACAATGAGAGGGGTTTCTTTTTGGATAAAATTGATATTTTTATGTCTTCAACGATTGAAATCCAGTAAATATTTATAATGATTGGAATTGAGTGAACTTCTAAGTAATTAGCACAGAAAGGATCGGGAATAGTACAAGGAATCAGTAAAACAATTATATAAATGTATACAATAATAAGGTACAACTCAAGATCGGCCACAGTGTGGTTACCGTAATAGGGAATGACGTCATAACAACTACTAGCTTACTGGAGCAGTGAGATTATGTAATCTATACCGAGAAGGCGATTGGTCGTTCCTTCCGGGAGTTATACCAAGGGTGCTATCAATCAAAATATACCTTTGGATACGATTGGACTGCTTTAATTGCATATCACAATACGCCCCAGTTTTTCAAAGGTCAAACTTGTATAAAATGTTATGCGTCCAGTGATGACACAGGAACTCCTTAATTTACTATTGACTCTTGCGTGTTAGCTTGACTTGACGTTAACGATCGATCTTAACAAAATCGCCGATCGGTGGTCAAACTTTACTAAGCGGTGGCGCTTGATGAAAATATGACATGGTCATATCTTTGCTAATTTATGTATATTCACCACAACAATATATCGGAGATAAAGGTCCTTGTAAATGATGTAATCGTCACTTTCAGAAGTTGTCACAGATGCATAATAGGCCTACGTACGTTCTTGTGCAAAGTTATTAATATAACATGAATTCACTTGCGTAGTACTCAAAATTATTTTACTCGTGTTATAAGTGCTTTCTGACCATTAGAATTCTTTAAACTCCAGGTAATGTCAATTCATGGACCGAGCACTCGTATTAGGGGCCTGTGTATCAGTCGGTCTCATTTTTGCTAAACATTCCCCCAAACAAAATCGATATGTACGCCCCTGAAAACAATGATTTACAAGAAAGGCACAAAAATACGACCGTTCTTGGCGGTGGTCGTTTGTAGGATACTGGGTACTATTGCGTCAGAAACGGATACTCTGTTCTCGTGAGAGAAACTAAAGTACGGTTAAAATTAAAAGTTATCGACCAATTCGGTTAAAATTTGGTGTGAGGTCATGGCTAGTAACCCTGGACACACCCTCAGAATTCCAAGTCTTTACGATCACGGGAACTGGTAGAGGTTACTGAAATAGTACCAAACTTTTTTCGTTAGAGAAGCTAAACTACGGCAAAATAAAAAGTTATGGACTGATTCGGTTCAAATTTGGTGTGAGGTCATGAGTACGATCACGGGAACTGGTAGAGGTGCGTTACTAAAATAGTGCCGGATTCTATGAACATGCCATTCAATCTTCCACAATGGTGGTCTGATATCGCCAGATGCAAGTTACTGATGGGAATGGAGGAGGCGTAGAAAATTGTGCAAAGTTCTGACGTTTAACAATTCCCACAAATATTTACCTTGATAACCAGTTCTCAACCTGATTATAGCTGCTGAACATGACGCAGGCTTGCTGCTTTATCATTTATTTGAAAATGCAGTGATACGATAACTTTCTTCTGACTTTTATATTGAGATCATCAGAACACCTGCCTCAGATAGATTTGATAAAGTTGAAATAAGTTGTTTTGGCGAATATTTGCTCAGGCGTGTTTCCGTGTAAAGAATTTGTGGAATTAGTCGTCTTCTGGAAATTACTAGAAACAATGTCCACTAATTTGATGGACAATCTTATGACAAATACAGCAAAGAGCGAAATTTAAGTTACTAATAACCCTCTCGAATCGGATAAGCATCCAGTTATCTAGACGTGTTATCAACATAATCTAAGGTAGACGTTGTTCAGATACCGTAAATATGAAAGAACCAGCCCTGGTGATTGGACACCTGATGATTGAAGATTTATAGCAGGCACCGCGATTTTAACAAAATAAAGTTGAAACCTTCCATCATGCTACAAGTAATCTAAGATATATGATGCAACGGTTACTTATTGTTGTTTATCAATATAGCAGACATGCATTACCACTTAACCCATCTATTTCAGATTAATGTTTTCGGCCAAGGATTAGCACCTAATATACATACATACTTATATATAAGTGATATATGAGAATATCAAAACCAAAGGTTGAAATCAAACGATCATCAAGAACTAATTCAATGTTGCCAGACCTTCGCTACCTGATGTAACTCTAATTTACCCGAGGAATAATAACTCGCGGAACATCTTATCCCGTATTTAAAATATATCACTTTAGAAAAGTTAACAGCCATATACGTAATTAAATAAGACCGCCACTTTAAATGTGTATGATTGGTGATATACTAAGGGGTTTAAAAAAAAAAGTGAAATTTAAGTCGTGGACAGAAGATGTCTAATCCCCCGACATGTTATATAATCTGTAGAGAACAATGAATACTCTGTTCATTTATCAACAAGCTCATATACAATTAACATATATACTTCACAATTTCAACACCATCATACTGATAACGTATTTTGTTTTACTTGAGGTTTTTTTTCGGATGTCATTGACTTTTATCAACGGTAATCTAGATAACACGCCTTGCATTGAACAGATATCATTGGAGAACTCTAGATCTGTGACGTAGGTCCTGTGGAAATGACGTTATTTGTGGGCTGAACGTCTTTTAACAAAAGAATAGTTGTTTTACGTTAACAGATAATTTAACATCCGGAACTAGTATAAGTGTCATGCCTACCCTTGGCATCCTCCTTTTGGATGTTTGACTCGATCAACTTTTAGCACTTACAGTAGTGCTCGTTTGATCAAGCTAAATCCTATAGCACTTCAATCTGCTATGGATGCAGAAAACAATGTACATAGGTGGTGTCTTCTCTTTAAATTTGAATTGAAAACAATATAACTATCATACGTGAAACATCAAGATATTAAATAGGGGTAATATGGCTTATTAATAAACTAGATTTTTGCTAATTATACACATAACGATGTGACGACGTAATGATAATAGAAATGCTTACCTCGCATCCTACTGTAATCCATTCGACTAAAACCAGCTTCCATTTACTCCATTCGGTAGTATCTATTCTCCAATCGGACATGATGTACATTCAAAGAGTCCAACGGACTTTTAAGCCTTCATCAAAATGACTATCTGTGATTTCCGCAAGTCGTAAATGTTTAATTTCAAACATGTTTAATTTCAAACAGCAACGGTAAGCCACCATTTATGATCCATCTCCTGCAGGGCGATTTAGCCTCAACTGCAGCAGCAGTAACAATTATCCGGCATTGCCGATGTAGGTTAGGACTTTCTAGAACTCCCAGTGCTACATTTTACTTTATTTTATAAACAAACGGACATTTTATTGGATTCCATATCAACTTGCTTTCCATATCCTTAAACAAGCTTAATGCCGTTTTGTTCACTTTCCAGGTTAATTGGTGAACATCTTGATATGTATTGTGTTTCTAAAAATACAATATTGATATTTTGGATACGATCCAGGCCTTTACTCATGTTATATCACTTCTCAGTCTAATGAGACAGCATAGCTAACGGTTATACGTTTGTAGCTTTGCCGAGACCAGTGCCAGTATCCAAATCGTATACCCAGATCAGTGCTATATGTGTACACATTTAGGTCCACATCCAAATCAACAAATATTACAGTAGTTTATCAAACACCCAACAACAATATTTACATCACTATTATACAACAAGAATGGCCGTGAAAACGCCTAAAATGCGACGTCAATTACTCAGAGTTGAAACTCAGCAATCCTTGTAATATTCTTATACACGAAATTTATTACTTTTAGATCCATGCAAATGTCCACGCCCTTTATATTGCATATATCCAAAGCAACATATCATATATATCCATGCTGTTTTAAGCATGAAAATGAATATACTATGAAAATCTGTTAGTTTCTGTTTGTAATTAGTAGACCATTTCTTCGATGATATCTAGATTGATACGGTCATTATCCGAAACTTTCCACCTTATTGATACTGCTTGCTAATCCGAATAACTAATCAACACTATAAGCTGTTGTACAAACTTGTGGTTTGCTGTTATTATGGGCGTATAATAGAATTACTGTACATGAATGTTGTATGTTTCACATATTTGAAATACTAACGCTATAAATTTAGCTGTTTTTGCTAGAGTAAGATCTATTAATAGATATGATGTTATTTATATAGCTGGACGTGTATTTTGGTGATGTCATTGTAGATCTATCACTGTTGACCACCCAATGTTTATCATTATTACCAAATTTACTACAGAAACACGTGATTTGTTGTTCCACTTTCATTTTAAACACATTCACAATAAGGATACGATACGTACCAGTAGTCTCAACTGTGTACACTGATTAGCTTGAAATCGTAATCTATACAGAATCCCTTTTCTTGTTTTCCTAGAAGACATCTAATGAGGATACATTCTAAAGCACGACAAATGTAATTTATTATGTTATAAAGAACGAAACCCGCATTTTATTCTGAACCACCATGCGTGGAACAGGTTCAGAACATATGTTCCGCTCTTGAAAACTAGCATAACAGAACAGTTTCTAGTATGCCGAAGATCGCTACATCCTGTATGGAACAGGTTTAGAACATAGGTTCCGCTCTTGAAAACTAGCATAACAGAACAGCTTCTGGTATGCCAAAGATCACCACATCCGTACTGATAATATTTAGTACCGCATTCTAGCTACGTGGGAATTACCAGGTCCTTGTCATTCATTCTGTATTTAAAAAAAACACCATAGCACTTAAACAATATATGCGTCCTTGGTGGGCATCTCACCAGCAAACTCCGTGTGCTACCAATGCTAATCCTCTTCCTTCAAACCCTGTCCAGATTGTGACAGGTATCTAGCACCTTCTAACTTTAAATACATCTAATATTCATCTGTACCAGTCGATGATTTTATTATAAAGATTGGATATCAGTAGAAGGGCACTTTTAACAGAAAAGTCTAATATAATTTTGTATCACCCTTCAATATACCCTGCTCCCCATGGTACGGATGTAATATAGACTAGCCATGGACCGCTAATCCTTCAATAGAATCACTCCGTGAGATAATAAGAGTTTCTTAATCCTCAAATATCATGCTGGGTGGCTTTGCCAGTCTTAAGCAATCTGGTATTAAAATGAAACGACCTGGTATTCCAAAGTACAACAACCGTGATATTGACAATGGATATACACGAGGAGGTATCTATGACCTTATGAATATATGATGAGCATCTCTTAGAATAAAGTTAGTCTGTAATAATGAATTTACAGAGGAAATGAACTTCCCGGCATCGACGTGCTTCTCAATGACGCAATAACAATTATTATTGTAACACATTCAGAAACCGCCAGCAAACGAGCAATCGTTACTGTAACTTCTGGGGTTCTAAACATCCTTTATTGAAACCGCTTGAAAGAGTCTATCTCTTAAGCAATTAATTTTTCCTTGCATATAGATATACACGCATTGAACTATCATTAATGAGATAATAATAAGTTAAGGAAACTCAAATCAAGGTAAAGGTGGTGCACATATGGCTAAGCTGAAACTTTTCAGTGGTTTAGGACAGTGGGAGGAAACCTACCCCCTGCCACCTGCAGACCTGGTATCAAAACCATGACGTTTAACTTATATGACATCATTCACTGGTTATAACTTAATGGAATGTGGCTTTGGAGCTGGAATTCAGAAGCATCTACCCCGGGGTCCAACGCAGCAATAGATTATTCACCAATCTAGTGGTTAGGAACAAAGTTTGTTAGTTCCCAGCTGGAAAAGGGGGTGTGCTCAACAGTAATGCTTACATAATGATCTTTGTTCGATTTGCAATTTATTATGCATGCATATAATTCAGACAACCCACCAAGTATGCCAACGAAGAATGTTCTTCGGATATGTTTGCTTTGCTTGGGATGGTTTAAGCTACACCGCCCGTTCGTCCAACGTGTGTTTCAATTTATTATGAGGTTTTGTAACTAATATGTAACCAGATAAAGGATTAAAATACAATTTTAAAACTGAGATGATTTATGTAAGTGGATCGTTACCCTGTCGACTAGACCCCCGCCATTAATAGCTACTGATCACCGTCTTCCCGCGGGCTAAATATAATTGAAAAAAACTGAGCGAGGCGGCTGTCGTTGTGCTAAGAGTGTTTTAATAATAGTTTGTAAGCGACATTAGACTGGAGTAATAGGTTGTTAATATGATACTGCCTGTAAAACATCGACTGGATTTCAATCAGAATACAAACGTAGCATTGTGTGTAGAAGCGTCTTTATCACCAGAATCTCCGTAGAGACACATGAGATGGGTTTCTATACAGGTGTCCGAATATCACTCGAGCTCCTTGATGCTCATTTTACACGAGGGAAGAATCGTTCACGCACCAGCGACCATGTTGTCTTCTATTGCAGGATCGCTCACCTCTTCGCTCCCGGGGTTATTCTTTATCTTTGACTAGGTCACATCCACCCATATACCCCCCTTTACATAACTTTATTAGCTTCAACCTCAATAAAAGGTGTTGTCACATAATTCAAAAACGTCTTACCCCTTTCTTTTATACCATGTAATTTTGAAATTAAAAACCAAGCATCGAAATAAAAAAAGAACATCGTTATTGAGAGGAAAAGGATTACCGTAAGAGTACAATGAGGATGGTTAGTCCCGCTATCCAGTGTTACACCTCAACCTGCAGATGAACCAAATAAAGCACCATGTCATGATTTATGATCAATGATTTGCTAAATTGCGAATACATTCTAGTTCAATGGGTCAAAGTCTCATTTGATTAAATCTCCGATCATGTCGACATATTGATTTATAGTATATATATTTGCTTGAGACAGTAAATTGTTCATCCTTTATTGAGGTCTTCAATCCTTAAACAGAAAAAATTTAATCGAGGACTTTGTTCACATGTCCATGGTTTGTTTGTTGAAGTAATATTTTAAAAACGACATTTTCAGCCCTTTCCCTGGCAAGTGTAATTGTTGTTTGCCTTCCATAAAGCCTGAGTTCTTAAGGTACGAGTTCGACCCGGGTGTTCATCTGGATTTTTCAATTAGGTCTCCCTTTATTAGTGTTGCAGAAGGTCAAGCGTGCACGTAAAAGAACCATTGACACTTGGGATTCTATGAAGAACAGACAGAAACGCTACTCTCGGCAAATATTTTACTCATAGCACACTGCATAGTGTGTATGAAAGTCTTCATTGGTGTTGAAAAGTGGGACGTTAAATCCCATTTCATTGCATTCCATTTCAGTTCCTTGCCTGGACATACCTGCTTCACGACCAGAACTACATGACGTATGTGCACTGTAATAATGCACTACCAGTAGCATATTTGTTGCAGAAATACAAAGATAGACAGTCTCGGGAAACCAATACAGGATATTTAATATGCATATCTTTTAAAATATTATCATGTTTTAAAATCTATTACAATATTATGCTAATATTTTAATGGGTTTCTGCGTTAGGTGTAGGTATGTATAAAACTGGGGAGGTATTGCATTAGGCAGGAGTTGACGCTACCTGACGGATACGGCAATATGAAGATTCTCGATCAATAGAAGTTGTGTTTTATCACGAAACATTCACATGAACTTTATATCTTCATTCACATTGTGGGCGCTTACATCATTATGGGAAATCCAACTGGTCCCTGTCTTCGATCTCACCATGCATCTTTGTTTTTCATCTAAGAATCAAGGTCACGGTGGCTACGTGGGTAAGGCGCTGGCTCGCTAACCAGATTTTCCGGTGTGATTCCCTCTTGTCAGTGATGCAGGACGGAGGACTTGACCAGGACAGCTGTTTAGTCGTTCGGAGGGGAAGAAAAACGGAGGTCCCGTGTACACATTGGCGTGCACGTAAAAGATCCCTTGACAGTTGAAATTCGATATAAGAGCAAAATTTCCCTGATAGGTCACTTTATGGCGTATGCCCGTCATCATTAGTCCAGTTCGGAGCAGAACAGTAGGACGTTAAACTCCATTTCATTTCATCTAAGAATCAAATCCTTTTTTGACTGGTGATACTACAGCTATGGGCCTTACAATCAGTAGGACACTCTGGGTACTTCCAGTAACCAGATCAAGAGAGGAACACTATGTCTTAAAACACATGTGCATGATCCTTTCATCCGATATAGCATTTTCCCTGGCAGACTTGTCTTCGCTTGCAGTCGCACCCAGACTTGCTTGGGAGAGTGCTGACATAATTCATAATGGAATTAAAACGTAAAATATAAGAGGTCAGAACTTCTTTTGTGTAATATGAGTGCCCTTTGTGATTCGTTTGAAATTGAGTATTTAAATCCCCGAACTCTACCTGTGCCGCTTTAATCAATTGTGGTCTCTTTTTTTAAAATTAAAAGGTTAATAATCTGGCCATGTGTATTTTATAAACCCACCGACTACCTTGTCTTATCAACCCCTACTTTTAAGTGTGGTCGGAAACCGTCACTCAGTGTCAAAACTATTATGATAAATAAGGTGATCACGTGACCGTTAGTGTGACAAAGAGGGTATTACTTGTAGTCTGATTTTAAAGATAAAAATTACTTAACACACTGTCATTGTAAATAATATGAAATCGTGGCTAAATTCGAGCTTGAACAGATATGCTTATATGGATTAAATAAACTCGTACAGATAGTAATGACGAATATAGGGTATAGTAATATAAAAAAAACGGTCCAGTCAGTAAAATGGATAACGGAATAAATCGATTAAAGCATTTGATGGTTAGTCTGTTGTGTCTACAACTGGTACCACGTCTCATTATTTGGGCAATACGCATAGCTAACAATGGCGCTCAATGAGTGAAATCAGTTATAACAGTAAGTAATTCTGGGATTTCGACGTACATTGTGTACTAACTTACTAGTTTAACACTTACTTCCAGTTTAAAGGGCCATGTGTTAATAATATGGATTAAAAGGCTCCTACAGATAGTAATGTCATGTATATTAATATCTAAAAATCGATTTAACGATTTAATAGTATGCTCTTTGTGTCTAAAACGCCCGGCCCTGCACCACTCCTCTATCTGATATTACATCATACTTTATATTTAAGATTGTAAATTCAATCGGTTATAGTGTATCAATAAGTATACTATTCAAAAAAAATAGGGGATATTTGATTTTTAAGTGTTATTAAAGTCACCTAATGAAACTGACGAAGAAACAAATGACAAAATGAAATGAAGAAGTTCACATTCATCGATTTATTCCAAATGATCGTTAGACTAAGTAAGGCACAGACTGACCATTATAAGGGTAAAATGATACCCGGGGTCAAACAGCAAAGTTACCACAGCATCACAACAAAGTCAGTAACGGGTAAATCCTCCTCTGTTTGCCAAATAAGCATTGATCCGACGTGGCATACTCCTAATGAGACGTCTAAGGCCATTTTGGTCCAGATTGTCCCATTCCTGTTGCAACGCAGCAGCAAGTTCTTGGACATTGGCAGGACGTTGTTGACGTTGACGTAACCTCTGTCCAAGCATGTTCCAGACATGCTCGATGGGGGAGAGGTCGGTACTCAGTGCTGGCCAAGGTAATGTGGTGATGTTCTGTTGTTGGAGGTAACCTGTAACGATCCTGGCCCTGTGCCATCTTGCGTTGTCATCCTGGAAGATGAAGCGGCGGCCATGACGTCGTGAGAACGGCACAACATGGACTGCCAAGATGTTGTCCCGGTAGTACTGGCCTATAACACGCCCTGCAACAACATGTAAACCCGTTCTTCCAGCAACAGTGATGCCTCCCCACACCATAACAGAACCACCCCCAAATCGATCATGTCTGATGACGTTAACGTCTTGGAAGCGCTCGTTTCGACGACGCCACACCCTCCTACGTCTGTCCAAAAAATCAACAGTGAACCTTGACTCATCTGAAAACATCACATTGCTCCAGCGTCGATTATCCCAGTGTTGACGATCCCTACACCAACGACGTCAAACAAGGGATCACGCGAGGACGTCGGGCGCGAAGGTGACCCCTATGCAGTCGATTCCGAATCGTCTGGCCACTCACTCTCACACCAGTGTCTGTTTGAAGACGAGCGCTGATCTGATTTGCTGTGATGACACGATTTCTCAAGGCCAAGGTACGGATAAATCGATCCTGGGCTTGAGTTGTCGCCCTTGGTCGACCTGAGCGTGGTCTGTCCTGTACAGATTGTGTATCACGGTATCTGGACCATAGCCTGCTTATGACAGACTGAGAAACATTCACCGTCCGCGCCACAACCGCCTGTGTTGTGCCGATCCGTAGCATGCCAAGGGCACGTAACCTTTCATTTTGGGTAAGCCGACGCATATCAAAATTTGTTTTCTGGTCACTAAAAAAATTAAACTGATGTTTCCACCCTGGAATTCAATGCCACAATGACTGTAACATTCAAAGTCAGAGTCGTGCAAATCTTGGGTTGGACCCCCATGATGATCCCAAGCATCACCTGCATTCCATGCGGTAGCTATTAGTGCTACTTTAACGGGGTTTTTTCATCATACGGGACGGCTAGCTAGTCAAATGGGGCATCTGGAACCCAAACTGATATGTTTCCATGAAATTCCGTCCATGTTCTTCATTATATATATGATTACTGTGCAGATCTGAAATTGTTGGTGCTTCCGACTATTTACATAACTTATTCTTTTATGGATATATCCTGTCCTTAAGTCTTGGCCATAGCTGAATACGCTTGTTTTCATACCATCTCTCTCAATTTTCTTATGTATATGATCTTCAATAACGACTAGTGAATCAGTGCCAGCGGCTGTTTCTCGATACACCGCGATGGGTAATAAAGGTCTCTATTTCCGCACCTGCTTTAATTCTTTTTAACTACGTTTTAATTATTGGGCAAAGATAACTATGAAACCTGTAAGTGCTAAACAAATGTGGGTCTGTTTAGTGCGACATAAATTGAAATGCATTTATATTGGCCGTTTAGATCGAGAGATGATTTATAGCGGATATTGAAATGTATTATCTTCTATTTATGAATGTAAGACAGTCATTAAATCAACCACAGTCAAGCAACCTTGAAAATGTGTCAAATACAAAGGTCAAGTCACTTCACCGTGCAAGATAAAAGGGGCGGGGCCAAGGTGTAGAAAATGAACAGATACTTAAAGGGGCTCGATCAATAATATCTATAGAATAAAACGTACAGTGTCGTGCAGCTTTCGATTTCAGGAAATCCTTATTCTCTTGTTAGACGGATGACAAAACTATGTGGTCTTAAAATCTTTGCACCTGGGTTTTGGAATCCTAAGTTAATTAATGTCTAATTAATAATTTAGATAAAATTTCAGGCCTAAAGAGAGACCTGCAATAGGCAGATTTAGCTCTTGCATAATGTAGGTTTAATTAGTAATGAAACAAATGTTACACGTGGTTAATATAGCCTTTGACCAATACTGTGTTTTTTGGATTACAAATACTTAGTTTACAATTGGACTCAAACACAAGTTCTTCTGCCACTTAAAATGTGATTCTGAAGCGCATTCCTTTATGCATAATACATGCTCTTGCATAATGTATGTTTAATTAGTTATGAAACACATAGCTATATTAACGTGGTTAATATAGCCACTACTGTGTTTTTTGAATTACCAATACTTAGTATACAATTGGACTCAAACACAAG
This sequence comes from Patella ulyssiponensis, assembly GCA_963678685.1. Classification (NCBI taxonomy): domain Eukaryota; kingdom Metazoa; phylum Mollusca; class Gastropoda; family Patellidae; genus Patella; species Patella ulyssiponensis. Next base: position 21,676,228 of record OY783230.1, on the reverse strand, counting down.
TTCTTCTGCCACTTAAAATGTGATTCTGAAGCGCATTCCTTTACAAATATGTCATTTCTATATTTCTATTATTTTACTCCAGATTTCAGTATTATATCCCCGCTAGTATATTTATTGGGGAGTAAGACTGATATGTATATTTACTTGCGGTTTAAGTGTAAATGTGTACATCTATAAGTAGAACAAGTTAATCTTTACATAGCACTTGGTATTTTACCATAGGAGCAGTGGTGTATTAAGGGGAGGGACTAATTTCGCCTTATTTTTGACAGACAAGGACAGTTACCGACTTATTAAAGCACATTGACACAGTATCTTGTGTGTTCATATTTAATCTCCAATAATTTTCTCTACATAATAGTATACAAGAGTGCGACTTATGATTTCCTCGTAAACTATCCGATAAAGGTTAAGTTAGTTGTGTTCCCCGAACAATGTTTGATATTTTCACATTGAATGCAATATACACATGCAATAAAACTATACAGTATACACCCAGTTGCATCCCTCTCACTCATTTCGAATCAAAGACATTGTGCTTAAAGTCTAGACCAATCCCATTGCTATCAACCTGCTTACCAGCTGCAGAAAGTGATTAATATCCAACTGTAAGGGTATGAATGTAATGAAATACGGGGCTGGTCCAAACCCCTATACCTGCGCATCTACATTAATAAATTAATGCCTTGTATCAATGAAACCAAACGACAATGTGATCCTACATCATTATAAACATGATTTCTCTCTTTAAAAGCTCAATTTGTATGTGTGCCTCTGTAATTTAGAGACGATGATGGCAGATTTCCTTAACAGAGATGTGGCAAACCCCCTCCTGCAAAAATTCTTGGATCCATCCCTGAAATAAATAAGGCACCACATTTCACCACTTTCACTCACAGTCACATGGTATCGATAGCGAAAGGGACCAATATGGGGGATAATTAGATGCGTGGAGATGGCATCGATGTTCGAACTTGCGTGTGTGTCTGTGTTGATGAAGATATATTTCACGTTTACCAAAATACATTCACTAGAAGTCAAGGTGTTTGAAAAATAAATCAACCAATTAAGACAGCAGTAGGTCAATTATGTATATACACAGATGATGTTTACGTTCTAGCTTCACAAAAAGTAATCCTAGTCTGCATCATGAACAATAACCATAATACTTATGCTTAGATCCTGGATGTGAATATTTCTCTGAGATACCAGCTAACACGGTCTTAAAATATAGAACCGCGATCAAGTAATGCTCATTATACTTGACTTTTTTCATTATTTTCCCATTCTATTCTTTTAGTTCGTTGTATTCATTCATTCTTTAATTTATTTCATCAATGAATGATAATAATTGATAATCTATGAATATGTTTCATTTGGGTGTCAAATCAGTGCGATTGTCAAGATATGGAGGCAATGTCAATAAGTCACATCGTCTGTGACCTAAAATTCATCAGTATCTGTTGTAACATACAAAAATAATCTCAAGTTCGAGAGGCCTAATTTCACTTATTTGTTCTATGATGTCGAAAGAAACTATATGGAGATGTTGAAAATATTTGAGATACAAACATTTGACACTGAATTTTACTTAATTGGGGCAATAAATCGCTTTGATGTCAGTTCTTACGATAGCACAAGAAATGGACTTATGGATAGAGGAATTTCTTATTCATTTTCTAATGTTAAATTGAATTTTTACGATTAAATCATTGAATTCATGAGCCAATATTTTTGTTTTAAATTCTTATTGACTGTGGACCTGTAGACAATAAAATTCAGTAACCAAACTGTATTAGGGTAAGCCTTTTCGGTCAAGAGTTAAATTTGCAACAATAACTGTGTTTTTAAAAAAAGAACGATTGCATACAATAATTTTATTGTTAGAGTCAAAAATTTAACGTTTCTCTCGAAAAGAAATTTTAATGTAATAAAACGGTGTTTCTACACCAACAGGCTAATTAAGGCGTGTATACTTCCTACGCTTCATCGTATTCCAACTGTTACGAGTTATTTTAAAGTAATGCTAACCGGTACATAAGTCCTCGTGTACCTGAAGCAACAACAAAGAGTTTTACAACATCTGGACGTTGCTAGATTACTTCAAAATTCCCGAACTTATTATAAGTTGTCTACAGACACGTGCACGGTAAGCGCCCAATCAGAGGCGACCTCCACGCAAACCTTGATATTGAAGGAACCTTGAACTTTGCAACTCGATTATCACAGGTAGGCCGGGGAATCTGATAAGGTATACGTAGTTAAAGGGAGATCAAGCCTTCTTTTGACGATGATAAATCCAAGGCTTTTCAGTGTGATTGGGTGGTTTTACGCTTATACGTGACAAGGAGTAGAGTCGCCTGCCCAACCCCGTGGATTTTCTCCAGGTTCTTCAGATTCCTGCCGCTGTGAAAGCGAAGTATTGTAAAAAAAATTAAAAAAAAAGAAACCACATGTCAGTCCCGAAATGTGTCAATCTCCCCCCCCCCCCATCTCAACCAATAGAAGTTGTTTCGACCAACACCCGGGATCTCGTCGTTCGTCGTTAGTCAGCCAGGGCTTCTTGTTTAACCACTGTGGCTATTCTCGCATGAATATTGAGTTGATGTATTATCACAAAGGCCCCCTCCCAATAACCGCTTACGATAATGAAGAATAGTAGGCAATTATGCGTCCCCGTGAAATAAGGGCCACCCCAACACACACACCTTTTCTGAAAATTTCGTTCTCGTAATTCGTATAAACCTGAATAGAAAACTAAGCAGCTTTCAATACTGTGATACAAAGATATATTTTCCAGCGATGTAGAAATTTTGCTTTGGGGTTGGCCACGTCATTGACAGTGTTCCTATACATCCGTTACGGGGAAATGGTTGTATCCGGTGTCGATCACAAAAAAAGGAGTTGAAGTGACATTCGTTTTAAAAACATTATGAAAATTCCCAATCCGACCGCAGGACCTAAATTTTGTAATTGGGGAAATACGTATAGGCTCTACTTCCGTTTCCGGACGTGTGTAAGTATCCGTCTTGGATAAAAGGATCTATGTTCGTTTACGGCAAATAAACGTGTTTTGCCTACATCCGTTTTCGACCCGGAAGAGCGTTTGTACAACACTACATTCGTTTTGAACGGAGATAACAAAATGGCAAACGCAGCAAATAGGCTACAAACAATGTAATCGCGATAACGAAATGCTGTCTGCCTATGATGAAATATTGTTTTACTTTGACAACTTTATTTACTGTGTCCCAAAAATAGAAACAGTCACTTTAAACATCACAGTTTGATAACTTATCGTAAGTCGCCATTTTGTGAATGACAAGGTTGTCAAGAGTGGTCGTCAGGGAGATAGTAAAGTGAACTAAGTTAGTTTATGTGAATGAATGAAGGAGTTTTTATATGACAGGTATTATAACTAGATATTCATCATGTGACCACTGAGATATACTGTGGTCAAATAACAATTAATACATTTTTATTTTCCATAGGCTATAGTATAGTCGTGTACTACCTTGTCAATGACGAAAAGCTTTTGTCGATATTAAATAGGTCTCATATTACCAACTATAACTACAGACAACATGTTTGTGGTTTCATAAATCATACCTATTTACATTCAACTGAAAGTCATTTTTATGGCAAGGAGACTAAAGAGACACCAAATTAAAAACGAATAAAATATTTGATGTATATTCCACGAAGTGACGTTTTCAACAAGCTACTTGTTTTAGCCTTTATATTATACATAATATACATGTATATGTCTATTATGATGCTTGTTGTTGCGTGGTGTGCAAAAAAACAACTAGCTCTCTGTGTTTTATTAGTTTCTACCGGGCCTTAAGTTTCAAAGTATTGTAAGTGGACTAAGCATTTACCCGTCGGTGCCAAAACCACTTATTCCATCCATATTTGGTTATCTGGAAGAGCTGAATGATATTACATTTTCCCAAATCCAAACACTTTTAAACACTTTTATTCTTTGAATAAGGTCTACTGGAGAATTGAACGAATGATCTAGCAGGGTAGTAGCAGCTATAAGCAACATTGCAACACAGAAGTATATATATAAAAATCTCCCATTTGTCTTCAATTTATCATTTAAGGTCCGTGGTCGTGGCGTTTTGTCAATCGTCATTGTTATGTCAGGATCACTCAAAACAAGTCATGCCATTTTGTTTAGTAAAGTGTTCCTGACTTTGTGAAGGCCACCTTATGGACTTCGAATTGTCAGATCGACCGATAATTCGTTCGCCATTTATCGAACACTCAATATACATAAGAGCACAATGGAACTGATGGCTCTGTTTTGGGCCAAAAAGAACATTTACTTTATATTAGAGCAAGAACATTTACTAAACATCTGACGGGATACTCTTTCGTTCCGGAACAAATTTCTTTGAAAAGGTATATTCTTAGGTCTCTCTGCAAAAAAAAACTATGCAAACAACTGGTTTCAATTTTATGGCAACTTATATATTTTTTTAAGACGCCATGGACCTAATAAGGTCCAAGAAAATACATTTTACTGAACAAAAACCCAAATATGAATTTAGATGAAGGGGGAATAACTCCACTTAATAGTAAGTGCAGGAGGACCGCACTACACGAAAAACAAAAACCTGCGGAAAATATCAAATCAAGTGAATGGATCCGGGGGCCAGCCGTAAGCGTCCACTGCGCTGTACAGTCCCGGGCCTGTTATGGTACAGGCTTCACTAAAAATGATGATTTAAAAAAAGAGGTAAAAGAAATAATGCGACCGATCTTGACAATGGTCGTCTCTTCAATGGCGATATTCTGCCAGTTGACGTCAGATGTTAGAACGTCAAACAATTTCAACAATAAGGGCGATAATCCGGATAGAATCTCGGAAAACGCTAAACTAATAAGTGTAGTGAGGAAACAGGAGCAAAACCCGACAACGAGAACATTCTGCAGTACGAAGGGCTAAAACTCTACTCTAATAGTAAGTGCAGGAGGACCGCACTACACGAAAAACAAAAACCTGCGGAAAATATCAAATCAAGTGAATGGATCCGGGGGCCAGCCGTAAGCGTCCACTGCGCTGTACAGTCCCGGGCCTGTTATGGTACAGGCTTCACTAAAAATGATGATTTAAAAAAAGAGGTAAAAGAAATAATGCGACCGATCTTGACAATGGTCGTCTCTTCAATGGCGATATTCTGCCAGTTGACGTCAGATGTTAGAACGTCAAACAATTTCAACAATAAGGGCGATAATCCGGATAGAATCTCGGAAAACGCTAAACTAATAAGTGTAGTGAGCAAACAGGAGCAAAACCCGACAACGAGAACATTCTGCAGTACGAAGGGCTAAAACTCTACTCTAATAGTAAGTGCAGGAGGACCGCACTACACGAAAAACAAAAACCTGCGGAAAATATCAAATCAAGTGAATGGATCCGGGGGCCAGCCGTAAGCGTCCACTGCGCTGTACAGTCCCGGGCCTGTTATGGTACAGGCTTCACTAAAAATGATGATTTAAAAAAAGAGGTAAAAGAAATAATGCGACCGATCTTGACAATGGTCGTCTCTTCAATGGCGATATTCTGCCAGTTGACGTCAGATGTTAGAACGTCAAACAATTTCAACAATAAGGGCGATAATCCGGATAGAATCTCGGAAAACGCTAAACTAATAAGTGTAGTGAGCAAACAGGAGCAAAACCCGACAACGAGAACATTCTGCAGTACGAAGGGCTAAAACTCTACTCTAATAGTAAGTGCAGGAGGACCGCACTACACGAAAAACAAAAACCTGCGGAAAATATCAAATCAAGTGAATGGATCCGGGGGCCAGCCGTAAGCGTCCACTGCGCTGTACAGTCCCGGGCCTGTTATGGTACAGGCTTCACTAAAAATGATGATTTAAAAAAAGGGGTAAAAGAAATAATGCGACCGATCTTGACAATGGTCGTCTCTTCAATGGCGATATTCTGCCAGTTGACGTCAGATGTTAGAACGTCAAACAATTTCAACAATAAGGGCGATAATCCGGATAGAATCTCGGAAAACGCTAAACTAATAAGTGTAGTGAGCAAACAGGAGCAAAACCCGACAACGAGAACATTCTGCAGTACGAAGGGCTAAAACTCTACTCTAATAGTAAGTGCAGGAGGACCGCACTACACGAAAAACAAAAACCTGCGGAAAATATCAAATCAAGTGAATGGATCCGGGGGCCAGCCGTAAGCGTCCACTGCGCTGTACAGTCCCGGGCCTGTTATGGTACAGGCTTCACTAAAAATGATGATTTAAAAAAAGAGGTAAAAGAAATAATGCGACCGATCTTGACAATGGTCGTCTCTTCAATGGCGATATTCTGCCAGTTGACGTCAGATGTTAGAACGTCAAACAATTTCAACAATAAGGGCGATAATCCGGATAGAATCTCGGAAAACGCTAAACTAATAAGTGTAGTGAGCAAACAGGAGCAAAACCCGACAACGAGAACATTCTGCAGTACGAAGGGCTAAAACTCTACTCTAATAGTAAGTGCAGGAGGACCGCACTACACGAAAAACAAAAACCTGCGGAAAATATCAAATCAAGTGAATGGATCCGGGGGCCAGCCGTAAGCGTCCACTGCGCTGTACAGTCCCGGGCCTGTTATGGTACAGGCTTCACTAAAAATGATGATTTAAAAAAAGAGGTAAAAGAAATAATGCGACCGATCTTGACAATGGTCGTCTCTTCAATGGCGATATTCTGCCAGTTGACGTCAGATGTTAGAACGTCAAACAATTTCAACAATAAGGGCGATAATCCGGATAGAATCTCGGAAAACGCTAAACTAATAAGTGTAGTGAGCAAACAGGAGCAAAACCCGACAACGAGAACATTCTGCAGTACGAAGGGCTAAAACTCTACTCTAATAGTAAGTGCAGGAGGACCGCACTACACGAAAAACAAAAACCTGCGGAAAATATCAAATCAAGTGAATGGATCCGGGGGCCAGCCGTAAGCGTCCACTGCGCTGTACAGTCCCGGGCCTGTTATGGTACAGGCTTCACTAAAAATGATGATTTAAAAAAAGAGGTAAAAGAAATAATGCGACCGATCTTGACAATGGTCGTCTCTTCAATGGCGATATTCTGCCAGTTGACGTCAGATGTTAGAACGTCAAACAATTTCAACAATAAGGGCGATAATCCGGATAGAATCTCGGAAAACGCTAAACTAATAAGTGTAGTGAGCAAACAGGAGCAAAACCCGACAACGAGAACATTCTGCAGTACGAAGGGCTAAAACTCTACTCTAATAGTAAGTGCAGGAGGACCGCACTACACGAAAAACAAAAACCTGCGGAAAATATCAAATCAAGTGAATGGATCCGGGGGCCAGCCGTAAGCGTCCACTGCGCTGTACAGTCCCGGGCCTGTTATGGTACAGGCTTCACTAAAAATGATGATTTAAAAAAAGAGGTAAAAGAAATAATGCGACTGCCACATGTAGGATGTAGACCACCGTTAAATTTCATCGTAGTTCGTCTATTTATAGCAATTCCACCTCCCTCTCTCTCTTTTCTCCCCTTTTGCATGGCCATTTTTGTTGAATTTTTGGTCTAGAATAGACGCAACGGGTTTGAAATAATATTTTCTGCCAAGTTTTCGTAGATATTCATGATTTAAAGGCGGAAGGATAACAGAGGTAATAGGTTAGTCTCGGTAAAATGTACGGTGAATAGTTACATGCTTTTAGTATGCTACTTCAAGGTTGTGTATCTCAAAATTTTGGTGGCCAACCTCATAAATTTTGTTGCAAAGACATAAACATTTGTTTCCCTGTCTGTAGTGAAAAGCATTCAGCCCCACGAAAATTTGGGGAAAAGTTGGAGCCGGGCAAACGCCAGAAATAACATTGAAGTTAATGGGGAAATTAATGGTGGCCTGCCTCCTGCATGAACGTAAGAAAAAGGGGGGGGGGGGGGGGTAACGTCTATTCGACATAAACATTTGGTTCAATAACTCGCGTAGGGAGGAAACCAGGGTATCTTGATAAAACCCACGGGGTGTGCTTTTGCTGTCCGTCTTCGGAATCAAATCTTAACTTTTGTCTGAATTATACCCATCAATGACTTCATGAGTGACCTTTACAGGTCCTTACCCAAACACTTAGTGGACCAATTCAATTTTAATATCTCCCCCTAAGAATACGGAGCCCGCTCAGTTCTTGATCAGGCAGGCGTTTACTTAAAAGTACAGTCCCGATTACATTTTGGAGAACAAAACTGCTTAGCTTTGTGGTTAAAGTCCGTAAAATCCTCTTCCTTAGTGCCCGGGGGGGGGGGGGCAGTGGTCTAGAGTGCTGCGCTTTGACCTCTAGCTGGACGGTCACCTCTGGTTTCGAGCCCTGGTGCGAGCGTATGTGGCATGGAGATAGGGGCGCCTTCTCAATCTCGTGGGTTTCCTCCGGTTTCCTCCCACTGATAAAGACCCCTACGCGCAAGCGAATTATTGAAATAAAATGAAACCATGTTAGTCCCAAAAGTGACCTAGTTTGTGTCGAGTGGACGTTAAACCCCATTTCTCTCTCTCTCTTCTGGGGCCGGACAACTAACTCATTATACGTGACTTTTCAAACAACTTAAACCTGTCAGTCATCATCTGAAAATGGAGATCGGTGTTCCAAGCTGTATTATACGGTATGTGGATAAATCCAGACTTTTTTATAAAAATAACGTGAAGGTGAAATACACCATTGTTATAAAGTACAGCACATGGGCCATTCACTGTATAGACAACTATAGGAACGACAATCGATTACCAGTTCATCCAACGTAAAAATGGACCCGGAATCTTAAAAGGGTTATGTGTCCGGATAAGCTGGTTTGGCGTTCACGACCAAACGACTTAATAATTTGCGCTAAAACTTTTAATCAAGGTAATTACACCATTCCTCGATATTTTGGTGCATAATTTTTTTTATGCACTCAAGACTTATTTTGCGGCTGTTCAAATCGGGACAGTACCTTTGGATATTATTGGTCAGTTAGTAACATATTGCCCTGGATTCCAACATTGAGAGGGCCAACCATGACCGAACAGGATAATTACCTTCGAATCTGGGCGAGGCAATGGGGTCATGAATGTGTACTGCAGGTTTTATCCACGTCAACTACTAATCCTTCACATGGTCAAAGAAAATCGCAGTTGTCCAATTACGTGGGTGCACAACAAAGGGAATAAAATAATTTTAAAAACACTCTGCAATTTAAGAATCTTGTAGGTCAATAGCATTGATTCTTAATTTCAATGAGACAACCCACAGACCTACCAACGGATTAGGGGCATTTAAAATTTGTGATCTACATGAATGAAAATACGCCTATGTGATATATGGGCATATAAAAAGAGCAAACTATTTTTGTATTGAGATTTTTTATTTTTTCCATCCAATGTTTATTAATAGAAGTTCATTAATTTTCTTAATACAGATTTAATTGGTCTGCACATTCCACTGTCAGCACATGTACAGTAATCCATTCCATGAACCGATAATAAACGTTGGTCACAACAGTTGCTAATTGGCCCATTTAGTTCCGATTTCATAAATATAAAATTATCTTTAATAAGATATGTTTAATTCTTGGTCATGAAGAATTTAGTGCAATGCACAAAATATTTCACTGGACTCTTCTTGGTAGATTTTTGTTTTATTATCTAGTTCTATCTAAACAAGGTAGGGAACCCAATATGAAAACCTCAACAAGCAACTATTAATTATTTTCCTCAAAAGAACTGTCATACAATACATATTTTGAAGGAACCGGTTTATATTTTGGAAAGGTAAGAAATAAAATCTACATTATTAGAATAATCATTTTTTGCAACTATTTCTTTTCAAATTTAATAATTAATCTTTAATATAACAATTTCTCAAATACCCCCCAGCTCTTTTTCAAGACGAGTAAGCTGTAACTTCATAAGAATAAATCTATCTTGGGAATAATAAAAATTGACAAGTGCAAACTCTCGATACTACCATTTTAAATACCATGAACAATATTCTATTCACATTAGAAAGTCTTGCAACAATGAATATCCAAATATCTGAACAAAAATTTCAGATGTTAAATTACAAAAATATTTTGTCTAATGCAGCTATTTCGATAACATTCGTAGATATTTTTATTTCAACAAATTAACTCAAACTGCTTTTTACAAAGCGTCAAAAATGAAGCATGTGTTTGTATTTTTCACACACCTTTATTCTATATAGGACCTTTTTATTTTCTATATTATCCAAAGGATCAATTTTTATGACAGTGTGTCCCAAGAGGTATCTTTGTAAGAACCAAGCCTCACCTACAAATATGATATAAACAAGTGCTAGAAATCAATTTGTCCTAATAAAATATTTTTGATTAACTACTTTACTACAAGCCTGTACAGGTAGAATGGTCTTTGATTGTTGGAGATGATAAAATCCTGCACCAGGACATACATGTATATTACAATATTTTTGCCTTAAAAGTTGGGCTCACACTCTGTGCCATCTTTTCAAGGAGTCTTTATATGATTCAAGAATGTAACTTCACAAATTAATGTAAAATGTGATCCCAACATTTAAGTAAAGAAATTCAACATTGATCTTCAAGAGAAAAAAAGAGAGAATAATGTATAAAGTAACTTCCATACTCAATATCAGATGTTCAAACTATTGATTCTGCATTGAAATATATTTTTCTTACCAAAACATATTCAATTCACCAAAATATTGATAGGTTAACACTACGGATAGATTTCTGGCAATTGTAAAGAATCTGATTTAGTTTATGTACAAAAGAAAATAAATATGATTACAATTAGAGAGAATAAAAGTTTATTTGGTGAGCCAAGAAAGTTACCACAGCCATACTTCACTTTCAGATTCCTGGATGTTTCATTCATTAAGTGATATTTACCTGTGTACAAGACACAAAAATGAGCCAGCCGTTTCAACTAGTTCCACACAATTCATTTCATAACCACCATCCCGCGCCTTTCTTATAGATTATTACCTAGACACCCAATTCATATCTGTGAAAGTGATGTAACGCTATATAATTTTACATGAATTCTGAAATCATAATTTGCGATGCTACAATCCCATAACACTACATAAATTCTAAACAAATAAATGTTTAAACATTTGATAGAGCAAAATAGCACTGAATAATTTGTAACAAGAAAAACAGTTTCGCATTTTGCTGTAATAAAAAAACTCACAAAATGGTGGACTTCATTTTTAACTAGCACTTAACAATTTTAACAAACGTTTTTTCTCTCAATGGTTTTTGCTTTCATTTGGCACATTTGTCGACACACAAGAACTGCATCCGTTTCCATTGAACTGATCAAATAAAGACCTTTGGCATTTTATTATCCATATTTATTGATCAATCACATGACATCTTCAATCAATCCATTTTAAGACAGACTTTCTGAATTTATATATCAGAACACCTCAAATGCTGCAGATACAATAAATGCAGTCAAAGGAATTGTCTTAAGCAATTCTGCATGACGGCCAATGTGTCAAATAATAAACCACCACAAAAAGCAACCAAATACAAAACCATGGGACCCCCATTTTTCATAATATTCATACGCAAGATGTCAAAAGCACTAAAGCATCAATTATTTGGCTGGATTATCTCCCCCTGCAGCAGCACCCGCTTCAGGATTTGATGCAGCAGCCTCAGCCTCTTGAGCAGCAGCACTGGCAGCTTTCTTCATATTTTTCTTAGATTTAACAAATACATCAGTGGCCAGTATTGTCTGAAAAAAAAAGCAGTTCTTTATTTTTCAATGGTAATAAAATTAATGGAAAATAAAATCAAGACTTGATTTAGTTATGGAATTTCAATACATTTCAAATTTTCCTTAGCTTCAGAATACCAACAAAAGCATTCAATTCAAACTCAATAATAAAGCTAAGGAATTCTTAAACAATTGTAAGTAATGCTTCTATTCTAATAGAATCAAAGTTATTGTGATAATTTTGTTGTAAGTGCTGTCATATTGCAAATTTCATTATTAATTATGCACAAGAAACCCATTATGAATTGCTACCTTAAGTTCCTCATCTTGAATAGAATGTTCACTTTCATACAGAGTAGGATCAAAGGGTAATTCTGTGGCCTGTACTGTACCATTAGGCATTAAAACAACCGTAAACTTAAACTGAGCTACAAGTTCTCCTGAAATACAATGATCACATTAATTCCACACCACATACATAAATTAAAATATTACAATATTGTAGATACATACATAAAGATAGAAAACTTCCCAAAGGACATAACAATATCACTATATAAATATAGTGTCTTTACACAGCATCTAGGGTTACTTTTCTAGACAGTTGCAATCTCAGCAAATAGTTTTCCATTTATCTTCAACAACATTTTAAAGATTAACTGTAAGTTGCATTTACACAAAACAAATATAAAGACAATATTATAATAAAGTAATGTTGCTACATACCTTCTTTTTCATATAGTACATTGAATGGCTGCATTACATCATGTTTATAACATTCTACTACACCCATTCTAGCTGTCTTCTCATCTTCGCATAAACTATAATAATAAAACACAATGATTTCATTTATTATATCATATGATAAACAGTATATAAATGTGTTTTCTAGTCGAGTTTATTTCACACAAAGTTCAAAGGTATGACTACATCACAACTCAATACAGTGATCCAAGATGTTTTAGCTCCTTTATATATAGATGTTCAGTCAGTGAACAAAATCAGCTATACACATTGACCGTTACAAAATCACACAGACATCCAATATCAATGCAACGTTTCATATGGACATTCTGATGACTAGCACTGAGGTTTGTGAACAAAAACAATTTAAGTTCACATTGTATATGGGTCAGAAACAGCACCAGTTATGTTATTCAGAGATATAAAATAAAAAAAAAACACAAAAAAACAAACCTTAATGAGAAAGGAAGAAAACCAAATTTTTTATTGACTTCAGTTAAAAATTCTAGAAAAAAAAAAGTGATTACTTTATTAATTCAAATGACATTAAAAAGACCTTTTCATTTAAAATTATCATGAATACGATACTTAAATCTGACATAACAAGGTTCCAAATTTTCATTTTGTACAAATTACGCATGATATTCAGCTGTAGGCATCAAATATTACAAAATGTAGCAATATACCTTATTTAAAGACAGATCAGAATTGAAACAGCTAGGGTGACCTACCATTATCGTGATTTCTTGACTATGGTTGAACTAAGAGATCAGAAACTCATTTAGTCCAGACCATTCTATGTGGCATGGTCAGAGTAGTTTAGTATATCACTTTAAGAAAGCTTCAAAGAATTTTAAATGGTTGCTACTTCTATGAACAGATATTTTTTGTCTTGTATGTTATGTCTAAATCTATGCAAGTCTAAAGAAATTCCGCATTATTTCAATATTCGAGCCAGACAAAAAGTAAATACAAATTACAAGGTTTTTGGGGGGGTTATGGTTAAAGTGTAAAGAGTAGCAAACTGACATTACATGGTAGGGACCATCCATCTTTTTTTTTCTTTTTTTTAAGTTCTGACCACTAGTCGTGAAAATTTTTTTAACTGAAGGTTATCTGGACTAATTAATCAGCTAATAAAGAATAGTGACCAACTTACGTCTGGATGTTCTCATCTTTAGTTGATAACTACAATCCCTCTTTTTATAAACAGTGGTCCTGGTGTCCATGTCTTTGCCCTACAGCATAAATAATTCGTGGTATGAACACAAAATGTAATACTGAAAAATTTACAATTACTTTGAAAATCTTGATATTCTTGAGACAATCATTTAAAAACTGAGTTTTTAAACATTGACACCTACCTTTCCTTTACCAGTACTGACAAGAACATCTACACCATAAACTTCATGTACTTCAAACGTACATTTCTCTAATTCTTTTCTACAAACAAAACATGTACATTTTGATAATTCATTCACACAAACTCATCAATTTTGCAATTTAAGATCAAAGTTAATTGTAACACTTTACAAATTAATATTTTCTTCCAGAATAATCTGAAGATCATTTCTACGCATTACATATCCTATTGAGAACTTTGTCTCTGAATATCATTTCATCAATACCTTGCAAACTACAATGTAGTGAAAACTGAATCCCTTAAAGGAATATCAGTACAAAAATGGGGCAATTCCATCCAGTGCAACGTGCAATTTTTGCTAAAATGTGTACGTTGGTCTTTAATTAATCGGTTGGAACGCAAATCAGGGAGATTATCAACATTTTGATTTATTTTTCTTCATTAAATTCTAAAAAATTAATTTCCATACATTTTTAAGTGGATTAAGCCATTTGATATTTCCAAATATGCAAATGGTACATAAACTTTAGAATTTAAGTATAAAATCTTACTTCTGTAAATCTGATGGATTAATAATAAAAGCTTTCTCTCCATCTATGACATTTCTCTTCAACTGGTGTGATAACATACCTGTAATAAACATATAAATAATTACATATACTACTTATTACTAGGATTTAATAGGATTAATATCCAATCAGCACTTATTTTCAAAATGTTGCCGCCTAACATGATGAGATAGGCAATATTTGTACCATATTTAAATATTAGAGAAGACCATATTTAAATATTAGAGAAGATATAATTATGTTTCTAATAGGCTATATTTGTACCACGGTATTTAAATATTAGAGAAGATTTACTTTTGTGAATTTAGCCTTGACAGAAGCGTTTTAGGTCTAGCTTTTTTTAATAATAAATACATAGTTTGTACCTTCAATAGGTTTACAATCAAAAGATTCTGCTACTTTCTGTATCATTTCTGTTACTGTAAAATTCTGAAGAAAAAAAACAAATATCACTCAACATAAATGTGCAAGTAAGTAACTGTTTACTAAGCAGTCATTGCTTTTTCAAGGTGAGTGATCGCTCTCGAGCGTCTGCCGCTCACCATCCCCTTAAAAGTCATTGGGTGTGTATTATCAAACCAGGAATGCAGTTATTGATCTTCAGAACCATTTCCCATACCCATAAATAACTACTCTCCTTAATACATGTATCAGATCACTCTCCTTAATTTCTAAATCACTCCTCAATTTCTAAATCACTCTCCTTAATTTCTAAATCACTCTCCTTAATTTCTAAATCATTCTTATTATTGAAACTGGGAGAGCTTTTTCAGGGGAGCGATTTTTTCAACTTGTTCATTGAGGGGAGCAACGACTGACTTAGTTTTACGCAATGTTTTGCAACATGTACTGTTTCCACATCTAATTTTATCAACCTTAACTGCCCTTTTAAACCATAGTTAAAAATTTAGAAGTTCAGATGGAATTTTACATTTGTATGTCAAAAAAATCAATACCCAAAGAGAAACATGGATTACAGTCCACTTTAGTTTAGCCCTATACTTTTACTCCTTAGCTAACCACACCCTTTTCAAAATTAATTATGTATCTTAAGGGGATAGTAAGAACGTCAGACACTTTTTCTAAAATAATTTACTGAGTGGGTTTATATTTTACCATTTGAAAGGGATCCATCAACCTTTTCAAAAATTTTGTTGGGGTCAAATTATATTTTTCGGTTGCCATGGTAATGGCGGCCATCTTATTTTTTCTATTATTTTGGGAAGCAGATATATAGAAACCTACTCAAGCTTATGTTTTGAAATTTTATATACACATCAACAGTATGTCAGTGAGTGCAAATAAGAAGTTTTTTGATGAAACAAACAAACAACATTTTAATGGATGGGAATATTATAATTTTGTCTACGAAATTGATTCCGTAATCAAAACCCTCCTGCATCGTAAGTTGCCCCTTCAACCCTCTGTTTCCTTGTTTGATGCTTTAGCGTTTCTAATTCTTTATGTTTTCTGATTCTTTTAAATCTCTCTGTTCCCTGAATCTGAGATTGTCTTATCCGTTCTCTGTCACGACGTTCACAAAATGATGCGAGTTGAGACCTGGTGTCATCGATGCACGTTGCATCACCATTCGACATGTACATGTACCACTACCTTTGTTGATTTCCACAGCACAAGTGGCTATAGCATGATGTATACTCTCAATACTGCTAACCCGGTGTTTTGGGGCTTTTTTCCAAATGAGTTGATTAAAGGACTCGTTGACATTTTGAGTGGCGTCACGTAGACATCGTTTTAATAAGTCTTTATCACATAAACGCTGGTAAATGGGCAGAATTGCCTCGCAGATCTCCTTGGATAAGGGTGCAGAATTTGTTGATCGAACTGGCTTGGTTATGCCTTCAGCCAATTGACGGTTGTACCAGCACCATGATGTAGGAAAGAACGTAGCCCAAGTGGCATTGTAGGCCTACATTGCGTCTAAATTGTCACAATTATCTTTTATAGCTCTGCCGTAGTAGTTTTGTAAAGCTCTAACCCGATCTTTTGTTAACCGCTCTTTATCATCTATAGCATGTCCTTGTGTTTTCATCTTTGAGATGACACTGTCAAGCCCATTTTTCATTCTTTTACTTATATGATTGACACTCTTCATTATTCAGTTGATATTCGTGTCCATAAGGGCCGGTGTTGTCATTTAGATTTTGTAATGATTTGAAAACGGAACTGTCACCATCGTTCAATAAAACTGTATATCGAAATTGAAATTTTTCGACAGCGCGGTTGAACATCAAAATTGCAGCTACTGTTTCCATGGACTTGGATGATCCCTAATGATTTAGCTGACAATCAGGCATGTGACGATTATACCAATTTTTATATTCAGGAGATGACTTGTCCATTTTATTTTTTGTACATAAATTACAATAATTACTCATGACCTGGTAATCTAAAACAAGTCCAGTTAAAATATCTGTAAGAACGGTGACATTATAATGTGATGTAAAACCACGCTTCTGCCATGTGCCATCACATATTACACCTATATCGATGATTTCTTTATCTGCGAGGGAAGGGTCGGCATTCAATGTAAGCTTGACATATAATCTTGGAAACTTCCTCGGTGAGGTGAAATTGGGCTTCTTAGTGCTGGCACATTCAATTTTCTTTAGATGTTTACTAAATGCTTCATTCTCTATACTAGAAGGCATATCAAAAATTTTACATAACTTATCAAGGTCGGCTTTACCACCACCAAGTTCTTTCATACCCATGACTGCACGACGATTAACTTCTGGTGCTGCACAATGTTTATTAACTTCATCTAATTTATTAGACGTTGAAAAAGAACTGAGTTTCTTCACAAACATTACAAAAAATATCAAAATTACTTGAAAGTCCTATAATATTATTTTCAGTAACAGAAAAGTTATTATTACAGCAATAGGGACATACTAAATTTGAAGTAAGGTTTTTTATAAAATTAACATCAACAACTCTGTATCCATGTGGCACATTACAACCAGTTTCCTCTGTGTTATCACATTGTAAATTGTTTAATTTTGACTCTGAAGCTGAAGGTTTAACTTTACTACGATTGCCCACGTCCAAATCTAGGTCAAAATTACTATCAGAAATACTATGAAGTTTTACGGTATCAATAATCTTTACTTCTTTTTGCCTAGTTTCTAAATAAAAATCTGTAATTTCGTTGTTTAATTTCCGTTTCTTATGTACACGTTTCTCTTTCCAGTAAATTTGTTCTTTGTTCTAAATTTATTTGAAGGCATAATTATAATAAAAACAGTCGAGATATCGGCGAAAAATATGATTGTTTACATTCCATGGGAATTAGGGCATGTTACAAATACGCAGAAACCAGTTGTGGTTTAAAGCTTACCGATTGGCTTAGAACTTCGGGCTCGGAGTACAGCCAATCAAATGACAGATTTTTGCTTCGGGTCTGTTCGGGTATTCGCGCCTTCGTGTGCTATATGTGGACCAATCATATAATTCATTAATATTCATGCGTAGAAAAATTCCCAAGCTTCAAAACGAGACCAAGATTTATTAAAGAAATGTCAACTTACTTCATTACCGGGTTTAACTAATCTTAAAGCAGCTTGTGAGGCATTGTAAGCAGCCAATATAACATCAGCTTTACGACCTTTGACTTTGTTTTCCTGTAAAATAAAATTATAAAACATGATAATAGTCATTGGATCAGGTAAAAAGTATTTTTTGATGTGTATGCAATGAGCACATTACACAAACATTCCAGGAAAGCAGCATTAAGAGCCTAATAAAGAGTTCTTTTTACAAGATGTGTACTGGGTATGTATATTATTAGTCCAGTTATGGTGAGTACCAAAGGGAAAGTCAATAATCAACCATTTTAAACACATCATCTAATTTGCTTCCACGTTCTTCAGTCGTTTGAGCTTCTTACATCCTGGTCACACTCACACCCTCAGTCCATCCATGTTAAAACTATTTTATTACTGAATGGTACTGACTGATGCATACCAACAGTTTCATGATCACCTGACCACTGTTCAAGAATTAATCATTATACATCAATAATCAAGTGGGTTTGGGGTTTTTGAACAGTGATCTATAAATTTAACACTTGCCAATTGGACGAACATTATCAAAATTGAATGGTCAGCCTTAAACTCGACACAAGTACAAATTAAATGATTCTTTGTAATTTTAAATGTTTTTTTTACGAATTTTCAAACAAAGTTTGGATATTGAATGGATATAGGATCTGCTCTATTGGTATTTAAAACAAGACGAATAAATATATTACGGACATACATGTATTTCGTGCAACAGCTGGATATGATTTTTTAAATTATCATCTTAAGTTCTTTCTGTCAACAAAATGGCCACCCTACAATATTTTTTTAGCACAGAACGATTAAGAAGCTCATTTGTCTCCAAAGAGAATATTTAAATCATAATCTAGCCTCTGATACATTTTAAATAATTATACAAGAACTCTTTACACCAATCTATTTGTGCTTCGTGTTCCACAGCGCCAACTCAATCTAACATAAAATTAAAGATTTTCGCACAGAATATTATGCTACAGTAGATCTACTAGACCTGTAATACCCTACCTACCAATCCTACTCTATACTCCACCTGTTACCGGAAACAGAACTCTTTTTTTGGGCCTTACGATAATTGACTTTTACCAAGAGAAGCTAACAATAGCATACCTAAAGGCTATGATGGTTGAGACTAATTTTCCTTTAACAAACGAATCGCAACGCAATATATGTAATTAGTGTTGACTAAATTCACCAGTACTTACAGGAGTAGCTCCGACGACTACTGTGTAAGCAGCAACAGCTATATATCCATCTATTTGAGCTCCTAAATCACTGAAATAATAATAACATTTGTTAAATAACCTCAATGTGCACAGTATCTGCACATATCAATCATTATTATCACCTTACAATATGTGCCACCTCAAGAAATTAAAAAGTAAGCCTACAGTAATTAATAATGGGGAAAATGTTAAGGCTTTCTAAGATTTCAAAAATGAACCTGATAAAAACGAATTGGAGTTGGGAGAGAGAGAGAGGGTGAGAAAGGGAGAACAAGTTAAAGATTGATCAATTAACACAGTACATCTTCTGTGGCTTTTAGTAATTGAACATATTATTTTAGTTAGCACTCCGGGAGAGAGTAGGAGAATCACGCTTACTTAAATGACCCTTGTGATCGCAGTGTCAATGGCAACGTCCACCAATTTTTAACGTGCATGTTCCAAACACACTGTCTTTAAAGAACAAAATAGTATAAAAGTTGGGGACTTACATTTTAACTAAGTCACCATCTTTAAGTGTGACATCTGGATCTGTCTTCAATGGGCTAAAATGACAGATACAATTATTGACTGAAAGACATACTGGAAATGCAATACCTGAAAAATAAAGAAAATTGAATCTCACATTATACATGCAGCTATAAAGGTTTAGTGTCTGACTATATGTTGAAGTAGTAAGTTCATTTCAGAACATGTGTCTATTTTAGGCCATGCAAAAAAATATTCTGGTTCCCAGACAATTCTTACCAAAAATATGATGCGAGATGGATGTTTGTATTTTTGTGTTTTGACTAAATGACTTATCCAGTGTCATTCAGAATTGTTAGAAGGGTTGTGTAGGCCTATCATATAGAAAGCGTATGGATAATCACGATATATATACATTTCTTTCCCGCCTTTCGCATTGAGCCAGAGATTTACTCGAACGTCTAAGATAGTGTTTTCTGTTGTAAGCACCAGACCGGTAAATCAAGTGCTTGACAACCAATGGCATGTTCAATGAGCATATTCGTCTGCTAGAATTTGGATACAATCAATAGAAATATTGACTAAAAAATGTCTCAACACCAAAATTGTGTACAACTACACACATTTAATAATTGGGATGTCAACTCTGTAATTGGTTCTAATACCAAACCAGATTCACAAGGCCGTCAATTTGTAATTAATTTTTGGCCAGGGTATTTAACTTTTTCAGTTAATTTTACACCATTTGAATAGATGGTAAAAAAAAAAAGCTCTTGCGAGAAAATTAGCGGGTGCGTTTTCATGTGCTCCAAGAGTGCAAGAGCTTTTTGTGACTCCTGCATGTTTTACAGAAATGATGCCCTGATATTGTGAGGTATCGGTAGACTGATTATCATTATCAATGTTCCAAACGTTGTAGGCCTATACCCGAGTCCCAAACATTGTATACCCGAGTCCCAAACGTTGCAGGTCCCAAATGACATCTATTCTTGGTGAAATATACCTTTCTTTATTGATTTTTCTTTTTTGTATATTTTTGATGTTTCTTCTAGAATTCTATTGTTGCCATAACCACAGATTTCATGAACTGAGGCATCAGGCTGTATCTTTTGCAAAATCTCTCCAAACACAGCTGCAAAAAAAGAAAACACAACTCCATTAATTTGATAAACATGAGGCACATGAGCCTCACACCAGTTAGAGTATTGCACACTATGGTGAAATACTCAAATAGGTTCAATTAAAATTAACGATTCTGTAGTGATACTGTGGAGTATTAAAATCAATGTAGTCTATGTATATGTAATACTACATAGAAATAATAACTTTATGAACCATATGTGAACTATAGCCATGTGCCAATGTGTTAACAAATTGATTTGTCCATTCAACTCTTGACTTCGCGGAACTTTATATAATAAATTTTTGCAGAAATATATATAGATAAATCAAAATAATACAACCACATCAATAATAAGTGTTGTTTATTGGATACAAAAAATGATATACACATATTAAAATCATGCAAATACATCTGTGAAAATTTGATAGGGCTGCCTCAGTCATTCGTCCACAAATGTTGTTATTTTACAGAAACGGCATGGGGACCGCATGGTTTCCAAGCAGCTTGAACAATACCGCCCATTTATTCATGAAATGTAATCAAGTCACTTAACGATTTCATTATAAATTGATATATTCTAATTCCCTGAAATAGTTGCAAACTTTTCGTACTTTTGACAATGACACCAGCGGCTTTATATTTCTTTAAAACGTCTTGTTTTGCTGGAGTTGGTTCTTGTTCTTCAGAATCCGCCATTTTGCTTTCTGTACAGGTGCCCAGAATGCAACGCGACGCGCGAAATGAACTTGAAAAAAAATAATTCGGAAGTCAAAATTTCCTTTCCTTCCGAACATCAAAAAATGGATTAGTCTCCCCTTTCCCAAAAATTGCGCTTGCACCTCATCTCTGAAACAATAATAGTAAGAATAAAAATCTGTCTCAGCAGGGTATTTTGATTATTGTAAACAGAGAAAAAACGGGTATAAATAATAAATGAAGAAACAATAAATCAAAAATAATTACCGGTAGCTAGAGTGATCTTTGGATGATATCTTGACGCAGTACGTACAATCATTCCCAGTGCTAAAGACCCCTACGCGCAAGCGAATAATTGAAATAAAATAGAAACAATATGTTTGTCTCAAAATGACCTATTTTGTGTCGAGTGGACGTTAAACTCCATTTCTCTCTCTCTCTCTCACACGTACATTCATTTACTATTTTTTGTTTGAAAGAGCGAATATATTTTAATTAATCCCGGTGTAGATATAATTTATCTGCTTGATTTGCGTACCCTGTTTAGTCCGAAATAAAATAGCTCATTTAGTTCTTCATATATATATCTGCTGTAAAGTATAGTGGACAGGCCAAATGGACACTTTCACCTGAATCTTAGATTTGGATTTGAATATAACGTTAGGAGAAAAGGTAACAAATTTGAAGAGTTCTTGTCGCAAAATAGGCGTTTCTGGTGGTGCTGTCTGGGAAATCGGTATATGGTGATTTCAGTTCTCGAATCCTCTGAATTTTGAATACTTTTACGCTTG
The DNA here is from genome assembly GCA_963678685.1 of Patella ulyssiponensis. Lineage (NCBI taxonomy): Eukaryota > Metazoa > Mollusca > Gastropoda > Patellidae > Patella > Patella ulyssiponensis. The sequence continues at coordinate 21,653,901 of OY783230.1, read as the reverse complement.
AATAAATTCTTTCACTGTTTTCTGTCCATCAGTTTCTAGCACCGGTAAGCAATCTTTCATGTGTGAAAGATCAGATCAGAATATTCAAACGCATAAGATAGGCCATAATAGGCCTACGTAATTTGATATTTACCAGGGCCGGATTCAGAATTGTGTCGAGGGCGAGGGGGGGGGGGGGCATACATACCGCCCCTAAACAGAAACTAAAATCTGGGAATCCCATAATTGCTGGCTGCAGGTGCTGGTCTGAACAGTGATGGCCAGTCTCAATGGGGTTGAGGTGTATGTGTGTGGGGGGGGGGCGGTCCCATGCCCAGGGGCGTAGCCGTGAAATATATATTGGGGGGGGGGGGGGGGGGGTCCGCAACGGTGGGGGGGGGGGGGGTACCCCCATAAATTTTGTTTAAAGTCTCAGTCTTCTGTAAACATTGTTTGGCATATTTTACGGGGTTAAACTAAAACATCACACCAATACAACGTTTATCATGTTTACAGACAGCGGCACTGGTCTTCCCCGAGAGACGAAGAAGCGTGGCTTACCCCCACCTAAGAAAATTTTGGAATATTTGACGGCTGCAAACACCTTTTCCTGCTATTTCAGCCCATGAACAAAGCAATTTCAAAGTGGTCTAATATTACCTAATTAAGGTGGCTTGCATAATTACACCCATGAAGACGGGACCGTTGGGAGAAAATTTTGAGAATTTAACTGCCACAAACGCGTTTTCCTGCTATTCAAGTCTGTAACTTGTGAATACAGCAACTTCAATTTGGTTCAATTTAGCCTACCTGGCTGCCCAGAATTCCAAACAACTAATCAATCGTCGCGGGCTATGGGAGCCTCAACCTCCCGGAGAAAATTTTGAAGATTTAACCACCGCAAATGCGTTTTCTGCTATTCTAGCCTGTGTGAGCTAATCCAAAAGTGTCCAATGGTTTTGTAACCGAAATCCCACTCTGATTCCAACCATCCAATCACACTGTTGCAGTTGCATTCACAAGTAATAATCGATGCCCGAAAAATGTCGCACAAAGTAGAGTGGCCCCAGACAAAATGTTTTAATCAATAGTCAACTCAGTATAAATTCGTGGTATTCAATTAAAAGAAAAGTGAAATTAGTGTTTTATTAGAAAGTTAGGGAAGCAAAACTAGAAATGCCCGAAGCAGGTTTACGGGCTGCCGCCAGTTTGTTTTCTTCGCAGGGCGAAGAAGCGGAGTTGACCTTGTATGGACCCCCCAAGAAAATTTTGGAATATTTGATGGCCGCAAACGCGTTTTACTGCTATTCCAGTCCTAAAATTAGTGTTTTATTAGATTTCGGGCACTTTATTTTGCCAAATTTTTTTTTTTTTTTTGGGGGGGGGGGGGGGTCCAAGTATATTCAGACCCCCCCCCCAGGAAAACAATTGGGGGGGTCCGACCCCCCCGGACCCCCCCCCCCCCATGTGTGACGCCCATGCCCATGCCCTCCCCCCTTGATCCGCGCCTGTTCACATTTATATTGTACACGTGTTTTTCATTTATCAAAGATATGCTTTAATCGGATTGAAAAACAGAAAAGGGGTTTGATGAAGCCGTCATTTTCAATAAACACTCAAAATACCCGGGGTTTTTGGTTTTTAAAAAAATCCGGGCGGGGTGCGAGATTTCTATTTCTACCTGTTAAAAACATTCTTTCAGTCGACTTATAAGGTGTCGTTGCTACTTGATGTCATTTTCTCGCTGTGATTTTTCGAATATTATATAATTATTCGAAGACCTCGCGGGAAGTTTGAATCCATATCCAGGTTTATGTTATTCTGTTACGTTTTATTCAAAAGAATATAATTGTTACACATAGTTTAAAGGTATTTTGTTATAATTTAAAGCAGATCTTTGGAATAATAACCGAGGGATATCCACGACTTAAACCACGCTAATAAACTGCTGTAATGAGTTTAGATTTATTCAGAATAAATATTGGCTATATATTTCAATTATTTGTAAATTATTTTTGGACTTATATTAGTTTTGAAAATAAACTTTCACAATATTGTAGTTTGCAAGAAAGTTAGAATCTGAAAAATTCCGGGTTAAGCTTATTATTTTTTCGGGCCGTTATCTGCATATATAAGTTCCGTTTTAAAGGACAATATTGGTGCCAGTCATTATCACATATGTGATAGAGCTGGTTAAACACATTCCAAATATACTTTTAACAGAGAGATTAATGCTACGATAGCTAAGTAATACCTGTTTCCCGAATCGGAAGTGACGAACGCCAAAGGAAAACACGAGTCACCGCTTTATATAACTGACTGAAGCGACCGGTAGCACGATTTATCCAAATCCACCCAAATCTACCCAAATCCACCCAAATCTATCCAAATCCACCATTATTTCAACTGATATCACAATAATTTATATTGATAATTGATCATATACAGTCCTTTCTGTCAACTTGTCATTTTAAATTTAAAATCGTAGCGTTTTTGTGTCAGAATGTGATTTCCACGTAACTTTGGAAGAACTACAAATTTAATGGTGGTCTGCATCCATGTGGGTATATACACGAGTTATGTCCCTTACATACGACGACGAAACACGCATGAATTGTTGGATTTTAAGACAAAATTTAAGAGTAATTATGGCATATTTAGCTAAACGAATGATAGTATATTAAAAAGCGATAAACATAATTGTGATATATGTGGAAATAACGTGGTTTTGGGTAGATTTGTGTATTACACGAGCCATTCCCTTGGTTACGACTTCCAAACTTGCTTGGAAATCGCATTTTGAGGGGCATTTTGACATTAATTAAAAAGCTGAGATTTTAAATTAAAAATGTCAATTCCACATAAAGAACGGTATATTATCAAATATCAATATAAATTATTGTGGTATGAGTTGAAATAGTGGTGGATTTGGGTTGATTTGGGTAGATTTGGGGGATTTGGGTAAATCGTGCTACCCTGAAGCGACGAGTGATAGCTGATACACGCCGAATATCTGTTCACTAATAATTCCTTCGAAGACCAAAGGTTGTTATATGGGACTGTAAGAGGATATCTGACAATTCAATAAAGTAATTGAAGGTCATTAGATAAAAAAACACGAGAAAAATAGAAATAGTCCGTACATTCCCTTGTTTATATTCATTCTATATCTTATAAAAACATGGTAATGCACGGACTTTTTCTGTTCTTCTTTCGTGTTTTCTTATCTAGTGTGACAGTCAATTCTTTTTATGAATTGTCAGATATCCTCTCACAGTCTCACACAACAACTTTTCGTCTTCGAAGGAATTATTAGTGAGTAGAAATTCGGCCGTGTATCTGTTATCACTCGTCGCTTTGAAGTTCAGTCAGTTAAATAGACCGGTGACTCGTGTTTTCCTTTGGCGTTCGTCACTTCCGATTTGGGAAACCTGTATTACTCAGCTATCGTAGCATTGATCTCTCCGTTAAAGGTATATTTGGAATGTGTTTAACCAGCTCTATCATATATGTGATAATGACTGGCACCAATATTGTCCTTTAATAACAAGAGTAGACACGCCCTACTCATAAAGTGAAAGTAGCTGCATTCCTGTGTAATGTTGTTTTAACTCGCTTCCGTTTCCGTTTTGTGTATTATTAGTAACACGTATAGCTAAGTAGAACAGACCGTGCAGCGAAGCGATAACGGTGGGCAATATTTACCATTTTAGTTATCTGTTAAACAAACTACAAACATGCCACCGCCGGGAACAGCGCAGGTAAAACCCCCAGTATCCGAGGCGAAAAGGAAAGCTGTTCACGAGGACACTCTGATATTCAACGCCGTTAAAAGTTACTTCAAATATGCAGGAGTTGTTCTGTCGGTATGGGGATTTGGATACTTTTCCTTCAGCCCCAGTTGGCTTCTACTTGGTCTTGTCGTCTACATTTGGAAAGAAAAGAATAAAAAGGCTCAAAAATTACAAATAGCAATCGCCCAAGAAACTGCTCGAAGTGAAAAGGACACTATTTTAGCAAGAGTTGAAGATTTACCATCTTGGGTAAGATTTATTATTTATTCATAATCATAATAAAAATAGCCCAGGTGAAAGAAACGGCTTTGGTTTTGTTCGCCATAGGACGGGCCAGGGACTATGAATAACAAAATTTGTTGTTTAAATTTTAAGAAATATAATTTTTGTGTCAATTACTAAATGGCAACAAGGAAGGTGTATCCCATTTGCTTGAATGGTTGACCACCATTAAACAACCTATTCAGGGATTTTGCTCTATAACTAAAACTGTTATTATCAGATCTGATCATTCAATCTAAAGTAAAGGGAATGATTATAACTAAAAGGTACAGTGTTACTGTTAGTAGTAGCCTACTGACTGGTGGTATATAGTTGCGATAGTGGAGGGCCTAGGGACATGCAATACATTATACAATATCAATTGTTTTGCACACAACTTCCAACTTGAAGTCCTATAGAAAGCTCTTGGATAGGGTAGGCCTATATTTGGACAGATAATTAAGCTTAAATGTCTTAAAAGATCATCGATCTGAATTCCCAACGGCTACACATTAAAATGTACCCAAATTGATTAATTTAGATTAGTCCCATCAAAAAACTGAACCAAACATTTATTTATATCTAGCTTACCCTGGCTTGTATGCATTTGTCAAATGTTGGGTACCAGTAATTTTCAATATTTTATATAAGATATTACTGTAAATTAAACCATTTTTTCACTGATATTCCATTTAAGGATTCAACTTTCACTCCCAAAATATTGTAGTTTTCAAAGGATTCAAAATCCGCCTAATAATAATTAACCGCTTTAATGTTTACCAAGTAGGGCTCTCTTTATCTCTCTTTCTTTGCCATATATCCAGGAAAAAACTGCCTGTAACTGGGGATGAGATGCAACAGGTCAGGTATTTTAGATAAAAATTTTCTATTGCACAAAGTGTTTCCTGGTACATGTAACTGTTATTATGTACATTACAATGAGAAGGCTTGTGGCTGCTTAATTTTATGGTGGAGTGGATCTGGCAAAGAACAATGTCCAGTCATTTAGATGGGACAAAAAAAACAAGGTCCTGTATACATGTAAATGCCATGGTGTGCACATAGCAGAAACCTGGACAAAATTTTCTGCATAGCACACTGTACAGCGTATGCCAGTCTTTATTAGCCCTGAAGTATGTACTGTATGTGCAAAAATGTAGGACTTACTTCATTTCATTCATTCATTCATTCATTTTATGGTCAGTTGGAAAATTCTTTTGTTCTTTCTCTATTGCGCAAAAGATAAGCTTGCAAAATAAATAAATAAAGAATTGTCCTAATCCTAATAATATAAGTGGACACCCCCATTTTACAACTCTCTAATTCTCATAAATATGTAGGTCATGTTGATCTTGATCCATTATTAACATTTGTAAAAGCCTGTCTATACCTATAGGAATTATATATGCTGCAGGCTAAAGTCAGATCTTTAAACTGTTAATCTAGTCATTAATGTAATTATAAGTAATCTTGCACAAGTGCAGAAAAATTGTAATAACTTGTCACATCATGTCAAGTTTGGAGTAAACATTTTATGAAGATCCATGTTTGTCAACAACATGTACTGTTACTTACTACCATACACAACACTCCCCCATAATTTATTGATTATCATGTTAATCCATTGTCCATCCATGATACAGATCACAGTCTTTACTTCAGTAATTAAATATATGTAGTGTGGCTACTCATGTCTGTACAACTAACAGGTCAGGCAATGTGTGAAAAGTAATAAAATTTATTTTACTTTGATGGTTACTGATTCTATGAATAATGTTGCTACACTAATCAGTAGAAATATAGCTCATAGTATTAATAACATGGAAATGGATGTGTTTACATACAACTCATAACTACATATGTAGAGTAGACACATACAATGTATCATAATGTCATAAAAATATTTAACAACAAAATGTCTTTTTGGGTAGTATAAATATTGGGTACAGTAGAGTACAGTCAGTACACATACATTAATTAAACATGAAAATACACTGTAACCTTCTTCATTCAGAGTGAATAGACCATTTATAATATGCATTGACAAATGCAAATTTATTAAATGAAATGAGGGTTTAACGTCCTACTTTTCTGCACCTGACCTGGGCTAATGGAAGATGGGCATACGCCATACAGTGTGCTATGAGGGAAATTTTGCCCGGGCAGCTGCGCTATGGCCTACTCTTATATCAAATTCCAACTGCCAAGGGATCTTTTACGTGCGCGCCAATGTGTACACGGGACCTCGGTTTTTCGTCCCATCCGAACGACTAGGCAGCTGTCCTTGTTAGGCCCTCCTGCATCACTGACAAGGAGAAACCACGCCGGAAAATCGAGATGAACTTTCTCGGCCAATGCAGGGATCGAACACTCGACCTCCAGGCTAGCAAGCCAGCGTCTTGCCCACTTAGCCACCGTGATTCCCGTAAATTTATTGAGTTAATGAAACTATTTTATGATATGTATATATATTAGATTGAAGGAATTTGTGTAAATGTGAATCAATACATTCTTATCATTGATTCATGCTTCAGTACTTATATGGCAGTAACACAGAAAACTTTAATGGTTTTCAGAATTTAACTCACTTTTAAGTTTTAAATTGCAACAAAAACAACCCTGAGCAACAAGAACATTCAAGTAAAATAAATAGGCCAAGAAAATTTTCTAGTACTGTTCTAAATAAAGTTACAGTTTGAAAGAATAGTATATATCAACCGATGTCCAAACATACATAATACCTGTCAAGGTCAATACTTTTAATAAACTGTCAAAAGGTTCAAGTTTGACAATGTTGAGATTCAAGTGGTCATGATTTATTGGTTGTAAAGTATGAATAAGAGACTACCCTGGGATAAATACAACAACAAGTTTCAGTTACAGTTCAGGACCTTAACTTAATGTTACTTTCTAAACTACATAATAAAGATGTTACTTTCTCAACTACATGCTTTTTAAGATGTTGATTTCTCAAATATACACACCGGTACTAAAGATGTTATGAGTTCAATACATAAAATGTACCGGGTAATAAAGATGTTACTTCTTAAATACATACTAGATATATTCAAACAGAAATATCCTTCAGAGAATCAGTACTATGAATTATGTACGACTTTCATGTATGTCTCTAACTCTTTAGCTGTTACTGATGCAAGTCCTCCAAATTTTATAAGAAATATTGAGGCATTTCAAGCACTACATGCTTTACAAGCACATTTTTTTTTTTGTAAAGTTTTAGCACTAAAGAATTCAACGATTATTGTTGCCCTGGTCAAAATTTTCTAAAATACATGTATATTCACGTACTGTATAGATAACACACAAGCTTATATAGGGAACAAGATTATTGTTAATGTAATATCAAAGCAATGTCAATTTGATCTGATCCATCAAGAATTTTATTTGAATTAACGTTGCAGGGGCGGAACTGGGGGGCGGGGGATTCCAAACCCCACTCTGCTCAGCCACATAAAAAAAAATTGAATGCCTTGCATTAATGTAATTGAATCACAATGTGATCCTATATCATTATTAAAATTGACGTCAAATGGGATATTGGATTTCTTCTCTTTAGTTTTTAAAGCTCAACATGACATTATGCATTGTCAGCTGTCACATTTCCTTAACAGGGACCTAGCAAACCCCCTCCTGCAAAAATACCTGGATCCGCCCCGGCGTTGTAGGTATACAAATTGTTAAACATTAATACAGCTTGCACATTCTTTTGTATCTCAGGTTAGAGGAAGATATTTTTTTTGTCAGTGTATGCAACAGAAACATGTAAATTATTATGGTTCAAAAAACAAAATCTATACATATATGACAAATTGAGTTTTAGGAAAGGATGAACCTATTAAGTAATTTAGAATATTTGATATTTTAAAGGGTAAACCAATTTATGATGAATAAGTTACATGTTATATATCCATTTTGTAGCATTTAAAACATACTACTTTTAAATCAAAGATAGTACACATTTCCCTTGATACTTTTAGAATCTTTCTGCCCAGGTATTAATATTTCTTTTTATATGTGACTTGAGTTATACAATTGTATTTAGAGTAATATGATCAGGTAAAAGAAAAACAACTGTGAGATTGAATTAAATTCAGCATTTCACTTTAGCATTCAGGTGGTAGTTTATATTATCATGCAGGCCTGTTGTCCATATTAACCTAACCCATTAGGTGTGTGTGACATATTTATGAACTATATGTGTAAAAACAAAGAGACACACCCATGTCCATTATGTTATACTTTAAGTACTTGTATACAAGTACATGTAGTTGGCTATGTCTATAAATATATTTGTAATATTTTAATTGGGGAAAAAGAAAAAATTAAGTGTGTTTACGCTTTTACGGTTACTTGGACCCCTAAAAGAGGGTTGGGTGTTTTTTTTATTGTTTTTTTTTTTTTTTAAATTTTTGTGGAGTTTGTATTATCTATTTCCTAGCATTTCTAGCTTATTTACTCAGTAAGCTTCTTTAAAATAATACTGAAATTTTAGTTTTGAAAATTGTCTGCAAAAACCGAATTATAAGGCCAAGAATAATAAGTTTAGGGTCAGCGATTTTGACTATGTTGTGCAGTCAAACAATTTAACATTTTGTATAATTTACAATGTGCTGCATAGTTATATTTTCTATAACATACAATGTACCTCTATACAAAATTCATATGTTTTGAAATCCATAATACATTCATTGTGGACCTTAATAAATGAAATTAGATACACTAAAAAGAATTCATGATTTTTATAGGTGTATTTTTTCCATACAGCTAATAAACTGTCTGCATTATGAACAGTAACTTAGCGCGTGTTCTGTACTCTTCTGTTTCATTCTAGTTTTACTGTTTATTAAATATACATTAGTTAAGCTAAATATGTCCATTGCAAGTTTTTCTTTAGGCTTCAAATGTTATAGAATAGAAATTATTAATTAGACTCTGTACACCCTGGTGGATGTCTTGGACACAGATCATTAACTGGCTGACCACACTAACATTTATTGTTAATCAACGACTTCTCTCATGTGGACAGGGGATGAAACGGACTGATAATTAAGGGTACCATGGTATTGAGAATGTTACTTAATCGAGAATATGTGGGCAGAGTTATTGTCTGTCAATAAAAAAAAAGCCATTCTTGTCCAAATTTCCAACAGTAATAACTTTGTTCTGAATAAAGTAATTTGACTGAAATTTTCAGTATTTTCTTTTTTATCATCTAGTTTTGATCTTTTATATCAAGAATGATGAACTCTGAGTCTAAACTAATGTGTCTGTTGCATTACTGGATGAGTACACAAGTGGATTATGAGAATTGAAATACTATAGTTATACTATCTCAGCTGGACTTAAACTTTAAAACCTTGAAGTTGTCAGACGCTGTGAATCATGGTACATGTATCCTTATTATTATATTAAAGTATTGTTTTGTATCTTGTTCATTACAGGTGTTTTTCCCTGATGTTGAAAGAGCTGAATGGCTGAACAAAGTAGGTTATTATTATAAATCCCTGTATATGATAAATAAAATAATTTAAAACAGTTTATAATTCCAATTGCATAGAAGTTAATGATAGTCATTTATGGGATTATGTATTGCATGTAGCACCAAATACTGTCCCTTCTCTACATGTTTGCATGAAAATCAGGTGAATATATTATCGGGCAGAGGGTTTAACATCCACTCGATACAAACCAGGTCATTTTGGGACTAACATGGTTCAATTTTATTTCAATAAAATAAAATAAAACCAAGTACGAACAATCCAAACCATTAAACAGAATTCGAAGTCCCAAAAAAAAAAAACGTCATAGGCAAAATAGTGTAATCAGCAAATGGACTGCTCCCCGTGTACAAAATACACGACAAACAGTGGTAACAGGTGTCCGGAAGAGTAAGCTTACCCTGCCTGGCGCCACACCCGCCATAGCTGCATCCAAACTATTAGGCAAAATGTCGATAAAATAGCGTGATTGGCCAATGAACTATCGGTATGCAAAATGCACGTGATGAACTGTGTTATGTAGGGGTCTTTATCAGTATGGGAGGAAACAGGAGGGCCCAGAGAAAAGCCATGAGGTTGGACAGTTAAGCGTACTCCTGGTCACATAAACCTTATGATCTAAAGCCCAGATATTTAATCCATTATGAAGTCAGTAATTGTAATGGTAGATATCATTACCTTTGAGCTTGACCTTTTGTTGATGTGAGCTAGAATGTTACAACACAGTGTGATATACATACATTGTATTAACACTATATAGTATTACAAACATCTGTTAGTTTGACTAAAATCAGTAGCTAAATTGACACAATATTTTTACCCATACTGTTAAAATAGAATATAATATGAAATTAATACACCCAGATGTCATGAGAATAGTTAATTCAATTTCTTGCTTTGCAAGTAAATGTGCTATGCGATGTCAGCCTTTTAAACAATCTGGTTGTTGCTTTTGAGTATATCTCAAATTTTAATCATTGCTTGATGATACATGTATATATTTTCTTGAACAGCTTGTAATATTCAATATCTGGTACTCATAGTAACTACCCCTGTTAGCTCATTTTCGGAACCACCTTAAACTATTGCTTCCTAGACCACCTGAAGTTCTAATAAAACTTACTTTTTAAAAAAACAATTATACGCCTGGTGACTCAGATTTAGGATGAAGGGGCCTGTACATGTTGTGCCAGATGCTCAAGGGTTAAAGAGAACAAGATAATTACCGGTATAAGCTAAGGATCCATGTAATATCTGTTTCCTTGTTTTCATATATATTTAACTATTTTATTATTTTATATTTGTTCTTTTATATTCATAGATGATTGATCAACTTTGGCCATATATTGGTGACTATGTAAAAGATCTTCTACATAAATCTATTGAACCCGCAATCAAGAAAAGTTTGCCAGCAGCCATTGCAACCTCATTTAGATTCTCACAGATTGATTTGGGTGATATTGTAAGATTTTAATATGTATTCTTTTATTATGCTAAATTCTCATAGTTAAATTTTTTGATGATTGTAGATTGACCACCATTTGTTGAATCTAAATACTCATACTGGTGTCATATTATATTCCCCACCCCCACCCACTTAGCAAAATCGTTTTGTTTTCTTCAAGATCAAATTTTTATTTTAAAATTATATATAAATTATGTAAAGATCTTACAATTTTCTATTTAGCCACCAAGAATTGGAGGGGTTAAAGTTTACACTGAAAATGTCAGACGTGATGAAATATACATGGATTTGGAAATTATGTAAGTTTTGTTCTTATGCGCATCTTATAAGTATGAATTTGTTCTCATCATTTTGATGGTGATTGTTTTGAGAGCTGATTTTATTGCCCTTGATTTAGGGGAAAACGCATTTGATTGGCTTGTCATATCAATATTGTAAAACTGCTGCTGTTGTTCATTCAGAAAGGTGCAAGTTAAGACTTAATGTTTGTCACATATTAAGTAAACCATGAAATTAGTGTAAAAAATTAAGTATGAATTTAATGTTGAGAGTTAATGTAATACATAGAGTTAATTTCTAAGTATTTTAACAGTTATTCTCAAAAGACCCACTGTAATTGAATTCATTATTTTATATTTTCTAGTTATAGCAGTGATTCAGAGATAACTGTTGTAGCTAAGGGTATCAATGCTGGTATTAAAGAGCTTCAGGTATATACGTTACACATATTTTATACACCCGCTATTCTGTCTTGTATCATCATAGGTATCAGATTAGTTTAGGATGGTGATGGTGGGGGGAATGGTTAGAGTGCGCACGCTGTATCATACGGCATGCCATTGAGTCAACTTGCGTGGTTTCGAATCTCTGGTTGTACGTGGCCAGGGGCTGGGTCACATGTCCAACCTCGTGGGTTTTCTCCGGGTATTCCAGTTTCCTCCCAATGTTAATAAAGACCCCTACACAGAAGCGAATTATTGAAATAAAATTAAAAACCATATTTTAGTCCCGAAATGACCTAGTTTTTGTCAAGTGGACGTTTCACCCCATTTTTCTCTCTCTCTCTCTCAGTTTAGGATGGAATGTCAGAACTATATTTGTTTAATCAATATGTTTGATTAAAATGATCTTTTACTCTCAACAGATCCATGGAACAATGAGAGTTATATTTAAACCATTGATAAGTCGAATACCTCTCTTTGGTGGATTGAGCGTCTTCTTCATCAATAATCCTGTAAGTTATCCCCCTTCACTTTCGTTCAAATTGTAGGTATTTTTAGGGATGCTCGATTCACAGTGCAGAACGCCCCAAATTGACAGAATTGCAATTGATTGACGCGGAATTCAGTCCTGTCACAATTCTGTCAGTCCCGACTACGGAGGTGGTGTGAGTAGAATTGTGACGTAATTAAACACAACGAGTATGTTTTGACCACATGGATGGTTGAGGTAGTTACTTATCCAATTAACGCATGCGTTGTAGCCCCAAATATCCCATTTCACTCGATTGGCCCTATTATTGGGATTGAGAGCATTCAATTCTGGAATGTTCATTCGGGTACGCCCTTTGAATGTCGTTTACATGATTTGAAAGAGTATGTTATGTCATTGAAGGCAAATATGAAAATGCATTTAACTTTAATTAAATATGCTCAATAAGTAAAAACTTTAATCTTGCGCTGTAATTTGTTGAATTATGTTAAACATATTTTCTATTTGATAATAAGATATTTTTGCGTGGCTTATTTTCAGACAGTTGATTTTAATTTAACCAGTTTGGCAAATGCCTTCGACTTACCAGGATTAAGGTATGTTTTTATATATAAAAAAAGGAAAAGAACAGATTTTAAAAAGGTGTAATAGTTCTTTACTTTTGGAAATGACGTTAAAATCTACACAATGTGGACTATAACAATTCTGTTGGTTTAACAGTTCTGAGAAAAACATTAACAATTCTAATGGTTTAGCATACTGTTTTATATGTTCAACGTCCCTGTCATTATTCATTATACTCCTTGACTCTTGTGTCAATTGCAAAAACAACTGTTATCCATAAAAACTGTTAAAGTTTCTTCTCTGAATACTTATTGAAGTTGCTATATTATATTTGTTTGGTGTTATTTTAGATGTGAAAAATTTGTGTATAAAAATTTTGTCAACATTATTAGAAATCTTATTGTATTTTATTTTGATATAATTTTGTATGTTACAGTGATATGCTCAAGACCATTGTTCAAGAACAGATAGCCAACATCATGGTATTGCCTAATCGTATACCAATCTCTATGGCCAAGGGACTGGATCTCAACAAATTACGTTATCCACAACCACAAGGTGTACTACGTATCAACATTATAGAAGCCAAGGAATTGAAGAAAGCGGATATTGGACTAGGAGGAAAAGGGAAATCGGACCCCTATGTCAAATTTTCTGGTAGATATTATATAATAGATATTATATAATGCCTATAACTTTAATGGTGGTTATTCTGAGCAAAAAAAGAGTGCTTACCAAAAAACAGACTTACTCATGTATGATTTTTTGAATAAGAACTATATTGTGTGTTTCAGTTGGCGCACAGAAGTTTTCAACAAAGGTTATTGATAATACAGTGGAACCTGTTTGGAATGAGTTTTATGAGGTATGTAAGATCAATATCTCTTTAAAAACATTTAATTATGTGTGGAGTACTTCTGTTGATATGTAATGACCATTAGTATCATTAGTGTGATGTTTTCTTGTATATGTAATGATCATTATTATCATTAGTATATTGTTTTATTTTGTTTTTATAATGATCATTATTACCATTTGTATGATGTTATTTTTTGTATTTATACTTATCATTATCATTAGTATGATGTTATTTCCAGGCGCGGATCCAGAGGGGGGCGCACCCGGCGCACGCCCCCTCTATTTTTTTGAGGTGGCGAACAATTTTTAGCTCCATATATTCTCGCGAGAAAGGAGAACAAAAATAATTTAGGTTGGAAATCCTAATTTAGAGTATTAGTATGAAATTAGTCCCTGTGGGCATTTTTTCCACCCAAAAATCACTCTTACGGACTTCGCACTCCCAAGTGGGTACAGCACGCCCCCTCTTTCTGAAAATCCTGGATCCGCCTCTGATTTCTATGTGTTATAATCATTATTATCATATGATGTTATTCCTATTTATTGTGATCTTTATTATCATTAGTATAATGTTTTTTCTTGTAATTATTATGACTGTTATTTCTTGTATTTCAGGCAATTATTGATGTAGCTAATGGTCAGTTACTAACATTAGACGTCTTTGATAAAGATCCTGGAAATAAAGATGACCCTCTTGGAAGGTAAGTTTAAAAACTACATAGCTACTATGGGAAGCAAAGGGCATTGTAAGGGCTTTAGGGCTTTGACAATCTGAATCTTACTTGAATTATTTAATAAATTGTTGATTATGTGATTAGATGTAAATTGGTTTGATGTGATTAGACATTTTTATACGCCCACATTGAAATGTGGTCGTATATTGTTGTTGCCCCCGTCCTTCCTTCCGTCCGTCGGTCCGTCCGTCGGTCCGGCGTCCACAATTGCTTGTGGACGCTCTAGAGGCTAAAGTTAATATCCGATTGACTTTAAATTTATACACAGTGTTTAAGGTCATGAGACGAAGAAGCCTATTGTTTTTCAGCGATTTCCGATAATAACTACCAGAGTTATGGCCCTTGACGACTTCAAAAAATCTTGTGGACGCTCTAGAGGCCAAAGTTAATATCTGATTGGCTTTAGATTTATACACAGTGTTTAAGGTCATAAGACAAAGAAGCCTTTTGATTTTCAGTGATTTCTGATAATTAGTGCCAGAGTTATGGCCCTTTATCACTTCAAAAAATCTTGTGGACGCTCTAAAAGCCAAAGTTAATATCTAATTGACTTTAAATTTATACACAGTGTTTCAAGTTATATGACGAAGAAGCCTATTGATTTTCAGCGATTTCCGATAATTAGTGCCAGAGTTATGGCCCTTGACCACTTCAAAAAATCTTGTGAACGCTCTAAAAGCCAAAGTTAATATCCGATTGACTTTAAATTTATACACAGTGTTTAAGGTCATGAGACAAAGAAGCCTATTGATTTTCACCGATTTCAAATAATTACTTCCAGAGTTATCTCCCTTGATCACTTCAAAAAACCTTGTGGCGCTGTAGATGCCAAACATCAGATTGATACAGGTGTTGAAACGAACAAGTATTTTGATTTTCAATGAATTTTGATAACTGAACAGCTAAATCCATGATGTTAAATGTTTCCTATATTAATTGTTAGCGTGGGGCAAAACTTTATAAAAAGCAAACAAATTCTATTGATTTTCAGATAATTACATAATGAGTTGTTACTCTTAATCAGATTTTAGTGTATTACAAATGTTTCATTACCAAAAAAAAGTAAAAATATGCGACAACCCTTGTTGACTGCCCGGACGATTTAGCTGCTGTGGGCGTATGTTTCGTTGCCTGGCAACCTATCTTTTAGTAATGAATACACTGTTACTTCAATCTGAATGATAAGAAGTATTGTTTGTTACACACATTATTATCCTCTGGGAATACATGGGTCCATGAAAGTTCTTTTTAAAAAAAAGGATGGAAAGAGCTGGAAATGTTTTGAAAAGATCAGGTCAGTATTAATTGAAGAAAATATCTGTCTATTTGAAATCAGGCATGTATGGTGTATTTTGATGATTAGCATGATTCATGCAGTTGGATCTGATTAAAACATTTGCGTTTATTTGTGTATTTTTAGTTTAGCTGTTGATATCAGTCAGGTTTATTCTGAAGGTGTCATGGATGAGGTAAGATATGCTGATTTAAATCATTTGAGTGGAGGGGTAGAATTAGATGAATGGGAATCAGCATCCCTAGAAATCAGGTTAAAGTACTAAAATTTTAGAAGCTGTGTCGATATTAATCCAACAGGTTACATTTTGATATTCTGACATTATAACAACTATAAGGTCAGTTATCTACACAGCTAACGCATTGCCATGAAACAGTACTCTTGCCATTCCTAGTTTGTTGACAGGACATTGATCATGCTCATTGTCTCACTCCAAACACGATAAAGATAATTGCTGACATACTCCAGTGTGGTGATAATAATTAAATGATATTTCAGTGGCTACCATTAGAAGATGTTAAAAAAGGTTTGGTTCATCTTAATCTTTGCTGGCTCCACCTGGCTAATGATCCATTAGAATTGGACAGGGTAAGTAACTCTTACACGAGCTGGAAAAATACATTGAATCTTTAAATAATTTATCATTTTCAGTTATTCATCAAGTCTCATCTAAATTTTTATTTTCAATTTCCTATAAATTGATATATTTTCTAAATGTTGTAACAACTGTATTTTTGTGTTGTACACGTAAATATTTATATTTTGCATGTCTGAAATAGATCTTTTTTCAGTAAATATCTGGAAATTAAATTTTGATTTCTCTGAATAAAGTGGAATTATATAAAATCCCAGAATTGAAATTAAATGATGATGATAAAATGCTTTTGTTCTGTTATAGTTTATGGCTTAATTAAAGTAACATATTTCTCTCTAGTTCTTTGATAGATAAGCTTGAAATCAACTGTGATCTCAGCCATCATTCCTAAAAAGTCTTTTCTTAGTCTTAAAATCATTGTTTTTTTTGCCCATTATTGTGTTTAGACATGTCATGAAATACATGATTAATATTTCTTAACATTGGTTCCTTATGATTTGATTAGGTTAAATCAAGAAAAGAGGTTAATTATAGAAACATATATAGAACTTAGAATTGAAAGAGCATAACCTGAGTTTTTCATCATGATCCATACATAATGAATGTATATCATTCAAATTTGTAGCTAACATCCACAAAGATTATTGCTCACCAATAACATAATGTGAAAAAGTTAACTAGATTTTTGTTTTGTGATATTCATTTGCATAAATAATAAAACAGAACAGTAATAAGCACAGATAAATATCAAATATATTATTTGAACTTATTTTGTATTAGTCATTGGATACATACACAGAGTACAAAAATTAGTAACCATTGTATTGTGCTTTGCTGTCAAACATATTTGACACACTATATGAAGCTGTTGGGTTTTATTTCCATCTCCGTATGTAAACTTGATCAATACTGAAATGGGCATGGGGTTGTCGATCCTTTAGTTTATAAAGATAAAATTTACTGTGTATTCTAAGGATATTTAATTAAAATTGAAAGGAAATCTTTTATTTTGATTAGATTATCATAACCACTGTACTAATATTCACAGAGTATGAGAAACAAGTTGATTATTACTATTAGGAATCAGTTTATTTTGTAGACTTTTAGAATTTCATAGATATTTAGAATGTTATCATTAGTTTAGATTTTTTTAACTAATTAGTACAAATTAAAGTGATATTCAGTAATAAAAACAACTTTTTCTGTGTGTTTACTAGTAGATTATTTTAATTATTAATGTGTAGTTTTCTTTACATTAAGAAGGCTTAAGTTCTGTCTTTTTCCATATTTACAAAATATCAGGGCTCAACAAATTTTGATTTGAGCTTCTAAGTTTGTTATTTTAAAGGTGTATGTGTTTTACCGTACATGTAAAACCTCATTAAAATATGGTTTATTTTGAAACCATGGTGAACAAGGAAATGACTCCCAAGATATGATAAAATGTAGCTCTCTAATTATCAGAAATCATATATATAGTATGATATCTGATTCATTATCTATCACTACACACTTTACTTATATTAATTTCTCCAGATGATATTGGATACAAATGTAACCACCATATCCCTTCTCCCCCCTGTAAATACCTACCAAGAAAAACATATTTACAAAATACTTCATTTGTCAGGTTTTCTCTTTCTTATTGTTCTTTGTTTATTATAACTGTATAGGTCTTTCCATATTTCTTGTATTTTCTTGGCTTGATTTTAGTTTCTCTTGCAAAACAGACAATATAAAACAATTAAACAATTTGGAATCAGACAAGTTCTTTGTAAAAAATAGTATATTAGAATTTACTAAAAAAAAAAAAAAAAAAAATAGTGTATTAGATTAAGAATATCTAGAATTAAATAAAAATATTATATTAGAAAAAATAAATAGATAATACTACCACTGTATTGAAATTGAATATACTATATTAGAATTAAATAAAAATAATACTATATTAGAATAGAATTATATAAAAAAAATGCTTACAATTAGAATTAGTTCGATAAAAAGTTTTCATGATCATTCACTCCATTTTTCATGCTTTTCAACTTCAAATTATTCTTCACAATAACTTCAATATATTATTGTGTGGCTAACTAACTTCTTCTTGTCAATTTAGAGTAGTTACACACTTAGGAATTACCTCTTTACTGGCCAGCGTAATCACTAAATAAGCACAATTTACTATGAGGTAATAATGTGTGACATGATGATTTCATATTGCAATTTTAGCCTGACTAGTTCAGGATCTATTATAATTTTATATAAACTCAAATCAAAATGTACATGAAAATTCGAACCTACATGTATATTTAGCAGCAATACATAATGCACATCGTAAAGTGTGTAGCTACCCTACGAAAAATATAGATGTTTTACTTCATAAGTCTAATAAAGTAAATAAAGAATTTATTATATTTTTTATTTTAAGATAAAAAAGAAAAATTTTGAAAATTGAGTTTGATTATGAATTTTTTAAAAAAAAAAACTATAAACAAAGCATTTGAGTAAATATATGCGAAAATAAGATTTAAACAATGAAATACGCTTGTAAACAAATATAAATTTCTGTTTGTTTTCTTGTCACTTTTTGATGTTTATTTATGGTTTATTTTTTCCGTCCTGTTTCCTGTTATTTGTGACTATTTCTTGGGGTAAGTGAAGTGTGAGTGAATTGGAATTGAATTAATTTGAAACTTCTATTTGATAAATCAGAATTACTTGAGATTTTATTTAATTATTGATTTTAATGATTTTAATGTTATTAGGTCAGCATAACATGGAATTTTAACTCCTGGCATCTTTTTCATCTTTTACAACAAAATATTTAAGAAGCATTGGATATTTTCCAGTCAAAAAAAAAGGTTTCTATTTTGTATTTGCTTTGATTTTGACTACATAGCGATGATACAAAATTTGAGATAAATCTATTGCTGAGATATGGAAGTTTCAAGAAATTTATACAAGTCTGATGCATTATATAAGACTATTATACTTTCCAAATGTTCAGCAAACGCTCATGAGCAATGTTTCTATCTGAAACTCAAGATTTTCAATAATTAAGCGAGTTTAGTCTTATTGTGAATATGCTATTATTTAGATTTATTAAAGGATCTTATCATTTTTTTTGCATAAAATGCATGTTTTGCTGACCTTAATTGAGTTAAGTCTCTTTGTTTTGGGTTAAAATATAGTGTCTCATTTCGATTCGTGATGGAACAAGTTGATATAATTTAATTTTTCTTTCAATATATTAAGCCGACAGTGAAACACAAAATCAGTTATATCTTTAACATTGGCTTTGTCTGTGGACCAAATCAGTTGAGCACATTTATTAAAACACTTCTTTACCCAAATCAAACAGGTCTAGGCTTTTTATGTGTGTGTTTTTATGTTGATTAAAGTGTGAACTAATTTTTCCTCCATTTTAAGGGTATATTTTTCTTTGTTTACAGTCTGCATGATAATACTTTAACAAAAGAAATAATTTATGTGTTAATATTTAAACATTAAATTTTTTTGTTGTGCCTGAAAAAAAGGTTTTCAAAATATTTTGTTTTATTCAAAGAAAGATATACCTTTTATCTTTTTAAGTTTAATTATGTTGATTTTTACTCAATTCTTTATAAAATTAGTACACCATAATTCCCTAAATCAATTTTAAATTGTGACATTATTTTGGAATTATGATATCATTGATTACTCAAATTAAGTGTCAAAATTAAATATTTGACCCTAATTCCACAATTCAGGTTTGTATTCTATAACAGTATCATGTAACACGAAATATTGAGACCTTATTGAAGATTTGATTTCCTGTCAAAAAGATCAGTTATAGCCATCTGAATTTGAAAAATCCTTACTTTTGTTAAATTTGATAGCAAAAATGATTATTTGCTGCCTGACACCTTGAGTTTTCAACTACAGATTGTTTAAGTTCAAAGAGGATTTCAGATTTGAGTAAAAAAAAATTTCTCATCCAATGAGTCTGTTCTTTGTTTTTGTTTTAAAGATAGCAGATGAATTTAGAATTAGTTTTTGTTTACAATACTACAATGTTCTAGGGGAATGGAGAATAATATAATTTTTAAATGTCTGACTTTTTGCTGGTGTTAATTTCTAGAATTTGTCAGAAAAGTATAATGTACAAACGGTTAAGTGAAATTCTTTTGTAGTATTGTAATAGAATCTTCAATAATTCATAGTGTTGTACAAATCTTGATCAAGACTATATACTTGTATTACAGGTGGTACAAAAGATGGAATCAGAGAAAAAAACAGATGACAGGTTCTCTTCATGTATTCTACTGATTAATCTGGACTCGGCTCGTGATCTACCAGTAAGTATAGATTGATTGAATTTATTGTGTAGTGCTGTACAGATGGGGTCTGTTGTTGGTCAGTTTTCCACCAATGTTTTGGGAAACTTAGCGGTTTAAAGTATTCACGAAGAGATTAAAGTTATGTTATTTTTGTTTACATTAGTGAGACACAATTTTTCTTGGTGTATTGTTATGACCTTTGGTACATATGCCCATGTGCAAATATTTTTCTGTGTTGCGGCCTTTAGTAGTATGTTAAAAACAGCTTGAACCTGTTAGCTGTTATGGACATTGGTTTCTCAGAAAAGGTAAACTTTTTAAAAAATTCAAGCTGCTTGCAGGTGAAGAGGCTCAAACTAAACATATTGATATGTCAGATAGGAAATAGTTATATGCAGTTCAATATCCATTTTCATGTCTCAGTTCCATCTCTATTTGATAGGGTTTCAGTAGGGTTGGGTTTTTCTTATACAGTATGCCCACACTTTCATGTGGATGTACATTATTGTTGTCCCTATCTGTCATGACGTCCACAATTTGTTTCTGGGACCTCTACAGACAGGTCACACTTTTTATCTGTTTTTGACGAAACTTGAAATATAGGTTTATCTCCAAAAGAGATCTCGCTTCCTTTACCATATTTGCATATATCGGATTGTAACTGTTACACCATAATGAAGGTTAAGTTCGAATTTCCGGCAAATTCAAACAAAAGTGGTCATTCACTGTACGCAAATAGTGTAAAAGTATGTAATACGAAGGTTGTAGACCCTGTAGGATTTGTGCATTGTGTCCATAACTTATTTGATTATGGCGTCTGACTGTACGCAAAATCCTGGGGTGCGATAGCTTGTTCTCTATCCATCTCTTGCATAATGTGGGCATATCTTGCATGGCAACTGCTGGTTTTCAAATGTGTATTTTTTATTAGTTGTATGCAGAGTATAGCTATTGGGTAAACAGTTATTATGTTATAAAGTTAATGTTGAAATTTCATTGTTTGAATATTTGGTCAGTTTACCAAAGAAAACCTCATGTTCAAAAATTTACCAAATTATTTGGTTTGATTTTTTTTTCAGTAGAAGGTTTTGTTAAGTTTTCATATTACAATAAATTTAAAGTTTATTTTTATTTTTTGGTTTTTAATTTTCAGGCTTATTCTAATGAAGTAATTTATGTTGATTTTCTCATTGTTTTCACTTTCTAACAGTTTTCTTATCCGAACAATCCAAGCATGTGTGTTTTACCTTTGATTGGAAAATATGGTTTAAAGAACTCATTTTTTTTCTGAACAATTTGAAGTTACCCCTTGTTCACCTCTATTTAATATTATGATATGAATATGGTGTGGTTTCTGCCCCAACAATTTTACGTCTAGTTTAGATTTGTTTGAAAGTAATCTGAATAAAGTTGCAGAAAACCATACAATTTGAAAAAATTTCATATAATGCACAATACTCTTGTACATTGGGAGACTAAGAACCAAGCAAGATTTATCTCCTGTGAATGAGATATACTGCCATGGTTGTACAACAGTAAGTCATTGGCATTGTCTTTAGTGTACGGTGTATGATGTACATGAATGAGTGTGTATCTTTATATAGAAGATCTTTTTTTTAGTAAATTCTTGGTTTGAATAATTGTATGAACCTCATTCCATTCTTGTTAATCCTGCTTATCTAAGTTTCTAATTTTATTCTGTGTTTCTTAGCGTTTTATCAAGAAGGTATGGTTTGCACAGAGTGATTTCATGATTTGCAAATTTAACAATTAATAAAAATTATCTTGGCACATAATGTACTTCACTACACCTCAAACAACCATAAATCATGTGTGTTTAGAGAACCGAACAAAAATGTCCAGAGTTATCCAAACATAAAACTAAAAAACCTTGGATATTTTTATAGCCTTGTCCCCCAAGGATACAGAACAGTTGTGTCTAGTCTTTCCAATGGTATGGAAATTGGTGTTCCATACACAAATCGATAGTACTAAGATCCTTGTGGCCGAGAGAATACAAACTATGGGTGGAAACATTACTGTCCTCCACAGCATTTGTCATGTAACATTGAAATATGTCTCCATGACGGAAATCTAATATTAACAATATGTGCTTTTTAAACGTAAAAGAAGTGCACTCCAATATTTGTTTTGTAGTATTATAACAAAGATTCATAATCCAGAGTAATTCTAAATATCATAAATAAAGAATAGAAAATTATAAAGAGAATCTAGAGAAAAATTAAGGGTTAAGTGAAGGGTAGCAAACAAAAGATTTGATTGACTTTTTCAAATCAAGTTGGCACCTGTGCTTCTTATTCCCCATGAAATTATTCCTATCATCACTATACATTAACATACTATGCTTGTAATGTGCATATTTCTGATTATTATTATGTTATGAATATTTATTAACATTTTTACTAATTAATTAACTCCCAGCATCTAACAGTGTGTGAGATTAATATGCATTTTTATACGCCACATTGAAATGTAACCATATATTGTCATCACATCACCCCTGTCAGTCCGTCTGTCATCTATGATTTCTTGTGAACACACTGCAGAACACCTTTATCATCTATTCTTTTTAAAAGTTATCAGTTTACATTAGTAAGAAGCCTATTGAATTTCATTGATGACTGATAAAAACTTCCATTGGCAATGCCCTTTATCACTATGCAGAATCTAGTTAATGCTTTAGCAAAAAAAAAATTAATGTTCAATCTGTTTATCATTTCCTATTCATTACTTCTAGAGTTATGGCCCTTCTTCACTTTGTAGAGTGCTGTGAACACATTTAAACATGCATTATACAAGAGCTAAATCTGCCTATTACAAGTCTTTCTTTAGGCCTGAAATATTATCTAAATTACTAATTATTAATTAACTTATCCAGACCATAATAAACCCTTGATGTCTAGGCTAGCCTTCGATGTTGGCTGGATTAGAATTCTATATGCTGCTTAACGCTCATTGAAAAATGGATAACTGAGACTATACAGTTTATCTTTTAGTAATGATGATCAGACTAAGCGGAAATTTCAGCCGCTTAGTTCTCGGCTCATAGTTGATCAGTTTGACTGAAATTTTCAACAAATTACCTTTACACTATCTACTTTTAACTTGAGAACTGCCAACTCTTTCTCCCATAATGTATCTTTAAATCGTAAATTTACATCTGATGTACTTTGAATTTATGTTCTTTGTTTCGATGTCCGTGATGAATGATAATTACAACAATTTCTGATAATTACTTATGTAAGTGGCATTTACCAAAGATTTTTTAATGTAACAATCTTATTGATTATTCAGGCAACTTGGATGCTGTTGGCGTATGTTTCAATTGCCTGGCTACTTGTCTGTATTTTAAATAACCAAAATTGTAATAGAAGTCGAATACATTATTATTCTCTTTTTTGTCTGATACAATTTTGATTTCTGCTAATAGTAATATTCCTTCATGTTGGGTTGGTCAAGTCCGACTAAACCTCAAATCTGTGAATGATGAAAAAAGCAGTCAGTTTAGTGGAACTGACAACAAAAAGCCAATTAAAGATCAGATGGTTGACTGAAAACAAAATTGTGAAATTTTTGATTTTTTTTGTATGTTAAATATATTGATATGAAATGTAATGGTTTATAAAACACCTTTATATATTTATATGTATGTCCTTTACACCACTTCTATTTATTAAACTTACATGAATATGTAGCTTTTAATCTTAATTTCACCTTTTTTTAGTTACCTTCCTTTTAGATTATTTATTATTAGATTTCTAACTTTAATATTCTAGTCCGTATAGATGCTAACAACTTTTTTTATCCATTTTTTAGAATTTTGAAAATATCTATGCATCACATACCTGTGTTCCATCGGATAATATTCTTGAAATTTTATTTTAGCGTGGTAAAAAGAGCTTGAATGAGCCATCTCCACACTGTTTCCTTTCTGTTGGCACAGAAACCAAAGAGAGTTGGATCAAATATAACACTGTTGAACCAAGATGGGAACAGAATTTCAGATTCCTGATCCACAACCCTAATTATCAAAATCTTGATGTAGATGTAAGTAGACTAACAGTAAAGTATTTTGTGCTGATGTTAAATGCCATATGAAAGTTTTATAATGAAACCCACAATATGGTTGTATTCATTCCTACCTCATAAAAATGGAGACTATCATTAATTTGGTTTGTTGTATGTTTTTTTTTTTAGGTCAAAGATAAAACTACTGGTAAATCTCTTGGAGTTTGTACTCTAAAATTAAGGGAAATACTTGGAGCAACAAATATGGTTGTTGATCGTAAATTCCCACTGAAACAATCCAATAGTAACGCATTTATTAACATGAGATGTAGTTTGAGGGTAAGTATCATTCAAACTGTAATTGTCAGTTTTTATTACTCAATATGTTGGTATGATCAAGCTGAGTAGTTTATTAATTCTCTGTAATCAATTATTGAACTGGACTTTTGACAAAGATACCCCATATTTGAATTCCAATGTGGGGAAAAGAAGAACCTTAGGGGTTAATCAAATCCAGCTTTCACTTGTCAGTGGTTGCGTCTGTGAGGAAAGTGTTCTCAGTCATTAGGATTTGTCCAGTTTGTCCAACATCTCATAATAGCTGGTTAATATACAGTTTAACTTCTGATGCGATCTTTCACTACAACTGGTCAGTCTTCATGTAGTGTAGGCCATCGAAAGTATAAAAAACCGAATTGAAATATAGATAGGTATTTTGATCAAATTGGAGCTAAGTGCTACCATAAATTGGAAGTGGTGCCCTTCACTCAAGGTTATGATTGGTCGGTAAGATTCCGTCTTTCATGAAAAAATACATGGTTGTTTTAAAAATTGAGTCTGACATGATGTTTAAAATCTTTCTGTGGTATAAGTATCATAAAGTATATATGGTAATTAGATTCAATATTACTCATTTGATTTTCATAATAAATACAATTTCAATTTATGAACAGGTTTTGACAACAACAGATAATCCTGAATGGCGAGAAGAGAAAGATCTGATTGAAGATGTTGCTGAAGCTGTCTCACCAACACTATCTGAACAGGAAGGTACATCTGTAGATAATGAAGGAACATCAGGCGAGGGCACTGTGTCTTCCTCGAATGTTGAAAGGGTGGAGAAAACAGAAGTGATTAGATCTGCTCCAAGTAGTCAACCATTGGAATCCACAGTACGTCAACGTAAAAATACATCGCCTGCGTAAGTATTTCATTATTGGGATTTTGATACCATTTCTCTTTTTTTGAGAAATTTGGGGGTTGTAATGACCTAGTGGTCTAGAGTGCCGCGCTTTGACCTTTAGCTGGCCGGTCACCTCTGGCTTGCGGCTGTGGTTTCGATCCCTGGTGTGAGGGTATGTGCCTTGGAGCCAGGTGCGCCTTCTCAAGGGACGCCTTCTTCCGAGCACTCCTGTTGCCTCCCACTGCTAAAGACCCCTACGCGCCAGTAAATTATTGAAATAAAATTAAATCATATGCTAGTCCCGATATACCAGGCCATCAAGTATTCATATTCTGTTTCATGCAGAAAACATTTGTGACAAATTAATTTTCTGTATTTGTTTTTCAGTGATGATGGTAAAGGAGAACATGGTTTAGGAAGAATACAGTTGACTTTACAATATATGGCACAGAAAAACAAACTTCTTATAATAGTACATAAATGCTCGTAAGTATATTTAGAATCTAACAAACTCAAAAGACATAAATTACGTCAAACATGTGGGGATACAAATAAATGAAATGAAATGTGGTTTAACATCCTTATCTGCTCCTAAACTGGGCTAAAAAAGAGGGGCATATTCCATACAGTGTGCTATGAGGGACATTTTGCCCGAGCAGCGGTGCTATGGCCAACTCTTATATCAAATTCCCACTGCCAAGAGATCTTTTACGTGCACGCCAATGTGTACAAGGGACCTCGGTTTTTCATCCCATCCAAACAACTGGACAGCTGTCCTTGTCAGGCTCTCCATCCTGCAACACTGACAAGGGGAAACCACTTAGGAAAATCTGGACAAACTTTCTCAGCCAATGCAGGGATCGAACGCCCGATCTCTGTGCCCTCAAGGCTAGCGAGCCAGCACCTTACCCACTTAGTCACTGTGATCCCCATCAACAAAATAACGTTACAGTCTGTTTGGTCTCAGTCCAGTTTAATCTTAAACATGTATGCACCTCATTGAGCAGAAATATTGTCTCAGAGCTTCAGATTATGTCAAATTCTTCGGTAATTCTCAAGACCATACACTAATCTTGACATTGTTTCGATCGTGACCCCCACCCTACACCCCCCTGCTGAAATTCCTGAACACACCCTGGCATGCACAAACAAAACCCAAAAGACAAAACCCAAAAGACCATTTATGATTTAACTAAACTAGACTAAAAAGAACAAATAAAATCACTGGCATTAAAATTAACAGTTCCTGGCATTAAATTTAACAGTTATAAACTATACAAAAAAATAGACTGAACCTTAAATCATGGATTTTTTATTTCAGGAATCTACAGGCATTAGATAGTAATAATCTGTCCGATCCTTATGTCCGTGTCTACTTAATGCCAGAGAAAGTTAAACGTAAAACAGCTGTTGTTAAAGATAATCTTAATCCTGTATATGATGACACGTAAGTTTTGGTTTTTTTGCACATCAAATGATATTGACTTTTAATTCTGATCTAATAATTTTATGGAAGAGGCTTGACACTTTCCTGCTCGAGACAGTTTTTGATGGCGAATGATTGTTCAACAAATAAACTTATTAATTTTTGCGAGTGGTGGGTGGGTCCATTTATTATTTTAAAGGAAGGGACATTACACATTTGCAAATCACTGTTCATCGTCTTCTTTTAATGGCCCTGTTTACTGAAATAGAAAAGAAAAGTTAATTAGATAGAAGAGAGGTTCCATATCTGAATTTATTTACCTATTTATTTAGGTTTGAGTTTCCAGTAAGTCCATCTGAAGTATCAGGTAAACTGGTGGAATTAGCTGTAAAGAACCAAGTTGGTGTTTTTTCATCAGGACAGAAGATGATGGGAGTAACAACGATAGATCTGGCTAATATGAATATCAACAAAGCCCTAACAAAATGGTATGATTTTATTGTACTTTTACTCTTTTAGTAATTTCAAAAGTTCAATTTGATTAATTTCTCCACTATGTTGCTAAATCTTTCCTAGTGTAAATTAATTAATTTAATTTGAAGTTTATATGTTGCCAATGAAACATGCTAACAGAAAAATATTATTTATTTGTTTTGTAGGTTTGACTTGCAACCTGAAGATTCAGTTGTACGTGTTACTTTGGAAACAGAGGTTTAAAGATTTAAAACAAACCAAATTGTCAATGGAAGTTTAAACGAAAATGGTTTGAACTGATAAAGGTTTTGTAGGAAGAAGTAGTTTCGGAAAGATTTTAACTGGATATTTTAATTGTGTTACGTAATCATATTTACAATTATCATATTATTATTATTATTATTAATAATAGTTGTTTATATTATTAAACTAAAATACTCTCTTTTCTGTGTGCTCGAAAAATACTATTGCATAATATATTAGCATTTTAATGCTGCTAGAGGCTCTTGTTGTATATTTATAGATCCAGAATTTAAAATGTAGCTTTGCCATATTTAAAAATCATATATATATATATATATAATGGAATGAAATGTGGTTTAGACACAATCAGTTAAACATCTGATTTTATAAAGAGAAATTGATCTTTATCTTATTCAAAATTTATGAGATTAAATAAACAAAATTAGAGAAAATTTTTTCGGGGGGAAATTATGAATTGGCACTATGAAATCGATTGTATGTATGAGATTAATTGAAAGAAAGAAATTCTTTCCAAATTTTTGTAACAGCATATTTGTAGTGACATGTATAGCAAGCAATGTGTTAACTCATTATTATTATTAGCAAGCAAGTTGTGTATCCTGCCATTGTTATTTTTACATAGTGTCTTACGATATTGGTAAGATTGCAAAGACTTACTGCTGTTTATTTTGATTTCATGACTCAGAATAATAGTTTAAATATTTTTTTTACCTAGATTTTGCATAAGTTACATACTTACTGAAAACCACTATTCATAAACCTCTGAAAATAATGACTATGAGATATAATGTAATGGACAGTTTAGTAAGTCGATCTTGTTAATTTTGTGAATGCTAAATGCTAACATATCTAGCAAGTTTATTATTGAAATTTGTTTATGAATCTTTTATTGTATATATAATAATAATTTCAGCTTTTTATTAGCTAAGGGGTTGTGTAGTGATGTTTAGTTTTTACTTTTTTATCAGATAGTATATTTTATTAGGGATTATGTATTTATCGTATACACTGGGGTATGTCGGACTGTATTTTGGTGGTTATTATTGGAGTTATATAGGACTAGAGTCACAGAGAGTGGATGTAATTGACATACAGTGTACACGATAAAGTAATAACCACGTAGTAACCTACCACATAAAAATTATTGTTCATCGATTTGTGAAAAATTATTTTTTTATAAAGTGCTACAATTTTCACATTTTATTTTATTAGTTTGTGTATTTATAATGGTGTATTTATTTTATTTTAGGGCTTAACTTGGAAATCATATCACACTTGAAAACTTTTAATAATTCTCTGTACTAAATAGATCAATGCTAATATCCTAATCTTTATCTTCAGTTATAATTCACATATCCATTCATATTTGTTACACAGATACTTTGTCTGTCATCATTCTAAAAATATTTGTCTGCTTTAACTTTTAATGCAGACTCAGTGAGTAGAGCTTTGGCTCGCTAACCTGGACGTCCTGGGTTTCGATCCTGGCCTCAGCCAACAAAGTTCTTCTGGATTTTTTAGGGTGGTTCCCTGTTGCCAGTGGTACATGACAGTGGATCTGGCATGTAACAACATCTAGTCATTATGATGAAATGAAAAACAGGTTCTGTGTACACCTTGATGTGCATGTAAAAGAATCCTTGGCAGTTGGAGTTTGAAATAAGAGTTGGCTGTAGTGCCACTACCTAGTAAAATTTCCTTCATAGCATGGCATATGTCTGTTTTCATTAGCCCAAATGGAGCATAAATGTTGGACATTTAACCCCATTCAACTGTGAAATTAACAACTTAATAATTAATGTATACACAGAAATCATTGGGTTTATTAAGATTGTGAGGAGTGTTAACATATATAATTTATGAATCTAATAATGTGTATTGTCTTTAATCAATGTCTTTGTTCCTTTATAAAAGTCTTTCATCAGCTGTTGATATACTTATTTAAAAAATACTCAAATTATGTGCTATCTTCCCTATTTTTTATTTCTTGAAATTATTTACCGATAAATATCATAGTTTGTTTGATTGCCAGTTTAGAGATATTACAAATCAGGTAGAATTCTGTTAGAAATAATTTAGTTGATTGTAATTTAGTAGTATACCGAACGTCTTTATGCTTAAAAAATATAATAAGTAAAATGACAGTAGGATTAGATATTATATTTTGTTATTTCTTCTTATAGAGAATTAAAAAATTTTACACCATTATTTACACTAGTTGACTTGATTTACTGGTAAATTATCAAAGTATTAACGAAAGGCTTCTTTATAACAAGATAAAGAAACTAAATAGTGGATATCTAATCTACTTTCAGAATTTGCTGGGTGGTATATAAGGTCTGTTATTGAGCCAAGTGACATGGTTTTGACAAGGGGTATTTCTCTGGGTCGTCAAGTTTCCTAGAACTACTAAAGGGCCGGTCACACAGGCTTCCGCGAGTTGATCACGAGTGTATCGCGAGGAAGAACTGTCAAACGCGAAGTAAGCGCGGTCACAAGTGAATGACACGTGAATGAAACGTGGTGGACTCGCGAATAACAAGTGCGCACACGCGCGAAAAATTTTACACGCGCACGGAGTCCGATTTTATTTTTGAGCAGCACAAAAATTAGGCGCAACGGCCACCGCGTGTCGCACACGTGGTGTAAACGCTGTACAAACGCGGGCCAAACGCGATAACACGTGGTACACTCGCGGATCACAAGTGGACGACAAGTGGTCACTCGCGGGCAAACGCAAAATTTCTTCGTGTGACTGCGTGTGTAGCACTTGTCATCCACTTGTGATCCGCGTGTCTACAGCGTTCCTACCACCTGTGATAGCGTGTGCTCCACGTGTAAAAGGCTTCCTCAGGGATTGTGTCACGAGTCATCCGCGGGCCATTCGCGTGTTTTCGCGTTGAATCGCGATTGAACCACGACTGATTCGCGTGTCGTCCACGACCCAATCTCGTTTGTACCACTAGTTATTTCTGCTATAAAAAGATCGCGTGTGGGCCATTTTTCATCAGTTGTGATCAAGACGTTGAAGAGGCAACATGGATCCGGCGCATCGTAATGCTTTGGTTATGCTGTTCCAGCAACATCAGAACCTGGGCCTGGGCCTTGCTTGCCTCTTCATCTTCTTGGGCGTGGAGTTGCCCTTCTTTGATTTCGGTGCCATGATTTTGATCTTTACTCTACGGAATATTGATCGATACTGATCCAGAACACCGGACGCGGCGGCTTTTATACACGCGGGCGGCAAGCGGAGCACAAGTGATCGGCACGTGATTCACACGCGGAGCACATGTGGAGCACAAGTGATACACACGCGCTGCGTGTGACCCCATTTTCTGACCACAAGCGCTCACACACGGAGGACTCGTGGTGGACACGCGATGCACACGCGCGCGTGTGGTCCACTTGTCATTCGCGTGTCCAGCATGTCTGAGACAAATTGGTTGATTTTCACCACGTGTAGAAAAAATTTGCAAAATTTATAGCAAAATTACACGTGATCAACTCGCGGAAGCCTGTGTGACCGGCCCATAAAGACCCCTAAATTCAAGCACTTTATTTAAATACAATTGTACCTTATCTTAGTCATGAAATTACATAGTTTGTGTTGAATTAAGGATTGGATGTAAACCCCCAAATCTCTCTCTCTTACTTTTCGCATTATTCCCCATGATCACCTTTAGGAGCTTGTGAATGCTCTTGCAGCAAAAGTTGCCATCTTAGTTTATTTGTAACTTGAACGCATGGTTTACATATTTATATTTACCGGTAGTTTGATTATATTTAAATATTTTGACAGCTTTTAACTTCTGTCACAGACAGCAAACTACACATTTTACTTGGTAACAACCCACACTGCACATTCATTTTTCACAGTTGATAGATTTATCATATTGTGTAAATTTAGTCTCTAAAGGACAATTTTTATGCAACTCTGTAACAGTGGAAGATTGATGCCATATCTCATATGACACTTGGAATATCTCTATGTTACATTTTAGTAAGCTCAAGCTAGATAATTTAAACTTAAGCTTATAAAACACATCTAAATACCTTAATTAATGTGAAATAACCCATGTACCTGTCAAAAACTGACATAAGTTGTTTTGTAAATGGGGCGCCCTTTCCATTGGATGCAATACAAAGAATACAACCAAATTGCCCATTTCAGTATGGCGCCCCATGAAGATGAGTGACATTGGGCAACTCAGACGAGATTGGCGGGTTTCATTGGTGCATCACCAAATCATGTTGTTATCTATGACACGATTAACACCGCAACTTGATTGATTGAACGCCCAAATGGCATGATCTTTCTGGTGCCTTTTCCCCGGAGGGGCACCCATAATGACGTGATTGGTTGGGCACCTTATATTGACTATGTATGATTCAAGTTGCACTCAAACCTGATTCCGGAATTATTTTTTTTTTTCATAAATTATTTTAAGTATGCTAAAGTCCTTTTCCATTTTTATAATGTTCATATTGAAATATCATAATACACCAATATTGCAAATTTAGCCCCAAACTTGAAATTTTCCATCATCTTCCTCTCCTCGGGTGCAAACTCTATTTTCCCAAATTTTCTGAGGGGGAGAGCCCCCTAGAACCTTCTCTGAAGAAAGCGCATCCGTAGTGTCGTTGGCTGTGGAGCGTCAAGTGTAGGTACATCAGCACCACATGAAGCCCTTGCCCCCAACATTTTTTTACTAGCTACGGGCCTGATTTTACTTCACTGATAATGGCTATTAGAATTTAAAAAAATTATGATGTTCTCCTATCACAAATATCTATATCAAGGCATAGAAAATACTTATTCCATGTTGGGAAAATTTAACTGTTCATTTCATTGAATGACATACTCCGTACATCAAATTGCGAAAACTTATTTTTAAAGCAACGGTTGCCATGGTTATTATCCGATCAATAAAACTCTACTTTCGGTTTTGACCTATATAGTGAAATGACCTACTTGTGAGAACGAGGCTAAATGACAGCCTCGATCATACGTGGCCGAGGGAAGCCAACATGGCTGACACAGAAACTATCGTTAACGGTGTAGAAAATTTAAATGTCACTGACGATAAAGATGCCAACTCAAATTCTAATACGACCATAGATGAGTATTCTGCTAAATGGGGGTTTCCACTTGAAGAACTGTATAAAATCGCCTTGAAGTTTTTTAAAGGTAAATTTCTATTTTTACGCAGAAAAACATCACATTTCTGCTGGACAGGAAGTCATAAAAGTGTTCAGAATATTTTCGTGAACAAACTTCACAATTATTTATATCATGAATATGATTATAACTGTCTGCGAGTTGCCTACAAGCAATACTTATAGTTCAATTATATAATTGTTCAAAACTGTCAAGCTGATGTTAATTTTTATAAAAGTCTGAGGAGGGCAACTGACATATTCACATATTCACATTTTGATAATTTTAATTAGACCTCTACCGGTATTTTTATTTCTATTTCCTAGTTACCCGTACCTAATATTAAAGGAGCTAAATCGCTAACATTTGGGACCTAGAAATTGACCCAAGTGGGTTGCAAGGCATATAATACTGTAATATGAATGTATATGTAGCTACTGATTTCCATTCAGTTTTGGTTTTTACTCAAATTTCATATCATTTATGTTCAGCAAAATAAGCCAACAGACGAGCAGTCTCAATCGAATGCAAATCTCTAGCCTGTGGTTATTCCAGTCTAAATATGTTTGATTTGGTGCAGTGTGTCTAGCCTCGTCCCTCGAGTTTCTTGTTACAACTGGGTCTGAAACGCGTACACGATTCTTGGGTATAATATGGTACTAAAATGTTTATTTTGTCTTAAATACCGGTATTGGATATCAGAAGCCCATCTTTTCCGGTAAGATCACAGCATCAATGTTGATTTAAACTGACTAATAATTCGAATTTTGGATGATATTGAGTTAAGAGACTTAGCTACTTTAAATCTTATATGAATGTATAAAAACTGCTTTACATTCATTCATTTCCGTCTTTACTCTAATTTCAAATTAGTTATGTTCGGTGAAGTCTCAATAGCATGTCAATCTGTAGTGCCTGGTTATTCCAGTCTACATTATTGCCTATGCTGTCCATGCGTCACCATCTAGCCTCATTTTCGAAGTCCCTTGTTAAAAATGGGCATGAAATAGATTATGGTACACGATTTGCGTACCAATGATAAATTTTTTATTTTGTCTTAAATATTGGATATGAGAAGCCCATCTGTTTCCGGTAAGATCACAATATCAATTTTGAATTAAATTGACAAATAATTTGTATTTTCATTGTGAAAGATTTGGGGTGATATTGAGTTAGAGACTTAGCTACTTTAAGTTAAGCCATCATTCATATAGGCTTTACAATATTTCAACTTTTTACTCATTTGTGGAAATTTACAAGCATGCTCCTAATGATCAGATTGTATCAAATACAGTATATTTATTAGGCAACCGGATCAGCTAAAAATGCAGTAAACTCACAAGCTAGATGCTGTTCCTTGCCAGGCACTACACACAAGAGGAATCCTTGCCAGACTTAAAATTTCCATTTGAATTAAAGATTAATTATAAATATTAATCATTTCATATTTCAGAAAAAGAAGGGAAAGCCTTACAGTTGACATATAAAGATAAATTGAAGCTGGTGGCCTACACTAAACAGGTTGTGTTTGGCAAGTTTCGTAATGATACATCACCAGATGTAGGATTTCTAGATGTAGTTGGTAATGATCGAAGGTAATAACATCTTGCATGTATTCTTCAGTCTTAATTAAATTAAATTACGATGATGTTTAATGATTTTTACACTACATGAGATCTAATTACCTTGTTTCTAACACAATCATGTTCTGTCAGTGACAGTTCCATGTTTACATGTATCGACAAATCATGCTACATGTATAAATAAAAGCTCATCAGATTGACTATTAATATTTTACATGAATGCTTGCTTGTATTTTAAAATTCCCAATATTCACCACCATACAAAGTCCCTGATACCAGCAATGGCTTAAGCTATGGTAATAAAATTTTGAATTCATATGCTTTTGTATATAGACATATATACATGTATACAGTTTTAGCGAAATGGAAACTTTCTAGGAAATTGTGTCTTGAAATCCTGTGAAGTTAATCAGGGAATGAAAATGCTCTTACTTTAATTTGACCAAGATATGGACTGGAAAGTGATCTTTGGATAGTAATTTAGACAATTAAACAACAGATCAAGGTTCATAGACATGTACTGCCATGACCTCAATGTTGATGGATATAAATAAGTTATCATTGGCCAAGAAAGTTCATCCTGATTTTCCGACATGGTTTTCTGTTGTCAGTGGTTCAGGACAGAGGACCTGACAAGGATGGCTGTCTAGTTGTTCGGATGGGACAAAAAAACTGAGGTCCTGTGTACACACTGGCATGCACTTAAAAGATCCCTTTGCAAATGGAATTTGATATCCCCGGCAAAATTTACATCATTGCACACTGTATGGCATATGCCTGTCAACATTAGCCAAGTTGGCGCAGAACATTAGAACGTCAAACTTCATTTCATGAATAAGTTACATGTACCCTTGATGAACGACAGACATACGTACCTGTATAATATAATTGGGGGGTTGGATAGCCGAATGGTTAGTGTGCGCGTGCTGTATCATACGGCCTGCCATTGAGTCAACTGTCGTGGTTTCAAATCTCTGGTTGTACGTGGCAAGGAGTAGGGTCGTCTGAAATAAAATTAAACCATATGTTAGTCCCAAAATGACCTAGTTTGTGTCGAGTGGATGTTAAACCCCATCTCTTTCTATCTCTCTCTCTATAATATAATTGAGTTTAGTTTGCATTAGTTAGCTGTTCTGTTTGATGTATACCGAGTGCACAGGTGTACCGCTCATTGTGTGTATAGTATGTGCAAGTTAACTTTGCTCTTTCATTTAGGAGTCTTTAATATTATTATCATAATGTGTGATATTATCTTTACATACAACAGTTTTCAATAAAATTAGATTTGCACTCTTTACGTTTTATTTGTTTGAAAAATCCAAGTGTTGAGAATCCTTTGATGTGTGAATTTATTCAATAGGTACATTTGTCTACATTGATAATATCAAATATGATACATAGGTGTGTAGTTCACCAATATTTTGTATCCATTTATCCATTATGCACTCCATTACACTTTACTAGAATAAACTACAAAATGGAGTAAAGCTTGTTGTTAAGAAATGGATATGCAAATACCACTGAAACAGTATGTTCTATTTTTCCTGGGGCTAAATAACCGTGACTAACTTTGCTTTATTTGTGAGGGTTTTTTTTTATTCTTCTCTTAAAATTATGATTGTGTCATTGTTTCAATGTATCATTTTGTCAAAAATTTTCATGAATATTCAATAATACCACTTGTAAGATTGTGTGGGGAAACTTGAAATTTAGTTATTCATATAGATGTACCAGTAGAATGTTTATATGGCCAAGATTTTTTTTATTTCAAACAATTATTTTAAATATAAATGTTAGTTGTTTTGTTTGTTTTATATTCACTATTCAATCTTCCATATGATTTAATAAAACATTAACTAAGTTAGTTACTGGTCATTTGCTTGAATGCGTAATAACTTGGACCAAGATAGAAGACCACTTGGTCTCAATCCCCTTAAATTTGAAAATGGACAGGTCCCGACGGGTTATTACCAATTATGAAGTCCAAATGACCTCATTACAGGGGGGTTGGGGTGGTCTAGAGTGCCGTGCTTTGACCTCTAGCTGGCCGGTCACCTCTGGCTTGCGGCTGTGGTTTCGATCCCTGGTGTGAGCGTATGTGGCATGGAAATAGGGGCGCCTTCTCAACCTCATGGGTTTCCTCCGGGCACTCCGGTTTCCTCCCACTGCTAAAGACCCCTACGCGCAAGCGAATTATCGAAATAAAATTGAAACCATATGTTAGTCCCAAAATGACCTAGTTTGTGTCGAGTGGACGTTAAACACCATTTCTCTCTCTCTGACCTCATTACATGCAGTTTTTGATTTCCCATATACACAACTAATTACTCTCCTTAATTTCTAATGAACTCTTCTAATTGAAACTGGGAGAGCTATTTAGACAAGCGATTTTTTCAATTTGTTGGGTAGCTTTTTTCGAGTCTCCTCTAAACAACTACGACTGCAATAAGATATATACAGCTACATGTAGCAATTGGTGGTTGATATCTACATTTATATGTATTACTTATTATAGTAAGTGCAGGAGGACTGCACTACATGCAAACAAAACCGATTTGTTCAATAGACATTTACCTCTAATGTTATTCATGATATAAATGATAATACTAATTCTCAACCGTGAAGAAATCAATAAATGTATGCAAATCTAATTGACAATGAAATAAATCATGTCTGACCCCCAGGGGCAGAGCCACGCCCATTCCTTGTATTTATTTGTTTGTCGTCTACAAGCCACATTTCTTAACGTATCATATTGAAACTCTGAATGCTTATTCTTTGTACCCTAAGGAACATTCCTATCATTTGGGGTGCATGCCCAACCCCCAGGGGCAGTGCCACGCCCATTTTCTTTTTGTGTGTCGCCTACAGGCCACAATTCTTAATCGGTCATCTTGAAACTTAAAATACTTATTCCTTATACCCTAAGGATGATCCCTTTTGTTTTGGGTGCATGCCCGACCCCCGTGGGACAGCAACGCCCATTTCTTGTATTTGTTTGTCTGTCGTCTACAGGCTGCATTTCTTAATGTATCATCTTGAAACTTTGAATACCCT
Source organism: Patella ulyssiponensis (assembly GCA_963678685.1). NCBI lineage: Eukaryota > Metazoa > Mollusca > Gastropoda > Patellidae > Patella > Patella ulyssiponensis. The sequence continues at coordinate 21,616,136 of OY783230.1, read as the reverse complement.
CTTCTTGGTACCTTTTAAGGAAGATCCCTATTGTTTTTGGTGCATGCCCGACCCCCATCGACAGTGCCACGCCCATTTTCTTTTTGTGTGTCTGTGTGTCACCTACAGGCCACAATTATTAATCAATCGTCTTGAAAACTCTTTTTATACTTATTCCTTATACCCTAAGGCTGACCACTATTATTTTTGGTGCATGCCGGACCCCCTGCCCCTGGGACAGAGCCACACCCAATGCTTTTGTGTCTTGTGTTCGCCTACAGGATGCAATTCTTAACAGATCATTTTAAAACTTTACATACGTATTCCTTATACCTTAAGGATGACCCCTATTGTTTTTGGTGATTTCCTAACCCCCAGGGGCAGAGCCATGCCCATTTTTACTTCGTGTCTGTTTGTGTTGTCTACAGGCCACGATTTTTAATGGATCGTCTTTATACTTGGGATATGTATTCCTTATAGCCTAAGGACAACAACTGCATGTCCCGATTCCCACAGGCAAGACACGCCCAATTTTTGTGTTTGTCGTTTACAGGCCGCAATTCTGAATGAATCAGCTTGGTACTTGACATAATGTATTCTGTATAGCCTGAGGGCGTCCACTATTGATCTTGGTGAATATCCCGACCCCCAGGGGCAGAACCACACCCACTTTTTGCCTTTAGCGTTAGGAAGGCACAATTCTGAATGGATTATCTTGGTATACTTATTCCTTTTACTCTAAGGACGGCAACTATTGATGTTGAGGCACGACCCTCCACGCTAAACAAACCAAACGCCTAGCCTTTCTTGACAAAGTACCATATCAATCAAAGCAGGAATGTGGACGTATATTGTAGCGTTATGTTTGTATTTAATCATCAACAGCAGATCTGATCTGATTCAAATCCAGTGAAAATCCGACACATAAGATGACATTGAGATTTGAATATGGTTTTGATAAATTAATTAATGTCTAATTAAAAGTTTATACACATTTCAGGCCTAAAGAAAGACCTGCAATTGGCAGGATAAGCTCTTGCATAATATATGTTTAAGCATTGATGTTCAGTATTGCGATTTGATTGTGACAGGGTCTGATAAATGTATTTAATAGGAATTGAGTTAGGCCTAAAGACCACAAATTCTATATTGGTATATACCACTTCCACCAGTAGCTATACACAATCAGATACATGTACCATAAACATAGGGACAATGAACACTGTATTGCAAGCTTTAGAATCAAGTCTGCAATTCTGTGATAACAGATTCTGTACCATCAATATTATTATTGCATGCCGGTATATAGGTTATAATTCCCCTAATCAATGAGCGTGACTGACTGTATTAGAAAAAGAGTAGTTGTAAGCTGGAAAGTGTTTCAGGTGCAAAAAACTACCACTTGTAGGCAGGGTCTTTGTCCATATCTCAAACTTTGGTTACAGCTATCTCTTTGACAAAGTGGAAAGAAACTTTTTTTTAAAAGATTGGAATTATTTCATCAAAAGTTTTTGTTAGAAAGTACATGTACTGTGATCATAGAGAACAGACAAGTAAAAATATTTTAGCCAAATAGAGTTGTTATTTAAGAAAGTGTAAAAAAAGGGAAACATAGAATCTATGATTCCCACCTTGTTATTTTTCTACAGACAGAAAAATTAGTTTCAGACAAGTACCTATTTAATTATATGATGGATATTGTTTGTAATCGAATTAGGGATGATAATAAGTATAGCCTGCTTTAAAATCAATCGTATACTGTATACATGAACAAATTTAATCCTCAGTGATAGTATATCATTTTTTATATTGATCAGTAGTTTCACATTCAATAGTAGTAATAAAGCTCATCAGGTTTCACTGTCTAGATGTGTTCATATTGATCAAATACCTACACAACAATACAGCCACAGCCCACACTGATTTGTGTAAATCTACTGACTGAAGCCATATAATAGTATACAAGGTTGTCCATAAAGGATTTGTTTATAATTAATGATGATTAGTCTGATAGATTAGAACTACAAGAGTTAATTATTTATTCTATCATCATCACATCATTTGACAAAATGGCAGAATTCTTGTGTTGTAAAAATTTTATACCCTGCCTCATTTCAGGGTTAATAAGAGCTGTCTATTTGATTTGGATCAAGTCTTTTTTACATGCCCACATGAAAATGTGGTCTTCTATTGCCGTTGGCTTCGTCCATTAGTACATCTCTTGTGAACACTCTACAGATTATATTTATTACCTGATCATTTTGAAATTTATACATATTGTTTACATTCGTGAGGTTCTTGTGTCAATTTGTAGAACATTGTGAGCGTTCAGTTGCTCTATCAAGTAAAGTTATCTTCGATCTGTATTAAATTTACACGCATTAATTAAATTAGGAATAGAAGAAGCCTATTGAATTTCAGCAATTTTTGGTAATAATTTCTAGAGTTATGGCCCTTGTTTCACTTTGTTGAACCATGTGAATGCTTCTCTAATGACAAATGTTTTCACCCGATCTGTATTATATTTAAGTGCATTATTTAGATTAGTAAAACACAGAAGCTTCTTTAATTTCAGCTATTTCCATTAATTACTGCTAAAGTTAGGGCCCTTGTTTCACTTTGTTGAAGCTTGTGAATGCTTTAACAATACAACTCATCATCCGATCTGTATAGATATATATGATAGGTTAATAAAACGAAGAAGCCTATTGAATCAGCAATTTTTTGTTAAATACTTCTACAGTTGTGGCCTTTATTCCACTTTGTTCAACCTTGTGAACACTCTGAAAGACAAAAGTTATCATTCGATCTACACGGTTTGATGAAATTAATATCAGTGTCTACTGTCTTGTAAATTCTGCCATACCTTTAAAAGAATGAATATGTTGCAACTCTTGTTGACTGCTTGGATGGTTTAGCTGTGGTGGGTGTATGTTTCATTGTCTGGCAACACTTCTTTGTTTTTACTGATTGACTGAGCTATTTTTCTCTCTTTACAGACAAGCATGGCAGTCATTAGGAGATATGTCGAAGGAATGTGCAATGGAAGAGTTTATCAAGTCATTAAATTCCACATGTAATTTATTTCAACCCTATGTTATAGCTTTGAAAACAGAACAAGAAGAACAAATTAGAAAACAGTAAGTTAACAGAAAATAATTCTCTATGTTTACAAAATTTTAAATAAAGAGATGAAACAATAGAATTTAAGGGGGGAATTTATTGTGGCCGCTTACAAGGAGATGTCGCTGAATAGGAGTGACTGCTCATACGGATTCTATTGTATATCTACCCAGTAAACAAAATTTCCTCAGCCATTTGCTACAGTTAATGTTGGACAAGACTTACTCTTCTGTCAGTCCCAAACCTGTATTATTCTTGTAATGATATTTTTAATGCCACTGATTTGACTGATATAAAGTTTAGGGGGCTTATGTCAACCTTACAGTACAACTGAGAGCAAGTGGCTTCAACTCAAAGCAAGTAGTTCCAGTTAGTTGAAGCCAGTTGCCCAAGTTTAACTTTCTGCGGTGTTACAACTGGCCAGGAAATAACGGTTTTAGATGTACCTGACAAAATGTCAGGCACTTATGAAATAGTACCTGACATTTTCAACTTAGTGCTGGACATGTATTAATAATATCATTAAAAAAGACAAATCAGTGCCTGACAAAATGACAGGCACCAGAGGTTTTGTGCCTGACAAAGCCTGAATCTGTTTCTGACATTGTCAGTGACAGGTGCTATATTTCCAGGCTTGGGCATCAACTCATTTCCATGGAAATAATATCATGTGATAAGGTTCGTGTATCATATGACTTTATAAATGGAACCAAAGACACCCACTTATCGTATGTTGGTTATATCGACAATAATGTATGAATAGAAATGTGGCAAGACCGCCCATGCCTTTGGGGTGCTTCTTCTAATTTATTTTCCACTTCGTTGGTCACATGATGGATGTATTACATGTACCAGTCACATGTTAAGTATAATTGCTATCAGTTCGGAGTCGACATTAGCACTCCGAATCCAAGTTCCCCTCAGTTGTCCTCTGGTACTGTAATGATCGACAAAAGCACACTAGAAACTGACAGGAACTAATTGCAAAGTCAACATAAGCCGGCCTTTAAAGATGGTCTACAATCGTTCTTATAAAAAGAAATTTCCATGAAGTAAATTGTTTATATTCAGTATAGTACAAATTTTCCATCCAACATAGAGTTGTGAAACTTGTTAAAATGACTAAAAAAGAATTGTAAATTTGTGTAGAAAAGAAGAAGAAGAGAAAAGATTACACGAAGAAGAAGAAAGAAAACGTCAAGAATTAGAAGATGAAGCTAAAAAACAACAACAAGCAGAAAGACAGAGACAAGTAGAACAACAGTAAGTAATCATTATTAATAATATGATAAATATCCATTTGTAATGAGAGGGGGTTGGGTGGTCGAATGGTTAGCGTGCGCACGCTGCATCATACGGCCTGCCATTGAGTCAACTGGCGTGGCTTCGAATCCCCGGTTGTACGTCACAAGAAGTAATCCCCAGTTGTATGTCCCCGGTTTCCTCCCACTGCTAAAGACCCCTACATGCAAGCGAATTATTGAATTAAAATTAAAACCATATGTTAGTCCCAAAATGACCTAGTTTGTGTCGAGTGGACGTTAAACCCCATTACTCTCTCTCTCTCTATCTCTCCATTTGTAACATACTTGAATCCACAGTGCAGTTAACATAGATTGGTATTAGGAGTTAGGGTAGATGGAATGAGGTAGGGTTTAACAGCAACCAAATTTGATTTATTTTGTAAGGCATATATTTCAGCATGAAAAGTAATAGAGAAGGTCCAATGTGGAGGACTTTCACACAGTTATTCATGAATATGTTTGGGTCTATATATACATTACATGTAGTTCTATTGATTTGTTGTCATTCTAATGACGTCTCGATGTTTTCTTAGAAAAGACATGTAAACATACACATTCACGAAAGTCCCACATAGGGCAACATCTTTTTTTCAAACAAATGTGGAGTGACATTATATTTTAGTGCAGTTTGCATATTTTAAAGTAGTCAGCTTCTGACTTCTTTTCAAGCAGCCAACCAGGATAACAGCATATTTTGGTGCAGTCAGCTTAGTTAACATCATATTTTAAAGCAGTTTGGGTGACATCATATTTTGGTGCAGCCAGGGGTAACATATTTTAGAGAAGACAGGGAAGAAATCATATTTTGAGAAATATTAATGGTACATGTATAAACAGTAATGTTATGTTTGTTACAGGATTCAGATTCGGGCAGCATTAAATCAACAAACTGAAGTACAGTTCCGTCAATACGCTGAGCAACAATATCCTGGTAATACACAAATGGTATGTACATATTCTGGTTCTCAGAAAATCCTTTACAATAATTTTCATCTCAATCTACAGATGACAGCACAGATTTTGTAGTTCTAATGTGAATGCTTTCCTTTCCAAATTCCAACTCCCAATCTATAGAGTATCATTCAGTCATTTCTTTTTCAATGCTAAATATAGTCCACAAGATAATAAATGGTTACGACACGAGTTCCTGATAAAAAAAAAAGAAGCAATCTAGATTGTCAAGAATTAATGGACACCAGTTCCTGATATAAAAATAAGACAATTGACGATTGTCAAGTTCATACCAGTTATGTTCTCCATTTTATTATCAGGATTGTGTACTTGGTGCCTGGGGTCATGATTTTATTCCCAGATTGTCTAGTTAATGCCTCATATTTTTATTGAATCCTTGTAAATAATAGGCTAAAATCTGGGACAAAGCCAAGAACTACCTTGAGAAAAGTTGTAATTTCAGGCGAAAGTGACTGTTGTTATTAGTAAATAGTAAACATGTCTGATATAATTATAAGTATGAAAAATTGAAACTCAGTTTTGCGTCTCTTTTTTTCCAGCAAGATGAGTTAATACGACAGTTACAAGAACAACATTTTCAACAGTACATGCAACAAGTTTATCAACAACAAATGTTACAACAACAACAAATACAACAACAAACAACCGTTACAACAACAACCACCCGTAATCAGTCATTACAACAAGATCATGATAATCAGCTCAATAATGTGAATCATGTTGCTAGGTTACAAGATGGCGCAGATGGAGATGGTAATTTATATGTTGTTTTCAGCTTGAGATCACTAAACTTTAAACTTTATTATATCAGGATTTTTTTTTATACAGTATTATTATTCAGATATTCGGGATATCTGAATGGAATAGGGAATAGAGTTAGCCTATGTAAAACCCTTCTCCCTAATCTCATGATAGTTTGTATTTATTGTCAATCATGTTTTCTAAGTATTTCTTACTTTTATTTTCACCATTACGTCTCTCCCCCCACCCCACCCCGACTTTGTTTTCCTAATGTGCCTTGTAGAATTTTAACAAAATTTGATAGCTATATGGTGATCAGTTTATTTAAATACAGTTGAATCAGCCAATATCTATAGGCAGATCAGATACTTTAACACAATTCGATTGATTCCATAAAAAAAGATCTTCTTTGGAATGGCTTAATAGAATTCTTTGAAATTTTGTAGGTTTAGTTCACACATTTTCAAGTTTTTTTTAAAAAATCTACTAGATGGATTACATAAAACCAAAGGTGCTACATTATGTAATATACTGAGGCTATACCGTGTCCGATTACTAAAATGATGCTTTTATTAAGACCTTATAAAACTAGGACTATAACGAATAGAATAAGTGTGTGTACTGCTTTCAACACTCATTACAAGATATGTGACTTATTTTTTAGCCTTTAAAGAGGGTTTTTGATCAAAAACAAAATGAATAGACTTGGAATTTGATTGATGGGATATATTTAGTAGGGCTGTGGTTTAAATGTGTATTTTACAACAGGACTTTACTGCGCTGCTTGTGCTGCTGACCTGAAACTTGCACAGCTGAGCATACTTTAAATGCATGAAATGGGGTTCGTCCTGCTTTTCTGCACCAGCTTGGGATAAAGAATGACAAACATACAAATTCCGATTTTCAAGGGTCTTTAACGTGCATGCCACTTTGACCTGTGTTTTTCATCCCATCTGAATGGCTTGGTGCATTTGCTTGCTTAAGCCCACTATCGACATTGGAAAACCGCCTTGGTAAATCGTCGGGAACATTCTTGGTAAACATGTGGATCAAACCCGGGACCACTTTATTAGTGAGATCCTTAAATGCAGTAGAACTGGGAGAATGTAAGAAATAGAATAAAACCAGATTAAAAACACAATCTTTTTTTTTTCTTTTTTTCACCCAAGCCTAGACCATATCACTATCACTAATATCAAAACACTGCTTTCCCACCCACAAGTTATTTCCAAATGGAACAACCTAACACCACCATAGGCTATCTGTAATAATCTAGTGCCCCAAATAATCTATGCTTTTACACGCATGAACTTCACTTGTAAATATATATATAAATGCTTGCTAAGCTAACCTCACCATTTCAGCATATCGACCTTTCACCCCTGAGATCCTACCTGCGTCACTATGGACACGCCCTGAACTTAGTTCATTTAAAGAGGAGATCAGACCAATTAAAGAACAGGTGTTAAAAATCAACTGTCTTGCTACAGCCACGGTGAGTGTTAATGTCACGTTTTAATCCATGTCTCTCGTTGTGTTTGTAGATGACTTACCTCCCCTTGCCGCAGCCTCAATGTGGACGAGGAAAGAAATAAAAGAGTTGAAAGATTCGCTACGAAATGATAAAGATTCTATAATTAAAGTAGGATCGGGGGAGACTGTGACAGTGAGTATTGAATGATAGACTAGCTTAGCATATCGTTGTGACTAAAAGCATGGCATTAGTTACAAACAATTCTTAATATGTAGCAATAATGATTACCCTATTAGAATATAACTTGATTTCTTTAAAATAGTTTTTTATTTTCTTCTCTTTTTAAAAGACTTCTCAATCTTTATAACAAGATATTAAACTTGATCTAATATTAATATATATAATCAGAATAGGTAATTATTTTTTTTAAAAAAATAAAATATATAGACATAAAACTACTAGTAACAATTCACAATGATAAAGAATCATTCTGCACTTTGTTTTTTTTACTAATAAAGACGTTTTAACTGTGTGCTGCCTTATTTTCTTTTCTCACCACATTGTTGTTGTATTAAAAAAATTATAAATAATGTTTCAACTTTTAAAATAAAAACCTTTTTGTATGTTTGCTACTACATGTACTGATAATTTAGTCGAATAAACATCTGGAATTTCATAGAAAATGTTGACTAGTACTTCAGATGGTAACAAAAACAAGGTGCAACTCTGTACACATTTGAATGAAGAGCTTTTCTTTTATGAGAAGTTTTTGCTTTTGTATTATTTGCATACTTACACACATATGAACAAAAACACTTGATAGTTGGAATTTGGAGCTGAGTGTGTAGAAATACTGTCAAATTCTTCTACCAAGAATTGCAACCATAACCATATAAAAGAAAGTCTGCAAGTGACATAAATATGTTGTTGTCAGGATGTTTTAATCTCAATTCTGTTCTCTCGTATTCTTTCTGTCTGTTCCATTGAATTTTGTACTGTCTTGTATTTTGTAGAAAATTTTAATCACTCCAGTTACTATTTGTATTATTCACAGGGAAAGGCAATGAATCATTGAATTATGTATGGGGTGGGGAGGAGGGAGTAGTTTAACACATGCGTTGTAAATTATACGGCATGGTTTCTATACAAGACCTCTGCATTCAAGTGAATTACTGAAATAACAATAATACTATTTGCTAGTGCAAAAATTCCGTTGTTGATGTCGAGTGAAGTGTTTATTTTTTGTCCTACTAGATTTGCTCATCGTCAGATTTATTATGCATGATGTTTCTGTACAATCTTATATATACTCTTAATGTCAAGAGTTATAAAAAGAACTATTCAAAATGTTGAATTTTTTTGATAGTGAGAAGTAACTTAGTGATTTTCTGCTATTTCCATAATTACTGTAAATCTCAAATTTCTGTTAATTGTTAGATTATTGGAAGCAATATCCCTTTAAAAAATAAATGATGTATGATCGGTTCGAATTATATATTTACGCTTTTTTTTTAATTAATGGGGAAAAAATACTATAAATGCCAATAATTAAAAGTTATTGCATTTGATCATATCATAGAATTTTGTAAAAACAATAGTTAGCGTCCCAATTTTATGAAATTTAAATGCATTGTTTGTATCAGTACAGGGGAATGAACCAAATTAAATTTTAACTAGCGGGTATGCTTGGCAGTTATGTGTAGACTGTAGAGTTATGGCACTCGATAATTTTGCCTGTTACAGACTTGCTTTGTTTTTGGATTAAAAAGAGGTTGAATATGCTTATTGATATTTCACCCAAAAACTGAAAATTCAGACAAAATTTCAACAAGGTTCTGAAGATAAAGCTGTTTGTAGGATTATATCTTTAAATATAACTGCTATATTTTCAGGTTCGGGTGCCGACACATGAAGATGGTAGTTGTTTATTCTGGGAGTTTGGTACAGATTATTATGATATTGGTTTTGGTTTGTATTTTGAGTGGACGGAATCACCAAATAATAACGTTAGTGTACATGTTAGTGAATCTAGTGATGAAGAAGATGTTGACGAAGAACAGGCACAAGGTGAAGGTCAGTAGACTTTTCATTGGACAAGGACGTACACTTTTGATTTTCACAAACCATTATAAATGTCCGTGGACCGGACTAATGTTCATCAATAAATTTTAATAGATTTAAATAATAGTGATATAATATGATAGTGACATCAAAAACTTACGATTGTTTCCCCGATCCGTGATGACTAGTTTCTTCATGTACAACAAAGGTTATCTATCACATGAAAATGATACACAGGTGCTAATACAAATTGTAAAACACAAATTTATAAAGTAGGTAATTATTAACCTACCATGATCGTAGGTAGGATTTTCAATGATTTTTGAATGAGCTATTTCTTGTTATCACCTTAAACTTAAAGCTTTCGATTATGTTCTGAAACTTTCAGAACGTTTATCGGATGTTTAGCTCTGTTTGGACTAGAAAGTTCAAAGCTGCTGATGGTCACGCGTTTTGTTGCCTGGCAATATATGTTTAATGCTTAGAAAAATCTTTATGTGTTAAGTGTACGAGTTCACACAGTAAAACGAACTGTTACGTTTTATCTTTTTATATTCAGATGCTAAAGCTGATGTGGAAAGCGGTAAAAAGCGAGATGATCGACCACCAACAGATGAAATCATACCAGTATATAGACGAGATTGTCACGAAGAAGTTTATTGTGGTAGTCACACGTATCCAGGCCGTGGTGTATATTTACTGAAGTTTGATAATTCGTATTCTTTATGGAGATCCAAGACTTTATATTATCGTGTCTATTATTCTAAATAATTATTTAATGTATGATGAAAAAATAATATTTTTATGGGATGTTTAAATTATTGCGGGCTAAGCTTGTAATTTATATATATATTGTGAAAATTGTAAAAAGTCTTGTTACTGCAGAGCGTACTTGTCACTGGGGGTTTTCAGGGGTCAAATTATAGAAATTTAAAATTTCTTTGTAGCTCATTAACATCAAAACCATGTCAAAAGAACAAATGTTAAGAGGCATTATCTCTTTGTAAATCTTTCACCAATTGATACAAGGTTATTTTTGATTTGTTCAGATTCGTGTGTATGCCAAATTTGAGACAAATTTACAAAGGTTTTGCTGAGATATACATATGCATTACAGTCCTAATCACAAGACAGAGAAATTGAGTTTCACAAATATCTCTAATGTTGTCATCATAATCAGATTGTTGTCAACATATCCTTTGATATGGTCACAAAGTTGAAATTTTTATAAACAGAAGAGTGAGAAATTCTATCAAATATTGTATCAGAATGGTTGCTTACAATAATAAATTAGTACAGTTGATCAAAATTAAGGACTGGACTTTGCTAAAACCCATGTTGTAAGAACTATTCAATGGTTTTCATCAACCTTACTCTTCAGTAGTTTAGTACTTGATTGGTCAATAATCTGTGAAAGCTATTATTGAATATATTATTTAGAATTAATTACAACTGGTTTTTAGATAAAAGTGATAATGCCTCTTTGAAGTGGACGGGATATGGTAACTTTTTCAAAGATACTTCTTCCTAAAATAATTGAAAAGCAAGAGATAATTTAGAGTTTAAATTAATCATTCCGAAAGAATTTACCAATTTATATAGATAGAGATTAGAGAGAGAAATCTCGACAAATATTGTATAATAAAGTTGTTTTTTAAACTGATATAGAGATTTATAAAAAAAAGTTGAGTTGAAAAAGACACAGTGTTACAACCTACATATAAAATAGCCAATTCCACCCAAATTCTTTGTGCTTGTTAAGAACTGGCGAAATTCTCCTCCTTGTAAGCATAACAATAGAACTAAAATAAGCATATGTTATTCAAAGACTGTTCGTTTGACCGACAGCTAATGAAGGTATAAATAAAGCTACAACATTGGGTCTTTTGACTGACAGCTAATGAAGGTATAAATAAAGCTAGAGCATTGGGTCTTTTGACTGACAGCTTATGAAGGTATAAAAGCTTTAACATTGAGTCTTTTGACTGACAGCCAATGAAGGTATAAAAGCTATAACATTTAGTCTTTTGACTGACGGCTTATGGAGGTATAATAGTTATAACATTGGGTCTTTTTCACTGAGGGCTTAAAATTGTATTTACTAATTAATTATGTTAAATAGTTAGCTTATAGAATTTATATAATGTCAAACTTATAAATATATATAATTAATACACAGTAAAAATTCATTTCAAAGAAAAGGATAATGCGAGCAAGATACTAACAATTCAATAATGATCGTTTATATAAAATGATATTGGGCTATTAAATTTCTAGTCTGATAAAATATGATTTAATATCTGTAAGATAATTTGGTTTCACACCCTTCTTACAAATATTGTGATATTAGTCATTCTTTTCAGCTTAATTTATTCAGAACTTACAGCTTAATTGGCCCAATAATTACCTGTTTTTGAATATCAATGAGAAAATGTATTATTAATGGTGTCATTCAAGAACATGTATGTAGAAGTGATTTTCACATTGAGGAAGCCGAAATTGACAAAAGTAATTTGGGTTTTGTCAATCTTAAATATTGTGTCATGTAATAGATAAGATTTTAGACTGTAGCAGACTATAATTTGAGTTGTCTGTGAGGTATAAAATAATTGATACTGTTATATTTAATATATGTTAGATGTTTAATATTAGAAATGTTGTGATCATCAAATGAACTTTGTATATTGTATCTATTTCATTGTTTTGAAGCCACCACTGTGTCTTTTTATATGCCCATATGGAAATGTGGTCGTATATTGCTATCTCCCCTGTCCTTCGGTCAGTCCATCTTCCACAATTTCTTGTGAACACTTTACAGACAACATTTATCATCCCTGTTAATTTCTTCCAAAGGAAGGCCCTTGTTTTACTTTGCTGCACCTTGTGAACACACTAACGACAAAAGTTATCCGATCTGTATGAAATTGATATGCATCATTTAGATTAGTAAAACAGAGACAACTATTGAATTTCAGCAACTTCTGTTAATAAAGTCTAGAGTTATGACCCTTGTTTCACTTTGACAAGGTCGTATATGATATGATTTAAATGAAAGCCCCTATCACCTACAAAAGAATAACACTTATTGACCGCCTGGACAATTGGGCTGCTGTGGGCGTATGTTTCGTTGCCTGGCAACCTATCTTTCCATCATAATATTGTTCTTCATCAACTCATGTATAACTTTCAATAAGTTCACCACCTTAAGGTACTTGAACTTTACACTGATGCTACTGCCAAGACCCATGGATACTATTTTAAAATGCTTTCTTGACAACAGTACTAAAACAATTCATGACATACTTGTTGTTTTTATTAGCACGCTTGAATATTGTATTAAAAATTTTCACTATTTTATCTCATCATTATAAGCTACCGATGGTCATTTGAAGGATATTAAATCCCTTACGAGCTAATGTGAAAGCTGAATCTCTTAAAAGGAATATCAATCAAAATATGCTTTAATTCTGTTAATTATTACATTGAAAATTTTGTAACCTACGACAAACAGAAACAAGCCAGTATTATACCATTGTACTCTTTTTAAATTTGTTGAAATCTACCTTTGTAATTTGGTTTGTATTCTTATATAATTTAAATAATCAATTTGAGCTCAAAAGTAAAATGAAAAATTAGATATCAATGACTTTCAAACAATTTTTGTGAACTTTGATCATGAGATGTATTTCATTTCCCCTGCTTGTGTAAATATTTAGTGTGTGAATACAGCCATATTTTTAAGTGAATAATTGACACGTTATCATTGTAAATTAGTTGATAGAAATAAATAATAACTAAAATGATACAATATACTAAATCATTTCATTTATAACTTATTCCCAGATACGTGGAGCTTGCAGGTAAAGAAATATAGTTATGTCCCTTACATTGGGCTGAGACCTATTTAGTTAGTGGAATCATAGAACTGTTCTAGATATACGATCTATGGTGGAATCGATTGTTAGCCCCAGCAGTAGTATAGTGATATCTTTTTAAATTGAATTTACACTGCCACTGTGTCATATTTGATGTAATGACTTTCCAAGCACTAATAACAATGGTTCAAAAAGAGAGAGACACACAGCAACAAAATATTACTGGGTTTATTATGGATTGATTCAAAATGGAAACTGATATGGACTGGCTTTTAATGGCTAGTTAATTACCGAATGATCATGAGAAGGGAGGAATGCTTAATACATTTCTAAGAAAAACCAGCAGCTTGGTGCTTATTGGAGTTGGGTTAGTTGTTACAATGAATATGGTATGTCTGTAGCATTTACAGTCTTACACTATTTCTTCCTAGATAAATTTAAATCTCCAAACCTTCACCATCATATTATAATTGTCCCCCGCCTTTCGAAGAAAGTTGGGGGACTATTAAAATGGGTTCGTCCGTCTGTCTGTCTGTCTGTCCGTCTGTCTGTCCATCTGTCTGTCCGTCTGTCTGTCCGTCACACTTTTTGGGACACAATTGAGCTAGAATGTTCAAACTTGGTGTATGTGTTTATTAGGTCAATGCCTTGATGGAGTTCGAAGATGAGCATTTTCCGCTTAGGGTAAGCAGAGATAAGCAATTTGATTGGTTGATGCTTTGGGACACGATAACTTTAGTTCTAATTAAGTGAGATTGATGAAACTTGGTGTATAGTTTCATTATAGTAATACCTTGACTAAGTTCGATAATGAGCATTTTCTGCTCGGGGTAAGCAGAGCTATACGCAATTTGATTGGTCGAGAATTTGGAACACAATAACTCTCCTTCAAATTGAGTTAAAATGTTCAAACTTGGTGTATATGCTTATTAGGTCGATGCCTTGATGGAGTTCGAAGATGAGCATTTTCCGCTTAGGGTAAGCAGAGATAAGCAATTTGATTGGTTGATGCTTTGGGACACGATAACTTTAGTTCTAATTAAGTGAGAGTGATGAAACTTGGTGTATAGTTTCATTATAGTAATACCTTGACTAAGTTCGATAATGAGCATTTTCTGCTCAGGGTAAGCAGAGCGATACGCAATTTGATTGGTCGAGACTTTGGAACACAATAACTCTCCTTCGAATTGAGTTAAAATGTTCAAAATTGGTGTGTATGCTTATTAGGTCAATGCCTTGATGGAGTTCGAAGATGAGCATTTTTTTTCTTACGGTAGGCAGAGATAAGCAATTTTTGGATGACACTTCATGTTTAGTTTGATTGGTCGATACGTTTGAAAAAAATAAATGTGCGATTAATTAATATGTGTCATCTATTTATTTTGGGATTTCGGCGGGGGACATCAGCCTCACTGTTGGCTTGTTCCCATTTAATTAGAATTTACAGGAAAGGGGGGCAGTTTTGTTATTCATCATATCGTATTAATAGTGTGATATGTTATTGTATTGTGTATATATATAGTAAATATATTATATCTAAACAGTGCTGTTGTTAAGTCTTTTTTTTATATTCTCACAGAGAAGTGTGGTCATAGATGATATATGTATTGTTGTCATCCGTCTGTCCATTGACCAACAATTTCCGCTAATTACTGTCAGAGTTATGGCCCTTGATTGCTTACCAATGAAGTTTAGGTACTGTAGGAGCATATATACTGAGAGCCATAGAAAACGCATCACTTACTTTTGGTTTTGACCCCTCTGACTTTGTACCATTGATACAGATTAAACATCCATAAGTGTACAAATGTGTTGCTATTGATGAGTTCCCATTTGAATATTGTTCACAATAAGAAACAAAATAAATAAGATATGTTTACAGGATCATTTTGTTATACGAAAAACTAAGTGATGCGTTTTCTATGGCGCTCAGTACATTTCATAGCCTAGTAACCTATGTTATCAACCATGAAGGGAACATGAAAACATGTAATACGTTATGTCTTCAAATAAAGGTAGATAGAGGTCTTTAAACAAAAATTAAGTAAAACAAAGTCAGCTAATCTGAAAACTATGTTTTACTTTGCAAACTGGCAGATACCTAGGTCAACAATGCAAATTGGTAATGTATGTATATAGTGTAAAGTTGTTACTTCAGAGTTGTTTCATTCTTCGGGGAGGGGGGGGGGAATTGTGCGCGCTGTATCATACAGCCTGCCATTCAGTCAACTGGTGTGGTTTCAAATCCCCGGTTGTACGTGGAAGGAGTAGGGTCGCCTGTCCAGCCTCGTGGGTTTTCTCCAGGTACTCCGGTTTCCTCCCACTGCTAAAATTAAATCATATGTTAGTCCCAAAATGACCTAGTTTGTGTTCAATCCCATTTCTCTCTCTCTCTCTCTTTCATTCTTCAGAATATATGAATGAATTATTGTACTTTGCAAATGTACAACCTGGCACAAGATTTATGGCAACGTCAAATACATCCATACTATTCTAATCCAGCCAGGGATATTACAAGTCTAATATTATTTGAAGCAGTTTGGGTTCAGGACAACATTTACTCCAGTTGTGATTAATATTCACGAACCTGTAGTTGTTGCAAGTAACATCTTTTATGCTTGTTTATCTGCTTAATTCTCACAAATAACTTGTAAGTCAGTAACTTTCCCCTGCAATACATCTACATGTAGGAGAACTAGCTTGGGGCTAATTTAATAGGTGATCCTTTGAATAGATTGACATTCAGTTTCATGTGTATATATATCACAAAGTTTTGAAACGTCTATCTTCAGATTTTATATCTAGAATCTACATGTATAATATACATATTATATGATTTATTAATAATTAAGGTACGGTATTCAAGCAAAATCGTTTCAAGAAATTTGGGGGGTTTTTTTCGTTAAAGCTAATAAAAGTAACAATTTTCTATTATCATCACTTTCATTTATTGCTTCTTTAAAAGTTTAATAACTAGCAGGATTATTTATTTACTTGAAATGTGAAAGGCAGTAGGCGGTAAAAGATCAGGATGGAAAGTATGAAAGAAAATTCTTATATGTGTATATGATTGACCTTCCACCTGTGTTGTTTTTATAGTAAGCTAGATTATATTGATAGTATAGCTTACTGTGAGTTAAATGTACCCTGTTGTGTTTACTTATTGACTAAACGCCGACAAATGACGAAGTGTCTGAAGATAAACATTGTTGATTAGACATAAATTCAATCGGAAAGTAGAGTGGGAAATAAGTTGTTTATGATATGAAGCTGGGGTGAACCGATGGTCAATTTCTGAAATTCAAATGAAAATTAACAGAGAACATGGATTTGGGCGCAATTTCAAAATGTCTCCACTCACAGCTACTATATAACTAAGGGAACTAAATTCCGACTGCCATCTTTTTTAACCTGTTATTATGGCAAATGCCAAACAGGGGCTGTGGCCTACATCGATAATTTCAGGAGGAGCAATGTTATATATAGTTGCAGCCAATTCTGGCCTATTGGTTAATTAAATGCCCCAAAACAGTTGGACAAAACTTAAAACGTCCCCTTCATTATCACGGTTAGTGTAGAGAAGTAGACCGTTAAACCTCATTTCATTCCACACATTGCACTTCACTGTGTCTCACTGTTTGAATATATAGTCAACATCCAACTCTTGAAAACCAACGAATAGTCCGAATGATATAAAGCGCGTCAAATATTTGTTTGATTTTAATAGGTTTATGAGTATTGTTGTTAATAACGTCTCCTGTAAAGCACGTAGAGCGTTTTATAATCACCACCAATCTGTCTACTACTTCATGTTTATAGGTAAGATAATTCAACTTATAGGTTATCGATAGGTTTTTTTTTTTTTGTTTTTTGCTTGTTTCATCTTAACACTCTCGATATTTTTTTTTCTTGTGCATTTTTTGTATGTTTGTATTTTCCATATCGATTGTCTGTATTTTTGTGAGATCGTTGCTTTGGCTATAGGACAGTATTGTCGGTACTTTTGTCTTTAAGATTTTATACTTTATATATAGTTCTACTCGCCCGTTATGGACTTAAAATCTAACTTTTAAAAGACAATTGTTGCGATTGGCCTACACTTCATTTCTGTCAGGGTTTTTTTTATTATAAAGAGTAGTGGGGTAGATACCCCACTGTTGAATACAATTGTCCCAGCGCATTGTAAAAAAAAAACATAAGACAGTGGAACAATCTTTGGTACTGTCATGTCTAAATTCGAGAAATGTAACGTAGCATATTTACATTACACTATATTACCCTCTCAAAATTTCCCCTCGTCCGGGGGAATACACAGGCCTGAAGTTTCGCACCCCCCCCCCCCCAATGTGGAAAGATTGTCGACCATACAAAGAATAGATATACATTGGCCATCAAGTTTACAACACACTGAAAACAGTGCCCTGATTTCAGTTTCCATTGACCGATTGCCGAATGGTTAACGCCTGAGCGCTGAATCATAAGGTCTGTCACTCAATCAACGGGCGTGGTTTTGATTCCCTGTTTGCACGTGACAAGGGTTTTCTCCGGGTCTTAATTCGGTTTCCTTTTACTGCTTTTAAGATCCCTACACGCAAGCGAATTATTGAAATAAAAAATTGAACCATGTGTTAGTCCCGAAACGACTTAGTTAGTGACGAGTGGACGTTTAAATCCCATCTCTCTCTCTCCCTCTCTCTCCCCCTCTCTCTCTCTCTCTCTCTCTCGCTCTCTCTCTCTCTCTCTTTAAGGTCCCCTTGACGCTTTGAGATTACGTTCAATTGGCTACACGAAACGTCAAGGCACACCAGTTCAGCTCTGCACGAACATCTCAGGGATACTGTTAGACCTTACTATAATGAAAACGTAAACAACATTTTTTAATGTGATTGATATATGCAAAACATTAAATTATTATATCTCTAAAGGAACAAGACAAGTGAGAAAAAGCAAAAATTATTTTCTTTGTGCACGTCTGAGAGAGTGTATTTTATGACTTCTTCATATCGAAGTTTGCTGGAAGACATCTTGTGCCGCGAAATTTTGAACGATGCGAAAAACCACCTAATTCCAGTTAATTTTTCACTGGTGTTCATAACTAGTTTTAGTCATTCTATGTGTCTATGGCTAGCCTGTATCTATGGTTGTATTTTATTTTGTAAAATTCAAATATTTTTCATATATATTTAGCCAGGTGTGCCGCTATTTCGTCATTTGTTGCAAGGTGTGCCGTTTGCAAAAAAGGTGGAGAACCACTGCATTAACACAAAAAAATATGGCAATTTTAACTCTTTTAAGCAAGAGGTGGGTTTAGTTGTCAATAACATGAAGGCCACCAGCATGACTCTAAGCTCCAACCCTATACTAGTATAGATTAAATATTCTATATCTTCGTGAAGTATTTGTGAAAAGTGTAAACTTAATATAATGTAAATAAAACTAATACCATTATACTATTACAAACTGTATTATAATCTGAAATCTAAATATTTTATGTACTATTTACATAATATATTTAATTACGATTGTTTATATTGTAATATAAACTCGTGACATGGTGAATGTTAAAGATTTTGCCTCGAAAGGAGACGGGACTATATGAATTATTAATCCCAAGGTTTAATCTCCTCTGCTATTGGGGGTTGGGATGGCCTAATGGTCTACAGTGCCGCGCTTCTACCTCTAGCTTGCCGGTCACCTTTGGCTTGCGGCTGTGGTTTCGATCCCTGGTGTGAGCGTATGTGGCATCGAGATAAGGGCGCCTTCTCAACCTCGTGGGTATCCTCCGGGCACTTCGGTTTCCTCCCACTGCTAAAGACCCCTACGCACAAGCGAATTATTAAAATAAAATTTAAACCATATCTTAATCCCGAAATGACCTAGTTTGTGTCGAGTGGACGTTAAACCCCATTTCTCTCCCTCGTCTCAGCTATTAAATAACAAAATATAATTCTTCCCAATATATAATTCTTACCTAAAATTATTTTCTTAAAAAAATCTACTGGTAAGAAAGTTGGATGTATCATTACAAATCAAAAATACTGTATTAATTATCTTTCCTCAATACTATTCGACCGATCTAGAGCTCATCGACAGTCATTCTCACCCATACACAGTTAGCAAAAAAGAGCACTTTGCTAAACAAACCAAACTCCATTTTATGTAATATTTTCTTTTAGAAATTGAATCCCCCAGAATTTTTAGAAATACATGTGCAGCCGAATTAAAACCGTATCAACTTTTGTTCCCGAGATGGCCCCGAGGAAACCAGCTAATAATTATTCTGAAAGTGTAACCATAACAAAATTTAAATGTTGATGAGTTTGATTTCACTGATGTATGATTGGTAAGCTTCGCCATATAAAGAAAGGCATCAATCAATTGATATCTTTCGGGGGGAAAGGGCCAAAAAGTCCGAGTTAACAGATTTAGTTAAAGAACAGCCGAATAAAACAAAAATTATTCATTAAAATTTAGCATTTATAAATTTAAATCTTGATTAAGCATAGAAGATTGGACCTATATTGTCAAGAATCTATCAAACTATAATCAACGTCATAAAATTTGGTCAACAGCAACATAGAATTTGGTGTCGGGTGCTATTATGGAAGCCGATGAGTATACCACATTTCCTCCTTCATATTGCGGTACTTTGGTTTCTCCTTCGCACTTATTAAACGCGAAGTCAAGAAGGATACTTATCGGCTTCCATATTGTTATATTTATTTATATAGTGTAATTTCTTATGAACTTGAAAGTGCCGCTTGGTTCGAAAACAGGAGACGACGTGTGACTGAAATGGTTGTTTTGGAGAAATATGTTTCCTCTAAACGAAGAGGAAAGATGTTCACTCTGGTTCCGTCAATAAAACTTTGAAGGACATTGAAAAAACCCTTTTGTGCACCGCCAAATTTCGCTGTTATAAGGTCGACGCACTTAACAAATATGGGTGCTATCTTAAAAAGAATGACACCAAGCCTGCAAAAATGTCCCATAAAAGAAAAAGGCAAAGGGTTAGTGTGAGAATTATTGACAGATTACACTTGGCATGAAAAGTGTAACATTGATTCGTAGATAATCAAAATGAAATAAACCGGCTGAGGAAGGCAGTCATACGCCGCAAAGTATGCTATACAGGGGAGAATTAGCCCGGACGGCGGCGTTTCTACCCACACCTTAACGAAATCCATCTGCCAATATATACACCATATTTTGAACTCCGGGATGTCGTCCACAGATCCACCGACTTTCACCACCGACAATATGTTCCCGAAGAACGTGATCTCCTTCTTATTGCATGCATGACAAAATCTTCGCCGCTCTAATTTCGCGCCTCTTATTCAACTATTTGGGTTTACCAACATAACACGATTTGCCCTTCTACTGCTAACACATGCTAAATGGTCTGTTACTCTTGTGGGTCTAGCCACATTCAGTGTCGGACTGGGCCCACCTGTCTACCTGTCCGTGACAGTTGTGCCTAAGTTCATCAAAAATAAAAAAAGGAAAAAAAGAAAGAAGAGACGGAAAAAAGAAAAGAGAAAAAAAAGGAGAGTGGGAGGAACAAAAAGAAAGAAGGAAGGTGAGCACGGGACATAGGACAGGAGAAATAAAAGATAGGAAGCTTTGGTCTGAAATGCTTGGAAAATGGGTTTGCGGTTGTCAATTTTCAACATTTTCGAGCCCCCGACTTCCCCATTCTCGAACGTTCGCGCGCCTTTGACGCACTCGTGACGCGTCTTCGGCGCCATCTAGTGTGGGTCTTGGTCAATGACCTGACAGGTGAGCCTTCGGCGCACCAGTCCGGCACTGGCCACATTATAAGGGTATCGACTTTGGGCACCGTGAATTTTCTGAAAACTAGACTTTTGGACTGAACATTAACTGAATCCTGTATGGTGTTAGATTTACTTCACATTTTCAGCAAGTTGTTTTTCACAGTGTTTGGTTGTGTGTCTTAGTGAAAGATAAGGTAGGGAGGGTTTAATATTGTACTACATAACTGTCCTTTCAAAATCATATAACTACAAGATTTTATTGGTTTATTATATCATCATAAAATTTATAGAACATTTATAACAACGTTATCTATACTTGAAGTGATTTTAAACAAAACTATTTACAAGATAACTTCGAACTTTTAATGCTTGGTTAATCCTTTAACAACACCATTAACACAATAAACCTGCCTCGTCGCAGTAAAATAACTAGGTTTTTACATATGTACTGGTACACCAACAATTTAGAAGACTTTATAGTTAAGTTTAATTGTCACATTAAGGGTCGAATCCTCATCATTTCGTGTGATAAAGCTACATCCAACACTGCTGTATTAAACCATATAATACGTTTTGTGTTTTATGATGTGATCTTTAATCCAATAATCTATCGAGGCTGACAATGAAAGTGTACTTAGTCGTTCGGATGAGACCAAAAACTTTTCAAAAAGTACAATTAAATCATACTAAACTTTCCACGGAGCCTATAAATTGAAGCGACCTAACCCCCGCCATTACCCAACCCCAACTCCCCTCCCATCCTTGCTTTCCTCTACCCCCCACCCTCCCAATTTCACTGAATTCCACTTTGTTAAGTTTATAAATATATCTTGAAATATTTAGCAGTGTTTAGTGGTTTTATTATTTATTGTCATAATAAACGCCTTATCTATATACATGTATATATAAAACTGTTAACATAGTATAATAATACTTAAACTAGGATCTTCATATACACACCTTAATCTACAGCTATATCTACTAACATTACTGGTAGGTAGAAAAATTAAAATTCTAATGTACTTTTAAAAGCTGTGTCTGCTTAGGTAGAAATAATTCCATTGTATATTTTGTTAATAATTACATTTACGATAGTGAAAATCAATTCATATATATATATTTTTTCATATCTACAGCAATATATTTTGCAATGTGAAACATGTCTTAATTTCTAAAAAAAAACAATGCTTGGTCTTTATTGTGTGGGACTGGGAAAGTATCAGTCCAAAAATAGTCCAATTTCATCCAGTATTTAAAAAGATATGATCAACTGAAAATTTGTCAACATTCTACGATCTACTAAACGGGAACCGACAAAGCAATATATATATTTTTTTTTTCATATCTACAGCAATATATTTTGCAATGTGAAACATGTCTTAATTTCTAAAAAAAACAATGCTTGGTCTTTATTGTGTGGGACTGGGAAAGTATCAGTCCAAAAATAGTCCAATTTCATCCAGTATTTAAAAAGATATGATCAATTGAAAATTTGTCAACATTCTACGATCTACTAAACGGGAACCGACAAAGCAACTAACACTTGCCGGAAATCTATGATGTGCCCTTTTTTTTTGATACAAATGACTATCATACGGAAAGGGGCGTTATATACACTGTCTTTTAGGGTCTAGTCGTTTCAAATTTGTGTGTGAAGCATTCTGTTTCTGAGTTATTTGACCCCACCCTTCCGACTCATTTTCCGTAAACTTTTAATGAATGTTGGTCAAGGTTGTTGTGAAACCCATAGGTCATGAAATGACGACCGCTATTGATATTCAGTGGCCGGATATCTTCCCCACCCGGATTACCCTATTCCAAAAACGTGTGACCAATTTTGGTTTGAGGCATTGAATTTACGTGGGGACAAATCCCATCGTTATTCCGCGTTCCGCGACATTCCGTTCCGAAGTTGCTCGCCTTTTCAGAATACATAATGTCTACTCGTATAGGAAAAGAGGGACTGAAACGGAACCTTGAGGGACTCCAAATTTATCTACACATTCTATTTGTAGGCAACACCACTTTCATTTGTTGGTCTGTCAAGCGCATTCATTATACCCTCCATAACATGCATTTTGTCATAGGAAGGATATTGCTGTCTTTAATTACCCTTCTTCAGTCTGGTGGGAACATGTGGGTGGACCCCAAGCACGGCTGTCACAGTGAAATTCCAATTCCACCATACAATACTGTGCGAGAGACCAAGACGGTTTGTTATCACTAACTCTCTCTTTCTTGCACATTCGATTTTTAGATCATAAAATATAAAATATCTGACCTGCCAACAGCTTACTGTTTGATATAGATCAGTACAAAAAAATATCAATCTATTGTGTGTAGATTAGAGTACCTTAGATAACGGATGTTTATTTACTATGACAGTTACCGGTATGTTGTGAAATACTTTCATTAAAATCAAACTGATTGATTAGTAATTAATGATATCAAATATTCTAGAAATAGAAAAATGCGTTCAATTACAGTTGTAGTTACAAGGCAGATGGGGTACAGTCCAGATACGATTGGGCTGTAGATGTTTTGACCACAAATGCATTGACGTGTATTGACGGAATAATCTCTGTTAAAATAATGTCAATGTCAGTTGCTGTCATAATACAAAGAAAGGCATGACTCAGTTAAAAAAAAAGTTTTGTGTTCCGAATGCAATTGAACATATAAATGTTCATAGAATATTCTCTACACAAGGCATCAACTGCGGCTTTACCAGATAAAATGCACAAAAAACAAATATATGGCATATAATTTCATAGAACAGTTTTCATTGTCCGGGCCAGTATTAACCCGGGGTAAATAGTAAATGTAGTTTAGATAAAAGCTAATAATTATGACATATCTATAATATTTTTCAGGATAAAATTTGGATGCGTTCACAAGAAGATTACATTTAAAGTTGCATATTCTCAAATTGAAAATCTGAACATATTATGCCCGATGGAGTAGTCTGATATGGGCATTATTGATTCAGCGCTATTTGATTCCACGGTTTAACTGGTGTTTTAGAAGTCTGGATAAATTATTTTAACAGCACCAACAAAAAATCATATAAGGAACAACGACACTTAGTGCACGAAATATTCTGAATCAGCTGTGAATTCAAAAGTTTAAAACAAACAAAATGTCTTCGTTAAATACCTCTAGGAATAATTTTTTATTACCACCCGACAAGAACAGAAGGTCTCGATTAAACGACAGTAAATCGGATAGGCGTAGTGATACAAGTAGTAAAACAGCTAGTTCTATGATGTCATGGAGAGAGCGTTACAGATATCGTGGTCGATTGCGGATGTCAAAAAACTGTCATAGCACAATACCGGAAGTTGTGTATCAAAATACATATAAATTAAAACCGGATGAAGTCGACAGATTTTCAACTCCTAAAGTCGAACAGATTATTTACAGTGTGTTGGAATCTTCACTTAAAGATAAGGAATACGACGCAAAAAAATGTCCTTCTCTTGGAACCAAAATGGCGGATCAAATAAAAGAGCGTGTTAAAGCATCCGGTTTGTCCCGTTATAAACTGGTCGCTTACGTAACCATTGTACAGAATATGGGTGAAGGTTGTCAACAGGCTAGTCGTTGTTTATGGGACCCGGAAGTAGATAATTTCGCTACTGCCACCTTTGAATGCAAATCGTTTTACGCTATCGGCTCCCTTTATGCCATGTATTATGAATAGATTAGTTAGAAATTGAGAACATTACTTTCCCTCTGATCGTTGTTGACAAGTCAGTGATCGTTCTTCCGAGAAGGAGGAGTTCGTCGTGGCTTTCTCGTTAAAATTCCAAAGCCACATTTGTGAACAGTTTTCCCATCTCAATGTCTATTATATCAGTGTCACAATGATTATTTCGACTAACATCCCGCGAGAATACCACGTTTTCCATTGTTTAGACTATAGTGCTCTATCCTCAAACGAGATATTTTAATTCGTCCAAATGAGATATTTTAATTCGTTCAAACGAGATACTAACTCGTTCAAACGGATTAATAAAAAAAAATTGTTTGGCACTAATGGGCCTTCGTACTATCCTCGTTATTAAAACGGTGTTGAATAAAGTTTATTGTAGGTTATTGCTCTGTGTTGTTTTTGACGTGAAATTAGTTAACGAGTATTTGATCAAGAAAGTATGCAAAATGAGTCAGAAAGAATGTTATGGAACTAAACCCTCAATCGGCAGCTGGAGTTTTGCCCGGACGGGTGGCGTTTCCGCCTATTTGACGAACGCTAAGCGGAAACGCCGCTTCCCGGGCACACTGCATGGTGTATGCCAGTCTTCATTATCCCGGTTGTTGCAGAACAGCGGACTGTTAAAAGCTATTTGATTTCATTCCATTAGGCCTCTGCTAGACAATAGGCCTATACATACCGGTATATAGCCTAATACAAAGTCAAAAATGTTTTTAGATTTTAACGTTTATTTAATGCTAAGATTTTTTTTATGATGCTTTATTCATATAGTTTAAAGCGGATGTCTATGATTGAAACTCAAAACACCGCAAATCTAGATACCTTATACCTCATTTTTCTACCATAGCTATAGTCCTACAGCCTATATACGGTAGTGTCTATAGGCTAATTTGAGAAAGTGTTGAATTTAAAACTAATTTAGTGTGTTGGGGAATACGATCAAACATCCGTTTGTGTTTTCTCACTTCATGAAGGGTGGTCCGACAAAAAACGATCCCTTTTGTTGTTCCAAAATCAACGTAGTTATCGTTCTTTTAAAATGTCAGTCTTAGATCTTGTACCGTTAAAATATCCATAGTCATTTATCAACTACGTGTGGTATGTTGTTAGGGCAACAGGAACGCGGGAAATGGAATAACAGACGTTCTTGTAGCACGTGGGGAATGGAATAACAAAGCGCGGTTTCTTTATCTTGTACATAAAATAAATGAGAGTATAAAATGATGTATTGTCGATGAAAGTATAGGACATATTTTATTTCTAGATTGTTATCCAAGATGATTTTTAACAAGATAAATATATATATGTATATTTTACTATCTAGGGAAATAGTCAAGTGCTACTTTAGAATTAATATAAAGTAAAGGAATAACAATTTTTTTAAAGATAAAGCATGATCGAGTCGTCCCACAATGTTCATGCTATGTTTTGCGCATTTGATATTTCTCTTATACTGATTTTTTATTAATATGATCTCTCACGATCATAATTTTCTACTAGGGGTGAGGAGATATTCGGCCATGCGGAGGGAGAGGGGCGGGAAGAAGGGTTGGGACGTTGATCAAAGCTATACAAATGCCAAATTCCAAATTCGTGTCTTACCAATAAAATAGCAAATTGGCAACCCCCTTCAATTAAACAAATTAGAATTTAAGTGAATTGTAATTTTACACAACTAATTAGTGCTGGACTGGAAAAACACCCGTTCCAAATTACTAAATTCGAAATTTCAAATGAGAAAATTCAAATTGGGTTCAATTGTTGGGATTCACACTTTAAGTATATACATGTTGTACGTTAGTAAACTCTATATAATTAGTCAAGAGCAAAACATCATCCGATTGGTCGGATCAGATTTGGAATTTCGCATTTGGAATTTGGAATTTCGAATCTAATAATTTGGAACGACTGTTTTGTCCGGTCCAGCACTAATTAGTTGTTTAACATTACAATTTATTTAAATTCTAATTTGTTTAATCGAGGGGAGCTGCCAATTTGCTATTTTATTGGTAAGACATGAATTCGCAATTTTGCAGTTGAAATTTGGTATGAGCCTTCTGGGAATTCGTACATAATATGGCGGAAAATACTAGACAGTGATTAAACAATTAGTTTTTCAGTTCATACTATTGTTTGTTTTTGCTATTTAATACTGAGAGCTGAAATCTTTACTTTTATACTATACTATATATATATATATATATATATATATATATTATGCATAACACCTGAAGACGCTTATTAAGGGCAGGCAGCTAGCGTATGATTTGACGTATATCTCGCAATAACACCTGGTTACTATGTGCAACACATCCTTTCCCAGGTTTATTCTGTTTTGTCAGCTGCTGTAGAAATAGCTGTAACGAAAATCAGGAACAGCGTTGGTGGTCTGGATGTATTAAAGTCAATTGATGGCAATCCTAGACAATATGAGAATTCTAGATTGGGGAATAATGTAGCCTATCATCCGATTTAAATAATCATATTATGTATCCATGCCAAAAAGAATGACCTCGGACCATTAGAATATACCCTTGCCATCAGGTGTAACTCCACAGAAGTCATTCCTATCCCATACTAGTCATCCCATCTCATTACAAGGAGCTTTAACATCTTCGTAGATAGCTATCAGCTCGACGACCAGTAGAACGTTTTACTCACAGGTACATGTGGACGGGAGCGCCCTTCTTACCTATGTGATTTTTTCAAAATTTTTGATTTTGTTTTTTTCTTCTTCCAATTTTTCAAAAATTTTAATCTTTATTTTACTTCCTATCTGGTGCTAAATCATATAATATTTACTATCAAACATGTTCGTATTAAAAATTACACCGTCTGATGTATATATAAAAGAGAAAAGGTAAAATGTTTAATACGAACATGTTTGGTTCTATGATTAAGCACCAGGTAGGAAGAAATTAAAGGTTAAAATTTTTGAAAAATATGAAGAAAAAAAAAACAAAAACAGAAATTTTGAAAAAATCACATCGATAAGAAGGGCGTTCCTGTCCACATGTACCTGTGGTTTTACTTACATAATTCGATGTTTCTAGTACGCTCAGGTGATTCTGTAAAAGATACCAAGCAGTTGGAATGTATATTTAGCATTACTTTACATTTCATAAAGTAGTGTGTAATAAATATTATCTTTGTTTAACATGATTGAAATGTTACAGATTACTTAATAATATAGAACCATTTCTCTAATATGCGTGGAATTTATATGCGATTGTAATGAATTCAAAGAGAAACGCGGATCATATCTATTACGCGCGTTAATTACGTCATCGATCTACCATCACAACTATTATTCACAGGCTCCATTCTATAAAGGGGGGTTGGGATGGCCTAGTGGTCTAGAGTGCCGCGCTTCTACCTCTAGCTGGCCGGTCACCTGCGGCTGTGGTTTCGAACCCTGGTGTGAGCGTATGTGGCATGGAGATAGGGGCGCCTTCTCAACCTCGTGGGTTTCCTCCGGGCACTCCGGTTTCCTCCCACTGCTAAAGACCCCTACGCGCAAGCGAATTATTGAAATAAAATTGAAACCACATGTTAGTCCCAAAATGACCTAGTTTGTGTCGAGTGGACGTTAAATCCCATTTCTCTCTCTCTCTCCATTCTATAAAATTTAATCACAGCATGTTTCTTTGGTGAGGATTTAAACCGATATCTCAATTTTCATAACTTTAATTTCTCTAGAGTATCATTATTCCTGGAACGAAAAATAAATCCAGAAAATAAATAAAACGACAAAACAGTTATTTCTGGGCTCCAAGAAACTTCTCCAGAAATATTTCGATCGCCATAGACACGAATAATTCTCTTTTTTCTCCATCATGTTTTAACCAGATTTCCGCATCTGAAAGTTACAAGTTTAACAACAAACGCATAGTTCTGACCTTTGTCTCTAAATACGGCTTCTTTCAACCCTTCGTTCAAACTATGACAAACTCTTGGGGATGACAACGAAATTTCACGAGGTGAATTTTTCGCAAGATTATTGTAACATAGCCGGGCCAGGAATTAGATTTTTTTCGTGCTTCGGCGGTTCATACTATTTGTAAAAATGTCAGAAATATATCGAGTACACAGTGAACAGATAACTGAAATAACAACGGAGATGTTTTCGTGTTGGTTATTTTTCGCTTCAAAGAGAAAGAAAAAGGCAAGCCAGTCCAGAAGAAAGGTTCATCTTCGTTCGCTTAAGTTGATCTCAAGTTTTGACCTAGTTTACGTCGACATTACAATACGAGAGTTTATCGCCAGTCACCTTATATTTCAAGTATGGAATAAGTAAATATTTTCTTACATTTTTGTTTAATATTTTAGATTTTGTGTGGTATGTGTTTTGAATTCTTTGCATCAGTTTTGTTTGAAATGGTATTAACATAAAATTGTATAATACTTCGGTGCATTTTGAATCACAACGCTATGGTGGTCTAGTCCAACCACCTCCCGTGTCGCCTTTGAAAAAAAGCGACACGCGACACAAAATTCGCGTCGCACGTTGTGCGTTACTTTTTTCATTCCTGAGCTATAAAGTAAAAAGCGACGCGTCGGCTTTTGCGTCGCTTTTTAAAATTATGTATAAATTGACTTCCCTAAATTTAAGGGGGTTGGGGGGGGGGGGCGCTCCCAGGTATACGCACAGGTTACAAAACTTAAGACTTGCCTTTCCATAATGATCTAGGGGTCAAATATGTGTTGCAAACCTCAAACCTTTTGGACTCAATATTTTGATTAAACCTCACTGGGCTCCCGGACTATAAAGGATACTTCTTTATTTAACATTTTACAATATATTCTTAATGACTAATAAACTGGATTCTTAATCTAGCTGTAATTTAGCTCAAAATTATTCAACATTCATAAAGGCTATCAAATAAAATATACAATGCAAATACATTCCCCGTGTCCAATAAGTACATCATTGAAGAAAAAGTACTAAACGTGCACAGAGAGAAAAAAGTGGGTCAGTTGACTCATTTGTGTGAGTATCCATAAAACGACTCAGTAACGACTCGGTTTTGGTTGACTATCTTGGGACTAACTTGGAACTTACTTGGGACTCAAATAGTGAGTCAAAAGACTCATTTTTGTGACTCACTAAAAAATCCATAAAACGACTCGTTAAGTGAGTCAAGTGACTCGTCACGTAAAGTGAGTTCTTCGACTACTTTAGTGAGTCTAGTGACTACTTTAGTGAGTCTAGTGACTACTTTAGTGAGTCTAGTGACACAAGAGATGAGTAACAAAACTAGTTACAGTGAGTCAAGTGAATCAATGCAAATATATTTGAGTCACATAATTAGCCTTACACAACGAGTCAAATGACTCCACACAGGCTGGAATCCTAATTAATTAGGATTTAATACTTCTTTTTTAATGATTCTTTGGTTGGCATTGCACAAAGTTGACGAAAAATATCTGTAAAAACCAATACGAAGATGTTATTTTTTTTCAATTATATTACACGATTCGTGTATGCTTAGTTTTCCAACAACCTTATGCCTGGTGTATTAACCCCCACATTTGCAGTATATGATTCCGCGTTCGTCTTTGAATTGACGATATTTTTTGCCGAATAACATAATATAAAGTTATGTTTCAATTAGTGCACCGTTTCTACCGATGTGATCAGCATTATGTCAGCTCAATAAGGAAACAATATTAAAATAAAAACTTAAAAATACATTATGCGAGTTTATAAACAGCTGGCAGTTCTAACTATATAATAGTTAAAAACTAAATAATGTAAAGAGATTTTGCTGAAAATTTCAGTCTCCATTATCTATTTCATGATTAAATCATGAATGAAAGTTGAGCAAAAAATCGGTTACTAATCCAGTAAATATCACAGGCTAGTGATAAGTTCATTAATGTCCAATTAATAATTTAGATAACATTTCAGGCCTAAAGAAAGGTCTGCAACAAGCAGTTTTAGCTCTTGCATAACGTATGTTTAATTTAAAAATAAAACACTCCATATAAGTTATACATATTTTATTCTATCGTCTAAAAGTAAAAGTGGTTGGCATGCAATATATGGGCACAATTGGCGGGTGGAGAACAACGAAAATAAGAAAGCGCTTTCACCCGTTTGCCTAATGCTTCTCATGAAATTCACTGTAACATCTAAGAGAGATACTTCAGAACGTAACACTAAATATCGATATAGTTCTTACCTCGTGATCCGAATGCTACTCACCAAATATGAAAGAAATCCGTTAAATGTTGTAGCCTCTATCGCGACCCGTTGTTTCAAACCAATTTTGATAACCATAATGTAGATAAAGGAAGAGCCCCGTTCGCGTTCACAAGGTTTTTGGCAAAGAGAGTATACATGTAACTCCCTAACTGAAGGTCTGATGCACACCAAACCCAAACTCATTTTTTCATATCATATATTTTAAGTTCCATCTAAATCGGACAGAAAATATAGGTTATCTATTGTGTGTCAAAAGTTTGCGTAAAAGGCATGGGACATAACCAAGAAAGTTGCAGGCCACTATTTCCGTAAAGGTGGGATGGACAATTTGTTGAGAAGTGTCAGTCTGATTTTCGCGCAATTCAAACTCAAGCGCGATTGTTGTGCAATGATTATATTTGAACGTTACTTAATATCAAGTAATCACCGTGACCCATATATAATCCACAATATTAAAAAGTCATTCAGTCATTCAGGAAGTTGAAGACCGATCTTTGGCATATAAAGTTACATTTTAAGTTACAACAAATTCTAATGGACGAGCCAGAACGATGTCATCCATTAGAATTTCATGTGTAGTTTCGTCATAAATGATATCCCCTTGATGTAGAATAATGGGAGTTGTTACTCTCTCTGGTCTCTGAAATGATACAAAAACAAACATCCAAGACTTAAAAAAATATTTAGGGGAACCACGGTAAGACACGGACGCGCTAGGATCGGACAAATACCCTACAGGTATCGTGTACACGTAAAATGTAAAAGAAAACTTGGTAGTTGGAATTTGAAATAAGCGGATGTGGCTTATGCCCGTCTTCATTATCCTAGTCGGTGCGGAAAGTTAGGGTTTTAAAGACCATTTTATTTCATTTCATAAATATTTTATTGTTTTAATCAAAGTTTTAAGTTGTAGCAGGTGTTAAAATGACAACCCAATCCCCCCTCTGTAAAACTTAAAATATTTTTTTGCTTACCACATCTGTTGGACACAGCATTTGTTTTTTTTTTAGGTCCTCTTTAAGCAGAATAGGAAGGGCTGTAATTGCAGAATATCCAGCTCGCCCTGTAAAAACAATCATATTATAAGAGAATTTCGGAAGGCGATTAAAGTGCGATTTAGTGAACCCAATAGCATATACCTTGTGTTCAGTTAAAATACCTTCAAAAGTTGAACATTCCTGGCAGCCCATAAATAATTTTCATAAGGTTGTTAGACGTGCGAAAAGCCTACCACAGGCAGCTACACACCAGGAAAATTGTGTTCGTGTGCACTTCATATTTGGATTTTCCACAGTTACAGGAACTCTCTTTCCTTGTCAGACAATCCGGCCTTCATCAATGACAATGGGGCAACTGTATTTGGCAAATTCCGAGTATCTTTCTTCGCGTCCCTCACTGATATCAATCAATTGACCGCCGATTAAGTGGTACAGCGTCATACTTACTGGGCCACTATAATTCAATTTTAAGAAAACCTTCCGCTCCACCAGGACATAACAGAACAGACATTGAAACCTGCAGAAACCTTACACGATAGGCTATAAGTCAGGACTATAATACATATATAATTTTGGTAAGACACTGGCTCGCTAGCCTGGAAGACGGGTGTTCGATCACTGCATTTGCCGAGAAAGTTCATCCAGATTTTCCGTCGTGGTTTCCCCGTGTCAGTGATACAGGACGGAGGGCGTGACAAGGACGGCTGGTTAGTCGTTCGGATGTAACCAAAGATCCCTTGGCAGTTGGAATTCGATACAATAGTAGGCAGTAGCGCCACCATCCGGGCAAAATTTCCCTCATACCACACTGTATGGCGTATGCCCGTCTCCAATAGCTCAGGTTAGGATCAAAACAGTAGGACGTTAAACCCCATTTCATTTCATAATTTCGATTTTCACCTCATGCTTTTTCACGTTGCAACCGTACCGCGAAATCTAATTTTTGCGTCTTCACTTTGCACCTTTTCGCACTCTTCAAGTTAGGGCTAAAAAGCCAAAAGAGAATCCGACTCATTTTCATATGCTTTTGTGGAGAGATATATATGACTCATCTGTGAACCAATTGGCGACTCGGTTTTGACTCATACGTATAATTATCCGCATAGCCCCTGCCAATGCAATATGGCAATACTCCACCCAGGCCTATCTATATGGTGAAATTTTCAATTCTATTCATATTATGTTGAATATCAGCTTAAGATTTCAATATAAAGCACTAATTGGATCATAATGAATTCCTACCCAAGGCAAAGGGGACCACGTCGATTTTATAAATTTGAATCTGAAATTTTTAATCAAAAACAAAATCAGTGGTCTATTTCACATATGCTGCCTAATCTGTGTAATATAGTAAACAAAATATTGAATAAGGCTGTATCCTTAACAAAAACACCAATAATTTACCTTGTCTTTGGCAGATATCGGTAGATGACTTCGATTTTTCGTTAAACTGCCGCCATAAAACGTCCACCCACAATTCATTTCACCGGAAGAACTCACTCTTGACTCACCCTTGACTAGGTTGTGACTCACTTACAAAATCTTCATCGCTGATTATCTATTAACTGGGAATTATCCCACAAGTTTTGTTAGAAAAAATACATACGATTCACTTTTTCCATTGTTGATATTTGCAGATGCTATAGATGTTATTTTAGTCCAGGCTTCGTCAAACTGCCGTCATAATACGTGTGACCGA
Source organism: Patella ulyssiponensis (assembly GCA_963678685.1). NCBI lineage: Eukaryota > Metazoa > Mollusca > Gastropoda > Patellidae > Patella > Patella ulyssiponensis. Next base: position 21,582,212 of record OY783230.1, on the reverse strand, counting down.
AAGGACTCACACGTAACTCACCCTTGACTAGACTGTGACTCAATAACGTCAAATTCATCACTGAATATTTAATAACTCAGAAGTGACTAGTTAGTGACTCAGAAGTTTCCCGCAAGTTTCAATAAACCGAGTCATAGCTGACCTATTTGCCCCCAATCTGAGTTAAAATACTCATCTAGCTGAGTATTTTCTCATAACTCACCCAAATGAGTAAGTTTTACGCGTTTTTGACCCACTTTTTTTTCTCTGTGTGGTACATGCGCATTTCACCACTTAAACTATAAACTATATCCGTTTTGAGCGGTGCGCGACGCGTCGCTTTTCGAAGAACGACGTCGTATAAAAACTCACCGCCATTTTTTCTCTATAGCTTAAACATACATTATGCAAGAGCAAAATCTGTCTATTGTAGATCTTTCTTTAGGCCTGAAATGTTATAAAAACTATTAATTAGACATTAATTAACTTATCAGACCATAATCAGCTCTCGATGTCAAGGCTAACCTGCGATATTTGTTGGATTATAGTCGGATTAACACTCAAAACTTTCCTTCGTGATTAACGATTAAGTAGATAATCGAGGCTATTAGTTTTGTCTTACCGACTTCAGTAATCATGACCGAGGCTAAGCGGAACTTTCATCTGCGCTTAGTTCTCGGTTCATAGTGGATGAAATTTGACTGAAATTTTCAGCAAATTGCCTTTACATTATGTAGTTTTTAACTATTATAGTGAGATTTGCCAACTCGTTATCTAATCTCCCATAATGTATCTTTAATATTGAAAAAAAAAACTGATGTGAGAGAGAGAGGGGGGTGTGGGGGTGTGGGGGGTAACGTCCACTCGATACAAACTAGGTTATTTCGGGATTATCTGATAATTCAAGACTCTTGTTGAATTTGAATTGCCCATTATTGTTATTAAACTTAATTGTTATTGAGCAGTGGCAAGAAACCGGAGGGCCCGCAGAAAATCCACGAAGTTGGACAGACGACTCTACTCCTTGTCACGTACCACGCCACTTGACGTAATGGCAGACCTTGTGATTTAACGCATACGCTTTAATCCATTCCAAACGTACCCCTACGACACCGGAAGTGGCTGAAATAGAACTCCATACAACCCTGTTTTTAAAAAATAAATAAAACATATATAATTTATTCGTGTTTACAAGAATGACCATTATTGTAAAAATTTAAAATTTATAATATTATAAATTTTTAACTTTAGAAAATAAATCCGTTATGTTTATGGGGATTCCCCCCTCCCAGCAATTAAATGCATTTTTTCTTTTTTATACCCAGGCGCTAAAAATAAAAGTAACTGAATGAAAAATGACAGAACATTCACCAAAGCTCTGTGAATTAGAATGGCCTTTTTTCAGAGAGTTTTTGGCGGTCTAGGAAACAAATTAAAATATGATTTCCACTCGCATCACACGGCGTAAAATAATTTATCGATCCGTGGCAAAGATCAACAAACCGAAAATGATCAATGTGTTGTAATATAAAGCCAAAGGAACAATATTAAGTACCTGCGGTTTTTTTCGAACAAAACCAAAAACCAATGAAAGAAAATAAACAAGTAGGTAAAACAATCTGAAAGAAATTGTTTAAAGAATTGGCGAGTTTTCTTCTCTTTACTTCAAAGCTTTGAGACGTGTTATTCTCTCGAGACGTTATCTGGTGGCAATTAACAACATATCGGCTGCTATTTAACAATTTCCCCAAACTAAAAAATCCAATTTGTTACTCGCGTTCCTCTAATTCCTTGAAATTACTCGGATATTTTCGCGACCGTAAATCAAAAGCTGGTTTGAACTTAGCTGTACTTGTGTCTAAATAATGGAATGGCTTTACCGCCAAAAAGGACAAACGGGTAACGCGCATTAGCGTTTATTCACATCAACATCGACAATACTATATACCGGAAAACAACCGGGAAAACTACCCGAAATAACCATATACTGGATACCAGAAAACACCGTAAAAAAACAAAATACCGAAAAAGACACTAAAGACCGGAAAACCCCATAAATTGGTAACCAGGAGCTGGTCCTCTGTGTGCGGGGGGTTAGGGTTAGGTTTTTCAGGCGTTTTCCAGAGGACCAGGTCCTCAGTGTGCGGGGGTTAGGGTTAGGTTTTCCCGGTCTTTCCCAAAGGAGCAACTGTATTACGTACACGATACCTCGGTTTTATTGTCCCATCAGAACGCCTAGACACTGTTCTTTGTCAGACCGCCCGTCCTGCACCATTAATCTGTGAACAAACAGACGAACTATCGGACTAGGGTGCTAACTGCTAAAGTCGTGAGCAATGTTTGAAAAAAATTTCGCTTGGATAACCCGATCGTTGTCGATAGCCCCCCCCCCCATCAATTCAAGTAAAATGTGATCTGTGTATAAGAAGTCTGAACGGACGGACAAATCGAAGGACAGGGGAGCTAAACTCGTCAGTAACGTTTAATAACAATGGGTTACCTGGGTAATCGGAGCTACATTTACGATCGTCGTGTGGGATTGTAGATACGAATGCTATATATATTGGTGTCGACTTTGACGCGGGGGATCTCAGGCGGCTCAAATATTTATTTATTTCTCGCACCCTTTTGAAATGTCGTGTATCCGCCGCGGCTTCAATATTAGACTTCAGAGTACGGTAGGCCTTCACATGAAAATTAATATTTCAGTATAATATAATGCATTTCAATACATCATAATGACAAACATCTGTGATAAAATCATAGCATGTTTAACAGCTAACCAATGATTGCATAGATTTACATGATAAACTTAAACACATTGGCAAAACATTAAGTTGAACAAGTTGAGTTTTCCACAATTTAATGTCTAAGAAGGGAAAAAAGATAGAAGAAAATCAAAAGATTTCGTTCCTTCTTGATGTTTACATTTTTACTTGTAGGAATTGAGAGCAGGTATCGTAAATATGACGCCATTTTCTACAAGTATTTCCTGGCTCCACTAAGATATTCCCTCAACGACGCCGAACGCTGAGCGTGGAATCCAAAGCCTGCACCCGAACTCGTCGAGAATGTGCGTTTAGAATTCTAACCGGCTGGAAAAAAGAGAGATGCAAAGATGATTAAAGGCGAGCTAGGTTCGTTGTTTATGTTCGCTTGTTTACGCCTGACACTTTTCAATCGACATAAGCAACATAGTTAGCGAGTTAGGGTCGACATTATTGTCATGTTAACATTCCAAATAATTATCTACCACGTCGATACGCCGTATTTCATCCCGGCCTCGTTCTCAATATAAAAACTACAACCATATTGACAAAGTAACACGTGCACTTCGCGCACTGTGAATTTTCATCTACCCGATATCAGACAGGACAGATGCCAGAGAGGAAGTTCGGTGGGAAAATAGTTGTATTAGTGAGAGAAGAATTGTTTTAGTGGTTTTACTTACATAGCACTTATAATTAAATGGTGTACTGGATATTCTTCTGAAAAGACAAAAACTAATTAAAATACGGGAATTTGTGAAAATATTATAGTGTTATAAGTCATATAAAAACAAAAGTTGTCGCTACAGAATTGCTATAAAACGGATAATAATGAAAACTTTGTTATCCAAACTGCATTCAAAGTACTTTTTATAACATGTGTGTTGAAAACACTCTGTGATTGTTTTTGTGTTTCTAGGATTATTTTGTTTCTGGATCATAAACATGGATGCCTTTGCTTTACAATCACTACATTCGGGACCAGTGCAACCCAGGTTATTATTTCCGCATGTTCTGGGCAGACGAGAAATGCAATCAGAACCAAAATTTATGGACCAACATCCTGCAATTCCACTGAGACAGCGGCCACTACCGGCCTCATTCTGGCAGGAACCAAATCGCCAAACAGTTCCAAAAATGACGGACATTTTCCCCTTCGTTTTGAATCCTGCATATCCAAGAACCTTAAATGAGCAAATGGCTGCTTACAAGCTATATCTGGACAAATTGCAGACGTGCCCGCCCGTGGGACTAATGTCACCCATATCACGTTATCCGATCACAGAATACCTATATCATAATTACGGATTAAAGGATAAAATGCCAAAGGACTATTTGTCACCGTTCAGCTCACAAATAGACCCGAATCGTTCCGCCACGAATAGCTGCCGTGTTGTTCCACATATAATCCCATTTCCTTCATTAAATTCGAACATATCCGAAAGTCACAAATCAAGTTCCGTACATGCAAGAGATTTTTTGAGTGAAACTCGAAAGATGGGAATAATTAAACCTATAGCAACTAAAACCCACAGTACACCACCGAACTCAAAATCAAGTCATCGGTTTCATCCATTTCTGGGTTCCAAATAAATAAGTTCGTTATTCATATTTAGACAAGGATTATAGTTTGGATAAGGCGTCTGTCTCTACAACAAGTACGATAGTATCGCCGCCATCTTGGAATTGTGACGTCATAAAAATTGAAGTTCTCCATTCAATGCCCAAGTGTCCAAAGAAGAAGCGTGTCAAGTTGATGTCCATACTTGAATTGACGGAACTTTGGTCTTTCTTCGAGAACGCCCCCCGCAAGAAATATAAGAACAACAAGATGGTCCAAAAGTTATTATTGGAAATAGCGAATAACGGGAACGATTCGTGGTTTTGTTTCCGTCACAGTTTAGGGTTCATGGGCTCATAAAACGGTTATTCTGTGTACTAAGTCTTACAGCGTATTGGAATGTAAGCTTGACGTTGGGAAGCTTCCAATAATAGCTATATGCGTATGTTTGGAAATGTATTTAGTTTGGATAATACTTTTTCAAAAGATGTGTTTGTAGTTTTTTTAACTTAATAAATCGTTATTACTTATCAATGAAATGTGGTTGAATGTGTTCGAATTAAATATAACTATACTAAAACTGTAGTGATAAAATGAAAGTGCTAAAACTATGTTTATATCTGTGTATGTTTGAATTGGTGTTTATTAAAATCGTTCTGAATATTTATAGATTGTGTGTATTTTCGGTATTGTAATTCATATCGATAATTGTCAATATTGAATAAACCCCATTCAAAAATATTAAGATTCATAAGCCGTTCGTGGATTCGCTCCGGTACTCTTATCTACAAGAACAGACAAGGACGTTTCTTTGACCACAATACCGCCCAAAGTATTGTCGGTTCTTTACGGTAATGGTAGTCAAGCATACAGAATCGCCGATGCACGTCTTAGTAATATTCATTACTTCGATTTAATCTGTTTATGCTCATTTTCTAATGAATAAATCAACTAATATATATACAAAAAGAAAACAACGTAGTTGTTGGGAAATGCATATTGTACAAAATCGCTTCATTTGAAAGTGTGATGGTCTGTGAAGTCTTGCAAAAATAATCATTTATAATTAACACAAATCAGTATCTTTCATAACTTCGATTTAATCTGTAAGGTAATTATGTAAGATTTAGATAACGAGCTATAATATTTCAAAAATAGAGAATGCAAAATAAATATACTGAAAATTTTATTCAAATTACCTTATTTTGAGCTAAGTTATCACTGTTGTTTGAACAAGATGTGTGTATTGTGGTAGCCAGGGTATTGGTTTTGGTATATTACAGACTTAGCCACGCTTTTTTTATTTTTTAATGGCGAACCGTTCTAATCTAGTTAAAATCTCGAGTATCCGATGCCATCGACAGTACAAATAGCTTTAGAGCAAAGTTAGCAAAGTTATCAATAGTTGTAGTCTTGACAAGATGTGTGCATTGGTCATAACCACCGTACTGGTCATTTGAGTCTTAGCCTCGCTTCTACATTTTGAAATTTAAATCATTAAATGACCGAACCGTTTTAATCTACTTAAATGGGAGAAATCTGATGTCATCGAGCACTCCAGAAAAACAAATATTGCTTAAAAAAAGAAATAAATATCTAATTAGTGTTTTATAAAACACTTAAGGATCAAAGGTGTAGCTTTAATGCTTATTTCATGAATTAATTTTTAAAAAGTCCACCAAGATTTTTGTAAAACAAAGAATACAGAAGAAAAAAAATGAGCATTAAACAGGCACTATGCAATAGCTATATACACCTGTCTATCGCTCCATTTGAAGGTGTGATGAGCTTGCCTCGCCGATGAACCCCTTGAAACAACATAATTATACTGGTGAAGCCTTTCTAATAATACCCCTTTGTAATTTAGACAAACGAGACTGATTTTTATGTTTATTTGTGATATTTAGCTGATACAAATATTGACAGATCTTTATTAGTGAAAATCCGTAGCTTTAATCCAACGTTTTCGGAAAGATGTTGGCCTGTTATTAGCCCCCCCACCCCCACCCAACTCACATCTGTGATGATAGATAATAGAGATATCAGTCCGGTTCAAAGTTCAATTATTAAATATGTTTTAATCACCTGCTGTATAGATATAAATCGAGCAGTATGGCCGTCTTACCTGTAATATTTATACTTGTACTCGTTTCTCTTAGGTAAGTTTTAACACGGACAAAAACCTCACTAAATTATACCTTATACCTAAGAGGGTCAGCCTCGGCTAGTTGGTATAGTCAGATTTTGTTGTGCCATGCACAAGGAAGTGTATGCTTACATATTGATATGACGCGTCACTCTTTGGGTTACTTTTGTATAAAAATGAATTTTTCGCGAATATCAATGAACGATATATGTTTACAGCTTACTTCATTTTAAAATTGGGTATAAACAACATTACAATACACGAAAAATGTTGATGATAAACGACCCAGCCAGTATTTAAAAAGAAAAGTGTGATGAGTTACGATAGGACTGTCTTTATGAAGTCCACGATCACCTGGGTGCAGATATGTTCGAATACTTTCGATTGATAGGATCGTCACGATTACCCCACGATTACAACCACGATTTCATTCGTGATAGTGGGAACCTAGCATAAGGATGGAGTAGAAATCTGAATCCTTATGCTAGGTTCCCCCTACACGATTCGTGCTACGAAATTTCAATATACCTAAAAATGTTCCTGTCTGAACACGTCTAATGGGTGCAATATTCCCAATCAACCACAAAACCCAAATGGAAATAGCACGATATAATTAATAGTATTGAAAAGTTTGAGAAAGCCCATGTTCTTTATGCAGTCGTTATGTGATAATAATATCCTGTTTGAGGAGACTGGTACCGCTGAGTGTGGAACATCTATCCAGTGACTACGGTATATCATTAAAACCCCTGAATGGAGAGAGACAGGGGGGGGGGGGTGTTAACGTCCACTCGACACAAACTAGGACATTTCAGGACTAACACATAGTTCAATTTTATTTCAATAATTAGCAATGGAAGGAAACCGGAGAACCCCCACGAGGTTGGACACACGATGCTACTCCTTACAACGTACAATCGGGAAATCGAAACCACGCCCATGGACTCAATGACAGCCCTGTTGACACAGTGCGCACGTGCTAACCATTCAGCCTCACAACCCCACTACAGATGCTAATTAACTACAGTCAACAGTAGTCAGATCTATTTATCAATTCGCTGATCGACTTCTTTTATAATCTGATTGGATCCAAGCTGGAATATCATCTACCGCTGTTATTTGACAAATAAGCATAATTTCCTGTAAGACAATTCACAAACTAAACCTTAGCTAGTCCTTTGGTTCCAGGGAGTTGATGGATTCTGTCTGGAACTTTCGCATTAAATGTACACCAGATAAATTTAAAATGATCATCATGGGCGAGGGGTGTTAAAACTATTTGGATGAGGATTTCGGTGGTTTTCTTTATGATAAACTTGAAACTTGTCATTAGCCTCCACAAGCATACATATGATCCCTGAAATGAAATGAAATCGTGTATAATGTCCCACTGTCCTGCTTCCATACTGGACTATTGATGACGGGTATACGCCCATGCAGTGTGATATGTGAAAAATTTTGTTCGGACAGCCCTACTCTTTTTCGAATTCCAACTGCCAACGGTTCTTTTTCGTACACACCAATGTATACACGGTAGGACCTCGGGTTTTCGTCCTATCCTAACGACTATACGTTTTTCCTTGCTAGGGCTTCCGCCCTACACCACTGACAAGGGAGAACCTAGTCGGAAAATCCATATGAACGTCCTACTCATTGAACCACCTTGGCTTCCATAATCCCCTGACGATGGAAATTCGAAAAGGGAAAGAGACGAAACAGATTTACTACAGGTTACAGTTACTCCAAAAATGATTAAAGTCAAATCTTGGGGAGACGATTAAGTCTATACGGTATCATATCAATTAAAGGCAATGTAAATATATTTTATATTCTTAAAGTAATGGAGAATACTTACAATATCCTGAATCTGACGATGAAGTTCAGGAGATCTTCAGGTAAGATTTATCGAAATTCATTTTGTGAAAATTTATAATTATTAGTCGTTTGGGACATGAACGTCAAACCCGCTTATCCCGACACATAACCCCTTTATGACTAGTTGGGTGATCTATTGCCGCTCCATTAGAGGTCTATACAGTACAGTATTACGCACGTTCTGTACTTAATAACGAAGGTCAAATTTACATGTACCTTCACGTTATTTTTATTTTTAAAAAATCGGTTATACTAGTCAGGACACCGGTCTCCATTTCTAGATGAAGACTGACTTAAGAGTTGTTTGAAAACGCATCACTTATAATGAGTTAGCTGCTCGGTCCTAAGGCTGGGTATTTTAAGGGTTTTTTTTAAACACAAATTAAGCAGTTTTATGCCCCTAAATATAATCGAGACTGGCAGTTTAAAAAAAAGAAAGTGATGTGAGATTCCTAAAATATCAAACCATTTCAACGCTCAAAGGGGGTGCTTACAGTGGCATCTTTCACAGCGGTTCTTGTCTTTTTATTTTGCGAATGCATGTAACTATTTAATATTATTGATAACATCAGTATTTTTTCTGCAGATTCTGGAAGATAGAACATGATAAAATTTACCCCAACGAACAAGAAGAGAACAAGAGTTATCGAACTTTTAAAGATAATATCCAGTATATTAATCAACTGAATACATTATACCGGTAAGATATTCGAACTTTTCTGTAGACGTGGAAATTGGCAACATAGATAGGAAAAAATGTATTAAAAAATGAATATTCATACCTATACTAAATTTAATAATTATTATACATAAATTGGCAACATACGAAATAAAATATGTATTAAAAGAATAAGTGATAATTCTATATAAATTGCAAAGGTTTGCCAGAAAACAGTGTCTAAGCCGATTGGAATTTAAAAAAGTATATTCTTCAATGTTTTGGTTTGATTAACATTGTTATTGATTATTGCAATTCAGTATTCTTTGATGTTTTGAAATTGTGTGATCCTGGTCATAGTGATTAAGTTTGTGTACTCAAAACAACAATTTACTTCATTAATTTGAAGTCGTCGCCCAAAATGTCATTTATGTATGTACCTATGTCGATTTGATGAAAATACCGATATTAATAATTTTGGGAATTAAAATCATTTCTTTATGGTTCATTATAAAGAAGCTCCCGTCCATGTATTACATAGTTCTACGCCGATTTGATTCCATCATTGAAGTTTTAAAAAACACCAGGTTTAAAATCCCCACAAAACATAGAAATTCAAATTGCTTAGAGTTTGCGGGGACACCAATACAGCGGAATGTATGGCTGTTGTATATCTCGCTTTCATACAAAAAAGATGTAAAGTGTTCACTTATCTTTTTCTTTTTGGTTTAAATATAAATTTAGTGGAAGAACTGGTTTTGGAATAAACCAATTTGCTGACATATCCCCAAAAGAATTTCAGAAAAAGATTTTGATGCCGAAAAGACAAGCACCCTTATTCGATGCTAAGAGGTAGGTATATCTGCGGTTGATGCAATTATTCCATTATGTAAATCAGTGTATCTTATGAACAACTATAAAATTATTTTAAAATGCAAATACAAACAACCCATCTTATTCTGTATTGCGTTTGCTAGTCATACAAACAGGGAATCTTGTAATTCACAAATGAATTCATTTATGTATTTGGTTTCTTTTTCTTGAAATTAGATATGTTAACATCAAAACCAGTGCCCCCCTACCTGAATCATATGACTGGAGAGATAAAAATATGGTGACCAGCGTGAAAGATCAAGGTTAGAAAGTTGATAATAATTTTGTTATATTTGGACTCCATAACAAATTAAGGATTTAGAACAAATAGACGCCTTCAGAACATATCTCAAACCAATGTTAAAATTGGAGACTCGGTTATTCAGTTAGCTAGTGTTGTGAAAGATCTTGATGTTTATCTAGATCCTTGTTTGTCATTTGCGTCAGTCCTGTTACTTTCATTTGCGACGCATCAGTGATATTCGACATCTCATCACGATTGATGCCATCAAATCTCTAGTAGGCCGACAGTCACTAATTCTGTCAAGAATAGACTATTTTTGTTGTCTGGGATTTAATCAATCGAGTCTCTACAAATTACAGAAATTGCAGAATACATCAGCCAGAATCATATCACGAACCAAAACATCATCTCACATAACACCTATTCTAAAATCCTTACATTGGCTCCCAATTTCAGCTCGCATCAACTTTAAGGTTCTGTGCCTCACATACCAGTGTCTACGAAATCTTGCACCCAACTATTTATCAGAACTACTAACAGTATATCAACCAAATCGGTCCTTGAGATCTTACTACCAGAACACGCTTGTCGTGTTCCACACTCAAAACTGAAACATTTTGGTGACAGAAGCTTTAGTGTAGTTGCTCCTAAATTGTGGAATGATTTGCCATTAAAAATCCGAAACAGTGAAACTTTGACTACTTTCAAATCACAACTAAAGACTCACTTATTTCAAAAATGCTATGAGAATTAGACTTTCTGTTCACTGTATATAACCATTGTCTCATTGCGCTTTGAGCATGCTTTTGGATAGATTTGGCGCTCTACAAATGTACGTTATTATTATTATTATTAAAAACAATACCTAGGTTAAGTAATAGATTTTCTTCATTGTTATAATGGTGTATTTGATTTAGTAAATTAAGTTTAGCATCTTTATGTTATAGGAAGTGTTGGAACCTGATGAGCTTTTAGGCCTAGAATAAGCAATGCATTGTCCCCATTGTTATAAATATGTACTTGATTTAGTAGATTAAGTATAGTATCTTTATGTTATAGGAAGTGTTGGAACCTGTTGGGCTTTTAGGCAAGTCAAATTTCATCATTACTTATTTATCTGAGAAAATTCTGTTTTAGAAATAAGCATATTTGTTGTTTTTTTGTCGACTCCGTTTGGTTTTCTGGATTCTCCATACCCCTTCCAAACGATCATGAACACATCACAGTAACAATTTGTTATAACCGTAACATCAGTATTATCTTCATTATTGACACTGTAGTGATAATGATTACTGTCCATTGTATCATTTCAGTACTGTGGGTAATATTGAAGGTCAGTGGGCTTTACAGGGGAAGAGATTGTCGAACTTTTCAGTTGAACAAGTCGTTGATTGTGACGGCTCCGAAGATGTTAAACTGTAAGTATGTTTTATGCACAGATGTAATTAATAATGCTTTTTTAATGATTGGGGCTAAGTCTGAATGGTTCTTGTATTTTGTCGAATTTTGTAGTTAAAAATGATATGCAAATATAACTAACAATGTTTATATTTTATTACAGAAGCAAGGCAGATTGTGGCGTATTTGGTGGTTGGCCTTTTCTGGCCTATGAATATGTAAAAAGACAGGTAATCCAACAAATTGTTAAGCAGCTTATCATCAAAGACCACGAAACTTTTGTCTATTCAACCGACACGAAAAAGAACTATTATTGGTCCTGGAAAAACGCTAAGAATGAGCATCGAAACTGGATGTAGATCTGGGTGTTAAATCTCCAAAACCCGTAACTCATTTTTTTTCCAAAATTGGAGACTGTTCTGTGGTAACACATTAATGAATATGATTGGACATGTTTGTCTCTTGTATTTTCTTAGGTGTGTTTAATTCTCACCACTAACCAATACATGTAACATTCGGGGTGGTCTTAGATTCATAGAAAAATAACAACCATGCTGCTTTCCAGCGAGATAACGGTCGCATATAGGCACTATGATTTATTGAACCTCCCCACCCTCACTCACAGCTCCGCTACTGGTTGTTAATATTATTTATGTGCATCTTTTTAGGGAGGTTTAGAGAGTTGGGATGACTATGCCTATTGCTCGGGTACAGGTAAATGTTTCACCTGTCCTGCTAAGGGTTATAATAAGACATTGTGTGGTCCACCTGTTGAATATTGTCTGAAAAACGAAAGTTGCGACGCAAAATTGGACAAGTCTAAATTTGTTCCTGGATTACAAGTTGATGATTGGCAAGCCGTTGATCAGGTAACATTTTGTTGGTTTGCTCTGCATCAAAGCAGAACTGGATAAAATTTGTGGATAGTTTCATTAAGTAGAAAATGCTACAAAATGTAGCCATGGAAATATTATTATAAAGCCATTTCACAGCACATAAATGATTTGAATTAAAATGTGTACGTTTTAACAGGTGCTACAAAACGTAGCCAAGGTACCATTATTATAATGGCATTCATAGCACAATAGATTATTCCAATTAAAATGTGCACGTTTTCCTAGGTGCTACGAAACGTGGCAAAGGAACCCTAATTAAAGAATGTATGATTTACCAGTCAAATCTCTTAAAGTTGATAGTATATTTATGTTTTGCTTTTGTTTTATTTTAAAGAATGAAACAACAATAGCCCATGGATTAATACTATTGGGTCCACTATCGGTAGCTCTAGATGCTACACTTCTACAATTTTACAAGTTTGGGGTATTTAGTCCTATTAGATGTAATCCTAAACTTCTTGACCATGGTAAAAAAAATTTTATCTTATCAATCAAAGGTCTGGGAATCCGACTGTTGCTTGGTCCCTATGCTTAAGATGTTGTTTTTTGTTGATGTGCGCTAATACAGCTAATATGAACATGAAGTATGGTGGTTGTCTTTTCCAAATTGCTTCATTTCATCAGTCTATAAAGCAGTTGCTTCAGTCTCACATTAAATGGCTCATATGAAATGAGTATTCCATTTAAATAATCTTTTCCAGAAAAATGAGTACAATATTTAAATGAACATATGTTAGGGTTACATAATCACTGATTACATTACTTATATCGTTACAGCTGTATTAATGGTTGGATTTGGAGTGGAGAAAACTTTATTTGGATCTAAACCTTATTGGATGATCAAAAATTCATGGGGTGAGAAATGGGGTGAAAAGGGCTACTTTAAGATCAAAAGAGGATCTGGAACCTGTGGTATCAACACACAAGTTACAACAGCCATTTTAGCCAAATAATCTTTATGCATGTGGTTATAAGCTTACAACAGAAATCATTTTATCTGAAATAAAAAAAAAAGTAAAGAATACTATGTATTAAACAATTATAATTGTCTAATAATTCATGTTTAGGGATGTGTTAAATTAGAATCAGTTTTTACTCGGCATTAAGCCATTACTTTGATACAGTTTTCTAAAATTAAGAACTATTAGAAGTCCATATTATGTAATAGTAGTTAAAGAAACTACATGTAATCGCCTTTGCACTTTTTTGGACAATGATAACTTTGTGCATCATGGATAAATACATGCTGAAATGTACTGATGGTGCTGGCTGATTTATAGCCTTTGCAGAGAATGCTGAATAATGGGAGATCTTTAATTCCTCTTATCTTTGTAACTACTGACTCACAATTTTGACAATTTTGTAATTTGCAAGGGATACAATATCCTTCAAATGACAGTCAGCAGCTTTAGTCCAACCATCACAAAATTAAAATATTTTAACAAATAATAAAAAAAGCCTGAGATGTATTTTTGATATGATTTATGTAAATTATGATTATTATATATATATATATATGTATATAAATCAACAATCCAGATAATGAGAATGACTGTGAACAAATCTGACAACTGAACGGATATACTATATCATAGACAACAAATTAAATTTAAAATAAAAAGATTAGCAATAAACTATATATTTTTTAAGACTGGTATATAAATTACATTACATAATCCAATTATTTTTTGTGTCTCCTGTATACCAACCTATATTCCACAATGCAGCCATATTTAAAAACTTCCTTTATCCATTTTTACAAATAATGTTTGAACAGTAGGGTGCGCCACACTGTCACAATTTGTTCTATTAAAAGTGGAACTCACCACATTTAAGGTAGCTAAATCTCCTAATATCTCAGACATTCAAAACAAAAATTATTTTTCAATTTAGTCAACATTGATGTTGTCATCTTTGTGGGAAAAGATGGGCTTCTGATATCCAATATTTAAGACAAAATAAACAGTTTACCATAAAGTTCGAGGCTAGACACATTCCACATGCCATGTCCAACGGTAACCCACATTCTTATCTGGAAAGCAGGTGCAATAAATACAATGTAGACAATAGAGATTGCCATTTGAATGAGACTTCTGGCATATTTCACGGAAAATAACAGATTTGAAATTAGAGTAAAAACGGAAACCATTGAATGTAATCAGTTTATATACTATCAGATTACATTATTATATGAGTTGCGACCCACTTGTGTCAATTTCTAGGTCCTAAATATTAGTAATTTAGCTCCTTTAATGTTCACTCTCAAATAACAAGTTCCCAAGTAATTACAGGGTAGACATGCAGCACAAGTTTAATCCAGTGTATGTTCTATGAGTCTATAAATAGCCATTGCTTGTGATATTTCTAAACATCTATCAACTATTAATATTAAAGCTGTAATAAATCTACTGCTAATAATTCTCAACAACATTAAAATTTAGCATTTTTTTGTTACAGCAACTTTGGAAAATTACTTTTGCTTTGTTTTTTAATTTGCTTTATCATTAACTATATCATTAGGAGCGGCATCTTTTGATTTAGTTCAATTAATATCGCCTTTTACAAGTGTCTCAAAATAAGCTAGTTGCCTAACTAGCAATTTGCTAAATTAGATTTCTTGATGTAATAGAACATAGTCTTGATTATCCAGGCCTGTCAACCAGCTGGAGAACTAGTTTAGCACTACAAATTTTACGTAACCCATTTTTCACTAAAAATGCCCACATGCAATGACCACTTGTTGTTCACTTTTTCAGTTAAGGCTTGTTATATATATGTAAATATTATGTTATAATTGTTGAATATTTGGAGATATTTATTTATTGTGGAACACCCTATCAACAGGGCAACTATAAGCCCACTAACAGCTCTCATCTTCTGCGCAAGTTCATCACGGGCCTTATACATGAAAACTTAAACTGAAATATCTTAACGACAAAGTCTTTTCATTGGTTGAGGGTTAAATTCATAGCACAGATGATGAGGATATACATCCACATTAAACATAGGCATATCCTGATAAATGGAGTAATTTTTTTTAATTTTTTGATTTTGCTAGCTGCCAACAATAAACACACTATAAGATTTACATCTATGTCATAAAAAAGATTAAAAGTCAATCTTTAGGTCAATCCTAAAATGGAAGAAATCTGTGATAATCTAAAGCAATAGATTATGGATAATAAATGAATCAGATACTGTGAAAGTGAAAATGAATATGAATTGATCAATTAATCCTAATAATAATGACCAAAATATCGTGTATGGTGGTTCATTGAATATCTACAGATGATATTTGAATTTGTCATGACATACAAAATATTTTCAGTGATTTTGCCATAAAACAATTTTTTTACAATAAACCTGACTTAAAAATATAATATTCAGGAACTTAGTATCTGAATAAAATTATGTTAAAATATTGTATATGTACCTACTGTTTTATACAATATTAATAATACGTGCAAGTCTTACTAATATAAATTAAAAATGTAAATATCTAAAAAAAAAAAAACCAGATCAAAAACAAAATCTTATTCTTCAGAATTTCAATTTAAAATACTTAATGAAAAGTGAAGAATTTCGATATTTTTAAATGTTTGTAATATGATATTTTTATTTGCAGAGTAATTTAACTTCTGACTTTTCTTATAGTAACTAGTATATATTGACCAAAAATAAACAAATTACAAGTCTAAGATCTTCTAAGTACATTATTCAAGACAAATTTTTTAGAATTATGATGTTGAACAAAGAAAGTTTAACATTATGACATGACAAAGACTTACAAAGAAATTTTAAAAAAAAGATTATCATTAACAAGCTTGCTTGGTTCTTTATCTGAGAGCACTGTACATATAAAATATTTTCAGTTAAAATAAACTTTTAAATTTGCATACTAAATCCAAAATCCACACTGTTAAACTTTTAACCCAGGAATTAAGAAAAAGATCATATAAAATATCCATGACCCAAATAATTGTCGATATAAAAGCACTAAGAAATCTAGAGAAAGTATAAAATTCACATTAATAACATTCTACAGTAAAATAATAAACAACATATTTATACAAACAAATCTATTTAAATCTATGCGAGATATTAAACAAATAATTAATACCACTCTGAATCTATCAACAAAATTGTGCTACTTTATTCTTCCATTTTCAATTACATCTCAACCGGAAATATGAAATCATTAGCAACTTAAATTTGAGTAAAAGACCAACTATTTATCCCTATTCTGAAATACCAGTAACAACACCCAACAATAATACAATAATTTGAATATTTTTACGAGAATATTTTACTTTGTTCCCAAGGTTTTGGTTTCTGTCTTACTTTCATTAGCTCCACATAAGTGCATTCTCTCACTTTTAACCTGCTAACATCTCTTTATCATTTCTGTAACATGATTTAAAACAGCTTTTACCATAATCAGAAAGTTTTTTCTCCTTGAAATAGTTGAAATGTCCTTTTAAAATTATGAAACACACGACTAGAAGGAACAGAATTTTAACAAAGTTAAGATTTAAAAATGTATTTTCCGAGCAAGAGACAGCCATCATCCAAAAATAATGGTCAATTTCATTCTGAAAAGCGTATCTGTCAAAAATCAATCCAATATCTCACCACTTTTAGTTCTCATTCATAATATTCGGAATTATGTATAATAATAACAAATGTAATTATTTTCAAAAACTATTCAATATGAACATCTCTATCTACTTCTTGCTGGTTTTTGCATTTTTTTATTTCTAGAAAATCCTTTGGCTTCTTTTACGAGACCTGTAATATCTTCACTTTCTGGATCATAGTCTGAGTCTTCATCTGCTGGATCAAAAGTTTCCTCCTCCGATGATTCAATAGAGTTGTCTAAAAACGAGTCATTATAATCGTACGTGTTGACTTCACCATCATCATCTTCATCACCTTCTAATAAACTCTTCTTACCTGAAATGAGATGAAATAGGGTTTAAATTCCTATTTTTCTGTTCCTACGGGGCTAATGAAGACAGCCATAGAGAGAGCTGAGAGAGAGGGTTAACGTCCACTCAACATAAACTTGGTCATTTCTAGTCCGTCCTGACTACAACATCACAAAAAAACTAACTCAGCGAAGATTAGAATTGAACATATCAGGAAGATATTAAAAGTCTGCCTCCAGTAACGGCTTACCAGTACAATGAAAATATATGGTTCCCACTAAGGGTGAATAAACTCTCAGCTTTACTTATCTTCAAATAGAAAGACATTTAAGCTTAAGGTCTTCCAAGACAATTGCGAATTTTCCAGAAAGGGAGGGTGGATTATGAAGTATCAAAACTTTCCTATGTTGCAGGAGACTGTAAGAAAGTTTTCTGCAAATATGGATTAAGACCAAGGACTTTAGAAGAATGACACATCATGAATTTTTCTTTGGAGATAAACACTAACCTGCTGTGTTTCGTTTAGGTCTTCCTGTGGCTGATGGTTTACTAGAGTGAGAATATTCTTCTTTATGCTTTGCATTTGTTCTACAAAGAATATAAAACAAATAAATGAAATGAAATGGGGTTTAGTATCCTACTGTTCTGCTTCAACTGATAAAACATATAACTAATCATGAATCATAATACAAGCTAGGATAGATACCTCTAAGCTCGATGTGGTGTAGACGTCGGGGATTACATAGTTCTATCTATGTAAACGTCACTAAGTAATAAGCAGTAATTGCATTCCATAAAACTGTGATCTGTTTATTCCAGTGTAATTACTAAATGCCATTGAAACAATTTCGTCAAAAAAGTCACAGCTTGGCCATAAAAAAATAAAAATGACCAATTAAATTATGAATCCATTGATATACTATTTGACAAAAGTGAACTTGGTAGTTATGGGCCTATCCCGTGGATATTATTTTATGGGTGTGGCCATACTATCTAAATGTGGCAATTATTAGTCAAGAAATCTTGGCTTTAACTTACCTATAACAATCTTGACCATATGTACATTCAGGTAGTTCATCATCTTCTTCATACGTATCATCACCAGGATGACAAAATTCTTTAAAATGATCTGGGTTTTTCCTTAATAATAAAAGAGAATTAAAAATTAGGAAATTTGGGGACAAACTATATTTCATAAACAAAATGTTTCCAGGCAGTATTCAGAAGTGGGACTTTCAAGTGCAACAAACATTTAAAAAATGAACAGCAAGTTTGAATTTGAAAGGGTTCCTCCTTATGCTTAGTGAAGCAATCGCAGCAAGTTGTAGAGTTTTTGCATGCTTATTGGTGAGTGGTGCAGTCACTCGGCAAAACAACTGCAAGCTGCTCTTCAGAACTAACAACACAATCCCAGTAAGTTTGAAAAAGAAATCTCAAAAACTTGTATAGTATTCACCCGCTAGATGGGTGGACGAATGAACAGTGAACATAAAAAAAATTGATTGTCATTAACTAATTGTATTTTATATTACATGTAAATAGCTATTAACATAGAGGGGGACCGGTCAGATTTTACTAAGTTCAAGTTTAATGGAGAGATCACAGGTGAAGATGATCATTTATAAGTATGGATTTCTTTATCTACTGATTTATTGACTTTTTTCCTTCATTTAAGTAATATCCGACTGTGTTATGGCTTTGACATGTACTTTGTTCAATGGCAAATATTACTTGAATATGTCATAGTCTAACTATCCTGACCCAAGGGCCTATCCTTGGCAGTACTCCTAATAAATCAGTCTGACAAAATAAATATTTTAAATTCTACAAGAGAACTGAAATGAAATGAAATGGGGTTTAACATACTGTTCTGCTCCTAAACTGCGCTAATGAAGACGGGCATACGTCATATAGTGTGAGGGGAATTTTGCCCAGGCAGCAGTGCTACGGCCTACTCTTAAATCTAATTCCAACAGCCAAGGTTTTTATTATGTGCACGCCACTGTATACACAGGACCTCAGTTTTTCGTACACTATGTGAACGACTAGACAGCTGTCCTTGTCAGGCACTCAGTCCTACATCACTGATAGGGGGAAATCACGCCGGAAAATCTGGATGAACTTTCTCTGCCAATGCAGGGAACGAACACTCGACCCCCACATGCTAGCAAGCCAGCCTCTTACCAACTTTACCACCGTGATCCCCCTACAAGAGAACTCTGTTTATTTTTGAGATATTTGTTGAAGCGACTGATAATGGTAGAATAATTTTATAAAATATGAAAAATTACCTATAGCATTTTTTGCCAAATTCACAACGTTTACGTTTTTTGGTTTTAGTTTTATTTGTAGAAGTTTCTTCTTCATCTTCTTCACTCTCACTTTTTGCTGCTTTTTTGGGGCGTGCACGAGATTTTGTTTTCGGGGGAGGAGAGTAACTCTCTTCTTCATCACTATCATCTCTTGATGCCTTGCTGGCACGACCTCGTGTTTTACTAGGTCTAGGAACATATTCATCTAAATACTCATCAGAATCTACATCGGATCTTGACTTTCGTGGACGACCTCGCGACCTTGGTGTTCTTATGCTTGCTGCCTTTCCTTTACCCTGAAACATATAACACTTGAGAGTTTTAATCAGATTTTAACTTCAATGCATGGAAGCAGACTCTTGATTTCATAGAACTAGCTTCTAACAGACACCATGTATGAGGTAGAATACGCTTCCAATATGGCAATAAGTTTTACCTTTTTTTACAGGATTTTTCGGTAGATTTTATAAACAGAATATTTACAGTCACATACCTTCCCCTTTGGTGTTTTGGTTGTTTTTTTACTGCCCCAATCACTCCCTGAATCTTCTTCTTCCGCGATGAAATCACTGTCTTCATCATCTTTCTTTTTAGCAAATCCTAATTCTTCTAGGTCATCTGATAATTCATCCTCTAAAATATAATCATCGACTGAAAACAAAGTTAAACCCCAACACTACTCTACTACTACTATCAATAGATACATGCATAAAATATATTACTAAAAGTTACATGCAAAAAATATATATATCATAATTAACTATGGAAAGAGGCATTAGATATTTTATCTATAGAGAAACACTACCACAACTAACATACAAGTGCATAATCCCAAACTTAAGCTGCTTGTCTACAGTAAGACATATACTGAGCGCCGTAGAAAACGCATCACTTAGTTTTTTGTATAACAAAATGATCCTGTAAACATATCTTATTTATTTTGCTTCTTATTGTGAACAATATTCAAATGGAAACACATCAATAACAACACATTTGTACACTTATGGATGTTTAATCGGTAATCAACGGTACAAAGTCAGAGGGGTCAACACCAAAATTACAACACAGATGTCTGGTAGCGCGTCTGTGCTCCACTGGCTCTTACGCACGCTGTGCAGCGACGTAGCATGGAATTAACCATCTGTTTACAGGATCATTTTGTAATACGAAAAACTAAGTGATGCGTTTTCTATGGCACTCAGTATAGATGCATCACTGCTGGCAGTATGATAAGTGCATGTGCAAGATAAAGCAACTTGTGAAAAATACATGCATGAAACATATTTTAAAAGATAGGTTGCCAGGCAAAAAAACATATGCTCACAGCAGCTATGTCATCCGAGCAGTCAACAAAGGTTGTCAGATTTTTTTTGTCTTATGTAAATAATGGAAACATTTACAAACCACTAAAATCTGATTATGAGTTACAACCCATAAAGCAATCATCAGAAATCATTAGAATTTGTTTCAATTGTGTATCTCAAGAGCTTCAACACTGTGTATTAATTGATATTAACTTCAGCCTCTAGAACATCCACAAGAACCATAACTCTGATAGTAATTATCAAACATTTTTGAAAAGAAATAGGCTTTTTGGCTCATGACCATAAACACTGTATAAATTTAAAGTCAATCGGATATTAACTTCTGCCTCTAGAGTGTCCACATGATTTTCAAAGCAATCAAGGGCCATAACTCTGACAGTAATTATCAGAAATCATTTAAAATCAATAGAATTCTACGTCTCATTACCATAAACACAGTGTATATATTTAAAGTTAATAGGACATGAACTTCAGCATCCACAAGATTTTTTAAAGTGATGAAGGGCCATAACTCAGCAATAATTATCGAAAATCGTTGTAAACAATGTGTACAAATTTAACTTCAATCAGATGTTAACTTTAGCCTCTAGAGCGTCCACAAGTGTTTTCAAAGTGATCAAGGCCATAACTCTGGGAGTAATTGAAAAGTAATAGGCTTCTTTGTCTCATGACCTTAAAGATTGTGAAAAAATTTAAAGTCAATTGAATAGTAACCTCAAGATACGACCACATTTCAATGTGGGCATATAAAAACGATGGGTTTGTTTTGTCCAATTGCCCAAACTGCCAAATGCCAAAAGTGATTGCATTAAGGCTTTGTTAAAATCATGAATGTATGCCCTGATTAACTAGAACAAAGCATTTTTGGCATTTGCTGGTTTTGGCAATTGTGCAAACCGAATCCACCAGAAGAAAAAACAACAGATAAATTTGAGATGTTGTCACACAAATGACATATACAATACAATTAGATGGCAAACCCTGTTTTTTAATTGCAAACAAAAATATAGTCTCTTTTCACCAGTGATTTGGTAATGCATGCAACATTCAATCATTATGTAAAAATCTGTTCCAGATTTGATTTCTACTTATTCATTCAAGTCTTAGAAATCAAGAGACAAAAAACTATCAGCATCAAGTTAGTATATTTTGGGGAGATAACTGAAGGTCAGTTAAGACCTGTACATATGTAAAATATATTAACTACCAACAGACATGTGCATAGCAACAAGCTTATCTCCTTAATTACCCAACATCCTCAACCAATTATTATAATACATATGTGACATGCACGTTTACATTCTTTGTTAAGGCCTGTTATGTAAAAGCATACATTACTTACAAGCATTTATTTATGCAGGGTTAGACAAACATGTGCAAACATATGAGTTTATATCTTAGAGATGTGTTACATAAGATTTAGATAGTGAGCTGTCAATTCTTGCTATAATGGTTCAAAAATAGATAATAGAAAATAAATATATTGAAAATTTCAGTCAAAAAACTTTATTCTGAGCAAAGTTATGAATGTTTATAACATATAAGACCTGCAATAGGTCTTACATAATGTATCTTTAAGAAAAGGAAATAATTAACTGACTACTGCCCAGATATGAAAGTGCATAATAATTATATGGTGACAAGACAAGCTTTGCAAATGAAATAATTTCGTCTTCTAGCAACTCAAAAGAAATTGTCATATTGTCATATTTGAAATAAACTTAGTTTACTGAAAACAGTATGGGAATTGCCAATAAAATTTTGTGAGGCTGTCTATGTTAGGGTGGCCCACGCTATCAAAATTTGATCTAATGAAAGTTGAACTCATTGCAGCGTATGTTCAAGCTATAATGTCATGTTACAAAGTGATGACAAAGCGGACGCCGACCATGTGCATAACCCGGATTAGATTATATTAGGCTATAAATAAACCTCTGTATGTCAAATTTTCTATTAAAACCGTAAAAATATATCGTTAACGGTTTTGAAAAACAGTAATATTTAGCTTTTCGTTGCTATAGCAGCATTAGAAAATTATGTTTGTTTTAATTTGCTTTATCATTAACTATACCGTTAGGAGCGGCACCTTTTGGTTTAACACAATTAATATCTACAAAGTGCCTTCCATTAGGCATGAATAGAAATAAAATAAAATGGGGTTTAACGTCCTACTCCAAACTAAGCTAATGAAGGCGGGCATACGCCATACAGTGTGCTATGAAGGAAATTTTCTTGGACAGCGGCACTACTGCCTACTCTTATATCGAATTCCAACTGTCAAGGGATCTTTCACCTGCAAGCCAATGTGCACACGGGACCTCGTTTATTTGTCCCATCTGAACAACTATACAGCTACCTTGTCAGCCCCTGTGTCCTAAATCACTGACAAGTGGGAACCATCCCGGAATATCAGGATTAACTTTCTCTGCCAATGCCGAGATCGAACACCCGCCCTCCAGGCTAGCGAGTCATCGTCTTACCCACTTAACCACCGTGATCCCCTGGCACGAATAGGATGCTAGTATCAATATTGGTTAAAATTGACCAAAACTTGAATTCTAATTTAATTATGAATATTACGGACAATATTGAGTTAGCTCCATTAAACCAAAAGTGTCTAGTCCAGAAATTCAAAAAATAAATATGTGGGAATAAAGATATGAATGTGAAGCAAAATATCAGACAGAAATTACTGAGTTTTTCTTAATCATTTCATTTCAGTCAGACTGAATATCAAAGTATTACTTACCATAGCTACCACGGGCATATTTGGCAGCTCGTACTGGGCGCTTCACAGGAGTGAATGACTCTGGAGTGGGAGGTCGAGCAGTTCGACGTGGAATTGGTTTTGGTTTCCTCCTACTTGGCATGTCATCATCTTCATCATCATCATCGTCATCATATCTATCTTTTCGTCTCGGTGTGCGTGTTCCTGGGGTTAGTGTGCGGACAGCTTTACCTTTTGATGTCTTCTGGATCGGCTCTTCATCTTCTTCTTCACTCAAAGAATCTTCAATAGGTTTTTTTCTTGGAGCTGGTCGTCCTCCTGTTAATAAATGAAATGGGGAAATGTACGGTAATTAATAGACATACATGGCACAAATTTTGAAAAAAACTCCAGGCAATAACCTGGTTTTTCACATTAAATTTTAAAATTAAATTTCCAATTCTGTCATTTCTATGATTTTCCCAGAAAATGCAGGTGATAGCTCTAACCAAGGGGGGTAAATCATTTTATAAACAGTGATACAAAACAATAACAAATGCTGTCTACTTTTTGTAAACCAAAATTTCCAGACACTTATCACCGATCATTTCTCCATTTCTCACCAGGAAAAACTGACTTAAAGCATTGGAGAGGTATACTCTTCTTGAAAACATAAAGAACCTACTCTTTTTCTTAACTGGCATAATCTCCTCATCATCCTCTTCAGTAATAGACTCTTCTTGTTTAATGGAGGCAATAACTGCTGCTGTTCTTGGCTCTAAAATATATAACAAAATCAGGAATATATAACAATATGTGTTTGGATCGCTTGATGATTTTGTCATGTGTATTAAGAACAGAAAGATCACAGCATACTCAAGTTAATGAAGCTAACAACTGACAATCACCTGCAAGAGAAGAGGAGGATTCTGTTACTGTTACAAAAAACATCAAACCTAATTAAGGTATTGATGTAATGAAACAATAGACCAATTTCATCACTCTCAGATTGTGGCTCCGTAAGTAAGGTGCCAGGCCAATAAAAATTAACTAACCTCTTTTATTATTAGCTGTGACCTTTGGTGCAGGTTTCTTTTTTCCAGGGGTTGGGGGGGTTGAGTTAGCCGTTTGAATCAACCAATCAGGTAGTTTACGTTTTCTATCAACAGGTAATGCCATCTCTTTCTGACCAGGTGGGATAACTGTGGATGGTCCTGCTGGTGACTAGAAATACAAGAACAAACATAACATTGCCAATCAATGACTATATGCCCATGGGTGGTTTACAAGATTTCAGGGATTATAACTATGAAAAAATTCAATCGGCAAGTCTCAATTTCCATCAAGTTTCTCTTTATGTTAAAAATCATATTGGACTGAATTTTGATATAAGCTTAATTAACATAACAATGCCCAAACTCAGACCTGCAGGGCATTTACAAAAATTGTGGATGGACGAAGAGACAGACACACTGGGGGGGAGTGTAAAATCAAATCGATTGTAAGGTCAATTTGATGTTTGGTGTTAAATTATAATTTCAGTATGAACATAACATTCCATCGTAAAACTCACGGTTTCTCTAGATGAGGTGGTTGCTTTTGGTTCTTGTGGTTCTTCTTTCTTTATGCCTGTTTTAGTATCATCTTTTTTATTATTGGCTTGAATTTTTGCCTTTTCTTCTGTTTTAGGTTTTTCCTCGATAATCGGTGTCTCTTCAATTGTAAGTTTTTCATCTCCACTACTTTTATCCCAATCTTCTTCAACATCTTTATTTACTGTCAAAACAATTTACATTAAGGATTTACTGTAAACATTATTTACAAATAAACCAGAATTTAATTAAATTGGCCTATAGGTACCCCCAAACTTCACCAGAACCAAGTTACTATTGATAAGGATAGCATAATTTCCAAGTTGGCTTCTGGTATCCCAGCACAAACATACTACATCCTGTTATTATTTGTTTATCTTTA
This sequence comes from Patella ulyssiponensis, assembly GCA_963678685.1. Classification (NCBI taxonomy): domain Eukaryota; kingdom Metazoa; phylum Mollusca; class Gastropoda; family Patellidae; genus Patella; species Patella ulyssiponensis. Next base: position 21,556,568 of record OY783230.1, on the reverse strand, counting down.
TATTATCTAGAATAACTTGATTTTAAAACAAAGAATGAATTGGCTAAATATCTTAACAAAAGTTATACAAGAGCTAATCAACTTATTCAGACTAAAGTCTTATTGTTAACCTCTCAATCAATAAATAAACCGTGCCAGACTACCTTCAAAATCTAGTATCACTGTATCAACCTAAACGATCATTAAGATCAGAAGGGAAACTATTATTGGATATACCTGCCTATAATTTGAAATCATTTGGATCTAAAACTTTTCGATACAGCACATCAATTGTTTGGAATACACTTAAAGAAAATATCCGACAATGTGAATCTGTGTCAGTTTTTAAATCCAAAGTTAAAACTTGGTTATTTAGACACTATCATTAACACTACAAAGTGATAACATTTTCTAGCGCCTAGTGCATTCCCTAGTGGATTGAATAGTTGCGCGATACAAATATCATTATTATTATTAGACTATAATGAACTCTCGATGCCATCGCTAGTCTGCAATATTTAACGGATTTGAATACATTTTTTGAAGGATACATGAACGTAAAAATGGATAATCAAGACTTTCTTTTTTATTGTACCAACTTTAGTTAGGATGATCAAGGCTAGTCTAAAATTCCAAAGCTAATATCTCGGTTCAGTGTGGAGCAATTTCACTGACATTTTCTGCATATTCTATTATGTTATCTATTTGTTAACTATCTAATGACAACTACCAACTCTTTATCTGATCTCCCATAATTAACTTTTAATCTAGTGGAAAAAAAGAATCATGTTCACAAAAGGTTGTTTATGACAAATTTTAAAATGTTTTAGTGGTGACATTCACTGTTTCCAATTAAATTTATTGGTGATATTCACTGTTTCCAATTAAATTTTTCAAAGAGGATGCTGTTCAATTGGGGAATGCTAATGCATGTCTTACTTGTTTTTTTAACTGGTGTAGAGGTTGTTCCATTAGTTTGACTTGTTACTTCATCCTTCTTAACATCACTATAATAAAAAAATTAATAATTTCTTTAATTAATATCAACAAACAACTAAGACATGCAGCATGCTGCATTTGATAAAAGTTGTCCTGAAAGTTTTTACAACTCGTTTGCCTTTTTCAGAAAATGTTGAAGTTTTTACAGCTTAATCCACGCTAAAATGTACTTGAATTGATTATTTAAAATTTAATTAAGTCATAAAATATAAATGTCAATGGTTGTATCTCCTGGTTTAGATTCAATCAGATTAAAAAACCACCCATTTAAAGATTCAGCAAAATTAGTACATGTAGATGGCAGCAGCGCATACTTACTATATCCTATATATTGTCTACAGTGGATGCCTAATGTTAAAAAAATTTTCAGTTATTCATATCGTTGTAAATTCTGAACACAATTGAATCATTTTCAGACGGATATCTCTTTTATAGTTTCAACTTGATTAATGTTTTGCTATTTATAGTATATATCAAATTTTGTAATAAATTTACTCACCCGTTAACAGATTTTATTTTGTATAAAACTTGAAAGAAAAGTTGATCTGGTAAAAGACTGAACACATCACCTTCTTCTAAACAATAAACTTCGTCTTTATGTAAAATTTTCTGTACGCCATCTCCTCCAGCTTTTTTGTAAAAACATGGATTCACATGAATCTGTAAAGTACAAAATATATTAAATTCAACAATTTAGAACATTCACCCAACTAACACAATTACCTCAATCTTTAATCATAATTTAATAATAAAGGTATTGGAAGCTTGGTCAATAACACTGTCTCCAAATAACTAATGCCCTACTAAACGCAACTTCTTACCGATGTTAAATATAATTTTCCTTCTTTTACTTCTAAATTAGCATGATTTCTAGATACTCTTCTATCTTTTATCTGAAACAACAGAAGAAGAACATCAATAGCATGTGCTTGAATCTGGTAATAAACAATAAAATATATAATAATGTTTGAAATATTTCATCGACGTTGGACACATTGTGTAGCTCCTGGATTATGTAAATAATTAAAGCTCACTGTATTTACCTCTAAAAATGGCCCTCTTCCAACTACAGTTATACCAGTGTCAGGAACATCAGTTACATTTCCACCATCCATACATTTTAACTGAACTACTGACATAATGGCAACCTTATTAGTTCAGATTCATTTAGTGATGATTTCAAGTTTTACAGGGAGACAACTCAATCAGTGGCACACTGTGTATGACTGTAGACTGATATAATGTATAAGAATTTTAATGTTACCCTAAAAAAAAGAACCTATATTGACTAGATGATTGAAATTAAATCAGTTATTTCTCAATTATGTAAATTGAGAAAATTGCAGGCATGGTGTGGTACATGTGTGGGTTATCATAAGTTTCAGAATACAATTTCAAAAAACACATATACACCAGATGGTGATTTAAACTTCAGCAAATATCTAAACCCTTCATATCATACATGTAATTCACTTAGTTTTTGGTACACACCTATACACAAAGAATGTCTTTTCCCCTGTCACAGTATGATTTTAAATTGACTGTATACATGTGCAAAGACCCAAGACCCATACAGTGTGCTATGTGGGAAATTTTGCCTGGACTGTGGCTCTACAGCTTAGTCTTACATCGAATTCCAACTGCCAAGGGTTTTGGTTTTTTTAACGTGCACGCTGCTAATGTGTAAATGGAACCTTTGTTTTACGGCCATCCAAAACACTACATGTTGTCCCTTGTCAGGCCCTCTGTCCTGATGCATAACTGGCCAGGGGACACCATATTGGAAAATCCTGATAAACCTTTTCAGCCTTCAACAGGATCAAACATGGGACCAACAGGCTAGCGAGCCAACATCTTAACCACAGTTCCCCTACAGCAAAGAGATAGCCAGTGGAGTGGTAAACTAACCACAATCAAAGGTCTTTGATTAATAAAAACAAAATAAGACAAATCCAATGATTAGGGCTTACTGGATTATTCTCTACAATTTCACCCATCCGTACTTAGTAACTTCTGCTTTCATAAAAAAAACTTAAAAAGACAAAATTTATATTAAAAAAAAAGTAAACAAAATATGACCTATTTCTTAACATCTGCCTTTCACATTAAATCTGCAGTATGCAAATATTCCCTGGGGTTAGAAAGTTACAGATGGTGGAGATTTTTCAAAAAATATGTTGCATTAGGATTGCAGTCTTATCTTTTCTGCATAATCATGAGAGAATATCACTTTCAATAAATTTGTTGTTAAAATTACAACTCCACCATTTTAGCTCCTCCCTACAACGAGATGTATGCAAGGGGCATAACTCCGCGCATTGCGGAGAAAATAATATTTTCTCGAAGGGTCTTTAAAAATAAATATATTTAATTAATTAGATGACAACACTTCCGTTTAAGATATCTGTTAATCTTTAAGTTTCTTGTATACAAGACATTCATAATGTTTCTATTTTTAGTTACTGATTCATAAATGTAAAACTCCTTTTAGATTCATCCTTTTCGAAGTTCAAAACCAATCCGTATTTGGCGACAGCAATCAGCTGTGCCCATGCGTATTATTAGCTTGTCAAAACATGGCTGCGTTCTGAGGACAGACGATTTTATTTTAAAATTGAATTGAATAGAAACAAAACAAAAATGTCTAAATCTATAACGGTAAGGGTTCAGTCTGCAGAACATGGGACACGAAGATTTGAAACAAAGACTTCTGAAACCGTTGCTGATTTTCTGAATAAAATCCAGAAAGATTTTGAGTTGGGCGATTTGGGATGGAATCTCTACCAACAACGAAATAAAACAGGCGTCATCAGAACTTCGAGATCTAAAAAATTGGATAGTTATAAAGTAAAACATGGTGATATGCTTTATTTGATGATTGATGACAAAAATAATAAAAGTCGAGACGACTTCTCACAGAGAATGGAAACCGAAAATGGAAGTGTGATGTCAGAATTGAAAATAGGAAATGCTTCGTCATCTAACGATGTTTTGGATGAGGTGGATATAATTTTGGAAAAAACGGATGGGAAAATTTACAGAAAAAGAAATGAACAGCTGTGTCGTCATGGTCCCCAGGGAAAGTGCCTTCACTGTGTGCCGTTAGAGCCCTATGATGAAGAATTTCTTAAGAGTTGTGATCCACCAATCAAATTTCTGTCCTTTCATTCATACATTCGTAAACTAACAGGCGGCATTGATAAAGGAAAGTTTGTCAACCTAGAGAACATCAGTTGTAAAATAAAATCTGGATGTAAAGAACATCCTCCATGGCCAGGCGGAATATGCACAAAATGTCAACCAAATGCTGTCACTTTAAAACGTCAGACGTATCGCCATGTTGATAACATAATGTTTGAAAACGCCTCCATTGCTGATCGATTTTTAAATTTTTGGAGAAGTACAGGAAACCAGCGCTGTGGCATACTTTATGGAAGATATGAACCATTCAAAGATACCCCACTTGGGATTAAGGCAACTATTACTGCAATCTATGAACCCCCACAAAAATCGTCTAGGAACAAAATTGAGTTATTGGAAGATAACAATGATACTGTCAATGCTGTAGCTGAGAAATTAGGATTAAAAGCAATTGGTTGGATTTTTACAGATTTAGTAGCTGAGTGCTTGCAACAAGGCACAGTGAAAAATTTTCGCGGAAAAGTAGACTCTCATTTTTTAAGTGCTGAAGAATGCATAATGGCTGGTCATTTTCAAAATCGCTACCCAAATCCATGTCCTACCAATCTGTCCTCTGATGGACATTTTGGTTCAAAATTTGTGACTGTAATTGTTACCGGTGATAGTAATAATCAGATCCATTTTGAAGGTTATCAAGTATCTAATCAGTGCATGGCTTTAGTACGAGATGATTGCTTGATCCCTACAAAAGATGTCCCAGAACTTGGATATGTTAAAGAATCCAGCAACGAGCAGTACGTCCCAGATGTTTTCTACAAGGATAAAGATAATTATGGTAATGAAGTGACACAACTGGCCAGACCTCTCCCTGTAGAATATCTTCTAGTCGAAATTCCTGCAGCTTTCCCTGTTGAACCTCAATTTACATTTCGCGTTACTGAAGACATCAAACCATTTGTGATTGAGAACCGAGAAGAGGTTGGAGATGTTCAGGATTTCAACGCGTTAGTTCAGCATTTACGACAGTTTGCGCCAGACAAATTCTTAGATGCAATGTCAGATTTCCACCTGCTGATTTACCTTGCGAAGACAGAAATGTTGCCATTACGCGAAAAAATGGGGATGCTGCTAGAAGCTGTTAAAAACAAGGATGAAGATATTGCACATCATTTTATGAAAACAGAAGAATGGGCAACAGTGGAACAAATGATGTCAGCACATAGTCCTTCAGTCCCATCCTTACAACAACAATCTTACAATGGATCTGGTGCTATGGCAGCTCAACCACAAGGTGGCACCTCAGAACCATGGACATGTGCACATTGTACATTCATCAACCAAGCAGGATTTTCTACATGTGACATGTGCTCATTGCCTAGACAATAACCATAAAATGAATAAATGAAAATAAATCTTTTTGTAAATTTTTCCAGATGTACGAAAGTTTAAAGGAATTGGTTTTTCAAGACTTTTGAATAAGAGGATAATTTTGTAGACTCAAACAATCCACTGTTAGTTAACCCCAATTACTTTTGAATTGAGAGTAGTTGGTCAGTTATAAATTTGAAGTACATTTTGAATAAGAGGACAATTTTGTAGACTCAAACAATCAACTGTTAGTAAACCCCAATTACTTTTGAATTGAGAGTAGTTGGTCAGTTATAAATTTGAAGTACATTAATGTGTTATGTCACATAGTTTCATCCCAATGATATTCCTCAATAGCGTTTTATCTCCTTTTCCAGTTATGTAGGATCTTGTTAGTAATATTTACCAGTCTTAATTGACCAACTGGAAAAACCTGTCAAATAATAGACATTTCTAAGAATTTGATCTAAAAAGCTAAATCTGAAAACACTTAAGAACACTTATTTGTCCAGATTCTGCAACCTTAATGCTTATGCAAAACACCATACAATCTGACTGGTTATTACTTAAGCCGATTTGGAAGCTACCAAAAAATAGGTGATACAAATATTTTGAAAGTACAGAATTGTATGGATTAGGCCTTGTAGTCTACTGCCGCACTGATCACATTTAGAAGTTATTGTAATGAAAATATAACAAAAAATTATCATATTCTAAAGGTGGCTCTGTAACAGATATCATTTCTTCTATGTGAAATATAGAAATATGAAGAATTTGATTAAACAATTGAACGAATAGTATTTATTAAATTTATGATTAAAATTAGTGCTTCTGTTGACTACTATGCTAAGTTTTTATCACTGAAACAAATGGTTTGTATGTATTTATTTTTCAATGAATGTATAAAATGATATTATATGTACTTGTACAGCTAATTCATTTTTAAGCAATACACAGTGTGAGAATATGCTTTATTAAAATATTGCTTATTATTATTATTCAGTTTTACCACTGAAATCAATTTTTTGCAACTTTTCTGCTAGACGACCTTTTTGAACCAAACAATTTGCCAGAGATACCAATAGTCTGACAAACAAAGAATTCAACAGTCAATTATTAATTTAGTTGTACACTATAATAACATTTGTCTGATGTTTATGCGGATTGCAAAAACCTTACCCATTTAAGATTTCAAGTCAATTTTTTCGTTGAGTGACCTGATAATCTATTATCATTCCTTTAGAGGTCAGAACAGGTGTGATGCATCCATCCATTGTACTTGATAATTGTCCCCCGCCTTTCGAAGAAAGTTGGGGGACTATTAAAATGGGTTCGTCCGTCTGTCTGTCCGTCACACTTTTTGGGACACAATAACTCTCTTCCTAATTGAGCTAGAATGTTCAAACTTGGTGTATGTGTTTATTAGGTCAGTGCCTTGATGGAGTTCGAAGATGAGCATTTTCCGCTTAGGGTAAGCAGAGATAAGCAATTTGACTGGTTGATGCTTTGGGACACGATAACTTTAGTTCTAATTAAGTGAGATTGATGAAACTTGGTGTATAGTTTCATTATAGTAATACCTTGACTAAGTTCGATAATGAGCATTTTCTGCTCAGGGTAAGCAGAGCTATACGCAATTTGATTGGTCAAGAATTTGGAACACAATAACTCTCCTTCTAATTGAGTTAAAATGTTCAAACTTGGTGTATATGCTTATTAGGTCAATGCCTTGATGGAGTTCGAAGATGAGCATTTTCCGCTTAGGGTAAGCAGAGATAAGCAATTTGATTGGTTGATGCTTTGGGACACGATAACTTTAGTTCTAATTAAGTGAGAGTGATGAAACTTGGTGTATAGTTTCATTATAGTAATACCTTGACTAAGTTCGATAATGAGCATTTTCTGCTCAGGGTAAGCAGAGCGATACGCAATTTGATTGGTCGAGACTTTGGAACACAATAACTCTCCTTCTAATTGAGTTAAAATGTTCAAACTTGGTGTATATTCTTATTAGCTCAATGCCTTGATGGAGTTCGAAGATGGGCATTTTCCGCTTAGGGTAAGCAGAGATAAGCAATTTGATTGGTTGATGCTTTGGGACACGATAACTTTAGTTCTAATTAAGTGAGAGTGATGAAACTTGATGTATAGTTTCATTACAGTAATACCTTGACTAAGTTCGATAATGAGCATTTTCTGCTCAGGGTAAGCAGAGCGATACGCAATTTGATTGGTCGAGACTTTGGAACACAATAACTCTCCTTCTAATTGAGTTAAAATGTTCAAACTTGGTGTATATGCTTATTAGGTCAATGCCTTGATGGAGTTCGAAGATGAGCATTTTCCGCTTAGGGTAGGCAGAGATAAGCAATTTGATTGGTTGATGCTTTGAGACACGATAACTTTAGTTCTAATTAAGTGAGAGTGATGAAACTGGGTGTATAGTTTCATTACAGTAATACCTTGACTAAGATCGATAATGAGCATTTTCTGCTCAGGGTAAGCAGAGCGATAAACAATTTGATTTGCCGAGACTTTGGAACACAATAACTCTCCTTCGAATTGAGTTAAAATGTTCAAAATTGGTGTGTATGCTTATTAGGTCAATGCCTTGATGGAGTTCGAAGATGAGCATTTTCTTCTTACGGTAGGCAGAGATAAGCAATTTTTGGATGACACTTCGTGTTCAGTTTGATTGGTCGATACGTTTGAAAAAAATAAATGTGCGATTAATTAATATGTGTCATCTATTTATTTTGGGATTTCGGCGGGGGACATCAGCCTCACTGTTGGCTTGTTAACTATAAATTTCACCTACACATTATTTTTATGAAATAAAAGTCTGATGTTATCCAGACACCGCATAATACAGCTTGGGAACCGCTCTCCATTTCCAGATGAAGACTGACAGGTTTAAGTTGTTTGAAAATGTATCCCATATAATGAGTTAGTTGCTCAGCCCTAAGGTAGAGGTTTTTAAGTTTTCACGCAAAATTAAGCAGTTTTATTATTCAAAATATAATCGAGATTTGTCCTTTAAATGTCCATTTAACACAATCTAGGTTATCCATACCAACATCCTTATTTCAATCATTCACTTGTGCTTTGGATTCTTTTGGTGTTACTGTATATGAGGTTCGACGAGCAACTGTGATCGAAATTAAGCTACTTGACTCAAAAGCGCCGTTTACATTTGGCTGTGCTCGGCACGGTACCAGGCCGTGATAAATTTGAAGAAATTGACTTGTTTACATTACCGGTCTCAGAACTTTGCCAGGCACACTAAATGGGGAACTCTTCACAGAAAAGTTAATTTAGTCAGCAAGTGACCTGGATGAAAATAATTATGCAGATTGATTTAAAGGGAATTGATGACACAGTTGTCAAAGTTTGCGGTAAGAAAGGTCAAGGTTCATTTGGAGAATGTGCAGCAGTAATCCGTACCGAAACCGTGCTCAAACTGGTTAGCGTTCACACTACGAAAATTTTAAGCATGCCAAGACAACCTCAGTTTAATGGGGCAGATTGGCTTGTACCAGGCATGGTACGCTTATGTTTGACCCGTTTACACTACAAAAATACAAACTGTGCCGTGTCTGGCATGCTCAAAATTGGTAATGTAAATGGGGATCAATGTCCTACTGTTCTGCTTCAACTGGGCTAATGAAGAACGACAAGATGCCCTGTTGTGTGCTATGAGGGAACTGACAATGGGAAACCATGCCCGAAAATCCTAATGGTCAATCTGGCACTCTTCTATGTATAAGAACTACTACATTAAATCGATCCTTGGGATTTTATAACAAGAACACTTGTCTTTCCACAGTTGAAATAGAAACATTTCACTGTAGTTGCTCCTAATATTTCCAAAAACATTGGGGTTTTTTTCTTCGTAAAACTGATGTGTGGATCTGTTTGCATGGCTTTAATTTAGTATGGCATAGAGAAGGAGGCATCTTGGAAGTTTAGGAAAACTTTAAGACAGGTATGAGTTTGCACAAATCTTTATTTTTTCTTCTTTGTACATGAAGTAGTCATGTCCCTTTCATTTTTTCTTTTGCCCACAACTTCTGTCTTTGTTTTGTCTTCCATCACAATGTCATGGTACCATGATTGAATTGTATCTGTTGACTTCTGAACTGTATCTTCAAGAACAATACCCTTTCCTTCAAGACTATGTACAGCCCCTTTAATCCACAGAAAATCTTTCTTTTCAAGATTTGATACAGTTTCAATCAAAAGGTTTTGTTCGCACATTTCATCCTCTGACCCGCTGATGAATAAAATGGGCAATTTTAATTCCTTCAAAGGTACATCTCTTAGTTTATCTTTTTGTTTTGGTTGGTAAAGAGGATAAGAAATGCAAACTACTCCTTTTACAAATGTGTGGAATTCAGTATCTGTAATTTGATTAGCAACATCTACAGCAGATCTTGATCCCATTGAGCGACCTGTGGAGAAAACAAAATATTAAAAACTTCCTAGATACAAAATACACATATCAGATGAAAACAAATGAAATTGAGTTTAAAGTCCTGCTCTACTACACTAACTGGACTAAGGAAGATGGACAAATGTCATGCATTGTGATATAACCAGTCATTTTTCCCGGGAGCATCCTTTCTGCCTACCCATCTTAGAGACCCAAGTGTTGGCCAAGAAATTTCTTCTGGATAATCCGACTAGTTTTCCAATTATTGGCAGTGTAGGATGGTGGGGTACGCCAGCATCTAGTTGTTAAGGTGAGACAAATAACCAAGGCACTGTGTCCACGTTGGCGTGCACGTTAAAGGAACCTTGATAGTTGGAATTGGCCGTTGCACCACCGCCTCGGCAAAATAGACTTATTAGTGCAGCAGACTGCATGGGGGTACGCCTGTCTTCATTTACCAGGTTAGTGGTAAAAAGTAGGATGTTTAAATTCCATTTCATGGACATGTTGATTGTACTTGAAGCATCGGACATTTTCTGCCTTGTAAAAGTATGCAGAGATGAAACATAAAAAGAATATGGAAAGTTTATTCGAACCATACATTTACAGATTTTATGGAACAAAAAGTTTATTTCAGTAAAGTGTAAGATTCTAATTGGACAGCGGTTCTGCAATAGTTAATCACCCACTCCACTTCGAGATTCATTTTTAAAGATTTTCAATTTTTAGGGGGGTGTTAGGCTGGTGCCTCCACCATAATCCACTTCTGGTTATCGTAATAATTATTGTGATTTTTTTAGAACATTAAGGCTCACCTCCAAGAATACAGTGCTGTAATCCATAGTCTGATTCGTGTAGATATTTCTGGACAAAAAAAAATCAAATGAATAAACCTCTGTTAATTATTAATAATATAACAGTCGAGACGCAACATGCCAGAATAAAGATTAATCGTAATGGTACCTGGACTTCCCAGATTAAACTAAATTAAAACTTTCAGAAAACATATTTGAGCAACATCTTTAAAATTTGTATATTAGAGGTTTTTTGGCATCTGGTGATATTCTTGAGTCACAGATTTTAGTTCCTTCCAACTAAAAAAGTTCCAATTAAGACAAACATATTTCCCCATATAAAACAACAATAATTCATACCAAGACTCCTAAATAAACTTTGTTTCTGTATGTTAAATTCAGTCCTTTACATGTAAATCTTAATACCAGGAAACCATGCTTTGCTAGGTGATCACTGAATAATATCAATTGTCTAGTGTTCATATCACCACCGGCACCATGTGTTAAAATAAAACCACAATTAGGTTTTACAGTGTTACATACAGTTACTATTGCTGGGTATAACCTTTTATTAATTTCTATCTCCACTTCCCTGCAAAAGAGTAAGAAATAAAGTGTCATTATATACTCACTATGAATAGCCTATCACAGAGAAACAACCAGGAACTATGACAGGGCCAGGTCAAGCTGAAAATATCCCTTGCATCATAAAAATTAAAAGAGCAATTGGTAGATTTATTTGGCACAACAAAATCAATGACATTTATTTGTGGTACCTAATTTGTTTTTGAAACTAATTTGGGACCCCTTTTCAATAGGCCTGTTATTGGAAGCTCCTGGCTACAGCTATACTGAGCTTGCCCATCCCTTTAATTTGTCAGCGGAAATTAATTGTGAAATTAAATTGAAGGCAGAATTAAGTTGTACTGGTTCTATTTAAAAAGTGTTGTAAAAAGAAAATCCTACTCATTCTTGGTATCCATTTCAGCAGCCGAAAGATGTTCCCGCGCTTTTCTATTACTTCAATTAGAGAAAAATCGACGAAGGGAGATGATTACAATTACTTACAGAGAATAAATTAAGCGGGTAATGTGACGAAACTGTCTGTTATGACATTTAGTAGGAATGCTTCATTCGAAGTAACCTGTAGTAATCTATAGTATTGGCACAGCTGATAAGCTATATTGACAATTTTGACAAAATTACAAGTAACGTAGTTTAAGCATAGATCGTATTGGTTTAAGTTACATGTACTGATGTAGGCCCTATAATATTACACAAATGTAGCCATAATTTATTGTTCTTCAAATTTGTTTAAAACATACTCTAAAGCTATTGTGCGATTAGGCCTACATCATCATCATCTGATCAAATCAATCAGATCATTTGTTATCGAAGCCCATTGTTATCAGCGGCAAAGGGTATTATTTTTATTCTGTAGAGATAAATAGCGGTCAGTCTTGGTTTAACTTTGAACTGCATGACCTTAGACCTTTACCCTTATATTGGCCACTACGCTAAGAAAATAGGACCACTGCTTATCCAGTTTTCGCAAGACTATTGCCGAGGGACCGAAAGAAATTAAACAAATTTAGGTAATTATATAAAAATGCATAACGGTTTTGTAACATCTACCAAATTCCATATAAGCAAGAAATTAAGGTGATGGCGTAGTGATTCGTTAGAGAATATTGTAAATAAAGACTCGGTCACGTGCAGAACTTACTAGCTCACAATAGGGAAAACGAACAAAACGTCAAACTTGATCATGGCTCTTAGAATTATTGTCTGCTTGAGTCTTCTGGCTGTGACTGCCTATAGTTTTAATGACAACAATTTTGTAGAATTCTTTGAACAGAAACCAAATGATGAGGGTAAACATTGGGCTCTTCTGGTTGCAGGGTCATCAGGTTTTTACAACTACAGACATCAGGTACGGTATACTATTTCCTTGAATTTCAACAATATATAATAATATTCGATTAATTATACCCGCGGTTACTTACAACCCGTGTACATTATATTTTTATAATTCTAATCGATCCAAATGGTGAAAATAAATTGTAAATATCATTAAATCTCAACACTCAAAACATGTACCATGTAGCATCAGTATAGGTGCCTATATATGTATTATGTATGTCTTAAAATTTTGGGCCCCCCTCCCCGTATTTTTATGGCCACTTTATTTATTAAATAGTGACTATCGGAAAAGGTTTCACAACTTTCACCCAAATTTACATGGTTTGTTACCTCCCTCTAAAATGGGGCTGATTCATACCATAAATTTATTGGAAGATCATGTATAAGAATTTTAATATTTTCTTTTATCAAAAACAAAAAACATAAATCCATATAATACTACGCTAGTAGGGGAGGGCGGGTTGTAGTTTTTTAACTTGTTTTGGAAAATTCGATTGGGACATCGTTTGGGAATGCCCATTTATAGTCCCCATTTGCCCTCATAAATTCAATAAATCTTGGTAAGCTGACAAATATTTATCAGTCATTAACTGTAAACTTTTTCTGGACTGCAAGGCTATTAAACTGCTTGGCTACTCCAGATTTTGATAGAGCCCAATTGAACTTGAAGTTCCAGGTGAAGGAGAAAGCAATATTGGATATTACATGTACTACCATGTACGATCCATATTTAATTCTAATTCGTATTTTTATGGAAAATGTTGAGTTAGAGGGTTGGCTCCTTTAAGTACAGGGTGTTGGATGTGTGTGCTGTATCAACAGGTCTGTCATTGAGTCAAGACCTGATGATACAGCAGTGTGTTTTCTAATATATTAGTGGCATGCTTGGGAGCATGAGTAGAGGGGTAAAATGAATTTGTTGAAATATGAAAAAATAGTAGAAAAACAGCTAGGTTTACAGTACACAAAAAATAGACTCAGAAATTGAAAAACCCCAACACATTGATGACTATTTGATTTTATTCAGATGAACAGGATATTACCAGTGCAGACAACGTACTTCATTTACTAGCTTAATACTTGATGGCATTGTGTTTTAACAATTTATTGAAATATTAGGATTTTGGGAACATAGTGGTAACAGACATAATGCCTTTCTTGTCATGTGATATTGATTCTAAAAGATAAGATCACATGATTTGAAGTATGGTTCAAATGTGGGTTAAATGTATGATTGTACATATATATGTAGTTGTGAATAAACTGTTATTATTATTATTATATATATATTTCTTCAGGTCATCTGACATATTGTATAGAATGTACAGTGCAGTCTATCATGTGATAGTTCTAAAAAAAATCCGGACTGTTTACTTGTATTACAAAGTACATGCAAATGGCCTTAAATGAAAACACTCCAAGCATGACCAGGTCTTAGCTAAGAATGTTTAAACTTTTGTAGCATAAGGAAGTTTAAAAATAGAATGAAATTTAAATAAGCTTACCAGTATATACCTACATGTACCTATTCATATTTTATATATTTTATTGCTTAATCATAATACTGGTAATAGATATGAAAAAGTGAATGACTGTCTTTATTTACCAGATGAGCACCCACTTTTCACTAACTGCCATTGATTTTTTTCAATTCCAAATCTTTTTTTTATCATATTCATGATAAACTCATAGGTTACCTGGTTTTCAGACACCAATTGGAACCTGTGGTCGTATATTAATTATTAAGTTGGCTCCATCTTTGAACACATTAACAAGAAGAATGAGCCTATTGAATGTTCCTGTCTTCATTAGTGTATGTGGATAAACCAGTGATTGTTTTTCCATATGAATTGTGTTGTGTTTTTAATGTGCTCAATCACTAAATGCCACTCAAGTGTTATATTCATTAGCCAAGTCAGAGCAAAACAGTAGGACTTTAAATGCCATTTCATTTCTATTGAATTTGAGCAATTTCTGCTTTTGTACTTCTAGAGAAACTTTTAACGACAGTCTGTATTAAATGTCATGTAAAAGCTCCCTTTGCCTTCAAAATAATTAACCTTGACAACCATTGTGGGCTACGGGACTATTTTGCTGCTGTGAGTGTATGGTCCATTGCTTGGCAACCTATCTTTACTATGAAATAAAACCAACAATACTGTTGTTCTAAAAGCTTGGTTGTGACGAAGCTGATAGCCTATATGACATGATTTAGTTCAATTTTGTGACAAATATTCTGTGAAAATCTAATTTGAAAGGGTTTTGTTAATATCAAAAAACATAGACAAATACGGCCGCAACTATTTACTTTAGTTCCATGAAATAGTCCGAGCATCTGTAAATCAGATCTGAAAAGTTTTATCATTTGCTTGTGTATGATGCAATAGTCAGTGAAAATTGATTTGTTGGGCGTATCTAGCTCAGATTATTTGACTATGGTACTTTAAAGGAGAAACCCTATTAATTGTCTTATGATGATAATAATCACTTGATATCTAATTGTAAATAGTACTGCTATCACCTCCTTGAGATGATAAACTGACAAAACCTCACTCCATCTGTGTGTTAGAGACCTATAATTCTTGCTACATGTAAATATCTTTATCAGTGGAGTAATGATAGGGTTGATACATGATATTACATCCTATAGCTTAATTAGTATTATATTACCATTGATAAGTTGGAAGTCCACATATCAGTAACAACAATTTCTTCTAAGAAAGTTTTAAAAAAAACATTCAAAGATATGTCCCAGGATTTAATATTAAAAATGAAAGTGCATTCAATATGGACGATTATGAAATTTTTTGTTATTATTATTATCGTTCGGAAAATCTTACAAAGCCAGTCCTGTAAGTTACAGCCAGGCTGTAACATATTCCTAAGATTTATGTCTTGCAGTATTTAAAAGTAAAAATTGGTAGTGTGTTCAAAATTTATGATGAAGAAATTTTATAAACACGTTAAGATTTTTCCTGATTATCCAAAGGAAAATCTCTGGAAATCCTGTAAGCACACTTAGAAGATTTAATAAATTAGAATATAAGCAGGGGTATAACTCTGTAATGTTTTTATAGGTTCAAATGGAAATGTGGTTGAATATTGACCTCGCCCCCATCTGTCGTCCACAATTTCTTGTAAACACTCTACAGAATACATTTATCATCTGATTGTTTGCCTTGGTGAGATGAAGCAGCCTTTTTGATTTCAATAATCTGAAAGAATCTCAGTTTATTTATTCTGGAATTATGGCCCTTGTTTCACTTTATTGCACTTTGTGAACCCTCCAAGGATGAAAATTATAATCTGACCTGTACGGAATTGTCTTGTAATTGCCCCCAATTACCTAAAATAGATTACATATGGAACAACCCCTGTTGACCACTCACACAATTTAGCTGGTGAGGGTGTATGTTTTGTTGCCTGGCAATCTATCTTTTAAACTTCCATGAAGAATTTTTTGTTTGGTATTACTGTAGAGTGTTCATAAGACATTATGGATTGGCAATGGCCAAAGGTGACAATATTATTGATTAAATGTTGGTTTATTTTCAGGCTGATGTGTGCCACGCCTACCAAATTGTAAAGAAACATGGAATACCTGATGAAAGAATTATAGTTATGATGGTTGATGATATCGCTAATAATAGAGAGTAAGTGAAATATGCTATCATAATAACTTTGTTTAATTAAAGATACATTGTCCTGAAAGTATTTATTGGTTGGTTATTTCCTATAAAAGTATGACAATAAAAGTTTGGTATGTATGGAAAGTATATATAGAGAGAGACACATTACAAATTATCTTATTAGAAAAATACTAGATTAACCGAAAAACACCCATGGGGCAAACACTTGGCAAAAATATCAGGGTATCACTAACTGTCAACCCAACTGTTGTCTGCCAGCTTAATGTGTGCTGTCATAACTGAGGGAGTGGTTGTTATTTCTTTATGAAATGGTTAGGCAGTTAGGCCTTTTGGGAACATTGGGGGGTGTGGGGTCAATTTAACGTACAAAAGACTCTGCAATTAAACGGCGAGAAAATGATTAAGAATTTACTTAGGCTTCAATATGTATGATAAATGCACAGTAAGTAAAGTAACAAAAAATACATTCTGAAAAATTGACCCTTCCTCAGTGAATTGAGCTGACAGACGGGTATTACAGCTTGTGGTATCCCCTGCTTCAGGAAATAGTATCCATAACCTTCTGTTCCCACAACTCCAAATATTTTATTTTATGTAGCATATAGTTTTCTGAATACATAAAATTAGGTGCATGGAGAGAATGAACAATCCCAAACTTTGCTCAGTAGTCAGAATTGTATACTAAAAAAGTACTAAAACTGTAAATATTTGCAAAGATCTCTTCATAAACAGAAAACATTATCAAGACGTTATTATTTCAGGAACAAAGATAAAGGTGTTATTATTAATCAACCTAATGGACCAAACGTTTATCAAGGAGTACTGAAAGATTATACCGGGAAGGTAAGGATCATTATATAAGTAGATTATAATATTATATATATATAAAAATGGGTGAAATGATAAGCTTCACTTAGTGTATTCGTTGTCTTTTAAACAGGAAGAGCTTTGCAAGACCTGTTTTTAGGAGGGGATCACATGGCTAAGTGGGTAAGACGCTGGCTCGCAAGCTTGGAGGTCGGGTGTTCGATCCCTGCATTGGGCGAGAAAGTCCATCCAGATTTTCCGGTGTGATTTCCCCTTGTCAGTGATGCAGGATGGAGTGCCTGACAAGGACAGCTGTCTAGTTGTTTGGATGGGATGAAAAACCGAGGTCCTGTGTACACATTGGTGGGCACGTAAAAGATCCTTTGATATTTAGAATTCAATATAAGAGCATGTCGTAGCGCCGCAGCCCAGGCAAAATTTCCCTCATAGTACACTGTATGACATATGCCCTTCTTCATTAGCCTATGTTAGGAGCAGAACAGTTAAACCCCATTTTATTTCATTTTAATTTCATTGGTTTCTAGGAGTAGATCACTTTTGGTTTTCAGGTTTTAGTTACTGAATTATAATTCAGTATTGATTGTTAATGCTTTGTTAAATTTTTCCAGAATGTAAATCCAAAAATGTTTTTAGAAGTTTTACAAGGAAACGCTGAAGCTGTTCGGGCTATGAATGGAAGTGGTAAAGTTATTCAAAGGTAAAAACAATTATTCCAGGGGTAGGGGGGGCTTACCTCGTCAGATTATTGAAGATTTAATGCCATTGCCTTGAACAGGTGTCAAGAACATTTGGTTGATTCATCCACAATTACTTGCAGACTTAGTTATAATTTAATAATTATTTTCAGACATATGGCTCTTGATGATTTGGATAAAAAAGTCCATTGATTTTCAACAATTTTCAGAGTTATATGTAGTTCTTAATCACCTTCGAAAATCTTGTATACAATAAATACTTCAATGATTGTTACCTTAGATATAATCTGATAATTATTTCTGAGCTATGGCTTTTGATGATTTGGATAAAAGAAACCCATTGATTTTCAACAAATTACAATTACTTTTAGAGTTATGTGCAGTTCTTAATCACTTTCAAAAATCGTGTATACAATAATTACTTCAAGGATTGTTGCCGTACATAACTTTTTAGTGTTTTGTACATGCTCAAGTTACCAATAGATATTTTGATGATTTATATATGTGTGCATATGTCTCATTGTCTGGCAATCTCTTTGTTTGGTTTTTATACGCCCATTTTAAAATGTTGTTGTATATTGTTGTCGCTCTTGAGGCTGAAGTTAATATCCGATTGACTTAAAACTATACACACTGTTTATGGTCATGAGACGAAGAAACCTGTTGATTTTCAGCGATTTCCAATAATTATTACCAGAGTTATGGCACATGATCATTTCAAAAAATCTTGTGGAAGCTCTAGAGGCCAAAGTTTAATGAGACAAAGAAATCTATTGATTTTCCGCGATTACAGATAATTACTGCCATAGTAATGGCCCTTGATCACTTTCAAAAATCTTGTGGACGCTCTGGAGCTCAAAGTTAATATCCGATTGATTTTAAATTTATACAAAGTGTTTAAGATCATGAGGTGAAGCCTATTGATTTTCAGCGATTTCCGATAATTATTGCCAAAGTTATGGCCCTTGATCACTGCAAAATATCTTGTGGATGCTCCAGAGGCCAAAGTTAATATCCGACTGATTTAGCTGCTGCTTATGTTTCGTTGCCTGGCAACCTATCTTTAAAAGATGAAATCCCATTTCATGTGTATGCTTTTGCATGGTGTGCATAATATGCTCATAAACATCCTTAAAAGATTAACACAAATTTTGTAATGATGATCTAAGCCTATAAAATAAACTTAATTTAAGACATTTTCTCTCTGAGTTAAATCTTTTTTGTATGGCCAGAAATAATGTTTTCACTAAGTTCTACTCCATACAATTATGTTATGTGTTAAAAAGAAAATTGAATTGAACTATGTGGTCTAAGGGGAGATAACAGGGTAACAGAAGAGTTATATCCCTTGATAGATTTCTTTCTAAAATTGTTATAAAACTCTTCAGTAGAACTCCAGAAGTCAATCTGTAATACATTTTTACATTTAAAACTACTTATCACAGCCTGCTCATGATTCATAGTTATTTGCAAATTATACGGGTGTATATTATTTTAGCATTCAAAACACACAGCTTTGTTTCATACAGAAAAGCTATCTATGAACCAGGGACATTTTGAATTTCCTTAATACTTTAATGTTGTTGAATGAAGAAGTCTCAAGTCACTGATATTGAGTCATATGATAAATAGAAATATGGGTGTACTTTGTTATAAACAAAATAGTAGGTCAGATACCACGGGCAGGTAGTATGAAGACATGAACAGTGATAGAACATAGATGACATGATAAATAATAGGTTGCTAATTTCTAAGTTAGCAAAACAGAGATCATATCTAATATTCATACATTGAATGCTTGAAAAAGAAATGCTATGGTATTTCCTTTTATAGTCACAAAATCTGTTTCAGAAACCGATTTTTGTTGATTTTTATTAATATAAAAATATACACATATTTTTATTTTTATTCCAGTGGACCTAATGATCATGTTTTTGTCAACTTTGTTGATCATGGTGCACCTGGAATCCTTGGATTCCCTAGAAGTTTTGTAAGTTTATAAATATATTACAATATAAACTATAACACAAACTTATGGAAGAAAATTACTGATTTATTTAGGCGATGTTTTGAAGAATCTATATATGATTGCCACATACATTTCTTACTGTACTTGCTTGAAAATGTTGAGAGAATACTCTTCGAAACATTGCCTAAATAAATCGTTTATTTTTCTTCCTTCAGTACAGGTTATAGTTTATTGCTCTATCGAGTTACTAAATGCCTCTAAAAGATTGATATTATTACATGTACCTAAAGAGAAAAGTCCAACAGCTTCATTCTCAAGTCTGGACTGAAGGCTGTTGTCTGTGTCAAATTATGATGGGTTAACAAAAACTTTCATAACCAATGAATTACAAAGTAATAATCTAAAACAAGATTAATAACAGCCATAAATCTGTTTGATATCATGAAAAGTATGAGTGACAGCTGAGACTATATTTAGATTGAAAGTGGGAAACATCACTGGTATTAGATTAGCCTTTAGATTTAAAAAGACGTTATATGCTTAGACACAAAATATATTATGTATTGGTACAGCAGAATTGAGTGTAGGATTATCCGTCACTGCAAAGTTTAAGAGTCTACTATTCCCTTACTTACACTTAAAACAGATTTCTACTTTATAACATTACTTTTGGTCTAGTGAGTCACAATTCATAGGTTTTATTTACAATTCTTTTCAATAATTTGATTTTCAGTTACATGCCTCAGAACTGAGCCCTGTTATAAAAAAGATGGCGAGAGACCAGAAATTTGCCAAGGTCAGAAGTTTTTTACTAATTTAATAATTGAAAACATGTGTTTGTTGAATACTTCAACTGAAATGTTTTATATTGTCGTCATCCCCATTAGGACACTATACAGGCTAAAAATCATCATCTGATTGATTTCAAATTAGTGTCAGGAAGAACTAGAATCCAATCAAATTTTAGTTTTAAGTAAATGCGCCCATTACCTACAAAGACTAAATATGAGACAACCCTTGTCAACTGCTCAGATGACTTACCATTTCCAATTGATATGCATATTTCTTGTTTGCAAGGGCAGAATTTATCTTCATACTGGCCTTAATCCGAGGAGAAAATAATATCACGTCGTATCTTCACCACGATGAAGGGCCAAGAGCTACATGTAGCAAGTCTGCCCCTGCTAATGTGTTAAGTGACATTCGTAATATCCAACAAATGTTGACTCAAGAATTGATTTTCTTTGTAAATTAATAAATATTTTTAATAAATGTTTTGTTTCCAGTTGGTGTTCTATGTTGAAGCTTGTGAATCTGGATCAATATTTGCTGGTGATCTTTTACCTAAAGATATTAATGGTAGGCAACATATCTATTAATGCCAATTAGTGGAGGTCAGCGCTTGTCCATTGACTGTCATACATGTGTTCTACATGTAGATTGTCAACAATAGTTTCCTTTGAAATGAAATAAAATGGGGTTTAACATCCTCCTTTGCAGGACCAAACAGGCTAAGAAAGACAAGAGCATGCCATGCTGTTTGTCACGAGGGTAATTTTGTCCTCGCAGTGTGATGTTACAACCTACTTTTATTTCATTTTCCAAACATCAGGGTATTGTTAACCCTTTTCCTTGCTGGCAAGGGGTAATCCAAAACAACTGTAATGACTACCACTTGGCTAATGAAGACTGGGGTATGCGTCATACAATATGCTATGAGAAAATTTTTCTTGAACTCTGGCTTATATCGAATTCCAACTGCCAAGGGTACTTTCACATACACGCTAATGTGTGCATGGGTTCCCAGGTTTTAACTCCATCCAAAGGACATGATGGTGTCGCTTGTCAAACTATTCTACACCACAGGGCGAACCACTTTGAAAATCCAGATGAACATTCTCGATCGAACAAGGGATCACCACCATGTTAGTGAGCCAACATTTTACTCTTTGAGCAACCATGACTCCTCAACTTCCTTTGGAGTTTCTCCACTAATGTTTGAAAATTACTTTACTGTACTAGATGGACTCCTCAATGATATTTTATTTATTACAATAATAATCACTGATTTGTTATGTGTTTTCAGTTTTTGCTACAACTGCAGCTAATGGCAGAGAATCCTCATATGCTTGTTACTATGATTCAAGATTGGAAACTTATCTAGGTGATGTTTACTCTGTTATGTGGATGCAAGATTCTGATAAGGTTAATATATATATCAAAAATAGCTTTCAATTGAGAACACATTTTTTAAACTGAATAGGCTACTGATCACAAAACATGAAAATTTAAACTTGTATTTTATACATGCTAAGCATGCAAATTTTTGTAGTTAATTTCAAATTTGAGATATTTGAGATATACACTACTGTATATAGCAGTTTACAGGTCATGTTTAAGTTTATTGGAATTCCACTTTACTGAATGATGTCCCTTTGATGACTTGAAATAAATGAATATTCTGGTTTTTAGAACTGTTTTATGTTGGATTGAAGTTGAGTACACTGTTTTACGTGGTAGAGATAAAAACTAATTCAGTGAAAAGAAAGTTTGGGTTATATCTTTACAGTAATTTATTTGCATAATCAGCAAATTTGTAGGCAGATATGTATTGGTTCAGACTGTTTGTTAAATTTTATTAGTACAATGAGATGTGTTAAAAAGAGTA
This sequence comes from Patella ulyssiponensis, assembly GCA_963678685.1. Lineage (NCBI taxonomy): Eukaryota > Metazoa > Mollusca > Gastropoda > Patellidae > Patella > Patella ulyssiponensis. The sequence continues at coordinate 21,534,122 of OY783230.1, read as the reverse complement.
AAGTCTCTAAAAAATTTATATGGTTTCTGAAATGTATGGTGTGATAACAAGATTCATCCGACTTGGTATTTTCAGGAAGATTTATCAAGCGAAACATTAACTCACCAGTTTGAAATCACCAAAAAAGAAACAAACACTAGCCATGTTCAAGAATTTGGTGATTTGGTAAGTTTTAACATTAGAAAAATTATTGTGGATTGTATATTTTAAATGCCTTTTTACAGAATTTTTTCTTGTCTTCCATTCTTGGCTTTGAAAGCTTGGGAAAACTATACATAAAAAAACTTAGGATTTTTCTAGTGTAGAATGTTAACAAAAATATTTGAATAAATAAGTACTGAGCAGGTTTGTTTATGCCAGTAATATAGCAAAATAGCAAATGAAATGTTTACTGAGGCTAATTTAATAGACAAAAGCCAGAGGTCTGATACCCCAATTCTATATTTTTTATGTTTTGTATGTAAAATGATTTTACTTATTTTTGTGTAGACTATTGGTCAAATGACAGTCGCTGAATTCCAAGGTAAACAAATGGCTGCTCCTGTTGATAATGAAAATATACCAAACCCAAATGTGAGTTAATGTAGATTTTAATAACAGTCAAATTTACTATTTTCTTCTTATTCATAAAACAGTCTAGTTTTCAATGAAGGTCTCAATTAGCTATAAATATACCAATAAATACCAAGCAAATTAGACCTGTGAAGATCAAGGGCAGATAATTTTTGGTATATGGAGACATTTGATTCACCCATTGAACTTCATAATAATTTTCAATAAAGATTTCAATATGCTATATACCAAAAAAAACAACAGTAAATACCAAGCAAATTAGACATTTGATGATCAAGGAGAGATAATTTTGGTATAGCGACACATTTAATCCCCACCTCCCCTTTTGATCTTCAAAACAATGTAATTGTAAAGTAATCCCATCGGATCTTTCGAATTATTTCACCTTAATAAACTGATATAATACATGGTCTAATATACCCACATATCTCTGTGAATGTTATATACTTAAGAACTGTTAGCTAATTATAGAATACGTGAATTATCACACATCGATTCCTTCATCACTTGAAGTTCAAGTCTTGAACTATTTATCATATGTTAACCAGATATTCAATCTCTAAACTCCCAAGTTGTGATATTGTGCTCTTTACTGTCTCTTTCTCATCTTCTCAAAATTAGTAGTTACTTAATTGTAATATATTTTCTAAATATATACTTTTATTGTTAAAGTGTACTAGACAACACAGTTCCATGATAAAACCATATAATCTTTATTTTTAACCCTAAAGGGTGAGAGGCACCAGCACCAGAAACTGACACTAATTCATGTTCATGGCATTTAATATTCAGAACCTCACATGTTCTGTATATGATTCATCAGTATCTCTGCATTTCAGTTAGATGCTGTGAAGTCTGAAGATGTCAAATTAGCAATCTTAGAGAATCGTCTACTTGCTGCTAAAACTGATGAGGAGAAGATGTTTATTGAAGATGAATTAGACCTTCTTGTCATGGTTTGTAATTCATCTACTTCTTATAGCGTTAAAATGTTTATATTCGAGTAAAATAACTAGTCACAAGCTACTGGAAAAGAGGCTTCTCCTACAATTACTTAATAGACTAAATTGCAGAATAATGCTGTTGTATATTTTGGTTGATTTGGTTGATATGTGCTTCCTTCTAATTCCAATTTTATATGCCAATATGAAAAAACAAGTCTATACTATATTTTAAAATTTGTTTCTTTCTTCAGGAGAGAATCAAGACAGTTGACACCATCAAACATATGATCTCATTCGCTGTCAATAATCAATTATCGGATACACGTAAAATGATGACCTTGAGGCGACCATTGACCCAACATGATTGTTATAGAACTGTTATTGATCATCTAGTTCGAGTATGTCCTGCTTTGAATCTACCAGAGGTAAATTAACATTTACTTTTATCAGCTTACAGGTTAACATATTTCAGTTATTCTTCATGGGGCCCAGATGGTAGCCATTCATAGTACCAGATACTTTGTTTAGTCAGCCTTTTATTTGGTAATTTCCGACAGTTTCTCACTATAGTAACCAAAAATCATCTAAATCTGATGTTTCTGTGATTATTTCTGATTTTATTTTCGGTGTCTGGCATATTATTCCAGCTGCTCCACATGAATGTTGCATTAAAAGTGTGACGGTGTGGGGAAGGGAGGATAATCTGCTCGAGTTTTTTTGGCCATTATGATTATGTTTACTCAAAATATGCAACTGTTAAAATTTGTGATTCTTACTGTTATGTTAAATGAAATAACCTGTTTTATCATAAACATTGCCAAGACTTTCAATTGTAATAAAAACATAATATTTGTCTGAGAAAGTTGTTTTTCAATTAACACTTGATTTTTTATAGGTTCACATTTAATGTGAAATATCACCAACATACTCTGTTTGTGGGCCCAAGGCTTTTTTAAAGATTTTTTTCGAAATTTTAAAGGATTGTTTAATTATTATTTTATGTTTCAGAATGATTATGCTATGAGACATTTTTATACTTTTGTTAATCTGTGTGAGGAACCAGTAGCTACTGATGTCATCATTAGTGCCATGGATAAAATTGCTGTGGATAAACAATTTTGTTAAATTTGATGAAGATTCCAAAATTAACTGGATAAATGGTTGACAGTATTACCCATAGAATAGAATATTTAACATGTGCACATGTATAGATCTAGTTATTAATTTAGCCACCAAGACATCTGTTGCTAAAAACAAAGGATGTAGAGGGGAGGGGCGTCTGGCTGAGATATTGGGGAAGATTATCCAGTATAGACTATTGTCTGTTTAGTTATACTCAAATCATCGAAGGTGACCAGTTATTTTAACAGCTGGATACTGTTTTACTGTTAAAACTTTTTCAGTGGCCCCAGATGTCTTAGTGATCTTGACTAATAATATAATCACCAACACCGAACTGTCTCCCATTTTAGTTAATTATGGAATCTTTTTTACAAATATTTTTAAAATGATTAATCCTGTGATAGTTTATTATTTTTATAAAACAACAATATATTAATTTTCATTTGTGTATCTTTGAGTTGTTGTTTTTAGTTATTGCCCCTGTTGTGTTAATCTTTCTCAATTCAATATTAATAATTTAAGGAATATTTTTTGTGTATACTGGTTGTGTTTAAAGTTATGTAATGCATATCAGAAGGATACTGACTGCTGGTATCATAAATCTTAAATTTCTTAAGATTAGCATGTTCTAATTTGGCAGAGTAAAAGAGAGGTCCAAGGTACTACAATTTTTTTTTAAACTGATTATTTTGATACATTGCCTAGTGGGATGTACAAATTATCACAGAATATTTTTGAAATTTTTGCCTTGTTACTTTAAAGGTCTTGTTGCGTGTACCTGTACCGTATATTCAAATATATACTTGAATATGGTACGTAACGAATATCATTTATGTCATGTATTAAGCATTGATATTACATTATATATAGGAGCTCCACATTGTACATCAATTTCTTATATTTTTAGATATAAATATTTGTATATGTATGTAATTCCTATATTATTAAATATAAGCTTCACATTATCTATTTATTTTCTCGTAAGTGCTACTATTTCTTTTTTTGAAATATAATTATTTTAGAAATACCGCTGCAAAGATACCTTAATATTTCTAATTATTACCAGTAGATGTATTTGAATTGTATTTTAAATATTTGTTGTTTTATATTTTTTGTCCCCCGCCTTTCGAAGAAAGTTGGGGGACTATTAAAATGGGTTCGTCCGTCCGTCTGTCTGTCTGTCTGTCCGTCACACTTTTTGGGACACAATAACTCTCTTCCTAATTGAGCTAGAATGTTCAAACTTGGTGTATGTGTTTATTAGGTCAATGCCTTGATGGAGTTCGAAGATGAGCATTTTCCGCTTAGGGTAAGCAGAGATAAGCAATTTGATTGGTTGATGCTTTGGGACACGATAACTTTAGTTCTAATTAAGTGAGAGTGATGAAACTTGGTGTATAGTTTCATTACAGTAATACCTTGACTAAGTTCGATAATGAGCATTTTCTGCTCAGGGTAAGCAGAGCAATTTGATTGGTCGAGACTTTGGAACACAATAACTCTCCTTCTAATTGAGTTAAAATGTTCAAACTTAGTGCATATGCTTATTAGGTCAGTGCCTTGATGGAAATTTGAAGATGAGCATTTTACGCTTAGGGTAAGCAGAGATAAGCAATTTGATTGGTTGATGCTTTGGGACACGATAACTTTAGTTCTAATTAAGTGAGAGTGATGAAACTTGGTGTATAGTTTCGTTACAGTAATACCTTGACTAAGTTCGATAATGAGCATTTTCTGCTCAGGGTAAGCAAAGCGATACGCAATTTGATTGGTCGAGAGTAGTCGAGATTTTGGAACACAATAACTCTCCTTCTAATTGAGTTAAAATGTTCAAACTTGGTGTATATGCTTATTAGGTCAATGCCTTGATGGAGTTCGAAGATGAGCATTTTCCGCTTAGGGTAAGCAGAGATAAGCAATTTGATTGGTTGATACTTTGGGACAAGATAACTTAGGTTCATCTTGATTGATGATTTTTATGCCAATACAATGACTGCATTCTCATTTAGTAATGGATTCGACAGTAACAGTGTATAGAAACGATTGACTTGGACACGAGGGCCCTTTCCCTTGGCCAGAGGGGCCCTTTTGTCTGCCTTTAGGGTCCCCTAACTAGGGTACATTTTCATTTTTCTCGTCGGTTTTAGCATTTTTCTTTATAAAACACTTTTGGATGACACTTCGTGTACAGTTTGATTGCTCGATACGTTTGAAAAAAATAAATGTGCGATTAATTAATATGTGTCTTCTATTTATTTTGGGATTTCGGCGGGGGACATCAGCCTCACTGTTGGCTTGTTCATTCCGTATTTGCTGATGTAGACGCATTTCCTATTTTGTTATTGGAATTGATTAGATTTATGTCAAACTTTTATCAAGTATATTATTAAGTATTTTGTGCCATATATGATAATACCGGTATATAAATCAAATGTGCCTTTATAAACATATTAGAATTTTACCTTTTTGTGCAGTTATCCATTTTCAATGTTCAAATATGCAGTGTATTATGGAAAGTAAATGGAGTGTTTGTAGTGAGCTAAACAGGGGTGGATCCACAAATTTTTGCAGGAGGGCTTTGCCAGTTGACAATGCATGATGCCATCATCATCTCTAAATTACACAGGCATACATACACATTGAGCTTTTTATAAAGAGTAATCTAACACTCCGTTCAATGTCAATTTTTATAACGAATTAAGTAGGATCACATTGTGACACAATTTCATTGGTGCAAAGCATTAATTGTGATATCACACATGTCTATATCTTTATTTTGTGCTTTGAATGCCAATCCCATACCACAATCTGATGATAGCTCAGTCGGGTGGGGTTTGGATTCCCCAATCTGGATCCGCCCCCTGCTAAGTATTTAGAATCCTCTATGGAATATATTCATGAAAAAGAAAAATTTAATTTGCATAATGTAGAAATGAATAAAAGTTGATTTTTTAATTAATAATTATATTATGTTACAATCTTTATAAGTAACATTTGAAGAGAACAGGGGAAAACCGATCTAAGTCACTTTTTCAATGAATCTCAGTTAATGGTTAACATATGACGATCTACGTCACTTTTTCAATGAATCCCAGTTAATGGCGCCATCTGGTAGCAAATTGTATAAGCTTTCGGTGGAACAATCAATTTCAGGTAAAAACGATCGGTGTCAAATCGAATCAAGACCCTTCTGAAATGCCCCCCCCCCCCTGACAAATACGTCCATCGTACCCTTTACTTGACCTTAATTTGGCTGAAAAGTTGAAGTCAGTTGTTGTACTGGTGTAATGATTCGTATTAAATATAGTTTTGAAGTTGTAATTAAACCCACTCGTTGTTCTGTTCGCTTCAAGCATTCTCGTCCTAAAGTTTGTTTTGCCTTTTAATGCGAAAAGACAAAAATGTGACTTAGATCGTTCTTCCCCTGTACTCTTCATTTGATTGATGGGTACGTTATGGACTGGATGTTTTGTTTCATCAAATGTGATTTCTTAAGCCTTCCTTAAAGTTAACTATCCCAGTTGTTCATTTCCTGAACACTTATAGGTCTGTGCAGAGGATGTAGAATTTTACCAGATATTAAAGGAGCTAAATCGCTAATATTTGGGACCTAGAAATTGACCCAAATGGATCACAATGCATATAATCGTGTAATCTGATTGTATATGAACTGATTTATATTCAATTGTTTCTGTTTGAAACTCTAATTTCAAATCAGTTATGTCCAGCGAACAGCATGAGTTGTGAAATATGTCTAGCCTCGTTCTTTCTGGTCACTTGTTACAAATGATGCTGAAACGCACTATGGTACACGATTCTTGTACCAATGGCAAAATGTTTTTTTAATGGTTATCAGAAGCCTACCTTTTCAAGGTAAGAAAACAACATCAATGTTGATTTAAATTGACAAAATTCGTGTTTTCAACTTGTAAGACTTTGGATTGATATTGAGTAAGAGACTTAGCCATTTTAACTTCATCTTGTATATCTTTGTAAATACTAATTGCAAACGCGGGCCTTGTTTCACGAAATCTTAACCATAGATAAAATCCTAATTTTAGTAAATATTTCAGTTTTGATTGGCTAAGCACTAAAATTAATTTGATATTATTCAATTAAAGTACTAAAATTTTTATTTTTGTCTTAGTTAAAATTTCGTGAAACAGGCCCGATATTAATTTCATAAAATCAGCTTTCACAACATTGTGTAGTTTGCAAAGGATTCAAAATCTTTCAAATGAGGATCAGTTGCCGAGACTTGCTACAGATTTTAGTATGAGCTTCAAATTGGATACGAGAAAGCAAAAGCACATGGTTATATATGTATTTATAAATTTGGCCCATGTAAATCTACTCATTTGTGGGCCTAAATGCTAACAATATAGAAGTTGGAAACACGTAGGCATACTTAATTGATAACTCACGTTGTCATTTGTTTGGGTCTTGGGGTTATGTTTGTAATTTTATGAAACTTGAACTATGGAAATGTCTTTAAAGTAAATATATAACAAGGGCGGATCTAGGAATTTTGAAAAGGGGGCACTTACCGTGGGGGCATGACGCTGCGAGGGGGGTTGGGGGTACCCCAACACAATTATCCGTCATATCCTTGCATCTGTAGCCATTCCAACAGCTATTTGGCTGATATTTTCGTCTAAATAAACGTTCGGAACGACCGTATTTGGGTCTGAGAAAAGGCACTTTCAGCAGTAAAAAAGGGCACTGTCGAAAATTAGGGGGGGGGAGGCGCCCCTCGCGCCCCCACTGTATCCGCCTCTGTATAAAAAAGACAGAACATGTTCTAGACCGAACACAAATTGGCGACCTATTCGGCTAGCGAGCTATTCGACCGATCCAGCTGGCAACCTGTTCGTTGGCAACCTATTCAGAATTAAGGCAACAATCGCCCAAACTCGTCTATTTTTACCAACCAATAAAATCCAACGTTACGTCTATCAAATGAAAGTAGAATAATATATTATTTTTTATCCATTCTTTTAACTCAGAATAGGGGTGTAATTTCGCATTATCGTACAAAATTCTAGACATCCAACTAAATATATTCAGAAAGGTAATTAAATAGGCTTTCCAAATATTATCAGTAAAAGTTGGCAAAGTCATATTAAAGGGGTGCACTCTCTTCCTAAACATGATCAATTTTTATAAAAATTTTAAAGGGAAAAACTGTTAATATCCCGTGTCAAAATTCGGACCATCGTACAAAATTCTGATGATCCAACTAAATAATATATTCTAAAAGGTAATTGAATAAGCTTTCCGAATATTATTAGTACAATTTGGCACAATCATATTAAAGGGGCGCGCTCTCAACCTGAACATAGCAAATTTTTCAATATTTTTAAGTGAAAGAACGGTAATATTCCGAGTCGAAATTCGGACCATCGTACAAAATTCTGAGCAACCAGCTATATATATTCTGAAAGGTAATTGAATAAGCTTTCTAAATATTATTAGTAGTCGAAATTCGGACCATCGCACAAAGTTCTGAGCATCCAGCTATATAAATTCGGAAAGGTAATTAAATAAACTTTCCAAATATTATTAGTAAAAGTTGGCACAATCATATTAAAGGGGCGCTCTCTCAACCTGAACATAGCCATATGTAAAGATAGACCGGTATTTTTTCGAAGTCCAAATTTGAACCATCGTACACAATTCTGAGCATCCAGCTATATATATTCTGAAAGGTAATTGGATAAACTTTCCAAATATTATTAGTAAAAGTTGGCACAATCATAATAAAGGGGAGCGCTCTCAACATAGCCAATTTTTCAATATTCTATATGTAAAGATAGACCGGTATTTTTTTCGAAGTCCAAATTCAGACCACCGTACAAAATTCTGAGCATCCAGCTATATATATTCTGAAAGGTAATTGGATAAGCTTTCCAATAAATACTATTAGTAAAAGTTGGCACAATCATATTAAAGGGGCGCGCTCTCAACCTAAACTCTAAATGCCTGAAAAAATAAAAATTTCGGGTTTACAGAGAGCGGAGCAAATCTTCCTCGAGATGCGAAGAAGCGGAACTTAACTTGTATAGAACCATCACCCCTCAAAAGAAATTTTTGGAATATTTGACGCATGCAAACACGTTTTCTTGCTATTTCAGCCCGTGAACAAAGCAACTTCAAAATCGTCTAATATAGCCTAATTATAAGGCATACTCCGCACAGCGTTTCGTTTGATTACAGGTAATCTCACTACACACTGCTATTATGAGTGGATATTGTTGTGTTAAATTTTGATTGGTCAGTAGTCCGACTACCAACCAATCACTACCTAACATACAAAAGCTTTACATTTAAAACGAGTGCCAGTGACCAAATATGTTTACATAACGTTACGTCATGGCTCACGCTTTTATTATGCCTAATTAACCCGTGCATAGGAGAATACTGCAGTAAAACTAATTGTGTGACAAACGAGGCTATCAAGTCGAATGAAATGTAAACAATACTGTTTGGAAACGAACATACTTTCACCGTTTTTAATACCTTAAATCACTGTCCAAAGTTTTAGGGAAGACTCAGATTAAACGAAGGACTGTCATGTTGCTGTACTTAAATGATAGCTTTCATTGAACGGGGAGAATAGATACACTCCCGCAAAAGTTCATGAAACAGACGCTATTCCAGCAATGGCTAGAGAGAGATTTCTCGGGCCATTGCTTCAGGAATATGAATTAAGGTGGCTCACTCGAAATCCAGTCAATCATTTACAGTCCACGAATATGGAACTGTTTGGACAAAAATTTGAAAATTAACTGCAGCAAACGCGTGTTCCTGCTATTCTAGCCTGTGAATACAGCAACTTCAATTTGGTCCAATATAGCTTACCTGGCGGACCCGAATTCAAAACAACCAATCAATCGTCGCTGGGTTTGGTGGTCTTACCCTTCCGGACATTTGATCACGCAAATGCGTTTTCTGCTATTCCAGTTTTATTAAGCTACTCTAAAAGTATCCCATGATTTTATAACCGAAATCCCACTCTGAATTCAAACCATCCAATCAGACTGTTCCAGTTGCTTTCACAAATAATAATTGATGCTTGAAAAATGTCGTACAATGTAGAGTGGCTCTAGAACATTTTTTTATAATCCATAGACCATAATAGTCAACTAAGTACAAATTCGTGGTATTCAATTAAAAGAAAAGTAAAATTAATGCATATTAGGGCTCGATGAGATGACAGGTAGAAAAGCAAACCTAGAAATAGTTTCGGGTTTACAGACAGACTAGCGCCGGTTTTCTTCGAGAGGCGTAGAAGCTGAATTGATCTTGTATGGATTCCCAAGAAAATTTTTTGGACGACCGCAAACGCGTTTTTCTGCTATTTCAGCCTGTAAAATTAATGCTTTATTAGAATTTGGACATTTTAATTTGCCAAGTAGATGAAATTATTTTTTTTTTTTCACTTAACCCGTCTGCCCGAAAAATCAACTTGCCCGAAAGTTAGGGGGCAGCCCCCCCCCCCTTGACTCGTACGCCTATATTAGTAGGCCCTATTAAACATGGTTATCGAGAAACCGTACACAAAACTGGAAGTAGGTTACCTGTAAACCATATAGAAAATGTAAATCATTGAAATAAAAGGCATGGCATTTAGCGGGGGATATTTGCTTAGTTTGGCCATAGATCACACATGATTTCCCCATTGATTTTAAAGCGACAATTTCATATTTTTAAATTATATTTTTTAGTAAAGCCTTAAAATAGATGGTATCTATAAAAAAGTCATATTTCGTAAAAGAATAATCATATTTATCCTAAAATCCACGAGATTTCATTTGATCATTATTCACATTCAGATGTAATTAAATTGGTCCTTTTACAGTGAATAATGATCAAATGAAATCTCGTTGGCAATTAAAATGATGGAAAGTCTTAGAACTAGTGAGTATTGTGAGATAATAACAGACGATATATCGTAAACCAGTCATAACAAAGATGTCGTCTGTATTACCTTGTATCTATATATACATGTAGTCGAGCAGTAGTAAGAAGTTTTATTTTAATCCCTTCAAGTGCCTGTGAGTGATCCGTACCCGTTCATTCGTTGTAGGAAATTGAAAGCGAAACTATAATAGGACCGTTGTCAAATACCGGTTACGTAATTTTTCCCAGGGGCATAGAAAAAATCCAAAGAAGAATCACGGACTGGAAAAGTTACAGAGGGTTATAATCGTGTTTGGATCATTTACAGGTAATTCCTTATTTGATGTCATAGACTATACTATTATTGTGACGACATCAAGACCTACATTTTCACAGACCCATATCTATGTAGGCTAAATCTAACAACAAATATTGGTCGACCATTCTCCAATTTTCAGGTCTGCATGGAAGGTCCTTTTTCATAGTTAATTCAGGAGAATCTATATCATTTGCAGCCAAAGGATGTTTGGCGGATTTCGTAAATTCTGATCATCAATCACGATCATCTAATGAATATTTACAATAGTTTGAACCAGAGCCTTGGGCATATATATATATAAGGCTCTGGTTTGAACATACTCCAATTACCACTAATCATCACCATCCCGAGCCCTTGCTAGGCCTACTTGTCTGGAAGGCATAAGGAATCAGCAATTGCCATGCAAGATACGTCAACATTTTGCAAGAGATGGATATTATAGAGAACAAGCTAAAAAAATCCAAGACAATATTGCGATTCGTAGATTCGATTAGAGGCCATAATAATATATAATACAATTAAGTTTCATCAAAACCTCTAGGGGGTCCACAAATATTACATACTTTCACATAATTTGCATACAAGGAGCAGCCATTTTGCCCTACAGTTTCGTTTCGATTTTCCGGAAATTTAAACTCTACCTTAAGTATGGTCCAAAGGTAGTATATTTAAGCGGTTTTTAACATCGGTTAAAAATTGTGATCTCTGGACGATCCACAAACTAAAAATGTGATTTTTTGATGGCCTTACCATCAGGGGCCATAATTTGGAAAATGCGAATATTCAAAGGAACTGGGATCTTTTGGGCTTAATGATATATTGTAAGTTTCATCAAAATAGGACACAAATTGTGATCTCTAGCGCATCCACAATCTTAAGTCTTTTGCACTATAATTTCCGTTCAAGGAGCTGTCATTTTGCCGGGCAGTTTCAGTCCGATTTTTACGAAATTTGAACTTCAATCATCATTAGGGATGCACCGATATATTATTTAAACGACCTTTAAAATCGGATACTAATTGTGACGTCTAGAATGTCCACCGGCCAAAATCGCGATTTTTTCGTAGTCAGGTGCCATATCGATTAATCGTCGCTACTTCTTCTTATAAGGTTTGCACAACAACCGTTGCCTACCTGAATACCAGCTGCTGTATGTTAAACAATATGCATTTATACTCATACATAAGAAAATAAAATAATATGATTGTCAAAGTTATTTGCATTCAGTCAAAATTTCATCTTTAACATCTAATTGAAATCGATTACTCTAATTGTGCCTAATCATCGAATTTATCGACACCGATTTCCGATCAATCACCTCATGCACGTCGTAAGACTTGAGAATTGCGGTAAAATGTGTTTTTTTTTTAAAAAAAAATCCGCATTTTTCTTTTTTCTGTTCTTGAAGACAACGCCCAAAGAATAAAACGAGAGTTGCCTGTTTCTAAATTCCCCGTATTCGTATTAGGATGTCCATTCATATTCTAACGTGGAATTCAATACGGCAGTTGCTTACATGGAATAATGAACCAACGACACGTGGGCACGTGTCTTGACTTTTGTCGATCGCTTGTGCCGTGGGCAGGCGAGCATATATTTGGGAGATATTGAGATACGAAAAATAAATGGTAGCTGGCTTTTTTTCGCACGTATACAATGAATGGCCATTTTGTCCAGTAATCCCAGCCAGAATTTGGCTATTTTTTTAAATTGCGTTAAAGTTTTAAATTTTTGTTTAGAACTGAAATAAATTAACTATTAGTCAATCCCCACGCTAAAAACATTAACAGAATTAATTGCGTATACCTGAAATAAACACGACCGAAGCACAAAATAGTGTCAATATGCCGACGTCAAATCGAGGGTTGCAGATGTTATTTCTGTGAAAAATCATTGGAAGAAGCGATAAGATTATACAGCCCTGAAGGCCGCAGGAAGGCTATATTGTTTACAATGTAACATTGTGTCTTGTAATGTTGATAATGATCATAATGAAAGTGTTGACATTTTGTTTGTTGATGTGACCGCATGACCTGTGACGTTTAGATAACGTCATATGGATATCATGGCTATAGTTAGTTCAGCTCTGAACGTCGGTCTCATTACACTCACCCTGAACGTTCAGAGACTGTCCCATTCAATCAATGTCGAAAATAATTGGAGCCCCAGTCAATTTTACTGGGCAACTTTTCACTGCCAAACGATGGGGTGTCAATCCGTGAGGACGCCTGTACAATGTAAACGAACATCTTAGTGAGAAAATAAGACCTTGCTTACTTCGCTAGAGTCAGTATGGGCGACACAAAACGCTGTTAAAAATGCGTCCCCTCTTATCAAGTTACATTTTCGCCGCCATGACACTCTAACTGTAGGTCAACGTCCACATTCAGGCGTCGGTCATACAAGACGAAACGAAATGTACAGGCTTTACATTGTACAGGCTTTCACACGGATTGACACCCCGTCGTTTAGCAGTGAAAAGTTGTCCAGTAAAATTGACTTTCCTCCAATTTATTTTCGACATTGATTAAATGGGGCAGTCCCTGAACGTTCAGGGTGAGTGTAATGAGACCGACGTTCAGAGCTGAACTAGATAGTTTTCATTATTTTTGTGTCAGACTCAGAGTCACTTCTCTGCAGGTAGGGTACTGAGTCTGTCGTTCAGAATGATTGAGATATGCATATGCATAATCGATTAGGCTTATTTTTGACGTAAATGTGTTTGAAAAGGATTTACAAATCGATTACCGGTAGTCAAAATCGGTTTTTCGTAAAAACGCCTTTTTTTTAGCACTGCAGGTGCGATTTGACGACTCGATCTGGTGATCACGTGTTTTTCAACAATGACATGTCCAGCCCTTAGTGGTGTAGGCCTATTATAACCTCCATGGTCTTGTCGCAAGAATTGTTAACAGCTAATCGGTGCATTTAACGAACTCGCCTAATATAAGTACTTTGAAGTCACATGACATCTCATTCAAATCGATTGGCAAGTCGATCTAGGGAATTCCCCGACTGCAACGCACTTCCGGTTGTTCGAATATCAAGTATCTTCCTGGATGGAAAATTCCCGTTGCCTTTCAAAGACTGGTTAATTTTTCTCTACAGTCAAGGCGTAATTGGAAATTCCGAATCATTTTAATTCGTCTTTGAAATAATACGCCCAAAATCACCTTATGTAGAGACACAGCGACAAGAGAAATTATTGAAGACTGCTCGCGAAACAGCTGTGATGGTAAAAATGGTAGGTACCGGTACACTATCTAAAAGTTAAGTGATGTCCGATGTAATGTCTTTGAAAGAATACTAGGTCACATGACGTCACTGTGTCTATGGTAAAGTCAAGGCAGGCCTCTACATCGATGTTATGGATTTTTTTATTTATGTTCATGCAGTAACTTGATCACTAGGATATATAGCTAAATGACACTTAATATTAAATTGTATGTCTTTAGTAGATTGAATTAGGTCTCGCAATAGATAAATTTCATAATTCTTGTGCAAGGTTATTTCATATTATTCGCATTAAATATTGGGTGGTGATTCACTGGTGTAAAATTTGCGTTCACACAATTCTTATAAATCATATCAAAAAGTTATATCCATTATCAACTTCCATTATCAAATTATATGGCTGAATCTCTTATGGATGAAATAATTTGGTAATATGAATATAATATGAAAAGGGTAAACTTTTGGTTCTATTTCAGAATCGCACCTCTACCAGTTCCCGGGGTCGTAGAGACTTGAAATTTTCAGGGGGTGTTCCGCTGGGTTAGCGATGACCTCACACCAAATTTTAGCAAAATCGACCAAAAACTTTTCATTTTACCGACCTTTAGCTTCTTCCGTGAGATATGTTTATCCGTACGACGCCATTTGCATTTCTTGACTATTTAGACTGGAATAACAAGACACTCAAACGAAAACCAACACTCGGCGCCCCGTGCCTGATGCTGCCGTTCATAATATTAATAATAATTTTCGTATATTTTAAGTATAAGCCCACATGGAAACGTGGTCGTATATTGCCGTCGCCCCCGGCCGGCCGCCCGTCCGTCCGTGCGTCGTCCACAATTTCTTGTGAACGCTCTAGAGGCTAAAGTTAATACCCGATTGACTTCAAATTTATGCACAGTGTTTAATGTCATGAGACGAAGAAGCATATAATGGATTTTCAGGGATATCCGATAATTACTACCAGAGTTATTACCCTTGATCTCTTCGAAAAATCTTGTGAACGCTCTAGCGGCTAAAGTTAATATCCGATTGGCTTCAAATTTATGCACAGTGTTTAAGGTCACGAGACGGAGAATCCTATGGATTTTCAGCTATATCCAATAATTACTGCCAGAGTTGTGGCCCTTGATCACTTTGAAAAACCTTGTGAACGCTCTAACGGCTAAAGTTAATTTCCGATTGACTTGAAATTTAAGCACACAGTTTTAGGTCACGATACGAACAAGCCTATCAGTTTTCAGCGATATCCACTAATTACTGCCAGAGTTATGGCCCTTGATCACTTTGAAAAATCTTGTGAACGTTCTAACGGCTAAAGTTAATATCCGATTGACTTGAAATTTATGCACAGTGTTAAAGGTCACGAGACGAAGAAGCCTATGGATATCCGATAATTACTGCCTGGGTTATTACCCTTGATCTCTCAAAAAATTCTTGTGAACGCTCTAGCGACTAAAGTTAATATCTGATTGACTTTAAATGTATACACAGTGTCTAAGGTCACGAGACGGAGATGCCTATTGATTTTCAGCGATATCCACCAGGGTTATGGCCCTTGATCACTTTGAAAAATCTTGTGAACGCTCTAACGGCTAAAGTTAATTTCCGATTGACTTGAAACTTAAGCACACAGTTTAAGGTCAGTTTTTCGACACTTGGCCTTTGGGTACGACCTTCACCCCATACAATATTTTAAAGGCCACAATCTTGACTTGGACCACCGACCCTGACCTTGGTCGTGTCACACACAGCTCGATCAGAAAACGGTCAAACGTTAAGGGCCTGTGTTTGAAGGGTGGTCTATGGGTCTTGTCAATATGAAAGGTCGTGGTGACCTTTAGTAATCAAGGTTAACCAGCCGTGACCTCCACTTTGACCTTGAACCCCAAATTCCCATCGAGCTCGGGGCCTTTACGTTTATGCTTGTCATGGCCCTATTGCTCGTTGCATTATGAAGGTCGATGTTCTATGTGAAAGCAGAGACGATGCCCTTCAAAAAAAGTAGCAGGGTCAAAGTCATGAGTCAAGGTCATGGTACAGAAAACAACTCAAACTTTTCAAAGTGAGTTTTGGGACACTTGACCTTGGATACGACCTTCACTCCATACAATATATCAAAGGCCACAATCTTGACTTGGACCACATACCTTGACCTTGGTCCTGTCACACACGACCCGGTCAGAAAACGATCAAACGCTGAGGGCCCGAGTTCGAAAAGAGGTCTTTGAGCCTTGTCAATATTAAAGGTCGTGGTGACCTCCGGTAATCAAGGCTAACAAACTGTGACATCGACTTTGACCTTGAACCCAAAATTCCCATTGAGCCCAGGGCCTTTACGTTTATGCTTGTCATGGCATTAATTCTCGTTGTATTATGAAGGTCGATGTTTGAGGTTAAAGCAGAAACGATGCCCTTCAAAAGGGTAACTGGGTCAAAGTCGAGGGTCAAGTTCATGTTACAGAAAACTGAACTCAAACTTTTCAAAGTCAGGTTTTGGACACTTGAAATTGGGGTACGACCTTCACCTCATACAATATTTAAAGGCCACAATCTTGACTTGGACCAACGACCTTGACTTTGGTCCTGTCACACACTGCTTGGCCAGAAAACGGTCAAACGTGGAGGACCTGTGTTCGAAAGATCAATATGGAAGATCGTGGTGAAAAGTTTGAGTTCAGTTTTCTGTAACATGACCTTGACAGGGCTGGAAACGAAAGGCTCACGAAAGCGCTCGCGTACCTACCATGCACCTAAAGTGAAACCCAGGTACATATTTTTAAACGCACCCGAATTTTATAAACAACGCTCCTCGCACCGAAGGCTAACTCACGGTTCTCTTTTTAAAATATCACCGACCTTTTAAATGAATTAACGCGAACGCTTTTGCTTTTAATAAAATTCTCGTAAAAATAATCTATTTTTATTTAACGGTCTCAAGCAAGGCTTGACACGCCGTCGGCCTCGGCGGCATGGCCTACGAATTTTACAATTTGGCCGCAGATTCGTGACCGATTTTTAACTATCCACGGCCATGTATGGTCACCGATTTGTGTTGGGTATCAATAGTTATTTTGCTATCGATAATCGCAATCATTGTTTTTTAAGGCGAGTGATCGCTCTCGAGCGCCTACAGCTCACCTGAATGTCGACCCAGGGGAGTTTTTTTCCGTCCCCTTAAAATTGAAAATCACTCTCCTTTACAAATTCATTGAGGGTTTATTAACATTTATCACCAATCACTCTCCTTAATATCAGATCACTCTCCTTAATTTCTAAATCATTCGCCTTAATTTCTAAAGCATTCCTCTTATCGAAACTTGGAGAACCTTTTAGGAGAGCCATTTTTTCAATTTGTTGATTGAGGGGAGCTTTTTTTGGCACTCCTCTGAAATACAAAAAACAACGACAGTAATCGACATTGAAATGTATCGAAACAATCTTATTTTCACGGTCGTAACCAAGAATGGGTTACGTATTCAAAAGTCAAAACCATACGATGTTGCGATAGATGGTTTTTTGTTTGTCTAATTAATAATAAAACGTTTCATATTACGTATAAATTGTACTTAATTTTTAAAAAATGTAGCCTTGGTTCTGAATGACGAAATACGGTTGATAGGCCGATGTATGTGGAGGAACCAAAATAAAATGAGCATGAGTCGATTCAAAACATTGCGTACGTGAGAGCGACCAATACCAACATGGAGGACAATACGTTGTCAATTCGCGTGCAAAAATTAAAGAAAATTTAATAGTCTAAACAACTTATCACAAATTCGTAAATTGTTTATTATTATTAAAATAATGTAGCCTTGATTCCGAATAAGAAATACAAACGTTTTTGACATCTATCAGTCATTTATAATGAGCAGACGAATTCTGAAAGATTAGGGGAAACCCCGGGTTATTTACACATCCGGGTATATCCAATTTAGCGAATTCCATGATATGGCGATTATTGCTTCTAATGAAAGTATTGTTTAAATGAGGGCGAATTTATTTCAACATTGTTTGGGTGGAAAAGCTACATTGAGATTGAGACTTTGAAGTAAATATAAAGTGACCGATGTAGGCTATTGTATTATTATACGAAGGATTAAGTCACAGAAAACATTGAGTCGACTCTTCACTCCCCTAGAATATCTGAGGTGAGGTTTTTAGGAGAGCGATTTTCTGAATTTGTAATTTTAGCTGCAGCTTTTAGAGCTCTCCATGATTTTATTCCTTTCAAACCCTGCCTTGACCCACGACTTTCATATTGACAAGGCCCATAGACCACCCTTCAAACACAGGCCCTTAACGTTTGACCGTTTTCTGACCGAGCCGTGTGTGACACGACCAAGGTCAGGGTCGGTGGTCCAAGTCAAGATTGTGGCCTTTAAAATATTGTATGGGGTGAAGGTCGTACCCAAAGGCCAAGTGTCGAAAAACTGACCTTAAACTGTGTGCATAAATTTCAAGTCAATCGGATATTAACTTTAGCCGTTAGAGCGTTCACAAGATTTTTCAAAGTGACCAAGGGCCATAACTCTGGCAGTAATTATTGGATATAGCTGAAAATCAATAGGCATCTCCGTCTCGTGACCTTAGACACTGTGTATACATTTAAAGTCAATCAGATATTAACTTTAGTCGCTAGAGCGTTCACAAGAATTTTTTGAGAGATCAAGGGTAATAACCCAGGCAGTAATTATCGGATATCCATAGGCTTCTTCGTCTCGTGACCTTTAACACTGTGCATAAATTTCAAGTCAATCGGATATCAACTTTAGCCGTTAGAGAGTTCACAAGATTTTTCAAAGTGATCAAGGGCCATAACTCTGGCAGTGATTAGTGGATATCGCTGAAAATTAATAGGCTTGTTCGTCTCGTGACTTAAAACTGTGTGCTTAAATTTCAAGTCAATCGGATATTAACTTTAGCCGCTAGAGCGTTCACAATATTTTTTGAAGAGATCAAGGGTAATAACTCTGGCAGTAATTATCGGATATCCCTCAAAATCCATTATATGCTTTTTCGTCTCATGACCTTAAACACTGTGCATAAATTTAAAGTCAATCGGGTATTAACTTTAGCCTCTAGCGCGTTCACAAGAAATTGTGGACGACAGGTGGACGGACGGCCGGGGGCGACGGCAATATACGACCACATTTCCATGTGGGCGTATAATTAAAATATACGAAAATTATTATTATTTTTATGAACGCCAGCATCAGGCACGGGGCGCCGAGTGTTGGAGTTCGTTTGAGTGTCTTGTTATTCGAGTCTAAATTGTCAAGAAATGCAAATGGCGTCGTACGGATAAACATACCTCCCGGAGAAGCTAAAGGTCGGTAAAATGAAAAGTTATTGATCGATTTTGCTAAAATTTGGTGTGAGGTTATCGTTAACCCAGCGGAACACCCCCTGAAAATTTCAAGTCTCTACGACCCCGGGAACTGGTAGAGGTGCGATTCTGAAATAGAACCAAACTTTTTGGATTGATATTACAAGTCCGGTTATTGTGCAAATGCATGTACGGGTAAATTCTTTCTTTTTTAACCAATCGATCAAGCAATATATTATTGACTACCATACTTCTATATTATAGCTTTCTAAAGATGTAGAATATAATATATAAATTCATCCTGTATAGCATGGTTAATAAACTATTTAATACGGCAACTCAAAATTATGATTATGATCAGTTTTATTTTTAACACTGATCGACCAAGTAAAGTAGGTGGGCCATAACTCTCCTATATTATATATATTGTTGTAAATTTTTAATGTTGAAAGCACAGTGTCATTGTAAGATCCTGTTCTGTTGTTTTGTGTTTATAAGATGCCAAACCCATATTAACCCTTAAAATTTGCATGGGTTTTGGCCAAGACAAACATTTGGTTATAATTAATGGCCAAACAGTTTGATCATTTAATTAGTTAAAGGAGAACCTTAGCTGTTGCAGATTTCTTATATTTTATTTGAAAATAGTTTCTAACAGAATAGTGAAGATATTTAAAATTAAGACTAGTAGGTTTATAGAATGTGCTTATTCATTTATTGGTGGTGACAGACACAACACTAGATAATGATTATAACATAAAAAATCTGCAATGGTTTAGAGTTCGCCTTTAAATGTTAAGAACCCTTTAATTAATGATATTTTTCAGCACACAATATCACACATGTGGGTACAAAGACATGATGATCTCCCATCTCAAGCGGTTTAGAATTACAGTGATTGATTTATTTAACATCTGTAATATGCGTGCAGTATGTTATGATATTTATATAGTCAAACTCATTGACAAAGCAATTTGAAGTGAAACTGTTTTATTTTTTGGGAAAAATAATGATATTGACTAGACATTAGGCTTACATGGTATTGCTGAAATTTTTTTTTCGAAATAAAATGATTTTCATTTTAAAGGACAATATTGGTGCCAGTCATTATCCCATATGTGATAGAACTGATTAAACACTTCCCAAATATGATATTAACACAGAGATCACCCCTACCATAGAGGAGTAATAAAGGATTCGTGAAACGGAAGTGACGAACGCCAAAGGAAAACACGAGTTATCTCTCTATGTGAATGACTGAAGTGACGAGTGATGACAGATAAACGGCCGAATTTCTGCTCACTAATAATTCCTTCGAAGACAAAAAGTTGTTATATGGGACCACAAGAGGATATATGACGATTCAATAAAGTAATTAAGTGTCATAAGATAAGAGAACACGGGAAAAATAGAAATACTCCGTACAGCCCCTTGTTTTTATTCATTCCATAGGGGACACCGGGGCACATTGAACACGGTATAGTGTTGGGTTGTATAGTATTATTTATAAAGGATATATCCATGGTGGTTCAATGTGCCCCGGTCTCCCCTACCTTATAAAAACATGGGTATTGCACGAACTTTTTTCTGTTTTTCTTTCGTGTTCTCTTATATAGTGGCAGTCAATTCTTTTTATGAATTGTAAGATAATCTCTCACAGTGTCACACAGCAACTTTAGGTCTTCGAGGGAATTATTAGTGAGCAGATATTCGCCCATGTATCTGTTATCACTAGTCACTTCAGTTAGTTATATAGAGGAATGACTCGTGTTTTCCTTTGGTGTTCGTCACTTCCGTTTCACGAATCCTTTATTACTCCTCTATGGTAGCGATGATCTCTGTGTTAATATTATATTTGGAAAGTATTTAATCAGTTCTATCACATATGTGATAATGACTGGCACCAATATTGTCCTTTAAGAAGACTGTAAGGTAAAGATTAAAATTCTGAATCACTTTTTTTAGTAAGACAATATCGTTACGGTAATATCAACACAGTGACTAAATGGATTTTGTGTACATTGCAATCAATTCTTGGATCCCAGAGAGAAATTTATCGTTCGTTTAAAGTTTAAACTTCTCGCTGGGAGCTGAAATTGATTGCAGTCATGAAACCGGTTAGATCAATTACCCTGTATTTTGATCTTTGGACAATCTGGTTAAAATACAGATCCATATTTTTGCTTTATTGATACTTTAGATGGCCTGTACTAGATCTGACCAGTTGTAATGGGAGGTTGTTTCAGGGTCATACAAGTAGCTTTTGACCCTATGACATGAGACATTTGATAAACTAATTGGCGTTGATGTTTTCTCATAGGATACCCACAGTTCTGTACATCACAATTTGCTAATCCCTCACATCACCCAGAATGTAGTGTAGTAAAGACAGGTAAAATGATATTTTGAGCTATAAAAAACAAAACAAAATTATTGGGTCCTGAGTTTTAATCAGATTGTTCTCCAGTTAATGATATAGTACCATGACAAATTGTATTAAAAGAAGTTGTAACTGTGACTTTAATAAACTGAAAGATGGAAATAATCTGTGATTAACATACTAGTAATGTAATTGTAACAAGCCTTTGTTTTAGTTGATGACTCATTTTACTGACTAACTTATGAATAGCTATTTCCTATAATAATATTATACAAATGTAGTCATTTGATAAATACTTCTTATGCACGGTTTTATACATCCACTTGTGGACTTTCTAGAAGCTAAAGTTAAAGTTTGACTTCAAAAATTTATACACAGTGTTTAAGGTCATGAGACAAGAAAAGTCTATTGATTTTCAATGATATCTGATAATAACTGACAGAGTTATGGCCCTTCATCACTTCCAAATATCTGGTGGACACTCTAGAGGCGAAAGATTATATATCGATACATACACAGTTTTTAAAGGTCATGAGATGAAGAATCCTATTTAATTATGTCCCTTGAACACTTTGAAACATCTTGTGAAGGCTCCAGAGACTAAAGTTAACATCTGATCGACTTTATTTTTTATACACAGTGTTTCAGGCCAGATGTAGAAACCCTTGATCACTTTGAAAAATCTTGTGGATGCTTTGGAGACTTAATTTATCATCGGCTTGACGATCTTGTTAGATTGATACACAAGGTTTAAGGTCTTGAGATGAAAAGTATATTGATTTTCAATGATTTTTGAACAGCTATTAAATGTATACCAAACATTAGCATGAGGCAGAGCTATAAGTCAAATCAGATTTTTGTGTATTGAGTAGTTTAGTGAATTTTTGTTTGAATCTGTTACACAGACCTAGGAGACAAAATAATTTGTTTTTATACGCCCACATTGAAATGTGGTCGTATATTGTCGTCGCCCCCGTCCGTCCGTCCGTCCGTCCGGCGTCCACAATTGCTTGTGGACACTCTAGACGCTAAAGTTAATATCCGATTGACTTTAATATATACATAGTGTTTAAGGTCATGAGACGAAGAAGCCTATTGTTTTTCAGCGATTTCCGATAATAACTACCAGAGTTATGGCCCTTGATCTCTTCAAAAAATCTTGTGGACGCACTAGAGGCCAAAGTTAATATCCGATTGGCTTTAGATTTATACACAGTGTTTAAGGTCATAAGACGAAGAAGCCTATTGATTTTCAGCGATTTCTGATAATTAGTGCCAGAGTTATGGCCCTTGATCACTTCAAAAAATCTTGTGGATGCTCTAAAAGCCAAAGTTAATATCCGATTGACTTTAAATTTATACACAGTGTTTAAGGCCATAAGACGAAGAAGACTATTGATTTTCAGCGATTTCCGATAATTAGTGCCATAGTTATGGCCCTTGATCACTTCAAAAAATCTTGTGGACACTGTAAAAGCCAAAGTTAATATCCGATTGACTATAAATTTATACACAGTGTTTAAGGTCATAAGACGAAGAAGCTTATGATTTCCGATAATTAGTGCCAGAGTTATGGCACTTGATCACTTCAAAAAATCTTGTGGACGCTCTAGAGGCCAAAGTTAATATCCGATTGACTTTAAATTTACACACACTGTTTAAGGTCATGAGATGAGGAAGCCTACTGATTGTCAGTGATTTCAAATAATTACTTCCAGAGTTATCTCCCTTGATCACTTCAAAAAACTTTGTGACGCTATAGATCCCAAACTTATCATCCGATTGACTTCAGATTGATACACCGAGTTTAAGGTGTTGAAACGAACAAGCATTTTGATTTTCAATGAATTTTGATAACTGAACAGCTAAATCCATGATGTTAAATGTTTCCTATACTAATTGTTAGGGTGGGGCAAAACTTTATAAAAAGCAAACAAATTCTAATGATTTTCAGATAATTACATAATGAGTTGTTAGT
This sequence comes from Patella ulyssiponensis, assembly GCA_963678685.1. Classification (NCBI taxonomy): domain Eukaryota; kingdom Metazoa; phylum Mollusca; class Gastropoda; family Patellidae; genus Patella; species Patella ulyssiponensis. Next base: position 21,510,338 of record OY783230.1, on the reverse strand, counting down.
CTTAATCAGATTTTAGTGTATTACAAATGTTTCATTACCAAAAAAAGTAAAAATATGCGACAACCCTTGTTGACTGCCCAGACGATTTAGCTGCTGTGGGCGTATGTTTTGTTGCCTGGCAACCTATCTTTACATAACAGAAAACCTTTGAAAGTTAAAATGTAAATTGACAATTGATTGTTGTTATCTTTGATTATAAATATTTATCTTTGAGTATTAAATGTCTAATATACTCATTAAAGGTATATACATGTAACATCAGTAGTCTTATCACAATTTAATATTATATTTATTGAGCTTCTGAATTTGGTGAAACTATATATGATTGTTTATTATGGTGAGGGTATAACAAAGACCTGCCCCATTAAATTCTCAAAATATCTACATGTACATGAACTTTTGTAAGAGAATACTTTACATTCATAAAGCTCTATGGAATTGCTTAAACATAACTAGGCGTAGTTAACAATTTTAGATTCAGCATAGACACCTTTGCTTTTGAAGAAAAGGTACAGTTAGAATAATAACACCCAGGATAAACAGAATGGTTTATATCACTTGGTAGGACAAGCTTGTGTCTATGTTTAGATTTGAGAATATTAATAGGAATTCCCATTCATAGTTTGTAAGAAATGTTTTCCCAGTAGATAAGGCGATGGTTTGTCGGTAGCAGATCAAAAGAATACATCTTTTAATGGCATGATGTGTCATTTTGTATTTTCTCTGAGATATCAAGTTCTCACAGCTTAATACATGCTAGCTAAATAAGTTTCAATTTAAAAAAATCAAAATACAAACATTTCTAAATCTCTTAGATTGGATTTAAAGTAAGCCTATCAGGTTTATTTGATACAAAAAATATATGGCAGCGTCTTTTTACATCGCAGCAGCAGAGATTGATGACTTTAATAATATTGAACGAAATTGGACCATCATATGACTGCTATTCCTATAAGAGATTCAACTTTATGGAACACACGAATTGTAGTTGGCAAGGGATTCCTATAGCGCTAAATGATGCATCACACCTTTAAAATATTGGGTGTGCTAGGATTCTCATAAGCAAACATAGAAATACCGGTACTGATTGTTGCAGGGGTCGATCCAGAGGATGGGGGGGGGGTAAACCCCACCCTGCTTATTAGCTATATAAAAAAAAAAAAATTAAATCACGATACGATCCTACATCATTACAAAAATAATTTCTCCCTTTAAAAAGCTCAATTTGTATGTAATTTAGAGACGATGATGACAGATTAACAGGAACCTGGCAAACCCCCTCCTGCAAAAATTCCTGGATCCACCCCTGTTTAGTTGTACCTGACAAACTGTTACAAGGTATTTGATAGATGAGATCCATTTCTGTATTTGGGATGACTATGAATAAATAATTTTAAAAGTTCCTTTATGGTCTGATTAAATTTAAATTAAAGCAATTTCTGGTATGGAATATGATAATAACAGACAGTATGTCAGTAATAGATCTAGGATAAAAAAAAAGTGCAACAGACAAGTTTTTGTTTTACAATAATAGAAACACTCCATCCTCCCAGTTAAATATCAATTTAGATAAAATATAATTTTGTGAATATCGACAGATAGTAAAATAAGAAATTTCCTTCATAAAAAAAGGGCAAGGTATACATGTACATGTAATTGTAAATTTGAGCATTAAGTCTACTGTCATTAGTCATTATTTGTTTATGTGGTGTATGTAAAGACGTATATATGTCAACATCACCTGATGTACATGTATGTCTATTTCAACATACAGTAACTGGGTATGTACATGTATTAAAATAATAGTGATAGACCTAAACTATTGTGAACATTTGAATGATAACAGCCTTTGATAAGGACATGTATATCTACATGTATGTTGCTAAAATGAAGAATATAGAAATTGAAACAAATGTTATACACAAAATATTTTGTAGGATTGTTACATTATATACCAAAATATGTTTTGGAAATATTATATATAATATTAGGATACAGATATGACATAATGTCAGATAATTTATTACTAAGCAGTAGCAAGAGCTAATTTGGTGTTATCATAAACACTCAAAATACATTCTGTAATGCTGGCATTTTATTTGCTCAGTATTAATAAATTGTTGAATGGTCCTACTTGTTTACATTGGTGTGCATGTAAAAGATTTCGAAATAAAATTAGGCCGTAATGTTGCTGTCCATACCAAATTTCCCTCACAGCACACTCATGGCGTATGGCCATATTAGTTCAGTGAAGTAGGATGTGAATCAACTTTAACCCCAATTTATTTTTAGATTGTCGTGTCTCTCTGTTGTCCAAAGACTACAGTTATCATCAGATTGTTTTGAAATTGATAATTTGATATGATATGTGGTTACATCAGTGGAATGAAGAAGTCTTTTCAATTTCAATAATTTCTCTTCATTTCTTCTGGAGTTATGGCCTTTGTTTAACTTTACTATCATCCAAGCTTGTTTATCTTTGTTATTATCCGATCTGTATAAAATTTATGTGCATTGTTTAATTTAGTGAAACGAAGAAGCTAATTGAATTTCAGCAATTTCCGCTAATTACGTCTACAGTTATTGAACCCCTGTTGACCGCTCTGACGATTTTGCTGTTTTGGGCAGATGTTTATTTGCTGGCAACCTATCTTATTTAATGATGGTCCCACCCTTATATAACAAGATGTCTAAATTACAGTATTAAAAATTGATTACATTGTGTTAATTGAATTGTAACTGAATATAATGATACTTCGTGACCTTGAATTTTTTATAAATTTAAAGTTATTACAATGAAAAAAACAAAACAAAATAGACTATCACTAACTATTACCAAAAGTTGACTTGTTTAAATCGAAATAGAATGGGATTCTCCAATCATATGTGTTGATGGTTGTGTTTTTTACCGCACAAATATAGATTTCAGTGTAAAGTCTCTTACTGATGGTTATGTAAAGTGAAAGAAGGATATAGAATACCCCAAAATATATTGAAAATTTCTATCTATACATTAGATTTTATCAGTATTGTGAAAGGATTAGTAAAACCATTACAAATTAAACAGATAAAGAATATATTATAGATATATACTTATTTATTAACCTAATAAATGTTATTGTCAGCTGACCATGATCTGTTAACTAAATCATAATGCAACATTCAGTCATAAGACTATGACACTTTAGCTACTGAAATAGGGTTATTTATATTACCTTGTTACTATAAATAGATCAGGTAAATTTACTGTTATATATGAAGTTGGTGTAGTATATAAGTACATGTATTAGTAATGAATCTTCTAGTATAAGTTTATATACACCGGTAGTGATAGGTAAAGTTTAAGTCAAATACTATTTAAATATGAAGAATGAAATAAGTTATCCTGTAGATATATATTATAACATGAATAAAGTTATTTGAATATGAATAGGGAAATAAGTTGTACTATAGATATATATTACAAGATTAATAAAGTTTTTTTTTAATATAAACAATATTTGATTTGATTTTTAAAAAAAAATGGATTTGGAAAGCGGCAAAGCTTATGTTGACAAAGTTATTTATTAGAGCCTATATATTTATTACCTTTAACAAGTCTCAAACTATTTGTTTTGAATTTGATATAATAGTTGATATAAAAAAAAAATTTCTTAAAAAAAACAAAACAAAGAAAGTACGATACAGGCTACATGTAGCTTATTAGTTTGAAATATACAGACTGGTTTCTGGCTCCTGTTTCACACAGACTTCTTAGTGAAAGAGTATTGTGTGTGAAATACCCGGTAGCTTTATTGAATGTCTGCTTCCTTTGAGTTGATATTGCAGACAGTGAAAGAGTATCATTTAAGTGTCATATTTATACTTATTGAAGTTATTGAAAAGTGAGTAGCCTAATTGGATGAAAGACGGTGTAATTTGACTTATTTATATTAAATGGGTCTTCAAAATATATAATTAAGTGTGACCCCTAAGCTCTATGGTAATAAGATTTACCAATCTCAAAAAAATTTTCTTTTTTTTACAGGATTAAAAAGAGCTCAACATTTGTTATAATTTTGTTTATATTTGTGTGATATGGCTAGTGCCAATGATGGACACCATGAAGAAGACATCAGTATTATAAATCGTTCATCAGACACAAATGACGACGGCTATGAAGACGAGGCCGACATAATATTCCAAAATCTTCAATTGAGGAATACACCAACAGATAATTCTGAATCGTTGCAAGTTTTTCATAAGGCGTATGATGATTTGAAATCCAGATTTAACGAACTTTACATCAAATCAGAAGGTCAAGCAAAGAAAATAAAAGAGTTGGAAAACTCCAATCTGAACTCTGGAATGGATTCTAACGAATCTGATTCATTTTTGTTTGTTAGTTCTGAAGGGAGTGGTAGTAAGAATACGCGTGATCATAGTGATACAGAAATTGGTGCACTGAGAGGTCAAGTAACTAATTTACAGCGTAAATTAATGGTTGCAGAATTTGATGTGAAAACTTTAACTGCACAAAAATTTCAACTTGAAGAAAGTTTCAAATCTGTTAGACAAATAGCAGAGAATCGTCAATCTAAGGAACGGGACACAACAGAATATCTTCAGAGAAAAATCGATGATTATAAAGAGAGGGTCCAACAGTTGGAATCCATTAAAGGTAGTGATTTGCAACAAGAAATTATAAACATGCGTAACGAGTGTAAAAAGCTGAAGGAAGAAAATGATAAGTTAGCAAATGAATTAAAACATTGTAAAAGTGAAAATACACTTTTAAAGCAGAAACTTACTGGTAGAACAGAAAGTAGTCCGGCTGGAAATCTAGCACTTAGTAATGGTACTGTGGCATCATTTGGTACCGGTACATATGGATCAAATGGCCCGACAAGAGGGATGATGACTGATTTTGATCAACTTTCAATGTTGTCGTTGAACTCTTCTCTACCAGCAACAGATGAACTTAAAAAGTTAAAACAATATATTAAAAGCTTGAAAACAACAATTGAAAAACAACATGGTGCTCTTAGAAAATTAGGTGAGTAAACCCTTCCTTTTTGTGATAATTGACAAGCAAAGTAGTAGTAGTAGAACAAAGTTCCTGTAATCTATAAATAGTATACTGGTAAATAACAAAATAAAAGGTAAGTGATACTAAGTTCAGCTTGGAAAATGCAAAACCTAGTAAAATGTCTGCATCAATATTTTCTTGTTCTTCATTTTCAAAGAATAAAAGGAAAATTATTTCATTTATTTGTTGTCCTTAGATGCATTCCTTTTAAATTATTTAAACAATAGCAAAAATGTGTGTCATAATAACTTAGATTCTGTGTTCAAGATACTTTCCTGTGTACAAACTGTGTGATTTGATGATATATTTGGACTAAAAACATATTCAAACTAATTAATCTTATCAAAAATTTGCTTCAAATTCCTCTCAAAACTGTTTTTTGCATGAAAATACCACAAGCTGTATAAATAAACTGTTGCTAGAGGACATGTCTGTCCCTTTGATTCATTGAGGGAGGGTCCATTTTCCAGAATGTATTTTTCATTACTTACGGTACATTTACCATACAAATTGAGGCCTAAATAATTCCCAATTAATTTCTTTTTCCGTCATTTAATTACAGAGTCTTTTGTATGTTGACACTCCTCAGTGTCCCCAAAACCGCCATCTTCAATAGAAGGCTTGATCTCGCCTAAACTACATACATGTACATCTTATCAAGCCCTTCACGTAATACCCTGTATATTTCGCCACTAAGTTTGATTGTCACAAGCCCAGCTTGGGAACCTATCAGATTCATCGGTCGTCGTGAATACCAAGTCTCGTGCTTTATAGCTAAAATGCCTACATGTGACAATCGAGTTGAAAAGTTCAAAGATCGATCAACGTCACTTTTGCTGTTTTCCCACAAGTTTCTCAATTTAAAAAACCCTGTTTGTTTACAGTGTGTTTGGTGCCACGAACTCTGACAATGCTAATTAGTCACTTGTAAAAACAACTAACGCAAAGTTCAGGGAATTGCTGAGTATTCAAGCAACGGAGAGATGTTGTATAACTCGCGAACGTTGCTTAAGGAACATACAAAACCGCAGGGTTGCCAGTTAGTGATACCCTGACAGTGACACTTTTGCCCAGTGCTTGCCCTGTGGTGTTTTTTTCGGGTAATCCAGTATTTTTCTAATAAGATTGGGTGTCTATACTTTCCATATACCAAATTTACCATACTTATTGGAAATAACCACCTGATAAATAGTTTTGGGACAATATATCTTCAATGACATTACTTTTTCTTATATTTGTAGAAGAAAATCCTGCAATAAGAAAGGTTTTGGAAGAGAGCACAAGTATGTCAGTAGACAGTAGAAGAAGGGCAAGTAATTCAAGCTGTAATGGAGTCATTGAGCTGGAGGACAGTAACCCTAATCTGTCAAATGGTGTAAATTTAAGGAACAATGGTGGATCAGGAAGTGAAGAATCTGTTCGAAGTGCTCTTAATCCACGACCCATGTCATCATGCCTTGCTGCCTCCCAAAAGTTGCAAGTCAATCTACCAGAAGTATATGACAACGTTCCACATACCAAAACCCCAGGACATTTTCCATTTAAATCGCAGTCGGAAGTGATTTATCGACAACAAAGTCATCAAAGGGATTTACAACGGAGTCGCTCAGTCGCCGACAGGCAGTTTACATTAGAAAGTGCGGCAGTACCTGTTTTTCAGAAGGAATCGACAGGATTCATCCAAGTTGATAGAAATCGCTATGGTGATCATAGAGCATCTGGTTCATCTGTTGATCCTGGAAGAGTTAATTCTCCTTTCAGGTCTGATGTTCCTTTCCAGCCGTCTCCATACCAACCCCCATCACCATACCAACCATCCCCTTACCAGCAACCAGCTCCTTGTCAACCATTAATACCTGATGTAGCAGGACAGATTTGTCCTGTATGTAGTGAAAACTTTACACGTCGAAGTGTCAGTGACTTTCAAAGGCATGTGTTTAATTGTGTTGATGCTGATGAGCAGCCGTCTACGTTAACCACAGAATCAGAACCAGATAGAATATGTCCAATGTGTAATGAGCGTTTCCCACCAGCGGTTGCACAGATAATGGTTGATAATCACGTCAACGCTCATTTCGGAGAAGCCCCCATTGGTGATGGTTTTGAGATTCTTAATACTGGTAACTAAATAAAAGACATGAAGAAGATATGTTTGGTACCGATATGGATTTAGTGATGTCATTAATAAATATGATAGATTAATGTTGCTAGAGCCTTCTAATGTTTTGCTGGTTTGGTTTTCTTTTTCAGATTTGAAATAGTGGGTTGGGTGTCCGAATGGTTAGCACATGCACACTGTATGATAAGGTCTGAAATTGAGTCAACTGGTGTGGTTACCATTCCCTGTCTGTACGTGACGATGGGTGTAGGTAGCGTGTCCTGTCCGACCTCATGTGTTTTCTCCTGGTCCTCCGGTTTCCCACCACTTCTAAAGATCCCCACGAGCAAGCAAATTATTGAAATAAAATTGAAGCACGTGTTTGTCCCAAATTACCTAGTTTGTGTCAAGTAGACTTTAAAGCCTATTTCTTTCTCTCTTATATTTGAAATACAGTTTAGTAGGTCCAAAATAAGTTTAGAAAAGGGCCTTGATATGGCCTACAGTAATAAACCATACACATGGACATAGGGGATTAGGTCAAACTGTAAGCTGTGGTGTGCTATAATGACAGTAAAATCGGCTGATATAAATTTTCGTAAAACATGAATATTGCTACTTGTATAATCATGATTAGGTTGGTGCTTGCTTTATCTCTAATTATTATGTAGGTACATGAACATCATGGACAACGATAACTGTGATAAACTAAAATGGTCTAAAGAATATAATTGTTGTAAATAAATATGTATAAATGTTAATGTAATGACATACACTACAATTCTGGTTTATGGCTTATCATAGTGTTACAACAGTTGTGACTTTTTATATTTGTGTATTTTGTTATTACTATATCAACTGTGTAATATATGTATGAAAATGTAATATTTACATCAACATTTTGGGATTGCTGATGTCAGATTAGTCTGTGTGCTTCTGGCATGAGAACATTGCATACCAAAGATGTAACTTGACCAGTCCAGCATTAAAATACTCTCTGCAAAAATAGTGTCAAGAATATTTCAACTTTCATAAGCAATATACTATATATGCAGTTGTATGAGATGCTAATTTTTTTTAAAATCTATAATACTAGATGTGATGTCATGATGATCTTCAAATTATCACACAGTAACTAGCCACCAAAGGCATTTTGTGGAGAACACCTACAGTTAGACATGGATAAAACTTGAATGAATCTGCCTTTTCCCTGTTTCAACTGGGCAGGATTTTGAGGGTACTGCACCCTCTCAAAATGTGTCATTAGATATCAAGAGTCAAAGATGTCAACTTTTAGTAACTGCAGCTGGTGTTGGGTTTGGGTTTATGAGGAATCAGTAGATCATACTTTGTCATAAAATTATTTAGGGAACTACAATTTATGAATAATATTTGTATATGTACTGTAATATTCAAGTTTTTGTCTTTGAACATATATAAATGAATACATGGACAAAATCAACAGTGATCATCCAATTTTGATAAAATTCAGCACAGGTGTGTGGCTTTAATAAAGCAGATCAGTTATGTTTGAATTTGAATATAATTGTAATTTTAATCACTTGATTAAAAAAAAAAAAACAACCATACATTTATAGTCTTAAATATCTTCTGTATCTGTAACCGACTGTAGCCATAAGTAGGTCTTGTTATATGGGCCAGTTATTAATATTGTTAATGTTAATATACATAATGCAAATTTTTTCAAATTTATGTAACAAAAATATTACCCACGTTTGTTATTTATTTCTTCACATTAATTTGATAGATATAATATCCATTTACGTTTAAAACAAATTGTTATGTTAATAAAAGTATAATAATGAAAATATTGTCTGGTTTCTTTTTGTAATATGTTTTGCTTGCACCAATTATGAACATCAGATCTTTGATTTGATGAGAGTACACAAATATAATCAGGCTTATGTAATAAGGAAAGTCTTTGGTGATCACGTTCAGTCTAAAAAAAATCTCCAAAATGTATCAGTGAATGTTGTTAAAATGAGGTATTCATTCCTGTTAAAACACTTGGTAGAAAATTACTATAATGCTGTCTCTTAAATACAGCTGAGTTCATAAAGAGCATAAAGGTAGATCGCTGGACACATCCCATTGTTTCTAGCTATTTCACTAGGGTCCCTATTAACAATAAATACATCATCTCCACCTATGCTGCTGTCTAAAGATATGTTTCTAGCAATTGGAGGATACCATATCTATAGTATTGGGGAAAGCATGTTTCTTTCTAAAAACAATGTATACCAAGTCTTTTCCGTTACAAATGTTACTGCTGATAATACGTTTTGAGGTTGCAGTAGATGACCTAATTGATCTCTGAGAAACATATCTTTAAAAGTAAGAGCCACCATGCTCCGTGGTTAAATCTCAATGTTGTCCGAGAAAGTGCGTAAGGATTTTTTTTTGCATGGCTCAACCAAGTGAGTGGTATAGACAGGAGGACTTGGCATGGGGCTATGAATAGTTATTCAGATGAAAAAAATCTGGGTTGCATGTACACATTGGCATGCACATAAAAAAATCCTTGACTGCTGTCCAAGCAAAATTTACCTCATAGAACACTTCATAGCATAAAGCCATCTCAATTAGCTTAGCGCAGAAAAGCAGGATGTTAAACCCTCATTTTATTTCAATCTTTAGTTAGGCTGTAGCACCACTGTCTGGGCAAATTTCTTTATAAAACACTGCATGGCATATACCCATCCTCATCAGCTTAGTCAGTGTGGAAAGTAGGACGCAAAACCCCATTTCATTTCAATCTTTAAAGTTACAATTTCATATTTTTGATTTATATTTTTAAAATATATTTAAAGAAAGCCTTAAAATAGATGGTATCTATAAACAGTCCTAACTTGTTCAAGAATAATCCTGTTAATCCTATAATTCACTATTGCCAGTTGAGAAATTAGCAAAAAATATAATTTTTTAACATCAAATTCAAACTGTTTGAAGATGGTTATTGCATGGAGAGAATAGAAAAACAAGAGGGGGGGGGGGTGTAATTGTGTTATTATTTCCGGTGTGAAAGATTTTTAAGTGTTGGAAATAATGGCTATGATTGTATAATAGTGAGTTGACAACCTATCGAGCAAAAATATGAAATTCTCGCTTTAAAAGTCTAAAAATTGGACACAATTCAAACCACATACTAAACTTTATTGATAAATATTGTAAAATACTGAAGTGCATATTTGTTTCACAACTGGACGGATAACACTGATAAATAAATAAACATAAATAATTTCATAAAATATCTATTCACACATTAGGACAGAATTGTATTCAAATAATACATATTCTCAATTTATAAACACAACAATATTATATCAGGATTGAAGCGTATTTAAATAAAAATATTTTCGGTTAATAAATACCATATCATGTTTCTTTGGATGGTTTGTATAAAGTTTTGAATAAATAGAATATATATACATCATGATTTTAATACATACATTGATATTAGCTGGAATGTCATTTAAATTAAATTTCTTTTGAGAGTCTGTGACTGGATGGTATCAGCATACTGAGTCTCAAAACTAGACAGAACATTCTTATTTTTCAGCAGTATTTGTATTCAACTCAGCGGACCAATTTTACCTAGTAGTCCCAGCCCATCGGGTATTGCCCAAATGCCATTATTGACAGTCTGCCCCTGCAGGACTGGTGAATTTAAAGGAAATGAGAATTGAGGAATATTGCATAATATCTTCAGCAAATTATCACATTATTCTCTTGGTAAATAATCACAAAATATTCTAATTGTAAATTAATATAAATTATAAAATCCCCATTCAGTTATCTAGTTTATGAGACACATGGATGTAATTTAGATAATATCAGAATATACTAAATAACTGAAAATAATCAGTTGTCATATGGGAGCATATATATATAACAATAATAAAATAACTTCTCTAGTCTTAAATATGGGAATAAAAAGAGTATTGTCAAATGATCACCTTAAGATTAAGGAAATACTAAAAATAAGTCAAAGAATCCCAGCTCCATACTTTTGGCATAATACAAGGAAAGAAGGAGAAAATTGTTTGAAATTTTTAAAAAGTAATGTAGGTCAATGAGGAGATTTTCAATGAATATTTACAATTATCACAGTTCTGCTTCGACAAGTGCTATATCATTATCATAGCAACTGGCAGTGTTACGCTTTTTCACTAATACTATGTGCCCCAAACCCACCCTCTTTCCCTGTCTACTACTCATACAGTTTTGAAAAATATCCTCAAAATTTGTCAATACAAAAGGGACCTACAATTTTACTGAATTTTTATTTCATGAACAAGCTTTTTGAAATATTACGTTCCAAATTCGATACATTCTATGCATTTGCATACTGAAATTTATTTTAAAATGCCAATTTTTTTTCATAGTTTATAGTAAATCACACAACAACTATCATCTAAGTTTACATTTCCTATTTACACATATCACAGTTCGCTTCAACAACCTACACATACGTTGTTGCAAAAATTGAACAACTCTGTTACCTTTGAAATTATATTTCTCTGGGTCTAAAACAACTCACAACACACTAGCCATTCTCTTTATAAGTGAATATATATTTAACCTTTGGCTATACCAAACATCCTGAATAACAACCTTAATATGCCAATCTTAATCCAGGAGCTATTTCAGAATCCATCTACCAAAGTCTTTTTTGTAAAGACCCTACCCAAACACTAAGTGTTCATTACAAGATAATGTGAGTGTTGGGGAGATGCTGGTCTCTAGTCCTAAATAAACTGGAATATTTCTTGGAGATATATAGAGGGACTGTTTAAAATTCAAATTGCAAAAATATAAATTACAAAAACTTAACAGTATCAACGGAAGGACTCATAAAAAATTGAAATGAATTCACCCAACATAAGAAACCCTTAAACTTCAACACCTTTACAACATAAATGTTTATCTAAAATTTTAAATATGGAATTACATAGGGAAAAAATGAACTGATTAAAATTCAATGTGACTTTGTATGTCAATAATTTGGAATTCAAAGATTTAGAACTGAAAAGAATAAAGAATAAAAAATATAGTTTTTTGAAAAACTTTACACAAAATTACATTTTCTCTATAAAATATATTTTCTAGAAATTAAAATTAAATAAAAAACAATAAGACTAAAACCATACATAATATATCAAACATAAATATAAAAAAATAATATATATATATAAATATAAAATAATGAAATGGTGATGAAAAGAAAGGAATTTTTAGAAAAAGTAAAAAAAATGGTTAAGAATTCAAGATATCTTCAAAGGCTGTTCAGAACATTATCTCTGCTATAAGCTCAAACTTTTGAGTACAGAGGAAATGAAACTAGCCAAGTGTTTGAAAAACAAAAACAGCTAGCAGAAACGTGAACATCCTTAATTAATAGATAAAAAAAAAAAAATCGTTCCCATGTGTCTCATAAACTAGCATATTTATAAACAACTTTTGGAATTTTGGAACGTCTCTTATAAATGAGATCTATCAATTATTTAATATACCATTTTATCTTTAAAGTTATTACCTCCACTCAAATTGATGCCTGTTATCCTGCAGGGCTTTATAAGAAACCAGTCACAGTAACTTAATAAATCGGACTATAACAAGGGACGAGTCCAGGGGAAGAACGATCTAAGTCACATTTTTGTCTTTTCACATAAAACAGACTTTGGGACGAGAACGTTTGACACGAACAGAACAACAAGTGGGTTTAATTACAACTTCAAAATGATGTTTAACATGAACCATAATTACCAGTACAACCGACTTCCACTTTTCAGGCAAATTAAGGTTAAATAAAGGGTCGCTGGACTTGAATTCATACAGGAGGCCATTTCAGAAGGGCCCTGGTTCGATGTGACTCCGATAGGTTTTACCTAAATTTGATTATTCCACAGAAAGCTTATACAATTTGCTACCAGATGGGGCCATTAACTGGAGTTCGTGAAAAATCTGACTTAGATCATTCTTCTCCTGGACTTTTCAAGTGATAAAATTGTCAAGTCTTCACTTGACATAAAATGAAGAACATGTATTTAATAAATCCTCAGTAACAATATTTTATACATAGATCTTTATATGTACAAATCATCCCGTAACAATTTGATTTTATAGTTCAGCAATTTGATATTTAGATTTGATTTTATATTTATAGTTTAACAATTTCATTTTTAAATTTCATTTCATAGTTTAACAATTTGATTTTCATGTTTTTAAAATAACAACACATGACTTATTTTGCAGACCATGATTTTTTTTCAAAATAAACATCTAGATTTGCCTGCACTTCTTGGAAGCTCAGACATCAAAACCCATTTTATTTCCCAAAAGCTCTTTGCTCAAATTATAACTTACCTTCCCCCTACTTGAATTTAAATCCAAATTCATATTGCCCGCTTCAATATCAAATTATTGGGTTAAATCAAGTAATAAATTAATAACTTTTTGCTTTTCTCTATTGGCTTGCTTTACAACATTTAATAAATCTAATAACTTAATAAATTAGATATTTATACATTAACATATTAACAATGAATATACACTTACATAAAATAAATAAATATCATTTTTTAAATACAATTGTAGTTTTATTGTTAAGAATAAGCACTATTGTTATATACAATATTAACAGAATTATTACCATTTGTATTAATATTATATTTTACATAATAACAAATTCATTAGCAGTTTATATTTGATTGTATAATATGTATACAAAATAACTGATTTGATTGTATAATAAGTGTACAAAATAACTGATTTGATTGTTAACACTATGTATATTACTAATACTTTTATTACTAATACTGGTTGATATATCGTCTGAACTATTTTACTGTGCATTTTGGTATAACCATGGTACCTAACTAACAACTTTTATTAATTGTGGGATGTGGGAATGCATTGAATGGGGTTTGCTCTGGCCATTTTCACACAATGGTATGTTTAGGAGGATTTTGCCTGTACATCAGCATTTGTTTGACTTACGTTAGTATTTCTACTAGATATCTGAAGTCAAATTGGTTTGTCCAGGAACAGCTGCGTAACAGTGACTAAAACAATAGGTTATGGACTGTGGTTATATCTAGATCACTTCAAGGTATCAGACAATAGTAAGGACATTAGATTAGAGATCTTTTGGCAGGGAGAGCGGGTTAAAATAACGGACTATAAGCAATTAAAAAATCAAACTTGGGTCCAGCTCAAGAGAAAATAGAACACATCCAAATTAATTGTTAAAGTGAAAGCTCAACTTTCAACCTCTCAATGATATCTGTGACCTTAATTATGTACAGAAAAAGACACTCAGAAATCGCAAATAAGAATTACAAATTTATAAAACAACACAGAAAGATGAGGATTTGCTTTGTCTTCCACTTCTTGATGACATTGAACTACTGGACCTTGATGTTGATGATGAATTTCCTGATTTACCACGTTTTCTATCTGGTTGATCTTTGCTTAAAACAGCGGCTTCAAATTCAGTATCATCTTCATCATTACCGTCATCTAAAATTTCATAAAACAGTAGTTTAACATCTCAATACGAATTAGTTTGATCAATCAAATTACAGTGTCTGGGCTATCACATTTAATAAATCCACCAGATATTTCCCTTCATGCCACAAAGTCATAGGTCTACTACTACTAATACTACTATATTGAAGTCAAGAATGCACCTTGCTAGTTAACAATCTAAATATGAAAGCCAACAGTATATAGGCATGTTGATATACATATGAATAAAATATATATTTTGTATTAGCAACCAAGCAACATAGTCCACAAATGTTAAAAAATAAAAATCAATAAATTCAAGGTGTTTATTCATGCGACAGAAACAATGCATTTCTAATTTAACAACTAAAAATGTCAAACTCAAATTATTTATTATATAAACACTCCCTATTGACAATAACTTGTTGCTATTTATACCAGTATATAACCCTTCATATTATGGATTTTATAAACTGCAATTTTATTAGTTACATAAGATGCTATCAGCAACATAGTCTTTGAAGTCGTTTAAAAAGTTTGATAGCCTTCTTTTGAAAATTTCAATTTTTATTAGTAACAAAATTTATGCACATCAGCAGCTTAGCTATATATAGTCCTTCAAGCCATTTAAAAAGTTTGATAGCATTCTTTTGAATACTTACAAAAAAGATTCTCAATAATTGTAAGATTAAATTAATAATGATTAACCAATATTAATACTTTTGGTAGGGTTAATCTTTATGAACTGCAGGTTTTTAAAAAAATTCTTAAAAATGTGGACAGATATTAATGGAATTATTGTTCCTTAGTCAGCCTCATCTATAATGACTATCCTCAAAGGTTAATGAGAAATAATCACCCCTAATTATTGTTCTAGGCAAAATGTTTCAGTAGAAATCCAAAAACATCCGAAATGACCAGAATTTATTGAGAGACTGCAAGGTTTTTGATGAATTTTAATTTTAAGTCTGTGATTATTAGCTGATTAATTAATTTCAGTAAATTATGATCTATAATTGTGATTACAATATACATGGAAGACATTATGGTATGATTCTTATTATGATTCTTAATCCAAGCATTATGTCTGTTAGCAAAACTGATTAAAGTTGAAGTCTGTGAGTCTGATTATCATTTGAAATTAAAGAGTTTAATATTTCCTGTTCATAAATTTGAATATCCTTTGACCCAAATGATCAATCCAAACAATCTACGATTTAATCCAGAAATTTAAAAATACAATCAAGAATTCTGATATACTTAAACGTAGACAGGGATATAACTTTGAAATTTGCAATTTTTTGTGCAAATTTACAATCAAATTCATGAACAATCCCTGCAATTTCTAAAATATTTTAACAAGGTGGATGTTCAGAAGAAATTGTGGATTGATGGTGGATGTTACTCTTATTAAAACCATGAAGATGTCAGAGAACTTTCAGCCCGTGTGTTACCAAATATGAAAGAAATCAAAATCAACCGATAAATATGATATTTAGTCAAATTTATAAAAGCTATAACACCACAAAGTCCTTTACCACAAAAAAACTTACAACTATAAAATAATTTCTATCTGAATCTGTAACTATTCCAGCAACATGGCCATTTTGGACAAGAATTTGTTACCTCGACGACCTGAATATTAGCTAATTCGTCATCCTCATCTTCATAAAATATACAATCATGTGGCTAATTAAAAACAAAGAGAAGCGCAACCCACCAGCAACATTCAAACCCAATGAAAATATACAAAATATAAAGACTTCCCAATGGGAATTATCCCATTTGGAAAGTTGTCATATTTGTATCAGAGTATAGCATAGAAACACTAGATTAGAGAGACACACGGAAAACAGGGTTGTATAAAAACAACTCACCAGGAACCCTGTTTAATATCTTTAATCTTTTTAAATTATATAAAAGCAAATTGACAATTAACCCTTTCAGTTTCAATGACAATTTTTCGAAGGTTTTCACCATAGAGGTTTTATCGGGTTTTACAAGTCGAAAGTTCATCAACATTTCATTTATATCAAAAATTTCTTTAATAAACAGTCTATTTATCTTGCTGCAGTTCCTCAAAATGGACATTCTTGAAATTAGGGGTTTACAACAAAAATGCCTGGCACTATGACTTAATGACATCGAAGTATGCTTGGCACAGTATGTTTTAAGAATTTTAAATCTGAATAAGCTTTTGTCTGAATTTTCATCTTCCAGTAAAAATGAAAAATCATAACTTGATAACAAGTAACAATAACAACGATCTACCCATGTAAACAAACAAACAAAAAGAAACAAACGGGTAAATCTTAAAACGTACCAATTATTTACCTTTCTCCTTCTCTACAAGTTTTAAACATTTCTCAGCCTGATCATGAGTTGGTGCGTGATAAATATTCTTAATCAGCTGTGTAGATATTTTTTTCTTCGAGTGTTGATCTGCTAGTTCTAACATTCTGTTTAAAGCATCCTATAAAATATTAAAAATAAGCATTTAAAATATATTTGAGTCATAACCTATTATTTTATTAAGTTTTATACAGAGGGACTGATGTGTTTTTTGCATGTGACAGAATATTTTTCCTTTTGCAGAACCACTTATAGGTAAAACTGGCATTGGTCGGTATTTAAACAACAATTAGAATTGAATCTCCAAAATTAATTAATTAAATTTGATGTAATGCGATCTTACGATTTTATTTTGCATCTGTTGTTGTCGTTTTTCCAACATGGCTACCTTCATCATATATTTCACTTTATCTGAATCAAAGACCTGTAATATAGAGGAAAATATTAACAACAAATTAAAAAAAAACAAAATAGTATCCACCAAATAATTGAATTTCATCCCATACCACATTCTCGGTTTCGCCAGTGGTATTGTTCTGGGTCCATCCACAAAGTCAAATTATCCACCCTTGATACTTCGGCTATTTTTATCGATCAATCGATTGGGCGGAGGGAAGTAAAACGCATTGCATTGCAACTAAGATAATTGTGGTGAATGTAAACAATGACGCTGAGACTGGTCACTGTTATGTAAATTGTTCGTAGAATCAGGCTATGATCAAGGGCAGATAACTTGAATTAGTGAAAAACCTGTGGATGGGCCCAGAGGCAAGTGGAGTAGAATGGAGCGATATCACTGGGGATAACGAGAACGCCTATGCCTTGAAATTGCTATAAATGTTATCATGTCTCATAAATATGTAAATAAAGGAGGTGAATTTTGTCTGAATATCAGCGTATCTACCCATTCCTCTTCATATTCCAATTTTTATTTCTGTACTTGACTTGAAAAATCCCTAAGTTTCAACCGACACATAACTCCCACCCCTAGATATTCTCTGACTGTTAAAAACCTGACTTGAAAAATTCCAAAGTTTCAGCAGACACATGAGTCTTAACTGTATATATTCTCATCAAGAGTACTTGAACCTTACCTTGGTGTTTGTATTAGCAGCGGATGTCTGACCTTTCCGTAAAGCATCAGATAAAATGGCCTGTTTGGTGTTGATATTTTTCTTAGTTTTTGGTGGTTTCTGTTTCCCCCAGATTTGAACCATGATTGCACTTTCCGATAAATACTTGAGGAGCTACAAATTAATTACATTAAAAAAAAGTACCAAATCACATTATAAAGTAACATTAATTAACTATTTTATAGTTTGTTACACAAGTATACAGATTCTGGTATGTGGTTCTTTATATACCATGAATATTTAGCTGTGCAACTTTAAATTATATATGGGGTTGAAGTAATTATTTTACAATTTCATATTGTGACGATTGTACTTGTAGTTCTTTTAATATGTATTGATTTTGAGATTCATATAAAAATCACACGACCACGGAGAAGTAAGTTTCATAATTTCTTCTTTAGATGTAAATTACCTCATCATCAGCCTTGGTAAAGTTGACAACACGTTTATGGTTCCAGTCTGGATTGATTGTATTTTTGATTGGATTACTACAGGTATATTTATCTTCATGGTAAACTAAATATTTCAAATATACATCCTGTAATGAACGAAATAGATAATTCATAAATAACAATGATTATCAACACATAGTCCTTCGAGTAAGCTGCTAAAGAGGAGAGGTACAAACATCAGGGGTACCCTGCATATACTAGTTGGCTTAATTAGTTTTTGTTTCATTAGGAAAGCCAGGAGTGATTGTGACATTATGGGGACAGTGATCATCTTTGTAGTAAAGTGGACTCTGTCAAATCCAACATTCTACAGGATCGTTACAATATATCGGATTATGCAGTGTCGGAATACTCAGTTTTCTCAAAACCGGAAGTATTATTATATAATGTAACGTTATTCTCTTTAAAAATAATGTATTTGGTAACTGGCAATCATTTCTTGTGATCAAACAAATATTGAAATTCATTAGAAACAAACATGATTATTTACTGCCAGATACAATCTTGTTATAAAATATTGGCAATTAAGACATTTTCTAGTTAAATGATTCTGATTTATTTGAGAATCCCCAAAACCTGTATTATGCCTTTTCCCCAAACCCTATTCAGATACAAATCTGGATTACTTACAGTAAACTGTGACGGTAGACCACGAGCACTGGGAATTTTAACAACAAAATTGACATCTTTTCCCTTGAGTTCATCTGGTGAATTAACAAACACATCATCCTTCTCGGTGTATTCCTTTCCTTTCTTATCGCATGGTATCAATTCAACCTGATAATAAATAATTATATATCATTACAAATTGTTTACATATAGCTCAAAAGTTAAAACATGTCTACTTTTTAATCCAAGTTTGCTATTATGTAATTAATCTTAAAGAATCAGCTAGTTTGGTACCAAAAAATGGCTCAAAATATGGAAGCAATTGTCAGTAATTTCTACTTCCTACGATCCCTGTGTTGCATTTAGTTTCTATGGAGAGAGTGAGAGAGAAATGGGGTTTAACGTCGACTCGACACAAACTAGGTCATTTCGGGACTAACATATGGTTTAATTTTATTTCAACAATTCGCTTGCGCGTAGGGGTCTTTAGCAGTGGGAGGAAACCGGAGTGCCCGGAGGAAACCCACAGGTTGAGAAGGCACCCCTATCTCCATGCTCACACCAGGGATCAAAACCACAGCCTCAAGCCAGAGGTGACCGGCCAGCTAGAGGTCGAAGCACGGCACTCTAGACCACTAGGCCATCCCAACCCCTCTAGTTTCTATGGTGGAAGAGACATATTAGAAAGATTTCCAACTTTGCTCTTCAAATGAATTGAATTATTCTACAACTATAACCTTGTACAGTGATCACTTAAAATGAAATTGAATGATGTTTCTGGTTTTGTCAACACTTTACAATGGTCAGTTCTACATCAGGGCAGATTCCATTAACCCAACTTGTCACTTTAAGAATAGGTTAGAATTAAAACTTACATTTAATAATCCAACTTCTTGTCCTTTAAAGTCTGTTATGTCTAACTGTTCCTTTATTTCTATCTGTTTAAGAGCAAAAAAATTAAAAACGTATGATTTAAATATTACATTTCTGTATGAGCTAGTCAAACTATATTTATTTCTTAAAAATTTGTAGATGGAATTGGTCTATCCAACATTTTTGTCAAGATAAATTAATCAAATAATGTTGCATATCTATAAATATCGAGGTAGCAGTAATTAACTTAATTACAAATACTGTATGCTTACATGGTATGCAAGAGATTGTAACCAAATTTTAACACTACCAATATGAAATTCAGCTTCATAATCTTCACTGAATGGATCTCGTTCCTGTTTAAAATAAAATTATAAATGATTTAAAAGTTAGGTTAAAGATAAATCAATGCAATGCCAACATATTCTAGGATTTCTCTACATAACAAATACACATGTAGATAATACTCTGAGAAATAAATCAATTAATATTCAATTCCTGCAATATAGAGCAAGAAATAGTACATGAAGGTAAGTTTCGACAAATACATATCATAACTAACACAAGAACTCAAAGAATTTAAAATTTGGTTGAAACAAAATTAAAAATAAAATCTAAGATAAATAAATGTCAAAACTAACACAAGAATTCAAAGAACTTAAACTTTGGTTGAAACAAAATTAAAAATTTAATCTAAAATTGATTTAGTATTCTTTGAAAATTCATTTCTTATACTTGAAATAGTGTCCTAATTCCCTGAATTGTTTTCCTGTTTAGACTATACTGGTAAATTTATGAAACTGTAAAGTTATATCAGAAGCTATATATACTGTTAATTACTACAAACAAGAGAACTACATATTATTCTTATTCAGAAGCCAAGTTAAATATTTTAGTCTGGCAGAAAACTTTTACAGAACAAAATCATTTACAATATTATTTTAAGTAGAAAGCTTCAAGTAATAACATAAATGAATTGTAAGTCTTATTTCAAAAAAGCTAAATTGTGTAGAACACTAAACTAGTTGACTAAAACTATACATGTCTCATGTTAATAACTTTGAGTTAAAATGCATCCTAAGTATTTTTACAATAAATAATGTATAGCCTGGAGATTAAAAGCAAAGTTCTTCATAATCGTAGATATTATCATGTTAAGATTGTTTCCCAGTCACAAAACTGTAATCATGATGCTTGAAGGATTAAAGCTGTCACCACTCGTCTTTGGTTCTTGTTCATTTAACTCAGTTAATTAAGCAACTATAGTTTATTATTACAACCAAATGAACCATCCCTATGACAATTAAAAACTCAGGCCTGTAGAATGTTAACGAAATGATGGCAATGACAATATGCACATGAAATGAAGGTGTATAAATATATTGGTGTATTAATGCAAGGCTTCAACTGCAGAATTTAAATTAAACCTTGTATTTGGAAGAGTTCTGCTAGTTCAACGCTACTGCTTTGTTGAATGGAAGTCTAGCGTTTCAAATATTTTTTTGTTTGAGCCAATCGATTTGGAACTGGACCCACTCAAATAATTAGTACACTACACGTAATATTATTAACTATAACTACAGATTAAAAAATGGCTGCTACAACTTCTCACACATGTCAAAAAGTATGGCATAGAATAATAATTATAAAATAAAATTCAACAGTATTTTGATACCTCATTTTCTTTATCCTTCAAAATCAAAATAATCAATTTTCTTCAATTAAATGGAAGCCATGGCTAATTGAAATTATCAAATATAATAAAAAAAATATTATTTTAAGTAGAAAGCTTCAAGTAATAACATAAATGAATTGTAAGTCTTATTTCAAAAAAGCTAAATTGTGTAGAACACTAAACTAGTTGACTAAAACTATACATGTCTCATGTTAATAACTTTGAGTTAAAATGCATCCTAAGTATTTTTACAATAAATAATGTATAGCCTGGAGATTAAAAGCAAAGTTCTTCATAATCGTAGATATTATCATGTTAAGATTGTTTCCCAGTCACAAAACTGTAATCATGATGCTTGAAGGATTAAAGCTGTCACCACTCGTCTTTGGTTCTTGTTCATTTAACTCAGTTAATTAAGCAACTATAGTTTATTATTACAACCAAATGAACCATCCCTATGACAATTAAAAACTCAGGCCTGTAGAATGTTAACGAAATGATGGCAATGACAATATGCACATGAAATGAAGGTGTATAAATATATTGGTGTATTAATGCAAGGCTTCAACTGCAGAATTTAAATTAAACCTTGTATTTGGAAGAGTTCTGCTAGTTCAACGCTACTGCTTTGTTGAATGGAAGTCTAGCGTTTCAAATATTTTTTTGTTTGAGCCAATCGATTTGGAACTGGACCCACTCAAATAATTAGTACACTACACGTAATATTATTAACTATAACTACAGATTAAAAAATGGCTGCTACAACTTCTCACACATGTCAAAAAGTATGGCATAGAATAATAATTATAAAATAAAATTCAACAGTATTTTGATACCTCATTTTCTTTATCCTTCAAAATCAAAATAATCAATTTTCTTCAATTAAATGGAAGCCATGGCTAATTGAAATTATCAAATATAATAAAAAAATAGGAAAATACATTTAAGTGACATTTCCATGAGTTTTTATGAAGTATTGTTCTTGTAAATATCATAGCCTATGATGATATAAACCACTGAATATCTTCTTTGCTTTCTTGTTTAAATTTTCTAGTTTTAAATGCAAGACAAAAAAATATTTTCAAAGTCAGTTTAAGAAAATTGATTGCCTCACCTTGGGTAAATCCCATTCTTCTCCTTCCAGGAAGTTCTGGTACATTTCTTGCATCAAGAATTTACGATTCATAAATTTTTCTCGTGGCCAAATCCATTCATGTTTTGTTTCTAGATTAACGACTCGAACCATTACCTGTAATAAACAATTTAAACATATAACTCACAACATAAATTACTATGGAAAGTCAAACGCTGTTAAATCTTTCATGTATAAGGCTAATTTTCCGAAAAAAGAAAATGTACGAAGACTTTTGTAATATAAAAATCAACTGCATTCAAATATGAGGTTTGAGTGACTGGCCAATAGTTCTTTTAATATAGAACCTCGAAATGGACGTGCTTTATTACTACTTAATTGATCGAATAGGATTATTATTTTTTTAGGCCAAATGCCTTGTTTAATGTCCACTCAACACAACTGGGTGTTTTGGGGGACTATCATAACTGTATTGTGCTTTGTCCTTTTCCACTCAACACTACTGGGTGTTTTGGGGGACTATCATAAATGTATTGTACTTTGTCCTTTAACTATACACTGTACTGTACAACAATTTTTCTTACTTCTGTTCGACCTTTCAACTCTCCACGGGCTTCTGCTGAAACAACCATCAATTCAAACTTCATCTTTTTATCCAGCTCTTCACTAATGGAGTTACATTCTTCCACAGCTGGCATCAGTTCTACAATATCTTCCTTTAGCAGAGCTTCATCTATAATAATAGTTTTAATATAGAAAAATGACTTGTAAATCCATGGCAACCATTATATCATAGGATATGGACCATAAATCATCCTGTGATTCCTGATTAGACTTTCGTGAGGTCCTCAACTGAGTTTTCAGACATACTGATTCCTGATTAGACTTTCGTGAGGTCCTCAACTGAGTTTTCAGACATACTGATTCCTGATTAGACTTTCGTGAGGTCCTCAACTGAGTTTTCAGACATACTGAGTAATCCGGCGTATTGTATATTGGAAAGTTCATTCAAAATACTTTATACTTATTCAAACAAAGTTATCAAGGTTGTGGATAAAAACATCAAAATTATGTGTGTGCCTTTTAGTTTTAGTTCTTTTAATCAATTTTAAAAGCAAAATTAAAAATCTGGAATGTTTTTAGGTCCTTGCAGATTGTGATGTCCTAATAAGCTGAAACGTCCACTATCTCTGAATTGTTCAGCTTCTGTGTCAAGGGTTCTTTTATGTGTGGGGGGTTGGGATGGCCTAGTGTGCCGTGCTTCGACCTCTAGCTGGCCGGTCACCTCTGGCTTGCGGCTGTGGTTTGTGATCCCTGGTGTGAGCGTATGTGACATGGAGATAGGGGCGCCTTTTCAACCTTGTGGGTTTCCTCTGGGGACTGATACCGTAGACCATTCTTTTACATGTACAGTAGGTCATTAAACCCCAATTGATTTAATTTCTTAGTACAAGTATTGACATTTGTCTCACCATACAATTCTAGGTATCTCTAGAAACATGGCTTGAAAAATCCTGAATCCTGGACATCTTAGTTCTATAATCCCTTGACTAACATGGCACCCAAGTTTCTAACTTACCTCTAGTTTTGTTTTCAGACGTCACATCAAAACCAGATTTTTTAGCGATTTCTTCCTGAGCCATTTCAAAATTAACTGCTGGTGCATCTTTAGCACTTTTGTCTTTGGGATTGACAAAAACAAAATACTGAGTTGTTCCAAATATCAGTCTGTCGTTGTATTTGAGTTCTGTTTTATTTGTGACAAGTTTGCCATTTCTCATCAATCTTACATTAGCTTCGGATGGTTCTATACTAAAAGCTCCTTTATCTTCTCGGATGACTGCATGATTCTCAACAATACTAGAAAATGAGTGAAATAAATTAATACAGAACAAACCATTTTGAGATAGTCCTTCTGGTCATGTGTGAGACAAAAGGAAGAATTCAACTTAAGATGAGTAAAATTAACAGGGGAGTAAACTGAATTCACAGAATTGCAATTGAGACGTGAGGAAATGAGAACCGTCAAGGTTCTGTTGGGTCCCGACAGTAGAGGTGGTGTGGTGAGTAGAATCGTGATGTAACAGCTGTCATGGTTGGTCGATATATTTTTTTATACAGTCAACACATGGATTGCAGCATGAAAACCCCTTTTCACTCAATTGTTATTATTTTTGGGATTGAGAGAATTCAATTCCAGTACCATCAATCGAGTATCCCCTATATGTCTTTTGCAGAATGTCACGCCTAATATGGTATGGAGCCTTTTATCGTAATAATTAAGGCTACACAAGAAAAAATATTCTGTTCTCAGACAAACGTTCTTGGGTTTTTTTTTGTGAGAATATTGATATTTATCTACCGCATTTAAATATTTTGTAGAATGTCATGCCTAATAAGGTATGGAGCCTTTTATGGTAATAATTAAGGCTACACAAGAAAAAATATTCTGTTCTCAGACAAATGTTCTTGGTTTTTTTTTTGCGAGAGAATACTGATATTTATCTGCTGCATTTAAATATTTTCATGAAGTTTTTACCTTGGTCCTTTCAGCATAATATCACATGACCCTTTACTGTTACCAACAGTAACTTCAGGTTTTTCTATAAATAGTATAATATGACCAGACAACTGAGGGTCCATGTTTAAATTGGACAAATAAGGCATCTTCTTCTTCTTTTCTAAAATTTCAGCTAAATGTTGGCCTCCCTGAAAAATATTTAATAATAATTAAAACAGCAGCTTAAAAGTCACAAATGCAGTAAAACAGAAAAATATCAGTGTGTTTTTATTTTTCACTTTTTTATTTTATTGATGTTACATTTAGCGGACAAACTCACATTTTTAAAATGCTCATCAAGTATAGAATTGCCTAATATATTTTTATGATGAACCCATATTCAATTGTTTTCACAATTATTTAATATAGATTCCTATTGGTTGTCCAGTACCCTGTGTTTGTATGCAACAGATTTGCCTGAATCCAAATCATTTCTTTATTATCATTCTGATATCTAAGTTCCAATGCTGCACACTGAATATAATGTATAACCCTGAACTCTGAGATAAAAAATATGAACAGTCTAATACAAAACATTGTAGACCTAAACCACAATTGCTTATTTTTCTTCATAATACGCAATAAGACGCCCTGATCATAAACTAAAGCACAATACCCTTCAAATTTAGAAATAAGAACATTTGAGCTAACTGATCTTCAATCATCAAACATTGCGAATGACCCTAACCATGCATATAAATTTCCTAAGGAACATTTAACTTACACCATGTTTATGTGCCTCTGCCAGTCTCTCTTCAAACGTTTTGTGCATTTCTTCCATTTCTTTAGCATTAGTTTCCAAACGACTCTTATACTCTTCTTCCATTTCTTGTTTTAGTTTGGCTAACTCTATAAATACAAATTAAATCTTTTTTATCATTTGTATGAACTTGGCCTATTTTGGATATAAACGGTGAACTCACTGATATTTGTATTTCAGTCAAATCCAAAACTTGTGCAAAGATATTAAAGATAGATCAGCCACATAGCAAAGATTCATCTTTTTCTTTAGTTGCTACCCTTGTTGTTAGTTTGTTTTTTTATACGGATACATTGACGTGATCTGATATGCGTATTTCTTATTTGTGGTGTCTGTATATTGTGTCCTGTCTTGTCTTGTGTAATTGTTTGTGTGTTGTGCTGTTCCCCTGCACTTACTATTTACTATAAAATGAAAAGTTATTCTATAACATGTAAAATTGTTGGATGACAATACAGTTCTTAAACAGCAAAGCATTTTAACAACAAACGTAAATTTTCATCATACAATGCACCAATCGCCAATATCCACCTGAATGTTCATTATGCAGTCATACAATGAAAACCCATGAAAATATCTGCTGACCTACCTTCATCACTGAGATCTTCATCATCATCTTTCATCACTTCCATTTTAACATTACCCCCCAACATGGCTTTTAACTTTTCATTTTCTTCCTGTAGTTCACGGATCAACTTCTCTGTTGGGTCTTCATTTACAGATGCTGTTGTCTTGATCTGTTTTGCTCTGTCAGCTGAAACATCAAAATCATAATTCAAGAGTTAAAAGTAACACAAGCACTTAAATGTCTAAACTACTACAAATTCCAGGCCCGTAGCTAGAGGGGGTGGGGGATGGGGTGTTTTGTTGGTTTCGTATTATATTGCATCCAATGGAAAGGGCACCAAAGGCACCCATTGGGGTAACCGATTCTTTCCCCATTGGGTAAAAGCACCCATTGGGTGTACAATATGTTCGTGTGCCAGGCGTGTCACCTGCTTTTCTACAAATACACCCCCCCCCCTGCTCCCCTGAATTCCTATTCATTTTAAGAGTGAGGCATGTCTCGACATTACCCATGACATTCAGCAAAAGCTGTTGCAAAAGCTCAAGTAAATTGAGTCTGCTACAGCAAAATCTTTTTGTTACCTGTGGTAGAAATCTTTAGCAGAATCACCGGCTCTATACCCCGAGATTGTGATAATTACTCACCATATCTAAGAGTTGAAAGAGATTCATCATAGTTAATATCAGCAGGACTTATAGCAGCTATCTACAAAATAAAAAACACTGATCAGAAACATTGTAGGCATTTTACATTTTATTTTAATTTCCTGAAATAATTACCAGACAGAGTAATGAACTTAAATTCTATTTTTGTAATGTCATATTGTCATCCAACAAGGAACAATCAACAATTTTATTTTTTGATTCAAACTAGAGAGATCTAGTCAAGAGAAAAACTACAGTACTTACCATTATAGTTTTACTATTTCCACCGAGAGCATTCTTTAATAACTTAGTTAAACACGAATCTCTAAAAGGCACTGAAAATCATATATTATAGGTACTTTATCCATATGAATGACAGTTTAAAGATGAGTTATATCAACAATTTAAAAATGAAGAAACAATAGAAACAGGGGTGGATTGGAATGGTGTTTCATTAAATTAATATGCTATTTTGGTCATTTTAAGACTAACACGCATTTTATTTATTTCTATGGTCACATATATACTTGTATATGTGAACAAGGGTGAACCTTGTTTATTTCTAATCTGAAGGACTAGACTACCCTTTAAGTATGAGCCCTGTAACAATTGTGACAACTGAGAAAAGGACGTGAAAAATCATGAGGTACATCTTTCCCCATGATTGACCCCCTAAAAGAAAAGCAATAAGATTATCATTCTGTCAACATAATAACAGGAGACTAAAATATTGTCAGTTTTATTTTCTGTTGTCACATGTCCAATGGGACTGACAACAATTTTGGCCAGACACACATATTAGCTGCTCCCTCTCTTAACTACCCAACATGCATGGACCACAACACTTTGATCATCGAATAGATACACACATCATTAAGAACGACCTACTGTTCAGGATACAAGATAAAGTTTATATAATAACATACCTCTAGTATTTTTACCATTACTTCTATCAGCTAAAGCTGAGATGACATTACCAAGACATGATAGTGACTGGTTAATAGCAGCACCTTCTTTAAGACGATCTCCAGTAGCTCCTGTACTATCTGCTCTCTCACTATATAATTAACAAAACAAAAAACAATTTTAAAATACATCCAAATATAATTAAAAAACGCATTATTTAATATTAAGATAAATAGGTCACAGTTCTGGCTATATTGGTTATAAAATATGTTAAGAATTTCAGTCAAATTATTCGATTCTGAGAAAAGTTATCGAAAGGTAGAAGAACAGTGTAGTCTCAATTGTCATTACTATCGTTGTTCCAATAATAAACCAATTCTTGAATGAATATCCATTCTAGAATTAAATCATTATCCGTCAATGGTATTTAAATCTGCTGAAAATCAAAACCACCCAAAGTTCTAGAAAGTTGATTATGGGCTCAGCATGGAGATAAATGTCAAATTAATGATCTATAACAACCACTCATGACAAAACCCCCAATATGTAGCATTAGCACAACTGTTTTATAGATTTTAAGTATTTTGAATTTTGACACATAAAAACTAGGTCATTTTTGGACTAACATATGGTTTAATTTTATTTCAATATTTGCTTGCGCGTAGGGGTCTTTAGCAGTGGGAGAAAACCTGAGGACCCGGAGTAAACCCACGAAGTTGGACAGGCGACCCTACTCCTTGTCACGTACAACTGGGGATTCAAAACCATGTCACTTGACTCAATGACAGGCTTTATGATAATTTAATCCTGAAATTCAGCTTCAAAGTAACCTGACTTCTCTTAATAAATAACTTGACTAGTGGCTACTTACCTTCCTGCTAAATCTACTAGATTAATTAAAGCTGATTTCGTTGTTTCCTCTCCAGCAGCATTTATAAACTTCTGTATAAAAGTCATTCCTACGATTGTGTGAGCTCGACTGTAACAGACAAAGAATACAAAATCTGTAAAATGCTGAAGACAGTGGTGTATTGCTGGAGGACTAACATTGCCTTACTTTGGTTGGGAGGGACCTTATTGACTCAAACTATTTTTAGTAAATTCATTATTAGTAAATCCAAATTTACAATCCTCTGCCTTAGTGAAATTTTTAATTTTCACCTATACAAGAAATATGAGAAAGACAGTGTTTCAATTTTTTTTTGCTTCAACTGAGAAAATGCTAGCCTATCAAACTTAGAGGTATTGTGATTTTACTTGAACGTCCTCACATTACATGTGCAAGAAGACAGTGGGACATTCAAATCTTAAGTAGCCATTTAAAAATGCATTCCCACAGCATATACATACAGTGCCATCAGGAGCATAGAATTAAAAGAAAACATATGTCAAAAGTGTATTCTTCAATGTTGTAATTATTCCTATCTGACGTCTGAAGTATTGTTAAATATAGATGTAAAAGAGATATTTAACCTGCTGGTAGCGTTCATGTTGGTAGAAGCTACTGTACGATTTGTTGTTCCTTCCTCCATCTTATCTTCTATCTCACTATAACTACTAACTGGTGTTATCTGTAAACCATCAGCTGTAATCAAATATAAGTCAAGCTGAGAGTTAACACTTAAAAGACAAAATAAAATGAAATGGGGTTTAACGTCCTACTGTTCTGCTCCTTAACTGGGCTAATGAAGACAGACATACACCGTACAGTGTGCTATGAGGGAAATTTTGCCCGGGGCAGTAGCGCTTCGGCCTACTCTTATATTGAATTCCAATTGCCAAGGGATCTTTTACGTGTACGCCAATGTGTACACTGGACTGTTTTTTTTGTCCCATCCAAACGACTAGACAGCTGTCCTTATCAGGCCCCCCATCCTCCTGCATCACTGACAAGGGGAAAACCACACCGGAAAATCTGGATGAACTGTCTCGGCCAATGCAGGAACAGAAGTAACACTTACACGATGAGAGTGTGACTGAAACCGGTGGTCATGGGTGAGGTAGGCTATGTGACACCATCTACCACATTTGACAACTTTCCCAAGTGGTGAAACCACATGCTAATATTAATGCATTTGTACGCTTAAATGTAGATTTTTGACATCAGGCACTGGTTATGAAGAATGAGCAATTTTGCTTTACTCACCATAAAATCCTTTTTTAGGATGTTGTCTAACCTTTAACCCACCACGTTTTGGTGGTTTAGAGTCAAGTAAATCTCGAACCTGTTCATTATAAATTTCTAACATGCTGAACATAACCTACAATACAAGCAAAACAAACCATCAAACAAAATATTTAATTTTCAGTAAGTAATTTGGACAGTAACATTAATGTATGACCATTTAACTGCCGTTACATTTACGATGTGATCTCAAGCAAACTCACTTCAAATTCTGTTTTTTCTCCCGCTTTTTTCTTTTCGTCAATACCTTTAAATATTTGCTCACAAAACATTGGAACAACACCTGAATTAAAGAACGAATATGACAGTTCAAAAAATATGATCATTTTCAGTCAAATTATTTGGATTACTTAAAATTAAAATACAGATGTGACGTCATCTATTATTTCCAATAATCTACCGGCAACTTGCCAATCGTACTTTATCTATACTAGATGAAGTATTGGACTCGTGTGAAGTATTTAATTGAAAAGCATGTGCGGGATGGTGTCTGTATAATAAGTTGTTCAACGGTCTCAAGTTAAAGACATTGCGTAATATATTGAAACAACACTCGACTAACGCCTCATGCAGTATCAATATATTACTTAATGTCTCGCTCTCGACCATTACATAATATGATGTGTGTTTTTTTACCTTTATTAATACCATATCCGACAATTGACCAACTTTTTCCACTTCCTGTTTGTCCGTATGCGAACAATGTTGTGTTATATCCTTCCCATGCATTCTTTAAAACTCCAACACCTATATCTTCAAACACTCTTTTCTGGAAATTGAGGAGATTAAAATTACTAATGGGGTTGATCTGTAGTGTTATATTTTGTGTGTTATTTTTGAGTTGATCAGATGTGTTCTAATTTGGAATAAGCTGTGTGGTACAGTTATATTTTACATTGGTCAGATGTGTTCTAAATTGGAATAAGCTCTACGTGGTACAAACTGGGTTGATCTGTTGTGTTAATACAGTGATATTTTGGATTGGTCAGATGCGTTATAAATGGGATTAATCCAGTGTTATAAAATTATAAAATATAAATTGGATTGAATTGACCTGGATTGAATTGAACAATCTACTTTTTTGCATCACCAAGACAGCAAAAGTATTTCATGCAGTGTGCTATGACGAAACTTTTGCCTGCACAGTAGCGTTTTGGCCTACTCTTCATTGAATTACAACTATCAAAGGCTCTTTTACGTGCACAGCCGAGTACATGAGTGGAACTTGATTTTTCACTACCTCTTACCTAACGTCTAGATGCTTTTTCGTTGGGGGGGGGGGGGATTCGCATGTCCAACCTGCAACCTCATGGGGTTTCTCCAGGTCCTCCACTTTTCTCCCACTGCGTAGCAGACGCAAATTATTAAAATGAACACGATGCATATAATATATGTTAGTCCCAAAATAACCAATTAATCCCCACTTCTCTCTCTCCCTCTGCCTTGCAATGCCCTCCTTCCATGCACCACTGACAAGGGAAACCATGCTGGAAACACCAGCATCTCATGGTTAGTGAGCCAGAAAATACTCACTGAACCACTATGGCTCCAGGTTGAGCTGGAGTTTTATTTTGATCTGTAATTGGTTAAAAAATTAATATGCTATTGAGGTTCATTTTATTACCTGATCACAGAATTTTTTGCCATTTGGATGAGATGGGTCTGCTCCGTAATATCCGTCTGCTTGTTCCTTACTACCATCATGTGACCAGTAACTGTAGTCAAACGCAAACTTTTTCTCATCATTGTCTGAAGGGTCGGTGATAATGGTGGTAGGACCTTTCATATCGATGATACATTTTGCGTTCCTTTCTCTTTCTCGTCTATTGTATGGAGAATTAAGGAAGAATATTTCAAATCACATTTAACAAATTGCAATTTGTTTTAAAATTAAGCTAAACAAAATACAAATATGATCATTCATAAATAATAAATCTATCAGCATTTTTCACATTTGCAAATTACTTTTAGTGTTGGTATGATATTGATAATAATAATTTTCTCCTACTCAGGGGCGCCAGAACCTGGGTGCCAGGGTTTACAATTGATACCCTGCCCTTTTCTGGGGTATAGGCCTACATGTATACCCATGTTCTAATGATGAAAGTTTTCAACCTTTGTACTATCTATTCATTTTTAAATGATATGTATTTGTTCTCTGGTCGGCTGTTGATGTTTCAATAGTCTTCATTATCGTGTAATTTAAAGGGTTTTATGCTAGAGGCACTCTAAACAGCGTTTTGGGAATTGACAAATTTCAAAATTTTCTAGAGGCCCGGGGCGAGAGGACGCACCTCCATTTAGCATCGTAAATATTACTGACTTATTTAGGATAAAAAAAACTAAATTTAAATGACGATTGACATATGACATAGACATTTTGGAATGAGTCGTGAATTATTATTTTTTTGTACACATAATTTTAAATAAGCTATTAATAAAGCATAATAAACTAATTCTAATGTCATAGATTCATACATAGTTGTTTATTTCAACAACAAGAGGAACTAATTTCTATATTTCTACAATGGTATTTCCAAGTTAATTTATTTATAATACTGTTTGTTACAATAAGAATTTCCACATGAGCTGTAATTCATGCATGTAGGTAGGCATTATAAATTAATTAACTAACCATCATAATGGCAACTGGCTAGGTAGCTCAGGTCTAATTACACATAGATTGTATAGATCTATAATATATTATGATGAAATAACCGATCAATATAACTCACCTATTCACTAAATAAATAACTACAGTTTAGTCTATCTTATATATTGAAAGGTGTTTGAACTCGGTGTAACATGGCAGAGTTAGTTTATCAATCATAATTAAATATAATCAAATTAATGACCCTGGAGTTTTTGATAAATAAATATTTCATTTTATAACAAGTTAGGCTCTAGAGGTTGCACTTGAAGAACAATTTGAAGAAAATAATTATTTTAATTTCTTCAAATTGTTTCCTGTGCAAACTATAGACTTTAAGGTAG
Organism: Patella ulyssiponensis; assembly: GCA_963678685.1. Lineage (NCBI taxonomy): Eukaryota > Metazoa > Mollusca > Gastropoda > Patellidae > Patella > Patella ulyssiponensis. The sequence goes on along the minus strand of OY783230.1, from coordinate 21,476,838 downwards.
TAAAGTTTTAGGGTAAGTACATGTAGAGTTATTATTAGAACAAAGTCCATTAAGTAACTGTTTCCAGTACTAGAGATTTTATTGGTTATTCAAATATTATACTTAAATTAATCATAGAAGAATTACAATTTTTGGGGCTTAAAAGTCTGGCTTATTTATCAAACATTACCCAAGTCAAGTAAGCTTACATGGATACTAGTATGTGTTTGCTATAAACAATTCAGTGTAGGCTAATCATATTCAGTAGTCAATATAATAAGGAGATAATGATATCATACTTATAAAACATATTATGTAATATGAGTATTAATTACAATATCTTATTACATATTAGCCTACATTGTTAAGTTTGTGATATATATATCATAATTATGCAAAACTACCATTAAAATAAAATATTTATTAACAAGTAAATATTAGTACACAATCTGGGAGAGTGCAATTATTCCATGAAAGATCTTTCTTAATTCTTTGCCTAGACAAGAAGTAGAACATTTGCTGGAAACTGTCAAAGCAATGTTAAATTGGAAACAAAAATACTTGAGGCTTTGAAATAGAACGAAATGTCAAACATTCATTATGCAAGAGCCAAATCTGCTTATTGCAGGTCTTTCTTTGGGATTGAAATGTTATCTAAATTATTAATTAAATTAGACATTAGCCTGAGATATTTACATGATTTGAATTCGATTTGCTACTCAACGATCGTTGATGATTTAATCCAAAAATGGATAACAGAGACAAGGATTTTTTTCGTACCGACTTTCGTAATGATCATCATCAAGGCTATGCCTAAAATTCAAAATCTAATTAATACCGCTAGTAGGCCTATCTTGGTTCAGAGTGGATCAATTTGACAGAAATTTTCAGCAAATTCCTGTTAGCCCTACAATATCTTGTTTTTAACTATTATAGTGTGAACTACCAGCTATTTATCTAATTTACCATAATGTATCTTTAAAAAAGGAAAAAGAAAATATAGTTGTGTTTCATGGTTTCCATTAACTCTGTATGTAAGCATAGATAATAAATAATTAAGATTAAGACAAGAATGTAAGCTCCCTATATATCATTAATATCAAAATATCATATTCACACCTCGAAAAAAGTGGAACTAATTCAACTTTATACTTACATAAACGTTGCTTTGGGAAAAGAACATGCCCCGCCTCACCTTCGCGTTTTAGGTGAGGCGGGGAACTAGGTAATTTCACCAACTCGCCAAATCCTTTTTATTCTATTAAGCGGGAATTCTAATTCATGAAACAATCGTGTACATGCTTGCTTGGAAATCTACAATGATCCTCATACAGAATAAATAAATCCAATAGTCCAAGCCGTATAAAATACTTGAATAGCACTTAGAACCAATAATACAATAAAACCTTATCAAATCGTCCTAAATAACCCCGGCCGAGAGAGCTTAACGACACGTTCCCGTAGCGTAGCAGACGAACTTTCACTGACATGATTGATAACAGATTTTAAAAGGATATGAATGGTCTCACTCGGACAGCTACTTTAACATTTTCTTCTGTCATTTTGGATCTTTAGGATTCGATGTGTATCTGTGATGATGAAAAACGGCGATCGAACGGGCTACTGCAGAAGAAATGAATAAAAAGTGATTAGTTGATCGCCATGTTCATGATTTGTTTACGTCGAGTGCGTGGGTTGCTAGGGTTGCACGCGCCAGTGCATGACGTTATAATCATTTATAACGGTGCTTGTCAAAAGAATAACACCAAGATAGGTAGCTGAAAACGTACAAAAAGACTATTTTACGCAATAGCAGTGTTGTTTTCCAAATGAATGCTTTAGTAAGCTAGATTTCTTCGATAGAAAATATTTCGAAATCATGTAGGATATAATAATGTATAGGCCTAACAGGGATGTAGCCAGGATTTGCTGAGTGGTGGAAAAAAAAAATTGCGAGCGAAGCGAGGAAAAAAATTTTTTGGGAGGGGGCGTGGTCTTTTATGAAAATTCAATCCTTCCTGGTGTATTTCAAGAGCATCTGCTGCCTTTTTGTTGTATTTGCTTCAGTACAAATCGAATTTCCTTAACTTTTATATTTACATATTCATCAAATTTTTACCAAATTAACTTAAATTCATCAATGGTTTCAATGATACAGAGACTCTTGCAGGGAGCTAAAAACTTATGTAAATGGTAATTGGTATTAAATATACCATTTCAAATTAATTAATAATTTACTTAAAAAAATTTCAGTTTCAAAGATTCGAAGTCAAAAGCCTCTCGTAGTGGTAGTCGTAATTACATGATGTAGTGACTAACGTAATAGTGAATGATAAGTAAAACAGTACACTCGCCTTGCCGCCTAATTGATTTATTTTGTGGCAAATGTAAATAAAATGGACTGCAGCCCAACTGTCTCTCGGTTTTAATTTTGATTCGGTAGAATTAACGCAAGAATGAGTACATTAAAAATTGGTCGTAAAACCGAACGTACGACACCATTTACGACATCCAACACTTTAACATTGAAATGCCGTAAATTGGTCTGGGTGGCCTATTTACGGCAAATATACAATTCAAAGACCGTATAGAATCAGAATTATAAATTGATGAATACTCCTTTTTTAAACTAATTTAGGATGGAAGGGTTTACTACGGCACACAAAATTAAATTATGCCGTGGCAGACATGATTTGCGTCGGCTTTTACTATGACTTTGCCGCTTGCCGTGGTAAATTTCGAGCGATGAGTTTGTGTAGTCAGCAGAGTGAAAGAAGGATGAATCATGAGTGGGTTTATTAAATACGACTGGGCGGGTTTCCTCGATTTTTTCTTTGTGCTGGGCGGCAAGAAATAGTGCCGGGCGCAAGCGCCCGGCGCCGCCCAGCGTGGCTACATCCCTGGCCTAAGTAACAAAGTATTTTGCAATAACAAAACAAAACACTGATTATTGCTTAAAGTTAAAACTGGCAGCAGGACTGTGGATTTAATTGTAACGAAGCATATGTTTATAATTTTTTTTTTTAAAACTTGTAAATATATAAATAAAGCTGCCCTGAGACTTTAACTATAGCCGAGCCTATGTTAAGGGTCAATATATAGAATAAGATCTCGGGTGACTTTTCTTTTGGTGCGCATTGGGTCGACGTTTTGTTATGCCCCATTTCCTGAAAAAATAATCCCCAAAAACCCAACAAAAAGCTGATGAGACTGATATAGTTACTTCTCCAAAATTTGGTTTGAAGTATAATCAGCGTTCTGCGTCCTTTATTCGTTACAGAGTTAGACCGCCTTAGCTGAAAACGATGTCAATGCGATAGCATCCACAGTTTTTAAAAGATTTTTCAAACGTGTCGATATTCGTCGTACCGTTCAACAACCTTTGTGCCGTTCAAAATTTTGCGGAACACTCAGGTAGATCAACCTTAATGTGCCGTTCAAAATTTTGCGGAACACTCAGGTAGATCTCGCGGCACACCTGTGTGCTGCGGCACACTGGTTGGGAATCACTGGACTACAGTCTTAACGGATGTATTCCAAATTCGGTGTAAAGTATTGTGCAAGAGCAAACTGGGCCAAGAGATGGCGAATCCTATCGATATTCAGCGCTCCGTGATTGACCGTGAACTTCAATTTTACCTCCCTTTCCCCTTAGTGAATGTGACAAAGTCTACAGTTACCGACAAATGTAAATCAGCTACAATGATAGGTGGATGAGCCCTATCGATTTTTCCCGGTGTTCGACCAATCTCTTGCACAAAGCACAGAACTATTGTCTAACGGTAGTGCCTACATACCTGGCGTATAACACAGTCGGGAATTAATGCTTCATTTTGTTATGCAACACACCCAACTGTTTATCTATTACAAGTGTTAACCTGTGAACTAATATAATAATATAGTTTTACAATTTTCGGAACCCGCTGTGGCTCAGTGAGTAAGGCGGTGGTTCGCTTAACCGGCGTGGGCTGAGAAAGTGGCTTGGAATTCGGCGTAGTTTCCCAAGCATCTAGTCGTTCGAATGGGACCAAAAACCGGTGTCCCGCGTACACACAAAGAGAACCTTTGGCAGTTGAAACTACATCCATGCAAAGCACACGTCCATCTTCATTTCGATTCTTTAGGCTACTTATGTTTTCACAACGCTATACGGGAAAGATCCTCGGAATTTTCAGTCTGGTTCCCCCTTGCAAGTAGGCCTTGTAAAGAATGGATGTACTCCGGATGGTACCAAAAACCGCCCAGCAGTGCACTCATTATGGCGTTCAGAAGGGCCCTTGGCAGTTGGAATTCAGTTGGCAAGACTTCCCTAGTATTATAGCATACTGCATAGAGCATACCGTCTTCATTACGCCGGGTTGGTGTATAAAAAAGGACGCTTAGCCCCATTTTATTTCATTTCATGTCGTGATCAACTTAAGCTGAGTTATAACAGAACGGCGTGCATGGTAATGAACAGTCGTCTAGTCGTTAGGATGGGATAGAAATCGAAGCTCATCCGTGCACTAGTTGACAAACCCCTAATATTTCAAATCCCACCAGTATGTAAGCTCGCCATTTTACTTGTGAAAATGTCAAGGTGTTTTACTTCTTTTATTTTATAACTAAATATTATCGAATGATATCACGACAACGGTAGCTATAATGTAGATCAATTTATCGGATGATATTTGTTATGACTACATCGCTAACGTCGATAGCGGCAGGTAAACTGGTCCATCGGGAAAGTCAACACAATTTCCATAGATTATATAAGTACAAGAATAATTCATTAATTCGGTCGTTGACATTTACTCTTCAAAATAAATGCAGCTTTCGAAATGTGACCGAGAATTGATGGAGGAGAGTTTATAAGGTGCCTACATTTTCACAGTAAAACCCCGTTCTCACAAGTGTAAATGGCGATGACACAATATTTAAAAAGTATATTTGATGTTTTTGAAGTGTATCCCCATATGGGCTATGATAATATTGATATCCGATGTTTTGGATTGTATCCCAGATTCCCAATACGGGCTATGATTATATTGACATCCGATGTTGTTGAAGCGTATCCCAACACGGGCTATGATAATATTGACATTAAGTGTATCTGCTAGTGATCATAACAATGCAATAGGCCTAGCCCTATACTGTTTTCAATGGTGGTGTCACATGGTTTGAAATAGATATTATAAATTTGAACATAAACGATCAATATGAGCTTGAATTATTTAGAATTTTAACATGGTAGTATTCCTTTCCATGTACAGTCATTTTCAAATACCGTTTTAACCATGACAAGCGATCTTTAAACATAATGAACTATTCTTTTCACTGACGTTTCCGTTTCAGTGTACCTAATTTTCCTTCTTTTTTTTGTGGTAATTATAAATATTATTAGTATCATATGCCATATAAGAAATATTTGTAGCTGAAGCCCATTAAAGGGAATGGAAGCTTATTATTGACCCTACCTCCTGCTGCTGACAATGACTTCTAGTGACTGATCTCTGACCTCTGTTAAAATTAACCCTAAATAGAATGTCCCACTGTCAAAAAATTGTGAAACAGAAACGTGACAGACTAATATGTACATTGGCATAAAAAAATTCAAACAAACACTATAATTGGTTAATTCTTTATTTATTTCTGATGTCCTTCATTTGATTTTTGAAAAACATGTGATTATGTACTTCAATCAGTTAACAGTAAATTCTAAATATATAATACATCAATTCTTATTAAGTCATAAATAAATAGCCATGATCAGAATCAATTTTAAATTAATAACTGCTTCACAGAGTAAATTTTGCTATCTCTCGATATCTCTTTATACCATAATTCTTTTGCCACCCTTAATTTTATTAGGTATTATCACAAAAAAAGGGGGATATATGTAAAATTTAGAAATATAACGGAATTTTGTTGTTATCAAAAAACAATTGAATAATAAATATTGACAGCACCTTATATAGTTCATCCATACTATTAATATAAATAACTAAATATAACAAATTTTCAACAGTATGTGCATAAAAATGAATGGATCAACAAATAATTTATTATATTGATATAATTTTCAATGATTTCATCAAAAATTGCACTAAATTCTTCTTTTTGTATGATGATGATATATTTATGCTATTCATTTTGATTATCTACCAGTGTATCATATCACAATATGCTGCTTTTTGTTCTTAAGAGTTAAAACTGCAGGGATGAAAATACCTCTGGATACAGTTGAAAAAATCCCTGAAATAATAGAAAGAAGAGTATTATTACAATTATTTAATCATCAACCATTGGCGCTATTGAATATTTTTTAATCATATGCATAAAAAAACCTGTATTTTTTCAAAATACAATATTTTCAATCATAATTTATGTTCAATTCTATTCACTTAAAACTTAGAAATGATGGTTTGAAAACATTGATTGTCCATCTATACCTACTGGTACGTACTCTACATGTTAAATATAAGTTATTCATGGAGTTTCATCAACTTTGGTGGAATAGCCTGTATAGTCAATTGTGAATATTTTGCAAAAGTCAATTTTGAATATTTTGCAAAAGTCTTTGAACAGAAGTTAACAAACAGACATTATTTATTTAAAAATAGACAGACCCACGAAACATTGGCTTGGTCTATTGCGCGGCAAGATGCAGCAGTGTATCAACCTTCAATCAAAAACCTCAGAGTCTAACCTAAAATAATATCTGAATAGTGAATTATACCTTGTATAAATTAATAGCCTGGGATACTGATGAAGTACAACCCATCTCTCTGATAGAATGCATACTAAGTTGTGGGGCTCCAATATCTAAGGTGGGTATACCAAGTTTAGCTGACATGATTGGACCAATAGTAGAACCACAAGGAGAATCATTTCGTACAACAAAATCCTGAAACATAAAACAAGTGCTTATCACAAACAAATACAATATACACCAAGCAGAAGTTCTGTCATTTTGCAGATGAAAAAATAATGATTTACTGAAAGCTGGTCAAAGAATTAAAATTCCCTTTTCTCCAAGCGATTTTGAATGAAAGGGGAAAATACCCTGTTGATAAACATACATTATTCAAGAGCTTTAAGATACATTAGTTTAGAGTTTAATAAACAGTTGGCCATTCTTGCTATAATAATTCAAAAACAGATGTTAAAAAAAGAAAATATTGAAAATTTCAGTCAAATTAATTTATTCTGAACGGAGTTATCAGTGTTGGAAGTTTGGACAAGAAATAGGGACAAATTGCGTCGACACCTTCAACGACAATTGTCGATAGTTTGATTGACAGACGATAACTCCACCCACATATTCTTGATTATCCAGAAACGTGCTCAATAGCAATAGTACTCTCGTTTGACAGGCCTTTCATCGCCAGTTTCCGGTAGCGCACGTCGCCGAGTAACAGTAAAAGTAATCTTGGTCAGCCATGTCTGATTTAATTATGGAAGGACGACAGTTTAAATCCGAGGTGTATCCAAGCCATCCGTGGGCCTACAGAGTTGATTTTGTGCTTGTTGTCTAAATAAAGGTCTAATTAATCATTTCTATAACATCTGGAGCCTAAATAAAGACTTTCAATATGTTGATTTAGCTCTTGCATAATGCATGTTTAATCTTCCTATAGCAGGTCTTTCTTTAGGCCTGAAATGTCATCCAAATTATTAACTAGACATTAATCAAATCATCCAGACCATTATCAACTCTCGGTGTCAATGCTAACCTGTGATCTTTAGCGGGTTTGTAAGAGCCAGTGGAGGACACACGCGCTACTGACATATGTGTCATACTTTTGGTTTTGACCCCTCTGACCCCTTATTGAAATAAAATTAAACCATGTTAGTCCCAAAATGACCTAGTTAGTCTTGAGTGGACGTTAATCCCCCTTTCTCTCTCTCTCTCTTAATCCAGAGGGTAAACTAGTGTTAGCAATAGTTCTAGTAAACACTAATTGATAATATCAGCCTTACCTGTAAGGGCACGTTAACCCTCTTAGCAATTTCACGCAATATAGTTGAGGTTATGGCTGTTGATGCATAACGCTGATTTGCATTAAATTTGATCACAATACCCTACAAACAGAAAATATCAAATATATTTAGAGATAAAAAAATCATGTATGAGGGTATGGTTTTCTGCTAAATTTATTACAGATAACCTTATACAGGCAACCTTAAAATCTAATGAAGTTCAACAATGTGTAAGTCTAAATCAACCAAATTATATGTAATCATGTCTTTAAGATCTTTCTTCACATAGATATTTAGCACAGGAAGTTTAATTCAATTTGTAGTATATGCATGATGACTGCACAGAAGAGACAGAACAAAGAAATATAGTACAATTATATACATCCCCAAGTTTATATCAACTTAAAATGGTAAAAAAAAAAAAAAATGCCTGTGGTTTACCTTATGAAAGCCTGGTTGATGATTTGATTCATGCTTTTCACTGGAAAAAAATAGAAGATTAAAACAAGATTTAAATAGTACACTATAAGTAAAATACCTATCTTACTGGTTGTTGTAATAATGAATCCTGGTCTATTATATTGATCTACTACTACAATAAAAATAAATTCAATTTGATGTTGTTTATACTACATTTACATCTGACATCTTTGTATGAAGTTAGCGTTCAGATCATGTAACTGTTGTTTATATTATACTACATAATTAACATCTGATAACTTTGTATGAATTTAGCATTCAGATTATGTAATGGAGCAATCAAATTGTCTGTATTTATATAGGACTGCCAATTGATTGGATTATTAGAAATATCATATGGGAATGATTCTGAGTGGTTACGGGGTTTTATAACCATTTGAAATAAAATTGTCTGATATAAATAGAACACTTCCTGGTTCAACATTGGGTTGATAGAAAGTAGGTTCGATTACAATGTAGTGTAACTAGAGCGTTCACAAGAAATTGTGGACAACGTACAGACAGACAGACTGGTCGACGACAATATACGACCACATTTTCATGTGGGTGTATCAAAATCAGAATAAACAAGATGACTTGATCATCGGCATCTCGCACCCATGCCCAAAATCTAACTTACGAGTAGTTAGGATGTATAGCATGAGCCTGGTCTGCAGATAACATGTAAGATTTAGGGATGGATTCTTCAAAAGCTGTAGGGTTTTTAGCTTCAGAACTGATTCTTCTTAATACAAGTTCTTGAAGAGTTGATGCAGCTCCTTGAGCACTCTGTGATCCAACCTTTAACACAAAATTAAAATTAAAAAAGAGCGTCTCTTACATGCAGTACCAATTTTTACACAGGACCCACTTTTTTGTCTCATCCAAATGACAAGACACACTCCCTGTCAGTCCTGCAGATGTCACCCCTGACAAGTGAAAATCTGGTTGAAACTATCCTGAAGATTTTTCTCTGCCCAATCTGAGATTCATTTTTGGAAGAGAGATATCGAAATTGAAACAAGTGCCAAATTGAAAGGCTACAACAGATTGGTCAGTTGTTTCAGTAGTTATAATATGTGAAATATGGCTTACCTCTTCATTATCAAACAGACAGATGAGTCGAACATTAGTATCAGCTTCAAGTGATTGGTCTAAACACGATTCAACAAGTCCCTGAAATGAAATTTATATACAATCAACTATTCCATATTGATTCTCTGTTTAAATTGTTTAATGGAGAAGCAGTTCTAAAATGCATTTTAAAATTGACAGAATTGAATATCTTTATGGCGCCTTGATAAGTTCAACTCACCTCAGCAGCAGTGTAAGCATTCAGTAGATTATCTAATCTGGGTGCAAAGATAAATTCTTCAAATATACCTCCAATAGCCTATAAAATTAAAATTATAATTATACCTCAAACTCAAACTGCCCCTCATATAAAAATATATCACCAATAACCTATATTAATATACCACCTATAGCCTATAATAAGACCGGTTGCCAGGCAACAAAACGTATGTCCACAGCAACTAAATTGCTCAAGCAGTCAACAAGGGATGTTGATATCTACAGAATATCATACAGATCAGATTATAATGTTAGAGCATTCACAAGGTTCAACAAAGTGAAACAAGGGCCATGATTCTAGAAGGCATGTATGGAAACAGCTGAAAATAATTAGGGTTCTTTGTTTTACTAATCTAGCTAAATGATGCACATCAATTTCATACAAATTGGCTGATAATTTTAGTTATTAGGGTGTTCACAAGGTTTAATAAAGTGAAACAAGGGTAAATAGGCTTCTTCGTCTCTTTAATGTAAACAACATACATAAATTTTAAGATGATTAGCTAAAAAAAATAGTCAATACAATGCTCACAAGAAATTGTGAACGACGGAAGGAGTTGACTGCAATTTACGACCACATTTAAATAGTTTTATATTAATCATACTTCCTGCAGGTTGTGTATGTAATCTCTTGGTATTATATGATAAAGTCTATATTAAATATTGTATATTGCGTATCAGATCTAGTGGTATATTATAATTATCACACGTTGATTTATCAGATCTTGTGATATGTTATTAGGGTGCCCCCACCCCCCTGATTGACAGGATAATCAAGACAACTTTTTTTATGAAACTTAACAGAAAGCTGTTAATATAGTTTATATTAATTATACATACTGCAGGTTGAGTATCAGCTAAACACAATTCAAAATCCAACATCTGTTCTTTCTCTATTCCTAGTTCATTACACAATAAACTGACTAAACTAGGTACATGTTTCTCGTACTGTTAATAGAAAATAAATATAATTAAATACTTATCAAACTCCACAGATACTAATTACACTGATATTTGAAAGAACGAGAGAGAACTGGGGTTTAAAACCCACCTGACACAAACCAGGTCAGTTTGGGACTAACATGGTACAATTTTATTCCAATGATTCCCTCTCTCTGTATCTTAAACAGTTGACGGTTACAGGAGGACCCATAGAAAACCAACAAGGTTAGGCAGGCGACCCTACTACTTTTGACCTGTTCGACCACATCAGACCAATCGACCCTCCCTCAGCTGCCAATGGAAACAATAAAACAGACCGACTTTCAAATCATATTTGGGCTTAAAAACTAGAAAAGATATGTTGCCAGACATAAAAACATAGGCCCACAGTAGCTATTAAGTCAGAGCAGTCCAGGTAGATAGTCAGAGCAGTTGACAAGGGCTGTCTTATATTTATTCTTTTGTGGGTAATGAGGGTGTTTACAAAACAATTATATCAATTTGATACAAATAGCATGGTTCTAGAAAGTGAAACAAGGGCCATGAAACTTATAACTCATCAAAGGCAGTTGTGGAAATTAAAGACTTCTGCCTTCTAATAAATTAAATAATACATATAAATTTCATACAGATCACATGATAACTGTTGTTGTTCGATCGTTTACTAGATTGTACAAAGTGAAACAAGGGACACAACTCTAGAAATATGATATGTTTTCCTGTTAGACTAATTCCTAAAATGTACATAAATATCATACACTTCAGACTGCTTCAGATGATGACTTTTGTCATTTGAGCATTCACAGCACTCTAGACAAAATTAACAGAAATTAAATAGGATTCTTCATCAATAATGTAAACAACATACTTAAATTTGAACGGTATGGCCACACAATATGGCCACACTTCCTTGTGGGCACATTAAACCAGCTGATTAGAACTAACCTGTTGTGCTCCAGGAGGTGCTTCCTTTGGACAGGGATACCCTTGCAATTCTGTCTGTAAACAGGTAGCTAAGACAGGACATCTGAAAAGAAAGAATAATATAATGATAAGCATCTGCGGCAGACAATATATACGAGTTATGATCTAAACAAGTTAGATTCACTTTTAATCTTTGCTATAATCTTTTGATGGGCCTCTTTTGAATTCAACTGAATCCATGCCACAAAATTATCAATAACTGACGTTTGATTAGATTTTCTTAAAGGGGCATTAGGTAAGATTATATAAAGAGCTGAAGTTCTGGCTGTAATGGTTAAAAATGAGATAATGAAAAGGGAATCTGTTGAAAATTTCAGTCAAATTACTCTTGAGCCTTGTTTAATGTGGACGTTTAAAAAAGAATTAGTATTTGGAATCTCGATAAAAAGCATGATTTTATAGGAACTGAATAATAAAACCTACCAGCATTAGTTTTAAACTAACTTACACATGATTTTCTTTATTTGGACCAAAACTATCATTCATTTCTCTCTGTAGATGTATAGCCAGATGTGGTATACGTAATATCGGTCGCTGAACATGGACTAAACGATGTTCTATCTTACCTTTATTCTACAGAAAGAGGAAATAAAGATCAATAAATCAATTGTTACACCTACAACTGTACCTATATAAACTGCCATCCTGTGGGCCTTCAAGGCACGATGCAGTGTGAAAACCAACCAATAACAAAAGCCAGTTTTGCTTTAGGGGTTTAGGTATTGCCATCAGTACAAGGTTTATTTTTCAACTAATGGGCCCTGTTACTAAACATTTGAAGAAGAATCTCTGTGTAACAATCAGACATAAGACACATAAACGGAATACATGTAAGTCCTCCAAATCTAATCTTATTTTTACACTGAAATTTACAAAGACTTGAAAGGCCTGCCAGGATTCTACAAGATAAACATATATGCTGCTATCAAATTTACATTGACAATTATATAAATCAAACTTCTGTCCATGGCATACATGTTTTAGCATGATGGAATACACAGAAACAAGCCATGTTTGCTCCTCTTTGAATAGTTTAATATATTTGATTAGTTACCTGAACCAGGACCCGACCTCCAACAGTTAAATCTCGATCGAACCAGGTATTCCATATACCACCCCCGTAACATTCAACACCAACCATACAATAACCGCTCTTTATTTTACCAGATACCGGCTTCACCTAAAACAACCCATATAAATCAAACATGCATACAGAGAGAGAGAAATGGGACTAATAAATATGGTTTAATTTTATTTTAACTATGCTCAGTTAAATAGTTACATAAATAGTAATTGCCATTTAGCTTGCCTGTAGCATATAATAGTAAATCAACCATACTGATTAGTTTTCATACAATATTCTGGGTGATCAAAAATGTCTGTTAGACCTTCTCCCCAGAGTGAGGATCCTCTAGTTTGATAATTTTGTATTTTATCTGATAGCTTTGATGAATTTGGGCTAATAATGTTACTTTTATCTACCTTCAAACATGGACTGTCCGTATGAGCTCCAACAATTGTAAAACCATTTCCTGGTTCATAACGACCACCTACAGCAAACGCAATTATAGTCGATTCATTTCTTGTTACAAAATACTGAAACCAAAATCAAGAGAAGTTACACATACATTATTCAAGAGGTAAATCTGCCTATTGTAGGTCTTTCTTTAGGCCTGAAATGTTATCTAAATTATTAATTATACATTAAATAACTTATCGAGACAATAATCAACACTCGATATTTACTGGATTAGGATCCATTTTTCTATTCAACTTTCATTCATAATTTGATCATGAAATGGATAATCGAGACTATATTAATATATTATGTTTTATCGTACTGATTTTTGTAATGATGATCGAGGCTAGGCCGAAAATTCAAATCGCTAAAATCTTGGTTCAGAGTGAATCAATTTGACTGAAATTTTCAGCAAATTCTTTTTACATTATCTAGTTTTTAACTTTTATAGCGAGAGCTGTCAGCTCTTTATCTAATCTCCCATAAGTATAGTTTTTAATCAATAAAATCAGGATTATCACGGATTAGCATCCATATCCATTTCCAAATAGCATGGCAAAGACATTTTAGTTTGTTTTTCTAGCTCTCTAACCTTGCTTAATGGTTGTATGTTCCAATGATCGGTTTCTCTCAATTCTGTAAAGCCTGCTGTCATTAACCTTTTCTTGATTTCATCAACAGCTGAATAATACACAATTCAAATAACAGCTACATTATCATTTTATACTTTCTACACAAAAATCAGCTTAATCCATGTAGCTTTCAGGACATAATATAAGCAAATTTATGTATAAACATTTGAACTTATAAAGGTTAGTCATTTTATACAGAAGTAGAAGATGGCTTTCACAATACTTTTGTTAGGGTTGGGTAAATAATAGCTTAATTGCAGTTATCCAATAATGACTTGTGTTTTCTATGGCCATTTTGGACACTGAACACGAATCCGTCGAAATTTTTGACCTAGGATGACCTTTGACCCTGGATAATTCAATTTTTTCAAAATGGCGGCCAAATTTCACGTTTTGGGTCTTATATATCATAAACATACCGTCAAGCACCTCTATATATAGGTTTTAGAGGTAGGAAAGAATGAAAAACAACATTTCAGAACAGAATCCGTCGGAATTTTTAACCTAGGATGACTTTTGACACTGGAAAATTCAATTTTATTCAAAATGGCGGCCAAATTTCATGTTTTGGCTCGAATATACTGTCTAATACCTCCATATATAGGTTTAAGAGGCAGGGAATCATGAAAAACAACATTTCAGAACAGTTGAGAAGTATCTAAGCTTTCAAATTGTCAAAAGCTACGAAAAATCATGAGAAGAGCGTCATTTTGTAGCAAAATTTGACAACTATTTTTAATTCAGTAGGCTACTTTCCAGATTGAAACGGTTGACATAGTAAACAAATTTTCACCCAACAGTTCAGTTTATATCACCAAATACTCCTCTAAGAAGTAAATCAATGTCAATAGCAACGTCACTTTCTGGCCATAAAGCGTTCTTTATAGAGTTCCGTAATTCTACCAATTTGAGTTTCTTCATTTTGAAAAGACGTGTTTCGTGGTCTTTCACACGTCGCTGTTGTCTAATATCAAATGCAGTTGTTAGCTCCGGGTAGTTGATTTCCTGAATTTATTCCTTTTCGCTAAGACTAACTTTTTACACAATTTAAGAGTAGCCACAATGTCCTTTAGTTTTCTTGCTGCCATGTAGCTTCCGGCTTACGGGTCAGGCCCATTGCCACCTCTCTTGCTTCTCTGCGAATGGTCTTTTAGTAGCTTCGGCTTTCTAGTCCTTGAGTGAAGAGGAGCGGCAAGAGAGGTGGAAGTGGGCCCATGAGTCGGATGCTCCAGTGGCAGCAGGAAAACTGGAGATAGACATTAGGGCTACTCTGAAATTGATGTAGCAAAATAAAAAAGACGCAATTCAAGACACGATTACTTCAAACGATCGATTAGTGCAAAGAGCATGGTGGACCACAAACAGCTGACAGTCTTTAACTTGTTGACAGGAATTTGACTACCAGAGGGCTGAGGCTTTCAACTGTATCTGGTATTAGACAACAGCCACGTGTGAAAGACCACGAAACACGTCTTTTCAAAATGAAGAAATTCAACTTGGTAGAATTACGGAACTCTATAAAGAATTTTTTTATGGCCAGAAAGTGACATTACTATTTACAATGATTAACTTCTGAGAGGAGTATTTGGTGATGTAAACTGAACTATTGGGTGAAATTTTGTTTACTATGTCAAGCATATGAATCTGGAAAATATTGTTTAAAAAAATGTCAACTTTGCTGCAAAATGACATTTTTTCTCATGATTTTTCGTAGTTTTGATATAGTTTGAAAGATCAGAAGCTTCACAACTGTTCTGAAATGTTGTTTTTCGTGCTTTCCTACCTCTATAACCTACATGTAGAGTTAATGAATCTGGAAAGTATTGATATTAAATATAACAAAATGACGCTCTTCTCATGATTTTTCGTAGCTTTTGACAATTTGAAAGCTTAAATACTTCTCAACTGTTCTGGAATGTTGTTTTTCATGATTTTCTGCCTCTTAAACCTATATATGGAGGTATTAGACAGTATATTCGACCAAAAACATGAAATTTGGCCGCCATTTTGAAAAAAATTGAATTATCCAGGGTCAAAGGTCATCCTAGGTCAAAAATTCCGACGGATTCTGTTCTGAAATGTTGTTTTTCATTCTTTCCTACCTCTAAAACCTATATATAGAGGTGTTTGACGGTATGTTCGTGATATATTTGACCCAAAACGTGAAATTTGGCCGCCATTTTGAAAAAATTGAATTATCCAGGGTCAAAGGTCATCCTAGTTCAAAAATTTCGACGGATTCGTATTCAGTGTCCAAAATGGCCATAGAAACCACAAGTCATGGAAAAAAGTTCATATTTACCCAACCCTACTTTTGTGAAACAGATTGGCCAACTACACTGTCTGGAATAAAATTGATAGTTTATATCTGCATCAAGATACCATTGATAGAACATCTTACACCATTAGACAGAGACTGAGTAGTTGTAGGGTTGGACGATAATTAAAAACAAATATTGTGATAATCATTTATCAAATATCACAATAAATGATATTATGATAATTCATATGCGTGTCTTAAAAAGTCCAATTTTTGTTTGTAACGTCGGCGCCATGATGGACATTTATCCTAGACCAGCTGGTACTTAATAATGCTATTTTTAGTGATGAATTTAATCCTATCAATAGGTGATTTACCAGTTATTCGATATTGTAAAAAGAAGTCGGATATATAGAAACCGCTGATGATTTTATCACGATTTACCGAAAAAATGCCAACCCTCAGTAGTTGACTCTGTTCTATCTTTTCTTAAAATATCTGTAAAAACATAGGTTGTCAAGCAGCTAAATTGTCCGGGCAGTCGAGAAGGGTTGTCGATTATTCATTCTTTTTTAGGAAATGGGACCATTTACAAGATAATGCTATCAATTTCATACAGATTATATTAAATGATAACTTTTGTCTTTTTACTACTCTAAATAATGCACATAAATTCAATACAGATCGGTTTTCTCAGGCTCAACAAAGTGAAACAATGGCCTTAACTGAACATGTTTTTTATACAGACTCTGGGTGTATAAAATAACTGCATAACCTGTATACTTACCATGAAAAGGTGATGGTGTCTTATTGATAAAGTTTACAAATTGTTTAGCTGCAGCCATAATTGTCTCAGACTTGGCCTGAAGTATGAAAAAAAAGATAAAACTATCCAAGAAAGAAGTTTAATTTACAACCATTCAGATGTGCAAAAATACCAACTGCCTTAGACCTAGAAAATTAGATTTGTAGCCTAGCGACAAGCTAACAAGCATACTATATCAAGAAAAAGGGTGAATATTTTTAGAGAATTGACCATTCCTGGAGAATATAACTAGAAAGTAAGCCTCACATGGCGAAGTTGTTTTTCTAATCTAATCGTATACAAAAATTCCATTGTGTACACGTCTAAAAATATCAACATAACAATTACTATCCTAATATGGCAAAGATTCAGTTAATCCTGGAGAATTCAAACAAATAATTCTTTATATAAATCCAGTATTTGTCAATAGATAGGTAACTTTAAATAAAGAACTTAAACTTGCATGACAACATGATTAGTCATAAGTATTATTTTGCATGGTAATAGAAAAGCTACCACAGGCAATATTTCCTGTTTATGATTGTTGCCATCCAGTACAATTTTATTTAATAGGCCTATCAGTTGATTTAAATAGCACTTACAAGTCCCTAAGCAAATTCTGGACACTCAAGTATTAATAAATATTTCCTTGTATATTGTATCCATAAAGAATGACAACAAGAAATATATTGCCATACTCAAGATTAAATTTGGAGGAGTTTTAGAGGGCAAAACTTGCTTATTTTCATGCCTTCTACTTTTCTTTATAAATATATTCCAATTATTATTAATTAACATGAAGTAGACTGGATTTGAGACATTTGTTATTAACAAATTTTAACATCAAAACTTTCATGTTTGATTATGCAGGTGACCTGTAGCTTGGCGTTATAAAATTTGGGTGCCTGGACTGTGGCACTATGCAACACTCTAACCTTGTGTTCTTTTATTTGTACGTCAATGTGTAGTTCCTTTAGGATCTATCTCTTATCGGACAATGTCCACTGACAGGACAGTTCCTATCCGTCGCTATATAGCTGCAATGAAAATACTGTCAAATACCGTTTTCCCCACTCAGGCTATTTTCAACTAGAAGTTAGCGATGTTCAAGTCTTGTACTACTTGTAGTTCAAACATATCCTGTGTATGTTTTTAATCACAAAATTCTACTTGAATTACGGTATCAGCTATGTCAAATAATGAGGTGGGGAAAAAGTGGTATTAAATTGTCACATTTCAGCTATACAAAGGGTGGACAGGAACTGTCAGCAGACATTGTCCGATCAGAAACAGTTCCTAAGAGACTATGGTTTTTCATCCGAACACCTAAACGTTGTCCCTTGTCTGGCACTCCATCCTACACTACTGTCATGGGGGAACTAAGTTGGAAAATTCCAATGAGCTTTCTCTGTGGACACTTGGATCAAACACAGGACTTCACTGAGTCACCTCAGCCACATGT
Organism: Patella ulyssiponensis; assembly: GCA_963678685.1. Classification (NCBI taxonomy): domain Eukaryota; kingdom Metazoa; phylum Mollusca; class Gastropoda; family Patellidae; genus Patella; species Patella ulyssiponensis. The sequence continues at coordinate 21,458,481 of OY783230.1, read as the reverse complement.
ATATCAATATTAGCCCTAAGAAAGTGCTGCTATTATTCAATTGCTTTAAGGGTTAGGGTCCATAACTTTCAGTTTAACTGTGTTTTTGACACTTATCAGGAAGTGGTTTATAAATTTGTCAGCCCATTTCTCTGATCATTCCTAGAATGACAGTCCAAGAAGTCCAACAGGGGAATTGACAAGGAAAAGCTCAAAACAACAGCATTTGCATAGACATCGATATCGAGACTGAATAGTGAATGGGCATGATTTCATCTAGATTACAGATGCATGTAAAAGATACCTTGGCCTTGGAATTCGATATTTATACTAAGAGTTGGTCGTAGCGTAGAAATGGTTCCATTACTTACCGTTACAAGAAGCAATGTCGATGCTGCCTTGGCAAAATTTCCCTCATGACACACTAGTGTTTGCGTGTTTCATGGTTTTATGACCAGCTTACTTTATTCAACGTGGGCGTATTTTGTATTGACAACCGACCATATACATTTCTTAAATAATTATACTTCGATAGCCAGTTCTCCAAATACTCACCTTTTTTAATCAAAACAACAGTTAAAATCTAATGATCAAGTAAATGCAGGCACAAGTTGGTCTGTCTTTCTTGTTATCAACTGTACTCATATGCACTAAGTGACTAACTGTGGTGACTGCATCGAAATACGTCGTCGTATGTAAGGGACATAACTCGTGTATATACCCACATGGATGCAGACCACCATTAAATTTGTAGTTCTTCCAAAGTTACGTGGAAATCACATTCTGACACAAAAACGCTACGATTTTAAATCTAAAATGACAATTTGACAGAAAGAACTGTATATGATCAATTATCGATATAAATTATTGTGATATCAGTTGAAATAATGGTGGATTTGGGTGGATTTGGGTAGATTTGGGTGGATTTGGGTAAATCGTGCTACCGCATCGAAAAGACTAAATGAATGATATGAGAAGTAGTAATGGTGTTTCTTATACGTTTTGGGTATTGTTTTTTAGCGATTATGGTAAATTTGTACGATTATCGGTAAAATTCTAATTATCGCAACAAATCTAATACCGCGAGGCTAAAATCTGTAGATACGGTGTGTTAATTAACAGGGGTGAGAAATTAACTGAAAGGTGATTTAATTATCGCCAGTGGTGAGTTTTCTCGAAAGCATGTTATAACTGAAGCAAAGGTGTTTTATCAAGGACCAATAGGCTTTATCTGACGTGTAGGTGTCAAATCAAATTTACCGTGCGATTTCTTGTTCGACGGTGTGTTTTACGCAGATCGGTCTTTGTTAAGTGTAGGTCTTTATACTAGCTACGAGAACGTAGCTAAAAACGTTGAGATATACTGATGTTCTTGTTTTTAGCTACGATTTGAGGCGCTTTAGTTCTATGTTGCAAATTCAATTTCTTTATTAATGCATGTAACATCTTTAAAATAAGATAAGTTAATACTCTTATCACCAATTAAACTTACAGAGGCCAATGCGGTGGCACAACTATCGCCTAACTCCAAATATTCGCATTTAAATTACTGAATCTATATTTTGTCAGACATCCACTTCCATTGATATACACGTGGATGTCATTTAGTATTTCCACATGTAATTGCGTTTTTGATTGGCTGTTATAAAGCCTAAGATTGAGCGCCCGCCCACATTATGACAGCTGTTAGACTTCACTGCTCTAAAAAAGATGGCGGTCTTAGTAACGGCATAACGCCTCGATTTTAAATGCGATGATTTATACCCGTTCCAGGTAGGATTACATGCTTAATTGTAATTGAGTGTAGCAGAAATATTATAAATAACAATAATCAATCGTTGTTTTGATGAAAAATATTGTCAATTTTGTTTAATCGCAGCAGGAGTGAATCACGACGGGATGTGCTACATTGGAGACTATAGGCCAAAATCTTATCTCGAAACACGGAGTGTGGAGAGATAAGATTTGTTATCTAGTCTTTATACATGAATTTATATGTGATGTAGTTACATACCAAAGCAGCAGGACGGCAGTTATTTATATATTTGTCCTTTTTGTGGGTTCAGTTTGTTTACAGTATTATCGTGCGTAGGCCTACCACTGAACAAATGAAAACTGCACGTATCTTACAATTGAACTATTAATACACGCATCTTAAAATTGATCGCGCACAGTATCGTTATTTACCGATATCCGGACCTTCATCTATCAAATTAACAAATCTGTTTCGAAAGCGAATTTATACATATAAAATGGCGCAATTAATGAAAACCTATTAGTTTCGTCACTGCCTTATTTTATACACGTGGGCGTTTTAATATATAATTGATTGATTCTTACCTGGGTTGTAAATAGGACTATCCAAGAAAAAAATAATTCCCACACACATGACAACGACAACTGACAATTCACATATCAAATAACAAGAATGACGTAGTAAATCGGTATTTTATTCGCCGACCACGGGCCGACATTTTGATTATTTTTTTTCATAGTAAAAATCGTAGTAAGTCGTATCTGGGTCTTATTCTTCTCCGTTTAAAGTAATTTTCACATCTAAAATACCCATTGATAAAAAATCCCACAAATTCTGATTCGGATTCATTTTCCATAGCGAAGAAATTATTAGGAGTGAGCGCGAGGATATTACATTTCGACGACGACACGCTGCCATTTTTTTGTACGCCGTATATCACATTTATCTTCTTCTCTGTTTCAAATTTCGGAAAAATCACTTTCCGTAACATTACTGAGATTAGTATTCACATGTAAATATCCTTTGATAAAATTGTTTCAAATTCTGAATCGGAATCATTTTCCACAGCTAAGAAATTATTGGATGAACAAGCGAGAGAATATTGAACTTGGGTACAAAATGGCGCCCTATGACACGAATTTTCTCGTTCGTTCGTTTCTGGAGTTTAACGTCCACTTCTACCAGGGTTGATATAGAAGACAAGATTTTTATTAAAATATAGCTTCTGTACGTAACCCATTGAGGCGTTTGTGTGGCTGAGAAATTACTGTTTTTAAATAAGAATACACAACACATCAGTAAATTTACAGCCAGCATGTGCAGGGCCAAACTGATCCCGCAGTGAATATTCGCTTGGCCGCTACAATCACTGATAAGCATGACATCGACGAGGCTTAATAAGTACGGCATATTAACTTTTTTACTCCGACAAATTAAATTCTCAAACATTTTTTTGAGGTAAAAGAAAAATAAATAAAGACGTTTGAAGTATTTGAAGTTAAAAAATGTTTTCCTATTTAGTGTAAATGGGTATTAAAATGAGTAAAATGCATCATTTTGCCCGAAGCAGTTAGGTGTTAAGTAAACATTGCACGAGCATTTGAGCCAATGACTGACGCGGTGAGTAGTCAACGCACGTGCTGTGGACACTTATCTGTTACAGAGTTAATTCGTACGTAATTCTCTGTGAAACAGATTGGTACAGGGCACGAACTATACGCTTCGCTGATAAAAACAACTGCTTATTGCCAGATTTTATTAGGGGCAATAAAATTGACCAACAATTTCATTGTAACTAATGTGTATTATAAACCAAGGCTATTCTTAGATTTTATGACAAAGAACAATAATATTACTCCCAATCCATTCACTGACCTGGAATTCACGATTATTTTGGTTTAAAGTTCAAAATATGTCATGACTGTAAAGTAAATAACGATGTTTTGTGTATCCTATTTAAAACCTGTTATTTCTCATGCAGCCACGCATTTAATAAAATATCAAGCTTTATGTAAATGGGGTTCCAAAAAGGGAAATATACATTTATGCCATTATAAATAAGACCGACATTAAACAGACTACAGTTTTCATCCACACTACAAAATTACCCTTTTCGTTGAACTTCTCATCTCCGAATAACCCTAAGCCTAACCAAACCCTAACCAAACCCCTACCATGCAACCCTAACCCTAACCAAACCCTAACCCTAACAACAAAAACAATTTTCGCGAGTAATGCGTGCACAGCGATGCCGATAAAATTACATACCGGTAATAAAAAATAGATCCACTCGACCCGTAGTTTATTAGCATCGGGACACAGTACGGACGGCTAACTGCTAGTTTTTCAAAGGATAATTTACATGTGAAGATTAATCTCAATAATGTTACGGAAAGTGATTTTTCCGAGATTTGAAACAGAGAGGAAGATATACGGCGTACCGATATTTTAAACGGAGAAGAAGACTCAGATACGACTTACTACGATTTTTACTATGAAAAATATAATCAAAATGTCGGCACGTGGTCGGCGAATACAATACCGAATTACTACGGCATTGGTGCTAATTGATATGTGAATTGTCAGTTGTCATATGTGTGGGAATTATTTTTTTCTTGGATAGTCCTATTTTACAACCCAGGTAAGAATCAATCATTTATATATTAAAACGCCCACGTGTATAAAATATAGCAGTGACGAAACAAATAGGTTTTCATTAATTGCGCCATTTTATATGTATAAATTCGCTTTCGAAACAGATTTGTTAATTTGATAGATGTAGGTCCGGATATCGGTAAATAACGATACTGTGCGCGATCAATTTTAAGATACGTGTATTAATAGTTCAATTGTAAGATACGTGCAGTTTTCATTTGTTCAGTGGTACGCACGATAATACTGTAAACAAATTGAACCCACAAAAAGGACAAATATATAAATAACTGCCGTCCTACTACTTTGGTATGTAACTACATCACATATAAATTCATGTATAAAGACCTACACTTAACAAAGACCGATCTGCGTAAAACACACCGTCGAACAAGAAATCGCACGGTAAATTTGATTTGACACCTACACGTCAGATAAAGCCTATTGGTCCTTGATAAAACACCTTTGCTTCAGTTATAACATGCTTTCGAGAAAACTCACCACTGGCGATAATTAAATCACCTTTCAGTTAATTTCTCACCCCTGTTAATTAACACACCGTATCTACAGATTTTAGCCTCGCGGTATTAGATTTGTTGCGATAATTAGAATTTTACCGATAAAGACCTACACTTAACAAAGACCGATCTGCGTAAAACACACCGTCGAACAAGAAATCGCACGGTAAATTTGATTTGACACCTACACGTCAGATAAAGCCTATTGGTCCTTGATAAAACACCTTTGCTTCAGTTATAACATGCTTTCGAGAAAACTCACCACTGGCGATAATTAAATCACCTTTCAGTTAATTTCTCACCCCTGTTAATTAACACACCGTATCTACAGATTTTAGCCTCGCGGTATTAGATTTGTTGCGATAATTAGAATTTTACCGATAATCGTACAAATTTACCATCATCGCTAGAAAACAATACCCAAAACGTACAAGAAACACCATTACTACTTCTCAGTGCTAATTATACAGAAAAGGGGCGGAGCTTATTATTGGCTCTCAGGATATAATGTATAAGAAACATATTTAAGACACCTTGGCGATAACCCTAACTAACCCTAATCAGATTTTTAAATCCAGACAGGCAAAGTGAAAAAAAACCCCCAAAACTAATTCAGTCACTCCGCATTGTACGACAATGTTCAGGCATCGACCATTATTCTGACAAGGACAGCTGTCATTCGGATGGGACGAAATATCGAGGACCCTTGCACATAAAAGATCCCTTGACAGTGTCCTTGCAAAATTTCCCTCGTAGCACATTTAGACCAGGAGCCCGGGGGGTTCAACCTAGCCGAAAAGCTAACCAATTTTTACATATGTCACAAGGTTCCCTATGGGTCACTGTAACAGGATATGAACGTCTGCCGCGCGCGTTGTGGTGGGTGTGGTCAAGAAGGGCAAAATAAATGGACCCAAAAATAGGCTAGACTAGCTCGTTTTAATAACCACGTAATACTTGTTGCAATATGTTAAGCATATCAAAATGTATTGGGAATGACCACCGCCAGACATTTTAGGTGGTGGGGCGTGTCTGCCAGACAAAATAAACGGGTACCCCAAAACTAAGCTAGACTAGCTCATTAGCTAACCGCATGAAATTTGTTGCAAAATGTTCAGCATATCCACATGTATCAAGAATCACCGATGCCAGACATTTTCAGACGCCCCTAAATGCCCTATTTCAAGAGCTAAGCTAGACTAGCTCATTTACTAACCGCATAAAAATTGATGCAAAATGATCAGCATATCCACATGTATCGAGAATTACCGATGCCAGACATTTTCAGTGGTGGGGTACCCCCGCCAGACGTCCCCAATTGACCCACCCCAAAAGCTAAGCTAGACTAGCCCATTTATATCAGGAATCACCGGTGCCAGACATTTTCAGTGGTGGGGTAACCCCGCCAGACGTCCGCAATTGCCCCACCCCCAAAGGTTAAGCTAGACTAGCTCATTTACTAACCGCATAAAACTTTTGCAAATTGTTCAGCATATCCACATGTATCGAGAATTACCGATGCCAGACATTTTCAGTGGTGGGGTACCCCCGCCAGACGTCCCAAATTGACACACCCCAAAAGCTAAGCTAGACTAGCTCATTTACTAACCGAATGAAATTTGTTGCAAAATGTTCAGCATATTCACTTGTATCAAGAATCACCGATGCCAGACATTTTCAGTGGTGGGATAACCCCGCCAGACGTCCGCAATTGCCCCACCCCAGAAGCTAAGCATAAAACTTGTTGCGAATTGTTCAGCATATCCACATCTATCGAGCATCACCGTTGCCAGACATTTTCACTGGTGGGAAACATATTGGACACAGGGTAAGTTTCTGTTTTATCTAAACTGTTATGCTTAAAGTTTTCACACTTTAACGTCATTGTTGGGGTATTATTATTAATAAAACGATATTTATACAGCGATCGTCTTCCATCGCAGAGCAATGCTCAGTTGCTCTATACAGCAGCCATTTGACTGATGTCATTTCTTACTCTAGAAGGACGGCACTTGGCAGCAGCATGTTCACCCATTTCAGGACCAGCAAATGTTCTAAGCTCTGTGACAGAAAATATTCTTGATGAAATATAGTCAAGGTTTTGATGTAAGTTTTCTTTAAAAAAAAATTATAATGATGCAATTTGTAAGAAAAAGTCTGGCTTATATTTTAAATACACCATTAACGATCCACTGTAATAGGCCTTGTTATTTAATTCCAGGGTCAGGATGTCGAACCTAACATCTGTAAGAAGTCAACTGAAGAAGATAAAAGAAATTTGTCAAAAACACATGGGCAACAACAAATAATGCTGCTGCCTCACGTACAGACCTTAAGTCCAACATATACTCTGATACTATAAGTAGGATTTTAAGTTGTAATGATGAATCTGCTCTAAGTTACCATCCTGCTTGTCAGAAGAGATATACAGCAGTTAGGCGTAAACATCCTGAACCACCATTCAGTTATGTGCTTTCCAAAAAGGCCCGGATTGAGACAAGGCAGAGTAGTTCTCTACCGAAGTCAAACCAAAAAGGATTGCTCAAAGGTGAATGTATATTCTTTGGAAAAACATGCAAGAAAAGAAGACAATTTAGTCAAGATTGCTATATTAGCAGGTTGTCAGTCCCTGCTTGAACGGACCAATGAATCAACCAATAATCGCATAAAGAGTCTTATTAGGAGTGGAATATCATAAAACCTGTCGCGCCCAGTTTCTTGAAACGTATAAAGCTGAGTTTGCAAGCAATGGCGAGACTACGGTTGATATCATCTCCTATCAGGTTCAAATTCTAAACCGAAAGATCAGAGACCACTTCAAGCAAAGAGTCTGTAGCATGTCTCCACAATGATGCAAGCAACACAAATAGGACGACAAGTTACGGTGTGCAGCTCTACATCTTCGATCCCTAATAATGCAGTTACCAAAGACCAGGATTCCAGACCCAGAAACAGTCCAGAATCTGAAGGAATGCGCCCCAGACATTCCCAAACAATTGGACCTGTTTTTCAAGAACCTTTTATGTGGCTCAGCACGAAGGGGATGTGATGAGTACCAGGAAACCATCGACCACAGGGTGACTGCAATGGCATCCGATGCCATTTACAATGCTACTCGTGGTAGTGTCAAGCCATGGAAGCACACTGTTGTAGGCCTCAGATTAGGTTCACTAACTGGCTCAAAATTATCCCTTCAGAGTTTGAATAGAGCAGGACATTGAAACAAAGGGTCTCGAGACTGAATTTGCATATTAAGTACAGTCTGAGCAATGTGATGCGCCTGATTGTATACACCTTAGCAACTGTCTGGGACAACAATGACACGAATGTTGAAACTCTAGATCGCAAAGCAACATTACATGCTACTGTAGGTCACACTTAGCAAAATGTATTAAATGATGACAGAAAGCTACGTTTTTTGTCCAATACAGTTTCTAGATGGAAGAAACCGATGACTGTTTCAGGGACAAGATCGTAGTATATCTTCATTCAGAAAGCCACTCAACAAAGCTCAATTTGCCTGTACTACAGCAACTACTGAAACCGCTGACAAATCAGCAAGTATTCCCGAGCCCACTTTTGGAGACAGCAAAATACAACTTCCATTCAACGTATTGAATATTTACTGGTTTTGGAGACTGAAGGAAGGAAGTACACAAATGCATCCTTGATTTTTCAACTTGTATATCAAGGACACCTTACCAATTCAACGAATCTGTTTTGTGGATCAAATACCCTGATCACCAACCAATAACGAAGTCGTGAGGGAGACCATGATCCGTACCATGGACGTAGCAACAGAAACAGGACAAAACTACATGTATACAGTTGTGACATATTAGTAAGTGCAGGAGGACCGCACTACACGCCTTCTACGGTGCTGTTGGTACCCTGATCAATAAATCTGGAATTGAATATGTTCTTTCAGAGGCAGATGTTTTATAACCACTGCACAAGGATTCATGAGCTCTGGGAAAGACCAAGAGAAATGCGAGTCTTATCAACAAGTCATGAATGAAGTTCCCTCGGACCCAAAGGAAGTAGAGGCATATCTTGCTGATCCAGGGGGGTATTCATGGGAGTCATGGACCAGCTGCCCAATTCTGGGCGACATACATCTTCCTTATCAACCGCCTTCATAGAGACTTACAGTGGTGTGTAAACTAACGATGTTAGTGCATACATTGGTATCTTCCCGGCTGTTCCCCTCAACCTTAGCTTTTGGGGTGGGTCAATTTGGGACGTCTGGCGGGGGTACCCCACCACTGAGAATGTCTGGCATCGGAAATTCTCGATACATGTGGATATGCTGAACAATTTGCAACAAGTTTTATGCGGTTAGTAAATGAGCTAGTCTAGCTTAGCTTTTGTGGGTGGGGCAGTTGTGGACGTCTGGCGGGGTTACCCCACCACTGAAAATGTCTGGCACCGGTGATTCCTGATACAAGTGAATATGCTGAACATTTTGCAACAAATTTCATGCGTTTAGTAAATGGGCTAGTCTAGCTTAGCTTTTGGGGTGGGTCAATTGGGGACGTCTGGCGGGGGTAACCCACCACTGAAAATGTCTGGCATCGGTAATTCTCGATACATGTGGATATGCTGAACAATTTGCAACAAGTTTTATGCGGTTAGTAAATGAGCTAGTCTAGCTTAACTTTTGGGGGTGGGGCAATTGCGGACGTCTGGCGGGGTTACCCCACCACTGAAAATGTCTGGCACCGGTGATTCCTGATACAAGTGAATATGCTGAACATTTTGCAACAAATTTCATGCAGTTAGTAAATGGGCTAGTCTAGCTTAGCTTTTGGGGTGGGTCAATTGGGGACGTCTGGCGGGGGTACCCCACCACTGAAAATGTCTGGCATCAGTAATTCTCGATACATGTGGATATGCTGAACATTTTGCAACAAATTTCATGCGGTTAGCAAATGAGCTAGTCTAGCTTAGTTTTGGGGTACCCGTTTATTTAGTCTGGCAGACACGCCCCACCACCTAAAATGTCTGGCGGTGGTCATTCTCAATACATTTTGATATGCTTAACATATTGCAACAAGTATTACGTGGTTAATAAAACGAGCTAGTCTAGCCTATTTTTGGGTCCATTTATTTTGCCCCTCTTGACCACACCCACCACAACGGGCGCGGCAGACGTTCATATCCTGTGACAGTGACCCATAGGGAACCTTGTGACATATGTAGAAATTGGTTAGCTTTTCAGCTAGGTTGAACCCCCGGGCTCCTGCTCTAGACTCTAATTGTATGGCGTATGCCCGTCTTCATTAGCCCAGTATAGAAGCAAAAAGCAGGACGTTGTTAAACCCTATTTCATTTCATTTCATTTTCGCCTACTTGTCTGTCAGATTCTTAGGGCTGTTGGCCATTGACACCAAAGTGTTAAACAATAATATAATATTTTGGATGAACGAATGGTTAACACGTGCGCGTTGTATCGAGGTTCTAGACCTGTTTTTGCATAGGTTCCGAATTCCGGTGGTGATCAGACGTTTGAGGGGACGTTTTCAAGATATGGGGGTCCAGTGTCTATAATTATTGGTGGGAAATGTGATTAGGCCTATATTAATAAAACATCAATTTCTAGGACTGTCGATCTCTAATTATGTGTTTATGATACCCCTGGACAACTTTTTTAATTTGTGGCGAGGTGGGGTAGCAGGTGCATGTGTTGAAGCTTGGGGCGAGGCAGGTGAAATTAGCGGGAATTGAGTTCACGTTGATTTAAATGATGATTTTCTTAGAGCTTGATGAAATAAAATGTGTTAGAGATTCCTATTGGGTGGGGTGGGCCGAAGTAGGGGGGGGGGGCAACATGCCAAACCAATGATCGAACAAAATGACCCTGCAATGCATGGCTCGACTGGAGGTTTCAATGTCAATGGGTATCTGAAGCATATCTATCAAAGGATCAGACATCAAGAAAACTATTTTTCTAGCTCATATTGCGAACTTTGATTTTGAATGTACTGATGAAATCTATAATATATAAGAATAAACTAATAAACTACACCCGCCCTTCCATCTCACACAATAGGAATCTTATAAGCATATTTAGAGATGTGCAGCAGCATTAAAAAATAATGTTTATACCAAGCTCTGAGAAAATCGTCATATCAACGTGAACACATTTCACTCTTCCGCTTACGCATCCTCCCCCACCTCACCACAAATCAAAATAGTTATCCAGGGGCATCATTAACACTTATTTAGAGATGGACATCTACAAATTTATGTTTTATTAATATGTTTCATGGTCATCATTTATATCAATATAATCACCCCCACCCTCACCCACTCAGATACATTGGAATTGGAACCACACACAATATCGGAGCTACTCCCCCCCCCCCCAATGGTCTAAAAAAAACCTCAAAAATTTACAACTCGCGTCGCGACTCCCCCCCCCCCCCCCAGCCAAAGGACTATAACGTACAAGCATTACCAGTATAACAACCTTGTGTTGACACTTGTTATTTTGTGGAATCGTTGGTTTCAGGAAGAACAGTAGCTTACGGAAATCAGAACTTTGTGAATTTGATACAAAACCATCGATGGGAATCAACTTTGAATTTATTATAGTCCTATTAGGGGTTAGTCGACGTTGCTTGTGGAGAGTAATTGTAGTTATCTCTCTTAGACCTGTGCCACAAATAATTTAACAGGTCCCTAAAACGGTCTACAAAAAGTAATGACAAATTCCCGTTTTAACAATGAATAGGCCTATACATGTATATGGACAAAAGTGACACAATCGGCTCTATTCAGTTCGTGTGAAAAGTCTAAACCACATGTTTTTTTTTTCAGAGCTTTACCTATGACTTATCATCATTCAGGAGGTTGAGTAGGTCTCCAGTGTCAGTAGGTGTATATGACGTCGTTGTCGACCTGTTCCGATATTTTGAAGTCAACTGTTGCATCCCAAACATTGGCTGCCTGTCTACATGTAGTTACGTCAGCATGAAAACAGGTATTCTCGAAGTACGAAGCTGTGTACAGTAATATGCAACTGTTCCATTGGTGAGATTTTTGGTTAATAGTCGAACAGCCCCCTTTGGGCAAGAATCGTGTGAAATTTATATTTCGATACACATACGGTGATAGCTAATTTGGCATATTTAACTGAAGTTTGGATTGGCCACGGGGACATTTGAAAAATAGCCAGGTGTCGTGAGCGGGAGAGAGTATAATATCTACCCGACATTTTCATTCCAAGACCAGAAGGCTAGAAGCAGAACACTATTCTAATGTATATAAGAAAATACTCTATATGGCGTTATTACAAGGGCGAGTCACTTAACCAGCGTTATTCGTGATATTCATTAATGACCACAGTGATTGAAACTGAGATGATTGTTCATGATTGTTCCAATATTGGATTTGCATTAGCGGAGTTAAAAAAAATAAAAGAACAGGGACTAAATTTATCGAAAGAGAAACCCATTGTATTTTATTGTAAAAATAAATCTATACACATATTGTTACATATATTATTTTCTATGTACAAATTTAAGAGATAATATTTAGCAGCATGGCAAACGGCCATACTTTCACGATACTGTAGGGCAATAATAAAATTATTTCAAACAATCTAAACCAAATAGGACTAAAATATGTACAAAAATTAAAATGTACGACATACCTTGTATTGGTCAAGGCTTAAACCTGTTAAAACCAGGTTTAGACACTTTAATAATGGGTCCATTAATAAGACATTCATGTAAGAAATGGTTCTTCAAAAGATTTTGAATTTCTAACAAATAATGCTCACTGCGTTCAAATTAGAATTTGAAATTACATTTTCACCACCAAAGACAACGTCTTGGTTATGTACAATATTGTATCAGGATCCTTCTTGGGACAAAACAACAAGTTCATAGACGTATCACAAAGACCAGTATATAGTATACACATAATATAATAAAATATCACATTAAAACTCTCGAAACAACAATATTATATAAAATACTGTAGGTCGTGATAAAAATAGCCTTACAATGAAAGTCAAAACACAAAAATTATTATTTAATTTGACTACATTTTAAACATGGAATAATGCCACTATAAGTGACACGAACCAGCTCATTCCTTATGCATTTGGGGGAGAGGGCAGAATTGTCGTGCGATAAACTAATACATATTATATGGTATGTCGTTTGTTAATGGTGTTATTAAATGAATATTAGTCAAATATAAGCTTCTTACAAAATGCACCTCTCCCGTTTGTAATTACATTAATGCAAAAATTAATCACATAGAATGAACACAAGGGAAATATTTTAATTGTTGCAAGCTTGCGTTAAAATAGAACCAATTCCATTTCTAGACAACTCTTCGATAGTGATACTACGTAATTTGGGAAGTTTACATATATAGCTCCGTTTAACAGCTTTTGTCGTATTATAAATGCTAGGGTAGAACTGAGCATAAGTTTAGAGACAGCAGGGTTTAATTCTAGCACCAATTATTATCTTCAAGAAAATGGCACGAATTGTAATGTTAAAAGTTCCAGCGTACCATAGGAACCAGGAACCGAGAATGACGTCATCAAAAATCGAAGTCCGTCAATCGGTGCACAACCTATGTTCATAGAACAAATGTTCATAGAACAAATGTTCATAGAACAAATGTTCATAGAACAAATGTTCATAGAACAAATGTTCATAGAACAAACATGCCAAACAGAGCAACTAGACCAACAAGAAGAATGTTAGCAAGTGTCTAGATCCAGATAGTAGTTCAAATATATCAATAATCTATTCTACATAAAAATCGATATGTCGATCCGTCTCCAATTCGAAAATTTTTCTAACAGACACACTTCATCCGAAACTTGCCTCCACTAATATTTGTCATATTAAGTTATCACGTGTATGAAAGCACAAGAAAATTGACACATATCAGAGTCAAATCACAACTAAAATTATTCATGATCACATAAAAATGTCCGATTAATGACCATTATGCATTAATAATTTAGAACACACGTGGTGCTCGACATATGGCAACACAACATTTTAAACAGAAAACCTAAGACGTTATACTTTGAGAATCTGAAACCGCGGAAGAGCAGCAATTCTCCGAACACCCATGCCCAGAATCTGAGGAGTTCTTTCTTGACCTACCAGCTTTAATGTTTATGGTAGTGACCCCTACCTGGGTTTTATTATTGTTCGCAGACATGTGTTTTTCATTTAAATCGTTTACGCGGTTCTCAGAATCGACTGTCGTCATCGTAATCCGCTCAGACGACGTTGTCGAAAAATCTGGCTCCATTTCAATACGAACATCACTTGCGGTTTGTTGGTTTTCATCTGATGGAACATTTTCTTCCTCTTCGACAATTATGTCCACATCGTAAGGGTATAAAGCTTGATGTGGCTGAGACCGACCATGATCGTTCACAAAAGCTCGGTTATGAGCAAACCAACCGTTCGTACTGATACTAGATCTTCTACTGTCCGGTTCAGAAAAAATGCTTTGTTTCCTAATATTATTTGGTCCCTGGAAAACACTGCCATGTTTATCCATAACAGAAAAAACACTAGATCGTCTACTGGTATCCTACGAAATAAAAAGATATATATTTTTAAAAAAATGTTGACTTTTTTCAATGATTGGCAAACTGAGCATATGATACCTAAAGTTCGTTTCTACTTTGCTTTGCTTAGCAATGGATCTCGGTTCTGTCAATAAATCAGAGCTACAAATAGTAAGATACTTTAAAGATAAAATATTAAAGGCTATGATGTGATGTAGATCCATTAGTTATTGTTACTTACATTAATTAATATGTCATATTTTTCATCTTCTCCTATACTTGTTTCAACTCGGAAAAACTCAGATATTCTTTTGGGTATAAAATGTTCTAATATAAGTAGAATGACTCCAAATACAATAGTTGTCACACCTAGAAAAGAAAACCGAACTTAAATAGAAAATGTAAATTGGGTGTCCTATAACCCAGCTTTCAAAATAATGTCCATAATACCAATGATAAATGTTCAAAATGAAACATCAAACTTAAGGTTTTTAGGCGGTAATGTCACTGGAAATAATTTAGTAAATGATGTCGTCTAAAGAAGAGTAGATATGCAGTAAATAAAATTTGTTTTGGCTATATACACTGCACAAATAAAGTTTATTTACCTGTTATAAGTGTCAACCAAAAACACCAGCCATAACGTGTCGTTAATGTGACGTCATCAAAAGTAATAGCCAGTGATTGGGTTGGCATTAACACATGATACACGATACTGGCCAAAAACATTGTAGTACCGGTAAGAACCATCATGTAGGCACCGTAAACAATAACAGTAAACAGCAGTAAATTGGTTATCAACCAGAAAGCAAACGATGTCCTGTAAAAATAAAAAAAAATAATGCATCAAAGGACAAATAAGATTTAAAGACATGTTATCCTCAGACTTTGTATTTGAATTTCTTTTATACACAAGTCTAATGTTTCCATACCTTACAAGGTGAAATAGTTTTGGAGCATTAAAAATTCCAAACGGTATTGTAATACCCAAGATCAAATCAATAAGCATGTTTAATTTTGAATAAAGTTATTTATTTACCATAATAATGCACATCCTAAATTCCCTGCCAAATGATAGGAGCGCCCCCAACGTAGACCACCAGAATCAGTACATAAATATTCAGCTACACGTAAGATGGGATCAGGCAATCCTCGTAATAAATAGACAGACATATGCTCTTCTTCGTGACCGACTTAAAAATAAAATCAAAAGAATAATTAACCATGTGTACAAGAGATCGACATCCAGATAATATTTCTTTATATTGTATTTTTCATAATACTTCTCGGCATTCATGTTTCAGGTGACTCCCATTTTTGTGTCTCAATATTTCATTGTTGTGGCATCAGAGAAAGTAACTAACAAGTAGGTAAGAGAAAAGAAGATTAGTTCTTCCATGTATGAGTGGTTTGTTTAAAATTATGTTGAATTTCAGTTTTTTGACGACAAATATATGTTTGTGGCATTATGATTGCTGTGACTCCTTTTTCTTGTATAGGGAAAATGGGAAACTGTGATAGAAATTGTCACAGAATTGATGGCAGATAATTATGTTGCTGTTTGAAATAGGACGATGCCATAGTGTAAGTGGTGCCATATGATGGCGACATAGTTTACTATGGGTGTATATAGCTTAAAAGTTATATGGTAATTTGTATTGAAATAGAATCTTTACTCACAATCAGGCCATGGTAAAGCTTCGGAATAAATAACTTCACCTCTTCTACCAGGTTCACCAAAATATCCTATAAAATCATTTATATGTGTAAAAGAGAAGCACAAACGGTAAGAAAAACAAATGGAACGAAAAACAATTTCATACAATTGGATAGCAGTTTCATGTGACAGCTTTCTTGTCTTTTGGGAGTAACTTTCGGGCATTGCCAGTCTGAATAAAGTAAACAAATATCCATTCCGTTTAATTATGATAATCACGAGATGCAGTAAAATAAAATAAAAAATAAAAAGAATGTATCGTCTATATAGGATTTTCTCACCCCTTAAAGTAACGTTAGCGCCATTAAGACCGACTTGTATTCCCACTTCTCCTGTAAACATATCAGGTGATCGGTAGATGTATGTACTGGATATGTTCTCTTTTCCCATCAACCAGCAATGTCCATATAAACATACTGAAATATAAAAAGTATCCATATATACTAAGCCGCAAAAGAAACGTCGGGTTGGTATGTTACTCGGAATAGACCCATTGCATAAAATTTGCCAAATGTTTATATTGTATATTTGTGTCCACATCTCCCATTTACCTGAGCAATAAGGCTCCTTCCCAATGTGTTATGAAACGAGACTCATGGGAAGGTCCAAGCATAATGGTTTGGTGTGGAATCGGCCTGAATCAGATAGTTGGTCCTGTGGTTTTCAAAAATCGTAGTCTAGGGAGAGGAGGCGGCATCACAGCAGTGCCCTATATCGATCAAGCTCTTAGACCCACGCCATACCACATTTCGCACGTGACCGAAACAATGTTTTCCAGCATGACAACGTCCGTGCCCACACCGCCAGAGTTACTCGGGACTTTCTACAGCAAAACGGCGTCAACGTTATGCAATGACCAGCCTTTAGTCCGGACTTAAACCCGATTGAACATCTTTGGGATGAAATACAGAGGATGCTGAATAACGTCGTAACGTCGAGACCAAACACAGCAGATGGATTGCGTCAGGCTTTTCTAAGAGTGTGGTTCAAGGTGCCAATGGTGTTCATCAATCGTCTGGTCCACTCCATGTACAGACGCTGCGCTGCTGTTATTGACAATCGCAGTGGACACAGCAAATACTGATGTATAGATTGTGTACAGACTCTAAACCTTCTCGTAATGTCTTGGAATTGTGACGAATTAATCACTAATTTGTCAATATACTGTTCGCAAAAAAAAAGCTTTGTTCAATTTAGTAAGTCGTTTTCTAGAATGATTTGATTAAACTGCCTCTCTGATTTTGAAATCGAACTGACTTTTATTTTGCTGTTTAGTAGACAAATACCGAACTAAAGAATGGACATAAAAAAAATACTTAAATACAATGTAATTTAAAGGGAGTGTAGGCTTCAGAGTGCTCTTGACTACCAGTTATCCCAGGGATATTCAGGCGCGGATCCAGGATTTTTTGCAGGGGGGGGGGTCTAGGTTTGATAACGCCCAGCGCCGAATGTGCTCAACCAATTAAGGGAGGGGGGGTTGGGGGCCCTCCCCCAGAAAAATTTGGTAAATTAGATTCAATTTGGTGCATTCTGACGTATTTCCCGAAGGTAAATACCAAAATTACAGGTCTAAAAATCGCCAATAAAATCGCATAAAATTTTTCAAGTCTGAGCGTGGGGGGGGCGGGGGGTCCGGACCCCCTGGACCCCCCTCTGGATCCGCGCATGATATTAATAAATGGGATGCCATGTTTTAGAAAATGAGACTGGGTTTACAGTAACATTAGCGACCTACGATAGTAGGTGTTTGGTCAGATTTAAGTACCGGTATATTATTTCCTGTCCAATGGCTCATCAACTCATAGCCATTCTAAAATATTGACAATTTGTGAACAAAAACATCAATCCGTTGGTCTGAAAATATGATGAAAGTGGGATTTTTTAAGAGATTTATTGGCAATGATTAAAAAACGCGGAAACTGTTGACTTACCCAAGATAATGGAGCCAACAGCTACGCCGTAGAATGAACGAACCACTGTACCCCATTTCTAGAAAAAAAAAGAATATTCGTTTACGTGCATTTTCGGTAAACATAAAAAAATGTGAGCTATGTGAACTTACCGAATAAATGAGGTTACACCACGTGGTGTCCTATAGGCAGTAAGCTTACCACTCTTCCTGAACAAAATCAGTCAATAGTTGGGGTAAACCAGAAATAGACATTTGAGTGAAAATTTGAAATTGTACGTGTGCATAACGAAAATGTCACCCCTCTTAGCTGCATGTGTTAAATGTTAATGGAAAGTCCATTTTAAACTACCAAGCCGCTATTTTATAATGTCTATAATTTGAATTTTAAGAGCTTTAATCGATAACTTACATCTTTTCCTCGGATACCTAAAGATGCAATAACAGTTGCTATGGCAATAAGTGTGCAAAAGTACGTCACGGCGGCTAAAGGTACGTCTACAAGAGCGGCTGTTCGCCTGTCACCGTATGATGTGTATCCTTGATCACCACGAAATGCTTCAAACCAGCCCATTCTGAAAAATATAATATTACAAAACTAATATCGGATATTTCTAGCATTTAATATCCTTAACACCATAGGTGTGTAAAACTGCCATTTCTTAGCTGTGGCCTTTATAAGCAAATCAAGGGGGGGGGGGGTACGGTGGCAAAGTGGGTAAGGCGCTGGCCTGCTAGCCTGAATTGGCCGAGAAAATTCATCCAGATTTTCCGGCCTGGTTTCCCCTTGTCAGGGATGCAGGACGGAGGGGCTGACAAGGACAGTTGTCTAGTCTTTCGGATGAGACGAAAAACCGAGGTCCTGTGTACATATTGGCGTGCACGTAAAAGATCCAATGACAGCTGGAATTCGACAAAAGAGTAGGTCGCCATGCCGCCGTCTGGGCAAAATTCTCCTTATAGCACGATGTATGGCATGTGCCCTTCTTCATTAGTCAAGTTTGGAGCAAAAAAAAAAACAGAGCGTTAAATCCCATTTCATTTCATTTATAAGCAAATGAAGAAAAATAACAACAAACATTAAGAAATTCGCAAACGTTATATCTGGAAAAGAAAACTTTGGTACGACAGCGAGCTTTAATTCTACAAAAGAAAAATATATCTTCTCAGTTATTTGGTTTTAGAAAACATCACTGTTTTTAAAAGAAGGTTATTTATAGCTCAAATATACAATTCAGTAGATTTACACTAAACGCTTTCAAAATTCTCGGATTTTGTGCACTAATAAAACTTTATTGTGGGGTTTACATTATTTGACAGTTTTATTGGAATTAAACAATAAATTTATATCCATTTTATTGTCTTAGTTTAACCATATTTAAAGGGTCAAGCTCGGGTGTATAGCGGTTACTGCAAGACGAATGATTCTATGTAATAGTTTCATGATTTATAAAGAGATGTAGTTTAATCAACTTTTAAGGGACAGCAAGTCAGAATAACAGTTATCTGCGATATCGCGCGCGCGAGAGAGAAATGGGGTTTAAAGTCCACTAGGCCATTTCGTGACTAACATATGGTTTAATTTTTTATTTCAATTATTCGCTTGCGCAGTGGGGGTCTTTAGCAGGAAGAGGAAACCGGAGAAAACACACGAGGTTGGACAGGCGACGCTAATCCTTGCCTCGTACATCCAGGGAATCGGAACATTGCCGGTTTACTCAATGACGGACCGTATGAAACCAGAGGACCCGGAGAAAACCTACGAGGTTGGACAGGCGATCCTACGCCATGCCACGTACAGCCGGTGTTTCGAAACCACGCCAGTTGCTGCGATATCGCCCTACGGGGAAGCAGACGTAAGCCTCTATGACTATTACAAGATTAACCGTGAACATAGAGTTTGAGAAATTACACATGGTTTAACGCCTTATATTTAACGGTCCCCCAAACGCTATTTGGCGCTTAAATTGGTTCTTATGTTTTTTACTCCGCCATCTTTATGATTTTTTGTTGTTCTGCTAATATTTACATCAAAACATTATACGATGTCTTTGTGTTTTGTCTTCTTCAAAATCATACCATTCGGCCCTTTTGTATACAATTCAACTACGAAACGTTTTAATAGCTTTCTTTCATATTGTTTTGTTTTTCAATAGAAGAAAGAAAATGGTTAGCGGGAATTAAAAAAAGGCAACGCCAATTCAAAATACATATTTCCATCGTTCAGATTATTATGATTTTGTCAGCAATATTTTTTTTATCGACGGGTGGCGTTGGCACGCGTCCAGTCTGTTTTCCTTGACTCGAATAAATCTGCTTTATATACTTTATATACAATTGAATAAAATATGAACTTTAAACTCAGACAAATCAATCACGTTAAACGTCTGTCAAATCATTTGTAAGTTTTAATTTGGAGGGTTGATTTGCTGGGTTATTACATTTTATGAAAGAGCGGATTAACGACTATTTCCATAGATAAGCAATCTATAAATTCGGATTAGTTAATAAGACATGATCATGTTTAAAGGTCGTGTCAAAACTACTGACCCCGAAAAACGTTATGAAAATAAGTGCATTACACATTCCGCATGGTATTATTTCGCTTATTTGCAAGAGACGTATATTGCTAATCAGGTCATATTGCAACAGTAGTAAATAATTAAATGACATACGAAAGGGGATAAGTACGATATATAATAGTTTGTCTTTATTATATTACTATAGGTAGGGTAGTGTATTAGTCTTATTTGGCATGCTCATGTCATACTAGACCCCCAGAAGTTCAATTTTCTTTTAAAAACGGTTGTATAGAAGAGAATAATAACAGTCAACAGACACCCAAATAATTTTATTGAAAGGGTGTCACAGTCCTAGTCGGTGGGTTCACTTGCCCGCTGCTATGACTACAAATGAGCAACATAAACTTGAAAGAGAGAGAGAGAGTAATGGGGTTTAACGGGACTCGACACAAACTAGGTCATTTGGGGACTAACATATGGTTTAATTTTATTTCAATAATTCGCTTGCGCGTAGGGGTCTTTAGCAGTGGGAGGAAACTGGAGAACCCGGAGAAAACAGACGCGGTTGGACAGGCGACCCTACTCCTTGTCACGTACAACCGTGAATTTGATACCACGCCAATTAATTCAATGATAGGCTTTACAATACAGCACGCACGTGCTAACCATTCGGCCATACACCCAACACCCCACATAAACTTGAAATGCAATCACTAACGAGCATTAGGCCTAAATGGTCATCTACCATTTTACGACTAAAACAAAAGTAGTAGTTGTTAATGTCAACTATAAAAACCGTTAATGAACTATAATCTCCCAATAACCATTACCAAGTATCTGTTGAATAACGCCATAGAAAGGTGGTTAAACCGAGAAAATTCATTGCTCAAACCTCATCTGAAAATGACATTGTGTGTAGGAGATAACGTTTTGATCATGGTCGATGAACTTAAAGATACATTGTGGGAGATTGGATACCGAGTTGGCAGTTGTCACTATAATAGTTAAAAAGTAGATAATGTAAAGGCAATTTTCTGAAAATTTCAGTCAAATTGATCCACTATGAGCCGAGACTGAGCGGTTGAAATTTCCGCCTAGCCTTGATTATCATTACTAAAATCATTAAGATAGACAGCATACTCTCGATTATCCATTTTTAATTTAATCACCAATGAGCGTTAAACAGCATATAGAATTTCAATCTAGCCAGCATCAAAGGCTAATCTAGAAAAATCGAGTGTTTATTATGGCCTGGATAAGTTAATTAATAATTTAGATAACATTTCAAGCCTAAAAAAAGACTTGTAATAGGCAGATTTAGCTCTTGCATAATGCATGTTTAAGTCTCTGGTGACGTTTTGACCATTGACGATGGTCTCACTCTGTTATTGAGTCTATTTGGACCTGAATGCATTACCCCAACCTAATCTGGAAGTGTCATTGTGTGTAAAGATAAGGTTTCGATCTTGGTCAAATTATTCGAACACTTGGTAGAAAACAGGGCCCGGACTGTAACTGGCCTTGGCTGTAGGAGACATTTAACAACAACCGTTAAAAACTTAATTAAAGGGGACCGAAAGGGCTTTGAGTTTTAGAGTATTCGGACATCTTTCTGAAAATGGATCAATGTATGTACATGTATAACGGGAGTCAATACCCTAACAATATCTCCATTTTACGCACATCTTTCGCAAACAAATTATAATTACCATATCTTTTGACAACACAATGTAGCATGTCAAAAATATGTTAAGATCTCCAAATGTATTTCATTTGTGTTTTTGGCCTTTCATGTTAAATCTATCATTCAATATGCTAGTTTCTTCGTATTAAAGTTTTTATGAGGATAACCTAGTTTGCCAATTATACAAAAATATCACGCTTCTGTATTTATATTTTGTAAGAACAGCAAATGGATATTGTACAAGGAAAATAATATGCCTCTACGAGTATATGAATACAAATAAGATGTGCATATAAAAGATTCCTTAAGGTTTGGCATGTAGCATAAATAGAAATTATATGTTCATCTCAAAATGGTCGAAGCTGTGATTTCCTGAAAATAAATTTCCCCACAGCCTAGTTTTATCTAATTTTGAGGAAAAAGAGAAAGTGATAGCTACGAGAACTGCTCAAATAAAAAAGTTGATACAGAGACAGAAAGTTACCTTGAAACTAATTGAAACCAACCCAATCAATCCACATCAAGTCAAGACGGTTCAATACTAAAATGGAATCATACATGCCTACCTGAAATCACCTTAATGCTTCCGTTTCCTCAAAATATTTACCACTTTCAACGAATTTGACACGGTTATAAACCCAAGACGGAAAAAAATCGCCAGGGATGTATATTAAAATCTACAATGCGCCTGTTTTACTGTTTTATAATATGAATAAAATAAATAAACCTTCAGAATGTAGACGATTCTAAACTTCTAGACTTGAGTCAGACCTATTTAAGTTAATAGAAATAAGATATTCTTTAAAAAAATAAATGAGTAATATTTTTCTCACTTTAATGTCCCGACATAATAAATCTAAAACAATGTGATGTATATTTATAAAGTATCCAACTCGAGTTTGTATTAATAGAACGATTTGAAGGCAATAGCAAATATATATAAAAAAGACTTATTTTTAATTTGGCCAAACAATGACCATTGTATCAATATTTCCTGTCCTTTCATTAATAAATAGAAACAAGGAACGATACTAAAAATGTCTGATTTGCGGTTGGAATTTCCGCATCACGAAAACAATATGTTTACAAATCTTCCTTGGTATTTTCTCCCATATTGCTCGATCCATGTCGTGTGGTTTCGCTCTCAAAAAGCGTAGATATGTTTAAATATAAAAGATAGCAATTTTCATGACGACATTTTGATTGCATTGTTTTCTAATATTAAATGCTTCTTTTTCAACCCAAAGAGTATACTAACACGTCAACTATTATGGTATGTTTTGTATTGCTATTTGAGGCTTATTTCGTTTTCTTTTAGGTAAAAGAGTGCTCTGATTTTGCAATAGCCCGTCTCTATTACCATTCTTAATGGGAAAATACTTTTTAAAAAGCAAAGACGATTGGGTGAAATATTGCGATTGATTGGATTTAACTGAACTTGGCATTCGCAAAGGATGCGATATGTGTCACTTCTGGTTCGGTGTAGCGATC
Source organism: Patella ulyssiponensis (assembly GCA_963678685.1). Lineage (NCBI taxonomy): Eukaryota > Metazoa > Mollusca > Gastropoda > Patellidae > Patella > Patella ulyssiponensis. The sequence goes on along the minus strand of OY783230.1, from coordinate 21,434,694 downwards.
AACGAACGACACGGCTATCTAATTTATAAACAGAAAATAACACAACAAATTGCAGTCTGTGTAAACTTAAATGTAGAAGGAAAAAACATAACAAATCCAAGTAAAATATTTTGTAAATTCCCCCTTTCGTTTCAAATTTGTATATCAATTGAACTATATTTTTCATTGTTTATAATCGCAACAAAGCCAGGAAAATCTGTTTAAATTTCCTGGATAACAGATACTTGTTAATAACGTGATTTGAGTTCTAGTGCGAGGTGTCGGGGTGTATTTATAAACAAGATTAAAGTTGATTAGCGGGGTTGACTTCTACACTGCATTGGCCCCATGACTTATGTTTACTCCTAAAACAAGACTGTGTTGTTTTAACACATACCATTCAGTAGCCACAGATTGACCGTCCACATAGACTCCCGCTAAAGTCACCTTAAAATAAATGCCGACATTTTATTTCCTCACCTTAACTCACGTCTGTCAAGGACGTAACCAAGTTCACACGTGCATGCTATAGCAACACCCCTATTCAGTTACAGTTGCTCTCGCCTTACTTTAGGTCAACGTGCCAAACGTCAAGACATAAAACAATTTTACAAATATTCTAAAACGTCCTTTGCACTGTAGGTCATCTTAAAACAGAAGAAAGGGCACAGAATCCACACCCGACTATCTCTAACGTGACAACCTTGAGCACAGATTCCTTTAATTTTCTTATTGGCTGCTGAAGAGTTGAAAGGAAATGGGTAAGATACCGAAGCAGATCTTACACAACGCCCAAGTGCACCCAAAACAGCTTTAACAGATAATAACCTCTTTTGTAGCGAATATTAACGAAACTGGATAACTAGACCTAGAAGTGGTATAAGATGTTCTAAGAAATAGTAAGAATATCAGTTATTAAAGTACGACATTCCTGTCAAACGAAATAGACAATGAAGCAAAATGTATGTAACATATCCCTTTATACCCCAAACCACTTTTCATCGTGAAGGCGAATTAGATACTGGTTACATTAAATGACCCTGAACTCTTGGGTTATACTCGACAAAGGAAAGCACAAGAAGATATTTAATGAAATGGTTTGATCTAAAACAAATTGTTATTTATCTGAGGGTAAAGGTCTGAATTGGAATTCTACTAGAAAGACAGGAGTCCAGATAAATAAAACAATAATAAAATATCCGAGATGCCAACGTGTAAGATTGTCACTCATCTAAATAAACAAAATCATAGCTTTGGTTACAGGAAAAATGTTACCTACGTTCTCTATATTTTCAAGGATACAATCCAGTTTGAATTCGTTTTATATATTCTATTTTGTACACAAATCTAATTAACTAAAAATCTCAGATATTTTTATTATCCATTTCATGTTGATTTATCTGCTAATTTATTAATTTCCTTTCAATTATACGTAGTTGTTTTTTCTTGTACTTAACGTGGGCAGCTTAGCTAGACGAAAGGCGCATCATAAATCCTGCACACACAAATTAAAACAATAAATTAATAAAAATTGCATTTTAGAAATGCCGATGAGAATATATTTGTATAAACATATCAAAAACAAAGCAGGGTACCTTTTACTTTTCCGGTGACAAACGGAAAACAAACCTCAACAACTTTCGAGGAATATGCAATATACAGAACTAAGGGTGTTGATTGGAACCAATTTTGTTCTGTATATTCATTAATGTGACGTGACATTTACAACCTTTACAAACAAATGTTGTGATGCGTACGATAAAGGTGTACCAGTTAGCCTATGTCGAGTCAAATGCTAATTTTTGTTTAATTAGCTTCCTATGATAATCGGGTATTAGGCAGGCTTAGGTGAGGGTGGGTGTCTATTTTTAAAACACATAAAAGACACCTACAACAACGTGACGATATACGGAAGTGTACGATAAGTTACCATGGATGGTTAAAGGAACGGAGACCCCTTTGAATTATGTAAAAATAAGCATTTCGATTTAATCATTTGTGATGTTTCATCTAAATTATAAATAGAAACAAAATCGCCATATTAATTTTTGAAAAACGAAATGTCTATGATTTAAATCTCAGTAAGATCTTGTCAAATGGAATATGACAAGATGTGCTGTACTTCTCGGGTGATATCCACAAACTGAATGAACTACCTAATTATATTAAAAAAAAATCCGTAAAAGTATGTTTTCATGCAAACAATTATCGGATACCACGGACTTGACTGTGAGACAAAATTCCCAAGGATGTCATTCACAAGAACAAAAATTTCGCACAAACCCAAAATTTCTGAAGGGTTTAATTAATCGATTATGTAAATATCAGGAGTAAATATTTATCGTTCACAAACCACGTCATGGGTATCAGTTATTTAATAAATTAATAATATTAATAACACAATTCCGTTATAGGTTACTATTTTAGCTTTTAATTATTTCAATCGAATTATTATTCAGCGATTTGAAAAGCTCGCCATTTCATTGCTTTTTCAGTGTTTTTGTCATTTGTGATTTTGAGTATAATGTGTAACCGCAACTTATGCTGTGCTTTTAAAATTTAAAGTACAAATTAATCGTCCTCTAAAACTGATGTTGCGGTAACTATAAATTTGCAGGATCTGTGCCCATCCGAATGACTAGGCGATGTGCCTTGTCAGGTACTCCATCTTGCACCACTGACAAGGGAAAACACGCCGCGCCGGAAAATCCCGAGGAACTTTCTCGGCCAACACCAGAATCGAACCTGAAATCTCCAGACTAGCGAGCCAGTGCCTTATACTCACTGCGCAACCGCGGCTCCTCCAATTGGTTATAAAAAACCAACATAAATGGACATTAATTATTAAGTCCTGATTATACCAGATTCGTTCATTCATTAATTAATTTATATTTTAAAACAAAAATGACACTATACATACCCAGGTAAGAACAAATCCGCCATATTAAGGCACGTGGAAGCACATTGAGATAGCTTTTGGACATGCGTTCCGTCAGAAATGGAAAAAATGCGACTAATAAAATTGTTTATGTCAATATATCAACTAAATATTGTTGCTAAAATGACTGAAGCAACATATTCTGTAAATGTATCGACTGGAAGAATTTCTGGTTCGCTGTTAAACAAACTTTGTAATTGCCTTAGAGGTGACTAATAGTGGAGGTTGAAATACCGTTTACTGATGTATGAACAACAGTCCTCCAAACAAATATACAGTATAACGAAACCTCTGACTTCAAATTGGTACACGGAGTTCACAGTTTATGGGGAGGCAGACCGACAAAATAACCTTTTCGCCACGATTCCCCTTTATATCCACCGATAATATATAAAGTTATGTTTATGAAGTTACGGTATACTTGTAAATTATTGCATGTTTTAAAAACATAAAACAAACAGTAACCCACTACTAACATCCAGAAGAAAGATGTTTTCTCAGTGATTTTGCATTTCTACTGTGCTGTCACTCCATATATGAAATGTCTCAGCAATCGCTCTGTGTTCTTCGTTTTTCGTAATTGTGCAGACGACAAGATAAAGGGATATAAAATTCAGAGTTTAAGTGGGAGCAGTACTGAAAAACATAATCTGTTAGCTAGCATTTGGATTGTTCCAGTAAACAGTTTACAATAATTGTGCCAACCCCACATGCAAGGTAAGGACACTTGATTTCAAGAAATGCGCTGCTAAATGTTATCGTCGATTTAGCACTTAAATGGCCTAAGATCACTAATTATTCCCCCATTGACTTTAATGTTAATCCTTATCTCTTAGACCGACTCTAACTTTTTCCCAAATTTTCGTTGGGTAGACCGCTTTCTGCCACAACATGTGGCAAACTCTTGCCCAAAAGCACATATGAGGTTCCTCATGAAAAAACTTGAGATACACAAGCTGGAAGTAGAGACAAGTAAACATGCAATTTCCGACCATACATTTCAACGTAACCAACCTCACAAGGCTTGTATCCTTCCGACCCAAAATCATGAATATTCACCAAAACCTGGCAGAAAATGTATTTTCAAACCCTTGTTTTCGATTCTACACCAAAACGTCACTAAAAATCGCCATGTAAAAGGGGAGAAAAGGGAAAGGGAGAAAAATACTAAAAATAACTTAAGTGTGAATGACTATATTATAAGATAGATAATTTGGAGGGTAGAGTTCTACTTTCTGCACAAACTGGGCTAATGAAGACGGGCACACGCCATGCAGTGTATTATGAATATGAGGGACAATTTTGTCAGAACATCGACGTTATTTTACGTGCAGGCCAACGGTGTCACCCGAAGGACTAGATACTTTCCATGTCAGATCAACCGTCTTGCACCACTGACTACGATAGTAAATTCTGAGGGTTACCCTTCTGAGTTTAATGTCCATTATCTACTATAAACCATTCTATTGAAAATTCAAATATACTGCTTTGTGCAGCTTTGAAACCCAGGTGCACGCAACACTTGTTTGTTAAGCATGCTTGCGCAATCATTAAACTCGCGCAAAGGATAGCTTGTGTTTGTTCCTTACTTATCATATACATGTTAATATATCTGGTTAAAGGGGGTTGACAGTCCGTTGTTCATACAAACATGTAATTGAAAAATTAACAATTAAGTCAACCGAGATGAATAATACATATCATAAGATAAGCATAGGATGCCCCTTACTCTACATCTGGCACTTGAACCGAGAGCCTAATTTAGATCATACTGTAACTACGATAATCATCATCAACCAAAAAACACGACAAAACACTTAAGTGGTTGAGGCCCTTTTATTTATACATTCATTCGGCCATTAGTTGACAGTTTGAACTTTGTCAAACATTTGCATCTACAAATAGCCTTATCACGGAAATAAAATAGATCGACCGAATCTCTTCTAATCCTTCCACTCAGCATGCCTAATCTGTAACCGCACTGTGATTTAGGCTATATTCCCACCAGCTCAGACCTCATGAACAAAAGAAATGTGATTATTATTAATGACATTACAATTCATACACACTAGTGTGTCAAACTCTTTTCCGTAAAATGAATTGGTAAATAAAATATTGCTTTTTCTCAATAAATTTGGTACATCTGAGTATTTAGCTTATTGACTCCGGGTTGTCACTTCAAAATATATACAATATAAATACGCTAGCTGTTTGGTCTTATGAAACGGGAAGGAAACAAGCATACTCTGCGTAGCGCTCAATACATGTCTTTATGTTTTTACTGAAAGCGAACTCTAGCGAAGGTTTGAATATGAAATGAAATGGGGTTTAGTGTTCTGCTCGTAAACTGGGCTAATGAAGACGGACATACGCCATACAGTGTCCTATGACCTACTTATATCGAATTCCAACTGCCAAGGGATCCTGTACGTGCACGCCTATTTGTACACGCGGCGTCGGTTTTCGTCCCATCCGAACGACTAGACAGTTTTCCTTGTCCGGCCCTCCGTCCTGCATCCCCGACAATGGGAAACCACGCCAGAAAACCTAGATGAACTTTCTCGACCAATGCAAGGATCGAACACCCGACCTCGAGGCTACCGAGCCAGGGTCTTACCCATCTAGCCACCATGATTCCCGGTTTGAATATGAATGTCAAAAGCCTGAGTTTCTGGGAAGCAACATACAATCAGAGACCAGTAACAAAATTTCCCCCCCCCCACCATCTGTTTAACCTATGCACATTAATTGTATTTGCACAACTAATTTAGTTTTAAATCACAATTTGACATAGATTTTATTGAAAAGTCATGATGGGTTTAGATATAAAAGAAAGGAAGAATAGTTATTATAGTTTGTGATAGACGAAACGATCTGTTTTGATAAAATCCAGCTGAATTCTATTTTTTGTTAACAAGTTTTCACTATTTGTTTAAGGTTTAAGTTCTCTAGGTTAATAATATGTAATACTGTGTTAAATAGCTTTCAAACTTTGATAATCACGACTATGCTTTGTTCTATTACTCGACAGTGAATAACGTTAAATACAGGTCCCGCGATTTCCTCGCCGACATCTTGCTTTTGGTCGTAGATTAAAGAGAAACAAAATTAAATTGGGTTTGTATGGTGGTCTGCAAAAGCAAAATAAACACCATTAAGTCAGTAGTCACGGACGCAGAATTTATGTAGATGGGGGGGGGGGGGGTAATGAGATATTTTTGAATAATAGTGGTGTCAGTGATGATTTATGGTGTATATCTGGACTGGAATACAAATTCAGTTCTAGCAGCTATACATCACCCCAACTCCCAAAAAGTTCAAATTTGTACGTTTCATTGAAACAGAATAAGTGAAGGTTTCATATTGTTATTTAGTTGGGACAGACGGAGAGAGTGGTTCCCCTAAGGCCCAATCCCATACCCACCACTGTGAGTCAGGACAGAGACGACTGCTTCCATACCATGCATTTCTCTGTACATTATTAAATAGTAGTAAATGTGGCATGCCAAATGCTGAACTGGCAAAATCGAGAACCATCAAATGACATGTCCACTTTGTAAGTTACAGTAGAATCCTTACTTCAGAAAGGTTGGATGAATTCTTTCTGCAGGCCAGACCAACAACTATTATTGCTATTCATTAAGGAAAATAAAATAAAAGTAAACCCATTAATTGACATGCTAACTTATTTATATGAACTAAGTGTAACCGGGAGTGGTATACCTTCTGAACGAAAAGACGCAAAAACGGGATCATTATTCATAATTATACTTCTTGGGATCGTTATTTTAAGACAAATCTTGTGTGCTGAGAAGATAATTCGAATTTCTCAGATAAAGATTTACCTGACTATCTCTTCTCAATTCCCCCTCATTTATTCACCTTGCACTACATAAACCAGTATGTACATAAACATGAAAACAAAAGATGTTTATATAAAGTTAGGTTGAATACTGTAATTACAAGAAAAACTCAACTATTTAACCACTCTATGCTTTTAATTCTCGCATTTAAATTAGATTAAAAGTTCGGTAATTTACATTTCAAACAAGTGCGTACGTTTTACTGTATGCCATGAAATTGTTGCTCCTTTGTTTTTATATGAACAATGGAATGCTATTATTTGAACCTTTTTTTCTATCCATTTGTTTGTTTTAAATTGTGTGACGTATGAAGGTAAGATCCTCATGAAAAAAGATCCTGTAAGAAAAGTGTAGGTTCCTATATAATTTGATGGGATTCTATAGGATGCTGCAGAAAAAGAAACCAATCTGTAGATTTTTTCACTATTTACATTAGGTTTGTATAGGATCCGTAGCTGTGTTTTTTCTAAGTGTAATTTCCTACAGTGGTAAATTGGTGGTAAAATCTAGAATTTTATATAGAACTTGTAATCCTGTAGAATTGGTGGGGAAAAATAAAGTTTACTGTAGAACTATCTTGTATCTTCATGTCATGTGTAATACCTATAAAATACTGCGAATTCAGAATTGTTTGTAGTGTGATGGGTGAGTTGGGGTGTCTCCAAAAGGGCCCAATTTATGGTGCATGTAGGGTGGGATTTCTTTCACTGTATCCCTATACATATAGAACATTAAACACTCAAGCTTAAGATCATTCACAGATAGGAGTGGTTTGAAAAAAAAAAAGAACGAAATTTCTACTTCTAGAAAATGATAATACATCATAACAAATATGATCCCATACATAGTTAAATATATATTATTAACTAATAATAGTCATTCGGTTTTGAGTTCCCATTAAAAAAATATGATTGATTTCAATAAGCAGGAAAAGGGTGTGGTGTGAACAGTTTATGATTTAGATGACTCTATTCATAGAAACTGTGCTTTCATTTAATTATTCTACTTATTAAATAAAAAAGCATGATTGATATGAAATGTAGTTATACTTCTCTGATGTTTTAAAAGGAAAAACATACGATCGATTGATATCAATATAATAGGTGACAGTAGTAATCACTGTAAACAATGTTTAGGAGATAAAAACTTAATGTTTTGAATCGAGAGGGTTGTTATTGTCCTGTAATCATTGGAACCAGCAATCTGTTTAACTGATGTAAAGCAACCGTTAATCAATATTCTATTGATAATATAGTTTATGATTAATATATATGAGCATCTGTAACTTTAAGATAGGTCTAATTAAATCTGACACTACGATGGTGATAGGATAAAATGTTCTTGTTCTATTAGTGTTTAACGTCCACTTCCATCGATAGTGATATCGCAGACACGTTGTTTTATTGCATTCTACTTAGCGCAGGGGTGTTTACTGCGTGATCAAACCGGGTTGAGAAGGCACCCCATCTTCAAACCATATACGCTCACACCACAACCGCAAATTCTAAGCCAGAGTTGACACTGCAGACCAATAGGCCATCGCAACCCTCAGAAAATTTCCATGACAACCGTTAAAAGGGTGTCGAATAGATGATACATTTCAGCCAATCGGAATCGAAGAACTTTAAGATTTGCAATACAATTGCTTAGTAAAGAAAAGAAACCAACCAGAAATAATTGAGAGCTGACATAGTATTCGGAACCTTTGAAAGCTTGGTAATTCTATATATGCAATGGTATGAAATCTTAAATAATGCACGATTTGAAAATAAAACTAGGAATAATATTTTGAACTTACTTCCACATCTTGAAGACAAAACACGCTCAAATTAGCAACTTTATCAATATCTAAATAAAATTCTCCTAGAATTTTAAACAGAAACTATCAAAGAACCGCCATGTTGTCTATCAGGTGTGTTCGCATTGAAGTGAAGTTGAGCATATGCCATGAAATATTGCCTCATAGGCACACCAACAAATGACAGGAAATTAGGAGTATATATTACACAGTCTATAAACAATATGTAAGATCATGACAGATTGTTCTGTCAGATCATGGGCATTAAGACAATAACCATTGTAGTATCGTTAAAAAAACTAATATATTGTTCAATCAATTCATCAAGCCATTAATCACATTGTCATGTAAAATCAGCCTGTTGCCTTTTCAATGAGATAATTTGGTGATATTGTAATTGCATAGTTATCTAGCTAATTCGTTAACAGGTTGAACCAAAAGTGTGGAAAAAGACCAGCAAGGCAGCAAGGTCGCGTGCACGTGATAGCAGTTTTTCGAAAAAGAAGACATATGACATATGATATTGTCATGGGGTTTTCTGAAACCGAAGGTCGTGGAAAGTTGAGTATTTAGAGTGTTCGTCAATTCAGATTAGAAGACACTAACCCTTCTAAGGTTTTTCGGAAGGGGGGGGGGGGTAACGTAGCACATGCACTTTAATGGGTTCAAATAAACTGCTTATATACTGTTTAGTTGACTATATACTACGTGGGGGAGTGGGGACGTACACGTATACTTTAAAGGGTTCAAATAATCTGCTTATATACTGTAGCGTTGACTATATACTACAATAAGAGCATATCGTTTTGACTCGTTAAAGACATTTCGTCTGCTTTTATCTCACAGTATTCACTTTTTATTGCCAACGAGACCCTACTAAGCGTTATACAGATCCGAATGTAATTAAATTCGCCATTACACAGCGTCATTAATTGCACATCAAACTATGTTTTCAGCTAACGGGAATAACTGCGGAACAAGATAAAGTTCGTCATCTCATGATCCCAATGCTTTTTCCCAAATTTGAAAAGAAACCGATAAAAAACTATAGCCCCTATAGCGTTCACGGAGTTTTCGGTAAAGGGAGCATAACTCTGTTATCTCAAAGTATTGTCGAAATAATATGATTATATTTGTACTGCTGGAATCCAAGTCCTAAACGCCGAATACCTTCCATTATTTATTTGAAAAGATCACATACACCAATTAGCTTTTATTTCTCCACGTGTGAGTAAGATTGAGTATTTCGTGACTACAAAAGTAAGTAGTATATCCCAATATTGCCTCCGGCCAAATTGAACTCGTGTCCCGTACACGGGTTCACACTTGAGGAAAGCAGAAGAGGTATATAACATTGGGAATATTCAGTACCGTAGAAACGTGTTCTCTGGTGGAAAACAAAGGTCAAGTGTGGAGGTTGACATTGACCCTAATGAAGATTGAATCGGTTTACTGTTGCCTTTGTATCTATTTTTACTTTCGCCTTATGAAGTAGTATATCCTAAATATTGCCTCAGGCCAAATCGAACTCGTGTCCCGTACACGAGTTCACACTTGAGGAAAGCAGAAGAGTTTATAAAACATTGGGAATACTAAGTACCGTTGAAACGCGTTCTCTGGTGAAAAACTAAGGTCAATTGTGGAGGTTGACATTGACCCTAACGAAGATTGAATCTGTTTATTGTTGCCTTTGTATCGATTTTTACTTTCTCCTTATAAGAAAATTGCGTTTGTTTACATAAACGACCATAGTTTGATATTGATTTGATAAAACGTTGGCCAAACGTTAAGCAAAATTTGGATGTAAAATGTCATGCGGAAGCACCTTTTTTTTCTTAAACGGCGGAACATTTTCGCATCAAGCAGAATGCCCCGCTAACATGTTTTAATATTTAAAAATGCACCCCCCCCAAAAAAAAAAAAATAATAAAAAAAGATGAGAAGAAATATGTAAGATACTAACCTCCCCAAAGAACAGATAATATCTATTGGAAGACATCTTGGATTCGTCATATTCTTCCTCCGACATTAAAAAATCCTTTTTTATTTCCAGTTGGAATGGGTGATATTCCAAACTTATTTTCTTCAAGATTGATCAAAATAATGAAATTCTTGATTTTTGTTGGTCTTCTTCAGCTAATCTCTTTATAGAGCTGATTACGTCTGATCAATCTCCAAAGTCCCCAATGTATTATTTGGATATGATTTCAAAATTTCAAAATTTTCAGAAATTACTCAACCGATATTTCATGAAGAAATCGTTTTAATATGTCACCAATTTATAAATGACACTAGAAGAAGACACATAAACTTTTATAAACAACTAAACATTCCGTTTATATTTTCCAATGCCCACTCAAATCATCATTATATTCCGTTTATCTTCAGCCATTACAGTTACATAATCGTTATATTAATGCATTACACAATAAAACACATAACCCAATAGTTCCATTACCAAATATCCACAAGTAATATCTTTCAGTTTTTAAGAACTACTCACCAGATCCGAAAGAAATGTTGTGAAAGAAAAAAGAACGTAAGCTACATAAGTGACTAGCAGACCGAACTAACTATTTCGCATCTAAATACCACCACGAAAAGCGTTAAAAAACAATATTTATTTTAAGCCGGATAATTTGGGAAAAATTTAGTTTCAGAGTCTTGTCTTCTTGTTCAGTTATTTCGCTCTGCGTGCAGTTGTTCACGTTCGGTTAAAACGGGTTTAAAAACTGTACAACGAGAATGTTCTCAGCAACAGAAACAAAAGTTTTTACAGACTGTTAAGAATTTGATAGTTAAAAAGCTATAACAACCAAGAATATTGTTTTCTTAAGACATGTGGAATTCTGTTTATTTCGATTAGATGACAGTTTAGATCCTTGGAATATCTTAATCGTGTGTTGATGTAAAATTTTCCAAAAAGGGTCCACTGAAGCTACTGAGTTGGTTGAACAACTAAATACTTGCAATGTCAGATTCCAACAACCCGACATTTAGATGAAAGAATTTTAGTCTAGCCAGACGACAAAATGTCGAATTGAAAAATTTGATCATGCAGCTAGTCCAAATGGTAATATTTTGTCCTCAGGTAAGTCACTTTAACTGTTTCTACACTACAATTTCTCAACTAAGTAGCTATAGCTCTAAATAGATTTGCAATGCTATATGTCTATTCAATTCTTCCATTCTGATGAGCCACTACCAGTAATACTTTCCAACTGTATGTACCAGTAATACTTCCCAACGTAATGCTATATGTCTATTCAATTCTTCAATTCTGATGAGACACTGGTCGCAATACTTTCCAAAATACGTACTGGTGTTGTAGGCCGATTATTAGTTTTGTCATAGTGTGCAACGATAATCCCCCTGGTCCATTTAAACCGCGATTGTCTGGGTTATAATCCTACCCATTAGAAACAGATTGAAAACTTATGTATGCACACTCTTCAAATCTATGTTAACAAAAATTAGCTAGAGAGAGAGAAATGAGATTTGACGTCCACTCGACACACACTAGGCCATTTCGGGACTAACATATGGTTTAATTCAATTTCAATAAATACCCAGAAATAACCCACGAGGTTGGACAGGACGTAACAAAAATAAGGATATAAACCCAGAATCTCAAGAAGCATAATCATTATTATCCCTTGAAGACATTAAAGACATATTGATACAATATCCGTGTGATGATTATCATTAATAATTATACCATTTTCCGAAGTATTAATGATCGTTCATATTTTCATAATTGCATATGTTCATAATAGCAAAATTATTATCTCTTGAAGATATTGAAAACATTAATTGTTAACAAACACTTCTTATTATTAGGTAAATAATGTGAGAACTAGTGACAAATAACCCAAGGGTTGCGTCACATCGCCAAGATAAGATAAGAGTACGTTCTCATTTTTATATTGGTTTAAGAACGGACATTAATAATAAACACCTTGTAATAGCAAACGAGGTCACTATAGACCTGTTAGATAATGCAAGTCTTCACTGTTTTACAACAGAACATGAACATCAACGGGGTGCTCTCGAAAGCTCCATATTTGCTCGAACACTGGAAATAGTTGGATAATTACTTGATAGTTTGGACACAGAATAAGTGTCAATGTCCTTAACCAACATACTTCAAAGACTTTTCGCCTCGGAAAAAGTCGACATCACATTTAATCTGTCACCATTGCCCAAACAATCGACATCAATTCCTTGAAACCAAAGACATAACATACATTGCTGCTGCTGCCCCGTCCCTGGATTGCTTACAATGTTCTGTTGGTTTCTGTCTGTTTTCCGCTCAGTATTTGCTTATTTTTGTATGTGTACAGACCTCTTATGTTTTCAATCTACATGTTAAAATAAAGTATAATGCCACTAAACTTTCGTGTATCCAAGAATGTGTTACCTACCAACAACCGTGAAAGTACTAATCACGCATTTATATCCGTAAAAATATCATAACAGCTACAGCGATTGCATTATATCAACACAATCCAAAAACTAATTACGTAACAACACCCACATAAAGGAACCCAGGTAGGCTACGCACTCAATTACTGACTATTACGAAGTAACGCCTGAATAATCTAAACCATTGGATACTGTGTATCGTATCTAATTAAATGTGTGGACTTCCTCGTATAAAAAAAATGTTCGAATATATCATAGTCCATGCTGATTTTCCTAATCCTTTGTTGACAGGCTTTTTAATATCCGAGAATGAATTATGTTGAAAACGAAAAAAAATGCGTATTGAAAGTGCATTCGTGCCATTTCAAAGAGAAACCGAATTACACAAGTTCGGGTGTCACACCCACATAAATAAACTAGAGTGTAAAGTGCATTGATGTGGTCAAGATCTCAGGTCAAATTTCAACAGAACAAAGGTCTACAAAATCCCAGTCCTGTAATAATTCCACAATAGACGATTTACTGTACTACTTTGGCAATTAGTCTAAAACTTATTAATGAAAGACACGTCGGTTCCTTTGATCTTGGCTCCAAAAGGTAAGTATTATAAATGCAGAGGAAAACAAAAACAAATCCCCTCTTTACACATTTTTCAACACGAACTCGTCGATTTTTTTTATGTTTACCGATATTTGCAAACCAGGTAATTATGAACAATGGCTTAATGAATTGTGGTCCGAATTGCAAACAAAAATCAAGTTACATATACGCAAGAAAAATGAAAAAAATAGACCCACAACACGTTAACCAAAACTTTAATAGTCTGGTTAAATCCTCCTTATAAATCATTGTTTCACCGACTGATTTGCTACTATCAACCCTCAAAATAGGATTAACATTAAATTGGAAAATTGTTTATTTTCTATAAAGTGAAGTCTACAATGGATGGTTTTAATCCTGAATAGTTAATCCTCGTCATAAATAGACAGTGCTTAGCTATGAGAAAATAGTAAATAACTTTAATCCCGCAGCGAGTATCAGGAAATTACTGCGAAAACAGATTCAATCATCAAATTAACTACACTATGGGTGGCACGGAAGTTGTTTCCATCGCATTACTGATCTGACTGTTAACCAAAATATTTGAAAAATTATAATGGATACGTAAAAACCCCCAAATTATCCTAATAAATAATAAGGTAAGCAGTTAACTAATTATTCAAAATCACACAGACTTAGTAAACCTATAGAATGTAATCAACGATGCCTCACGCAAAAACTTCATTGACTGCTTTATATCGAGATTAACATAGAATTGGTAAACCATTTAATGGCACCGTTATGGACATTACAGTTTTGACAGACCTTCATTTGAAATGTGCAGTTATCGTTATTCATTTTATTTCTTCTGCTACACGTATTTGTAATATTGTTATTATTTTCATTGTCAGTAGGCATCGATCGTCCCCAAAGTGTAATTTGAAGAGAGTGCAAACACTATCCATAAACGTCTAAAAAGGACACGGGCTCGTGTATTGCGCAAGGATCTGTCCTTTTGCATTCTGAAATGATATAAATGTTTCTTGGGAAATAAATGGAAGATTTTGGCATTGAATTTTTCACCAACATAATATTGTTTAAAGTCCACACCAACTCAAGGTGGTATCGATCAGCTTTTCACGTTTCCTCGTAGAATTAGTGACAGTGTTGTCAGCGCCACCTTACGGTGCACGTATAAGTAATTCGTGACTCAGTGTAAACAGTGGTTTGTGTGCAAGTAAACAAATCGCATTCAACAATGATTAGCAGAAACACAAACTTTCAACGAATGTTGTAGAAAACTCTCACCTGCATCACGTTATGTCTTTGCATATAACCTCTAGAGGCGGACGTATAGTAGTTTGTTTGTTTGGTGGTTGGGCGGGATGAGAGGGGGGATCCGTCACCATGAGTGGACATCCCAAGCGCTCATACAGCTCCACCTGGTTGTGGTAAGCTTCCCACCCCATCCCAAAAAACCCTCAAATTTACGTCTCGTCGGCACTTTACCTAAATAGAAATCCAACTGTAATATTTTTTAGCATTTGTGCATCATCAATGCATAACGGGGTTATGTTTTTCCGACTCAGCCGAAAGATTACAGACATATCTTTTCCGGTGTAAGAAGCCGACATCCGAATTCAACTAACTGCTCGAAATATCTCGACAGTTTTCTCGGTCCCTGGAGCTACATCGTTAGTACATCGAGTCGAAAATATTACCTACTTAGGAGATAATAGTCCATAATGGTAAACCCGCTGATACCAGCTCAATCTAATTAAAATGCAGATCTAGATTTCGTTTCGATTTTTTATTTAGGAACGAAACGAAATAAGTTCCGTGTCTTAATTAGTTTACCTTCATGAGCGAGGGTACCAAAATGGGAGTTGTTTTAAATTAAGGAAATTAAAACTATCAAAATGCATGCGTTTTATAATATTGCTAGGTAACGTAATTCAGTTTGCATCTAGTAGTAAAGTATTGTTTACTTTTATTAAATGTATGTATGAATTATGCCCCGATTGCAGCAGGGGGCGATATGATATTTCTATAATAAATATTTTATAGAGACTTGTTTAAAGTCGAACTTCGATATTAAACACGGTTTAATGTGCCAAAGGGCCTTTGATAACTTGGGTATTAATTTTATTTGTTGTCAATGTCCGCTAAACATGCGTACGGAGGTCAAACATTTTAAACCAAAAATATTTCGAATCAACTGAATTTTGTTTTAAAAAAAATTGTTATTGTTAGACTAAATATTATTTTTTCATGACAGTTCAAGATGTGTTAGCTACGGTAGTTAATTTGGGCTCAATAGTCTTCTCAGTTCTCATATCGTGGAGTGCAAAGTAATTCTACATTTCCAAGAACACCAGAAGCCTTTTTTAAATGCACACGTGTTAATGTTGACATATACGGCCACCCTTTCGTTCGTCGGTTCTGAAACTTCCACGGATGTTGTATTATGACCATACGAGGATTAATATTTTTCGAGTTATGCCCCTTTTTTGCCCAAAATCGTCCACACTTCTTGTCAGCACATTAGGCCTTAGGGGCTACAGTATTTTTTCCAGATTTTTCTGAAACTTTCAGGAAATTTATAGCATGACAAGGCGTGCATCCCTATTTCTTTTCGGCAAAATCGGATGACTATATTAAGATTTATGCCCCTTTTTGCACGATTGAGGCAATAGTAATATAGTATATTATCAAATTGTTCTGAAACTTTCAGAAAACTTTCATTAAATAAGACAAGGGTGAATATTTCTTTTCGCAAAAATCAGATTGTGAGTTATACCCCCTTTTAGCCAAACCAGCAAAACTCCATGTTAACAGGTTTGGGGTCGAATTTTTCGTTAAAGTTGCTTTATAACTTGACAAGGATGTCTGTTTCTTTTCTCAACAATCAATTAGATAACTATATTAAAGTTACATTATGGGAGATAAGATAAAGAGGTGGCAGTTCTCACTATAATAGTTAAAAACTAGATAGTGTAAAGATAATTTGCTGAAAATTTCAGTCAAATTGATCCATTATTAGCCTAGAAAAAAGCGTTTGAAATATTCACATAGCCTCGGTCATCATTACTCAAATCATTAATATAAACAGCATAGTCTCGATTATCAACTTGATTGATTTAATTATCAACGGCCATTAAGCGGCGTATAAGAATTTAATCCGCCAACATCGAAGGTTAGCCTTGACAAAAAGAGTTTATTATGGTCTGGATATGTTAATTTTCTAATTGATTATTTAGATAACATCTCAGGCCTATAGAAAGGCCTGTAATAAGCAGATTTTGCTCTTGCATAATGCTATTTTAAGAGTTTATGTCAAGTAAAATGTATAAAAGCTATCTTCAAGTTTGAATTTCATGATACTTGCTTTTTCAAATTTTGAGTTAAGCATTGTGGTCATCGGAGGTCGTGTGAAACATTAGGACTCTCATGTGATGCACTCTGTTGATTTTCAAATTTTGTGTTAAGCATTGAGTTCGGAGAGAATGAACCCTGTTGATTTTCAACATCCTAGTGCTCTCTGTTCAATAGATATATGGCCACAGATCACTAATTATTTCCCCATTGACTTTAATGTTAATTCTCGTCTCTTAGACCGGCTGTAACTTTTTCCCAAATATTCGTTGGGTAGAACGCTTTCTGCCACAGATGGAGCAACATGTGGCAAACTCTGGCCCAAAAGCTTGTATGAGGTTCACCATGAAAAACTTGAGATACACAGGCTGGAAGTAGAGACAACTAAACAAGCAATTTTCGGCCCTCCCTTTCAACGTAACCAACCTCACAACCCTTGTATCCTGCCGCCTCAAAATCATGAATATTCACCAAAACCTGGCAGAAAATGTATTTTTAAACCCTTTTCTTCGATTCTACACCAAAAAGCCAACAAAAATCGCCATGCAAAAGGGGGAAAAAGGGAAAGGGAGAGAAAGACTAAAAATAACTTTCGCCCTACATTCGGCCCACGAATATTTAGTGATCTGTGTCCATATTACGTGCCCGGAATTAAGAGCCCGTGAACACGATGGAGTCAGCTGGTGTGGTTTCGGTTCACCGGTTGTACGTAACAAGAAGCAGAGTTGCCTGTCCAACCTCGTGGGTTTTCACCGGGCCCTCCTGTTCCCTCCCACTGCTATATTCCCATACGCGAGAGTGAATTATTGAAATAAAATTGAACTATATGTTTGTGTCGCGTAGACGTTAAACCCCAATTTCTCCCGTAATCTGGAAAAACCTAGCAACACTGTTGAATGTAGATTTGAGTAAACAAAGGAAAACTATTTTGTTAAGCTACTGAATATAAAACAAATTTGATTTTGTCTTTGTAGATGAATATAATTAGAAGCCTTTTCGGCGATGGAGAAAAAACCTATTATTATATACATGTGTACTAATTCCAATATGGGTCTAACTCAATTTTCACCCAAATTTGAGTTGCTAGGTTTTTCCAGATTACGGGAGATTTCTCTATAGAGCCTTATCAAATTTAGTCAATATTTAGGTTTTCTTTTCTGATAAGCTGCAGTCTATGACTGTCCATTTTCCGGGAGAGTATTTCCACGTTTTGCTTGTCTTTCTTTGATTTATTCCAGAAGCGGATGTAGCAAATATTCAGCTGTACTTCTATTATTACATGAAGAGCATTATGGGTGTTAGCATCCATTGTTATTACCCCCACCCAGCTAACAAATAGTCCATCGACCATATTATAGTGTTTGTATATAATCACCCAAAAAACCATGATCTATTCACATGGATATCGACATGTACTGGGTTATTAATAATGTAGCTCTTTTATTATTGGGGCTATGCAGGGTTCCCCATTCAGATCATCCTTATTCTTAGCACACATACGTGAACTTTACAAATTTCAATGAAAATCCTATTATGAAAATGTCTTTACATAACCACCTATTTTCTAAAACATGTATGATTGTGATCAAAATGTATTGTGCATGATTTGTATTACGTGCCTAAAGAAACCTATTAACTTTACTCTGGATTTTTGTCGTTGTGTACAATGTAGAAACCGGGTATTTATTACATCGTCCAGTTGATTTTAATCAATAGACATCAAATGTAAGTAGTTTATTTGTTTTTGCTTTTAAAAAAAACAGCAACAATTGCTCAAATCCAAACTATTTTGGTTATGTGTCTGAACTATTTAATCAACTGAACAAATTCACCTTTAACAAGTTTGTTATTTTTCTTGTTTTCAAAAAAGTTATCATAATAAAGAATTTACAAAAACAGATAATTTAATTAAGTGATGAAGTTAAACTCTTCCAAAATCTTCAACTTGTCTATAGACACATTTTAAAAGTTAAAAACTTTCAATTTCTAAAAATAAAGTACTTCCTTACCTTAAATTCTCTATTACAAGAAGATTTTATAACACGACTCGTTTTTCAACGTCGGTACAACAACGCTGTGTCAGTCTATTTGGTTTTGTCAAACAGAATTGGAATGAATTGACATCCAAGCGTTATATACAATAAATACATATATATATATATCCTCTCGCTCTGTGCACGCGTTCGTCATGGTTTGTATTGAATCTTTTCCCCGCCTATTTGTTGGTCAGCGGTTGATCCTGTTACTTTAAATAGAAATGCACGCATGGCTGTATATGTTTGTATATGACATTTATATAATATACCGATTTTACTATCCTATATCCTTTCTGCGATGACACCTCCAGTGGACGCGGGGGGGGGGGGCATATATTGGATTGCGAGATGGGGGATTATAAAATCATTTTGATAGAATGTTATCTGTCCATTTTCTCTTAATTACTCGTATTTTTAGGAATAAGAATTGGTCGATAATATGTCTTGATCCGTTGAATCAGATTGGGCTGCGGTCCCATTTTCTTCATTTTGCCCTTTTCGCTATATTGTCTAGTAGAGAAGAGAGCGTCATAAGAGTTTTCCAGACAGGTTAAATCGAATTCAATGAATTTCTTTGGAAAACCTGTTGCTAATTGCAAATAAAATGGTTTATGAAAATCTAAGAAATAGTATACCATTTATTGTCAATTGCAAGAATTTGGGGAGAGCGAATGGCCAACATACAATGTTAGGGTCACATGTTTTTCCGATATTCCTATTGTCATCAAAGCATGTCAATCAATGGGAAGACGATATTCCTGAGGCCTTCGTGAATCAGACTAGGAAGTCAAGAATAAATAGTCACGTGGCTTGTCCTGAAGGTCCTCGAGGATTGTTAAGGGTGAAATAACTATACACTTCCTTGTTCTTTTTCTAAGAACAACAACCAAAAAAAAAATATACACCAAGTAAAATATATTACGAACGGGGACATCTTTACATATACATATATTTGTAACGGCTCGTTCCCTGTGTTGGCCGAGAAAAATTCATCTGGATTTTCCGTTACTCAGTGAAGCAGGGCGGGGGGCGGGTGTGAAAAACCGAGGTACCGTTTACAAATTGGCGTGCAATGTGGGTAAACAGCTAATACATTATTTACTAAATAGGTGATGTTTTAAATAAGATGATTAGAACAAATACGTCAAAAAGCGATTATTCATATCCTTTTAAAGGATATTACGCAGTGTTTATCAATAATAAATCAATACGGCATAGCGCAATATAAATTCTTAAACGGCTAGTCTATTCTTCTGTCTTGGTAAATTTAAAACAGTATTGCCCTAAACGTTTTTGCAGTAGAATATTGCCCTTGGTCTTTCATTTTATGGCTTAGTTCTATTTCTTTCAAGTCGAACCTTACGCCATTTTGTAATCGACTGATCTGCATCTTAACACATTCGCGAAATCTAATTTACGGACTTGTTTTTAATCCGAATGAATCCTAGTGGGGATATTATCTAGCTTTGATATTTTATTTTGTTTTCTTAATTAGCTGTTAATAATCATTCTGATTGTGTATTAGTATCAGCTTGGATAAAGCCGTGAAAATTTTGAAATTTAGCGACAAAATGAAAATGCACACCGGTACTATAGTTAATGAGAAAAAAAGCTGGGATGACACTAAAACTGAGCTTCTTCAGCTATTGGGTACAAGGAAGTAAAACTGAAACTGATTGCTTCGTTTTAAGAACATACCCATTTCATGCTATCTATTAAGATTATTGACGTACAAATGTCTTGTCCGATGAGTAAGACGTTAGCTCGCTAACTTGGAGTTCCCGTGTTCGATCCTGGTGTTCATCGGGATTTTCTGGTTTGGTGTCCCCTTGTCAGTGGTGCAGTGTGTAGGGCCTGGCAAGGGAATGTGTATAGTCGTTCGGGCGGTTATACGAAAAACGATGTATCGTGTACACATTTGCATGTTCGTAAATGAACCCTTGACAGTTGGAATTCGACATGAGTAAGTCGTGGTGTCGCTGCCCGGACAAAATTTTCATCATATCATGAATAGATGTATGGTGTATGAGTAAGACGTTAATCCCCTTTTCATTAAATTTTTTGTCAAACTTCCTTGAATTGTTTGATACCGGTATAAGTGACACACCTATACATCTATCTTAATATCTTTAATCAGTTACGACATAAATTTTATCTCAAACCTTATCAATTTTTTTTTATCAAAATGCTATTGAAAGTGTGTGTTTTAATTCTACGTAAAAGGGTGAAATTTAAATCCCCACTATTCATTATTTGTAATTTAGAGAAATCCTATATAGTTTAGTAAGAATCTATATAGATGATAAAGGGGATATTTTCTTTAAATTATCTTTAATCTTCAAGATGGGAGTTGGGTAGTCGAATGGTTAGCACGCGCGCGCTGTATCATACGATCTTCATTGCGTAAACTGGCGGTGTTCCGATTCCCCGGATGTACGGGGCAAGGATTAGGGTCGCCTGTCCAACCTCGTTGGTTTTCCCCGGGTCCTCCGGTTTCCTTCCACTGCTAAAGACCCCTACGCGCAAGCGAATTATTGAAATAAAATTGAACCATTTGTTAGTCCCCAAATGACATAGTTTGTGTCGAGTGGACGTTAAACCCCATCTCTCTCTCTCTCTCTCTCTCTCTCTCTCTCTCTCTCTCTCTCTCTCTCTCTCGCTTTAAAGATCCAATCTCGATAATATTAAGGGGAATAAAACTTCTTAATTTTGTGTTAACATCGCTTAAAATCCTCTTCCCAAGGCTAAGCAACTACCTCAATGTATGTGATATGTTTTCAAACAACGTAAACCCGTCAGTCTCAGTTTGGAAATAAATACCGGTGTTCCAAGCTGTATTATACGGTGTCTGGATAAAAACAGACTTTTATTTTATGAAAATAATGTGTAGGTGAAATTTACCTTTCGATATCAAGTATAGCACATATGTCATTCACTGTATAAACCTCTAAAGGAACGGGAATCGATTATCAGGTCACCCAACGAAAACATTGACCCGAAATCTTAAAAGGGTTACTATATTTTGGCACTTTAATTTCATATTTACTCGGACTTTTTTTTTTGAGACTGTTCAAATCGGGATAATCCCTTTAATATTTAAAAAGTATTCTGTGTAATATTTCCTAGAATTATGGTTTGAAGTGTCTTAAATCCAAGCCATGGTGTTGTCGATCTTGACTACGGGAAAGGGTAAGCTTACTATAGAGCATTTGATACACCTTCTCATTTAATATTGGGCGTTTTATTTATTTCTAAAAATAAATGCAAATAAATGAAATAAAATTAAATGGGTTTTTTTTTTAAAAAGTATCTAAATAAAGCGAAACGTAGAGTTTTAATTGGTTAAGAATATCCAATGGGCTGACAGTCTTTCGTGGTTTGAGTTTACAAAGAAATCAATACACCAAAGGGAGTTATGGTCAACTTGTCCATTTATTTATAGGAAATGTCAACAGTAAAGTTTTTCGACATTTGACGTGTTTGATGGATCGATAATTTCTTTTCTGACAGAGGTAGGGCCTCATTCGAGAGGTTTATAAGGATTAAAAAAGAAAGAAAATGAAATAGGGTTTAAATTCCTACTGTTTTCCTCCTATTGGGCTAATGAAGACGGGCATAAGTCATGCAGTGTGCTATGAGGGAACTTTGCCCGAACAGCGGCGCAAAGGCCTACTCTAATATAAAATTCCAACTGCCAATGTGTGAACGGGACCTTGGTTTCTCTTTCTCTTCCCATCCGAATGACCAGCTGTAACCCCCCCCCCCAAAAAAAAGTAATGCCAGAAAAAAAAACGATAAATTTTTTCGGCCAAAGCAGGGGTCAAACCTAAAAGGATAAAGACCAGGGTTCAGTGCACAATGTCTGTAATAGGCCCCACCCTGTTCTGTGTAAAACATCACCACTAAGTGCATGGTCAATGGAAGAAGTAATTCGGTGCAAATATGGATTGTTAAACAACAAAACATATACCAACAAGCATCTATCTTAGCCTAATGTTCAAAACCGTTGTCACCAATTTAACGTTTTAAATTTTTGAAAATAATGGTTCAAGTCTAAGTCGGCTAGTTAGAATACAAATCTCAAGAAAATCGGTTTTGATGTGTTTCAAACAAACCAAAGAAGTCCATGGATCTGTCTATGCTAGTGGGGGATTTATGGCAAGAATGCAATTAACAAACGACTTTGAACTAAAGAAAGATGCTTACATCCCTATATATATATATATATATGAACCCTTCATAGCTATGTTGATTAACCTTCTAGAGAAAAAAAAATGATGCAATGGACAAAAGATGTCATTGGGGAAACCTTGGGGTTCCATGGTGTTAATGACTAACATCATTTTTAAAGTGTTCGTAGAAAATCAAAAAACACTTATCAATGCTGTTGAAATTAGGTTATGTATATGCCAATACAATTTATTCCCGGCGTCGTAATGGCTAAAAACAATGTTTGGGTGATTTGACAATGGCTAATCGGGAATCCAAAGTGCATGAGCTCCATCTTATCTATTAAAAAGGTTTATGACTCAATAATTGACAAATGAACACAAGATCTACCACATATAGGACATGGAGCACCCATTACAGCATCACGCGTTGTTAGGGTGACCTGCTCATTTGACCATATCACATCCGTCTACATTCCATAGAAGTATAAATTCCTTAACAGAATGGATTTAAGAATAGACCCGAAGGTGGATTGAACCGAGATGGCTTTTCATCATGAACTGCATTCAGTAATCTGTTTGCATGTGCATTTTTTTACAATCATAATTGGTTTAAAAACAAACCGAAGGTCTATTTTTAAATCCATACTTTCAGGGAATTTATTTGATATAGGCGGATGTGATTTGGTCAAATGAGTAGGTCACCCTAACCACAAGCAATGATTACAAAAAACAGGATGCATTTTCAAATAACGAGTTTTAATTATAGACTTAAATAGAAAATTGTTATTCAGTATTAGGCCGTTTACCTGTTTACTAAATTGACATAAACTAGCAAACCATGCCAAGGTCTCGAGCTCCTTTTAATTTTCCGATTGAGGCGTGTCCATCGACTCGAAACCCGTTCGTGACATGGCATTTTCTTCGCTATGTCGCACCTAAGAAAACGCCAAATCTTCGATCAATCAGTTCACAGGCATTCCTCGTTGTACTCCATCGCCGCTCCAATTTTGATAACATCAGAAACTTTTATTAATGGCGAAATTTAATTAGTCGATAGAACAGGATATACATTGATCTCAAACATTAACCTATCCCACAGAAATAAAAAAAAAAACAGCATTCTAAGCAAAATGAATTTCCAGTTTCAAAGATTAGAAAATTTATGAATAGGGACTGTCCCACTGGTGAAGTTTCTGCAATTATAGCCCCGCATCTAGGCTAGGCTAATTCATTATCAGTTGGAACACTTAGATTTACACAGGTTGCAGTTTGCACAGCTCGGATTATATGTGGGGCGCGAAAAAAGGCACACATTAACCCTATATGTGGAATATTTTCATTGGCTACCAGTAAAATGTGCAGCGTATCCAATTCGCTATACATCCAGAATATTATTCCAACCAACGATCTAATATGAGATTAGCCGATGACAGAAGTTGCCTCTTGATCAGAAACTTTACGAAACGAGTTGGCCAATTCTCGTACCCCAGTCTAGCAAACTCTAGAACAATTGTATAGACAATCAAATTTGTATCATATATTTAAACGTAAAGGGGACTCGCTAGCGTGGAAGTTGGGTGTTCGATCCTTGCATTGGCCGAGAAAGTTCATCGAGATTTTCCGACTTGGTTTCCTCATGTCAGTGGTTCAGGATGGATGGTCCGACAAGAACAGTAGCTGTCTAGTCGTTCGGATGTGACGAAAAACAAGGTCCCGTGTATACATTGATATGCACGTAAAAGATCCCCTGGCAGTTGGTATTAGATATAATAGTAGGACATAGTGCCGCTGTCCGGGCAAAATTTCCCTCATAGCACACTGTATGGTGTATGTCCTTCTTCATTAGCCCAGTTATATAAATGAAGCGACTACTAATAATAATATATGAAGAGTCCAGGGGTAGAACGACAGATACTAATATATGAAGAGTCCAGGGGTAGAACGATCTAAGTCACATTTTTGTCTTTTCGCACAAAAGGCAAAACAAACTTTTGGACGAGAGTATTTGATGCGAAGAGAACAACACGTGGGTTTAATTACAATTTCAAAATGATGTTTAATATCAATCATAATACCAGTACAACAACTGACTTCTACTTTTCAGCCAAATTAAGGTCAAATGAAGGGTACATGGACGTATTTGTCTGGGAGGTCATTTCAGAAGGGCCTTGATTCGATGTGACTCTGATCGTTTTGACCTGAAATTGACTGTTCCACAGAAAGCTTATACAATTTGCTACCAGATGACGCCAGTAACTGGGGTTCGTTAAAAGAGTGACTTAAATCGTTATTCTCTTGTACTCTTCTCGGAGTAATTTGGGTCACGACGATAAAGCCTAAAAATTAAAGCCAACTGCAGATTTCGTTAAGAGCACTTAATTGTGGGTTAGGGTCAGGATTAATACTAACCTTGTTTACATCACTTAACCTTTGACCAAATATTTTACCTAAACGTCCATGATAGCCTTCTGATTGAATATCTGAATAAAGCCAGTATGTTCCTACCATATATGCGATTGTAACAATTTGGCCATATTTGTAACAATGGATGTCACCAGAATCCAGAATTCAGTCTAAACAACGTAAGCCCCCAAAAGCCTTTTGCTGGAAAGGTGATGGCTTCTGTTTTTTGGGGGATTCCAAAGGTATTCTGCCGATTGGCCATCTTGGAAAAAGCCAGAATGGCAATAGAAGATTATGCTAACATAAACTGAGACAGTTGCATGAAGTTATCAAATCTAAGCAACGGGGAATGTTCACTAACAGCGTCCTGTTCCACCAAGTCAATGCTCCTGTTCATAAAACGGTGATTGCCATGTCAGCGATCCATGTTTGTGGCTTCGAACTCATTGACCATTGACTGGCATCCAGACAAACATGTGTATACCTCGAAATCGAATATGTAAAACAAACACTGGAAACCATCGACTTTGTACAGGTCCTTCACAGACAGGCTCAGAACTTTTCAGCCAGCCCTCGTATATCGAGTCCCCCATATCGATATTCGTATATCGAATTACAACTGCCAACGGATCTTTCACGTACACGCCAATGTGTAAATGGGACCTCAATTTTTCATCCAATCCGAACTACTATACGTTGTTCCATGCCCGGTCCTCTGTCCTGCACCACTGAGAAGGAGAACCCGCACCCGAAAAACTTTCTCGGACAACTCAGGAATCTAACACAAGACCTCCAGGTTAACGATCCAACGTCCTACTCACTGAGTCCCCATGGTGTGATTAGAATGTAACTCATGGTGTGAATATATGTGGCTTGGAGATAGGGGCACATTCTCAACTTGGTTGATTTACTCCGAGTTCCTCTGTTTCCCCCATAGATTAATAAAAATAAGACATGTCGGCGGTATGACCCCCGAGGGAAGCAGACGTTAAACTATAAATTTCTTGTCAAAATCGTGGACGTCTGATTATTATTACATTAGTAAAACTAAAACGTAGTTCGTGTATTTAGTGTGCCATATTAAATCCCAGTTTCTATAATTTAGCAAGGTGACCTCCGGTTACCCCAGATCTACGCCAAAATGACGCTATCTACCATGCATCTTTCTAAAGCTTTCGCCGAGAAGCTTGTCTTCGGGACCAATCTGTTTCACAGAGAATTACTTACGAATTATCTCTGTCACAGATGACTGTCTTCAACACGTGTAACGGCATCACGTGGCGACAATCATTGGCTCAAAGGTTAGTGCATTGTTTACATAAGACGTAACTGCTCCGGGCAAAATGATGCCTTTTACTCATTTACACTAAATAGGAAATACTTTTCAACTACAAATACTTCAAACGTCTTTACTTATTTTTCTAATACATACAAAAAATGTTTTAGAATTTAATTTGTCGAAAGAAAAAGTTAATATGGGGGACTCATTAAGTCGCGTCAATGTCATCCTTATCAGTGACTGTAGCGGCCTATCGAATATTCACTGCTGATCAGTGTGCTTCGGGACCTGTCATGTCACGGGCCAAAATGCAATCAGAGACTGGAACTAGTGGAACATTTAGGTAGACACAATTCGGGTCATTTAACACCAATGGTGTTCAATGAAACTCTTAATGAGTCCAAACTGCAGTTTATCATTCTTTAACCTTCTAATAATGATTATGTTATAATTGCTTTATGTCGTGTGGTGTGTGTTTGTAAAATAAACACAAGTTTGTGTAATTAGCCAATCCTAGAGGAAGTACCCGTCATGTAGCCATGATAATAAATTGAAAGTAGGCCATTGGTTACCCAATCAAGTAAGTCAATACAGAACTTGCTATGGCTGATTTGAATATATAAATCTAATGAACTGAATGAATATGTTTGGTGGCCGTTTGGAAGACGTCCTTTTATTGAAAACCTTTTTTGTCATTTAGGTTACGTGACTATTTGTGCCAACGATAATTGGTTGCTTCTTTGGTCTATATCTTTGATTTATATCTTACTCAATTTATTTAAATATGTTAGAATAATTGAATGGAGTTTTACATTAATACAGAACTACTCAATGTGATGAAATTCTTTAAATTTAAGTCGATACCCATTCGGCTTTTACAACGGTAACATAATAGGGCAACGTAAAGTTGGCACGTTATTCGGGATTTGTGGGATTCACGAATGCCGAATACCGTGCTAGCTGTTTATTCGTTATTCGTTATTGGCGAATCACGAATAACGAGCCAGCACGTTATTCGGGATTCGCCATCAAAACGGAACCATCTATCTTGCATCCGACCATTTCCTCGTTGGGTGACCGACCAGCACGGAGACGATTATTTGTCAAGCGAATAGGGTGCTGATTGGTTATTTCGAGTGCACGGGGCTGTCATCTCGAGCAATCACCTGTTTTATTGCCAAGTCCCGAATCCCGAATAACGTGCTGGCTCGTTATTCGGGATTCGCCAATAACGAATAACGAGCCAGCACGATATTCGTGATTCGGGATTTGCCACTAAAACAGACCGACTTACG
The DNA here is from genome assembly GCA_963678685.1 of Patella ulyssiponensis. Taxonomy (NCBI): domain Eukaryota; kingdom Metazoa; phylum Mollusca; class Gastropoda; family Patellidae; genus Patella; species Patella ulyssiponensis. The sequence goes on along the minus strand of OY783230.1, from coordinate 21,406,591 downwards.
GGGCATCCGATCGTTTCCTCGCTACCCCCGACCGTAGTTGGGTGACCGACTAACAACTAAACGACTATTTGTCGAGCGAATAGCATGTTGACTGGTTTGTCGGCGTGCACTGGGCAGTCCTGTCCTGCACTAACCTGTTTTATTGTCGAATGCCGAGTAACATAGCTGGCTCGTTATTCGTTATTCGGGATTCGCCAATAACGAATAACCAGCCAGCACGTAATTTTTGATTCGGGATTCGTCATCAAAACAGAACCATCTATCTTGCGTCCGACCATTGCCTCGTTGGGTGACCGACCAGCACGGAGACGACTATTTGTCAAGCGAATAGGGTGCTGACTGGTTATTTATAGTGCACGGGACAGTCATCTCCACTATGTTTTGATGGCGAATCCCGAATAACGTGCTGGCTCGTTATTCGTTATTCGTTATTCAACAATAAAACAGGTGAGTGCAGGACCGGGCTGCCCAGTGCACGCCCACAAACCAGTCAACACGTTATTCGGGTTTCGGAATTCAACAATAAAACAGGTGAGTGCAGGACCGGACTGCCCAGTGCACGCCCACAAACCAGTCAACACGCTATTCGCTGGACAAATGGTCGTATAGTTGTTAGTCGGTCACCCAACTACGGTCGGGGGTAGCGAGGAAATGATCGGATGCCAAGTAAGTCGTTCTGTTTTAGTGGCGAATCCCGAATCATGAATAAGGTGCTGGCTCGTTATTCGTTATTGGCGAATCCCAAATAACGAGCCAGCACGTTATTCGGGATTCGGGATTTGGCGATAAAACAGGCGATTGCTGGAGATGACTGCCCCGTGTAGTCTAAATAACCAGTCAACACCCTATTCGCTTGACAAATAGTCGTCTCCGTGTTGGTCGGTCACCCAACGAGGAAATGGTCGGATGCAAGATAGATGGTTCGGTTTTGATGGCGAATATATTCGCTCGACAAATGGTCGGGGGTAGCGAGGAATTGGTCAGATGCACCATAAGTCGGACATGTGTTTTAGTGGCGAATCCCGAAACCCGAATAACATGCTGGCTTGTTATTCGTTATTCGCGAATCCTGAGCAACAAGCCAGCACGTTATTCGAGATTCGGCAATAAAACAGGTGGTTGTGTGAGAGGACTGCCCCGTGCCCTATTCGCATAATAAACGGTCGTCTCCTTGCTAGTCGGTCACCTAACGTTCACTTACCCCTACGGTCGCGGGTAGCGAGGAAATAGACACCCAACGTTCACTTACTGCCCCGTGCACTCCAACAAACAAGTCAGCAACCTACTCGCTGGAGATGCTGCTGTCTCCATGCTAGTCGGCCACCCGACGTTCACTTACCCCTAGGTTCGGAGGTATCGAGGAAATGGTCGCATGGAAGGTAGACCGCTCTTTTTTAGTGGCGAATCCCGAATCCCGAATAACGTGCTGGCTCGTTATTCGTTGTTGGTGAATCCCGAATATCGAGCTGGCTCGTTATTCTTTATTTGAATCCCGAATCCCGAATAACGTGCCAACTTCACGTTGCCACATAATAGAGAGACCCATGCAGGAGGATATAACTAAAATATAGAAGAATCTGACTAACGTTTTTCTTATTCAAAACACTTAGAGATTCTTTTCAACTTACGCTACAATTAAAAGATCACAGTGTTTATGTAAGAGTTTTCGTGTGAAATCATTACCAATCTAATTGTAACGCGATAAGGAAAAACTGACAAGGAAATCAAACATATTATATCCTGATGAGTTTATAGGTGTTACTGTTGTTGCATATATCAACAAAGAAAAGACTACATCTCAAACATCAGCAAAACATAATTTTATACCATTATTTCGTATGCATGCCAGTGTCTCTAGAAGTAGGGGATTACCCGAAGAAATCTGATGATTTGCATAGATGACAGGCCTTATTATCTACAATGCAGGTGTGAAATCATCCCCTAAATGGTTCTGTAGGAAATTTTGAGTACGAGAATGTATTTGTAGAAATGTTTAGAAGGTGGCTTAGTCAGTATTTATGAAGTGATAGTGGGAAACTAGTTTTAAGACGGTTGTATTAACACCAATTTCTATGTAACACCTCGGTGGTTTGCGCAAATAAAATTACTTGTCAGACCGTTTATGCCCATATATGTTTAGAAATGAAATAGATATTTGATAAACGTTCTTGTCGGATAATTATGTAAATTATGATGAGTGATAAGTACATGTACCTTACATCAACCATTAAAAAATTCATTAATTTACATTTGGAGCATGACATGATTTTTACTTTTGTTAATAACACGAAGTCCACTAAAGGAGGGTGTTTCACGTTTCGTCGGTGTCCTTTGATCACCGCCCCCCCCCACCAATCCATCAAAAATATTTTGACAATCTTTCAATTATAAAACAATATACTTAATTATGGTCACACAATGGGCTCTTTGCCCTGATCCACTCTTTCTTATATTAACACTTACGTGGAGGCTATGGCGCCCCAACACTCTGCTGCACCCCCACTTTTAAAATCCTACATACAGCCCTGATTAACTCTCTATATAGTCCAGTCAATCTAGCTGAAAAAAGGGCCGAACCCAAAACAAATTGCAACAAAATGTCTTTTGGTGGTATGCATTTCAGTAAGGTCTCCTGTACATCATACTAAAAATGTTCCAAAATATTTTTGGTGGAAAGGGGTCAAATTGTGTAATATGCTAATAAGCATAATGTCATGTTTCAATTTGGCTCCGAGCCCGTGTTTTCATGGCCAGGGACACAAATAAACACATTTAGAATATAATCAAATAATTACCTGATGCACAATATGCCAATTAACCACCGACATTAGCAAAAAAACTTATTTTCCCCCCTTAATTAGAAACTCTTTAACTTAGCTCCATGAAACCAGTACCTATGCCCATAATTACAGGGTAAAGGGTGCCGAAAAACACTAGAAGAACAGCACAGTTATATTACATAAGAATATGCAAATTAGACACCTCGGCACTGACCGAAAAACACACTTTTAGTCGATCTCAAAAAACATTTCCAATGAGTTTGACTTATTCGAAAAGCACGCTCAATACAACAGTATTATTTGTGTTTTTTTTTCTACATTTATGCTCATTTTGGTAGAAATAACCCTGTAATATTTCCATACATCACTAATCATTGAGGTATTACTTCGCATATTGTCCATAATAACACTCACTCAATGGCTGATCCAAAGTTATCACAAGTGAATATTATGAGCAATACCGTGTAAAGAGTCCAACAGATTCCACTTAGATTGTTTGTACCACTGCCAGACAGAAGGAAAGGTTCCCCATTACAATTATCTTTGTATTCGCCTTGCATTTGTTGAGTTGGTGGTAGTGATACCAGTTTTCTTTGTAGTAGTCTTGAAACATCTTATAATACGTTTGGGGTGTCTAATAGGTGGACGCTGGGAAGTTGGTCCTTCTGGTAGTTTTGAGAATGCAGCAGTGTTAATTTGTTCTGAAATCTCTTGAGTTCCAATGCATTGTGTCTTTATGGTATTTTTCACTCCAATAATCATTTGACGTTTGTTCACTTTTACGGACTGGCTGACCTCTTCTCTCTGGACCTTTACTGTGGTTGACCATACCTGCGTTCTCGCATTCCCAGACATCAGCACTAATAGCAAGAACTCTCTCACAGACGTAGATAAGTCCCTGGTTATGTAATGTACTCCATTGCACTGATACACTTTTGCAAATTTACTGTACATATTATAATACACATTGAGCTCAATTTTCAATAAAATCACTGACAATAAGATTAACAGTTATGTTTTTATAATGATTACATTTCATGGTCATGGTGGAAAACGTCTAGGGTTTCTTAATGACTAGTGAGCGCGGTTATTGACCGTAACGGATTAAAAGAGGTCGTTTTAGGCGATTTCGCGGGAATCCAGCTACTAGTGATTAAAATGGATTAAAATGGATTAAAAACGTAACAATGGTGTTATAGATTGTTATGATAAGAATTTACACTTTCATAATCCCCACTGTAACTAATTAACCATCATTTTTAGCATAGATATTAAAAACATAACTATACTAAAACAAAAATTAATTTAATTTCGCCAAATAAGAAATAAAAACATAACTATACTATAAGAAATTCCGCCAAATAAGAAATAAAAACATAACTATACTGTAACAAATTTCGCCAAATAAATAAAAAAAACATAACTATACTCTAACAAATTAGTTTAATTTCGCCAAGTAAGACACCCTGTCTAAATATTCGATTAAATTCAATTCTTCTTCCTTTTATTTCCTGGAGCTGGCTTTGGGTTTGGGTATATTTATGCCCCTTCCTTGGTGATTCCTGTCCCCCTGCATACTGGACGCTTTTTATCTCATTAATATTTTGTTCTTGTTGCAAAAATGCGATCATTTCAAACACATTCGGATGAGCTTTTCCAACTAGTTTCTTGAATGCCACCCTTCCAGATTGTTGTTGGTTCTGTGCTCCTCGGTGTCGTGGTGGTTCCATTGACGAAATGAAAATTCACCCTCGATATGCTTCCATACATTTGTTATGTAGTCGGCCAATTCGGTTATTTTTGGATTGGCTGGCATTGGGGTAACAAAACCAAGAATCCTATCATCGGCACCATCATCGATTAGGTAAAATGGCTCACCACCAATGGTGTGCCTTAGATTATCGGGTATTTCAAGTTCACGTTTTGTTGTTGGTATTTTTGAATATATTGATCGTCTGGCGCGATACAGACTATTTTTCGTAGATGCAAAGGTTGGAAATTAGTTGCCAATTGGTGAATAAAATTCAGAGTGAACATAAATTCATAAAATCTTTAACACCCTTAATTTGGTTCTAATAACAAACGAAAGCCGACAAGTCGATATCTGCGCCTTCGCGGGAAGGATTAATTTTGGTCACGCTCTGTAACTGCGCCTTCGCGGGAGTACACCTGTTCAGGTGTAATTGTAAAACTAGGTGTGGCAGTGATTGGCGCATTTATGAAAAACATTGACTGGACCGCACTGATATACTTGCGGAGACTTCAAAGTACATACCTGCAGCACGTCCGAAACCAGTTTTAGACAATTCAGACGATAACATTTTGATAATTTGTTTGTTTCCATCAGGGCTATGTTCTCCTTAATAAGGTACAGATACTTTTATTGCTCTCTTTGGCCAAACTAAAATGGGTGTGAGAACTTGATTTTTCGGGTTATTGCAAATGCTTTGAGTTTGAACTGAAAGTGTATTTTCAGTCATGGCCTATGTGTCTAATTTGCATATTCTATATCATGCAATACCACTGCTGTTCTAGTGTTTTTCACCACCCTTGACCCTGAAGTTATGGGCGTAGATACTGCTTTCGTGGAGCTAAGCCAACGAGTTTCAGATTATGGGTGGAAAATAAGTTTTTTATTAATGCCGGATGTTAATTTGCATATTGTGCATTAAGCAATAAAGTGATTATATTCTAAATGTGTTTATTTGCTTCCCAGGTCACGAAAACATGGATTTAGACACAATTTCCACCAAATTTAAACATTTAATAGCCAAGTTATAGCATGAAGTTTATTTTTAAAATATGAAGTTATGCTAATTAGCATATTATACAATTGGACCCCTTTCCACCAAAAATATTTTGGAACATTTTTGGGATGTATTTTAGGGGACTATAATGAAATGTATCCCAGTGAAATTAATTCTGTTGCAATTTGTTTTGGGTCTAAACCGTGATTGACTGGACTAATATTTTCATTGTTTATTTTAATAAGTGTTGTTGTAGGCCTTTGATCATGTCGTTACCAAGTGTGGTTTCTGTTATGTTGTTATATTTTGTCTATATGTTTGCCTCATATCTGTTTTACTCTATTACCTTCATAACGTTGAGAGGATACTAGTAGCTGTTTTCCATAAGTATGTGACTTGGCATATATTATGAGTCTACACAGGCATAGGCACCAATAAAGTCATCGGAGTACTTGTGTACATTGAATTGCGGAGCCAAATAATTTTTGGATATTTCAAAGGCAAATTGTCACGGTTCTAAGTGAATGATTGATTACGTCATGTAGGTAGTTAGTATGAAAATATGATCTTAACAACCGAGCGGAATCTCTCACCCATATTCCAGCACCAGGATTCGAAGTGAAATTAGCAAACATATTCCTGGCACCAATAAAAATGTATACATGTATATATTAATCACGATAATAACTTACCTTTGTATTAGAAAATAACATTTTAAGACCAGCCCCACCCCACCCCGCTACCTATAATTTGGCCGCAAGTACTCTTTTTCTCGGCATTATTGAACGCATGTAATTATGCCGTTAGATACATATGGGTCTGATTTTAACATAGAGGTGAGACTTGAAGAACGTATACATGTACTTTCAATAGACATGGAATAACCTACCACGTGGTGAGTATCCAACCAATTTCAAAATACCTCCTTGGACACCCACTAAACATTAAATTCTTCAAAAAAATTAACCCCACTAAAATTTTCCTACAGAACCATATATAGTTTGATTTTGGATTAATGCAGTGTGCATTATGAGTTAAATGTTGCCCGGACAATGGCGCTCCAACCTGATCGGGGTGGGGGTGTGGCGTTGGATGGACGAATGGTTAGGGTGCACGCGCTGTATCATACGGCCTTATACTATTGAGTCAACTGGCGTGGGTTCGAATCCCCGGTTGTACGTGGCAAGGAGTAGGGTCGCCTGTTTTCCGGGTACTCCGGTTTCCCCTCACTGCACAAGCAAATTATTGAAATAAAATTGAACCATATGTTAGTCTCGAATCGACCTAGTTTGTGTCTCGTGGACGTTAAACCCCATTTCTCCCTCTCTCCAACCTACTCTTCCAACTGTCAAGGATTCCTTTAGGTTACGTACACTCCAGTATGTAGACGGTATCTCGTTTTTTTTTGTCTAATCCGGTTTTGTGATATTTTATCGCCTCGTCTAAAATTAATTTAAAATCATTGAAGTATATGATTTCTACAGAACATAACGACTTGGTCTATAAATTTCTTCTTTTTTTTCTTCATTTTTTAAATTTTTTATTGTCTTGTTAAAAATTTGAAACTGCCTAAAGCTATACAATCTCAGAAAATCTTTTATCTTCGAAATTTATATGCGTAACATGATCTGTTCATTTTAAAACAGTATAATAACTTTGATCCGGTTACAGCGAATGATACCTCGCATCTCCAAAAATATGCTTTATGGGACAATTAATGAAATTAACAAATAAACCAAAGCCCCGTCAACAAGAAAACGACACACCTATAATTTCGGGTTATCTATGTTTTTGCTATTTTTAAAAATTTTGATAAAGCATTTGAAATTACTCTTTAGCTGTGAGACGTAACGGATGCCAGGTACGAAGCCTATAAACTGTATCATTGGGGGTACACGTGCCATTTATTAAGAATATTCACATATCCAGACACGTTTGTATACCAGTACAGGTGTATCCGACATGTAAGGCCAACCCAAGTTAAATGCAATAGAACAAAAAAGTGCAACCATTACCCAAAGAACACGGCTACACGTCGCTCTCTATTAATAACAATGCCATTATGTCAAATACATACAGCTAATGCAGCTAGATAAAATATTTATGTGTACCATTATGTTGCTGTGACTGAATAATCAAAGTCAGTAGATATGGCCCAGATGAAGGACTGAATCAGATCTGGTCTATTTTTGATTTCGTTACAATAGCGTAAATGAGTCCTTTCCACTGTTCCTTTATTGTTGTTTTGGGGTTATAATAACTGTTACCTTATACTGTTCAAAAGAGCAAAATCGTTAATATTTGGGAAATAGAAACTGACAAAAATTGGCCGAAACGCATTTAACAATGTTATATGAATGTATATAAACTGATTTACATTCAATCTTTTCCTATGTTTACTCTAATTTCAAATCAGTTGTGTTCGGTGAAATACGCGACAAGTCTCAATCGAATGGCAATCTCTAGCGTCTGGTTATTTCAGTCTACACCGGAAGTATTTACTGCACATGCTCTCCAGTTAAAATATGATGTCACCGTTTAACATGACTTATGGAATATGTCTAGCCTCGTGTAAGACTATGGGGCTTTTTAAGTTCTATGAAAGCTAAGCTGCTCTGTTTAATATATTGAAATTCTTAAACAATTGGGTGACAACGAGAAATGAGCTAAGTAGGTATTTTGCAAGATTCAACTTTCTGAGACTAACTCAGACAGATCCCGTCCCCGTCAATAGCTAGAAGTAGGGTACTATCGTCCAGTCATCTCGTGCACAGATTAGTCCAATTTAAAAGAATAATGTTGACGCAAACGGTTCCCACGTACCCAAAATGGTAAATGTTCCACCCTAAAAGGTGACGCATCTATATAAGAAAGAGCAGGGTTAAATTTCCCTTCAAACATCATTTAGTATTCTTAGAAGGAAGTTCCCACAGCCTCCTCAGCTGAGAGGCTGGGAAACAGACATCATTCAAACAGCATACATCGGTCTTAGAGGAACATACATTTAGGTGCATCGGCTTAGGGACCGATGGGGATTATATGTAGACTTAGAAAGAAGAGCGTACTGTCGCGAAACTTAAGCTTGGGGATAGAGAACTTATATTGTATTATGGATATTATAAAGATATAAAACATAGTTAAACCAACAAAGTGTTCCAGAGTAAATTGATTCTTGAAGCTTTATACACAACCTGGTGGTCAAAGTTAGTTCCTTATTGATCGTAGAACCACAACCTGTTTTTGCTTTTGAAATCCGTGACCATGTTAGTCATATCTGTCCCCGTAGTGCCACGCTCGTTCTTTGAGTCCCTTGTTACAAATAGCGCTGAAACTCATTCAGGATATCAGAAGCCCGATAAGATCACAATATTTATTTTGATTTAAATAGACAAATAATTCGTGTTTCCAATGTCAAAGACTTTGGGTTGTATTGAGTCAAAGACTTAGACATTAATGTTGAATTTGTTTCGTTTATTTGTGTCTTAAAGTCTCGGCCATTGATTGATTTAATTTTAGATGCACGACTGTTTAATTCCAAGCTGTATCCAGTCAACCCGAGGGCCTATGGGGTTACTTTTGAGCTTGTCCTGTAAATAAAGGTCTAATTAATAATTTCTGTAACATCTGAAGCCTGAATAAAGATATGCAATAGGCAGATTTAGCTCTTTAAAAATGTATGTTTAAATTCCAGAAACGAACGATAAGCGCATTGCCGTTCATTGTAATATGTCATGTGATTGATACGCTTTTTGCTGTATTCAAGAAAGAGAGAGAGAGAGAGAGAGAGAGAGAGAGAGAGAGAGAGAGAGAGAGAGAGAGAGAGAGAGAGATGGGGTTTAAAGTCCACTCGACAAAAACTAGGTCATTTCGGGATCAACACATGGTTTAATTTTATTTCAATAATTCGCTTGCGCGTAGGGGTCTTTAGCAGTGGGAGAAAACCGCAGTACCAGGAGAAAACCCACGAGATTGGACAAGCGACCCTACTCCTTGCCACGTACAACCGGGTATTCGAAAGCACGTCAGTTGACTCAATGACAGGCCGTCTGAAACAGCGCGCGCACGCTTATCATTCGCCCCACCCCCTCCTGCTGTATTCAAACTCGAAGTTGATTTGCCCCAACTGCGATTTGTTCGTTCCACAGTTTATCGTCTCAAAGGTTCGATTTATGTATAATATTAGTTCTCTGTTACACGAACTTGAACGAAATAAAGTGGTGCATTGTCGTTCATTGTTAATTTTTCGTATGTTAATCATTTCGTTCTATATTTTATCTCAAAAATGCGATTTATTTAATAATAATTGGGCAATTGATCCGCACCTAAGGTTTTTTTTTAAAAAACCCATATAAACAATGACTTTGTTGAGTCACGGTATAGTTCGTACCAGTAATTTTATTTTTACGCTTTTCAAAGCATGCATTGTAATACAATTTTTACGATGGCGTTATCAGAACCTTATAATTGAAAATTGTTTGTTGCTGTTAAAAATATAGTTAATCTTCATCTTTGCACATGAAAGGAGGTATTGGGTTAGGTGACAAATTAAAATAACTAAAATTAGAAGGGTGTTCCCAAAGTAGGCCATGCGTATGGAAGCGTATAGGGGTCAGTAGCGCGATAGATACCGCAATATTAAGTTGGTATTATGTCGACATATTGTGATTATTCTGATGATCTTATCTCTGAAAAGTCAATTTTTGCCGAGGTAATTGAGTCAACACGCTATGTTTTATGTCCCCATTTCGTCTTAAATGTACACGTTTGCAGTAAGATATTGCTATTCTGAAGCTTTGGCGACATATTCCATTTCGCCGTGGTATATGTCGACATATTCGCAAAATATTGCCATGCGCTATGTCGAAGTGTGCATCTAAAACAAAATGACGACATGCAAATTAGCGAGTTATTCAATTAACTCGGCAAAAATTGCCTTTTCAGAGATAAAATCGTCAGAAAAATCACAATATGTTGACTTATTATCAACTTAATATTGCTGTATCTATCGCGCTATTGACCCCTATACGCTTCCATACATGCGGAAGGGAGAGGTGTGGTCTACATGGCTGCAACTATTGAGAAACAAAGATCCATATATTTGGAACATGCATTTTTTAAAAATCTATAACCATATCAGATCACCATAAGTCGGAAAGACCGCGACCTAAATTGAAATGATGTTACATTCTGAAACTGAACACAAAACGATAATTCAGATATTTTTTCTAAAATCTAAACAAAAATGTCGGGCTTCCCCCGCTGTTTTTCCAAGTCAGACTGTAGAAACGTTATTAAAGATGTATTCTGTAAGATTTAGATAAAGAGTTGGTTCTTGCTATAATAGTTAGAAAAATAGATTATCAAACGGCAATATATTTAAAGTACTTCATTCTGAGCAGAGTTTGAAGAATAGTGATAGTCTCGGTTGACATTGCTACGGTTGTTACGATAATAAACAAAGTCTAGATTATCCATCTTTAAATTAAACTATTATAATTGATGGGCCACTGTGTAAGATTAGATAAACAGCTGATATTTCTTGCTATAATAGTTAAGAACAGGTCGTGAAAGGGCCTTTTTTCTGCCCCAGGGGCTCGAAATTTTGTGTTTTGAAAAATACATGGTCTCTAGGGTCATTTTGGCGAATATCTGGGGTAACTTTGCTAAAACACAGAAACCGAAGCTTAACACATGGCATGCCAAGTACATGTATTACCACTTAGTTTATAAGATGGTGGACTAGCCGAAAGGATAACAAGCTTTTCATGGACATATTAGTGACGACTCACGCTGTCATTGGTTGGAAAAGATATGGTGGCTGTTGGCGACCACGCTACATTCTCGACATGTCGAGTTGTGAAGGCGACAAGTCGACAAGTCGACAAAATCAACCCAACAACGCGACAAACTAACCTGATAATTGTCACCTTCATTTTGTCGCCTTGTCGCCTTCGGCTTATTCACAGTCCGACAAGATACAATTTTTTCGACTTGTAGTGCCGCGACTTTTCGCCTTTACAACCCGACATGTAGAGAATATAGAATGGCCAATAACAGTCACCATACAATGTTATGTTTGAGTCGTATTGGTGTGAGTTCTAGACTTACTAAACTCAGACTGTATATGATATAGAATACTATTCAAAAAAAGGAGGGGATATTTGATTTGGGGGCATAATACTAAAATATGTAACTGACTACGAAAAAAGTCACTATAGAACCTAACAGAAGAAACATTTCCAGTTACATGTGACGCCAAAACGCACCAATAGCTACCGCATGGAATGCAGGTGATGCTTGGGATCCTCATGGGGGTCCAACCCAAGATTTGCACGACTCTGACTTTAAATGTTACAGTCATTGTGGCATTGAATTCCAGGGTGGAAACATCAGTTTAATTGTTTTAGTGACCAGAAAACAAATTTTGATATGCGTCGGCTTACACAAAATGGAAGGTTACGTGCCCTTGGCATGCTACAGATCGGCATAACACAGGCGGTTGTGGCGCGGACGATGAATGTTTCTCAGTCTGTCATAAGCAGGCTATGGTCCAGATACCGTGATACACAATCTGTACAGGACAGACCACGCTCAGGTCGACCAAGGGCGACAACTCAAGCCCAGGATCGATTTATCCGTACCTTGGCCTTGAGAAATCGTGTCATCACAGCAAATCAGATCAGCGCTCGTCTTCAAACAGACACTGGTGTGAGAGTGAGTGGCCAGACGATTCAAAATCGACTGCATAGGGGTCACTTCGCGCCCGACGTCCTCGCGTGATCCCTTGTTTGAGAGATCATCACATTCAGGCAAGACGTCGTTGGTGTAGGGATCGTCAACACTGGGATAATCGACGCTGGAGCAATGTGATGTTTTCAGATGAGTCAAGGTTCACTGTTAATTTTTTGGACAGACGTAGGAGGGTGCGGCGTCGTCGAAACGAGCGCTTCCAAGACGTTAACGTCATCAGACATGATCGATTTGGGGGGGGGGGTCTGTTATGGTGTGAGGAGGCATCACTGTTGCTGGAAGAACGGCTTTACATGTTGTTGCAGGGCGTGTTACAGGCCAGTACTACCGGGACAACATCTTGGCAGTCCATGTTGTGCCGTTCGCACGACGTCATGGCCGCCGTTTCATCTTCCAGGATGACAACGCAAGATGTCACAGGGCCAGGATCGTTACAGGTTACCTCCAACAACAGAACATTACCTTGGCCAGCACTAAATCCCGACCACTCTCCCGTCGAGCATGTCTGGGACATGCTTGGACAGAGGTTACGTCAACGTCAACAACGTCCGGCCAATGTCCAAGAACTTGCTGCTGCGTTGCAACAGGAATGGGACAATCTGGACCAAAATGACCTTAGACGTCTCATTAGGAGTATGCCACGTCGGATCAATGCTTGTTTGGCAAACAGAGGAGGATTTACCCGTTACTGACTTTGTTGTGATGCTGTGGTAACTTTGCTGTTTGACCCCGGGTATCATTTTACCCTTATAATGGTCAGTCTGTGCCTTACTTAGTCTAACGATCATTTGGAATAAATCGATGAATGTGAACTTCATTTCATTTTGTCATTTGTTTCTTCGTCAGTTTTATTAGGTGACTTTAATAACACTTAAAAATCAAATATCCCCTACTTTTTTTGAATAGTATATTATATAATAACTCCTGCACGTACTATGGTAGATGTTGTATGTTGCAGTATTTGATGTATAAACATAGTTATAAAAACACAGTGTACCCAAGTTATTTGATCACTAATTGAGTTTAAACAAACGTTGAAGTCGGAGTTAATTCTGTGTCACACAGATACCATGCCGGTGGCGAAAGCCTCAAAGTAACGGAACGATTGCCCGGACAGGTGGCTTATGGTTTTTAATTCACAAACTTTTCCAAACAACTTCTACCTACTGAATTCAATTCTAACATATGTTTACCCACATTCAGAAAAATCGGCGGTTTCTTCTACTTTGCGATGAAGTTTTTTTAAAAAAGCAACTTATAAAAGATTACTCGACAATTGGATAAGTGTCTGTCCCCCCAACCCCTATTATTGGGCCCTGATTCGTGGTCGGTTCCTGGATAGTACGTTCACATCCACTTTATACCTTTAATCTCTACATCTTTTTTTTTTATAAATTTCGGTTGGATTGCCCTGTTAAATAATACACGCTCTAGTTAGTTTCAACCTGTAATTCGATCAGCTTTATGAACATCTGGAACGTGATTAATACGTTCTTCAATTAAATCCTTCATTATCAAATTTCAGGTCGGGCATTCGAAGTCATTTTTATTTTTTCCTTTTCTAATGACCTGTATTTTTATTATCAACTCAAATGTTATATGTGGGTTGGGTACTATCAGGAATGCTGAATCAGTTCTTATTTTTACAAATCTTTTAAAAAGTGCAGTTTTCAGAACTTATATTTGTATATTGTGCAGCGTCGTAGAGCATAGCGCTGTATAATGCTCTATATAAGTGTTTATAATAATAATACTATTATGTTGATTTGACTAGAAGCATTTTTTAAAAAACCAAATGCACAATTACATTTAGCCAACACAAAAGATAAATTGTATGAAAAATCAGTAATATTTTCTTCGTTTGATACAAACTGCGGTATAATATTTACTATGATATACATAAATATGTCTATTCTTTGAAATCAGACGTTTGCACCCTTAATTTCAAAGAAAATTACAAATCTTTTAAAAAGTGCAGTTTTCAGAACTTATTTTTGTATATTGTGCAGCGTCGTAGAGCATAGCGCTGTATAATGCTCTATATAAGTGTTTATAATAATAATACTATTATGTTGATTTGACTAGAAGCATTTTTTAAAAAACCAAATGCAGAATTACATTTAGCCAACACAAAAGATAAATTTTATGAAAAATCAGTAATATTTTCTTCGTTTGATACAAAGTGCGGTATAATATATACTATGATATATATACATAAATATGTCTATTCTTTGAAATCAGACGTTTGCACCCTTAATTTCAAAGAAAATTATAAAATAACTCGTGGTGGTGAATATATGTTATCGCGCAATCACCTGCTAGAAAGTTTGAGTGACCGAAGGCGGAACTAGCGAGTGAAGCGGATTTGGGATATCACCACGATTCACGTGTTTAGAACAAACAGGTGTTTCTAGACCGGCTTAATCGGTGGACTTGGTACCCGGTTTGCCAGAAAATAAACACTTTCTTACTTATGACATGTGTACACGTACGGTAATATAGGCTTCTCAATAAACCTAACTCATTCTAATAAAGGAACAGGGGTTTAACTGTCCAAATTTCTAGCCCAACCAGACAAATGAAGACGGACATAAACCATGCAGGGTGCCCTCGGTGTGGGGGGTGGGGTCAGTGTTGTTCCGGACAGCGACGCTATTTATAATTCCAACTGTCAAGCGTGTTAGACCCATTGTCCTGCATCACCGACAAGGGAAAACACTAATTTCAACAATCATTTATTCGGCAAAATAACTCAAAAACAATTACAATGTATTGAAGCAACAGATAATAATATTATTGACAAAACTTTGTCACTGAGTATTATTAAAAATAGTATAATAATTCTTTTGTAAATACATTCAAAATTTGTTTATTTTGTCTAAGCCTTTGTTTATATATCAAATTTGTAATTTTATTACCATCAGTATCAATGCCAAACATTTGGGGTGGGTGGATGCCTGAATGGTTAGCACGTGTCATAAAGCCTGTCATTGAGTCAACTGGCGTGGTTTCGAATCCTTGGTTGTACGTGACAAGGAGTAGGGTCGCCTGTCCAACCTCGTGGGTTTTTCTCCGGCTCTCCGGAGCACAATTACTAGTAAAGACGTAAAGGCACTGATCGGTCTGATTTAATAATTCTAATTTTAGCTAAACATTTATTAGTACCAATTATTATTCTACTGTTGAGACGAAATTGAAACCAGTTCAGCCTAGTGTCGATAGTAAATTCAAAGGATTGCTTGTAAATACGAGTCCATTCTTCTAGAATTAAGTTTATTCTCAGATCTGATTCCGAGGAATTTTCGGATTTAGTTTTGGGGATTTTTTTTTATGTAAGAAATATGTATAGAAATGTTTTGCCTCGCGGTATCAAACATAAAGATAAATTCAGTATTTTGAGGGTAAATGGGACGTATTAATCTGACATTTTAGGGTTTATATTAAAGAGCCGCCCCAGAAGTGATTTTTGTTTTAATTCATACAAATCTGTAAAGTGCAGAGGCGGATACAAGGGGGGGGGGGCGCAAGGGGCGCCCCCCCCCCCCTAATATTCGACAGTGCCCTTTTTTACTACAGAAAGTGCCTTTCAACTAGCTTTTTTGCGTGATTTTGAGCCTCTTTTTCTACGATTTCCGAACGTTTAGACGAAAATATCAGCCAAATAGCTCTTGAAATGGCTACAGATGCAAGGAAATGACGGATAATTTTCTTGGGGCCCCACCCCCCTCTCAGCGGCGTGCCCCTTCTCCGCGGTCAGTGCCCTCATTTTGCGCCCCCCCCCTTTTCAAAATTCCTAGATCCGCCCCTGAAGTGTGGACAGAAATTAAAAATATACTTGGTCATATGTCATAAAAACGCATTTTATCGAAAAGATCATAAACATACATTTTTCCTTTCTCATGCCAAACATCAAAATATATTGTTTTATTGGGGTTTTTTAATATTTCAATCGTACCACATGCATAACGGCTGACGAACAATATTTTATCGTTTGGTTTAACGTAATTAGCGAAATACTTATACATGTATAATAATAAAACCTCTTGCCAGAAAGACAACTTTACAAAAATAATCATCCCCGAAAGAGCCAGCATTTTTAACATTCCAACAAATTATCGAAATTGATCGAGGAACACTGTTTGCCATAAAAAAAATGCTCGGAAGTCCTCGGGTTTCTTCGTTCATAAGCTGTCAGCCATCGGTGTCAAGTTGTTTGCCATGTCATCTGTGTCATGCAATGGTGCGAACTCAGAAATACCAACTCATGAGTTTCACTGAAATTACCGGGATCGCATCCCGGTTGAATTTAGGATGTCCGAGATAACGTTCAACTGAGCTCATCCTTAGTAAACACCCAACTTTACCACAAAAGATATGTGATAATAAAAATAACGTTTGTGTAGCTAAGCCCCTAACTCAATATCATCCAAAATCTTACACGATGAAAACAATAATTATTTGCCAATTCAAATCAACACTGATGATGTCATCTTACCGGGAAAAGATGGGCTTCTGATATCCATTATTTAAGACAAAATAGACATTTTACCATTGGTAAACGAATCATAGTGCTGTTCAGCGTCATTTGTAACAAGTGACCAGAAAAAGAACGAGGGTAGACATATTCCACAACTCATGTCAAATGGCAACTTATCTGGGGAACATGCGCAATAGACTGGAAAACCAGACACCAGAAATTTCCATTCGCTTGAGACTGATGCGGTATTTCGCTGGACTTAACTGATTTGAAAATTAGAGTCAGGGGGGAAACAATTGAATTTAAATCAGTTCATATACAATCAGATTACATTATTATATGCGTTGCAACCCAGGTCCCAAATATTAGCTCCTTTAAGCCTATATGGTAAAGTACTTATCGTATATCTAAGACTAAAAATGTCATGAAATGAAAACGTAAAACACAATTAAAGTCTATATCTTTGGTAAGGGGGGGGGCATTAATGCACTGTCTGTCAGCAGAAGGTTCCTCGCATTTCAATTTGATATAAACTGAGAATTTGCCATGATTAAGTGGAGTTGTGGTTGATACGGGATTGAACCTATGACCTGCGTCGATAACAATTACTAGGATCATACGTAAGTCTGAACATAACCATATCATGTTGACGAAATGTGGACGTGGTATCTTGCATTTATCATCAAGCGTACCCGGACCTTCAACAATAACATTTGATCCTCACTTCAAAATATTTCAAAATAACTTTTCATATTGTATTCTTAAAAGGTATACACAGATCTAAAATAGACTACCATAATATACATGTTTTTGTTGTTGCGTCATGTGGTGACAACTATTTGTATACAGCCTTTACATTTGTATAGAAATCTTATGACCGTGTGCTTTGAATGATCTATGAGTCACAAAATGAGAAATGGCACAGAATTAGAGTCCGATCAAGTTCAATGACTTTATTGGTTTATATAAGGCTTATTATCAGGTAATAGTTTTTTTTTATGGGAAACAATTAATCACTCATGATTGTGTTTGATAACGATAAAAGCCTAGTTCCCAATCACTTAAATGTCACTAAAAGCATATGTAAATCATATTTGACTTAATGCACGAATTATTGAAATAGTTTAGTGCTTAGTTTACAAGTTTAACCAGAGGCGGGTCAAAACTCTGGTGGGTTCTATAACAGTTCGACTAGCTGGGCCCTTTGCGAAACTGGTTTCAGAAATCACTCATTATTATTCGTGTTTTCTTTGACTAAGTAGTGACCCTGTCCATGGCCGCGATAAACAATGTGATTTTGGGCTTAGCGTTAGCCGCTTTTTTGTCAGCATTTCAGCTTCATGTTTTTTCAGTTCTCTTCTCCCATCCACAACTTTGCCTTTGGGCCATATCGACGACGAACCGACCTACGTTGAAATGACGCGGTCTTCACCAAATTTCAAAAGAAAATCGCAAAAACTTTTTTAAAGTGAAAGCGAAACCGGATACCAGGCTAATGCAAGGCAATCGCGTGGCCAGTGATCGATCACACTACCGACACCACCGAGTAAGGTTCGTCATAGTCCAGTGAATTAAATTATGTAAAACATTACCCGCCTCTGAGTTTAACATCTTTCTAATCCCATAGCGAAAGAGAGAGAGAGAAATGGGGTTTAACGTCCACTCGACACAAACTAGGTCATTTTGGGACTAACATATGGTTTCAATTTTATTTCAATAATTCGCTTGCGCGTAGGGGTCTTTAGCAGTGGGAGGAAACCGGAGTGCCCGGAGGAAACCCACGAGGTTGAGAAGGCGCCCCTATCTCCATGCCACATACGCTCACACCAGGGATCGAAACCACAGCCGCAAGCCAGGGGTGACCGGCCAGCTAGAGGTCGAAGCGCGGCACTCTAGACCACTAGGCCATCCCAACCCCCTCCCATAGCGAGACTACCATGCTAATGTTATTTTGTTAAATCGCCGTTTGGTGTAAATGCCTATTTTCATTTAAAATGATGATTTTGATTTTAATAAGGCCTATCATAAAGTCAATGGGTAGGCCCTATAGGGGTTTTCATCCATTCGTCCGGTTTCCTCCAACAACTGAGACCTCAATGCACAAGAGCATTATTAAAATAAAATTGAATCATGTGTTTGTCCCGAAATTACCTAGTTTGTGTCGAATGGACGTAACAACCAATTTCTCACTCTTACAAAGTGTGAAAAATGTACATTTTGCATGGAGGCCGTGGTTGCTCAGTGAGTAAGACGTTGGCTCGCCAACCCGCTAACCAGGGGTCCCTTGTTCGTGGTACATTGGCGTAAACGCAAAAGAACCCGGGTGATGGGGGGAAAATTCACTCATAACACACTGTAATGCATACGGTCTTCTTCATAAGCCTAGTCAGAGCAGAACAGTAGCACGTTAAACCCCATTTTATTCATTCACTATACCCGGCATTTAGACAATCTATAGTGATTTAGTGTGAGTACTGAGCGAGACAAGCTGCTGCTAAATGCGTGTAAAACAAACGAAAGAAATTAATATAACTTCCATTTTTTTCATGTACCTGTTAAATGATGATGCCACAGACTCGACAATATTCTCCTGTGTACTAACCCACGGAAATGTGGAAATATTACCACTGACTTTCGATATTAACTTGATCATATTGGCTGGACTAACCATTCAAACCTTTAATCTCATTTTATTTCACTAAAAGTGACTGTTAGCTATAGTACAGGAAAATTTACCCTAATGGTAGTGAATAGTGGTAGCCAGTGTCGTCCAATCAACGCTGTAACTGTCAACACGAGAAGGCTACGATCAGAAAACACTTCTGAACGCCGGGAGCGCGTGCTCCATACATACGTACCTGAAAATTACATATCCTGTCGTTTTAATATCTTTGTATTATAACAGTAAAACGGTATGATGTCGTAACACTCCATGAAATGAAGGGTTCTCCTGCCGGATATATTCTTAAAGATTATTAATCCGGGTGATACACGTTGTACTGACGGGACAACCTATACAACAATATACCACAGTAAGAACTGAAGGCAAGACCACTGACTTTATCCTAAAGGTGAGACAATATTATTATTTAACGCAAAAATCGCCTGTTTTTCATAGTTTAGGATATTCGAACAGTTTTCCATTATTTATCAATGTTTGCTACATATTTAAATTAATATTTAACGAAGAGGTTTTCAATCGATCGAGATTTTCTGAATATTGAACGGAACTTTATTTATAATAAAATTTTAATTTAAAACGTTAAGTATCTTGCATATTAATGCATTTGGTTAAAAAAAAAGGATGTATTTGTTATATACAGTTTTCTGTGCCTCAACTTCCGAAGGTATCTTATAGCGTTCAACGCACAGCTGTTTATTTGTCTGGCTATTTTAGGAAAGAGATCTCTGAATATTTATTTTTTAATGTGAGCTTTGAACGAACAAACGCAGTAGAATATTTTAAAACGTTGTGAATGCCTTAAACTGTATTATTTATATTGTTTGAACATGTAAGCGATGGACGACAAGTATATAATAGTATTATTAATGGTTGTCGATTTAATATCAATAGAGTAAACATTTATCAATTTTAAAATCGGATATATTGGGTAATTACGGCGTGTATCAACGGGTGTTGGGTATTATTTGTTCATACTATTTTATCTTAAGAGTTTATTGGCCAAGTGATCACCCATATATTCGTTGGCATACTGTAATTTAGACCCGACCAGGATAAAGTACCCAGTCTCCCGAACGGGACAAGAAGAACAAACTAAGCTTACCCGTAAGCCGTGGTTAAATGCAAAAATTAGCTTTAAGATAACGTATCTAGGCTGATGATATGGCCGTTCATCTGAATTTGAAATGGTGTGAGTGAGTGGCTATAGTCTACTCATTGATTTGATCATTTAATTACTTAAACGTATGCTTCTTTTACGTGAATGCCAATGTGTACAGCTGAGGTGGGCCTCGGTTTTTCATCCCATCACTTAATAATCCTGAACCTATATGCCCAATCACTCGACCAGCCTTTGCCCCCTCCCCCTGTCGTGGCGTCTGGTGGAATAATGCCCTTTTCGTCCCATTAATTCAATTCATTAACGCTGGAACACAAAATGGCATGGTGGCCATTTTGAGACTAACACTAAATCCCCTGGGAAAAACCCCAACTTTATTAGTGCTTTAGATATTATGTACCACCCGAAGGACTAAGCACACTTTCTGAGCCGTCCCACGTGTTGTACATCACCAATCAGCATAGAAAAAACTTTTGTCAATTTATCTTATGTTTGTTGTTTTTCGAAGACAAATGATTTTTTTTCAAAACTATTTAAATTCTTGGCATTGAATTTAAACACAGTTGAACGAAAAAACAACGATCCAATCACACGATATTAATCAGTTTGGATATTAATGTGTTTGTATATTATGTATGGTGTTATCTTTCTGAAAGTTCAATTCTCTGGTACATTTTTTTATGCAGGTTTATCTTGCCCTGTTTTTTTTTCGTGTCCGAGTCCACCGACTAGGATATACATTGTACAGCTAAAGTGATTGATTTTGTCTTAACTTAATTTCGGAAGAAATGATAGCGAGTTTTATCAGTTCATTAACCACGGGCGATCGCTTTCATTGGTCTACAAAGTTAGCTTACTGACTAATCAAAATACTAGTGTTGTTGATAAGGTTTTTACACCATACGTTGAAATATCCCTATATATGATATCTAATCACTTTGAAAATGCATTACAATAGAAAATATAGCAAATTGTTGATAATGGTCGAATATATTATTGCAGGAGTATGAGAAATGAAAATCTGAAATAGTCACTGAAACCCAACAGTTTTGTGAGAGAATTTACGACCCCAAATTTCATATTGCAGGTGACTTTTACAAGTTAAGTCGACCAGTTCACAGCAGGAACTGGGCATAAAGTACTAGACCCATACACATGAATATACAAATAGGCGGTCTTGGCCTATTGGAAAAACTGTTTTTTGATTTGAAATGATTCGAATATACAGTAAGGCTGGGGATGTTCAAATTTGAGGCTTATCGACCCGTTTATGGAACAGGAACCAGGTCACAAGCGCTACATGTCTTTTTCTTGAGGCGATATTTCGAACGCGAATTCATGTACGATCGACACGAATTTTGGCATTCTTGTCCCTTGGACAATTGCTACTTTGTTTTTTTATGGCTGCCATGACCTCATAGTCAGTTCCTAGCCCATAGTACAATGGTACTTGGACAAATGCTTGAGATTTTTAATAGGATATTATTAAACAATAATTACATACATTTTCTTCATGAGGAAAGCAAATGTATTTAAGTTTTTCTATTTGTGCCAAATTGACAATCAACAAAACAGCTTACGCTTATTATAGGATTGGCATTGTAATTATGATAGATTAGCTTTTATGATCATTCATATTTATACGGGACTGTCTTCATTTTTTAAGTCCCATATGGGTCATATGACGACAGTTAGTGTGATAAATTACAGAAAAATAAAAGTAACTTATACTATTCTGGGCAATTACCATGCGTTGATTGACCGATATTTAGGTCATTACATATTATGACCTTTCTTATCCATGCAGTGTCTTCGTGAATGGTCTGATTGATCGGAATTGAAAAAAAATAAAATAAAAATAAGATACCATAACCCCGCCCGCATATACCCGGCATTGTTTATCAATGGTGTTGATAATGTGGCAAATGCGACGTTAAACGTCATTCTAGAAATTAAATTTTATAACAAAAAGTAGCAACAGCAAAAAACAAATTTATGAATTTGGGTGAAAGGATAAAAATATGACACAATTTTTGTTATAAATATGAACCATTTCATATAGACTTAGATAGTTATGCTTACAAATGAAGATTTAAATTGTTAAATGAAAGGGTCAAAAAGCGGAAATTAAACTTTTTTCTATTATTATTTTTATTAATTGATTTGGCCTTCCTTTGTGCAAAGCACGTCCATTAAGGTTTTTTTTCTCAGATTTACATACAGGTACAGTGTGTGTGGATTCAACTTCATTAAAAGGGTTAAATTAACTAAATACATTTTTTTTAAATTAGAAATAAATGCATTTGTGGTCTGACTCCATAAAGGGGGCAGATGACATAAATGAACATTTTGTTCTTCAATAGCGTTTTGTTTATTATGATAATTCAATGTACTTACTTCTACCTACGTGAACATACACACGTGTAAACTTTATATATATTCATTTATAAATTTAACTAATTTTCAGGTAGCTTCATGTTTTTCGACAACTAATTTGAACGAGTTTTCACAATACCGGTTGCCATGCAAGTTATCGCCTATGTAGCAATCCTTTTCATGTTTATAGATGTAACAGGTAAGTGAGTGCAGAACAATAAGATAATAAATTTATATACGTAATGTGAATTACTCCGACAAAGTTTGTTATCATTTTATGATGTCATATAGGAAGATAATCGTAAAGTGTAGATTTAAGCCCCTCTCAGTAAATTGACGTCAATATTTAAAATGTTGAACAAATGAAAACAAAATTTAACCAAAATTTAAAGAGACATTACCGCTTTGAGGTTGGTAATAAAATAATTTCAGTTGAACTCTATTTTACTGTGTATCACATTGTTAATGTTCAATGTTCCAATATATACTGGGGTAGTTGGTAACCTAATGGTATAACGCGTATACACTTTAGATCATGGGTCAATCAATGAGTGATGTGGCGTGTTTTTGATTCACGCCTGTACGTGATAACGAGTAGGATCGCCAGGCCAACCTCGTGGGTTTTCTCCGGGTCCTCCATTTTCCTCCCACTGCTAAAAGCTCCATACGTTAAGTCTCGAAATGACAATAGTTTGTGTATTGCCGTTAGAGGAAGCAATAAAAATGTGTAGGACTCGTGAAAAAAGGACGTGATGATTAACCAAATACTTTATACCCAATACCACCCAATAGTAACTTGATATTTCTAAACCACCACATAATATACTACCGGGGTAATATGAAAAACTAATATTCTTCTCGATGATCGTTTGTCTAACTCCCAATACGTCATGCTAAAATGATTTCAAATAAAAAAAATCAAGAAAAAGAGCGCTTACAAGAATACCCCTTATAAACCAGATGTTTATAATAAAGACATTGAATTACGAGAGCGTGGTAATGTTGTAATTTTTTAAATATTTTGAAATATTTCCTGGGAAAACCATGTCTGTCATTTTATTCATTTAATAGGGAATGGTTAATGTTTTATGCGACACGACCTTGTAAATTTTTTTTGTCTGCATATTTTTATTTTTTTTAACTTTTCCCCATTTGTTCCCAATTTCAGAATGTCACTCATCAGTTCCCATTCAAAGATTTGATGGTTATTTTAATAATGAACAAAGACCAGAAATCGGTAGTGTGGGTAAGTAAAATAGATGACAAAATTAAATTCTATTTTTTTCATACCAAACATATAGATATTTGTGAATATTTAAGGATGTATGTAGAAGTATTTTATTCGTTTTGACCAGTAAAAATGAAATCAAACAAGTTATTTAGTTATACGAAAGGCCTATGACGTTGCTATCTATAATTGTCTGAATTATTCACATGTTATACTGTGTTCGTTCAGTCATGTTTTGCAAGTATACAATACACTAGTGGCTACATTAAAAATGATGATTGCCCCCAAATATTCCATTGAAGTATCTGAAAAGATGGATATGTTTTGTTATAAACGGGTTTCCCGATGGTTTGGATTATAGGAGGTACGATTTTTTTGAGGGGGGGGGGGGGAACTTCCAAACTTTTCTCCACAAAAGTTAAAATAATATATGCCGTACAAACAATTCTGCAAATATCCGAGAATTTATTTGCTACTTGGAAGGAGTCATCTAGGATTACTTTCAGTCTTGTGGATGAAAGTTTGGAAACATTTAACAAAAATTGGACCACCCAATCATCGCAAATTCCGGGGAATGATATTTATTGTCTTCACGATTAAATTAGTACTTCAGAAAACCAAACGATAGAAGCACACATTCCATTATGCTATTAGATTTATTTATTTATTTATTTAATGGTTATGTCCAACTTGCGTCAAATAATCGACCTCAGATCATTCATTGACAAATGTATAATTATTCGCCCCCTCGGCGAGACATAATCAAAGGTTGTATTAAAGTTTTGTTGTTCATCTAATAGGCGTGCGAATAAATACATGTAATATAAATCATTTCATATAGAAAAGACAAGCCAATCAGTCTAAATTAACCTACTGTCTTTGAGCTGTCACGTAGGGTTTGTTTGATAATTAAGTCTATGCAATCATATATCATTCTATAACTCAAGGTGTTCACACATTGATCATCTGGGGGGTGGGTGTGGGTGGTGACCGAATGGTTAGCACGAACGCGCTGTATCATAAAGCCTGTCATTGAGTCCATTGGCGTGGTTTCGAACCCCCGGTTGTACGTGAGTAGGGTCACCTGTTCAACCTCGTGGGTTTTCTCCGGGTCCTCCGGTTTCCTCCCACTGCTAAAGACCCCTACGCGCAAGCGAAATGAAATTAAAACGATATGCTAGTCCCGAAATGACCTAGTTTGTGTCGAGTGGACGTTAACCCCCATTCCTTTTTCTCATTCATCATCTCAATGAATAATTATGATAACCAGCGGAGTTTTCTCTCTTTTGTTTTAGATGCATGTACACATGACTACGACTCGACTCTTAATATAAAAAAAATGGTTCTGATATATTGGATAAATAGTTTTGCATAATATTCACTATGCATTATAATAACTAAACGGTGATGTGCGTATAGGTGAATTTCCTTAAACAATTATGTGATTAGATTTGTATATATTATTTAGTCGGCCCTACGTACGTCAAATATGGATTTAGAAAAAAAATATTTTCAGGTCGCCATTTAAGGAGAAATATAACAACAAAGTATGCTGATTATACATACTATCCTTCGGGTTCTGAGAGACCTAATCCTAGAGGAACGTCAAATATCGTTTTTAAAGGCGATGGCAGAAGCTATTCTTATCACAGACGGTCTGCCCTGTTTGCCTTCTTTGGTAAGTATTATCCCCGGGAAATTCAAACGGGGTGGTGAGTGGCATTTTAATATGTAGATAACTGTTCGGTCTCAGAAAACATTATTAATTACCGGTTCCACTGAAGGTGTTTAATAACATTTACCGATTATCCTGTGGGTTTTTTTATTACCATTTAAAGCAATTCTCGATAAAGTTCGGTAATACCATGGACCTTAGTCTAACGCTTTTTCTCTGTACTTGGCATGACAGGTGCCTTTATTATTTTTAGGGGTGCAAAAATAGCGCCGTAGCCTTAACATATTTGCAGGTAAAATGGTAACCTACTGGTAAGCATACATAATAGGCTTCAAACGGTCTTTAATTCACAATAAGTGGACAAGTGGAAAACATGTAAAAGGATAAGAAATGCGACACCAAATCACAGGTTTATACTAGGCCTTTACGCTTTAGAATAAATAGTTGGAATGTACTGGCCTTGGCTACTACAAAATGTTCTAAAATACAATGAAAATGAAAACAACGTAGGCAATGTGGTGTTTTTTTAACCTGCGTATTTGTGCCCAAGGAACTGAGTCGTAGTCAGTTCGCCTCTTGTTCCGTAACTAAAAAAGAAAAATAAGTAGCCTATATTTACCGGCGTAATATACTGGGCCAATTTGTTTCACAGAAGTACTTACGGCCAAGCGAATACACACTGCGGGAACAGTTTGGTACTGGGCGTCTTGAATAGGTTTATGGGGAAAGGGAGATAACTCCCATTGCTCGCGACTTTTGAACGTCATTAATTTTCATTGACGTGGTAATTTTGTTTGCAAAGTATATTGAAATTTCTGTCTCTATTAACCGCGATTAGCCATATTCAATGCACCAACATTCACGGTGTTTCTGATACTAAATTATAACTAATAAAACCTTGTCCATGACTCCATATAATGACAAATGATTTGTGATCAGACCATAGAGGTCAATATATTAGGCCTATATACACTCCATGGATCAGACTTAATCAGACTTACTTTAAATCGAGTACCTGTAGGCCTAGATCTAACACAAAACACCGAGACAGTGAAGCAGGTTTTCCATAGTTCTAGTTACAGTAGTACAGGCCACAAGTAGTCTACTCTTTTCTTCAGGTTATTGCAGCCCCTGGTCGACCCTCGTCTATAAGGATCTAGGATGGAAGCCCCCCCCTCCCCCCCGATCAAGAATTGCTTCCGCTGGCCCTGTAGTAACTAACGAATTGTAGACCTTCGTTCAGAGCTGAGCGTCTGTGAAAAGTTACAATTTAGTAATGGATTCTTATTGGGTGGTCAAGTGGTTAGCACATGTGCGCTGTATCGTAAAGCCTGTCATTAGGCCTATTAGTCAACTGGCGTGGGGTCGAATCCAAGGTTGTAGATTAGACAAGGAGTAGGGTCGCCTGTCCAACCTCGTGGTTTTTCTCCGGGTGCTCCAGTTTCCTCCACTGCTGAAGAACCCTACGCGCAAGCAATTTATTGAAATAAAATTAAACCATATGTCAGTCCCGAAATGACCTAGTTTGTGTTATGTGGATGTTAAACCCAATTTTATTTTCTCTCTCATTTTATTGGGTCTGGTAGAATTGTTAGCCCATTACTAGTAGGCTACTAAAAATATTTAGTTACTAGCCTGAATTCCTTCAAGTAGTTTTAGAATGGTTGGTCTGGTGGAGCCATTTGCTTTTTTGGGCCTATGTGAGTAGCCACGTGGTTAATTTATGTCTAAAAGTTAATAAGGTCATCACAATAATGAGACGATGGTAATTAACTATTATTACATACCGTTAGTTTTAATTTGCTTGTAGATCTGTGAAACCGTTGCATTACCATACCGGTAATGATATTTAATTCAATATTATATAAGACCCAAAATTGAACATGAATAATGACCATTATGATATAAATACACAAAGTTTATTGTTCTGTGTATACTGTTAAAGAGAAATAAATTAGGATGGTCTACCCTAATTTTTGTGTGCATATTTTTGGTGCTCGAACATTAAATTATGAGCTAACCTAAAACAACAATTAGTTATATTGCCACTGGAGATATTTGCTGTGGACTATATTATAAGTACTTAAGCTTGTTTTGCCTTATTAAGTCTAGATTGAGAATCTTAACCTTATGTTTTCTGTCTAGGTCAACTTGTTATGAGAGAGGTGACAGACACGGATGATGCATCCTGCCCTGTTGAAGTTATAAACACACCCGTGCCACGATGTGACCCAGATTTTGATCCTAAATGCCGTGGGGATCAGGTTATGCCCTATGAAAGAGTGGCCTATGATAAGAAAACTGGACAGTCTCCAAATAATCCCAGAAAACAGGTAAAATAAACTATTTATCTCTATAAAAGCAGGCACAATATAAATGGAGGATTTTTTTAAAAATTGAATCAACAAATGATGGAATAATGATCTCTGGCAGATGAGGCCAACTTTCATTCTATCATTTGAGATTTATTAATTAATGACCTTATAAGTTGCTATAACTTAAAAATAATCAATAAAATGACAGTTTTCATTTGAAACTGACAGATTGGAGGCATGATGTATATTTTTACAATTAAATTTCTAGAGGATTTATAATAAGCAATGATTACTGGCATGATGATATGTTAGTTACCGTAATTACTTTGTTATGGGGTGCATGGTCTCTGCAATCTGATTAAAACACAGATCCAATTTCGTTTCGTTTTTTATAGTTCAAAATTTCTTTTCTTCTTGTCTTTACTACTCTTGGATCTGGAGGACTTGTTATTTAACTGGTGTTCTGCCTGAAATGAGAGGTCAGCCAATCAAATGGTCTGTCGAATCGACCGTTTGACCTTTTCATGCGTGGAACTGTGGGTAGATATTACCAGCCAATGACGTCTATACTAACACCAGCGGATAGAAATCAAAACAAAACAAAAGTAGATTTTAAAAAGCATGGCGGTCGCTAATTGGTTAATCGAATGACTGACGTTATCGGGTCAAATGTCCCGTGCTTGATACCTGACGTCATAAAACGTGAGCTCCCACTATAATGTGTTAGATCTACATGAGTGTAGGCCATCGAAAGTATAAAAAACGAAACGAAATATAGATCCATATTTTAATTAGATTGTGGTCTCTGTTGTGGCATGTTGGCCATGGTTTTTTTTGCTTAACTTTCATTGCTTATATTTCAGATTAACAAGGCATCTAGTTTTATTGATGGTGGTTTTGTGTATGGAACAAATACTGTCCGGAGCAGTTTTCTCCGCAAACCAGGAAGTGGAAAATTATACTGTGAAGACATTTGGGGCCGATTTCCAAAATTAAATGATGTTGAATTACCATATTCAAATTTTCCTGCAGCTGACCAAAAAATGAAAGATCCGTCTAAGTTCTGGAGTAAGTTAAAGAGCAGACTATGCTAAATATATGCTTTGCTAAGAATAAAATAAACCACATTAAAAAAGGTCTTATTTGGAGATAATCAACATAATGATCACTGTCCAAAGATAATCAAAATGATCAATGATGGGATCAAACTCATTCTCAGTAATTCTTGGACAATCTTTATATTGGCAGTGATCGTCTGTGTTACTATTAGTTTGAAAAGGGATGCGCATATTATGATATGCTGGCAAGACAAAATTCTGTTGTATTTTGTATTTATCAATACATGTATGATTATATAAATAGAAGTAAAAAAGGAAAGATATGCTAATCACAATATTTATTAATTTATTGGCTTATGTTTATTATTTGTTTGTAACATTTCCAGGACTTGGAGATTCCCATATTTATGAGAACCCAGCACTTCTTTCCCTTGGTCTTGTATTTTTCCGATATCATAATTACAAAGCTGATCAGATTGTGACCAATGAACCCAGATTATCTAATAATGAAATATTTGATAAATCCCGACGATGGGTGATAGCAAGTTTACAGGTTGGTATTAATTAAATTAAAAATGGAATGGGCAGATACAAAATGGAATGGGCATTAATGTCATATCATCAACAGTGTTCTTTGGTTATTTCTATGGTTACATGACGAATGTATGGGGGAATGTTTGCGCGTACAGAAGTGTTTTTGCCAACTATTCTTGCAATTATGAGTAAGGCATTGGTTCACTAACCAGAAGGTCCGGGGTACGATCTCCCAGTGTTAACTGAGACAGTTTGTCTGGAATAATCTGTGTGGTTTCCCATTGTCAGTGGTGCAGCATCTAGAAAAAAAACAAGGTCCATTAGCAGTTGGAATGCAATGTAAAAGTCAAAGTTGGCTGTACCACCGCTTTCCGCGCAAAGTGTCTCTCATAGCACACTGTATCATGACATATGCTCATCTTCATTAGCGATTTTGAGTAGTCATACAAAGCATGAATTTGATTGGCAATTGCTTTAGTGTATAATGTTTTATCTATCATCAATAATGTAATTTTGCTATAATATGAAAATAACTTCCTCAATCTATTAACCGACATGTGTAGGTTGCCATTTGTCGTGTGGTATCGCCTGACCACTGTACTTCCAGGGATACCTCATTATTTTTTGTTATTTTAGAAAATAATTCTGTATGATTGGCTGCCATTACTACTGAATGAACCAATCCCACCCTACACAGGTTAGTAGAAATATAGAGGATTTAACAAAAAGTAATTTAATTGAATGTTAATATAAGTGTATTTCAAAATAAGAATTGATCAGTTGTTTTTTATTTGATTGTATGACATTGATATACAAGTTTATTTTTATCGGTCTTATATTTTCAATGCAAATCTAAGCCTTCAACAGGCCTAAAATGAAATATTACTCTGCATATTTTTAACTTTGGTCTTTAGTTTTGTTTTTTTATAATTTTGTTGGTCAAAACAACATGAAGATCTAAGGACACTCTTACCAGTTGTCTGTTCTGACAAGTCAGTGGTGGCCTTATCATATACATGTTTCAACTTTACTAAGAATTATGACGACACAGGGGCGAGACGACTGAATAATCATAGTAATGACTAGATTGAAATCGAACCAACAGATCCTGCTTAAAGATGTTCTTAGACCATACTATTTGCGAAATGTAATGTTTATATGTACATGTTTCAACTTTACTAAGAATTATGACGACACAGGGGCGAGATGATTGAATAATCATAGTAACGACTGGATTGAAATCGAACCAAGCCGATCCTGCTTAAAGATGTTCTTAGACTATAGTATTTGCAAAATGTTTATAAGCTCATGTAGTATGAAGATAAACATTAATATAAAACACAGAAATAGTGTGGAACTTATCCATTCAGGCAAATGTATTATTGTTATATTTTCAGGTTATAAACCATCAGTAGAGAGTGAAGTAACAGATTTATTCGATGCAGCTGCTATACATTATATTTTTACACTTATACCTTCTGCTATACATGAACGGTACAATTTTTATCATTTTTAATTTTTTATTCCTGTGGTCTTCTATTATACAGGAAATAATAAACATCTCCTTTAGTCAGTTGTGCTACAAATTCCACTGGCACTGACTCAAAATGGCTCTATGAATTTCCTATGCCTGTGAATCTTGAGCACATATAAATGTAAAATCATCTAAACTAAGTTCAATTCATGCAGTATGAAGACTGGCATGACTGTCTTCATTAGCCCAATGGCACATTAAACCCCACAAATATCCCGCTGAATTAATTCCAATTAAAATCTTTTGATATCTTCAGAAAAAAGTTAATTTAAACTGTTGAGTTTTACTTACCGGGTAACAGACCCTGCTATTGTGTTACTGTATTTAATCTGTTTGTATTGTAATAGCTTTGTTTGTTTTTACTAGAACAAAGAAATGTGAATATATGCCCCATCATAAAATAAGAAGACTTTGCAACACCTACTGGAATTCTCAGGTAAACCTTTATATGGTTAGATAAAATATTTCCGGTTTAATTTCATTTGTGTTGATATGATAATATACTTTTGTGCGAATTAGATGTTTGTCATATGTAGGAATAATATGGGGTTTGTTGGAAAAAAAACAGGTCCCATATTAACATTTTGTTTTCAAAAAATGATATTTTGACAGCAAATTAAGTAAAATTAAGAGTTCAAATATTCACAGGTTGCCATTTGAAAGTCAAACGGAATAGAACTTTGAACATATGTACTCAATGAAATTTTCCAGAATTGAATTCTCAATATAAAAATGGTGACAGTCAAGTGAAAACAAGGATTTCAGACTACAACACTTCAAAATATTTAATAGGACTGACAGAACTGTAATGGGGTGGAATTCCACTTCATTTGATTGCAATTCTTTCAATGTAGGATGTTGCAGGCTGACAAATGAGCATTGGATTTACCTTCTGCTTGCTTCTTGTTTGTCTTTAAATTATTTGATATACAACTTTACTGCCAGTGGACTGGCGTGACAAACATACTTTAATGACATGACTTTTAATATTAAACACGAGTCGTTCCTTTGTTGTCCAGCTACAGATTGCATGATGTTATTTTGTTTCTGTTTGTAGGATATATTGTATAAGAGACCTGATGGTCTAGAGGAGATATTGATGGGACTAACATCACAACTAGCAGAAAAAGAAGATCATATTCTTGTTGAAGATTTACGAAGTAAGAAACATTTGTTCCTTTATTAGTAAGTGCAGGGGGGCTTCTACATGACAAACCTACAGACAGGACACCACAAACAACAAATACATGTATCAGATTAAGTGTATGGACATGATATTGATTGAAGGCAGCTTTGATTCTGAGCTGATTTTCAAGACTAAGTATTACTCTAGTCCCCCATCCTTTTCATCTGTTTGTTGCGTAGTGGGGGATAGGATATGTTTGAAATACGTTAGGGCCTTACAGTGTTGGGATTTCGCTTGTATATTACGGACATGTCCTTCACACCTTACCCTTTTGGTATCGGGTATGTTTTATTGTCACAATGTCAGAGTACCATGCATATTTGATTTTATCAACTTTTAAAGTCTGTCTCCTTCTGTCTTATTGTTAAAGATGCAATGTCAATGGATACAATGGCCAAAAAAATGGTAAATATACAATTTGGCCATTTATGAAATTACCACCACTCATTATAAGCTACAGAAAGGGTGAGTTGTGTGATTCACCTAAATGTTGAATACTTTCTACCAGGGCATACTGTAGAAATAAATGTTTAACTGAAAGGTTACTTCTAAAATAACTCAGTTGTCATAACATTGTCACTATTCCATCATATCACAAATATAATTTTCAAGGAAAATTAATGTAAGGTGATAAAATAATTAATGTCGATATTTTTTTCAGGTAAATATTATGGTCCTTTATTTTATTCTCGCCATGATGCAGCCACATTGACTATCGTGAAGGGGCGGGATTATGGTTTACCTGATTATAACACAGCTCGTCAATCAATGGGACTTGAACCAATCAAAACCTGGGAGGAAATTAATCCAACCTTAAACCAATCGGTAAATGATAATATGAATTTGTAGTCAATGTTTATGGAAGGGTGCAGTTAGTCATTAATTAAGAGTTTAATTGCAGGGTTACATTATTTATATAATTTGTTGATACTATATGAGCACATGCTTAATAGTAGACCATGGGTCAAGGAAAAGCAGTTGATTGTAGTCAGTTGAGTAAGTTGATCAAATTCAAAAAGTCTTTATACATGTATCTTAAGCAAGAAACACAATATGTTTTGATTACCTGTGTTTCTTTTCCAAATCCTCTCAATTTTACTTCTTATGACGATTCTTCAAAAGTATCATAAAGCTTTTAAAAGGTATTTCTGGGATAAAGGTTCCAATGGGTGCTTCATGCAAAACCAACCAGTTTTATCCAGAATGGCTCCTGTAACACTTTAAGTGAGGAATCCCCCATGAGTGATGATATAGATGAACCTATATATAGACTGAAAAATTACTTGGAGTATTGCTTTTAACATGATGATTATTTGATATCATATTTAATTTTCAGTTTATTGATGATATAAAGATGTTACATAATGGTCATTTAGATCGTATAGATATTTATACTGGTGGTATGTTAGAGACAACTTCCAACGGTCCGGGATCACTCTTCCGTCTTATTCTATTAGATCAGTTTTTACGACTACGAGATGGAGATAGATTCTGGTTTGAAAATAAGGACAATGGGTAAGTAAACACTTATTTTACTTTATGAGGTGAATACAGGTAGAAATAACATTATATTCATTAGATGGACAGGGCTAAAAAAGAAGACCAGCATTCCATTGGCAAAAAACTTGTGATCCATCTATGTCGACTTGGTAGACACTAACCAGCCTTAAGATACATTTCTCTCTATTTCAATGCTGCAAAAGTAGCTGTTCAGTTGTGCATGCCGGTAATCAAAAATCTATTGGACATTCTGAATTGGTAAATATCTCTTAAAATCTAATGCTAAAAAAATTAATTTGTTTCAACATTTCTTTCTTATTCATCATATGTCAATGACTTTACAATTGATTACTAAGGGTTCAAAAGTGAAAGATATATTTTTAGTTAATCGTATTTTGTTTTTAATGTTTATTAGAATGAAATTATACAATGGTTTAATTATTTATATTTAGGATATTTACAGATAAAGAAATAGATGAAATACGTAATGTAACACTAAATGATATCATCATAAGTACAACAGATATAGATGAAATAGATCTACAAGATGATGCTTTTACAGTATCTATTAGTAAGATATTATATTTAGTTCAATGGTGCATGCAGGATTTGTAAATGGCTTGAAACACAGAAATATTTTTAAATTACCTTAAAAGGGGTGGCATGTGAGAGGGCTTATGTGAAGGGCTTGGAAACACTTATTTTTGAGTTAAATATACCATAATATCATTTATTTTGATTGATGAAATCAGTTAATGGACTTCCCCTTTAATATGCCACTAATTTAGTCATTTAGTGTGTTGTGTTTCCTCTATGGTTGGAAGAGCAACATCATTGTCTGGAGGTATTTATCGCCATTTACAATTAAACAACATGATTTCAGGAGCAATAATTAGTTTTTATTCACCGCTGTTACAACCTTGTCAAGTAAGACATGAGTTGAAAATAGTTGGAGCAAACATTTGTTGCCATCCATACTATATTCCTAAGGATGATGCAATAAGAGAGAATGTGTAAAATTAGCATGACCATCACTTCTTTTCTTTCATTGTAATTTATATTTGTTTCAGATCATTCGTGTAAACCTCCAAAAGGATTTGATGAAAGACAGCTGGAGAAATGTCCTGATCATAAAGGATATGATTATTTTGCTGGAAGTGAAATTCCCTATATTATTATTTGGACATGTATGGGATTTATTCCTATAGGTAACTGATCTATCATTTTTTAAACCCAATGATCATCATTTGAGGAATTTTGAATCTATTTCCAACTAAACTTTTATAATATTTGAATCTCTAAAACAAGTATCAGCCCTAAACTTGATCAATTCTCTTCAGTATATACAAAAATATGTGTTGAAAATTTTGTAACATCTTGCATCCTCCGCAGATGGTACAAACAAGCCATAAGTGTTGGGTAAAATCTTTTGATTTTGTTAATTACATGTTAATTAATCAACTTGAAAACATTAATGTAGTCTGTATTAAGCTATGAAAAATGAAATACTATCTGAAAAATGCTTGATCAGAATTGGTGACTTTAAGATTGATCTTATTTGAAAAATTCTAGTTGATTTAATGATCAGTGTCCAGTTTATAATGCATCTTCTCCATGCTTAGGGCTATATTTGCCTCTAAATTCTAATTGAAATTGGTAAGAATTGGAAACACAAGAGGTTTGCTGTATCTTGTAATATAGATACATACTTACGTAGATTTATAAAATAATCTCTAAAATCTTGTTAACCAAACTTATTTGTTCCACAGACTTTAATCATGAATGAAATTCCTGAATATTGATATCATTTCTATCAAATCTGTTTTATCAGCTTGTATCTTGGTGGCTGTTATTCTGGCCAAATATAAAAAATGGAGTCATCAACAGAACGTAGAGGAAGTAAAACATGAAAAAGAGCGTAAACGTGTTTTAAGACGAACTTTATCTTCGAGTATATCAGGTAAGTACCAATACACTGTATAAAGAGTTAATACAATAATCATAAAAACTAATTGTAACAATTTCTTTTTACCTCCAATATCTAGTAAGTCATTATCAAACACTTTTCAAATAGGTCCAGTTCTATTTCAGATGGCTTGAGGAAATAATCTTTCTGGCATTGTGCAGTCATTTCGCTGGCAATGGATAGAATGCAGATTGTAGTAAGGATATTAAATTAAGTCTGAAACATACAGCCTACAAGAATCTGCTTTTCGGGATTGTTTCTAAGCATTGTGATACATTTTAGCATTATCTAAAATTATCTGTTAAACTATTGCGTTTTTGTTTAAACAGCATTAATAAAATGTTCAAAATTCTTGGAATACTTTTTTGAGGTTAATGGAACACTTTGTATAATGATAACAATAATTGTATTTTGTAGTGCATGATATGTGTGAATGGAGGTGTAAGAAAGAACCATCACGATGTATTGAAGTTCATCTCACATCCAAGGGTACTCTTGAAATCTTTAGTTCAACAGGATCTCATCTTCGCACCGTTAACATAAATAACATTGGTCGACTAAAGCTATTTCAGAGTATCAATAAAAAACGAAATATTCTCTTGATTCACATCGCTAAAGAATACGATCTGGTGAGTAACAATTTTTTGTATTTTACATATTTATTTGCCAGAAATTTTCTTCCCAAATGATGACTACATTTAAAATTTTTAAACAGGGAAATTCAATCAGATTGCTTATTTGTGTTGCTTACTGTTCATAGTATTTTAGTTTACAAAATAAATTAATAGTTCAGGTTTTATTTGAATAATTTCCTTTAATTGAAAGATAACCAAGACAAAAATACCCAAATTTTGATTTTGATTCACTTTGGTTGATAAAATATGAATTGTTTTATCTTGCATTATTAGTCTGGTCTGGTAGTTTAGAAAGTTATCTAATTGTGACTCAATTTTTGCGATATTTTCTGTCCAAGATAAGTATATGGTTGTTATCCTTACTGTGACTAGGAAGATATATATCTGTGACTGTAAGTACAGGGATGGCAATTTTCCGCGGATTCGCGGATTTCCGCCGATTTCATTTCAATTTTGATCATTTCTGTGAATCGTCTAAATCCGTTGAGATAATTTTAGGGGGGGTAAGGTACTCTATTTTTATTCGTGGCTCGTGTCATAAAAATTCTTCTCGACTCGCATCGGGTCAAACTCGGTTCGTATTTTCCTCGAGTTATCGGCAACTTCCGCTTCCGTTTTAACGAAAGATCAGGAATCTTCAGTGATGGAAATCGACAAGGATGTTAAAAACAAATTTAGATGGAATTGGCTTGAGCGCAAAGTCGCCGTAAAGGTGAAAAACGGGACAAAATATGAGGAAATTACCGAATCGCTCGGACAATTTCTGAAGAAACCGGACTTAGCTGGGAAAGTTTATTGTGTTTATTGCAATGACCTATATTAGTACACAATTTAGCTCATTTAAAGTCATGTGTATTTTGTTTTTCTAATCACTTACATACTCCAAATTGGTTGTAAATTAGTGAAAATTTTTCGCCTTCAGGGGGGCTGTGTTTATTGCAATGACCTATATTAGTACACAATTTAGCTCATTTAAAGTCCTGTGTATTTTGTTTTTCTAATCACTTACATACTCCAAATTGGTTGTAAATTAGTGAAAATTTTTCGCCTTCAGGGGGGCTGTCCGCCCCCCAGACCCCCCTTTCAGGTCACCAAAAATTTCATTTCAGCTGAAAAATATTTTTCTTGTTGCCATCCCTGTAAGTAGCAATTTGTCTTGATGTGTTGTCACTTTATCTTATTCAGGTGTTGGTATTTAGTACAGAAATCCATAGAAATAAATTTGAACAAGAATTATCAGAATTTTTAGCAAGCTTTGCAATAGAAACAGAAATTATTGAGAAAAAGCTTAAAGATATTTATGCTATGGCCATGACAAAAGAAAAACGAAATCTACAGCTTGAGAAATTTTTTAAAACAGTTTTTACAGAGGTGAGTTTTTGTATATGTAAAGTTGTGGAATCTATAATTTGTATCTTATGTGCCTGGGTTGATTGATGTCAACAGATTATAATTGAAACTTTATAATGCTCAAATAAATGTTGTCCATTTGTGACTTATATATTAAACACATTATGTTTGTAGGCATTTCAGATGGATTATGATCCCTCTTTAGATGAAGTTCAACTCAACATGAAGACACAGAGTAAAGATATACTCGAGTGTGAACTGTCCAAGGTCAGTAAAACAAATTGTTCTGTAACAGATAAAATATAAAAGTGATGAACAATTTTAATTGCTATTTGATTTGTGCAACTATTGCTAACAATTGTTACCCCAAATCAAATTAATTGAAGAATTTTTATTGCAGTTGAACAAAGAATGTTAGCACTAGTGAAAGATTGACAAATGTTTTTATTTTTAATGAAGATTTA
This sequence comes from Patella ulyssiponensis, assembly GCA_963678685.1. Classification (NCBI taxonomy): domain Eukaryota; kingdom Metazoa; phylum Mollusca; class Gastropoda; family Patellidae; genus Patella; species Patella ulyssiponensis. The sequence continues at coordinate 21,368,216 of OY783230.1, read as the reverse complement.
TTTAATTTATTTAATCAAAGCTTAGTATGATCCGAGCACATCAAATGCGAGTTCTGTATATTTCAAAGTCTGTTATCTATTCAAGTTAATTACCAACTTGATTTTATTTATTTATTTTTCAGGAGGAATTTGCTGAAGCTTTGGCTGTTAAGGCTAACAGTGATTTTATAGATCATTTCTTCTATCTTATTGATTCCGATCGGAATGGTTATATTTCATTCCGGGAATTTCTACATGCTGTTGTACTCTTCTCTAAAGGTAAACTGAAAATTTCTCTTCCTTGATTCCAGGCCCCAAAGTTAATTTTATTTGATAATATAGCTATTCTAATATAAAATCATACACCATTGTTGTTATTGAAATAAAAAGGGTATACTTAATTGTTAGTCAGCAAAAACTATAGCCAGCCGTTTGAATATAACAGCTTACTTCAATGACAGCTGTGCTATGATTTTAAGATAAATTAAATTTGACAAATTATCTCACATGTTCCTTGAAACTCTGACATTCAATAATATTGTACTATTTAGAAATGTGCAGCCAAAAAGAAGTTTGATAATTAGTAAATACCAATATAGAAAATAAATAATATATGTTGTGGTTTTTTATTACAGGTTCATGTCAAGATAAATTACAGACAATGTTTTATATGTATGATCTAGATAATAGTGGTAGATTGAGTAAAGATGAAATGTCAAAAATGTTCAGGTAATGTACTATAACATGTATCCATCAAATATTACATTGAACTTTCAATTTCTTTCTAAGTGTTTGAATTAATATTTTATTAATCTGTTGGTCTGATTTTCTAAATAAAATAGAAATCAGTGCTATTCTATAGTACATTTTTATTGCGGTCATTACTCCAATCTTTTATGATTAAAACCTTAAATGATGAATGTTATTTCATATCATTATTATCTATGTAATATTTCAGATCATTCATTAGAATTAGCACAGAGTAATCTAGATATGTGTGATATTGTTATTTTAGATCAATATTAGAATTAGCAGAGAGTAATCCAGATTGGATATTATAAATTCAGATCATTATTAGATTTAGCACAGAGTAATCTAGATGGGATATTATAATTTCAGATCATTATTAGATTTAGCACAGAGTAATTTTGATGGGATATTATAATTTCAGATCATTATTAGATTTAGCACAGAGTAATTTAGATGGGATATTATAATTTCAGATCATTATTAGATTTAGCACAGAGTAATTTTGATGGGATATTATAATTTCAGATCATTATTAGATTTAGCACTGAGTAATCTTGATGGGATATTATAATTTTAGATCATTATTAGATTTAGCACAGACAGAGTAATCTAAATGGGATATTATAATTTCAGATCATTATTAGAATTAGCACGGGGTAATCTAAATAAGTGTGATTTAATATTTCAGATCATTATTAGAATTGGCACAGAGTAATTTAGAGAAAGATGAAATAGAACAACTTGTAGAATCGTTATGTGTTCAGTCAGGACTCGGACATCAAGATGAGTTCCAGTTTGAAGATTTTTGTCAGATTCTGTCACCTCAGATGGATAAATTGTGGAATGCTTCCATAGATTGGAAAGGTTAATTTCATATTGTTCTTTATTTCTTTATTTGAATTTATTTGCAAAATCGGATTCATTCACAGGAGATAATTAAAAAAACACATCATTTGACAGGTTTTATAGATGCTTCTATCAAACTTTTTAGACGTATATTGTATACAATAAAATGATTGTGAAAATTACAGTGTAGCTGTAATTGTATTTGGTTAGTGACATATTGAAGGGAGATTCAAGCATAATTATAGTACAATTAGTCATATTTGGTTTCTTGAGGAACTTTGGAAATATGGTCTTTACGTACAAATATATTTTTTTCAGGATGTAAAAGTTGTCTTCCTACTCAACCCAAAACAAACAACCGGAAACAGTATGTATAAACTGAAACAAAATTGCTTTTTATCTGTTAGAATGTGATATTTCTTAAAATGATTTAAATAATCCTACGACTGATAGAAATATATGTAAACACAGGTTATAATCATGTTTTAAAAGCATATCTGAGTACAAATATGAGCTTAACTATATAGAAAGATAGTGAAATTATGAATACTTTATTTACTTATGTATAAAAATGGCAGTATATAATCAGTGGCAAGTAATATAAACTTCAAATGGTGATAACTTATGTTAGAATTTATTGATTTAGATAATTTTAGGTAGAGATTTACTTTAGATTGTATATATTTTAAATCTTTATTCAGGCTTGTCATTTTCAGACAAATAATTTGCCTATTAATACAGCAATCATGATCTATACTCAGGCTTCATTTTCTCTTATTTTTTCAGTTCTGAAGCTGATATTAAACAAAGACGTCCATCTTTAAATACAGCTTTAGAAAAAGACAGTTCTCCATCTTTCCTCAACTTTGTGTCTGTAAGAGAACCGTATACACCAGTTAAAGCAAAAATAAAACTGGTTAAACATTTTATCGAGAATTATCGTCAACATATATATATTATGGTATTATATTATGGAATTGTTGCTGGACTGTTTGCTGAGAGATTTTATTGTAAGTAAATTTCTGTAATAAAATCCAGTGACTGTATGACTGTGTGAGGCCTGGTTATCCATGGACCACTAGCTATCCCAATAAACCAAAATCTTTGAGTAGTTTTCAGCCACATGAATATCTCTATTAAGACTATATAATTGTTTAGTTCTAGTCTTTTCCAGTCAATTAAATGAAATCTCCAGCTGGCTGTTCACCCTTATGAATAAATATTTTAAAGTTATAATTTTCCCATCTAAAAGTGCATATTGTTTGTTTGTGGTGTGTTTTTAAGTCGTGGATCGTCATTAGAGGGTTATGTTATCCTTTCCTTAAATCTCAATTTCTAGTTGACATTTAATTGGGAGTTGATCAACTTTTCAGAATTCATGTTTAAATTTCCATTTTTTCAAAATGTAATTATTATATGAAACTAATTATTTGATTGTAGATTATTCTGTACAGAGAGAACACAGTGGTTTTATGAAGTTGATGAGTTATGGTATCAGTGTAACTCGTGGTGCTGCAGCAGCCATGTCCTTCACCTTCTCACTCCTCATGTTAACAATGTGTCGTAATACTATAACCTATCTACGGAGCACCTTCCTCAATGTGTTTATACCATTTGATTCACATATCTCATTCCATAAAATTGTTGCATGGACAGCTCTATTCTTCTCGGGTCAGTATTTAAATTATATCAAACCACTCTTACACAGTTGTTGAGAGCAGATGAGCAATTTGCTGATATACAACTAAATTTGTGTTCCTAACAATTAACAGTTCAAGCCAAAATTCAAATAATAAATTACATTTATAAGTAAGCATAAACCAACTTCGAAATAAAAATTAATTATTCAAGTCTTAACACATTTATCAGATCAACTGAATGAAATAAGGAGTAGAGACGCCTGTCAAACCTTGTGGGTTTTCTTCGGGTCCTCCTGTTTCTTCCCACTGCTAAAGACCCCCACACGCAAGCGAATTACCAGTATTGAAATAAAATTAAACCACATGTTAGTCCCGAAATTAACTACTTTGTATCGACTGGATGTTAAATCCCATTTCTCTCTCTCTCTCTCTGAATTAATTTCTTTATATTAACCTAAATCAAACAATGAATGTATGTTTATAATATTGATATTTTCTATTACAGCTTTACATGTATTTGGTTATAGTTTTAACTTCTATCATCTAGCAACTCAACCTACCAAATTTTTATGTATATTTGAAAGTATTGTCTTCCGAGCTGATACAATTCCTACATTTAGTTTCTGGTTATTTCAAAATATGACAGGTAACTAGAATAATTTGTCAATCTAAAATTATGGATTGTTTGAATAAAAATGCAATGAGTGGTATATAAGTAGACATAAGTTATCTCCCTTATGTGGTAGTGCGAAATTCTGCCTTTTTCAGTAATACAGATAGAGACTGGAATTCTCATATGGAGAATGGTTGTTTTTCCTTTTCACCCACATGTTTAGTGTCACACTCAAGATCTGAGGATCAGAATATTACACTATATTCAATCTTTCAGAAAAATCTTTACAAAGCTTTATATACATATCAGTCTTTTATACCCTGATTCTACTAGCAGTAAAAATCTATATCTGAAGTGCATGAAATCCTTTTTGAAACCTCTTTTTAGAATTTACTGCATAGTGTTATCACTCCACAATTGTTGGATTTTGGTTAATTGTATCATGCTTTTAAATTTGAAGTTATGTATACATGTAATATTAAATCAAATCTTCATTTGTATTTAGGTGAAATAGATTATTCATACATTCTAAACCCTGATATGATGAACTCTGATTTGATATCTTATTTACTTCTTTATAACATATCAAAATTAAATACAATGTCAAAAAAGTTGTCTTTTCATGTACCTTCCCAGCATGAGCCAGTACACACAACGCCGTTGATGACTAGTATTATTTTTCTTTCAGGTTTTACTGGTGTACTCTTGGTGGTAGTCTTGTGTATCATGTACATCTTTGCTACCCAGACAGCTCGTAGACATATCTTCAGTCTTTTCTGGACAACCCACAAACTCTTTGTTATAATGTATGTCTTAGTGATCCTACATGGAGCTTCAATCATCGTACAGAAACCACTGTTTTATGCTTATTTTGTTGGACCAGCCATCTTGTTTACATTTGATAAAATGGTCAGTATCAGTCGTAAAAAGATGGAAATAAATATTGTCAAGGCAATTAATCTACCCTCAGGTATGTACATTTCTAAATACTGATACCATTTTTAATTATAATATTCTTCAAATATCGCTCATAGACATACCGTCAATCATGCACTGATCATCAAGAGAACAATTTCTAACTCTAATGAGAGACAGATTCCACATCATATAGGCCAGATTTCAAAAATGTGAAAACATGTAAAATCAGTCGAGTGACATCTGTACATTGTCAAGTGTCAATACATCAGGGTATTTTCACATGTAATATTGATGTAAACTTCAAGTATTGATGCCATTATCTAAATTTTCTTCACTAAAAGAATTTCAAAAATCAACAATCCAAATTAGATCATTAAGATGCTGGCAGTGACTGACATAATAAGAGTCACCATAAAACCATTTACTTTTGCTATAAAAGATTCTTTCAGTACTCTGTCAACATGCAGCAATTTTCATTACTGACCTTTCTCCAACAGTGAGGCAGTTGTTTTGGCATAGTTTTACTGTTTCACCATAAGACCGTTGACATGCCGGAAAATGACGTTCTTAGATGTACCTGACAAAATGTCTGGCACTACTGAAATAGTACCTGACATTTTCAACTTAGTGTCGGACATGTATTAATAATATCAATATAAAAAACAAATCTTTGCCGGTCAAAATGACAGGCAACATAGGTTTTGTGCCTGACAAGGACTGAATTTGTGTCTGACATTGTCAGTAACAGGTGCCTTATTTCTAGGCTTGCATAAGGAGTATATTTAATCTATTGACTGCACTGATTGCATATCTACTGTTAAATTACTTTTAACTAATTATATAATATATTTTAGATGTAACTATGTTAGAATTTAAACGACCTCCAAGATTTGAATATAAATCAGGTCAATGGGTAAGGATAGCGTGTTTATCTCATGGTAAAAATGAATATCACCCATTTACCTTGACCTCGGCACCTCATGAAGATACATTGAAGGTTCACATCCGAGCTCTGGGACCATGGACTTGGAATATCAGACAGATCTTTGACTCAGAGAATCTTAAAGGCAACCCATATCCAAAGGTAAAAGAAATTTTGGACTTAATATTTATTTACTGATTGAAATAATTTAAAGAAAAATGGTTGCTTTATATTGGCTTATCGCTTTTTATGATTGACAAATGACAATAAGAGATATTGACGACAGACTTCTGATTTGGGGGTTGTTTTGCAAGATGTATGGTGAAACCATGCATCTTAACTCATTAGGCATTATTTAAAAACAGGAGCTGAATAGCAGAATCCAGGAGATTTTTTCATTCATCAAATCACATTGTTTTTATTCATCACAAATACCATACTATATTTACTTATATACGCATGTAATTATGTAAGAGAAGAATATAGTAATTTAAGACAAGAATAGTAATTTATGACAACAATTTAAGAATTTAATAGAAGAATATAAGAATTTAAGAGACCATTTATTTGACATTATTTATGTAGCTATATCTAGATGGTCCATATGGTGCTGGTCAACAAGATTGGTATCAGTATGATGTTTCATTACTGGTTGGTGCTGGAATAGGTGTTACACCTTATGCTTCCATTCTTAAAGATTTTGTCCACATGACCTCCATTAAAAATACTTACAAGGTTAAATGTCAAAAGGTAATATTATGAATATTTTATTATTTTGAGTAACAATGAGAATTCTTGAATGTAATTTAAGTTCATTACATTTTTGAATTAACAGAATGGTGATGATTTGTGTGAATCTTGTCAAATTTGTTCATTTTATGCTTTGTGATAACTGTTTATTGTATTTGTGTTTTGGGGATGGTATTGGCATCATGAACATATTTATAAATTAAAGGCTATATATGTAACAGAAGGTATCTAGAAATTGATACAAGTAACCGAATCCGATTTTTTTTCTATTAACAGAATATAGAAATAGGTGGACTGAATCCAAAAAAAGAAAAAGAAAATTTTGGACGATGGCTAATTATTATGTTATTTTAATATGTGTAATTTGTTTTGCTAGTTTTATTATTGTAAATATTTGTTTTTTAGTTATATTTTATCTGGGTGACTGGTAGTCAGAGACATTTTGAATGGTTGATTGATATATTACGAGAAGTAGAGGAAGTAGATACACGAGGACTCGTCTCTATCGACATATTCATAACACAGTTCTTCCAAAACTTTGATCTCAGAACCGCCATGTTGGTATGTTATTAATATATTTATCTATGTCTGATGGAATCATCACATCTACATATTCAATATTGTGAAGTCCAGGGCATTAATCAGACCTCTATTTTGAATTATGTGTGAGTCTCCCGATATTTAACACCACTATAGATCTCCCGAATATCTCCCAATTTGTCAAAAATTAGGGTGTAAGTTGATTTTATCACACCAGAGTTCAAAATTCTACACTATTGCGATCCTTGTAATATATTAGGGACTGGTGTATTTTACACACATCACCTGTAATGTACCATACTCCGCGCAGCGTTTCGTTTGATTATAGGTAATCTCACTACACACTGCTATTATGAGTGGATATTGTTGTGTTAAATTTTGATTGGTCAGTAGTCCGGCTACCAACCAATCACTACCTACCATACAAACGCTTTACATTTAAAACGAGTGCCAGTATTGGACCAAATATGTTTACATAACGTTACGTCATGGCTCACGCTTTTATTATGCCTAATTAACCCGTGCATAGGAGAATACTGCAGTAAAACTAATTGTGTGACAAACGAGGCTATCAAGTCGAATGAAATGTAAACAATACTGTTTGGAAACGAACATACTTTTCACCGTTTTTAATACCTTAAATCACTGTCAAAAGTTTTAGGGAAGACTCAGATTAAACGAAGGACTGTCATGTTGCTGTACTTAAGTGATAGCTTTCATTGAACGGGGAGAATAGACACACTCCCGCAAAAGTTCAAGAATCAGAAGTCAATCCAGCAATGGCCAGAGAGAGATTTCTCGGGCCATTGCTTCAGGAATATGGTAATGTACATCTATTTTACACATACATCACCTGTAATGTACTACATGTATTTTAGACACACATCACTAGTAATGTTATGTGTATTTCACCTGTAATGTTTTGTACATATTTGATTATTTTCTGTTTCTAGTATATATTTGAGGAACATTTCCAGAAGATGACTGGAGGAAAGAGTGTATATACTGGATTGAAAGCTACTACACATTTTGGGCGTCCACAGTTAAATAAAATCATGCAGGCTGTACATAGAGCTCATCCACAGGTTAGTATTATGTGCATTTATATTTCCACATTTATAATAAATTTGGATAAATTTTGTGTTTGGGTAAGTCTTGATAACCTATTCTCTTCACTATATCCACGAAGGAGGCTATAATTGAATTATTGTGTAATTGTACTACATGTATAACTAGCAAAAATTTTAATGAGAAAGGCAAATGAGTATTTTCTGGTGAAATTAATAGCACAACTGGAAAGAAATTCACTCCATTGAAGACATCCACACAATCCTCTGGATGGATAATATCTTACCCCGCAATAGAGTAATTTGAATGGAATTTTCAAATTATTCATTTTAATTAAATCAATTTTCGAACTATTAAACTATTAAAGCAAGAATGGCTAGTTCTTTATCTTTATCTTACATAATGTATCTTTAATATTGCTTCCAAATTAATTTGATACAGATATCTTGCCTGCCAGTGAATGTAATGACCAAGCCATTTTTCCATAATAATATGCCATTTTTGGATTGTTAGCCACTTATATATACTCTCAGCTTGCTCCATTAACAATCTACCAACCTCCTAAATTGACTCAACTCACTCAACCCCTGTATATAACAAGATAAAATACAGATGAGATGTCACCCGTTGATGTTGGAGTACCATTAGCAATAATGTACAGGCAACTTGCCAATCGTACATTCGCGTGACGTATTTCATTGAAAAGCACGAGCAGGATAGTGTCTGTATTTTAAGTTCTTTAATGGTCTCGAGCTAAAGACATTGCGTAATATATTGAAACAACACTCGCTCTCGACCATTAAACCACACATAAAGCAAAATTATAAAGTATTTTTGATATCTTTAATATTATTATAGTGTTTATATTCAATCAAGTTAAATATATTATTTTTTAGGCAAGGAAAGTTGGTGTATTTAGTTGTGGGCCACCAGGAGTAACAAAGGGTGTAGAACGAGCCTGTGTCGATGCCAGTAAAACTACTAAAGCTCTCTTTGAGCATCATTATGAAAACTTTTAAATTTATGAATATTCGCTGTATAGGTTGGCTTACTAATGTGGGGGATCAACATGGTCTTACAAAAATATATTAAGTTATGGTGTTGAGTTGACACCTACTGGTATGAAGACCAATTGTATATACATGTAAATATCAAATGTCCTCAGAAATTTATTGTTACCTGTGTTTGTATGGCTGTCAATTATTGCTTTTGGTATTCTACTACTTGTAACAGAAAGGTCTATGTAACATTTCGCCCTTCACATTTACATGTGTTTGGCTTCTGATGAATTTTCAAAAAGCCTATTAATTTCTTGCCAATTTATTTAATTGAAGTTGAGTTCATTATATATCTAAATCTAGAGTGAATAAGGGATGATCCTTATCAAATTCGTCCATTTTCTAACATTAGCTTTCCACCTGTATATGGACATTGAGAAGAATTTGGTTACTGTTCAGCTTTCAATGTCCTTTCGAAAACCATTAATGAGTAAACCTATATTTGAATATAATAAAATGAACTTTTTGACTCTTAAATAAAGTAGATAAAAATTAAACAAGAATTTAGGTTAGAAGTTTGAAAAATTAGAATTCTTTTTATTTCTGATAAAGATCTTATTGATAGAATATATAGTTATACTACGAGAAATTAATGCTTCATAAAATTTGGGTGAACTTTGGATCAATATTATGTTACCATTTCCAAATTGTCATGTAATCAGTATTTTTACTTTACAATAAATGGGGTAACTTATACTACTCAATACAAAATGAAGTGCACTGGTATTGAAATTAACGCAACTGGCTATTGGTGACACGGAGCACATTTATTTCATATTTCATTGTACATTACGAAAGAAATTGGGTGTTGGATTTTATATAATTTTAATGTTTCAAAATGTACTTAATAAATAGTGTTCATACATGAATGAAAATTATTGTTTAATAATAATTTAAAATTTATTGTTCTACTAAAATAACAATTTTTGTACATAGATATATTTTTGTAGTCAGTCAAAATAAAAAAATATTGCCTTCCCAAAAGTTACAGTTTTTGTACGCCCACATTTTCATGTGGATGTGTATTGTCCGTTTGTGGACATCCAACCCAGTGGTCACACTTTTTATCTGATTTTGATGGAACTGTAAATCTGTGTTTATATTCCAAAGATCTGTAATATTGGACTTCTTCATTGCGTTTTCTTGGTGATCATAATGTAAGACACTACAGGTTAAAGGGTTCCTACAACTGAATTGTTAAGCTGGAATGGCCCGAAGGTCCCTCGTTCTCAATCAATGATAGCTGCTCGAAATACCTGGGTGAGCTCAGACCAGTCTCGCTCGATAACCTCTTTTATAACCCCCTAATTTCTGCACTTCCTTGACGTTAATTTTCATCCCAATTATGGAATAAACCTCCCCATTTTCCAAGACCAGGGGGAGAACAATACCTAACTTGGTCTATCAACCATAGATAGAATTTGATTTTGGTTTGGATTTTACCAAAATATCACTGTTTTTTACATATAAACAAGTCGTTCGCTTATTAGTATGTGCGATTTGACTTGATATAAAGAGTGCATCAACAATTAGTCAAAGACACAATATGGTCTTAAAGATCTCGGTTCTTTTTGATATTGGCACGTATCGGAAAATAACTTGTACGAAAAATCATTAGCTTGAGCACCCTCAAGAAGTCACAATTTTTTTTAGCTTTTTCTCTGTCCATCTCTTGGAAAATGAGGCCATATCTTGCTTGGCAACCAATTGTTTTTTAATATTTGAAGAAATGTCTGAAGCACAAAAAATTAAGAGGCGGTTTAACCTCCTACATGTCTCCAGTGTGCTTTGTTTGACAGAAATTTTGCCCTAACAGAGAGAGAGAAATGGGGTTTAACGTCCACTTGACACAAACTAGGTCATTTCCTGACTAACATATGGTTTAATTTTATTTCAATAATTCGCTTGCGCCTAGCGGTCTTTAGCAGTGGGAGGAAACCGACTGGAGTACCCAGAGAAAACCCACGAGGTTGGACAGGCGACCCTACTCCTTGCCACCTACAACCAGGGATTCGAAACCACGCCAGTTGGTTCAACGGCAGGCCGTATGATACAGCATGTGCGCACCCTAACCATTCGGCCATCCACCCCCCCCTCTGCCCTAACAGCAGAGCTTGTGCATACTCCAATTTGGCATTCAAACTGTCAAGGGTTTTCTTCCATGCTCTCAAATGTGTACAGGGGACCTCATTTTTTTCGTCACGACTATACATTGTCCATCAAACACCAGACCTCCAATTTGGGGTCAAACATCTTACTCACTGAGCCACTGCAGCTCCTATCTATAGGGTACATTTTTACATGGTGAAAAATGTATTCCAGAAGCAATTGGAACTTGATGCCCAGTAAAAGGAAATGAAATGGGGTTCAAAATACTTTCCCGCACTGACTGGGGTAGTGAAGACATCATGCATTGCGCTATTTGGGAAATTTTGACCAGGCAGCAGCATTTCTGCCAAGTCTTCATGTATGCCAATGTGTACAGATTTCATATAAATAAAAAAAAATCTGGACACAGTAATATGACTTACATAGAAATATAAAGAACAATTTGTGAACAAGAATATATTTCAAATATCAGAAAATGGTAGAATAGAAGCAGATAAATCTGGCTGCACAATTTTTAAGGGTTAAGCAAGAAGAACAAAATTGATTCATGTTTTTTTGACATATTTTTTTATTATTTCTATGGAAGAAGTTAAGAGTTGTTTGGGTGAAGAATATAAATACGTCATTAATATAATATTCTGTACAAATTATTTACTTTTATATTTTAATATAGTAAATCTACAAATAAATAGCTTCAATTAACTACAATTCTTTCTAATGGTTAATATGGGTTACGGTCGGCCAAGATATGACTAAATAATTAAGGCAATATTAAGAAATTTCACATTCAAATGATACACTTTAGCCAATATTTATAGTTATTGCCTTTAATACTTTTAGAAGAATTCAATGATAAAATACAGATATTATCTTATTCACAGTGTAAGACATCTCAGATTTAGGTCAGAGTTGTAAAGACATGAATAACATATCAGTAACTCATCATATCAGATTGGAATACGACAACTTTTACTTACACTAATAACAACTTATCAGCCATTCTGAAAACAAAATATCGAAATTAACAATAAAGAAAATGGATAAAATTAATGCCGTAATTATAATTTTGTATTTCATCAAAGATTGTATTACGATTTTTCATTTCATCATTTCAAATTACTTTTTTGGCTGCTAATGAACAAGATGGCAGACTTACTTTACCATCTGCCACACCTACTAATCTCAATTCATTTTTTTCAACTGTTGAGCTTGTAAATAAACTAATTAAGTATGTCAAACAAATAGTCTAAAGCCCAAGCAAATTGTCTTTTGTTTGTGATAAAGAATATGGGTGTATTCTTTGTTCAAAATTCAAATTTACAGCAGTATATTTTAACTTTAAGACAGGATTATATCCATAAAATTGCTTCTTTCTGTGAAGGAAACAATAGTTATTGCAATCAAAGAATGTCAATTTCATGAAAAGATTAAGATTAGACCACACATTGATCTCGCAAATCCATCAATACTCAATGTTTTGGTGAAAAGAGTTCAAAAGTCTCTTCATAAAGTGAATTTAATATGAAGCAATTAAATGGATGGATATTTCATGGATTTATCAGTTGATGAGAAATGAGAATATATTTTCAAGTAAATGAATTAAAATAGTTAGAATGATTTAAAACAGTTAACAAGTCAATACATAAAGCTGTTATTTATAAATAATGAATGTTGAGAAACTATTAATTTGTTGATGTGTTGATGAAGAATGGCAAGTTAACTTGATCTTCTAAGCAAAATGATCTCATCAACTTTCAATCTATAAATATGACTTTTGAGGCAACCGCAGACCTGCTAATTCAGTCCCATATATTTCTTTAAGTTGTCTTTCAGATCGATTTAGCTCTCAACAAAACTTCATAGTAAAACCAAACATCTACATATCAGTATCTAACACCAAAAATTTGGCCTTGTCTTTACCATAGAAATATAAAATACATATGGGCAGTTCTCATTTGATTGTAGTTCCACTTATTGACATTTGCCATTTAAAAGTCTAAAGCCTTTCAATTGACAACCTCTTTTTATACAATTTTTCCAAACACCTTTCAGGCAAGAAGAAATCCTGGGGACTATTTTGTAACAATAATAATAACAGCAACCATTTTCTCAGCACTAAGACAAAATATTTTATAACCACTTTCTTTAAACAATTTAAGTTTATATTCCATTTCATTATTTTTCAAGTGCCACTGTGGCATTTATTATTAAAAGAATGGGCTATAACTTGGCATGCAAATATAGATTATCTAGTAGAGAAAGAGAGGCATTATATAGTTTTAACATAGATCACTTTTAATACAGCAAAATAATATTTCTATGAAAGGAGGTAAGTAATTATCTTGAGTAGTATATGTACTATATTGTGAACTAAATACATACTAGATATATTATCTACTTATTGAGCTAAAACTTCAAATACTGTTTGATAATCTACTTTAAAGCACTTTAGATTTCATGTTTATCTTGGTTAAACCACAACAATAATTTTCTTATTATTACCAAATTTTGAACGAGAATAAAATATTCTGATCCTGGATATCATGGTTGACACACCATACTCCCTGAACTGATATCTGTGTCATGTAATTCTAATTCTACATGTATGTGCATTTTAGATTTTTTAGTCAGCATAAAAAAGGTTAGGAATTTTGAGCATGAAGATATAAAAGAATTTATTATTATCTGTGGTTCAACCAAGACATATTACATGTTTATATCATTTTCTTCACTTATTTTCCTCACTTTATACAATTTTACATTTATAATTGTACACTGTTTATAAATAATAACGTAAATTACAATTAACATGGACTGGATTTAAAACTTGGACATTCACGAAAATATTGCACATATTTTATCTACGATTTCAAATAAATCTAACTAAATCTCCATATCCAAATATCTATATTTTATTCAATTCAACAAATGTGTTAACATTCTTTTTTCTTACAACTACTAAACTAGTGTATGTACATTTAACTATTAATTTCAACTAGGCTACATGTGATATGTACCCAATTAGAGCCTGGTAGCAAGACAAGAAATTAGAATATATATAACTAGTCTGTAACAGTCCAAGTATTTGATCCAGTCCATGTAGGTATTATATAACAACATAATGATATGATATACATGGTCTGTGTGTAATAGATAATATATATACCGACTGTAAAACACAACAATACATTATATAATATAAATATGGTCATTAACTCTTATCTTCAATTAAATGCTTAAATTAAATGTTTTTAAAGACTTTCAAATGATGCAAATATCCCTGGTTAAATTAAAATCTCCCGTATGTTCAGTATTACTATTAGATAAGTCATTTTAAGATTTTTTATTGTCATACACCTATGATTACATGAACTATCTGATCCCAAATCTGTCACATTTAATTTCTTTGAAATTTATTTCATTGTTTTAAAAATAAGTATGACATGAAGGAAATATCTGTAAGAAAATATTTTGTATAAACTGAACAATTCGTGTATTTAGTATAATGTAGCAGTAACATTAATAATAATATGTTCACTGATACTGTGCAGTTCTATGAATTTTCAAGGAGCTACACAGTCTACGTGCCATAAATAGATGAGTTCTCAATTTAGTTCAGAACATTTCTAGGTAGTATGTTCAGGGGTCTCTCCTTCCGCAGGAAGGACTGAACACAATTTAATTTGTAAAAAATCACTGAAATTAATAGAGCTACAAGGGAGTAGCCATCATGCTTAGTCAACTGGTGCTTTATCAAGGCACATCAGTTCTTGTTTTCAACCACATTGTCGACACTAATTGAAACTATAATGAACCAATGACGATATTTATATCACACTTGTTTGTAATACTTCTACAGGATATGACTGTGTATATATAATATATAGGATCATATGCACTATCTATTATTTTCTTATCGTAAGTTCTTTAAGTTATGTCCCTTTAATCAACATAAAATCATTGTAAGTTTTTAATAACGTTCCAACATGGCACAAAAACTGAATGATCCAATTTTCATTGGAAACAAAATGTTATCGTTATTTTTGAAGCTTGAAAAGTTAAAATCGGACATCAAAAAAAACCACGGCACCAACACTTCCTCACGTTCTTGATTTCACCACGAAAAAACTCAAAACGGATTTTTAAAAAAATATTTAAAAACTTCTTCCACCATACAAGTTTGTACTTTCATAACTACATTCTTCATGTAACAATGGTGACAACTCAAATCTGTCATTAGCTGATGGTAATGTACGCAATAGTAAATAGCATTGTGTAAAACACCATCCACAATCGAACATTGATCAATCCTATTTCTTCAACCATCTAAGATTTTTTTCATATTTTGAATCTGACATTTTTTTTTAATAAATGGCGTCTGCATAATGGCAATAACAGGAAACATGCAACAACTATAATTATAATGAGGCAGATCTAAGCACAAGTAACATCAGGGGGGTAACCTTTCCACTGTAACCAGGAAGTCCTTGTTGCCATAGTAACATCCCGAGATCACATGATTGACAACCTGAAAGGCTTGTAACGCTTTGCCATGACAACAGCATTTGTTTTTGTTTCTTTTAATTTCCATGACAATATCTAATTTCTTATCGCGCTATATAACACTGGCAGGTAATTTGTCAAAAACGTCTGTCTTATTTGGCTGAACACTTCCCCGTCTCCTAGGTAATGTAGGATGTTCAGGGCAGCCATTATTCGCTAATAAGTCCATACAGTCACCTGATCCAGAACTTCGCGCATACCACAATGCATTTCTTCCTTCATGATCCACAACTTTAACATTAGCATTATACTGCAATAGAGAACAAAAGAAATGAAAGATAAACCATTAGAGCACTAACACAATTATTTGGATTCTTTACAAATTTAGGAAGATCGGTGAGGTCAAATCGTTAAAAAGGTAATATTTTTGAAAATATTGACCATTTATGATGCAAAGAAGAAGAATATAGAGAATGTGATATCCAATGATTTTCTCGTAATTTAGTTATTTACTGAACAATGTTTAATTACTTATAGCAGCATTATGGCCATTCTTTTTACAATAGTTCAAAAATAAATTGAAACTTTCAAATTACTTTATTCTGAGCCAAGTTATCACTGTTTGTAGTCTGAACAAGATGTATGCATTGATTGTTTATTATACTAGTATAATTGAGACTTAGCCTCGCTTCTCCATTTTCAAATTAAATCATTAAATGGCCAAACCGTTCTAATCTACTTAAAATCGTACAGTGGATTATGGTCTTGTCATGTTAGTAATAGTCTGATTTAGCTCAGGATTAAACTGAATTAGAAAGAAGTCCATCGAAAGATTTTAGACAGAATACAGATGGCACTAGCTTGTTCTCCTTACATCTCATTTATATTGTCTGCAACGGATGTCGAATGTTGAATTTTTTTTCAGTTCAGAACGTAATTGAGACACTATTCTTGTAGAGATTCAACTTTATCAATATTCTAATTGGCAAGGGATTAATAACAATCTCTCAAGAGACCTTAATAGGAAATAGGTTTTTAAAAATGATAATATATTACCCATAATAAAAGCTGAACAAAAACAACATTTCCTAAAGCTGCAGCAATATGTAATGCTGTTCTACCGTCATCTTTAGAATAGGGGGCATTGATATCTTCAGCTACAGCATGACCGAGAATAATAACTATATTTCTAATATCTTCTCTTACTAACGCATCTATCAATTGCTGGAATTAGAAATTATAAACATTAACAACACAATGAACAACAGTTGAATAATTAATTCAGGACTGTATTATTTGTACATATATTAATTATTTCCCTCTTGCAATGTTGGAAGGAAGGATGTATACACAGTTTGACATGAATTGTTCTGTTCTGTATTGTCTTGGATCAAATATGTTACTAACTTAATTATTATGGTTCTACATGTGAAAGACCACCATGCTAAATAGTAGAATTTCTTCAAACCCAACAAGCCACATAGGTCACTTTACCTCTGTTGAACTATAGGCCTTGAAATGATACGATCAATGGTTGCCTATCATGAGTGTTACAGACAATCATAATGAAGGAAACACTATACTATTATCTTACCTGATTTACAGGGATATCTACATAAGGTAAAGGAGGTACAAATTCTTTATGTTCATATTTTGCTCGTATAAACTTTTCTTTTTCTTCCCTAAAAATAAATAATTTCATTATATTTAGTAATTCATCTATACACAAATGTCGTCGATAAAATCGAAATACAAACATTTAATCCAGATGTCGTGTACAAGAATCATGAAGAGTTGTGAAAATAAGAATTTTTGTATAATGCTCTCATGAAAGTTGCCATTTGAGTGGTTTACAGGGCTCACACTGGCTTTCATCTTTTCCCCACCAAAATGGATGATTAATTTATAGAATATGCCGCCACATTATTGACACTCAATTTAATTGTATAATGGTCAATCCAGGATACGATTATAATTTTAAGATTTTTTAAAGCCATTTCTCACAAAGATACGCCAGCACCCCAAAACATTATCGCCAAAATCATCACCCCAGGAAAATTTAATCGCCACTTTCATATTTTCATCGCAAATTGCGACTTTTCGACTGACAATTTGAGCACTGGTTGTTTGAATTTAAAAATGTAATAATATTACAAGTAAATATTCTAGAGAAATACAAAGCAAAAGACTTCATTATAAAATAAGTTTATATGATGTTTTGTACCTTGCTGTTTGTGGGGTTGGTTTTGTAAAATTTTTGATGTTATTTTCCCAGACACTATTAGCTACTGTATTACCTACAGCTGTCATTACTTTACTTATATCAGGTCTGAAATATACATGAAATATATATAACACACATGAAATACACACTTCTCTCATAATCACAAAATTCTATTTTCATGTTTTTGATTTAATCATCGAACCCTGAAAAGGTTTCCTTTTAAGTAAAATATTGTCATAGTATTATTAAAGAAACAGATTAAAGTGCTCAGGAAAAAAAAAAGTTATTCTGCTTGTTTTGAAACTTTATCCTTCAAATTATAGAGAAATTCATACATTATAAAAACAATGTTAAAGGTATAAATAACTGAAAGATACTTACGGCCATTCATCGAGATCAAGTGATCGAACTCTAGATATATGTGTTCCCAGATTACGATGAATACCTGAACACTCTATACAGATTAAAATACCCAGATTAATACTAGACCAGTCCGGATCTAAAATACAAATAAAAACATACAAAATATAAAATCTTCTCGATGTATGGTCAGGGAATGGGAATTAAAGTAACATTATACCAGGACTTTCTTATTCTATGATTACATGTGTAGTGAGAGTGAGGTGAATCTCAGTCTAGTTTTCATCAAATTCCAACTACACAGGCAGATATCATATTTTTGTTGCACCGGAATGACCAGACAACATTCCTTGTCAAGCCACTTCAGTCACTACCCCTGACAAATAGAACCAGTCTTGAATAACCGGGAAGATTCCTCTCATCTCACACATTCTAATCAAGTTTCAATCATGCTAACTGGTCATACACTGTTATCACTCACAATGCATAAACATGATGTTTAATATATTGTGTATATTATATTTTCTCGGTCATACAGTGAAGAAATGAAATGGGGTTTAACGTCCTACTTTTCTACTCCTAAACTGGATTAACGAAGACGGGCAAATGCTACAGCCTACTCCTATATCGAAATCCAACTGCTAAGGGACCTTTTACGTGCATGCCAACGTATACATGGGACATCTGTTTTCGTACCATCCGAACAACTAGACAACTGTCCTTGTCATGCCCTCCATCCTGCATCACTGACAAGGGGAAAAAACGCCAGGGATAGAGCACCCAACCTCCAGGCTAGTGAGCCAGGTGATCTCCGTACAGTGAAGGATTAGCTGGTATCTGTCAGACTGAGATTATAAATTTTGGTCGTACAGGGAATGATTATCTTGTCTCTGTCAGACTGATATAACTTCAGGTGGTTCTGGTTAGTTGTAAAATACAGTTTATGACATCGATCACTAAAGAGTAAAATCTTATTGTCTTAATGATCTGAGTTTATACTAAAGAATACTTACTGGCTGCCGAACAATCAGCACAAATATTATTTCCCCTGACATTACGTATTGTAGCGATTCCTGATGCATCGCTTATTGTTGTTGGATTTTCTTTTGATTTACTGCTTTCTATAGACTGTAGACTAGTCAGTATTTGTTCTTCAATACTTTCAACCCAACAATTTCTCTCCTGTAATAATCAAAGAGGCATATATAATTTGTATTGAACATTGTGTGGTCAACTTCCGAGGGTCATGTTTACACCATCCATGTCTACCTTAAATTTCAGATTATCATAAAACAATATTCTCTTTTAAGTATACTGGTGCATAAATGAATTGCCTTATTTACAAAATGATCACATTAAGCATGGGATATAAATCTTGGAAGAAATTGTTGGTTGAACTTCAGATTGGAGATTATATGTCATCTTAAAACCAACCAGACTGGCATATACAAGCACACAAGGAATTTGGGTGAAATTTTGAACACTGTACTATTTACTATGGAATCAGTTGGGTTCTATATCTTACCTCACCACTGTTTGCTTCAAAATGCCATTGTTTACTGTCTAATGATACTATCACAAACTCATAACCATCAGAATCTACAATTAAATATATCGATATTAGTACAAATACAATGATAACGCATTCGGATCTCATGCCAGTAGCTAGTGTGTGTGTGTGTGTGTGTGTGTGGGGGGGGGGGGGGCAAGAGGGGCAGCTGCCTTCCCTGGAGCAAAATCTGGCACTCAATGTGTGCCTTTACTCAATTTGAAAAAAGTCGGTTACCCCAATGGGTGCCTTTGGCACCCTTTCCATTGGACGCAATACGAAACCAGTGACCAACATATCCATCTTCCCCCCCGCTAGCTATCGTGTCCATCTCCCCACCCCCTTCCTCTAGCGTCTATCTTGCCCCCAGCTAACTACCATATTCCTGAAGCAATGGCCCGAGAAATCTCTCTCTGGCCATTGCTGGATTGACTTCTGATTCTTGAACTTTTGCGGGAGTGTGTCTATTCTCCCCGTTCAATGAAAGCTATCACTTAAGTACAGCAACATGACAGTCCTTCGTTTAATCTGAGTCTTCCCTAAAACTTTGGACAGTGATTTAAGGTATTAAAAACGGTGAAAAGTATGTTCGTTTCCAAACAGTATTGTTTACATTTCATTCGACTTGATAGCCTCGTTTGTCACACAATTAGTTTTACTGCAGTATTCTCCTATGCACGGGTTAATTAGGCATAATAAAAGCGTGAGCCATGACGTAACGTTATGTAAACATATTTGGTCCAATACTGGCACTCGTTTTAAATGTAAAGCGTTTGTATGGTAGGTAGTGATTGGTTGGTAGTCGGACTACTGACCAATCAAAATTTAACACAACAATATCCACTCATAATAGCAGTGTGTAGTGAGATTACCTATAATCAAACGAAACGCTGCGCGGAGTATGGCTAACTACAGGCCTGGATCTTAATATCTATCTAAGCAAATTAAAGAAATGTTTGTTCCATCAGAAAGTATCCTTTTAGTTTTACTGGTTTTGGGTTTGTTTATTCTTAAATCAAAAAATTGGATTCCCATTCCCATAATCCATTCTTACCATCTCCTTGACTAGGATCAGTATTTTTAACACCACCACTCTTTGCTCTACGATGTCGTTTTCTTGCATTTGGCGTTTCATTTTTAGAACCCATTGAAGAACTGTTTATACCTAATTTTGGCAGCGGTGAAGATGGCACAGAATCCAGATTAGCTGAAAAAATCAAAATAATTTTTTTATAAAATCCCAAATTCACCCATTCGTTCCAAATACTTTTTGAAAACCAATTGCCTAAATAAATCATAATTTGTATTCACGATAAAACTAAGAAATACAATTTCAGATTTTTTTTTACTAAATTTATAAACAAAATATTCAGTTCAATAAAGACAGATAGTTTCAACAATTGTCCTAATTTAAATCATGTAAATTTACAAGTAAAAAATATATCAGGAAATGGGCCTTTTTATAAATTCTCATTTCCAGCCCAAAGCAACCCATGAATTTTATACTTTGTACAGTAGTTTCTTTGTACAATCTTTAATTTATCACGGCTTAACCCACCCTACAACGTACTCAAATTCATTATTTAACATGTAATCAATAAAACAAAACCAAAATATCAACTGAATTTGAATATTCCTTTGAGAGTTTCATGTGATTTAAAATCCCCTAAATGAAAATTGTTGGCTTTAAAGGAGCTAAATCGCTAATATTTGGGAACTACAAATTATAATTGTAATATGAATGTATATAATTATAAACTGATTTACATTCAATCGTTTTTCTGTTTTTACTCTAATGTCAAAGCAGTTATGTTCGGCGAAATATGCCAGAAGTCTCAATCGAATGGCAATCTCTAGCCCCTGCTTATTCCAGTCTACAAAGATAGTATTTACTGTGCATGCTCTCCAGGTAAGAATATGAAGTCACTGTTTGACATGACTTGTGGAATATGTCTAACCTCGTTATTCCGAGTTACTTGTTACAAATGGTGCTGAAACGCATTATGGTACACGATTTGTGTACCAATTGTAAAACGTGTATTTTTTCCTAAATATTGGATATCAGAAGCCCATCTTTTCCTGGTAAGATCACAACATCAATGTTGAATAAAAGTGACCAATAATTGGAGTTTTCAATGTCAAAGGTTTTAGATGATATTGAGTTTGAAACTTAGTATCAAAGGTTTTAGATGATATTGAGTTTGAGACTTAGCTGCTTTAATTTTATGATCAAATGGCAAATAATGATTTATTAAGTTAAATATGAAATGTCAAAAATGTAAATAAAGTACAATAACATTTTTTATATAAACCATGCAAACTAGCAAGCACAACACAAATCCAATACCAAAGGCTTACCAGAAAAGAAAAGTTGAGTTTTCAAGAATTGGAGGAACATCAAGATGTGAAGAGAAAAGGACAGAATATATAACAGAGAAATTATATACACAAAGATTACAACATCAAAATCTAGGGCTCAATTCCAATCTTTTGTATTTTAATTTGAATATCTTTATTATTTTCTTCAATAAATGAAAATCCAATTTTTCTTTTTTAATCCATAAAAAATCTAGTGCTCATTTAAAAAGGGTGTGGTCAAACAGAGGAATACCGGTAGTTAGATTTGAGAATTTAGAATTGTTTTTAATGAAAATTGTAGGTAATTTCTTTTTGAATATTTTTGGGTTTCTACTTACCTGGTGTGACGGAAGAATTTTGTATAACTAACGATTTATCAGCTAATGACGTAGTTCCATTACCTATACACAATTACAACACGCAATTAAACATCAAGTCTTGGTAATAATCAAAACTCAAAAAATAAAAGGAGCTTGCCTTGATAACTTTGGGGAATACAATATCTGATTTGCTAAAACAATTACTAGAACATTAAAAGCCTATTTAATATACATCAATTCCTAAAACATTGTCTCAACATTTTCCATTATACTTTTCATGAGCAACAAAATATGGAATATTAGTATATTGCTTTTAAAAACCATGAACAAATGAATTTAATCTGAATTTACACTAAAAATGTTGAGAACAGATGTTGTAGAAATATAAAAAATATACATGGTTACAATATTAATTGGCACAAAGTGGGAGATAACTCCAGTCCGGCACCACTATTAAAAACTAGTTTATCACATTGAATTCTATATTATCAGTAGTGCAACAATAGGTTAGGTCAATGACTTCACATAAAGGTGTGATACCATGAATGTGATATCTCTCACAGCAAGGATTTAAGGGTTGTCAACCTCAGCACCCAGAACCATATGATTGTGCCACTAGTTATTTTATACTATAATCACATCTGCTACTAAATAAAACGTTGATGAATTCAGTACCGAATCTCTTGGTAATTCTGATGATACTGTTTTATACTCTCTAAGAAACAATTTCTTAAAGCCTGACTTTGTTATATAACTTTCTTTTATATGGTAGCAAGTAAGATAACTAATTAACCAAGAATTTTATGACACATGTTCCCAGTTAGAGTAATACTATTTATAAATTACGAAATCTGTTGCCAGTACATGTAATTAAGAGCAGTAATGATTTCAGTATTATTAACTGATGGTGCTAGACTAAGACAGGGTGGTATAAAGCTATCATGCTATATTGATACAACAGTTATATGAACATCTGTATATATATATAGTTACACCAAGATAATATTAGTATGATGTTAGTTACCTCCCTTACCGGTAACATTTCCATTCACTTCCTTCCCTTTAGACACGGTTCGACAAGCCCTTGGTCTCTGACCGGGAACTTTAACTGTTGTTCGTATTAATGGAATTTCCTTCCCATGAACATCTTCCATATAATCCTGAAAGTGTTAAAGTTGCAAATTATTTAAGCCAACCTTACCAAGGAATTCTTTCTTAGAACTTGTAATTCAGACTCAAAGCTATATTGCCAAATTTTTCACTAATAATGTCTGGCAACAGTATGTTAAAACCAATTGTAATATAGGACAATATCCATTTAGATTTTGTAGACACTTATCACTGTATTCTGCTGTTTGTGGTGGCTAGAAACCAGAATCTGTCCACTACTCACATTACCGGTATGCGGCATGTCATGATTAAAGGTTAGAATTTGGGTAACATACAGCTTCTACGGTAGTCAGATCTGTCCTGATTTATGTGAACTAAATCCATCACAGAGAATCTTCAAAAAACTTACATGTAAACTAGGATGATATGTAATTCTTCCATCAGTTTCTAACGTAACATATTTTTTCTTCCATTCTTTATTTAAACCATGACTTTTCTTATATAAATAACCCTGAAATATATAATTCATATTTTATATAAAATGAAAGATGTTAGTAAGAATTTGTTTTAAAAATATCACCAGCGGCTACCAGGCAGTATATACGCCCACATTTTGGATAGAGTACAAGCTAACAACCAAAATATTTTTTTATACAATCAAGGACCATAACCCAGAAAGTTATGGTCTGAAATGTGCAAATATAAAAAGTCACTGGGATTTTATGGAATATAAAGGTATGTTTTAAGTTTCATCAAAATTGTATAAAAATTGTGCCTGTAGAGGGTCCATAACCTTTGAATTACAAATTCGCATACAAAGAGCGGCCATTTTGTTGAGCAGTTTCATTTCGATTTTCCCGAAGTTCCAATTGAACCTTCATTATTGTGGAATGGCGATATATCTAAACGGTTTATAAATCGAAAAAAGAAATTGTGACCTCTAGAGAATCCACAAGTTAAAAAAACGATTTTACGTAAAATCAAGGACTATAATTCAGGAAGTTGCAATTCAATATCAAAATGAAAATGTGGGCGCATAAAAAGGGCATTGCCAAATTTGGTGATTTTTGAGATATTTCCATTTTGATATATCAACTTTCAGGAAAAGCATCCCAATGAAATGTCTCTGAAAACTTTATCCCTATATATTGTTGTAACAGGACAAGAAGAGATTATATAAATGTAAGTATATTGTTCAATCATTTAATATCCCGGTAAATTATTTACCTGTTTTAAAGGAATACATCGTCCACTTCCAAATTTTTCACCTTCGCCAGTTTTGTCTTTTTCATCATCTTTTTTAGGCTGTTAATAAAAGAAATAATTTAAATATAATTTAATATTTTGCTATAGGATAAGTTTAACACACAGCTCATCTCTCGACAAACAAAACAATGGCCATAATGTCTTAATTACTGCCAGGGTTTGGTATTGGTTCATAAATATTGCGTTGGGACGGTGGCAATCAATGTAGTACAGTTTTTACACTGACAAAGGAAATGAAATGAAATAGGGTTTAACATTCTAGTGTTCTGTACCGACTTGGCTAATGGTGACAGACATAAGCCATAGGAACTATTTGCCCGAACAGCGACACTAAGGCCGCCTATCGTATCAAATTGCAACTATCAAGGGTTCTTTTACGTGCACTCCCATGTGTACACAGGACCTTGGTTTATCATCCTATCTGAATAACTATGCAGTTCCTTGCCATGCTTTCCATCCTTTACCACTGACAACACTAATAGTGCTTTTCTTTAACTTCCACAAAATACATTTCCATCAGGTTTGGTTTAGTTACTGTTTGCTGTATAGGTGATAATGATGTTCTCAATAAATGTTTAAAGATAGTAAAAATTGCTGCTAAATTTTGTTTTTATAATATTAATATCTCCATAAATTCGGCAGTGTGGAATGTGTACTTAAATTTCCCTAAACCATGGAATATGCAATATCATTTTGGCATATGTATGTGACAAACAAAAAAGTATTTAAGAGTCATAAACCAAAATTTTCATGCAAGAAAAATTGAAATATACAACCCCTATACCTAAAACCAAACAAAATTTCTGAAAAACATTCTAAAACTTTTCATCATGCTTAAAAATAGAAACTAACAGAGGTTTGATTTATTCAATAAATAACAAATAATGAAAGACTGATCAAGTCCACTAATTTTAAGAGAGAGAACCACTATACCATGTGGTGGGGACGGTGGAATGGTATGAGCCATTCTTGTAATAATTCTGATGTTTTAAACAACCACATGCCTTCAATAGAAGAATTAAGGTACAGTATGTATCATACATAAGAATATTGTGACATAGATTTTATCTTTTATTCTTTCATTGAGCTAAACACAAAATTGTTTTTTTTTATGTGAGCTTATTCTGTGTTAAGTTATACTATGTGTGTATCCCTTTTAATAAAGATAATATATATGACTTCTACTTTTTTTGAAATAAACATGCCCTAATACCCCTGAACTAGACCACTAACTCTTTAATGAACAATAATTATGTTTCAGGTCAGAGCAAGCTTCTATTTTGAAATTTTTATCAGGTTTAATGCAACCATCTGTTACTACTCAATTAATTTCATATCAACTTAAGAATTATTTAATGGAGTACATATAGTTTATTTTGATAAATTAATAAGATATAAAAAGATACAGCAATTTTTAAATTTTTATTAAAGTATTCAACACTGTATGTAAGATTCAGTGACATATCTTTTTAAATTAAAATTAGGCTTCACAAAATCCTTTACTTTTTACATTATCATAGACAAAGTGTATGGGATGTGACTAGTCCTAAAACACGATGTTGACGCCCATGAAATTAATATAAGAATGCCATTTCAAAAAATCCATTTGATTGCATTGCCTGTTCAATATCCAACCCTCTTAATTTTTCTTATTGTAAAATTTCTCTCTTCATGGGTCATATTATGTTATATTAATGCGGGGGGTGTGGTGGCCTAGTGGTCTAGAGTGCCGCGCTTCCACCTCTAGCTGGCCGGTCACCTGGCTTGCGGCTGTGGTTTCGATTCCTGGTGTGAGCGTATGTGGCATGGAGATAGGGGCGCCTTCTCAACCTCGTGGGTTTCCTCCGGGCACTCCGGTTTCCTCCCACTGCTAAAGACCCCTACGCGCAAGCGAATTATTGAAATAAAATTGAAACCATAGGTTAGTCCCGAAATGACCTAGTTTGTGTCGAGTGGACGTTAAACCCCATTTCTCTCTCTATATTAATGCGCCAAGAATTATGGGATTTATTGCAGCAAGGGGTGCAACTCTTACTTGACTTGACCACAGATACTGGAAAATCAACCACATTAAAAACAACATTACGAAGGGGCAATGGTCTTTTCGTCATATTATTGACAACGGTCCCAAACCCTACAATGGTCCCAAAACCTCCCTACGTGACAGGTACTAATGGATGAGTTTAGCCAAAATAATTTGAACTATTCACCACAGTGGTTACAATTAGCCTTCAAAGAGCACAGAGAATTGTAAAAGAAATCTATCTTCATTTTCTGTGTGGACCCAGAGAAAACCAACGAAGTTGGACAGGTGAACCCACCCCTTATCCCGTAAAACTGGGGAATTGAAACCACGCCACTTGAATCAATGACAGACCTTTAGATCCAACGCTCACATTCTCACCCAACCCCCCAACATCATTTTGTGTAGGCCAACCAAATTAAAACTGGAAGGAAATAAGATCAACTTTTGATCATTACACCATGGGTTCCACGTCGACCGTATATGCCGGTCGGGACCGGGGGCTATATAAAATGACCCTAACTAGATCTGACCCAACGGTCATTTTGCACGCCGGAAAAATAGCCTTTTTTTTCCAAACCCAAATTTTCAAACATGGCTACGATCGACATCGGCAATAAAATTGTACGGCCAGCGCACGTAAAGATAAGAGAAGCCACATAATCTCATGATTGGTGTTATAAGAGTTGTATACATAGTCGTCAATAGATTATACTGGGCTTTGTGTTGATAATTAATGATGATTGTCTTGTAGTAGAACAATAAAAGTTAATTGATATTTGGGAATTTTATCAAAGGCGTGAAGCGGTCCACTCTTTGTCGATCACCTATTGTCCACGTGTCATAAGAATTTTCTAGAACAAAGCCGTTTACCGCTATTACAGTTACGTACGATATAAACGAGATTATTATGATCTTCGAAAAAAGGGCCGTTTATATGAAGTACTGCTCTTCGAATCCAACCAACTGTCATATTAAATAAAACAGCATAGAAATTACGTAAATCCTCAACAACGTGCGTGTTTGGAGAAAACTGCATTATAATTTGTTATAGTGATATCACGGCTTTGCGGGAATTGTAGAAATAAAATCATTGTCGATCACCTATTGTCCACGTGTCATAAGAATTTTGTAGAACAAAGCCGTTTACCGCTATTACAGTTACATACGATATAAACGAGATTATTATGATCTTCGAAAAAAGGGCCGTTTATATGAAGTAATGCTCTTCGAATCCAACCAACTGTCATATTAAATAAAACAGCATAGAAATTACGTAAATCCACAACAACGTGCGTGTTTGGAGAAAACTGCATTATCATTTGTTATTATTATAGTGATATTACGGCTTTGCGGAAATTGTAGAAATATAATCTAGAGATTAGTTAACTTGCTTACCCAAAAATTTAGAAGATTACGTATTCCAGTGCTATCGTGTAGCAATACTGATGATTCCACATGTTATAAAAATGCCGTGTATATATGGAAGCCGAGCTCTTACACACGACGATATTATAGGGGGCGCTAGCTTGGAAGTTAGCAGTCCGAAGTTAGTTATTCATTATTAACATTTGCGGCCCGTAACGCCGTAAGAGATGTTCTAAAACAAATAAATGTGACATATATGCCATGGATACTTATATATTTATCAGCATATCGTATTTTTTGTATTACAACTCCTACATTATCCAGGTCAGTGTGTTTTCTATAGAGCACGTGGTAATTATGTGTCATCCACTGGAATGGTTTTTCTACGGCCAATTCAGCTATTTCGATTAATTAAGTAGCCCAAAGGGAATATTTAATTACTAAATAATTATCATAAGTCTTACTAATATTTCATTTTTAAGTCCAATATATATTTTTTTGTGTACCCCATGCTGACAAAGTGGTGTTGACACGTGAATTCACAATACTCCACGATGAATAAAAAATATGAAATATGAATTTACTTTGCAAAGTTTTCGTGCGTTATCAAAAATGACCGGTAGTGAAAATTTTGAAGTGGAAGCCCTGCATTACACTGTTTTTAATATAACATAATTTGGGACAAAATGTGATCAAAAAATCATTTTGTAGTACACCATAAATGGAATAATGTGTGCATGGCCTGTATTTCAACACTTCTAGACTGAAAGTATATTTCAACTTACCTCTGTTATAATTATATTAATTATCATAAGTTATTCAATTAAAATTATTCATTCCAAATAAAACAATACATGCAAAACAAACATGATGCACACATGCATTATCTAACCCAATATCATGCCACAAACTCAAGATAAAAATAAGAAAACACATTGAATAACCTGAGAACGCAACAAACAATAGCTTCAATACAGTCTAACACAATTTAACAAGATTTTCAAGGAAAATATGTTTTAGCAACCTGGAAATAATTAATAGTCATAACAGCAATTTCCAATAAAAAAAACTAAGTCCATCAGTCAAAGGCCTATCTGCACTTTCGATACGATGATTAATTTTGTGAAAATCCAGATGAGATATTATTGAGACTGATTAAGATTAGACCATACTTCATTTTTCCATCTAGTTTATATTTTACACAACAGTGAGATCTAACATCATCTTTTTAAAGAGAAATGAATAACGGTAAAGAAATAGACCTTAATTACTGAATACACCAATATAATAATCTAATTCTAATTACTGGTACCGTTAGACCAGATATTATTTCCAGTGTTGCTTCCATGTATTTTATATATTTCTGAAGACTTAGGAATAAAATATTGGTATACAATAATACCTATAATCTGAAACTTGACTTCTATATTATTAATTTTTTAAGTAAGAAAGATCGAGTGAGTGGAATATGGTTTTAAACAGAAGGACACTTTAAAGTAGAGGAGTACAATCATATTTATTACTAGAGTACCACATAGCTCAAAGATAAAAATGTATTAGCGATTTAGAATCTTTAAGGTAACAACTATTTTAGAAATGATTGTGATAACAAGTTGTAGACCCAGGTGGATGATAAATATTAAGTACAAAGACGTTTTGTTCTGGTTTTCAGCTCGAATGGAAAATTTACTTAATATATGTATTAAATTATTTATCATATTTTAGTGTATTTGATTTGGCTTTCTAACAGTATTGAAGAGTGGGGTTAAGGTAAATGACTCACAAGGATATATGCATTAGATACATTACATAAATCTTTATATTCTAGCAAAATAAAACTTTTATTCACACAAGTCTTCAGAATCTAAGAAAAAGGGGGAAGGAACAAAATGTCATGGCAAAGACGTTTTTAGTCAATCAACAATAACACTCTGTACACATCAAACGATTTTAGAATATTGATAGCGCTTACATTAAAAAGATTAGAACGCCGCCTGTTTTTACGATTCTGAGTAGGGGTGCTGCTTGGTGTAGGCAAATCTTTTGAGTCTGGTTGATCCTGCAAACGTAGACGGGGTCAACAAATAAAAAGGTTAGTCCGCAACACAAATCAGGAATAAGCTGAAACAAATCTTACTGAATGGAGATGTAAACTTGCAACTACTGGTTAATATTTCTACCAAAATACTTGATCAAAAAGTTCAGTACTTTTTGAAAGGTTTAAATTCCCAAGTGGAACTGGATGTTCCAAGTATTGTGATTCAGTTGTTACAAGTTCAATTCTCCACTCTTTAGCATTAACAGCAAGGAATGACTGAAATAAATTCTTCGCAAGTTATTTTGAATTTCAGTAATATTCTTGATAAGTAATTTTGAATCTGAATATCACAGGTATACTGAGACGCAATGAAAACGCACCATCGATTTGACCAGTAGTGATCGTGAGGCATAATTCAGCTGAAAGGTGATTATTAGATATTTAAAGACACAAAAACTTGAACAACTCACTGAGGCCAGAACAACGTTACTTTACAGGTAAATGCAGACGCAAGGGGTAATAATTGAAATTCATTAATGCATGGCTGTTAGTTGTGAACGCATGAAAGAGATAAACCACTGAACGGCTGCTGATGGGATCGCTTTTCAGTCCACTTTTATTGCAATGGCCAATGCATCTTTCAGTTGTTCTGGTACTAATACACTTTTTAATTAACGCAATGTTTTGGTGTCAGCCTTGTTATATCATTCCCTTTTCAATAGAAATGTACTGACCCTAATTTATTCATAGCCACCTTTTAAACCTCATGTACCATAAAGTGGTCAATTTTCATTGATTCTCAGTAAACAATTCACCTAAAATTTTTAACAGTAATTCAGTATCCATCTCAATCTCAATATATTATTGTTTTGTTTAATAATACATTTGAATAATTCCTTGCTTTTAATTAAACTGATAATAAATACAGATATTCATCATGCTGTTATCCTTAACCAATGGTCTGTATAAACAGATAAGCATTAATAAGCTTCAAAGCTGTAAGCTTTCAACAATTGACTGCAAATAAAATAAACTGTTAAGTTTAATTAAACTATTAATTGGCAAGATGCTTGTCGACATTTCTACTGATTCAAACTAATTTTATCAGTAAAGCTCTGGGTGTGTTTACACATAAACATTTTTTGCCCCTCGTTTTCTTTTATGATTAAATAAAACCACAATTTTATTTGCAGCCTTAGAATAGATCTATAAATTTTACGCTTATTATTCACAAAATAAAGCTTGAATTTTAAACTGCATTAAATACATTTAACATGCAAACATAAAACTGTATTACAAAAAATCTAACACACGTTGAAATAAATTTGATAATGATATGATTAATGAAAGCCTTATTTGCTTACTTTCAATAATGTGTTATTTGGTGTTAGTCAGGGATTTCAAATTCTGTGCATCCAAATCAAAATAACTCATTCTAACCATGTGATCAAATATGCAAATATGAAATTTACGAGATAAACCACATGATTAAAAGCTAGCATTTTGATTGGTTGTTAGTAATTGGTTGTTAGTAATTGTATGTTAATGTGCAGATCTAACCAATCAATATTTTCATCAAATCACATGACTTTATTGTTTTATGTGGTTACTTTAATAACTTATTGAATATAATATAATGTTCATGCTGTGCTATTGGAAGTTAGTTGCTATGACTACCGGGCTTATATAAGGGAGACAACTTTTTCATCCGTACAAAGTTAACTTACAAGAACGAGACTGGAACGAACTCGCGTCATACGAGTGAGAAGAGGTGTAAAGGGACTAGTATCATGAATTTGTAATTCCATCATGTATCTATCCACCTTTTCCTAAAAACCAAACGGAACAAAAATAACATAATAAGAATAACAAAAGAACAAAATATAATTTGAGCAAAATGAAAACAAGAACAGAAGACACATCAACCTGGGCATGCAAAACAGGACAAAGAAATCTGTGAATATGGTAAGGATCATGCAAATAAATAAAACCTGAATCAGAGAGATATATAAATGACAAGAAATAAAAGATTTCAGATGAAAGACTTAAAGAATTGATTGAGAAGACCAAACTAAAGCCAGTGCATTAACATGCCTAGTTACTATACCACTTTGATTTTGTATTATAAGATGTTATATTTTAAGATTGAATGTATTATTTTATAGTCCAAATTCCTAATAGCATTAATCTGACTAGTAACAACTTATTAATGATAACCTGATTTTCTTGTTCTCTACTACTATTACTACAGTAAGTGTTCCTCTCAAGGTAGTTTCCAATGACATTTAAGAAGTCCTGTTTTTTTATATTAAATAATTATATGGTATAATGATTCTGGTAACAATTATTCAATCTGGTAATTTGAATGCATTATTCAATATTTTAATTTCGGTAAATTAGCTTGAGAAGGTATACATGTATAACAGGTCTTAATTTTGTCAGTTTCATTGTTTATTTCAATAAATTTGGGTTACACACAAGTTCTTATGAATGTTAAAATGTAAATGTAGTAAATAAGGGTATCAGTAACTGACAACCTGTCTATTCGTTGCTGCTTGTCTGATGATGATCTGTCACTGTTTTATCACGATTTAATAAAATAGCCGTTTTAGAATATATGTGTCAAACCATGATGGTTTAGGTGTAGAAATTTAACTTTAAATGGCGACTAATTATGTGTTTTTTACAACTTTAACGAAGGGTATCATTTTCTGAAAGTGTGTGAATAGAATCCTAACATAGCAAAGCATTAAGAGCACCCTGTCACAGCAGATGTTATGATTCTTGCACCACAGTGTTATAATATATTTAGTGGTGATGCAACAAGAATGGTCCTACAGAATACAGATATACAAGTACAGTGTATGATAGACAAAAGTCATACTTTCATTTTACAGATAAAACATGAAATAGAGAGATAACACATTTGACTTATTAAAAAAAAGAGAAACATGATACAAAACAATAGATACAGAATAAAGCAATACAACACATTCAAATGTTTCTGTCATTTTTTAAAGACAATAACATGGTAAAGTTCTGCACACCTGCATAACATTGGTATATGTTATCATGATAAATTCAATATCACCCGATATCATATCCTTGCTAAAATCATCATTTAGTACCAACGTAAATATAGACAACATTTTCATGAAAGTAATGTTTACAATTTTTAGCTAACATAATTCAATGAGACATCTTGGCCATGACACCACTTTATTTTCAATATATAAGATAGTCTATTCTTCTTTAAATTCCTATTGTCTCGTGATTTTTCAACAGTTAAAAAGACGTGTTTTACCCATAAAAACTGTGTATGTTAAAGCCAGAGGTCTTTAAAATGTTGTACTTTGCTATTTATTTGTGTCTCTATTTCTCAATTCCTTTTTAAAGGGAATGTGCACAAAATGATTTTAACAATGATATTCTAGTACACTATTCAAAATTAAATGAAAACTAATAAAATGCCCAGGTCACCAAAATGGTTACTAAAATAAGCAAAATTTCTAAAATCAAAATATGATTTGAGTAAGCAAAACTGAAAAAAAAAATCTGATCAGATTTCAATGAACACCTTTGTTTTTGAAAATGTCAACATCTCATAGGTGTTGAAATTTTTGCTTAAACTTGGACTTGTCGATAAATCTTAGAAAGGTAACTTTCAGTGTCACTTTTTGTTATCACTTCTTTTCTCTTATGTTTAAAATTATCTTCAACTTTATCATTAATTAATAGAACTTCATGCTTTTATTATTACGCGAAAAATTGGGTTAGTTAATAAAATTAAATATTTAATTATTTCAAGCAGTTACTAATTAGCGGTAATTGATCATGTCGATATATAGTAAGGAACACAAGTATCTGTCCCTAATTGGTTTTATTAAATACTTATCATTATTTCCACTATGCACTTTATCATATTAGTATATATAATGTTAATTCATAGATATATTTTCTATATTCTTTATCAATGTTAGTTAAATTGAGTTATACAATTATATTATTAAATAAATTAGTAATTTGACAATCAAGCTTTAGTTATAAAGTTGTTTTTTTTTAAATTTTATATACATATTTTAAACTGAGTAGGTAATATGTATTAGGTTAGATAAACTTTAGATATATAATAGTAGGTAATATTACATTAATAGTAAACATATTCAAGCTTATAATACAGAGTGTATTTAGTAATTATTATATTTTTATAGAAGTTTATTTTATTTGTCATGTTTATAAACATATATATCAAACTATACCATATGTGTATATAATTTCCTTTCGTTTATATCTTATGTGTGTTTATAAATAGTTTGTATATATAAGGCTTTCTGTCATAATATTGCATGCATATACATGGGAAAAGAATAGTATAATTACATATTCCAGAAAAAAACATTCAATCTGTTTACTGATTTATTAGTTTATGGTAACAGTTATGATCTGTCAACGCTAACTATCTATATCATTAATATGTATCTATGTAGAACAAATGACGGACAAATACTCCATATATATTATAAACCACCTATGCGTAATTTAGAACTGAATCAAGTGTAAATTACTAGATGAAGCACAATGTGACTGCATGTACCCTCAAGTACCATGGAAAATTCGGATACATTTGTCCTATTTGTTCAAATATGCTTTTTTATCCTTTCCTATTATGCTTGATTTTGTAAAATAATATATTTCAGTATAAACAATATCATAATGAATATACTTTGTAAAGAATAGTGAGCCAAACAATCCAATAAATTATTATCAGAAGTACAAAATTCATCTTGAACAGGTGTATAATAATTTAACCACAAGAATTCATTGCGCATCTGTGTACAAAATTATTGACACAATAAAATCAACCAGCTACATGTATTGACAGATCATGCTGTTATCAAATATATTGATATATAATATTATACTTTTTGATTAAATTGTTATATATGTTTCTGAGACTTACACTTAAGTTAAAAGGTTTGAATAGTTGTTTATTTTTCCAGTTTTGTAAATGAGCTGTTGGGTGGTTGTATCTAAGGTCACTACTGGGGCCCTGCCAGGGTAAAACAACAAAAATACATGCTGAAACTCAATATAATAAGCATGGACTAGGGTGAATCTATAACTGGAAATCTTCCTATATTGAACCTCAAAATATATAACCCAGTTTATTTCAAATAGAATAATATTGCGAAAGAAAACTGAAATTTAATTCTCATCAAGTGTGAGAGCAGTTGTAATCAAAAAAGTCTTTGAACAAAAGTTACTTTGTTTTCATTTTTTAAAAAAATAATATTCCAATGAAGATTTCCAGTAAATTCTAATCTGGGCAACCAAAAAATAAATAAAATCAAGCAAACAAAATATTAAATTACAAAAATTAAAACTAAACAATATCAAGTTATCATAAGAAATTTGAAAATGTTACTTTGTATTAAAAGTATGTATTATGACAATATTAGTAATGATATTTGGGGAATGGTTTTAATACATCTGATTATGTTACAAGATGCTTGATATGTAGATTCACATGGTGAAATTTTTAAGAATATCATACACAATTCAAGCACTTTTTTTACTCCTAATTATTCATCACAACTAACTTTTGAGGAATTCATAATATTCAAAAATGCCATTCAAAGAATGAATTCATATAATATTTGTCTTTTTGACATTTCTTCGTCTGATCTTAGGTTTTGTAACAAGATATTCAAACCGAATAAAATTAATATTTCTGACATTTCAATTCTGAGCCAAAATATTATAGTTGTGATATATTACAATTTAAAATAGAACAAAATTTCACCAAGCCACTTTTTAATGTAAGAAATTATTCAATGTGTATTAGTAAAACACTAGTATTAAGCTGGACTACTACAATAATTAAATGACAAGTCTGACAAAACTTCCAGACAGTGTACCGAATTCAATACAGAAGAAGAATCCAATATATGGTACAGATATTTGATGTACAAGTATCAGTTGCACTGAAAACTATGGATGTACAATGTCAAGTCCTTTAAATGTGGTCAACTCAATACAGTAAGCCCTAGACTTTCACAGAAGATGATCATGTAAGGATTTGTAAAAAAATATATGACAATTTAAAAATTGAAAATTTCATGATGTGGAAATTGAGTTGAATAATGTGATTAAACATAATTGTAAGATAAACTATTCCCTACGAAAGGTTTCAGTGCTATCATTAAACAGCTCTATTTGTTCATTATATTCAAAACTATTCTTTTTTGATTTCAGTTTATCCAAGGTTGTGAAAAATCTTATCATTTCCTCATTAGAAATGATGTATTGATGTGACATAGTGTTCTTTTAGCTTCATGAAGCTGATTTTGTTGTTTCCTATGTGTTAATGATGGCCAGAAAAGTTGAAATTGGATGTCATCCTTCTATACTTTATTCTTTTATATATTTGGGTGAATTTTATGACAGAAACTGGTTTTAGATTTAAATAAATACACATCTAATGTCTATTTTAGACCGCACCTCCGATGGTATGCGGTTTATATATGGTTTCATAAACTAGTTTGAATCTTTTTTCAAAATACTAAATCACTTTCATTCTCGATAAATTATCCAATATGTTTAAAAACACAAACCAGCTTCCTTTGATAAATTTGCCCATAAATTGTTAGTGCTAGCAAATCTAAAAGACAAAATATGCTTTAGAAAACTATTAATTGTCTATCATAATCATATGGGAAAATCACAACAATTTTGTATTAATTAGAAGACAAAATTCTCAGACCACTCCTGCTGATACCCTGCAGAATTTTACACATCGATACATCAGCAGTAACAAATGTTGACTACAACTACTTGGAGTCACAGACAATTGATAATTTTTAAAGATAATTCTGTCTCAAACGAAAATGATGTTAGTAAAAAGTTGAAGATGATAAAATCATTACTGGTATTCGATAAAATGCTTAAATTTCATTCAATGATTGTTTTATAAAACTCTTCATCAAATAGATGAATAATAGCACATGAATAAATGTATTGTAAACATGTATAGAAAATCCAACCAAACATTGAAAAAAAACCAATTCAATCTTGAACTGAACCGTGAACATATCTAAAGAACTAATTACAACATATGAAGTCAAGTAAACAATCATGTAGCCAAAGACCATTTCATTAAGAAAAAACCCATTAAACTTAACATAACAGATTCTCGTCAAAAACCTATTCTTGTAATAATCATTTGTATATTAAAGAAATGAACCAATAATTATGAACCAAACACCAAGAACTATAATCAAGAACCATCCTTAGTCCATATAAATTTCATCTGTAATGTTTCTATAAGGCAGAGCATCAATCTAATAATCAAAAGCACAGTTTTCATCAGCGTTAACATAACTTATTAATCAGATGATACTTTAAGCTCCAGCGTCCACAATATTTTAACAAATAACCAAGGGTAATAATTCTGAAAGGGATTATTGCCCTTATGAATTTAAGCAACGAATATAAATTTACAGTCAACTGTGTCATGGAATGTCCACACTATTTTCCAAAGTGTTCAAGGACCAAATCAACTGCAATATATGATCACATTTCAACTGATTCATTCCTATCTTAACTTCATATAATATATTGAACTACAAATAATTAGGGAAGAATGAACTAATTTAGAGTCAAATTCATATTTGTTAAATGTGTTTTACTAATTCAGATTAGACTGTGAAAATAATTAAAGGCATTATTTATGCAAATAATATTTGATAGTTTTGTTTGAAAAATGATAAAACACCGCAACCAGAAAGCTGAATAATCATCAAACATAAAGTATATTATAGACATCAATAGGATATGTTTATCATTAACAAACAAGTCTGATAAACAACTTGTCAGAACAAAAATAGATTTAACATCATGTAACTGGGAACAAATTTTAGATCTAAATTTCCCCCTCTCCCTTCTGCCCCTCTCAGCTGTTTTGTAGAAATGAAATAATGTCTATAATATACAATCAAGTTTAATTTGCTAAAACCAGAAGAATAATCCGAAATTGGTTGTTATTTCACAATACATTTACTAAGCCTGTAAATAAGTGTTGGACACCATTTTCCAAAATCAAATTTAAGTTGTCAACATAATTCAAATAAACACTTTCTCATACTAATCTAAAATTATTTCAATAAATTATGAATTCAAACAAATTTAAATATTTTTTCTATATTTAACAATTTTAGATTTAGACATTCTTTTTCTTTTACTGTGTTTTTACACTTAGTTACAAGCTTCAGTAATTATCTAACCGTTCTAGCTTGAGGAATCAGACAAGAGTTATCTTTACTAATTGACGGAGTCAGATAAAAAAAATATTGTTGTTAGTTATAGAAATAGTGATAGGTAAAAGAACTAAGAAAGAGGTGGATTTAAAAGTTGCGATTCTCAAACTAGAACTGTTAAACGGGAAGTGATGGCCTTTAAACTTACGCTGAAAGAATTAGATTTCTGGATGACAGAAGTTTTTTTATTTTTTCGAGGAGTAACAGGTGTTGTGACTGCAGGATCCCTAAAATTTACTCTATCGTCCTAGAATAAAACAGATTCCATGCACAAATTATCTCCCTTATTTACATATGCAGGATTACCTCCCTTTGTTTAAGGTAACACACTACTTCTGATTGACAAGATGCTAATCATCAATTTCTGAATGGTGTGTTAGTATTTACACTGCCCCAAAATCTCCCTTCATAGCACATTTTCATTCACTGTTCCTTCTCTTCAACTTTTGAGCTACTCCTCCCAAGACATAACTCACATCCCAGCCTGCCCCCCCATAGTTAGAAAACACAAACATTTACCACATACATTACACATACATATATACAAAATAAAAATAATTAAATAAATCACAGACAGTGCAAATAAAAAGAAAACAAAATCAAATTTAAATGAAAATAATTAAACAAGCTAATGAAGCAACATCAAGACACTAAGTTTATTTTTTAAAATAAAATTTAGAAATTAAAATATTCTAAGACAGAAAATCAAAATCGGTTTTATTTAGAGCCAACGTTGTTTTCTAGGTAAAATGTTGTCTTTGGGGATTATCAAATTTAAGAACCTACCTGTGGTTCTGGGGGCTCTGGTTGCTGGGGTGGGGGAAATGATGGTGGGGAAGGGGGCTGTTCTTTTTTCTTTCTTTCAGATTTTTCAGTTTTCGATTCTCGTGATTCTTTCTCCCTTGATATTCTTGGCTGTTCCTGCTGAAATAATTTACAGATATTAAAGGTATAAATCAAAACAAAACTTACTATTTATTTTCATGGTTTTGTCAAATAATAATCCATTTTTAGTGATCATTGTAAAACTATTTTTGGATTGAAATATTTGTTTCTATTTCTGGGGAAAATGTTCACTTGTCTTAATCATTACTATTAACCAATGCCAACTGATTAGGAGGTCAAAAGCTTCAAAAGGCTGTTACTGTACTTGGGTGGCATGCATGACTAATTATCTATATTTGTGTAATTTACACAATTTAATACCACATATAATTTGTGTGTCAATTTGGAAGGTATGCATGACTATAGCCAGCTATAGCGCCATCTAAAGCGCTCACAGTATACCACTCGACCACCCAACACTAATTATGTCTTGTATTAGTACTTTCAGAACAATAGAATGATATTTTTGTGCCTCATCAAGTTAAACAACGTATAAACATTTAAAAATAATATAAATCTTTCAAAATCTGTGTGCCTTAAAAAGCCAAGCTTACCTGTTGTTGATCACGTAGTGCTGGATTATTGGTTGTCAAGGTTCCAGAACTAGAGGTTGATTGGCTGCTGGTACTGTGACTATCATACGGTTTATTGGTACCAAATCTCTGTGAATGGTTTGGTGTGCTTGGAACAACAGTACTGAGCATTGGGGGAATGTGAGGGAATTTCGTTTGAACTATCCTTTGGCACGCTAAAATAAAAATGATTTAATCTTACTCAATGTCAACTGCTTTCTGTTCATCTCGAGTAAAACCATTCAAAAGAAATGGGCTTTACAATATCAACACAATATACCCTGACCATGTTTAAACAAAGATATAGTAATGGTTATTTCTATGGTAAAATGCGCAAAGTGAGGTAAGAGAATTTTGCCAAAACAATGGCATTTCAGTGGCACTTCTTCAGTTACATGCACACCAATGCGTCCTAATCTAAATGACCTAACAAGTGATGGTGGGAAAAAGCATGGTGGTGCTTCTCAGTCCACTCCAGGATCTGCATCCAAAACATATAATTTCTTGCCGAGAATCCAATGTCCTAACCGCTCAACACCAACAGACCCTTGTCAACACTATTATTATCTTTTTTAATTATTCATGACCATAAAATTAAGAATAAGACAATGAGCATGATAAATCTTAACTTGTTATCTTCTGTGTTGGAATTATCTGTTACTTACCATCTTGAAAGACCCTCTCCACATTTAAACCATAAGTAGCACATGTTTCATAATATGAACATCGTTTTAAATCATTGGCTAATTTACGTGCTCTTGTATCATCAATAACCCTTGGATTACTCTCACTTATAGCATCTGAAATGTACATTGTATATAGAATGAATTAAATATATACCGGTATACAACATACCTTCAATTTGTACAGTATTTTTAAAATACTTTGTCTATTATATACTAAGTCATCCAAATTTCATGACACAGTGAGCTTTCAATGGGTAGGTAATTTAAAAGCTACTGGGTTTTCGGTCCCCTTTATTCTTTTAACAATACAATATTGGTCCATTACTATATAAAATAAGCCAAGTAAAAATTAGAAACATTTTGAGTTTTTCATGCATGACTGGATCATTTTCCTACACAAAGATTTCACATAACTCGTATTTAAAATACAATTTATTGTTACTTCCTTCAGAAACATTTCTTTTAAAACCATGAATATAAACTAACACCAAAACAGCATCTTTTTTCTTATCTCTTGAAAGAAAAAATTATTTTGTTTTTTTATTGTTAAAGAGTTTGTTTAAAAGTTATTAAAAACAGCTCCGATTTGTCATGAGTTTTTACGAACATGAATGTTTTTAGCAGACATGATGTGTATTTTATGATAATTTATGTTGTATTTTATCAAATGGTGTGACATGACATGATGTTAACATGTCTAAACAGATAAATGTCAGGAGGTGTGGTGGTGTGCTGTTTTACTTATTACTTTAAACAGTTACAATAAAAACGGCTTAAAACAGAGATTTACATCTCATCCACTATTATTATTAACCATGGCTGCCACAAAACAAGTTTTATTACAATATATTTAACAAAATAATTCAGTGAAGCGATTAAAAATACATTGTGCAAGAGCTAAATCTGCCAATTACAATTCTGTCTTTACGCCTGAAATGTTATCTAAATTATTAATTAGACATTAATTAACTTATCCAGGCCATAATCAACTCTCAATGGCATCGGATTTCTCTGATATTAAATAGATTAGAACAGTTAAGCCATAGTTTGATTTAAGCTAAAAATGGAGGAGCGAGACATAGCTTGCACACGTCTTGTCAAACCTTCAAAGACTAATATCTTCACGCGCAAAGTAATTGGAATGAAATTTTCAAATTATTCATTTCACATTATCTATTTTCAAACTATTATAGCAAGAATGGCTAGCTCTTTATCTAAATCTCCAATAATGTATCTTTACGGAATTAGCACCAGCATATATACCAATGAACACTATTTAGAATCAATTAGAAAAGGCATTCTACCTTTTCCTAACATCATGTAAGAATAAAAGGAAATATTAATTTGAAGATACATGTACCAAACAAAGACAGGTTTTTCTACTCAAAAACAAATTCTAATTATTTTTCACTTGTAATAGCAGAACTATTGCAATTTGATGAAGGCAGTGGAGGTGTTGTACCTATTGATATTTTGATCTTGGCACAAAATGTGTAAACAATAAAATTGAAAAAATAAACCATTCTATTATATTTACATCATAAGCAGATGTTATTTATAGAATTTCGCTTTAAGTTTCAAGTTAAACATATGTCTACAAACATAAACATCTATCAATATCCTGATGCACATGTTATGCACATGCATTTTAATTTGTAAATGTCAACATGATAAACATCAGTTAATAAGATATTACAATATTTTGTTGTTCAGTGTTAGATGTTTTCTAAACAGTATAATGTAATATTTAGATAAATCAAAAGCTGTCCGTTGTGCATTAATAGTCTATAAAAAGATAATGAAAATTAAATATATTGAAAATTTCAGTCAAATCTCTTCATTCTGAGTGAAGTTCTGAATATTTGAAGTTTTGACTGAATTTAGCGTAAATATACTTGCATGTCAAGTATCATGGCTACCATAATACAATCATTTTCATTTTAATGCTTAAAGGAGATATATAGCAGACAATGTCTAATCCACTCAATATTTTGGCCATCCGATGATCTATGGAGCTGATTACAGGCTTGTCATGTGAATGAATGTACCACTCAGCACTTAAAAAAATTTCTCCAAGGGATATACTCATCACAACTTAATCAAATAGAAAAATCTTGATGGTTTACTTTTAAATAAGGCACCTTTAACTAGTGTCATATGACATGAGATGTGATCAAGGCAGACGTATCAACCCCCAGGTATGAAAAAAACAGGAGACCAGCAATGAAAAAACAGGTCAGATGAATATAAAATTAAGTCCTGTATTTTCACCTATTGTTACTGAAAAACAAAGTTTCTTTTACCAAAATTCATAATTAGTTTTTTATTAGATAATTTCTGAAACTGATTTCAGAACAGAACAACTCTATGTAAACAGCACTCGACTTGAATATTCAGATGAACTGTCATATAATCATTTTTATTTGTATGAAAACAGAGATTTCTAATTTGACCGAATCTCTGACTTACCTTGAGTGCCAACTAAAATAAGTGGAATTTCTGCAGCATTTCTATAATGTGCCATTTTAGCATAATAACTATAGACAGCTTGAAAACTCATTTCATTCTCCAGACTAAACACAAATACTACAGCATCTACCCAATGAACAAACTGGAATATAAATATTATTATAATAACTATAATTCTTTATTTATATAAAGGTATACATGGACAGGAATATTAATTTATATGGTTCCAATATAAACCGTTGGTAGGTTACTTATGGGTAGCTCACATAAATGACGATTGTGAAATGCAATTTATGGGGATTGATGTCATATTTTCCTGCACCAAGCACAGTAATGAAGAGGACATGCACCATGCAGCATCCATGCCATTGTGAGGGGGAATTCTGCCATAAATGACCACAGTGTCATAGCCTACTCTTATATCGATTTCCAAGTGTCAGGGTATCCTTATTATACTGCCAATGGTAGTATACGTGTACATGGAACCTTGATTTTCGCTTCAACCGAATGACTCAAGGTATACTTTCTTGACAAGAACCTATAACCTCAATCCAATATTTAACTATAGTATGTCTATCGCCACTTTTCTACAAAACACAATTTAGTGTTTTGTCTATCGTGTATATTTGTAATTTTCCAGATGAACATCAAATGGATATCGAACAACACACTGTACCATTAGTCTTTAGACAACACTCGAACTACAGTGTCCTGTGATATGTATTATGGTGAGAAAAGCGATAAGCAGATCAAAAAAATACATACCTGCATTTCTGGTGACCCACCCTCATCTCTGATCAAGAGAAGGTAACTCCCACCATCGTATGTTACTTCCTTCTTGAATCTCCCTCCTAAGGAAAATAAAATTCATAATTTTAAATTCCAAACATCTAACTCTAAGGATCCTTGATACAACTTATTAAAGGATAAGACTGATGGTAATCACAGTGGTCGGATACTGTGGTCACTGGTTACTAAATCAGTCGCTTCAAATATTGTGTAATGACCATTCAAATGATAAATATTCCCCTGTTTTACTTCCCTTGAACTTAGTGGCACCACCAATTCAACTATGCAAATGACATTGCTTAACTTCTGTCATATTCAACATGGATTCTGATGTAACACCACCTACACATAGACTACAAGTTTATAACCAACATGAATGCTAAATCTCAACATTCTAATCTTATTTGCTTCAATAGAGTTGTCTATCTGGAATCGATACATTCATCAAAGTTACTGTTGCTTTTGTGTAGCACACCCATCCTTTTATAACCAATTTTAATCTCTTATTATTAACATCTAATTATTAACATCCAGTTATTAATCCAATAAATAATGGCAAATATTAATACCTTCGGGAGATTCTTCCTGCATGTATGATCCAGTTAAATAACGGTGGACTAACGCTGACTTTCCACTGTTTACACTTCCCAGTATACCCTGTAATATACAAGATTAATGTTGACTTCAAGTCTGGATAGGTTTTTCATCTAAGTTTGTGT
Organism: Patella ulyssiponensis; assembly: GCA_963678685.1. Lineage (NCBI taxonomy): Eukaryota > Metazoa > Mollusca > Gastropoda > Patellidae > Patella > Patella ulyssiponensis. The sequence goes on along the minus strand of OY783230.1, from coordinate 21,323,469 downwards.
AACAGACAAACAGCTAATACAAACAACAAACAATGTCCATTCAATAATTTCCATCAGGTCATTTTGACTCATTATATAATTTTCAAACTTTTCTATTGGAAGAAAAAACTATATGTACAGCAAAACATTTTGACAAGTGTTCTCTTATTGTTTTCAAACTACATGTACCTCTTGAAGTATAAACATTATGGTAGCAATGAAATATCTTGGCACTGATTGTACCATTACTTTAACTTACCAGTTTGATATCCGGTACAGATCGACTGATTGTCCATTCTTGACTGTTAACAAATGAATCTGAAAAATACATAGAACATTTAAATAATTTAAACAACTATCTTTTATACACCGAAAGAAATATAAGATCATAAATTTGGACTTCTACAACTGATACCTGTATTCAAGTGACCAATAAAGTTTGATTGTCTTTTTTATCTGTTTTTATCTATGTTAAAAGAGGCTTCAAGTATTTTAGAATATCATATACTTGCACAAATAGCCCCCTTAACTTCTCTATCACAATGATTACAGATATAAATACTGTACCATGATGCTTATTCCTACCTTTACTTCTAGAATGTGCACTCACACAAGATGTGAAAATATCCAACATTATTTAATTTTTGACACTTTCTCAATTGTTATCTTTTTTTACATACATCCCTCACATGTACACATCCAATAGAATAATCACAAAACTCAAACCAATCACAAAACACTAATCAAGTCTGACAACTTGTGACTATTTCCCTTAGTATCGAATATCAATATTCAAAAACATCATGTTTATGAATATCATCAACACAAATAAATCCAAATAACACAAATGGATTTGATTATTAAAACTGCAAAACTACAAAGCATCATTAATTATTCCTTATATAACCCCATTAGTAAATTCTAATGTTTTTTTGTTATTGAAATCGTGTGAAGCAGTTATTACAATAGTACTGTTTTATCAACAGTCTGGTCACATGATTGATACAATGATTATTGTTATCGTACATTTGTAGATTAGATTTTATTTATGTATTAACCAATCGATAAAAAGATGCACATGAACTCACTGACTTGTACAGGATACATACAAACAGTAAGTTTGTATCTACACAACTAAATAATGTCACTTTTTAACATAAAAAAAACAACCAAATGAAAAGTAAACTCTAAGGATATATTTGTACAGTGCATTGTTTATCACAGAGATATGAAACACAAATTATGATAATTATCATTTTTACACCCTTTACAAGGTTATTCTGAGATATTCTGGTTCTATTAGATACTTTGTTCTTCGAGGTTAAATGAAATGAGGTTTAACGTCTTGTTCTGCACCGACTGGGCTGATTGTGACAGGACAGGTTAAATCCATCCTGAGCACCTCACAATACATACACTGATATGTACCACAAGAAATCTAAAATAATTTAACACAAAATTTAAATCAACTAATAACACTTATATAAAATCCACTTCCAGAAAAGATACGTTTAACAGATTAACAAGGTAAATTTTCCTGAAATATTACAGGGATCACAGATGAAGTCGTTTAAACACCAATACATTAGCAATCTCATCTGCTGTAACAGCATCTAAGATCGTCACACAAAAAGAATGCCATGTGGCAATATACAGTCATTCTATCACAGAATTCCCACAATTTCATAAATATCTGAATGAGTAATAATAACAATGCAGAAATCTCATGACTTCAGTTGTAAGTTGTCCAGTTAGCAATATTTGATACGCAAGTAAGATTTACGTCAATAAGTTAATGTCATCATAGAAATATTTGATCAATCGAAGTGCTGATGACATGTGACGAACAGCTGTTTTAAAACTGATCTATTATTATTGATTTTATAATACATACAAGTATATAAAGGGAGTCATTGAGACTATGTATTTGAGCTGACAGCATGTTAACAGTTAACCATGGGTTGTATTTTCTAAGTATAAATCTTATATGATGCTTACTCTTTCTAGATTAGAACAGAACATAATAATGTGATTAAATGTCTAATTTGTCATTAACAGGAAATCGATAACCCAAATCATATACGGTTAATTCCAGTTTAACTTCCCACTTTTGTAGAATTTTCAAATTTTTCGTATTAACTTACTTTTAGGTTTTAATTAGTAAGCATACTTATATCCTAGTTTAATTTTACCAAAAAATTTAAAATCCTATGGGACGGTTATGAAAATATGTGTATTTCATGTGATGAAATTAAAGACAAAAGCACTTGGTTTTGGTTTTTACTCTATATACTCCACAAACGGCACCACAAAATCAGCAATATTGTTTGTCCCGTCTGTCACAATTTTTCTTTTAAAAAGTATTTTTTGATAAATATGAAAATAAATTATGATATTAATATCTTCTATATGCAAGCCATAAAGTAAATATATGGTTGTATTTTTCTTGATTTAGTTTTGCAATAAATAAACTGGAGATTTCATGGGGTCGCATCCGTCACAGAGTTTTCGTCCCATCCGTCACAATGAACTTTACTTAGTGCCTGAAATCCAGACACCTGCAGATTTCATGCTTAAAAAACTTTGTTGACTATCTACTAAGCAATAATATTGTATCTGAAGACCAGAGTAATAAAAATCATAGCAGTGCAACATTTTATTGGCAATATTAACTGTATATTGAACAGAAAGTCCTAGAAGTAGTAGAAGGCTGGAAATCAGCACGGTTCTTTTCAATGCTTCTCCCCAAATTTGAAAAAAAGTCCATTAAAAATTGTAGCCTGTACCACTTTCATTATGTTTTCGGTAAAGGGAGCATAATTGCTGAACAGAAGGCAGTATATGTTGGAAATCGAAAGGATCAGTCCTTTCATGATACCAATCCTTCACATCAATTGTGGAAAAAAAACAAAAAAAAAAACATCTGATAAAAACTGTAGCCTCTTTTGTGTGCACACGTTTTGGAAAAGGGGCAATCACTCTGGATCAAAAGGTTGCACCCTTCATAACCCCAAATCAATTGGGTCTATACTCCAGTATACACATTCACAATAGATTTGAAAAAAATCTTTTAAAAACTGAACCTTGTATTATGTTCACAAGGTAACTCCAGAATGAAAGGTCCTAGAACATTAGTCTATTGATTACCCCAATTCTTCACACCAAACTTAACAAAAATATGTTAAACTGTAGCCTCAATCGCGTTTACAAGGTTTTCAGCAATTAAGGTCTTCCAACAAGTTGGGTAACTCTGAACGGAATACCAAACCACGGAATGCTGAATATGGATGGATTAGTCCTCGTATTACCCAAATGCCTCACACCAAATTTGAAAAGAAAGCTGTTCAAAAAAATCAAAACGGTAGTCTCTATCAAGTTTTGGACGATATGGGGGTAACTCTAGAATGGAAGGTTGTGTAATGCTGAAAATGGACAAGTTTTGTCACATCATGACACCAATAGTTTACACCAAATAAGAAAAAAGTATTAAAAACTGTAGCCTCTATCATGTTCAGAAGGCTTTCGCAAACAGAGGATGACTCTAGAATGGAAGGTCGGCATTAAATTCTTATCCTGAATAATCAATTTGTTGCATATATTTAATATCCCATCCGTCACATATTCTGATGTCCCATCTGTCACAGTGTTGATGGTGCCACTGTGGCATAATGACAAATATGAAAACATAGCTATTTTACCTAAATCCACTTAAATGATTCTATTTTAACATAGGCATGTCAGTTAAACTAAACTTTAGTAATTGAGATAAATCAATGTTCCGGTACCAAGGTTACATAAAACGGTGGTCTAGAAATGTCCAGATATTAAAGGGATGATATGGTGGTTGTCAAAAATACTTTCAATTGCATGATTTCAAATGTATTGAAATAACTAGATTTCAAAGTTACTCTGAAAATATTATCTTTTGTCCCATCTGTCACGCTGGAATTACCCATACACCAGCTGTACAAAAACAACTTCAAAAAAATATCATTTGGGAACTAAAATGGATCATGGATTGCAGAGGCAAAAGTTACATGTACATGTAACAGGGGAATTTGGTCTTCTAAATTTAATATTCTATTAGTAATCAAAAATAGATGGAAATTGATGGGAATTTCTCAAATATCCATATTAACAATTCCAATAAGATTTTGGCCTGCAATAGTGTTCGCACTACATGTAGTTGGCATTTTCAAGTTAAAATGTAACAGAACTACATTGTACACAATAAGCAACAGAAGAATATTTAATTCCCAAAACATTGTACAATGATCTCTACAGAAAAATACCACCAAATCAAGATCTAAAAATATCCAACAACAACTCTGTCCAGTTTTACTTTCACAAAAATTAAAAAGGTAAACAAAAAGATAACTTGTGTTGTATGTCCTATCCGAAGGACTAATGATATGGTGTCTGTGGTAAAATGAATATATGTGCTACTATTGATTATGATAAATATGTTACATTGCTGGCATTCTTTCTGTATTAGTAGAATACAGTATATAACCCATTTAATATTGATTTTATACAGGTTCTAACTGCCATACATATTACACTTGTATATTCTGTATTGAGATGTTTAACAGCAGTTACTTAACATTTACACACCATTCCTGCTACAACACGGCAAATATGTAATTACTTGGAGATGGGAGTTTCCGATAATCAATCAGGAAGTCCATGTTGATTTCTGGTTACGCTTAGCGCCTGAAGCTATTCCATATATATACATCTCATCTATAGATTTTGAATTTGGGTTGTACATATTCTACAGAAATGATCAATACCGTGATTTGCAACACATATGTATATACACATGAAAAAACACATTTAAAATATCATTACCATTTCTAATTCTCTTTGAATTTAAGAGTTTTACCCTCGGATTCGAAAGATATACATGTACAGCAACTGATCAACAACAAGATATACACATATACTTACCTAAACCAAGGTAAAATTTCATAATCATTTTCAAGCATCCAAATGCAACTGTCTTTGTGTCACATTATACATGTATCTCACATCCTTTCAACAATGAGAATAAATTTCTTTCACTTTCTAAATGAATGGTCCACCGGAGACACCAACAAATGTTAGGATTATCACACCTGCCTTTATGTAATGGCTTCAGGTGAATGAATGAACAAAGACCACTTTAAGATTCCACACAATCTATCAATAGTATTATTACCTTTTTTCGGAAATGCTTATGTATTGGGTAAGGAACTTATTTCGCCATAAGGGAATTAAATATCTATTCCATTCCAGATGTAGACTTGATATAGCCCTAAGGTATAAAACTTGGGGGCTCTTCATTAAAAGCCATTTAAATAAAGGCAAACAAAAGCAATTAAAAAAATCTTAGCTTGTTTATGTCTTACTTAACCCAATACAGTTTCTATTTTTAGAGTAAATTGAAAACGCTGCTGGATATTAAATCAAATTAACGTTTTTTTTGCATATCAAAACCAAGATTTGAGTACATCCTGGTATTGATTAAATTTCTATACATGTGTAGATTATTTTCAGTTCACCATACATAAATAGAACTATTTCCTCGCGTTCTTTCAAACATTTAGCTAATAGTACAATTCACGAAAACACATTACACTATTCCACTGATCAATAAGAACAAACGAACAATATTCCTTGGCAGACTTTAGTGCTTAACTACTCAAGGAGGTCAAAAGATATTTAAATTCAGGAAGCCGATATTTTAAATAGTTGGCGCTTGTAGTCAATCAATGAATCAATTCTACTCTGTGTTGATTTAAACCTAAAAACATCTGCCCTAGAGATATAAATAGAATCCGATCACTCAATCATTTTGTGTAATCATTCATACAAAAATCTTGCAAATAAAATATATCTCATGGTCCATTAGCCACATTCTTATTAAAATATACAGCTATGTCAGTATGTGTATTCAAACGAAAATAAAGAGTTTTATGAAAAAGGAATTTGCAAAGTTAAGACATTAAAATTGGATTTAATATGGGATAACAAAAGTACATGCTTAGTAACATGTATATTGTATACATTGACATCTTATTCGTCTACATGCAGTATAATTAAGTAAATTTGACTGGTGTTTTAAGAAGGGGTTTAGAGGTATACCAGACATATTTGAATAGTTAATTTGAGGTGAAAGACTCTTGCCAATCTTTATCCGACATGTAATTCTGAACAACTATCTGTTTCTGATAACATGTAATTTTTAAATGTAGGATTGTTCCTCAGATTCCATGTTGTAGAAACATGCCAAACCAAAGTTACTGTATAATGGTACTGGTGAAGTCAGTATCGTTTATCTTCTTTTTAAGGATTTGAAATAAGCTAAATGTATGTACATGTATCCCCATTAAGCAAATCTACATGGAATGATCATTTACAAACAGCTCAATATTTTGATATGTAGGCTGGCATTTCTTCACTACCATTTTTTGACAAATTATGTAGACAATATTTCTAACTCAAATTGAGTCAAATTCAAAGAGCATTAACAACATGAAGCTTAATCATCACAAAAAGTATCTTCAATCATTTAACCAACTGTTTGTGAAGTAACCCTAGCTTTAAAAGGAATCTGTTCTAGGTGGGATTATCCTACAAATTTACCTAGTTACAAGGTGTAGAATATATTTCACCTATTTATAACACACAGGTCACAACGATCTAACATCAAGGTGTTAAATACTTTAACCAAATGGAAGGGATATACTCACAATATTGCTTACAGGTACAATGTAGCCCTACTACCTAAACTACACCGACAGATTGTTGGGGATCAATTTCTCGGTATTTGTTGGGTAGCTATAATGTTGCTAAAATGTTAATGTACATGTACCATAAATGACTAAGGACTTAAATACTTTAACCTACTGGCCGTGATTGTACTCAAAATATACATGTATGAATCTAATATAAATAGCTTCAAACATTGTAAGGGGAAATGTTCAGGAATAAGATATTATTTCTCTTGGAAAGAAGATGTCTGGTTACGGATTACTATTCAAAGATTCTCTGTCATTATTTGAATGGTAAATGAATATTTGATTGATTGAAAGAGTATTTGATTCTTGGATACAAACATTTTAATATCGATCTGAACAATAATTTGGTAAGCTTATTGTATAATGTACATGTACTTACGATATACAACTAAGCATCTATAAATATTATATTTTCAATAGAATTAATTAGACAACTGCTTGAAATTCACAACAGAATAACCAGAGTAAGCTTACGGGACCAAAGGCAGGTGAATGGGACATAAAACCAATTGTTGAATACATTTAACTGGACATTCTAATTTGTGGAGGACAGCAAAATGGAAAGTAGTACCGATAATTTAGTAAATTATTAGACCATACTCTTGGCAGAAAAGTAATCTCTCAATTTTAAATGTAAGAGGAAAATAAATAATAGAATATACTTGTAGGTTAAAAGTATAAATGTACATTGTAAGGATAAGTCTATCTATGATAAGTATATATGATTAGATGTGAAGTTGACTATTGTTTATTTATTAAGCTGATCTTGTTTTAACAGGTGTTATCTAGATCTTATAATATATGTATCATCTCTCTCTCACTTCCATTTCTATTTCCAATAGTCACTCCCAACAACAACCAATAGGATATCTGAAAATGGTTGCGGATGGTTTAGAAACACTCTTAGTCTTAGTCAGACCAGGAAGCACTGGTCTGAATATACAAAAGTTGACACTTTGTCCTGGGGATCAAACTAAACTAAATTTTAAAGCATCTAGAATAATGCATTTAAAGTTTGAGTGTTGAGTTTTCATTTTATGTTTCCAAATTAAAGAAAGACATTTTTAAAGGTACATATACACAAATATTCTATTGGGGATGAGTAAAAGGTAATGTGTATAATGCAAGGTTCCCACTGACGTGTGATACATTACAATATGAGCTGGTATGTGCAGATACGATTCGGATATGTTTTGATATGATAATCACAATTCCTACGACTGATTAAAATATATGTTAAGACCTGATATGATCACGATACTCCATGATTTCGATTGTAGTGTGAATCGTGATATTTGGAACCAAACGTGTGGATTCTGGGATATTTTCTATGAGCAATCAGTATTCACAATCCTCACCAAAAAAACACAATTCAGATAATGTGCTCTATATTGTTATAGTGACTGTCAGGTTGTCAGCTATATTTAGCCCATATGTCAATGATTCTAACAACAATTGTAAGCAGTTAAAAATGCATTATGCATATGCAAATAAGTTTCAGACAATAAAAATTTGTTTGCCTACTACATGTATGTGCATCCATCATTAGTCCCAGATTACAATATAACATACAGACCCAACAAATCAGAAACTAAATCACACCACTATTTCATTTTCAGTTGATCATCAGGGTGGTGCTTCAAAAATAGCTTATAAAAGTATGATACATTATTCAGTCTCTTGGCTATGGTAATTTTTCATTATTTTTCAGACAGACAGAACTTTAAAACTGGGTGAGGCCATAAAGCAACTACTAACGAAGAAAAGTACAGTAACCTTTAATACTTCGATTTATACATGTAAGGAAGATGTTCCCTGTAAGAATAGTAATAACATCCTTCCTTCTTGTACCAGTATATGAAATATAATAACATCAGTCAACCAGACACATTTACTATTCTATTAACCTAAATAACTGTAATTCAAATTTCTTTACATAATTTACAAAATCATAAGAATAAAAGTTAAGTACAGAAACAAATCAGTTCTTGCTAAAGCCTAGCTCACAACCCCCCCTCATATCTTTTTGGGAGCTCGCAGAGAAGCCCCAATAAACCGGAGTGAAAATTTAGTATGTGTAGTACCAAAAGTCTCCAAGGCCATTCTTAAATCTTCTAGGGTGCCAAACAAACACAAACGAACTGCCAGTTGTGAGCTAGGTTTTAGACATTTATACTTGGTGACCTACATGTACATGTATAGTGAAAAGGTTTCTGGTTACCTTTCAAAATAATTTAGGGAAGTTCGACAGTCAAGTTGATGCCTCAATCACGTACTGGCATCATCAGGTTTTTTATTTTGCTATCAGTATATCAGGCTACTCTATTATTGGGAAATGTACATCATTTTGACAAATCAATCATTTAGATATAGAATGTGCATGTAAACAATATCCATATTATTTGTGTACATTATTTGTGCATGTAAACAATACCAATATTATTTGTGTACATATGGAACATAAATTTACAACATATTCTATTGTCCTATAAAGAAAAGAACTGTACATCTAGAAAGTCATTTTCAATCTCGCATGTTGGAAAGAATAAGAAGAGTTACAATATAAATGTTTCAAATGGATGTCTCGTGGTTTAGTTTAAGATCTATATTTGAATGGCGTTAAATGTCTATCAGACTAATCAAGTCAGGGTGTGTTGTTTTATTGTCTGCTTAACTATAATCACGAGGCAGTCTAGTCACAGAAACTATAATCACGAGTCAGTCTACTCACAGAAAAGAAATTGTAATTTTTCGATCAATCTTGTGTTATTGGTTTGAGTCTAGCCCTGTATTTAAATATAGATAAGTATATATTATCAGAGCGGGACTTAAGGTAATATATACTATTATAAACAATTCTCATTTCACTTGTAGACAAAGATGATAGTTTTCTATGTATAGTTTTATATAGCTTCTCAACCACACAATTTACAAAATCAATATTATCGTTTACTTATACAATAATAGAAATGAAATGATATGTTGTCTCATCATTTCTTACTTTTTTGCACCGACCGAGCTAACGAACACAGGATAGAGCAAAAGAAAAACTAAATTTGCTCAAAAATTTTAAAGTTACTGATCCACATTAGAAAGATTTTGAATCCTTTGCAGAAAACAATATGTCCATACTGGGAAAATTAAATCTCTGATGCATACAGTAAATAATTTTGATGGGCCTTTTTGTGATCCAAGACAGGGTGTTTATCCGCATCATATGTTCTGCCACCCCCATCAGACCGGGGTGGCGTCCTTGTTGTGCGGCTGCGACCGTACAATGACCAGAAAATGCACAAATTCACCACCAAACCAAACATGAACACAATGCCAGAAAATGTCCCAAAAAATTAAGTTGAACAATGCTGCTTTCTTACAGCATTCCAGATCAGACCAAAGAACCTTGGGAGTTTGTTTTGAAAATGCTCAAAACAACTGCAGTGACTGAGCAATCATTAGCGACAATGGAGACTACAGCACAATATCTGGCTTTTCCACCATACTTTTGGCGATCTTAACGCACTTTGAGACCATTGTCCATCACTATAGCAGCGCAGTAAGGATGCCACCACAGTCTGACAGCAGTATAAATGATAATAAGTTGGAGTGCATAATGCACATAGCCTGGATCAAAGTTCAAACCATGAAAATTAGATATCGTTAAAAAATACATGATCTGGATTGGTGACCTTTAGCTATAGAGTTCATTCCATATCATACCTTCTGCATGACACAAATATCTTTATGCAGATGTTTGTGTAATATATGTCAAAAGGTAGAAGAAGAAATTCATTTGATAACAAATTGCAGAAGACATGACAAAAAAAGAAAAGAACTGTTCACAGATTAATTCTATTTCGTGAACCAAATTTTTTAAACTGAATGATATACAACAATTTAAAATACTGATGATAAATAAAAATATAGAAATTTTAAAATGCTTTATGAAGTACATGTATCTTTTTACAATTATGTCCATGTATGTATCCTTTGTTTGTTTCATGTATATTTCTATTATTTTTTATTTGATGCACATAACATTGTAACGTTTTTTTTATGCAATAAAGTTTCTTCTCCTTCTTTTTTTACATGATAGTCATAGAGGAATCGTTTCCAGGATTAAATTAGAAATGATTCACTAACATGTTCATAAAGAATGAAAATCATTTGATACTGTTTTTAATTTCACAGATTACAAATTAACCAGAAACGTAGTTTTCTGAATGATAGGTAAGCTTATGTTTTCGTACTACAGTTGGTTAAATTGTAGCTATAAATGAATCCCCTATTGATACCATAAGGTGGAAAAACTAGAGATTTAGGCGAGTTACAGTAACTCCAATAATTGTTTTGATACCCGTTGAAGACTACCAGGACTGGAAGATTTACCAGATTAACACTTCAAGGATCTAAGAACTACAGTTTAATCACATGAAGCACAGTGTGGAGTGGGGTTGTTTCATTGATCCTGTCAATAATCATTAATGCTCTAAGATTTTTATAGGGTGTCACTTACTAAATAGTAAGTTATTCATACTATATTCATAGTCAAGTCTCATTTCTGTGTGGGTAGAGAAAATGGAATGTAGGTAAAAGTATACCTGTATTTTGAGATGTTCCCTGCCTGGTATGTCTAACCTTGTAAATGGTGTAATATGAGAGATGCTCTACAACTGGTTTGTTTACCTTGATAGCTTTATTTAGACCACTAAGAATTAATTCAACTTGTTCCTCCTTCAACTGGAAATTTCTCTTCATATCAGATCTTTTAACTAAAGACTGGATAAACCAACCTACATGTACATGTATATTTGACATTTGAGAAAGCCAACTCCCTGAACCAAACTATTTAGGTCAAGACATATCTGATATAATTTTTTTATTTTATTTAACATTCTTCCATTTCCAACATCAAATCTTAAAAACGTCTTAACTAAACATAGTCTACTGATAATCATTAAATAGAAGCTGTAAAAAAATCCCCAAGGCATTTAAGCAGAGATCATTTACTCCCAAAAATAATATATTTACTTTGTGTAGCATGGTATTTGTCGCCTATTTCATGAGATATTTGCCAACACTTACTCTTAGAAGTTCTTTATGAATTTTTTTTATTTAGAAAATATAGCACTATCGGTATTCTTATTTTACAGTGTGAGTAAAAAAGGAGTGTTCAAAAAGAGATTCATAATTGGGATTCGGGAGGTATGGACATAGTGAGTAAGAAAATATTTTAGAATGAAAGGAGTTTGAAAGAAGTATGTGTAGATTGTAAGAAGGGTGTCAGAAATAGATGCCGTAAGAGTGGTAAGAGGTCAGAAATTCCGAAGAGAGGTGTGAAAGGGTGTCGGGTGAGGAATGTTCAAAGTGTTTGACATATTTTAGGAACTGTGTCCAAACGAATAACCCGTGGAACTGGGTGGGTGGGATGAACGAAACAATTTTGAGACGGTCCTTTATTGTATTCTGAACAGCTTCCTATGAAAACAATGTACATGTACATGTATATAGTACACGAATATACAACGATCAAATTATGTCCTCTAAATTCTAAACAGCATCCACTTTAAGATAGGTTCTCAGAAAAGTGTTTATTGGGTGGTTATTGCCGATAAAAGTATGGCAATTTGGTATACCGGTATATCCAATCTTACTAGTAACTACAAAAATACTGAATTCCCAGAAAAACACTCAGGACAAAAATTTAAGGGTTCCCCTAATCAACAAGCTGACGATTAGGAATATCTGCATGTGTGCCGTCTAAGGCTGCACAAGAACATTTGAGTGCTTTGCGTACATGTTGATAAACTTCAGAGTTGGACGTACAACACTCCCTGAGATAAAAATCACGGAAAAAAACGCGAGCAGTGGATAATCCGAGAATTTAATTAGGATTCGATATTTGTAATAAATAGTCAGCTATTACATCGTCTTGTGTATGCAATGAATTCTCCTTCGTCGAGAGGTTAGTCACGTGATACAAGCATGAAATCTTTTGATTGATTTTTATAGCAGGGCATTCCTTGGCAATTACAATGTTTTGAGAAGGAATTGAAGCAAAATTATGATAATTAATTAGTTTGGATATGTTTTTGGTCCAAATATATCATTAAATCACCGAGTTTGTACCCGGGAATGTATCTTTAACATAATGTATGTACCATCATATATTCTGTCATCTAAATTCACCAGAAGATCAGTAACTAAGGAGCCATGTGTTTTAATACATGGGTTGAGGTATAAATATAGATAAAGGTTTATCAAGATGAGAGGTCCGAGATAGGTTATTCCCTGATGATCTGTCTAGCCACAGGCCACCACAAGCTACTAATATATTAAAACATACAGCTTCTCATTTTACACACCAGATACAAAAAAATACCCCTGATATATCTACTACTTGCTATACAATCAACAGTTTACCAGTATCCTACATGTACATTGTATACAAAATACACTGACCAGAAATAAAAGTCACTGGTGAATGTACATGTACAGTATGTATTTTTATATTTATGAACTTCTAGTGGCATATAATAAAAGCACAAGTGAGAATAACCATTTCAGCACCTAAATTCAAAGCTGTAAGTAAGACAAAATGAATGGTATCATATTACACACAATCTGTCATCTGTTAACAATTTAAACTTTTGTCAAGACTTTCAATAAATTGAAAGCAAAAATTGAAAGCAAGGTACATGTATACATACATGTATGTAGAATGTCCATTTACATGTAGGATAAAAGCTACATATATATACATTTACATGTACCTCCAAGCAGGATTTCGAGCGATTCCAGTCGTGAGACTATCAAAAACCATCACCGTCCATCCAGGAAGCATAAATGTTTAATAAAAAGGATTTGCAATTTGTCAGCATTTACCAAATTGTCAGTGTCAACAATCCGACCATATTCCTGAAGCAATGGCCCGAGAAATCCCTCTCTGCCCATTGCTGGATTGACTTCTGATGCTTGAACTTTTGCGGGAGTGTGTCTATTCTTCCCGTTCAATCAACATGACAGTCCTACGTTTAATCTGGGTCTTCCCTAAAACTTTGGACAGTGATTTAAGGTATTATAAACGGTGAAAGTATGTTCGTTTCCAATCAGTATTGTTTACATTTCATTCGACTTGATAGCCTCGTTTGTCACACAATTAGTTTTACTGTGCAGTATTCTGCTATGCACAGGTTAATTGGGCATGGCATAATAAAATCGTGAGCCATGACGTAACGTTATGTAAACATATTTGGCCCAATATTGGCACTCATTGTAAATGAAAAGCTTTTGTAAAGCAGCTAGTCATTGGTTGTTAGTTGGACTACTGACCAATCAAAATTTAAAACAACAATATCCACTCATTACAGCAGTGAGTAGTGGGATTACCTCTAATCAAATGGAACACTGCGAGGAGTATGCAATCCGACTGATTTGGTCATCTTATGCGCCTGACATTTACAGTTATTGCATTACTTGTTAACTATTTAAATCATGATTACTAGAATTGTTAGAGAAGACTACACTTTGTTAGGAAAAAGGTTATCAAGTTGTTTAAGAGCTGGGTTCAAGTCAACATTTTTTTCTTTAATCTTCATTGGAAACAGCATTTGTTTGTGTTATATCAGTTTTATACTATACGCTAATCAGATGGCAGTAGTCCAAGTAAGTTAAATATCTATACCAACCTACGGAATGTGGATACCACAATGATTTCCGTTTTAACTGATAGTAAATGATCATAACGATATGTAAATAATTAGATAAAGCATTTCTACTACTACATGTCTGTATGTTTCATGGTGTTAATACTAACTTTGATGTATGATATCAATAACAGTACATCTATTTTCCCTACAATATCTTACATGTACCATTGATTCTGGAAAGAAGTATTGGTCATACCAAGGTATCACAAAGTGAAGTCACAATACAATACAATGCTGCAATAACTTTTGAGCAAAGTTTGTAAAAGTCTCTTATTTCCTGTTTGGCAAGAGTTCTTATTTTAAGTTCATTGTCTACTATCATGATTTTTGCTGTATACATGTATATGCATTCAATTTTAAAATGGTTTATGTAATTGTTCAGAATCAGCTTGGCAAAGGAGTATCAGTCTTAACAGTCAGTAGCGACACAGCTTGAAAATTGAAATCTGTGTGAAATTCATGTAAAATAAGAAATTCATAAATGTACCAGCAAGAAACATTCTTAAATCCAACCAGTCACATGATTTTCATCAGTATGCTTTTTTTTGCTTCAGAATAAAAATATGTTACATGTATCACAAAAAACAGTGGTGATGTCAAATATAACACCCCTGACAACATACATGTAGTTAATGATAATTAATTAGATAATATGCTAATCAAAGTTGTTAATAAAACAAAAATATCTGGCACGTGACAATGACACAGAAGATTGGGTTGTTTTTATTTTAACACAAATTTAAGGCGACTCTCTTCAGGTTGCATTTATTTCATGAGATGTACATTCTTTTAGTACCTGCATCCTGCATCTCTCATACCCTACATCTACACACATTTATTTCTATCAACACGTATGTAGAGTAGAGTAGAAGGTATTATCTAAATATAAAAATTTACAAGTAGTGAAGTATAAACCTACTCAATGTAGAAAAAAGTACAGGTATGTTGAACAAATTATTGATAACCATAACGCTAACGCTACAATATACGTCCACATTCCTGCTTTGATTGATATGGTACTTTGTCCAGAAGGCTAGGCATTTGGTTTGTTTAGCGTTGAGGGTCGTGCCTCAACATCAATAGTTGTCGTCCTTAGTAGTATAAGGAATAAGTATACCAAGATAATCCATTCAGAATTGTGCCTTCCTAACGCTAAAGGCAAAAAGTGGGCGTGGCCCTGCCCCTGGGGGTCGGGACATTCATCAAAATCAATAGTGGACGCCCTCAGGCTATAAGGAATACATAAGCCAAGTACCAAGCTGATTCATTCAGAATTGAGGCCTGTAAACGACAAACACAAAAATAGGGCGTGTCTTGTCTGTGGGAGTCGGGACATGCAGTTGACGTCCTTAGGCTATAAGGAATACATATCCAAAGTTTAAAGACGATCCATTAAGAATCGTGGCCTGTAGACAACACACACAGACACGAAGTAAAAATGGGCATGGCTCTGTCCCTGGGGGTTAAGAAATCACCAAAAACAATAGGGGTCATCTTTAGGGTATAAGGAATAGGTATGTAAAGTTTTAAAAGGATCTGTTAAGAATTGCATCCTGTAGGCAAACACAAGGCACAAAAGCATTGGGCGTGGCTCTGTCCCAGGGGGTCCAGCATGCACCAAAAATAATAGTGGTCAGCCTTAGGGTATAAGGAATAAGTATAAAAAAAAGTTTTCAAGACGATTGATTAAGTATTGTGGCCTGTAGGTGACACACAGACAGACAAAAAGAAAATGGGCGTGGCACTGTCCCTGGGGGTCGGGCATGCACCAAAAACAATAGGGATCTTCCTTAAGGTACCAAGAATAAGTATTCAAAGTTTCAAGATGATACATTAAGAAATGCAGCCTGTAGACGACAGACAAATACAAGAAATGGGTGTTGGTGTCCCACGGGGGTCGGGCATGCACCCAAAACAAAAGGGATCATCCTTAGGGTATAGGGAATAGGTATTTTAAGTTTCAAGATGACCGATTAAGAATTGTGGCCTGTAGGCGACACACAAAAAGAAAATGGGCGTGGCTCTGCCCCTGGAGGTTGGGCATGCACCCCAAATGACAGGAATGTTCCTTAGGGTACAAAGAATAAGCATTCAAAGTTTCAAGATGATACGTTGAGAAATGTGGCTTGTAGACGACAAACAAATAAATACAAGGAATGGGCGTGGCTCTGCCATTGGGGGTCGGGCATGCACCAAAAAACAATACGAATCATCCTTAGGGTGTAAAGAGTAAGTATACAAAGTTTTAAGAAAATCCAGTTAGAATTGTGGCCTGTAGGCGACACACAGACACACAAAAAGAAAATGGGCGTGGCTCTGCCCCTGGGGGTTGGGCATGCACCCCAAACGATAAGGATCATCCTTAGAGTATAAAGAGTAATTATACAAAGTTTGAAGAAAATCCAGTAAGAATTGCGCCCTGTAGGCGACACAAAGACACACAAAAAGAAAATGGGCGTGGCTCTGCCCCTGGGGGTTGGGCATGCACCCCAAACGATAGGGATGTTCCTTAAGGTACAAAGAATGTGTATGCAAGGTTTCAAGATTATAAGTTAAGAAATGTGACCTGTAGACGACAAACAAATACTAGAAATGGGCGTGGCTCTGCCCCTGCACCAAAAACAATAGGGATCTTCCTTGGGGTATAAGGAATAAGTATACCAAGTTTGAAGAAAATCCATGAAGAATTGCGCCCTGTAGGCGAACCACAGACACACACACACACACAGAGACAGGGGCGACGGCATAATACGTTATGAATGTGGACCTATAAAAATAGAAGTACAGGAACACTTGAATATTACCAGTAAATGTACATGGTTAGTAAGAATTCTCATACATACAATCTTAATCAACGATTGATTTGTTTCCAGAATTTGTATAGATGACAAAAATGAACAGCTCCATTTTTGCCCAATTACTGATTCATGTATTCAGTTAAAATGAATCATTAATTATTAACGTAACGGTATTTTGATAGGCTACATGTAGGTATACTATTTAGGGAAAGACGAATTTTATATCAACAGACAATTTTACACTTTTTAGAACAAATTAGCAAATATTAACAGCTCTTGATCTCTATGTTTAAAACTGGAGGTTCAATTGCTTCTAGTCAATTCTTGAGCAAAAGAATGATTTTGATTTTGAGCATAATTTTTCGAGTCTTTCAATGTTGTGCTTGTACAATGTATCTTGTATTAACCTAATAATAGTAGTAAAGGCAAGGAGGTTTATGGTATGAGTCTGGTATTCACCTGCTGTAATGTAATATACTATTCAAAAAAAGTAGGGGATATTTGATTTTGGGGGCATAATACTAAAATATGCAAATGACTACGAAAAAAGTCACTATAGAACCTAACAGAAGAAACATTTCCAGTTACATGTGACGCCCAAACGCACCAATAGCTACCGCATGGAATGCAGGTGATGCTTGGGATCATCATGGGGGTCCAACCCAAGATTTGCACGACTCTGACTTTGAATGTTACAGTCATTGTGGCATTGAATTCCAGGGTGGAAACATCAGTTTTATTGTTTTAGTGACCAGAAAACAAATTTTGATATGCGTCGGCTTACCCAAAATGAAAGGTTAAGTGCCCTTGGCAATTGGCATGCTACAGATCGGCACAACACAGGCGGTTGTGGCGCGGACGATGAATGATTCTCAGTCTGTCATAAGCAGGCTATGGTCCAGATACCGTGATACACAATCTGTACAGGACAGACAACGCTCAGGTTGACCAAGGGCAACAACTCAAGCCCAGGATCGATTTATCCGTACCTTGGCCTTGAGAAATCGTGTCATCACAGCAAATCAGATCAGCGCTCGTCTTCAAACAGACACTGGTGTGAGAGTGAGTGGCCAGACGATTCGGAATCGACTGCATAGGGGTCACTTCGCGCCCGACGTCCTCGCGTGATCCCTTGTTTGAGAGATCATCACATTCAGGCAAGACGTCGTTGGTGTAGGGATCGTCAACACTGGGATAATCGACGCTGGAGCAATGTGATGTTTTCAGATGAGTCAAGGTTCACTATTGATTTTTTGGACAGACGTAGGAGGGTGTGGCGTCGTCGAAACGAGCGCTTCCAAGACGTTAACGTCATCAGACATAATCGATTTGGGGGTGGTTCTGTTATGGTGTGGGGAGGCATCACTGTTGCTGGAAGAACGGCTTTACATGTTGTTGCAGGGCGTGTTACAGGCCAGTACTACCGGGACAACATCTTGGCAGTCCATGTTGTGCCGTTCGCACGACGTCATGGCCGCCGTTTCATCTTCCAGGATGACAACGCAAGATGTCACAGGGCCAGGATCGTTACAGGTTACCTCCAACAACAG
Source organism: Patella ulyssiponensis (assembly GCA_963678685.1). NCBI lineage: Eukaryota > Metazoa > Mollusca > Gastropoda > Patellidae > Patella > Patella ulyssiponensis. Next base: position 21,304,654 of record OY783230.1, on the reverse strand, counting down.
AACATCACCACATTACCTTGGCCAGCACTGAGTCCCGACCTCTCCTCCATCGAGCATGTCTGGGACATGCTTGGACAGAGGTTACGTCAACAACGTCCTGCCAATGTCCAAGAACTTGCTGCTGCGTTGCAACAGGAATGGGACAATCTGGACCAAAATGACCTTAGACGTCTCATTAGGAGTATGCCACGTCGGATCAATGCTTGTTTGGCAAACAGAGGAGGATTTACCCGATACTGACTTTGTTGTGATGCTGTGGTAACTTTGCTGTTTGACCCCGGAATCATTTTACCCTTATAATGGTCAGTCTGTGCCTTACTTAGTCTAACGATCATTTGGAATAAATCGATGAATGTGAACTTCATTTCATTTTGTCATTTGTTTCTTCGTCAGTTTCATTAGGTGACTTTAATAACACTTAAAAATCAAATATCCCCTACTTTTTTTGAATAGCATAGTTACTGTCTGTTCCAGGCAACACTACAACTCGAAAATTGCTTGCCATTTCTTCAATTTTTAATTAAAATGGTTAAAACACAACAACCTACATGTACCTGGAATGGTCATCCCGTTACTTTCTATCGCACGTTTACCAATTTCAGATCAAGCTATGTAACCTTTCTCTCTTGAAAAATCCTTCTTTATTTACTTCGCGGTATTGAAGTCTTCCATGCTTGACCTAATTATTTGGGATAAACCAAATCGAACAGGGATGTGGATATGGCTCTGAGTCATTTCGTCTGTTAGATCAAGGGCACGTAATTGCGTTTTTGTGTTCAGACCACAAGTTATTTTTTTTTTACATTTAATTTATTCATATTTATTAACCCTGAACTTTATTAAATTTCTGCAAGTCTACCTTATAATCAAGAAAGCAGAAAATAAGTGTTCTGTGAGGAATAGTTTAGAAGACATGCACTTCTATGATTATCTCAAAGGAATATTAAAATACCGGAAACCAAATAAAACAAACCAAAACACACGCACACACAAATTGTTGATATTTTAACAATAAATGGATTTATTTTGCATGAAATAATCGAAAATAAGTATAACTGCCGCAAAATGACGATGCGAAACCTCCCGCCCAAAGTATTATCAACCGAATACACCCGATTTGTGGAATACCTTCTACCCCTACATGATATACGAGTGACCCAATTTACACATGCGCAGAGTTAATGTTTATGTTCTGAGAAATTGAATGTTTCGAAAAATGTGAAATTTACAAGAGAATAGATGAATTTATCGAATTTATTGGCATTAAGGTTCAACGAAGAAAGTAATGGGGTGACCATTCCACGTAGGTCGTTAAGTTTTACCCATTTTAATTAAAAACTGAAGAAATAGCAAGCAATTTTCGAGTTGTAGTGTTGCCTGGAACAGACAGTAAATATATCCTACCTATGATGTAGATTACATGTATAACTTTATAAGAAGTTAACATAATAAATATGAAAAGGTTAGAATACTAGGTCATTGTGTATCAAGTAGATCTACCAGTATAATTTGTAGCCACAAACACAGTAAACTTATTGTACATTCCAAACAACTAATATCTAGTTATTGAACAGTAGCCAAAAAATATTGACTAGAATGACTGAAACCCACATGTGCTTTAAAGCCCCATTTACACAGGGTCAGCGTACATGTATGTAGAAGTCCTGATTTGACCCCATTAAAATTTAAATTAAACATCAGCACACCAGAACCTTCTTCGCATAATTACATGTAGTTTGCCATGGATTCCTCAACGCTTAAATTACATTTAGAGACCTTAAATTTACATCAATATTTCTTTTCTTATATAGTGTAGGTATGTAGGCCTACAGTACACTTCAGGGCTAAGTATGAAAATCCTCCCTGTGGGTGTTTTTTCCACTCAAAAATCGCGGTGTTTTTCTCATGTCCACTCCGCGGAATTTGCGACGTTCTGGGCGGAAAAAAGTCCGCGAAAAGATAAAATTCGCGGAGGATTATTGTCCGCGAAAATTTGAAATTCGCGGCGGATAATTGTCGGTGGAAACATAAAATTCGCGGAGGATTATGTTCCATAGTGATTCAAAATAGTCTGAGTAATTTAGTCAATATTGTCACAGCGTTATTTAATAGTTAATGGAATAATATCACGAGTATATTAGTCGTTTTAGTTAACCTGTAATTTATATATTCATAATACTATTTTCAAATTGTTTTTTGAAAATTAACTAAATTGTACCAAAGTATTATTTTATTCATATCCTAAAATATCTGTTATGCTCGATTCATTTATAATGTACATGTACATCGGTATTCAATTCGTAAATCGCACCACAAAGTGCATACACATATCAATTTTCTATGTCATTAGTTCATCCGACAAGCAGACATTGTCTGAAAATGGATGACAATAAACATAATATCTAGCGATTTGCACGTGGGCGTCTTAAAATATGCTGTCGATTTTTTTATATACTGATTTATTATTGATTTTAAATATGAAGAAGAATTTAATGACAATCGTAGAAATAAACAAATTAGCATTAATTCTTGGAAGGTATATTTTCTCCCCGATATTTAATTTAACGGTAATTCGATTAAAATGACGATTGGGCTCCCAACGTTCAAATAATACTTTATGTCCCGAGAATCAAATATTATGTAATGTATAGAAGCTGAAAGATTCTTTACTTATTTCAGTTTCGTATTTGACTTTAAGATACAGAGTCCCTATTCCCCACATTTCAATACAGATCAACATGTCAAATCGTTTCAGATAGCGCTATATGTATATGGCTTAAAAGTATCATGTCTCAAATGGTCGCTTCATAGATATATTATTTTATGCTTTAACTTATAAATGCAACACACAAACTGCTTACCGTATTTATACAGTTGACGATAAATATCCTAGATAATAATCCGGTTCGGTTTCTTTCCAATAATTATCACAGAAACAATATTAAATTTCATTTTTCCAGTGAACATATCAATGAAGCTTTCAATAAATAAAACACCTAACAACCAGACCATATGAATCGAATCTTGTGCGGACTGGACTTAGATTTATAGGATTTAATTGTCGCACCAAAGAGTACAAAGGAAAATGCTTAACAACAAAAGCATGCATTAGTTAAAGCGGCTTGGCGTGATATAAGGGATAATTTTTGTGCCAAATTAAAAATACACTGAAAGGGCCTCACTAGTCCGCAGGTGCTCTACTCTCTAGTCTGTCGCTGTAAGAAATACGTGTACTATAAATGTGGGTATCAATAAAGCCTAACCCTAATAACAGATATCGGTTGACCAATGAACCCTAACCCTAACACAACCCTAACCCTAACTAATGAACCCTAATAATATATTATAGAACCCGCGGGCTAGTGAGCATTCCCCTTATTACCACCGGTTAAAGGAATAATTCTATTGACAGAATATGTCAACTGCGAATTAAGTATTGATTTCATAATTTGCATGCGCCAACCTTCAAGTCTGTACCGATTCAAAAATTAAATTATCTCTTATTTTAATATCCATAATTTTTAAAGCCTGAGTTTTATGTTATCGTTAATAAAATTAATAGAATCTTATGCAAATTACTGGTAATACGTGATGTAAATTGTAGGAGGTGGGAAGGTGCTATTCATCGTAGCCCGTTCGTAATTTAGCCATGTGTGTGTTAAAGGGGTTTGTATTTTAGTCAATTATCAATTCCTTTTGATGGCACGTGTGAATTCGCCTAATAAAGAAAGTTGATTGACAGTATGCATTGACTCAGACTCCTTGGTGCCTAAATGAAATGTCATCACGGTATTTTCCGACTGATAGTTTTAATGTACATGTGTTCAGTAAGGTTGACGGTGAATTTTGGCGATGTGTGCTTAAAAACAGGAGATAAAGGCATTTCATTCATTTGGGAATTAAATCAGAATATATTTCTTGAGGTGTGAATTTTGTAACTTATTTGTCAGAATGGAAATGGCTATTTTAATGTACAACACTTTCGCCCAAGGTAAGGCCAGCATTTATGTGTGTAAATTTTGAAAATTTCCTAATTTGAATGAGTTTGAAATAGTCGAACGATTCAAGTTTTAAAAATATCAAACATATTGATGAAGTAATGTATCGATATAGGATGAAACGATCGTGGGATGAACTGACCCATATTCGCCTGTTTTTAATATTCCATTTTTGTGATTTATAGTTAAGTCTAATAAAACAATACTTTAATAGTATAAACACTTACAATTACCATGTCAACGCGTTGCGGATTGAAACCACGGCTTTAAAACTATGAGTGAGCTCACTTTTTTTAATTATTTGAATAGAGGCTCTAGAACCACTTGTAATAACATGCTCAACACATTTCGGATTGAAACCACCGCTTTGTAACAATGAGATTACTCACTTTTCTTTATTCTTTGCCGACATACATAAACGGTAAACGGCTTCGTAGCACATTGTTGTTTTAAAAATCCAAAACAAAAACATAGTAACAGAATACAGACTACATGTGAACGTACATGTGTAAATGTAAGTCATTAATGGGCAGTCAAGCGGACGTTAAATAAAGCTGAATAATACATTTTTACGAATGTTCGTCCATATGATTATTTGTAAGGTTTGTTATATATGCCGCACATGTAACAAACGAGTATGCGATGTTGTAAATTATACATCGATAATATATGCATATGGATACGAATACAATGTAAAGCATACATGTAACAATAATTTCATCAAATTAAATTTCGCGCTGGGGTCGGTGGTTTATGCATATATTTTATTTCAAAGTTTTAAAAGCATGCCGATAATGCTGTTTTTCGGGATTGGACTACTGAATTATTGACACGAATACAATGTAAAGCATACGTGTAACAATAATTTCATCAAATTAAATTTCGCGCTGGGGTCGGTGGTTTAACAATTCCGCGGCAGTCGGTGGTTTAACAAATCCGCGGTGGTCGGCGGTTTACTCAAATTCGCGGCGGAAATTTAGAGCGGATTTTACAGCGGGACCTGAGCGGATTAATAGCCTGTACTCCGCGATTTTTCAATTCCGCCCAGGTCGGACCACTGAGGAATTTCATACTTAGCCCTGAAGTGTACTGTACATGTATTTCTTGCTTGGTACGCACTTGAAAAGTTAGGCCTACATGTACATGTATTTAAAATTTTAAATACTTTTTAAACAATGTTAGAATTTTATTTTTAATACGAATTCTTAAGTGCACTGCAGCCAGAATATTTTGTCTTGGTTCTGTAAACATGATATAACCTTGAAATTAAATCTGACATTCAACACGCAATAACAGATAACACATTAAGCACAAAATATAATTTCCTTTCCTTAAAGGACAATATTGGTGTCAGTCATTATTACATGGATCGATAGAACTGGTTAAATACATTCCAAATATAATTTTAACACAGAGAATAGATCATTGCTGCTGGAGATGTGTAACATTTAAATCTGTTCAGTACTGGAGTCTTGCAAAAAAAAGAGAAGATCTTCATTCACAAACAGATGAGCAGGCTGTTTTTATTACACATGTACAGGTTTTAACTTTGTTTTTTTTCATAATGTAGCCTTTAAATATTTGGGATTATCTGCAGGAAATTTTTTTGTGTAATTTGTGTAATTATTCTGAAATTTACAGTGCACTTACATGTACATGGAAATAATGTCAGCGCAGTCATTCAACATTGACATGGTATCAAATATTATGTGTATTTAAAGAAAATAAAACATGAATTTATCATTTTGAAAGAGGAGTTGGTAGCTAAAATAGTTATCAGTTATCATGATTATCATGTTTACTTGTTTCCGCCCTGACTAGATTAACTGAAGTCGGCTTATCAACAATGTATTGTAACAAACTGACACCAGATTCTATGATATGCTTGTAGATGTAAGCTAAGTTTTGACAAGTGTTAAATATAAGGCAGGAATAGCTCTGGTCACTGGCGTTGTTTTTTCAAAGCTTGGTTACATATATGTAACTGCATTTCAGTGAGTTACAACTTTTTTTAAAAACTTTACTTTACTGAGATAAATTGTTAACTATATACATTGACCTTAATCTTTGATAACATGTAATTAGATGTATATATATATGATTTACATGCATCATCACCTACACATTTCTTGGGGCAATTGAATATTGTTTGATCTCAAAGATAACCTCAACAATCATAATGTGTTATAGGCCAACAGTTAGGAGATAAATTTTGATCACTCTTGTAGGGTTTTCGGTGATAAAATATTCAAATCTAAGGCTTAATTAGGCTTTAGGCAAAAACTAGATAGGATTTAATGTGATTAACTAAAGTTTGTTACACTACAGATGGTAAATCTAATACACTTTATACATTTATATGGTACATGAAGTATACAGATTTTTGCCTCACAATATAAACTATGTATAAATTGATGAAATTGATGTATGCACACACACATGTACATGTATGTATGTATGTAGTATATCAGACAATTTCAACAACACTAAACTGTTTACGATCTACATGAATGAGAGAACACAAACAAATTACAATGTGCATGTGCACTCTGAGACATGGAGAGGTAAATTAAAAACTCCCCATGGGAATAATTTCATACCAAGTGAACTGAATGTTCTAATTTTACTTATAGTTTAATGAAGTTAATCACAGTGGACTATACATGCACATACATGTACATATACTACAACATTGAATTGCACTTCAGATCTCAGTCAGTTTAATAACTTCAAGATGTTCACTACATTATCAAGTAATTAGTAGGCTCCACCTGGTCTACAATAATTATTCAGTCTCTTTAGAAGACAAAAGTTATCTTATAAAACATGATGTGGGAACTGGTGGAAAGTTATCATGTGTAAAATTAGTTACTTTTGCAACTGTACTGTCAGCGAATATCGTTCGCTTAAGGACAGTTGCAAAAGTAACTAAAGAAGACAAAAGTTATCTTATAAAACATGATGTGGGAACTGGTGGAAATTTATCATGTGTAAAATTAGTTACTTTTGCAAATGTACTGTCAGCGAATATCGTTCGCTTAAGGACAGTTGCAAAAGTAACTACTAGTGTAAAATATACATGTAGTACGCTATAAACAAAATACACATTCAAAATCTACATCTCATTTATCTAATTAATTCATCATAATCGCTCAAAAGTCTTAATCAATTTCGACACAAATATCACCAAGTAGGCTACATGTACTTCAGTGCAGTACAGTCTGTAAGTTGTAAGTATTTAATATTTAGTAGAGAGTTTTACATAAAGCACATTGTACATGTATCTGTATTACAATGTAGAAGTAAAACATTTACTGGTAGGCTACTTCATCAAGCATGGCCTTTTGCATACATGTATGCATGGTACATGTAGACAGACATCTTTATCTTTTCAATCAAGATCTTTGTTTCACCAAACCTGGTCAACAAGATTTTTTTTTAAGTCAAATTCGAAGATCATGGAAAAGTGCAATAAAATAATTTAAATTTAAATCAGGTCAATGTTAGCTGGTCGTTTGGGTTAAGCATAAACAAAGATTTTTAAGACCTTCCTTAGTGATGTCCCAAAAAATTGATACATATGTACATGTATATTGCGATACAGGCGTTCTATCAGGATGTTTTCAGTCCAAATATATCACAAATCCCACATTTTGTACAAGTAAAGGCATCTTTAAAGAAAAACAAGAACTAAGCAAAAGTGAAGAAAATGGTTAACGAGACAATATAGAACCCTTGTCTTGACTTCAGAAGTTGATATCTGAAATACATCATTACATACATGTAAGATGCAGTAACAACAATGTATATTTCAATAACAAAGAAAGACTGAACATACGTCCATGTGTGGGCGTACTGTAGATAGTTTACACCTTACATGTACATTGTGTACATGTAGCTACATGTAACAAATAATTATAACACAAACACATTTTTTCTTTATAATACGGTACATTACATACATGTAGTGGATATTTGACAATATTTGACATTATCGCAGTTTCATTAACAAATGCGCACAAATTTACAAACTCAGGCAAAAAAGATGAAACGAAATTTAGGTAAGCCAGGGGAAAAAAAAAATCGGATTTTTGAAAAGAATTTGATTGTAAATTATTGTAATTGGTCTAAGCAAAGCAATAAATGATTGAAGATTCTGAACTTTTCAAAGATTTAAATTTTTTCTCAAAGGCATACCTAAATTTCGTTTCACCTTTTTTACTGGAGTTTGTAAATTTGTGCGTTACCCTTTCAATGAAGTCGGGCAAATCGGATAGAAGAGAGGGATGTGTTTTTTAACAGCGTGTTGTGTCTCTCATACTGGTTCTAGCGGGGTAAGCAAGGTCTTATTTTCTCACTAAGATGTTCATTTACATTTGTCAGGTGTCCACAGGGACTGACACGGGACCGTTTAGCAGTAAAAAGTTGCCCAGTAAAATTGACTGGGAACTCAAACTTTTTCGCCAAGGAGTCAAGTACACGGTCTCTGGACGTACAGGCGAGTGTAACAATAGACTGACGTCCAGAGCTGGACTAGCACCTACCTATATAGTCATGTACATGTACAAGTGCATTTGCCTGTTATACTGGACCCTATATTCTAACAACACATTTTCAGTTCTCAAATATTTTTCAGTAAAGATTTGGAAGGAAATAAATGTAAATGTGAATGTGATGTATTTTTGTATCTTTTATTGATTTTCCATTCAGTAGACTAAATCTGATTAAATCGTGGGCTGTTAAAATGCAGTTTTGTAAATCAACATGGAGGCTCTAAAATGTAAAGTTTGGGAATGGTAGAAACAGTTTATCAATAGGGCTCGGCTGCCATGCTCAGCATTGACTCGAGCATAATAATACGAGTAACATTCCATTCTGTAATTTTGACAGTTGTCATGCTTCACATAACACGAGGTTAATCCGCCAAATAATCCAATTAATGTGATCTGCGCTGCCTAATTATCAAAGTCATTAATGAGTTTAATAGTTAATTGTCGGAACCAGTGACTCACCTTCGATGCAGACGACGTGTTCTCGAATTTGTTGTTGGATGAGGGGATCGGGGATGGCCTCAATCAGATCATAAATGGCATAAATGCTTGGGTGAACACTTTCAAAGCGTTGTATCTCCTGCCGTATCGCGAGTGAATTGCTCCAATATTGCTGCATTGGGCTGCGAGAGTTCATTTTCGTTAATCCTTAAAATCATTTTCCCGTCGACACACTCATTTTTTGTTAAATATTATAATAATCCAAAATAGGTTTTCTTGCAGTATCCCAGTTTGCTTTCATCAAAATGGCTAACAATTGCCTAGATTACGCATGCGTGAATCGGGCACGTGCCCATGCGTACAGAATTTCTGGATCACTTCCGTTATTATTCCTGAAAGGGGAGGGGATCTCGAAGTTTGGTAGGTATTTATGTTTACACGGTGAGATTTCTTCGTTCCAAACAAAATTTGAAACTCCTATCTTATGTGGTTGTGCGCCCGATTTATGTAAAAACAATTTTCTGAGGAAATCTATCTCTTCTCAAGTTAAATCCATTCATGAAATTTTTAAAATCGTTGATGAGTCACATCATATTTTCATATTCTCTGATTCAGGAGGAATCGGACTTCACATGGTTCCAGAAATAAATATTCTTAAAATTTCTTGGAACGAATTCAAGAAAAGTTCTATTATTGGAACTTTAGAGAGAGATATTTCATATGCACAAGGCTATTTAGAAAGCAACGCTAATTAATAATAAGGCTCAATATTGGATTTTTTTTTTTTTATCTGTAGCCACTGTAGGCTGTAGGGCTTAATAATAATAATAGTTTTTATTCATTTAGGCAAACTTTATACTTATTTCATCTTCGAAGGGACATATTTTTCAAATCCATAGTCATAGGTAGGTCCATACGACACACCTGTGCTTGCCTACTCCATGATCAAACACGATAGCAGATGGCTTCCATCTTGTTTACTGACGGTACTACTTATTTTAAGACAGACTCGGCTTTCCAATTTATAATATCTACGTCATTGGGGATTTCCAATTTATACTCACCGGTTGCTATGACCCGCTATGGCGTTGTCTAGAAACGCGCGTGCTCGCGTTAGTTTAAAATTTTTGCTATACGTTTAACATGGACTATTTGATGTAATTTGCCTGATTTGATTTGGCCCCATTTCCATAAATTTAGGTTGTTTTTTAGAAATTTTTAGCAAATGTTAATCTTAGGTGTTTTTTAATTCTAGCCGAAGTAAATTTTTTTACAATTTATAGCGAGTTAAGTTATCGTCTCTAAGAGGCGGGCGTAGTATTTTAAATGGCGGCCATTTGCCATCATGTGTATTCTTGAAGTAGGTACACATGATGTAATCGTATGAGGTAGGTCTTGTTTACTATTTTAGAAGACAGATGGTTCTGTTGTACATTGTATGCCATTGGGCAGGAGTTCAATTATAATCATAATAGAAGGGTGTATAGTACATAACCTACTTAAGCCTTTAAAGGCCTAGCTTTGGGTGGAAGGTTTATATTGAAGTTGAACACACAAAAGAAAATTGCAATAGGCCAGTCTGAATAGTAAAATTCTTTTTTTTTTTTTTAAGATTGACCAAGATGAACGTCGAACATGAAGTACAACTATTAATCGAAGAAATTAAGAGATTGGGAACACCAGGTAGATTTTAAAAAATAACAGCTTTGTTTTGTTTAAACTTTAGCCCTTTATATACTGTCTGTCAGAATTTTTTTTATTTTACAATATAGCCTATATATTTACATATTTATCTAGATTGTACTAAATTACAAGTTGGCAATTAGTGTGTTCTCAGTTTTACCTTTTGTTTTCATTATTAACTGACCATGAGATGTTACATCTCTCATAAAAATCCAACCACCAGTTGATATGTATTAAATAGCTTGCTTGAGCATCTCATTAACCTCTTTTAAATACCAACCAAATATATATTGACCTGTAAATTAGAGCATAAAATGTTGCTACCTGGGCAGACTTTACTAATTTAACTGTTTTGAGACAAATCACATCAAGTTAGATAAAAAAAACTTTTACAGACTGACGAAGATAATCAGCATTTTTAATGTTTTTATCAATTTTCATATAATTTTATTATAGGTAGTGATGGCAAACTGGAGGTTAGTTTTGGTACATTATTTGCAGATGACAGATGTGCCAATATATTTGAAGCATTAGTAGGGACTCTTCGGGCAGCAAAAAGAAAGAAGATTGTAACCTATGAGGGAGAATTATTATTACAAGGTGTACATGATAAAGTTCCTATACGATTGTTGAAAGAAGATTAACTGACAATGCACAAATACTATTGGGTCGTATTTATATTATAAACTTGGTAATGGAAAATAAGATGATTTACTGCAAGCCGGTAACCCACAGGTCACAAATTAAAGGTTTCAAAGACAAATCTGTTCAAGCAATTGTGTTCAAAACAATGTGCTGTTAATGGTGAATATTCACTGTACCAGTGTACAGGAACTGTGATTTAAAAATTTAACATTATATACATGTACATGGATGACGTATTTTTCTGGTTGACATACATGTAGTGCAGTAGTATGTCTTTGCTGGACCATCCTCTCGAGACAAATGTTCCAAGTCGCCCCACCATCCCCTGTCATCAATTCGATTTAGTTCTTGGGTTTTAGCCCAGTTTATGTGGGAACTTCAATCCTTCCATCTAGAAACTAGACTTAATTAGGTCTACTTTACATGCAAATTTACAAACTACACTGTATGATATTAATACATGACATAATTTAAAGGATTAGCATGAATTGAGGGGTTCAATTGAAGTTGTTTAGTTTACATTTGTATTTGGGAAATGTAGTTTGGTGTGGCAGGAGGAAATGTTTTTACAATATTCTTTATCCATATAAAGAAAATAAGAACTGCATTAAATATTTAATGATATCCATTGTGATATGTTTGTATTTACTTATTTTAGTGATCCTGGACTAATAAATTGTTGAGGGAATATGACCTGTTATCATTTCTAATATAAATATTACTCAAAGTTAGTAGGTTTAGGGAGGAAATATTATATAAATGCAGTATTTTTTTTTAAAAGAGCATTATATTTGATGACACCCTATGAAAATAAACATCTTTGTATTTTTATCAAAAGCAATATCATCTGAAAATGTACAGAGGAAGAAATTATCTATATTTTGTACTTTGTAACAACTTCAAGTGCAATTTCCACATTTGAGCAGCATGTATGTGTTCATTTTTGTTAGGTATGATTTGTTTATACATGTAGGTAATGGTTAATTGTGATCTGCTCATTGACATTTAAATTGTTTAAAAATGCATGTAACCAAGCTTCTTCAAAAAATTGGCATTACTTAAATGAGTCGGTACCTTTAATTCATTAAACATGTAATTCAGTTATTTGTTAAAATACTGGACCAATACTTGTTACTAGAAATTGCAGATTTCCAGCTCAAAATTTTATTTGTTGGTTATTGCTTTATCTTTTGTTGAAAATTTGGTAGACGATATATTTTGATAGGTGTTTAGTATTTATGTACATGTAGTTAGAAATCTAAGATTGAAATAAATATTGAAAAGTTACTTTGTGTGCTTTTATAAATCATTATTTCTGATTGATTAAAGATCCTTCGCTGCGTACAAACTGTGTGGTTTGATGATATATTTGAAAATTATAAAACTGGCAACAAAAAATTACAATATTTAGAGTTATGCATTTACACCATAAGCAACCATCACAGGTAAGGTCTGTACCCTTAATTTTGATTAACCCAATTTTTGTACCACGTCCTTTGAGGTAAATTGTATGCTAAGCAGCTGTCCAATCACAATGTTGGAACACAATAATTCTTCTAAATGAGGTACAATGATTAAACCTGGTTTAGAAATTCAAAATGTGTCTTGACAAGAGTTCAATGATAAGGATTTTCTGCTTACTTTGAACCGAGATAAGCAATTTGATTGTTTGAGACTGTAGAAAACATTAACTCTGCTTCTAGGTTAGGTAAAATATTCAAACTTCATCTAGATGCGCATTAGCTGAACGAGTTTGATGACCTATCTTTTTGTGCTTAGGATAAGCATGGGTAAGTAATGGAACGGTGCCCAGGGCAGGGGTGACCTCACTTTATAGTGTACTTGTTTAACTTGTGCTGCAGTACAATGACACAGATGTGCTAAATGTCTTGCAACAATACACTGCTAACAAAATAAAATTAAAATAGTGAAGTTTTATTTGAATCCAGGGTAGGGCTTTCCAGATTTACAGATGGATCAAAAATTAACATATCATTTGAAATATTATTTTAATACAATAACCAATTGTCAACATTATATGGTACAAAGCAAAAAAAAGTCTGCCTTTAATTGGCCACCATTAATGATATTATGTACACAGAACTATATATATGATAACATAATATATATTAACACTGACAACAATAGAACAGGTCATAGTAAAGATAATTTTAAAATATTGGGTGGTCACAATCTTCAACATGAGAAAGGCAAGAATACAAAGAAATATTCAAACTCGGTAAATAAGATTAAAAGTTGCCTTAATATACAATTACATATTTGTTTTGGGATGAATGTTTTTTTTTATATAATTATGAATATTTTAGTAAAACTCAAAAATTTTTAGAATGTTATTCTATTTATAACCTTACTTTAACTCATATCAATTGCTGGTAAAAAAAAAACATTTCCACAAACCAGGACTAAATAATAAAACAAGTACGATCATACTATAGACTAGCCAATTTCATGTTGACCAGACTTGAATTGACAGAGACTTAGGCTTTTTCAAATAGTGTCACCCCAAGAACAAGATAAGTAGCAGTAAGTGACCAGTTCCTGATCCAAAAAGGAAAAAAACAAAATATAAAAATAATGGCTCTGGGGTTGTTTATTTAATATTTTTGTAGTGCTGAAATTAATAACTAGAACAATTATTTTCACATCCGACAGACGACAGTACAGGTTAAATGCAATGCTCGACTTTGATATAACCCGATATATATTTAACAGAAAATAATAATGGATTTCAGTCATAACATGATTCTACTGTAAAATAATTTAAACCCCATTAAACAAATAATTTATTAGAATTAGGAGAAGAGAAATGAATTGAAGAAAAGATTCAACCTTCAAAGAATATTATACATCATCAAATGAGAAATTAAAAACCACTCCCTATGTTTGATTCTAGTGTTGATAATGGACAATGATAAATGAATTAGGAAGATGTTAGTGACGTAAATTGTTGAGTTGTCTACCCATTATTTAATATTCTACACACCCAACCATTTTGGATATTATTGATCTGAAAAGAACAACTTTGCAATGTTTGTTTGCACCAGTTAGAAGTTAGAAAGTTTTTCATGGAATGAACCATATTCTTTCCCATGTCCGTGGGTATAGAACAGTTTAGATTCAGGTTCTAATTGCTTTATAACCCTTTCTTCTATACGTTCAACAGATATAACAAAATCAGAAAAGAGCTGTTCGGTAAATTGAATAACGCTGAGACAGACAACTATTGTATTTTCTATCACTTCCTCCTTAAAAATATTGTACCTAACAGATGAAGCATGCATTACACACATTCTGATTATAATAATTATGTATTTACATTTGATGATGACCCAAAATTTACGATTTCTAACAAATAATGGATATATTGTAATATAGCAAGCTTGACCACCATTTAATAAAAACAATACATTTTACAGTATTTAGCTTTTGGTAAATGCTCATGAATGATATCTCCAATTTTTATCTGAAATCATACTTTAAAATTTATAAAACAAAGTCAGTAATAATGGATTTATTTCCATAGACCAAAACCAATAATTGTTTCTATTGAATGCGAGACCATCAAAATAATTGATTATCCAAAAATTGTATAAAAGACACCATGACGGAAGCCATTTATCTTGGTGTTACCAGTGTTGATTGCATATCCGTCAATCTGTAAACATTTGCAAAGTCTTTGAAGAGATTTACCGCTACTATTAACAGTAACAATAGATTATAGAAGTTATTTAAGGATGGTTTTTCACCATTTTGATAGTCATTTATTAAGCTTGCGTATAATGTACAAGTCCAATTAATATATATAATCCCATACATAATAAATCAACTGTTCATGCTAATCTAAACTGAAATACAAACAAAAACAAAGATTCTCGTAATCATTTAACAAACAAAATTGGGCATCTTGATATTTCGTTGAGTCGGGATACATGCAAAAACTATGAAGTGACACTGCTAACTGTTCGAGCCATGGTAAAAGACTAAGGTATTTTCGTCCTGTATGAACAAACTACCCCATTATGGATATAAAAACACGCCCTTGCTTTAAACCACCCTCGGTTAAATAAACTCCATTGTACTACTGTGCTGTGAAATATTTTATTTGTACAAAGAATTTATTTTTGTCAGAGATGATTAACAGCATATGGGTAAGCTTTTATAAGCTTATTCAAGTAGGTAGGTTTATTCATAGGTTACGAAGCACCTTTTTTAGCATGATTCGGACAGTAATATAATTTGAAATATGTTTATGTTGTTCTACTTTATATATCATCAATATAGGATAGGTTTCCCATCAATTTTAGAATTATAATTATACAATAAAGATGCATCATAAACCAGAAAATTTTATTACTTTTACATTTAAAAATATGTAAATTTAAATATTTCAAATTCACACTGAAATGATAAATATATACAAATTTATATTAAAAACTCTTTTCTTTATGCCGTAGATTATTTTACGTAATACTTTTAAAATTCCTTACATTGGTTACATTTGATTAAAGATATGATGCTTCGTTAGGCCCATCAAACCTTTCCACAATCAGCATTTATTCTCAGTAAGCATTTATTCTCAAGCAACTTCAAAAGGCTAGTCCAGTTTTGTGAAATTTAAATATCTTTTGTATTGAAATAACTCAAAACTACAATGCTGTTTTGAGTTATAAACATAATTTATGTACCACCACACTGAATTCCCTGGTATTTAAAAGGACTGACAATGTTCCCCCACCCCCTTAAAAAATTCCATTTTGATAATTAAATAAAATACTCTATGTCTATTTGTCCTATAAATAGTTATTTTTCTTCGTCTCTCCATTTCTATGATTCAATTTTAACTTCAGTAGTCTCCTCATGTTCTTCATCTTTTCTTTCATCATCATCTTCTTCCTCATCAGATTTTGATGAAGAAATCAGGGCAAATTTATTTTGATCCGACCAATCCTGAAATAAATTGTAAAGAAAATTATAAGTCTGAATGGTAATCTTGTTAATACCGCAATCAGCAACAGACCAGACTAAATGTTCTATAATGACTTACATCTCAAATATAACACATTTCAGCATATTGGTTTTTTTTAGTTATATCATGGTCTTGAAGTAAATAGAACAGGAGGTATAGGTTAACAGCTTGTGTAACATTGTTCGCTTCCAAAATGGCTGCAACTACCAAAATTTCAACATGTAATGGCATGTTTTCGTTGTGGTGATGTGTTACATACTACGGACGTTAATTGGAAATTATATTACTTTACCTTTGCTTCACCTTTATTGTATTTTGGCATTTCTTCAAAAGACTTGGGGATTGGCTTTTCACGCCTGAAAATAGAACGTTGTTCACACATGTAAATCTTAACTGACTATGAGTACCAAAGAAATATAAAACAAAACCCAAAAATGAGAGCATCATCATAAATGAAAATGTATAACATATACCTGATACTGTACTAGCTGACTTACTACAAAAGCCGAAAAATAAGATTGAAAGACTTAAGCCATAGAACAAAAGGCTGATGTTAGTTTTATGAGATCATATTTATGTTTGCAAGTTCAATCCTCACGCTGTCATATCCTTATGTCCAGGACTAAGGTCTGTCATCCATGTAGGCATATTTGTGTGAGTTTACACATGCATTACACAGACTTTTCCACAAGCGAAAAAGCACCCAGAGATGTAGCAAAAGCACTTACATGTAAATGGAAAACTGGCCTAAGAAATTATTATCCTAGTATCTCAGCACACCCAGTTGTAATTTCATCACAAACTTATATCAAATTAAAAAAGTTAAGAAACTTACTTTGGTTTAGTGTTTTCTTTATTTTTCCCATCATATTTAATTGGTGGACCTTTAGGTCTATCATCTGAATGATTCAAATACAGAATAAAAGTTCATATTATTGAAGCTAAAATCCTAATAACATCGCTACCTGATAAAGAGACTGTTGTCTAATTCAAAAGCCCTATCTGGAAGGATTCTTAGCTAACAAACCAGCAATAAGATATACATTCCCCACCTCAACCACAAAATAATTGGATGAATACGTTAAACATTTATCTTCAAGAGATAGATAAATGGGGTTTAACCTCCACTGGGCACAAACTAGGTAATTTCGAGACTTTCACATGCTTCAATTTTATTTCTATAATTCATTTGCACGTCACTGTGAAGGGGTCTTTAGAAGTGGGAGAAAACTGGAGAACCAGGAGGATACCCACGAGGTTTAACAGTCGACACTACTCCTGGTCACATGTTTCCTGACTCAATGACAGACTTTATGATCCAATGCGCACACATAAACCATTAGCATGAGACAATCATTTTAGTTAATTACTATTCAATAAATCGTATTAAATGAAATAATAAAGATGGTGAAACCTACCTCTCCTGTCTCTATAACCATCTCCATCTCTATCTGATCTTGATTTATCATTGGAATTTTGGCGTGATGTCATTTCTTTGTCACCTGGGGACTTAGTTTTATTGGCACTACCTTCGCTTGCTCGAGATACCTACAATAAAAAGTTAACACAAATTGCAATACAAATTCTTTATATCAGCCATTATCATTCCAAAATATTTATGAAATGAGCCTAGTCTTACCCAAATGAGATATATTAACAACTTTCCATGTTTAAAACATATTTAGAAAAAACACTACTAAACTGGTAATCGGTTATTACTTTCTTCCTTCAACTTATGATCTGACTATACAGTTTAAGGCACACAAGCAAATCCATATACTAAAGATTTAATTTACAAGTCATACATATTGTATAATAGTTTCCATGGAGTTCAGCAGAGGTTGTGTACAATGTGAGCTCTAAGCAGGCTCTTGTTAACTAGTCCAGGTCTGGATTTGATATACATACCTGTGGTTGTTGCGATGGGGGAGACATTATTTCTGGTTTTCTTTTCTGCCATGCATTTTCCTTTGGGGGAGGGGCAGGAATAACTTTAACAGGGGTTGTGACCTCATGTTTTGGTGACGAGGGATTATGATTATCCTCATGATCCTGTGAATGATTGGATAAATCACTATCTTTACGAGATCGAGCTCCGCCTGAATTATGACCTAAAAAAAAGACACATAATGAGAACTTTTTTTTCATCAGTATGTATAACTCCAGGTCCAGTTTCCATCTAACATAATTCAATTATTTATCCAATGTTCTATGCAGATATCGCCTGTCCAACCAGCCTGGAGGGTTTTCTCTGGATCCTCCGACTGCCAAAGAACCCTACGTGCAAGCGAATTATTGAAATGAAATTAAACCATGTCAGTCCTGAAATGACCTAGTTGTGTCAAGTGGCCATTAAACCCCATTTCTCTCTCTTTATGCTGATAACCACCTATCCTCAATAATCAAACCCCTTTTTATCCAAGGAAAATACATTACTGGAAATCTCTAATTGGTTTTCAATTACAATCAAATTAGGGAAAAGTTTCTACTTTCCCGGGCATAGAAATGATTTTACTCAAATTTTCATAAAATTGTATAAGAACAAAGGAATAAACTTACTATGACGAGACCCTTTTCCGCTGCTACTATTTGATAAATGACGCTCCCGTCTGTTTTCCTCACTATCTCGTCTCACTCGTCTATTTTCTTCGCTATCTCGTCTCATACGTCCAGACGGTCTGTAAATAAAAACAATTGAACTGAACATTTGGATATTTGTGCCCATGTCCAATATGTGTCTAGTCTAGAATGTCTCTCCTTACATAGAATTGCATGTAAGTTTTTTATTCACTTTATTTGGATTGGATTAAATAAATGTTTCTGTGCTATATGAAAACATGTGAAAATAACAGTGGCCAGAAGTATGTCGATAATGAGTGTTGTTTTTTTATACAAACATTTCCATACACATCTGCTTTCCGTTTTTGAGATGATATATAATATATTATGACAAAGATGTAGATCACTAATCTTTACTATAACTGATTAGCGTGCCCTGGTGGCTCAGTGAGTAAGACGTTGCCTCGAAAACCTGGAACTCCGATGATTCATTCCTCTGTTGAATAACAAAGTTCATTCGGATTTTCAGGGATGCTCCTCCCATGTTCCATCACTGTATTGACCGATAAAGTTCATCAGGATTTCCAGGTGTGGTTGGTTTCTCCTTGTCAGAGATGCAAGACAGAGGAACAGACAATGTATGGTCTTTCAGATGGAATGAAAAACTGTGTACACATTGGAGTGTAAGAACCTTTGACAATTTGAATTCGGTAAAAGAGTAGGCCACAGTGCCGCTGTCTGGGCAAAATTACCCTCATCATATCAAACTGTACAGCATTATATGGAATTTCATTTCCTCTTTATTCATTCGGTCAATTTGTATTTAACAGTATTGTAGTTGTGATACATGTATATATATGGCTAAATATGTTATACACGATGTACATGCATTACACTCATTAAAGATACATTATGGGAGATTTTTACAAGGAGTTAGCCATTCTTGCTATAACAGTTCAAAAATAGATGTTGAAACAAGAATATATTGAAAATTTCAGTCAAATTACTTTATCCTGAACAAAGTTGTTACCACTATAATTTTTTACTAGAAATGGTAGTTTAATTTCATCGACACCCTTTTCCCACTATGCCGATTGTTGATTGACAGGCGTTAACTCCACCTACATAGTCTCGATCATCAAGTAATGTTTAAACGGTATCTAGTGAAGCTTGTGTATAGCCTCGGTCCTCACTGTCTTTTATGAATAATTTCCGGAAGTATGATGACGTCAACGTCACGGAGAAGCCCCGCCCACGACGCCATAGTGATTAAATCAGTCAACGAAATCCTGTTTTAATCCGAGCCCAATCCAAGCCATCCGTGGGTCTACAGAGTTCATTTTAGGCTTGTTGTTTAAATAAAGATCTAATTTATAATTTCTATGACTTCTGAGGCCCAAAGGAAGACCGACAAAAGTCTGTTTTTGCTCTCCCATAATGTATGTTTAATATAGTGATGTAAAACAAATACACTGGATGGGAACTCTGTGATTTAGGTACAAAAATAAACCTGTTAGTTTAACAGAATTGTATGTGTTCATTTAAGATGAAAATCTGTCTTTGTTAAATATGTTATATCCATACAGAAGTTGAAGTTGACATATTGCAACTAAAATGAAAATATAATAGTACAGAGCTGGTCTGAGTTCTATTTGTACAGACCTCAATCAAAGAGGACACTGAAGATTGTCTATAAATTATTTTATTACTCATATTGAATATTATGCAAAATTGTCAAATAAAACTTTTGGTCATAATTTAAACAGTTAGACATTACCACCACTGACAAAAGAATACTGAAAGCAAATTATTTCAGCGTAAAAACGTTTTTATGAAACCTACAAACAGGAGTAGTTGCCTGAAGGATGTAGAATATTTAATAATATCAATTATCAATAATATGTTAATCATAAATTAAAACCGAAATTAGAACTTAATAAAATTTAGAAGTTAATATTTATTTTTTTGTCATGTAATTCCGTAATGCAACAATATTTATCTAAGATCCTAAATATTAACATATATTCCAGGCAACATTTTCTCAATTTTGTAAAAAGAAATTAATAAATAAAATAAAGGCTAGTTATTGGCCGTTAATTCTTACTGGTTGTCACTCTCGGCCAAAGAATCTCTTGGATGATAATTTTCTTCTGCAGGACTGTTGGGGAATAAAATAGGTGAATATATATATATATATGTGTAAACTAACAGGGCATGCAGTCAAAAACACTAAAATTTAAAGCCAACAATAAGGAAACAAAAAACTCAACAACCAAAACAAATCAAACTCAGTTGGGAGGTTCAAGGCTTAATCTGATGCAAACTTAAGGGTTTTCTTCATAATATCCCTAAAACCATATTTCAAAATCTGGATCAATATTTCAGGTTAGAGCACCAATCAAATATCTAGATCAGGTATTGGTGTAAATTTTCTAACTATACATAGGCCTATCACCTTGGAGCAATAAAATTAAAAAACAAACTGGGAGGTAAAAATAAGGAAATTCATTCGAATCAAAAAACAGCATTCCCAACTACAAATGTAGACCATACATACAGCTCTCATATTTTCTCAAAGAACTTACTAGTATAATTTTTTTCTTCAAAGTAATCATGAATGAAGAATGCTCTGCTCACCACACATTATTCTTCATGTATCACTTTTGAATGTATCAATGTTTCCTCCCCAATTGGGAACTAGAAAATCAATTGAAGTAAAATAGTAAAGCTGCATGAACTATTCCAATCCTTTATAAACAAATATTTACTAACCTTTCATAATTTCTATCATTATCTGCTAAAACTCGCTCAGTTTCACGCTGTTTCCGCAGCCTTTCTTCTATTTCCTTTTCTCTAGCTGCCGTATTCACAGGTTTTGCGTCCCCAAAAATAGATGGCTTTTTTTCTCGTTCTTTTGGAGTTTCCTCTTCTGGGGGTTTTTGCACAGAATGTAAACGTTCAAATATCTCACGCTCTTTTGCAGCAGTGTCAACGGGTTTAGCATTTCCAAATATGGATGAGGATTTTGATGGTGTTGTTGTTGCACTTGCATTATCAGTGGGCGGGGCACTATCATTTTCTACTGGCTTGGATCGTGGAGCCAGCTGTAATCTCTTTCTTTCCTTTGGTGCCTCTTGGCTTGATTCTCGATTAGCAGGTTCATAACCCCCACCTCTAGAGCCACCATAACCTCCACCACCATATCCTGTTTTAGAATGAAATAATTCATTAGTTATCTGCTAGGACATCCATATAGTCACATTTTTATTCATTTGTTAGTAATGGGAGCAATTACAACAAATTAAAAACTGATCAAGGGCAATACCCATGGATATATTACAAGAAATAATCAAATTTGACAGCATCATTTCTGTTTACTTTTCATCAAATTCAAACTGCTAAGGTTTCTTTCACATGCACACCAACATGTAGATGGGACCTCGTTCTGTCGGCCCTGCACCAGTGACAAGGGGAAACACAGGGAAACAATGTTCCACAACCACAAGGAACTCTCTTGGTCAATAATCACTGAGCCACACTGACCTTAGCATACAGATCCTATTTTCAAGGAACTGTGAAGCAGAAAGGACAGATCAGAAGTATTTGAAAATCGGAATTAATATGTTTCTTTGTCAATCGAATGCTAACTTTAGCCTCCAAAGCATCCACAAGCAATGTTTGATGGTCAATATATAACATTTCAATCTAGGTGTATATAATAGTGTTTATAAATATCATTGATTTATCAATTACCTCTATCTCTGTCACCATAGCGCCCGCCTCCTCTATCGCCCCCATACCTTCCGCCATCTCTATCACCACCATACCTTCCACCATCTCTATCACCACCATATCTTCCACCATCTCTATCTCCATAACGACCACCTCCTCCATAACGACCACCACCATCTCTATCTCCATAGCGACCACCACCGTCTCTATCTCCATAGCGACCACCACCATCTCTATCTCCATAGCGACCACCACCGTCTCTATCTCCATAGCGACCACCATCTCTATCTCCATAGCGACCACCCCCATCTCTATCTCCATAGCGACTGCCTCCATCCCTATCTCCATAGCGACTACCACCATCTCTATCACCATAACGACCTCCTCTGTCATCTGGAAAATGAGATTATAGTAGATGATAAATAAATATTTATTGCCAAAACACTATTTTAAAGCATAATTAGGAACTCAATAATACAGTGTATTACTTGGTGAAATATACATAGTACAAAAGGTCCTACACATTTTTCAAAAAAAAAAAAAGGATGATATATTATGATCAAATTAGAATAACAAATTCATGTGATACATGTTTTAACTAACCTTGGTCCGGCGTGTCGGGTCCAGGTCGTCTCCAATCACTATCTGTACGATCAGGGCCCTGATCTCTTGATTGACGATCTACAAACAATGTTTCATTAAATTACTAAATATAACACTACAGTAGCCAAATAACAGTCACACATTAGACAAGAAACATTTTAAATTGAGGATTATCTAATATTCTAAGCCCAAATATTCAAAGCATGCCACAATTCCAAATAAGTTTAAAATCTTAATTTGAATAACAGTATTTTATTATTTGTTTTGTTTTAAAGGGGTTTTAGCTATTTTATTCTTCGTTAGGTACAAAAAAGTAGACATTACTGTTCTTCTAAAAATTACACAGTAATAAACAGAACATTGATAAGCATATTAAACCCCAATCTAGTTTTCAATCTAGGTACCCACAAGCTCTAGACACGACATAAAATGGTATTTATTTTTAAAAAAAAGTAGAATAATACCTGAATTTCCCCCTTGATTGTTCTGATTCTGACCAGCTAAATCTATTCTTATCTTTCTTCCAGCAAACATCTAAAAAAAAATAATTTTGATTGATTCAAATTATATACAGCAACATAAACTGTTGATATATATATATTAGTAACTAAGAGAAGAGTACTCAATTTTGGACAGATTAAGACATACATTATAAGAAAATTTTTGATCATGTAGGAGTTGCTAGGTAAGCCTCCGTGGACTGCCCCACCTATGTCGATTTTCTGGACTGATATCAGGAAATTCTGTACTATGTGTAAGTTACTGTTTGAATGATATATAAGTATCTCACATATGATCTGGATTAAATTAATATCAAACTTGTACTCTAAATTTTACTTTTGCTGGGGATTTTGAACAAAGGTAATGTTACTTACAATTTCAGATGAGCGTTAAAGTGATACCACAGTGTGACAGAGGGGTTAATCTTCTGAAAGTGGTATTCCTCATTTCACACGGGTATACACAGAATTATTTCTGCATTTTAGTTACTTGTTTATGAACAACTTACTGAATCATCCATTGTTAATGCCTCCAATAAAGATTCTCTGTCTTCAAATTCCACATAACCAAATCCACGTAATCTACCTTGGTCTGATGGTAATCTCACATTCAAGAACTGAAATTTAACATGAGTAGTTATATAACTGTCCAGTTGAGATACTACATACTGGACTATGCATAATTCACTGCAAAAAAAACCTTGTAGATTCAATACCTCCATACATGTATTCTGGCCAAAAATACCAGTGTTTGTTCCTGTACAGTTTAGCCAACAATTTATCACTTAGTAACAAAGTGCCACGAGAGTTGGTGTTAAAAACTGACTTTTAGTTTCAGTGTCAGCATTAAATGATTTCAACCACAAGGTTCATCTGAGTAATAAATCTGATTTTTCTGTTCCCTACCTTCTTTAAATTACTAATAAGTTACAAATAATTAGAAACTAATTTCATAAAATATTTTCAAACCTTTAATTTTGAGAAGAACATTTCAATCTTATCTTCACATGATTCATATGGCAGGTTGCCAATAAAAGCTGTAAATGGTGGCTGGGTAGGAACTTTACTCATATCAACATCTGGTCCGCGAGCCGCTTTCGGGGCTTTAGGTAATTTCGATCGGTCAAACAACTGCTGACCATAAGGTACACCTCCATAATCTGAAAACAATTTTAACAATAAGCCTAGAATTAGTGGAAATAAATGTTCATTTTTGGTTTAATTACATACAATCTCCCCAGTTTATTCCCAAGAGAAATATATGTTCAGCATTGTTAACAAATATCATTCAGATTCTCCAGTTATATGAGAATGAGTCTCTGATATAGATACATAAATTTGGCCCCTTCTAAATTCAGCAGTTCACGTCGAAAATGTAGGTTGTTTTTCGATTAGATTAGAAATGTGGTGTAGCCTATATATAATTGTTCTATTTTTTTACAATTAAGCTTAGCTTACTAATCCCATATTTTTCTCTTTACTTAAAACAAGCAAATCATCTCTTAGCATATCTTAATTTCAATTATTAGCAAGCATCTCAACAACTAATCCAACAAGTTAGATGTTACTCTTTGATATTCTGACGACGTAACATCTAACATCCGAACAGTCAAAACCTCGAGGAAAAAGTTGATAACTAGTTTGCTTCACAATTTTCAGTTATCTGCACTGCTAACACATTAAACTTACATATCATATCCATCTGTGTTCCAAAAAATATTTTTTGCAATCTATTTTAAGAGATTTCACAAAAATCTTCGCCTACAACCAACACAACACATTGAAAAAAAAAATGACCTACATAGGTGAAAGGTGAAATCTGGGTTGGTGCACATTAAGAACAAATTCTTTAAACGAAACGAAATCATGAGACTAATTTGAAGGCGATCATTGTAAATTTATTTTTAGCGTAGTCCAATTATTGGCTTTGCCATTCAGTATACTAATCAGGCGATTAGTGCATGGCCTATCAAAATAAATTTTGCGGATATTTGCGTAGCCGATATCTGTTCAAAAAGACTCGGCAGTCAAATACCTTTTCATAAAATATTATTTAGATTGTGAATAAATCACCCTCTCTTACTTAAAATCTCACTCGATCTGTTTATTTTAGTTGCCGTGTTTGTGATACAAGGCTCAATGTTTTATAATTATTGATATTTTCAACTCTAAAGATAGAAAAGGCGGAAAATGTCACGTGACATTGACAAAGACAGAAGCTATCATATTCATAATCAACCGTTAGCGATGAAACATTCTACGAATGCCGACAAATTTAAGGATTTTAAATTATATTGTAATCAATATTTTATAAATAATAATCTCAATCATATAGCCTAATAGCTAGAAATTACCACGGCATAACGGCAATTGTCGTAAAAGGTAAAAGCTGAAAGCAAACACGGACTGCTACGGTAATAAAAATAGCCTGAATTGCACTGTTATCCACGTGTACACAAATCAAAAGAAATGCCTTTTCTATACATTTAGACGCATGAAATGCATATGTAATAACTTTTCAATATCATACAGTCGTTCAGGGGCGGTTGGGTTTGGGATTAGGTCAATAATTCAGAGATACAAGATTTAATTGTAAATGTCCCGTCCTACCGTTATATATATAATTTGTTTTTTCATAAGAATGCTTACTTTCTAAAATAGGTTAACGCAGAGCCGTGGGAAATTTGACGAATCAATTTTAGTTATAGCTGACATGATGGCCACCGTTATGAACACGAATAACTAAAAGGAAAGGAAAGCAAATTTCGATGACTTTATTACTCGTAAGAGGAATCTGTATAATTTATACTTATGACAGTACCACTAAACACAATTAGGGCCAGATTAATTGACGCGATATATAAAAATTGCACGTCCCGTGACGGAAAATGACAACAGTTTGTTTTAAATAAGAAGTTAGGCAGTGGTGCCTTGTCAGCTAATTTTAGCTACGGCTTTTTTAAATTTTTGTTGTCGTTGTAGAAAAGTCCCAGTTTCAAGCACTGATCTAGGCCTACTAAATAATCAAGCAACAAATAATTATAAATTCTCAATTGACGTTGTGTATTTTCAACTACGCGTGAAGAGCGACCTAATTATTCCTTCAATAAACATCGTCTTCTATCCCAATATAAAATCTTTACAAAAACAGTACCGCAATCCAAAATGCATTTCGTTTCATGTTAAAGAGGGGTCCTCAAATTTTAATTTATGACGTCAAACGGATGTCAAACTATCCTAACATGGCGACTACATGAACTGTTGTTGAATG
Organism: Patella ulyssiponensis; assembly: GCA_963678685.1. Classification (NCBI taxonomy): domain Eukaryota; kingdom Metazoa; phylum Mollusca; class Gastropoda; family Patellidae; genus Patella; species Patella ulyssiponensis. The sequence goes on along the minus strand of OY783230.1, from coordinate 21,277,685 downwards.
TGAGATTGGATAAACCTGTTTCAATGAACATCTTGTGTGTGTCAATAAGTGTTATTGTTGTTCAGAGATGGGTCACACAATAAGGTAGGACATGCATTTAAAATTTATCGACTGACGCCTTTCAAACTTGATGCGCCAATAATTTAGTCGGACTCTGCCCTATGCAACGTGAGCTTCAGGAACCTTGAGGTTACGTGTGAACGAAACCTCAAGGCACCCTGGAGTACTCAACAACGACCTCTAATGTAAATAGATCAAAAAGTTTACATTCCTGGCACAAACCCTTCTTACAACCAATATAGTATTGTAATAATAAAGCTCTAGCAGTCCAGGATCAAATAATCGTTGATTTCAATTTCAAAAAAAGCAGTGATTCTGTAAACCAAAGTTAGTCCTACTGATTTCCAATGGTATCAACTGATATGAGATAGTTAACTCCTAACATACTTGGAAGGAAGACACAAAGCTTCTTCTATATCATGCTTATTTCATTTGACTTCATTATGGCATGAAACAGTCTGTGGTGAAGCAGTGTTGGTATTGAACAACCTGCTCCCAGGTTTGACAGCACAGAACAATAAAACGGGGGTAAAATATGTAAATTTACATCCGAAATATAGTTTATATCTCTAGAAATATACAAACCATCATCAGCATTTTCCATCTCAGCTGCCCAGTCTATATTCTTTGTAGATACAACAGGTTCATTAGAACCTAAGAATTCACTTAGGTTCATAGACTTCCCCTTCTTCTTATTCTTTTTACCTAAAAAAGAAAATATCCAAATAAAGTTTCCAGAGATACAAAAAAAAGTAGTTATCTTCTTTGAGCAGAATTTAGCAATTGACGTACTTAATAAACACAAAAACATAATATGGAACACGATTACTATTTCGACTTTGTTAGATAAACATTGAGAGAAACCTCAACAAAACATCGCATTAATCAAAATAGTTATTGCGTTCAATATTATGTTTTGGTGTCAGTTTAATAAATATAAGCATTTTCAGCTCAGGGAGAGGCATAAGTCAAGAAGAGTGAGAACGATTCAATGTGATTGCTAGGTTAGTAGATACTTTGTACTTTGTTGAAACAAATAAGTTTGATTCTAATTGACTGAGTGTGAGAAAATTTTGTGCATATTTTCAATGCATCAATATAAACAGTGGAAACCACTACAACAGCACAATAAAGCGGAGGGCATCCGCCTTGCTTTCAATTGGAAATTGGCTTGGTACCTCCCTATCATGATGAATCGGTAAGGGACAATATGGTATTGTTATTGACCTAATTAAAGGTGTTTTACCACATATTTTTGTCCTACTTTTTGCCAAAACGTGTCCATGTTATTGTTTGATATCACTGTGCTTCGACTTTTTAGTTTAGAGCATTTTATTTTATAATATTTGTGATATAAATTGAGCGGTTTAGGCCATGCTGTCCTACCTCCAGACGCCATTTTGGAAATTTAGTGCCATGACACAACCGGAAGAAAAAATATATCAATTTTATAAATATTTGCACAATAATGTATTATTGTAAATATTTTTTTTTGATTCAAAATAATTTGTGCAATATAGAAATGTATCAAATAAATTTTTTTTAAACGTGTTTCTATTAAATGTTGCGGGCCTTTAATTCGGATTTCATCGCATCCGTCCACACAAAAACAATTTCCAGTTTCCCGAGAAATTTATTGATAGTTTTAGTCCAGTTTTACATATCTATATACTATTGAAGACCTTATAATTTGTTGACAAAATGGTAACTTTATTATACATCGCTTTTAGTGTTGAAAGAAATTTCAGCGTTAGAATTCAATCCTGAAATTAACCATTTGAATGATAAGTGTGAAAATTATCGATTTTCATTAGCCCTACACTAGTACTACACGAGTACAGAGAAATCCCAAGTATTAAAGGACAATATTGGTGTCAGTCATTATCACATATGTGATAGGACTGGTTAAACACATTCCAAATATAATTTTAACACAGAGATCATTGCTACGATAGAGGAGTAATAAAGGATTAATGAATCGGAAGTGATGAACGCCAAAGGAAAACACGCGTAATCCCTCCGTAGTGGATATTTTACCGAATCTTCAAAGTATCTACTTTCGCTGTTTTACCGTACATCGTTTCTGATTGGTTTAATATCCACTTCCGTCACTTCCGTTCGACATGCGCAGTTTTGCGATTCTTGATATATTCCACCATTTTGATTACTCTGTCTTTCAAGTTTGGCACAAAGCACGATTTTACTGGAAAAACATAAACACCACTGACAGTCTTAGTACTTAAATTAAAAAACAAAATCCGCAGAAATGCGCCCTCGACTTAAAGCCCCAATAACACTCTTGTTGTAACTGAAAAATATGTCCCAATCTTCATTCTGGTCAACAAATCGTATTATTTTAGAATATTCCAATTAAATGATGATATAAATTTCATCTTAACACACCTAATTTAAAAAATTGGAAAAATTCAACCAATTGATTTGAAAAGTCTAACGTAAACCTTTTCAAATGTGACTTGGATTTTAAAATATTTTCGAACCCTCTGGACAAGTAAAATAGGTTGTAATGGATAATTTACACAACAGGTAGGACATTTAAACATCTAGTACTTAGAATAAGGGTATTATTTATTTTTTGGAGCTACCAAGCCAGCAAGAATGTTATTGTCCCTTTAAATAGAGTAATATTCTAAATGTTTTTCTACAATTTACATTTATTATCTTATTTTCTTTTAAAAATAATTCTATCAAATTCTACCAACATAGAAATTCAAGTAGGCTATTTCGTCCCTTTATAAGAAACGGAGAAAGAAGCAATGTTAGACACAGGACGAATAGAACTGTTGGGTTAGGGTTAGGTTTAGATTTTGGGTTAGGGTTTGTGTTATGGGTTAATGTCAGACGGCAAAATAGCTGGCATCATTGCCTTAGCGAAAACGGCTAAGTCCAGGAATCAGAGAACTGCGCATGTCAAACGGAAGGTACGACAAAATAGTAAATTAGAGTAAAGTGCCGAATTCGGTAAAATATCCACTGCCTAATCCCTCTATGTAACTGACTGAAGTGACGAGTGATAACAGATACATGGGCGAATTTCTGCACACTAATAATTCCATCGAAGACCAAAAGTTGTTATATGGGACCGCAAGAGCATATCTGACGATTCAATAATGTAATTAAGTGTCATAAGATAAGAGAACACGAGAAAAATAGAAATAGTCCGTACAATCTGTTGTTTTTATTCCTTCTATAGGGGAGACTGGGGCACATTGAACCATTTTGTTCACATACATGTTTGTCCTCATTTCATATCAAATGTTTTTATTAGAAGATCTCTTTACTTTATTATATTGTTTGAAGACATATCATAGTTGCTATTGTGTATCAGATTCAATTGAGCGACACTAGTCCGGGAGAACCATTGCGCCCCTGCATGGCACAGCCAAGTTTCGAACAAATTTAATTCCTCTTATACTACAGGCCCACTGAGTTGGATCAACTGACATTCTAAATCTTTGGTTTTTATTTTCAAAGATATTTTTAAAAAATTCAAAATGGATCAAGCCCTTGTTTATCTGGATTGTAGATAATTTCCTAGGCTGAAAAAATTATTGAATGATATATGGTCTATAATTCACTGAACCATGTTTTCAAAGTACCCCACCCACAGTGGTTCAATCTGCCCCATCACAGTTTTATGATCAAAATTTAAAAAAAAATTCAATATGCCCTCTTATTTGGATCTAGCCTCGGTTAATCTGGATTGTAGATTAATGAACTGACTTTAAGTGCAAGAATTTCCTAGGCTAAGGAGTTAACGTGTATGGAAAAATTTTCACTTTTAATCGCTCTTTTGAAAAATTCATTGCCCCCAAAAAATTATTGACAGTATGTGGCTACTGCTTATTGATGGAGAAATGGGTCTAAGAAGTTGTCTCACTTATGTATAGCCTTGGGGTTGTCTAGTATAATTTATAAAGGATATATCCATGACGGTTCGATGTACCCCAGTCTCCCCTACCTTGTAAAAACATGGTAATGCACGGACTTTTAATCTGTTTTTCTTTCGTGTTCTCTTATCTAGTGGCAGTCAATTCTTTTTATGAATTGTCAGATATCCTCTCACAGTGTCACACAACCACTTTTGGTCTTCGAAGGAATTATTAGTGAGCAGAAATTCGCCCATGTATCTGTTATCACTAGTCACTTCAGTCAGTTATATAGAGGAACAGCTCGTGTTTTCCTTTGGCGTTCGTCACTTCCGATTCATGAAACCGTTATTACTCCTCTATCGTAGCAATGATCTCTGTGTAAAAATTATATTTGGAATGTGTTTAATCAGTTCTATCACATATATGATAATGACTGACACCAATATTGTCCTTTAAGCAAGCTGTATCAGGGTTAGTTCAACTGAATGTAGGTCTCATTACACTTGCCCTGTACGTTCAGGGACTGTCCTATTGAATCCTTGTCGAAAGTAAAATCGCTTCCCAGTCAATTTTACTGGGCATCTTTTTACTGATAAAACAGACGTATATCCTATGAGCGACGCAAAACACTGTTGAAAAAATATGTCCCCATTTTCTAACCAACTTTCACTTAACGTACTTGGCCATAAGATGAAAAAAGTTAGGTAAGCCTAGGAGAAAAAAATTCAAATCTTTAAAAAGTTGAGAATCTTCAGTCATTTATTGCTTTGCCTAACCCAATTACATTACAATCCAATTTTTTCGAAAATCACATTTTTTCCTCCAAAGCTAACCTAAATCTCATTTCATCTTATATGACAGCGTTCGTAAATATGTGTGTTACCCTTTCAATGAAGTTGGTAAGAAGATGGGGACATATTTTTTATCAGCATACGTGTTGTTGCTCATACTGGTTCTAGTTCTAGCTCTAGCGAGGTAAGCAAGGTCTTATGTTCACTGACACTAAGATGTTCAGTTACATTGGTCAGGTCAGGTGTTCAACGGGACTCACACAACCCCATTTAGCAGTAAAAAGGTGCACAGTAAAATTGACTGGGATCAGGGCTCGAAATTCGTTTTTTTGATCGAAGGCCAACTTTGGCAAAAAATTGAAAATCTAAGGCCAAGTCATAATTATGATATTATCAGCTTAATACCGGTATGTAATATTATGTTACAAATCTGTAGATATTTTTTCTCATTCAAACGGTTATTACAGACAGGACTATCACATCAAGTTCAATATATTTATTATTTTTAAAAAATAATGCATCCTTACAGTTTTGAAGGAGAGGGATGAAACTCTTATCGTACCGTTTTTAGTACAATTTTTTATTCAAAAATTTAAAAAAAAAAAAAATCAGCATTTTTATTAAGAGTTGAAAGCATTACTATATCATCGGTATAGCTGCGTAAATCGAGTATCGTTCTCTTAGTCTATTTTTCGTGCGTGCGTAGAGGAGTCGATTCGATGTTTTCCGTGACTTAATCCTTCGTATATATAATAATACAATAGCCTACATCGGTCACTTTATATTTATTTCAAAGTGTCAATCTCAATAAACAATTTACGAATTCATGATTACAAGCTTTTTGGGCTATTAATTTTCCTCAGTTTTTGCACGCGAATAGACAACGAATTGTCCGCCATGTTGGTATTTGTCGCACTCACGTACGCAATGTTTTGAATCGACTCGTGCTCATTTTAGTTTGGTTCCTCTACATACATCGGCCTATCAACAGGATTTCGTCATTCAGAACCAAGGCTACATTTTTTAAAAATTAAGTACAGTTTATACGTAATATGAGACGGTTTATTATTAACTAGAAGACGAACAAAAAACAACCTTCGCAACATCGTATGGTTTTGACTTTTAAACATGTAATCCAGTCTTGATTACAACCGTGAAAATAAGATTGTTTCGATAGTATCAATCAACATTTTAATGCCAATTATCGATAGTAAAAATAACTATCGATACCCAGCACTAATCGGCTGGGAAGCCATTCTACTTTCGACAAGGATTCAATAGGACAGTCCCTGAACGTACGGGGCGAGTGTAATAAAACCTACGTTCAGAGCTGAACTATATCAGGACAAGCTCTGTGACATATTTTCAAAGAAATGGCAATGTTGTCTGGTGGATTGAGTGATGCTCACCCTGTTTCTGGATAAGTCTATCAATCATTGTCATTTACAATGTGATTGTAAATGCAGGAGCCAGAGCCCTATGTCAGCTCTAAACGTCAGTCTCTGTGAACGCCTGAATAATGTAAAGTAAATTAACATTTTAGCGAGAAAAAAAGACCTTAGTCACATTGTAAATGTGCTAAATGGCTTAGCAGAAATTATTGAAAAAGAGATATTTAAGCAAGCAAAATTATATTAAATATGTCCACATTGAATTTCAAATCTCTAAGCTCCAAATGTACCTTAAAAACCATTCACCTTATTTAAATTTTGATACACATGTTGTTTATGGCTTGCAGTGTGTAGTTTGTGTCTTGTCTGCAGGGTTGTCTTACTTTAACTGTGCTGGATTTACATTTCCTTGAGAGTTGTGATCATATAATTATAATGTATGATCCGTCAATTGGAAAATATATTCAGACTACTGGGACAAAATATCTTTGTTGGCAAAGCAGTGTATGTCTTACGAGATATTTCATGGCAAGCACATTGTAGACAACACAAATTTTAACATAGGCGGCTATTCTTAAGAGGTTGAGATTGCTAGCATAAACCTTTTGGTTTTTTTTTCAGTTTTCCCTTGGATTTCCAGATTGTAGATTATTGATTACTATGTAATTGATGAATTGAAATGAATATTTATGTTTGTTTTATTTCTTTCCAGAGTGAATTAGGAGTAAATGAACATCATCAGAATCAGGTTATTAATTATATGCGATTTGCTCGATATCAAAGAGGACAAAGGTTACGAGCAGTTGATGCATGTTTTGAGGAACTGCAAGGCAGCAGGTATGGTTATGTTAATTAAGAATTCAACCCAAAGGTACTGAATTCCACCAAGTGGAAAAAAATATATCATACTATAGCTAAGCTAAGCGTAGTGATGATAACAACGAAAGTTGATCCTTTTGGGTGTATAATGTCTAAGATTATGGGAATTTATAGCTTCCAGACTCTTGGCATCATTTTTAAAAACAGTACATTGTAAATTCCCAATCAGTCTCTGATTGTCATTTGAAAGATTTTTTGTACACCATTGCAAACTATAGTATTTTGAATATATTCAATCTCTTAACAGGAATATCAGTTCAGTCCAAGATTGGTTCAATTCGGATCAGTATTTATTATAGAGATAAGATAAAGTGAAAATTTGTCAAAATTCTGCAGATAATATAAATGGAATATTGTCAAAACAAGTCGGCTTCACCATTAATCTTGATATTTTAGTTTCTTAATTAACTGTTAAATAATCAATCCGTGTACATTTTAAAGTAAATTAAGACTGGAAAAATTAAATATTCACTGAAAAATGTAAATTATGAACAGCAATTTGTTGTTTTGATTAAAGATTGAATGATGCTACATTTACTCGTGATGAGATGATTGACATGTTGGATGGTTTACTATCTGTCGTCCGTGGAGAGGTGGAATCAGAACTCATTAACACAGCCCACACCAACGTTCTCATGATGCGACAAATGTTTCAACAATCCGAAAAATGGCATCTTAAACTCCAGGCTGATATTTCAGAGTTGGAAAACAGGTACGTATGTGCATTGTAAAGTATTTATAGATTTATCAGGTTCTTTTAAGTTGGGTGAAGTGATATTAACTTTTATGATTCATTCCCAAAAGTACCATTAGAGGATATCTTCTGTACTTGGCCTGAAGCCTGATGAAAAACCAAGAGTAAACTAGCCAAATTATGAAATTTAAAATGCCTCCCTACGTCTTGGGTTTTCTCCGGGTCCTCCGGTTTCCTCCCACTGCTAAAGACCCCTACATGCAAATGAATTATTGAAATAAAATTAAACCATATGTTAGTCCTAAAATGACCTAGTTTGTGTTGAGTGGACCTTAAAACCCATTTCTCTTTCTCTCACTACAAAGATTTTATACACTAATGATCAATTCATAATTTTCGATGATGACGTACAACTGACAACACTTTTTATGTGAACTACTAATTTCTTTGACCTATGTATATTTGTCTATTATTTTCTAGGGATTTATTAGAACAGATAAAGGAATTTGAAGAAAGAGAGTTCACTGGTACAAAACGTGATACAGAGTTTACTCCATCAAAGTTAGCTCCCCTCAATGAAACTGGTGGCAGTGCCTTACTGCACATGGTAATGATTACTACCCTGTTTCTGTACATGTTTATATCTGTTTACATATTAAATACAGAACAATTTTATGCCAGAGCAAATTTATGCCATGTATTATCGAAGCAATGGTAACAAGCATTATCGGCTTTTGAAGCATTGCTTCATGGGATAGGCAGTTGTTTTTATGGATCTTTCGAGGTGCTAGATGGTTAATGTGATTTAAAGACCATTTACAAGGACAATATGTCAACTTGTAATTGATATCTGATTTTAATGAGATTAGGAAGAAATCTGTTTCTAGATATCTGAATAGGACAAAATTAACAATGTACATCATAAGCATATTATTAAAGATAACTTGAATAATGTACAGTATAAATATGATATTGAACATGATAAAAACAAAGTTAAAGCGGGAATTTCATATTTTCTAAGAAAGTCAAAACATAATTATTTCTATGTCTTTTGCTCAAAAGGTTGTCAACTCACTATTATACAATCATGGGCATTATTTCCCAGGCATTAAAATCAGTGACACAGGAAATAATAACATAATTACATCCCTTGTAATTGTTTTTCCATTCACCCCCATGGAATGGCTATCTTCAAACATTTGAATTTAAAGTTGAAAATGATATTTTTGCCAATTTCTCAATTGGCAATAGTGAATTATAGGACTAATAGGATTATTCTTTAACAAAGTAGGACTGTTCATGGATACAATCTATTTAAGGGGTTTATTTTAATACATTTTAAAAATGTAACTTAAAAATATGAAATTGCAACTTTAACAATGTACAGCATGAATATGTTAAAGACAAAATTAACAATGTATAGGATAAGCATGTTAAAGACAAACTTTACAATGTATGACATAAACATAGCATTGAACATGTCAGAGACAAACTTATAAATGTATGGCATAAACATAATATTGAACATGTTAAAGACTTGAACAATGCACAACATAAACATGTTTAATGCAAAGGATAAGCATGTTAAAGACAAAAATCTTCAGGTCGCAAACATACCTGTAGTGACAGAAATCCTTTTCCTACTATTACATATTGAATCACAGTAATGTCTGATGTCATAGGGTCAAAAGTCGCTTGTACGACCGTTGAAATCTTCATTTAGTGTAGGCGTAGGCCATCAAATGTATAGAAAACCGAAACGAAATATAGATCTGTATTTTAATCAGATTGAAGATAAATTTTTATAAACGCTAAATCTTAAATTCTGTGTATTTTTTATATTTTAGAGAATTGATGAGATAATGAATGACAATGATGCTTTGAGACAGAGATTATCAAAATATGAAAAAGTGGTAAGTAAATATATTAGAAATATTTGGCATTTTCCCCACATCTGTAATAATGATCTCAAATGTAATGAATAACAAGTGGGATTCTGGTTTTATCTAGTACCTCATACAATTTTCTTAGTTAATTGTAATTTTATCATCTCAATGATCTATTTGAAGTATTGGAATCTATATTCCAAACTCTACCTTTTCAGAAATTCAGACTCTATTATCTCTTTGTAATCATAGATGTTTAGTGAATCATGCACTGAAAACTTTGAATACATCGGATATAGTGAATAAGTGACCTGCCAAAGAAGTCAGTATTTTACTTGAATCCTGACTTTTATGGTTAAATTTACAAATTGAGCTTCCCTACTAATTGCACCACATTTTTACTGTTGTAGAAATGATCCTTTTTTATGACTGTTTTACACTTGTGCAGCTTTTCTATGGTTAACGATTTTGGTTGATTTTAGGATCTTGAAGGGAGATTTAGAAGTCAAGCACTAGCTACAGATTTAGAAAAGGCAGAAGCTGAATTGAGAGCTAGAAAGGTAATAATGTTTTGTCATGTTATGTAACTAAAATCCTAATTGAATATGTAGTTTTTTGTCGAATAATATGAAAAGACATATTATATGATAAAAAGTTGCTCTCACTGTCATATGTAATAGAGAGTGGTTTAAAAAAAGGTTCCAGGAACGCTATTTACATAAAATGTATTGTTAATAAGATATCTCCCATCGCTTGAAGATTAATCTAAGAGTTTGTCTGTGTCGGAATGTATGAGGTGTCCTCTGGCATGGAGAGTTATCAGTTCAAAATATAGCATTATTATTATAGTCAAATTTGTGCTTTGTTATATTGACAAAAGATGCTCCAGATAATCTGTATAAACTAATTTTAATCAATTTTTAAATGATGTTTATATTGAAAAACTGCCATGTTTTAATGTGTACATTTTGAATATGTTAATTTATGATCTGACATGTATTTCTCACCTCTCCATTTCATAGTCAATCGGTCAGTACTGGAATTGTGAAATAAGAGTCCTGGGCCCTGTTTCTCGAAGTTTTAAGTAAAGATAAAATCTAAATTTTAGTAGATACTTCAATTTTGATTGGCTAAACACTAAAATCAATCTAATATTATCCAATCAAATGACTAAAATTTGGATTTTATCTTAGTTAAAAATTTGTGAAACAGGCCCCTGGTCTAAATGGCACTGTTTTGATGCAATATAGTCTATGATACTCTATGTATAGTCAGTTTCCATTTTTTTTATCATTATTAGTCAAATGTTACACAAGCTGATTTAGAAGATCTTCATCGAAAAATGTCTGGATTACAGTCTGATCTTGAACAGGTATCATAAATAATATCTAATCCTATATTTAAATTTTGTCAAGGGAATAAAATCTTTAGTTTCATCTTCCCCAGAAAGCCACCAATTCCTCAGTCTTTGGCGCTTAAAAGAATAGGACTCTCTATTTCTAACTTGTTGTTATCAAGACACGAAGCTGTTAATGTATATACACTGAAAATTGAATCACTATGTGGTCAATATAGCTCTGAATATATTTTGGAATTCTGTTAATATGTACGGGAGTGATCATTACTTAAGACAAGAACATGCTTTAATAAAAATGCATGTAAGGATAGGCATGTAATTAATTTATGATAGTTCTGTACTTGTTGAAATACCTACAATAAATGGTATACATGAGATACATTTACACTTATAATGCTAAAGTATTACACTGTAGCAATCACAAAATAAAGATCCATTAAAGCATATTTCTCTTTAATTTAATTTCGTTTTCAGTCCCGTAGATCAGGTGCTGACACTGCCGCCAACTTGACCCACGACCTTGCAGGAACAAAGCATGAACTACTCAAAATACGGGAAATGTTAGAAATGGCTGAAAAGGTAATTACATCTGGGTACTTCCAAATCTTATAGCATTTCGAGAAAAGAAGGGGACTATTAACATAGTTTCATCAGTCTTTCACAATTTTTGTGACACAATGACTTCGCTACTTGAGGTGAAATGTTCAAACCTGGTGTAGCCTGTCTTGTCACACCTTTAGAGAGAGAGAAATGGGGTTTAATATCTACATGACAAAAACTAGGTCATTTCTGGACTAACATATGGTGCCCATAGGTTTCTTTAGCACTGGGAGGAAACCAGATGACCCTACTCCTTGTCACATCCATAGGGGGGAATCAAATGACTGCCTTTATGGGGATAAAAGTTGCTGGAATGACCCCTGACGTCACCTGCCATTACAACCGAGCAGATCCTAATGTAGTGGAGTCCAACGCGTTAAGGGAATCATGGTGGGCAAGGTGCCGGCTCGCTAGCCTGGAGGTCGGGTGTTCGATCCCTGCATTGGCCGAGAAAGTTCATCTTGATTTTCCGGCGTGGTTTTCCCTTGTCAATGATGCAGACGGAGGGTCTGATAAGGACAGCTGCCTAGTCATTCGGATGGGACAAAAAACCAAGGTCCTGTGTACACATTGGCGTGCACGTAAAAGATCCCTTGGCAGTTGGAATTCGATATAAGAGTAGGCCGTAGCACCGCTGCCCGGGCAAAATTTCTCTCCTACCACACTGTAGGGCGTATATCTGTCTTCCATTAGCCCAGGTCAGGTGCAGAAGAGTAGGACGTTCATTTCATTTCATTTCACCAACATGTTAAACGAAATAAGAACAAACCATTGATCTTTATTTTAATCACTATGGAGAACTTGTAATGTGAACACACTGTTAGATTTATTGACAATGATTTAAGAACTAGCATTGACATTTTTGCTGCTTGTGGGCTTATTAGAGTTCCACAAGCCCCTGCCTATAACTCAGTATTCATGTTAACACATAAGATTTTTCTTAAATTGTACTAAAAACATCTTCTTTATCATTAATAATATGATTTACCGAAAAAGTGAGAATCATTGGTTATAATAGGAATAATATGCCAGCCTTGATTAATGTCTCTATAAATCATACTCCGCGCAGTGTTTCGTTTGATTAGAGCTAATCCCACAACTCACTGCTGTAAAGAGCAAACATTCTTGTTCTAAAGTATGATTGGTCAGTAGTCCCATTAACAACCAGTAGCTGACAGTGTTACAAAGGCTTTACCTTTAAAACAAAGCGCCAAATTGGACCAAACATGTTTACATAACGTTACGTCATGGCTCACGATTTTATTATGCCCAACTAACCAGTGCATAGTGAATATTGCAGTAAAACTAATTGCGTGGCAAACGAGGCTATCAAATCGATTAAAGTGTAAACAATACTGTTTGGAAACGAACATACTTACACGGTTTTTAATACCTTAAATCACTGTCCAAAGTTTTAGGGAAGACCCAGATTAAACAAAGGACCTTCATGTGGTAGCTCAAGTGATAGCTTTGATTGAACGGGAAGAATAGACACACTCCCGCAAAAGTTCAAGAATCAGAAGCTAATCCAGCCATGGCCAGTGAGGGATTTCTCGGGCCATTGCTTCAGGAATATGCTATAAATGGACTACTAGTTTTATTTCAGCAGGTTGGTAATGCTATATCATCTTTTGCCCTTTGAACAGCCTGTATAACTTGTGATTTTAACAATGACAATTTTCCTAATACTGATTCAACCAACATGTTAGTTTTGATGCTTTGTTATTTATTTTAGGAACTGGAGAAGAAAGTTAGTTTGACAACGCCTTTTAAAAACTTAAAACAAATGTTACAGAAGAAAAATGACCAAATGAAAGATTTACGTAAACGACTATCAAAGTAAGTGAATGTATATTGCTGTAGAGGCATTTTGAGGGTTAGTGATACCAAAAATCCCACATAATCACAGCAGATAACTAATAAAACTTGTGTATACCTAGCTAATAGTGGACTAGTCATTATTGCTATACTTTCATCAACAAGGAAGTGAAGTGAACATAATGTTAGACTTCGAACATAACACAACACTATGAACATAATGTAATACTAAGAACATAACACTAAAATCATAACATAACCTAGGGCTGTACGATATTCTCGATATAGTCATTTATCGCGTTATTGTATTTTTAGACCCAACTACGCTATCATGTGGCCAAAAATCGTCGATATAGTGGTTTATCGAATATTGCCAAAAACTTCAAATATCAAAAAAATTTATCATAAAAATAGATAATAAATACACTATACAGCAGTGGAAATTGGCCGACGGCGAAAAAATATAATAAAACTAATGTTCTGAGAATCGTTACATGTTGAAAACACTTGCGCAGTGTCCGCATCCGTTTTTCACTGCATCGTGTATAACTATGCGTTACTTTTACTTTGTTTTTAGTCAATAATAAATTGTCAGTTGTTACTACATGTAAAGCTTAGGACTACTAAACGCCTGAAATTTTCCACATTACCGCGGCTTATTACCGAGCTATAAATAGGTTGTCATATTTTTAAAAAACGAATATTTTTTGAAAACTCTATGAAAATTAATTTCTGAAAGCAAGGATAAAACGATCTATAAATAGATTACTACTGTCACTGATGGGCCAATCGAATGCTTGAATGGAAGATAGTACGGATCATTTAGTATTTGTTAAACTGTTTGAACTTATTATATAAGACTTGAAGACCACATCTACTTACTTCCGCTGCATGTGATATTTGAGAATTTTTCTTACACAGGGTCACAAGCAGACGCTTTATAAACATCAGCGGTTGTATTTAATTTAATTATGGAAAACTTAGCTAGTACTAGCAGTACTAGTAGACCCACACAGGAAATTATGGAAGTGGAGGGCCTAGGCCCTACTTGAAAAAGAGAAATTAGTACCAAAATGAAAATGAACAAGTCGTGTTTGGTGAAACGTTTTTATCTAAAAAGGATGTGTTTTGTTCATTTTAATAAATAGATATTTTAAAAAATCAAAGTTTAAAGTGTATGAATAAAGCAATTCTTACCCACAATTCTTACTCACACTGTAGTCAGCTTTAATGCATTTATATTTAATTTATTTAATAGCAAAGTGACATTATTATTAAATATCGCGATATTTAACTATATCGTAGAAAAAATTGCCAATATCGATATCGTACCTTTTTGCAATATCGTACAGCCCTAACATAACCCTAAGAATGTAACATGACACTGAGATCATAATATAACACTCAGAACAGAACTCTAAAAGCATAACATAACACTAAGAACACATATCATAACACTTAATTAGAACACAACATAATACTAAGAACATAACATAACACTTAAAACGCAACATAATACTAAGAACATAACATAACACTAGGTACATTTAGTAATCACAAGTCTGGTTTAGTAATGTATCATTTTAAGCAGGCATAACTTATTGATAAGCATATAGTGGTAATGAAAACCCTGGGTCTAGTAATGTATCATTGCAAACCAGAAATCCCTGTACAGAGCTGCTGCTATATTTGAGTTAGCTTCCAGTAGTAGAAGCAGACAAATTGGAGAAATTAGATGATCAAAAACAAAAGAAAGTGTTTCTTGTTGGTTAGATGGTAAGAAATGGAACAGACTGATGTTCAAATAGGCAATGAGAATAATGGATTTCTTGATTATTGAATTTTATGGAAGTGTGGACAAAGATGCTACCTCCAGGGCTAACCCAACCTTTGCAACAATGCTATTAACATAACTATAGAATAAACTTTACAATGATCAAGTGTTGAGATGACAACCAACTTCATTGTATTCTATAATTAATAAATAAATTTTATTTTATTTCAGATATGAAACAGTAGACGATTAAAAACCCAGTTTATATTAATAATAATATGTTATTCCATCCATTTTTATTACATTCTATACACACTTTACGGTTAACCTTCTTTGTTTCATCTTGTTTTGTATGTTTTAGAAGTCACGTTACATGCTAGCGTTAATCTTTTACAGACTGCCTTCACACTGGTATTGAATACTGTCTTGTTCTTGTTGTTGGTTAAGGGGGTTGAATGAAGGGCTCACACTGGTTTTCAATTTTTTTCTGCCAAAATGAATGATAAGTTTTATGTACAAAAATGTTCATTTTTTTTTTCCACGAATTATTGAAATAAAATTGAACCATATGCTAGTCCCGAAATGACCTAGTTTGTTTCAAGTGGATTTTAAACCCCATTTCTCTCTTTCTCTCATGTTGTTGGTTAGTCAGTGTAAAGTGACCAGTCTTTCTGCCAATTGTTTACGTCTTTACTCTTTACAATCATAATTACTTTATTATCTTCTAGTATTAATTATTCTGCAATCAGTCAGGACTTGGGGCCTTAAAGTAAAACAGAACCTCAAATTATCCAACTCTCTAAATACATGTACTGATTTAAAAAAAAAAAAAACCTAGTTGCTTTGTATGTTATTGGTAAATAATAAATATATATATATATATTAACTGTTTATAGCCTGTGATATATTTCATTCTTTATTTATGTTATAATATATGTGTTTTAATTTGTATTCAAATGACATTATGTGTCTGTTAAAAGGTCTTGATAAAATTGGTACGTTTGTTAATTAACTAGATGAATGTAGTACCTTAGTGGCTAATATTTTGTAAATGTATTAAATTATATTTGTTATGTTTTGGATATGTTTTAGTAAACTTACCGTCCATTTAGTTTATATATCTTTGCAACTGTTATTAATTTACTATCCTAAAAAGAATCCTATGAAAATAATTTTCATTTTATATAAGTGGCTGTTATGTCAACTCCATTTAGGTGGTAGAACTACAAAATGGCGCCTAAATTAAAATATTTGAAATGTCTGTGTTTGGATAGATGTAATTTGTTTGGTGCTGCTAAAAGATATTACACAAAATTCAGCTTATTTTCCAATACCTCTATAAAATCTACTCATATTGTTGACTGCTATTTTACTGAATTATGATATTTAAATATATCTTAGAAATATGTTGTTAAATATCTAACTTTTATTATGGATAACATAAATCTATGTTTTTGCACTTATTAAATATAATTTTAGAATTACCGGTAGATATTTTCTGTCAGTATACAATTGTGGGCTTCATGACTAATGAGTATCTGAAATATAATGTTCAGTTATGCCCCTTGAACTGTTTTATCATCCATAATTTCCCCAAATAATCCATTACTGGTCAAGAGTATCTCAGTAGCTAAATGATAAATCATAATGTCCCTCTGTATAGTGTATTTAAACTTTGAACATGTATATCACCCAATAACACCCCTGCCCATTTCTCCTCTCATAGTATTTGAACTGGTATATCATCCACCACCCCTTTCACCCTATAGTATTTAAACTGGTATATCACACACACACACACACCCCGCCATCCATTGCTCCTCTCATAGTATTTAAACTGGTATATTACCACACTCCTCTTGATTCTTCTCATTGTATTTAAACTGTTATACCAGTTGGTATAGAACTGCTCCTCCCATAGTATTTAAACATGTATCACACCATGCACCCCTTTCTCATCACATAACTTATATATCACTTTATATGAACTCATATAGAATGTTTTTTGAATTATCGATTCCTCAAACACGTTTTGTCTGAATCTGGCGGCTAGAGGGATCCTTCCCAAAATATAGTATTTAATGCATATAAACTCGTATAGAATTTTTTTTTAAAACACCGTTTGTCTGAATCTTGTCGCTAAAGAGATCGTATACAAAATATAGTTTTTAATTTTTAAAAATAACAAATATCCACCAGTGATTTCGTTAACCCCTTTAGTATATTGAAGAAACTAGAATTGATTTAATTACGCTTCTAATTTCCACATATAAATCTATAAGATCTAGGGTATAACACGGACAAAATTGGGATTCAGATTATTCGTGTTTGCGAACAAATATAAACTGTGAGTCGATGGCATTGGGAGACAATCATGTCAAAAAAATGTTCCAGGGTACTAAATTTTAAGATATACACAGTTCTATGGTTAATTGCTTTTTATTACCAAACAAAAGCTTTAAGAGTAATGAAATAAGATGTATCATTTTTAATTTTGCAAAATTCTCGAATGAATTTGGTTACAAAATGGCGCCATGGATAATATATAATGCATTCACTATTTGTTTACATCCTTTTTATGGTTTTTCTTTTAATTCTTGTATGTAGTCAGGTCTAGAAAAAGATATCGAGCCATTATTTACCCATATATTGTTAAAAGACACTATAATATTGGCTCGTGAGGAAGATACTGTATATAATATACTATTCAAAAAAAGTAGGGGATATTTGATTTTTAAGTGTTATTAAAGTCATCTAATGAAACTGACGAAGAAACAAATGACAAAATGAAATGAAGTTCACATTCATCGATTTATTCCAAATGATCGTTAGACTAAGTAAGGCACAGACTGACCATTATATGGGTAAAATGATACCCGGGGTCAAACAGCAAAGTTACCACAGCATCACAACAAAGTCAGTAACGGGTAAATCCTCCTCTGTTTGCCAAACAAGCATTGATCCGACGTGGCATACTCCTAATGAGACATCTCAGGTCATTTTGGTCCAGATTGTCCCATTCCTGTTGCAACACAGCAGCAAGTTCTTGGACATTGGCAGGACGTTGTTGACGTTGCCGTTGACGTAACCTCTGTCCAAGCATGTCCCAGACATGCTCGATGGGGGAGAGGTCGGGACTCAGTGCTGGCCAAGGTAATGTGGTGATGTTCTGTTGTTGGAGGTAACCTGTAACGACCCTGGTCCTGTGACATCTTGCGTTGTCATCCTGGAAGATGAAACGGTGGCCATGACGTCGTGCGAACGGCACAACATGGACTGCCAAGATGTTGTCCCGGTAGTACTGGCCTGTAACACGCCCTGCAACAACATGTAAAGCCGTTCTTCCAGCAACAGTGATGCCTCCCCACACCATAACAGAACCACCCCCAAATCGATCATGTCTGATGACGTAAACGTCTTGGAATCGCTCGTTTCGACGACGCCACACCCTCCTACGTCTGTCCAAAAAATCAACAGTGAACCTTGACTCATCTGAAAACATCACATTGCTCCAGCGTCGATTATCCCAGTGTTGACGATCCCTACACCAACGACGTCTTGCCTGAATGTGATGATCTCTCAAACAAGGGATCACGTGAGGACGTCGGGCACGAAGGTGACCCCTATGCAGTCGATTCCGAATCGTCTGGCCACTCACTCTCACACCAGTGTCTGTTTGAAGACGAGCGCTGATCTGATTTGCTGTGATGACACGATTTCTCAAGGCCAAGGTACGGATAAATCGATCCTGGGCTTGAGTTGTCGCCCTTGGTCGACCTGAGCGTGGTCTGTCCTGTACACATTGTGTATCACGGTATCTGGACCATAGCCTGCTTATGACAGACTGAGAAACATTCATCGTCCGCGCCACAACCGCCTGTGTTGTGCCGATCTGTAGCTTGCCAAGGGCACGTAACCTTTCATTTTGGGTAAGCCAACGCATATCAAAATTTGTTTTCTAGTCACTAAAACAATTAAACTGATGTTTCCACCCTGGAATTCAATGCCACAATGACTGTAACATTCAAAGTCAGAGTCATGCAAATCTTGGGTTGGACCCCCATGATGATCCCAAGCATCACCTGCATTCCATGCGGTAGCTATTGGTGCGTTTGGGCGTCACATGTAACTGGAAATGTTTCTTCTGTTAGGTTCTATAGTGACTTTTTTTCGTAGTCATTTGCATATTTTAGTATTATGCCCCCAAAATCAAATATCCCCTACTTTTTTTGAATAGTATATATCATGCTCTAGCAACACAGGAGCAAATGTTTCGCATTATATAAATTATTTAATGGCATGTGGCAACAAAAAATTTACTTTAGGCCTAAATATAAACATACATAAATCAATATAAATATATTTTCCCCATGGGCGAAGGATTAAATGGAGCAACCCAAATATCCTATATGCAACTTGAGCATCGTTTAAACAGTTAGGTGGGTATTTTATCGAAGATGTGTATTAAGTGCGGTTATTATTTCAAAACAAAGCTAATAAGAGGGTATCGGATCATACGACTGTTTTAACGGGGACTCGGTAATGAAAATGGATCGTATGTATGACCTTCAAACATCAGTGTTATTGCGAGATGACCCTCCGTACTGTTTACTCATTGAGGAAAAAGCGACCGTTTTGTAGTATTGAAGCTGATCAGATCAAAGAAAGAAGGTCACTGAATTACCTACATTTAAAACATACAAATAATTCTTTGGAAGCAAGGACAATAATTATTTCAAATTATAAGAAAAAAACGAAAAGGTCTGCAAACTTTGAAAATAAAGATATTATTATTATTATTATTATAACAAATTAAAGATGCGTCCTTTCAGTTTCAGAGCAAAAATAATTACATCCTTCGCTTGGCTGCGATCTATTTTTAGTAACATTTACTGGTGAATATGATTTCAACCATAGTCCTGTCGAATACACATATTATGTCAATATCGGCTCGATTATCAAATCGGAAAAGATTATGAATATAGTAAGTGGTTAACCTGGGCTACAAGAAACATGTCGAGTTTGAATGTCATAATAAAAAGCACACTGTTATTTATTAGGATGTATGAACGTCAAGTCAAAATATGTTTGAAAAACTGTAAATTATGCACCATATGGTATCTAAAGTAGTGAACAACAGATACTTTTTTTTTTTTTTTAAATAATATTTAATTTGAATATTTCACAAGCGTTTCTTATATTAAATCTCGAAATCTTGTCATGCGGACCCGGCATAATATGAATTTCTGAAAATGACGTATATATTCTATTGCAAACTATGGATAGATATGGTAACAACTTTCAACTTGTCAACTTTTTTATTTGCATATTACGTCCATTACTATATGGTGATAACCTGATATAAATAATGAAAATATAATGAGATTATAATGGGATATATCTATGTACATGCACCATTGGGGTGATACATACCAATGAAAAATAACAACGAAAGTATGACAATGAAATAAAAATATCGAGTATAAGTATATCGTTGTACATAAGGGTATGATGATCAAATGGGGTAAAGAGCATTCAGCAGATAATCAGAGAATAAGACCCTAGCAAGAGGATTAGACCCTACAGGTACACCCCAGGGGCGGATCCAGGATTTTCAGAAGGGGGGGGGGCGTGCTGCACCAAGTTGGGAGTGCGAAGCCCGGTCCATGATTTTTGATTGGACAAGAATGGCCACAAGGACTAATTTCATAAGTACTGTAAATTACGATTTCCAACCTAAACTGTTTTTGTTCTCCTTTCCCGCGAGAATATATGGAGCTAAAAATTGTTCGCCACCGCAAAAAGATAGAGTTGGCGTGCGCCCGGTGCCCCCCCCCTCCTCTGTATCCGCGCCAGCACCCCTTTCCTGAAAAGCATGGTATGTGTACATGGAGCAAGGAAATCTGGCGGATTAAAAAGAATTTCAAAAGTTAATTGACGATGGCGTATACTTCAACCTCAAAAGAAAAAAGAACAAACAGAAAAGAAAAGGAACGAAACAAATAACCAAATAAAACAATAATAAACTCCCCAAAAAAATCTTAATTTGGAATCGTTTCAATGCATCGATATATATTTATTTTGTATATACATGTATATTTATACTGACACCAGATGACCTAGTATAAGCCCTAATATACTTGAATCGCTTTAAATTCAAATCGTTTATTTTATTGATTTATATTAAAATGAAACACCTAAAATCGGCAATAGGTCGATAAATTGACCGTCCATCTATATTTTACAGTCGCGTTATGTACATGAACGCTGTCATATACATGTAGTTTAACAAGGCAAAATACCGAATCGTTCTTTTTTTTAAAGATTTTGTATACAGTTAGTTCCCGATTTATAGGGTACAGCCTATGGATACAGGAGAAATAATTCTAATATTATAGTCACACATTATCTTATCTTATCTTATCACTATAACGTGTCAGAAATGTTAAATTTGATCAAAATTCAATTTCTTAGTTTCACCATACGGTCCATGGCTTTACTAATTGAAGTATTTGGGTCCATTCCAGGTGCGTGTGCAGAAAAAATGATCGGGCAGGGGGTGGGGAGGTACGGTAGCGCTTCGAGGGGTGGATTTTGAAGTCAATTCAGTGATCGTTCCTGTATAGGCTCTGGGTCTGGAACGCGCCTGCTGACTTGGGCGTCACTCGTCAGCCATTGTTCTATATATAGCCTACATGTGCAACGTTTAAAGATTTTATTGCGGATGTGAATCACTTGGAATATTCATATTCGGTTTCTATTATTGCATAAATGAAATGAAATAGGGATGAATAATTTTTCCTTTAGATATAAATTAAACTAAAATTATGATACTGAATAGAGAAAAGTTTTCGGCGATGGTTCAGGCGCGGATCCAGAGGGGGGGTTCAGGGGGTCCGGACCCCCCCCCCCCCTGCTCAGGCTTGAAAATTTGAAACTTAAATCTATGCGATTTTATTGGCGATTTTTAGACCTGTAATTTTGGAATTTACCTTCCGGAAATACGTCAGAATGCACCGAATTTAATCTAATTTACCAAATTTGTCTGGGGGAGGTCCCCCAAACCCCCCCTTAATTGGTTGAGCGCAAACCTACCCCCCTCCCTGCAAAAAAATCCTGGATCCGCGCCTGTGGTTTAGTTTCTTTAAATTAAACAGAGAAGTTGAAATTAAAACCAGTTTCCTGTAAATAACGGATGAATAAATGTAATTATATACCCGTACATGTGATTGTTAAAATGTTTTATAGATTTCCTCTATAGTAAATAAACAATATATAGGCCTATACACACGACTGAAAATAAGTGACACAATTATTGTAGTATAGGCCTACAATTTATTCAGAGGAAAAGCAATTGACGCGTTCTACCTTTCTTGCTAAATGTACATAATATATAAAAATCAACAGCATATAGTGTAAATTGTTTAGGGGTTGTAGTTTTGTTTTATTTTTTGAAAGGGATGGGCTATATTTAATGAACATTTAATCTTTATGAAATAATTGGCCTTTCTTTATGGAACGAGTGAAAGGATTATATTTATAAAAGCAGCAATAAAGCTTCAGAGAAGAGACAGCTTTACAAACGTCTCGCCTGCATAATGTCGTATACATGCATTACTAATCATATTCTTTAGCTCTGAACATTCAGTCAGTTTCACTGCTTTGTGGAACCTTGAAAGTGTGAAATATTGACAAGCACATATAAACAAAATTATCTGACATACACAAATTGGACGCGTTTCATACACAAAATATAACATAAATTTATCGGGAACATGGTGGATATTTTCTCAAAGGGAGTTGAGGTGCAAGATTTATAAAGGCCAAAGCTCCAGAGAAGAGTCATCTTGAGTATGGTGTATATTCTCAAAATTCATAAACCATCCTTTTAAAATTAAACCATAAGTATATATAGAAAACTGCTGTGCAAAACAAATAGCTGAAAGCAGATAATATGCAAATGAAATCACAGGACAGCGCACATAGCAACAACACTAAATGTTGAAGTCTAATTGAAGTGAATCCCCAAAAGCTCTAAGTAAGATCAAAATAAACGTCAACGTGACATACGATCCGGCATACTTTTTCCCGTGCACGATATGTTTTAATACACGTGCATAACCGAGATCAGGAAAATTATATAAAAAAAACCCCAAGATAATCGAGTCTCAAAGATTATTCTGCTTTTAAAGTTGATTTGGACAATTTTGCAGATTTTCAGCTGTGATAATAATTATTTTTTCGGCAACAAAATCACCTTGATGAGGGATGGTGGAAGCACCGATTTTCTAGACACACGGATATGCATCCAAAGCAATGTTACTTTTTTTAAATCTGAACCCAACCACTAAACCTACTTTTGTCTAAATATACAAATGACATTATAACTGTTTGTAGTCCTGCAGTAACGTGTTGTTTATCTAGGGTCGATATCACCCAGTTGTAGCGTATAAATGGTAAGATATAGTATACACACTGTAGTTGAGAAAATGCGTGCAGTTATAGTATACGAGTGTGGTATATAGGGCATGATATAATATATACCACAGCCCATAATAAACACGACGTAAGATGTTAGGCCAACTAGAACACGTAACTGTTTTACTGTACCGTATCATAAAAATCGAAACCTCTTCAAGGGCCGTGACATTTAATCTGTCTTGCTGACCAGACTTTACGAATAATGAATTGCGAATATTGATACATATTCTGACATTTGTAGTACTGCATTTAATGTGGGGATCACGTGGCTGAGTGGGTAAGACGCTGGCTCGCTAGCCTGGAGGTCGGGTGTTCGGTCCTCCATTGGCCGAGAAAGTTCATCCAGATTGTCCGACGTGGTTTCTCCTTGAAGGTGATACACGAAGGGGGACCTGGCGAGGACAGCTGTCTAGTCGTTCGGGTGAGACGAAAAACCGAGGCCCGTGTATACATTTGCGTGCACATAAAATATCCCTTGACAGTTGGAATTCGATATAAAAGTAGGCTGTAGCGCCACTGCCCGGGTAAAATTTCCCTCGTAGCACACTGTATGGCGTATGCCCGTCTCCTTTAGCCCAGTTTAGAAGCAGAACAGTGGGACGTTAAACCCCATTTCATTTCATTTCCAATAAAAAGATAGCAAAGGGTATATGGTATAAACCATCAAGCAGCTATAATGGTTAGGACAGATTGTAAATCTGGTTAGGACAGATTGTAAATCTGGTTAGGACAGATGGTAAAAGTCACAAACCTCAATATGTTATTCCCTTTTTTATTCATAATACATGTGGCGCCGTTAGGCTGGGGTGGGGATTTTTGTGGGACTCAATCAAATTTTGGTTCGACGGGTTGTAGAAAGGTCGCGGCTGGGGATTTGGAAAGGTAAATGTCTCAACTGGTGTATAATACAGGGTGTTTTAGATTCGGAATCTGTGTCAAATCCCCACCCTTACACAAAAAGGTGTGCATCTCTGTAATGGTCAACCGTTATAATAGCTATCAAAATGACTAAAGAATGTGCACACAACGTATAATGAAGAGAATACATTAAACGTAGATTATGCAAGAGCTTAATCTGCCTAGTGTAGGCCTTTCTTTCCGCCAGAAATGGTATGTAAATTATTAATTAGACATTAATTAACTTATTCAGATCATAATCAACTCTTTATGTCATCGCTTGCCTGCGATATTAACTGGATTAGGATCCGGTTTGCTGCTCAACTTTTATTCATGATCTAATGATGAACTGGATAATCGAGACTATTTTTTTATCGTATCGACTTTAGTAATGATGTTCGAGGCTAGGCCGAAAATCCAATCGCTATATTCTCGGTTCAGATTGGATTAATTTGACTGAAATTCTCAGAGGGAGAGAGAGAGAGAGAGAGAGAGAGAGAGGTGTATTAACGTTCTGTCATTTCAGGACTATAACAGGACTATAACATAACTTCCACTCAAAACAATTTAGGTCATTCCGGGACTAACGTCATGGTAATTTTATTTCAACAATTCACATGAGTGTGATGAATCTGTATCAATGGAGGAGACCCAGAGAAAAGGCATGAAATTCGACAGGCGACACTCATCATTGCCACGTAAAGCTTGGGATCGAAACCACGTATGGCACTTAACCCAATGACAGATCTTATGTTATAAAACTCAAGAGCTAGACCAATCGACCCCCACAGACCTATACGAGATCGCATTAATTCACAATGTCCACATTTTTAATTACTATGCCCAATATTTTTTTTTTTTTTTTTAACAGAAGACTTGGTCTGGCCTATAGGCTTATGTCCACTTAATTGACCCATGACCCGTGTTACCCATCGTTACGGCTACCTTTAATACAATCAATTGTGAGGTGAATGTTTTACCGTGTTTATTTTTCTTTAGGCTTTGTTAATCCCACGAGTAGCTTTCTTTATTTTTCTCCCTACAAAAATCTGTATTGTTTGTTTCTGGTTACATTTAATTGTAACAGAATCGCCAGTGTGAAGTTATCATAAACGACACCTGATCGAGAAGAGAGATGCTTATATACGTTGTTAGGTTTGTTGATCTTCTGACACCCCAGAACAATACCAAATGTAATGTAAAATATCATTTTAAACAGATTTGTTTTGGGGGCTTGTTTTGTTTTATTGTGTGTATTGGGCCGGGTGGGATTGATCAAAACTTTCTTTTAACAATTTTATCTTGATACCTTACAAAATTTAATGACGATAGTTGAAAACCAACATAAGAAGGCGGACCACTAAAGCTCGGGTAACATTATCTCTTTTCTATGTCCAAAAAAATCAATTTATAATGTATGGGTGTTAAAGACACCGTCCCATGTACAAATTGGGTGATTAGATGATATATTTGGACTAAAAACATATTCAAACTAATTAATCTATCAAAAATTAGCTTCAAATCCCTTTCAAAACAATGTAATCGCGAGGTAATTCTCCAAGCTTTAAAGCGGGAATTTCGTATTTTCCAAGAAAGTCAAAACATGTTCATTTCTATGTCTTTTGCTCAGTAGGTTGTCAACTCACTATTATACAAGGCATTATTTTCCACACTGAAACATCTTTCACATCGGAAATAATAACACAATTACCTCCTTGTTTTCCCATTCCCCCCATGCAATAGCTATCTTCAAACGTTTGAATTTAATGTTGAAAGTGATATTTTTGCCAATTTCTCAAATGGCATTAGTGAATTATAGGATTATTCTTTAACAAGGTTGGACTGTTTATAGATACCATCTATTTTAAGGCTTTATTTTACTATTTTTTAAATATATAACTTAAATATATGAAATTGTGGCTTTAAAAACCTATTAAAATAAGTCATGTTTGAGTCACGTGGCTTGCGGTCGCGGTAACTAGCACCAAGTCAGGGGATAATTCATTGCAAATAAGAAAAAAAAACGACACTGTCTTCAATCGCTCTCCATTGACCCTTTTCAGCTGTTTTATCTCAAAAACTATTGTACGTTAAGGTCTCTGGCTTTTTCCACGTCCGCTCACCATCAAGGTTATCAACATATTACACCAAGCACTCACTAAGGCACAGGGATTAGACAATCTACGCGTGCAACCATTGACGTCACTAGAGCAGCCATCTCTTAATCGTCGGACTGTCAATAATTGACATCCTCCGTGTTTGTCCTATGCGCTCCATGGGTGTTTTTCAAGGAATACAGTATTTTTCTAGTAAGAATGGGTGTCTGTACTTTCCATAAATTATTATACCAAAATTGCCATACTTTTTGGGTAATGTATCTTTAACTCTATCTAAATCAGAGTATCTGCATATTTGGTATCTGCATATTTGTTTTAGATAAGTGGTAATACCAATAATATACCATTAAAATATCTTCCGTGTGAAAGCGGACCTTGGATAAAGCTACATAATTACACACTAGTCTTGCCGGGGAATTTACATACTATAGGAAGCGGACGTAAGTCTTACTTCGTCAGTTTAATAGAAAAAGACATTAACAGAGCTTCCACTTTGCGTAAAACCTTCCATTTTTTTTTTTAAAAATAATCCTACATAATATTATAGTTGGACAATTTAAATCAATTATTAACATTGATGTTGTTATAGATTACGTGAAAAGATGGGCTTCTGATATCAAAATGAAAATTTTAAAATTGGCACACCAATCGCGTGCCAGAATACTTCGAGTGCGGTGTTTAATGAAGCTACTCGATGAACGAGGTTAAACATACCTCACTGGAGGAGGGGGCATTTCTAGGGGAGCCTTAATTATTTCTCTGGGGGTGCAGTGAACCCTATGTACCCCCGGTAGGTACATGTAATGCCCTGCTCATAATACATTATTATAATGCGTTGCGGCCAATTTGTGTCATTTTCTTTTCTTTTATGTTTTCTTTTTTTTTTAAATTTCAAGCTCTTTTTCCTTGAAACTGAATTGCATTTTTCAAGTCGAATTACGATTAGTTAAAAATTAAAACGAAATTACATGTGGGCCTATATATGTTCATTATTTTATAAGAAATAAATATCTTTTCTATTTAATCGCTGTTTCGCAATTTTGTGTTTCTTTTGTATTAAATCAGCCAAAAATAGATAACAAAATGCTTATGCACGTCCTATAATAGTTTTTTTCACGCGTGAAGACAATTTTTTTACGGTTATCTCCCTTGAGGTCACGTGTAAACATCGAAAACCAAATATTCTTACGCGAGAAGAATTTAGAACAACAAAACATCTGTATTTGTGTACATTTCAAACGATCTAAAGCAATCATATAGCAATCGATGTCGTTCGTATTATAAGGAAACTAAATACAGTCCATAGACGTAGTGATAGCCTCAAATGATAGCCAAACAAGGCGAAATATTTCAAGATCTAGATCTACTTTTTTCGCGGATTGTTATATTAACATCCCCTATATATTAGCTGTTGTCGAAGTAGCAGTGTCAGTCGGTAAGTTAGCTGGCTGAGTATTGCGTTTGTTATTATGATTAGTTTCCAAATCGGCTTTTGTTATAATAGACAGTTTTGGAAAGTGGTCAATGTAATAAGTTTTGGCGAAAATGACAACGATGGATTCTATAATGGTTGACATTGACAATAATAAAACAACAAACGAAATGAAGTCGCCCACAGAAGAAAATGTTTCATTTGGAGAAAATAAATCGACATCTGATGTGTCTGTGTCGGATGAAGAACGTCAAACTGGAGTCGGAACAGGAGAAAATGGATGCGATCAGCAAGGGATTTCCCGAAAAAGAAAAAGGCGACGAATTAAAGGTGGTAAGCATCACAGAAAATGGAAACCTTACGATAAGTTGACATGGTCAGAAAAAAAGGCTTTGGAAGAAAAAGAGACGATTCGCGCGACGCAAAAACGACAGGAGGCTTTTGCATCAGGACACCCGATCGCTCCTTACAATACCACACAATTTCTAATGGAAGATCACATTCAAAGTGAAGCATCTCCAGATTTATTAGAAGTAGAAAATGGCGAAAATTTAAATGTTAGTGTTTCATCCAAACATCGAGATTCATTCAATAGTGACGGTTCCTCGGATTCTGATTATTGTGCAGACGACGACGAAACGTTTTTAGCGAAAGAGTTTTCTGAAGCATACGATAACATCCACGCAGAAAGACTTCAAACTATGTCAAAAGAGCAATTGGTGAAAGATTTTGTAGAATTAGAAAGGAAGGTGGAAACTTTAGAGAAAAAATTGAAGAATTCTAATCAAAATTGTGTAACTAATGAACGTGATAATTCTGACGGGACGTCATTGAGCAGCAGTGGTGAAGAATTGGCGCTGTTTGATTTAGCGACGAGGGAAGAAATGAAACGCCTGAAAGAAGACAACAGTACTATGAAAAAACAAATTGAAGAAATGAAGAATAAGAATGGTTCTTGCTAGAATGAACGTTATTTTGTTGACAACTGACAATTTGTGTATAGAACCGTTAGCAATACCCGTAACATTTTTCTTCTCTGACATTCTAAAACTTGTCCGTCGACTGCTCGTGGACGAGTTCATTTACCCTTGTGAAGGGTGAGCAGGTCGCATGATGAGAGTGAGTGTTTAGAGATTTGTAACTGGTGATACCAAAGTTATTTATGTAGTTTTATCTGCAAACTTTATTTCAAAGTAGTGCTTATTTAGTCGAATGGATTCCAATGTCTATTTTGTAAGCAATATGTGTGCTTCCACCCCTACTGGCATAATGTGACCAGCCTGAATCTATATTCCACCCACCTGATGACACTAGCAAAGAAAGGCATGGTATTGCTATGTTGGCTGTTCTCAATGATGCCTGTAATGTAATGGTAGTTTTAGAAGACAATGATAATGAACATTATGTGGTGGTCAATCAACTGTTACATATATTTTATGAAAATAAGATAGTATGTGTGAACTGTGGGTTATAAAATGCATTGAAACATAATTTTGAAAATAATAAGTTGAAAATATAAAAAAAACTCTTTCTTGAGAAACACAAACTTTTTTGTGAGTGTATGGTTATTCTGTTTTTTAGACAAAAATGATCACTTTAATTTTAAGATTTATAATGCCACTTGATACATAGCATAAAATTTTTAAAAAAACCTCACACATGTATATATTGAAGTTTATAAAGCTTAAAATTATTTTTTGGATGATTGGAGCGAAATGTTGAATGTTTTTGTTTGGAAAGGGAAAGAATGTAGGAAATAAAACAAATTTGTTGCTGTATATGTGCCATTATTAAAATGTCTTTTGTCATTAGGGCATTATTTCATTATGACAAATACAGACATTTTTATATTTTAGAAATTTTAAAAAAATGTTAATTTTAAATTAGCATTTTTGAGGAATATTTTCCACTTTTTGAAAAATATAAAAAAAAAAAAGAATCCATATTTGGATTTGAAAATATTAAAAATTGAGTAAAAAAAATATGTAGACAAAATATTAAATATTTTTGTATGCAATTATTTTTGCACAAGTTTGTCACATTGTCTGCCAATGTCTTTCCTTTTTCATGTCCATTTTGTTTCAAGCGGTCCAGTTGTGTTAAAATGTATAATAAAATTTGTTTATTTGATTTCTTGAGAGTACATGTAGTTATGCAAACCTCTTAAGTATTAAGCTAGCTTTCAAAGTAGAGAAAATTGTTCTCCTTGCACACTAGTCCTACCAGGCCTGCATTCTACCTCAGGAAAGACTGGAGGAATCTGTTATCACAGAAAACTTTGTAAATAGTTATAAACTGTAATTTTTATCCAGACATAATAAGCCGTGTCATCAGGCAAACAGACTCTTTAGTTTAAGAGTGAATTCTAGGAGCAAACCTTACAAATGCTGTGGTCTTAAATGTTGTCACTCTGCATAAATAATCCAGTAGTGTTACTAGAGTAGTAAAAATAACGATGGAAATGAGCATGTATGTCAAAACATGGAATGGGGTGGAAAATATGAGACTGATCAAATTTATGTGATCTGCCTAGTGGATTGACAGGTTAGCTCAAATCAGTTGTGGTCCAACTCATTCCTGAAAATTAATTTAGTTATTCTCTTTAATCTGTGCTAGTTTCAAAAAAATTATGTTTTGTAACTACATAAACCATCATTTTACTTTGAAACCCAAGTTCTTGTTAGGAAAAAGTGAAACAACTGGACTGCTCTCATTCATATTCATACCAGTTTACATAATGTTAATTGCATTTGTTATTTTATTTCTTTTTCTTATAAAATATTATGGAAACTAAAAAAAAATAACAAAATTAAATTTATTGTTTTACTAAGTTGTGTTTTAAATTATTTATCCCAGGGATCTAGTTTCTCATTAAAATTTGGATCTTACATATTGTTACAGGTCTGTTGTGACCCCCAACTTTAAATAATAAAGGCTCACTCAAATTTTGGGTTGTTGATTGAAGGGTAAATATAGTTGTATTACTATTTAAGCTTGAAATTTGTGAGTTACCGAGTTTGGCTGAGGTTTTCAGTCTATATCCTAAGATCCAGGACCAGATTTTGCCATGTATGTGTACTTATGTCCTAACAATTACATGTAACAAAGTATCCTACCTACAATTGAAATTTTGATCTGGGAGAGGAATATCTGGAACCCTTTATTACTTTCAGAAGCACATATTGTCCTACTCCTTGTTTTGTGAGAAGTGGCTGTGTCTCAATGACTAAGGCTCTGTTAAATTTGCATTAGCTTTCTCTTCTAACTAGGTTTTAGGTTCACTCTCCTCAGAATTTTCCAGCATGGTTTACCCATTGTAGTGGTGCAGGAGAAAGGGCTGCGTATGAGAACCATGGACAAATGGAATTCAAAATAAGAGCCGGCTGTAGCACTGCTGTCTGGGCAAAATTTCACTTACAGTACAGCCTACTGCATGTCCACCTTCATTAACGAGTTGATGCAGGATTTTAAACCCCTTTTCATTTTCAGTTCCTTTTGTTGTCGATTTAGAAAGATAAGTTGCCCTGCAACGAATATAACTAATACAGTATTCAAAAGGTCACATTGTGTTTTCTTTGGATCAAAATAATTAATCCTTTCTAACATATATATGGTACTAAATAAGAATCCTAATGAATGATGGTGCTATGTAGTTCCTTTTCAAATAATCTGATGTGAATCACATTGGAATTAAATAAGCAAAACTCAATCTTTTTCTTCAAAACCAGGAATGATTATTCTGATTACAATTCTGCCACATACATGAAGTCCTACCTGTCATGGGTACTAATCATCTATTTTGAATTGCAGTGTTTTCCCGGTGTGGTTTCCCCTTGTCAGTGATGCAGAAAGGAGGGTCTGACAAGGACAGCTGTCTAGTCGTTTGGATGGCATACATTGGCGTGCACGTAAAAAATTCCTTGCCAGTTGGAATTCGATATAAGAGTAGGCCGTACCGCCGCTGCCCGGGCAAAATTTCCCTCATAGCACACTGTGTGGCATATGCCCGTCTTCCATTAGCCCAGGTTAGGTGCAGAAGAGTAGGACGTTAAACCCCATTTCATTTCATTTGAATTGCAGTGTTAAAAGCTGGCTTTGCCCAACATTTGAGAACAGAACAGGATTAATGTCACAAGGGCGGGGCAAAATATATGATATGTGCAACAGCCAATCAAAATATGCAACATAAAACAATTTAAAATCACAAATATTATATGTATTAATGAAAATATCAAATTTGCCATGTGGAACTAAAGGCATCCTATGGTTGATAAACACAAATACATTAGTATATCTCAATGTTATTAGCTACATTATAACATGATAACAGTTTTTTTTCTCCCATCCAAAAATCTAGATGCCATCTTTGCAAGACAATTCACCCTGTAACGACAATGGGAAACCACATTGGTTTTTCCAGTATTCTGGCATACTCTATTCCATTTTTTTTCCTGTAATTTGAAACCCACTGTACTGAACTGCTCAATATAAAAGTGGTATTAAAAATATCAGCTATTCTAGAAGTATACCCCACCCTGTCTTGTGCATGACAGTCGATGTATAAACTTACAGATGAAAAACTTTAGGTTAATATATTAAAATTTCAAAGATCAATATTTTGAATATACATAATATAATGCAGTATATTATACACGGCCTTTTATATAGTCTCGAAATGGCATGTGTCAGCAGGCATAAAACTAAAAGCACATTTTCTTCATTCTCTAATTCATATCGCGGTTTGTTTATTAAATGTAATCTCCGTTGATAAATACGGATAATATGAATTAAGAACAGTAATTGATGAGAAAAGGTGCAAGGTATGATAGTATGATCATGCATTTATAGGGTCCACGGTATGATCTAGTAGTTACTGATGATAATAACAAATAAGTGAATAATGGCCGCTTCGGTGATCATTATTTTTAGGTCTTTCTTACAAAATAACAGGGTGAAAGCAGCGAAGTCTTGATTTATTTGTCCTTCGTTTTATATAGCAACAGATAGTAAAATCTGGCAAACTACGAAACTAGTTAATCCAGTCTCACTAATAGGTGACAGTCAGCCACCTTTTATGTGTGAAATAGCTTTCTTTTACGTCTGCTTCGGGCGAAGTGATATCGCAGACTCCGCCATTTATTCTTATTCCCCATTTTAGGTCAATTGGACTGTTCCAATATTGGACTAGTCCAATTGCCTTCTGTTCATTTGACTAGATTCATCACTGTTCCCGCCGCGTTTTATTTGGTCACAAATGCCCATTCTAAGTAGCATGCATAATAAGTATGCTAAAATCATTTTTGCTTGTACCAGTAGTGGCGCTCGATGAGACGGTACATATCAACTAACAGTTACAATGAACTAGCCACCACCCCTCTTGGTAAGAATAGGACGACCTACATCTGTTACCGAGTTTGAAGGGACAATAATATAGAGCATGATTAAAAACCTTAAAGTACCGGTATACATTGTTAATCTATAAATTTGTGACACATTGGGGATCAAATGAATACAAGAGCACAACAGCACTTGTTACATAGGTTGGGGGGAGGGGGGCAAAAAGGCCCCTGCACTTTGCTCTACACTGAGATGAGCAATGCGAAATTTAATGTGCATTAAAAAAAAAATATTTCGCTGTGTTTTCGTTTAGTTAGTAACTTTTATTTAAACATATGGCACTTATTTTATTGTATAATTTCACTACCATTGCACAAGATACGATTAAAACAACGCTGACACAACACATATATTTGGATATGATATAACTATATTGGTTAATTATTGAAAGACAAATGCTGAATAATCTCACCACAAATGATAAATTCACAATCCTATAGTTTCACTAAATATACCGATATATATATTCAATCAAATGTAATCTAGAAGTGAACCATACATGTGTTTCGTGGTAAAAAAAAGGTAAAACTTTGAATAGAGACTCGATCTCGAATTTCAAGTTAAAAAGTAACCAACCAATAACAAAAATTGTTTATGTATTATCGTAAAATCATATTCTAAGCTGCTACATGTGTTGTTGGCCGATCTGGTATGCTTTAGCTGTCAAGTGACTTACTGTGAAAATTTAAACAAACTACACTCACCAGGCTCTATTACGGAGCCAAACCTTTTGATTTAGGTTGAAATAGGGAACTGCAATCTTCTGTTTCTATCAGAAATAGAACGCATTCTAAAAGATTCAGTTTCGATAATGATGTAAAGCGGAAGTCGGTTTCTTAAATAATATTCCCTATAACTAAATATTCTGTATCCGCCAATGACTTTTGACTTAAATTGTATATATGTGTTGTATATAGTGGGAAACTTAAAGCCCCAATAACACTCTTGTTGTAAATGAATTATATGTCCCGATCTTTATTCTGGTCAACAAATTGTATTATTTCACAATATTCCAATTAATTGATGATACAAATTTCATCTTAACACACCTAATTTAAAAAATTGGAAAAATTCAACTTAATGATTTGAAAAGTCTAACGTAAACCTTTTCAAACGTGACTTGGATTTTAAAATATTTTCGAACCCTCTGGACAAGTAAAATAGGATGTAATGGATAATTTACACAACAGGTAGGACACTTAAACATCTAGTTCCTAGAATAAGACTATTATTTATTTTCTGGAGCTGCCAAGCCAGCAAGAGTGTTATTGTCTCTTTAATACATGGGTCTAACACCTCCATGAGATACTCACTCCACAAAGCAAATCAAAATATCAAATAGGTTTAATAACTTTAAATTTTGTGGATATTTTTTAAAAGTATACCTATTGTTGATGAGACAGGTACGTTAATGCGGCCCTAGCATGGTCAATTAACATACACAAAAATGTATAGGTTATATAGAACCAAAACTGAAGTTATGTTCATCGAAGTTCTTGCCATTAAAAAAGTTCATTTCTGGTATATTGCCCACGAAAAAAAAGATCATTGACCCAAAAGTAATGCTAAACAAATTAAAAACACGACTTAGAATTCAATAATATTTCTGTCAATATTGATATACACTGAAAATATGGGCTTCTGATATCCAATATTTTAAACTCAATAAACAGTTTAAAATCACTTCCGGCGCCTGGTTCTCTCTTCTCTTGAGTGACATTACATTATTGTGAAAAATGAAATGGGGTTTAACGTCCCACTGTTCTGCTCCTAAACTGGGTTAATGAAGACGGGCATACGTCATATACTGTGCTATGAGGGAATGTCGGCCTTGCAGTGGCGCCACGGCCTACTTTTATATCGAATTCCAACTGCCAAGGGATCTTTTTACGTGCTTATCAATGTTTACATGGGGTCTCTATTTTTCGTCCCATCCGAACGACTAGATAGCTGTCCTTGCCACGGCCTACTCTTATATTGAATTTAAGCTGCCAAGGGATCTTTTACGTGCACATAAATGTTTGCATGGGGCCTCGGTTTTTCGTCCCATCCGAACGACTAGACAGCTGTCCTTGTGACTGACAAAGGGAAACCACGTCGAAAAAAGGGGAAACAATGCCGAAAAATCTGGATGAACTTTCTCGGCCAATACATGCATCGAACACCCGGCTTCCAGGGTAAAACATAATGTAAATTAGTTTATATACATTATGTTACATTCATGTGTGCTTTTAGGACCATTTTCGTATATTTGATGGTTCGAAACATTAGAGCTATACGCCCTTTAAACGGAATGCTATCCTACACTGCCTCTGGTAATATAACTATTTATGTACTTCACATCACCTTAAAACTGTCTAAATTTACATTAATTGCACCCCGAGATTTTTTAGAATATCTATAAATAGGCCGAATTTATGTGACAACTGAAAATATATTAATTTTCTTCCGTCATAATTTTTATCAGGTATTAACGAATATTATTTGGTAAGAAATAGTGCCAGGTTAATTTCGAACACAGTGAGGTTATGGTACTTCACATTATGAGTTATATACAATCTCGTTATTTTCTTTCTCGGACAACAAAGGGGCAGATCTTGGGACCTTTGGTTTGTGAGCCAGTGCATTACAAACCGAGGCATTGTGTTCTCCGCTCTACGCCTGTGCCAAACTGTCCGACATGCATTAATTCTAAATTCCTGGACTTTTCCAGATGTCAGCTATCGAACCTACTGCATTTTGTCAAATACACTAGCATACGAATGACTGGACTTTACAACAGATTCGTATAATATATATAATGTGATGCAACTTTTCAATAGAAATAAAATAAAACCAAGTGGGAACAATCCTAACCATTAGTAAAAATTCGAAATCCTAAAAAAACGGTCGAGGAAAAATAGTGTTATCAGCAAATGGACTGTTCACCTTGTACAAAATACACTACAAATTTAACAGTAGTAACAGGTGTCCGGAAGAGTAAGCTTATACTGCCTGGCACCACACCCAGCATAGCTGCATCCAAACTATTAGACGAAATCGGCGTGGTTTCCCCTTGTCAGTGATACAGAAGGAGGACCTGACAAGGACAGCTGCCTAGTCGTTCGGATGGGACGAAAAACCGAGGTCCCGTGTACACATTGGAGTGCACGTAAAAGATCCCTAGCAGTTGGAATTTGATATAAGAGTAGGCCGTAGCACCGCTGCCCGGGCAAAATTTCCCTCATAGCACACTGTATGGCGAAATCTCAGTAAAATAGTATGTTTGGCCAATGGACTATCGGTATGCAAAATGCATATGATAAACAGTGTTAAGTAGACAGACATAATTAGGGAGATAATATACGAGTCAATTACATATATCTTTAATAATAGCCGAGAGAGACATGTTATATTTACCAATCAAGTCAATATGACGGCCATAAAACTTTTTAAAGACTTGAATGAGTTTAGTGCGCAAGTAGTCCCCTATTTGTAGTTGAGGCGATGATTTTATCAATGAACTTTTTTACAGTCTATATTAACCCAATTGTCGGTTGGAGAACCAGAGGAAACCCAGCAAATCAAAATAAGTGATTCAACTGAGCAATCTACGAGTCATTGTGTATGCGGTAATCATAATAGGCCTATATACCCTGCCTCGTACAAGAACCCTGTTCGAACAGAATATCGGACACAGATCACCAAATATTCATGGGCCGTCACCCAAACAAGGGCGAAAGTTATTTTTAGTCCTTCTCTCCCTTTCCCTTTTTCCCCCTTTTGCATGGATATTTTTGTTGAATTTTTGGTGTAGAATCGAAGAAAAGGGTTTGAAAATACATTTTCTGCCAGGTTTTGGTGAATATTCGTGATTTTGAGGCGGAAGGATACAAGAGTTGTGAGGTTGGTTACGTTGAAAGGGAGGGCCGAAAATTGCAAGGTTAGCTGTCTCTACTTCCAGCTTGTCTATCTCAAGTTTTTAATGAAGAACCTCATACATGCTTTTGGGCAAGAGTTTGCCACATGTTGCTCCATCTGTGGCAGAAAGCGTTTTACCCAACGAATATTTGGGAAAAAGTTACAACCGGTCTAAGAGACGAGAATTAACATTAAAGTCAATGGGGCAATAATTAGTGATCTGTGGCCATATAGACTCATCCCTTTAACTAGAGTTATGTCCCTTGTGTCCTCTGACAAGGTCAAAATGTATTGTGTTTTGCATTGATGAAAATCTATAATATTTTATTTGATCAAGTATTTTACAATTTACAAAAATGATGATGTTGTATCAATAAATAATGGCATTAAGGGGTTGAAATACTGCCGTAATATCTGTATTCTATCCACGTGCACGGCCACTTGCAGGATAGATGTATAAAAATGTGTTAGCTATGTGCAGGGTGCAGACACATAAATTTCCATATCGTACGTGACATACCCTATAAATGTGGGTCTATACACTGGGCGAGTGAGGTATAGTATAAATATGCAACTATATACATCAGAGAAATCATGAATATAGGCCCAACGAGTTAAAATCTAATCGGCTGGATAACCAAACTACATGGATTGATTATTAGCCTACATAAACCCGGATGCTCATGTCCACAAAGGTAAAGGGTCATGGTATCTCTGTATATTCATAAAGTTTTATTTACGCTTTCCGTGATGCAACAAGGGCTTGTCTCAAAGTATACGCTATGTTTTGCGATGGCACAATCTTGATGTAACCCACTTATTAGCCAATGGAAGCAACAGAGACCCGGCCGATAGTACCCACACACAAAAATAAGCGGGGAAAAAAAAGAAAGAATAGAAAGTAACTGCATATTGTCCTAATTATGCCAAGGCTCAAGACTACACAATAGTACATTAAGCATGCATATTTTCACTTTTCAGGTTTGGATAGGCCTATACTACAAGGCTGGCATAATATTAATAAAACAGCTAGGTTGACATTTATAATTAATATAGGCCCTATATATTAAATTATGAGTAGATGTATAGGCCCTACATAAATAAAAAAAAAGTTTGCCAACCATTTAGATTGGGCTGGTGAAATGGGGCTACCGATAGGCAAGTACGATAATTAAATTTGGCATTTTATTCTCAAAAAACAAGGGAGTTGGGATGGCCAGCTATATGGTCTAGAGTGCCGCGCTT
This sequence comes from Patella ulyssiponensis, assembly GCA_963678685.1. Taxonomy (NCBI): domain Eukaryota; kingdom Metazoa; phylum Mollusca; class Gastropoda; family Patellidae; genus Patella; species Patella ulyssiponensis. The sequence continues at coordinate 21,239,076 of OY783230.1, read as the reverse complement.
CGACCTCTAGCTGGCCTGTCACCTCTGGCTTGCGGCTGTGGTTTCGATCCCGAGTGTGAGCGTATGTGCCATGGAGATAGGGGCGCCTTCTCAACTTCGTGGGTTTCCTCCCACTGCTAAAGACCCCTACGCGCAAGCGAATTATTGAAATAAAATTAAAACCATATGTTAGTCCCGAAATGACCTAGCTTGTGTCGAGTGGACGTTAAACCCCATCTCTCTCTCTCTCTCTCTCTCTCTCTCTCTCTCTCTCTCAAAAAAAAAACAAAGACTATTTCTAAGAGAGAGAAAGGGGGGGGGGGGCGTCGACCACTCAACATAATTTATATATCATATGGCAATAACATGATAATTTATAGTGACTAGAATATGGTTATGCAAATTCGTTTTTATGGGTGACAGTCTAAAGCTGTTTTCGTTCATTGACGAGGCCACTGTAAAGAAATTTAACTGCAAAAATTTCCCTTAATTGCGCTCCATCTGTTAACACAAATCAGCAATAATAAATAATCACAAAAAACAAATTGTAAGCTAAGGGAGTCGACATTTGCTTATTTTATCGAAACAAAAGACTATATGCATCACCAATAATCGAAGTAACATCTAGATCAACCCAATTCAATACAATAAGTCAACAATCAAAATTCAACATAAATCAATATTTTTTAGTTCTTAAATACATTAAAGTGCATGGGCTTAGTCGAAATTATGAAGTTTCTCCTAGATGATCGGGGAGTTAGATCACGACAATTGAAAAGCTAGGATCGCCTAGCCTCGCGGGACAAATTTCTCCTGGTTTGTCCACAACTCCCCCCCCCCCCACTCACAAGCGAAATAATTTTAAATACAGTTTATAATTTAATACTGAAATGCAATGAAGTTTAACGTCCTACTGTTCTGCTCCTAAACTGGGCTAATGAAGACGGGCATACGCCAAACAGTGTGCTGTAAGGTAAATTTTTCCCGGTCAGCGGCGCTACGGCCTACTCTTCATTATTATGTAGGTTCAAGTTAAGATTCGTCGCAGTGTTTCACTTCCACGTAATATCGTCGTCACTAAAGGAGAATAACTACTACAACGACCTGCTTCGTTCGTTTCTGCACTCCGGTTTCCTCCCACTGCTAAAGACCCCTACGCGCATGCGAATTATTGAAATCAAATTGAAACCATATGTTAGTCTAAAAATGACCTAGTTTGTGTCGAGTGGACGTTAAATCCCATTTATTTCTCTCTCTCGTTCGTTCGTTCGTTTCTGGGGGTTTAACGTCCACTTCCACCTAAGGTGATATCGTAGACGCAACAACCTGCTGAAATTGCCAAGTATAAGTTCCATAAAAATAAACATAACAGAATGAAACATTTCAGACAAAGAACGAATAGCAGTAATAATAAAAAAGGTCAAATATATAGATGTTATGTCTGTTTGAAATCAGCGAAACATACTTCAGATTTTGATAATAGATTTAAATATAACTGAATAAGAAATGTATACATTTCTAACATAAATCATTCAGTAAATGGACACGAATCGGATTATCTTCCCTTATAAAAACGAAGGCGAAATGACAGGTTTGTAAACTGTTTTTTGGTTGGTTCGTAGACCACAGCAACAATCAAAGTCAGAGCAGACAATTTGAATCGTGGAAACCCTATGGGTTAACCCAGGGTGTAGTGGAGTAGAACAGAATGTGTACACTGGGGATACCGAAGATGATCCAATATCTTATCTGGAGTGGTCTGGAGAGCATGCACAATAGACTGAAAAAAACAAAACAGACGCTAGAAATCGTCGTTCGGTTGACACTCATGTCGTATTTCGATGGACATAACTGACTTGAAATTAGAGTAAAAATGCGTTGCTACCCATTAGGGTCAATTTCCAGGTCCAAAATATTAGCGATTTAGCTTCTTTAAAGCTACAATTTCATATTTTAAGTTATATTTTTAAAATATATTAAAATAAGGCCTTAAAATAGATGGTATCTATAAATAGTCCTACCTTGTTAAAGAATAATCCTATTAATCCTATAAGTCACTTAGCCAGTTGAGAAATAGGCAAAACTATCATTTTCAACTTCAAATTCAAACGCTTGCTTGGGGGGGGAATAGAAAAACAAGGGAGGTAAATCTGTTATCATTTTCGATGTGAAAGATTTTTAAGTGTGAGAGTGTGAGAAATGATGCATATGAATGTATAATAGTGAGTTGATAACCTACTGAGCAAAAGACATAGAAATAATTATGTTTTGACTTTCTTAGAAAATATGATGTTAAGAATCAATTGTTGTAAAATTAGTTTTGAAATGTGAAACTGCCACCAACAAAACATTTTGTATCCGGCCCAACTATGAAAAACTTTCTTTACACCTTTTCTTCGGTCTACCTTTAAGCCACGGTGGCTTGTTGGTCACCTTGACCTGAAAAGAATTTGGTGCTATAGGGAATATTTTGAGTATTTAATTAAGAAAATGGCCATCGCTAAACATTTCCTATAGTAAAATATCTGCAGTGATGGGAAAGCTCCTAAGCAATATATATATATCCGTTTTTCGGTCACAAACATCGGAACCGAACACAAATTAGCGACCTATATTCGCCTGGCGACCTGTTCGACCGATCCAGCTGGCAACCTGTTCGTTGGCAACCTATTCAGAATAAAGACAACAATCGCCCAAACTCATCTATTTTTATCAACCAATAAAATATCGGAGAGGGGGGAACATTGAATTGTTTTTTTGTTTAAAAGGGCATTGCAAACACGACTTATGATTAAGTCAATATTAAAATTGATGTTGTTATCTTACCCTGAAAAGTCGGGCTTAAGATATCTAATATTTAAGACAAAATAAAAAATTTAAAAGATTGAAATTGGTACACGAACCGTATATAGCCTACCAGAATGCTTTCGAGTGCCAGTTGTATGAAGCGACTCGATGAACAAGGCTGAACGTTTCCTATGTAGGAGAATACTACCTGTGACTGTGTAGACTATAGAATAGACACCAAAGACTGCTATTCAATTCCGACAATTTGCCGAACATAACTGATGAGAAATTACAGTAAAAACGAAATTATTGAGTGTAAATCAGTTTATATACATTCATATTGCACTATTATATGCATGGAGGTGTATATATTGCGACCCATTTATTGTGTCCATTTCTATGTTACCAAAGAAATAGCCTCAGCCCTCAACTCTCACTGTAAAGACGCCCACGTGCACGAAATGAACTTGTTTGTGTCACCACACATATCAGCACAAAGTGTGCTGAAAAGCAAAATGCCAGGGGCGGATCCAGGATTTTCAGAAAGGGGAGGGGGGCGTGCTGCACCCTGCACTTGGGAGTGCGAAGCCCGGCCCGTGATTTTTGAGTGGACTAAAATGCCCACAAGGACTAATTTCATACTAGTACTGTAAATTACGATTTCCAACTTAAACTGTTTTTGTTCTCCTTTCCCGCGAGAATATATATATGGAGCTAAAAATTGTTCGCCACCGTAAAAAAAATAGAGGGGGCGTGCGCCGGGTGCGCCCCCCTCTGTATCCGCGCCTGAATGCGTTGTAGACATTTAAACAATTTTTCCATCCATTTATGTAACACTTTTATCGTGGATCACTAGTTCCAATATGATGGGAAAGATCAAGTCATGTTGAAGCGTCCATAAGGTTAGCTGAAGAGACACAACCCTGCCATATCCATGTATTAAGTGGAAACAGACCACAAAATATATACTATAAGAATTTAATCTGACAGACAGAGGGTCGTGCCCCTCTAAACGTAATAGGAAACTATAGAAAACTACAATGATATTCTGTAGATTTTTGGCCAAAATGATTAAAGGGACTAAATTTAAAGCCAAAGGTATTTTAGTATAGTTGTGTGTTGTTTTCAATTTTTAAGGGACTCTTGGATGCAATAAAATCCTATTCTGTTGACTCAGTTCAATCTTTTAATGTAGTTTTGGCGTCTGGATCATTATTTGGACGGAGGAAAGGCAACGATGTGTGTTTGTTTTTGTTAAAGTACAAAATGATGTCATTGACATTGAATAGCATGCAAAAGAAAAACCACGCCCACATAATACTTAAAAGGTAAACAAGACCACGTGTCTTATTGACGTCCAATGGGTCGAAACTGTGTCGTAAAACTATGACGCTGTCTAGAATTGCTTTGTTTGTTCAAATATCCAAACCAGTTATTCAAATTAAAATACTATAATGATGAGCTGAATAATAAAAGTAAATTAATAGGATATATGAGAATAATTCTTATTTTGTTTACAAAAGCTAATGTCGTAAATGACATCTGTTGAGGTTTATGGTAGCTAAATCGTTCAACCGCCATAGCTGGTAAAAATTGACAAGTTATTTTCAATTCAACGGCGAAGAACTCATTCTATTTCCATGTTGCAACAGCAGGAAGGGTACGGAATTTAACAAAAATATTATTACTTGATGTTGTGTTCTAGAAAACGTGTTTGTCAATGCAACTTCATGATAATGAAGAATTTGTTTGTAAACAACAGTTCCAAAATGTTGTTATTTTTTGCAAGCTCAGCTGGGTTGGGCTAAATTATCTCCGCTTTTATAGGTCGTGTAAGGAACAGGAGACATTATGACAATAGATAGATTAGACATAATGGATTTTACCCCTAATGATCTACTTTATACCTCAGATAGCATCCATAGATTTATTGTATTTAGTAGAATCATAAGAAGTATATAAGCTTTTAAAGGAGCTAAATCATTGATATTTGTTCATGTTGGGACCAAGAAATTGACACAAATGGGTCACAATGAATATAATAAATTGATATGAATGTATATATATGGAGAGAAATGGGGTTTAACGTCCACTTGCTCATTTACATTCAACTGCTTCGGTTTTTACAAATTAGTAATGTTTGACGAAATACACCAAAGGTCTTGGTCGAATGGCAATCTCTAGCATCTGATTATTCCAGTCTGCACCGATAGTATGTATTGCGCATGCTCTCCAGATAACAATATGTCACCGTTTGACATGACTCAAGTCCCTTGTTACAAATGGCCAGGGCCGTATCTAGTGGGGTACAGGGGGTACATCAGAGAAATCCCCCTCCATCCCCCCAAAATAATTTGACAACCTTTCAATTATAAAATAATACACTAGATTATGATCACGCAGTGATGCTCTTAAGGCACCGACCTGTCGCCAGTCGGTTGGTTTTAAGGGCACCCACATGCCAATGGGCTTGTTTGCCTTGATCCACACGTTCTCATATCATATACGTGGAGGCTATGGCACCCCATCACACTCCTGCAGCCCCATTTTTAAAATTCTACATACGGCCCAGCAAATGGCGCTGAAACGCATTATGGTACAAAATTCGTGTACCAATATTGGATATCAGAAGTCCTTCTTTTCTTGGTAAGATCACAACATCAATTCAATGTTGATTTAAATCAACAAATAATTTGTGTTGTCATTGTCGAACCCATTGGATGATATTGAGTTAAAGACTTAGTGGTACTTTAAATTAAGCAAATATGTGTGTCCCTGAATGGCCTGATCATTGCATCTTTTTTGGTAACAAAATGGTGGATTAATAAATAAGCTTAGATGAGTTATAATTGTGTATATTGTGGAAATATACAAAATTACTTCCAACAATTAAAATAAATTCATTAACCATGCACAGGTCAATAGACTACAAAGAATTAAAACTCTTTGTATATTTTATGGTAGGCTATTTATCATAGAAATTTGAGCAGTAAGTCTGTATTATTAAATTATTTTAGTTTAACCACTCATCTTACCTTATGGAACACCGACGACACTGGATCTGGTGCCGGGAAGAGGACGAAGATATCCCATAGCTCACATAGTTTGTCATCATGGGATATTGATGGAGGACTGGCAGCTGATTTTGATGGATCTCTGTCCGGCTTAGGGACAGAGTTAGGGACATCTAGTTATAACATGAGGTAAAGCGAATAGACCGATATAGCTTGTTATGTTTAGTAGTTCTAAATCAAAAATCGGGAATGACAAATAAAACAAAAATAATCTTTCCCAAATAAAATCTTACATGATCAATGGAATTTTCAGTTAGTCATATCGTTGTAAATATTATTCGAAACTCAACCATGTTTGGACTGATACTTCTATTAGAGATTCAACTTATTGTAGTTTACAGTGAAGATTCTATAGATCTAGTACTCGGTATAACAGTGCTTTGTGTTTTATTATTTAGTGAATAAATCAGAAGAATAATCATACTGGCCTCTAGCCTATGGATAATAAGCAGAGAAGTCATATCTTGAGTAGACCTATTAAATAAATTGTTACCGAGGACTGAAACAAGGGAGAGTAAATCCAGTTTAAAACTGATAGATTATGGCTGATTTTTAAAAACTTGAATTTCTTTTATTTTCAGTGAAGCACTGCTTGCTCTTCCAGTTTTTAAACAAGAAAATATAGAAAATGGGTAAATATTTTGATAGAAATATCTTTGTGCATCAATAGTAAGATAAGAAAGAGGTTAATCTGTCTTTGTAATAAATATCTTTCCAATGTAATCTGACTTGATTCAGTTAAAATTATATTATATTTCAATCTGATTAAAGAACAAATCTATATTTTGTTTCATTTTTTTATATTTCAATGACCTTTACTACATGGAGATCTGATGGAATGTGGCGTCATAGGTCATTCGAGTGGCTTTTGAACCTATGACGTTGGACATTTGATTAACCAATTGGTGTTAATGTTTCTAGTGGGTTACCCACAGTTCCATACAAATCACACCAAAAACTTGCTGTAACAGACCGTTTCATTGGCTAATCCCTCACATCATCCAGAATGCGAGTTATATAACAACTCTTCCAGGTCCTTGTGTAGTAAAGACAAGTAAAACAAAATTTTGAACTATAAGATTGGTTATACTTGGATTCAATAGTCAGCTGACTTACTCTATAAAATGTCTTAAACAAAGCAATTTTTATCTTATAAAAGAATAATCGAACAGTTGATCAGATTATTCCTAATTCATGATAAAATGCACTTTTATTGAAATTTCAGCAACATAATGACCGTTATGCTCTTTTATTGTATTCACTCATATACTTTAGGTTTCAATATATTCTTGGTGCTGCGACTTCTCCAGCCGTTAAAATGAATGAAGAAACATTGACATACCTCAATCAAGGTGAGTTATAGAATATGGTTATTGTATTGTCTGATGAGTTATGGAATGGGGGATTCCACGTCAAGTGTACACAAGGTTCTGACATGGCCATCACAGATTTTGATGATTTTTGGTGTGCAAGTTAACCATGACGAAAAAACATGATGTGCAAAATTTTAGCGCTGGGAGCCCCATGGGGCCCCATCAGGGGCATTCCGAAATTTGGGCCTTTTCGGCTGACCTTCAAACTTTGAAAATCCATAACTTCGTCCCTAGTAATACTACTTACGTGAAATTGGTATCAAATTGTTCAGAAAAAATGGATCTTACTAAAGATCAGGAGCACAAACTCGACAGAACAAAACCCAGGCAGATGTTGTTGACCTTGACCTTGGGACCCACGCCCCCGTAAAGGGGCAGCTTCGATTTGGCCAATTTTTCGTGTGAACATTGCCCCGCCTATGATTAACGAACACACAAAAAATCAAAATGGGATCTCCATGGGAACAGATTTTAGGGGCCGGTCAAGTCAGGTGCTACACAGTTATTCAAGTGCACACGACCTTATCACCACGACATGACGTCGTAACAACAAATTCGTGTGGGGAAAAATGTGATTCTATTTTAGAGGTGCGGTAAAAATTTGAGGTCTGTACACTATTAATGGATCGTCCAGTGACAGGATAGGTTGCCAGGCAACGAAAAATACGCCCAGCTAAGTCGTCCTGGCGTCAACAAGGGTTGTCGCATATTTTTACTTTTGTCAGTAAGGAGAAAGTTTACAATGCATGAAAATCTTATTACTAGTAATAGCCCATTAAGTAATGGTTAGAATTCGTCCACAAGATATTTCAAAGTGATCAAGGACCGTAACTCTGGCAGTAATTATGACCTTAAACAATGTGTATAAATTTAACATCAATTGCATAAAAACATTAGCCTCTAGAGCATTCACAAAATATTTCAAAGGGATCAAGGGCCATAATTCTTGCAGTAATTATTAGATATCACTGAAAATCAATAGTCTTTTTCGTCTAAACACTGTGTATAAATTCAAAATCAATCGGATATTAACATTAGCATTTAGAGCATCCACAAGATTTTTCTAGGCCATTACTCTGGCAGTAATTATCGAATATCGCTGAAAATCAACAGGTTTCTTCGTCTGATGACCTTAAACACTGTGTATACATTCAAAGTCAATCGGATATTATCTTTAACCGCTAGAGCATCCACAAGTTTTTTCAAAGTGATTAAGGCCCATAACTCTGGCAGTAATTATCGAATATTGCTGAAAATCAATAGGATTCTTCATCTATTGATTTTAAACACCGTGTATAAATTTAAAGACAATCAGATATTAACTTTGGCCTCTAAAACATCCACAAGATTTTTCAAAGTGATCGAGGGCCATAACTGTGACAATAATTATTGGATATCGCTGAAAATCAATAGGATTCTTTGTCTCATGACCTTAAACACTGTGTATGAATTGAAAGTCAATCGGATATTAACTTTAGCCTCTAGAGTGTCCACAAGAAAGTGTAGACGACGGACGGATAGACAAACGGGCGGACGGATAGACAAACGGGCGGACGGACAGGGGCAACGGCAATATATGTCCACATTTCCATGTGGGCGTATAAAAAACAGAGTACAAGTTATCATAGTGAAATTAGTGATCAGAAGTCAGCTTGCACAAAACAACCTACAGTGAATTCGAATAAAATCAACGTCTGTTTTAGCGACCAAGATGGACTTCATGTCCATCAAATCTGTTCCCATGGAGATCCCACTTTGATTTTTTGTGTGTTCGTAATATATAGGTGGGGCAATGTTCACACGAAAAATTGGCTAAATCGAATCTGCCCCTTTTCATGGGCGTGATTTCCAAGGTCAAGGTCAACAACATCTGCCTGGATTTTGTTCTGTCGAGTTTGTGCTCCTGGTCATTAGAAAGATCCATGTTTTCTGAACAATTTGGTACCAATTTCATGTACGTAGGATGACAAGGGGCAAAGTTGTGGATTTTCAAAGTTTGAAAGTCAGCTGAAAAGGCCAAAATTTTGGGATGTTCCTAAAGGGGCCCCATAGGGCCCCCATCGCTAAAATTTTGCATATCATGTTTTTTCGTCATGGTTAACTTGCACATTAAAAATCATCAAAATTTGTGATGGTCATGTCAAAATCGCCCAAATTTTGTGTACACTTGACATGGAATGCCCCGAATATGGTTATGATATACTCTGATCAGTTTCAATCACGTTTTTGAATATCTGTGAAGCAATGAAAATAAAGAGCTATTCAAAATTTGTATTGTTAAAAAAAATACAATTTGAAAAATGGAATTGCTGATGAAGATATCCAAGTTAACATAGGATGTAAGAAAACCCCCAAACAATTGTTATTGATATCAAACTGAAGAAGCGATATGTCTCTTGATATTCTAGAAGTTTTACTCAATTGCCTGGGTGAAATACATCAATTAAATTTGACTGTAAGTTCAGAATGGATACAGGTGCATGTCACTGAAGTAAAAGGGAAAAAAATTAATATATGTAAGCTTACACATTACATCTAATTGATGCTTTGTATTATTTTTTTCAGGACAGTCTTACGAAATAAAACTTAAAAAGCTTGGAGATTTAACAAATTCTCAGGGGAAACTGTTAAAGGTATATTTGATTTGTGTACATATTGACAGATTATTTGATGTAATGATATAGTTGACAAAACAAGAAGCACAATCACAATTGGTGCTGCAATTGAAATCATTTTAATCATGGAGTAATCATCAGGTCTTATCATATATAGAGATAGTTGTAGCAATCTTGTTGATCGTATCGAAATGTATCCATACGTCTGCACATAACAGATTGTGGACTCAGTATGGACAATCCTATTGTAACGCATCGCACGTCTGTAGGAACCATTGCATTGCTGTGGGCTTTTTCTTCTTTGCTCCCTCTGCCTACCAACTTAGCATTGGTTTTCTCTACTTTGCTCTGACTGCTTAATATTAGTGCCTGTGTAGGTTACCATAGTGAGCTGATATTGTTAACACTGTATGTATCTGATTTACAAGAAGTTGAGCAAGGGGGTTATTTAGCAATTAAACTGGCCTCCAGTCGATTGAAATACTGACATATCAAAATAGTCACTTTTTGACATCACCTGCCGATTCAAGCTAGTCAAAAATTTCTATCATCCCTATTAAAGACTTGCAATAGTATCCAACAAAATTATGATATCCATTGTAAAACCCACAGTTGTGCAGAGGTTACCTTATAGTCCTTCACCTTGCTATAATATGATAAAATGAAAACATAAAAACAAATGAAAATATTAAGAAACAAAGTATTAATAGGACCTTGCCTTGAATGAGTAAATTATGTGATAAATATCAACTTTTCATCACCCTGGCATATATGTTTTGTGCATCTGTCTGTACATGTATGCCACTTTTTGTCTCCAAAGCTGAACAACTCAACAACTATTCCTTTTTTAAGCACAAAACTCTGTACACTTAGTAGTCCATTACTATTTAGTCTTTTGAACAATTTTTTTTTGTTTTTCTGCATAGTCTAATATGGGTATCCTTTCCGGAGCAGAACTCCAGAACCATTCTACAAACAATATCAAAGTACTGCCTTTTACTATTTAGACATTTTGGACATTTTCATATTTTGCTGTTTTTATCTATCAAATAAAATTCGGATAAATCTCAGGGTGGGGTGTATTAATGTTTATTGTACAAAATTATGGGAGCCTGTCAGAATACTTTGGGTGAGGTCAGAACAGTAAAAGAGTTTGTTATATTTACATGTCAGTACTTTATTAAGGGTGTTGCCATGTCTAAGATTTGCACTAACTTTTCAACCTACTTCTCGGTGATACTTTAGTACCTGTCTCCTTTCCCCCTAAAAACATAAATCCCAGAGAGAAAGAAACATTCATTTCACCGCATAGGTCAGGATAGTCGGCCAAAGGGAGGAAATTCCTGACCTTGGTTGATGTAAAAATAGTATCCAAATTTGTTTTGAACGTCACGGTAAATACAGTGTAATAGTAGCTCGTCTGTCTTTGTTTCGGCATAGAAATATGCTTCTGTAGCCGTGTTTTGGTCATTTCTGGTACACAGTAACTAGACTAAGGGGAATTCCTTCGATCTTGAAGAACCAGTCTTCGATAGATGTTGAAAAAATTGCTCTATTTGTTTTCTTTGTCGTGTGAGACAAAGATCACTTGCTATGTTTCATAAAATACACTGACAGGAACGGCAAAGTCTAGTGATTGCTAATGAATGATATTACATGAATACGTCACGATTCGAAAGGCCTTTTTATGTAAACCAATGAAAATGATGAAAAAATCCAAGTTCTACTCAACCGATTTTGACAAACTTGATGTCAAATTGAAGCTTATATTCCGATGAACATTTCTACGGTACAAATTGTGATTAGATGAAATAGATGTTTTTCAGACCTCTGTTTAAATAATGAACTATGAATTTTTTATACGGCCATATGGAACTATGGACGTATATTGCCGTCACCCCCGTCCGTCCATTCTGTCTGTCCGTCTGTCTGTCCGTCTGTCCGTCTGTCTGTCCGTCACACTTTTTGGGACACAATAACTCTCTTCCTAATTGAGCTAGAATGTTCAAACTTGGTGTATTGGTGTATGTGTTTATTAGGTCAATGTCTTGATGGAGTTCGAAGATGAGCATTTTCCGCTTAGGGTAAGCAGAGATAAGCAATTTGATTGGTTGATGCTTTGGGACACGATAACTTTAGTGATGAAACTTGGTGTATAGTTTCATTACAGTAATACCTTGACTAAGTTCGACAATGAGCATTTTCTGCTCAGGGTAAGCAGAGCGATACTCAAATTTGATTGGTCGAGACTTTGGAACACAATAACTCTCCTTCTAATTGAGTTAAAATGTTCAAACTTGGTGTATATGCTTATTAGGTCAATGCCTTGATGGAGTTCGAAGATGAGCATTTTCCGCTTAGGGTAAGCAGAGATAAGCAATTTGATTGGTTGATGCTTTGGGACACGATAACTTTAGTTCTAATTAAGTGAGAGTGATGAAACTTGGTGTATAGTTTCATTACAGTAATACCTTGACAAAGTTCGATAATGAGCATTTTCTGCTCAGGGTAAGCTGAGCGATACGCAAATTTGATTGGTCGAGACTTTGGAACACAATAACTCTCCTTCTAATTGACTTAAAATGTTCAAACTTGGTGTATATGCTTATTAGGCCAATGCCTTGATGGAGTTCGAAGATGAGCATTTTCCACTTAGGGTAAGCAGAGATAAGCAATTTGATTGGTTGATGCTTTGGGACACGATAACTTTAGTTCTAATTAAGTGTGTATAGTTTCATTACAGTAATACCTTGACTAAGATCGATAATGAGCATTTTCTGCTCAGGGTAAGCAGAGCGATACACAAATTTGATTGGTCGAGACTTTGGAACACAATAACTCTCCTTTTAATTGAGTTAAAATGTTCAAACTTGGTGTATATGCTTATTAGGTCAATGCCTTGATGGAGTTCGAAGATGAGCATTTTCCGCTTAGGGTAAGCAGAGATAAGCAATTTGATTGGTTGATGCTTTGGGACACGATAACTTTAGTTCTAATAAAGTGAGAGTGATGAAACTTGGTGTATAGTTTCATTACAGTAATGCCTTGACTAAGATCGATAATGAGCATTTTCTGCTCAGGGTAAGCAGAGCGATAAGCAATTTGATTTACCAAGACTTTGGAACACAATAACTCTCCTTCTAATTGAGTTAAAAAGTTCAAACTTGGTGTATATGCTTATTAGGTCAATGCCTTGATGGAGTTCGAAGATGAGCATTTTCCGCTTAGGGTAAGCAGAGATAAGCAATTTGATTGGTTGATGCTTTGGGACACGATAACTTTAGTTCGAATTAAGTGAGAGTGATGAAACTTGGTGTATAGTTTCATTACAGTAATACCTTGACTAAGATCGATAATGAGCATTTTCTGCTCAGGGTAAGCAGAGCGATAAGCAATTTGATTTGCCGAGACTTTGGAACACAATAACTCTCCTTCGAATTGAGTTAAAATGTTCAAAATTGGTGTGTATGCTTATTAGGTCAATGCCTTGATGGAGTTCGAAGATGAGCATTTTCTTCTTAGGGTAGGCAGAGATAAGCAATTTGATTGGTTGATACTTTGGGACAAGATAACTTAGGTTCATCTTGATTGATGATTTTTATGCCAATACAATGACTGCATTCTCATTCAGTAATGGATTCGACAGTAACAGTGTACAGAAACGATTGACTCGGACACGAGGGCCATTTCCCTTGGCCAGAGGGGCCCTTTTGTCAAGCGTGGGCGCCCTTTTGTCTACCTTTAGGGTCCCCCTAACTAGGGTACATTTTCATTTTTCTCGTCGGTTTTAGCATTTTTCTTTATAAAACACTTTTGAATGACACTTCGTGTACAGTTTGATCGCTCGATACGTTTGAAAAAAATAAATGTGCGATTAATTAATATGTGTCATCTATTTATTTTGGGATTTCGGCGGGGGACATCAGCCTCACTGTTGGCTTGTTATTGCCAGAGTTATGACCCTTGATCACTTTGAAAAATCTTGTGAACGCTGTAGAGGCTAAAGTTAATATCCGTTTGACTTTAAATTTATACACAGTGTTTAAGGCCATGAGACAAAGACGTCTATTGATGTTCAGCGATTTCCGATAATTACTGCCAGAGTTATGACCCTTGATCACTTCGAAAAATCTTGTGAACGCTGTAAAGGCTAAAGTTAATATCCGATTGACTTTGAATTTATGCACAGTGCTTAAGGTCATGACCCCATTTGATTTTCAGCAATTTCTGATAATTACTGCCAAAGTTATGGTCCTTGATCACTTCAAAAAATCTTGTGGACACTGTAGAGGCCAAAGTTATTATTCGATTGACTTTAAATTTATACACAGTGTTTTAGGTCATAATTACTGTGATTTCCTATAATTACTGCCAGAGTTATGACCCTTGATCAATTTGAAAAATCTTGTGGGTGGTCTAGAGGCCAAATTTAACATCCAATTGACTTTAAATTTATACACAGTGTTTAAAGTCATAAGACGTAGAATCCTATTGATTTTCAGAGATTTGCGATAATTACTGCCAGAGTTATGGCCCTTGATCACTTTGAACAATCTTGTGGCCAAAGTTAATATCCGATCGACTTTAAATTTATACAAAGTGTTTACGGTCTTGTGGCGAAGATTCCTATTGATTTTCAGAGATTTCCGATAATTACTGCCAGAGTTATGGCCCTTAATCACTTCAAAAAATCTTGTGGACGCTCTAGAGGCCAAAGTTGATATCCGATTGACTTTAAATTGATACACAGTGTTAAAGGTCACGAGGTAGAGAAGCCTATTAGCAATATCCCATAATTACTGCCAAAGTTATCTCCCTTGATCACTTTGAAAAATCTTGTGATGCTTTAGGGGCCAAACTTATTATCTGATTGACTTCAAAGTGATACACAGGGTTTAAGGCCTTGAGATTAACAAGTATATTAATTTTCAATGAATTTTGATAGCTGAACAGCTAAATCCATGATATTAAATATTTTGTATGTATACCATACTAAATGTTAACATGGGCCAGAACTTTATAAAAACCAAACAAATTCTAATGATTTTCTGAGTTGTTACTCTTAATCAGATTTGAGTGTAACATAAATGTTTCATTATCGAAAAAAGTAAAAATATGCGACAACTCTTGTTGACTGCCCGGACGATTTAGCTGCTCTGGGCATATGTTTCGTTGCCTGGCAACCTATCTTTTGATTTTCTGGAATTTTTTCCTTATTATAGGCACCATGAAAAAACACTACCGTAATTTTATTATGCACTACCATAGCTATTTGCATGCCAAAAATTATTTAATTCAGATCAGACAAGACTGAGAACTTTTTTAAGCTAATTTCAAAATTGAATATCTCTAAAACCACAAGAGATTTGTGCCCAAACTATGACTTGAATCACAGCTTCAGATGTCTATTTAAAGATCATACCAAATTTGTGTGGATCAGAGTTTGATAAATAATATAAATTTAATTGCAAAGTTACCGTAGTTTAGACATGGCAATGCCCTTAATGGATAATTATATGATTCTGGTGAGAGAAAGACCTATAACTCACTTGCTAAACATTTAAAAATGTTATACATTGTCATGACCCCTGTTGTCTACTGACAACAAATTCATATGATCTTTGCAGAATTTATACATGTGTACATTTTGTCCCCAAATTCTTTCTGTAACGCAGCTTTTGACCACACCCATTGTGTGCCATGTTATAATTACTCTTGTTTAATATAGTGTTGGTGCCCTGAGACAATTTGAATATTATTATAAGCTAAAGGGAATACAAAATTCATTGTGATGCATACGTGTCATGAGAGGTCCAACACTATTCAAAAATCAACAATATTCTTTCCAGGAGTTATGCTTCCTATTCCGAAAAGTTTTTTTTTTTCAAATTTGTTAAGAAACATTCAGATTATGAGAGAACAAACCCTAATGATATGTTTCATTTTCTTTTCCACAATTCTCCCCTTTTCCAAAAAGCTTGTGAACTACTACAATCTTTTTTTTTGAGACAAAGCTTCTGTTTCCGCGTAGTTCCACACTTTGCATGGCTATTTACTTTTTTATACGCCCACATTTTCATGTGGGCGTATATTGTCGTCGCCCCTGTTCGTCCGTCCGTCCGTCCGTTTATCACCCTAAGATCTCGGTTTCTTTCGATATTGGCATGTATCGGACCGTAACTTCATGGGTTATGGCCCCTGATTGTACGAAAAATCACATTTTTTAGCTTGTGAACAGTGTAGAGGTCACAATTTTGAACCGATTTGGATGAAACTTGAAATGCATGTTTATAACCCAAAGATCTTGGTTCCTTTCGATATTTGCGCCAATCGGATCGTAACTTCCTGAATTATGGCCCCTGATTGTCTGAAAAATCGCCCTTTTTAGCTTGTGGTCCCTCTGGAGGTCAAAATTGTTATCCGATTTAAAAAAACGTTTGATTATATCACCGTCCCATGGTTATGAAGGTTGAGTTCGAATTTCGTGAAAATTGACCAAAAAAGACGGACAAAATGGTCGCCGTTTGTACGCGAATAGTGTAGAAATATGTTATATTAAGGTTGTGGACCTTATAGAGGTCACAATTTTGAACCGATTTTGATGAAACTTGACATGTATGTTTATAACCCAAAGATCTTGGTTCCTTTCGATATTCATAACTTCCTGAATTATGGCCCCTGATTGTCCGATAAATCGCCCTTTTTATTTTGTGGTCTCTCTGGAGGTCAAAATTGTTATCCGATTTAAAATACCGTTAGAGTATATCACCATTCCATGGTTATGAAGGTTGAGTTCGAATTTCGTGAAAATCGGACCAAAATTGATGGACAAAATGGCCGCCGTTTGTACGCGAATGGTGTGAAAATATGTTATATCAAGGTTGTGGACCTTATAGAGGTCACAATTTTGAACCGATTTTGATGAAACTTGACATGTATGTTTATAACCCAAAGATCTTGGTTCTTTTCGATATTTGCGCCCATCGGATCATAACTTCCTGAATTATGGCCCCTGATTGTCCGAAAAATCGCCCTTTTTAGCTTGTGGTCCCTCTGGAGGTCAAAATTGTTATCCGATTTAAAAAACCGTTAGAGTATATCACCGTTCCATGGTTATGAAGGTTGAATTCCAATTTCGTGAAAATCGGACCAAAATTGACGGACAAAATGGCCATCGTTTGTACGCGAATGGTGTGAAAATATGTTATATCAAGGTTGTGGACCTTATAGAGGTCACAATTTTGAACCGATTTTGATGAAACTTGACATGTATGTTTATAACCCAAAGATCTTGGTTCCTTTCGATATTTGCGCCCATCGAATCATAACTTCATGAATTATGTCCCCTGATTGTCCGAAAAATCGCTTTTGTTAGCTTGTGGTCCCTCTGGAGGTCAAAATTATTATCCGATTTAAAAAACCGTTTGATTATGTCACGGTTTCATGGTAATGAAGAGAGAATATGAATTTCGTGAAAATCGGACCAGAGTTGACGGATAAAATGGCCACCGTCTGTACGCGAATTGTGTAAAAATATGTTATATCAAGGTTGTGGAACCTATAGACGTCACAATTTTGAACTGATTTTGATGAAACTTGAAATACATGTTTATAACCTAATGATCTTGGTTCCATTGCATATTTGCCCATATCGGATCGTAACTTCCTGAATCATGGCCCCTGATTGTACGAAAAATCACCCTTTTTAGCTTGTGGTCCCTCTGGAGGTCACAATTATTGTCTGATTTAAAAAAACGTTTGATTATATCACAGTTACACCGTAGTTATGGGTGAGTTTGAATTATGATTTTCTGGTGATTACCTAAAATGCAACAACTCTTGTTGACTGCCCGGACGATTTGGCTGCTGTGTGGGCGTATGTTTCGTTGCCTGGCAACCTATTTTTTAATTTTCACATGGTATTACAATCTAACCAACTTTCTTTCTTACCAATGTTTCATCAGAAAGCATAACCTTAAATCTGAGAACAATTGTAATTCCAAATAGTTAAAAACCCAGCCATAAACTACTTATTAGCAGTCTCATATACACTTACCCATAATTGACTACAATTTGCAGACCTTGTATTAAATCCCAATACCAACAATAACATCACTGGTTGTTGAAAAGTTGACATGATCTGAATGCTGTTTGTCAGACAAGGAAGTGGTATGAATAAAAACAAACTGAATTTATATGAAATTTGGATCTTTAAATTGAATTGTCTTGGTTACAAAACAAATAAACTTTCTGACAAAAAAAAGGCTCAGAAGATGGGTAACTGTAAGTTGATGTAAATGTCGAAAGTGCTATAATTAATTTGTTACATTACAGAGTGTGGTTCGAATAAACTTTCATGAAAGACGTTTACAATACATGGAGAAACAACAGATAGAATCATGGAAACAGAATCGACAGGGAGAAAGAATTATAGATATAGGTAAGGAATTTCAAACTGTTGTCTACTAAACATAAGAATATCATTAATAATATGAGTAGCCGAGCCATTGGACGCAGCATTGCAACAAGAGTGGAGAAGGATACTACTTACATGGCTTGTACTGTATGGCTACTTTAAGTGGCTGTCTTCATTAGCCATGTTGGTGCACAAAAGTAGGATAATGAACACATTACTGACATTTCATTTTTTACCGAAATTTGTTATGGCCCACGTGGGTTGTTGTTGATTTTCTTGTGTCAGTAAATGTTCAGTCTACAATCATGCTTAAAATCACATTTAAGCTGCATTATGTCTGACCAGCACTTCCCATCAAATCTATCGTGTGTTATTATTATGTTTCAATATATAAATAGTGTATACAATTTTTAATAGCTAATATAATATTTCATATATCATTTCAGATATCCCTCTATCTTATGGATTAATTGACGTAAACTTGGATCCAATCAAATTAAATGAAACTGAGTTTATATGGGATCCTACGAAAGAGACTGGTGTTTATATACGTGTTCATTGTATCAGTACAGAATTTACTGCTAAAAAACATGGTGGTGAAAAAGGCGTACCTTTCCGTGTTCAGGTTGATACATATTCACAGGGAGATGCTGAAGAAAAACTTCTTCATTCTGCTTCTTGTCAAGTAAAAGTTTTTAAGGTGAGTTGTTTAGTTGTTTCTTATTCCATCCCCCTTTTATTAACATCTTCAATTTCTTGCTAGCCTTCAACAGACCTTATTTATGAATCAGTCTTTTGAAAATTTATAAGTATTTGTGAGATGAAGAAGAAAATTGAAGAATGATATTACAGTGGACTCTGTCAAATCCGACATCGTACGGGCTCATGACAATATGTCGGAAGTCACAGAGTGTCGGAATACCCAGTTTTGTCAAAACCGCAAATATTGTAACTTCGAAAACCGGAAGTATTATTATAATGTTGATTCGAATCACCAGAACGTTATTCCCTTTAAAAATGATAAACTATTCTGTACATTCAAAATTTTTCTAACATTAATTTTTATTTCATTCAACATGCGTAGGCTTTTTGAATAGGTCAGGTCTGATGTTAATTTATCCCCGGTGAGATCCGTAGGGTTAACAATCATTGAGCTGAAGTGAGCGGACGTTACGTTCTCAGTGGCCGTTTTATGACCTTGACCCTCATCGGCGAAAGCTGTGGTCAATGGTTAAAATACTATGGGCGTTTGTTATACATTTCATCCGCTCACGTAAACGGCTATACACTGTTAGTTAACCGCAGCTATTGACGATGAGGGTTAAGGTCATAAACCGTAACGTCCGCTCATTTCAGCTCAACGTGGACAAACTTACGTTATTCGGGTTCAATCGGCATGCGCAACAAATGTTTTTATCAACCGAAGTAGTGGGAAAATTCGTAGATATTCTTGAGTATTTGTCACAATTACTATCTTACAAGAGATTATAAAATTATCAAGGTAATCAACAAAGACCTACACGATTGCGAGTTTTAATCTTGCCGATAATTGATTGGTGATTGATTGTTAATCTTTTGTGGCTTCACACCCATCAAGTTTTAATCTAACGGACAATTGATTGGTAATTGCCTGACACCTACCGATTTAAGGCCGGATTATACGTTGACGATTCAATAGAAATTATGTGACGGGACGGCTGATTGATGTCGAAATCCGGAACTGACAGAATCCGGACTCATCAGATTTTTTTTGGCTGAAGTAATAAGGAAATAAATCGGGACATGAAAATCAAGTCGGATGTCACAGAAATCCGGAGTGATCAGACATCGGATGTGACAGAGTCCACTGTATACAGTATAAAGTTTTTTTCTTGTCATATTCTCCAAGATCATCTTCTTGGTCGGCACTGCTTACCTGAGGTAGGTGTATGTTTCATTTCCTCAGAAACCTATCTTTATTCCATACACAAAACCATATAGGAACTGCAGTGATTCAGTAAGACATTGGTTCACTAATGTTCTGTTACTATGTTGATCAAGAAAGGTTATCAGGATTTTCCAGCAGTAAAAGAACCCTTGGCAGTTGGAATTGGATATAAGAGTAGACTGTAGTGCACTGTGTGGCACATTGCTATCTTCGTTAGCTCAGTTAGAGCACACTGGGACATTAGAATCTTATTTCATTTTAAAACTTAATATAGTATGTCATTCATATGAACCAGTATAGCGCTAGAATAGTAGGTCAGCTTTCAGCATTTCGGTGGAGTTTACATAGTGCCAAATGTTAGTAATCATTTGCATATATCACCAGTACACACTGGCTGACAAGGACTCATAGTGCCAAATGTTATTATTCATTTACCGAAGATGTAAAGATGCATATCACCGGTAGACACCAGCTGACGTGGACTCTTGTTACCCTGTATCCTTTCTTTTATTATCTCTCTTCATTAACCCAGTATGTACACATAAACATTCTAATTTATGCATCTTTATTTGCAGCCAAAAGGTGCGGACAGAAAGCATAAAACAGATAGGGAAAAAATGGAAAAGAGATCAGATTCAGAAAAGGTAAAGAAAGAAAACACAATTTTCAGAGGCATCCTTTTGGTATTTACTATTTAACTTATAACACCATTGGAGTGGAGGGTGGCTAAATGGATAGCATGTGCACAGTGTATCATAAAGTCTGTCATTGAGTCAACTGGTGTGGTTTTGAATCCCCAGTTGTGTGTGGGTTTTCTCAGGGTCCTCTGGTTTCCTCCCACTGCTAAAAACCCCTATGCACAAGCAAATTATGGAAATAAAAATGAATCATTTGTTGCTGTAGTCCCGAAATGACCTAGTTTTTGACGAGTGGACGTTAAACCCCATTTCTCTCTCTCTCTATAACACCATGTTTTAAAATAAATTTAACAATTTGCAAAATAAGAGACATTGCATATCATTCATCTTTCTTGTCTTTGTTTTGATGATTGTTTAGTTTGATAACCAGAATGTATATAGACATGGTTTTAGATTTTTCAGTTTTTATTTTTTCTTTTCTTGTAGGAAAAATATCAGCCATCATATGAATGTACAGTTTTAACAGAGGTAATTATTGCTTGCAGCTCTCCCAACTTGGAATGTGTAATTTGAGTAACCACTTACAATATATTTAAGGCATAGTGAATAGTGATCTTTGATTATTAGGGGAAATCGGTAGACTATACTATCACTAAAGATTCGCACCTCTCCTCGGATCGCTTATCAATTTTATCAGTAATGTTCCTGGAGGTAAGAGGTACTGAACACAAGAGAACCAGAAGATACATTTATGTAATTTTATTACAAAGTTTTCAAATTACCAATATAATGTAATGTCGCTCCTCACACTGTATTTGGAAGTAGACATAGTTGTCACGATCTCTTATTACCCAGATATAAGGATGTTCCAGGGTAGATTTTCACACTTGACCGCTACTTTCACCAAGATGGATAAGTTGTTAAAGAGGTGCGAGGATTAATTTTTCTAGATAAAATTCTAACAATATTTTTGAAAATTGTTTAAAAAATTTAATGATACATTTTAAAATAGATTTAAAGCAAACATATATCGTAAATGTAAAAATTCTACTGCTCTCAGAAGTGTATTTACCAGAATTATCTTGTAAGAAAATCATTGGTAAATTTGAATTAATGTGACTGTTTTTTTATACGCCCACATGGAAATGTGGACGTATATTGCCGTCGCCCCCGTCCGTCCGTCTGTCGGTCCGTCTTGTTGACTGTCCGTCCATCGTCCACAATTTCTTGTGAACGCACTAGAGGCTAAAGTTAATATCCGATTGACTTTAAATTTATACACAGTGTTTAAAGTCATGAGATGAAGAGGCCTATTGATTTTCAGCGATTTCCAATTATTACCAGAGTTATGACCCTTGGTCACTTTGAAAAATCTTGTGAACGCTGTAGAGGCTGAAGTTAATATCCGATTGACTTTAAATTTATACACAGTATTTAAAGTCATAAGATGAAGAAGCCTATCGATTTTCAGCGATTTCCGATAATTACTGCCAGAGTTATGGCCCTTGATCACTTTGAAAATCTTGTGGATGGTCTAGAGACCAAAGTTAATATCCGATTGACTTTAGATTTATACATAGTGTTTTAGGTCATGAGACGTAGAATCCAATTGATTTTCAGAGATTTCCGATAATTACTGCCAGAGTTATGGCCCTTGATCACTTTGAAAAATGTTATGGATGCTCTAGAGGCAAGAGTTAATATCCGATTGACTTTAAATTTATACACAGCGTTTAAAGTCATGAAGAGAAGAATGCTATTGATTTTCAGAGATTTCTGATAATTACTGCCAGAGTTATGACCCTTGATCACTTCAAAAAATATTGTGGACGCACTAGACGCCAAAGGTAATATCTGATTGACTTTAGATTGATACACAGTATTTAAGGTCATGAGACGAAGAATCCTATTGATTTTTGGCGATTTCCCATAATTACTGCCAAAGTTATCTCCCTTGATCACTT
The DNA here is from genome assembly GCA_963678685.1 of Patella ulyssiponensis. Classification (NCBI taxonomy): domain Eukaryota; kingdom Metazoa; phylum Mollusca; class Gastropoda; family Patellidae; genus Patella; species Patella ulyssiponensis. The sequence continues at coordinate 21,216,303 of OY783230.1, read as the reverse complement.
TGAAAAATCTTGTGACGCTCTAGAGACCAAACTTATTATCCGATTAATTTTCAATGAATTTTGATAACTGAACAGCTAAATCCATGATATTAAATGTTTTGTATACAGTACTTAATGTTAGCATGGGCCAGAACTTTATAAAAACCAAACAAATTCTAATGATTTTCTGATAATTACTTTATTAGTGTAATATAAATGTTTCATTATCGGAAAAAAGTAAAAATATGCGACAACTCTTGTTGACTGCCCGGACGATTTAGCTGCTGTGGGCGTATGTTTTGTTGCCTGGCAACCTATCTTTTAAAAACATTTAATTCTTACAGTATTTATATTTGTTTATTTTATAGAATCCTGCAGAAATATCACTCACATCACAAGTTAATTCATTAGGTTTAAAATCACCAGAACAATCTGATAGTTTCAGTGAACATCGAGGTGGAACCAGTAATCAAGACTGGAGACATATAAAAAATAGGTAGGAGAAATAATTTCAGCTTTGAATAACAATATTGGTATGGCTTAACTGATATACTTGTAACGTAACCTGCATATGTCGTCTTTTTTGACAACATACTTATGGTTAAATACGTTAACATACATAGAAACCCAATATGTATTGAGATTGATGCCCAGGTACATAAGATGATTTCAGATGAAATTTAAAATAGTATCATTAACAATTGTCTTTTGTCAATAATAAGTGAGTTAATTTAAGTTCTGTGCACATCAAGGATTATTTGTTCACAATGGCCTGTTAACTCTTCAATGAGAATCGGCGCACACCCCATTGATTCTTCATCAGTGATGAGGTTTTTTTAATACAAACTATTGGAAGTATATTTGGTGATAGATTGTCTTCCAGTAGCACACATATATAGCAGACAAATTCCTGGTGACAATCTGCCAGGATGCTATTTGTCTGTGGAAAATGACTAACAAATAATTCTTAGTGTATGATAAGCCTTAATTCTGAGGTCAAGTGTGGGGTTTGGTAGCCAATGGTTTCACGCATAATGTTGTGTGTTGGATCATAAGGTCTGTCATTGAGTCAAGTGACAGGGTTCGATTTCCCACTTGTACTACACAAGTAGAAGGGTCAACTATTTGGGTTTCTCCAAGTCATTTGGTTTCCTCCTACTACTAAAGACCCCTATAGTCCTGCAGTGTACATTTTGGGTTTTTATACGCCCACATTGAAATGTGGTCGTATATTGTCGTCGCCCCCGTCCGTCCGTCGGTCCGTCCGTCCGTCCGTCCGTCCGTCGGTCCGGCGTCCACAATTGCTTGTGGACGCTCTAGAGGCTAAAGTTAATATCCGATTGACTTTAAATTTATACACGGTGTTTAAGGTCATGAGACGAAGAAGCCTATTGTTTTTCAGCGATTTCCGATAATAACTACCAGAGTTATGGCCCTTGACGACTTCAAAAAATCTTGTGGACGCTCTAGAGGCCAAAGTTAATATCCGATTGGCTTTAAATTTATACACAGTGTTTAAGGTCATAAGACGAAGAAGCCTATTGATTTTCAGCGATTTCCGATTATTAGTGCCAGAGTTATGGCCCTTAATCACTTCAAAAAATCTTGTGGACGCTCTAAAAGCCAAAGTTAATATCCGATTGACTTTAAATTTATACACAGTGTTTAAGGTCATAAGACGAAGAAGCTTATTGATTTTCAGCCATTTCCGATAATTAGTGCCAGAGTTATGGCCCTTGATCACTTCAAAAAATCTTGTGGACGCTCTAAAAGCCAAAGTTAATATCCGATTGACTTTAAATTTATACGCAGTGTTTAAGGTCATAAGACGAAGAAGCCTATTGATTTTCAGCGATTTCTGATAATTAGTGCCAGAGTTATCTCCCTTGATCACTTCAAAAAATCTTGTGGACGCTCTAAAAGCCAAAGTTAATATCCGATTGACTTTAAATATATACACATTGTTTAAGGTCATAAGACGAAGAAGCCTATTGATTTTCAGTGATTTCCAATAATTAGTGCCAGAGTTATGGCCCTTGATCACTTCAAAAAATCTTGTGGACGCTCTAAAACCCAAAGTTAATATCCGATTGACTTTAGATTTATACACAGTGTTTAAGGTCATAAGACGAAGAAGCCTATTGATTTTCAGCGATTTCCGATAATTAGTGCCTGAGTTATCTCCCTTGATCACTTCAAAAAATCTTGTGGACGCTCTAAAAGCCCAAGTTAATATCCGATTGACTTTAAATTTATACACAGTGTTTAAGGTCATAAGACGAAGAAGCCTATTGATTTGCATCAATTTCCGATAGTGCCAGAGTTATGGCCCTTGATCACATCAAAAAATCCTGTGGACGCTCTAGAGGCCAAAGTTAATATCCGATTGACTTTAAATTTACACACACTGTTTAAGGACCTGAGAGGAAGAAGCCTACTGATTTTCATCAATTTCAAATAATTACTTCCAGAGTTATCTCCCTTGATCACTTCAAAAAACCTTGTGGCACTGTAGATGCCAAACTTATCATCCGATTGACTTCAGATTGATACACAGAGTTTAAGGTGTTGAAACGAACAAGTATTTTGATTTTCAATGAATTTTGATAACTGAACAGCTAAATCCATGATATTAAATGTTTCCTATACTAATTGTTAGCGTGGGGCAAAACTTTATAAAAAGCTAACAAATTCTAATGATTTTCTGATAATTACATGAGTTGTTACTCAGATTTTAATGTATTACAAATGTTTCATTACCAAAAAAAAGTAAAAATATGCGACAACCCTTGTTGACTGCCCGGACGATTTAGCTGCTGTGGGCGTATGTTTCGTTGCCTGGCAACCTATCTTTAACAGACTTCATGTTCTTGGTAATATACAATTTTAATGTCCAAATATTATTTTAGAATGTACATAATTGAGAATATCCTGAAAGATTTATTCCATACTTTGTTAATATTTTTCAGCCCACCTCCTACTCCAATAGCATCATTAAGTCAGAATTTATCTGGATCATCAACTCCTGTTCACACATCATCCACACCCATTCACATCTCTTCAAATAACGTTGATACCTCTACTACTGTAGTTACTATGGTATGTTACATTTTATTGTTAAAAAGATATAATAATACTATTGCTTTTACCAGTTGAAGAAGTAGAAAATTTGTGTGATTGAATAAAGTAAAAAAAACCTTGCTACTGTTCCTTCCAGGATTTGATTCACAATCTGGACTGGCAAGAACCTAAAAGATTTTCAAACCCTTTTCTCACTTAACATGGGTTGGTATTTGTTAGGGCTGACAATTAAAAAATGCCTTGTCTGGGTGAACTAAGAACCAAGATCCACTCTGTACACATTGACATCCTCAAAAAGAACTGTGGGCAGTTGGCATTCAATGTAAAATAGAAACTCTGCTATATGGACAAAATTTGCCTCTATTCCATTGCTCACATAGCCATTGAAGTGATGCTATGTTAAACTCAATTTCATTAAATATTTATTTTATTGATAATACTGGTTTTAAGAAATCACATGCAAAACCTAGCATGATTGACCAAATGATAGATCTTGCTAAGGGAGTAGTTCAGATTGAAAATCTCCATTGATGAAACCAGCAAAGAGTGAATGAATGAAATATGCCATGCATAATAGATATGTTACATATACAAAATTAAAGTCATGGTTATTTTCCAGCCATTATTAGGAGAAGCATCTGCAGTTGAGGTCACACAATGGTTACATTTGAATAGATTTTCACATTATGTTCGAGTTTTTCAAAACTTTTCAGGTAACATAGAAATTAATTTTAATTATTTCAAGACGGCAAAAATCAGATGCATAAAATATATGAGAAATGGCATAAGCTCTGAATGCTGATAGATCCAATATTGAAATAGAGACGTGAGGTCATCCTTTGATTTTGACATGCCATTATTTTAAATAAGTGCCAATCATAAATTATTTCATGCCAGATGAAATATTGGACTCACCCTACAATGTCAATGAAATCCATGTGCAGGATATAATATATTGTCTGTATTTTAAGTTATTTAATGGTTGCAAGCAACTCATTGCGGAATATCAACGTCCTTGTTCAGTATCAATATATTACTTAATGTTCTCATTGATTTAATCATTAATCCACACTTGAATTACATTGTATTAAAATTAAAAGATAAATATATATGTATTGAAGGTGCTGATTTATTACGACTAACAAGGGATGATTTAATACAGATTTGTGGATTGGCAGACGGAATCCGATTAAATAATGCTTTACAATCTCGGTAAGAAAACTAAATCTTGCTGTTAAGATGAACCTGAGTTGTTGAGAAGAATGATTAGGATCGTTCTAATTAAAGCGAGAATTTCATGTTTTGAAGTTATATTTTTTAAAATGATGGTATCTATAAACAGTCCTAAGAATTATCCTATTATTCATATAATTCACTATTGCCAGTTGAGAAATTGGCAAAAAATGTCAATTTCAACTTCAAATTCAAACGTTTGAAACTAGCTATTGCATGGAGGGTGGGGGGGGGGAATAGAAAAAACAAGGGAGGTAATTATGATCATATAATAGTGAGTTGACAACCTATTGAGCAAGACATAGAAATAATTATGTTTTGACTTTCTTGTTAGAAAATATGAAATTCCCGCCTTAAATATTTATGAAATCAAAGTGTGTGTATGTGTGTGTGTTTGTTTGCCCACCACGCTCCTCCCCACATACGTTATCAAATTAACCAGCATGACCCAGTGAATGTTTAAGGCCAATGAATTTGGGTACCGGACGAATTGGGCCCGGGCCCTTGGTGAATTACGCTTTGTCGCTGGCAGTGTTTAATCCTTGCATTGGTCGAGAAAGTTCATCCAGATTTTCCAGCGTAGTTTCTCCTTGTCAGTGATGCAAGATGGAGGGTCTGACTAGAACAGCTGCTTAATTGTTCGGATGGGACAAAAAAACAAGGTCCCGTGTACATATTGGCATGCACTTAAAAGATCCCTTGGCAGTTGGAATTCAATATAAGAGTAGGCCGTAGTGCCACAGCCTGGGCAAAATTTCCGTCATAGCACACTGTATTACGTATGCCCATCTTCATTTGCCCAGGTTAGGAGCAGAACAGTAGGATGTTAATTCCCATTTTATTTCATTTCATTTCATTTGTCGCTGCGCTCCACCCCTATATGTGGTATCAAATTAACGAGCATGACCCTGTAAATTCACTAGAGATGAAAAACAAGGGAAATATCTCCCAGATGTGTGTATGTATTTTAATAAAGACATTATTTCTATATTTGTTGCAGGTCTGTACGGCCAAGGTTAACTATATATGTCTGTCAAGAATCAGAATCAGGTATGTATTTTATTAATGATTGATCATGATTACAATTTGATATATATATCTTTCCTTTCAAATTTATTCTTTTGTATATTGAAGTTTTAAATTCTAGACATTTGGAAACCTAAATCAATTCTACCTTATATTTCCCTCCTGTTCATTTGCCCAGAATGTGCAGAACAGTACGATGTTAAAACCCATTTCATTTCTAATTTATTAACTCAAACAAATTGGCACTGTAAAAATATTTTATTGTAGTGTATCATGCTATATATCTGGAACTCATGACAGTAATAGAATTAGCCCAGAAGTTAGCATTATTATTTGGTATTCAGACACATCATATAGGTGATATTTACACACAAGGTCCATCAGGAATACATATACTTGTTACAGATGAGGTAAGGAGCAGGAGTTAAAATGTATTTTGATCTAGATGTTACTAATATCAGTTTAACATTGTATTAATTATAACCATTTTATTCTCTAAATTTGGGTTGTAAACACGAATGGTTATAAATATTGTAGATTTTATGAAATTAGAGTTCTGTCATGTATAATCTATCTATATAAATGAAATCAAAGTATGTATATATGTATATGTTTGCCCACCACACTCTTCCCCACATATGAAGGTTTTAGGCCATCGAATTTGGGCCCCGGTCGAATCGCGCTACTTCGCCGTGCTCCACCCCCCACATATTTGGTATCAAATTAACCAGCATGACCCTGTAAATGTTTTAGCCCTTAAAATTACATCCCTGGGCAAATTTGGGTGTCCATGGGCCTGGGGCGAATTTGGACCCGTGCTGTATGTGAGAGAAAAGCCAGGTATTTTGCAAGTTAATGAAATAAAAATATAAACTTACTCTGTTATTATTAGTACAATGATGCATTATTTAACTTTAGGTAGTACAGAACATGCAGCATGTACAGGATCAGTCCAGGTTTGCGGTCGAAGGAATGAAGGGTATGAGTCTTAATTTTTCATGTTATTTGCATTCACATTAAACATACATTATGTAAGAGCTAAATCTGCCTATTGTAGGTCTTTCTTTAGGCCTGTAATGTTATATAAACTATTAATTAGGCATTTATTAACAAAACAAGACCATAATCAACTCTTGATAGTATGGCTGACAAGGAATGTGTCTAGCTTTTAGGATGGGATGGTAACTCTAGCTTCCACACATGGACACCTTTATGTGCACCATCCTTAAAAGTTTTAATTTGGAAAGCACCATGGTAGTCTAGCAATTAGATTACTGGACTCTCAACTAGAATGTCACTGCATCATATCCTGGTGTGGACTCTTAAGAACCGTTACGATTGTTCAAGCCTGTTTCCTTGACAAGGAAAGTGTTGCTTGATCATTCGGATGGAATGAAAAACCAAGGTTCTCCCATGTGGAAGTCTAATGAACCCTGGAATTGAAAGAAGTTTATGCCGAAATGCCATTGTCCGGGCATTATTCTCTTCTGTAGCATAGCATTCATGACCATGTTAAATATAAGAAATGATGGTCCGGACCAATCAATTGGGTTGACAAGACATTTCACTTTATTCCTTTCCTTCCTGGCAAAAGTTTCTTTCCCAGGCCTGTAAATTAGAAAATAAAAAAACTGAAATGTCTGTCTCAAATAAACTGTAACAAAGATGTGGCATTAAACCCCATTCCACTCTTTATTGTTATTTATTATTTCATGATACAAAATTATTTCAATTTGTTTTATTTTTTCAGATGATGAAAATAATAAATACAGAATTTTATTAAAACTGATTGAATGAAGTGTCATATGCTGAGACAATTATTATTATAAACATGGTAAATGTATCCTCTTCTTTCGAATGACATTCCTTCATCCACGATATATCATTTAGAAATTTTAAACTTCTTTGTGTGGAGGCAGGTCAAGAAATTAAAGAAGACCCAGAAGCGAATATGTTATGTTGTTTGTTAAAATAATTTTGTTTTTAATAATTGAGAACGTGAAAAGGAACACAATGTTGTTGGGATTCAGAAACAGAAGTTTATATATCTGCTCTTTACTTCAAAATCAACTTACATTGAAAGAAAAGAGAACACTTACAATCTTATTAAGATCAAAAGAAGCTGAGATTATGTATGGTCTAAAATGAAAATATAAGAATATTATAGAAAGAAGAAAATCATGTGAAAAATTTATAGACTATGGTAGTATTTCTGTTGAGGATAAAATCTTAACTGCAAGATGTGCTGCTTCTTTCCATAGGAAACATTATACTCTGAACAAATTGGTTTTACAATTTTCTTTGGCAAGAAGGAAGCCATTTTTAGCGGAAAAGTCTGACCAGACTTTTTTCGTGTTCTGCATTTATGCTTATCATATTACTGACTAATTGTTAACACCCATATACCGAAATTATTGGTTAGGTGCCTTGTTTATTGGGACTATTCCGTGGTTCAGAAAAAAGACATTTAAGTGAATGGCTATTGTACTCCATATTGTGATGGGTTGATTTCATACGTTAGTAGTAACTTATAATAGTAATAATGTATATTTATAATGCGCTTAATAATCCATTCATTTATGCATTCTCAAAGCACTACTTTTAAGGAGTTTCTCGTCAATTAAAAAACCCCATAAAACAATCTGTTTCTAATTTGAATAATAGAGTGTAAACAAATGAGGTTTTTTAGTTTTGACTTAAAAATTGTGAAAGTTTAAGATTGTCTAATGTTTACTGGCAACGGATTCTAAAGGCGAGGTGCAGCAACACTGACATTTTTATCACCAAATTGTTTTAGTTTAGTTTTAGGAAAAACAAGTATATTTTTGTAATGCGACCTTATACTAGGTTTAGGTTTATAGTTTGTCAAAAGTTCAGACGAATGACATTTAGACTGAATCCAGGGTTCGACAGGCAACCAGTGAAGAGACTTTAACACCGATTTTATGGATGAATATTTTGAAGTTCCGGTTACAATCCTGGCAACTTCATTTAAATATCTTTTAAATTCTTGTTAGTGTAATATCAGCCAAATTCATTCTCTTCATGTATCAAAATTCCATCCATTAATCCCCCCCCCCCCCTGCCACATCCAGCGTGTTTGTACCTAATAGAGTTATGCATTTTAGATGTAAATGTTCATTACATTTAGGTGAATGTCTTTACCGAGTTCATTGATACAAAATAACTGATCCTAACTAATGGAGAGTGATGAAACTTAGTGCACAGTTTCCTCCTTTCTAATTTGGATCTGTATGGGTTTTTTTTATCCAACATCTTACATTACATTATCAATCAGTATGGTCCCGCGGGTCTCCCCTATTAAACTGGGCATTAACGCAATCAGTAAACCCTGTCATGGTCACAGGAAAAGTCCTAATAAAATACCTTATTTGGGAAGTCTTTTCATTCTCTATCACCAACTGTTGTATTTGATTGTAACAGTCTGCCTGGTTGGCCAGTTTTCATCATTAAACTATTTATCAGTCAATAGGAAATTGTGTTATCTAATATGGGTGCAAGCTGATAATGGAATTTCCTACATATTGCAATAATATATGTACATCACAATATATTGCAGTATATAGCCCTAACAATAAAAAGTATAATCAACAGCTGTTATACTGCCTTGCATTTATAGACGTCCACAAGTTTATTGTCATCACTCCTGCCTGCCCGTCTTACATTAAGTGGTGTATATGCACCACTCTTAATTGCTTAGTACTAAAGTACAATCTTGTTAAGGTTTAGTTAAGCTCTTGCCTGCCTGATGATTATGTTGCCCTTTGAAGTATGGATTACCTGCTTGTTTTTGACAAGGAATAGGATCACCTGTCCAACCTTGTGGGTTATCCTTGGGTCGTCCGGTTTCCTCCCACGCCTAAAGACCTCTCACTCTCTTCCTTAAAGTATGAACAGTGCAGACAAATACCGGTAGCTCAAAATTTATAATAGATGTAATTATTACTTAATAGGATTTCAATTTTCATCTGAGAATATAATTACCTGGTTAGCTTCAGATTACAATATGGTACTCCTCATTGTGTTTGTATGCATGTGAGATTGAATGTTTTGTTAAGGTTTATAGAAACGATACAAATAATTGACGGAATAATTTGTTCAAAATATCAAAGATATATATTGTGTGATTATATATGTATGTATGTGGATGTATAAATTTTGAAGATGAAAAAAAATTTATATATACTTATGGTAAAAAAAAAAAATATGCAGCAGAATTCATCATTATGTTGAGTCGATTGATTTTGTGTTAATCGTGACATTAAAAATGGCCACTGTATGTTTTAAATAGCATTTGAGTGGTTTTGTTAACAATTATATAAAATTATTATTACTCATTGTTATATGTTTGTAAATTCATTATTTGTCCTTGTTCAAATGCTGTTAAAATTAAAAAAATATCATGAATTTTATTTAACGGGGCTCTACATTCAAGGACAGTTCAGTTTTTAATAAGCCAACTACTAGTAATTGATTATGAATTGTTGAATACTAAAAATTGATTTAATTATAATGCTAATGCATAGAAGATTTGTATTACATGTTTTACTATTTTTATATGCCCACATTTGATGGTTTTATATTGCCATCACCCTGTTTGTCATTCTGTCCGTCAGATTCCATTTTGGTGCAATAGAGGCTACAATAATCTTTAAAGAAATTGATATGTATTGTCTTATCATTTTGAAACCCAGGAACATGTTTAATTTCTATTGTTTTTCAGCAATGACCTATAAAATACGCCCCAATCTGATTAAAACACAGATTCTATTTCGTTTCGTTTTTTATAGTTCAAAATTTGGTTTTACTTGTCTTTACTACACTAGTTGTTATATAACCTGTGTTTTGTTGATGTAAGGGATTAGTCAATGAAACAGTCTGTTACTGGAAGTTATTTGTGTACGGTGCACAGAACTGTGTAATGTCAGAGGGTCAAAAGCCATTTGTACGACCCCTGAACTGACCTTCTACTACAACCAGTCAGATCTTCATGTAGTGTAGGCCATCGCAAATATTAATGAATGAAGTTGGATTATGAGCATTTTCTGCTTATGGGTAGACTAAACAGAGATTAGGAATTCAATAACCGTTAATGAGTGAGATTGGGTTGCCTCAATATTGAAATTTGTCTACTCAGGTTTAGCAGAGTGATCAGTAATCTGATTTCTCAATGTTTAATAATGGGAAAGCAAAGAGTGTCATCTATTTATTTTGCGATTGAGACAGAGGACATCATCCTCAAAATTGTCTTAAGCTGTCATTATAGGTATATTTATATTGATTTTCAACGATTTACTATGATAACTTGCAGAGTTATTCCCCATTGTTACAAAATCTTGGGGAAGCTCGATTGTCAGTCCAGAACATCCCAAATTGATAGACTTACAATCGAGTGAAATGGAATCCAGCCCCATCACAGCCATCACTGCTCTGTCAGTCCAGACAACGGGGGTAGTGTGAGTAGAATCGTGAAGTAATGAATCACAATGAATATGTTTCGGCTGTAATGGTTGGTTGAGATATTTTCTTACGTATGCGTTGTAGCCCGAAATCCAACCTTTCAGTCAATTGTCACTATTTTTGGCATTGAGAGAATTTAGTTCAGGAACTTTAATCAAATATACCCCCCTAGTTAGCATATAAAATCTTCCATCATAATCCTATCTTTTTGGAAATTTTTAGTTCTTTCACAAATAATTGTTTTGGATACTCTGCTGCTGGTTGATGTATGTTTATAAGCATCTTCAATAGAAGGCTTGATCTCGCCTTAACTACATACATCTTACAAAACTCGCGGATGTTGCTTAAGGAACATGGTTTATAAGCAGAATTGTATTACTGTAGATTTTGAGATTGACTATTTAGTTAATATGTTCTTCTTCATGCCCTAATTGTTTGGACAGTCCATGTTAGTTTCTAATTTAAACATCATATATTCGTAACAAAATTTAGAAATCAAAATATGTAAAAAGTTGACTAGCTGGAATTATTATGAAGATCCAATTAAGAAAGGATAGTGAAAAGTTTTGATTTTAAATGACTAAAACAATGAATATATAAGCAATGGGCTCGAATATGTATGTAAAAGAAATGATATTTTATATATGTAAAATGTATATATATATATATTACATGCTGTAAAGAATTCACATATGTAACATATGTATGTAAAAAAATATGGTGTTAAAAGAGTGACATGATGTATACACTAATTAAACATACATTATGGGAGAGCAAAAACTGACTTTTGTCGGTCTTCCTTTGGGCCTCAGAAGTCATAGAAATTATAAATTAGATCTTTATTTAAATAACAAGCCCAAAATTAACTCTGTAGACCTACGGATGGCTTGGATTGGGCTCGGATTAAAACAGGATTTCGTCGACTGATTTAATCACTATGGCGTCGTGGGAGGGGCTTCTCCGTGACGTTGACGTCATCATACTTCCGGACTGTTTTCTATTCGTCTACTTAGGGAGTCGCTTAGGCCTACCTGAAGTACAAAAGAGTACACGCAGGCAACGCAAGAAGTCGGCTATTTATTATAATTTATTTACAATACTGCCTCGTTGATTTGGCCCATTCCTTTCAAACTTTAATATCCTATCGCAGACTTTCTCTTCTTATCTATGTATTAAAAGTCTTAATTCTAATTTATAGTAAAAAATAAATGTATACGAATTGAATTGCAGTCCTGTCTCAAACCGAATACGCTATCGGTACTAGTCAGTGTAAACATTACTTGATAATCGAGACTATATAGGTGGAGTTAACGCCTGTCAATCAACAATCGGCCATAATGGGAAAACGGTGTCGATGAAATTTAACTACTATTTCTAGTAAAAAATTATAGTGGTAACAACTTTGTTCAGGATAAAGTAATTTGACTGAAATTTTCAATATATTCTTGTTTGAGCATCTATTTTTGAACTGTTATAGCAAGAATGGCTAACTCCTTGTAAAAATCTCCCATAATGTATCTTTAAGAAAATCATTTTACGCATTTTAATGTCAAACTTCTCAAATAAAATATTGTTAAAATTCATCATGATTGTTTGTTATTGTAGATGTAGACTATTTGACATATTGTTTGATGTGTGACAATATTTGTGTCTCTGTCGAATAATATTGTGATCATAAACTTTGTCAGTAGAATGAAATATAGGTCTGCAAAGTCATATGAGAAGCCATCTTGAATTTGTTATGTATAAAATAGAATCTTGACCTTAAATTCATACAGTGTTTAAGGTCATGAGATGAAGAAACCTATTGAATTTTAACGATATCCCATAATTACTGTCAGAGTTATGACCTTTAATCGCTTTGAATGAAAATGTCTTGTGGATGTTCTAGACTAGAAATTTATACACAGTGTTAAAGGTCGTGAGAGGAGGAAGCCTTTTGTTAGACAACAATTTTTGATAACATTTTAAGAGTTAGAGCCCTTGATCACTTTGAAAAAATCTTGTGGGCATTCTACTACATGTATCTAAACTGAAGTCATTTAAACCCAGTTCCCAAACATAGTGTGTATGATCAGGAGACAAAGATGCCTCTTTATCTGCTTTTGAGTTTAAATTCATCATCATGTTACACATTTTATATAATAAAGGTGATTCATTTTATTTAATTCTAACAAAGATTTCTGTTAATCATTTGAGTCTGTGAAACGGACAAAAAACAATTAAATTAGTACAGTATTATGAAAAAAAACAGATACTTCACGCTCAAACTTTTATCTTGCTCAAAATAATTAATTCTTCCATTTTTAGCATGTGCTAAAATTATTTTAATGAATTTCTTAAATACATAAATCCAAATGGTCTTGATAATCATCCAAGCTGGACTGTAAGTATGGCTGAGTGGATATAGCCTCTGGCACATTGTCATTAAATTCAGCACACCTTAAGCTTCAGGCAATAAAACCTCTTTCATGGACAGCATTGAAATAAATAGGGGTTATAAATACCCTAATAAATGACATAATTTAAGAGGGATTATAAATAAATATATGGGCCTTTCAGAGGTGCATGCTGATTGGACCTTTAGCCTTCTCATTCAATGTAGTGCAACAGTATCAAAATATTGTTTAGCTGACATCCTTGACTGACTTCCTTGTGTCTCTTAAAGAATATGAAATTGGGATAATAAAATTAATATACTTTCTTTTTTGATATTGTGATAATGGCCAGTGGTTTTGCGCCTGCTTCCTCAGCTTTTTTTATCCCATAAAAAACAATGTTATTCAAGTGCCATTCCAAAATTCAATCTTACAAATCCATAATATTAGTAATTTTAGTAGTCCAGCAAATCTTATTTGAAGGGAAAATATATTGTTTATATGCGATTGGGAAAGTCTTATCAGAAGGAAAAAATATATGAAGTAAAATGAAGCATGCTATTGTTTATATGAGAGGGGGTGTGGTTTACACGGGTGGGCTGGGTTACTCTATTTTAAACTTTCGCTGCGACGTGGCATGTGACGTCATATACGGAATTTACCGAATCGTACAAAGACAATATTTTTTACATCAGATATCGAAATATGTTTTGTTTTTGATCAGTTATAGATGTAGAGGTCGCAATGGAATGTTCTTAAATGTTTTGCTGTTAGGAATTTAAAGGACGCTGTTTTCGGCAATCACGTGACCCCTTCTTTACCCAGGACGTGGCGATCGGGTGCTACGTCGTATTCTAGTCCATACAAACTATAATTATTTTAACTTAGTGGGACAGACAGGCGTCGATCTAAACTTTTAGATAGTGGGGACGCCAAGTAAAAGTCATGGGGAGTAAGTATGAATTTGATTTTATCTCGTTTATTTTCTAATATTTGTAAAATTTTGTCTTCAATGCACTCCTAGACAACTGACGTATGGGAAGGAATAGGACATTAAAACTAAAAGCCGGTTGGGAAGGGGTTTCTCGACAACCGTGACAAGAGAGAGGATCCTGTTCTCAGATTTATTATAAAAAAATAAAATGAACGTACTTTTATTTTACCATTAGTTTTATTTACTAACCTTAAAGATGTAAATTCTTGAAGTTACAATTTGTAAATAAAGATGTCTGAAGTCTTTTCGGGTAGATAAATATCTCCACAGCTGTTTCCAAATCAAATCAGCGTGACAACTCAGTCTTGCTACAATCTATGGGGACAATTAAAATACTATACTATTACATAATATACTTGAAAAACAGAAATGTTTTTGATTTGATTTTGTCTAAGATACATTATATTTGTAAAATAATGTCTGCAATTATGCATATGAAATCACACAGGTGTCCACCAGTAGTCTTCAAAAAGGTGATGAAATTGTTCTAGTTTCTAGACCCTTCTCTTCACGACCATTTCATAGTTTACTAAATTTTAATTTATTTTTTCTTCTCAATTGATTTCTGACTGCATCCAATGCAATAATGTGTTCAATTCTCATCCTCCTTCTGCTGTAAAAATATTTCATCCAAATTGAAAATATTGACAATGACATGATTTGAACTGCCATGTGCTCAGTTAACTTGTTATTATTATGTGCTTGAATAATATAATGACGAACAACACATGAACAATTAGACTTATTAAAAAGATTAATGTTGAGAAAACTGAACGACCAAACTTCGCAAATGACTTAAATGAGGAATTGTCACTACAGTCAACCATGTAAATATATGGTTGAGTACCGGTATTAGTACTGTTAATCCCATTTCCACCACATATGGACAAACATCACATTTAATTTTATTCTATTTTTTTCAGTTAAGTTTTTGGAGTTTGTAAAACCGTTTTGTGCGGTTTTACCTGAAGTTTCTAAACCAGACAGGAAGGTAACTACCTTATGATTTATGCTTTTACTAGCTTTTTATTAAATTGATATTAAGAGTTTCCGTGTTTGAGGATTTGTGCCAATTGCAGTTTTGAAACGTCAATCAAGGGGCAGACTGTGTGACACATGGCTTGTTCTAAAAAGTATGTTAATTGGATCAGGAAAGATTAGACATAATCCATTAATCATAACAACCACCACAGATTAATCAGGATTTGAAATTGTTGCATGTCCTAAAGGACATATTTAATAGTACATATATAAATTGTTTATATAGTATTATTGTTTTTATGGACATTCATTTCCTTTTAAATATTTCTCTTTTATAAAACATTTTCATACTATAATTCTGAAGTAGCAATATTTCATAATTGTGATTTCTATTTTCCAGATTCAATTTCGAGAGAAGATATTATGGACAGCTATTACTCTATTTATTTTCTTAGTCTGTTGCCAGGTGCGTATTTTGAAATACTAACATTATTTTCTTAAACCAATAGAAGTATTTGTGTTATAGAATATTATAAGTGGAATTCTATCGGATTTGTTTCTACGAAACCATTATTTGGTATGGCATGTGTTTTAAAATTTAAGTAGAATTGTATTGTGGAATTCTATCGAATTTGTTTCTACGAATCCATTATTTGGTATGGCATGTGTTTTAAAATTTAAGTAGAATTGTATTAAATTGTTGTATTTGTGACTTTCAGATTCCATTATTTGGTATCATGTCATCCGATTCAGCTGATCCTTTTTATTGGATTCGTGTTATTTTGGCCAGTAACAGAGGTAAGAAGCATTTTATTTAATTCATGCTATATACATTCCCTAAACAGACCATAACATTTTGTGTCCACCTTAATCTTGAAGAATTCAGGTTACTTACTGTGCACAATTGACAAAGTTTTGATGCAGAAATCTTTCAAAGCTCAAAGTAATGTCTCAATACTAATCTGTCTACAAAGGTTTTTATGTTTATTTTTTCAGGTACCTTGATGGAGTTGGGTATTTCACCTATTGTAACATCCGGTTTAATTATGCAACTGTTAGCAGGAGCTAAAATTATAGAAGTCGGTGATACTCCAAAAGATAGAGCTCTTTTTAATGGTGCTCAGAAATGTAAGTAAACAGACATATACAGTCGTTCATATTAGTTTAGTTTCAAAAAGATGTATACCTTCGTCATCGTCATCAGCTTGCTGTCACTGCAACCTTGCTGCTAAAAAGACCACTGTCAAACTTACACTTTCTTTTTTAATGTCACAAAGTTAAAATTGGTAAATAAAGTCTGTTTTTATCATACTGATACCAGCAAGATAATCTAGACTAGTGTCAACTTACATCTGAAACTTTCTCAATCAGTGTAATGATTTTAAGACTAATACTCGGCTCCACCTTAATGCTGTGTCTGTGTTTAGGAATGGTAAATAATGTGGAATATGTATAAAGTAAAAGAAAGAAATAGTTGCGGAGTATGTCAACTCAACTCGATTCAATTTAAAGATACGTATTTGAGAATACAACTGAGAGCAATGGACACAAATTTTATGCCTTGTTTTATTGTCACATTGATCATTTTAATTTATGTTTTATCAGATTTTAGTCCACCATTTGTCATTGTTTATTTCCCACTAATAAAATAATGTACCCATCGTATATTTTATTTCAGTATTTGGTATGGTAATTACTGTTGGTCAGGCTATAGTATATGTAATGACAGGAATGTACGGAGATCCAGGCGATATCGGAGCTGGTGTCTGTCTTCTTATTATTATACAAGTATGTACTTTCTTTAAACCGATACAATATATCCTCTATATTTCTGTGAAATGAATGGAGACATGCCTGTAGTTTATTAATGTAAGAGACTTAGTGCTATCAAGTACTATCAGGCATTGATGTCAAATAAAAAGTTTAACTTTAAGGGAGAGTCGAAAAAAACATTGATACAAAGCCTGTTAAAGGTTTTGTCTAAGTATTCAATAAAACTTCTTTGATATGAATTTGTAAATGCTTATTGATTAATGGGCATGTTTTCTGTACATTTCAGTTATTTGTTGCTGGTCTAATTGTATTATTATTAGATGAATTATTACAAAAAGGTTATGGTTTAGGTTCAGGTATATCGTTGTTTATTACGACTAATATCTGTGAAACTATTGTATGGAAGGCTTTCAGTCCTGCTACAGTCAACACTGGTAGAGGTAAGTGCATTAAGATATTTGAAAACCCATGAATGTTGATTAATTTATAATTTGAATACCATACTATTATCCCTGAATAAAGTTATTGAATTTCAATACAAAAACTAAAAGAAATCTTGTTGTGGTGGTTAGATTTTTTTGTGCCATTGAATGAATTCTATTAGATGTGCTTATTTACCTGTATTAATTTATTTTGTACAGGAACTGAATTTGAAGGAGCTATTATTGCTCTCTTCCATCTCCTAGCAACCAGAAGTGATAAAGTACGAGGTTTACGAGAAGCTTTTTATCGTCAAAATCTTCCCAATTTAATGAATTTAACGGCTACAGTTTTTGTGTTCGGAATTGTCATTTATTTCCAGGTAAGAGTCTCTCATTATTCTAACCAAGCTCAAAATTAATAAGATATGCTTGAATCTTTTCTGTAATTTAAACATTTTTCTGGAACATTGTAGTTTGAACATAATTTGTTTCAATTTATCTGAATAGTTTAATAATACTGTAAGGTTTGTGTGGAAGCAATAAGATGTATATTTTTTACAAATTTTGACACTAATATTACTTTGTTTTTATTATTTCAGGGATTCCGAGTGGATCTACCAATCAAATCAGCTCGTTACAGAGGTCAATTTACGTCATACCCTATAAAATTATTCTATACCTCTAACATTCCCATCATTCTGCAGTCAGCTCTAGTATCTAACTTGTACGTTATTTCGCAGATGTTAGCTACCAAGTTTGGTGGAAATTTCTTTGTGAATTTATTAGGTGTCTGGGCTGTAAGTATAAAATATATTTTATCTAAATAATGTCTGTAAAAATAGTTGTTCTTTTTAATGCTTTTCTTGTATTTAAAGAACTTGCAGTAAAACATAACAATTGAGCTGGTGATTTAATGGTTATTTATTTTTTAAAAGAATTTGTAACAAAGATTTCTGGTTTAAATACAATGTAAATGTATCTTTTAATATAATTATTGCTATTGTTACAATTCATGGATAAACAAAATAATAATTAAAAGTGTAAGGGAAAATATATGGTTAGAATCCAGTTCATTAATGAAACTATTCTATTTGTAGGATGTTGGAGGTGGTGGCCCCGCTAGATCTTATCCAGTCAGTGGATTGTGTTATTATATGTCTCCGCCGGAGACGTTATCACATGTTGCTGAAGATCCTATTCATGCTGTCCTATATATTATATTTATGTTAGGATCATGTGCTTTCTTCTCCAAGACATGGATTGATGTATCAGGTTCTAGTGCCAAGGATGTAAGTATATTCTACTGTCAACATTTAATACAGGAGTTCAAATGATTTGCCTTGATTATTGTCTACAATTAGATTTGAGTCAATTTAATAATTTAGCATCTTGATACTACTTGGAAATGATCTTTCTTGTTGGACATTTTCCCCTGAAAATAATGGGCATAAATCTTATCGTTATTTAAGAAGGCATTTTCAGACTACAATTAAAAATCATTTGTCAACATAATATTCAAATTCAGATGTAATAAAAAATATAAGTGCACCTCGTTATTTGTCATATTTTATTCCCTTATGTCAGTAATATTCCTGCAAAATTACTTGTCTGTAGCCATAATGCTCATGTTTTTTTTCTCATCTTGTCCAGTTACTAAAGAATTTGTCCTTGTCACTGAAATATTTTAATCCTTATCGGTACAGTGATGTTGTTTGAGCAGCAGTCTATTTTTGTCTCCTGCATATTGTAATAAAAAAATGTCTAAACTGTAGATCTCATAGAAGTCAATCTCTAGCAATAAAATATGACCGATTTTTGAAATGTTAGATGTTATTTGATTTCAATACTTTTTCCAGGTTGCCAAGCAATTGAAAGAACAGCAGATGGTTATGAGAGGTCACCGTGATAGATCTATGATTAAAGAATTAAATCGTTACATCCCAACAGCTGCTGCTTTCGGTGGTTTATGTATTGGAGCTCTCTCCGTAATGGCTGACTTTATGGGTAAGTTGACTGGTTAAAAGATAAATTTAATAAGGAATGGAACTTTATAATTATTTTGGGATAAAAGTATGGGTGAGATTCTGGCATAAAAAAGATGGCAGACTTGTATATCGTAGACATGGGCTCTTTTACCCAGTAATGTAACCGAGGTGATTTGTCATAGTAGCTTTATGAATTAGAAAATAATACTATAAATTCCACGTTTCACTAAATTATATCTCTTTATTTATCAACAGGTGCTATTGGAAGTGGAACTGGTATTCTATTGGCTGTCACAAACATCTATCAATATTTTGAAATCTTCGTCAAGGAACAGAGCGAGATGGGTGGAATGGGAATGTTATTATTTTAAATTTATCTTTAGACGTCCAGATTCATTGTTCATTAAGTTATCCCCACTTCTAGGTCATTGGACAATTGCTTTTAATAAATTAAGAAACCAGGGATAAGAAATAGAACATTATAAAAGGACCGGTTGGGGAATTTCAAGAACGAAGGGTTGATTAACCAATGAAGACACCATCAACCAGTTTGAATCAGCTATGATGTAAACAATTTGTTTTGAAGGATGTGTAAAATTAATGTTCATTATTTGCTTGTTGAGGCAGATAAGAAGATATTGTTTGTTATGAAAGTCAGAAAGGAACTCATGAAGAATTTAATGTACAACTCGTAACAATTCTCACAAAAACGAAAAAAAGTTAATAAAAAGATTGAACGAACTATTCATCTACTCTTGTGTTACATTTGAAATTATTGAAGAGTTATTCCCCTTGGATGTATTCAGTCTGAATGCCAGTATGAGTTTTCATTGTTTTGCATAATTCAATATTTTATTTGTCATTACAAATTGAGTTTATTGTACATAAGAGTAGCGAAATATGAACAGAGAGTTAACTATTTATTTCCTATATAAAGGGGAATAACTCTTCAAGACTTAGTTAGATTTATTAGATGTACATGTATATGGTTAGGGGTTTGTAAAAAGATGTTTTGTTATAAAGACTATACTATGTTAGCTTTAAATGTCACAGAAACATTCAACGATATAAAGAATTTAGTACAGAAAAACTTACTTCTGATTTTTGACTTATTTCAATTGTTCTGTTCATTTATTTCAGAATTGTAAATTTGATCAGTTTTTAAATTTAATTTTAAGAAGTATTAATTTTGACTTGAATGTCTCAGTCGTTCCCTTAAATCATCAATCATTTATACACATGTGAATCAAATACAAAGAGATTTGAAAAAAAAACCTAAAATAAAAATTATTTATAAAAAAGATAGTGTCTGTTTTTTTCCAAATCACTGTTACATATTACATGTAATTGAATCTACATATTGTAATGGATACAAAAAACATTGTGGTAGGGGGGGGATCTCCATCATCTTTAATAAGTTCATACAACTATTCCTATCCCTGTTGATTCATCCTAAAACTGTGACTTGGCTCAAGAATTATGGCATGAACTACTGCCTCACAAAATCCTGATAGGATTTGCTCAATACTAAACCGAAAGGACAAACTACATAGATATCGCAAGAAATAAACTAATGACCAATCAAATGAATGGATCGAGTAGAGGGGGGGGGGGGAGCCGCTATACGAGTCCAAATGATTTTAATCAAGATAAACTTGTAGAAATGATGCGACCCTGCAGAATTCGGATGATAAATGTATTGTAGGGTGAGACTTTTCAATTAAGGCAGCAGAATTGTCAAATTTATACTCAACCGAAAAGGCTATTTTAACTGTACCCAATATATGGCATAGTCTACCTGCAATCGATCAACAGAATAGAATGAAAAATGTAAGGGCAGTCATTGATATTTATAGCATGAACCACCAAAAACTTATCTGGGTGGTAAAAGAATAGCTTATGGCTCGGTGGGTGTGAAGATATAGCCTAATATATAAAATGTACTGCCGTATCCAAAATAATTTTATTCATATAGCCAACAAAACAATCTGAACAACACATTTTTTTTATAAAGATGAACTTGAAGGGCAGATGACTGCATTTAATACAAAATCTTCATTGGTCACTGGAATATCTGAACAAATCTGTTCATCAAAAGCTAATCCAATGGTCACAGGATTGTAACCCTGATTTTTACATTCTTGTAGGTATTTGTCATAATATCCTTTACCACGACCTAACCTAGCACCATCTGTCGTAAACGCTAAACCTGGAACGAAAATTAAATCGAGTCCACCGGTTTTCAAAGCATCATCTCTGCCTGTTTTATCTAGTGGCTGTTTTATTTTCCATTTTGTTTCGGGAAGATTTGCATAGTCATCCCACGATTTCAGTTGCAACATCGCCATTTCTGGTCCATGATAATAAGGAATAAAACAAGTTTTTTCCCTTTTTAAAATATCCTGAACAATAGACTGAGTGTTAATCTCATCAAACATACTCAGAAATATGGAAACCCTCTTGCTCTTCAAATAAATTTCATTTGACAACACTTTTTGAGTTACTTCTAAAGACTGGTGAGCTTTCTGATCGTCTAATAATTTTGTCAGTCTTGATTTCATTTCTTTTCTAAGAAGATGTTTAGCTTGTTTTATCGAATTTGTTGTCATTTTTCAACAGATATTATGAAAAGATTTCCAGCCCGAAAGGTGTTTCCTGGTTTGGTGTTCCACCTAGCGGGGATTCCCTTGAGATTCTGAAATCAGCCAATCAGAGCATTGTAAACATATCGCACGTTCAACTTCCGGTTGGGACAGTCTTAAAACGTTGACACGTCGATAAATTCATGGATTTCCCTCTGATTTGCCATCTGGTGCATTTGATACGGTGACACTTTTCTCAGACCTATGTCAGGCGGCGCTAATCTTATCAAGGAGCCGGAAACCAGTATTTCAATTACCGGAACTTCTGACGTTGCTTCGCTTGCAGACCCAAGAAAACCAAAAATGGTCGGTGTTAATAAAAAATTAATTGGCTGTGCCATTGGAATTTTCGTCTGCTATTTTTATTATGGTATTCTACAAGAAAAGATGTAAGTATTGTATACGCACGTGTTGTTTTGTAAATAAAAAATAAATGTGGTTTATCGGTAAAATGAATATGTGACATATCCAACAGCCTACTAAACCATGACAATGAATAATTGAATTAAGACATTCATTCATTCAATTCAATCATTATTCAGTCTCCTCATTCACACATAGTGCATAGTTATCATAGTGATGAAAAACATCATCAATCAGATTTATTAATCAATTAATTAAAAGTATGAAGCCAAATGATGGTTTTTATTTAGTGCCAATTGTGTACAGTGTAAGCTACTACAGGTATATTTAATAACTTGCCATCTTTATCCAGTCTCAGCTGTGCAAGTCGTCACAAAAATTGAACAGTGTATACTCTATTATTATAATTCAATTTGGAGTCTTAATTACTCGGATCCTTCAATGTAAAACTTATGAAAGCAATGCCAAAAAGTTATTAAGGTTAAAGATACGCTCCGTGGTCAGGTTGTTTAAAAATTTGATGATTTGATGATTCATTTGGACTAAAAACATATTTAAACTAATTTATTAATCATATAATTTTGATTCAAATCTTTCTCAAAACATTGTTCATGTCAGGGAATACCCCTGCTATAAAAATCGATCAAAAGAGGTCATGTTTGTGTCATGTGACTTAGCTGTCTCGGTACGTAGCCACTGGTGCAAAACCAGAGGAAAATTATGGCATATACAAGACGATGTTGTCTTTAATCGCTGATTATTTATTATTTATTGAAAAAATACATTCCTGCGTACAAACTGGGTGATTTGATGATACATTTGGACTAATAACAAATTCAAACTAATTAATTTATCACAATTTTGCTTCAAATCCTTCTTAAAAGATTGTAATTGCTAAGGAATACCTGGGTATAAAAATCGATCAAAAGAGGTAATGTTTGTGGCACGTGACCTCTGATCATGGTACCTATACCAATGGATGTGAAGTCGGGGGAGAATTCATTGCATACACACGATGTTGTTTTAATCTTTGACTAATTAGATATCGAATCCTAATTAAATTCTTGGATTATCGGCTGTCCAAGCCTTTTTCCCTGATTTTTATGTCAGAAAGTGTTGTTCGTCTAACTTTCATAAAGTTTATCAACATTTACAACGCATGCCCAATCTTTGTGTGCAACCTTCGACGTCAAACATGCAGATATTCCTAATTGTCGGGTTGTCGATTAGGGGAACCCTTGCACAAGTGTTTTTCAGGGAATCCATTATTTTTCGAGTAAGAATGGATATCTCTACTTTCTATATTATACAAAAATTGCCATACTTTTATTGGAAATAAGCAGATAAATAATTTTCTGGGAACCTATCTTTAATGGTTTAATGCCAATGGATAGATTGGTAAATCTTAATTCAAGTTAAAGACCAGAAAAAATGACAAATTCAAAAACAAAATTATTTAATGGTTTAATGGATAGATCATGGTACGTTAGTGTTTTATTTGTCTTAAAGTATACATACTGGTATTTGTGTTAAAGGAAGTAAAATTTAATTAACAATTTGTACAAAAAAATGACTAAGGAAGGATTTCACTTCATCAACCACTGTAGTAGACTTGTTTAAATACAGAACATGGTTTTGAGTACAAAAGACTCTACTTTTTAATTTGGACTAATACAATAAGTTAAGCTTTGTACAGTACAGTTTTGGCCATATAATTTCAGTAACTTTTTTGTAGTCAAATGACCGCAAAACTTGCTCAATGAAAAGGAAGGCCTTAGGAGTTAGGACAGTCCACTACTGTGGCTTTAGCAAGACACAAGACATCAGTAATGGAACTATTTCTAGCTTAATGCATGTTAAACTAACATCATGGACCTTATTATAAGGTCCTTGTTAACATAATAAAAACAGAACATAGAAATTGTAAATATAGGTTCAGATGTTGTGCTTGGGGAAGGTCAAAGTATATGTGATAATTTAACTTGTATTAGTGAAGTTCGCAATGGTTAAATGGTTATGGTATGAATGTGTAGGTGGCTTTTGATTTACATCTAACATAGAAAATCAATTTCAATTTAATCCTAATGAAAGTAACAATAAATGTAAAACATGTGTTGTTTATAGCTCTGTAATACAGTTTTATAGTTTTATAATAATGTCATTTTAAACCATAAAACCGCTTTAGGATACATGTCATTTTCACTCGAAAATATTTTTCATTTATGTTTGTTAGGAATATACATTGTAGATTGTAGATAATACAGTCTGAAGCAAACAAAATAGTAATAATCTACACTAAAATTTTCAGCTACCCTAGTAATTAATCTTGGTGATAAAATAATCATTTAAAGGGACAATCCTGATTTAAACAGGGTCTCAAAAATAAAAGTCAGAATAAGTATGGAATTTAAGCGCCAGAATATAGAGGACTGTTGTATTTACCTTGTGAAAACGTATCACAAATATTGAGTTTGTTGCTCAGCCCTAAGGTAGAGGATTTTAAGGGATTTTAACACAAAATTAAGCAGTTTTATTCTCCAAAATATTACCGGGATTGGTCCTTTAATGGAAATAGAAACATTATGCCTAGTTTGTCAAATTTTGGTCCATTGGATGTGTTTCTTTTTAACAATTATTGAAAGCTTTTCTATTTCAATCATTGTGCTTGCTCCAAATAGCAGATTTTCAGATCATAGAGCACCTTGACATTTTACATCATTGTTTTTGGCACCATCTACGCTGGTTGCAAATACGGTTTCCTTAAAAATTTTGTCTTCTCATTTTGGATTTTTGACAAGCACAAATGGGTATCAAATTTGGGGGAAATTGTGTAATGAATAATATAGTTGTTGGCATGTTGCACAATTACAGTTCGATTAACTCTTTTACTGTTTTATGTTTCAAGAATCGCTGTTGTAGGTCTACTGCACAGTACAGGCTTCACTTCGAATTTCACATATTGTAATGTTTTAAAACTTCTTTTATTTAGATATATACATGTATCAACTATATGTAAACAAAACAGTTGCTAATCCATGCCAGAAAACCTGTTTTCTTTAAATAAAAGTTTGTGTATCAATATATTAGGCTATGTGTTGCTTTAGACCACTAAACAACTTAAAATAGAGACATAACCTGCACATGCATTTTAATGAAATTGTCACACAAATTTCATCCAGTATGAAATAATGGAAGCCTACAGTTGGAAGTTGCGAGTATATTATTTGAAATAATGACACACCACTATCAAAGGTTGACGTCACATCTGTATTTTAATACAATATCTCTTTCAGCTAATGACCTGATAATGAACAGGTATTATCGTGTGAATTGAACATATTTACCTCATTAATACATTATTATTAAACAAATCCTCTATACGTTATGTATGTTAACTAGATTTATATTAAAACACAGTCAACCTTTAACACATCAAGGTATAATAAGTTCTAGTTAGGAACTATTTGACTTTAAAATTCAGTGATTGTTGTCAGTAGAGTTTACAAATCAGAAATAAATTCACTGCTCTTAAAATGCCAAATTCATCACATATGTAATAAACAGGCCTGAAAATAATTGTTTTATATGTACCCGACAAAATGTGAGGCACTAATGAAGTAGTACCTGACAGATCAGTGCCTGACAAAATGACACTAGGCATCAGAGGTTTTGTGCCAGACAAAACCTGATTCTGTGTCTGACATTGTCAGTGACAGGTGCCTTATTTCCGGGCTTGGTAATAAAGCTAAAATGATCACTATCTAAAAATAGCAAAAGCTTATAAAATAAAAGTAATACTAAACTGAAGAAAGTATTACAATTGTTATAATATTTTACCCAATTTTCAGAATTTTGAATTGCTAGATAATCAGATTCAGATCAAAGTATTACTTTTTTTGAAAAAAAAAATATACTGATTTATTTTTTCAATGTTTTACAGCACAAAAGGAAAATATGGAGAAGGAGAAAAGAATGAGAAATTTGTATATACTTTATCTTTAGTATTTGTACAGTGTATAATTAATGTCTGTGCTGCTTATTCAGGTAAACATCTCTATTCACATCTTGACAAAGCTAGATTAATACTAGTTCAGCTCTGAACGTACTCAACGTAGGTCTCATTACACTTGCCTTGTACGTTCAAGGACAATGCTATTGAATCCTTGTCGAAAAACTTTGGCTTCCCAGTCAATTTTACTGGGCAACTTTTTACTGCTAAATGGTCCTGTGCCTGTCCGTGAACGCCTGCAAATGTAACTGAACATCTTAGTGAGGAAATAAGACCTTGCTTAAATTACCTCGCCAGAACCAGTATGAGTGACACACCACACTTTTAAAAAATATGTCCTCGTCTTCTAACCGATTTGACCAACTTCATTGAAAGGGTAATGCTCAAATTTACGAACTTGGCCATATGAGACTGACACGTGACCGTTTACCAGTTGCTCAGTAAAATTGACTAGGAAGCCAAACTTTTTCGCCAAGGATTCAATAACACAGTCCCTGAATGTACAGGGCGAGTGTAAATCATGAAATAACCTATTTGTTTTATACACTGGAGTTCATATTTGAAAAAAATAAAACGATATGTGTATGTGCCTGTGCTTTATAGGCCTATTTTGAAATCAGTCCATCATGTACGATTTCGTTGTCTGGCAACCTATATTTTACCTTATTGTGTGTTCCAGGTAAAAGAATATTTCAAAAGGAAGCAGACAGTACACCTGTAAAACTATATGTAGCTTGTTCGTTAACATATCTGGGTGCCATGTTGGCTAGTAACCATGCCTTACAACATGTCTCATATCCTACACAGGTAATAAATGTGGTTGCACAACGACACACCTTAGAATTACATTTTAACTTTCTTATAAAGCTATTGAAATCATGCAAAAAACAAATCTTTTAAGGCAAGAACTATTTATGTTAAATATACAAAAACAAGGATGTTATCCACTTGAGTTTTTTGTACATATTGCATTTATAACATGATATGGTTTGAACAAAAGTCAGATGTAGATGAGTGAACAACATATAAATAGAATTACCTTAAAGTCTATTTCTCATCCTCTTGGTGTATATTCTGTTCCATTAATTTCATTCCTGTATAACTTCATCTATTATGTCCATTTAGATTCTTTTCTGTTATAAATTGTGTGTATAAAGTCCATTCAGTTCATTTTCTGTTAGGGTGTTGAATTGCCGAATGGTTAGCCTGTGCACATTGTATCATAAAGCCTGTCATTGAGTCAACTGGCATGGTTTCGAATCCCCGGTTGTACGTGACAAGGAGTAGGGTAGCCTGTCCAACCTCGTGGGTTTTCTCCGGGTCCAATTGTTTAATCCCATTGCGAAAGATCCCTACGTGCAAGCTAATTATTAAAATAAAATTAAAGCATGTTAGTCACGAAATCACCTAGTTTATGTGGAGTGTAGGTGAAACCCCATTTCTCTCTCTCTCTCTCTCTCTCTCTCTCTCTCTCTCTCATATATTAGATGTTGTGTATCAATCCTATTCAGGTGCGATTCAAGGGGGGGTGGGGCCCAGGCCCTGGCCCCAACCTCAGTCCCAGTGACATAGATGATCTTTATTTTCGTTTGCTTTGTTACTAATATGTACTTCACATATCTGCTCTTTAATAGATGATATAAACATGATTTTCACATTGTCTCCGCCCAAGCAATCCAAGGTTGCAACTATTACCCTTTGCTCCAATGTATGCCCCCCTCCCCCCTCGACAAAATCCTGGATCCGGGCCTGCTGTTCTGTTCCATTCCTATGTTTAATTGTGTGTATAATTGCTATATTTTCAGGTATTAGGGAAGACTATTAAACCTATACCTGTAATGATATTAGGTGTATTAATAGCCAGGAAGAAATATCCACTAGTTAAATATTTATTTGTTATAATGATAGTTATAGGTGTAGCGTTATTTATGTATAAAGATAATAAGGCCAGTGTTAAAGATAAACATGAAATGGGTATAGGAGAAATACTTCTTGTAAGTTTTTCAATAGTTTATTATTTATCCTATGTATTTTGATTAGAATGACGGTTTTGATCTATTGTCTTCCATTAGTCGGGGGCGAATGGTATGCGTGTGCGCTGTATCATAAAGCCTGTCATTGAGTCAACTGGCGTGGTTTCGTATCCCCGGTTGTACGTGACAAGGAATAGGGTCGCCTGCCCAACCTCGTGGCTTTTATCTCGGACCTCCGGTTTCCTCCCACTGCTAAAGAAAGACCCCTATGCGCAAGCGAATTATTGAAATAAAATTAAACCATATGTTAGTCCCAAAATGACCTAGTTAGTGTCGAGTGGACATTAACCCCATTTCTCGCAAGCAAGAAGGTCACCAATGAAACGAAATTGATGAATTCAGATTATCAAATCTTTAAGTTGTGTAGCTGTTTGAATTCCTTTTTTCACAAATGTTAAATAAATAAGTGTCAATTGATAAATAAATAAGTACTAGTATAAAGTTATGTGTGAAATAGCTTTATTTAACGTCCGCTTCCACCGAGGTGATATCGCAGACATAAAGTTAAATGGAGTTTTATATTTAGATAATTGTGTTTTTTTTTTTCTAGCTGGTATCTCTAACACTAGATGGTTTAACAGGTGCGTCACAAGATAGAATGAGATCTGAACACAGTACTAAAGCCTATAGTATGATGTTTTATGTTAATCTGTGTTCTGTAATCTGGTTGGCTATAGGTAAGTCATTCATCAATATAAACAAATTCAATTCTCCAAACCACCTGGCTTTCTTTAAAGAATAGAGATAATAGCAGCAGATCAATCTTATCGGGCTAAAGTCTGAATATTTGGTTCTTTGCATTCAATTTGTGACAATTTGAGATTTTGGATTTATGAAATGTCAAGAAATAAGGCAATGTCCATCAACGGTAAACTATAAACATATCATAATCTGTGTGTAGCCCTCATAAATTATTAACAAAAATATATACAAATGTCAAAATAAGCTACATTGTACTCTTAAATGTAACAACACAATGTAACAACACAACAATTGAAAGTTATGTTATTTCAATTTTCTATGTATTTAGAGCCTTGTTTGATGGTTATCTTACCGCCTCAAGATTCTGATCCTGTGAACCGGAAAAAACTTATCTCCTTTTAATGTAATAGTCCTTTGTAAGATGTTCGCTTTAGATCAAAATATAAGAGAAATTAGTTTATCTTGTTTATATTTTCAGCTTTATTACTAAGTGGAGAAGGTTTTGCGTTTATAGGTTTTGCAAGTCGCTATCCCACAGTACTGTTTAATTTATTATCATTTAGTATAGCCAGTGCCATCGGTCAGGTCAGTACATATATTCAACAATACTTTCTTCTAAATTTCTGGCCAATCATTCCAGTAGCCCAAAAGGGATATGGTCATAACATCTGTCCATTATCTGATGTAATTCCAACCAAAGTTTATATTTAGATGGTGAAAGAAATGTGAATTGTTTATATGAAGAGTAGAGGAGGAGAACATAATACCATAAAAATTGACCAATTTTCAAAACTTTTCTTCAACAGAACCACTAAATGAAATTTGTTTTTGAATCAATCTGATGAAAATTCCCATCTAAATTTTGCCCTGGGGCAAGCCACTGATTTCGACAGCCCTTATGATGGCCTCCATTCTCCAAGGTTTGATTGGAAGTCAAGTATGTAAAGTTTGACTAAATGACTATGATTATTTGTGTAATCGGTTAGTATTTGAAGTGGCTAAACTGTATCTCCCAGAATTCATCATTGACCTTGTGTAAAGCTTGACTGGATAATCCCTGCCATCAAACAAAATATGGTATGTTTATATAATATCCTTTTATTTTATTTTCAGATATTTATATTTACAACAGTTACAACATTTGGTCCATTAACCTGCTCCATTGTCACAACGACTAGAAAATTCTTCACTATCTTAGCATCTGTTTTATTGTTTCAAAATCCTATGTCTAGTAAACAGTGGATAGGCACAGTATTTGTGTTTGTTGGTCTAGGACTCGATAGTGCCTACGGAAAAGAGAAAAAGAAAAAATAAGAATAGTGTTATTTAGAAAATTTTAATTATTTGATAGACTTGTCAACAGTTGAAAAGAATTTGATGCAAGAAAAGTTTGTTATTAAGTATAGACAGAAAGTTTGTTGAATGATCAAAATAAAAATCAAACTAGTTCCATATATTTTAGAGTAAAAGTAGAATAGCATTAAAAAGTATACCCAAAATATATACATTGAACAATTATTATTAATTTCCTTCAAATTTTTAAAAGATATATTTCTTTGGCTGTTGGAATCCTAAACACATTACCATTGATTATACATCACATACTAATAAAATTATATTTGTTACTTAAACATTATATCTTGCCATATTTTCAAGTCAAGCGCATTTTAAACAATACTGTGATGCAAGAGGCATTACGAATGCACATTACTCTGATTGTGAGACAATGGGTGGATAAGCATTCTAGCTAGTGTGTACGGGATAACAGGTATCACCCATATTCAAATTACAACTCAGTAGTTGACAATGTAATACCTGTAATTAACTTATTTTATCTTTTGGGTAGGTTTTTTTTTGTGATTTGAATCTATATGTCTATTTTTCGTAGTCCTAATGCCAAATTATAGCTGATCTAATTATGCTCCAGGGAATATGTCTTAAGAGAAATACAGAAATTTAATGTATTTTTTTTGTAAGTCGGCTGTTTGATGTATTTACATTCCACTTACCTTACCTCAAATAGCTCTAAATATCTCAGTTATAACTGAAGCTTGGTTCACTGACTTTACTAAAGCAAAGATCTTTGGGTCAACTTACTTGCATAACAATTGGATGAAGACTACACCAGGTTATTGTAGCACAACTTTTTACTATGATACACAAAGGCAGAACTATAATGCAGTTGGCTAACAATGAACTGACCATTGGTCTGGCCAAATGAGACACATGTTGCAGGCCTCTTATTTTCAACATATCAAAACATATGGTTTGCTGGTGACCAGCTTCTTGGTTAATGCAAGCCTTATGGAAACTTAGTAAAAAATTTCGATGTCGCATTAAAACTCTATTTTTACAAATCGTTAATTGTCAAAACATTTCTTCATTCGATTTTAATTAACATTATTTATCAGATTAAACTGTAATGAGCTTCTGCAATTGGATTAAAGCACAATCGCATGAAATACTTCTTAAATTGACTCTTTTCTTTCAAACTGTAGTGCCATGACAGCTGTTATATAGTGAATATTGGTTTTATAGTGAATTATGACACAATAATAAGGTTCTAGTGTATGTAAATATTACATACTTCATTACTTATTTATTTGTTGAAATATCTTGATACAAAATTTCAAAAGTTTTGTGTTGTTTTTTGTATATAATTTAAGAGTTGTATATCTTTTTGTATTGATATAAGTCAGTATTTGTATATAGAGAATATATATTTTAAAGAGAAGAATATGATCATGATAGCATCTATATATCATTTTAATTATGTTTCAAGATATCAGGGCTCTATTCATAGGCATATGAGCCAAAAGGGCAGGGGGAGGGGCAGCTGCCCCCCTAACTTTCGAGCAATCTGACTTTTCGGGCAGACAGGTAATTTGAAAAAAATATCTATTTCAGTACATGGCAAAAAAAAAGTGCCGAAATCTAATAAAATACTAATTTTACGGGCTGCAATAGCCGTCAAATATTGCCAAATGTTCTTGGGCGTTCCATACAAGGTAAGCTCTGCTTCGTCCCCTCTCAAAGAAGATCGGCGCCGCTGTCTGTAAACCCCAAATTTTTTTGGGCATTTCGGGTTCTGCCCCCCTAACTGTCATCGAGCCTGTACGCCTATGGCTCTATTAGTATAATATTGCATAGTAAAAGCTAAACCTTGTTAATTTATTAATACATGCACTAGAACAAACTCAGCAATTATTTTTCACAGTGCTTGTGGACATTTAATGATAATCCTGATCATTCATCTTAGTTGATATGTAGAATTATTTAATTACTATGCTATAAATCAATTTTAATTGTAATTTAGTTTCTTTTGTTGTTTGTAAAATCATGTCATGGTAATTAAAGAAGTTAATATTTGTTATTTAGGAGCTGAAAGTATCATTTTAATTCAAGATAAATAAATTCTCTTGTTAAATAAACATGTGATTTGTATCTTTTTTTACTCAAAAACAGTTATGGTGGTTAATACCAAGATCAATGAACGTTCCGTTACATGTTTGATCTGCACTGTTGCAGGATTTCGAAACCTTGTTCTTTAAGACATTCACAGCAGTACTGGTAAGGAAGTGCAAGGTAAATATAATACAGCATGAGAAATTTGTTTCCAACACAAAAAGAGACATTCTGTGATATATAGTTAAAGAGCTGGCCATATTTGCTATAGTAGGGTAAAAACAGATTATGAAAAATGAATTGAAAATTTTAGTTTATCCTGGGTGAGGTTTGATGTTTTGACAAGAAATGGTCTAAATTGTGTCTGCTGATTCACAATTCATATTTCTTGATTGTCAAGTACCCTTGTCATGATAATAAACAAAGTCTACAATTCAATCGGACTCACCCTGAATGCAGCCATACTATTAAGTTTTAATGTTGATATAATAGACATTGGCTAATTCACTCAATAACTGAGCTATCTGATGATCTAGAGACTTGATTATGGGCTTGATAATGATTTATATAATGAGGGGGATAAGGACATTTCAGGACTAACACACTACAATTTGTTTCAATAAATCACTTGAGCGTAGTGCTCTTTAGCAGTGGGCGGACACAGTGAAAACCCACAGGGTAAGTCAGTTGACACATACTGTACAAGCTTGGGCTCGCTACCATGCTGCTTGACTCAATAGCAAGACCTTATGCTCTGAAGTACCCACATTATATTATTACTCAACCACTCCCACACCCCATAATTGGTTGGAGCCATGGAGACTATTCACATGAATGTAGAAGGAACTCCGAAAGACTGAATAATGCCATTATAAAATTTCAAGGGTTCCAAAGTGATAGGTGATTGATTAGGTACCTTTGAATCAATAATGACAACAAAACAAATCTGCTTTTAATAGTTTAACCAATAAAATGTCTTACACATAAATTTACAAAAAAGCAGTTTAAATAAAGAAAAAGGAACAAAACTAAATATATATATATATTTACGCATAAAAAATGAAATTGATTAACAAACATTAATTGGTTCTAATAACCTAATTTTAACCAAATTGTATAAAAAGAAACCAGCAGCATTTTAAGGATAATTCTAGTTGAGTTTTACAATCAAAGCTTTCTCAAGATTATAAATTTAAGTACAGATGAAGAACATTTTAGTTAAGGATAGCTAGTCAATCTGTCCCATTGAAAGACCAATTCATTTAAGAGTAGTGTTCTTCTAATTAATTCTGATTCCACCATTAGGTCAACAAAGCTGCTGCCTTGAGTACAGACTTCAGTTTTATGCAGTTTGTTTTTGTATTTAAGAAAAATAATCAAAGATTGATGTTTTACATTTCTTTAAATTAAGAATAAATTTAGCATGTGCTTTCATGAAATTTGAAGTTGACATTTTAAAAGATATGGGACTGCAAGTAGTTGGCTTGCCTCGACGATGACTAGTCTACCACCCCTCCTCTGTAGCTTCTAATGACCAAGAAAAAGAAAACTAGCTAGTTATTAGTAAAATATGGATAATATAATCTGTCAACCACAACTACAAAACCACAGGAACACAGTCAGCTTAATTAAAACACAACATATATTATTCATAATGTTATGTGATGCAAAATAATTAATCTCTTGCCAAAGATTACAGAGTTTTTGTTTTCTATATTTGGTTAGTGAGATGAAAAAAATATCTTCTTCAGATTATATCAGAATTATTCCCTTCGGTCTTTTGGCAGAAGTACAGGATTTATAGTCTATTTATCACCCAATATCTTATTTGACAGTAGATATGGCTTGTATGATAAATTACATAATCTACTGCGATATCTCTAGGAGATATCGCTTTACATGAATTTGATTGGTCAATCAAAACTACTTTCTTTTATTTTAAAGAAACCACTTATTTTGAATAAAAAGTGACTTTTTTTTTGTTAAAAAGAAACTGTGTTTATTTAATTGACCTTGAAGGAAATACTGGGTCAATATATAGGACTTTGCAATAGCTAAACTGGTGTCAAAAAACTGATGTATCACTACGCTGTAAAGTAATTAAGATTCAGTAAAAGTGAAATCTTTACCAAAGAATCATATTTATTTATTTGTGCATGTAAGAAAGGATTGGGTGATAAATAAAATCTCCAACTCGTGTTTTTTGATATCAAAAAATATCAACACTCGTTGATAAAGTAAAAAAAAACTCGGCAGAGCCTCGTTTTTTTTACATTATCAACTTGTGTTGATATTTTTTGATATCAAAAAACACTCGTAGGAGATTCTCTATATAGCCAGGAACTTGTTCTGATACAAAACAGAATATGGAAGTTATAGGGAGCAATTTTAAGCTGTAATAAACTCTGCTGGATCAAGATTCAGTTCCTTGATGGCTCATGAAATTGGTCGAGCACCTTGAAAAACAATGACTGATAACAATTTATGCAGTTGCGTTAAGATACGGCTATCAACAGATTAATTTTAGAAACAACAAAATATTAATAAAACGTTACATTTATATTTTATTATGACATAACATTTGCGGTATCACTTTTATGTCAAAGACTTTATGAAAAGTTTAAAACTACCATATCAGATTTAAAGAAAACAACATTACACATGTATAACACAGTAACAATAATGACAGAAATACATTATAGGTATTTTTTATTGGTTCACCTTCCTTTTATATACTAAAGGAGAAATGGTCAAAAAGAATGTGACAAAATTTGTAATGGAGAAAACATTGAACAAATATATCAACAGTTAAATTTAACAATGAAAAGACACAATTTTCCTTGGGATACAAAAATAATGTAATTATCCCGAAGATATTTTAACATATTTGGTGGAAAAAACCAGATCAGATAATCATCAGCATTAGTTTATAGAATTTACCATATTTACATAATTACATGTTGCATGTGGACAACAAATGATATTGTGCATTTTAGTGGTTCACAGCATCAGTTAATTTACTTGAATACATGTAAGATAAAGCTGTAGAGTAAGATATATGATTTACATGTATTTATGTCCTACCGGTACTCATGCTTTGTGAAACAACACCCAGTCTGAGTGTTTCATTTGATAAGTATCTCTTAAGTTCTGAGTCGCTTTTTCACTAAAACGTAATCGAACTGGTATGCCAAGTAAAGCAAACCACAGAAAAGCACAATAGAATTGATCCAAGAGGAGGAGGCAATCAGATATTTACAACAAATCAAAAACATACACTTTTAAATCATGGTTGTCTGGCACCTATAACCTGATTTTGTCTTGCATAAAATCTAGCTAAAGCTTAAATCACAACAGTTTAACAATTTAAACACTTTTCAAAAATATACATTCTATTAATTACATAACATAGTTCCATAGTATTGTAAGAAAAAAACACACAGAATTTGAAAGATATTTTAACGCGAGGTCACAATCTTAGGTTATATTTTAATACCAGTTATTTGAATATTCACCATTATTTCTTGTGTTCTTTTATGAAATTACCCTCTGCCTACTTGATGGCATCCTTTGATGTTGGTGTACCATTATTTCAAATAACTTATTGGACGATTTCATTGAAATGCATGAGTGGGATAGTGTCTGTATTGTAAATTCTTAAAAATGGTGTCGAGCAACACATAACGTAATATATTGATAAAACACTTGAGCTGATACTCTCGTGCAGTATCTATATGTTTCGGTCTCAACCATTAAACCAGATATAATTCTGTGAATAGATTTAAACATTTTGATTATAAGTTTAACACTCCTGTATTTACAACCACTAGTAACTGTTTAGAATTTAATTATAGTCTCTAGATACCAGAAACTTGAAAGATACAAAATATGTAGTCTACTGTCAGTTTCTGATTTCTAGAAACTTGAACTTATAGTCAGTTTCCAGATTCCAGAAACTTTGAACCTTCAAAATAAGCCATTTTTCATAAATTACAAATCTTATCTCCATTGTGGGTTTTGTTGATTGGGATAAGGGGGTGCTGGATATCCTCCTTGTGGGTAGTTATTTTGGGGATATCCTTGTTGTTGTTGGGGATACCCTTGTTGTTGGGGATACCCTTGTTGTTGAGGATAAGGATACCCTCCTTGTGAAGGAGGTGGGCCCTGTTGGGGATATGACATATAAGGGTTGAATGAGTTGTAACCTGGTGGCATGGCAGGCATTGGGTAACCTCCACCTGGTTGTTGGGGGTATGGTGCATTCCATCCAGCTCCATATGACCCTAAAAACAAAATAAATTATAAATAATTCTGTCATACAAATAATGTAGAAATTAATTTCTGCTACCAAACATCTATTCTTGAAATTTACAACAAAAAGCCTATGATATGTGATTTGAAATGTAAAGCTAAAGATGATATGAGGTGGTTTATGGGTAACGGAAGTTAATATAACAGATTAATCAAAAACAAGACCTATAAATCTAAAAAGTTTGTTTTCTAGCAACCTTTCATCTAAACAATGGAAAATGCTTTGGCTTGGCAATAAAGGTTAATCAGCAAATTTAACCAAAATGAAAACCGGAATGAAACAATGACCCAAACTTAATTTGGTCATTTAAATTAAAATCAGATTTGAATTAGATTCAACTAGTTGAAATACAGATCAAATTTTAATTAGAATTATTGGAAAAAAGACTAATATTTAATTAATCTATTGAAATAAAGATTTGATTTTAATTAGACTGTGTTGTATTACAACATATACAAGTGTCATCTGTGGTGTTCTAGAAAGTAATTATAATTATACTGGTACTGTCTGTGCTAGCCTAAATAGCTGTGATTATGTATATCTAATTGTATCTGAAGCTATGTGATGGGAAGAAACCTCAGAGCAAAATCATCACAATTGAATTTGTAAATCTTTTTAATATGCTTCGAACAACACTTACCTTGGGCATAGTTTTGTTGTGGGGGTTGACCTGGGTAAGATGGGGGTGGATGTGAAGGAGGTGCACTTGAAGCTGGTGGGGCACTTGCTGAAAAACATAAAAGTTTCAAAGCTACAAAAGTGACAATTTATTTCTAAAAGCTTACACAGTGAACACCAAATTTTTAGCCTCCCAGAAAAATACTTGCGTTTACAGTAACCCGACCAACCATATTTTTTAAAGACTGAATAGCTGACCCTAAACTTTTTTTCCGTACCTAGTCTATTTTTGGTGGCCAAGTAACCATATTGTGCCTAATAGGATGGGACAAGAACACGAGTGGACTAATCATATGTAGGTTGGATTACGCTTTTATAAAAGCCATGAATCCTACAAAACGTTCTTAAAGAGGACATATTTCATTTTTTGACAAATCTGAATAATCACCATTGACGCAACAAATTCAAAAACTTTTTGTTGAAAACCACAATTGAAAAAATGTAACACTAAAAGTGTCTTTATCAAGCTTATAGCTTAAAAAAGTTGTCACCCAATGGCTGTTTATTTCAAAGGACCTTCCGAAATTAATTAGTCATTAGTATATTTATGTACATAATGGGATGTAAATAAGTGTCTAATTAATGATTTATATCTGAAGCCAAATGAAAATTTAGCTCTTACATAATACATCATTAATTGTACAGTAAGCCAATATAATAATGGGAATGGAATTGTAAAGCAAAACTATTTGAAGTTTAGGTCATGAAATCTCTAGTATCCTATCATAAACACCCCCCAAATATTGCAATAACTAAAGCATAGGAAGGGATACAAATTCTGTCAGCTTTGGTTAAATAAAACATGAATCAAAAAATCTAAATACAACTAGACATCAATTTAAATTTTGTATTTAATAACCTTCAATTTGATGTGAGTCACCATTTATATAGTTATCATACCCCACGATTTTAAGGAGGAAACCAGAGGACCTGGAGAAAGCTACGAGGGTGGACAGGCGACCCTAGTCCTTGTCACATACAACCAGGGATTCTAAACCACGCCAGTTGACTCAATGACAGGCATTATGATACAGCACGCACGTGCTAACCATTCGGCCATCCAACCCCCCTGTCTCATTTAGCAAGAGCTGGTTAAAATCTGGGAAAGTACTAGATGATTTGGCCCCAGACTAGGTGGTTAGAAGTGCTTAGAAGGCATGCAAAACAAATTGAACTAAAATCAAAAATAAATTTACCATTTGATGGGGGTTGATTAGAACTGTTACTGGTGGGTGTCGATGTTGGAATTGTTGGGGGTGGGGGTCGGGGAGGGGCCGTCCTAGCAGCCGGAACTGGAGCTACACATAAAATACAACAGAAACACAAAATGTTAAACTAAAAATAATGAAAACTAAAGAATATTTTAACGACAAAGATTTAAAGGAATACATTGTCACCATATTCTATATCTAATACTGGAAGAAATTTCTATAGTCACAGGGGGGTTGGATGGCCGAATGGTTAGCATGTGCGTGCTGTATCATAAAGCCTGTCATTGAGTCAACTGGCATTGTACGTGGCAAGGAGTAGGTTCGCCTGTCCAACCTCGTGGGTTTTCTTCGGGTCCTCCGGTTTCCTCCCACTGCTTAAGACCCCTACGCGCAGTCTATTTATTGAAATAAAATTAAAAACCATATGTTAGTCCCGAAATGACCCGGAGAAAACCCACAAGGTTCGACAGGCGATCCTACTCCTTGTCACGTACAGCTTGTGATTCGAAACTACGTCAGTTGACTCAATGACAGGCTTTATGATGCAGTGCGCACATGCTAACCATTCAGCCATCCAACCCCCATTTTCGAAATAAAACAAAACTACTGCTCCCTGGACAGCCTCAAACCACCTGAGTCACGGAACTAGTACCAGAGGGTGCAATAGTTTTAGGTGGTCCAGGTACAATATATAGTTAAAATGTATTCCTTTATACCAAACAAAGAAAGAAAATAAATTATAGGTAATAAATAGTATAAAATAATAAAAAAGAGGCTTTTTATTAATTTGATGATAAAGCTGATAGAAATAAACGAAAAATAGAACCTTCAATTAAATAAAAAGTTTTGTGATTTAGACAAATGATTAATACTTCAGTGGGCATCTTATGTTTATGGTTGATTTTGGCTCTTAAATTTTCAAATGACGAAAATTTCCTTAACTCTAAAAGTAAAACTGTACTTAAATGTGGGTAGATATGTTTAACTTTAATTCAGTATGGTACCTGGTATTTTAAGATCAATTTGTTTGAGACCAAAATTTAATTCAGCTAGAAAATGTTCAATCTTTTTAATAATGACTGAGACACTTGGATTATAAAAATTAAAGACATTTTTACAGACTGGTTATCTATCATGCTCCTTAAACTATACCATAACATACTCATTTATACAACATAAGAGTTATCAAACCTGAAGAGGTACCAGGTCCACCCTGATATTTTGGTGTTGCTGGTGGAGCTTGTGTTGGTGTGTTAGCAATTTGTCTCTGTAAATCACTCATCAGCTCATCCTTCTCTGTTTTACGAGCAAAACAAAAGTCAGAAATTTTGCTCTGAAGTCGAACTAATAGTGGTGTCAGATCATTATAAAACTGAAAGTAGAGTTTAAATAATATTATAAAACTGAAAGTAGAGTTTAAATAATAATAAATAATAACTAGATGCTGGTGTGATATATTGTTGAATCGATGTATTTCAATTCAGCATCATACATTTAATGGTAAGCTGCTGAATTGTTTCTTCAAGATAATCTTTTTGTATTTTCCTTTTGGAAATACAATGTCCCCAGCTGCTGCTCGGTAGTCAAACATGTTTACAATAAATAGTCCAACCACAAGCATTTGTTTTTTCGGTATATATGTTTTGCAATATGTTTGGGATGGTACAAACATTATAATACCAAACATTTTATATACATGAAAGAAAATAGCAGTTTAGTGTATAATTTTGTGGATTTGGGTATTTCAAATACAATAGTAGCTCCTGTAAATATCAACAAGGTTGCCAAAGCAAACTACAGCAAAATACAAATCAAAAGTTTTGGAAAAATTTGGAATGTTTATATCTTCTGTATTACACTTCGATTTTCTCAAGTCTTTGGAAAATAAGGTGAAACAACACTTACCTTAGTTCCTTCTTCCAGATTTCCTTTCAGTTCCATGTACATATCAAAACCTGATGCTAAATCTTTTAACATTGATTCTCGACTAGCTGCTGATTGGTTTGATGATTTGGCGTTACAGAAACTTGTGTTTGCATTCTGGAAAACAAAAATTAATATGTTCATAAAACAATCTCATACATTATCTGTACAATTTTATAAATCGGGGGGTTGGATGGTTAAATGGTTAGCACGTGCGCGCTTTATTATAAAACCTGTCATTGAGTCAACTGCCGTGGTTTTGAAACCCCGGTTGTACGTACCAGGGAGTAGGGTCGCCTGTCCAACCGTGCAGGTTTTCTCTGGTCTCCTACGACTGCTAAAGACCTCTACGCGCAAGCGAATTATTGAAATAAAATTAAACCATATGTTAGTCCCGAAATGACCTAGTTTGTGTCAAGTGGACGTTAAACCCCATTTCTCGATCGCTCTCTCTCCTTTATAAATCTCCACAATATTGCTACAAGTGTAT
Source organism: Patella ulyssiponensis (assembly GCA_963678685.1). Lineage (NCBI taxonomy): Eukaryota > Metazoa > Mollusca > Gastropoda > Patellidae > Patella > Patella ulyssiponensis. The sequence goes on along the minus strand of OY783230.1, from coordinate 21,175,202 downwards.
TTAAATAACAAAGTACAAATTATCAGAAACCTCGGACTGACAGCAGTAGGGGAAAGTACCAAAGAAGCTGACTGAATAGAGCTCTGACATAGGCATTTTGCCTGTTCCCCAATAAAATAACAAACTTGATTTCATGTTTTTGTCAAAATTCCAGAAAGTATAATAAATAGTATACCTGAATGAGTGCCAATAATGTCTCCTGTCTATGTATACTGTCAGATACTTGCATTCTTAGTGGAGCAAAAACTCGATCTAATTCTTCATTTGATATAGATTCTTCATTTATCAAACCTTCCTCTGCTAAAGCTCGCATAAATTTACTTGCTGAAATTATAAATAATTACAATGAATAATATATTACACTCAACTTATACCACTAAATTCATTCAATGGGACCTTCAGTTCGCTATAAGTGCCTTGCTGTAACACCGATCACAATGAGATCCCTGTTCACATTTCATTATTTTACGGTGTTTTTTTATTCTTTCTAAGACAAGCATGGTACTTCACAGGAGTGTTAGATTTGACAACATGTTCTGATTTGGCTGTGTTCGAGTCGAGATGGTTCTGAACTGAACAGTGGTCACAGTACTGCGTCCCAATAACTGTTGTGTTGTGAGCACAATAGTAGTGAGGTAATGAAACATGTTTCATTTGTCTCATTTAGTGTAGATATTTTCTTATTGAATTAGTGCATACACTTTGTGATCTGAAATCCTCTTACCGGTATTTAATCTATTGCCACAGTCCAATGGAACATTCAGTCGGGTTACGGGTATCCCCTACTTATATTTGCTAAATGATACAATGCCAGTTCAATTGTCAAAGTCAGACTTCAATTTTATATGAAGGGTAAAGAGCTATCAAAGTTCAACTCACTCATATCAAACTTGGCATCTTTCAATTCTGTTTCTACAACATCACGTTCAGCTTTCAGAGTTTCCACACCTTCCATGTTTTTACGGAGTTCTTGTACAACTGGAGAATTCTGTAAGGCAGCACCAGGACTAGCAGACGGCAATGCTTTCTCCATTTCAGCCTGGAGAGAAATAAGTCAACATCAGAGAAGATGAAACTATAACTATAAGTGTTGAAAAATGCGAAGTATTTGTTTATAAATTAGTGAGTTTGCGTCTAGGTGCTGGAATATTTCAACAAATGGTTACTTACTTCCATTAGCCAATTCAATGAATGGTTAATTACTTCCAATAACCAATTCAATGAATGGTTACTTTGATTATGTGTGTCGATTTTTTATGAAATTGTCATAACTGTACAACAAGCCTGTAAATAACACACCTGTTACAGACATTGTCTGGAGAAAGTTTAGGCTTCGTCTGACACAATCCCTCTGGTGCCTGTTATTTTGTCTGGCACATATTTGGATTTTTTCTGTGTTTTTATTGATACATGTGGATAGATGAGAGGGAAAGGAAGTGAAATGAACGGAAATGGGGTTTAACGTCCTACTGTTCTGCTCCTAACATGGGCTAATGAAGACAGGCATACGCCATACAGTTTGCTGTGAGGGAAATTTTGCTTGGGCAGCGGCGATACAGCCTACTCTTACATCGAATTCCAACTGCCAAGGGATCTTTTCCATGCACGCCAATGAGTACACCGGACCTTGGTTTTTCATACCATACGAACGACTAGACAGCTGTCCTTGTCAGGCCCTCCTTCATGCATAGCTATAGTTGAGTCCATTTTGGGTATGGTCGATTAAAAGCTAACTGAACATTATAATTTTGGGTCACCATTTCAACTAAGTACTTTCTTCTCACTACAATTGTAATATGGGTGTGAATAATCCGATACTATGTTGTTACTTTAATTAAATCTATTATAAATCCTTACTGTTGGTTTTGACAATATTGAAATGGCACTTTTGTGCTTCTCGTATTTTTCGTGGACTATTTTATCAGCTTGAATGGCATTGTTCAAAATAGTTCCATATTTCTGGCCTTCTTCTCGCATAGGTTTTGTTAAAACTTCAGATTTTGTACGAGTCCATCTTTCTTTGAACTGCTCACGAAGTTGATTGTCAGATTTCTCTTCATCGTCTAGTTGTCTATTACACTGTAAATATATACACATATATTTAAAAATAAATAATAGCAATGTTCCTGTTAATAATGCACGACCAGCATTGGACACTTGAGGCTAGCCCCAGATCCATTCACATGATTTGATATATATGTTTGTTATTCATTACTTGCATATAATATATTGTGTGTCTTGTCCTCGGGTTTGTCTTATGGGTTTTGTTTATGTGAGGTGCAGTCCTCCTGAACTTACTAATAGAATGACTAAGAAGATCAATTTACTTTTTTGTTAATTTAGCAGTCAAACAATCCTCACAAGCGTATCAGATTTTAAAACAGCTTCACTAAAACTTCACTACAGGGTTTCAAAAGAGTCCTTGTGTTGATGATAAATGGAATAATTCTTGCATTTTTAAAAAAAAGAAACAAAAAGTTGGAGTGGGCGAATAACATTATATGACCCTAAACGACTAAACATCATTGACGACACTTACCTCATCTAGAATTTCCCGATTACGTTGCAGTAATTCTGGTAAATCACTCATCAACTTATTGATATAATCTAGACCACCACACTGTTTCAGTTGGTCCCCTTTCTCTATAACCGACTGTGGTACTGACTGCCCCGATAAATCTTCAATAGCAGCTGGTAAATTTAAAGATGATAAAACCCTAAAACCAGAAAACAAATCAATATAATCTCACAATTTATCTCCTAATAACATATTCTACAGTAGATATCGCTTGTGTGATAACTTTCATTTTCTACTGAGCGCGCCGCAGGTTCTAATGGAAAATCTCAGGACATGTCTATTGGACAATAACATCCCTCTAAATGTGAAACAGGAAGTGTTTATCAACATTGTAACATGTTTTTTTTAGGATTTTAAAAAACATAACTAAAACAGAGGGGTGATATTGTCCAATAGACAGTGTATAACTGACCAATCAAAATGCAAGGTTTACCTTAAAGCATGTTACTATCATGAATAATGTTAATTATGTATCTCTACTGCATATATTGATTGCAGATATCATATTGGTTACCAACCGATTTAAGAATTAAAATTAAAGAGTTTTCAAACTTTGTAAATCTTTGGGAAACATGGCGGTTTGTTAGATTCACTAATTTTGCAACTGGCTATGATATATAATGTTTCAACTCCATGCTAAAAATGTTCATTATCAATTAATAACAATACTACTCTTTTCGGTTTTTCTTCTAAATTTAATACACATACTTGCTTTTTATCATTTCAATAAAGTACAACTTAAGTTTGATTGGTGCAGATATAAACTTCTGCAGCTTCATCAATTGATAAGTTTTACAATAAAAGAATAACAAACCCATTCATTAGCTGTGTTGCTTCTCTGAGTCGACCAATCTCTGTGTTAGCAATGAGAGCTTTACGGTTCTCAAATGCTATCAGTGCTTCGTGAACAGGCAGAGGAACAAGTTTACCAAACAGATCTACAAATACAATCAATGTTATATGATATTATCTCACAATCAAAACAATTTTATGATGATTTAATTTTTGCCACAAATGATCAAAATTTTTCATTTACAAAACAAAAATGTTATAGCTATTATAAGACCACCATGGAATCAGTTTTGCATTAAAATTATGACTTTAATATCTGTCTATTTGTTAATAAATTTCAATCTATTTTTAGAAATTCTAATTTCTGCCCTTATCTTTTCAGTTTGAATCCTTTTTTTTTTTTTAGTAAAGAACAAAACAGTTAAAGAAAAAGTGACCTACCTTGGAAATTTTTACTGAAGGGTGCGGTGGGTAGCAAAGGTTTAGCAATGGCTGCTTTTCCAATGGGTGGCAGATTTTTTACTTCAGGTACTTTCTCATGATAAATAAAATCATTATCTTTCCTGGCTGCTTCCAGTCCCCTTTGAACTTTAGCTAATTCATTACGGAAACCAAATGTTGTTCCACCGCGAGTTTGTGAAGCTACTAAAAGCTCATTGGCATGCTAAAAATAGAACATATAGAAACTGATTAATAGTATGAACATCCAAGAAATTACCTTTGTCTCCTCATTTAGTTAACAGAATTTCAATGGGGAAAATATGTTTTCAAAATTTGGCATTTCAATCAATTTAACTCCCACATATGAGAAACCAACATAAATACAGTTTTTAATAAATAAGGACTGTCATCATTTCTTAATTCTGTATTCCCACTCACCTGAAGTCGAGAGATTTCTTCACCATAATTTTTTGCCTGAGCTGAGACTTGACTTTGATAATATTCAGCCATAGCGTGGAATGCAGCCTGTTTCATGGCAACTGTGGATATCCAATCCTAGAATAATTAATATAAAAAAATCAATCAAGATGTTTCAGATCTAAGAACTCGAATGTGTCATGAAATTATTGCATTTGACCATTACCATAATCAAATCAATTACTAGAAATGAACATGCTTGCTTTATAAATTTTCATTCTATAAATGACCAACTAAGATTTATTCTATTGTAATATGTCTGTCACATTAATAGAAATTTGATACTGACATGAAGGAAGTAGTTTATCCATCTGATTTGTTAACTGTAGTAAGAAATATAATACAGCAGTTTGTGACAGGTTTTTGCATTCATTACATACACATTAAATATTTTTACTTCACAGTGCTTCAACAAAACAATGTTTTTGACAGAACACTTGTAAAGGTCACTAGACAAATTATAAATACACATTTTACATTTTAATGATTCCATTACCTTTGGCCATAGTTCTCTAATAGAAGCTAACTGCATGAGTTTCATAGCATCGGCATAAAGTTCTGATGTTTGATACGCTAACTTGGCTATCATGGCATCCTTCATTTTATCTACAAATAAGAATTAATGAAATAGTCAAATCAAAAAACTTTCCTAAATTACAATTGGCATTTAGCTTAAAACAGCAAACGATGGAGTTATAGTATAGCAGTCATTACTACCAAGTTATTAATTTATTAATAAAGAAACTGCTTGGATCGATTAATTATTTCTGTTATTAAAATACTCTGAAACTACTGAATGAGAGGTTTTTGTGGAATATCACAATTCCTATCAATAGCAATTCAAATGGCTAGAGAGAGAATCCGATACTTCAGGCAACTTTTGGAAGGGATTAATAGGGACGTGTCAGCCACAGAAAGCCTCGCTGTGGCTATGCTGTTGAACAGATTGTGCCAATTGTGATTTGACGACCTACTCATCCTACTACATGTACCTGCTGATAGAAAACTTAGTAAACTTACCATTAGTTGCTTTTCTATAGAAAGCCTCTTGACCCTGAGCTAACATCAACGAACTTAAAGCACTGACGGTGTCTGGGTTTAAATCTGGTGTGGGATCTTGTTGAACATGTGACATCACGATATCCTTCAAATGGCCATATATACCACATGATTGCTATAATAAAATATACGAAATGATGTTAGTAAATCTTGTCTAGGGGCCACAGAAATTTTAAAAAAAAAATATCTTTAGAAATTCCAACTGATCTGCGACCTGATAAAACATATTTGGATTGGTGTTATGAAGTATTTTCTAAAACAAAAATACTGATTGTACTTCAAACTATATTACTTTTTGTTCTAGAAACCTCTAAATGAAAACTAACAAAAAACTGTAGTTAAATACATAACCACTTATTAGAAAACCCCATTTCATTTCAACAATCCTTTGTTAATCTAAACAAAATTATCAGGTCAAGTCGGAACTCCAGTGTGGATAGATCACCCAATACGTATTATTATGTTTTATATTGCTTTAAAAAATTGTGATCTAGTTTAAGTAAATCTAAACCAGTTTCCGACTAAATGCACATAAATGCCTGTATTTATTCTAAAACCTACCTGGAAATATTTAGCGGCTGTTTTTAAGCCCTCATCACTATCAGAGTTTTGAATTGATGCTATCTGACTCTGTAATGCAGCAATATTAAATAACATACACACTTTCTCGTAAGCTCCACTGGCAATGGCTGTAAAATATATAAATATTTATCAATTTCTAACACTTCACGTGACACCTTAATTACAAGTGCATTTATGTGTGCAATTTCAGCACCAATTACTTAGCAAAAAATTAGCCAAATTACTTGGTCCGAACGAGACTTTTTAAATGTGGTAACGCAATTCTTTTAAGGAATTTTATTCTATGAGTGACTTTGGTACAAGCAATTGCAATGATCAATTTGCCACTTGGGGAAGAAGGCTACATAGACAGAATTACCCAGGCATTTAAATGACATGCAATTTGGGTACTTTTGGCCAACCCCACATAAAAAAAAAAATCTTGTATTTCTTTAAAAGAGTATCATAGAGCTTTAAACAGTTGCAGAAGAAAGAGTTCTGCGAGTATTTCACACAGAATTAACCAGTTTTATTCACTAAAATATATCTGAGACCACTCCTAAAACATCTGTGCAATCTACTGATAAAAATCAGTATCATTTTATATGCTAATCAATGTGGTATATCCCCATGCAATCAACTTGCAGTTTAAATAAATCAATAGTTGTTGCAGGGGGAAAATTATCACTGGTCAGATAGGAGGCTGAAAATTTCTGCCTCACAAATAATAACTTGGCTTAATGTGATCTGGTCAGATACAAGGACTATCTGACCAGATGATGACCAACTATATTTCAAACTACACAAGTGTTTCTTTCTACCTACCCAATGATCGCTTCCCTGATAAAAATGATCCAACATCAAAGGCATCTTTCCATTTAAACTGAACTCGAATCTGTAACAATTACAAATAATAAATTTTTTAATGTCTGGAATCCAGTACAAAGCACTTTCCTGATAGATTATCACCCTGGTGCAAGGATCCATATTAAATTCAAGCTTTATTCGGCATTTTTTCTCTCCCAGTCATACAAGAAACTTTATTTGACCTATGACCAAATACACAAATTTTACACCATTTTATCCAGGCTATATATATTCGTTTCAGTAAAAGTTAGACCAACATATGCGAGAATGATCCAGTCTATCTCAAAATGGTTATTATTTAGTGCTATATCATGTTTTTGTGCTACCAGTAGGCCTACTATTACTGAACAATACTGACTGCAATTATCATCCATATGGCTAGGAAATCCAAAAATGCTCTACCTGATTTTCTGTAATGGGTAATTTATTTTCTATAGCAACCAGTTGATCATAATATCTGTAAAAAAAATCAAAAATAACTCATTGTTTATTTGTTATAACAGAGAAATCACAAAAAATGTACAGACTTGCAAAATTTAAAAATAAAGATCTTAGATGCAAATAGCAAGCTCAGAGATTTAGGCGAAAAAGATAGTTTACGATCCGTCTTTTTTAAATTTAATATCTACAAACATACCATTGTTATTTAATGGGGAATTTCACAATAACACCTTAAACTAAATGACTGAGATAATCATAATCTTTGTTTTCATCATTGTCATCCTTGCTATGCTCTATTTTTCTCATAATACAATCTGATCATTCATACTGCTTACAATTACATCTTCCATATTAGATTGTCTGCAAATTTGAGGCCAATCTGTCAATCCAATCTAACTGCAGTGATTTGAGGCGATAGATATGAAAGTTAAAGAGTAAGTTTGTAACAATATTTACAATTTATCTTGCAATGTTTTAGGATTTTATGAATTTGGGGTTATTTAGAAAGTAACAGAGCCTCTCCTTGCTACTATTAGTACTAAAGAACTCCATGCTACACTACTGTATGGAAATAATTAACTGATAAGTTGCTTAATTACTGCGGCATCATGGCACCAGATGACCAGCAGTTGTAATCAGGATGTATCCTGAATCATTCACTAATGACAAGATAACTTATTGTTGGGTGTGTCCCAATGAAATTGAATTTAACTTACTGGACCTTTCCTAATATAAGCTTATATTTTATAAATCTAATACACTGCTAATGATTAGGCTAATGTGATATGTCATAATGTCATTTGTAAGCTCTCTTAAAATAGAATGATAGACTCATTTACACATATCTTATTTCGAAATCGACACAATGATTGAAAGAATTTTTCAACAGCTAATTGTTGAAAGCCCATTATTTAACTTGTTTAATTGAATTTTACTTAGGATACATACGATTAAATAAACATCGAATCTTGTAGATTGGGTGTGTCGTAATTAAGTAAGGCTAGACAGCTGTTCGTTTCGTTTCATTGTTCGAAATAAAACGAAAAAGAGATATATTTTTTATACTCACCGGTAAAGAACTTCAAGTGCAGATTCGTGTTTGTCAACCGATTTCGTGATCATCAAATTCCTCAATTTGTTAAATTCGCTAAGGGCAGTATTGTAGTCATCTGGTTCTGCCGATGAAAACGTATTTTGAATAAAACTACGTAATGGTTTCACAAAATCAACATCGTAAGTCTTCTTTAACGGTACTGATAGGTACATCGCCATCTTGATTTGTTTGATCACATGATCTACAGATACTATTTATAGGTTTTAAGTTGACGTCACTCTATCTGATTCATGAAAGCATGCAGTTTGATAATAATTATTTTTCGTTTGTTGAATGGTCAACCGTTTTCTTTAAATTTGGGATTGGCCTGCCAGGTAGTTATAATAAACGAACAGCCAACGGGAGAGAAAGGTTTAAATATTTTTGAATAGTTGTTCTAACTGAATTGTACCTGATTACCTAGGATTAGGATAATTATTATTTCTAACTTTGGGCCCTCAAACTTTCGGGCAATCTGACTTTTCGGGCCAGCGGGTAAAGTGAAAAAAAAAAATAAATTATTTCATCTAGTTGGCAAAATAAAGTGCCCGAAATCTAATAAAACACTAATTTTACCTTTCTTTTAATTGAATACCATCCAACTGGATTGACTATGGATTAAAACTTTTTGTCTGGAGTCACTCTACTTTGTGCGACATTTTTCGGAATCGTTTATGATTTGTGAATGCAGTCTGCAACAGTCCCATTGAATGGTTGGAATTCAGGTCGGCATATGAGTGTGATTTCGGTTACAAAACTATTAGAAACTTTGAAGTTGCTTAACCCATGGTCTAGAATAGCAGAAAAAACGCATAGTCCTATGCGGTGGGGTTTTTTTTCAAAATTTTTTCTGGGAGCCCGAGACTCCCATATCCCACGACAATCGATTGGTTGTTTGGAATTCGGTTGGACCACATTTAGCTGTATTAACGGGCTGGAATAACAGAAAAACATGTTTGAGGCGGTATAAAATTCCAAAATTTGGTTCTGACGGCCCCGTCTCCGGGACTATGAAAGATTAATTGGTTAACTGGAATTAGTCACCTAAGCTAGACTATATCAGACCACTTGCTGTATTCAGGGACTGTAATAGCAAAAAAAAAAAAAAAGTCAAGTTTTCCTCCTAATTTTCTTTTTGGGGCGCTGACAAAGAACGGTGTCTAGTCGTTCGGATGGGACGAAAAATCGACACCCCTTGCCTATAAAAGAATTAACCCACTTTAATGACAGTTGGAATTCGAAGAGCATTCCTTGGTGCCGTAGCCCGTCTTCATCAAGTCGGTACAGAAAAGTAGGACGTTAAACTCCATTTCTTTTTCCCGAAATGCGGGTTCGACAATATCGAGTTGCATCACGAAGTAGTTATCTCCCTTCAATTAGAAACTAAACGCTTTGGATTGTATTTGACCGACCGAACAGAGCGAGGGGAACGACAAATTCAAAAAAAATTTATTTCCCGAAACCGAAATTATTTATAGCTCTACCGCCATCGACAACTCACCAGGAAAGAGTAATTTTCCTGCTAAATCTTTTGATTCATCCTGCAGTAGTGGCTCGTTCTACAAGGAGAGAGAAAGAGAAATGGGGGTTAACGGCCACTCGACACGCTAGGTCATTCTATCAGTGGGAGGAAACCAGAGAACCACAAGAAAACTCACGACGTTGGACAGGCGACCCTACTCCTTGTCACGTACAAGCGGGGAATGGAAACCATCCCTAAATTCATCCCTGTACTACCCCCCCCCCCCCGCCACCTGTTCTATGATGACTTTCTTTGAGTATGTAGGCCTATACTGCCAGGACTCGATGACAAACAAGTTACTGACTGGCCTATAAAACCCTTAATTTCCAATTAAACCGACCACAAACTGTACTATATTATTTGATAAAACCCAACTGCTATACGCGAAATTTCTGTCCATTTTAAAATCGCCGCCAATTTAACTAAAATAAAGATCTTTATTTCGTTTTGTTGATCAATCACCGTTGACGTTTCTATAGGGATTTACCCACAGTTCCGTGCAGAGCACGTTAAAACTCGACGTAATGGACCGTTTCATTTGCTAATTCCTCACATCAACTAGACCACCTGTTATGTAACAACTCTTCCAGATCCGTATATAGTGTTGTGAAGACAAGTAAAATGAAAGTTTGAACTATATAACAAATAACAAAACGAAATTGGATCTGTGTTTAATCAGCCTGAATTGACGCCGAACCATCGAAAAGACAGAAAAATGTTTCGGCAAGATAAGATTTTAAGATTTCAGTGTTTGCACTCTTCACTATTTGTAACATAATTATTAATTTCCGTGCAACCAATGATGATACGTGTTGAAAATTATGTTGCAATTGCGTCTAATTTCATTTGCGCAAAGCTTCGAATAGATGACGACAAGACATCCCAAAGAATGCAACCTTTTAAATCTTGTGTTTACTATTTCATAGAAAGCAACAGTATGCGTTTTGAAAAACAGCACAATTTCACATCCTGCACTGGTTAATTGATGCATAATATAAATTCATTGTTTTCTATCCACAATAACAGTAGCAGCAGAGTTTTAAGGTCCATAATTTAATATGTATGCATACATGAACATGATTTTGGTTTCGTCGAGTAGAACACAAAATCAGTTATACCGCAAATAAATCAACATATTTATAAAATCCAATAGAATCGACATTTATTTTTTAAAATTATTATTTGTGATATTCTGGGCTCGGTTAAAGGTCCTAGGAAATGGTTTGCAGTCTTTGATGCTGCAGGGATTGCCAAGAAATAACGATGGTATGTACATGCAATAGGATGGGGAGCGTAAGTTATTGTTTTGGTAATCATCCATGTTGTTTGTGGTAGAAGACCATCGTGACAATTATTTGCACGCGTAACACCCTTGCTTATTTTGATCTTTAAATTTTGACATTGACAATAATATACTATTCAAAAAAAGTAGGGGATATTTGATTTTTAAGTGTTATTAAAGTCACCTAATGAAACTGACGAAGAAACAAATGACAAAATGAAATGAAGTTCACATTCATCGATTTATTCCAAATGATCGTTAGACTAAGTAAGGCATAGACTGACCATTATAAGGGTAAAATGATACCCGGGGTCAAACAGCAAAGTTACCACAGCATCACAACAAAGTCAGTAACGGGTAAATCCTCCTCTGTTTGCCAAACAAGCATTGATCCGACGTGGCATACTCCTAATGAGACGTCTAAGGTCATTTTGGTCCAGATTGTCCCATTCCTGTTGCAACGCAGCAGCAAGTTCTTGGACATTGGCAGGACGTTGTTGACGTTGACGTAACCTCTGTCCAAGCATGTCCCAGACATGCTCGATGGGGGATAGGTCGGGACTCAGTGCTGGCCAAGGTAATGTGGCGATGTTCTGTTGTTGGAGATAAGCTGTAACGATCCTGGCCTTGTGACATCTTGCGTTGTCATCCTGGAAGATGAAACGGCGGCCATGACGTCGTGCGAACGGCACAACATGGACTGCCAAGATGTTGTCCCGGTAGTACTGACCTGTAACACGCCCTGCAACAACATGTAAAGCCGTTCTTCCAGCAACAGTGATGCCTCCCCACACCATAACAGAACCACCCCCAAATCGATCATGTCTGATGACGTTAATGTCTTGGAAGCGCTCGTTTCGACGACGCCACACCCTCCTACGTCTGTCCAAAAAATCAACAGTGAACCTTGACTCATCTGAAAACATCACATTGCTCCAGCGTCGATTATCCCAGTGTTGACGATCCCTACACCAACGACGTCTTGCCTGAACGTGATGATCTCTCAAACAAGGGATCACGCGAGGACGTCGGGCGCGAAGGTGACCCCTATGCAGTCGATTCCAAATCGTCTGGCCACTCACTCTCACACCAGTGTCTGTTTGAAGACGAGCGCTGATCTGATTTGCTGTTATGACACGATTTCTCAAGGCCAAGGTACGGATAAATCGATCCTGGGCTTGAGTTGTCGCCCTTGGTCGACCTGAGCGTGGTCTGTCCTGTACAGATTGTGTATCACGGTATCTGGACCATAGCCTGCTTATGACAGACTGAGAAACATTCATCGTCCGCGCCACAACCGCCTGTGTTGTGCCGATCTGTAGCATGCCAAGGGCACGTAACTTTTCATTTTGGGTAAGCCGACGCATATCAAAATTTGTTTTCGGATCACTAAAACAATTAAACTGATGTTTCCACCCTGGAATTCAATGCCACAATGACTGTAACATTCAAAGCCAGAGTCGTGTAAATCTTGGGTTGGACCCCCATGATGATCCCAAGCATCACCTGCATTCCATGCGGTAGCTATTGGTGCGTTTGGGCGTCACATGTAACTGGAAATGTTTCTTCTGTTAGGTTCTATAGTGACTTTTTTCGTAGTCATTTGCATATTTTAGTATTATGACCCCAAAATCAAATATCCCCTACTTTTTTTGAATAGTATACTTAGGCTATAACGAATTAGTGGAACATGATGGTTAGCCTTTTTATTGGCGTCCAAGCGATTACTGCTGACCATTTATATATATATATAAGTATAACATGGACAAAATATAATATTTATCTCCCTGATCATTGTCTTTTTTGAAAATTGGGTATTGGAATAATAGCTATAGGTAATTAGCTGTTCCCAATAGGGGTCATAGCTTTTTGAAGATTGGAAACGAAACAAAAATGTAAAGAAAATTTCATATAATTTGTAGAATAGACTATATAGCTTGAGTCATAGCATTTCGAAAATCGGATAAATATTTAATGAAAAAAAGACTGTTTTTGAATCTATTAATTAAGTTTATATGCAATTCAATATACAACCTGGTCACACGGCTGATGTAAACAGAATGAGAGAAAAAAAAGAACAGAAAAAAGCAAAAGAAACTCAGAACAGCAATTTAATTGGAAGTTTGCAGGCGTTACACATATGTATAACATGGTTTCGCGTCACATGATAATTCAGCGTCTATTCAACTTTTTTTCCAGTTTGAGATATTCATTGGTTGACTGACTACGACAGGTGATGTTAACGTTAATTTCTCTTTGTTGAACCTTATTCAAAGGATATAAATCAACCAGTGACCTTCATCACAAATTTAACTCAGCCTTAAAGAATATCAAACATTTTATATCTATAATTGTTTATATTTTAAGAAAAACAATAAATAAGCTGTCCATCGGTCAATTACAATATTCAATTAAATAATATCAATTATTTATTCTTAACATGCTTTTAAATCATTGTCTAACAAAAAAAAAAAAAACCATGGGCAAAGTGGTTTTAAAATTCAGTATTTTAAAATTTTAAAATTTAAAACAATATCAACAGGAAATAAATTCTTTCATGAAGATGACCTTTGGCCATATGGGAAAGGTATGCATATATTTTCCTTGACTTTTCCATTCTCAACCAATCAGAAGTCAGTTTATTGAAAGGAAATCAGGTCACATGACCACCTGCATTCAATGTGAACGTCGTGTGGTCCAAGTGTTCAACCGAAAAAAGTTAAAAAGCATCAAGAATTTGGGGTAAGTTTTTGATATGATTTAATATACTGCAGAATAATAAATTGGATAAAATGCATATCCTACAACCATGTTGTCTACTCGCGAAACGGTACACTTTCCCGCAATATATCTCCCGCGAAATTGCACGGAAAGCATTTCTCATTGATAAGCACAAAGACATTAGATTTGCATACAACTGTGTCGATAGTAGTAGGCAAACCGGGGATATACGGCATACTTTTACGACAACGCATTGTAACTGTAATTTCACCCATAAATGTTATTTAAGACTGCATATATTGAAAAATATGACTACATTGTAATTAATGAATGTTCCTAAATAATTAATTTATTTTTAGATATAAAATTATAAAATATATCAAAAAGTTAATTTCGTCATTGACCCCGATTTATCGTCAAACGTGTGTAGCGGTTGCCTACGTACACTAATAAACTATAATACACAGTTTACTGAATAGCGGTTATTCCTCTCATTTTTGGATTGCTCATTTTCCATTTATATTATGGATATGTTTAATTTTGGATGGTAATAAATGTCAGTTTTGGAGTAGCTTGAGGTAGGGAGTGGATTTTCTGATTGAAAATGGATTCCTTATTTTGGATGGATAAAGGAATGTACGGTTAACTTGGGCATGTTGACACTCTGATTCTGAATGAAAGACCTACATACAGTGTGTTCATGAATATATGACTTCATGATAGAGTAAGTGAGGCACAGTATATTATGTATCTGTTAATAAATATTTTGCCTATCATATTATTGTATTTAATTAATTAACAGCTAGGTAAATGTACATGAGGTATAATAATATAGACTGTGAATTAAATGTTAATTATCAGTATAGTTGTGAAGTAGCACTAGGAGTCACTGTCACAGTCACAGGGTTTTGTTTCTGATAAATGTTATCAACAATGAAATAAAACATAATTTCCTAAGGTATAGCCGACTGGTATTCAAAATCCCCTATAGATTATTTCCTGTTGCTCTTTGTCAAAAATTCATTGTGTATTGGATTTTGATTGTTATTGTAAGGCCCAGATCTATACATATACGTAATGGGTGAATACCTTTAATTATGAGTCATTACCATTGAAGGTATGGCACCAATTAAAATATTGTTAGTCACAGAGTTCCTAGATTATAAAACAATACAATTCCATTGACAAGAACTAAGATTAGTCATTTAATGAAACTATAAACAAAAATATTGTCATCAGTTCTGATTATTCAGAACACAATTTTTTTTTTGATGTTGTCAGATGGAAGACATTCATATCTCAGTATAGTAGTTTTTGTAATTTGTGTGCCTGCCAGTGTTACGACGAAAATCAGGATAAAGGATATAAAGGAATTTAAATCATTGAATATTTTACCTACAATTTAAGTGGTTAACAGTAAATGAATTAATATTGTCATATTTCATACATTAGTATTTGGACATCAGGTAAATTTAAAATGGTTTTTGAATATTTTTCGTACTGCTATTGCAAAAAAAAAAAAAAGAAAGATTTTTGAAATTTAGTAAATTAAAGCGGGAATTTCATATTTTCCAAGAAATTAAAAACATATTTATTTCTATGTCTTTTGTTAACTCACTATTATACAATCATAGGCATTATTTTCCACACTTACAAATCCTTCACACCGGAAATAATAACACAATTACCTCAATTATTTTTCCATTCCCGCTATGCAATAGGTATCTTCAAACGTTTGAATTTAAAGTAGAAAGTGATATTTTTGCCAATTTCTCAACTGGCAATAGTGAATTATAGGATTAATAGGATTATTCGTTAACAAGGTATTTTAAGGCTTTATTTTAATATATTTTAAAAAGATAACTTGAAAATATGAAATTGCAGCTTTAAGTAGGTTATTATTTATCTGTTTTGTTTCCTGTATCAAAACTACAAGACAAAGGATATTACTGGGAAGTCTGTGTGTGAAATATTACTGGGAGATACATGTATTAAAGTGAAAATATTAGTGGGAGATACATATATCAATGTGTAATATTAGTGGCCCCCCTTTACCTCAAAAACAAAAGTATAATATACAGTAATTTGACTAACATTTATTTGGATAGAGCTGCCTCTGTTTGGTATCACGGAATTGAAATATCATATCTGATCATCAGATTTAATTATTATTTCGGTTTCCTCCCGCTGCTAAAGACCCCTAAGCACAAGCGAATTATTGAAACATGTATGTTAGTCACAGAATTACCTAGTTTGAGTGGACATTAAAAACCATTTCTCTCTCTATCTTGTCTGTTGTCTGATCCTGATGGTAGGTTCTGTCTACAACCCATAAAAACAAGCTAGTGTCACCTGTAATCTTCAGTAAAATCTTTTGATGGGTCTGTTTCTTTCATACTTTACCTAACATTGATATCTGGTTTCTTGATAACCAATTTGAGTATATTTCTGCATGGACTTAGCCATAAACATTAAGATATTGTCCAAAACTTACGTTACAACTTACGTTACGAAGCTACGATACACTTATCTGTCTTGATTATATTTATAAAACTCCCATACATGTACATTTCATTCCACTCAGTTTCAGGATTTCCAACTCAAGTAACTAATCTAATTCAAATGTGATATTTGTTTTATTTTGATTTTGATTTGATTGATCAGCTGTACATAATCTATTTTGAATATATTCTCTGATATCTTTGATGTCCGATTTCTAACTACCGGTACTTGGATTGTTTAAAGTCATTCTAGCCATATACATTGTCTAGATGACAGATCAGGCCAGGACACAAATTTATTAAGATGTTAGATACTGTAGTAAAATTAACGTAAAAAAATGTGATTATTGGTCAGTATTTTTGCATCGTTTTTTCAGGTTTAGGTCAGTTTTATCATTAGAAGGACATGAAGCTGAGATAGTGAGAGGCCTGAAATAATTTTGTCACCACCATGAAGACTGCATCAACAAAGTATAGTGGACATGGCGAATCCTCATCACAAAAAACACATCGGCGACGTGACAGCCATGAAAAGTCCAACTATGAAGAGGTCGCCATAATTGGTAATGGTGCTTATGGAACAGTGTATAAAGGTCGCGACCTTAAAAATGAGGGACAACTTGTGGCCATTAAAAAAATTCGGATACCCAACACAGAAGAAGGAATGCCTATGAGTGCCATTCGTGAAATATCTCTTTTAAAACAGCTTGAAAAATTTGAGCATCCAAACATTGTCAGGTATGTTTTACAGTGTTCACCTTCTTGTCTTAATCCAGATAATCTTCAATGATTTGTTTTGGAAATACCAAGGTTACAAATCTTGAAGTGGTTACAAGTGCATGTAAATTTTAAAAATCAAAAATATCATTGTCATTTTTCTCTTCATGAAGAAGAAGAAATTACTCTCCACAAAAACTTAAAACTAAGATATTTTAAATATCTCCATTTAAACAGAAGGCATGACAAAATGCGGAAAAGACAATTTTGTTTGAGGTAGATTTCAATTCTCGTAATTTATAATACATGTAAAATACATGTTAAACATCAAGAATCTTAAAATGCGGGCGGACCAATTAAGACAAAGTAATTTTCAAGTCCTCTGATTCACATCTCAAAAGGGGGCTTGGGTGGTCTAGTTGTCTAATGCATATGATCTGTCATTGAGCCAATTTACATGGTTTTGACCCCAAGCTTGCATGTTACAAGGAGTGGGGATCACCAACCCAACCTTGTGGGCTTCTCTGAATTCTCTCGTTTTCTCTTACTGCGAACGACCCCTTTGCGTAAGTGAAATTATTAAAATATTATTGAACCATATATTAGTCACCACATTACCTGGTTGGTGTCAAGGTGGAAATCAAATAGAATGTAAAGGAAAGGGTGTTGGATGGTAGAACGTGTGCACTTTATGTCATAAGGTCTTTCGCCAAGTTAGGTGACGAGGTTGTATGTGCTAACAACTCCTGCTCACAGGCGAATTATTGAAATGATCTACATGTAGTTTGTGGTCGTAGACATAGACTTTATTTTCTCTGCCCCTCCCTGTTAAAATTTTATTGCACTAAAAGTATGTGTATTCTCAACGCAGACTAGGAAAATATGCTTTCTTAAGATTGTTTCAGTTCACATTCTTTTTAGGGGTCAGTATTATCAAAGAATTTGCTACATTTGGTAGTTTGTATGATCTGAAAATGTACATGTACTGTACATGTATTCAGAACTTTTTATTGACTGTTTATATGAATGTTTTCAGATATGGTAGTTTTAATATTTTGAGACTTTTAATAGTCTACTACTGGCTTTAAATACCATTGATATAAACTGATTTGATCAGTTCCACATGATTAACTTTATTGTGATTGAACTTGTAATGTCGTTAGAACGGTGTCTACCATAGCAATCTTGTTGATGTTTGGATTAATTCAACCTTTTGTTAGTCCAATCTATGTTACTTATTGTCAAGTATTTTACGTACCAATAATCCCTTTGTTGTCACAGAACTAATCAAGCATAATAAATTCCTAGTTGAATAAATCATGGGTTTTGTGGTGTGTAGCAAATATTTTATCAACTAAAATCTTTAAGTAGAGGATATCAGATATTTATTGGGTGAATAGATTGATAAAAGAAATATTTTAGTTATGCAATAAATGTTAACTATGTATACTGTACCTATATGCGTTGAACTTGGGACAAAATAATCTCAATGGCTTGGTTCTCTGATAATTTTGTGTCGGTTGGACTTAGGCGGGTGTTTATTGGGTTAATTTATTTAACGTCAGAATAAGTAGTATATGTATATCAATTTAGAAATTCTTAAAAGTTTTGAAATATTCTCGGATAATTCTCAGTGGTCATTTCTCAATAACATCACATTTTTTTGGGTAGCCTACAAGTTGAAGTTTGCAAAATTCATTAAGTTGGTAGATGGCCTAATAAAGTATGATTTAACTCACGTCATAGCCTGGATGTAGTTGATTTTTACAAATTGTCACTATTGCTTCTTTAACAATTTGTGTTGATTTGATAAAATATTATAAGCTTGCATGCAGAGAACTGTCATAATTGCAAAAAAACTTTACAGTTACACTTACAGTTAATAGTTTTATTTGATTTAGCTGTGTAAAAACAAAAGCAAAGTAGATTTAACCATGTGGGATCACTTATACAACAAGACACATTTAATGAGTGTCATATTTCTTACTACAGCAGATCTATATGTATATAGTAATTATCATTGATTATTTATGCACTTGTAATTGCAAATTGACAACATAAAAACTCACTTAAATAGAATGCATCACCATCATAAAATTTCAAAGGGAAACATTTATGCTTAATATACATTATGTATGATTAAAATAAAGAACTAGCTATTCTTGCTATAATAGTTCGAAAGTAGATAATGTAAAATGAATAATTTAAAAATTTCATTCAAATTACTCTATTACAAGTGAAGATATTAGCCTTTGAAGCTTTGACAGACGTGTGCAATAATTTCAACCAACGAACTGGTTGATCAAAGCTAAGTCTTGGTCCTCCATATTTGATTAAATCAAAGTATCACTGAACCGTCCTAATCTATTTAATATCAGAGAAATCCAGAGTTGATTAAGGCCTGGATCAGTTAATTAATGTCTAATTAATACTTTAGAAAACTTTTCAGGCCTGTAGAAAGACCTGCAATAGGCAGATTTAGCTCTTGCATTATAGCATGTTTAAGAATGACAAATTTGTAATAAAACTACGGCGTTAATAGGCTATCGTTTCATGTTCTGTACCGTGTACGTGTATTGCCTTCACAATACGTAGATTTCCATCATTTATGATTATAAATTTATTTGGCTTTCATGTACATGGTACATATGAACCCAGTAATAGGCCCATGTGTAGGTGTACAATAAAATCAACAATAGACTAAAATTGTGCATTGTAGGCCTATTCAACATTATTTAAACTTTTAAAAGGTTTGTTATCATATAAAGTCATGAATAAGAGAGACATGAATATTGTAGAGTAGGAGATATGTATTCCTATTATATCTTAATAGCATGTACAGTATTTTAGTTGTGTAAATAAGAATGTGTAAATTGTTTAAATTGTGTAGAAGGGGAGCATGTTTAACTTGTTTAGAATTAGGTTTAGTAATAAACACTTAATGTAAGTGGTAATGGCATGCAGGTGGATTGTATTTGAACAACTAATTAATCTGGAACTACAGTTACAGTAATGTTCAACATAGAGAAAACATAAGCTGGTTACCCCGACATGTTTCTCGAATCTCATTTTGTTAAACTTCATTATACACAGAACACAGTTGTTATGGGAAACAATCACTATTTTTCTTCCAAAAGAACGTTTCAACAAGTATTCTCTTATCGTTATGATGATCGGATTGTCCGAAATAAGTTCACAATCTGGCACGTGCAGATACGTTCCTATACATATCGATACAACCAGCACAATGATTGCAACGACTGACCTCGATATATGATAAGACCAGATAGGGTCACCATGATTACTTCACAGTTAAAACCACGATTTCAATTGTATCGTGATAGTGGGAACCCAGTCTTGTTAAAATTTACCTATTTCGTTTTACATGTCTTTACAACACAAGGATCTGGAAGAGTTGTTATATAACCTGTGTTCTGGTTGATGCAAGGGATTAGCCAATTAAATGGTCTGTTGCATCGAGTTCTTGGTGTGCAATGAACGGAACTGTGAGTATTCCACTAGAAACATCAGCGCTGATTGGTTAATCAAATGTCTGATGTCATAGGTCAAAAGCCGCTTGTATGGCTCCTGAACCAACCTCCCACGACAACTGGTTAGATCAGCATAAGAGGATACTTGGCGAAATGTGTTTTTAGAATAAAACTAGTGATAGTTTCCCATAAAAACTGTGTTCTATTAATGTGTTTCCCAATCACTAAATGTCACTCAAGGATTATTTCATTATACAGTAGTTGTGTACTAATCCGAGAAGCATTAAAGGGTCAGTTGCTTTGGACGTGTGGTTGAAAGAATGGAGTACATATACATATATTTTAGTTTTCTTACATGTAGGTCTGTAACGATTCCCTTATACTGTATGATGAGGAGTCAGATTGCAGTCACCTTCCAAATCGTGTGAATTTTTTCTATATTTTAGCATATGTTGTGAATGAAATTAATGAATTGGAATTATTATTAGTCCTTTGTGCAATTGTATGGTTCATTCTTCCTTTTCAGTTTGTTCAGTTTATTTAGGAACGGTTTGATTGTTAGATAACGTGTTAGTTAAGAGTGTTTAGTATGGGTCTTTAATACATGTACGTCATAATTGTTCTTCATGTGTAAACGCTTTAGAGTAGAAGTACACCTGGTATTGCTTTAAGAAAATGTAAAAAGTAAAGTCTGTTGAATAAGCTTTTACAATGATAAACTTGTTATATTGTTATATTATAATAATGTAGGGAGAAAGTCAAGTTTTATACAAGTAGGTCAGTCACTAGTAGACTTTCACTTATTGTAATAAACACTGACTTTTAACCCCCTTATTAACATAACTTACATACCACACTGACATAATGTTATACCAACTTTTAAGGGGTTATTAGTAGAATCCATACAATTTCTAGGATTTCTTTAAGTAGAAGTACTGGTTTCATGGGCTTCTTTATGGTATATATCAGGAGACATTGATGATCCTCATGCATTAAGTTAAATAAATTCAAGTGTCTTAAAAAGAGTAGAAAATCTTAAGGGCTTTTAATTGAATTTTAGTTTTTATGTATATTTACTAGGTCTCATGTCCTACTATCGCAATATAATATCAAATTTCAAAGAGCCTCATTTTTTTTTACTTTATCAACTTGTGTTGATATTTTTTGATATCAAAAAACACTTGTAGGAGATTTTCTATGTATGTAATACAATGCACATGCAATGAAAAAGATTTATTTATATTTGTTAGTCCAGAAATGATCAACAAAACCAATTTTTTGCTATCGGTTTTGAAAGGACTTGTGGCAATGCTGGAGGTGGACATACTGCCTTGTTTGGCAAGACATCTTTTGATTCTTATAAAAACCTATATTTGTTTCCATATTCAATTTAATTTCTCCCACATGTAATTATTAAAAATGTGCCACCATTTATTTTCATACAAATTTGTATTTTTGGCAGGTTATTAGATGTACGTCATAGTCAGTTAAATGAAACTGAAATCCGACTGATGTTAGTGTTTGAATACATAGATCAAGATCTAGCTACATATTTAGAAAGATGTCCATCTCCTGGACTTGGACCAGATCGAATAAGGGTAAGTTACACTGCCTTCCTTATATTGGACCAATTCTAACGCAACATCACTACTGACCTTTGATTTTTTACCCTTGTGCATACCTGCTCAACCTCTATTTTCATTGCATGGCAGTATGTTATTGAAAATTTAGCTAAATGTTTACACTCAATTACGTGTACATTTACACCCAGCCTTAAAAAGCAAGACTACATGTAAGTACAATAGTTCATTCAAGTTCATATGTAAGCTTAGTTTATACTATACAAATCTAAAATTTATTTGTGATAAATTGACTTTCAAAATGTCAAGGTATTGACCTTTTAGTGAAATATTAGCCTTTTAATTTTCAACCCTCTTTAAAGTATGATTAGATTAAGTTTGTGATTGAAATACCAACCTAAAAGTTAATTTATGTATTAGTTTATGTAATACTACCCACACAGCACTTCATTTCTATTGAAATACTTTAATTTGATATTCTTGATTAAGTCTCAGTTTATCTAGTACACCCATATTAGATTAAATGTCATTCACATAAATTTGTGATAAAATAATGATATTTGAAATAAGAGACATTCGGTAATTATTAATTATCTGAATTGCTCATCTGGATCTATGAAAATTCTCTCATATACCAATAGATCTCTAATCCTTTTAAATCTATTAACAAATAAAGAAGGTTTTAAGGCAATGAATGGTTTTTCACACTGTACTGCATAATTAGGCCTGCTGCTGTCAGTTAAAATAGTAAATGAAAGATTTTGTCAATGAGACAGGGTATGCTAATGATTACACTAAATATGCCTACAGATTCATGATGTGACAGAATTTGTGGAATATACATGTACGTATGAATTTGCAATAGTGGGCATATGTTTTGATGCCTGGCAGCCTATCTTCAACACTACATAGTGTAATGTCATTGAACTCGACAACAGAACACATCAATCTGTCACTCACACATTAATCAAGCTAATTATGATGATCTTAATTAGTCTGAGTAGTCTCCCCTATCTCGTTAGTTTAGATTAATTAGTGAATTTCCATGAGTACATGATGTCATTTAGCTGAAAAATGTCATCTGTCTGCAGGAAATTTTCAGGGTTATGGCTACAATCACGTCACATGTGATATGAAATTTAAATAAAACCAAGATTTTTAAAGTTGGAATAAAAGATAGTTTTTCAAGGTTTTTCAGTTTATCAAGAATTTTCGAACTTGATTTTTTTAGTACCTGGGGTTTTTTTTCAATACCAATTAAAACTTATGTAATTTAATCTTTTGTGACTACTATCACATAATTAGCACTAGTAGTGCAGTTGAAATTAACATTAAACAACAAACTAACAGATGCAAGACAATATTGATATGAACGATACAGGTACATGTAGTTTGCAGAAGTCTAAAAAATGCACCAAAAACATGCTAAAAGTTGATAATTTCTAGAATTGAATAACATTTTAATAATAACATAGAATACTGTACTTTAATAACAAAATCATATTTTGATGTGACTACATACAAGGTTTTTATGTACCACCATTGAATGTGGTTGTACATGTACGGTATATTGAGTTCATTCTCCACAAATTATTGGGAACATTCTATAGACTACAAAATTTATACAGTGTTACTTTAGTGAGACGAATAAGGTTATCAAAATGTCTTACTATAACTGCCATAGTTATGGCCCTTGATCACTTTGTAGAATCTTGTGGCATATCTGATCTATTTTACATTGATATTAATTATTCAAATTAGTGACATTATGAAGTTGACTGTATTTCATAATTTTTTTTAATTACTTATTGGTTTATAGCCCGATAGCCGACGTTATCAAAGTGCTTGAAATTTATATGAATACCATTTAGTAAGGAGTAATCCTATTAACAAACATCATCTTTTGATCGGCTTTTAATTTGTCTAATTACTTACAGAGTTATTCTCCTTATTTCATAGAACCATATGAACTTGCCATTGATATAGTATATAGATTTTCTTCTTACATGTATTTACCTAAAGCTTCACAATATGTCAACCTTTGTGGACTGCTTTATTGACTGAGCTGTTGTGGGTGTATGTTTCATCACCTGGCAACCTATCTTTGATGAGAGTGATTTACATGTAGCAGATATTATAAGTAATTGTGGTGTCACTTTCCGAATATATTCCATGCAGATCTTTATCATGTAGTTCGGATTTACTGTGTTCGTGTGGATCTCTTTCAAGAGAATCCTAATCCATTTTTAAAAAACTTTTGAGTGATTCACTACAAATTAAGAAAAGCTAGGCCTTAAACTTTGCACATTGTCAGATTATGAATTGTACAGACCATGGTATATACTCTATTGCATTTAGATACAATATACATTGTCAAAAAACCATTAGACCGAATAGATGAATGAAAATATGAATATATAGCTGACAATCCCGCCAAAACTTATCTACAAGTGAAATAAAACTGAAAGACGGTTATGAATATAAATATTACTAAGATAGTAGCTTGAGATATAATACAATATATACAATGTGTACATATCTGACCTATTTATAGACATAAACGCCCAGAATAATTATATATTTAATATTAAGATTATATATTTAGGCATAGATATCAGGGGGGACTGGGGAATATTTTAGAGTTTGGGGTTAACTGGAAACAAATACTCAAGTCTACTACCCGTAAACATAAAAATTATTCATTTCAAAGCAAATATTTTGCACATATTGATTTAAAGGGCTCTTAGATTTGTTTCTCTTAATGTGGGTGCTAACTTTTCTCTTGTCCCCCCACCCAATAATTGGATTCACCCTTGCAGTAAACACAACTGAAATATTTATTTAATTTAATCTTATGACTGGGATTACTTTAAACTTTTTATTTCTAACATTTACATTGTATAGAAATGTTTAGAATTAAAAATACATGGGTTTAACCTTGTCAGATACAATGTATTTCTTTTGTGAAATGATAATATATTATATAAACTTTTTGTCTAAAAATGATAGAACACGGTCTTACACGTGACATGCATGTTTAGTTAAAGATAGTTCTTGAAATGTCAGTTTTATAGAGACATTTGGTTATTACTTTCAGTAGTGCCACATGATATTTTTGAAAACTTTGTATTATTAGAAAAAAGAGTTAGCTTTAACGCAATGGTTAACTTTTTGATCAAGACTAGGTTTTGGTCATTTGTACGCTGTTATATTGGAGATTTATCAGTCGTTGTGTTTATTACTTTTTTATCTGTGATCTGTCTACAATCACGCCCACTGAAAATCACTTAGTCAGGTCAGAAAAATATTCCTTATCAGTTGAATAGAATGCAAAGAATTTAATATAATTTTGATTGGAATATGTTACTCTGTTTAAGAGTAAAGGTCAGAAATAGAATTTGATAGTATTGTGTACTATAGTAATTTACTATTATCTGTGAACTTTACTTAATATTAGGGCCAGATAATGATAAGATTTACTATATAGGTAATCGAACTGAAAATATTTTTAAATGAGACAAATTTTGATAAATATTTAAATCTTTTAATCTGTGATAATCTATGATAATCTGGTGGTAAATATGGATAGATTATTAGGTCATTGAAATGAAATAGTAATACTAAAAAAGTTAATGTTTCCAAAATTGTTATTGTTAATTAATGTTTCCAAAAATGTTACTAAAGCCAGGCGCAGACGGGCAACTTTTTCGAGCAACTTTCAGGCAACAGTGAAATCGCTGGTCGTTGAAAGAAAAAATCGCTCGTCTGCGCCAACGGGCAACAAAAGTTGCCTGCTGTTGCTCCGAGTTGCTTCTCGTTGCCAAATATCAAACATGTTTGATATTCGACAACAGAAAATCGCTCGTCGCCGAGAAATTGTTCATCTGTTGCTTAAAAATTGCTCGTCTGCGGCGGTAGGCGACAACAGGCAACAAGCAACTGGTTAACTGACCAATCAGCGAGTGCTCTACTGTCATGTGATACTTCAATATGGCGGCGTCGGAACAGCTAACAACATTAACATGGTCCATGGAGATGGCAGACATGTTGGTGGAAATGTGGGCTGAGCGGCCAGTCAGCGCACACGGGAGACCTTGAGTTGCCAATTGCTCGGAGTTGCCAGTAGTTGCCTATTGCAGCAACAAGCGACGAAAAGTTGACCGTCTGCGCCAAGCTTAAGTTAATTAATGTTTCCAAAAATGTAACTAAGTTAATTAATGTTTCCAAAAATCTAATTGTAATTTAATTAATGTTTTCTCATTTGAAAATACGGTCACATCGCGTTGCACAAGTTGATGAGTTTCAATTTCAATACACTCCTTTAAAAAGAAATCTGGCATAGAAAGGTTGAACCAAACATACAAACATTGAAACTTTAATTAACCTCATCAGAGGTTAGGGTTAAAGTGTGTGATGGAGCCTGTGTGGTGGAGGGGTTTTTGAAGTAATTTGTACAACAATAATGTAATTTATCATCTACATGTAATGTATCATTTAATGTTATGTATCATCTACATGTAATGTATCATTTGTTAAAGGGTTTCTACAATTTATTTTTATAGGATTTGATGTTACAGTTACTAAATGGTGTAGATTTTCTGCACGCGCACAGAATTGTTCATCGAGATTTAAAACCCCAAAACATCCTCATCACCAGTCACGGTCATTTAAAGTTAGCTGATTTTGGATTAGCCAGAATTTATAGTTTTCATATGGCTCTTACATCAGTGGTAAGTACTTTTAATAGCTGGATGAGAAAAATCTTGATTGGCTACTCGACACTTACACTTATACATATAGATTGCTAATTTTAGTTTTTGTTAGACAATCATCAAAATTCTCCAACAATTATATTAATTTTAAGTTAGAATTGATACGTTTGAAAAAGTAGTTACGAATGTGCATAGAAATTAAACTCTATTTAACCTTTATTCTAGCTGTATTTAATTGTATATATTATTTATTATAGGTTGTAACTTTATGGTATAGAGCACCAGAAGTTTTATTACAGGGCCAATATGCTACACCTGTAGATTTGTGGAGTTGTGGCTGTATATTAGCAGAACTTTATAATAGAAGGTAGCAATCTCATTATTCATCGATGAATTACGTGACATTTTTTTCATCTTTTTAAATTTTCTTTTTTTTATCGATTATTCAGAATTGCTGCAATAAGGTGCAAGAGGACACTTCAGAATTATTGCAATAGTGTGCAAGAGAACATTTATTCTTAATTTCATGAAATATGTCAGATACAACCATTTGTTTCGCCGCTAGATGATATAGCTGTGATAACTTTGATTAAATGTGAAATGTTTTTATTCCAGGCCTTTATTATGTGGACAATCGGATGTGGAACAATTAAAGAAGATATTTGAGTAAGTTCTGTTTATTATTTAGTTACTAATATCATCTGAAGAGAGCTAGTCAATGATAATCGCATATTCACATTATCAACTCCTAAATCCTCAGGGGAGGTTGGGGGGGTTAAATGGTCTAACACATGCGCTTTAGATCATAAGGTCTTCCATGGAGTCAGATATCATGGTTTCAATCCCAATCTTGCATGTGACACGGAGTGGGGTCATCTGTCCAAACCCAGGTCCTTTTGTTTCTTCCTTGTGCAAAAAAATCCAATGTACAAACAAATTATTTAAATATGTTAGTCCCAAAATGACCTGGTTTGTGCAAGTGGACATGAGAACCCATTCCTCTCTCTTTCTCCTAAATCATCAATTTGGCTGGAAGTAATGTTTGTTTATGAAGATTTTCTATTATTTTTTTTTAGGTTAATAGGTCTCCCATCTGATTCTGATTGGCCTGATAGTGTTTCGTTACCACGGGAATCTTTTAAAAATAAACCACCTCAACCACTGGGAAAATATGTTCCTGAAATAGATCCCATTGGTCGGGATTTACTAGAGGTAAAAATAGCAGTTTATTACTGATTAGAATTTTAAAAGTTTAATGACACTATGGCATCAACTGGATTTAAAGAGGATTGAAACTAAGTATTGTTGAATGATCTACATGTGTCAAAAGTTAAAAAGCATTCCATAAATGAACAGTCAATAGTATAGAAAAAAGCATTCATATGGCATGATTTGCATCAATTTTTTTTAGATAAATCTGAGAGAATCTCCAAGAATTAGAGGTTTTAAGAGTCTGTAAGAGTCATGTGCATTATAGCATAGAACAGTTTCTAAAGAATTGGCTGGCGCTTGTAAAATTTGCCTTAATCTAAGTAGACCAGTTCTTAGATTTTGGATTGTCTGTGGTGATTTTGCATATGTTATATGATATTTTCTTATTGAGAGTTCTAATTCCTATATTACATTTATCTTTTCAAGTGATTAATAAATTCCTGTCTTTTTTTTATTTTAGAAATTATTGTGTTTTAATCAACATCGAAGAATCAGTGCGAGAGAGGCATTAAGCCATAGATATTTCCGTGATGATTTGGACAGTTTCAGAACCTCGAGTTCATTATCGACGTCAGAAACAGACTCATTTGACACTGACGGCAGGTCTGACACTCCTGTCAGTAAGTGAACATTAGAAATCATACATTGGGAATTATGTTTTCGAAATGATAACTGATGTGAGTGTAATTGCATCTATTCAGTGGTGGGGATCGTAGCGAAATGTTAAGTGTCACTTAAGGGATACCATGTGGTGAATGGCATGTACAACAAGTGAGAAGAGAGCTATTTTTTATGGTAATACCAGCTTGTGGAGTTTCGGAGTTGC
This sequence comes from Patella ulyssiponensis, assembly GCA_963678685.1. Classification (NCBI taxonomy): domain Eukaryota; kingdom Metazoa; phylum Mollusca; class Gastropoda; family Patellidae; genus Patella; species Patella ulyssiponensis. The sequence goes on along the minus strand of OY783230.1, from coordinate 21,146,329 downwards.
ATATGGTGCAACACTCGGTATTAATTGGCATAAAGTAATAAACATTGTATATATAAATGTAAATAGAAACAATAATCATGCCATTTTAATGTGCTGTCATCTGTGACGCCTTTGTTATTTTACTAAGTGCTTCAAAAATAAGATATTTTATATTTTTTAGGAGTTAAACTATGTCTCACATTCTGTGCTTTTATTTTAACATTTTATGAGAAGTTTGTTTTTATTTAATATCTTGATTCCATCCTAGAACAAAATCAAAACAAATGGAGAATTTTGAAATTTGAGTCTCATTTTAATAAATATGAACAAAAATATCAAATCAAACTGAGTCTCAACGTATTACTAATTTGAGTCTCATTTTAATAAATATGAACAAAAATATCAAATCAAACTGAGTCTCAACGTATTACTAACACAATTAACGTTTCATTTAATAGTCTCCGTATACCGTACAAACTGTATTATTTAAAACAACAATTAATAGTCTCAATGAACAAATGTATTATCAATAAGAAAAAAATCTTAAATAATGTCTCTCACTTTAACACTGTATTATTAATATGAACAAAATCTTCAATATTTAGTCTTATTTTAACCAGTATTTTTTTAAACCTAGAATATACTGGCTGGTATCAAAGTTTAAAAAGAAATGATTTATAGATCAAAATAAAATTAATGTCAATAACAAGTTCACTCAATCAACTTAGGGTAGGAAAATAATGTTGATAAATTTCGTAATATCTGCAAGAGAACACTTATTCATTATCTTAAATTTAAGGCCTTACTAAAGATGTTTTACTCCGTATTTTTAAGCCACTTGTACAGTGTACATATGTAAAATATGTTGAACTACGTTTTATAAGCAGTCGATCTTGTATCTATATATCCTAGATTTTATTCCTCATAACCGTTTTTTTTTTATCTTTTATGTATGTAAATTGTATGTACTTAGTAAGAATATTTTAGACTTTGGAGAAACTATATTTCCTTGACCATGTTTTTATTTCAACTATTCATAATTGTTTTTTTCGATTATACACTCTTATCAATAATAAGACAATGCCAAGCATTTGTTATTAGGAGATAATGTTTAATTCATAGTTTAAATATTGTTTTGGATATAAACTCAATAAATATGCATTTAATATCATGTTGCCGTCCAGTTTTAACACTATGCATCATTTTACATTTGAATTTTTTCACAATAACAAAAATGGCCTATTATACAACTACATGTAATCTAAGTACATGTATATATATATATATATATACCAATTGTTTATACAAGCCAACTTTATTGCAGTAATTACACTCGTATAAATTTGTTATAAACTTAACATTTTTTGACTTGAGAAAATAAAGAGAGAGAGAAATGGGGTTTAACGTCCACTCGACACAAACTAGGTCATTTCGGGACTAACATATGGTTTAATTTTTTATTTCAATAATTCGCTTGCGCGTAGGGGTCTTTAGTAGTGGGGGGAAACCCACGAGGTTGAGAAGGCGCCCCAATCTCCATGCCACATACGCTCACACCAGGGATCGAAACCACAGCCGCAAGCCAGAGGTGACCGGCCAGCTAGAGGTCGAAGCGCGGCACTCTAGACCACTAGGCCATCCCAACCCCCTTGAGAAAATTAAGAGATAGAAATTAAATATTAATATCTAAAGCAACATACTTGTGTAAATAATGTATACAAACCTGAGATTATAAACCTTATTAAAAACAATAATTCTACACTATTCTTACTGGTGGAGTAAGTATACTATGCTAATTTGTTAAAACAAAGTCTAAGTTTGATTGCTGTTGCTGTATATTATTTTAATATAGACAAAAAGATATTGATTGTTACATTGTATAGACTACAGGTATACTCTAGTTAATACTATTATTATGAGTCTATATTCATTATTATCGCATATATATTTGTATGTTTAATTAATGCATTACGAAAGCACGGTGGTGGGAGGAATAGTACTATGTTCCTTCTTGCTCTATATTAATATACAAAGGGGGTATATATAAACCACAATCATCTAAATCACATGTATTTGGTAATATTTTATCTTTTGTGGAAACAACTATCATTCAACGTTTTAAACGACCAAAAATATATAAAAGCATTCCGTGTGCCTAGAAATGAATAATTTATTGATGTATGTTTTTTTAAATTGTTTTTTTTCTAAAGTTTATGTGTTCATCATAAAATAACAAATTCATTACGGTACTTCTTGTTCACAGTATCATCATTTCAGTTTTTTTCTGTGATTTATTCTTTATAATGGTGAAAATTAACTTTCCAGGATTTACGTAAAAGAATCATTTTGCAATGATTTGTTTTATGCTTTCTAGAATGCAATGCCATTTTTTGATTTGCAAATTCATGTAAAAACACATGAGGATTAATGTCTAAACTTTTAATAACGAAACTTGAATAAGGATTAATCAATGAATTTGAATTATTTTTGAACCAATATGTTTTTGATCAAAATACTTTTCACTGTGAATGATTTTAAACGCTATACCAGTATATAACCTTTATTCTGGCACGACATGGTTTTATGAAGAATATATGTGTGTACAGTATTCAGATAAATATCAATACATTTCTTTAAGAGAAATAAAATGTGAGAGAATCATTAATAAAAAAAAAATAATAATGGCCATTTTATAATAACTTTTTTTTTTTACATGTAATCACATAACTTCCTAATATGGTCATAACACTGCCGTCATGAGAATTGACTATCGAATCCATCCATTGAATAACAAAGGTGCGAGAATTGAATCTATTTTTTTAATTGTTATGCAAATTTCACAATTTTTTCAGTTAGTAAAAAAAACATTCCAGATTTGAAAAAGATTGTTGATTATTTTAAGCAATTGTTTGATTCTTTCACAAAATTGATTGTTTTAAGATTTGAACTATCTCTATTATCAGGTTAAAAAAAACTCATTCTTTTTGATATTTAGGCAACCAATTGGCCCCCTATGTTCAAAAGCTTTAACGATCAATGGTAAATAGAAATGTTTAAAGTTTTTCACTGTCATTAATATGTTATGAATTTTTGTAAATAAATTTTTTTTTGTTTATATTTTTGAATGTAAATTTTTTTTGTATATGATTTGAAATGAACCATTTAAAGGGACCAATTTATACAATATTTCTGTATTAGTGCTTCTTGTATTTTGTTATATAACAGATTTGCAGAAACACAAGTTAAAAGCAATGTAAAAAATCTCTGATAAAGTTTAGGGGAAACTTGTCAGAAAAATTGGTTTAATAATGGCTTGCAAAGTACTGTGCATCTCGGATATACTGTCTTATGGGTAAACAACCAATTCCAGTACTGATAGAAGAGTTGTGGATATTCAACAAAATAAACAACCTAATATTTTGTTGGAAGTTTTAGTGTAGATGATGGATTACAACAGAATGAATTACAACATGTTTCGAAGTTAATTTATTAGAGAAAGATAACTCTGTGTTTACGATATAGATATTTTCATATTGTTACAATTACAATATAAATATTTCCATGTTGTCATTACAATATAGATATCGCCATATTGCAATGATTACAATATAGATGTTTACAAAAGTACTGTTTGTGTAAAGTGTGCTCTGACAACTAGGAAAAAAAAAATCAGTGCAAAATAATATGCACTCATCGGATCCAATCAAAAACACAAGTTTGGGGTTAGATGAATAAAATAGATTAGTTAAAAGCTAAAACATATATATGTATATGTATGGTAGAGCCAACAGTGGATTTTAATTTACAAAATGAACATTGGTTTTACTTCATTGATGTTATTATACAGATGCGACATCACCCACAGGGTGTTGCATCATTATTTCAGATAATAGTATGGGCACTTCGCCAATCGCACATTATTTACAGAAGATTGCTGTCACATGATATTTTTTTTTATAGAAATGCAGGTGTGTGATATTATAATCTGTAATTTAGGTTTGTTAAAGGTCTCTAGAGGAACATTGCAATATATATTGGTACAACACTCTGGCTAATAATGCCCTCATGCAGTATCAATATTTTACTTTAATGTCTAGCTCTTGACCTTTAAACCACACTGTAAAATAAGATGACTAGCTTCTGTCTATATTATTAATGATTATACATTGTATTATCATCAAATAAACTGAAGTTTAATCTTATATAATTTAAAATGCAAATAAACTGTTTTATTTTAGTTTTTCTGTCTTGTATGGATTTTTGAACTTAATAGCTAGAATGTTTAAACTTTGTGTAGGGTGTTCATTAGGTGAATGCCTTGACTGAGTTAGTTTAAACAATATTTTATTCAATAAACTGAAATGGATTGAACAACAGGCGAAGGCCTACATAAGTTCTGGGAGTTCTAAAATGAGCAGTTTTTGCTGTGGGAAAGAAGAGATAAGCAATTTGATTTGTTGGTGTTTTGAGACAAAGTTTGATTCTAATAAAGTGAGAGTGATGAAACCTAGGGCCAATTCGATTATGCAGTCCGGACTCTCCACGTTCTCCAATCCGGATTGTCCGCGTTTACGGTGTAATCGAGTACAGGTGGAGAACCAAAATGGCGACTGTAACTCTAGTTTTGATTCTAGAGAATCTCCTGGATCCATCAAATTGCCAGCGAGAGCACGTCAAAAGAAGAGGACGTATTGCTTTATTGTCAACATTGTAAGTCGGTTAAATTAATCATTTGGGGGTATAATAAATATCTGGATCTCCGGTTATGGGCTGTATTTTGAAGATATGTAAAAAAATAAATTCAAAATCAAATTTAGTTTATGCCTGATTTTGAGACAGACAACTGTTTTTAGCTGAAATGCAGCGATTTGACGTGAGGCGAGGCAAAATTCTATCGACAAATAATATTACAAAGCGATTGAGGCGACTGTAGGGTGAGATTATCGTCAGAAAACAACGAAACTGATTCATATTTGTAAAATTTGGAAGGAAATTTCTTATCTTGCCGCCATCTTGTTACGTCACTCTCCGCAATCGCACCGGTCGAAAAATTGGAGAGGTTGGACGATCCGAACTCTCCAAAAATGGTCACGTGACCAATAAACGAATGGAAATGGAGAGTCCGGACTGTCCGGACTTCATAATCGAATTGGCCCCAGGTGTAGTCTCATTACATCAGTACCTGGATTAAGTTTGATTTTCTGTCCACGTTACGCATAGAAAGCAATTTCATTGGTGCTTTACTCAAAGATAGTGAGCTAGAAAGTCTTCTATTTTTATTACGCGGTTAAGGCTTGAGGGACAACAACCTTTAAAATTCTCAAAAATTATATTTAAATCAAGGGCAATAACTCCAGAAAAATTTACAAGTTGGGTTCAAATTTGAGATCTTGTAACTAATGCATACTTGTTGACAGACAAGGGTTTACAATATATTTTCACATTTAATACAGGAAATTTAAATACACCTACAATATGCCTATTTTATCTGAGAATTTAACATTTATTGTGGATATCAGGTCTTGTGATGTAACTGGGTTGGAAAAAAAGTGGTTCAAGACAGAAAATAAATGAAATCAACAAAAGTTTCTTTATCAAAACATTTATTTATAGGACAACAATTACATAATATTCAATATAAGAACATTGATATAACTCTCATCCATTTCCTAGAAAATCTATTCATTGTGGTGCAAGATCAATACTTACCAAACTCAACAAAAGACACATAAATCTACATTTGCAAATCTTTATAAATTATAGATATTAAAATTCAATTGTCTTGAGTTATATTTAAATTGTGATTTAAAATTTTAATGCATTACATCTTTTTCTAAGAACCAAACCCTTTGATCATTATGTGTTCACAGTGCATAAAGATATCAGATTAATCCCTTTGTGTAATAAATAAAACACACAGGGGCTTGTAACAATGTGGAGTATCGGAAAATATTGGTAGATCCACAGATCATTGTGACTGAGAGACAATGTTCATGTCTTTAAATATCTTATATTGTTTTCAGTTTTTACAGGCCCCTTTGATCACATACAAAGTTGTGGTTATAGTAATCAGAAATATTCCAGTTGATTCCAGACATAAATAATAAAACATAACAAACAAACTTATATTTACAAAACAAGAGACCCAAGGACCTTAATCATTCATAAGTTAAAATAGATATTTCGATTAGGATCCGGGCAGGTTGTATACAAATAAATTTAAGTTCAACTAGACAGAAGTAGGCCCGTGAAACACAAAATCGATATACACTGTCTTAAGAGGCAAATTTTCTTTTCAATGAAAAGAGATTACCGGTATTATCCCACAACAAACATGATATCAAAACATAAAATTCAATGGAATCTAGCCATTATCAATTCCTGTATTATAATACACTACTGCATACAGTTGTTTGTAAATTACTCAATTTCACTCTCAGGGTGTAACCTTAATGTTATCTGACTGTATTAGTCAAAGATATTGTATTTATAAAATACTGAGATGTAAGGGGATAAGTACCCATACTCCATAAAAACAGATTATATACACCCCTTCCTTTTCCCACAAACCAATCCAGCTTGAACTCCTGTTAATATCAGTTTTCAAACTACTCACTTCAAAACTATTATTCTATTTTTTCAAAAGAATTTTCTCTTTAAAAAAAATCCACTTAAAATATTCAAAACAAATATAATATAAAAATGCTGCCAATATATACAAACTGTTCCATTAACATGTATATGGAATTGACTATAATCAGATGAAAGTCTTTTAAGAAATTATTTAATATCTACGCTTTCTGGAGAAGAAACTGGATGATCAAGAACGTGTTTTGGGTTTCTCCAAGATGTTAAGAAATTTACCTCTCGTCATTTCACGAGCTGAAATTAAAAAGAAAAGAGTAATTGTAAATTCCATGGATTTAAATTAGAAGGGACCAATAAACAATGCCATTGGTTTTCTTAGATTCCTTTGTGGCAGAATATTCTCAATATTTCAGTTGCTTTACATTGGAGTCCAATTGGACATCTGGTGCATCAAATTAACTAACCTTCATCTAGTCCTAGTTGATAAGCTAAATTCTGTAAGCCTTTGACTTTCTCCATTAGTTGGGACGTTGTTAAACTACCAAATTCTGGTAATTAATATATATAATTTAATTTAATGCATATTGTTGAGAAAAGACATGTTTTAATCATTCTTTTTAAAAGATAAATCTATTCATTATGAAATGTTCAAAAGTTACAATGTAATTATGTTTGCTACTACATGTATCAAATGAAGTCCTGTCTAAACTACTCTTTAATTATTTGTATGTTACTTTGAAGGAGCCAAGACTCTTTAACTCAATATTTTACATAATATTCGAAATTCAAAACACGAATTAGAATTCAATATTGGATCAACTTCAATCAATACTGATGTTGTTATCTTGCTGTGAAACTATAGGATCATGATATCCAATTTTTAAGACACAATTAACATTTTATAATCAGTACCTTATGATTTCGGGTGCCATTTTGTATTGAAAAAATAAAAACATATCCTTCAACACAATGTGGAAGTAAAGGCTGAGCAGGCATAAATAACCACCATTCACTTATTTCACTGAACATAATTGATTAGAAATTACAATATCTTTTTCAAAAATTGAATATTAATCACATTACATAGATCCATATTACATTAATAAGTGCTTTTAGAACCATTGTTATGATACAATTCTCCTAATTTATTTATTAAATACCTCACCATGTCCAAATTGTGAGGGCTTTTTTTTTTTTACTTTTTACCATCAAGGAGAGCTTTTTTCAGGCAACAATGAATGAAGAAATATATACCTTGTAAAAGTTCTATATCATCATTTTCTAAATCTGCCAACCATTTTGGTGGAGGTTCATCTGCTGTCATCGACGGCTATGGAAGAAAATAATTAATTCAAAAATACTTTGATATGTATAAATAATCTTAAATAATATAATAAACCAGTTATTGACATTTAACTTTCTGGCATGAAATCTTTATCATTTATACTATCAACTACATGTAGATGAAAGTTTGATTGAATTGTATAAACCATACATTGTACTTACACTTTTTACAGCTGCAAATTCTGAAACACCTGGTACTGGATGAAAAAAAAGAAACAATGATCAACCTTTCCTACCAACTGGATTTGAAAATCAATTTGAATACAATCATTTACAAAATGTTTTTCAGTTAAACATTCTTAAGCTTCCAAATTTTCTCTTTTATCCAAATTGCTGTCATTTCAAATTATCTTCTTAAACAACTACTAAATCATCATAGATCATTAACATAATATTTGTTTCTCTTACATTGATTTATTTTATTAAAATTATAAATTTTTCTGATGTAAGCTTATGCTGCTTCATTCAAAATCAAAGATGCTGAAAATAGGTTTAACTTACTCTGTTCAGGCCATAAATCTGGTGAAGCTCGATCTAACTTCTCTAAGCTCATTAACTCATCATCTGTTAAAAATAAAATCATTTGATTCAATTTGTCATGTTTGTATGACATAATCTGAGGCCCATCTATTAGCAGATTTTTTCCTGAGATATTGCCTAATAAAAGGAGCAATCACAAACTGATGGAAGCAGAGGTTAACCACTAATTAAAGTCAATAAAGAAGAACTAGACCAAGGGTGCTGTGCTACTAGTAGTAGTACTGCTGGCTGACCTTTCACTGCATCACAATCAGTTTAAGATTTTTCTTCGATATTGACTGTGAACATCCGTCAAGGTATTAAGGTTAACTTTTTGCATGGACATTGTCTATGCTTTTATTAAAGTTTAAAGGGACTTGCGCCAAAATATAGAGGAATGGTGTATTTACGTAACTGTCCCCAAATTCCAGCTCAAAATATTGGTATCCAGACCACTTGGACCAAAGACCACTCGGCCCAAGACCAGTCGGACCAACTGATAGACCAGTCGGACCAAAATAGAGACCACTCGGACCATACTAAAAGACCACTCGGACCAAACTAAAAGACCACTTGGACCAAGTAATTTATAGTGTAAGAGCACTTGGACCAAAATTTATCTTTGCTACTCGGACCAACCCAAAGGACCACTCGGACCAATTAAATTATATTATAAGGCTTGACTTATTCATTTAAGAAATAGAATATAAATAATATGCTATTTATTTATTATTTAATCACAATACATTGATTGATAATATATTTTTTTTTATATTTTTTAATTTATTACCCATTTTATTCTGATTCTCGTATATACCCTTTTATTAAAATCTTTCACATTGTTATGTACCCTTTTTCAATAGTATGCTCGTATTCTTTTCTGTTTCGATCAAGAGTAATGTTTAGTGAAAAAAAAATGCAAAAAGAAAGATCGCGGTAATGATGAAACACCCAGAGTAGTAATAACTAATATGCGCAAAACTCGGAAAAGTTTATTTATGTTCGTTCGTTCTCGGAGTTTTACGTCCACGTGATATCGTAGACAAGGTATTGTGAATCAAATTCTCAAGTATAAATTCAATAATAAGACCAGGGCAGATAATATGAAATCGTAGAAACGGTATGGATTAACCCAGGCCCATAGCCAGCTCATAAAATTTGGGGGGGGGGGGGCTATGGAACTTTTTGGAGGGGCTAAGGATCTGACCGGCATTGGTAGTGGAGTAGAACGGAATGAGAACATTGGGGATACTGAGGATGCCTTTTACGCGACCTGTCCCTTTTTAAACGAGACTTGTATGATTCCCGATTTTTTAATATCTATGATACAATTATCAATTTATTAAGAAAAAAAAAAAATTTTTATTGGTTCCATAGTAGACGTTTTTTAAAAAAACACAATTATCAATTTATTAAAACAACACTTTAATATTGGTTCGAGTAGCCATAATAAAACAAACACAATTATCAATTTATTAAAACAACACTTTATTATTGGTTCGAGTAGTCATATTAAAACAAAAGAAATTATCAATTTATTAAAACAACACTGTATTATTGGTTCAAGTATAGTCAAATTAAAACAAACACAATTACCAATTCATTAAAACAACACTTTATTATTGGTTCGAGTAGTCATATTAAAACAAAAGCAATTATCAATTTATTATAACAACACTGTATTATTGGTTCAAGTATAGTCAAATTAAAACAAACACAATTACCAATTCATTAAAACAACACTTTATTTTTCTTTTGGTCCGAGTGGTCTTTTTGTTTGGTCCGAGTGGACTTTTTGTATGGTCCGAGCAGTCTTTTGTTTGGGCCGTGTGGTCTATCAGTTGGTCCGACTGGTCTTGGTCTGTGTGGTCTTTGGTCCGAGTGGTCATGCATTCAAAATATTGAGTTGTTTGGACATGAACGTCAAAACTGCTTATCTGGACATGTAAGATTTCGAGTCAATTTTTTTGTTGTGTGACCCGATAATCGATTCCCATTCCTTTAGAGGTCTATACATACAGTGAATGATCCATGTGCTGTACTTGTTGATAACGAAAGGTAAATTTCACCTACACATTAATTTTATGAAATAAAAGTCTGGTTTTATCCACTCCAGACACTGCATATTAAAGTGCACATAAAATAGCCCGGAAAACTTCTCTATGTGAGCAGTCCATGGTTATATTATCCACTTTAGGGCAAATTCACATCAATCCCACTAAAATTAAATCAGCTATCTTCATTCAAAGTCGTAAAAATAGACCTCCCGTAAAAACGACTTTGCCAATTATTGAAAACACTCTTAATCCCCTCAGACGCCAGTGACGTCACAGTGACCGAATGCATATTCGGAATGTTTATTCCTTAATTACCTATATACAGCCGGCGTGTGTATTCATTAACGCCTGACTGATTCCTTAATCCCCCTAATTAAATAAAACAATTGACTACGAATAATTTGTTTTATAATTCAATTTAATTCAAGATCCAATTTAGAATTTGTTTCATAATGTACGGTCGTTCTGTTTTCTCACGGCAGCGATTTTAATACACTCTACCATCGTGTACAGTCTAAACGATTCGAGATACATTTTCGTCAGAAGTTTATTGTTCGAATTTAGGGGGGTTGGGATGGCCTAGTGGTCTAGAGTGCCGCGCTTCGACCTCTAGCTGGCCGGTCACCTCTGGCTTGCGGCTGTGGTTTCGAGCCCTGGTGTGAGCGTATGTGGCATGGAGATAGGGGCGCCTTCTCAACCTCGTGGGTTTCCTCCGGGCACTCCGGTTTCCTCCCACTGCTAAAGACCCCTACGCGCAAGCGAATTATTGAAATAAAATTAAAAACCATATGTTAGTCCCGAAATGACCTAGTTGTGTCGAGTGGACGTTAAACCCCATTTCTCTCTCTCTCTCCCTGTTCGAATTTAGAATCTGTTTCATTATGTACGGTCGTTCTGTTTACTCACGGCAGCGATTTTAATACAATGTACCACATCGTGTGCAGTCCAAACGATTCGAGATACATTTTCGTCAGAAGAGTGTCGTCGTTCTAATTTAGAATTTGTTTCATAATGTACAGTCGTTCATTTTCACACGGCAGCGATGTCATACACTCTCCTATGTGTGCAGTCCCATCTATTCGAGATATATTTTCGTCAGAAGAGTATTGTGGTTCGAATTTCCCCGAGTAAAAGAGTATAGGAGTAAAAAGATGTGGTCACGCAAAATATATCATAAATTTCAAACGTGATTGAAACGCGATTTGTAAATGACCGATCCGTTATCGACGTACGGCGCCTTTATTTCTGCTTGGGAATTTGACGTTATTACTCTGAAATAGACCGTAAAAATGAAATATGAAGAAATATCTCAATATACGTTAGAATTAACAGATTGAGAAGGATCACCTAACTATCTATGTGTATCGCAAGTGTAGTGTCGTTAATACATGTACTAAATTTTAACAGTAAAGTAATTAAGAATGTTGATTAGGTAATTATCTTTTTCTTTGCTCACCGATGTTTTTGTAATAAAGTAGCCTCGTATTATTTGTTGATTGGTGTTTAAACAACATCTAAATATAAATCCTTCGATCAGGGGCGTGGTGAGAATGAGTTCATGAGTAGCCATACTCATGCGCCAAAAAGTTTTTGCGCCAAAATCACAATCAAATTACTCAAAAAATGAAAAACATTTGTAAGTGGAAAAATTGTTTCATCTGACCCAATTAAAAAAATTTTGAAAGAGTCAAGTTGGAAAATTTAATCATATTTTATTACCGTATTTCTTGTCTCGGATTGCTGGAGATTGTGTTTCTGGGCTTCTAATTTTCGAAATTTTCCCGGGGGAGGGCCCCCCGGACTCCCCGCCGCGGGCTCACGCCTTCGGCTCTCGCGGTGGCCGGCTTCGCCGGCCACAGCTCCGCGGTCAGTAAAAGGGTTTTTGTGCCAAAATCTTTTTTGTTACTCATAATTTCTTCTCAATAATTGCCCTCACCACGCCCCTGCTTCGATGGATATACGTTTGTGATAAGATAAGGTTGTAATGTCTAACATCATTTAACTTTTTTATAAAGAATACAAGTATTTTACAATTAAATTGACAGTTTAATCACTCACCAAACGGCACCAGGAACTCCACATTTAATCAAGTGTATTCGATATTCATTATTACAAATTGATGTGGCCGGCGTAACAAAAAATGATATTTACCCTTCTAAATTAGAACCACAATACTGACGAAAATGTATCTCGAATCGTTTGGACTGCACACGATGGTAGATTGTATTAAAATCGCTGCCGTGAGAAAACAGAACGGCCGTACATAATGAAACAAATTTTAAAATGGATCTTGAATTAAAATGTATTACAAAACAAATTATTCCGTAGTCAATTGTTTTATTTAATTAGGGGGATTAAGGAATCAGTCAGGCGTTAATAAATACACACGCCGGATGTGTATAGGTAATTAAGCAATCGTTCGTAAAATGTTCACTGTTGTGACTAGGTTGCCAATCAGGATTTGAATTGTTTCCAAACCTTTCCAATTTTTCCGTACGATTTCATTGTTGTGAAATTTATGAAACGCCGGTACATTATTCCCCTTTCCCTTGCTGGGATTTCCACAACTCTCAATAACACAACGGTAATATGGCATCTTGAAATACACCCGGTAATATTCTAGTCACAAATATATAATCTATTACATACAACCCAAGACGAGAATGGTCGGCTTTTGAAAATGATTTGACTGATATAGTGATATGTAACTTACGTGTAAATAATTATGCGTTAATGATTACGCCAGTCAAATGTTTATTGAACCGACAAATACACACGTGTCAACTGGCTGTGTGATATATTGTACAGATGATGTGTATACTATGTGTAGTGCCTGTGACGTCACCAGCCAATCAACCAGATTAAGGTTGTAATTGAAAATTTGAAAACCGTTTTTGGCAGTCGGATACTAAAACGTAAATATCTGAATTAATTTTAATCAGATTAGTTTGAACTTGCGGTAAAATGGATTTTGTAACTATTGAGTACCCGTACGTAACAATTTTTTGAATCATTTGATGTGGTCTTTAAATATTACAGCTTGGTCTTTAGGTAGAGGGTTTTAAACACAAAATTAGGAAGTTTTATTCTCCAAAATATTATCGGGATTGGCCCTTTAATTTGATATTGCTAATTTTAATCCTAAAATTAAAAATGTAAACAAAAACATACGAAAAAACCCCAAATACGTCAACAGTATGGTACTAAGATTCCTCCGTTTGAATCACAATCGTATACAGCAAAACTTTAAAGACATAGGGAAAGAGGTAACAAATGACCAGAAATCGTAAAGAATAAGTTGCAGAAACACAAAAAGAATCATCGAATAATTACCTATTTTCTCGAAATGCGAATTACCCGCACTTTGCCCCGCCATGTTTATAGCCTCTGACCAAAAGTTTTATTTGGTTTACAATTAGATTTTACTCAAATAATTCATGAAATATTATTTCTAATTGTATGTTGTGAGTATTTTCTCACATGGAAGTTTGTTGTTAATGAATTTTCGATTTTATAATGAAAAGCGTCATCTTTCCAGCCAATCAAACGATTGGTGTCAAATTGACCTCATTCCACCTTCTTACGGTCAAGGACACACCAGTTGTTGCAGGCACTGGCTGGTTATAGAATCAGTAAAATTTGCAACAGAACTGTTTCACACTGAACTTACTGTCAACAAAATGTCTTGCCTTAGAATATTGTTGGCAAAACAGGTATACGAACGGAAAATGCATTTTAAAAAAAAATTCAAGGGTAGTCTATTGGATTGAGCAAGGACAAAATTAAAAAATGACAGCCTGCAGACTACAGAACTGATCGACTTTGTCATAATTATCTAGTATTATATCATATCTAATTCAGTTGTCTAGTTTTAATTACAAAACTTGACAGAGTGACAAAAGTTATCTATCTACATTGTTTTATGTAGACACAGGATAAAGCTTATATTTATATGCTGACACGGCATTGATCCTAAAGACATTATCTCAAATGGGATTTTTCTGGTTCGAATAAGCAAAACCCCATTTCATTTTTTTAGTGGTGTTATAGAGATCAACTAGTACTACACAGATAGAATTCTGCTCTCTGAAATTGTGAAATATCAATTAAGGAATGTCTTTAAGATCTATACATGTATAGTCACACAGGGGGTTGGATGGCCGAATGGGTATAGTGGATGTGCGTTGTATCATCATAACATAAGGTCTGTCATTGAGTCAACTGGCATGGCTTCGATTCCCTGGTTGTACGTGACAAGGAGTAGGGTCGTCTGTCTAACATCAAGGGTTTTCTCTGGGTCTTACAGTTTCCTCCCACAGTGGAAGACCCCTACGCACAAGCTAATTATTGAAATAAAATTGAACCATTAGTCCCGAAATGACCTAGTTTGTGTCCTTGTGTCCAGTTGACGTTAAACTCTCTCTCTGTCTCTCTCTATCTCTCTCTCCCTATAATCACACTTTTTTTGAAATTGTATTTTCAGGTATTGACAGGCAAAGGCTTTGCAAGATGTTATGCCACAGTTGTAAGTATCTGAATTGAACTCAAGTAGAAATGCCTATAAATTTACTCAGTCCAGCAATGAATTGAGTGAAATGAATATTATCTTTTAATATGTGTAACAGTAAAAATTGATTTTAAGAATTTAACCAATTATATAAATTGCATCAGTCAGTAGAAATAATTCAGTGATCACAGAATAGGCTTTTTGTTTTTTGTATTATGTTTTTAACATGCATTATGTACGGTGTGTAATTAACCTACTTTATTTGTACTTCCCCCTTTTTCTTCAGCCAACGACCAAGAATTTTATAAATGGAGAATTTGTTGAATCTAAGACTACAAAATGGATAGATTTACCTAATCCTGTAAGTAAAAAAACAAAACAGATTCAAAGTAAATAAATCTGAAATCTCCACTCACAAAATGTTCCGAGTTGAGAAATATCAACCTCCCTTCAAACAATCTAATTAAAGGACAATATTGTGTCAGTCATTATCACATAACAAATTCTGGTCTTTGGAGGAATTATTAGTGAGCAGAAATTTGCCTGTGTATCTGTTATCACTCGTCACTTCAGCAAGTTTTAAAGAATGATAATTCTTTTTTTCCTGTTGCGTTCGTCACTTCCCTTTCTTGAAAGCTTCATAACACATCTTTTGTAGTGCTGATATCAAGTAAAATTTTATGCATCGATGCATCGGATGCAAACATCGATACTCGCATCGATGCATCGTGAATTTTTTGCCGCCATTTTGTTTTTCAAAAATTTCACAAATAACATTAGTATTTATGATAGAAACATAGGTTTCCTCAACATTATCATTATTATAGAAATGTTGATTATTTGAATAATTTATTTCGACAATATTCTTCAAATATCGTTCGATTCACTTGACACTCGTTAGCCATTGTCGTGACTGTCGACGTGAGGGCATGTGTAACTGTAAGGCGATAACAAGAGCCGAGGCGGTTTGCAGGGCGTATCATAGCCTGTCTATACTCTATAGGGATTTATGAAATACGTTCTTTATTGCCCGTTATAAAAAATAGACTAAATCGTTTTAACACTAGCATCAAAAACCGGCTGGGAAATATTATCCTCCTGACACAGTTCTAAGTTCGTTTGGCTATGGACAGATGTAGTGAATTTGACCTCGGGGTCGAAGGGCATGATAGTCAGCGGAAGTAACCAACAATGGCAACAAAGACAGTTCTAGTAGTCACTGGGAAATCGAGACAGACATAACGGAAGCGTAATGTAAACAGGTGAAGCTGGGCTGGCCTAATAATACTACGTGCGGGATTCAATGAATTATTCCGTTACACTGTTGTTTTATTTTCAATTAAAAAAAAAAAACGAATGGAAAATGTGCTATTTATTCTAGTGAACGAATTCTGAACTCCTCAGACACTTAAAGGTAAGTATTGGTATTTTTGCCGATGCAGCGATACTACGAAAAAAGGCTGAGAATTGCATCGGCGATGCATCGATACTTGATATCAGCACTAATCTTTTGTAGCATTGATCTCTAGGTTAAGATTATAATTGGAATGTGTTTAACCAGTTATATGTGTTAATGACTGACACCAATATTTAGGAGATAAACACTTCCTGTTTCGCATTTAGAGGGGTGTTATTGTCCAATAGACATGTCCTGAGATCATTAGGACCCAATATTTCGTTTTGCAAGACTAGGATCTGAAAGAGTTGTTATATACATGTAACCTGCATTCTGAATGATGTGAGGTATTAGCCAATGAAACGGTCTGTTATGGCGAGTTTTTGGCCTGAGATGCATGGAACTTTACTGTTGTAACCCACTTAAAACATCAATGCAGATTGGTTAATCAAATGTCTGACCTCTTAGGATCAAAAGCCACACTCGTATACCATCTGATGCGACCTTCCAATGCAATCGGTCATCAAAAGTATGAAAAAAACGAAATGAAATATCGATCTTCATGTAAGTGGCCATCAAAGTATAAAAATCCGAAATGAAATGTAGGTTTGTATTTTAATCAGAAAGCCTTTCAAATAATTTGTTGTTTAATAACAGAACACAATTTTTATGGGAAACAATCACTGGTTTATTCTAATATCATTGTGCTTGATAACGATAAGAGGATACTTGTCGAAACGTCGTGATATTAGAATAAACCAGTGATTGTTTCCCATAAAAATTGTGTTCTGTTATTGTGTTCTCCAATCACTAAATGCCACTTAAAGATTAAATTTGTTGTTTGTTTGTTTTTTTTCAAATTTGGCTGCAGACATCTTTAAATTCAAACAAACTTCAGATATATGTAGAGGTAAAAGCTTGTTTACGTGGATAAGCAAATGTTCATCTACAAAAGGCAAAGCCTGTTTTTGTAAACCTTTAAATAAGATGGTTCACCTCCATGTATTTCGACATTCTAACAATCCTAGATAGTTAACTAGAACGGCAGTCACTAGAATCAACATATAAAAGTTTTATTTCATATTTGTAGGCAACTAATGAGGTAGTGACAAGGGTCCCTGAGAGTACCAGAGATGAAATGGAAGCAGCTGTCGCTTCGGCACAGGATGCTTTCCGAAGTTGGTCGCAAACAACAGTATTAACTCGTCAACAGATTATGTTCAAATTTCAACAACTTATTAAAGATAACTTGGTAGGTTTCTAAAAACACAATTTGATGGGGTCGTTTTGAAGGAATAATGATCTAATGCGATGCCTTGCAGATATTGTGTTTGTCATGTATACAGCCATCAGTAGACAATTAAATTCCATCTTTCTGCATGACCGTTTATATTCTCTTCAGGTTGCTTCTTGCCAAAATGAATAAAGTATATTTTTACAAGAAAATTGTTTGTGTCAACATTGTTAGATTTATGAGCAAATGTTTAATACATTTCAGAAAATGATAGCAGCAAATATTACAAAAGAACAAGGGAAAACATTGATCGATGCTGAGGGTGATGTAATGAGAGGATTACGTAAGTTATTGACGCCTGGTCTTGACATTGATACAGAAATTCTATCTTCTAAAGCATAGAATAATTAAATGATACCAGTATCACAAACAACTGAATCCCAATTTTTAAAACAAATGAAGTGGGATCACGTAGGTAAGATGCTGGCTCGCTAGCCTGGAGGTTGAGTGTTCGATCCCTGCATTGGCCAAGAAATTTCATCCAGATTTTCCGGCGTGGTTCGCCTTGTCAGTGATGCAGGACGGAGGACCTGGCAAAAACAGCTATCTTGTTGTTTGGATGGGACGGAAAACTGAGGTCCTGTGTACACATTGGCATGATTGAAAAGATCCCTTGACAGTTGGAATTCGATATAAGTGTAGGCCGTAGTGCTGCTGTCTGGGCAAAATTTCCTCATAGCACACTGTATGGCGTATATGCCTGTCTTCATTACCCCAGTTCGAAGCTGAACAGTAGGATGTTAAACCCCATTTCATTTCATTTAAAACAAATGAAACAAAAGGGTCATTAGTTTAATAAGAACCAACACAAGCATTACCTTTTCTTGTATATATATGTTTATATGGTTTTTTTGTAGAGGTTGTAGAACATTGTTGTAGTATTCCATCTTTACAACTAGGAGAAACATTACAAGGTATATCTAAAGATATGGATACCATGACATTCAAATTACCACTAGGCGTTGTCGCTGGTATTACACCATTTAACTTTCCTGCTATGATTCCTCTGTGGGTGAGTAGTTGGACTACATAGAAATCTGAAAATGTTAGATATCAAGATGTAGATAAAACTCTTGTCACATGACTAGGATCTATACATAGGTGGATCTAGAGGGGGTGGGTTTACTGCAGATATGCACATTTCACAGTTTTTGACTTCCAAATTATGTTTATTGTAACGTCATATACAACACCATCTTTTTCTTGGTACTCAGTGATTTCTTAAGTCCGTTTCCCACTTGTCATTGATACTACCTGCAGGACTAACAAATAAAGTGTGTCTAGTCATTTGGATGGTAGGAAAAATGGAAGTATGTGTTTGCCTGCAGGTAAAGCAACCCTGACAGTTAAGATTATTTGAAGAGTAAAATTTCCCTCTTTGATATTTTACATTGTACACATTAAAACAATAAACTAAAACACATACTTATGGAAGAACAATTACTGATTTATTTAGGCAATGTTTTGAAGATTCTTCTCTCAACTATTTCAAACAAGTACTGTAACAAATGTGTAGGGCAACTACAACTTATGTTCTTCTTTAAGTGGCATTTAGTAATTGAACAGTAACACAATAACACTATTTATGGATTAACAATTACTGGTTTATTAACATGCAACGTTTCGACGATGATACTCTCGTCTTTATCAAGATGATAACGAAATGTTGCATGTTAATAAACCAGTAATTGTTAATCCATAAATAGTGTTATTGTGTTACAACTTATGTTAGTGTCAAAATAGCTATGTATTGTGATGCCAAGACATTAAGCTGTCATTCTCCCTTTTTCAAAATCATTATATCTATCTGTATATTTGTAGATGTTTCCAATGGCAGCAGTTTGTGGTAATACATCTATTATAAAACCATCAGAACGGGATCCTGGTGCTACCATGATATTAGCTCAGCTTGCTAAAGATGCTGGTTTTCCTGATGGTGTATTTAATATTATACATGGTAGACATGACTGTAAGTAATCATTCTATATATGTCAGCAATATACAGATTATCTGGTGTTGACTTTTGTTCAACTACCACTGAGTTCAAGCAAGATAAATATGACTAAGATATTTGTTATTTTGATGTGTATGCTGTACCTACATTCAGCCCCTGTTACTATTTTCATACAAACCAGGGATCTTATTTGGCTGTTTTTTGTCGGCTTTAGCCGATTGATCTTTAATCTAGCCGATTGATAAAACAATGAATCGGCCACTATGGTATCATATATCAATCTACGTCGGCCGATTTACAAAGAGTTAATTATCACGAATCGGCCACTATGGTATCATTAATCAATCAACTTTCGGCCGATTACAAAGAGTTAATTATTACTCGTCGATTAAGAAACCCATCACGGCCGATTACAAAGAGTTAATTATTACTCGTCGATTAAGAAACCCATCACAGAGTCCGTCAATACAATCTGATTACCTTCCGCTTCAATCTTATCGGCTTGTTTCCTAAATAAACAATTTAGTTGAGTTAATCATGCCAAGTAAAAGAATGTATATAATCCAATGTCGGTTCAATCATTTATATCTAACACAATGTTGAAGTACTTGAACACCTCGCAGAATGACAATAGAAAACGTAAACGAGATATAGCCGAAGATAGTGATGGCGGCGCTGACCTTGAACTTCAAGCATGCACGTCGTCATTGGAAATTCCAAAAACTGCAGATCCCCCCACGTCCAATATAGGTCAACCAAAGTCGAAAGACAGTGACTAGGTTGGTGGACAATATAACTGCTCGGTTCCCCGACAATAAAATTCTCTCCGCGTTCGGTATTTTCAATCCAAAGAATGTTACTAGTGACCCTAAATACGGCATCAAACAATTAGTTATTTTAAATGAACATTTTTCCAAAGTTGAAAACTGCCCATACGACACCGACGCGGTGTTATCAGAATGGCTCATTATGCGCCAGATGATCATTTCTAATTATAAGGGGCTAAATTATTCCGAATTAGTGGTGAGGTGTCATAACAATTCTATGAAAGAACAATTTCCAAATGTAATAAAACTGATGGAAATAGGGAGGACGCTACCAGTTAGTAGTGTCGAGTGTGAGAGGGGTTTTTCCAAGCAGAACGTTATCAAAACTATGCTTAGCTGCCGTCTAAACGTAGAAACTTTAGATAACTTGATGCGGATAAGTTTAGAAGGCCCCCCTCTATCTTCCTGCGATCCACATCATTGTTTACTAAAGTGGAAAGGCATTAGATCCCGGCGACTGTATGCAGGTGACACTAAAAATAAATTAATCTGAATCGAGACAATTGGTCACGTGATCGGCATCTTTCCGACTATACACGGAAATAAATTTGTGCTACGTTGTTAACTTGTTATACTATTGATATGTGCTTATATATTTTGTTGTTTTTATATATTTACCAGTGATTAAGAATAAAAATAGTTTTAAAAAACATATTTGTATTTACTCGTATTTTTTTTTATTATTAAATTATAACTTCCGTTTGGTTGGACGAAACAATGAAAGCAAAAGTAGGACTAGGAATATGCATTTTGCAAAGTACTGAAATTTGACTGTAAAAGTGTGAATATATCGACTTATGAATACAAGTATGCTATTAAAACAAAGGTTTTGTTTATTAAAGGTTTATATTCAGGGTTTAAGGTAATATTATTCTTGATACGATATGCAATTATGGTCGTGAATAGAATATGCATAAAGACGACTATCTGTTAGGGCGACCCGTGGCCGGTTCATTTCAAAAGGAAGTAAGAACCCTGATACAAACTTATTGTTTAAGTGACTCAGAGGTTTGATGTCATAATGTCATAAAAACCATGTCATAATGGTAGTTCATGATTATCAGAACATTTTTGCTTAAGCCTAGACAATATCACTTATTATAATTTTTCAAAAAGAAACAGTATGATTTTTAACTGGCAAAATGTCAAACAATAAGTCGCCTGTTTAAAAGGGAAGTAACCTCTCATTACGCTAGAAACATCATTCGGATGACCGGTTTTGTCGATAAAAGTCACTGTGGGTATACAACTGTAATGTTATAGGTATCGATAAAAGTCGTCTGGGGTCAGCTATGTGCAAGGGAAATTGTCATGTGAAATAAATCATGCTTGAAAATTATTAATTTCAAATAAAACTAACCTATGCTGGAAAACATAACATATCAGTGTGTTGGAAATGTAAGAAATCAACACAAATCATTGTTGGCAGTTCCGATTAAGTAGTTTTCTTTTGATTCATGTCAGGGTGAATAATATGAAATCATTTATTTATTAAAATGATCAAATAGTAGCTTTTGTTCTGTTTAATATGTTTTTGATAATATATTTATTTGTATATTTTAGCTGTTAATTTTATCTGTGATCACCCAGATATCAAAGCTATATCATTTGTTGGGTCTGATCAAGCAGTAAGTATTTATTACTTAATGAAAGAAATATGTTGACATTGTAGACGTAGTAAAATGGTTTAAGGCAGTTTTTAGAAATTGCCTTGATTTATTATTTTCTAGAAGTTGTACTATTTTTGATAGACAAAAAGATTTTGAATATGGTTGGTTTTGTACCTGGTGTAAACTTTAATATCGTGAAACTGTAGATACAACTGTTATTTCTTGTATAGAAAAGTTGACTCGTAATCATTTGTGATACCATGGTTATGATGATATTAATTATCACTTTATATATTGATTATGATTTTATGTTTTATTTACAGAGGTAATATACTTATAATGATTTTATGTTTTATTTACAGGGTCAATATATTTATGAGAGAGGATCTAAGAGTGGCAAACGAGTTCAGTCTAACATGGTATGTGTAATTTACATTGGCTGACTTGCATTTCTTAAAAATTAACCGTAAAAGCTTAACCAATCAGGGGGGGTGGATGACCAAATGGTCAGCATGTGCACGCTATATCATAAAGCCTGTCATTGAGTCAACTGTCGTTGTTTCTAATCCGCGGTTGAACGTGACAAGGAGTAGGGTCGTCTGTTCAACCTCGCGGGTTTACTCCAGGTCCTCTGGTTTCCTCCCACTGTTAAAAACCCCAACGCACAAGCGAATTATTGAAATAAAATTAAATCATGTTAGTCCTGTAATGATTTAGTTTGTGTTGAGTGGACGTTAAACCCCATTTCTTTCTTTCTCCCTCTTAACCAAATAAGAAAATGTTGCGTGGCATTTCTACTGACAGCCAGCTTTTGAAATTCCTTATGACTTTTAGTTTTTGGTTGGAACCCATGATTGTACTTGAAAGCGTATGCAAAGTGACAATTGTTTTGTTAAACCTTTTTTTTTATTTTATATCTCATTGTTATCATTATTTAATCCCTGTAAATGGCTTCATCATGTATATTTTATATATATTAACCTCAAGTTAACTTAATGTCATTGTACTTGATACTGATAAAAGGATACTTGTCAAAACGTTGTGCTTTTAGAATAAAACCAGTGATAGTTTTTCCATAGAAATTGTGTTCTGTCAACTGTAATATATAGTATCTGATAATATATTATATTTACAACTCACAGTCTTGTAATGAGCCCAGTGTTGTTATTTTGATGTTTATTTGTTATTTTATTTAACAGGGAGCTAAGAATCATGGAGTTATTATGCCTGATGCTAATAAAGAAAGTACATTAACACAGGTATTATTCTTCTGTCCTTATTGTCGAGGCACATTGTGTAGGCTGAGTGTTGTGTTGACAAGACTTAAAATTCCATCCATTCCATTTAAAAAGAAAAGAAAAATTCAACTAATTCTAGGAGAATAGTGAACAATCTTTAACCTCCTTTTAAAGCTGAACTCCGGTTACAAAAATACCGAAATGATGAAATAAAAAAAAGTTAATGCCCTCAAGCCGCCATATTTGTTTCCAATTTGTGAAATAAGTATGGCGGACATTGAGGCTTATGACCTGAAAAGGTTAGCCGATCTCACTTCCAGTTTGTCTCTTGTCAGCCAGCTATACACATCCGGTGTTATTCTCCCGCACGCTTCACTGATTGTTCTATTTTTCCCAACACAGTATACCAAATTATTGAAGATTGCAAAATGTCTGATCAGGTAAGACTGTAAATAATTATATGATCTGCGTCTACTACAATATCAATTTCTTCAGCCTTGGTAAAATAGAAACAAAACATAACTGCCAAACACTCCCCGGTGAGAGCCGCCCCCAAAACTGTACTTATGTCTCTTGCTCGTTTTCGTGAACAATATTCAACATGGAGTAGACTATAGTTTGTACAGGTGATTTGTTTTGTTTGAAAATTTTAGGTTGGGGTAAGCCATCTTTTTGCATCTTTTGTTTTAGAGTAAAGCTTAGGCTATATTGTAGTAGACGCTGTTCATATAATTATTTACAGTCTTACCTGATCAGACATTTTGCAATCTTCAATAATTTGATATACTGTGTTGGGAAAAATAGAACAATCAGTGAAGCGTGCGAGAGAATAACGCCGGATGTGTATAGCTAGCTGACAATAAACAAACTGGAAGTGAGATCGGCTAACCTTTCCAGGTCATAGGCCTCAATGTCCGCCATATTTATTTCACAAATTGGAATCAAGTATGGCGGCTTGAGGGCGTTAACTTTTTTTTTATTTAATCATTTCGGTATTTTTGTAACCGGAGTTCAGCTTTAATATTGAAATTGATAGACTACATAATGAATTAATCTATAAATAATAAGTTTTCTAAAAGAAAGATTTTATGTTTCCAGTTGGTAGGGGCTGCTTTTGGAGCTGCTGGTCAGAGATGTATGGCACTGTCAACAGCTGTTTTTGTTGGCGAGGCTAAAAACTGGATTCCAGAACTCGTTGAACGAGCAAGAAAACTGAAAGTAAATGCTGGACATGAACCTGATGCTGATCTTGGTCCATTAATCTCACCAGAGTCCAAGAAGCGTGTTCTTAGTCTTGTACAATCAGGTGTAGAAGAAGGAGCAGAACTCTTACTAGATGGTCGGGATATCAAAGTTCAAGGTTATGAAAAAGGAAATTTTGTTGGTCCAACTATTCTGAATAAAGTGAAAGTGAGTCATGTGGTTGATGTATAGTTAGATTTATTTACTCTAGATGGGATGTTTTAGATAAAATATTAAGCATATCCTTCATCATCTTGAAATTGGTTTGATCGTTGGGTACTTACTGGATATACAGGGCAATATTTTTACACAAATTAAATAATGATAAAAATCTGATATCAAATATACAGAAAAGAAAGCTCAAAATATCCTCGTTCCCAAATTTTCACATTTTTTCCCAGATCATATTACATTCCATATACATCTGTCATGATGTCTTACAGTAGATTTGAACAGCTAACATGTTCACTCTGTTGAATTATTTTTCCTGTTGCTGTACATATTATTGCAAGTTGGTACTAGCTCACATTATTTTCTCTACTTTTCGAAAGCCGTTCATAACACAAGTTTGTTGGAAACCACTGGGCTGTTCTAGAATCAAGCATATTTTCCAAATTATAATGTTTGTGCAGTTTTCAAGCACAATGTATTTTGTTCCTTTTTTGAAAATTCTTGCTTGCTGTAACATGTATAAAACTGTTAATTTTAGCCTAATATGCAGTGCTATACAGAAGAAATATTTGGACCTGTTTTATGTAGTTTAGAAGTGGATACATTGGACGAGGCTATTTCTATTGTTAATGCTAATCCCTATGGTAATGGAACAGCCATCTTTACAACAAATGGTGCTACAGCACGTAAATACACAATGGAAAGTGATGTCGGTCAGGTAGGCAGGAATATTATTTGATTCTTAACCTATCTTGAGTCTTTCCAATGGTTGCTTTGTTTATTAACTCCCCCATTCTGATTTGAAAAATTTCAGATTTTTTATCCAACATATTAATCTAACCTCCTTTCCTAACACATCAGTCACCCTGTATGATTAGGTTTTAAAATTCCCATAATTCACCAACAGATAGAGACCAGTATAATATAACAGATAATTTGATTGGTTAATACATTCATGACTGATGTGGGTTAATATTGGAGTAAGGAGAAAAGTGAAAAATACAATGATTGGTTTTCCTTTTTTCCTAGAAATAACGTTTCAATCATTAGTTAAATTTAGATCTTTTATTAAAACTTATAGTGTTATATATGTGAGATTTAGATGTTGGATTGTGGAGCTTGTTTTATATTGTTTGTAATATAAGGTATATTTTAGGTAGGAGTAAATGTTCCAATACCTGTACCCCTACCTATGTTCTCTTTTACTGGTTCTCGTGGTTCATTCCGTGGTGATACCAACTTCTATGGTAAACAGGTAAGAAAATTCATATATTAAACATTTTGTTTCATGGCATATATATAGGGCTTGACAGTAATTTCAATAAATCAATATATCACAGTTTGGAAATTATATTGACCCCCCAAAAATACCATAATATTCCAATATATCTTTTGATGCTAAATACTGACGTTTGCACTGCAATATTCTTCGAAAAATGAGCTCTGAACATTCTTCAGTGACAACCCAGAATAACTTATCTGATATTAAATGTTAATAATGGACTAAGAAAAATAAACATTATTCTGGTAAATATAGTGTAATTGTGCCTGTGTGTGCCTTCAGGCCACGATTCTAAACAGATCTTTTCAAAACTTTGCAGGCCACAATGCTTAAACATACATTATGGGAGAGCAAAAACAGACTTTTGTCGGTCTTCCTTTGGGCCTCAGAAGTCATAGAAATTATAAATTAGATCTTTATTTAAACAACAAGCCTAAAATGAACTCTGTAGACCCACGGATGGCTTGGATTGGGCTCGGATTAAAACAGGATTTCGTTGACTGATTTAATCACTATGGCGTCGTGGGCGGGGCTTCTCCGTGACGTTGACGTCATCATACTTCCGGACTGTTTTCTATTCGTCTGCTTAGGGAGTCGCTTAGGCCTACCTGAAGTACAAAAGAGTACACGCAGGCAACGCAAGAAGTCGGCTATTTATTATAATTTATTTACAATACTGCCTCGTTGATTTGGCCCATTCCTTTCAAACTTTAATATCCTATCGCAGACTTTCTCTTCTTATCTATATATTAAAATCTTAATTCTAATTTATAGTAAAAAAATAAATGTACATACGAATTGAATTGCATTCCTGTCTCAAACCGAATACGCTATCAGTACTAGTCATTGTAAACATTACTTGATAATCGAGACTATATAGGTGGAGTTAACGCCTGTCAATCAACAATCGGCCATAATGGGAAAAGGGTGTCGATGAATTTAACTCCCATTTCTAGTAAAAAATTATAGTGGTAAAAACTTTGTTCAGGATAAAGTAATTTGACTGAAATTTTCAATATATTCTTGTTTCAGCATCTATTTTTGAACTGTTATAGCAAGAAGGGCTAACTCCTTGTAAAAATCTCCCATAATGTATCTTTAATGCATCGTCTTAGAACTTTAGGCTAAGATGTTGAACTTGACTAATTGTTGTGTTGAATGGAAGTACAATGGCATTTCCCTCCGATCTAGAGAAGTCCTTGCGGAAACCCTATAAAAAAGGGAAGGAAAATTATTAGGGAACTATTGATAAATTAATAGTTGATAAATTAATTTGTTGACAGGGTGTACAATTCTATACACAAGTAAAGACCGTTACACAGTTATGGAAATCAGATGATGCTGGTGTCAAGGGAAGTGCTACAAACATGCCAGTTCAGCGTTAAAATCAATAGGTCAGGGGTTATTTGTATTTGTGTGAATGAGAGATGAGAAATGTATATCCGTTTGCAATATACTCTTGATTTGATTTAAAATTATAGAATGTAAAACATAATTGAGCAGGGATATTGAAAATTATACAGCTGATTGATGTCTTCTAGAACATAATTTTTTTTTTTAATTTTTGTGGATATTTTACAATTTTAGCCAGGTATATATGTTGACTTCAATAATATGGTTTAATGTACAGCAGTATGGGTTGATCATGTCAAAATTTATTTCAACAATAATACAAATTATTTGTCCCGCTTATAGTAAATGACTTTTTATATTGCCATTTATTGAAAGGCTTCTGGATAAATTCAGGCATAGTTTGCATTTTTTTTTGTTTTGTTCATATAGAGTTAATAAAAATATGTTATGTTGAACAGTATTTTTTTTATAAAGAAAAGTGCTATTGTTTGTACCTCAAACATTGATCCTTTAAAATGAATTGAGGGCATTATCATTAGTTTGCAAGAACTAACTTTATTCTTACCATTGTTAGTTATGCAAGTTTGATATAAGTATATTTTTGGCACACTTTTGAACCTTCGACATTTTGATTTGGATGTTTATAGACAGTGTTTTTGGATACATGTATACATATGTTACAGTAAACTACGACAATTGTTACAGTGTACTTTTAAAAATATACATATTTGTATATATGAGATTATTTTGAAAACATGAAATTTATCATATAAATGTACATTATACATTCTACATATAATAAATAAACTATATAAATATTTACCTTGTTTTGTATAGTTTAAAATATTGTCTGCAATTTTGATACACTCACATTTCAGTGTGGGCGTAGTGTTACTGTATGTCGTCACTTTGTGAACACGATAGAGGTTTGTTTTCTAATTTGGTTCTCAGAATTTGCGGTCATGAGAAGATGAACCCGGTGGATTTTTTTGATTTGTTATTTTTGACAGATTTTATTCAAATTTGTTGTGAAGCTTTGTGCTCATGAAAGGACGTACCCTATCGATATTCAGCATTCTACGAAAAAATATTCCGAAAACATTGTGAACACCATATAGGCTATAGGTTTTAACCTATTTTTCTAACATCTGGTGTGTAGCATTGGGGTCATGAGGAGATGAATTCTTTTGACATTCAGTGCACCTCAACTTTCTGCACCTCAACTTTCTGTTCCGGAGTTATGCTCCTGTTTCCGGAAAAACCTTGTGAACACGACAAAGGTTATAGGTTTTAATGGATGGGAGCCGCCATGGCTTAGTGAGTAATATTTTGGAAAGCTAACCTAGAGGTTCTGTGATGTTGGCAGAGAAAATTACCAGGATTTTGCGGCAGAGGTTTCCCCTTGCCTATGGGCCAGGCAAGGGTCAACCTGTGTTTTTTGGATTAGATGGAAAATTCATCTTTTTCAAATTTGGTTGTATGCATGAGATAGAGAACCCTATCGATTTTCAGCTTTACACAACTTTCCATTACAAACTAGTCCCCTTTTTGTCAAAAACCTTGTGAACATTATAGATTGTCAAATATGGTGTGAAGCATTGTGATCACGAGAGGACAAACGCCATCGATATTGAGTGAACCTTGACATTACGTTGCAGAGTTATGAACCTTTGCCGATAATCTTAAGGTGTTTTTCATATTGGTGGGAAGCATTGGGGTCACACGACGATGAAGCCTATTGATTTTCAGCATTCCGCAACTTTTTGTTACAGTGTTATCCCCTTTGTTGTGAATGCGATAGAGGCTATAGTTTTTAATGGATTTCTTTCAAATTTTGTGTGAACTCTATTGCTTTTAAGCGTTTTGCAACTTTGATTTCCTATTTGGCTTGAAGCATTGAGATCATCAATCCCAATTGATATTCATAATCCCCCGAAGTAACCCCCTTTGCCAAAATCCCTGTAAACACGATAGAGCCTATAGGTTTTAATAGATTTCTTTTCATAATTTGTTTAAAAGCAATGGGGTCATAAGCGGATGAATCCAAGAGATTGATTTCTTCAAGGATCCTGTTCCTTATCAAATTTGCTCAAGTCCAAGGTTTCCTTTTGGATGCGCTTTGTGTGGTAATCTATAATCAAGAGTTCAGTCGCTTGACTCTGAATTTCAATCTATTAAAACATTACTAAAAAATGTAAGCAATCAGGAATCATTTAAGCCACTTGTTACAGAGGACCATAACTTGGGCCCAATTCATAAAAAATTCTCTAATGTGAAAAAACTTGAATATAAACGTAACATTGTTATAGGATCATCCATACTTAAAGGCATCAAACCAAATGGATTGGATAAAACCAAATCCACTGAAGTGAGAACTCTGTCAGGGGCGACTATACAAGATGTCATCACTTATGTTGATAATTGTATCACATCAAATAATGTCTGCAATGTAATATTTCTAATTGGATCTAATGACTCAAAATATGGCCCATATGCAGACTATACTCTAATTCTTATAGAACTTTAATAGAATTGTGTTTCTCTAAATTCCCTTATGCATCTGTTAAATTCATTAGATTATTGCCACGGTCTTCTCGCTCTTCAAATATCATTATAAATCGTATTAATGACATACTCTGTGATGTCTGTGAGGATTGTGGAATTGACATACCTATTGATCATGGAAACTTATTTTATAATTATCACCTAAGTAAAATAAGACAAAATTTATATCATGATTCTGTACATCTTAATTCGTATGGTTCTACCTGCTTAAGCAAACTTATTAGGAAGCATATTATCTCCCCAAGCATGCCAAATTAGGATATCATTATTGTCCCGAAATTTACATTTCCTGTCATGCTGTAGTCTGCCAACATGCCCCCCCCCCAATCACAAGATAGCTCACTTGCACTTGCTTTTCCATCCACATCCACACCATTATAATATATCGGTGTAACTTTTTAACATTAACATTGTTATTATTTGTTATCATTAATTCTTACTTTCTGTTATTAAGAAAGATATCTAGTTTTTCCTTTCATCATTTATTACAATTACATAATAGATGAACCCAGTTTTAACTAAAAAAGGTTTACATGTAGGTCATCTAAACGTTCAATATTTCTTTAATAAGATTCCAGAACTTAGTCTATTCATCCAAAACTTTGATATATTTGCTATTTCCGAATCACACTTAACTACCTCTATAGATGATGATCAATTACATATTGCTGGATTTCATAATCCATTAAGAAAAGATAAATCTAATTTAAGTTCTTCTGGAACATTGCTCTACGTAAAAGATAATTTCGCTTATAAACACCGCTCAGATCTGGAACATCCAAATATTGAATCGATCTGGATAGAACTAAATTTAAAGAAGTCAAAACCAATTCTCATATGCTGTGTATACCGAAATCCAGCCTCAACTAAACTATGGATTGATTCCTTTTCGGAAATGATGGAATCTGCATGGAATAATCAAAATGAAATTCTTATGATTGGAGATTTAAACATAGATCTTTACAAAAATCAAAATAAACATTGGACCGATTTGTTACAAACTTTTGGTCTCAGTCAACTTATTAAAGCACCTACAAGAGTTACTGATAAAACGAAAACATTAATAGACCATCTCATTGCTTCAGACCCTGATCATGTCAAAGAAATCAAAATTCCTTGTTATGCTGCCTCTGATCATTACCCAGTATGTTTTACCTGGCAGAAAAAGGGTGCTTCTTTTCCTAAAAATAAACATGTAACAATTACATATAGGTCATTTAAAAACTTTAATAAAGATCAGTTCTTATATGATTTGCATGAAGCTCCCTTTGACTATATTTATAATTATTCTGATCCAAATTTAGCTTTATCTGTCTGGTATTCAATCATTACTCCAATAATAAATAAACATGCCCCCTTAAAAACTAAGAGAGTAAGAAACGTTGATAAACCAGTTTGGCTAACTCATGAAATATTTCAACTTATTCATAAACGAGATTATTTAAAGAAAAAAGGTAATGTTACTAATTATAAACAATTAAGAAATGAAGTTAAAACAGCTATTAGAGCAAGTAAACGAAAATATTTAGAATCCTTGATATCTGACCGGAAAAACAGTAAACAGATTTGGGATGCCATAAAACTAGCAAATAATACATTTCATAAAACTTCACCACAACCTACTCAAATGAACCCTGACACTCTCAATGATTATTTTATCAATGTTGCAAACAACTTACTGAACAATGTCCCAATTTCGTTAAGCATAAATGATTCCAATAGTATTTCTAATTTTGTAAACAATCAAATGTCATCTTGTACTCCTAAATGTAAAATACCTTTTATTTCTACTTGTGATGTATACAAATATCTTTCAAATTTAGATACA
This sequence comes from Patella ulyssiponensis, assembly GCA_963678685.1. NCBI lineage: Eukaryota > Metazoa > Mollusca > Gastropoda > Patellidae > Patella > Patella ulyssiponensis. Next base: position 21,114,575 of record OY783230.1, on the reverse strand, counting down.
TCAAAATCTGTAGGAATTGATGGTGTTAGCTCGTTTTTTCTCAAAACCGGATGCTCCATTTTAAATAGCTCTCTAACATATATATTTAACCTTTGTATTGAAAAGAACATATTTCCTGACATTTTAAAACAGGCAAAGGTACTACCACTCTTCAAATCAGGTGATAAAAGCCTAACCGGTAATTATAGGCCAATATCTATTTTGCAAACTCTCTCTAAACCTCTTGAAAAACATATAAATTTGAATATTACTAATTATTTAAATAAAAATAATCTTCTATATTTAAATCAATCTGGCTTTCGCTCAAATAGCTCCTGTCATACAGCCCTTGTTAATATCACTGAAAATGTTTATGACGCTCTAAATAATAATATGCTAACAGGATTAATATTTTTTGATTTCAGAAAAGCTTTTGACATGGTTAATCATAATCTTCTCCTACAAAAACTTCAGCTATATAATTTTTCTGAAAACTTACTCTCATTATTGAAATCATACCTTAATAATCGAAAACAGTGTATATCAATTGGACAAAATAAATCTTCATTTCAAAATATAATTTCCGGTGTACCCCAAGGATCAATCCTTGGACCTTTACTTTTTAATCTATTTATCAATGATTTACCATTTTCTCTGTCTGTAAATTCCGATCTATTTGCAGATGACACCACCGTTTATACCTCTTCTCCGGATATAACATCTCTTAATAATAAACTCCAATTGGAAACCAACAAAATAATACAATGGTGCCAAAATAATGCTATGATTATCAATGAATCAAAAACTAAATCAATGTTAATAGCCTCAAACTATCAACTCAAAAATCCAGTAAATAAACTCGACATTAAAATCAATAATAATCAAATTGAAAATGTTTCTGAATTTAAACTTTTAGGTGTAATCATTGATAAAAAGTTTTCTTGGAATAAACATACTGAATACATTTGTAAAACACTAAATAAAAAATTGTATCAACTGAAAAAGATAAAATCACTTCTTCCGTCAAACTTGTTAAAATTATTCTATTTTGGCCATTTTCAGTCACATCTAGATTATTGCTCCACCATCTGGGATACTTGTAGTAAAACATCTTTGAATTACTTACAGCGTGTGCAAAAATTGGCTTTTAAATTAATTAATGATAAACCACTTCCGAAAAATTCAACCTTATCTACTTATGAAACCCTAGCTAAATCACTGAATATTTTAACTATTCAAAATCGGTTCACCTTCAATAAATACATCTTTCTATTCAAATTAGTTCATAAAAAATGCCCAAACTACTTAACTAATATTCTCGTTTTTAAAAATACACCTTATACCAATATTAATCTTCTATTTAATATTCCCCAACCTAATAAATCAATATATAAAAAATGTTTAAAATACTTTGGACCTTGTCTCTGGAATAATCTATCTACCTCAATTAAAAACACACCTGTATTATCAAATTTCAAAGCGAATATTCTTTTAATGATACATTCCTAACCATAGTAAACCTTATGTACATAATTAATAATAAACCTTATGTACATAATTTTGATTCATAATTTTTATACGCCCACATTGAAATGTGGTCGTATATTGTTGTTGTTCTTATATTGTTTTGTTATGTTTCATGGGCAGAATTGTAAAAAGGCCTGGCCTAATTTCTTACCCAAATAAAGATATTATTATTATTATTATTATTATTAATTCTAGAAGCTACTGTGTATAATTACACCATGGTGGGGGCCCTGGGGTCTGGAACATGTGGGGGATCCCTGATCACAGACCGCGAAGCTGTGGACGCGGCATCACCGGATTAACCGGATGTCGATCGCAACACACCATGGATTGAGGGAGCCCCAGGGACTTCCGTTAGAGGAGCATCGGAGGGGCCCCGTCACTAGGTCACTGACCTTTGGAGTCCTCGGTCCGACCATGCTCGAGGCGCGCAACTGAGATTTGGGGGGGGGGGGCTAGGCCCCATGGTGCCCTGTGGTTACTCCGGCGTTGTACATAGTGTTAAATGAGAAATGGTATCAGGTACTGCACAGGGTAAGCATAGCATACATCATGCATGAGACCTTTCACTAGTTGTATCTAAATGGAATAAGGATTTGGGCCTGGATTTCCGATGCCAGTGTTAGAAGATAACTTTACAGCAAACCACCAGCAAGATCAATAACCATTTATGTGGGTCATCTCTGTTTGTTTGTTTTACCTAACTTTATCTTTTACTCGAATTGGCGGTCATGACAAAGTCAACGTGAATCTTTCAAAATATTTATTGCATCATCTTATATATACATGTAGTATCACATAATCCGTCACCTTGCTAAAACTGAGTTGCCAAGCAACAAAACATGCCCACAGCAGTTCACAAAGGTTGTGGGTAAATAAAAGCAATATCTTCACACTGAATAATATTGGCATAACCACAGCAGTTCACAAAGGTTGTGGGTAAATAAAAGCAATATCTTCACACTGTATAATATTGGCATAACCATGCACAATAATGCTAAAAGTAATTACTACTTAACAGAAATTGTTACAATTTGATAGAATTTTTCAATTCACTAGCTTAAAAATTTGTATATAAATTTCAAACACATAAGTTAACTTTCGTTGATAAATCTAGAGGTAATAAACTGAAAGTGTCAATAGACTTACTCGTTTCACTAATCTAATAATACCCTTCAAGTAGATTGAATCATAGCTTTCGTCTCCAGAGGATTCACAAGGTTCTTCAAAGTTAACATGGGTCATAGGCTCATGACTTCATAAGTATTGAACAGGAATTGATAATGTCTCAGTGTATCACTAATTAGAATAAGACCACATGATAAGTTTTACCATTGCAGCATTCACAAGATTCTACAAAGTGCTCAAGGACAATAATTCTGGAAGTTGTTATAAGAAATCAATTTGTTTGTTATCAGAAAGTTTCTTTGTTTCGTATACACGTGTAAATATTTTATAAAGATCAATAAAGAAACTGTGGACAATGAATGGATGGATGGACAGACTGGGGTGACAACAATGTAAGAAATATAAGAAATAGACAAAAACAATTCCTTATGAACAATGATATGAACTATTCTGACCAGTAATGTGAAATAATTGCATAATATTATCCAACTTTCATTGACAGTATTAATATATTTAAAATCGAAAACATTATTAATCATTAATAATGCTGTTTTATATGATGCCTTTTTAAATATGTATTCCATTGTTACCTAAGGTTCAAAATATGTAGTCTTTAACCATCAATTACAGAAAACATCTCATATCAAAATTATCAGAAACATTTTCAACTGCTGAAAATAATGATTATGCATGTTGTATAGTAAATATTGAAATAACACCACTGTTCAATGCATGGAATATATGGTTAACCCTTTCCCAAATCCAGTCAATCATTCTGTAAGAAACATATTAGTATCTGTAGGAAAAGTTGACATGATCAAGCATAATTGTTCATATTGTAAGTCTTTATTTAGGTTTCAGAGGTTATAGAAATTATCAATTAGACCTTTATTTACATGACAAGCTCGAAATCAACTCTGTAGACCCTTGGATGGCTTGGATATGGCTATGGATTTAAAGAGTCGTCCATTTAAAATTAAATCAGTAAATGGCTGACAAGCTAAGGTTTACCTTTACTGGGTGACGTCACTACCAGAAACTTGTGATGAAAGGCCTGCCAAGCGAGAGTTCTATTGCTATTGAGAACGTTACTTGATCGCAAAGAATATGTGGGTGGAGTTATCGTTAATCAAAAGATCCACAATTCTCTTAGACGGTGTAGACACAATTAATGCCTATCTCTAGTCCAAACTTCCAACAGTGACAACTCCGTTCAGTAATTTGTTTGAAATTTTCAATATTTTCTTTTTTTATCATCTATTTTTGAATTATTATAGCAAGAATGGTCAACTCTTTATTAAACTCTTAACTAATGTATCTTTAATTACCTTTGGAAGTCTTAATATATCAAACAAAGAGGCCCAATATTATTATTGTGTGTAATTGTGTGATATCTAACATTTTAGTATTAAAGGACAATATTGGTGCCAGTCATTATCACATATATGACAGAGCTGGTTAAACACATTCCAAATATACTTTTAACAGAGAGATCAATGCTACGATAGCTGAGTAATACAGGTTTCCCAAATCGGAAGTGACGAACGCCAAAGGAAAACACGAGTCACCGGTCTATTTAACTGACTGAAGCGACGAGTGATAACAGATACACGGCCGAATTTCTACTCACTAATAATTCCTTCGAAGACCAAAAGTTGTTGTGTGAGACTGTGAGAGGATATCTGACAATTCATAAAAAGAATTGACTGTCACTAGATAAGAAAACACGAAAGAAAAACAGAAAAAGCCCGTGCATTACCATGTTTTTATAAGGTATAGAATGAATATAAACAAGGGAATGTACGGACTATTTCTATTTTCTCGTGTTTTTTTTATCTAATGACATTCAATTACTTTATTGAATTGTCAGATATCCTCTTACAGTCCCATATAACAACTTTTGGTCTTCGAAGGAATTATTAGTGAGCAGATATTCGGCCGTGTATCTGTTTATCACTCGTCGCTTTAGTCAGTTATATAAAGCGGTGACTCGTGTTTTCCTTTGGCGTTCGTCACTTCCGATTCGGGAAACATGTATTACTCAGCTATCGTAGCATTGATCTCTCAGTTAAAAGTATATTTGGAATGTGTTTAACAAGCTCTATCACATATGTGATAATGACTGGCACCAATATTGTCCTTTATTAACATCAATGCATTATATTATTATTTAGTAACACTGATTCCCATTATTATTAAAACTATAAAATAAATCTGTGGAGAGATGTCTCTAGGTATGAATATAGCTGAGAAAATCTGTCAGTAACTGTAGTTAAAATATGGTCTGTTCCCACTCCCTTTACCATTATAACCACACCACCAGTTGCCAATAACAACATGGTATAACCACAATATTGAATAATCTGAAAGGAAAGTTGAATATTAAATTGGCCATAATCTTTACATTTGGGACAGAATTAGATTTAGTGCCATTTTGGTATTTTTTAAAGTATATTATTATATACCAAAATGGCACCAATCCCAATTCTGTCTAAAATGCTTCCATAGAAGTTAAAATAAAACTGGAAACATGGGGGGTTATCATCTTTTGGGGTTTTTTTGAGAATAACATTTCATTTCAATGTATGCTACATGAGGGCAACAATTTTGCACTGACAGTAGTTTTCCACTTTCTAATTCAAATTGCTATGGTTTATATATGTTCACGCTAATGTGTACACTGGTGTACTTTAGTTTTTCATCACATCTCCAGACTTGACACATTTTCTTTGTCACCCTGGCAGATGCCGCCTCTGACAGTTGAGAACCAGACTTAAAAATCCTAATGGTTCTTCAAGACCCTTGCTGGAATATTCAATGGTCGACCACTGATGATCCAGTTGAAAATAAGAAGTAGAAATAGCATGTGATACATTGTTTGGTGTGCCTACCTTATCTTGTTTAGCTCTTCGTGCCACACATTCATGATACCTTGTTCGAGTAAAGGAAACCTTAATAAAAGAATTTATACTTCAAGATAAATTTGAATTAATAGTAATGTGATCCTTTAAGATCATTTCTTTTATATTAACAACAATAAAAAGATTACAACTTTTGGCCACTATCAGTTAGATAATCTTTTTATCAGCTCATTCGACAATTCAAGATTTTCAAGATAAAGTTTTGAGCTTGCTTCTTCACATTTCAATGTGACTGCACATAATTTAGGGCCCTATTGAACTCCTACATTGACCAAACTTTGTGTTTGTATAGCAATTTTAAGCCGTTATCAAACAATAAGTCACAAATAATCTAATTTACACAGTAAAACTCAAGCAACTCTTGCCAGAAAGATACCAAAACAAAAGTGAAGTCTACCACCAAGTTTGTTACGAGAATCATTGTGTTTTATGTTTCAAAGGCACTGAAATGGTGTTTTATTTTCTAGACAGAAAGAGAGAGAGAGAGAAATGGGGTGTAACGTCCACTTGACACAAACTAGGTCATTTCGGGACTAACATATGGTTTAATTTTATTTCAATGATTCACTTGTGCGTGGGGGTCTTTAGGAGTGGGAGGAAAGCGTAGGACCCGCAGAAAACCCACAATGGTATTCATACCATTGATTTATCAAATGCCATGTAATAAGTCTTGTATTTTCAGAATTATTAATAAACTCACCATTGTATAAAGTGGTATCCAAGAATTCGGGAAAAGTTTTTGTAAAAAATTATCCATTTTTTTCCTTAATAAAAATAACTTGGAATTCACAGCAGATCTCATCTAAAAATAACAAACAATCACATATTCTCAAAATCTAATTCAGTAATACCCAGGGATGGTTAATGGTTTAAAGTGATGTTGTTCAAATCTTAGGTCTTCCATGTATGAATGGAACACATACTTTTGTTAGTATTCTCTCCTTTCGAATTCAAACTGCTAGTGATCTTTTACATGCACATCAATTTATACACAGGACCTCATTTGAACGACTAGACAGCTGTCCTTGCCGGACCCTCTGTCCTGCATCTCTTCTGACAAGGATGAACTTTTTCTGCCAATGCAGGGATCGAACACCCGACCTCCAGGCTAGTGAGCCAGCATCTTACCCACTTAGCCACCGTGATCCCCTATTCTGTTTAGAACTTAAATAAAGTAAGGTATATAAGATGGTATTTAATGTGAGGACATACCTCAATATAATTATACATGGCTAAATCACAGATAGCAGTGGCATCTGTATGTCTCTTCTCAGTATAGGCTGGTAAAACTTGGCCTGAAACAAGATTGAATCAGTAAATATATTGTAGTTTCATATATTTAACCAGTATTGAAAGTAGCTTGTGTGTTGGTCAACCTTTTATCTTTGATAGTTTACCATTCAACAAAATAGTGCTGTTTACGATTGTACTAAAATTTCAAATATACATGTACAGACTTCATTTCCAGTCCAACATTATCTCAAATAGTCTACTGATCTCAGCTACAAGAAACAGATTTTTAAAGCACATGTGTAAACTCAAACTGCACATACCAGTCTGCTTGTTTATTAGTAATAACATACAACTATTGTCAAGTTCTTAAAAATTTGAACTATTTCTTGTTAAAAATAGGTGATAATCATACAATTTTTGTTCCATAAATAATTATTACTGGGTGGGGCTTAATGGGAGAATTTGGAATGTTCCACATCGTAAGTGATCATCACATACCAGGCAGTTGATAACGTAGAGACTATGCAAATATAGCATCACGTTTTCCATGTTTTGCGTGTTGCACATCTTAAAACATAAAATATAATGTAAGTACATGGATAACTTACTAAAATCGAGGTCATATTCATTCATCAATTCATCTAAAACAATACAATCCTCAAATCCCTGAAATAATAAAAGCTACATTACCATGTTTATGACATCATGACTCCTTGTTGAAAATTTAGGAGCTTGTTATTGATTTTGGCCTATTATATTTTTTATTAACTTCAAACTGACAATAAATTGTGATCAGGAATTTATGACCATTGTCCAATCTGAAGAAAATTTTAATTTATTATAATACATGTACATAATTGATCTTAATTGAATGACAAGCAAGGTCCTCAGCATGTCACTTTCACTAACCGTCAAGAATTACAAATGTAATTGACCCCTTAAATAAGTTAACACACTTAGGATGATTCATGAATTACTAGTAATAGTAAGTGCAGGGGGAGTACAATAATTTCATGATGATTGATTATTTACTAGTGAAAATGAGTCCAATACTTATGATGACTGATAATTTACTCGTTAAGATGGATTCAATACTATCATAATTTACTAGTAAAAATGGATTCAATACTATCACAATTTACTAGTAAAAATGAGTCCCGTACAATGATTTACTAGTAAAAATGAGTCCAATACTTATGATGATAATTTACGAGTAAAAGTGAGGTCAATACTTATGATGATTGATAATTTACTGGTAAAAATAAATCTAATAATTATTATTCATAATTTACTGGTAAAATAGGAAATACTGTGATTAAAAGGAAATCAAACCGATAAAAAAAATAAGGCTAGAAATCATATGATCTTACAGCATTCATTCCCTGTCCGTAAAAAGGCACCATAGCATGAGCTGCATCTCCCATTAGTAACCAATTACTACCAATATGGTATGGATAACACTATGAATTAAATATCACATATTATAAACTAACAGCCTGAAATAACATAGTCATAGTATCTTCACAAGAAGCTTTGAGACGGGAGACAATAATTGAGGGGGTGACGAAATGTAATGAAATGGGGTCTAACGTCCTACTCTTCTGCACCTGACCTGGGCTAATGGAAGACGGGCTATGAGGGCAATTTTGCCCGGGCAGCGGCGCTACAGCCTACTCTCATATCGAATTCCAACTGCCAAGGGATCTTTTACGTGTACACCAATGTGTACACGGGACCTCGGTTTTTCGTCCCATCCAAATGACTAGACAGCTGTACTTGTCAGGCCCTCCTTCTGCATCACTGACAAGGGAAAACCACGCCGGAAAATCGAGATGAACTTTCTCAGCCAATGCAGGGATCGAACACCCGACCTCCAGGCTAGCGAGCCAGCGCCTTATCCACTTAGCCACCATGATTGTATTCTAACAATAATGTGAGCATAGAACAATCGTTGGATGATAGAATTGATGTTTTAAATTATTTATGTTTCACCAATCTGGAAAGCAGATTAACCCTTAGGTTCATTTGGGGATGAGTCAATAGAAAGAGAGAGAGAAATGGGTTGGTTTTTTTTATTTAAAAAATATTTTATTCAGAAATGGGGTTTAACATCCACTCGACACAAACTAGGTCATTTTGGGACTAACATATGGTTTCAATTTTATTTCTATAATTCGCTTCCACGTAGGGATCTTTAGCAGTGAGAGGAAACCGGAGTGCCCGGAGGAAACCCACGAGGTTGAGAAGGCGCCCTATCTCCATGCCACATACGCTCACACCAGGGATCGAAACCACAGCCGCAAGCCAGAGGTGACCGACCAGCTTGAGGTCGAAGCGCGGCACTCTAGACCAATAGGCCATCCCAACCCCCCGGATGAGTCAATAAGATAGATACATGTATTAGTAATTTTTATCGTATTTTGCCACGTAACTCTGATTGTAAAAATAAAGTAGAATTTAAAAACACATTATTATCACCTTGACAGAGATTAATGATTGAGCTTTAGTTGTTATCAGTGTCTGTTTAATATGGCCTCTGAAAATAGACAGAAATAAAATCAGGTTTAACATCCTACTTTTCTGCTCCATTCCGTCTGATGTTAAAAGCTCAATAACTTATTTATCATTCACAGCATAGAGGTATCTAAAACTTAAAGATGGGTTCTCAGCAAAGTATTTATCGGGTGGTTATTGCCAATAAAAGTATGGCAATTTTGGTATATATGGAAAGTAGAGATATCCAATCTTACTAGAAAAATATTGGATTCCCTGAAAAACACTCATTGAGCGTATACAGGACAAAAATGTAAGGGTTCCTCTAATCGACAGCCCGACGATTAGGGCTATACCCACGCGTGACGTCAAAGGCTGCACGAGCACATTGGGCGCTTTGTGTACATGTTGATAAACTCTATAAAGAGTTAGACCTACAACACTTTCTGAGATAAAAATCACGGAAATAGATGCAGGCAGTGGATAATCCGAGAATTTAATTAGGATTCGATATTTGTAATAAACACTCAGCGATTACAGACAACAACGTATTGTGTATGCAATGAATTCTCACCCGTCTCCGCCCGTGGTTGCCATAGGGACGGAGAAGGGTAATCCCCTGACGCAAACATGGCCTCTTTTGATCGATTTTCATAGCGGGATATACTTGGTAATTACAGTGTTTTGAGAAGGATTTGAAGCAAAATTATGATAAATTAATTAGTTTGAATATGTTTTTAGTCCTAATATATCATGAAATCACCCAGTTTGTACCCGGGAAACCAACTTTAAAAGTTATGTTATTATCTCTATGGAAGGATAAATGAGTAGGGTGAGAATAACTTATTGCATCTAATGTTGACCCAAGTTTTTTTCTGAGACAAAGGTTAAGAAATAGACATCAAGATGGTGGAATTTCGGCCTAAGTTTGTAATAAACTAGTCTAGTGAAGGGGGGGGGGGATATTCTTGTCATAACAGTTTATAAATATACTATTCAAAAAAAGTAGGGGATATTTGATTTTTAAGTGTTATAAAAGTCACCTAATGAAACTGACGAAGAAACAAATGACAAAATGAAATGAAGTTCACATTCATCGATTTATTCCAAATAGACGTTAGACTAAGTAAGGCACAGACTGACCATTATAAGGGTAAAATGATACCCGGGGTCAAACAGCAAAGTTACCACAGTATCACAACAAAGTAAGTAACGGGTAAATCCTCCTCTGTTTGCCAAACAAGCATTGATCCGACGTGGCATACACCTAATGAGACGTCTAAGGTCATTTTGGTCCAGATTGTCCCATTCCTGTTGCAACACACACTATAAACCTCAGAATGCCTCGTTCGGCATTTCTGTCCAAACGAGGTAAAAAAAATGCCTCGTTGTCTGCAGTTCCAACACGAGGTTTTTTAAATTGCCCTTCTTTTGGAACGAGGTATTTTGTTCAGAACGAGGCTTGGTAAAATGCCTCGTTTACTAAACGTGGTTTTTTCAAGATAGTTATTAGCGGTATATCGGCCAATTTGTAAAAATTAAAATTTATGTTATTTAATACGAAAATAAAACCAGTTTAAACTATATTATTATCAGAGAAATTGACAAGACAAGAATACACGCCATCGGTGGAGGTGTAAAACTATTGCAGACACATAACTACCTTGATTGATTTATTGCCCCAATCAGTATAGGTGTTAAGAAACAACTGTGGTGTTGTGACATTTTATTGGGGGCAATCAATTAATCGAGGTATAGCTGTGTGTCTGCAATTGTTTTACACCTCCACTGATGGCGTGTATTCTCGTCTTGTCAATTTCTCTGATAATAATATAGTTTGAACTGGTTTTATTTTCGTATTAAATAACATAAATTTTAATTTTTACAAATTGGCCGATATACCGCTAATAACTATCTTGAAAAAAACACGTTTAGTAAACGAGGCATTTTACCAAGCCTCGTTCTGAACAAAATACCTCGTTCCCAAAAAAAGGGCAATTTAAAAAACCTCGTTTCGGAACTGCAGACAACGAGGCATTTTCTTTACCTCGTTTGGACAGAAATGCCGAACGAGGCATTCTGAGGTTTATAGTGACAGCAGCAAGTTCTTGGACATTGGCAGGACGTTGTTGACGTTGACGTAACCTCTGTCCAAGCATGTCCCAGACATGCTCGATGGGGGAGAGGTCGGGACTCAGTGCTGGCCAAGGTAATGTGGTGATGTTCTGTTGTTGGAGGTAACAAGTAACGATCCTGGCCCTGTGACATCTTGCGTTGTCATCCTGGAAGATGAAACGGCGGCCATGACGTCGTGCGAACGGCACAACATGGACTGCCAAGATGTTGTCCCGGTAGTACTAGCCTGTAACACGCCCTGCAAGAACATGTAAAGCCCTTCTTCCAGCAACAGTGATGCCTCCCTACACCATAACAGAACCACCCCCAAATTGATCATGTCTGATGACGTTAACGTCTTGGAAGCGCTCGTTTCGACGACGCCACACCCTCCTACGTCTGTCCAAAAAATCAACAGTGAACCTTGACTCATCTGAAAACATCACATAACTCCAGCGTCGATTATCCCAGTGTTGACGATCCCTACACCAACGACGTCTTGCCTGAATGAGATGATCTCTCAAACAAGGGATCACGCGAGGACGTCGGGCGCGAAGGTGACCCCTATGCAGTCGATTCCGAATCGTCTGGCAACTCACTCGCACACCAGTGTCTGTTTGAAGACGAGCGCTGATCTGATTTGCTGTGATGACACGATTTCTCAAGGCCAAGGTAGGGATAAATCGATCCTGGGCTTGAGTTGTCGCCCTTGGTCGACCTGAGCGTGGTCTGTCCTGTACAGATTGTGTATCACGGTATATGGACAATAGCCCGCTTATGACAGACTGAGAAACATTCATTGTCCGCGCCACAACCGCCTGTGTTGTGCCGATCTGTAGCATGCCAAGGGCACGTAACCTTTCATTTTGGGTAAGCCGACGCATATCAAAATTTGTTTTCTGGTCACTAAAACAATTAAAACAATTCCACCCTGGAATTCAATGCCACAATGACTGTAACATTCAAAGTCAGAGTCGTGCAAATCTTGGGTTGGACCCCCATGATGATCCCAAGCATCACCTGCATTCCATGCGGTAGCTATTGGTGCGTTTGGGCGTCACATGTAACTGGAAATGTTTCTTCTGTTAGGTTCTATAGTGACTTTTTTCGTAGTCATTTGCATATTTTAGTATTATGCCCCCAAAATCAAATATCCCCTACTTTTTTTGAATAGTACATATTGAAATGATGTTAACCTTTCACAGGTTTAATGAGGTGAATTAAGTAGACTACAATATCTAATATACAAGGGAGAGAGAAATAGCGTTTAACGTCCACTCGACACAAACTAGGTCATTTCGGATTAACATATGGTTTAAATTTATTTCAATAAATTTACTTGCATCATTGTATAAAGGGGTCGTTAGCAATAGGGGGGGAACTAGATGACCCAGAGAAAACCCATGAGGTTGGACAGGCGACCCTACTGCTTGTCACGTACAACTGGGGATTCAAAACCACGCCAGTTGACTCGATGACAGGCTATATGATACAGCTAACCATTCGGCCATCCAACCCCCAGTGTACAAAATACTTAGAATACTATATGATTTCACTAGCCCAGGTTCAAAACAATATTTTTCATTTTCTAGTGTCCATGGAATTCATTTTAAAATGATGGAAGTAATACTTTCTGACAAGACTTTAAAGCCAATTCCATAAAATATATTATGAATAATCAAAATATTGACATACTCTCCCAATAAAGGCACAGCATCAGGATAGTTTTCTTTGAAGAATTTAATGATGTCATCTTCTGTCTGTAGTGATTCAAAAACCTTAAACGGCATAAATAATGTTGTTGTGTAGGTCTTGTCTTGGTTTGGCAATGCTATCATCATATATTCATTCCTTGGCCAGATATGAAGATAATTTACCTCCATGGCAAACTAAAATAAGAAAATCAAATAAAAATGAAATGAAATGGGATTTAACGTCCTACTATTCTGCCCCTAAACTGGGCTAATCAAGACGGGCATACACCATGCAGTGTGTTATGAGGGAAATTTTGTCTGGGTAGTGGCGCTACGTCCTACTCTTATATTGAATTCCAACTGCCAAGGAATCTTTTACATGCGCTCCAATGTGTAACACGAGACTTAGGGTTTTTCATAACATCCAAATGACTAAACAGCTGTCCTTGTCAGGTCCTCTGTCCTGCATCACTGACAATGGAAAACCAAGTCGGAAATAAGAAGTCACAATCCATGTAATACGCCATTCACCAACCATATTATCGAATGGCTTTAATGTTTTGCTACATGTTTTGTTCACATAAAGTCTAACTATGATAACTGTATATTCTATGGAGTGTAACATTATGGTAACTGTATATTGTATCGAGTGTAACTGAATATTCTATAGAATGTAACATATTATGATAACTGCGCACTGTATCATAAGGCCTGTCAATGAGTCAACTGGCATGGTTTCGCCTGTCCAACCTCATGGGTTTTCTCCAAGTCCTCTGGTTCCCGTACTGCTAAAGACCCCTACATGCAAGGTAATTATTGAAATAAAATTCAACCATATGTTATTCCCAAAATGACCTTGTCTGTGTCAAGTGGACTTAAACCTCATTTCTCTCTCTCTCTTATTCCACCCAAGCTAATCAATATCTTTTCACTATCAAGTAGACTCACCTCATTATTAGTAGGTTGTATTGTTAATTCTATATAACCATGTGGTATGTATTCTTGTTGATAATTTAATCTTGTTGCTCTCATCATTAGATTACGTAGGGATGAAAAGGCTCCATCACATCCAATAAACAAATCTGCTGTTTCTGTTACAATACTCTTATCAGGACTGAACAGTACATAAAATATACAAATGAATGAAATGTGGGTTAACATCCTACTGTTCTACTCCTATGGCGCTAATGGAGACTGGCATATGCCATGCAGTGTGCTATGAGAGAAAGTTTCCCCAGACTGCCCCTGAGGTTGGCGCCCTAGTTGGCTTAATGGTAATGCAGGGAGAAAGAGAGAGACATGGGGTTTAATGTCCACTCAACACAAACTAGATCAAAAATAGTGGTTTTTAGCAGTGGGAGGAAAACGGAGGGCCTGGATAAAACCCACGAGGTTGGATTTACACCATGGAACATATTTTAGAAAAATAGCAAGACTCAATAGAAATCAAAAACAGAAATAATTTGCTTGCATGTAGGGTCTTTAGCAGTGGGAGGAAACCGGAGGACCTGGAGAAAACCCACGAGGTTGGACAGGCGACCCTACTCCTTGTCACGTAAAACCAGAGAATTGAAACCACGGCAGTTGACTAATGGTAATGCAGACCCTGGTGTTGTTTTTAAAACAGTAAATAAATATTATATTATATTACTATATAATTTTAATTTACCCTTCAAATTCAGCTTGACCACTTTCAAAATTACATCTCACTAATTTATGTTCGAAGACAAATTCAATATTATCGTGTTTTTCGGCAGCTGAAAAAGTTTAAAGTTTATAATGTCAATGAAGAGCACCCAGAAAAATGTGCACCTAGAAAGGTCCAATTAGATAAATGAGGTGCACATAGAAATGAAGGGGTAGGTTCTTGGCAAGACAACATCTGAGTCTATTTGTGGTAATGAGTTAGGGATGGAGCGAAACTGGCAGTGAGACCCTGTTGTTCTGATCAGGTTAATTTGTTCTCAGGAGCAATACACTGAGAAAAGCAGTTGTAAAAAAGTTTCTGCACCTAAAATATGAAAGGAAAGGGTACACATAAATAAGCAATGGCACCTAATAAACAAATAAAAGTGTGCACCCAGAACAGCAGTTACACCAAGAAAAGAGGTGGATACTGAAAAAAAGAATAGTGGTGAGGGAGAGAGAGAAATGGGGTTTAAAGTCCACTCAACACAAACTAGGTCATTTCAGGACTAACATATGGTTTTATTTTATTT
This sequence comes from Patella ulyssiponensis, assembly GCA_963678685.1. Classification (NCBI taxonomy): domain Eukaryota; kingdom Metazoa; phylum Mollusca; class Gastropoda; family Patellidae; genus Patella; species Patella ulyssiponensis. Next base: position 21,099,266 of record OY783230.1, on the reverse strand, counting down.
CAATAATTAGCTTGCGTGTAGGGGTCTTTAGCAGTGGGAGAAACCAGAGTGTCCGGAGGAAACCCATGAGGTTGAGAAGGTGCCCCTTTCTCCATGCCACATACGGTTTCAGCCGCAAGCAAGAGGTCGAAGCATGGCACTCTAGACCACAAGGCCATCCCAACACCCAGAAAAGTGGTGGTGCCCCAAGAAAACAACAAATATATCATGGCAGACAACATACAACCCCACCACCAGCAAGATCTGCATTCATTATATTTTAAACATTTCAATATTCAGTTTAATATTTTTGTCTAGTATCTTTATCTAATAAACATTCAGTTTACATTTTTGTATAGTATTCTTACCATTTAATAAACATTCAGTTTATATTTTTACCATTTAATAAACTTTCAGTTTATATTTTTGTATAGTATTCTTACCATTTAATAAAAGTTCATTGAGATTTCTTCTGTCAACAGACATTATATACTGTAATAAAACATAAATACTTTAAAATTATACAAATATCACTATTTAATTTTGACAATGGAGAGAGAGAGAAATGGGGTTTAATGTCCACTAGACACAAACTATAGGTCATTTCGGGACTAACATATGCTTTAAATTCATTTTAATAATTCGCTTGGGCATAGGGGTCTTTAGTAGTAGGAGGAAACCAGAGGACCCAGTGAAAACCCACAAAGTTGGACAGGTGACCCTACTCCTTGTCACGTACAACCAGGGATTCGCAACTAAGCCAATTGACTCAATGACAAGCTTTATCCAAGCCCCCCCCCTTTTGACTATAAATATCATCAAAATTTCTGTTTATTCTTCTGGTTACATGTACTTTGGTTAAATGACATCTCAATAATACTACATGCACTTAGTGTTATGCCAATGTTTACGCTGTAACATTATTTTTGACTATATGCTTGCTCGTATGGGTCTTTAGCACTGGGCAGAAACCCACAAATGTAGGCAGGCGAATCTACTCCTTATAAAATACAAGTCTGGGATTGAAACCATGCCAACTGACCCATATGATCTAAAAAGCACATGTTGATCCCAACCTGTGGTACGCGTTCCACTAGTGATACATGAGGGCCTTCAAGGTGATATGTAAGCACTTTTGGGGTCATGAACGATTTTTAGTTATTTTTTACTTCACAAAAATGTTAACTGCCTAACACAAGATAACATCCATTATTTTCTAAGTGTGCATGTTACTATTCTTATTATTATTTTCTATACTTATTTATATTTTATTTCAATACTTCTTTATTTATTTCTTGATTGATTAATCTTTTTTTGGAGAAGAAGCACATACAGTCCTCGCATTGAGCTAATACCTGGTCTTTTTCCCCATAAGGTATGGGATGCCGTTTTCCATCTAGATCATGGATCATTCTTGCTCTCATTGGTATGCCATTCCGTACAACCATTTCTTCTAAACCAACCATCTTCAACGCTTCCCGTCCTCGACATGATAACGCTAAATTAATACTTCGACCCTTCACATGTTGTTGTGTTCTTATATCTAAAAATACAATTTAAATCAATAAATAATGCTTAGCTAGAAGATTTCTGACATTTCAGTACTTAATCACTAATGTGCTTTATAACAACAAGAGAAGCACTGTTATTCCATAAAAGTTTTGTGGTTTTTTTTATGTTTAGCATTTCAGGATTTTCGGCTGATCTTTACTTTATATAAGATTAACAGTGACTAACACTACCTATAACTGAAGGTAAAAGAAGTAAAATGGTGGTCAGTTGCTCACAGAGTGATTGCATAATATAAGAGAATGTCAATGTCAAACAGCTAAACAGTGACCCCATAATAAAATCCAATGTTTCAAATCTAAACAGTGATTCCATAATAAAATACCATGTATCCAAAGTTACATCTCTCCAAAACAGATTTTTTTTAACCATAGGAATTTCCCAGATGAAAAAAATTTAATCTCACTAATTCCATGTCATCTGGTATTCTACAGAGAAATGACAGAGAGAGGAATGGGGTTTAACGTCCACTCTACACAGATCAGGTCATTTTGGGACTAACATATGGTTTAATTCATTTCAATAATTCGCTTGCGTGTAGGGGTCTTTAGCAGTAGGAGGACCCGGAGAAAACCCACGAGGTTAGACAGTCAACCCTATTCCTTGTCACGTACAACCAGGAATTCGAAAAACCACGCCAGTTGACCCAATGACAGGCCTTATGATAAAGCGTGCACGTGCTAACCATTCGGCCATGATCCGCTACAGAGAGATAGTCTGGATTAATGATTAATACCCTGATAAGGAAGAATTTCAAATTAACAATTTTCTTCTGTTGTAACAATGCATTTTTAAACTAGTATCAAGTCAAGTCATTTCAACATATATGTTATAACTAAAATAATGGTCCTTTAAACTATATTATCAAGACAATTGGTTATCTAGATGAGACCAGAACAGATGGTTAGTTTATATATAATAATAGATAATTATTATCTTAAACTTTTCAACTGACTTGACAGAAAAAAACCCATAAGCAGATATAAAAACTAAAATGTAATCAGCTTGAATGATATATGTATTAAATATTACCTGGTCGTCTTTCGTAAACCTTGACATGAAATCCACGTTTAGCTAAATTACAAGCATTCAGCGAACCAACCTAACAATTAAAGAATATTGTAAAAGTAAAGCAGTTTTAATGATTAATTCAAAATATATTAATCTGAATAAATTCCATGGCCAAAACAGATACATATACTTTTTCAAGTTTCATTTGCTTTGGTAGGCCCAATTTGTAGACTAGGTCTTCAAAGTGAAAATATGATATTTCAATTTAAAGAGCCTAACACATACATTGTGCTATCAGAGAAATTTTGCCTGGGAAGCGGTGCCATAGCCTACTCTTGTATCAAATTCCTACGATCAACTTTGTGTTTTTTTTACGTGCACACCTATGTCGACACTTGTGGGAAGTGGTGCCATAGCCTACTCTTGTATCAAATTCCTACAATCAACTATGTGTTTTTTTTATGTGCACACCTATGTCGACACGGCACCTGTTTTTTTTTAATTCCATCCGAATTACTAGACACTATATACTATGTTACTTCACAACTTACAAGAGGAAAGCAGTTGGTAGTAAGACGGCACTCTCTTTACTGAGCCTCTGCAGCCCCCTATTTTGCAGGGTCAGTAGCCTATTTTACAGTTTTATCTTGTTAAAGTTTTTCATTCTGTATGACACTAATTTAAAGCTGCAATTTCATATTTTTAAGTTATATTTTTAACATATATTAAAATAAAGCCTTAAAATTGATGCTATCTATAAAGTATAAACAGTCCTACCTAGTTAAAGAATAATCCTATTAATCCTATAATTCACTATTGCCTGTTGAGAAATTGGCAAAAATATCATTTTCAACTTCAAATTCAAACGTTTGAAGATAGCTATTGCATGGGGGGAATGGAAAAACAAGGTAGATAATTGTGTTATTATTTCCGATATGAAAGATTTGTAAGTGTGGAAAATAATGCCTATGATTGTATAATAGGCTAGGAAGTTGAAAACCTATTGAGCAAAGACATATAGATAAATATGTTCTGACTTTCTTCGAAAATATGAAATTCCCGCTTTAAATTCAGCGACATACTAATAATCTTTGTAAATAAAAATAAAATCACAACTTACCAATCCAGCTCCGATAATGACAACATTTTTTGTATTCTCCATTTTCTAGAAAGAGCGAGTATTCACGTCCACTGACCTCTCTACCAATACTACTAGAACCGTCAGTCTGGTATGAATGCACAAATTATATATCTTTAGTATGTCTTTTTATAGATAAATAAAATCGATCTACTTTGTTTTTGAATACATAAAAATATTATCTTACACAGTTTCTATTTCCACGAACTTCGTTCCCCGTGTCCGTATCATAGCTAACACATTGTTCGAATACACTAGTCCAAAATACTTAATTGATATGACACTGTGTCATAAATAAATACTGGCGAACGTGTGTGTTAAATTAAAGACCCGCGTACATGTGCTATCATATGACTTAAAATATTTATCTATCATGAAAATTGAGGACGTTATATTCTAAATTCTATATTTACTAATATCAGCCACCCTCAATAGCAGTCTTTCGCTGCGTTTTAAAGGACATCGTTGGCGTCCACTATTATTGCAGGTGTGTGATTGTAATAGAACCAGGTTATAGCTCTGGGGCGGGTTGTTCAAAACTCGGTTATTTTTAAAATCCGTTATCTATACCAAACAGGACCGTTCCTAGCCAGGGTGCAGGGGTACATTGCACCCTTAAAAAAATACCCCCCCCCCCAAAAAAAATAATTGAATAAAATAATACACTTGATTATGATCACAGTGATAAGTCGGTCGGTTTTAATTGCGGCAAGACGCAAATGGTTTCGTTTGCCCTGATCCCAACTTTCTTATATCACTTACGTGGATGCTATGGCGCTCCACCACTCTCCTGCACCCCCACTTTTAAAATCCTGTATACGGCCCTGGTTCCAAATAGTATAATAGGCCCTACATCGGATTTATGTTCTGGGACTGGGGTGAGCAGTGATATATTTTTTATAAAGTCTGCGAGGGTCTAGATGTCGCCCAGGCCCCTGAAGTCTCCAATCGTCTAGATCGCCACGTTGTGGACGATTTCTGACTAATAAAATTACTCAGCAATCAAGGAGGTAAGTAAAACTCTGTCCCATTCGAAAAGAAAATTGGCAACCATTCTAAAATACCTACTGATGTCAATTGACAGCAGTCCGGGATCATCACGTGGAGTATTAATTTGGGGACTGCACCAAGTCTCATATTATTGGTTATGTTATGACATATTTTATCTGTCGATTTTGCACTGACTTGCCCAATGGCCCACTGTCATGGGGTTTCTGTCTTGTCATTAAATGTCCATGTTCAGAGTTTCTGAGCTAGAAAACGCGTTGTGCGGTCATCCAATTTTCAGACTCTCCCGGGGGAGGAGCCGTGACAAATCAGGGCGAGGGCAATAGCGCCAAATGCCTTGGTCCCGGCGAAGTTTTTTTCCCCCAAGTCGTGAAACATAGTGGCCTTTTTTCGATCAATTTTGATATTGATATTATTATAGAAGCGGACCCCAAGGAACCCCCTTCCCACTGGCCTCTTCTTTTTCTGCTTAGAACTACGTATAATTATGACTTCCCGGTCGAGATATATTTTTACTCCACAGACCACCATTTCAGGTCGAAATTTAAAAAAATCGGGGGATGGGGGGAAAAGACCCCTGGACACACTAAACCCCGAGAGGAGAGACCCCGCCCCCCCTTAAGGTGTATACAAATTTGGACGTTATGTTCTGTTTTGTTACGTTATGAAACCGAGCTGATCGGCTCCCAGAGATAAAAAAAAAGGTTAACTTCTCTCTCTCTGGGAATCGAGATTGCGGTGAAACACTCAACATAAAAGTCACGTCATGATCCTAATGTATAAATAATGAATTAGACCAAAGATATATTTATCACTGATGTTTTACATACGTATAAAATTTCACACACCGCCTTCTTTATATTACATAATTATATTTGACATACTTATTCGCCATGTTATTCAAATATCTCTTTTTTTATTTTTAAAAGGTCTGACTCTGCATCTTTTTCGTGCAATCCAGTGCGGTGTTACGACAGAAATAAAATGCTAGATTTACACTGTTACGATTCGCACTAGCTAAATGCGTTTACGGCCGTCAAATTTTTCCAATTCCTTTGTGGGAAAAAACTTTAAACTCCACTACTTCGCCTCTCGCAGACGAGCAGCACCGCCGTCTGTAACCTGGAATTTTTACGGACATTAAAGTTCTGGCCCCCAACATCCATCGAGTCCATATGCCTATGGACCGGACAGGCGAGATGCATGTTGGACGTATTTATAGGAAGGAATTATAGACATTCTTTACACATTCTACTCCGATCATAACCCCTTTTACGATTTATTTACCATATGTCGTGCTTTATATTGTGTGGTTGTGAATGAGTGACCCTGCATAATTTTTGCATTTTCATTTTATATTTCGATGCATTCTATCCTTTTCTAGAAAGAAAGAACATGTGTTAATTATAAATGCGTAATATACACGCACAGATTAATGACCTGAATGAGATATCAATTTGGACGTTTGGTCAGTTGCTACTTAACCTTTAACCAAAATTAAAGTTATACAAGAATGTATTGCGTCATTGTGTCCAGGCTAAGTAATCTTTAAACCAAACTCCCATCGAACTTAATCCTCTATTGTTTACTAAATGGCTGACATCAATTGTAAAGTACACCCAACACGCATTACGTGGCGGATAATGGCCGAAGACTGCACATTAAGTAAATAGAAAGTACAACCGAGGGGCGTTATACCACGAGTGTTCCATTTGTGATGAGATAGCATATGCGATATCACCCTGGATGGAAGCGAACGTTAATACCTATAACGACCGAACGAACGGATTGTGACGAGTTGAAGTTTACAACGTACCCACAGGTCAAACATATCGACGTGAAAGGATATTGTCGGGTTGCTTTGGAAAGTGCCGTTTTTTGTGGACAAGGCTCGAGACACGACAACACCCATTCCTATGAATAACTGTATCAGCGTGTTAGGTTGCTAGCTAGATATCATAATGACGGCCGGTGTCTAACCGTAATATGAATCAGCACCCAAGGGATCTGATCCAGACTGGAAAAGCGCTCTTACGTTATACAACAGTAATCTGACCTATCCGAATGTATATTATGCATACACCATACCGAACAAGATACAATTAGGTCAGATTCCTGTACGTGGTTGTACTGATTGGGCTGTAAGTTTGTGTACCTCAAAATTTCAGGGGTCAACCTCATACAAAATTTGGAGGAATTACATGGTCAGTTATTGCTATGTCTGCAGTGAAAAGCGTTCAGCCTAACAAAAATTAAGAAAAAAAAAGTTGGGATCGGGCAGACCAGAATTAACATTGAATTCAAACGGTGAAATTTGTGGTGGTCTGTACCCTAATGATTAACTATAGTTATCTCCCTTACATTACAGAGGAAACTAAGAAACCGTAAAGGACGGCATACTGATCAGCCGTGAATATTCGCCTGGCCGCTACAATCACTGACATAGGTGCGGGTTGGTTATCTCACAATATTAACCTTTCTCCTTCTGCAAATTAAATCTAAAACGCTTTTAAAGCATTTGAAAAATAGATAAAGGTGTTTGAAGAATATCTGGATAAAAATGGTTCCTAGTCCTATTTAGTATAAATGGATATATACACAAAAGGCTTCGGCGCCGCGAATGTTAACACTTATTATATTTAAAGTAGTTAAGTCTCTAACTCAGTATCACCCAAAGTCTTCGACATTGAAAATACGAATTATTTGTCAATCTAAATCAACATTGATGCTTTGATCTTACCGGGAAAAGGTGGGCTTCTGATATCCAATATTTTTAAAAGACAAACTAAACATTTTACCATTGGTACACGAATCGTGTACCATAATGCGCTTCAGCCTCATTTGTTACAAGGGACTCGAAGAATGAGGCAAGAGATATTCCACCGAATTAAACGGCGTCGTCATACACCACAAACGGTATCAGCATGTTAATCACTTCAATACTCCCTTTACTATCTATAATGGGGGGGGGGGGGGGTCACGTGGTTATGTGGGTAAGGCGCTGGCTCGCTAGCCTGAAGGTCGTGTGTTCGATCCCTGCATTGGCCGAGAAAGTATAGTCTGTTTGATGGGACGAAAAATCGAGTTTCCGTGTACATATGAGCGAGCACGTAAAAGACCCCCTGGCAGTTGGAATTCAATATAAGGGTGAAAGTTAGTTTTAGCCTTTCTCTTCCTTTCCCTTTTCCCCCTTTTGTATGGCAATTTTTGTTGACTTTTTGGTTTGAAAAAACATTTTCTGCCAGGTTTTGGTGAATATTCATGATTTTGAGGGGGAAGGATACAAGTGTTGTGAGGTTGGATCGGTTGAAATTTGAAATATAAGGCCGAAAATTGCATGTTCACTTATAACTCCTTCTTCCAGCTTGTGTATCTCAAGTTTTTCTTGGTGAACCTCATATGTGCTTTTTGGCAAGAGTTTGTCACATGTTGCTCCATCTGTGGCTGAAAGCGAGAGAGAGAGAGAGAGAGAGAGAGAGAGAGAGATGGGGTTTAACGTCTACTCGACCACAAACTGCGGGACTAGTGGCTGAAAGCGATCTACCTAACGAAAATTTGGGGAAAGTTATGTCGGAAATTAACATTAAAGTCAATATGGAAATCATTAATGAACAGTTGCCATAATAATCTAAGTCTTAGTTGCAATAAAATGCTAGTTACTTCCCTTCGCCCACTCGGTTGGTCGATAAAAAAGTTTCTAGGGTGGATAATTTGACTAAGTGTATCCCCCGCAAATATAGGTCACCCAGGGATTAGTAGAGAAGAAAGGAACAATACCACTGGTACAGCATTTCAAACGTGTTGTCACCTAACTATTGCTCAGTGTTTTCTGTTGTCAATAATATTTTGACAGAACACAATTTTTATAGGATACAATCACTATAGTTTTATTCTAAAAGCACGACGTTACGATAAGTATCCTCTTATCGTTATCAAGCACGATGATACTTGTCGAATGATTGTATCCCATAAAAACTGTGTTCTGTTAATGTGTTTACCGATCGCTAAATGCCACTTAAAGATTAAATAATGTTTTGTTTCGGGTGAGTTAGTTAGACATTAATTAACTAACCAAGACATGCCATTGGATGGGTCCGGTAAAAAGTAGATTTAAAAACATTATGCTGTTAATGTGGTTATCGTAAAAATGTATAATCGAAACGTTATTTATTATCGTAACAATGGTGGCAATGACATTCGAGACTATAGACTGTAACTGTATCGTCGATAACTAGGCACACAGGGGTATCGCCGATAACTAGGCACAGAGAGACGTGAAAGTGAAATTGGGTTTAACGTCCTACTCTTATGCACCTAACCTGGGCTAATGGAAGACGGACATGTGCCATACAGTGTGCTATGAGGGAAATTTTGCCCGGGCAGAGAGAGAGAGGGGGAAAATGGGGTTTAACGTCCACTCGACACAAACTAGGTCATTTTGGGACTAACATCTGGTTTCAATTTTATTTCAATAATTCGAGCCTGGAGGTCGAGTGTTCGATCCCTGCATTGGCCGAGAAAGTTCATCTCGATTTTCCAGCGTGGTTTCCCCTTGTCAGTGATGCAGAACGGAGGGCCTGACAAGGATAGTTGCCTAGTCGTTCGGATGTGACGAAAAACCGAGGTCCCGTGTACACATTGGAGTGCACGTAAAAGATCCCTTGGCAGGTGGAATTCGATTTAAGAGTAGGCCGTAGTGCCGCTGCCCGGGCAAAATTTCCCTCATAGCACACTGTATGGCGTATGCCCGTCTTCCATTAGCCCAGGTTAGGTGCATAAGAGTAGGACGTTAAACCCCATTTCATTTCATTTCATTTCATTTCAATAATTCGCTTGCGCGTAGGGGTCTTTAGCAGTGGGAGGAAACCGGAGTGCCCGGAGGAAACCCACGAGGTTGAGAAGGCGCCCCTATCTCCATGCCACATACGCTCACACCAGGGATCGAAACCACAGCCTGTATTCAAAGTGCTGTTATTTTGCAATTATTACCAACATAGGCGTATGGGCTGATTTTCATTGGGAGATCAGTTCAATTGGGTGTGTGTGTGTAGGGGGGGGGGGGGTCGGGGTTGTATCATTTTTTCCCGAAAAATCGACCAACGAAACTTTACTGCAAAATGACCGCACATGTAAAATCTCGAAAAATGACACAAAGAAGCGTTTAACGTATACGATAGCGAATTCTCGTGAACTGTAGTTTGTTGAGAACAATTCACCCTGAATCAAAAATCAGAATTTTTTTGATTTTCTGAAACTCTGAACTCCGGTTTGGAATTGCACCAGCCCACACAGTGGTCAGTAAAAGACCCGGAGTTCGGGCACTTCATTTTAAATCCAACAAAATTTTACTTTTTTCATCATTTAGCCAGTTCTCAAAAAATTTGAAAATCGCCCCAAAATAATTGTTTCGCCCGTTTATGCCTATTCATTTCTATCATTCAGGGGTATTTTCCTAAATTAAAAAGAAGGTAGGCCCTCACACTGATGAGCAGTGAATATTCGCCAGGCCGCTACAATCACTGATAAAGAAATGAAATGAAATGGGGTTTTGCGTCTTACTGTTCTGCTCCTAAGCTGGGCTAATGAAGACAGGCATTACCATATAGTGTGCTATGAGGGAAATTTTGCCCGGGCAGCAGCGCTACGGCCTACTCTTATATCAAATTCCATCTGCCAAGGGATCGTTTACGTGCACGCCATTGTGTCCACGGGACCTCGGTTTTATTGTCTCATCCGAACGACTAGACAGCCGTCCTTGTTAGACCCTCTTCCTGCATCACTGACAAGAGGAAACCACGCCGGAAATTCTGAATGAACTTTCTCGGCCAATGCAGGGATTGGAAACCCGAAATCCAGACTAGCGAGCCATCGTCTTACCCACTTAGCCACGTGATCCCCCACTGATAAGGATGACATCGATGCGACTTAACGAGTCACAAATAATAACTTTTTTTCCAACGCCAAATTCAATTCCAAAACATTTTTATTTATGTATTAGAAAAATAAATAAATCGTTTGAAGTATTTGTGGATAAAAAATTATTTCCTATTTAGAGCAAATGGGTATTAAAACGAGTACAAGGCACCATTCTGTCCGAACTAGTAACGCCTTATGTAAACAATGCACGCGCCATTGAGCCAATGATTGACGTCGCGTGCTATGACGTCACGTGTTAAAGGCAGTTATCTTTTACAGTAATACCCCGTGAAACAGATTGGTAGGCCCTCCCCCAGAAATTTTAAATATCGATGCCATTTGATGGATTTTGACGTATATTTTGGGGAAAAAAATCATGTTTGCAATCTTGAAATATGTCACTGAACACTATAAGAGACCCGATAACTCGAGAATGAGGGAGAATGTGAAGCATTATTACTATTACAACTTATCAATAACATGAACATACCGAGCCTATCCGACATACCCTATATTGCGTGCACACAAAAGAACCCCTGATAGGGGTAAGTTGGTCAGGGGCTCCGTCGTAAGTATGATGGATTCAGGTATTGTTTCTATCAATAAAAAAACGGCGGTTATAATCGATTTTTTTTATTATTAACAACGAATGCGTGGTAGTATAGACTTATAGATTTGCAAAGAATGAAATCTGTTATAATTGATGTGTCGTGTATATTGATGGTGTTATGCATTTATTATTTTTAATATATATGTATTATCATATATAATATTTTAATATGTCTATACAATTAGTGTTATTTATCAAATAACATAAACTGTTAATCTTTTTACGGTCGATACCATTACTCGCTTGAAGAGTTTACATATAGAGTTAACATATTTCTAAGCATATGTATTTTCTTCTGCTAGAAAGTTCTTTTTTTATATAAAAGAAAGAATCTGATATACATGAGCAGAATCCATGTGGTATGGACTATTATGTTTTTTGATGTGTGGAACCAAACCGCTCCTCCTTTCCCCTAGTTTGTGACGTTGAATGGTAGGTCTAAAAATGATCGTCGAAACTTTCGCACAACAGCCTGATAAATGTGTAAAGGCAAGTCAGGTCGCATTGGTCGTTGCTAACAATTAGCAACAACCTTTTACCGCTATGTCAGAATTATCAATGACTTTACAATTAGAAACCAGAAGCAAAACATGCAATAGTGAGGCTTAACTCTTACATTTAAAGGCATCTTTAAAACCACTGATAACCTTGTTCTGGTGGGGGTTGTGATGGCTTAGTGGTCTAGACTGTCGGGCTTCGACCTCTAGCTGGCCGGTCACCTCTGGCTTGCGGCTGTGGTTTCGATCCCTGGTGTGAGCGTATGTGGCATGGAGATAGGGGCGCCTTCTCAACCTCATGGGTTTCCTCCGGGCACTCCGGTTTCCTCTCTCTCTCCTTGTTCTGGTTTGGCCTTTGCGAGATACTTTCGTTAAAATCCATTAACTAACTTCAAAAAAGGACGCAACACAGAGTACATAAGACAGATTTAAGAAACAAGTACATTGTGATAATTTATTTTATTTATTGCACAACAGATAGCTCAGACAACAGTCAATAGACCAAATATTTACAAAATTGACACTTTTTCTATTAATTACATTTTAGCGACTGTCGTCGGTTTCTTTATCATCTGCTAAACTCGTCCAAGTAGTTTTTGTGTCCGTGAGCGAGTGCTGAGGATATAAACTGAATGCCGAAGTTATGTAGCTTGAGCGAGAAAATTCTAGTGCGGTTCGAAATTGCGCAAATGCCGATGGCGTGCTACTGGATGACGCCATTGGCCAGGCAATATTAGGAATGGCTAATGGTTGGATATTTTTATTTGTATAAACCTGGGAATGCTGAACTGCGTCTCTGTCTCTTCTTTCACGAGCTCGTCTATTCTGAAACCATATTTTAACCTAAAATAGATAAATGTTTTTTTTTTTCCAGATAAATTCATATTCCAAAGGAACATTAACAGTTCTGTGTATAAAATGTGTATCTTGCTATCTTCTGTTTTTATTGAATCATATATAGACCTACTTCGGTTGAAGTTTATAAGGCATACTTCATAGGCTTATCCCCCCCCAATAATTCCTCTATCTAGGCCAGGCTATTTCTCATTCAACAAAGACTATTCTCGACGCTTTCAAAGACAGACGTTCTACAATATGACTTGAAAGATTAAGGCTACTTAATATTGGGGGGCACTTATATTTATTAGATAACCGTATGTCCAACCATAGGATTACTCGTTGAGGTGCAAAAGTGGGCGAGATTAATTTTTCGCAATATGGCTTCCTGTAAACCTAGGCCTATTCATCATCGTCTCCGATAACTATTACATTATAGGACAAATACTGCATTAGCTAATGATGTATTAACACAAGCCTAAAATTTCTTTCCTCGGTAATATAAGGTGAAGAAATCGGCATCTCTTTAATCAGTGTTAAGGCACACAGATGGGGCTGCTCGTGCCAGGTGATAAATTACCTGTTACTAAAGTTAACACGTCATCATTTTCGCGGTGTAGTGTTCACGTAGATGGTCACGTGATACAATGATTATAGCCTAGAGGGCGGTGGAAATGGGTGACTTTTAATCCCTGTAATGACAAAAGATCCCCAGTCAAGTGCCTAATTATTTGTTAACACAGAGCATTGGGGCTGGTGGGCGATTGAAATACCATACAAAGAAACAAGGCGTTGTATCTATTCAGTGCGACTTACTGCGATGAGCCAGCTAGGAGACGTACGCAGGACACCATGGGGATTTTAAACGCTTAGATAGTGAAGATCTATATGATTTAGTAATTATACGCACATTAACCGCTCTGTGGTAAATAGTCTAATTAACTGTTTTCTTTCTTCAATCGGCGCTTGTTGTCTTAGAAAGTTATACGTTAGACAATCTTGTTTGTAATTAATTCCCAAAGAGCTTCATTCATGCTATTTATTGGGCCACGTTTTCATCATCAATGTTGTTAAATATAGAGAATCAATTGTTGAAATTAAATACTTCACAGAGACATATAACAGAAATCATTGCCGAAACAAATTATAATAAATCCCCAAACATGCTATAGGTATTAAGTAATTATTATTGAGATATTTTGACTACCATTAAAAACAAAATTGGCGTCAGAAGCTAAGAGAAACCCTGACATATATCAGGATATCGGAACTATGTTTTACTATCTATCTATGCAATTGACTGAGAAATATTGTTAGGATATCTGTGTATATGAGAAATAAAAATGAAATAAAACGGGGTTTAACGTTCACTTGACACAAACTATAGGTCATTTCGAGACTACCATATGGTTGAATTTTATTGATATAATTCGCTTACAAGTAGGGGTCTTTAGCAGTGTGGGAAACCGGGGTAGGACTACCCGGAGAAACCCCGCGATTATGGACAGGCGACTCTATTCCTTGGCACGTACAAGCGGGTAATCGAAACCACGCCACTTGACTCAATGACAGACTTCCTGATACACCGCGCCACCCAACTCCCAGATTGGTGTATATGTGTTGATATATATATTATTAATCAGCAAGTTCGATGAGTACCCCAGGGTTGTTGAATTAATAAGTCTAAATGTCGAGATTTTGGTCGCCTATACTAGCATGGTTTTATAACATGATTAAAATGTGACACATTTCAACAATATCGTATATTCAATAACCCCCGACAAGTTTATTATTAATAATAATCATATGTCATAGCTGTTTTCATTTTTAATTCTAACCCTCGCGTGTGTCAATTAAATCTTTCTATTAGGTGAAATAATGTCATAATTATCAACATATGCCAAAATATAATGTGATCAGATGATAATGTCACGCCATGTCAGGATATAAAGGTGTTGGGGTCAAATTAATCACCTGTAGGTCTACACCTATACTTCCATTATACCATATCTAATTGGAGTCTCTGTTTTGATTGTCATATTATCGAATATCACTACTCCTAATACTAAGAAGTGCAGGATGACCACACCACACACAGAGAAAGAATTCGTAAGGCAAACCTGCGATATTGCAAGCAGAATATCATCAAATTGCCTTGCTTATTTCCTATGCACTTTCTAAGGTCCGCTTCCACACAAAGAGATATCGCAGACATTTTACAGAATCGTAACACCGGTGCTAGTTTGAATGAGCAATGCAGAAATTTATAACAATATTTTCAAGCATCTTAAAGTTGTATTTGATACTTTAAAATTTTTAACTGAGTGTATATTAACTGAGTATATATTTGATTTGAACTTATCAGCTCCGAGAACAGCACCGTTGAAAAAAAAAGGTATAGGCAAAAAAATGTCGCATTGCACACGTAACCCCAGAAATCTAAATAACCATATACTGTTAAAATAGCTTGATTCGTCTTATGATATAGTTTAAAGATACGCATAAAAAAAACCTCTAAAATTTCACATTATTACAACATATTTCACTACTAATTTCTACAGTTTTTTGGGACACAGAATTAATATTATAAAATATAATATTATGTAGCTTTCGGGTGACGTAAAACTTTGTGTCTTTTGTTTGTCTTATCTTTATAAGTAGTACCCTTCTAAATAATATGGCATAGCGACAAATACCAAATAATTAGAAATTTCAAATGCCATATAAGGCCACGGAATTTTTAATAACTAAATAGACATATTATTTATTTGATGCAGTATCAGATCTCAAAAACCCGATTTCTCACTATTCTTTGCAGACGAGACTTTCAAATCAATTCCATTTATTAAAAATTTGATATATTAAAACATCATGAAATCAAGTCCCGCCTGAATAATTCGATAACTGTTTGATATTAATAAGAACTTGAAACTATAGCAAGATGGTAGTATAACTGACATTATAAATCAACATTAATAATAAGCACTGTGCATCAATAACAAACAACTTGCATATCTCAAATAATAAACACTGTGCATATCCCACTCTTAATTAAACATACAGTATGCAAGAGCTAAATCTGACAATTGCGCGCCTTTCTTTAGGCCTGAATGTTATCTTAATTATTGATTCGGCATTAATTAACTTATCCAGGCCATAATCAGCTCTCGATGACATCGCTAGCCTGTGATATTTACTTGATTAGAATCCTATCTGTTGCTTAACGTCAATTAAAAATTAAATCATAAAATAGATAATCGAGACTGTTTTTTTTTATCGCACTGACTTTAGTATTTCTTCTTTGAGGCTAGGCTCAAAATTCAATCGCTAAAATCCCGTTTCAAAGTGGACCTATTTAAATGAAATTTTCAGAAAATCCCCTTTACATTATTTAGTTTTAACTATTATAGCAAGAACTGCCAACTCTTTATTTAATCTACCATAATGCAGCTGTGCATAACTCAATAAAGTATATACTGAACACTGAGCATATTATAACCGATGTGCATATCTCAAATAAATTATATATGAATACTGTGCCTATCTCAAATAAATCATAAACACTGTGGCACGTCTAAAATATAGTATAAATTCTGTCATACCCGCAAATATATTATAAAGTGCACTACCTATCTCAAATAATAAACACTGTGTATATTATTATCTCAAATAAATTATAAACACTGTGTATATCTCAAATAAATTCTAAACTCTGACATTCCGCAAATAGATTATAAACTCCGCGCTTATCTCAATAGATTGTAAATAATGTGTATATCCTAAATAAAGTATAAACTCTGTGCATATTCCACATAAAATATAAACACTGTGTACCCCAATTTAAATTGTGTGCATATCCCAAATAAAAATGAAGGGATGTCAAATATGTTGCAGAAAAGGTAACACGTCCAAGACGTATAACATATCAGCAATATGATAAACTTTGTGCATTTTGATTCAAAATAATTCGTTATAAAAGACATTGTTATATAAGAAATAACGATTGATAACAATTCAACAACATAGACGCATTACATTTATCCTGAAACTTCGATACTTTAATCATTATCAAGTTCATCCAAACACATTTTTGTTACACTTTTGCAGTAATCAAGTGCGATAAATTTTCAGATTCCCAGAGAATCTATTTTAAAAATATTTCTCTAAAAATCATGCAGTTATAATATATTTTATTTAAATGTGTCATGTACGTAACATAGTTGATGAATGTTTTCACGCCATGCCACCATCTTAATAATGTTAGTTATGAAATCATACTGCATTAAATTCTTGATGTTTTAGAGAGATTAATAAAAAGGCAACCCTGAACAATCCGACAGACTAAAAAAAGAAATAGTTTTACTTCAAAATAATATAACTAGGGAGGCAATGTTTTAAAAATGATTATCTATATTAAATCAGCGCCTTTAGCTCTATTTCTATATACTTTAATTTTAATAATGAACTATTGGCCTTCTTCCCAAGTCCACGGCACAATTTATCACATATACTTCACATTAATAGATCTCTTGGGGAGGGAGGAGAGGGGGTCGAGCAGCTTAACGCGTGCGCTGTAGAGATCATAAGGTCTGTCATTGAATTTAGTGGCGTCGTTTCGATTCCCATCTGGTACGTAACAAGATGTAGAATCGCTTGTCCAACCTTGTGTGTTTTTCCGGTTTCCCCCCACTGCTAAAGACTCCGAATGGATGTTAGCCCCCATTTCCCCCACCTTCTCTAAATGACCGTCCTTCATATTTAACGCGTACGTATTTTTTTTTCTAAGTCACCCCCTTTAAATCTTCTTCGGAACGAATGAAATATTGGAAGAACGAGGAAGGCAGACACAGTTCCATCGAAGCTGAATTTCATTTTATTTATGCCAGTAGCGCTGTCTTTTATTCGACCGAATCCAAGCAGGGGGGTTACCTATAAGCGTTGGTATTTTGACTTTGGTATTTCTTAATTGTTTGTTTAATAGACATATTAGCATAGATTAAGTCGTGAAATTTTTTTGATGTTTTCCAAAGATCTGTCCATTTGTGCCAGGTGTTTCCAGAAGCACTGATTTCACCCTCGCTTCTAGTGCTTGATAAATACGCCAAGGTCAACTTACCCGAGTTTCGGATAGATTTAAAGCTGCTGACAATTCAGCAACATCCATACTACTAAGATAATGTGTTCTTCTGAATTTCTCTTCCAACACAACAACTTGATGTTGAGAAAATGGTACTCGGGGATTTCGGCCCAACTTCCTCTTTTTACCACTATCTTTCTTCTTTAAGCCTGTAGAAATTTGTATATTGTTCAACATTCACGACATAAAAATGTCTTCAACTAATGCATTTAATTGTGTTATATCAAAAAGGATATGTGCGTGAAATAGCCTTATCATAGTAATATCACCGACAAGGGAATCACGACATACGCACTTCTACATTCAATAATATATGTCTATTAAAGATGCCTTATATTATAAAAGCTGAATCGACCTATTGCAGGTCTTTCTTTTGGGTTTAAATTTTATATAAATCATTAATTAGACTATTAATGACATGACAAGCCCATAATCAACTCTCTCGAACATCGGATGGTCGTGATTTTGAACTGATTAAAACACGATTGTGATTCAATAATTTATTTCAAATTGGATAATCGAGACTTTGTTTATGATGGTACTTGAAAATCGAGATTAGATAAGGGTTTGACTTCAGTTTTCGATATATTCATATTCCATTATCTATTTTTAAACTATTATAGCAAAAACTCCCATCTCTTAATGTAAATCGTACATAATAAAAATAAGAAAAAATATTTCAAACAAATCCCTGACGACTTTTGTAGAATATCTCAATGCATTAAACGCTTTTTTTTAAAGACATAAAGATTGATTTAAAGCCATATAGATTTTTTCCTATATAGACATAAACCATAAAAATGCATTTTTCAACCGAATCAATTTACTTTTATTTTATTACTATTATTATAACATGTATATCCATTAATAACTCGATTTAAAGAATTCGGCACCTGCTATTTAGTGATTAGTTGTCACGGATTCCAAACTTATATTCGTTATAGTTTTTTTTTAAGGTCCCAACACACTAGAATGAGAGTCAAATACAATGTTCAAGACGACAATAAATTTACTTTTACTGAAAAAATCTGGCCTATAACAGATTAATCATAACTTTAGTGCTTTAATCAAAAACGACAACAGTCTTTTCATTACAATAGATCATATTATAGTTTTTTTTTTACTTTTGAGGTAGATGTAAAAACGCCAATAAATTAAACATTGTGCGCGAAGAACATTCTCTGGCGTTGTAACCTATTTATTCTATGGGATACAAGATTTAGTAATGCGCCAAATACCCGTTATCTATTTAAAACAATTTCAGAAATTAAAATCGTGAAGATCAGAGAAGAAAGTTAGACTTACGTTGTAACTTGGGTGGTTTGAAGCGGGTACACTGCAACCAAGAAAAAGTCGATTCGTCTCCCGTTTCTTTGTCCGTTTCGTCCTCGCTGTCATGTAAAGGTGACGAACTGGTATCTTTCTCGGGACATTTTCGACCATTCAAACCAAGAATATTGTCTATAGAAAATTTCACTTGTCCGTCCTGCTGGTTTATTTTAACTGTTTCTGTCTTTGACGTGGCAGGTTCCGGTGATGAGGACATTATGGAACTTTCTGGAACGGCAGTAGGTTGTTGCAACAGATTTGTGTTCTTAAATCCGTATAACACTTGTTGTATATTATCAATATTTGAATTAAGCGGCGAATAATTGTAACAGTTGCCTAGATACGCGGAGATCATCGTACGAAATGAAACGTACTAAACTGAAAAATTCTATTTTGCGTACGAAATATTACCATAAAGAAAACCCCATACCTATTTGGTGTCGTTTCTACGTTGCAAATGACAAATTAACGATGACGATTATTTTTACCTTTGGGATGCAACGCACCATTCTATGAGATTCACAGGTAAATCCATGCTTTTCTCTGATTGGTTCATTTTGTTATCATTGTGATCATTCAGTCTTAGGGATAATCATATACTCCGATACAAAGTTTCGATTATCCGACGATTGGCGCGTGCTTGCTCGAACCCATCAATTAACTAGGCCGACAGAATCTAATATCATCCCCAAGAAGCCGAAAGAATTAAAATTATTATAAATACGCGATACTTCAACAAAAACTTAATGTATTAATTTTCAATATTGGTTCATTTTTAGTCTGAATAGAATCTTTTGTAACCTTAGCTCGGGTAATTTTCGTATTTTAATTTGCGCGAGCAGACGCGCCATATGGTTCTACTGGTTAACTTGTGTAGAAAATAATATATTTTCATCTAATACACCATGGTATATGACAAGAACTCAGACAAATCATCATATAACATATAACAATTTGCATTAAGGAGTCATTTTATTTTTTATTAATTCCAAATGAATTGATAATCTTCTGACAAAATTTGAAAATGTTATCATTTATGTTCACAGAATAATATATAACATGAACAAAATAGGCATATACATAATAATAATCAATAAAGCATAGAAAAAATAAAAATGAATATCGGGTGGTTCAGACAAAATGAGTATTGAGTACATCATTTAAAGTGGAATAATTAAAAAAAAAACAACATTGTGTCTGTAACATTAATTTTTGATATTTGGCAATTTCACTGTAGACTCAAAACGAACAGGATGTTCCAACATGATAGGTCTGCAAGTCATACAAGCAGGCAGACCCAGAACTATCGCGAGAAGGTGACCTCAGACTTTACAAAAAAGATGAAAAAAGTACTTGGAAATATGATGATTGGCTCTGAATTTATTCTCCATATGAATTAGACTTTATAAAAACAATCAATGGTCACCGCAGTCCCAGACCTAGATCTAACTCGAACAATCACTCGGAATAGGTTTATGGAGGATGGAAATTGAACTGAAGGATCACGACAGAAATAAGAAATTTGATTTTTCGATGGGGAAAGCATTTGTTTATGTATACTTTAATGGGGGGAAGTTTGGCGTGACTGGCATTCTTGTTTAAAACTCGTAACAGACTATCTGAAAGACTGACCTGTAATCTGGAACCGCCACCTGTACCCACCATTGCTTTATTCGTTCGACTGAATAAAACGCTAGCATAGAAACATGTTTTATTTAATAAGCTACCTACATCGTTTCCTAACTGGGTGTATTGAAGTGATTGATACTAAAAAGGTTATGTTTCTTTAAAGACACACTATGTAAGATAAAGAGTTGGCCATTCTTGCTATAAAAGCTCAAAAATAGATAATGCAAAATTAAAATATTGAAAATTTCATTACTCTATTCTGAACCAAGTTATCACTGATGGTAGTTTTGACATAATGTGTGCATTGTGGTAACCGGAATACTGGTATATTCGAGTTTTTCCCCGCTTTCCCATTTTTAAATTGTACATTTTTTAAATGGCGAAGCGTTCTATGTATAATCTAGTTCAGATCTCAAGTATCCGATTGCACCTGGAGTTGATTAATCATGTTCTTGTTTTGTTTATAAATGCCTAATTATTAATTTAGATAACATTTAAAGCCCAAAGAATGACCTGCAATAGTCATACTTAGCTTAGATAACATTCAAAGCCCAAAGAATGACCTGCGATAGTCATATTTAGCTCTTACGTAATGCATGTTTAAGTTTCACTTTCAACTATTCTTGTACCATTTTCAACGATTTTTACGCTTCTATGTGAGCTTTTTTGATCTAATTGAAGCAGCCATCTTACGTTTTACTGTCAAATAGATCACAGAGATCTAATTCACACTCTTCGTAGACGTCCAACTTTCAAGGGTATGTACACTTTCTAGGTGGTACACCAAGCAAGTCAGAGCCGGGCTTGAAAATCAAAATTTTTAATTTTCTTGTGGGCCAAATCCGTAACCCGAATCCGGGTCATTTGGGTCGAGAGGAACCCATATCGCCCAGTCAATTATATTTTATAATTCCCTATCAGTGTGCACTATCATTTATTTTAATGTTTCTATTTCTATCATCGGCTATTTCTGGTTTCACTGTCAAACAGGCCTTGCTTATTTGCACTTTCAACCAAGCCTGATGTTTAGGGCTACAGTACAAACCTTCAAATAAAATACGTTTTCACTGTCAACTACCTTACATTTCTGTCATTGTCAACCTATTTTGTTTTCACTGTTATCTCTCTTAGTTTTCACTGTTAACTATCTTAGTTTTCACTGTTAACTATCTTAGCTTTCACTATGAACTATCTTAGTTTTCACTGTGAACTATCTTAATTTTCACTGACAGCTATTTTAGTTTTCACTGACAGCTATCTTAATTTTCATTGTCAACTGTCTTAGTTTACACTGTCAGCTAGCTTAGTTTTCACTGTTAACTGTCTTAGTTTTCACTGTTAACTGTCTTAGTTTTCACTGTTAACTATCTTAGTTTTCACTTTCAATTATCTTAGTTTTCATTGTCAAATACCATATCTTTTACTGTCAACTACCATTTGTATGTTTTAATCTAGACATTGTTATTGTTTTCATCCAGTTATTAATATGGAAACTAGTTTAATTTTAACTGTCAAACATCTTTATGTTCCTATCCAAATATCTTCTTTGATTGGCATTTAGTAATTGAACATATAACACAAGGTACAATTTTATGGATACACAATTGATACTAAGCGACGTTTCGACGAGTATACTCTCGTCTTTATCAAGCAAATGCTTTATCATTTGCTTGATAAAGACGAGAGTATCCAGACGAGAGTATCCTCGTCGAAACGTCGCTTAGTATCAAACTCAGTAATTGTGTATCCATAAAATTGTACCTTGTGTTAACGGATAAATATATTGCGCTTCGCTTAAATATATTTTAGATTTTATCAATACTGATGTAATATTTTAGGCTCTGTTTTAGCCTACACATTTTAGAGATAGGAGTTCACAGTAAACTCAACGCATAACAGATAATTCTACAACAGGAAGTCTTCTATAATGGCACCTTTTTCGCGCCGTTTTTACAGGACATTGTCAACGAACATGAAATATTAGAAACACTGGCATACGGGAGTAAGGAACTCTTCCGTAGTCTCTTTTCCAACTTTTTAGGATAACGTCATCAAAGATGAAATATTACATGCACAGGCAAACACGAATCGGGTAATTTAATCTTCCAATTAGTAAAATGAAATATTACTATGTCAAATATCATATCATACTTAGCCATGAGATTGTCATCTGGAACACAAAAATTCTTTCTGGGGAGAAGAACAAGATAGCACCAAGTTAGAGAAATCTTTGTCCGGTAAAAAAAAACAAGTGCTAGACGCCAACACAACATAAGCCGATTGGTTAGTATTCGTAGCCTACACATTACACAAATTAATGTTTCGAAATTTTTAAAAAAATATGTAACACTAAACCTCTGAAAGTTGTATCCAATTCAGCTTAATATTTCTTACTGTTTCTTGCCCATAAAAATTGTGAATCAACGACCGGGTGGACAGACGGACGATCAGGGATGACGATCATTTAGATAAATTGTGGGAAAAAACTAAACTGCCTATTGTTGATGTTTTTCTGACTTAACGCAGGTAAGTCTCTAACTCAATTTCATCCAAAGTCTTACACGTTGAAAACACGAACTTAGTTATCAATTCAAATCAACATATCCAATATCTAAGACAGAATAAAAATTTTACCATCGGTACACGAATCGTGTACCATAGTGCGTTTCAGCGTCCTTTGTAACAAGTGACCAGAAAGAACATGGCTAGACATATTCCACAACTAAGTCAAGCGGCGACGGCATAACGTGTCTGGAGAGCATGCGCAATAGCCTGGAATAACCAGACACCAAAAATTTCTCTTAGGCTGAGACTCATGCCGTATTTCGCTGAACATAACAGATTCGACATTTGGGTCAAAATGGAAACAATTGAATGTAAATCAGTTCGTATAGAATCAGATTACATTATTATATGCGTTGCGATCAATTTGGGTCAATTTCTAGGTCCCAAATATTAGCGATTTAGCTCCTTTAAAATGTTATATATAATGCATATCACAGGAATCTGACCTTCTATCCGTATAGGGGTTGGATGGCCGAATGGTTAGCACGTGTGTGTTGTATATTAAAGCCTGTCATTGAGTCAACTGGCGTGGTTTAGAATACCCGGTTTTACGTGACAATGCGTAGGGTTGCCTGTCCAACCTCGTGGGTTTTCTCCGGGTCTTCCGGTTACCTCCCACTGCTAAAGACCCCAACGCACAAGCGTTTAAAATTAAACCATGTGTTAGCATATCTCTCTCTCTCTCTCTCTTTCTCTCTCTCTCTCTCTCTCCCTCTCTCTCTCTCTCTCTCTCTCTCTCCGTATATGCATACACCTTACCGAAGTAGACCATATGTTTTTTAATAATATATTGCGTAGTTCGGTAAGGTGTATGCATATGTATACTATTAGAAGGTAAGAGACAATTGGTTATTAAAACTAGTACTTCCTCACCGATAGCCTACTGATTGAATTTCCATAAATACAATAAGTAACAGCTTAAATCCAAATAATTGCTTTGATAGATTAATATCATCGCGCTATCAAAACATTTTAATCATTTTCATACAAAATTTAATAAGTTGTGTTAATCAAATACGAAGTGGGTTTGAATTGGAACCCACCTGGAATCAGATGTCTGTCTGTTAATAAAAACAGATCCTAATATTAATAACATAATATGTAATGGAAGATTGTGGCAATAATAGAGGAGATAAACTTAATAATATAATTTAAGGTTTTATTTATATGTATGTCTGTTAATATTGAAATCATATTATTCTCGGATATTGTGTATTTCATATTTCAATTTATTAATTTTTCTGACAAAATAAGAAATTTATATTAAAAGGAATCAGAGAACTTTATAATATAAAGGGGATCACGTTACTGAGTGGGGAAGACGCTGGCTCGCTAGCCTGGTTGTCGGGTGTTCGATCCCTGCATTGGCCGAGAAAGTTCATCCAGATTTTCCGGCGTGGTTTCCCCTTGTGGGTGATGCAGGACGGAGGGCCTGCCAAGAACGGCTGTCTAGTCATTCGGGTGGGACAAAAACCGAGGTCCAGTGCACGTAAAAGATCTATTGGCAGTTGGAATTCGATATAAGAGTAGGTCGTAGCGCCGCTGCCCATAACACACTGTGTATGGCGTATGTCCGTCTTCGTTAAACCCCATTTCATTTATATAATATAACATTCGGCTATTTAACGTTTTATACGCATGGACACGCTGGACAGTTGCCCAGGGTCCCACCAGCATAGGTGTCCCGTGCTAATCTATGTCATTTGTAAATTGCTGTTTAAAGACTTGTTGGAATTACAATGTTATTTATCGACACTTTACATTTGTATTCCGATGTGTCGTTGTGTAGGTAAAGGCTACCGGTACTGGGGACGTGGGGCGGGATATAACGCTATAAAACGGCCCTAGATTTTATCCCTTTAACTGAAACTGAAATACTTGGGTATGGTTAGAACAAAGAATGAAGGAATTCAATGGTGAAAGGATTTCTCCAATGAAAGAGTCCATACAGTATGCGCTGACAGAAATATTTCAATTTTATTGCCCGGGCAGCAATTTAATTCCTACTGTGGAGTGTTCTTTTATATGCACGACAAAACATCGGACCTCTAGAACCAGAAGAACTGACTATGGTTTTAGTACAAAACATAATATTTGAAATTGGTCGTGATATAAAATTATAGTTCATATTGATTTAATACACAGATTGTGGTTCGAAATTGATTTTAATACACAAATTGTAGTTCAAAATTTACTTTCCGATGAAAAGGAGAGTAAACCAGAACTAACGGTTGGCCAGTTTGATTGTTCATGGAAAATAATTTTGAGTTTGGTTTTAAATGGTAAAATCTGACCCCAAGTTTACAAAGCATTCTCAAAATTAAGTTGAGAATTTCCTTAACTTTCAATCACCGTTTAAAAGGAATATCTTTGATCCAGAAATATAAAACTTTGCATATAGTTTCTTATTAGGGTATTTGATACATTTAAACAAGAAAAAGGGCTGTATTTTAGTTAATTTGAGTAAATTCTTGACTTAAGTCTGAGAATGCTTTGTGAACTCGGGCCAGGTGTTCGACAGGGAATAAATTTAATGAAAAAGTCTTCTGTTAAAATATATGACTTAAGTTTGTGTTGCAAAATATTATTTGAGTTTAGAATTTGGTGGGAAATATAATTTGAGTTTGGTGTTTGATAGCGTTTGTATTAGTTTTGTATATCAATAATTATTGGTCCGTGTTTGACAGACGTAATTGGAAATTGACATCTAATGAAAAATGTAATTCGAGTTTGACATTTGATGGTAGTTTGGAATGATAAAGCAATTAATTTTAAAGTAGTGTTAAATGAAAACTAAATTTGAATTTTAAGTTTAATGTATAATTTTGGTCTGATTGTCCAGTTCAGAATCCCAATGAAGAACAGATCTGCCCATAAATTTCTATACAGACGTATAATCACATCGAAATTCAATATTGGTCCAGTTCAATCAACAGTGATTTCGTTATCTTTCCGTGAAAATAAGGGGTCATTATATTCCATATTGAAGACAGGATAATCATTTAAAATCTGCACAAAAGTCGTGTATTTCTATAGTTCAGGTGCAATTTTTATAAAAAAAAACCCTCATCCTATATGACAGTTCATAAGGACACAGATCACCAAGGGCGAAAGCTATTTTTAGTCCTTCTCTCCCTTTCCCTTTTTCCCCATTTTGCATGGCGATTTTTGTTGAATTTTTGGTGTAGAATCGAAGAAAAGGTTTTGAAAATACATTTTCTGTCAGGTTTTGGTGAATATTCATGATTTTGAGGCGGAAGGATACAAGAGTTGTGAGGTTGGTTACGTTGAAAGGGAGGGCCGAAAATTGCAAGGTTAGCTGTCTCTACTTCCAGCTTGTCTATCTCAAGTTTTTCATGAAGAACCTCATACATGCTTTTGGGCAAGAGTTTGCCACATGTTGCTCCATCTGTGGCAGAAAGCGTTTTACCCAACGAATATTTGGGAAAAAGTTACAACCGGTCTAAGAGACGAGAATTAACATTAATAATAATAATAATAATAATAATGAATATTTATATTGCGCGCATTCCATCCAAACAGTATGCTCACGGCGCAGGTTTGTTTAGCTCTTCAGTTTATAATAGGATTCGAACATATGAGATTTAAGTTTTGATTTGAAAGTTTCCAAACATTGCGAAGTTTTGAGATTAACGGGTAAAGAGTTCCATAGAGTTGGCACAGTGTGGGAAAATCGTCGAAACCCAAAGGATTTGAGTCTATAACTTGGTACTGTTAGAAGGTGTTCATTTTGTGACCTTAGGGTGCGTTTCGGTATATATTCAGATAGCAGTGAACTAAGATATTCCGGGGCTGCTCCATTTATACATTTATGGGCCATACACAAGAGTTTGAAATTGATTCTGTAGGTTATTGGTAGCCAGTGAAGTTCTTTTAAAATAGGTGTGATGTGACAGTTTCTGTCCGATCTGCAGACGATCCTGGCTGCAGTGTTTTGCACTGTTTGAAGTTTGTTTAGTAGGTTCTGATTTATACCATAGAGTAAACTGTTACAGTAGTCGAGTCGTGAGGAAACTAATGACCTGACTAAAGTATGCGCAGCATCTTTTGTAATAAGATGTCGAATTTGTCGAATAGATCGGAGATGGAAGTAGCAGACTTTACACAAATGATTAACATGTTCTCCATACTAAGCTCAGAATCAAGGTGGACACCAAGATCCTTAACTGAGTTAACAATATTTATTTGAGAGTCAGCGATGTGGATGGTAGATGCTGATTTATTAGAAAGTTGGTGTTTGGTACCAATAACCATGACCTCTGTTTTATCATCGTCGAGCTTGAACATGTTATTGGTCATCCATGATTTGATATCTTCTGTACATAATGTGATTCTATTAAATGAATCCTGATGATCTGTAGAATTCCAGCTGTCAACAATTTGTGTATCATCAGCATAAGAGTGGTACATAAGCTGGTGCTTTTTAAGTATATTGGCGACACTGACCGTGTAAAGTACAAATAGTACTGGCCCCAGCACAGAACCTTGGAGAACTCCACTCGAAAGATTAACAGAATTAGAGTTGGTGTCTGTTATCTGTACCGACTGACTACGACTGAGAAGGTAAGATTCAAACCAAGCCAGGACACAATCTGTAATGCCAAACTCTACGTGAAGTTTCTTTAGGAGCACTACTGGGTCGATCGTGTCGAATGCGGCTGAAAGATCCAGCATTACTAAGGAACAGCAGTTACCTCTGTCGACAATATGTCGGATATCATCCATGACCTTTAGAAGAGCTGTCTCGGTAGAATGGCCTTGTCTGTAAGCTGACTGATACTGATCTAACAGTGAGTGTCGAGTCAAATGATCGTTCAGCCGAATGTTTGCAGCCTTTTCCACTATCTTTGAAATGAATGTTAAATTGGATACAGGACGATAATTTTTTTATCCATCGAAGGCTTCTTAAGTAGGGGTTTAACCAATGCATGTTTAAAAATTTCGGGAAAGACTCCTGATTGAAGGCTGCTATTAATTATCAAAGTTATTGTTGGAAGAAGCACGTCTACAAGTTGGATCACTAGAGGTGTGGGAATGGGGTCTGATGAACAAGTCGTTGGCTTAGATGAACGGATAATTTTCAAGACATCATTTTCAGAAAACAACTGAAATTCCTCGAGTGCGCCACCAGAAAATTCAACTGTTGAATCAATTGAGGTTGAATGGTCAGTAGATTCAAGTAGCAAGGTTCTGATGCCGTTGATCTTGTAATAATAGTGAGTTCTTATATAGCGCACAAATCCATTAAAATTAATGCTCAAGGCGCTTTTAGCTTTCCACTATCACAAGATGTTAATAACTAATAAGCAGTCTTAAAAAGATGAGTCTTTAATTGCTTCTTAAAACAGCTAAGGGATTGTGAATTCTTTAAGGTCAAGGGTAATGAATTCCATAGGTTTGGTACAGTGTATGAGAAGCATCTACGACCAAATGTCTTAAGCCTATAGTTGGGTACCACCAGACGCAGTTCATGTTGGGACCGAAGATTTCTTTTGGGGACATAATCAATGAGCATTGAGGTCAAGTATTCTGGTGCTTCACCTCTCTGGCATTTGTAAGCTACGCACAGAATTTTGAACTTAATTCTACTTTCCACTGGAAGCCAATGTAAATCCTTTAACAGTGGTGAGATATGGCAATTTCTACTAGATAGGCAGACAATTCTAGCCGCGGTATTTTGTACAAGTTGTAATTTGTGTATAAGACTGTTGTTTATGCCAAATAGAAGGCTGTTGCAATAGTCGAGTCTGGATAAAATTAAAGATCGAACCAGTGCATGTGCTGCATCTTTTGTAATCAAATTGCGAATTCGACGTATGGACCTCAAATGAAAGAAGCACGTCCTGCAAATTTGATTCACTTGTTTTTCCATGCTGAGTTGAGAATCGAGATAAACCCCAAGATCTTTCAGGTTATCAACTATGTTGACTGTGGAGTCAGCGATTGTTATTGACTTTAGACTGATGTTTAGAAGCTGTTGTTTGGTGCCACATAACACGACTTCTGTCTTGTCATCATTCAATTTGAGCATGTTATTGGTCATCCAAGATTTAATATCAATTGTACAATTGGTTATTTTATTACAAGAAACATGTGTGGACTTGAATCTGTCCAATATTTGTGTGTCATCAGCATAGCAATGATACAAAAGATTGTACTTCTTTAAAATACTGGCGACGCTTACGGTATACAATACAAACAACACTGGTCCAAGGACGGAACCTTGGGGTACTCCATTCTTTAACTTAACTGAATCTGATAATTTGTTGTGTATTTGCACAGATTGCGAGCGGCCCATAAGGTATGATTGAAACCAGGTCAAAGTATTTTCTGATATTCCAAATTCATCATATAATTTCTGGAGAAGTACAGATGGATCGATAGTGTCGAATGCAGCAGATAAATCCAGCATTACACGGCAGCAGCAATCACCATCATCAACAGCCGATCTGATGTCATTAACAACCTTTAACAAGGCAGTTTCGGTGGAATGGTTTTGTCTATAGGCAGATTGACAGTTATCCAGTAAAGAATAATGATTAAGATGGTCTTTTAACCTTTTGTTAACCGCTTTCTCCAGAATTTTAGAAATAAATGATAAGTTTGAAACGGGTCTGAAGTTTTTAAAGTTTTCAGAGTCTAAGGTCGGTTTCTTAAGTAGAGGTTTGACGACTGCTTCTTTGTAAATCTGAGGGAAGATCCCGGATCTGAGACTATTGTTGACAATGCCAGTAATGATGGGCAGAAAAACATCGAGAAACTGAATTACAAGTGACGTAGGCAGTGGATCGGACAAACATGTTGAAGGTTTAGAAGAGCGAATAATCTTTTCAATCTCATCTTCGGAAAACAAGTGAAGCTGACTGAGCTCATCACCGGTAAACTGACTTGTGATGAAGGTAGCAGGAATGCCATTAGATGACTCACATAAACCAGATTTAATTCTATCGATTTTGTCAACAAAGAAACAATTGAAAGAATCTGCTAGATCTTTTGCATCATCATATGATGGTAGACTACTTTCAACCTTTGTTCCTAACAAAGAATTCATAAACGAATAGATTTTCCGCGGATCATTTCCACTTTCGTCTAGTTTCTGGAGACAGTAATCCCTCTTTGCACTACGAATAGTTTTCGTTAGTTCCGTTCTGTCTGCTCTGTACAGTTGCCTGTGAACTTCCAAACTAGATTTGCGCCACCGACGTTCCGATTTGCAACATAGCATTTTTGTACCAAGGTGTGTTTGGTCTAAGGATCACAGTTTTGGTTTTAGGTGGTGCATGTTTATCAAGTAAACAAGACAGGGTTTCATTGTAAAGAACAGCCAGATCTTCAACTGATTTAGGCGGGTCAAGAACAAGTTTGGAGTTGAGCAGATCTTCTCTGAATTGATGACAATTTATAGATTTAATGTTGCGGCAAAGTAACTATTGAACTCGTCAGCTAGTTTCTTTGAATTATCAGAAGAAGGCAGTTTCGTTTCAGATTTCTTACCCAGGAGAAAATTCATGAATGTGTGTATCCTGCGTGGATCTTGGCCACAGTTCTCAAGCTTAGCTAAACAGTAGTTACTTTTAGCTTTTCGGATAACGTTGGTTAGGTGAGAGTTCCGAGAGCAATACAGTTGTCTGTGGATTTCCAATTTAGATTTGCGCCATTTTCTCTCGGCTTGGCGCCGAGCACGTTTTGCTTCTAGAACATTTGAGTCATACCATTGTGTATTAGGTCTGACAGTTACAGTTCTGTTTCTTGGAGGCGCATGTGAGTCTAGAAGGTCGGCCAGTGTCTTGTTGTACAGAGTAGCAAGATCATTCACAGATTGTGGTGGATCTTGAAGAAGAGTTGAATTTAGCAAATCAGATCTGAATTTACTATAATCAATAACTTTAAGATTCCTACACACAAGATGTTTTTGTTCCTTCTCTGGTTTCTGAATCTTACATTCAGTAAGGATCAGGAAATGATCAGAGATTTGTTTATCTTCTACTATGACACTTTGAATGATTTTCGAGTCTTCGTGGGTAATGATTAAGTCAATAGTGTTACCAGACCTGTGAGTTGGTTGTTGAACATGTTGCTGCAGGGAATGAGAGTCAACAATGGAAATAAACTGTTTCACATCGGATTTATCAGATTTATTCCAGTGTATATTAAAATCTCCTAAAAATATTGTATCCAATTTGTGATACTGTTCAAAAAGTTTTGTAATATCTTCCAAAAACGATGGATATGAGAATTTATTCTTTGTCGAAGGTGGAGGCCTGTAAATACAGACAAGGTGGAATGATCTGCTCTGGGCGCTCACTGTCAGACTGAGATCCTCAAACGAGGCCAGATCAACTGACGATGCATTGAGTTTTACTGAAACTGCGGATTTATAGATCACTGCAAGACCCCCTCCTCTAGATGTAAGCCGAGGTTGAACGTGTAAGAGGGGGGTGTTATCTGAGCAATTATTGCTTCTCACCAGTAGGTTTAAACCATGATTCTGTGACGACTAATACATCTAGGTCATAATCAATTACTAAGTCAAATATTTCAACACTCTTATTACGAGCCGACTGTGCATTCAAGAGACCAATTTTCAATGATGATGATACTTTTGTCTTCTTCTTGGCTTTCTTTGTT
This sequence comes from Patella ulyssiponensis, assembly GCA_963678685.1. Lineage (NCBI taxonomy): Eukaryota > Metazoa > Mollusca > Gastropoda > Patellidae > Patella > Patella ulyssiponensis. The sequence continues at coordinate 21,067,392 of OY783230.1, read as the reverse complement.
TTCTTAGTGAGACCAGAAGAACACCCGCGCCGTGTTTTAGTTTGTACATTTTTAAGAATATGGAGTGTTGCATCTTGTAAAAATTTAAACTGGTAACCAGATAAAGTGTTAAGTTGTTGTTTTGAAATGAGATCCTCTCTAGATATCTTAGTCACATGTGAGTTATAGTTAACTGAATTAAAGGTGAACATGTTAAAACAATAGCAAAGAAACCCAAGTCTAATAAAATGGCTATTGCTATGCTTCATTGATCACTCTATAACACTGCAAATGTAATCCAATTTTCAGAACACAGTAAATACTGCAAGATATAGTCCAATAATTACAATGTTTCCTTCACAAATGTGTTCCATATAACCTTATACACATATATTTCCACTTTTCACACGAATAAACTAAATTAAGTTGCCATAAATACACAAAACGTGGAGAGCTAAACTGAACAGGAGCAGCCACTACAGCGCATCACTGTACATTAAAGTCAATGGGGCAATAATTAGTGATCTGTGGCCATAAGTAATTATAGTAATGACTAATTCTAAAACAATAACAAAACATCCTATATATGACAATGCATAAGTAATTAATAATGACTGATTCTCAAACAATAACAAAACATATATTAGTTCCTTTTGGAACTGTCTTTGAGCGGATATCTCCGCTGACAGTTCCTATCGAGCCCTATATAGATGCAATATGAAAATACCACTCATCCCCACCTAGACCAGGAGCCCAGAGGGTCGAACCTAGACGAACGAGGTACCAATGTCTGACCATATAGGCATCTACATACTAACCTGGGATGCACAGAAGTGGGCGTCTGCCGGGGCCCAGTCCATGGGTGTGACCCTGGTGACGCCTATAATGACCCCAAAAATGGGTTAAACTCATACATTTGAGGTACCGGTCAAAACCAATTTTAAATGAAAGAATACACTCTACTGAGTACGAAATTGCCCATAACAGACGATTAGACCCCTGGGGTGGCATAGACTGACACCCCAAAGCCGAAGGGAGTGGGGTGGGGCAAAATAGAGTTTGCTCATACATTCGAGGTACCAGTCAAGACCAATTTTAAATGGAAGGGTACATCTCACTGAGTGCGAAATTGCTCATAACAGACGATTTTGGCCTTGGGACTGCCCAAACTGACACTCTAAATATGACCACCCGTCCTCCCTGGGCGGCTTAAAAAAAGGGTTATATTCATACATTCGAGTTATTAGTAGAAACTAATGTTAAATGAAAGACTATATGCCGCTGATTACGGAATTATCCATAACAGACGATTGGACCCATGGAATGGCCCAAACTGACGCCCAAAGACGATGGGGCCATAAATTCGCGGTACCGGTCAAAACCAACTCTAAATGAAAGAGTACATCTCACTAGGTACGAAGTTGCCCATAACAGACGCTTGTGGCCCTTGGACGGCCCAAACTGACACCCTAAATATGGACCGCAGAGCCGAAGGGTCAAAAATAGGTTATACTCATATTTTCGAAGTACCAGTCAAACCAATTTGAAATGGAAGTGTACATCTCACTGAGTTCGAAATTGTCCATAACAGTTGGTTTCGGCCCTGGGGGCCAAGCTGACACCATAATATCGACCCCGAGGCTCGAGAAAAAGTTATATTCACACATTCGGGGTATCAGTTCAATTTAATTTTAAATGAAAGTGTGCATCTCGCTGATAACGAAATGACCCATAAAAGATGATGGTTCAAACTGACAAAATGCATAAAATGGTATTGTGAGGCCAGATTGTAACAGACTTTTGCCACCAACAAGTACAATCATAGACATAAGAACTGCACCCATAGTGTTAATATTGTTTTCATACCAGACCATCTTGTGATTAACCCATCAGGAATCACCAGAAATGGACAAAACTGGCTATAGGGCAGCTATCAAATACCTGCCACTGAAAGGACTAGCCCTAACACAAAAGTAACATGTCAGCCCTCATTTTCTTAGTTAAGATGACACCATTTCAGCCTTGTGAAATTTTTTAGGGGGGGGGGGATAAAAAAAATTCTTCCTGGCCGGCATCCAGGCCTTGCAGCATCGTTGGCAATAGTGTAGAAAAGTTTATGGAACCATCGGCTTTGTACAATTTTTTCAAAAAATGACCCAGAACATTTCATGCAGTCCTCGACAAATCAAAGTGGAGAAGGGGGGGGGGCAAAACTTGTCAGTATATTTTTTTTCAAACCTAGGGGGCAAAATTTAGGATGTCAGTTAGGACGATCTCAGAGCCAGAATCATCTTCATACAAGGTACTAAGCGACGTTTCGACGAGGATACTCTCGTCGTTATCGTTCCTTGGGTTTTACATCTACTTCCATCTAGAAAGGGGGATTTGTTAGAATAACTTTTTTCAAGCCTAGGGATGTAAAATTTTGGGTGTCAGTTTAGACCAAAATCGTCTATATACATGTACAAGGTACTAAACGATGTTTCCACAAGGACACTCTCGACGTTATCAAGCAAATGATACAGATATGTTCGCTCGTTCCTGGGGTTTTACGTCCACTCCCACCTAGGGTGATAACACAGACAATGCAAATATATTAATAGTACACAAATATACAAAGAACATGCAACACAAACACAACAATGAAATACAATAAAATCGCAAGACCTTCGATTAGGGGGCCATTTATAACTGAACCATCACAGCGGAAACTCTTTTAGGCATTAAAAGGCAGTGGGCTGGCAACCTATTGATTTATCAAGATCAATGTATTTAACACTATTAAAGGGAAACCAATTAACCTGGACCATATATAACAGATAATTTAAAAACAATGTGGGGGTATAAATCTGTTATGAGCCATTTTGTACTCAGTGGGGTCTATACTTTCATTTAAAATTAGTTTCAACTGGTACATCGTTTGTATGAATATAACCATTTTTAAGCCCCAAGGGTCATAACTATGGCGTCAGTTTGGGCCGTTTCAGGGTCACAAGCGTCTGTCATGGACAATTCCGTACTCAGTCACATGTAATCTTCTGTTATGGACAATTCCGTACTCAGCGGGATATATTCTTTCATTTAGAATTAGTTTGAACTGGTACCGTGAATGTATGAGTATAACCCTTTTTTAAACTCAGGGGGTCAGTTTGGGCAGTCCCAGGGCTGAAATCTTCTGTTATGAGCAATTTCGTACTCAGAGAGAATTGGTTTTGAGCGGTACCACAGATTCTATGAGTATACCCTATTTTGCCCCCCCCCCTCCCCAACCACCCCTTTTCGGCTTTGGTGTGTTGGTCTGGGCCATCCCAAGGGTCCAACCGTCTGTTATGGGTAATTTTGTACTCAGTGGGATATACTCTTCCATTTGAAATTAGTTTCAACTGGTAACTCGAATGTATGAATATGACCCTTTTTTTAAGCCCCTGGGATGCGGTGCCACTTTGGGAAGTCCCAGGGCAGAAATCTTCTGTTATGAGCAATTGTGTACTCAGTGAGATGTACTCTTTCATTTTAAATTGGTTTTGACCGGTAGCTCGAATGTATGAGCAAACCCTATTTTGCCCCACCCCACCCCATCGGCTTTGGGGTGTCAGTCTGGGCCACCCCAGGGGTCTAATCGTCTGTTACGGGTAATTTCGTACTCAGTGGGATATACTCTTCCATTTGTAATTGGTTTCAACTGGTACCTCGAATGTATGAATATAATTTTTTTTCAAGCCCTCTGGGATCCATATTTGGGGTGTCAGTTTGGGCCATCCAAGGGCCAAAATCATCTGTTATGGGCCATTTCGTACTCAGTAGGATGTATTCTTTCGTTTAAAATTGGTTTTGACCGGTACCTCGAATGTATGAGTTTAACCCATTTTGGGGGTCATTATAGGGGTCACCAGGGTCACCCCCATGGACTGGGCCCCGGCAGACGCCCACTTCTGTGCATCCCAGGTTAGTATGTAGATGCCTATATGGTCAGATATTGGTACCTCGTTCGTCTAGGTTCGACCCTCTGGGCTCCCGGTCTAACCTCTGGTCTAAGGCTATTTTCGAATCCTTACCGACTATTTTTCACCCAGATTCTTCTTTGTTTGCCAAAGGCATCATTTCTTGTCACAGCTGACACACAGTCATATTAATTCAGCACTATTTTCAAGTAGAATTCTGCGATTGAAAACATACACAAAATACGGTTAAACTGAACAACCATTACGAGACCCGAACATGCGCAGATCATGGGTTTATTTAATTGCCGAATTCTACGAGAACACAGTGTTGAATTATTATAAATTTGTCTACCTATATATGACAATGTCGAAGTAATTAGTTATGACTGATTCTCAACCGACAAAATATTAATAATAAAATAAAGTAAAATAAACTAAGCAGGCGCAAACGACTGTCGTCCAAACTGGACCCTTCCTTTATGCGGGAGTCACGCTGCCCGAAATTGACAACAGATGGACACACGATAAAACAAATGTTCAAATTCGACTCTGATCATAAAAAAACCATTGGGCCAGCAAGCGGAGTTTCTCAGGCCCCGGCAGCAACTTCGTGAGCCCTGGCAATAACTTTGGCATGCTACAAAATTGCCGAAAAACCTTGTTTCCATTGATTGTCTCATGACCTTATACACTGTATAATTTTATATTGACGTTAGCCCACGGCTGTAACTAGCTCAAGAAAACGAAGGGCGGAAAATGTTCTCGGGGTGCTGTAAAATTGAGGGACAATGAATATCTATTGCTTTTATGGTCGACAATTTTTCACAGGGGCGAAGGAGGGGGGGGGCGTTTTTCGGGGGGGGGGGGGGGATTTAGCCTCTAGTGCGACCAAGAGAGTTATCAAGTGTCATAACTTTGGCAGTTAATATCGGGAATTAACTGTTAAGTTAGTTGCGAAAAAGAGCACTAGTCAAGGGAAAATAAATTGAGATGAAGATAAGGAACTACTTATATTGTTACAGTTGTAGGACAGTGTGGCGGTTCAGTCTACTGTATGATTTAAGATAATAATAAATTAGGGAAACATGGCATTACATCGTCCATCAGAGCAATTACTAGTCTTAGATAGGATACAGACCACAATTACCAACAATTCTTGCACTCTCTCTATTTCTTACCTTTTTATTACCATTTTTATACGCCCACATTTCCATCGGTCCGTCATCAATTTGCTTGTGTACACTACAGTGGCTACATTTGACGGACTCTTGCATGGTGGTCATGAGAGGACGTTTTCAAATTTGGTGTGAAGCATTGTGATCAGGAGACGAAAAACACTCATATCTGATATATATTTTCCGGTTATACCCCCTCCCCTTCCTTGCCGAAAAATTTATGATCGCGAAGCAGGCTACCATTTTCGATAAAACCCTTTGGTGTGAAGCACTGAACCCCATCGATATTCAGCATTCTACAATTTTCCGTTTCTGAGTCCCCCTCCCCCTTTGCCGAAAACCTAAAGACGAAACAAATTGCAACGAAAGTCTTTCAAAACTGCTTGTGAGCACTGGGGTTATGAGTGGGAAAATCATATCGATTATCCATTCCACATTCCAGAGCCCCCCCCCCCTTTGCCGAAATCTTTGTGCACGCGATATTAGCTGCAGGTTTTAACAAATTTTTTTTCAAATTTGTTTTAAAACATTGTGGTCATCTGTGGACGAACACTGTCAATATTCAGCGTTCTGCGTTTCAGAGGTACCCCCAATGTCGAAAACCTTGTGAACATTTATAATTCAAAATTTTGTTTTACCTGTCTTTACTACACTAGGATCTGGAGAAGTTGTTATCATTGACGTGTTCTGAATGGTGTGAGGTATTAGCCAATGAAACGGTCTGGTGTGGTGAGTCTTGGGTGTGTTTAGCACGGAACAGTAGGTAATTCACTAGTAACATCAATGCTGATTGGTTAATCAAATGTCTGACGTCATAGTGCCAAAAGCCTCTCGTATGACCGCTGACGTGACCTATAGCATAAACCGGTCAGATCTTCATGTAGTGTAGGCCATCGAAAATATAAAAAAAAAAACGAAACGAAATATAGATTGGCATTTTAATTAGATTGATGAAGTTACTATGGATTTCGTCATTAGCCCGGCTGGTGCATAAAATAGGGCGTTAAACCCCATACCATTCAAGGTCGGGTAATACAGCTAGTCATTTCTATATTCGTCGAGCTAATTTTATGACCCATTGAAAGCTCTTATGTTCTTTTTTTATTGAAGTATAACGTGTCTGGCGCGGCATAATAGGCATCTGAGAATAGTTATTACATTCAAACAAAAATGTCCTGATTAATTTGCGGATTTTGATGCTTGATAGAAATCAAGTCGCTTTTCTTGGTATTATTTCATATATCATTGTTTTCTTTGCATTTTCGCGATAAAAAGTTTTACTGTTTTTGTTAAAAGTTGAAGATTAAAGTACAACAAATTGATAAAATTTGTTGATGAAACTTAAATATCTCATCATTTCATGGCAATTAATCAGCTGTTCGACTAGTCTTTATTTTAGACTTTTAATATCAGATTAAAGACTGCACGGTTCCACATCATTAATACAAATTCAAGCAGAACACGTTGGGTTTTTTTTTCACTTCGTAGTTTTTACTGATAAATTCTTATTTATAGAAACCGAAGTCGTGCGTTAGTGAATTCCCTTTATTGTTACGGATTTAGAAATTCTTTGATAAGCCCAGTCATTTAAAGGGACAGTAACACTCTTGCTGGTTCGGCAGCTCCAGAAAAAAAATAGTAGCCTTATTCTAGGTACTAGATGTTTAAGTGATGTTTAAGTGTCCTACCTGTTGTGTAAATTATCCATTACATCCTATTTTACTTGTCCAGAAGATTCGAAAATATTTTAAAATCCAAGTCACATGAAAAGGTTTACGTTAGGCTTTTCAAATCATTTAATTTAATTTTTCCAATTTTTTGAATTAGGTGTGTTAAGATGAAATTTGTATCATCAGTTAATTGGAATATTGTAAAATAATACAATTAATTTGTTGACCAGAATAAAGATTGGAACATATTATTCAGTTACAACAAGAGTGGTATTGAGCCTTTAACGCAATAGCGTTTACCCGGAAAAGATACCTATGATGTTTACTAAAGGCGTCACTTCCGGGCTGATTACTATTTGTCAGCTATACCCGTTTTATGCTTTCATAAATTCCAAGAAATTTCTATTTTCAAATGATATTACAATATTTTTTATTAGGGCTTGGAGAAGCCATTTAGCCTCCAAGAATGATGGTAAATATTTTGACCCCTTTTCTTTATTTAAACATACATTATGCAAGAGTTAAATCTGCCTATTGCAAGTCTTTATTTTGGCTTCAGATGTTATAGAAATTATTAATTAGACCTTTATTTACACGACACGCTCAAAATCAACTCTGAAGGCCCTCGGATGGCTTGGACACAGCTTGGATTTAAACAGTCGTCCATTTAAAATTACATCAATAAATGTGTAACTAAGCTAACGTTTACCGTTAAGTCACTGATGTCACTTGCGGAAACTGGTGATGAAGGGCCTACCAGACGAGGCTACCATAGCCATTGAGCATGTTACTTGATAATCGAAAATATGTGGGTGGAGTTATCGTCTGTCAATCAAACGATCGTCAATTCTAGTAAACGGTGCCGACACATTTGATGCTTATTTCTAGTCCGAAGTTCCAATAGTGACAATTCCGTTCAGAACAAAGTAATTTGACTGAAATTTTCAATATTTTCTTTTTATCACCTATTTTGAGTAATTAACTCTTTATTTAAGTCAGTCCCATTTGTAAAAAAGGACTCGAAGAACGAGGCTATACATACTCCACGAAAGCAGAGCCTTATCATAAACAGCATCGTCATATTCTTATCCGAAGAGCATGCGCAATGAATACTATGTAGACTGGCATAACCATACACTAGAAATTGGCATTCGATTGAGACCTCTGGTTTATTTCGCAGAACATAACTGATTTGAAATTAGTAAAAATGGAAATGATTGAATGTAAATCAGCTTATATACATTCATATTACAATATTATATGCCTTGTGACCCATTTATGTGAATTTCTAGATCCAACCATTAGCGATTAAGCTCCTTGAACTAGTGCCCAGTTAATGCAAGGTATACACCAAATAAATTGTATTTCGGGCTTTGAGCGTGGCTGATCGAAGATGATGTTGTAATATAATTTACACAGAATCTAATCTAAAAAGAATTTTTATGATAGGATTTTAAACAGAGTTAATTTATCGTTTCTTGTATTTGTATAATAAGTTTTATCTCCTTTTGACAACAATTACAAACCATTAGAAACTATTAACTCTAGTTGCTATTGAATTAACTAGAAGCAATCACTTTTTATTGCTTCTTCACAAACCGAATAATTAGTACCTTTAATCTTTTATAAATGTGTTTGGTAATTTCTCGTATTTCGGCCATATTCTCGTTGATGTTTTTTTTAGCCGGCCTCAGGAAATAATGAAATTTAATCAATCAGAGTGATTTTTTAAATGTAAAAATCTGACAAATTGATTCCATTTTATATTCCTGTTACATTCTGTGTTTGTCAATAAAAGTTGATGAATGTATTTTATTGCCATCTCTATGACGTGTTATAGATAAATCTATAAAGAATTTAATTGTGTTTTCATCGTGTACGATTTATATAGAGCCAGTATAGCCTACAGCACGCATCTTTTATAAGGCTGCTTTAGGATAAGTGGGAGACTGACAACTTGTCAACGTTACGTGCATACTGGTCACGCAAGGGTCTTGGCGAAACGGTACTGTCATATAAATACAAATTCATATATTAGTTTCAAAATGTCTGACCAGATAAACTTGCCGTGCACACTGGACATACACGTAAATGCTTTAATGTCAAGAGTTTAAAGAAAACTCTACTGCCACGGCAAAATTCTCCTTAACATTTAAAATAAAATATTCATATGTTAGTTTCAAAGTATCTGGCCAGATAAACATATACTAAAGATCGAAATGGTTTATTTTGAAAAATGATATAAACTAATCATTATGTATGAGTGAGGCAGGTGACATGGCTATAGCAAACAGCTCATTTTTTAAAAAAATAAATCAGTATTCTCTAATTGCAAGGCGATAAAATCAGTTATTCGAAAGCTATATGTTATTATAATTTCCGACATCATGTGACGCTATTTAACCCTATAATCTAAATACTGGTTATTCATGTATGGAACAATGGTGAGATACATAAATAAAAAACATAATTCGAATTTAATTCACGGCGAGTAATTGTTCGGATATCCTAAAACTGGAACCATGACGAGCTGATGCAGAGGCGTGTCAACAGATCAAGGCTAATCGACTTCATTCGATCCACTTGATTAAAATGCAATACTTGACAAGCGCAGTATGTATTAAAAAGCTCTGGGGCACTGGTCGCATCTGCATGATATTGTAATCGATGCCAACAATATCTCTATTCTAGCCCAATATACTGAAAGAGTGACACTTGCTAATTAAGTATTACCCGACACCAATAAGTAGTATCAGGGACTAACACCAGACACTTTGTCCTACAGTAGCGATCAGGTGCTACAACAAATTAAATGACACAAACATAAAGACACAATTTAATCTTAATTCTGACACATCACATATTATTAATGATATATTTATTGTATTATCTATTTAAATTTATACATTATGACCTTTATGTTAGTCATCTCCGCTTCATCATTTTTACAAGTATATAAGTATATAAATAATACATTGAAGTAACCATATTATTTATAAAACCAACCACGTCCTGACTATTATGGTTAAATTTGTTGGTCTCCAAAACATAAAAGATGGGCATTATTCAAGAATATTGCTAGTATAACCGAAGCTTAAAAAACTATAATTTCTAAATTAATATACATGCACTAACAATTAGTATGGTTAACGCTGATTAGTGTCAAAAAATTAAAATGGTGGGCATAGGCTCATTGTCGCCTTAAAATGTGCATTCTGACAATTTTGTTTTAGGAATTAAAGTTCAAGAACACCTGGATCTGTATTCAAAGGTTGTATTAAAGTTTAGTAAAAATACTTAATGTCCCCCCTTAACCAAGTGCCTTACCTTAAATCGGTATTCAAAGGCTCTGTTTTATATATACTTGGCTATGTGAAAACTTAACTGCACACTTAAAATATCGAACACCAACACTATCCAAAAAGCATGAAATAACCTCCATCGCCAAAAAAGACGAATTACGCAAGTTATGTCCCCTTAAGAGCACCGCTATACTCTATTAAAATCTTAGTTGTCATTACTAGGAAAATATTTGTCGAAATAACGCACGAAAATAGTATGACTGTTATTTATGATAAACTATGATAGTATACGCATTCGTTGCCGTAACGGCTATTTTGTAGATTCGAAACAACAGTTTTCAATAGCAGTTATCGAATAGTGGTAGTATGATAATGGATAATGTAAACTTTATTATTTTAACAATGGATAACGAATAGAAAACATGGCTATTGGCTTAAAAGTTAAACCGAACAAATCATTCGGTGTTGTTTTCCAATCTATCATTTGAGAATTTCATAGAAATTGTGTCAGTTGCTACACTTAAACATACATTATGCAAGAGCTAAATCTGATTATTGCAAGTCTTTATTAGGCTTCAGATGTCATAGAAACGATAAATTAGATCTTTATTTAAACAACAAGCATAAAATCAGCCCTCTTGACTCACGGATGGCTTGGATTGAGCTGGATTTAAACAGGATTTCATTGACTGATTTAATTTTAAATGGCATCGTGAGAGGAGATTAACAGTTACGTTGACGTCATACTCCTAGATCGAGGCTATTAATGATAGAGTGTACGAAGCGAGACCGCTGTTCAGCGAGGTAATTAGGTCAACACGCTGTCGCTCTTTTTCACAGTAAAATTATGGAAATTGATAAGTATCGCAGCTAACATCAACCAGCTGAATTACAGCCCCATCGGATCACGGGAGTTACGTAGGCCTACCTAAAGTACAAGAATACACGCAGACAACGGAAGAAGTCGGCTATAGTATAATTATTTACAATACTGCCTCATTGATTTGGTCCATTCTTTTCAAACTTTAAAATTCTGTTGCCGACTTTCTCTTCTTATCTATATATTAAAAGTCTTAATTCTAATTTATAGTAGAAAATAAATGTAATACGAGTTGAATTGCAGCCCCGTCTCAAACCAAATAGGCTAAATGTAGGCCTACAACAGTCATTGAAAACATTACTTGATAATCGAGATTATGTAGGTGGAGTTAACGCCTGTCCATCAAACGATCGGCCAGCGGTGAAGATGGAGTTCTATACCATTTCTAGTCAAAAATAACAGTGGTGATAACTATGTTCTGAATAAAGTAATTTGACTGAAATTTTCAATATATTCTTCTTTCATCATCTATTTTTGAACTATTATAGCATGAATAGCTAACTCCTTATAAAAATCTCCCATAATGTATCTTTAAGAGTCCCAAATTCCTGGCCATGACGGTACATCTTGGCACATTGCGGATACGATTAAAACACAATAGCTAACACAAGAAATTAATTGTAAAACATAATTGGTGGCACGCTTCGGTCAGCAGTCAACATCATATATTTGTAAATTTATACAAACGAAGACAAGAACATGTAGCAATCAAAACTAAAAAGCAATGTCGTCGCAATGCAAAATTTACAAGTACATCTATAGGGACATTTGATTTTGGGGGCATAATACTAAAATATGCAAATGACTACGAAAAAAGTCACTATAGAACCTAACAGAAGAAGCATTTCCAGTTACATGTGACGCCCAAACGCACCAAAAGCTACCGCATGGAATGCAGGTGATGCTTGGGATCATCATGGGGGTCCAACCCAAGATTTGCACGACTCTGACTTTGAATGTTACAGTCAATGTGACTTTGAATTCCAGGGTGGAAACATCAGTTTAATTGTTTTAGTGACCAGAAAACAAATTTTGATATGCGTAGGCTTACCCAAAATGAAAGGTTACGTGCCCTTGGCATGCTACAGATCGGCACAACACAGGCGGTTGTGGCGCGGACGATGAATGTTTCTCAGTCTGTCATAAGCAGGCTATGGTCCAGATACCGTGATACACAATCTGTACAGGACAGACCACGCTCAGGTCGACCAAGGGCGACAACTCAAGCCCAGGATCGATTTATCCGTACCTTGGCCTTGAGAAATCGTGTCATCACAGCAAATCAGATCAGCGCTCGTCTTCAAACAGACACTGGTGTGAGAGTGAGTGGCCAGACGATTCGGAATCGACTGCATAGGGGTCACCTTCGCGCCCGACGTCCTCGCGTGATCCCTTGTTTGAGAGATCATCACATTCAGGCAAGACGTCGTTGGTGTAGGGATCGTCAACACTGGGATAATCGACGCTGGAGCAATGTGATGTTTTCAGATGAGTCAAGGTTCACGTAGGAGGGTGTGGCGTCGTCGAAACGAGCGCTTCCAAGACGTTAACGTCATCAGACATGATCGATTTGGGGGTGGTTCTGTTATGGTGTGGGGAGGAATCACTGTTGCTGGAAGAACGGCATTACATGTTGTTGCAGGGCGTGTTACAGGCCAGTACTACCGGGACAACATCTTGGCAGTCCATGTTGTGCCGTTCGCACGACGTCATGGCCGCCGTTTCATCTTCCAGGATGACAACGCAAGATGTCACAGGGCCAGGATCGTTACAGGTTACCTCCAACAACAGAACATCACCACATTACCTTGGCCAGCACTGAGTCCCGACCTCTCCCCCATCGAGCATGTCTGGGACATGCTTGGACAGAGGTTACGTCAACGTCAACAGCGTCCTGCCAATGTCCAAGAACTTGCTGCTGCGTTGCAACAGGAATGGGACAATCTGGACCAAAATGACCTTAGACGTCTCATTAGGAGTATGCCACGTCGGATCAATGCTTGTTTGGCAAACAGAGGAGGATTTACCCTTTACTGTCTTTGTTGTGATGCTGTGGTAACTTTGCTGTCTGACCCCGGGTATCATTTTACCCTTATAATGGTCAGTCTGTGCCTTACTTAGTCTAACGATCATTTGGAATAAATCGATGAATGTGAACTTCATTTCATTTTGTCATTTGTTTCTTCGTCAGTTTCATTAGGTGACTTTAATAACACTTAAAAATCAAATATCCCCTACTTTTTTTGAATAGTATATATTATACGACAGATAGATGATCGGGGGAAACCGTCACCATTTCGGTGGTAGTAACCTAACACTAGTGTGGCTCTAGAAAATCAAAGCTGAAGATGAAAAAAAAAAACAACATTTGATGCCAGCTACGCTCAGCAACATTGTCTTTGTTTAAATCTCAATTACCTAGCTTTCAAAATCGCCACTATGGGCCTGCTACTACATTGTGTGAAATGAAATGAAATGAAATGGGTTTAACGTCCTACTCTTCTGCACCTAACCTGGGTTAATGTAAGACGGGCCTACGCCATCAGTGTGCTATGAGGGAAATTTTGCCCGGGAAACGGCGCTACGGCCTACTCTTATATCGAATTCCAACTGTCAGGCGATATTTTACGTGCACGCCAATGTGTACAAGGGACCTCGGTTTTCCGTCCCATCCGAACGACTAGACAGCTGTCCTTGTCAGGTCCTCCGTTCAGCATCACTGACAAGGGGAAACCATGTCGGAAAATCGAGATGAACTTTCTCGGCCAATGCAGGGATCAAACACCCGACCTCCAAGCTAGCGAGCCAGCGCCTCACCCACTTAGCCACCGTGATTCCCACTACATTGTGTACTCCGGTTAAAAGAAGTCGTTACAAACTCACTTATCGTGGCCTGGCGTATCGTTGCAGCCCCAATTTTAAGGTACCTCCCATAGATCACTTATGGATTTTTCTCACGTAAACTAGCCTTTGAATACCACGTTAAACACACAGTATGCATGAGCCATATTTGCCTATTGCAGGTCTTTATTTAGCCCATTACGTAGTATCATCTCACCAGACCGCCATTATTGCATTGTTTAATAGTATTTAAACATTGCAATAATATGTCACTTTGAATCAGTCAGTTTACTTTTATTACCGTAATCGAACTTTCGATTGCAACAACACTTCTCACAGATAAAACTTCCAGTAAAAGGGGGCATAACTCCATTTAATCATCCGCTATTTTTCAACTGCTCGTACAGAATTGTCGATGATGTTCAATCGGATTCAAATACTCATCAATATTTCGTTTCAGTTTTTATACTTTCGATGGCGTAAACTATTTGTGTAGTAAGACAAGTAAAAATTTTGCACTATAAAAACCGAAACGAAATAGGACCTGTGTTCTGTGGATACAATAATAATATTTGAGTGAACGGTGCCTGGGGCCTGTTTTACGAAATGTTAACTAAGATAAAAAATAAATTTTAGTAATAATTTGATTGGACATTATTAGATTGATTTTAGTTTTTATCTACTAAAATTTGGATTTTATCTTTAGTTAAAATTTCATGAAATAGGGTCCTGGTATAATATGGTAAAATAATAAATAGGAAAGTTAACGCGGATATTATATACCAGTCCTAGAAAAGATTTAACACAATTACTATTCCACGGTAAAGATATCCATACAGTCCATTGTATAATAAATTGTAAATCGTAATATTTAATATTTATAATATTCCCACTATCTAAGGTTACACAACCAACGGAAGGATATTGTTCTCAAATTTTCTTCTCCGATTATTTCTTCAGGGAGCTCGACCTGGACAGCGTCTAGTTATTCGGATGGAATGTGAAACTGAGTTCCTGTGTACACGTTCACGTGCACGTAGAAGAACTCCTGGCAGTTCTAATTCGAAATATGATTAATTCGTAACGTCGCTATTTGATCAAAATTCCCTTCATAGGATAATGCATGGCGTATGTATATCTTCATTATCTCAGGTTGTATTGAACAGTAAGACATTAAACTCCATTTGATTTCCAGTCTTTTCATTACAATTGCCACTCCCTTACAAATGGGGGGGGGGGGCTGGTGGATGGCAGAATGGTTAGCGTGCGCGCGCATTATCATACGGCAAGCCATTGAGTCAACTGGCGTGGTTTCGAATCCCCGGTTGTACATGGCAAAGGAGTAGGGTCGAGTGTCCAGCCTCGTGGGTTTCCTCCGGGTACTCCGGTTTCCTCCCACTGCCTAAGACCCTTACGCGCAAGCGAATTATTGAAATAAATTTGGACCATATGTTAGTCCCAAAACGACCTAGTTTGTGTCGAGTGGACGTTAAACCCCAATTTTCTCCCAATGATCTCTCTCTTTCTCCCCCCTCTCTCCCCCCCCCCCCTCTCTCTTACAAATGGTATTTACTTTTTTCCATATCTATTTTGGTGAGGAAATTACATAATTACAGATGCTTTGTTTCAGTTTAAATATTTGTCAGAAATTAAGCCCCAAATCTTATCTGGACTCAAGGTTTACAGCTATATATACTAGCAGAAATACTGTTTTGAGATAACTTGTATAACTCATGCTTGTTGTTCAATCCGATTCAATTCGTTGAATCAAATTATGTTTAAACTATTGTGACTAGTAGCCACTGTCCTTTCCCACCACAGCCCCCCCCCCCCCTCTTGTCATGCACCACTGACACCAAAAATAGTAGTAAAGTTGTCTTTTACAGATCTGTGTAGGTGTAGTCAATGTAAAATGAAAAAAAAAATGCTCCAAAACACTATAAAGAGAATAAATTTGATATTTATGTATATAGTTACAGTGATGATAAGAATGATGATGATGATGATGGTGATGATGATTGTAATGATATCGATATTGGGTGATTTATGCTAAATACCGTTAGGCGAAGATAAGAATTTTATGGCTTGGACATACACAAGTTGAATATAAGTGCACCAGCGGCCATGAACATTAGTTTTATAAACACATCCGTCATGTGTCTTTTTGATTATCAAAAGATTATGAAAATAACAGCATACGGGGTCTGAGTCAAGGCTAATTTGTTTTTTGTCTATAACACTCGTGTGTGTGTGTGTGGGGGGGGGGGGGGTACCAGTTACGTTATTAGACATGAGTAACCAATCACATAATAAACTACATACATTTGGCCAATTGAATAATCAATAGCAGAGCTCAAGGCATATAAAATGTAAAATCTATAGAGGAGACACACATTGGATTCTTTAGAGATCAGATACCGTTTATATTCTTTAGGAGACACCGTTGACGCTCAAGATACACCATCTGGATTCAGTAAACCTCGTTAATTCTTAGAGTTTTGTGGGGTTTTGAGATAGACTGAGAGACATGCTATTTTTATATAGTATTCTACATTTTATGTGAAGCCCTGGATACATTTTATGTTGGTACTGTTGTTCCTGGCAAACAAACGTTTAATAAGATGTGTAGCAAGAGAATAGGTGTCACACGTCGAATGTGGTAAACGATTTCATGGCACCACTTGACATATTCGATGACGTGAATAACACGATGACTAAGTTTGATGACCCTAAAAGTGAAGAGTAACTGCGTAATTTTGATTCTCAATGATTGTTCTACTATAATAAATAATTGTACAACAATGCTACTGGCAGATACTGATCTCCATTACTCCATAACAATATTGCCCAACCAATGTCAAACATATGCCCAGACTCCATCATGTTCCACCCAGCATTGTTACTTGACAAACATGATCATTTACAACAATCCCGAACTCGATGATTTGTGTTTCTTGTCTTGTAAACTCTCGAAAAATGTATATGTTGTTTAGATTGGAGATGCGAAATTGTGATTCTAAGCATAAGCAAGCTACAAATTGTGGGGTTTTGAGATAGACTGACAGACATGTTATTTTTATATAGTCTATGGTTGTAACATGACATCCGACGGCAAAGAAGTTTGTTTTCTGTTATTATTCCGTATTTTATTATAAGGTTTGGATCCCAGTGTTAACGCCTGCTGACAAGGAAATTGCGCTTAGACGTTTGGATATTATTAAAACCGGGTAATGTCTACAAATTCGCTTAATTTAAAATACAACATAACAGAATTCAACGCCAAATGTATGAGATCAACGCAGCCTGGGCAAAATTATTTCATAATCTTAAAAAATTGAATTTGCGATTCTATGTGTAGGTACATTACTGGTGCCATTGTCGTGGTATACAATAAATATGGATTGTATGGGTTATTGTAGATAATGCATTTTTATACGATACAGGGGGGGGGGGGGTTGTCCCTAGAAATCTACAACAAAATAAGGGGGGGGGGCTAGAAATCTAAAACAAAATCCCGGAAAAATGCGCGACTATAATAGTAAGTGCAGGAAGACCGCACTACACGCAAAACAAAAATCGTCAAGTATTTCGTAATGTTAGAAACGCAATTGAGTCGAGAGAAATAATTACATCTTACCATCGATCAAAAAAGGGGGATAATTGCCATTGGCCCACCACACAGTCTCGATGTTATTTTATTTTTCATTAAGGGAAGTGAGGTGATCTAGTTATATGCCAGGTTACACTAAATATTATTCATACAAAATTGTAGCTGATTGCTATTTAACGATTAAATTTAGCGGGACATGTAAATCTCATCAGTGTAAAATTATTTGGGAGAAAATTACTGTCTTTAATGCTAATAATTGAAACAAAAAAGAACCCATAACCACTGATTAAGAAATCTGGCATTTTTCTTAATGTGCTTTCTCCCTAACAAAGAAGATGAGTCAAGATATCGTTCACCTTTTATACGCTATTCTGTTCTTTTATCGATTTTTAGCATCGCCACCGAGATAACGGCAACAGTATCTACTTCCCCTTTTACTAAGAATGGATCAATCCAGTTAACTTCCGTCTACCGTTACAATCAACTGGAGGCGAGAGGAGCCGTCAAAATCTGAGACGTTTACAAGCATAGATTGGATCACGGTGGAACGAAAATGCCTGAAGGTTTGGAAGAATTTTTCTCCAAGTATAAGCTACACGAAGAATCAGTGAATTACCTGCGCGAGACGGCACCTGGAATTCAGGGACATGGCTCCAGTTTTTCAGTGGATGAAGTCAGAGCATCAGCAATAGACTCGTCTAAAAAGTATGGGGGAGAGGTTGAGTTTGAAGGCAGCGTTAAAGAATTTAAAGTTCCATCCTTTTCAACTTCAGGTAGACCATTTTATAATAGATGATACATATTCTAAATGTTGTTTAATACAGGTATAGACCTACAATTGCTACAGTGTAAGATTACTTATCTATGCAATTAAGAACTATGCAATTATAATTATGCTAGGCTAGGCACTATCAAGGTTATGCTTAGAATTCGATTAAAATTTGTATCTCATTTAATTTGCATATGTGGACAGAAGTTATAATTCTTTTTGGTTTGCAAAAACTTCCCCAACAATGTTTGGACTATTAATTTGTGATTTATATACAATTGTGTATAACAGACACCATGGCTTTGTTGAAGGATTGTTGTAGCCCTGAAATACATGCCTTGCCCAATTCTCTTTTTTGCAACATTGTGTTTGTATTTAATAGTTTTACCACCCGATAAACAGCTAACATTTAACAAATTAATAAAATGCAGTAAGTGTAAACTGGCGAAAGAGAGAGAGAAAAATTTGATTTCATGCTAGCCTACTTGACACAAACTTGGTCATTGAAGTACTAAAATATGGTTCAATTTTATGTAAATAATAATAATAAACTAACAGTGGGAGGAAATCGGAGGAGCTAGGGATCAAAAACCCACCACTTGATTCAATGACAGTCGACAGACCTTATGATCTAAAGTGCATGCACTAGATCACTTTACCACCCATATTCTTTCTAAACCAGGAGTGTAATGTTGAATGTCTTAATCATTCAGAGATCGAGATATATGCTTGCTCAGATGAATATGGTAATTTAATTGCAGGCCATTTAATTACCATATTTAGGATTAGTGGTTGGGAATTGGAAAATGTAAATCCCAATCTGATGTACACTGCTTTGTGCTGTCAATTTTTGTCTGGAAATCTGGACCATTACTCAAGCTAAAATCTTGTAGGTGCCATACATAAGAGTATCATATAAATTTGTTTGGATTACCCTCTCCACCTCCATTTGAAGACCTGAATAATTGCACTGCCATTATTCCCAACGTCCAAGCGAATTATTGAAATGACATTGAACCATATGTTAGTCTCGACTCTCGAGATGACCTAGTTTGTGTCGAGGGGTTGGCTAAACCCCATTTCTCTCTCTGTCTTTCTAGCATTATGCATTCTAGTCATGACATATCAACAGCTTTACTTGATAAAGCCTATATCAATGGCAGACACTGAATGGGGGATAGATTGATTGAATATAAAGTGTAGAATAATTGCATCCGTCTGGAGGAGATTTCACTTTACAGACATCATTACTTCCGCAACCATTTACTAAGGTTTTTTTTACAAAAGACTAAAAAAGTGTTCAGAAGAAACCTAATGTTAGCCATTTACACATATTGAGTTAAAAGGAATAACCCAAAACTGCAAAAATAAGGAATAAATTTCAATCAAATTTTACTTTTAATTAATAATTGGACAAGTCCTCCATCCCAATAACTCTGTTGTATGTACAAAATTTATTTCTCAAAGCCCTGCAAAGAGTAATAAAGATAGCTTAACCTAGGTCATTTCATTTATATTCATTTTAATAGTCTACTCACAGCTTTGCATAGATGACATATTGTGATCTAATGTATAAATTTTACTTTTAATTAATAATTGGACAAGTCCTCCATCCCAATAACTCTGTTGTATGTACAGAATTTATTTCTCAAAGCCCTGCAAAGAGTAATAAAGATAGCTTAACCTAGGTCATTTCATTTATATTCATTTTAATAGTCTACTCACAGCTTTGCATAGATGACATATTGTGATCTAATGTATACATTTATCCTAACCTAACCCCATCCCGTCCCACCCCACCCCACCCCACCCTACAAAGGACGATAGCATACCTTCTTGGATTAATTGCAACTTACATGTATATTATGAATTAATAATTACTTCTGTCATGAAATACAGTGTAACTCAATTGTCTAGCCTTTCAGAACAAAATACTTATTGCATAAATTCTGAGTTTATTAAATAAATGCAGTTCTGAGTTCCCCTTTAACTACATACCTGCAATTACAAACACAGGTAATTATCACTAATTGATTTATCAAATATTTCTCAGGAAATCACTAATCAAATACAAGTTCATATTGCAGAATTCTCCAATAAAATCATCATATAATGTAATTATATTACTATCAATTAATAATGTATTAACAAACCAAGCTGTATTGATTGAACAAGCACTAATATTGATATTTTCATCAGATATGTGGAATAGGTTTACAAGTTTTGTAAATATGATAAAGATAATTTATTGTTTTTTGGTGCACTAATGGAGGAATTTTGCCATAGCACCAACTAAATTGGTCCGTTTTTGTTGACCATTTGCCCAGATTATTTTCTACCGTAATTATTTTATATTTTTTGTGTACAGGGTTTATAGTTATTACTGATATTCAATTCATTATATTGGAAATATATACAATTTTGTAGGATACAAATTCGATAAACAAAGAGTATGAGTGTACTATGGCCTGGGAATTGAGTATAACGTCATCGTAGCCTTCTGGAATTGTGACGTCATCATAAATCGGAGTCTGTCAATTGATACGCAATTATCCAAGGAACAAGTATTCCAAGGATCATGTGGATCTTACTTGAATTTTGTGGAGCCTTAGACTTTTTCCGAATAGCATCGTCCCTAAATAGAACAACAAGTTATCCCTTATGATTTGGGACAATCTTGATATCATTTATCATAAAACTGATTTGGTAGACATTGAATGTGTAGTCAGAAATAGCATGGCCCTGGTACAGTTTGCCCAACATTGGGGTGTTGGATGGTCGAGCACAGTTATAAAAATACATTTATAAAATTAACGATCATATTGTTCATTTTGATCTATATGGTCAGTATTCATTCCATCACAAAACGGCTTTGTACTAATATTTTTTTATGAAGCTTAAGTTTGGTATGGGGGGGTTGGATGGCCAATGGTTAGCACCTGCGTGCTGTATCATAAAGCCGGTCATTGAGTCAACTGGCGTGGTTTCAAATCCTTGGTTGTACGTGACAAGGAGTAGGGTTGCCTGTCCAACCTTGTGGGTTTTCTCCGGGTCCTCTGGTTTTCAACTACTGCTAAAGACCCCCTGCGCGCAAGCAAATTTTTGAAATAAAATTAAACCATATGTTAGTCACGAAACGACCTAGTTTGTGTCTAGTGGAAGTTAAACCACATTTCTCTCTCTCTTTTGTTCAACATTGATCCTTGAAAGAGTAGGAGAAAATGACACTGCCCTAGCAAAACTGAAGACATACAATTTACATGAATTATCAGGACATATAACAGGGTGGTATAATATGAGAAGGGTGGGTCTATTAATAGTGGTTAAGAGATTTATATGAGTGAACAGGAAACATTTCAGTGAAATATTTATATGCACTTGAAATATGAAACTAAGCTTATAAAATATACCAATATGGAACTATGGTTTGCATTTATGTACATAAGCTGTACATAGTATATGAATAGTAATATTGTCCAGTCTTTATCTGGAGTTAAAACATACATGTACTTATAGTGTATCCCTCGACAAACTTATTTAAAGGGACTATCTCCATTTGAACATAGTCTCTAAAATAAAAGTCCGAGTATGTATAAAATTTAAGGGCCGAAATATAGAGGAATGGGGTATTTACTGTGTCTCAAAATTTCAGCTTGAAATATTGAGTTATTTGGATGTGAACTTCAAAAATGCTTATCCAGACACGTAACCCTTTTAAGATTTCGGGTCCATTTTTTTGTTGGGTGACCTGATAATCGATTCCCGTTCCGTCCAAGGTCTATACAATGAATAATCCATGTGCTGTACTTAAAAATGAAAGGTAAATTTCACCTACACATTATTTTTATGAGATAAAAGTCTGTTTTTTCCAGACACCACTTGGGGCACAGGTCTTCATTTCCAGACGAAGACTGGCAGGTTTATGTTGTTTGAAAACATATCACATAGATTGCTCGGCTCTAGGTAGAGGATTTTAAGGAATTTTAACACAAAATTAAGCAGTAATATTCTCCAAAATATTATCAGGATTGGCCCTTTAACCTTACAAACCTCCACAATGTCTGTCAAATACAATGTTCAAAAACTCTTACTTTTAAATTGGTTGGTAACTTACTTTCATTTCAATAAATGATGTTATTGAGAATTAAACAACAGGTGTTTTCAATAAGAATATTGCAAGTTCTGGATTTTAAGCAATTAGAATTTCTGAGTTAATGTGCATATTTAAAGATACATTATGGGAGATAAGATAAAGAGATGGCAGTTCTCACTATAATAGTTAAAAACTAGATAGTGTAAAGGTAATTTGCTGAAAATTTCAGTCAATTTGATCCACTATAAGCCGAGAACGAAGCGGGTGAAATTTTAGCATAGCCTTTGGTCATCATTAATAAAATCATTAATATAAACAGCATAGTCTCGATTATCCACTTTTTAAATTTAATTATCAATGGCCGTTAAGCGGCATATAGGAATCTAATCCAGCCAACATCGAAGGCTAGCCTTGACATCGAGAGTTTATTGTGGTCTGGATAAGTTAAGTAATGTCCAATAATTGATACTTTAGATAGTAGGCAGAATTTGCTCTTGCATAATGCATGTTTAACATTTAGTATGAAAAAGGCTGATTTATAATTCATTAATTCAGCAAATTATTCCAACATACATGGACTGATTGAAAACTTTAATTATATGTATTAACATGTGTGTTTGAATATGTTTGGATTGTAATCAATCAAATACCTATTGAATAATTCAGTTTATTTACCAGTTGCTCTTATTGTATGGGATAATATTACCATACATTGTATAGATAAATATTGAACCAGAACGATTAGCTGTTCTACTGCTATTAAAGATGCATTATGTAAAATTTAGATATATATAGTTTAAAAATTTGAAGCTAAAAGATAGATCTAGCTCTTACATAATGCATCTTTAATAATAATCTATTATATTTTAAATGCATCTTATTTTGTCTAGAATAAAATACAGAAATGAACAATTAAGAAATCAGCAAATTTTTTTCTCAATAACAATAATAAGCACATAAAACACAAAATTCATAGTTAAAGACATGAGTCCACAGATGATTTTTGGCTTTGACGTATAGTTTCAGGTGTCCACCAAACTTATATAGCCTGACATAAGCTCTGTTTACACTTGGCCGCAATAAGCATGCTGTGCTCGCCATAATACCAGACCGCGATAAATTTCAAGAAATTGACCCGTTTACATTACCTGTCTCGGAACCGTTATTGCCAGGTCAAATGTGGAACTCTTCCCAGAAAAGTAAATTTCAGTCAGCAAGTTACCAAGATGAAAACAATTATGGAGCTTGATTTAGACAGAACTGATGACAGAGCTGTCCCAGTTAACAGGAAAAAAGGTCAAGGTTCATTTGGCGCATGCACAGTAATACGTACTGAAACCTTTCTCAGACCGGTTAGCATTTACACTACGAAAATTTAAGTGTGCTTCGTCTGGTACAGTGCCGAGACTCCAGACACGGCAAGCTTATGTTTGACCAGTTTACGCTACGAAAAACAAACTGTGCCATGCCATGTACTGTAATTGGGCTGTCTGCACTAAAAAAACACGTACAAATTTTGAGTTTGTTAGCCTGTACTGTGTAACTGGATGTTCAGTATTTGCTTGATGTTATTTTACAGAAGGTGTTCCTGTGACAGTGATAAAGTCACGAACATGTAAACCGAGGACACCAATAGTTGTGTATTTCCATGGAGGAGGTTTTGTCGCTGGTTCTAGAGAAACCGAGGAATCCATCACCAAACAGCTTGCCAGGTACTGTAAATGTGTTACAGAAGATGTGTATTATAGACTTATAATGAGAGACACACTCACACACAAATTAAATCTTTTTGGGAATAACATATGGTACAATTTTATTTGATTAATTTGCTTACATGAAGGGGTCTTTAGCAGAGGAAATTGAAAGACTGTGAGAAAGTCTGTTAGGCTATGCGAGTGACCCTACTCTTCACATACAAATGTAGGATCGAAACAGCACCAATTGCCTCAATGACAAACTTTATGATCCTAAGCACACCCTTTAGACCATTCAGTCACCTATCCCCCAGGATCATATGTTTAAAGATATATATATATCACCATGGTCAGGGTATAGGTGTTGCACATGTAGTTATATTATGTCGATACATATCAATGCCTTTTCCTGCTACTTAGAGAAATGGAAAAACTAAATGTTTAATGTGATATTTAATTGTCAGGGGTGGTTCCTACAAGGTTGATATTAATATGTTGCATATTTATCCAGTTGGAACAAAACAAAACCAAGGTTGGTTTGTGTGCACATTGGTGTGCAAGTCAAAGAATCTATGATGAGGAGTTGAACCAAGTGTGCACATGTGATGTCGATGACCAAAGAGAAAATTAACCATATTATGCTAGTTTTAAAATAAATGAAGTATGCTGTTGACAAGATGTTCAACTCCATTGCTTTTATTGATTGTAGTATGCAATAACCAAATGTATGTTTGTCTGGGTATAAAATACAGGAAACAAACAGGTTATTTATCATAATAGGGATAGTTTTGTTTGTGGACACTCGACAGGTCACTATTTTTATCTGATCAAAGATTTTGTTTCTGTTTGATATGGCCGCATATTGGACTGTGACCTACTGGATTATGTTTTTAACTTGTGGTCCCACTAGAGGTCAAAATTTTAATTCATTTTACAAAACTATTCAAATATATCACTGTTAAACCAAAATTACTGTTGAGTTCGAAATTTGTGAAAATTGGACCAAGACTGCTTGACAAAATGGCCACTCACCTTTACACAAATATTAAAGTCTAATACGATTTTAATGAAACTTAAAATATATGTCTATATCAAAAATATCAAGGTTCCTTTCGATATGGCTCCTGTTTGTACAAAAAATTGTTTTGTTCATCTCTTGCAAAATATGACCATATCTTGCATGACAACTGCTTGTTTAGAAATACCTTAGAATGTTTGTTCTTTGAAATTTATGTCGTAAATAATTATAATACATGTAGATTATTTATTTCCAAATTTGAAAAAACTTTCAAATTGAAATTTAATTTCGTGGCAACATTATGAAGGTTCTTGACATTATTTACATCTATTTTAGAGAAGGAGAATGTATATTTGTTAATGTGGAATACCGATTGGCACCAGAAAATAAATTCCCTGCACCATTTGATGATGCCAAGTGTGTCTTGAGATGGGTTATTATGAACAAATCACTTATTGGTAAGTGGATAACATTTCAATCTGTGACGGGGTTCTATAAAATTTAAATTAATAATTTATAGCTCTCACACAATAACTCTTGTGATTGGTTTCTGCTATAAACACACACTGTATTGTCAAGGTGATACATGTCTTGAATGGGATCGTATGTTGTCGTGACTCGTGACTCTAGCACACATTCCCCTTGAACATGAGACAAAAATGCATATTCAACGATTTCATCAGTTTCCGATAATTACTGTCAGAGTTATGGTCCTTGACCAATATGAAAGATCTTGTGTAGGCTTACAATATATATCAAAGCATCATCCAGTTGATTTTCAGCAATTTCTGATAACTATTTTTGGAACTATGGACCTTGATGAATTTGAAAAATGTTTTGGATGCTCTTGATGCCAAAATTATTATCCAATTAATTTGAAATTTGTACACATTGTTTAGTTTAATGAGACACATATTAGGATAACACAAACACCAAAATAATGTTCTCATCTAATTATTGGTACATGTTTTGTGTAATATATGTTAGCGCTAGAAAGAGCTAGAAGCAAATAAAATTTTGATTATTTCTGATAGTTATTTCATGGGATGTTACTCTTTGTCTTTTGAATGTTCTCATTATCTACAAAAGAATAAATATGTTGCAATCTTTATGGGCACATGTCTTGTTGCCTGGCAACCTGACCTCAGTATTACTGGTATTGACTGTTTATTGAGTCATACCATATTTTAGAACTTTTTTACCACTAAACACAGACAATTCTACACAATAAGTGCTGAACAGAACAGATTTGTTCAAGAGAAAATTGTGACGCTTTAAATCTCAAAATGGGGAGTTATCTGATTTTTAAAGGGTAATCGAGACATACTGTTTATTCATTCTTGTGGGTGTCCAAGGAATTTGTGAATTTTTCGATGGTTTGATGATTATTATTTTGTTTTATCAGGTGGTATGAATGATAGTAAAGTTGGTGTTTTAGGAGTCGGTGTAGGAGGAACTATAGCTGCTACAGTTTGTCAGGAAGTTCCTAGTATAGCTTTCCAGGTAATCCTACAAAATACGTTTTTTGTCTTCAGATGAGAAGATTTGAATAGAAGCAAGCCAGGAGTTAATCTTCAATTAATATTGTCTTGATTAAATGTTACATAATTAATTTTAGTAGATTTTAGCACATTCATAGTCAACTTGTATTACATATTTTTTAGCATGAGTGCTAGCAACAGGACATTGAAATTTGAATAAAATTGATTTAAGAAAACAATGATATGACCCTGTTTTCAAAAGCAATGTTAATAAGCAATTGAAATTTGAGTAATATTGATTTTAGGAAACAATGATATGATCCATCCTTAAAGAAAACCTTTTTTATTTCAGATATTAGTGTATCCACTATTGGATTTGAGATTTGGTCAGCCCAGTTGTCAGGAATTTTCTGATGGTCCATTGACAGCCAAAAAATTTCTTGAATGGTAAGATTTTCTTTATTTTTCAGATGCACAAGATTTTTCACATCTAGCGCTTAAAACAGCTTTGTTCAAAAATTTTTTTTTTTTTTTGATTTGTGGTCAGTATTTAAATAGAAATGGCCAATTTGAGGCTTGTGATGATGTTATAAATTTTATGAATTGAAGCTGACAAAGTGTTTAAAACTGTTTTGGTATTTACAGGGGTACAACTTTGTTTTTAAATGATAATACAGAAAGTGAGAATCAGAGAGCATCCCCGTTGCTGCGCCCATCATTTACTAAAGTACCACCATTATTAGTTATTCTGGCTGATGTTGACCCTTTAAAAGATCAAGGTTATGGTGAGTTATATATCTTTTCACATTATCCCGTAACACTTAGAGTGGCATTTCTCTAAAATATTTGACCAATGAAGTTGTGTTTTTATTGTATACTATATTCTCTCTGTATCAATTTTGTATTTCCAGAGGCATTTTCCTAAGTTAGGCGATTGTTATTAAACATACTTTAGTGTAGTCTCTCTACATTATCTGTCTGATTCGTTTAACTAATTTTCTTGCACATAAGGGTCTTACTCTTAACTAGAAGTCCCAGAGTAAACCTATGGTGTTGGATAGATGACTCTACACTTTGCCACGTACAGGTTGGGAATCAAAACTACACGACTTGACTCAATGACAAATCCTAGTGTATTTGATCATTTCGTCGCCCATCGACAATTTGGCTGCATATATAACCACCTTAATAAGAAATGGGCAAATTTTATGAGACAAAGAATCTTATATGGCAATGACGATGAAGGTGTATAGCAGATGGTTGTTATGATTATGTAATGTTTTTTTGTAGAATATAAGAGAATTCTAAAAGATTCTGGAATTGATGCAGAAAGTCTTTTGGTACGTGGATCTGTTCATGGATTTTTCACTTTTCCAGGTAATATTTAGGAAGCCATTTATGCTTTCTTTTTTATTAAATATAATCATGGGCATATTATTTCCATATCATATGTTGGTCTAATGACACATTATTTCAGTTGTGCGAGACCTCCAAAACATCATGCGGAAAACAATCCTCCCCCTGTTCCTGGATCTATTGACAACTTCTTTCAACAAAACCACATGTATCTGCTCTTGAGACTTCTAAAACCAAAAAACATGCTGGGATTGTTTGACTCGTTATGAGGAAAGATGAAACCGTTTCCATATTCAATTTTGCCCATCTCATCGGAACTGCTGGGCTGGTAAAAAAAGGAACCTATCTAAATTTGGAATTGTCCATCAATTTTATGTTGGGTTATGCCCCTGACGCTTCAAATTGATAGTCAAAATGCCAGTCTATATCAGTTGTCTGTTAATGTTATGCCTCATTTTCTGTCTTGTTAAGTTAATGAAATATGATTTAATAAATATTCCGATTTTCAGGTCATTTTAAAGAACTTGGAACAAAAGCTCAAGAAAAGGTTGTTAACTACATCAAAAAACGTGGCGCCTCATGAGAAGTAGAGCCGTTGGTATCAATTTCAGTATCAGCTTAATGTACTTATAATTTATCTACATAAAATAATAACCCTGGGAACACTCAAACTCATGAAATATTTTCAGACAAATGTGAAAATTCCTAATACATTGTAGCTTCAATTCTAGACACAATTTGTGTTTTTTTAATCCAAAATTCCAATGAATTAAGCAGTTTAGTATCAGATGAACTAGTTACATACATTATGCAAGAGGTAAATCGTCCTATTGCAGGTCTTTCTGTCGGTCTGGAATGTTCTCTAAATTATTAATTCACTTATCCAGACCATAATCAACTCTTGATGTCTTCGCTAGCCTGTGATATTTACTGTATTAGGATCTTATCTGCTGCTCCACACTCATTCATGATTAAATCAATGGACTATGTATTTTTATCGTACTGACTTTAGTAATAATGAGTGAGGCTAGGCCAAAAATTCAATCACTAAATTCTCGATGCAGAGTGGATCACTTTGACAGAAATTTTCAGCAAATTCCCTTTAAATTATCTAGTTTTTAGCTATTATAGTGAGAATTGCCAGTTCTTTATCGAATCTCCCATAATGGATCTTTAGCCAAGCAAAATATAATTCAGTGAGATAAGTGAACAATTCTGACATCTTTTTTTGAATCAATGAAAACAAGATAATATGTCAGGTTCCATGTTATTGTGTTCATACATATAATGTTGTATAGCTTTATACACACCTATTGCGACTACATTCTCCATAGTTCATGTTCTGAACAAGATTGTTATAATGTGGCACTCATCCATCAAGACCTGTAAATATTTAGTAGATATGAGCATATTAAGTAAAGGAAAGATTGCTGCATGAATGAGATATGAGAGGCATGTAAAAGTGTTACAGTAGGTTTTCAGTCAGTTCCCCTCTTATCAGAACATGAGATTTGTAGAATGTGGTTGTACTGTATTTTATATGATATATTTCATTGTTGTTTGCTTTTTGTAACAGCTGTTAAAATAACCTCTGCCAAATTAATTATGCATTTCATTCCAACTCTTGGAAACCAGAGATATGTATGTTTTAGAAAATGGTCATGCTGACAATGTTAGTTAAAAGAATACTTTGATATAGCTAATGCAATATTGATTTTAGTGTTGCAGTTTTGGTTACAATGCCCAATACATTGCCATTTTCATTAACACATTTGCTGCTATCACTCATATCTACATGCCGGTATATATCACTGCCAAATCTCTATTTTATAATTATTGTTTATGACATCATTATATATGCTTTTTTTTTCTGATAAATGAAAAACGAAAACAATCAAATTGTAACTTTTTCATAGTTGCTGATTGGAGCTATAGTCAGGTGGAATTGTGCTGGAGCAATGCTCACTCCAAAAGGGTAGTTTGAACTGTGTCAATACCTTTCTAGTATATGTGGGTAAGAAGGTGAGGCTCTAAGACTGTAAAGACATGTTAGAGTAAGATATTTCTGATACAAAATCTGGATGTGGGGTATTTTCATAAGTATTAAATGGTGAATATATATGATGCTTGTATCAGTCTTAGAGCCTATAGTCAGTCTACTTAACTCAGATTTATAACGTATTCCTTTGTTGACAAAATATAATGTTTAAAATCACACAATTCTCTTCCAGCTCTGAAAACAAGTCGTGTTGAAATTTTTTTTTTCATATATGTATCACATTTTAGCCTACTTTTGTCAAATTTTCAATAAAATATTTATGTTTTTATGTCACAAATATGTAAAAGTATTATGAAAAGTTATTATTTTTTGTATGGCTTTGTAAAACAGTATTAAGATATTGGTATTGTTGTTTTCTTTTTACTTTAGTCACTGGTAGATTATGAATTTTATGGTGTCACATACCAATAGTATTATAAGAACCTGATATAGGGTGTAAGCTTGTTACAAATGTAAAAACATCAATCTTTTAAAGAAAAGTTTTTATAAATGAAGATTACTATTACTGTTTATTTTAATTTGGACTCAATTACAGCATACAATTTTAAGTTTTACAAAATCTAGCCTAGTAGACTTAGTAAAGCATAGGCACCCCAAAATGTGACTGATGGTTTGTTTTTTTAAATGATAATGAAATTATATAAAATTTAATTAATTTGTAATTTACAAATTCTTGCCACAATGAACCAAAATAGTCCCTGAAATATATTTGTAATCCATGATTGATTTAGTATAGGTCCAACTATGATTTATTATCCTAAAATATTTTTGACAGTGAACATTTCAAGATATATTTTTAATATACATGATTAATATTTTGTTATATATATTTTATTGCTTTTGTTGTTTATATACAATTTATTATTTGTTTATTATTATAAGTATCATTTGTATACGCCCACAGTTCATATGAACTTATGTTTGTCTGAAATTTGTTGTTTGTTGGTCAGTCCATAATAATCTTGTGACAACTCTATAGGTCAGAGTTTATAGCAGATTTTTTTAAAGTCGAAAGTAATAATAGTTATGAAATCTTGTAAACATGATACTATTTTTTGATCACAAACGATGCCTCCTTTTATGTTCAAATTACGACAGCTTGTGATTATAGGTCAGAGTTCTTGGTAGAGTCTCAAACTCTCAGTGGTATTGTTCATTGGGGTATAAGATAGAACCATATATATTTTTGGAGGAGTCACTGTCTATCCATATTTTGACTATTAATGCATACCACAGAGTTCAAAGTGTTTTTTTTTTTGTTGTTAAACTTACACCACAAGATTTGTTGATTAGGCTTTTAGAGCTAACATGGATGACTTTGCAACTGGTGGGTGTATTGTGGGGCGTTACAAGCCCACAACTATGTTATCAATTATTTATATGTTATACTATGTACTTTTAAATTTTTTGTTGACTTACTAACTTTTACTTAGTTGTAACTATATCAACTTTAATTATATTTACAATTTTACATATATTTCAAACAGAACAAATGAATACTATTGTGAATCATAAAATTTGTAAAGCATTTGTAAAATATTAGAATTTGGGCATGAAATAATGGTCCTTTTATTAGTTCAAATTTTAGGAAAAGAATAAATATGCTACAACTTTTCTGGACTGCTCAGATGATTTACGAGCTAAAGGAGTATGATGCTTTGCTGGCAGTCTGTCTTTATGTAATGTGATAATCCCAAATTTATTGTTTATAAATGTAAATTCATTCATTTTGGCTACCTTCAAAGCTTTATTGAGTTAGCAATTTCTTAAAAAAATATATATTAAATAATTTATTAAAAAGTAATGATGTGCAAATGTAGTTTGGAATTTGTCAACATTAAAATTGCACACATGTATCATGCTATTCAAGAAACTGTTTCTTATAGCCACATTTTAATATGTTTGGATCCTACCCCAATTATTTTTATAAGGCCTGTGTCCACTGGTCCTACAAGATTTGACAGTTATTACACCTTTGACCATTTTTACATTATTGGCTTCCGTAATTTATGTTTGCAAAGACTTCTTAACATCAGGATTCAAGTTATTGCCCATTATTTTGAAGAATTATTGGTTCTGATATAGATTCTTGTGGAACCAGTATCAGAATGTGCTATTAACATATATTTGTCTTATGGCCAAATGTCGTCTTAATTATTTACCCTTTCATACAAAAGATATAAAATGACCAATCTTATTCCCTCTGTAAGAGTTCATCCTGTTCGATAAGGTTTATAAATTACAAGAAATCATAAACTTGATGCTTGTTTCAGCTAAATTTTCTTTTGTGAATAACAATCCTTTGACTAATATTTTTGTTAGCTCAAGTTATTTCCGGACTCCAGTTAATACTTCTCATCAAGTACCTGATTCTGAGCCAAGTCGTGATGAGAGGTATCATGCCACTTCAGGATCAGCGTCACCGGGTGGCACTAATGCTTTCGATGCGCCAGCTGGAAGCAGATTTGACAACAGAGCTATTATTGCAACGAGACTGACTCTACACTTCTTAGATAGTTGGAAGGAGATGTCACTGAGAAAAATATCGTTCTCTCGTGGGTGGGGTGAAGATCCGTTCTAGTCATGGCCCGTCGACTTCTTCGGCAACATATGCAATCGGGTCTTTGGACAATTTGAAAGCGATATGTTTCCTTTCCACCAGCGTCAAGTTTCGTTTCAGACCCAGTCACCACACCTACCTATGAAGTTCGTGGAGTTACTCAAAGACCAGCTAATGCAGAACTCAATTTCCAGAATTGACAAGCTACTTGAAACTCGTCGTCAGAGGTATCAGAAATCAGTTGCCCACAATACTTCTGATGGAAGGTGGCCTCCAATTCCTTATAACATTCCTTATGTTCAGTTTACCAGGTCACATTCTTTGTCCTGAGACGTCTTCACTTAAGCTACCTTGGAATCGTCGGGGTTCCCTGGGTGGTGCCGCTGATCAACACGCACAGTCGCTATGCAATGGGTTTCTAGGGACAGAAACAAAACCTTAAACTCCAATCGACTGGCTGCAAGGGCGCCCAACTATCAGCCGGGGTATTAAAATTTGTGACAGAAACATTGGTCTCTAGCGTCATGTTGGTGCACATGTGGGGTAACTGGAGGTCACTTTGCGAAAGTACAGAACCTGAGATTTTTTCTGATGTAATAAGAATTAGTTGAACACGATTTTGTTGGACATTTAAAGCAAGCAAACAAATGGAAAAACAAAACCCGCCATTACTTCCACGCTAAAATATCAAAGAAGAAAATATTTCTTTCATGGAAAAAACTATGCGTTATTTTTTTATTCAATACTCACAATCATGCTGGATTGAAACGGAAGGGGCCGGTGAAGAGAACCTCGAGCGGAAGAAGGGTGGGCCGGCCGGGGAAGTTCGACCGCGCGAACACCCGGGCAGGTACGTGGCTTATAGTTTTAAATTCATCACTTATTTGAAAGAAATGGATTCTAATCCTACCCATGCCACTAGATACCCGCCAGCGTTCTTCTTCTTTACGATCAAGCAACAGTGTATTCTTTCTATCCCATCTGTCCCCCCTATCACGGGCCCTGTCAAGTGCCAACAAAATGGGGAGGAATGTTGTAAATAAGGGTTTTAGTCGCGTGATTACCAGTGACGTAACTGCTGATAAACAAATCACTTATAATACAACACGTCGCTATTGCAGCGCATATTCCTGTGTTTAGTGGTCCGTCCAGTTTTTTCGGCGCACGTGCTAATTGAAGAGGATGCAATGACGCGCGGAGTTTTTGCGCACACTGCTCGCAGTATTTCGTTTGATTAGAGTTAATCCCACGACTCATTGCTATAAAGAGAGAAAATTCTTGTTCTAAATTATGATAGGTCATTAGTCCGATTAACAACGAATGGCTAACTGCGTCATAAAAACATTGCGCTTAAAACAGAGCGCCAAATAGGACCAAATATTAGTATGTTTACACAACGTTACATCATGGCTCACAATTTTAGTATGCCCAATTAACCAGTGCATAGCAGTATATTGCAGTATAACTAATTGCGTGACAAACGAGGCTATCAAATCGAATAAAATGTAAACAATACTGTTTGGAAACGAACATACTTTCACCGTTTTTAATACCTTAAAGTAGGTAAGTCTCTGACTCAATATCATCCAAAATCTTTCAACATTGAAAACAATTAAATCAACATCGACGCTGTGATCTTACCGGAAAAAGATGGGCTTCTGATATCAAATATTTAAGACAAAATAATCATTTTACCATTGGTACGCCAATCGTGTACCATAATGCGTTTCAGCCCCAGTTGTCACAATAGACTAGAGGGAGGAACAAGGCTAGACAAATTGCATCAAATCAAACGACCTATATAGACTGGAATAACCAGACGCTAGAAATGTGCATTCGATTTAGACTGCTGGCTTATTTCGCCGAACGTAACTGATTTGAAATTATAGAGTTAAAACGGAAACCACTGATTGTAAATCAATTTACATACTTTCATATTAGGTATTATTTGTCTCAATTTCTAAGTACCAAATGTTAGCGATTTAGCTCCTTTAAATCACTGTCCAAAATTTTAAGGAAGACCCAGATTAAACGTAGGAGTGCCATGTTGCTGTACTTGTCATAGATTTGATTGGACGGGAAGAATAGACCCCCTCAAAAGTTCAAATATCAGAAGCCAATCCAGCAATGACCAGAGGGGATTTCACGGGCCATTGCTTCAGGAATATGCTCAAATAGGGGCAGGGCTCACACTGGCTTTCATTTTTTTTCCGCCAAAATGGATCCTAATTTTTACGTAAAACAATGATGATATTTTTTTTCCGCCAACTTGAATATTTTATCTGCCAAAAATATATGATAAAAAAATCACATGTTGTAATAACATAATATTTTTTTATTTCTTTAACATTCTTTAACAACCATATTTACAATTTACAAGATTCTCCTTTGCTTTACATTAGCCCATTTTGTAAATGATGTATTGAGATCAGGTTGGTTTTTTGTTAAGGTGATTGACATCAAATTTGACAATTGCCAAATTTCCAGTTTTCTTTGAATTTCCGTTTCGCGTGAACAATATGCCTATTGTTGATTTCGGGTACGGTCACGGTATCAGCATCTGAATCGTTAATCGTAGCATCAAGTTCATTTCGTCTAGAGGAGCCGACGTCAGGCTCTTCGTTAACTTTAGAACACTTCGGCGGCGGTAACGAAAAAAAGCAGACAGTTTTCCCACTCTAGAATCGTCGCTATTCAACTCACTCTTTCGTTTTCGACCCATTGCGATATATAATTTGGAATAATAATGTCCAATTAGCCATACTGTAATATTTGTACATGATGTATGAAGCCACGTACAGTAAACGAAATTCAGCTATCAAATCATGTAACTCTCCTTCAAAAGAGTTGCCGGCAATGATCAGCCATTTTGATTACTCCCCTTTGTTTTCATTACACAACATCAAATAGTCACCGCTAATCTATTTGTTAGGGTTAATTAATGGTGAACAATGGCTAGATATAGGCTTTATGATCGACAATTATCAATCAGTCGAAACCATTAATCCTAGACAAGTGTTTAGTGTTACTCATGACACGTTTGGGATTATCAACAAGTTGATTGATTTATAGTATACCGCTATATGGTTAATCAAGGATAAATACGGTTAGAATTTTATAAAAAAAAAAAAAAAAAAAAAAAAAAAAAAAATCAAACTACGACTGACCCACCCGCCAGTCGCACCTACCCCTATATCTCAAGTACCCTAGCACACATGGCAAAGTGGACCAGACCGCGTCCGCGTCCCATTTCCCACCCCCCACCCGGATGAAACCAACCATGACTGCTACCCAGCAAAGACATTATGTCTTACCCAAACAGCCAAACTAGCCCCCTTCTTGTGGCTGGCACAGGCTAGTTTCCTAGGAAACAATTAGTCTACGATATCACCCTCGGTGGAAGTGGACGTTAAACCTCATAAACTAACTAACTAACTATAAAAAAATTTTCGCCAATTCTAAAAAAGAATCGACAGTACCCCAAAACTTTATCGCAAAAATTTTCGCCAAAATGAAAATTTAATCGCCACTTTCATAATTTAATCGCAAATTGCGACTTTGGCGACCGACAGTGTGAGCCCTGAATAGGGGTAAATCAAGTATTGATAGATTCCTGTACTTCGACTTCATAATCATATTACTCAATACAGCACCTTATAATTCTCAAAATCAATTTTAAAAAATATAATGATATTAAAAAACAGGGCGATTAAAATGTCAAATAAATTGCAATTTGTGGGGCACAAAAATCAAGGTGTAAATACAGACTCCTCCACCACAGCAGCATTGGAATCTTCTATCGTAAGCGCGTCTTCCACAACAAGCAGGGGCTAATCCCTTTTTCCTACAACATTTCTAGAACAGCAAAGTTGAAATTGATAATCGTAAACCCGGTTCCACAACAAGACGGCGAGATAACAAATTCAGGGACAAATCGTCCATTGCAATATAAGCTG
Source organism: Patella ulyssiponensis (assembly GCA_963678685.1). NCBI lineage: Eukaryota > Metazoa > Mollusca > Gastropoda > Patellidae > Patella > Patella ulyssiponensis. The sequence goes on along the minus strand of OY783230.1, from coordinate 21,031,008 downwards.
ATATTATGGTTATAGCTTCGCCTGTCACAACACCTGCAGAACAATAAGAATTTCATAAAATAATTATTACTAAAAAATTCACAGTTAAAATAAGGCAATATATTGTGTCTCGTATACACATATACGAGTATAATTTTCATAGCACATGTATATTTACAGAAATAACCAACATTACATTGATTACTGTTATCTCTTGACGGCAAACCTATTATCTTATAAACGATACATTATGGGAGATTACATAAAGAGCTGACAGTTCTCGCTGTAATAGTTAAAAACAAGATGACCGAGAATTAAGCGATTGAATTTTCGACCTAGCCTCGATCATCACTTCTAAAGTCGGTACGATAAAAACATTGTCTCGATTATCCATTTCATGATTAATTCATGAATGAAAGTTGGGCAGTACATCGGATCCTAATATATCTTTTTTGAAAAGGTAGAATATTAGGCTCCTCAACATTTCTTAAAAAGCAGATATACCAACAGCGAATATTTGAATGCGTACAAAATAATTTTAAAAATATTATGTTCACATAGCAAAAAGGATGACGTCATCATATCTCGACACAACAAGACCACCGCCGCCATCTTTGTGGTTCGAGAAATCTAATTGATGGGCCGGTATTCAATCCGATTGAATCCAAGCCTGCAGTTGGCGCCAAACATCTCTCAACTGGACCTACTGCTTTAAATTGACTTTTGACTTTTTAATATACAAGGACTTTTTATTTTGTGTGTTTATATACAAGGACTTTATATTTTGTGTGTTAACCAAATGTTAAGGAGACTCTAGACATACATATTCATCTGATTTGTGTGTTTTTACCAACTTTCAACCTATAAAGTGTAAATAATTTAATTAAATCAACCTGTCCATAATAGGCCTATTTCAATGTCACATAGCCTAATCAATCTGAGTACACTTTAGCGTGGATTAAAGCCGTGCGAAATTTGATATTTTCGGAAAAATACAAAACACGTACAGACACACTATATAATGGCCCATCTGGCATCGTAATTACTTCAACAGACACCAAAGCCTCTTCTTACCGATTCAAAGAGCCCTCTGTTTACCAACATTGTTTTGTTGTGCATATTATGTCAATTAAATTGGCAGCTCACATGCATCAATGTCCGTACATACGAGGATAGACTTGCTATCGAATATTATCGTGGTCGTATGGTTAAACGTGAAGATGTGATGATAAAATGTTAATGAAAATATCATACACTACATGGTGCCAAATGCTGTATGGTACATGTCTGCAAACTATATATATTTTTCTCATACGCCGTCAGCCATGCCAATCATAAATTTATGGTGTTCTATTTCGGCCATTTTATACGTCTTCTTTTCTGGTGTACGTTTGTCATAGAAGATTTAAAAGTACGAAAATTACAATTTGATTACATACACAAAGGGGGATAAACCCACAATCTCTATATGGTCTATTTAGCACTAACAGGAATTATTCCTCATTTGAGAAATTTTTAATTCCGTACAGTACAAACTATGATATTGTGAAAATTTGATCTTTAAAAACGAATATATTATTAGGTATTGTGTCTTATTAAGGGAATGAGAGCGAATAGGCCTTCCTTCTAATTAATCTAACGTTTCCAATCCACAACTGGATTAAGCCTGCGACTTATCCGGCATGTTTCTTAGGATATACTTGTCTGCAATTTCACCCAAGGCATAAGCGCACGTAAAACCCTACGAAAGAATGAACTCTTTATAATCCGAATATATTATAAAATGTTAAATTTTGGCGTGGGTTAAGCAATAAAAATATAGATATGGTTCAAACAATTTATGCAAATCACAATCAGCAGCTTTAATATTTGACGTCAATACGATGGTAACCTCTCGGTGTATCGGCCATACAAGGTATATTATGTAATCCCGATTAATTGAGAAGTGGTGTCAGGTGTTCTAGAATGAAATACTCTTCCACGATACCCTACCATTACCTACGCTCTTCCATAGTCCAGGGCTGAACAAAACGACACCGAAAGTGATCATACCAGAACACCATACAAAAGAAGTACTGACCTTGCCTTGAACTTTCAAATATCCATAAGAAAACAAGAAGAAATATCAACAGTGAGTATTTTGTTATAGCCCAAAGTAACCTAATATTTTGTTTAATGTCTGCACGAGCATGGTCTTAGTAGCGTGATGGCGTATTGACTTAGCAACACAATTTCACACATTATGAACAAAGCAATTCTGGAACTTTGTGGCGGTTAATACGAGCAGTGCTTGTTTCGTCGTCTGGTGCATAATGATAGCAATTTTCTCAGTTACAAAATTCCCGCTGCTCTGATAGTAAATTTGAGAATATGTATGGATATCATATAGAAAGGGAGCAGCTGGTCAGTTAGCGGAGGACCAGACCAGCGACCGACGGACGACTCTTCGCAAAAAATTCTATCTGCCGTGTAGTTTTCTATTGAAATTATATATATATATATTTTGGATGGGGTGGAGGTCCACATTCTATAGGATGTAAGTCTGTTGGATTTCCTGGAAACTTTGGAAATTGGGTCACTACAGTTTTTTTGTAGCAATTGGTACTATAGACTTCTATAGATTATTTAATAATTTTTCTTTTTGGAGTAAATATATTTGCCCTATGACTTCTTCTAAATTGATGATAATGTTATTTTTCTCTTTGTTGTTGGTCGACCAGTGTGAACCATGAATTATTTTCCTCTTGATATACCTGAAATATAATAAAACAATCACAATAAAACTAATATAATTGAATATTATTGTAAAGAAATTAATAAAATACACTTAGCTTTTTGCCATTGATCATGTTTTGTGAACAGACTTCAGAGTTGTGTACCACTTCTTCAGTTTCTTGTTTATAATAACCTCAATTAAGTGGCCAATACACATACTCTGAATTTTAGAAATTGAAATTCGACCGATGGCCAAAAAGACTTAAAACAGTAAATTGGTTGTTAACTATGATTCGTGGACAGGTACTCGTGGAATTTTTTGGAGTGAATGAGGCTGTGGACGGCTCGATCCAGGACGGGGGGTCTTGGGGTAGGCAGCCCCTCGGGACTGGGCTGGCATATCATCGCCAAGGTCAGATGGACAAACCGCTTTGTGATATTCACCTTCTCTTTTCCGTTTAGTTCTTTCTACCCCCCGCCCTCTACATCGTTCATGCATTATAGTCCCAGACGTCACATTGATGTCTAGCCCGCGATTGAGACTGGCGTCGTTAACAGTGGTGGCTACGATAGAGGCCTCAATATTAAAGGGACCAGAAAATAAATTTAAAAAATTGTATCATATTGTTGTATTATGTTTATGACAAATAAATTGATCTTTTTATTTACCATCCTGATATAGAAATTGCATTTGTGTTAATGTGACTGACAATGACCAGAATCTGCTACCTTTTCACTGCAAGGACCACCGTGTCATTACCAGCCTAGGTCCCAAAGCAAGTTTAATCCGGCCCTGCAAAAGCCATCCTCGGTTACCCAGTGTACGCATTCCGTTCTACTCCACTTTCCTCTGGGTTAATCCATAGGGTTTCCACGATTTCAAATTATTTACCCTGACGGATTGTGATATTTTTATCGTCCAATCCCATAAAGCGTTACTTGGAAAGGTAATAGGCGAAGGGAAGTACCTCTCAACACAGAATTCCCCGCACATGGTGACCTCAGTCCGTTCTTGCACACTTTGCAAATATGTCATTGGGAAAAATACCTACCGCGTAGTAGAAAAATCAGTGCCATTTAAGAATTCCATGACAGAACTTTCCCTGCCATCTTTTTGTGTGCATGTCAATTCTTTTATATTAAATCTTTTACAAACTTTGTCATAATCGATCAAACAAGCAAGCAAGCCGCCATATTGTTTGTAAACAATATAGTTCTATGACGTAAAAAATGACGCTAAAGAGTCTACGTAGGACTGGTTTGTAAACTCTTTTTTGATTGGTTATTAAACTCTAACTACAATCAGATACATGTAGTTTGAAATCGTGGAAACCCTATGGATTAACCCAGGGTATAGTGGAGAAGAACGGAATGAGTACACTGGGTAACCGGGATTTTAATTTTTATAACCACAAAGAACCTACTCATTCGTAACCATCAGCCGAAAACTAAATATAGCTAGCGGTCTCTTACGTTCGAAATGGAAGAGCACTGGCCACAAGTGAATGAGGTGTGTTGACCATGTCGATTTTTATACGCCCACATTGAAATGTGGTCGTATATTGTCGTCGCCCCCGTCCGTCCGTCCGTCCGTCGGTCCGTCCGTCGGTCCGTCGGTCCGGCGTCCACAATTGCTTGTGGACGCTCTAGGGGCTAAAGTTAATATCCGATTGACTTTAAATTTATACACAGTGTTTAAGGTCATGAGACGAAGAAGCCTATTGTTTTTCAGCGATTTCCGATTATAACTACCAGAGTTATGGCCCTTGACGACTTCAAAAAACCTTGTGGACGCTCTAGAGGCCAAAGTTAATATCCGATTGGCTTTACATTTATACACAGTGTTTAAGGGCATAATACGAAGAAGCCTATTGATTTTCAGCGATTTCCGATAATTAGTGCCAGAGTTATGGCCCTTGATCACTTCAAAAAATCTTGTGGACGCTCTAGAGGCCAAAGTTAATATCCGATTGACTTTAAATTTACACACACTGTTTAAGATCCTGAGAGGAAGAAGCCTACTGATTTTCATCAATTTCAAATAATTACTTCCAGAGTTATCTCCCTTCGTCACTTCAAAAAACCTTGTGGCGCTGTAGATGCCAAACTTATCATCCGATTGACTTCAGATTGATACACAGAGTTTAAGGTGTTGAAACGAACAAGTATTTTGATTTTCAATGAATTTTGATAACTGAACAGCTTAATCCATGATATTAAATGTTTCCTATACTAATTGTTAGCATGGGGCAAAACTTTATAAAAAGCAAACAAATTCTAATGATTTTCAGATAATTACATAATGAGTTTTTACTCTTAATCAGATTTGAGTGTATTACAAATGTTTCATTACCAAAAAAAAGTAAAAATATGCGACAACCCTTGTTGACTGCCCGGACGATTTAGCTGCTGTGGGCGTATGTTTCGTTGCCTGGCAACCTATCTTTTTTGCTGCGCCCAGTCAAAGAAATCTATAGACCCTTACGCCATTTTGTAAGCCATTTCCATTATTCATGTTTACTTCCTGGTCCTCCCACATAAAAACCACAACTATTCACCAAAACCTGGAAGAGAATACAAATTCAAAGACGGATAATTAATTCTTGGATCCAAAATCCAACAAAAAAATGCCATGCAACATTGTGGAAAAGTGCGAAAAGAGCGAACTCATATTAATATACGCATTGCAGCAATCGAGCATATTATGCTAGTCCAAACGTGGGTTAAATAAATTAACCAGACACCAAGGATAGGGAATTTGAAGTATACATATAGAAACACAAAAATTGTCATTGGCCTCAGAGGTTTAAAACTTTGCAAATATAATCCATGATTATTATCTGCTCATTTCTTTTCAGATTTAGTAAAAAAAATGGATGAAAAATTGCGCAAAAGTGTCACAAGATGGAGACTAGCGTCGGCTGCCTTGGTTGTGTTATGTGCTTTGTTGATTATTCTCGTCATTGGTATTGTTATGAGCAAAAACAGGGAAATCCTGGATAAAAATGTCCCTTCGTGTGGATTGAGGTTCAAATCAAATATGGATACGAGTGAACCGGAACATCCTGACATATTCCACGACTTGACTAGTCGTGAGATGAAAGCCGTCCAGAATTACCTCATCTCAGTACCAGAGTTAAATCTAGAATTGTCCAATTTGCGCATGAACTCCAGTTATATCGCTGGTATTGATTATATTTTACCTCCTAAAAGAGATGTCCTAGCCTATTTGGACGACTCACGTCCACCACCTACTCGTAAAGCTAAGGTTATTATATTGCGAGGCGACTTGAATCCGCCGATGGTTGAAGAATACGTCGTTGCTCCCCTTTCAAATCCATCTTCCCATACACTTATTGACTATCCTAACAGACGAAACCCCGTACCTTTCTCGATGCGTCCTTTCACAGGAATAGAGTTTAAAGGCATTTCCGAAGTTATGAAAAAGGTTGATGAACAAATTGGGGACATCCTACGCGAAAGTTACGGAGCAACATTTAATGACTGTGGTGATAAATGTTTATTCTTTAATCCAAATGTCGTTTCGTCGGCCATAACTGGCGACTTTACGAGAAGAATGTGGTTACAAGTCGCTTACCTTGTTGAGTTCTACACGATTCATCCAGTGGATTTGTTGCTCTATGTGAATGTTGACGGATCTGATCCATCTCAATTCCGAGTTGAAAAAGTAGTTTACGGAGGCCAATACAGAAACAGTTTGGCCGAATTAGCAGCTGATTATGTGTCAGGAGATGTTGTAAAATCGAAAATGATCTTTCCCACCGTAGACAAAAATCTATTTTCAACTCTTCATCGTCGAGGTTTTCCTGCTTCGCCAACGGAAGAACAAAGACAGCCACGGTTTGTGGAACCTGACGGAGCAAGATACAGAATCAAACATCGACAGATTGAATATATGAACTGGAGATTTCATGTTAGGATGGCCACTTACAATGGTCCTCAGATTCATGACGTTAGGTTCGCCGGTAAACGAATTGCTTACGAAATTGGGCTTCAGGAGATTGCCGCCTTCTATGCTGGTGACGCCCCAACCTTCAGAATGGCGAATTACATCGATAGCGTAGCATCCCTTGGTCGGCGGGCTCGAGCACTGGTACCTGGAGTGGACTGCCCGGAAACGGCCACATACCTGTCGACGAGACAGGTTTCTGATAATCAAGAGGGTTCAGTCAAATCTGAGAGAAGTTTCTGCGTCTTTGAGCTAAACACTGGATATCCACTGAGGCGCCATTTGGAATATTATCAGTTCCGTGGATCGTTTTATGGTGGTATGGTTGATAATTGTTTGATTGTTCGAACCATTCTCTGTTTAAATAATTATGACTATATCATCGATTTCATCTTTCATCAAAGTGGCATCGTGGAAACCAAGATTGTAAGTACGGGGTATATATCCGGCGGAGTTTATAACGACCAGGAGAAGAATTATGGGTTTCAAATAGCAGATCAACTCGTCGGCAATATTCATCATCATTTATTTAATTTTAAAGTAGACCTTGATGTCATGGGAACTTCCAACAGATATGAAACTTTAGACATAAAGTTAGTTAATGTGTCCAATTCAAAATGGTTAGATGGTCTGAATACAATTCAGAGTCAAATTAAATTCGATCGTAGTTTGAAGAAAACCGAACTTGATGCTGTTTATAAATATAATTTTGATACACCAAAGGAGCACATCTTTCATAATGATGCATTTAAAACCAGATTTAATGAGCCTAGGGCGTATAAGGTCCAACTTTCTGGAATGTCTAAACAGATTCTACCAGAAGATAAACTGAATGAAAGGAGTATACCTTGGGCTCGTTATCAAATGGCTGTTACCAAATATAGCGACGATGAAGTATCAAGTAGTTCCATATATGGTAATTTTGATGGTTTACAACCTGTTGTTAATTTTACTCAGTATTTAGCAGACGATGAAAATATAGTGGATGAGGTAAGTTACAGAGAGTATTCGATCCCTGTGTTGGCCGAGAAGGTTCCTCTGTATATTCACTTGATCAGTGACAAGGAACACATTCTGACCGACGGATCATGCGAAATAATGAAAGAGATAAGATATAGCTACCGTGCACGAAACCTCAGACATCGCACGTCGTGCACTGAGCTTAACTTGGCGCATGGCAGTAGGGCAGGCATATGGCTGACTGGGCTTAGACCATTTAAAACAGGAGCATCATCATAGGTTTTATAGTAGTTTACTGACTGAATATAGTGAATGTTTATATTGACATTTTACAGTGAGAAAAGTTGATTAAGTTACACAGATCATTTCAGACTTAGTTCAGACACATTTTCAGATATATTGCAGACTTGATTCAGACGTAAAAACTCTATGAGTTTACAGGGGAAATAAATACATGTCAGCCATCATGCTCCCAACTCACAAACCATGTGCTGAGTAATCCTTAATACTTTGACTATTATTTATAGGCTGATGAATGCATGTTAAGAACATGGATAGAACCTAAGTAATTTTGCATAATGCATGTACACATAAATTCTGGGGTATGTGGCTTGCTATGCAAGAATAAGCATGCATAAACTATAATATATACAGTAAACAATAAGTACCCCCCATGAGACAACAAATGTGAGCCTAGGTCATACCAGGCACTCCTGTTAACTCTTACAAGCAAAAAAGGGAATGAGACCACTAAATATTTAAGGGCAGTAACATAAGATATGGTTAACGTCCTACCTTTCCGCAGCCAGGCTAATGAAGACGGGCATAGACCTTACAGCGGCGCTACGGCCTTTTGTTATTTCGAAATCCAACTTTCAAGGGTTCTAATGTGTACACCGGGATTTGGTTTTCCTGTCCATCCGAGCGACTAGAGGAAACTTTCTTGGTCAACACCGGGGGCTAATCTAAGACCTGGTAAGTGAGACAGTGCCTTACTCACTGAACCGCTTCAGCTCCATCAAAGTAATGAGCAGAGCAGTTGTTTATAGATGGCTTCGTTTACAATAACGACATACGACATAATGTAAACATTATGAAATTCTAAACAGGATTTGGTAAATTATGTGTATAGCACGAGACTGAGGTTATACCGGGGAAAGAAAGACGGAAGAAAATAACCCGAGAAAAAGAAAATCCGAGGCCGGAAGGGCGAGTTATTTTTTACTGAAGCCATTCTTCCAACCAAAGCCAAAGTCGAAGAATTTATCTTGCTTATAAACATGTGCGCAAAATGAAAATATCCCCAAATTCCCCTAAGAAAAGCCTTATATCATGTTTTCTTAAGAAAAAACCCAATCTAATTAAAATTCAGATCTATATTTCGTTTCTGTTTTTTATAATTTCGATGGCCTGCACTACATGTAGATTTAACAAGTTATAACGGGAGGTCACGTCCAGCCAGTTCAGATGTCAAGCACGCGACATTTGACCCTATAACCTTAGTCATTCGATTAACCAATCAGAATCGTTGTTGCTTTGTTTTCATTTCTATCGCTGATAATGCCTACCCACAATTCCGCGCAAAAAGATCAAACCCTCGATTCGACAGACAATTTGATTGGCTTACCTCTCATATCAAGCAGAACACGAGTTAAATAACAAGTCTTTCAGATCCTAATGTAGTAAAGACAAGTAAAACGAAATTTTGAACTATAAAAACGAAACGAAATAGGATCTGTATTTTAATCAGATTGGAAAAAAACCTACCCTGGGAGAAAACCCGTTACAGCTTTAAAGAAAAACTTTAAGAAGAATAACCCCAAATTCCCCTACATATATCCAGAGACGCCCTCGACTTTCAGACCGCAAGTTATTTTGGGTATAGAATATACCACCAAGATCAAAGAGACTTGCCGTTTATAAGAAGTATAACACTTAAAGTATATCGGAATAAACCTATATTTGGCCAACCACTTAAGAGACCAGAATCTACAAATTTCATCCGTCTGTGAATGTATTAATAAGTTGTTTTAATTATTTATTTTTAGGACCTGGTATTATGGATGACCATGGGGATGTACCACATACCACATTCAGAAGATCTTCCTTTATCCCAAACACCAGGGAAACATCTGACCTTTCTCATATCACCACATAATTACTTCCCTGAAGATCCATCCATGTCATCTGGTGATCAAGTCAGAGTCCAGTTAAAGGAACCCAGTAACCCTAAAGCTGGAGTTCGAGTTGATAGATATTTTAATAAAACGAACATAGCATGTGTTAGTAATTATAAAGAAACTGACTTTGATAAGGATGTAGAAGAAAATCCTTGTAATATCTTAGATGTGTAATAGATTGTGAATTTTTTTTTGTATCATTTTGTCAGTTAGCGGTGATGTTCGTGTATATTTTTGGACAGATATTATATGCGATAGATCGTTTAACATTGTCAATCGCCTACGATGTTAAGCAGGATATCCTTTAACTTGTCGCGTAAAAATTCAGGGGCTAATGACCAAATAATATGGCCATCAGTTAAAAAACTTTGACTCACACTCCAAACCGCGACTAAAATTCAATTCGTCAGACCGTTCACTGCTTGGGCAGTAGGTGGGGTTAACGCCTGCCAATCAAACGATCGGCCATCGGTGAAGAAGGAGTTCTACACCATTTCTAGTCAAAAATAACAGTAGTGATAACTATGTTCAGAATTAAGTAATTTGACTGAAATTTTCAAAATATTCTTGTTTCATCATCTATTTTTGAACTGTTATAGCAAGAATAGCTAACTCCTTATATAAAATCTCCCATAATCAGGGGCGTAGCCGTGAAATATATATTGGGGGGGTCCGCAACGGTGGGGGGGGGGGGGGGTACCCCCATAAATTTTGTTTAAAGTCTCAGTCTTCTGTAAACATTGTTTGGCATATTTTACGGGGTTAAACTAAAACATCACACCAATACAACGTTTATCATGTTTAAAGACAGCGGCACTGGTCTTGCCCGAGAGACGAAGAAGCGTGGCTTACCCCCACCTAAGAAAATTTTGGAATATTTGACGGCTGCAAACACCTTTTCCTGCTATTTCAGCCCATGAACAAAGCAATTTCAAAGTGGTCTAATATTACCTAATTAACGTGGCTTGCTGACTCGAATTCCAATCAATCGCTTACACCCATGAAGACGGGACCGTTGGGAGAAAAGTTTGAGAATTTAACTGCCACAAACGCGTTTTACTGCTATTCCAGTCTGTAACCTGTGAATACAGCAACTTCAATTTGGTTCAATTTAGCCTACCTGGTTGCCCAAAATTCCAAACAACTAATCAATCGTCGCCGGCTATGGGAGCCTCACCCTCCCGGAGAAAATTTTGAAAATTTAACCACCGCAAATGCGTTTTCTGCTATTCTAGCCTGTGTGAGCAACTCCAAAAGTGTCCAATGGTTTTGTAACCGAAATCCCACTCTGATTCCAACCATCCAATCACACTGTTGCAGTTGCATTCACAAGTAATAATCGATGCCCGAAAAATGTCGCACAAAGTAGAGTGGCCCCAGACAAAATGTTTTAATCAATAGTCAACTCAGTATAAATTCGTGGTATTCAATTAAAAGAAAAGTGAAATTAGTGTTTTATTAGAAAGTTAGGGAAGCCAAACTAGAAATGCCCGAAGCAGGTTTACGGGCTGCGGCCAGTTTGTTTTCTTCGCAGGGCGAAGAAGCGGAGCTGACCTTGTATGGACCCCCCAAGAAAATTTTGGAATATTTGATGGCCGCAAACGCGTTTTACTGCTATTCCAGTCCTAAAATTAGTGTTTTATTAGATTTCGGGCACTTTATTTTGCCAAATTTTGGGGGGGTCCAAGTATATTCAGACCCCCCTAGGAAAACAATTGGGGGGGGTCCGACCCCCCCGGACCCCCCCATGTGTGACGCCCATGCCCATAATGTATCTTTAATTAACGTATTACCATTGTATCGTCAAGAGTCAAGAGAATTTAACTGGTTAAAAAATGGAAAAGGTTGAGAAAATTTTGACCATTTGATTAACCCGTTAGGAATATTGAATAAGTAGGAATATTTTCATTGAAAAATGTCCCATTTTTGTTGCCGGGAGGGCTAGTTGATTCCTCTTGTGAAGGAAGGCCACGAGACACATTGGTACAGAGTGACGAAAGTGAAATTCATAACAGCTGCTTTTTGACTTTTGGGTTCTGGCGTATCCCCACAAACAGGGTGCAGGTGACTTAATAATTAGTAAATTTGCGGTCGACAGTGTCGGGTGAATCCGATGAAATTGTCGGATGAAATTCGAAATCCCCATTGCAGAACTCCGAATTCTGATCCACACCCAGCCCAGAAAGCCTTATTATACCAGCCCATTCCAGGCTCCAGTGATGGCGTGGCGTCCCGTTAAAGCCACCGGCCACATACAACATGATTATGATCGCTCCATGGCCGGTCCAATACCAACTCCCCCATATAATGTTCAACAGAAAAAGGTTTTTTAGATGAATTGTACAAAAACTTTTTCTTCATTTTTGTCCGACCAGCCCATTCCAGACTCCAGTGATGGCGTGGCGGTCCTTTAAAGCCACTTCCCACATACATCATGATCATCATCGCTCCATGACCGGTCCGATACCCATTCCCCCAAATAATGTTCAACAGAAAAATCTTTTTTTTAGATGAATTGTACAAAATTATTTTTTTTCATTTTTGTCCGACCAGCCCATTCCAGACACCAGTGATGGCGTGGCGGCCCTTTAAATCCACCGGCCACATACAACATGATCATCATCGCTCCATGACCGGTCCAATACCCACTCCCCCATATAATGTTCAACAGAAAAAGGTTTTTTTAGATGAATTGTACAAAATTATTTTTTTTTCATTTTTTGTCAGACCGGCCCTTTGGTCCATCGCCCGTTGGCCCAATCCACCCCTGGCCCACATGCATCAATGTCCGTGCATACGAGGATAGATTTGCTATCGAATATTCACGTGACTGTATGGTTAAACATGAAGAATCAAGATGATGATATAATGTTAATGAAAATAGCATAACACACTACATGGTGCCAAATGCCGTATTGTACATGTCTATCTGCTATAACTATATATTTTTCTCATACGCCGTCAGCTATGCCAATAATAATATGGTGTTCTATTTCGGCCATTTTTAACGTCTTTTTCTGGTGTACGGTTGTCATAGAAGACTTGAATTAGATTAACTACACAAAGGGTGATTAACCAACAATCTCTATATGATCTATTTAGCATTAACAGGAACTACTGATCTCTTAAAACGGAAATAGCCTATTATGCGACTTCTCTTTCATGTTTCTTTAGGATATACTTGTCTGCGATATCACCCATGGTGGAAGTGCACTTAAAACCCGACGAACGAATAATCCGAATATTTTGTTAAATGGGGTTTTGAAGTGGGTTAAGCCATAGAAATATATATATATAGTTCGAACAATGTAAATCGCGATCAGCAGCTTTAATAGGGCACTCTATATTTTACGGCAATGTGAGTAGAACCTCTCAGTGTATCGGCCATAAAAAGTATACCAGATATGAATTCCCTGTTGAATGAGAAGTGGTGCCAGGTGTTCTAGAATGAGAATTATACTCTTCCGCAATACCCTACCATTACCTGCAGTGAATTGGGATTTTCATTAGTGCTCCTTATAGTTCAGGGCTGAACAAAACGGCATCGAAAGTGACCTTACCAGAACACCATACAAACGAAGAACTCGGCTTGCCTTGAACTTTCAAATATCCATAAGAAAACAAGGAGAAATATCAATAGTGAGTATTTTGTTATAGCCCAAAGTAACCTAATATTTTGTTTAATGTTTGAACTGCATGATCTTAGTAGCGGGATGGCGTATTGACTTTGCAACACAATTTCACACATTATGAACAAAGCAATTCTGGAACTTTGTGGCGATTAATAATAATACGAGCAGAGTTTGTTTCGTCTTCTGGTGCCGAATGGCAGTAATTTTCTCAGTTACAAAATTCCCGCTGCTTTGAAAGCAAATTTGAGAACATGTATGGATGTCATATAGAAAGGGAGCAGCTGGTCAGTTAGCGGAGGAAAGGACCAGCGACCGACGGACTACACCTCGCAAAAAGTTCTATCTGCAGTGTAGTTTTAGATAGAAATTTTATATATGTAATTTTTTTTTGGGGGGGGGGGGGGTGTAAGTTTAAATTTCCTGGAGATTTATGGAAAAATTTGTGTTTGAAAATACTATAGTATTCTATAGTATTTGCTTACAGTGTCTCCTGTAGGGAATACTTGGGAAATTGGGTCACTACAGTTCTCTGTAGGAATTGGTACTATATAATTATATTTATTATTTAATAATTTTTTCTTTTTGGAGCAAATATATTTGACATATGACTTTTTCTAAATTGATGACAATCTTTTTTTTACCTCTTAAATTGAACGTTGTTGTTGGTCCCCCAGTCTGAACCATGAGTGGGCTAATTGTCCTCTTGATATACCTGAAATATAGGAAAACAAGAGTTGAAAGGAGTTATGTAAATAACATCTCATGGAACTCTTCTAATTGAATATTATTGTATCGAAATTAATAAAAATGTATTCATCTTTTTGCCTTTGATCATGTTTTGTGAACAGACTTCAGAGTTGTGTACCACTTCTTCAGTTTCTTGTTAATGCTGACTTCGATTAAGTAGCTAATACACATAATCTGAATTTTAGAATTTGAAATTCCACCGATGGCCAAATAGATTTTAATACTGTAAATTGGTTGTTAATGATAACTTATGGACAGGGTTTCGTGGTTTAGTCGGGGCAAATAAACCGAAATGTGGGGTGACCCCAAATGAAATTGGGTTCGATCATACATATATCTGACAATATCATACTCAAGTTAGACCGAAATCGGCCAATGCTAAATGCCATAATTAACATAATTTAATACGGTCTTATCTTGACACCGCATTGACACTGTGACGTCATCGGCTTGCTCATGTCGACCATAAAAGAGGCGAAATTCAGAAATTAGTTTATTACAGTAAATCGGCACCCTAAAGCAATTCCAATTTCTACAAGTCCATCCAAACTGTCTCCTTCCAGTTCATCTTCATCCAGTACCACAGAGCTTATGGAATTCGCACACGTCTCTCCCTTGCAACTTGCACACACATTCGTACATTCTAGTCCATCTCGACGACAGGAACATTTCTTTGTAGTGCACCCCCCCCCCCTTACATGTTCAGCGGTGCTAACGGTGTGTCCATGCGGCGTGGCAATAGAGTTTCACCGCGTAATTTTTAGCCCAGTCCGTTGGATTCAGTCTATTATTGTCTGTCATCCAGCATCGTTGGTAAGCCCCTCATTTCAACGACGGAAGCGCCTGTCACCGCTTTCTGATTGAACTTTCTCAGTCTCAATGTGCCCAGGCTCCCATTGGGTTTGCCGCCGTAGAGGGAGACCAAAGCTTTTTCGTCGGCTTATACAGTCTGACTCTGGCTTGAACATGTTACAACACAAAAACACTCCCTTATGCCCTAAACATTGCACTATCCATCTTTTTCAGCGGTACTACATGGAGGAAGGGTAGTATTGAACAAATATTTTCACCAAGGGTCTGGCATAAATGTCCAATTTCCCACAGTTTATGTATCGCGTTTCTCTTTTATGTTCGCAAGAACAAGCGTCCCGTTGGTGTGCCTAAGCTATTTGCGCGATTACACAGTATAACAAACAAATCCGTGTCTTCTTCAATGTATATAGTAGGACCGGTCTGGGAAATCAGACAATCTGCACCCCCTTTCCTTATTCCTTGTGATTCCAGATGTTTTTCAGTAATATTATGAAATTGTATTTGTTTGTCTCATTGCTAGGGAACCTCGTCTTGGTCGTCGTCAATACTTTGGTTCTAAAGAAACCACTGATTTTTTTTAACCAACTATACCTCTCCGTTGATGAGCACCGTCTTCGGTCGTGGGTCCATTCCCATATCTATCGCAGACAACAACTGGACCGACACTTTGTTTAATCAAGTCGACATATCGCTTACATATAATATCGAACGACGTCTCCCTTTCCATTGGATTCTATGGAGAAGACCCCCCCCCCTCCCATCAAAGACGGCGAATGTGGCTTCTTTGTTTGTTTGTTTGTTCAAAGCTCTGGCGCATGGGTCAAATGGTATCCGCCAATTGGGATTGTCTCATCATTCGGCAGTTGTTGAATAATGGCGTCGGGTGAGCTGATAATTCATATTGCAGAAGGTGATCTATATCGACTCCATCTGTTTGAGCATTCCTGACAGCAAGATGACGTTGGAATAATAACTGCTGTTCGATGCTAACTTCTTCATCACCAATGCGAACCTGTTTATCTTGGCTCATTTTCACAACGGTATCCTTTCTGGAAAAAGAAAACTGGTACGCATCTTTACTGTACATCTTCTCGAAAATATTCTCCCCACCTGCTTCGGTGTGATCTGCTGTGAGACCACTAGTAATGCTACGCAGGTTCGTTCAAAGGGATTGTTCTCACGTATAAACATAAAAAGGTTCATTGTGTCTTTGTTAATCACGTTTCACTCTCGCGAAAGATAACTTATGCTGTTCAGTGGTAGAGAAACTCCGGTTGCACAGTTCTTGCATCGATTCATTGTATGTCGCGCACATTGGCAACGACAACAGCAAGTGAATTCAATTGCTCTCATGAGCGTCTGTTCAATTACAAGATATTTCGATAAACCAGCCCAATACCCTTCCCTCCTGCGGATTACGAAAAGTTCAGCACTAAACATTTCATAGATTCGGGAATTCGTAGACACACTTTACGTACTGATTGTGACCAGCGGCAGCGAAAAAAGACAGCATTTCTCAAAGACAATTTTTATACAGCAACCGGGACCCTCTCTTCATGAAATGTCGAATGCAACCCAAGTAGCTCATCCATTTTTTTTTTAGTTCGCTGCTGTCCGGTTTATAAGCCACTATTGTCCTCGCTTTCATCCACAAAGGTTGGACAAATGTTATAACAGGTGTGCAGGTGCGACGTTTGCACTCGCGAGTGGTGAAGGATTAGGTCGAGTATGTGCACGTCATATTCGTGGGATTCCAATCTATCATTGGTAGAAACCTTACAGTTGCTTTTCCCGCATTTTCCCATCACTGACAGCTTGCATCACACCTGACCATCCCGATACTTTCGGCCTCAAGGATCTTGCTAATATATCGACTGCAGATTTGACAGCCTTTGGTCCATCGCTACGAATCACCACCGTTGAACGAATTGAAGTAGTAATCGCCTCTATCATGCCCATAGCATGTAAAGAGGTTTTACGATGTAAGGTCCATGGATTCCTCTCGGCATTATCACACATGTATTGTCGAAAATGACCATTGCCTAACATCACTTGTACCGGGGATTCACTGTAAGTGTCAACATCAGCTCTTATCGGTGTTTGAGCCTTTGGGCATGATTCGAAGTTCAGTAATTCTGCATACGATGAACACAATCCGTGGTCATATAACGTATTCATGAGGAATTTGGAACCGAATTTCTGGTGCAGCCACCAGTGCCCTTGATCTTGCAACCTGCACTAAACATTATCCTATCGTAGCCATTTTCAATCCTTTTGACTTCTCAACAAGCAGCTCGTCTATGACAAGCTTCACAGAATCTGACAGGAAATCCAAGATAACGTCCAAAGACTTCAGGTCATTCGGATTCGGATAAAATTCTTTTGAAACGTTTTGTTCTTATCAATCATCTCACTTTTGATGAGTGCGAAGGCTGTTCGTATTATTCGATCCCTGAACACAGTTACTCTATCGCCGAGCAATTCGAGCAGCCGTTTTTTCATGTACACGTTACTGTACGGTGTTTGACCCAACTCCTCCATCTCTTTGCATACATCTGTGATGTTTTTTTTTTGTTCCTCTTTCTCATTAATGAAGTTACTAACGACAGCTATGAAAGCACTTTCTGTCTCAATAACCTTAGGCTGCTTACCTGTGCAGAAATTGACGTTACAAACTTGATGGTACACATCATCATCCGCATTTAAATCATTACCAGCAGCGATTCGTCTCAGAACGACCGTCGCCCAAAGGCCCTTAAGCTCGTCACAACTTATGAAAATAGTTTCTTGAGAGTCAAAAGTCCGATCAGGAAAAGCTTTTTTTCCCGAACTGAGCTATCTGATATTTCCAGCCCACAGAAGAAAAAACTTCTCTCATAGCACACTGTATGGCGTATGCCCGTCTTCCATTAGCCCAGGTTAGATGCATAAGAGTAGGACGTTAAAGCCCATTTCATTTCATTTCACACTGATGTACTGGCGTCGTTCACAGTGTTGGCGGCAACAGAGTCCCCGAAAATTAATTTTAAAAAAGTGTACCATATTGTTGTAATATGTTTATGACAAATAAATCGATCTATCTATCTACCATACTGATACAGAAATTGCATGTGTGTTAATATTATGGACAATGGCTAGAATCTGCTTCCTTTTCACTGTTGGTGCAAGGGCCACAGTGTCATTGTCATTCTGGGTCCCCAAGCATGTTTAATCCGGCCTTGATATAACATGTATTGCATATTCCGACGATCTTAATATTTATAACCACTCATTCGTAACTATCACTCGAAAACTAAATATAGCTAGCTATCTCTTACGTTGGAAATGAAAGCCCACTGGTCACAAGTGACTAAGGGGTGTTGACCATATCGAATTTTTGCTGCGCCCAGTCAATGGAATCCATAAGCCCTTGCATCATTTTTGTAAGCGATTTCTATATTCATGTTTACTTGCTGGTCCTCCCACCTCAAAACCACGACTATTCACCAAAACCTGGAAGAGAGTGCAAATTCAAACACGATTCATTAATTCTTGGATCCATAATCCAACAAAAATAGTCATGCAACATAGTGGAAAAGAGTGGAAAAGAGCGAACTCATGTTAATATACGCGTTGCAGAAAGCGAGCGTTATGATATTCCAAACTTGGGTTAAATAAATTAACCAGACCCCAAGGATAGGGAATTTGAAGTATACATAGAAACACAAAAAGTGTCATTGGCCTCACTGATGGAAAACTATGCAAATATAATCCATGATTATTATCTGCCCATTTCTTTTCAGATTGAAGGAAAAAAATGGATGAAAACCTGGGCAAAAGTGTCAAAAGATGGAGACTCGCGTCAGCTGCCTTAGTTGTGTTATGTGCTTTGTTGATTATTCTCGTCATTGGTATTGTTATGAGCAAAAACAGAGAAATCCTGGATAAAAATGTCCCTTCGTGTGGACTGAGGTTTAAATCAAATATGGATACGAGTGAACCGGAACATCCCGACATATTCCACGACTTGACTAGTCGTGAGATGAAAGCCGTCCAGAATTACCTCACCTCAGTACCTGAGTTAAATCTAGAATTGCCCAATTTGCGTATGAACTCCAGTTACATCGCTGGTATTGATTATATTTTACCTCCAAAAAGAGATGTCCTAGCCTATTTGGACGACTCGCGTCCGCCACCTACTCGTAAAGCTAAAGTTATTATATTGCGAGGCGACCTAAATCCGCCGATGGTTGAAGAATACGTCGTTGCTCCCCTTTCGAACCCATCTTCCCATAAACTTATCGACTATCCTAACAGACGAAACCCCGTCCCTTTCTCGATGCGTCCTTTCACAGGAATAGAGTTTAAAGGCATTTCCGAAGTTATGAAAAAGGTTGATGAACAGATTGGGGACATTCTACGCGAAAGTTACGGAGCAACATTTAATGACTGTGGTGATACATGTTTATACTATCTTCCAAATGTAGTTTCGTCTGCCATTACTGGAGACTTTACTAGAGGAATGTGGTTACAAGTTGCTTACCTTGTTGAATACTACACGATTCATCCAGTGGATTTGTTGCTGTATGTGAATGTTGGCGGAACTGATCCATCTCAATTCCGAGTTGAAAAAGTAGTTTATGGAGGCCAATACAGAAACAGTTTGGCCGAATTGGCAGCTGATTATGTGTCAGGAGATGTTGTAAAATCGAAAATGATCTTTCCCACCGTAGATAAGAATCTGTTTTCAACTCTTCATCGTCGAGGTGTTCCTGCTTCGCCAACGGAAGAACAAAGACAGCCACAGTTTGTGGAACCTGACGGAGCAAGATACAGAATCAAACATCGACAGATTGAATATATGAACTGGAGATTTCATGTTAGGATGGCCACTTACAATGGTCCTCAGATTCATGACGTTAGGTTCGCCGGTAAACGAATTGCTTACGAAATTGGGCTTCAGGAGATTGCCGCCTTCTATGCTGGTGACGCCCCAACCTTCAGAATGGCGAATTACATCGATAGCGTAGCATCCCTTGGTCGGCGGGCTCGAGCACTGGTACCTGGAGTGGACTGCCCGGAAACAGCTACATACCTGTCGACGAGACAGGTTTCTGGTAATAAAGAAGGTTCAGTCAAATCGGAGAGAAGTTTTTGCGTCTTTGAGCTAAACACTGGATATCCACTTAGGCGCCATTTGCAATATTATAAATTCCGTGGATCGTTTTATGGTGGCATGGTTGATAATTGTTTGATTGTTCGAACCATTCTCGTTGTAAGTAATTATGACTATATCATCGATTTCATCTTTCATCAAAGTGGCATCGTAGAAACCAAGATTGTAAGTACGGGGTATATACTCGGCGGAGTTTATAACGACCAGGAGAAGAATTATGGGTTTCAAATAGCAGATCAACTCGTCGGCAATATTCATCATCATTTATTTAATTTTAAAGTAGACCTTGATGTCATGGGAACTTCCAACAGATATGAAACTTTAGACATAAAGTTAGTTAATGTGTCCAATTCAAAATGGTTAGATGGTCTGAACACAATTCAGAGTCAAATTAAATTCGATCGTAGTTTGAAGAAAACCGAACTTGATGCTGTTTTTAAATATAATTTTGACACACCAAAGGAGCACATCTTTCATAATGATGCATTTAAAACCAGATTTAATGAGCCTAGGGCGTACAAGGTCCAACTTTCTGGAATGTCTAAACAGATTCTACCAGAGGATAAACTGAATGAAAGGAGTATACCTTGGGCTCGTTATCAAATGGCTGTTACCAAATATAGCGATGATGAGGTATCAAGTAGTTCCATATATGGTAATTTTGATGGTTTACAACCTGTTGTTAATTTTACTCAGTATTTAGCAGACGATGAAAATATAGTGGATGAGGTAAGTTACAGAGAGTATTCGATCCCAGTGTTGGCGAGAAGGTTCCTCTGGATATCCCCTTGATCAGTGACAAGGAAGAGTCTGATCGACGGACCATGTACGCAAAATGAAAATATCCCAGAATTCCAGTAGGGAAAAAATGAAATGAAATGAGGTTTATCATCCTACTGTTCTGTTCCTAAACTGGGTGGGCTAATGAAGACGAGCATATGTCATACAGTGTGCTATGAAGGAAATTTTGCCCGGGCAGCGGTGCTACGGCCTACTTTTATATCGAACTACCAGGGGATCTTTCACGTGTACGCCGATTTTTTGTACCGTCCGAACGACTAGACAGCTGTCCTGCATCACTAACAAGGGGAAGGCACGACGGAAAATCTTGATGACATTTCTCGGCCAATGCAGGGATCGAACAACCGATTTCCAGGCTAGTAAGCCAGCGCCTTACCAATTTAGCCACCGGGATCCCCTTATGAAAAAAACCCCAAACCCTATCCTAGAAGAATAACACGTTACAGGTTTAAAGAAAACCCCAAATTCCCCTGTAAATATCCAAAGATGCCCCTGACTTTCAGACCGCAAGTTATTCTGGGCATAGAATAAATCCACAGGCACTTGAAGGGATTAAAATAAATTAAAATAAAACTTCTTACCACTGTATTAAGCAGTGGTAAGAAGTTTTATTTTAATTTATTTTAATCCCTTCAAGTGCCTGTTAATAAACCCCAAAGATCAAATAGATTTACCGTTATAGGTTACGAGAAGTATAACACCACTTAAGAGACCAGGATGTAGAAATTTCAGACGTCTGTGAATATATAAATAATTTGTTTATTTTTAGGACCTGGTGTTATGGATGACCATGGGGATGTACCACATACCACATTCAGAAGATCTTCCTTTAACCCAAACACCAGGGAAACATCTGACCTTTCTCATATCACCACATAATTACTTCCCTGAAGATCCATCCATGTCATCTAGGGATCAAGTCAGGGTCCAGTTAAAGGAACCCAGTAACCCTAAAGCTGGAGTTCGAGTTGATAGATATTTTAATAAACCCAACATAGCATGTGTTAGTAATTATAAAGAAACTGACTTTGATAAGGATGTAGAAAGCAATCCTCATAATATCTTAGATGTGTAATAGATTGTTAATTTTTTTTATCTGTTTGTCAGTTAACCGTGACGTGCATGGATATTTTTGACACATAATTAATGCGCTGAGTTATTTAGCATTGTCAATCGCCTACGGTGTTAACTTGTCACGTAACGATTCAGAGGCTAATGACCAAATAATATGGCCATCAGTTAGAAAACGTTGACTTTCACCCCCAACCGAGACTAAAATTTAATTCGTCAGACCGTTCACTGCTAGAGCATATAACTTCGGCACTTTATCTAATGTTTTGGATTGTTCATATTGGTTTTATTTTATTGTATTGCGTTACAGTTCTAGAAGCAAAATCTCGCAGATCTGACAAAAATTTCCAGAACTTTCTCAAGTGAGACCAAAGATGCCGTTGGGAGTTAAATCTCATAAAACTATACGCCATAGTTGTGGTTTTCACGAATTCATTCGTAAAGTTTCAAGGTAGTCGCTTACTACCATTGGAGGCAATTCATTTGCCCATGAAGACACCTTAACTCGCTCAAAATATATCTAGTAACGAGTTTTTGGATCAATGACCGCCATGACACCCTGATGTTTTACAGAACATTTGGCATCTTATATACGCCAGTTTCAATAAAGTTGGCACAACCTTGGTCATGATGTTTGGGAACTTTAACAAAGAAGAAAATGTGTACATCTAAATGATTCTCAACCAGTGTGCCTCGAGATCTCCCCGAGTGTGCCGCGAAATTTTGACCAGCACACTGAGAAAACTTCTCCCTAAAGAAACTATTTGACAATTTTGCTTTATTTAGTTTGCGTCATTCTACGAGTCTAAGACTAGTCTGTGTCTACAGTTATATGCCGTCAATGACTTGCCATGTTTTTAATTTGCAAAACTCAAATATTTTTCATAATATTATCTTTAGCCAGGTGTGCCGCTAGTTTGTCATGTGTTCCAAGGTGTGCCATTGGCAAAAAAAGGTTAAGAACCACTGGTCTAAAGCCTAGCTCACAACCCGCCGCTGTCTGATACGCACGGTCCTAGGGTTTGGTTGCTCGCAGACCAGCCGCAATAAACCGGAAGAAACTTTTGAATGCGCAGTCTGCGCTCTTCTGCAGTGCCGAACACAGGCAAGTGATGCGTAAGTCTTGCGCACGGGTTTACTTAAAAAATTTCCATAGACTACCCGTAGTAGCATGTACAGCAGGTTGAGAACTAGGCTTTAACGAAAGCTTTCATAGACAGGGCATAGCCCGGTGGGACCTCCGGGTGCAAAATTACAAAAGAAAAATAAAATGTTGTCTTATAATATTTTTGTTGTGATCATGTCTTATTCATTGCAGGCGCGGATCCAGGATTTTTTGCAGGGGGGGGGGGTCTAGGTTTGATAATTTCTTAACTAATTGCGCTCAACCAATTAACGGGGAGTTTGGGGCCCTCCCCCAGAAAAATTTGGTAAATTAGATTCAATTTGGTGCATTCTGACGTATTTCCGGAAGGTAAATTCCAAAATTACAGGTTTAAAAATCGCCAATAAAATCGCATAGATTTAAGTTTCAAATTTTCAAGCCTGAGCAGGGGGGGGGGGGGACCCCCTGGACCCCCCCCCCCCCCTCTGGATACGCGCCTGTATTGTTCAACTATGTAATATACTTATACGCCATGAAACTGCAGCACTTTTATATATGGTTGATTTGAGAACTACACTTAAATGTAGCAATTCTGAATGTAAGATCAGATCACAACGCTAATATCTGAGAATGTTGTTTCCACAGTGGCGTGCAAAAGTTTGGTGATTAACGGGACCCCCCCCCCCCAATATTTCGCCAACAATAATGATTTCTTAGGGGTTTTCTTAGCCGGCCACATCCTCAAGACTAAAGTACGACATAGGTCAATAGGTCAATTCTTTCAATACAAAAAAAAACTGTATTCGACAGAATGGGGGTGTTGAAAACGACAAATTTATGGGGAAGACATGGGGCATAAAATGTGGATATTTAAAGTACAACTGTGAAACAGGTAACAACTGAACACCCACCAAGTACGGGCCATTGTATTGATCCAAGAGACCGTAAGTACCAGGATCACTGGAGGATGCATTGCCTGTGTGGGAAAAGTGTCGCCACAAGCAGTCATTCAGAGAATCGTATTGTGGAAAATGGCTCGAAAAGACCGGCGGATTACACACTACCAGCTTTCCGTACTGGTGCTACTGGGTGTGGTCCACCTATACTATATCGGGTCATAAGTGCTGACATTGTTTATGGCTGACTGCATCTAATATACTATTCAAAAAAAGTAGGGGATATTTGATTTTTAAGTGTTATTAAAGTCACCTAATGAAACTGACGAAGAAACAAATGACAAAATGAAATGAAGTTCACATTCATCGATTTATTCCAAATGATCGTTAGACTAAGTAAGGCACAGACTGACCATTATAAGGGTAAAATGATACCCGGGGTCAAACAGCAAAGTTACCACAGCATCACAACAAAGCCAGTAACGGGTAAATCCTCCTCTGTTTGCCAAACAAGCATTGATCCGACCTGGCATACTCCTAATGAGACGTCTAAGGTCATTTTGGTCCAGATTGTCTCATTCCTGTTGCAACGCAGCAGCAAGTTCTTGGACATTGGCAGGACGTTGTTGACGTTGACGTAACCTCTGTCCAAGCATGTCCCAGACATGCTCGATGGGGGAGAGGTCGGGACTCAGTGCTGGCCAAGGTAATGTGGTGATGTTCTGTTGTTGGAGGTAACCTGTAATGATCCTGGCCCTGTGACATCTTGCGTTGTCATCCTGGAAGATGAAACGGCGGCCATGACGTCGTGCGAACGGCACAACATGGACTGCCAAGATGTTGTCCCGGTAGTACTGGCCTGTAACACGCCCTGCAACAACATGTAAAGTCGTTCTTCCAGCAACAGTGATGCCTCCCCACACCATAACAGAACCACCCCCAAATCGATCATGTCTGATGACGTTAACGTCTTGGAAGCGCTCGTTTCGACGACGCCACACCCTCCTACGTCTGTCTAAAAAATCAACAGTGAACCTTGACTCATCTGAAAACATCACATTGCTCCAGCGTCGATTATCCCAATGTTGACGATCCCTACACCAACGACGTCTTGCCTGAATGTGATGATCTCTCAAACAAGGGATCCCGCGAGGACGTCGGGCGCGAAGGTGACCCCCATGCAGTCGATTCCGAATCGCCTGGCCACTCACTCTCACACCAGTGTCTGTTTGAAGACGAGCGCTGATCTGATTTGCTGTGATGACACGATTTCTCAAGGCCAAGGTACGGATAAATCGAACCTGGGCTTGAGTTGTCGCCCTTTATCGACCTGAGCGTGGTCTGTCCTGTACAGATTGTGTATCACGGTATCTGGACCATAGCCTGCTTATGACAGACTGAGAAACATTCATCGTCCGCGCCACAACCGCCTGTGTTGTGCCGATCTGTAGCATGCCAAGGGCACGTAACCTTTCATTTTGGGTAAGCCGACGCATATCAAAATTTGTTTTCTGGTCACTAAAACAATTAAACTGATGTTTCCACCGTGGAATTCAATGCCACAATGACTGTAACATTCAAAGTCAGAGTCGTGCAAATCTTGGGTTGGACCCCCATGATGATCCCAAGCATCACCTGCATTCCATGCGGTAGCTATTGGTGCGTTTGGGCGTCACATGTAACTGGAAATGTTTCTTCTGTTCGGTTCTATAGTGACTTTTTTCGTAGTCATTTGCATATTTTAGTATTATGCCCCCAAAATCAAATATCCCCTACTTTTTTTGAATAGTATATAATAGCTGTGTGTGCACCAATCTTTGCCAGAACTTTCTCTGGTACCATTTCGCTTCTACAAAGTAGGACCTTAGCTAAGTCGACATTAATACAAATATGTATTGACACATTTAAAAAATATATTGTATATTACAAACATGAGTGATTGACAATCCGAATAAATTAATCACAGCCATAAAAATACATGTATTAAATTTAATGATCATATTGTTTATTTTGATCTATGTAGTCAGTATTCTTTCCATCACAAAACGGCTTTGTACTTATCATTAATATTTTTTATGAAGCTTAAGTTTGGTATGGTGGGGGGTGGGGTGGGGGTGGATGGTCAATGGTAAGCAACTGTAATCCTGCATCCTGGATCATAAGGCCTGTCATTGAGTCAACTGGCGTGGTTCCCAATCCTGGTTGTACATGACAAGTATTAGGGTCGCCTGTCCACCCTCATGGGTTTTCTCTGGGTGCTCCAGTTTCCTCCCACTGCTAAAGACCCCTACGTGCTAGTGAATTATTGAAATAAAATTAAACCATATGTTAGTCCTGAAATGATCTACTTTGTGTCGAGTGGACATTAAACCTCATCTCTCTCTCTCTCACTCTGAGTTTGGTATACCTTGTAACTTCAACAGCTATAAGTCAAAATTTGTACCAAGTGTAGTTTACCCACACACCAACCCATTTCAGCTCTAGCAGAAAGGTGTGTCACTGAGACTACTGAATCAACTTACTTCATTTAAATTTTAAAATTCCTATCAAGGGTTGCCCATTGTGCTTTTGACTGACAAAGATAATTATTTTTAATATAGGTTAGGAAAATACTTTAGGGATTAAATCTTTTCTCATCCAAGTTACTTTAGATGGATCACAACATAGTTCCATTACGTGTGTATTACATCCTTCTGTTGGTTGGCATTTCTTTGATGTAGGAGGAAGGGGAGGGGGTGGAGGTGGGGCCACAGTAGTAAAGCCATTTGGGTTTGGATGGAGAGGAGCAGCAACTGTGTTTGATGGTGGTGGTAGAGCAGTGGCTGTTGGAGGAGGATGGGTTGGTGTACATGGTGTACATCTGGTTGTAGTTTGCGTTAATTTGTCTATCTGAAATAGATAATAACACAGTTTCCAAAACAAATATATTAAGACAACTTAAACCAAATAATTTTATAACTATCAACATCCTTTGTCTCTAATAAATAGATAAATGATGTAAGGTTTTAGTGACTAAAATTTAATCATAAGCATAATCGATGGCCCTACATCAGTTCCTGTGAGAAGTCATCAAAAATGATCTTGTATGTAAATGAAAGACAAAAAAAAAGGTAATTTCTTTGGTAATTACCAAAATGACTGTAATGAAAATCCCTGTTTAACTAGGTTATTATTTCATGATTCTGCCAACAAATTTGGCAGAGTTCACAATTCTGGTCTTTACTTAAATACCACAGTTTGACCAAAAAAAGATACACAGGTCACAATTGTATGGAATTTGCTTATTACTGAGTGACATTTCGACTAGGCTTATCTAGACTTTTCAGACAATGATAAAATCTAAAATGCGATGGAATAAAATATTTGGTTCCTACAGATACTCAGAAAATCCTATATTCAAACTTAAATGACCAACGTTTTATGTTGGGCCAAATTAAAGCAAAGCCCACACCAGTGACCCAACATTACTATAAATACATACCATATGTTGAGGTAGTTTACTGGCATTAGCTCCTAATGTAATAACAGGATGGCTTTCTGTATAACCTAGATGACTGTAAAACTTTTCTTTATCAATTGTATTTAGAAACATCTGTTTATAGCCCTTACTGTAAAGAAAAACAAATTTATTGTCAGACCTGGCGTGGTTTCCGGTGTGGTTTCCTATGTCTATTCGTTTGGATGGGACGAAAAAACGAGGTCCCGTGTGCACATTGGCATTCACATAAAAGATCCCCTGGCAGTTGGAATTCGATAAGAGTAGGCTGTAGCGCCTCTGCCCTGGCAAAATATCCTTCATAGCACACTGTATGGCGTATGCCCGTCTTCATTAGCTCAGTTTAGGAGCAGAACAGTAGGACGTTAAACCCCATTTCATTTCATTTCATTTTGGCAGGCATCGACACATGTGACATGACAAAATTTAAAGAACTACTTGACACTGACACTTAAGTTTGGAGTACAGCCCTAAACTTTAACAAACATTTATCTTTATGATCTATCACTTTTAAAAAGAAACCCAATCTGAATAAACACCAGCCTAGCAACATATCTAGCAAGTTTTGAAGAAAATACATATAGTGGTTTTGGAGAAGTCGAAAATGTTTAAATGTTTACACCGTAAGAACCTAAAATACAATTTGTCTATATAAACTTATTTTGTAAAATGCCATTCATTTAAAAAAAATATTTCTACAATTTTATGAACAGACATGAATTTATAGGACTTTTAATTATCGTCAGGGTCATAAACAAAGACAGATAAACATTGACAACTGGAACAGTTAAAAGTAAGAATTACATATACATAGATGTAGCTGTACGTGAAACTATACATTATTGACAAATACATCAGATTCACAGGCACTTGAAGGGATTAAAATAAAACTTCTTACTACTGCTCGACTATATATAGATACAAGGTAATACAGACGACATCTTTGTTATGACTGGTTTACGATATATCGTCTGTTATTATCTCACAATACTCACTAGTTCTAAGACTTTCCACCGTTTTAATTGCCAACGAGACTTTATTTGATCATTATACACCCTCCAATGTAATTAAATTGGTCCTTTTACAGCGTTATTAATAACAAATCAAACTTAAAAAGCTATCACTTGTTGATATATAACTTCGCCAGCCCGGAAGTAGCCCGAAATAAGGTCAAAAGAAATCTGTATCACCCAGTTCCTTTATAAACCTATCATTACTCGATATTTGCCTAGGAACTGGATGATCAAGCCTCGCTCAACAGCGGCCTCGCTTCAGTGGCACTATCACCATGATAGAGTCTACGAAGCGAGGCCGCTGTTGGGCAGTAGTAAGAAGTTTTATTTTAATCCCTTCAAATGCCTGTGATCAGATTGCATAAAGTTGGGATAGACATTATTGTAGAATGCCCACTACAGGATCTCACATTAAAATATAAATTTTTTTTTACCAACTAGCAAATTTTTCAGATTCTTCCATCAGTCTTCTACCAAAACCTCTACCTCGTAAATCTGATTTTACTACCACTGAAAATAAATCATCAAAAATATTTTTGAAAATAAAAAATGAATCTGTGAGAAAAGGGCACCGTCTGTGTTAAAAATAACTGTATCTTCATGTAAAATAAAAGATCAACCCCAATAAATAAAATATTTATTGAAAATTCTTCAATCAACCCTTTTACAGTGATTTTTTGATAATCTGGCATGAACACAGATGAGAGAGAGAGAAAGAGAGAAATGAGGTTTAACATCCATTCGACACAAACTAGGCTATTTCAGGACTAACATATGGTTTAATTTCATTTCAATAATTCACTTGCGTGTAGGGGACTTTAGTGTTGGGAGGAAACCAGATGACCCGGAGAAAACCAACGAGGTTGGGCTGGCAATCCTATACCTTGTCATGTACAACCAAGGATTCGAATTCATGCCAGTTGACTCAATGACAGGCTTTATGATACAGCACACATATGCTAACCATTCGGCCATCCAACCCCTCGGACACTGATGAAAGCAAATCTGAACTTCCAATATCACTCCCCTCTGAACAAGAAATCCTGGGTCTATGCTTGAAATAAAAGAGATATTGCTTACATATAAAGATTCTGGACCTGTGCTCAAAATGTATGAAATGTCATTTCATTATGCAGACATCATTGCACCTTGAGTGTTTTTAATCATTGTATTTGTCCCATTACCTACCTGTTTCAACATAACAGGCATTATCAGCACCTTGAGCTTCCACAACTCGACTGTGACCTATGACCTCTTCTTTACCATTCTCTGTCAGTACTAGAATTATACTACATGGAAGTTTATCACATGATTTTTCTAATGTCCACAGTCTGGAAAAAACAAATATAAACTAATTACATCAATGATTTTATAATGAATTGGCCTTGTAATTGGAAACAACACACGGTGATAGTTATATGTATTTATTATTACAACGCTTGTTTTACCTCGAAAAAGAACTGCAAGTGTAAAAATATCAGCTTCAATAATTCTGCTTTGACTGTTACTGATTTTAAAATTTACAGAAAAGACAATTCATTGTAAGCAAAAGATTGGTGTACCAATTTTAAAATTTTTATTTTGTCTCAAATATTTTGGATATCAGGAGCTCAACTTTTCACGGTAAGATAACAACATCAGTGTCGATTTAAACTGACCAATAAGTGATGTTTGCAATGTCGAAGACTGTGGATGATGTTGAATTAAAGACTTGGCTCCTTTGATAACAAATATATAATATGAAATGAAATGGTGTTTAACATCATACTTTCGCTGACTGGGGAAAATTCAACATTTGAAATATTACTGTTCCTCCGTAGGTCTATACGGTGCGTGATCCAAGTGCTGTAGGCCCATCTGATGACGAATGGTAAGTTTTGATATAATCGTTCATTTTATTTGTTGTTTGTTCGTTATCTAATCACTTATAATACTGGTATGCCTATTTGGGTACGATAAATGCATCATCTCAATAAACAATGAATTAATAAGCTATATTTGAAACAACAGCCAATACACCATGATCAATCATGCAATGTGTGACCATGTGGATGACTCAACCTACATGTACATAATTTGATATTTGTTGACAAGTCAACGAGATTCTTTGTGTTTATTAGTTACTACATGCATTCCTCAAAGCGATATTAATTTTATAATTATGTTATAAATGAAGTATGACAATGGGGAATCTGGGGCACATTTACAACATTATAATATATATATAGCCTGTAAGTACTATAACTAAATTACTGTTTGAGTCCTGGTAAATAATAAACGGATTTCTTCGATTATGAACAAACTAGTTAACTTTGGTTATTATAAACTTACCCGTGTGTTTGAAATGAACTTCCGTTAAATAAAATCCATTGCACCACTAAAAATCCCAACGAATAAAAACGGTTCTCTCTTAAAAAATTTGAATATTTACTTGTTATTTCGACAGAGTGGATAATAACATTGCTTTCGTCACATATTGGACGAATCCAACACACTGAAGCGAGGTTGTTTAAATTTGACGCATATTTTGGCAACCACGTGCTACACTCAAAGCAAAGCGCCAACATTACGATCGTTTGAGTTTGGGCGATGAAAATATCAATTGAAGGCAATTACATAGGAGCTTTATATATACTATTCAAAAAAAGTAGGGGATATTTGATTTTTAAGTGTTATTAAAGTCACCTAATGAAACTGACGAAGAAACAAATGACAAAATGAAATGAAGTTCACATTCATCGATTTATTCCAAATGATCGTTAGACTAAGTGAGGCACAGACTGACCATTATAAGGGTAAAATGATACCCGGGGTCAAACAGCAAAGTTACCACAGCATCACAACAGAGTCAGTAACGGGTAAATCCTCCTCCTTTTGCCAAACAAGCATTGATCCGACGTGGCATACTCCTAATGAGACGTCTAAGGTCATTTTGTTCCAGATTGTCCCATTCCTGTTGAAACGCAGCAGCAAGTTCTTGGACATTGGCAGGACGTTGTTGACGTTGACGTAACCTCTGTCCAAGCATGTCCCAGACATGCTCGATGGGGGAGAGGTCGGGACTCAGTGCTGGCCAAGGTAATGTGGTGATGTTCTGTTGTTGGAGGTAACCTGTAACGATCCTGGCCCTGTGACATCTTGCGTTGTCATCCTGGAAGATGAAACGGCGGCCATGACGTCGTGCGAACGGCACAACATGGACTGCCAAGATGTTGTACCGGTAGTACTGGCCTGTAACACGCCCTGCAACAACATGTAAAGCCGTTCTTCCAGCAACAGTGATGCCTCCCCACACCATAACAGAACCCCCCCCAAATCGATCATGTCTGATGACGTTAACGTCTTGGAAGCGCTCGTTTCGACGACGCCACACCCTCCTACGTCTGTCCAAAAATTCAACAGTGAACCTTGACTCATCTGAAAACATCACATTGCTCCAGCGTCGATTATCCCAGTGTTGACGATCCCTACACCAACGACGTCTTGCCTGAATGTGATGATCTCTCAAACAATGGATCACGCGAGGACGTCGGGCGCGAAGGTGACCCCTATGCAGTCGATTCCGAATCGTCTGGCCACTCACTCTCACACCAGTGTCTGTTTGAAGACGAGCGCTGATCTGATTTGCTGTGATGACACGATTTCTCAAGGCCAAGGTACGGATAAATCGATCCGGGGCTTGAGTTGTCGCCCTTGGTCGACCTGAGCGTGGTCTGTCCTGTACAGATTGTGTATCACGGTATCTGGACCATAGCCTGCTTATGACAGACTGAGAAACATTCATCGTCCGCGCCACAACCGCCTGTGTTGTGCCGATCTGTAGCATGCCAAGGGCACGTAACCTTTCATTTTGGGTAAGCTGACGCATATCAAAATTTGTTTTCTGGTCACTAAAACAATTAAACTGATGTTTCCACCCTGGAATTCAATGCCACAATGACTGTAACATTCAAAGTCAGAGTCGTGCAAATCTTGGGTTGGACCCCCATGATGATCCCAAGCATCACCTGCATTCCATGCGGTAGCTATTGGTGCATTTGGGCGTCACATGTAACTGGAAATGTTTCTTCTGTTAGGTTCTATAGTGACTTTTTTCATAGTCATTTGCATATTTTAGTATTATGCCCCCAAAATCAAATATCCCCTACTTTTTTTGAATAGTATATATAAAATATAAATTTTAATATCCTATCTTCTTTATGTTATAAATAGTTTAACACGGATCACGAAGCATACCTCCGAAGTGTCTGAGGACTCTGAGTGTATTATTAATTTGATCTCATTCTTTCGATCAAATAATAACCGCTTCAGTGACATTTTTAAGCGTGTTGCGGCAGCGTTCAAAGTGCCTAATGGCATTGGGTGGCGTATACAATGCCGATAAGTCCGTAACATCCTGTAAGAAGCGGAACATTAATTGTAATTGGCCTGCATGTTAAAT
The DNA here is from genome assembly GCA_963678685.1 of Patella ulyssiponensis. NCBI lineage: Eukaryota > Metazoa > Mollusca > Gastropoda > Patellidae > Patella > Patella ulyssiponensis. The sequence continues at coordinate 20,998,034 of OY783230.1, read as the reverse complement.
AATAATATTATCATACCATATTATAAAGATGGGTAATATTTAAGGCCCGTGAAAAGAATGTAGTTATTTTTGTTCCTCATGCGTGTTAAAAAGAAAATTATTCCATCCGAGCCGTAAATCAAATAATTAAGTCGGTAACAAATTTTTAAAAATACAGGTTGTTATGTGTGCGAACGCTCAAACTCAATGCCGAGTCGAGATGTGCTTAACTTAAACCAAAGAATTGACGTAAAAATGCCACATTTCCTATGCTGTCACCCCTAATACAAAGTGATATCTCCCGAGGTGTAACGTAACCAGCTGCCATATTGATATTTTTCTTAACCGAGAGTTTGTGGGATTTCAATTTTTCAACTCAAGAGAGAACTGTTTTTATGCGTTGGGACATTTAGTGGTGCAATGGATTTTATTTAACAGGAGTTCATTTTAAACACACAGGTAAGTTTATAATAACCAAAGTTAACTAGTTTGTTCATAATCGAAGAAATCCGTTTATTATTTACCAGGACTCAAACAGTAAGAAATATATATTGAAATATATTCATAAAATATAAATCATGATAGACATTTCTTATTATATTTATAGCAACCTTGCAGCCCTACTCCTTGACCAGTAGGTATTTATCAAATCTGCTGTTCCGTCAAGATATTTTTCATGGTCATGCAGGAGTAAAACCTGGAGATTTGATTCCATTTGTTTTATCTTTCTGAATATAACCAAAGCATAAAAATTTTGTTTACTTTCCCAACCATTTTCAATTACCCCTAAGTACCACACGGATTTCCAGTCAGCAAATTCGGTCGATGGTTGGGTTAAAATTTGGGAATAGTTTGTTTGACGTAAATAAAAAACGCACTAACTCAAATTTCCTGAAATCGTTTTTGTCTATTTTGTTTATTTTCCCCGAAGTTCAAATCTGACAATTGAAATCAAAACTTTATTGAGATTTTTCTTCAATCGCAATCCCCTAAACAACCTGTTGACCACTCTTAGCGAGTAAGGTCATCAAATTCGGGTTAAAGGTCAACGACTGATGTCATCGACTGAAAACATAAACATAAACAATGGCCGTGCTAGAAACAGCTATAGTGTTGTAGTCTGTGTCCCATGCTTCATGATACAGCGAGCACCTGCAAACCATTCGGCCATCCACCCCACCCCCATTACTGAAGGAGTCAGGCGCTCGGTAGGGAAGGGGGTGGAGAAGGTCTTATCATTCTAAACATCAGTCAAATAGCTCAGTCGTATAACTCAGTCGTATAGTTCAGTCGTATACTTCAGTCGAATAATCCAGTCGTATAATCCAGTCGTATAAACCAGTCGAATAATCCAGTCATATAAACCAGTCGAATAAACAAGTCGCTCAATATAAGCAGCGGTGGCAGTGAACTAAGATTATATTTTATCAATTCATGCTCGTAGCCATAGCTTTAGGAGCAGGGGGCATGGGGTAGAGGCCGGGGGCCAGCTAGGGGCCTTCCCAACTAGTTTCAAGTTCGATTTTACAGGCAAAAGTAGTTTGGCAAGTAAGGTATTCAGACCATAGCTAAGCTATAACTGAGAGAGAGAGAGGGGAATGGGGTTTAACGTCCACTCGACACAAAGTAAGTCATTTCGGGACTAACATATGGTTTTTAATTTTATTTCAATAATTCGTTTGCGCGTATAGTTCTGTCGTATAATTTAGTCGTATAACGCAGTCATATAGTTCAGTCGTATAATTCAGTCGTATACTTCAGTCGAATAATCCAGTCGAATAAACCAGTCGTTTAATCCAGTCGTATAAACCAGTCGTATAATCCAGTCGAATAATCCAGTTGTATAAACCAGTCGAATAAACAAGTCGTTCAATTTAAGCAACGGTGGCAGTGAACTAAGATAATATTTTATCAATTCATGCTCGTAGCCATAGCTGAAGGAGCCGGGGGCACGGGGTAGAGTTCGGGGGCCAGGGGCCTTCCCAACTAGTTTCAAGTTCGATTTTACTGGCAAAAGTAGTTGGGTAAGTAAGGTTATCAGACCATAGCTAAGCTATAGCTGAAAGAGACAAAGACAGAGGAATGGGGTTTAACGTCCACTCGACACAAAGTATGTCATTTCGGGACTAACATATGGTTTATAATTGTATTTCAATAATTCGCTTGCGCGTAGGGGTCTTAAGCAGTTGGAGGAAACAGGAGGACCCGGAGAAAATCCACGAAGTTGGTCAGGCTACCCTTCTCCTTGTCACGTACAACCAGGTATTCGAAACCACGCCAGTTGACTCAATGACAGGCTTCATGATACAGCAAGCACATGGAAACCGTTCGGCCATCACCTCCCACCCCCACCCATAAATGAAGGAGTCAGAAGCTCGATAGGGAAGGGGGAGGGGGTGGGGGTGGGGGAGGTTTTCATTAGTCTTAACATCAGTCAAATAATTTAGTCGTATAATTTAGTCGTATAATTTAGTCGTATAGTTCTGTTGTATAGTTTAGTCGTATAACGCAGTGGTATAGTTCAGTCGTATAATTCAGTCGTATACTTCAGTCGAATAATCCAGTCGAATAAACCAGTCGTTTAATCCAGTCGTATAAACCAGTCGTATAATCCAGTCGAATAATCCAGTCATATAAACTAGTCGAATAAACAAGTCGCTCAATATAAGCAACGGTGGCAGTGAACTAAGATAATATTTTATCAATTCATGCTCGTAGCCATAGCTGAAGGAGCCGGGGGCACGGGGTAGAGTTCGGGGGCCAGGGGCCTTCCCAACTAGTTTCAAGTTCGATTTTACGGGCAAAAGTAGTTGGGTAAGTAAGGTATTCAGACCATAGCTAAGCTATAGCTGCAAGAGACAAAGACAGAGGAATGGGGTTTAACGTCCACTCGACACAAAGTATGTCATTTCTGGACTAACATATGGTTTTTAATTTTATTTCAATAATTCGCTTGCGCGTAGGGGTCTTAAGTAGTTGGAGGAAACAGGAGGACCCGGTGAAAATCCACGAAGTTGGTCAGGCGACCCTTCTCCTTGTCACGTACAACCAGGGACTCGAAACCACGCCAGTTGACTCAATGACAGGCTTCATGGTACAGCAAGCACATGGAAACCATTCGGCCATCAACTCCCACCCCCACCCATGAATGAAGGAGTCAGATGCTCGGTAGGGAAGGGGGAGGGGGTGGCTGAGGTTTTCAATAGTCTTAATATCAGTCAAATAGTTCAGTCGTATAATTCAGTCGTATAGTTCAGTCGTATAACTCAGTCGTATAGTTCAGTCGTATAATTCAGTCGTATACTTCAGTCGAATAATCCAGTCGAATAAACCAGTCGTATAATCCAGTCGTATAAACCAGTCGAATAATCCAGTCGTATAAACCAGTCGAATAAACAAGTCGCTCAATATAAGCAGCGGTGGCAGTGAACTAAGATAATATTTTATCAATTCATGCTCGTAGCCATAGCTGAAGGACCCGGGGGCATGGGGTAGAGGCCGGGGGCCAGGGGACTTCCCAACTAGTTTCAAGTTCGATTTTACGGGCAAAAGTAGTTTGGCAAGTAAGGTATTCAGACTATAGGTAAGCTATAGCTGAAAGAGAGAGAGAGAGAGATAGAGAGGGGGGGGGGTAACGTCCACTCGACACAAAGTATATCATTTCGGGACTAACATATGGTTTTTAATTTTATTTCAAAAATTCGTTTGCGCGTAGGGGTCTTAAGCAGTTGGAGGAAACAGGAGGACCCGGAGAAAATCCACGAAGTTGGTCAGGCGACCCTTCTCCTTGTCACGTACAACCAGGGACTCGAAACCACGCCAGTTGACTCAATGACAGGCTTCATGGTACAGCAAGCACATGGAAACCGTTCGGCCATCACCTCCCACCCCCACCCATAAATGAAGGAGTCAGAAGCTCGGTAGAGAAGGGGGAGGGGGTGGGGGAGGTGTTCATTAGTCTTAACATCAGCCAAATAGTTCAGTCGTATAATTTAGTCGTATAGTTCAGTCGTATAATTCAGTCGTATACTTCAGTCGAATAATCCAGTCGAAAAAACCAGTCGTATAATCCAGTCGTATAAACCAGTCCTATAATCCAGTCGAATAATCCAGTCGTATAAACCAGCCGAATAAACAAGTCGCTCAATATAAGCAACGGTGGCAGTGAACTAAGATAATATTTTATCAATTCATGATCGTAGCCATAGCTGAAGCAGCCGGGGGCACGGGGTAGAGTTCGGGGGCCAGGGGCCTTCCCAACTAGTTTCATGTTCGATTTTACGGGCAAAAGTAGTTGGGTAAGTAAGGTATTCAGACCATAGCTAAGCTATAGCTGAAAGAGACAGAGAGAGAGGAATGGGGTTTAACGTCCACTCGACACAAAGTATGTCATTTCGGGACTCACATGGTTTTTAATTTTAATTCAATAATTCGCTTGCGCGTAGGGGTTTTAAGCAGTTGGAGGAAACAGGAGGACCCGGAGAAAATCCACGAAGTTGGTCAGGCGACCCTTCTCCTTGTCACGTACAACCAGGTATTCGAAACCACGCCAGTTGACTCAATGAAAGGCTTCATGGTACAGCAAGCACATGGAAAACGTTCGGCCATCACCTCCCACCCCCACCCATAAATGATGGAGTCAGAAGCTCGGTAGGGAAGGGGAGGGGGTGGGGGAGGTTTTCATTAGTCTTAACATCAGTCAAATAGTTCAGTCGTATAATTCAGTCGTATAGTTCAGTCGTATAGTTCAGTCGTATAACTCAGTCGTATAGTTCAGTCGTATAATTCAGTCGTATACTTCAGTCGAATAAACCAGTCGTATAATCCAGTCGTATAAACCAGTCGTATAATCCAGTCGTATAAACCAGTCGAATAATCCAGTCGTATAAACCAGTCGAATAAACAAGTCGCTCAAAAAAAGCAACGGTGGCAGTGAACTAAGATAATATTTTATCAATTCATGCTCGTAGCCATAGCTGAAGGAGCCGGGGGCACGGGGTAGAGTTCGAGGGCCAGGGGCCTTCCCAACTAGTTTCAAGTTCGATTTTACGGGCAAAAGTAGTTTGGCAAGTAAGGTATTCAGACCATAGCTTGAAGCTATTAGCTGAAAGAGACAGATAGAGAGAGAGAGAGAGATAGAGAGGGGGGGGGAGGGGTTTAACGTCCACTAGACACAAAGTATATCATTTCGCGACTAACATGTGGATTTTAATTTTATTTCAATAATTCGCTTGCGCGTAGGGGTCTTAAGCAGTTGGAGGAAACAGGAGGACCCGGAGAAAATCCACGAAGTTGGTCAGGCGAACCTTCTCCTTGTCACGTACAACCAGGTATTCGAAACCACGCGAGTTGACTCAATGACAGGCTTCATGGTACAGCAAGCACATGGAAACCGTTTGGCCATCAACTCCAACCCCCACCCATGAATGAAGAGTCAGATGCTCGGTAGAGAAGGGGGAGGGGGTGGGGGAGGTTTTCAATAGTCTTAAGATCAGTCAAATAGTTCAGTCGTATAATTCAGTCGTATAGGTCAGTCGTATAACTCAGTCGTATAGTTCAGTCGTATAGTTCAGTCGTATAATTCAGTCGTATACTTCAGTCGAATAATCCAGTCGAATAAACCAGTCGTATAATCCAGTCGTATAAACCAGTCGAATAATCCAGTCGTATAAACCAGTCGAATAAACAAGTCGCTCAATATAAGCAGCGGTTATCTCCCAAAACTTAGACAGCCATAATTTAGACAGCCATAACTTAGACAGTGGAGTAAGTGATTAATTAACACAACACCCATAGCTGCAATGGAACAGTCCTAATCAGTGGTGTAATTGACCCATAGGGAGATTAAGTTTGTTGGGCTGAGATGTTTTGATTTGAAAATGAATGTCTTTGATGCAAGTTTGATTATCAAAACAATAAGTTATGTTAAAACTGTTGAGATGTATTGATTTGAAAATATATCTAACTTTGATCCAAGGGTGATTATTAATCATTTAAGTATGTGCAAGAAGCTGAGATGTTTTGATTTTAAAATGTCTACCTTATGTCTGGAGGGATTTCACAACAGGTTGAACCGCTCTCTCTCCCACCGACATCCCAACATCTTCCGCTTTGTGGGCATCATCAAGAGAATCGAGAACGCAGATCGAGCGAAACTGGCACAGTTCAACTTTGGAGCTGCAGCTCCACCCTAGAAGAGAGTCTATCGGGAGTTAGAGAACAGATTGGTCAGACTCAAGCAGCAGCTGCAACAAGGTGACAAAACCAAGATTCGGTATCTGGACGCAGTTGGCCATTTGATCCATCGCGGATAGACACTTTGTTAACATTCGCATTGAAGATTTGTGAACATAGAGTATTAAAATTATTATTATTTATATAAGTAAAAACTTGACCAGTAAAGAAATGAAAGAAATGGTACTGTATTTGTTGTTTTATACTTGTTAATGAATTTGCTTTAACATACCAATGTTACAATTTGCTGTTGTTTTGAACTGGCTGTCTAAGTTTTGGGATTTTTTCTAGAATTTCTTGAACTATTCCATTATCAAATATAGGTAACAGGTTGAGGATTAGTTGTGCACTTGACCGTAAATGTTGTTGTTTTAAGCTGTCTAAGATATGGCTGTCTAAGTTTTGGCAGGTTACCTAAGCAGCGGTGGCAGTGAACTAAGATAATATTTTATCAATTCATGCGCGTAGCCATAGCTGAAGGAGCCGGAGGCATGGGGTAGAGGCCGGGGGCAAGGGGCCTTCCCAACTAGTTTCAAGTTCGATTTTACGGGCAAAAGTAGTTTGGCAAGTAAGGTATTCAGACCATAGCTAAGCTATACCTGAAAGAGAGAGAGAGAGAGAGAGAGAGAGAGAGAGAGAGAGGCTTCATGTAGTTCAGCTCTGAACGTCGGTCTCATTACAAACGATGGGGTGTCAGTCCGTGAGGACGCATGTACAATGTAAACGAACATCTTAGTGAGAAAATAAGACCTTGCTTACTTCGCTAGAGTCAGTATGAGCGACACAAAACGCTGTTAAAAATACGTTCACTCTTATCAAGTTACATTTTCGCCGCCATGACACTCTAACTGTAGGTCAACATCCACATTCAGGAATGTCGGTCATACAAGACGAAACGAAATGTACAGGCTTTACATTGTACAGGCTTTCACACGGATTGACACCCCGTCGTTTAGCAGTGAAAAGTTGTCCAGTAAAATTGACTTTTCTCCATTTTTTTTTCGACATTGATTAAATGGGGCAGTCCCTGAACGTTCAGGGTGAGTGTAATGAGACCGACGTTCAGAGCTGAACTAGGCTTCATGGTACTTCGTGGATTTTCTCCGGGTCCTCCGTTGTCCTCCGGTGTCCTCAAAATGCTAAAGACCCCTACGCGCAAGCGAATTATTGAAATAAAATTAAAAACCATGTTAGCACCGAAATGACATACTTTGCATCGAGTGGACGTTAAACACCATTCCCCCCCTCTCTCTCTCTCTCTCTCTCTCTCTCTCTCTCTCTCTCTCTCTCTCAGTTAGCTATGGTCTGAATGCCTTACTTACCCAACTACTTTTGAACGTAAAATCGAACTTGAAACTAGTTGGGAAGGCCCCTGGCCCCCGGCCTCTACCCCATGCCCCCGGCTCCTTCAGCTATGGCTACGAGCATGAATTGATTAAATATTATCTTAGTTCACTGCCACCGCTGCTTATATTGAGCGACTTGTTTATACGACTGGATTATACGACTGGATTATTCGACTGGTTTATACGACTGGATTATACGACTGGTTTATTCGACTGGATTATTCGACTGAAGTATACGACTGAATTATACGACTGAACTATACGACTGAACTATACGACTGAGTTATACGACTGAACTATACGACTGACTTATACGACTGAACTATTTGACTGATGTTAAGGCTAATGAACACCTCCCCCTTCCCTACCGAGCTTCTGACTCCATCATTTATGGGTGGGGGCGGGAGTTGATGGCCGAACGGTTTCCATGTGCTTGCTGTATCATGAAGCCTGTCATTGAGTCAACTGGCGTGGTTTCGAATCTCTGGTTGTACGTGACAAGGATAAGGGTCGCCTGACCAACTTCGTCGATTTTCTCCGGGTCCTCCTGTTTCCTTCAACTGCTTAAGACCCCTACGCGCAAGCGAATTATTGAAATAAAATTAAAAATAATATGTTAGTCCCGAAATGACATACTTTGTATCGAGTGGACGTTAAACCCCATTCATCCCTCCTCTCTCTCTCTCTCTCTCTCTCTCTCTCTCTCTCTCTCTCTCTTTCAGTTATAGCTTAGCTATGGTCTGAATACCTTACTTATCAAACTACTTTTGCCCGTAAAATCGAACTGGAAACTAGCTGGGAAGGCCCCCGGCCTCTACCCCATGCCCCCGCCTCCTTCAGCTATGGCTACGAGCATGAATTGATAAAATATAATCTTAGTTCACTGCCACCGCTGCTTATATTGAGCGACTTGTTTATTCGACTGGTTTATACGACTGGATTATTCGACTGGATTATACGACTGGATTATACGACTGGTTTATTCGACTGGATTATTCGACTGAAGTATACGACTGAATTATACGACTGAACTATACGACTGAACTATACGACTGAATTATACGACTGAACTATACGACTGAACTATACGACTGAGTTATACGACTGAACTATACGACTGACTTATACGACTGAACTATTTGACTGATATTAAGGCTAATGAACACCTCCCCCACCCCCTCCCCCTTCCCTACCGAGCTTCTGACTCCATCATTTATGGGTGGGGGCGGGAGTTGATGGCCGAACGGTTTCCATGTGCTTGCTGTATCATGAAGCCTGTCATTGAGTCAACTGGCGTGGTTTCGAATCCCTGGTTGTACGTGACAAGGAGAAGGGTCGCCTGACCAACTTCGTTGATTTTCTCCGGGTCCTCCTGTTTCCTCCAACTGCTAAAGACCCCTACGCGCAAGCGAATTATTGAAATAAAATTAAAAGCCATATGTTAGTCCCGAAATGACATACTTTGTATCGAGTGGACGTTAAACCCCATTCATCCCTCCTCTCTCTCTCTCTCTCTCTCTCTCTCTCTCTCTCTCTCTCTCTCTCTCTCTCTCTCTCTCTCTCTCTCTCTCTCTCTCTCTTTCAGTTACAGCTTAGCTATGGTCTGAATACATTACTTATCAAACTACTTTTGCCCGTAAACTCGAACTTGAAACTAGTTGGGAAGGCCCCTGGCCCCCGGCCTCTACCCCATGCCCCCGGCTCCTTCAGCTATAGCTACGAGCATGAATTGATAAAATATTATCATAGTTCACTGCCACCGTTGCTTATATTGAGCGACTTGTTTATTCGACTGGTTTATACGACTGGATTATTCGACTGGTTTATACGACTGGATTATACGACTGGTTTATTCGACTGGATTATTCGACTGAAGTATACGACTGAATTATACGACTGAACTATACGACTGAGTTATACGACTGAACTATACGACTGACTTATACGACTGAACTATTTGACTGATGTTAAGGCTAATGAACACCCCCCCACCCCCCTTCCCTACCGAGCTTCTGACTCCATCATTTATGGGTGGGGGTGGGAGTTGATGGCCGAACGGTTTCCATGTGCTTGCTGTATCATGAAGCCTGTCATTGAGTCAACTGGCGTGGTTTCGAATCCCTGGTTGTACGTGACAAGGAGAAGGGTCGCCTGACCAACTTCGTGGATTTTCTCCGGGTCCTCCTGTTTCCTCCAACTGCTAAAGACCCCTACGCGCAAGCGAATTATTGAAATAAAATTAAAAGCCATATGTTAGTCCCGAAATGACATACTTTGTATCGAGTGGACGTTAAACCCCATTCATCCCTCCTCTCTCTCTCTCTCTCTCTCTCTCTCTCTCTCTCTCTCTCTCTCTCTCTCTCTCTCTCTCTCTCTTTCAGTTACAGCTTAGCTATGGTCTGAATACATTACTTATCAAACTACTTTTGCCCGTAAACTCTAACTTGAAACTAGTTGGGAAGGCCCTTGGCCCCCGGCCTCTACCCCATGCCCCCGGCTCCTTCAGCTATAGCTACGAGCATGAATTGATAAGATATTATCATAGTTCACTGCCACCGTTGCTTATATTGAGCGACTTGTTTATTCGACTGGTTTATACGACTGGATTATTCGACTGGTTTATACGACTGGATTATACGACTGGTTTATTCGACTGGATTATTCGACTGAAGTATACGACTGAATTATACGACTGAACTATACGACTGAGTTATACGACTGAACTATACGACTGACTTATACGACTGAACTATTTGACTGATGTTAAGGCTAATGAACACCTCCCCCACCCCCCTTCCCTACCGAGCTTCTGACTCCATCATTTATGGGTGGGGGTGGGAGTTGATGGCCGAACGGTTTCCATGTGCTTGCTGTATCATGAAGCCTGTCATTGAGTCAACTGGCGTGGTTTCGAATCCCTGGTTGTACGTGACAAGGAGAAGGGTCGCCTGACCAACTTCGTGGATTTTCTCCGGGTCCTCCTGTTTCCTCCAACTGCTAAAGACCCCTACGCGCAAGCGAATTATTGAAATAAAATTAAAAGCCATATGTTAGTCCCGAAATGACATACTTTGTATCGAGTGGACGTTAAACCCCATTCATCCCTCTCTCTCTCTCTCTCTCTCTCTCTCTCTCTCTCTCTTTCAGTTATAGCTTAGCTATGGTCTGAATACATTACTTATCAAACTACTTTTGCCCGTAAACTCGAACTTGAAACTAGTTGGGAAGGCCCCTGGCCCCCGGCCTCTACCCCATGCCCCCGGCTCCTTCAGCTATAGCTACGAGCATGAATTGATAAGATATTATCACTGCCACCGTTGCTTATATTGAGCGACTTGTTTATTCGACTGGTTTATACGACTGGATTATTCGACTGGTTTATACGACTGGATTATACGACTGGTTTATTCGACTGGATTATACGACTGAATTATACGACTGAACTATACGACTGAACTATACGACTGACTTATACGACTGAACTATTTGACTGATGTTAAGGCTAATGAACACCTCCCCCACCCCCTCCCCCTTCCCTTCCGAGCTTCTGACTCCATCATTTATGGGTGGGGGTGGGAGTTGACGGCTGAACGGTTTCCATGTGCTTGCTGTATCATGAAGCCTGTCATTGAGTCAACTGGCGTGGTTTCGAATCCCTGGTTGTACGTGACTAGGAGAAGGGTCGCCTGACCAACTTCGTGGATTTTCTCCGGGTCCTCCTGTTTCCTCCAACTGCTAAAGACCCCTACGCGCAAGCGAATTATTGAAATAAAATTAAAAGCCATATGTTAGTCCCGAAATGACATACTTTGTGTCGAGTGTACGTTAAACCCCATTCATCCCTCCCTCTCTCTCTCTCTCACTTTCAGTTATAGCTTAGCTATGGTCTGAATACCTTACTTATCAAACTACTTTTGCCCGTAAAATCGAACTTGAAACTAGTTGGGAAGGCCCCCGGCCTCTACCCCATGCCCCCGCCTTATTCGGCTATGGCTACGAGCATGAATTGATAAAATATAATCTTAGTTCACTGCCACCGCTGCTTATATTGAGCGACTTGTTTATTCGACTGGTTTATACGACTGGATTATTCGACTGGTTTATACGACTGGATTATACGACTGGTTTATTCGACTGGATTATTCGACTGAATTATACGACTGAACTATACGACTGAACTATACGACTGAGTTATACGACTGAACTATACGACTGACTTATACGACTGAACTATTTGACTGATGTTAAGGCTAATGAACACCTCCCCCACCCCCTCCCCCTTCCCTTCCGAGTTTCTGACTCCATCATTTATGGGTGGAGGTGGGAGTTGACGGCTGAACGGTTTCCATGTGCTTGCTGTATCATGAAGCCTGTCATTGAGTCAACTGGCGTGGTTTCGAATCCCTGGTTGTACGTGACAAGGAGAAGGGTCGCCTGACCAACTTCGTGGATTTTCTCCGGGTCCTCCTGTTTCCTCCAACTGCTTAAGACCCCTACGCGCAAGCGAATTATTGAAAACAAATTAAAAATCATATGTTAGTCCCGAAATGACATACTTTGTATCGAGTGGACGTTAAACCCCATTCATCTCTCCCTCTCCCTATCTCTCTCTCCCTCTCTCTCTCTCTCTCTCTCTCAGTTATAGCTTAGCTATGGTCTGAATACATTACTTATCAAACTACTTTTGCCCATAAACTCGAACTTGAAACTAGTTGGGAAGGCCCCTGGCCCCCGGCCTCTACCCCATGCCCCCGGCTCCTTCAGCTATAGCTACGAGCATGAATTGATAAAATATTATCTTAGTTCACTGCCACCGTTGCTTATATTGAGCGACTTGTTTATTCGACTGGTTTATACGACTGGATTATTCGACTGATTTATACGACTGGATTATACGACTGGTTTATTCGACTGGATTATTCGACTGAAGTATACGACTGAATTATACGACTGAACTATACGACTGAATTATACGACTGAGTTATACGACTGAACTATACGACTGACTTATACGACTGAACTATTTGACTGATGTTAAGGCCAATGAACACCTCCCCAACCCCCTCCCCCTTCCCTACCGAGCTTCTGACTCCATCATTTATGGGTGGGGGTGGGAGTTGATGGCCGAACGGTTTCCATGTGCTTGCTGTATCATGAAGCCTGTCATTGAGTCAACTGGCGTGGTTTCGAATCCCTGGTTGTACGTGACAAGGAGAAGGGTCGCCTGACCAACTTCGTGGATTTTCTCCGGGTCCTCCTGTTTCCTCCAACTGCTAAAGACCCCTAAGCGCAAGCGAATTATTGAAATAAAATTAAAAGCCATATGTTAGTCCCGAAATGACATACTTTGTGTCGATTGGACGTTAAACCCCATTAATCCCTCCCTCTCTCTCTATCTCTCTCTCTCTCTCTCTCTCTCTCTCTCTCTTTCAGTTATAGCTTAGCTATGGTCTGAATACCTTACTTATCAAACTACTTTTGCCCGTAAAATCGAACTTGAAACTAGTTGGGAAGGCCCCCGGCCTCTACCCCATGCCCCAGCCTCCTTCAACTATGGCTACGAGCATGAATTGATAAAATATAATCTTAGTTCACTGCCACCGCTGCTTATATTGAGCGACTGGTTTATACGACTGGATTATTCGACTGGTTTATACGACTGGATTATACGACTGGTTTATTCGACTGGATTATTCGACTGAAGTATACGACTGAATTATACGACTGAACTATACGACTGAGTTATACGACTGAATTATACGACTGAATTATTTGACTGATGCTAAGACTAATGAAAACCTCCCCCACCCGCTCCCCCTTCCCTACCGAGCTTCTAACTCCTTCATTTATGGGTGGGGGTGGGAGTTGATGGCCGAACGGTTTCCATGTGCTTGCTGTATCATGAAGCCTGTCATTGAGTTAAATGGCGTGGTTTCGAATCTCTGGTTGTACGTGACAAGGAGAAGGTTCGTCTGACCAACTTCGTCGATTTTCTCCGGGTCCTCCTGTTTCCTCTAACTGCTTAAGACCCCTACGCGCAAGCGAATTATTGAAATAAAATTAAAAGCCATATGTTAGTCCCGAAATGACATACTTTGTGTCGAGTGGACGTTAAACCCCATTCATCCCTCTCTCTCTCTCTCTCTCTCTCTCTCTCTCTCTTTCAGTTATAGCTTAGCTATGGTCTGAATACCTTACTTATCAAACTACTTTTGCCCGTAAAATCGAACTTGAAACTAGTTGGGAAGGCCCCCATGCAGCCTCTACCCCATACCCCCGCCTCCTTCAGCTATGGCTACGAGCATGAATTGATAAAATATAATCTTAGTTCACTGCCACCGCTGCTTATATTGAGCGACTTGTTTATTCGACTGGTTTATACGACTGGATTATTCGACTGGTTTATACGACTGGATTATACGACTGGTTTATTCGACTGAAGTATACGACTGAATTATACGACTGAACTATACGACTGAGTTATACGACTGAACTATGCGACTGATATATATATAACTAAGATAACACCTTAACGTTTTAATTTGAACAATCAAATTGGAACACGAGGGAACACGGAAATAGACAAAAACAATAATAAAAGATATTGGTATTAGTGCGTTTTTCTTTTAACTTTTACTGATTACATACTATTCCAAAATATTAATAAGCCATCGACCGGTTTATACGACTGACTATTCGATTTGGACTTAGGGTCGACTCACCATTTTTTGGGGGGATAACTCTATATTAATAAAATTTAATGCTTTAAAAATAAAAGAAACGAAATAAGTTGATTAGCTTTATGAATACTTACATCATAATTATGTTTTAATTTTATATTAGTTTATAAATGAAACTATGTATTTTTGTGTTGTTTTGTAAAGTATACATATAACAGAAGTTGTCAAAATAAATGATACTAAAAAAATTCTTTTGATCTATTTCTACATTCCCTAATTTTATTTGCTAAACAGGTGTCATGGCTGCCGAAAGTGAAGTTCCGAAGAAGTTACCGGCTTCTTTATCAGCAAAGTTCCAAGAGTAAGAACAATTATGTATGCCCAAGATGTAAGATCTTGCTGGAGTGAGCGGAAACCAACTAGGGTTAATTTAAATGTCTTATGATAAACTTGAAAATGCTACAAATCGAGCGTCATTATAATCCAAAACGGCCAACCATTTTGATTTTGGTCAGACAAAACGGCCAATTAAATATTTGTTATTTATATGATGAATGCAATGATAACATAAAACACATTTTTTGACATTTTAATATGATCGACCTTGTAATTAATTTAGGGAACTCAATGGTGACAATGTATGCATTTAATGTTGACATCATTTATTAGTATAATCAGTAAGTCACAAGTCGCATTGACCTTGTGATACAGAATGATGATCAGCACATGGCATGGTCCCTGGTCAGGGTCCATGCATGTAATTTTGGATTTTAACTTGTAAAAGTATTACGAGTACATGACATTGTAAATAAAGACTATATCTTAAAGAGGCATTAGCGCTTTAGAGATATTTAAAAATACATAATTTCCAATTTGACTATTTAGTCACATGCTCAATTTAACTTGAATTCATCACTGATGAGTTAACAGTATGGTATATTTACTACTGACAGGGGAAACCACCGAGACTGAATGTGTTCTCCAGACATAATACAGTTGAATGTGATTTTTGCCAAAATTGACTTGACTGACTCAAGAAAGTGGCCATGGCCAATGGGGTAAAAAAAAAAAAAAAGACACAGACCGAATGAAGGAAATAAGCCTCTGAAGGTTGCTTGCTGGATTTTCTTCACAGTGCTGCTTCAAGTTGCTGCTTCATGGCCCATTGAATTCAGGTGTCAACCTTGGCAGAACTGTATGAGTTGTACTGATGTTAACTTTTTAAAAATGACTTGTTAAACCCAATGACTGCCCGAATTAAATGTTTTAGACAATTGGTCTGTGGTGCATTTACATGGTTGTGAAACATCATTTTCATGTGCTATAGTGATCTGATTTTGCTACATTTAGAATTTCATGATTAAGTTACATATCTCTATGTATAATCACCAATTTATAAAGTAGTACATATTCATTGCATCTCTATATATGTGAATCCAAAACAACCTTATATATGTTGTTGAGTGGTTGTTAAACTCCAGTTTTTTCCTGTATTAAATTCATTGATTTCCTAGGATATTTCTGAAACATCTGATAATCAGTGTCAGATTTTTATCTGGTAATAAAATAAAATGTACATCGTAGCTGTATATTCTTATTCTATTTTGCTTTCAGCTCATTTGCATATCTAACAATAAAGGATCGTATGCCAGTTATTTTAACAAAGGTTGTAGATTCTGTTCATCGAAAGAAAAATGACCTTGGACCTGAATTTGGAGAGGTAATCCATATACACGTATATAACAATTTAGAAATTTGTCACGTCACAATTCACAATTGGACTTAATAGTACAAGTATAAAACGTAGACTTAGAACTATGATGAATCCGGAAGAGCGTTATTATCAAGTCCCTGTCCCAAAATTGTACTATTTACAATCAAATATACTATTAACACTCCAGGGGCCTATTTCACGAAATTTTAACTAAGATAAGATTCCAATTTTAGTAATTTGATTGGATAATATTAGATTGATTTTAGTGCTTAGCCAATCAAAACTGAAGTATCTACTAAAATTGGATTTTATCTTAAGTTAAAATTTCGTGAAACAGGGCCCTGGAATGCCATACTAGCTGTATGTTGTTTGACAATAAATACTTTATTAAGTCACTTTGTTGATATAGTGGCTGATTAGGTACTTGTTATAAAACCCTAGCCCACTCCTTTTATACAAAGAGGAAGTGTGACATTCAAGGAGTATTAATTAATATATTTTAAAGTGCAATCAATGTAGGAAAACTTCCTCTTGGCTCCAAGGTGAATGTATTAAACCATCTTAATTTGAAAATAGACAAAGGAAAAGTTGCACAGATGAGATGTTCTCATAATTATTCAATAATTTTAGGATGGGGCTGAAGATCTTAAAAACATTGCAGGACATATTTCCAAACTCCGATATGAGATCCAAACAGACAAACCAGTGGTACCACTAGAGGATGATAGATCAGATACCATAATATGGAACCAAATCTTAGAAAAACTAACCAACGAAAATGATAATGAACCACCAAAATGGTTTAGTTCAGCCTGGCTATATTTAGAATGTTATATGTATAGAAGGATACAAGAAAGTGTGGAACTATGGTAAATCATTTTTTTAGGAAGAATGAAGGCCATCATGTCCTCCCTTGTATGTGGCCTAAAGATAAAAAATATTTGAACCATAATCTTATTGTTATTTAATAATTATGTTAATGCTTAGTTTATGTTCCCATAGTTAGGAATAATGAAAGCATAGTTGGTCAGTGTTTTTGACAAATCATCAGCTAATTTTAAAGATATTTAATTATCTTTATGTGTATGTATATTTTTGTAACCTTCAGTGTAGAAGGAGGCTCATGGTCATAAACCATTTGATATATTAGACATTCATAATTGCAAATGGAGAGAAAATCTTTAGCAAAGTCCAAAGGAATAATACAGATTCCATAAACAAGAAAATGTCTTCACTTTCAGTGCAGTTGGTGAAAGTTTATAACAACAAGAATTTTTGACTTTTAATCTTTTTATTTTATATTTTCAGTAAAGTGATGAAAGATTTCGATGTTTTTGAGGAATCAAAGAACAATGCCTTCTATTCATCTGAACTAGCTATACAAACTTTACTTACAAACTTATTAGTTACAGTTGACAATATCGAAAAAGAATCAGATCAAAAGCTGTCTGAAAACCTGTTATTTCAACAGTACTTACAAGTAGGTTGAACTGATTACTGAAGTCTTATTAAATGAATTAACAGGTTTGTAATGTATGGCGGTATATTAGAGTCAAAATTCTAACATGCTATCGTCTACTTTCTTACTTCTATTCATGTAATTTCTAACGTCCATTCATGTAATTTCTAAATTAAAACAATGTATAATCCAACTTCTTTATTTGTTCAGTGTAAATTTCAATTCTGTTCCATCTTGTTTCTATTTTTTAAACGAAAAATGTCTTCTTAGTAGATGCTTTACATGTTTAGGATCAACATCAACGAATTTAGAATTTTTACATTTCTGCCTAGCAACCATCATTATGAAGTTGTTTGGTGTCGCCACTGCATTCTCAATTGGTGACTTTGCACCTGATCGGAACCATTATGTTGGTATAAACGACTCATTCCCCTTTAGGTAGAAGGTTGGAAGGAGTGCTGAAATTGAGATAGAGTTTCCTGGTCGAAAGGTCGCTTAGTATTAAACTCACTAACTGTGTAGGCCTATCCATAACATTTTACCCCATGTTAATATAGACCAACAGCATATAAATAATTATTGGCTCAACCGTAAAAAAGATAAAATAAAATTCTCCAAATCCTGCACCTGACTTTATGAACAAATACTGTTTAGCTTATATTTGAAATAGAAAATGAAATGAAAGGAGGTTTAACGCCTTACTGTTCTGCTCCGAACTGGGCTAATACAGTGTGCTTTAGGTAAATACTGGTCGGAGAGCGGATCTACGCCTGAACTTATATCGAATTCTAGCGGTCAAGGTATCTTTTACGTTCATGCCAATTTGTACACGGGACCTCGGGTTTTCATCCCATCGGAATCACTAGACATTAACAAGGGGGAACCATCGTATTCGAAATAGTATTTCTAAACCATACATTTATATCACGTTCAATGTTGTTTAAAGGACTGGATGGCCGAATGATTAGCACATGCTAACATATGGTCTGTCATTGAACCAACTGGCATGATTTTGATTCCCCGCATTTATGTGACATAGAGAAGGGTTGCCTGTCAAACCTGGTGGGTTTTCTCCGGGTCCTCTGGTTTCCTCCCACTGCTAAATACCCCTACGCGCAAGCGAATTTTTGAAATAAAATTGAACCATGTTAATATCGAAACGACCTGGTTTGTGTCGAGTGGATGTGAAACCCCATCTCTCTCCCTCGATGTTGTTTTCAATTTTAACACTCCGGCAAGCCACTCAACCTGACGAAGAGCGAGTTGTTTGTATCAATAGAATGGTCCCGATCAAGTGCTCAATCGCCAAACTGAGCACACGGTGGCGACACCAAACGGCGTTATAGTGATAGTTGCTAGGTAGAAGTATCATAATTCTAAATTTGTTTGCCGTTCATCATGTTTAACATGTAAAGCAACAATGAAGTAGACATTTTTCACCTAAATAATAAAAAAAGATGAAACAGAATTGATAGTTACACTGAACGAATAAAGAAGTTGAATTATACATTGTCTTAATTTAGAAATTACATGAATGGACGTTAGAAATTACATGAATAGAAGTAAGAAATTAGACGATAGCATGTTAGAATTTTGAATCTAATATACCGCCATAGTAATAACTAGTCACATTTCTATGGCAGTATATTTGTAAGCTTAGAATTTTAGAGTAATCCATAGTTTAGTATAATTTATCTAATCCCTGGTATAGCGGGTCAGAATTCACAATCAAGATGCTGCCAGGCTTTAGTACCAATACAAGGATTTATTTAATATTAATATATGAAGAAATTACATTATATATTATGTTCTTAGATACAGTTTATCTTTATTCGAAACATTTTTACTAGTTTTATTAAAGAACTCTTTTGATGTGTGAAATTCTAGAATGTTGGATGGGGGTGGAGATTAGTGCTACAGCAGATGGAATGAAACATATTCAAAGAGATCAGTGAATGGTTCATGACTGTGCATTGAAGATATTTACCAAAGTAATAAATTTTTATTTTAGGTATCATTATGGGGTAACAAATGTGATTTATCAATATCAGCTGGTATGGACAATGCTCAAACTAGCTGTATTCTAGATCAACTACAATCCCTTAAAGATAACATCTTAATCAATGACTCTTCACAAATCTGGAATTACATAAACACCAAGAAGGCAGTCAGTCGTATCGATATTGTATTGGATAATGCAGGTTTTGAACTGGTTACCGATTTGTGTTTAGCTGAATTTTTACTGTCTGCTGGTTTAGCTAAGTCTATACATTTCCACGGAAAAGCCATGCCTTGGTTCGTCTCTGATGTCACATTAACTGACTTTTCATGGACGCTCAAAAATTTGTCTGCCACTAATAATTTAGCTATGTCCAAATTTGGACGTCTATGGCAGGACCGCATTGAAGACAAAAGCTGGGTTCTACATTTTGATACATTTTGGACATTACCTTTTGATTTTGCGAAAATGAAATCTGAAGCTGCAGAGCTGTACAAAGAATTGGCAAAAGCTGACTTAATAATATTTAAGGGAGATCTCAATTACCGCAAACTGGTTGGAGACCTGAAATGGAATACTACAGAAACATTTGAAACAAGTCTACGAGGATTTCATCCAGCACCCTTAGTAACTTTACGAGCTTTAAAATCTGATGTGGTTGTCGGCTTAAAGGAAGGTCAAGGTGAAGAAACAAAAGAGAAAGATCAGTCATGGATGGTCAATGGAAATTGGGCTGTCATATCTTTTTGTGATAAAACTATCTGATATTAGGTAATTAATTAAAGAAAATTATAATTCTTAGAAATTACTTACAATTTTACAAATACAATTAACAACTTTGACTTTCATTGATTTGTGTTTGGTATTTTTTTTAATTTTATGATGAATAACAATTACCTGTAACTAATTCATATTGATGGATTTCTATTTTATTTTACATTGGTGCAACTGACGGTAAAATTAATCAATTTGAATTAATTTCTTTGCAAACTTTGGTATAAAAAATGTAGCTATCACATATAAAACTAATTTTTCATGACATACTTTTTGTATCATTTATATTGTTGCATTTATCTATCTGAAGCTTTGCAGGTGCAAATCCAGGAATTTTTGCTGGAGGAGGTTTGCCAGGTTCCTTTTAAGGAAATTTGACAGTTGACAATGCACGATGCCATTGTAATTCTATATTATTATCTCGCACATTGAATACCCAATCCATCCCACCATCTGATGACATAGGATAATGTACACAACTGTTACATGTTTCTCTTACAAAATCAATTTACATATAATATATGTATGTACATCTAGCTGAGCAGGGGGGAGGGGTTGTTGGACCCTCCTCCCCTTATGTAAACAATGCATGCACTACCAAGCCAATGTTAAACGACTTGAACTTATAAAGGTCAGTCTTTTTTTATACAGAGTTAGAAGAAGGCTTTTGCAATACCTCTGTGAAACAGACTTCTTCCTTCATCATCCCAGTGTCTTTCCATGATGTGTTCTATTTGTATCAGACAATCTTATTCCAAATGGTTATTACCCTGTAGCCACTCAAAATCATTCCTGTAAATGCTCTTCAATAATTCATCATATTATGCAAAGTAGTACATGAAAACAGAAAATAAGTTTGAGTGATCTTAACACTGATTTATAAAAAACATGATTTACCAGTCTGTAAAATATTTGAGAGAATTGATGTTTATCTTGATAGTACTTTACAGTAGTACTATTTTATAAACTTAAAATTAAGAAATATCTTCAGTTAGTAATATTTGTCAAAACTTAATTAATCAAATGTATTTAAAAATCCAAATAATGCCCTGCTATCAAAACTTTACTTAGTGGGCCCTGGCTCCTGGTTAGTGCATGCTCTCAGTAGTTTAGTACCTTATTGTGGAAGACCATAAAGCTTTAAATGACAAAGAAGAAATTATATTATCAAAGAAGCGTATAGTGCTGCTATTGTTTTATCGTTTGGTAAAGCCATTTGAAAGCCCACCTTTAGCATCCTCAATCGATATTATATTCAGGTAAGGTGTATTTGGAGAAATGTTTTTTGACAATTGGTATTTGGTAATTTGTTGTTAGAGATCTGTTTTCAGTTGTATGTTTCTGATTTAGATGTAATTTTTGATTTTCTAAAATAAATTTTATCGTTACAATAAAATACAATTAAATTAAACAAGGATGCAATTTACATATGACAAATGTCTGATTTGTAAAACAGATATTCATTTTAAGATACATATTTTAATTTTAGTGTACAAATGTTGATTGTCGAAATATGACAACATATGAATAAATAAGAATTTCGGACTATGAATTGAGAGCTAAGAATTAAAAACACTGAATAAAGAGCTGTTTGGTCATCCATACATTGTACAGATTAAAATTATTCCAGAACAACAATTTAGTAGGGTTTTGTTGGCAATGTGTTTCATTCACTGATGATTATTTTAAAGATACATTTCATTTATATTACCAGTAATTTATTACACTTTTTTTTAAAACAGATTGTGTAGCCTATCTATTGTTGATTTTTTTGTGTATCTTATATTTATATAAATTAGTTTATTAATTTGTTGTTATGCAAAGATTTATTCATTTTGAATGTAGTGCTTTGCATTGTCTCAGTCAAACAGTTTTATTAATGAATTAACATATCTGGATAGTTAGTTCTCAAGAAGAAGAGCTAACATTGATATTACAACCTTTTCTATATATAATATATTTTGAGTAATAACTCTTCTAATGCATATTATTTTGTTAATGTATTTTTTAAAATATTGTTTATTTTTTTATGGTGATTGTTTGAAAATAAACAAAGGGAAAAAAAACATTTATTAAATAAATCAAATTATTATATTAAGAACAAAGTTGTTTATATGATGTGATGCTACATTATTTCGGTAGATCAGAATATGGGAAATAGAATTTTTACTAAAAGCAAATTTGCCAGTAAAATTGGTGTACAAATTTCACAGCAATCAGCTAATAAATTTTGCCTCTAGAGAGCACCATTTTATTTTTTAACAAAAGCGATAAAGGACTATAAATGGCAGTAATTATCAGTAATTGATCTCAAACATCACATGACCTTAAACACTGTGTATCACTCGAAAGTGAATTGGATAACTTTAGCCTCTAACCCATCCAAAATATTTCTTAAAGTGATCAAGGGCTATAACTCTGGCAGTGATTAACGGAAATTAATTACAATCATATTGCTTCACCATCTTGTGGACTTAAGCTGTGTATAACTCAATATCATCCAAAGTCTTTGACATTGAAAACACACGTTATTTGTCATTTTAAATCAACATTGAAAAGATGGGCTTCTGATATCCAGTATTTAAGACAAAATAAACATTTTACCAATGGTAAACGAATCGTGTAGGCCTACCGGTACCATAATGCGTTTCACAGTGCCATTTGTAACATAGGACTTAAACAATGAGTCTAGACATATTCCAGATCATGTCAGACAGTGACACCATATTCTTATCTGGAGAGCATAGGGCCTACACAATGAATATATTATTTGTGTAGACTGGAATAACCAGACACTAGAGACTGCCATTCAATTGATATTTCAGGCATATTTTGCCGAACATAACTGATTAGAAATTCTGTCCTTCACGTTTAAAGACTCCTGCAAATTAGCTAAATCGCTCTCCTAAATATTGAGATTAATAAACCACTTTCAGTCTTTGATTATTTTAAACTGCATACGTTTCAGGCAATCATTTTCCATATTCACCACACATATACACCAAATAATAAATAAGACTAAAGCGTAAATACAATTTTGCTATCCGTAATTCAAGAAACTGTAGAATTATTCTTGCAATACAATCTAATTAAAATATAGATCTATATTTCGTTTCGTTTTTTATACTTTCGATGGCCTACACTCATGTAGATCTAACTAGTTATAGTGGACGCTCACGTTCTATGACGTCAGGTATCAAGCACGGGACATTTGACCCGATAACGTCAGTCATTCGATTAACCAATTAGCGATCGCCATGCTTTTCAAAATCCACTTGTGTTTTGTTATGATTTCTATCCGCTGGTGTTAGTATAGGGACTAAGACTAGTAATTATTTCCCCTCATTTCATGATGGACGAATGTAGTGCGATTTATAAATAGACAATTTTTCCCTTATTTTTTTTCTCCCCTCTTCCTGCATTTTTGGGTTGACTTTTTGGTCTAGAATTGGAGAAAAGGCATCAAATTTTCAATTTCATAGCAGTTTTGGGTAATACTGAGGATATTACAGCGGAGGGATAGGGGGTGTAAAATGTCTTTCTGCGGAGCAATCATTCTTCATTGTGTCGGAAGTGAGATTTTTACCCCAGCGAACTTCAAATCCCCGTAGCAAAAAATCTAAATGGTCAACCCCCTACAAATTTATGATGAGGAGATTGCCAAATGTGGTCCCCATTGTGCCTAAAAAGATTGGAACCAACGGAATGTTGAGAAAAAAACTACAGCCTGTGATGTTACATGCTTTTAACATTGAAGTCAATGGGCAAATAATTACTAGTCTGAGTCCTGATATAACAATAAGCATGGACGATGAATATTTTCTGAGCCACTTATTTCCTGAAGTTTTGAATGGAAAGTATCAGAAATGGTAAGAATACTGTTTTTTTATTGCTCAGCAGTAAGTTTTGTGTGTATTTCATATCAAAATAGCCATTATTGGGGGTATCTGTTGGCCGAGGGTGAATTTGATTTGCAGATGTTAAGATTTCGTTCGCCATGGTGTCAAAACGTGGTTTTAAGTCTCAATATTAAGGCCTATTCAACTGCAGATTTGGCCTGAAGGTCCCGAGATGTAAATAGAGCTGACCCTAACCCTAACCCAAGACCTTACCCTAACCATAACCCTAACCTGCAATCTCGTCAACAAGCATGTGCCCTAGGCCCAAGCCAAAACCCATTCCTGACCCTAGCCCTAACCCACAATTTTGTCCAAAAATCATGCGCCCACACCCCAATTTATGTGTGACCTTGAACCAAGACTGCAGTTAGCCTTAATATTTAGACCTAAAATATTTGGCCTACACACAATGATATGTTAACAGGTACACTCCAAAATTTACACCTGTGTGACATTTGACCAAATCTGCAGTTGGCCTTGAGATTTAGACCAAACTTCAAAAGATGGTGTCTACCTTTGAGATTGCCTTAGACTTATGTGACACTCAGAGTTTACTTTTTTACTGACTACTGACTGTGAACTGGTTTCTAGTTGTAGGTCCAGTGACGGGATGTTCGCTAGAAACAAAGAGGTTTATTTCTATTTCCAATTGAGACCATTTTTTTTCCTTTCTTATTTATTATCCCACAGTTTTTTTTATTGCATATTTATCCCCAGCTTTCTATCATTTCAGGTGCCAAGGCTAATGTTTCATTCATAGAGTGGATTGATTGACCTCAACACAAGCTTTAAAAAGAAAAAAAGAAGCAGAACAGGTGAGATAAATGGGCATTTCATACACTTTACGAAGTACATCCAACCTGATCCCAACTTCTGCTGACTAATGGGCTGGAAATTTGGTACTGCACAGGGTTTTCTTGTCCCCTTAGCATGTAACTGAATGACAGAATTGCACATTTTGACCATTTTCTGGATGTCAATGATCCATTTCCCTGGATAGTATTCGCCCCAGAATGCTCATTCTCATCCAAATTTAACATTTCAGGTCTACATCTTGAAAACCGATGACTTCCTGGACTGGTTTTTGTAGAATGATGATGCATATCAATTTCATCCCTGATCTCTCTCTATGTCACCTGTGGTGAAAGTGGAAGGCAAATCGTAATCAGTTTGGGTTCCAGCCGAGGACCCCTGTAAAGTTTGCTTTTTGATGATGATTTCATTTCCGAGCTTGAACAGGACACCCTTGTGTTTATCATGACCTCTCATATTGGAAGATAACATAAATGCCAATAAATGGCCTGTGTGTTGACGGTTGTTCATATCTCTTTGCCAGGAAAGTTGTAGGCACCATCACCATTGTAAATCATTTGACAGACCAGAGTGAACAGGGTGACCTATGATTGGTCAGCAGTGTATCTGATTCAATACTGGGGGGTGGGGATGAAAAAAACTGTTGTAGTGTTACATAATCAGATTTTTTCCACTAACTTATCCTGTGGAAATACAGCTATATAGGTGATATTTTGATATTCATAGGCACTTCATGTTTCAACATCTTAGATTTGGCCACAATTTGGCACTTGAAGCTATGTTAACAGAGAAAACTGTGTGATTTTTGATGAAAGTGTCAGAAAGTCTAATATTGCATCATGATTACTGTTTTAAAGTATTTTCATGTTTCATTTATATTGAATTTATCTCATCTTTTTACAGAATGCATTTATGTTCAATAATAAAAATGTTCTGTGGAATTCAAAATTCATGTGCTTTCAAATTATACGATTTCATACTGGGGGGTGGGGTTGAAAAAGCTGTTGTAGTGTTACACAATCAGATTATTTCAACTTACTTATCCTATGGAAATACAGCTATATAGGAGCCAGTTTAAAATTGATAGTCACTGCAGGTTTCAACATCTTAGATTTAACCATAATTTGGCACTTGAAACTACGTTAACTGCGAAAAACTGTGTGGTTTTTGATGAAAGTCTTAAAAAGTGTAATATTGCATCATGATTGCTGTTTTAAAGTATTTTCATGTTTGATTTACATTGAATTTATCTCATCTTTTTACAGAATGCATTTATGTTCAACAATAAAAATGTTGTGTGGAATTCAAAATTCATGCCCTTTGAAATTTCTCTCTGAAATTCCGCAGTTTTCTGACGTATTATAGTGTTTGCAGAATGCAGCACTGCTCATCTGAAAATGCATGGATTTTCATAATCTTTGGCCAGGGAATTGCATATATGTTTGTTTATTAGATTACAAAAGATTTGTTCAAATAGCAGCAACATGTGAGGTATATAGGACTAAGACTAGTAATTATTTCCCCTCATTTCATGATGGACGAATGTAGTGCGATTTATAAATAGACAATTTTTCCCTTATTTTTTTTCTCCCCTCTTCCTGCATTTTTGGGTTGACTTTTTGGTCTAGAATTGGAGAAAAGGCATCAAATTTTCAATTTCATAGCAGTTTTGGGTAATACTGAGGATATTACAGCGGAGGGATAGGGGGTGTAAAATGTCTTTCTGCGGAGCAATCATTGTGTCGGAAGTGAGATTTTTACCCCAGCGAACTTCAAATCCCCGTAGCAAAAAATCTAAATGGTCAACCCCCTACAAATTTATGATGAGGAGATTGCCAAATGTGGTCCCCATTGTGCCTAAAAAGATTGGAACCAACGGAATGTTGAGAAAAAAACTACAGCCTGTGATGTTACATGCTTTTAACATTGAAGTCAATGGGCAAATAATTACTAGTCTGAGTCCATAGACGTCGTTGGCTGGTAATATCTACCCACAGTTCCACGCATGAAAAGGTCAAACGGTCGATTCGACAGACCATTTGATTGGCTGACCCCTCATTTCAGGCAGAACGCCAGTTAAATAACAAGTCCTCCAGATCCAAGAGTAGTGAAGACAAGTAAAAACGAAATTTTGAACTATAAAAAACGAAACGAAATTGGATCTGTGTTTTAATCAGATTGCTTGCAATATAATTAAAAAGAATTTTTTTTACAGGAGCTGTTTTTTCATTTTTGAAATATAGCTCCCGCACAATTGTATAAACGTGAAGGACTGGAAATTACAGTAAGGTATATCAGTTTATATACATTCATATTACATTATTACATGCGTTGGCACCATTTGTGTCAATTTCTTGGTCCAGAATTTTAGCGATTTGACATGAAATAAACATTGATTTTGTTGTGAAAATAATTAGTAGCCCAACTCCGTGTTTCTTCTCAAATGTTACTTCCCTTTACCAAGTATTCCAAGATGGCGGCCTCCAGGTACAGATTGTTCATGAAACTTTGTAGTGACTGGAAACTCGACGAAACCAAAGCCGGTAGAGATTTAGGGTTTATCATTCGTGAGAGCGTAGCTAGGGGTTTTAAAAATGGTGAAGCATCGGCGATTGACGAAGAAAGGTGTGAAAGATCCTATAATGCCCTTCAAAAATTGAACTCCAACTATTACAGGGAGAAATATCCCTACACTCGAGAAAGTGCATCATCGGGGTGTTCATTTGACGTTTTACAACAGTTTGTTGCTACAGAAACAATGGAACATCTTCAATATCAAGATTTGAGTATTTTCAAAAAAATTAAAACTTATGTAAAAGGTGACAAAGGGAAATAACTCCACATCTTCGTATGCCCACAGTGCTGGTGTAGTTACAATGATAATTATCCTGGAATTTGTTGTCAGGTGACTATAGTGTATTATGTGTGACATTGGACTACAATTTAATTCTCCAGAATCTGAAAAAGCGAAGTTATTGAATTACTTTGGATTTAAAGGGAAGCAACTCCATTTAGTTTTTCTACACACTAGTGACTGTTCATCTCTGTTTATAAAGGTGACACCATAGATTGTATATAATAGTACAGTTCTATGGTGACACCAACACCTGAAAAACTATTTTGAGGGGATTAAATGTGAAAATGCCAGATGAAGAAGGAAATTGAGTTGCATAATGAATTACTATGAATCAAGTAACAAATAAACAATCTATTGATGAAACAGCTAATGTAAATCGATTCTTTTAAATTCACAATCTTCATCATTAATTAACAGTGTTGTCCTGTTTAATCCGTAAATATGATCACCTTGAGAACTAATTAACACTGACCAAATATAAGTTGTGATGAGATGCATGTGCGCACAGGTCAAACTGTAATGAAAGCACCATATCACACTGGTGTCACATACCCGACACCATTTGTATGACTAATACCTCATTATGTAAAAAAAAGATCATTGTTTTTATCCTCTCAAATTTATTTAGAATATTTGTCTTTATTTAATAAAGGATTACTGTCTACATGTATATACACAGATATACTGATATGTTCACAGATATAAATTTACACATCAATGATAAAAATTTTCAGTATTAAATGATTAGGATAAAATATAGGTTAATTCATTGTTAATAAAACAATAAAAAAAATGAGAAAAACAAAAATTAAATGTACATTCTTTTTTAAAGCTTTACATTTATATAATACTATGTAAATGGATATATTAGTATTAGGCATATTTTAAAGGTTGCCAACCTTTTCATAAATTATTATTCTTGTACATTTGTAATTAATTTTCTTAATTTGTAAGAGATTGTTGACTCAACTTGTAAATAAATAATGTAACCTACATGTATCCTGAAAGTGCATAATAAGTTCACTAAATTTATGACCCGTTATAGATTGGTCCACCAAAAATGAAGCCATGCTAAAACAAATTAACAACATGTACCGTAATGGTTATAGATCATCTGGACTTGTTGGTTTATTTGTTTTAAATATTATGCATTATTCATGTTCATTAACCTGACACCATTTCTCATATGACAAGTTCACAAAGCCAACAAACCTTTGTACTTTTGTTGTACACAAGACACAACGTCACACAAGTATAATAATACAAAAGATACATGCAGTCAAAAAAATTAATCAAGTTCACTAAGGCCATTTACACACAGATCATTGCATTTTCAAAAAAAAAATTAAAAAAAAATGAAAAAATGATACAAATCATACTATTGTGATACTGTTCTAATATGATTGGGTTATAAATGTCTTTCTTCAATGATTGAGCTGAATTCTGATTTTGGACAGAGTAGTCCATTATAATTGACATCCATGGATGTGACCTGTTGAATCAAGCGAGTGACAGCCCTCAAAGCACAGCCATCAGACCACTCAGTCGTTCAACAACTCACAATATCGGGGAAGGCCTGCCTTCTGTCAGTAATACAAAATTGATTAACCCAGTGCATAATTTTGACTAAATCTTTACATGCAAAAGGTAGTTGATTGTATTAAGTATAATAAAATGAGAACTATAAAATGAAATGGAGCAAAATATTAACAACATACATATATGCCTGTAAGGACTGTGCAGTACTCTATTTAAAGGCTCAATACCACTCTTGTTGTAACTGAAAAATATGTCCCTCCCAATATTTATTCTGGTCAACAAATTGTATTATTTTACAATATTCCAATTAATTGATGATACAAATTTCATCTTAACACATCTAATTTAAAAAATAATAAAAATTCAACAAAATGATTAGGTAGAAAAGCCTAATGTAAACCTTTTCAAATGTGACTTGGATTTTAAAATATTTTTGAACTCTCTGGACAAGTAAAATAGGATGTAATGGATAATTTACACAACAGGTAGGACACTTAAACATCCAGCACTTAGAATAAGGCTATTATTTATTTTCTGGAGCTGCCAAGCCAGCAAGAGTGTTATTGTCTCTTTAACGAAGGTACACTCTGGGATATTCTAAGTTCACAAGTTTTATGCATATATAATCTTTACTATTCACATTAACAAGATTGGATTTAATTAAATATTGATGGAATTGTTGAGTTTTTTATTGAACTTAATTGTAAGTTTTAAGTGATACTTTTGGAGAGCTCTTCCACCTATTGGAGTGCTCTTCCACCTTTTTAGTTTACAATCAAATGTCCTTCCCCCTAATATTTCAATGGTCGTATCATTAAAGATACCTTACGTAAGATTTAGACAATTAGCTGGACATTCTTGCTATAATAGTTTAAAAATAAATAATGAAAAATTGACATATAGGGAATTTTATTCAAATTATTTATTCTGAACAATGTTCAGAATTTAAAACATTAAACCCCATGTCAGTATTTCATTGTTCTTAAATTGAAACACACTGGCTATTTAATATAGGGGAATGGTGACAATTACCTGCCATTCTGACATTCTTTGGATGCCAACTATGAATATAACCATCATAAAAGCCACGATAAGTGTCATAGAAATATATATTGAAGAAAACATTCACCAATGCAGATCAAAGTCGCTGAATAAATCTTCCCGTGGAATTCTCTTTAGATCTTCTAAAAGTTGGTAAACTTTATATTCAGCGAAATCCTTGTGCATCATGAGTTCCTCAAATGGGTTGAGTTTATGCGATGTACACTTCTGACTATGAATCCTAATTTTTTCATAGTTCCAACCTTTATAATCGGCAATACTTTCCCAGCTTTTGCTGCTACAACCGTACGATAATCTGTCATTAAGATACTCTATAGAGACTTTAGATAAGTTTTTAACTCTAGTGTTTTTTTTATTGTTTTCTGTGAAAAGAAAATGGTTTAAATTAATGAAATATTTGTTATTTCTTTTGTCAGTCTAATCAAAATTATGCCAACATTTCATTCCATTTTATTTTTGGACTGTTTACTCCACTTCATCTTGGTTTATAAAAACAGTTTTTCAGCAGGTGTACTCAGTAAAGTGGAGATGATGACTGGTCGACTCCAGGTCAACCAACCAATCAAAATTCAGCGACTTGTTTTGAACAATTTTCATTATCATGATATTTATTTGGCTATCTACATTTACTCAAGGTCAATGGTATTATTGTGCATTTTTTTAAAAAAACATGTCTCTATTCTAAATATCTAGTTGAAAGTTGTAACACACATGCATTAAAGTGGCACTAAATTTCATATCTTAAGTCTTGTGGAATTTGTGTGAAGAAAATCATCACAGACTACAAAGTCAAAAATCTTGTGGAATGTAGTACTACACAGAGGGTTGCAATTTTAAGAAAATATCTTGTGGACCAATTATTCAAGTCGATAGATCTTGTGAAATGCTGTACCACACAGGTGTCCGCAAGCAATTTTGAGAAAATTACGTATTTTCCCATAAATCAGGTATCTTGTGGATCTCATTTGGTGAAAATCAACACAGATTTAAGATTTTAAAATTGTGGGCACTGTTAACCTCCAACAACTACTCAAATGGTTTTCATAGCATCTGAATATGGCATGTTCATGAGAGAAACATGGGATGGCTTCCTGCCACTAATAAGAGTTCCAATTTTATTCCCGGTTTTGACCAACCATTTCTGCTGTTTTTCTGGCTAAAAGCAAACCCAGTTTTAAAGACCCCTCCCTCTGCAACTCTCATGTCTCAACCCTTTACATTATATCCATTTAACTTACCAGGTGATGGTGCTTGTGGAGTGACCAGATTTTGCGAAGTATTGACTTGATTTGTGTTCCAATTGTTATCTGAAGAGAGAAGTAATTTTTGTGCCCAATTAACTCATCCTTCAATTGAAAAGAAAGAGTTGGCCATTCTTGCTATAAAAGTTCAAAAATAGATAATGCAAAATGAATATATTGAAAATTTCATTCAAATTACTTCATTCTGCGTGAAGGTTTGACAAGATGTGCTATAGATTGTTTATTATCGTAGCAATGTTACATGTTATTCAAGACTTAGCCTTGATACACCATTTTTAAATTAAATCATCAAATGGTGATTGTGTTTCAATCCGTTTAAATTTCCACCATCTGATGGTCTGTAGAGTTGATTATGTCTAAATACAGCAACAACAGGTTATAAAACATTAGAAGCTGGAAAAGACCTGCAAAATGCAGATTTAGCTCTTACATAATGCATCTTTAACTTTAAAGCAAACCATTCATTTGCTACTAGAGGCATTATCTCAGATTACAGGTACAAAAATGCATTTGAATTTCAATTAAGTCTTCTAAAAAGTTCTAAACAGTACATTGTTTTCTTTCTTGTAAAATCTTTTTTAAGAGGTTTTATAGACCAGACAATGCACTGATTGTCTGCCTCGCTTTGTTTTATAATACAGACAATACACTCATTCGTTGTTGATGAGCATTTGAACCATTTGAAATAGACAATTTGTGCAATACAAATGACTTTAGTCAACCATCTCCTGAAGTCATTTGTAACACCCTTGGTAGTCCATTTCAGGGGGTTCACATTATTGTAGAAATACTCACCACTGTTTGTTGTTTGGATTGGTAGTGTATTGGGTATTATATTTTTGATACACATATCTAGATAACTTTTTGTAACAACTGTTTTATTAACATCTTCAACGGGTGTGACTAGACATTTTACTTTTGTTACTTCATCTAAATTGTCAGAACAACCATTTTTATCAGCTCCTGGTCTTGTGTCAGGTAGGGATAGATTATCTGCTTTTGTTACATCATCTGTGCCACTATTATGAAATTTGTCTACATCAGAACAATGATCAGAAATGATGGTATCATCAATACTTTTTGGCATGACATTTTCAGAACCATTAATGTTGCATGAGGTGGGTCCATCATATCCAGGATTTTGTCCGGTATATGTAATCTTACCTTCATCCAAATCTAGACTTATGGTTTGCAGAGGAGGGGCTTCATCTAATATAGCTTGAGCGCCTAAAATAAAAGTCAAAGAGAAATATGATTGACTGTACCCTTTCACTAAGTCCTAATAAGTTGTAAGGATCAGTGAATGACCATATTGACTAATTGTAGCCAATCAGTCTATTTTCAAGGAGCTAAGTCTCTAACTCAATATCACCCAAAGTCTTCGACATTGAAAACATGAATAATTTTTCAATTTAAATCAACATTGATGTTGTGATTTTACCGGGAAAAGATGAGCTTCCGATATCCAATATTTAAGATATAAATACACATTTTACCATTGGTACACGAATCGTGTACCATAATACGTTTCAGTGCCGTTTACAACAAGGGACTAGAAGAACAAGGCTAGACATATTCGACAAATCATGTCAAATGTTGATGCCATATTTTTATCTGCAGAGCATGCGCAATAAGTACTATCGGTGTAGACTGGATGACCAGACGCTACAGATTGCCATTCAATTGAGACTTCTGGCATATTTCGTCGAACATAACTGATTAGAAATTACAGTAAAAACAGAAATGATTGAATGTAAATCAGTTTATAAATTATATACATTCATATTACATTATTACAGTATATGGGTTGCAATCCATTTGTGTGGATTTCTCTAGTTCCCAGATATTAGTAATTTAGCACCTTTCAACATATATTTCAAATCTTTACAATTACTTACCATTACAAGCTACCTGATTACCGTTGGACCTAATTAAATCATTGGATAGAGAGGGTAGAATAGGCCCCAAATACATTTCAGATATTCCTCTTTCTTCTTCCATTTCTATCGCTTCCGGTCTGGTTTTGTTGCTATTTATAGAAAGGGAAAATCCATACCCATAACAAGGGGATTTCCCTTTAGTCTGCAGCCACGCTAAACTACACAAAAGGTCAATATTTGTACAAATGAAGCACGGGATGATAATTATCCATGTTGAGAAAAGTATTATATTTCTGTTTTTGAATAAATTATTAATCTCTGTGAAATAACTTTGATTAACTGCAAAGTTATTCCCCTTAATTTGTCGTTTGTAAAAATCAGACGGCGCTGTTTTCCAAAATGTCAGCCTTCATGGGCTAAAAGTTAATAGGTCGCCGAGAAAATCTTATGTAACTCCATGTAGTTAATTTAGTTTTTGACGCCTTCTTATCGATCGGTCGTGCACGTATCAGGTCTACAGTACTGTTTCAAAATCCACAAGAGAGGTAATCTTTTACAGGACATTTGTATTTTTGGCTAATGAAAAAAAAGGATACAACAAACATAGATTATAAATTTAATTGGAATTTAATCAAGACTAGACAAAACCTGCGTTTCATAGACTATGACAGTGCAATTATTTAGTAAAATGTAATGAACTTAAATGTCCCACTTTTCTGCGGTTTCTGTAGTGACTTCATGAGTGTATAGGCCAACTTAGTGAAGAAGGCAATTATTTAGTACTTTATAATAAATCCATCTGGCATATCGAAGGTAAATTCTAAAAATTGAGCAAAAACTGTGTATGGTGTATGCGCTAATATTTTTCTTTTTTTAAAACACACTGATAATTGTCAATTTTACAGTTTCCTAAACACAGAAAAATATGTACCGATACAATTAAATATACAATATTTTATGACACTATCGAAACAGAGAAGCTGGCTATTTCTTAATATAAATGATGCAATGTGCAGCTAAGGGCATAAATTTACTTTAGCATACATTATGCAAGAGCCAAATCTGCCTATTGCAGGTCTTTCTTTAGGCCTGAAATGTTATCTAAATTATTAATCAGACATTAATGATTATTTAAAGCTACAATTTCATATTTTTAATTTACGTTTTTAAAGTGTATTAAAATAAAGCCTTAAAATAGATGGTATCTATAAACAGTCCTACCTTGTTAAAGAATAATCCTGTTAATCCAATAATTCACTATTGCCAGTTGAGAAATTGGCAAATATATCATTTTCAACTTCAAATTCAAATGTTTGAAGATAGCTATTCAATGGGGTGTGGGGGGATAGAAAAAACAAGGGAGGTGATTCTGTTATTATTGACGGTGTCAATGATTTTTTAGTGTGGGGAATAATGCCTACGATCGTATAATATTGAGTTGGTAACCTATTGAACAAAAGACATAGAAATAATTATGTTTTGATCGAGGCTAGGCTGAAAATTCAATGGCTGGATTCTCGGTTTCAGAGTGGATCAATTTGACTGAAATGGATACAAATGGGTCGCTACACATATAATAATGTAATATGAATCATAAACTGATTTACATTCAATAATGTGAAATATGTGAAGAGTTCTAATTGAGTGGTAGTCTTTGTCATCTGGTTATTACAGACTGTACTGCACTGGTAGTATTCTGCTTTGGAATATCATAAGCCTCTTTCATCTAGTCGCTTCCTTACAAATGGCACTCGAAAACATTCTGGCATGTGATAAAGTGACAATTTTAGAATTTTCATTTTGTCTTAAATTTTGAATATCAGAAGCCCCTCTTTCACGGTTAAATTTAGTTACCGTCACCCGTTTTGAATTAAATTGACCAATAAGTTATACTTGCAATGTCAAGACTGTTGATGATATTGAGTTAGTGACTTGCCTCCTGTTGATATATATGCAAAAGATGAATTAGGGTTACAACTTTAGTTATTTTGACAGGTTACACATCATTTATCTTTTTTTTTTCAGTTTCAATCCAGTAATAATGACAACTATTTAAAACAATATTGGAAATAATGACTGATCCTGAACTATATGAATAAAGATTAATGGCATTGATTGTGTTGTGTGAGAACATGTATGGTATTATTTGCAAGCAGCCATTGGCAAACATCCTTGGACGAAATGTGAATATTGTTTCACAAGGAAAATCAACTATCTTTAAGATGGGTTTTTTAAATCGGACTTGTAAATATCATTCAAACATTGGATTGAACTTACGCATACAAGTAACGCCTTGTAATCGCCTTTCCTTTAGTTCAAGAAAATATTCTGTGATTAGAGACTGTTACAAGAAAGATTTAAAGAAATCACAACGTGTATACAAATCAACACAAACTGTCAACATTAATTTGAAACAAACAACGTTAAATGCAAAATCTCAACCTCGCAATAAAAAAGATATCTTGAAATTAATTGGATTAGCAAAACCAGAAAAATGGAAGATAGTCGGTAATTATATATTATGCTTACTGTTTGTATACATGTAGCACCCGTTTATCACTGAATGTTTTTTTTTTTTTGTTCACATCAAACGACACACAGTAATTAACACCAATTGTATTCCATAAAATTGTGTCCTCTGACCTGCAATTTCATTTTAATTACTACGTTTTTGATTCATCAGTATGGAGATGTGACAATAAACACAAAACCATAATATGGAATACGAGTAGCAGTTAAAAAGTATCATTTACGTGATAAACACTAGAGAATCCTTGTCAAGATATTGCTCAGTAATTATCAGCAATTGTAACTCCACTACACTATGCATAATCTAATTCATGATATACAGTTGAACCATCTGTTAGTCCCAAAACGACTTACCTGTAGATAGAACTTGAATAGAAAAGTGATTAAAGAGTGTGTTAGATACATGTATGATAATCTTTTAAAATAATTGTGTTCTAAATCCATAATGTTCTGAATTCTTGAATTGTTTTTCATTTTCATTGTTTCAGGAGCCGTTTGTCTTCTGTTAATATCCAGTTCTGTTTCAATGGCCGTTCCATTTTGTTTAGGAAAAGTTATTGACATCATTTATACTGCTTCTCAAGATGGCACCCTTGTAGAAAAACTGAATAACATTTGTAAAATTTTGGTGGGTATATTTTTAATAGGAGCGCTAGCAAATTTCGGAAGAGTATATCTGATGCAAATTTCTGGACAGAATATTGTGAAGAGGATGCGTGAAAGGTTATTTAATTCCATATTAAAACAAGAAATAGGATTTTTTGACAAGAATAAAACTGGTGAACTAATCAATAGGCTGTCCACAGATACGTCAATAGTGGGTACATCAGTAACAATGAACATTTCAGCTGGATTACGATCTTCAGCACAAGCTATTGGTGGATTGGGAATGATGGTACATTTATTTATTTTTATGGCAGTAAATATATTTGAGGATTCAGACCATATTTCCCTGCAGTTAAATATTTTTTTTATACATTTTAAAAACGATGTTTATGAACATTCTATTTTTTGGAAGTATCAGTTTTAAACATCAACAAGTCATTCATTATGTTCTGTATTTATAAAACATGTCAATCAATTTCTTCTGTTAGCAATGTGTTTCCAAGGTCAGGTTATATGTGTGCATTGGTTCCCTTTTCCATATTGTTTGCTAAACAATAATAAAGCAACATAAGTTCTATTTTAGTAGAGTTTGCGTTTACCTGTCATCATATTGTAATGCCATCCAATTACATGATATTGTGTACATCAAATATTAATAATCAGATGACCAAGTTCAAAGTATAAACATATATTTTCATTGCTTAGGGTCTTATACATGTACCTAAAAGGAGAGATACAAATATAGGTAAATAAAATTCCAGTGCTTTTAGTACTAGAATTCATTTTACATTAGAAATTTCTCATGATAATTAAAAGACAAGTACACGTACCTTTAATATGATCTGTCTATCCTCACCTTGGTGTATATACTGTACATGTAACTACTATTTAAAAATAAACACAAGAGTTCTATGGATAACAATTACTATATTTCTATTAAAGCTACGTTTCAACAATGATTCTCTTGTCGTTATCAATGTAGCTTTAATAGAAATATAGTAAATGTTATCCATAGAACTTTTTGTGTTTATTTTTAATGTGTTCAATTACTTAATGCCATACAAACAGTATAACTACTATTTATCTTTACAGTTTTATGTCTCACCTAAACTGGCTGCTATATCTCTAGCTATAGTACCACCTGTGGCTATTTGTTCTATAATATATGGTAGATATATAAAAAATATAACCAAGAAGGTACAAGATTCACTGGCAAATGCAACACAGGTAATTGTATATAAATATATATTAGAAGGACACAGCAGTTTGAATTTTCCTTTTTTTAAGGAAAACCTATTAATAATTTTGTCCCCCACTTTTTGAAGAAAGCAGGGGACTATTAAAATTGGTTAGTCTATCCGTCCGTCACTCTTTTTTGGACACAATAACTCTCCTTATTAGTTCAATGCCTTGATGGAGTTCAAAGGTGAACATTATCTTCTTAGGGTAAGCAGAGATAAGATATTTGATTGGTTGATGCTTTGGGACACATTAAGACTGATGAAACTGGGTGTTAGTTTCATTACATCAATACTTTGACTAAGTTTAAAATGAGCATTTTCTTTGGCTGCTGTGGGCATATGTTTCATTGTCTGACATCCGATCTTTGAGAATTAACTTACACTTTATATTGAGCTAGTAAGAGATTTTATCAATGTACCGTACGTTGTACGTGTTGTCTCAAGAGTAATACAGGTTTGAAATATTGACGGACATTATTATTGTGTTATGATTGCAGGTAGCAGAAGAAAGGATAAGTAATGTACGAACTGTCCGTGCTTTTGCCCAGGAATCAAAAGAATGTCAATCATATTCTGAGAAGATATCTAAAGTTCTTCAACTGCAGTATAAAGAAGCTCTAGCACAGGGTGTATTCTGGGGATTTGTAAGAAAATATTTTGTATCATTTACATAGTGCAGGAAGAGTTTCAATTTCTGGAGGCCCCAGGTCAAAA
The DNA here is from genome assembly GCA_963678685.1 of Patella ulyssiponensis. NCBI lineage: Eukaryota > Metazoa > Mollusca > Gastropoda > Patellidae > Patella > Patella ulyssiponensis. The sequence goes on along the minus strand of OY783230.1, from coordinate 20,959,447 downwards.
TACTTCCAAGACTTCTGGAAGGAATGCATACAGAGGACAAACTATTTATTGAGCAAACACCACTGTCCTCAGAATCCCTGGATGCAGTGTCTGTTTTACTTCTCAAATTTCCCAAAGTATAGCATGCTTGGTGTAGTCGACTAAAATTAGTGAGTGAGGAGCTACATGTAATTGTGCTGAAAACTGTTTTGTTCATAAATTAGATCAAACAAAAAATGCAGACCTTGATATTCTCAGACAGGATTAAGCTATCCTTCATGTATTATATGATGTGTTATTTATTTATTATAGTCTGGTTTATCGGGTAATATGATAATATTATCTGTATTTTATAATGGTGGACTGATGATGACGGAATCACAGATAACTGTTGGTGATCTGACTGCATTCCTTCTTTATGCTGCTTATGTTGGCGTCTCAATAGCAGGTAATTCATTTACATTAATAAACAGATCTTAATTTTGATGAACGGATTTTGATAATTGATAAACAGATCTTAATATTTGATAAACAGATCTTAATATTTGATAAACAGTTCTTAATAACGGATTAACAGATCTTAATAACTGATTAACAGATCTTAATATGTGATAAACAGATCTTATTTGTGGACACGATAGGAATAATGATTTACCCAGTTTGTGTATATTATTCCTTTAAACACTTTATCCATATTAAACTTGTTTTTTGGATGTGTGGATTCCATTTCTTTTTTAGACAAATTTTGTTGATGTTCAATTTTAAATTGCATAACATAGACAAACTTAAACTTTATTACTTTACTGTCACTGTTTGTTTTTGTCTTCAGGTTTGAGTTCATTTTATACGGAATTAATGCGAGGATTGGGAGCCAGCAGTAGAATCTGGCAACTGGTAGAAAAACAACCATCAATACCTCTTACAGGTAACTCTAAATCATTATTTAAATTATATAGCCTAATGACAATAGTTTTCATGATATGGCTCCAGTTCTTGTCTTGTAATTTGTTAAAGATGCATAATGGAATATCAGATAAAGATCTAACAGTTCTTGCTATAATAGTTAAAAACTAGATAATGAAAAGGGAATATCTTAAAAATTTTAGTTAAATTACTTCACTCTGAGCAACGTAAGTGGAGTCTTGATCGTCATTGCTAATAGGACGTTACGATAATGAAAAGGGAATATCGTGAAAATTTCGGTCAAATTACTTCATTCTGGATGACATTAGGGCTGTTTGGAGAATAGGCAGAGCCTTGATTGTCAAAGTTACCATTGTTACTATAGTAAACAAAGTCTTGATTTTCCTTTTTTTTAATAATTTTTAGTGACTGCCTATCGTTTTTATTTAAACTGTTGAAAATCTCAAGCATCTGATGACATTGAGAGTTGGTTATGGTTTTGGCAAGTGAATATCTGATCAAAATACAATTTTGTTTCTACTAAGGTTCCATTCAGCTATCAAAATTTTGGTTAACCTTGTGGTTTTGCTCAATCTAAGGACATTTCTTTGGATTGATTTAATTGGAATCAGTTGCTAACTATTCAGCTTGTTAGCTTGTTTTATTTTTAAGGTGGTCTCATTCCGTCGTCACCAGTACAGGGTAATATAGAATTCCGTAATGTAGGATTTCACTACCCAACACGATCAGATGTCTCTATATTTACTGATTTAAATCTAAGTGTACCTAGTGGTAATGTAACAGCAGTAGTTGGTGCTAGTGGTTCAGGCAAATCAACATTAGGACATTTACTTCTACGATTTTACGATCCACAGTCAGGTATTTGTTTGTATTTCTCCATGTTTTAAAATTTCAGAATTTTAGTTAACATTTAGATTAATTAATATTTAAAAAAAACAAAAAAGTTTGGGCTGTGGTAGATTGTGGTCATTAGCTTTCTACTCACTGCTAAATTGTTTAAATTCTGGGGAAATCATGGTGGGTAAGGTGCTGACTCGCAAGCCTGAAGGTCGAGTGTTCCATCACTGCATGGGCCAAGAAAGTTCATCCAGATTTTCCGGCTTGTTTCCCCCTTGTCAGCGATACAGAATGTATGGTGTGACAAAGACAGCTGTCTGGTCCTGCGGATAGGATGATAAACCGAGTTCCCGTGTACACATTGCCATGCATGTAAAAGATCCCTTGACAGTTGGAATTCGATAGAAGAGTAGGCCGTAGTGCCCCTGTCTGGGCAAAATTTCCCTCATAGTGCACAATACGGCGTATGCCCATCTTCATTAGCCAAGTTCGGAGCAGAACAGTAGGACATTAAACCCCATTTCATGTCTAAATAATGGCATTGGTTGACAATAATTATCAGGGGTTTTCCAGTCTTCATTTCAAATGATGTTCATTAAGTAAAAATGTATATTTATGTTGTTTTGTAGGTAATGTATATTTGGACAATGAAGATATTAATAGTTTAAATCCAACCTGGTTAAGAAATCATATCGGTACAGTTAGTCAGGTAACTATCAATTATCTATCATACGCTTACATTCAATTTTGAGATATATAATGGTGTTTAGCAAATCTATAGGTCAGAGTTCTTTAGAATTTACAGGTATTGTTCATTGGATCATAAGGATGATCTCTATCAAATTTCAATGGACGCTCTACAGGTCACAATTTTTATCTGATTTTGATGAAGCTTAAAATATATGTTTATATCCCAAAGAACTCTGATGATTTTGTGAAGCATTGAGACAATGGTGGATGAGCCCTACCAATATTCACAGTTCTCTGCCCAGTTCTCTTGTATGGTGATAAGGGGGGTTGGGATGGCCTAGTAGTCTAGAGTGCCGCGCTTCGACCTCTAGATGGGCGGTCACCTCTGGCTTGCGGCTGTGGTTTCGATCCCTGGTGAGAGCGTATGTGGCATGGAGATAGGGGCGCCTTCTCAACCTCGTGGGTTTCCTCCGGGCACTCTGGTTTCCTCCCACTGCTTAAGACCCCTACGCGCAAGCGAATTATTGAAATAAAATTGAAACCATATGTTAGTCCCAAAATGACCTAGTTTGTGTCGAGTGGACGTTAAACCCCATTTCTCTCTTTCTCTCTCTGTATGGTAATTGTTCTTTGGGAATAAACAAAGCTCTTAGTTTAGAATGTTTGTTTTGTATTTTGACTTACATTTTTAGGAACCAATATTATTTTCGAGTTCTATAGCCAATAATATCGCCTACGGTGCTGGCGATATTTCGACAGTTAAAACTGAGGATATTTGGGAGGCTGCAAGAAAAGCCAACGCTTACAATTTTATCGTAAATTTTCCTGAAGGTTTTGATACAATGGTAGGAGAAAGAGGACTAATGTTATCAGGTAAAGTAAACATACTGTATTTGATGTAATAACTAATCTGATACTTAAAAAACTGTTAAAAAAGGGCAGCTTAGGCAACACAAATTAAATAAGTTGTTTCTCGGGCACTGCCCGCACCAAAAATTGATTGCGTATGCAATCTTTTTATTTAGCTTGATGAAAAAAAATAAAAAAATAACGCCCGCCCAGTCATCGATACGTAAGTCAAAAAAAAATTTGCCGCATGTGCCTACAGGTATCATACTTATAGGCTATATCCATTGCAGTGTATTAAATTGATTTAGATGAAAATACTTTTTTACGGGTCTTTATTATCGATAAACATTGAAAGAACCTCCATTTTCGATCACGTGACATAAAATTACCTCCCCTGATGAAATAAAAGATAATACGTCCACAATGAACCAGTTCACAACAATAGTTGAAAGCATTTGCATAATACTTTTATACCGAGGTGTTAGCTAGAAACGGGCTTGACTTTGTCATGATTCAATATCTTCGGCTAAATGTAAATGTGTGAAAAAATATTTTTGGAGAAGTTGTCAATGCATTAACACAGGAATGTAACGAAAGCGTTAGTATAAAGTCGTCCTTGCACGAAACGATGCAGTCGTATGCACATGTTAAAAGGAAATTGTAGTCACCCTCTCACTCAAGTCAGCAACAGCGATGGCTTTTAACTCGACAATGTGTACGCGTAATTTTTGGTAAAACGAACCACTTTTTGATCGCCACGTGTTTAGGCCTATTGATTTCCGTCCAAGTCGAGAAAGGAGGTCTTTTCGTTTCACCGTGGATAGTTATTGAGGTTGAAAAGTCCACCACGGTTACTGACGTGACTGAAAAGTCCACCACGGTTACTGACGTGATACCCATGCCATGGTCATTGCTTTGATTCTTGAAACAATGCACATGCAGTCGTGGTGATCTGGTCTAGGGGGCCGAAGATCAAGTAATAAATTAAAAAAAAAAAGAAAAAAAAAGCTCCCTCACGCCCATACAATTTTCAACAATAACCAAATTTTATTTTGCACCGTCAGGTAGCCAACATTGAAATAAAAAAAAAAAGATGCCGCCCGCTCCCCCTACATTTTCAGGTGCCAATTGCCCGAGAAACAAGACATTTATTTTGTAAATAAATTTATTGAGTTCTTGACTGTCATGCTCTTTTGCTGATTCTTTTCAAGAAATCTGACTATATTTTTGAAAAATATTTTATAGGAGGACAAAGACAGAGAATAGCCATTGCTAGAGCAATATTAAAGGTATGTAAAATTACATGTTTCGCTGATATACAGTCCACAGTCTTGGCAGTTGATATTCACAAATTCTCTCCACTAGCATTGTACATTTAGCCGTGGTAATTACAAATAGCAACATATTTTATCTTTTTAACAGTTTAACACCCAATACCCTTTCCAAGTTATTTTCAAAGGTTGCAGATGGTTCTGAATAAAGATTATTATTTATCTAACATAGCTGACAATTTTTCTCTAGTGTTTTAATATAGGGGATATCATATTGTATTTTATTTTTTTCAGAATCCAAAGATCCTTCTGTTGGATGAAGCAACAAGGTAATTAATTCAATTATTTATATAGGACAGTGCTATAGGTGTCGGAAAATATACCCCCCCTCCCCTTCCCCTTCCCCCACTTATGTTCGTACATGTATGCACATGCGAGCTTTAGAATCTGAGAAAGTCTACATAATACTTTATGTCATAATATAATGTCAATTTGTTTTATGCTAGACTTCAGAAAAGGAAAGTCTGTAGATGACATTTGAATTGACCAAATATGGACCAAACTCTATATGGTAGACAATTCCATTTTTGGATGCAATCTATTAAAGAGAGAGAGAGAAATCTGGTTTAACGTCCACTAGACACAAACCAGGTCATTTCGGGACTAACATATGTTTTAATTTTTATTTCAAGAATTCGCTTGCGTGTAGGGGTCTTTAGCAGTGGGAGGAAACTGGAGTGCCCGGAGGAAACCCACGAGGTTGAGAAGGAGCCCTTATCTCCATGCCACATACGCTCACACCAGGGATCAAAACCACAGCCGCAAGCCAGAGGTGACCGGCCAGCTAGAGGTCGCAGCGCGACAGTCTAAACCACTAGGCCATCCCAACCCCCCGCAATCTATTGAATTTGTTATGATTATTTGATTGTAAGTCACAGAGATAGCTAGACCAAGAATATATTGGTATAAAATGTGTTAATAAAGCCCTGTTGACTGTTTATTATGATTTCTATTTTTATTTCAGTGCCTTAGACTCTGAGAGTGAATATTTAGTCCAAGAGGCTCTTGAAAGACTTATGATTGGTCGAACTGTCATAACCATTGCACATCGTCTTTCTACAATAAAATCAGCCAATCAGATTGCTGTGATAGATAGTGGTAAGATAGCAGAAGTTGGTAGCTATAGTGATCTCATAAGGATACAGGACGGTATCTTTAAAAAACTAGTAGAAAGACAAACTATTACTTATTAGCTTCCTTGCTTATCCATGATATATTTGTTTATTTGGTTTGATTTATTCTTAGGATCAAATTAAGGATCTTTGTGCTCTAGTTAGCAATTAATAATATATACAAATTTGGTTTTATGGTGATGCCTTCTATCAAACAATGGATGCATTTATAATTAAATCACAAAACTTGATACAAACTGCCATAACATTTTCCAATTTTTATTTAAGTTTTATTTTAAAATAAATAGTATAGTATGCTTGAGTCGGTGGACTGATATTATTTTTGTATGGGCATGGCCTGATGAATTCCCTTATTATTAGTATTATTTACTAATGTTATATAAATATATTTACATTACATTTGATTAAGATTGGTCATTCATAGTATTTTAATACATGAAGTTATTTTGTACATTTTGGCGCAATATAGCCCGGTTGGTGCCGAAGTGCCATAAAATAACATTTCATTTCATTTATTTTGTACATTGGAATGAGTGCTTAGATAGAAAATAACCAGTAAACGTTAAATGATCATAACTTGTGATAGAATTATTTGATTTGACCAAAATATATTTCAGTGTTTACAGTCTTAAATTCTATAATTAACCTTTATTTTGGCATGTTGAGACAACTGTGTCATGAAATTAATCCTAAGAATTGCTATGTTATCATACTTTTTACGTCAGAGCTTTGACGTCAACATAAATCCACCAGTGACAACCTTTGCGCCGCTATTGTCGATGGTGACTGGTTATGGGTTTATGCAAAGTCTGGTTATTCAATATATTTTGCAACAATATTTAGTGGATGAAAGCTCTGAAAAGTTGTCACATTAAAGACACATTATGGGAGATTAGATAAGGAGTTGGCAGTTCTTACTACATGTATAACATTTAAAAAAATAGATAATGTAAAGGCAATTTGCTGAAAATTTCAATCAAAAATTATTAACTATGAACCGAGAATTAAGCGATTGAAATTTTTGCCTGGCCTCGATCTTCATTACTAATTCAGTAAAGAAATACCTGCAAGATTTAGCTCTTGCATAATGTATCTTTAAGAAAGTTTTTTTTACCATTTTTGGAATAGCTTATATAAATTGTTGACTTATTGATCCTCTGAGGTGACTTATGTACATTTTTTTGATCAAAGAGATAAGTGCTATTTGAATCTTTCCTTTTTTAACAACCTTTTCATACAGGAACTAAAAACCTTGTTATAAGAAATAAAAACAGATACAGTATCTGCAAACTTAAAGGAGACATATCTCGTTTTCAAAGTGAATACCATGTATAATTGTTATGCAGAATTATTATTTGTTAGTTGTTAATTTTATTTTCTAAAAAATAATTTATAATTTATTGAATTTAAAAATCATGTTTATTGATATTAGTTATTTAATCAAAAATAATATGATCATGATATACCACAATTTATGGAATATAATTTACTTATTTCTGGCAATGTTTCAATGAGGGTTCCTTTATGCTTGTGGCCATTGTCCTAAACTTCTATGTAACTTTCATTCCATACAGTTGTGTCATGTTATTTATTCTGTTACTGAATGTGGTTTAGAGGTTCATTGTCCCAAAAAGTATTTATCGGTTGGTTATTTCCAATAAAGTATGGCAAATTTGGTATATTGGGAAAGTGTAGACACCCAATCTTACTAGAAAAATACTTGATGACCCAGTCAAGCACTGGGCAAAATGTCAGGATTATCACTAACTGGCAATCTGACTGTTGTCTGTCAGCTTATTGTGTGCTAGCTTATTGTGTGCTAGCTTGACTGAGGGAGCGGTTGTTAAGAATTTACTTTGACCTCAATATGCATGGTAAATGGACAGTAAGTAATGAAAAATACATTCTGAAATATGGACCCTTCCACAATGACAGCCATGGCATCTAACAGCTATAGAATACAAAGTTTTGAGAAGGATTTGAAGCAAATCTTTGGTAGATTAATTACTAAATATGTTTTTTTTCAAAATATATCATCAAATCACAGTTTATATGCAGGAAACGATCTTTAAACATACATTATGGGAGAGCAAAAACAGACTTTTGTCGGTCTTCCTTTGGGCCTCAGAAGTCATAGAAATTATAAATTAGATCTTTATTTAAACAACAAGTCTAAAATGAACTCTGTAGACCCACGGATGGCTTGGATTGGGCTCGGATTAAAACAGGATTTCGTTGAGTGATTTAATCACTATGGCTTCGTGGGCGGGGCTTCTCCGTGACGTTGACGTCATCATACTTCCGGACTGTTTTCTATTCGTCTGCTTAGGGAGTCGCTTAGGCCTACCTGAAGTACAAAAGAGTACACACAGGCAACGCAAGAAGTCGGCTATTTATTATAATTTATTTACAATACTGCCTTGTTGATTTGGCCCATTCCTTTCAAACTTTAATATCCTATCGCAGACTTTCTCTTCTTATCTATATATTAAAAGTCTTAATTCTAATTCATAGTAAAAAATAAATGTATGCGAATTGAATTGCAGTCCTGTCTCAAACCGAATACGCTATCGGTACTAGTCATTGTAAACATTACTTGATAATCGAGACTATATAGGTGGAGTTAACGCCTGTCAATCAACAATCGGCCATAATGGGAAAAGGGTGTCGAAGAATTTAACTACCATTACTAGTAAAAAATTATAGTGATAAGAACTTTGTTCAGGATAAAGTAATTTGACTGAAATTTTCAATATATTCTTGTTTCAGCATCTATTTTTGAACTGTTATAGCAAGAATGGCTAACTCCTTGTAAAAATCTCCCATAATGTATCTTTAAACAAGATTCATATGTTTGGGATTTTGTCCAATGTTGAAATCCTAAATTCTTGTCGAAACCATTGAATTTAAAATGATAGCAATAAAATGTACCAGCAGTTCTTTCATAGATTTGAGTTTGACACAAAGTCTTGTAACTGAATCTCTTGTTGAATGATGAGGATATTGCCACAGTCTTGTTAAAATAATATAACTGAATATACAATTTTTTATAGGCCAGCTGATTTGCATAATTAAATCTCTGCATAAATATATTTATACGCTATGCAAAAATCAAAGTATGGTATTCTTTTATCGAAGTAAAACATATTTTTTAATATTTGTGTGTTATGTCTTGAATGTTTTGTCCAGCATCTTAAATGACCTTTTAACACTAAAAATCACTGATCAAACTCTGAATTCATATGGCTCTTTGATTATGAACAAATATTTATAGACTACTGCTTAAACCACTATGACAAAGCCTTATGATTACTGAAATGTGATTGCCCTCATTTGTCTCTATTTCTTATTGCGGAGCTAAATTTTAAACGATCCCTATCTAATTTAAACTTCTATGGTGGTGGGTGTACTTGCCTTGCCTAGCTACTTCGTGCTGGAATTCTTCAAAATGTTCAGATCATCGCCCGGCTTATTCTTAAAATTTGGATGGTCTCATTTTCCAATGCCTGTCTTAGTTTGGATGCCAGGCTTGTATGTGGGTCACATAACTGACATGGACCTAGTTCATGATAAGTAAACAATAGCCCCATTTCTCTTTCTTGAAAGGGGGGGTGGGTGGATGGCTGAATGGTTAGCGTATGTGCGCTGCATCCTCAAGTCTGCCATGGAGTTAACTGGCGTGGTTTCGATTGTCCGGTTTCCTCCCACTGCTAAAGACCCCTACGCGCAAGCGAATTATTGAAATAAAATTAATACGACATGTTAGTTCCGAAATTACCTAGTATGTGTCGAGTGGACGTTAAACCCCATTTCTGTCTCTCACTCTCTCCCTTTCTTAAAAGACTGGTTTGTAAGTGAAATATATGGAAGTATAACAAACACGGAATGAAAATGGCAAATATTTACTAATAATTACATAGTTATAGTTGTGCATACTGTACTAAAATAAAATCACTTGTTTTATATGTATATTTCACTAAGCAGCAGGTGTTAAATAGCTTACTATACATACAATATCAATCAACATGCATATCTTACATAGCACTAATAACACACAGCAACGATTCTCATGTTGTGGGACAACTCCATCTATGCATACTTAATCTTTCCAAAGTGATGCGTATTGAGAAATACGGGTAAATTGTCAAATACATAATTTATAGATCTTGTTTGACTTCTTTAACAAACTGCAATTATTAGTGTTCATTTTGTCGATATTTTATTTGGGTAATTTTTTAACAACAGCTGAAATAGTGTACATAAATACAGAAAGAACAATGTAGTATGCATACACATAACTGTGCCTCGTATGCCTTCATGTGGTCTACAATTCAATTAAAATACAGGTACTATTTTGATTACCTGTTCATAGTTTAAATTTTTAAACGAACTGTATTTTGTTTGATCTTGGAGAAAGGGGAAGTAATACAACGCATTCATCCATTTAGTCGAGCTATATAAGGTGTCTGCACAGAATGAAAGATATAAATAAATTGACAGAGAAACAGACACCGTCATTCAAACAAACTTCCCCAATAATCCCAACATTACCTCCCTGTCAAAAGTATAAAAAAAAACTTGAACAAAATTTAATCAGACTATGCCCTAGAGAACTGCTTGATTATTTCTATCTTTGAAGTATGAAAAAGTACTAAAACAAATTAACATACTCTAGTCTTGATCATCTGATAATATACTCAGGCTTTAATGTATTCAGCCATGAATATAAGTGAGTATAATCTTAAATTCAGTTTTAATTTCATTTGCATCGCATCAATCCCTATCTTTCAACCAAGTATTTCTATTTTGCCATCAAGGGAGAATATGTTGTTAGTACTTATAACTAAGTGATATAACAATAACCAGGTCGTGAACAAGATATTATTCATTAAATGATTGAAATTGCATTTTATCCAGTCTTTCTTCAGACTACATTTTCATAATAATTCTAGATAAACTGTATAGAAACTCATCAGTACCGTACATTATATGTTCTATGATGTATATCTTGATGCTGAAAAGTCAATAATTTTATCAAACAGATAAATATACAACAAAGTCTCACACAAAAAAATCGGGTTCTAATTGATATATAAAATCAAGGAACACAAAAATATATTAGTCACACAAGACAAAGGGAGATTTTCCTGGGAAGTTTTTTTCAGAGAAAAATATCAACATTCTAAACTGGAATTCTGAAACAACTGAATCTATTAAATAATAAAGAAAGCTAGCAAAGTACACAAATATAATGATAATAAATAAGGGGTACTGATAAACAGGCCGAAGTAAATATTTACTACACGGATCTTTTTCAAAAGAAATTAAAATTTTCAAAATCTACTAATCTCATATTAGTTATAAATATGTATAAAATATTCCCTTTCACACTTGCAATATCACATTATGAAATCTCTTCTCAAATCCTGTATCCTAAAGAAAAGTTTGTGTGTCTATTTCTATCAGTAGACACTTAAAGATGCATTATGTAAGAGCTTAATCTGCCTAATGCAGGTCTTTGTTTTGGCTTCAATTGTAATATAAATTATTAAGTAGACATTTATTTACATGACAAGCCTATAATCAACTAGGCCATCGCATGGCTGTGATTTAAGCGTAATTAAACATCCACGAGATTTAAAAGTTTAACGATAAAATAGACAATCGAGGCTGACTTGTTTGACAAGTACCTTTGCTACCATTATGAAATATCTAAGCTATATCCTTAAACAGCCATTACTTTGCTCAGAATAAAGTAATTTGAATGAAACTTTTAATATATTCATATTTCATTACATGTATCTATTTTTAAACTATTATAGCAAGAACATCTAGCTCCTTTTCTAAATAATGCATCTTTAAGGATTTGAAAGAGTATACACTACGTCTCATCAGACAAGAATCAAAGTATCTTCAATAAGGCGTTAAATAGGGGTATTTTGCCTTTAATATTAGATGACTCATACTTTATACATCAATTCTGTTGAAACTGTGCATGAAAAAATATAAGCTAAACATAAGCTATCCAAATTCCAACTCAATCTTGACCCTTGCCGTATGCATGATTTCTGAAAGGGTGAGAGGAGATTTTGACTGAGTAAGTCAGTTATTGTGTGTGCACTGTGCTGACAATCTCAACAAAATTAATGTTTAAAGTTAGTACAAGTTAAGCTTGACAGAAGTACAGCTAATTATTTTACTTTCAGTCCAAAAAATACAGTGGAGGATATACAACCCTTTATTTAAAGTTACTGCAATAACCATAATGTTTTCCTTTTGCATTCATCACTTCCCTTTCTTGAAGTTTTCATAACACATCTATCATAGCAATTCACCAACTGTTTTATACTGAAACTGCCGAGTAGCTTAACATTTATTTATTTATCAGTCATGAACAAAACTTGTGATAGACTGCAAGAGGCGATGACAATGCTTTTTGGAGAATATCCTAAAATATTTGGACGGAGACTGTTTTATAAAGAGCTGACATCTAAAAGTGTACATGTACTGTACATATATATATATACATGTATGTCATTTAACCTTTCTTTAAAGAGGAACTCTCACTTTTGCAATTATTTCTTAATACTCAATTACTTGACAATGTGGTTAAATTGTGTTTAAAAATTAGAGTAAAATCCACTGCACAATTATCAAGATGCAGTTCCTATTAGTTAAATAAAACTAAGCAATAACTAACATAAAATCGGCATACATGCACAGCATTGCACAAACATAATATATGTACCTTGATTTCATGCCAGTGCTTAGATTTTCGAAAAACTTAAATTGAGCATAGGCTATACAAAAATGATATAAAATTTAAGGCATTCGTGAAAGTGGTAATGCCTTTTTAATCTTGTATTATTAATATAGATCAAATATTGGTAAAGGTTAATAGCATTAATAACGTCTTTCAACAACCAACATTTCAACAAAGATAAACATGTACTGTCTAAATCTTTTCAGTTTTTTTTTTCATTTTCACAAATACCAAGTCGACATATCTATTTATTGGCTAACTTTGTCATAAAAGAAATAATTTTAAAAGTTTTAAATTTTCAAAATCAAGTGAAAGTAGAGAAATTAGCTTTAGTTGTCCAGCACATCATTAACAAGCTACATTCAGATAATTTCTGTTACACTATATACAAAGACGGCTAATGCAGTTAAGGTATCAGACAGTAAATCGTCTAAGATGATGAACAAATGATACAAATTTGATTCATGCATAAGAGAAATCAAAAGTAAATTTCAGAAGACCTTACTCGCTTGGCGTTATGTTAAAACAAATCAATTTTATTTTCAGATTCACATCACATCTTCCCAGTCGCTAACATTTTGCAAATTTAATACGAAGAAGGACATGTCTAATAAAGTTTATATAATACATGTTTGATGCATTTCATCGTAGGACTATCACTTGGTTCTATAGAAAACTGCCCTACATGTAGTCCAGCCAGGATCCTGGAAATTTAATAGTGGAAAGGCAGGCTAACAACATAATAAATAGATCAAATCTTATCAAAACAAACTAATAATATCAATGAAAACCATCAGAACTCATTTAACTGACCTACAATAAGTTAACAAATGACATACATGTAGATTTACATGTGGTAAAGGCCAATCTAACTCTGTAATTATGTTGTACATGGACTTCACCAGGGCAACACACCAATGTAAATCAAAGACTTAAACTTTCTGTGAATCTGTTTTGACATTACACTAAACCGCACTATACTGTACATGTATCTGACATTTACTGGTCAAGAGCTTTGGGTTTAAATAGTTATAAAGCCTAATTGTATGGGTGAATTTATCTCTACATAAATTATATACAATATGTTAAATAAGTCCAGATTTACATTAGGGCTTCACTATAGCACTGATGTTTGGGTCATCTGATTGACTACAGCAAAGTCATAGGCCTGTTTTGGATAAGGCCCTTGGGGCTTGAGATTATTATGGCGGAAGCCATGTCAACACCCACTACATGTATATATATGTACTGCAAACTGCCTTGTAGTCAACCATGTTGTAGTGAAGACCCATTGCAATATGGAGGAGGTGTAATATATACATCTACGTTCAAACATCAATCTTCATCTACATTATAACAGGGCAGTTTTAGTGTACAGTAGCCTACACCTGTGAGACTACGAGGTAATGCCCCCACCGTCTCCCAGATACCACTATATATATCATACTTTGATACAAGTTTTTGTCCGGTTTTTGTCTGTACATTATAACCACCTAGCACATAAATTTGATCATTATAAACCACACATGAAGCCTCTTTATGAGATATAGATAGTGGCGCTATTATCGTCCATTGATCCATGGCAGGGTGATAGCACTCAGACTGCATTACTGGCTGCGCTTGCTGATTAACATTCAAGTTACAACCTCCAAATACAAACAACTTATCCTGTGCCGCACACATGACATGCCAACCTCTTGGGGTTAACATGGGGGCCATGTCTTCCCACTGATTAGTCTGTGGGTCATACCTCTGCATGTCTGGCGTAAAATGATTACCGCTATAACCTCCCGATATATAAATATATCGCTCAAACACAGCACCCGCATGGGCATGATAAGACATCGGCATAGCTGTAATCAACTCCCACGTGTTCTCGGCTGGGTCATAACACTCTGCTGTTGCCAAGCTACCATCCTTAAACTTTCCACCAACTGCATATATCTTATTATTTAATGCCCCTGCAAAGAAATATGCCCTTTTGTTTAACATTGGACACACTTGATACCAACTATCAAATCGTGGATCATAACGTAAAACAGAATTAACCGCTGACTCTCCATGTGCACACTGTGTCGTACAACCACCGAGTACGTACAGGAAGTTGTTATAAACAACCACCTGCATGTGACTCAAAGCACTGGGTAATGTTGCTATTTCTTGTCTGTTTAACAAACTGTTCGAAGTCACTTTAGAATCAAACACAATAATTTCATCGTGCAGACACGGATTTGGGTGTATCTCCCGACCCCCAACACTTATCAAACGTTCAACATATGATCGTAACTGGACACTGCTGGAGGTTGTAAAGGGTTGGGAATGAGGAACTACGTGATAATTTAAAGCCCCTAAAACCATTTGTCTTAAATCAGGGTTTGACATCATTGTTTCAACACGCTGCACATGTTGCACTAAGTCTGATGGGTTTATTAACGGGAAACGTATTAATTTCATCAAGGGCCATGCATGCTCCTCTTGATTAGCGTCTTGTCGCAACCATTCCCATGTTATATGAAAAATATCAATTTCGCGTAAAAACAACTTTTCACTATTTAAACAATTATTCATTTGTTCGTAGGTTAACAGATGGAGTGTGCCTTCCTTTGCTATCTGCATCAGATTCTTGGCTATAAAAACATCGATCTGTTTCAGTGCATTGTTCATACTATAAAGTTTTGCTGTGTTGATAAAATCGTAGAAATTAGAGGTGGTCATTCCACTCAGGAAGTTCCGCTCGCAGAATTCTATAACTGGTGTCACTTGAAGATGAGTGGCGGCTGCTATCACGTCGAATATGTCGTCGCCTTCAAGCGTGGTTGTTGAAGTATAAATGACTTCAATGACCTTTTCCAGACCTTTTGCAGTTATTCCCTTTAGTTCTATTTCTTTCTGTTTACTCTCTCTCATACCACTGGTAAACATAGATCGAAAATAATCGGAACATGATACCAGTATAACTCGATGAACTTCAAATTTATTGTCTGAAAAAGTAAAATTAAATATTTAGATGAATACATACCAAAATACATGACTTATTTTTAGACTTTTCCTAATACATGTACACATTTGAAAATTGCAATGTATTCCTAATATAACTAATTTCAGCAACCGTCGAGTGACTGTCTTGCAAGGAACAGAGTCTAGTTGTACTTGTATGTTGGAGTGCATGTAAAGCATATGCCAGTCTTCATTCGCCAAGGCAGTGCAGAAGTGTAGGATTTTGAACTCTTAACCCAATTTCATTTATATTTTTTATTCTTTTAAACTTCTAACAGAAACTTGATGTACATGTATCAATAACTACATTATGGAAAATTTGACAATTCAAATAAGTCATTTTCAATTGCCTTGATTTGAGCCATTATTGAGAAACTTACTCTCAGCTATTAGTATAACATCACACAGAATCTTATCATTCTTTAGTTTGTTTAATCCTTGTAGTATCTTCATTCCATGCTCTGGCCTCTCTTCTACGCGGAAGATTTCACCATTCGTTAAATCCTGTCCTTCAGCCATTTTACTATCTTGTTTTTTACGTCTTTTAAAAACTACTTTTCTTGGCATTAACATCAACAATTCAATAAACCATGCAACATCTTTATCACCCTGGTTACAAGCAGAAAAAAAGCCAAGTAGACAAACTGAAAATCAGGAAAAAAAACCTATTTAGTATATTGATAATACATGACACAAATATATGGAATACAAGTTACTTTAAAGGATTTATTTCAGTGACATTTTTGAAAAGAGTTCTCCCGTCTTTATCAAGCAAAAAATGACAACCATAGCATAAATGAATATATACAAAATATGAAACAAACAAGAACACTCATATACAATCACTATCAGAGATAATCATTTGGAAGCCATCAAAGGAGTAAGAAGTTATAAAGGTGGTTTAGACACTGACTCGCTAGTCTGGAGGTCTGATGGTCGATCCCTGCATTTGCCGAGAATGTGCATCCAGATTTTATGGAGTGGTCTTACTTTGTCAGTGATGCAGGACGGAGGGCCTGACAAGGATAGCTGTCTAGTTGTTTGGATGGTATCAAAACTGAGGTCCTGTGTACCCATTGACGTGCACGTAAAAGAACCATTGGCAGTTGGAATTTGATATAAGAGTAGGCTAGTGCTATTCTGTTTTTGGCCGATAGTCCACTGGTCCTGGAGTTAGACAGGCGGATAAGAGGCCTATAATTCAGACAGTCTGTCATTAATGTCCCTTAATACAGCAATTCCTCAATCTAGCTTTCCGTTATTTCTAATGTTTGAAGGACAACAGCCTGGAAATTTGTACTTTATGCTAATCTGTAATTCCAATGTCGTCATGTTTGATACCGGTATACTAGTTAATAGTCCTATCAATCGTGCGTTCTTCCAACAGTCAATAAGACCCTTCAATAAGCTTATTCACCAGTAATATCTCAAGTCTCTCGGTCAAGACAGCAGGAAAGTGTCTAAAAATAGCACCTTGTTTTGATTATCAAAATTATTCCCATCACACGATTCTGTTAAATAATATTATTAATATTATAAAAATATCAAAATGCAAATTCGCACTTCATATAGTTTTAGTATAGTTAAAATAAAAGTAATAAATGTGATGATGAAGTTGAAGTATTAGTTTAGCTCATTAGAATAGGCAGTATTGTAACAATTTCTAAATGGGTAAATGACAAATACTTTAAAAAATATCATCAGTATTTCATTGCAAGATTGAACGCTGTCACTGAAGCTACTAGGCCTACCCGATTGTTGTCTGAATCAGTGGTGAAGCAGTCGAACTAAACAACCACAATTGTGACAATAAAATTCTGAAATATTTCTAAGACATACCAATTTGACACCCAGTAATAAGGTTTAGGGTTGCGGGAATCTTTTATTGTCTATTTAAGACATATTTTTATGCTTGATATTCAAACGACACTAAACAACCTTTGGTATTTTTTCCTGCAAAGTAAAGTTTATTTGCCATTTCCTACACAATATTTCATACCGGAAATGTAGATATTATAAACGTATGCGCATGCGTGAATAGGTAGTGACAAAAATTATTTCACAAGTTGAAGATCATCGAACGAAGTGGTAGAAAGTAACTGTTTTACTTAAGTCAGGTAAATATGTGATTTTTGTTCATTGGTTTTCGTAACCCATTGTCTGAATTGTTTTACTTATAAATATACATATAAATATGTTATTTAAAATCGCGATTTAGCATTACATTTCCTGCAATTTCGCGGAATAATTTGACAATTTTTGTTTTCAACTGGTTTGTTTTGATCTGGATTGTTCATGTCATTTTGTTGAATTTTTTCTCTTGTGGCCTTTTATAAACGTAGGCATTCAGCTACGAGTTTTATTGATTTATTTATGTGTTCACATATCTTCTCCTTGAACCTCCAATTCAATATGTGGGTGGATTTGGTATTATTCCAAAACACAATGATAAAAAATGATTGGATTAAGAGACATGCCTTGGGCTCACCAAGTTACTGACTGAACATTGTTTTGATGATGTAACAACATTAACAATGAACAATGCAGTAACAGTTTTATGGTTAAACAACCTGTAATCACTGATGATTTATGAAGCCTATCATATAATCAACAACACAATAAACATGTGTAGCTCATTAACTGAATCCACAGTTTGTCAATCACTCAATGTTGGGGTTGGCCTAGGTCAGCTCTGAACGTCCAGGGGCAGTCTACTTAAATCATAGGCAAAAATGTTTCGGCTTCCCAGTCAATTTTACTGGACAACTTTTTACTGTTAAATGGTCGCATGTCAGTCCCTGTGAACGCCTGACCAATGTAACTGAACATCTTAGTGAGAAAATAAGACCTTGCTTACCTCGCTAGAACCAGTATGAGCGACACAAAACGCTGTTAAAAAATACGTCCCCCTGTTCTTACCGATTTGCCCGACTTCATTGAAAGGGGAACGCACAAATTTTCGAAATCGGGCATATATATCAGTCCCTGTGAACGCCTGGCCAATATAACTGAACATCTTAGTGAGAAAATAAGACTTTGCTTACCTCGCTAGAACCAGTATGAGCGACACGACACACTGTTGAAAAATATGTTCCCGTCCTCTAACCAATTTGACTGACTTCATTGAAAGGGTAATGCACAAATTTACGAAATCAGCCATATAAGATGAAACGAAATTTAGGTAAGCCTGGGAGAAAAAATTGAAATCTTGTAATGGGACCTACGTTCAGACCTGAACCAGTCTCTGTAGAGAAACAGATATATGAAGCTTTTAGGAGACTTTTGCTCAGACAGATTGATTACTCTGAGTCATGCAATAATTATTACGCCTTTTCTCAAAGCAATTGTCACCATTATAGTAATTTCTCCTGGTTCTTACAAGAAACTCTGCCTAGTCATGCAGAGGGGACAAAAAACAGGGACAAACAATTCCATCAAAACGCACTGCATGACACATGTTGGTCTCCAATTAAAGTAGGATGTTATGCCCCAATTTATTTCATTTAAGTTATTATATATAGTCATGTAATTTCTACTTTTTTTTTTTATTTCAGATGCGATAAATTGCCTAAAGTAGAGTTGTAATGTCTAACAGTGTTTGCACCCACTGTGGGTGTACAGAGATCGACAAGGATCCGGGTAGAGGGGATGCTGTTTGTACAAATTGTGGTTCTGTACTAGAAGATCAAATCATTGTATCTGATGTCCAGTTTCAGGAAAATTCAGCTGGTGGTACATCAGTTATAGGCCAATATGTTTCTGGTGATGGTTAGTAAAAACTATTTTAATTTCCAAAGGTTTTATTAAAAAAGAACATTAAATGCACACGTTTGATTAAAGGAAAAGACCAACGAATTTCAACAAGGTTTCCATAAATCTTAAATGTATATTGATTGATAAATGATCCCCTTGTTACACAAACAAAAGAGTTTTTGTAAGCGAGAAATTAATTTTTATCAAAACCAGAAGTGACATAGTTGGTTCAACAAGCTCGCCCGGCTCTATAGTAAGCGTTCAGTTTTGGCATAAGTTTACCGCTGTATTGTGTTCACACGTCATGCTTTGGCCAAAAATCTGATCAAATGTGCTGTTTATTAGCTTAATATAAACACAAATTTATTATTTTTTAACGTTTAGTACACTTTACTACACAAAATCGTCTCGTAACTTCACTTGTGCTGAACAGGTGCTGTGCCGCAATTCACGCCACATGGCTTATTTATAAATCTTAAGATTGATAGAAACCTTGTTGAAAATCGTTGGTCTTTCCCTGTAATGAGAGAAATTGGCATGACACATCCAAGTCATTTTGAATCTAACATTTTGAACCTTTTTTTCAATTTTTTTGTTTGCTCCCTTCATTCTCCAGCGGTGAGATGAAGCTGTTAATGACCCATAATGCAGCAAGCAGCTGATATTGATCTCACAATGGAATAGATAACAAACCTTAGAATGCTGATATGCCAAGCTAATGTGCTAACACCTCCATCACCCCACCTCACTAATACTCTTAAATAAAATAGAAGATGTACATCATAGGTGATTTGTTAAAACTCCTGAATTGTTTTTAGGTACAAAATCAATCAATCTAGGTGGCACATTTGCTCCTGGTTTTGGTCGGGAGTCAAGAACTGTAACTTTACAAAATGGTAAGTCAGATTTTAATTACACAATTATTTTATACTTTAGAGTGCCAGTATATCAATCGATAAAAACACAGATACTATTTTTTCAGATTTTGATAGTTCAACATTTTATCTTGTGCCATCACTAGTTTAAAACCCTAGCTTTTTACCAGTCATGGCACAGGTAGATCCCTACAATACTTCCATACAGAGTATCATAAAACAGGAAGTAGTAAAACTCAAGTCGTGGTATTGCAGTATCATCCCAACCGGAACTGCCTTTATGACCAACTGTACATGGATGGCAGTTGAATTCCAACTATACACAGGACTTTTGTGTAAAGTCCAAACCACTAGATGCTTTGCCATGCCAGACCCTTCATCAGTGGTACTCTGGTAAATCCTGTAGTCCACCCGTAGACCTCCTGATCAATGAGCCATGACTTTATTCAATGAGCCACTGTGGCTTCCGATTAGATTTATAGTTTTTCCTGTAACAAACTGATCATTATATCTAACTCATTCATTATACTTCATCAACCCTTATTTATTATTATTAATAATATTGAATCTTTGATTAAATTTTAAGGTAAAAAGAAGATCCAACAGCTTGGGGCACAACTGAAGTTAAACAATCATTGTATGGATACAGCTTTCAATTTTTTCAAGATGGCTGTCACAAAGCGTCTGACTAAGGGCAGAAAGAGTCTTCATGTTATAGCTGCCTGCATATATTTAGTCTGTCGAACAGAAGGAACTCCTCATATCCTTTTTCTAACTTTCTATATAAGGCTACATACATGTATCTATTGTTTACATTAAGCTGTTACCATACAGTATATTTGGATATGTTTTTTGAAAATCAGTAATATTTTATCATTTCTTTCAGTGTTTCATCCATTAATTGTCAGAATTTGTGTTATGTTTGTGAATAATGTTTCTCTACGGATAATGGAGAGAACGGTCATCATTTAACCTATTGTTTTTTCTAAAAGATTCTGATCACGGGATATTAAATCCCTTGTAGACTACAATATTATAAAGTTGTATCTCTAAATAGAGTGGGGGATCACATGGCTAAGTGGGTAAGACGCTGGCTCGCTAGCCTGGAGGTTGGGTGTTCGATCCCTGCATTGACCGAGAAAGTTCATCCAGATTTTCGACGTGGTTTCCCTTTGTCAGTGATGCAGGACGGAGGCCTGACAAGGACAGCTGTTTAGTTCTTTGGATGCGACAAAAAACCAAGGTCCTATGTACACATTGGCGGGCCCGTTGGAATTTGATGTAAGAGTAGGCAGTAGCGCCGCTGCCTGGGTAAAATTTCTCATAGCACACTGTATGACGTATGCATGTCTTCATTTGCCCAGATTAGGAGCAGGAGTATCATATCAAATATTTTTAAGTTCTTAAGTTCCATTCAGTATCTACAAAATGAATTGAAACTTGTTCACCATTTGTAGGATATATAAATGGAATGTGGTCTATATAAATGGAATGTGGTCAAAACAAACCAATATAGTAATAGAAATATTGCAATATACCAGAATATTGTTTTCGGCTAATTTGCATTATTACCTATAATTTAAACATGATGTTTTAAAAATATATTTTATGTTATTTTTTTCTTAACAATTATGTAAATATGTTGTTAGATTTCAGTGATCTACTTCAGGTGAGAGCTACTTTTATGAAATAAATATATTTTAGAAAATCAATATTGTAATCATGACTGGCCAAGTAGGGTGGGTGTGAATTCCCGAGTTGCACTTCAGATCTTAATGAGATATTCTCACAAATGTTTTATTTCTGTTACTAATTTTAGTTGTATAATTTGTGATTTCAGGTGAATGTATATGTTCTAGGTAGAACCTATCTACATATATCTAAAGAATTGTGCTTAAATATACCAGCTATAGGTAGGTACATATTTCTTAGATTTTAATTATTAAAGAACTTTGTAAACTGTTTATTTTGATTAATTATTTACTCGTATCTGTCAGTGAAATAACTTAGAACATGTGATACCACTTGTAGTCACTTTGAAAGGTTGTGGGTGACAAGGAGTAGGGTTGTCTGTGCAGACAAATTATTGGAATAAAATTGAATCATGTTACTCCCAAAATGACGTGGATTGTGTCAGATGGGCGGTAAACCCCATATTTTTATGTATGTTTAAAAACTATTTTGATTAATCAATAGCTTAAATCTGTACATGTAGTGATATAATTGAAACATCTGATACCACTTCATATTTACTGGGTCTGTTCTCATCTTTTACTGATTTTTGTTGTGTGTTTATATAACATTTCAAAACTGAAGCTACACTGTAGTGCTGTACATGTATGTTCTGTGTTCCTTATATGATGGGTGGGGGGTAAAGGGGCATTGGTGACTTTTGAGATATTCATTCCACTATTAATTCAAGCTCTGTGTATACACACATGTATAGCCTACCTTTTTCTTTTTCCCTCAAAATATTACTTCTAAGTTCTACCAAGAGTTATCAGCAGAATTTTTTTTTAATATATAAACAATACTGATTAACCTGTATGTGTCAAAGATTTTCCTATCACATTATCAGACTAGGGACCGGGTATCATACTATTAACTGAATATATGTATTAGATTATAGATGGTAGGTAAGTTTCTTTCCTTTTTTCATCAAATCTGAATGATACCTGGTCCCTAGTGTCAGATGAGATAGATACAAGTAGTCCGATGTGCTTGTCAGTGGTGCAGACAAAATTACCCTCATACATGTAGCACAATGTATGTCGTATGCCTGTCCTAATTAGCCCCTCTGTGCATAAGGAAAATTAATCCCTTTTCATTTTCTTTGGCCATCAATACAGTCCGGATCTTTATCATGAAAGTGCATTATGACATGAACCATAACCATTTACATATTTCTAACAATCTATTTATTTCAACATATTAAACCTATTCTAAATACAAAATATAACAAGTCAGCAATAATCTAAATATTTATATTGAACATATTTACAATTTAACTTTACATCTGAATAAAGCAGTTGATCTCCAGCTCAGATACATGTAGTTATCCATTATAATACATACTAAAATAGCTAATGACAAGTAGAACAGTGGTCATCACTCAATCACCTGATTGAACATGCATGCTTAGCTGGTACTACTTTTTTCTGATTGGTACATGTACACTGCCTAGAAATCTCACAATCTGTCACATATTTTGAAAGATTTCTTTTCTGTCCCAATCAAATTCAACCTTGATTGCATTAATTTAATGCATCATTCACCAACTTTATTTACAAGAAAGAGGTTCTTCTCTATTAAATAATTATTTATGTGTATTTACAAGATGCTCTGTGTTTCTTTTGATCTGTGCAATATCACACATAGCAGGTACATAATCATATGGTAAAACAATTCATTAATTAATAAATACATGATAACAATATACAAGTCATACTCTTTAAGATTTATATTGACTATCTTAAATTCGATGTAATATAATTTATAAATTTTGTACTCTGCCGGCTACATGTATACATTTTCTATATACTAAGAAATAGAAATAGGTTATTATTTAATAAATGTTATGTACAAACATCATACCATGTATAGGCTACATTTATAGTCTGAAATTAATGACTTATGGGAAGCTCTGTTCTATATTGGATATTAAAGAGTCACCCCACAAAACTGCATTAGATCCATGTAAATGTCATGGCTTGACATACGTAATCTTTGGGTGTAAGTTATAGTGTAACAATACTTACACATATGTATATATCTACATTCAACATCAAACTTTTTAACCTGAAATGCACTATGGGAAGAGGGTAGTACAGAAAAGGTAGTTACAGAGTATTAACTGAGTAAGAAATATTCCATCAAAAAAGTCAAATTGGCGCTGTATTACACTACCATATATATTCTGGTATGTGTATACCAAAGTTTTTAGTAAGAAATGTAGATCAATGGTCAATTCTTAAAAAAAAAATTGGGACACAAGATATTTCTAGCAAAATAATTACACTAATTCTTCCAGCACATGCACTACACAATGTACATTTGTACGTCACAATATATTCATCCTAAAACCTAAACTTGTACTATATGTATCATTTTATTTGGGGGATAATTTAGACTACAAATTACACACAGGATACAAGTCTATGAACACATCAAACTTCTAAAACTTTTTGTTCAAGAATAAAATATAAGTTCTGGTATTTGTCCACCTTGAACACCTGTGCCGTTGGTACTATCGGAAGAACACTGAAATTGAAAAGTGACTTTTCCACATTGGATCTCTGCAAGACCTTCTTGTCCAAAATAACTAAGTTCTGTTCCATCCAAAACTGCGCTGGCT
Source organism: Patella ulyssiponensis (assembly GCA_963678685.1). Taxonomy (NCBI): domain Eukaryota; kingdom Metazoa; phylum Mollusca; class Gastropoda; family Patellidae; genus Patella; species Patella ulyssiponensis. The sequence continues at coordinate 20,934,962 of OY783230.1, read as the reverse complement.
GTGTAATAAGTCTCTGGTTCAACTTGAATCGGATTATCAAATTTGACAGGGAAGATGTTACTGGAGCCGTCGGATTTAAATTTTGTAATATTTTGTCCCAAGATTAGTCCATTTTTCTTCAATTCAATACGCACTTGATATTCTGCTGCTCCTTTACTGGATCCATACAGTCCAAAACCTGCAACAAATATTCTTCTATCAACTGAGAATTGTATGCTATCACAACGGCCCCTGTAACGCCACTGATTGCTACGATAAGCGGAAGACTGAAACCGATGAACATGATACTGTTGAAGACCTTTTCTGTGTTTATAATTAAATGCTAATAAAGGCTTTTTACGAGCTGTATAATTCAGGAAGATGGCGTTGGCCTCTTCTAATGTTAAAATTCCAGACTGAGCAGGTCCGTTAGCAAATTCCCCAAGACTCATAGTTGGTATTCGAAGCAAATGTAAACACCCTCCAAGAACTTTTCTCTGGTTTTCTGGATTGACATCTACTCCCTGTCTTTTGCATTCTGCCTCCGACCAGCGACACACTGCTTGAAATATTGAAAGTTCTTTAGCATTCAAAGTTTCTCGACTTAAAATAGTTTCTAGTGTTTTGTAATCTATATCTGAAAATCCATCTGATTTGAAGGCTTCTTCTGCTTGAGCATCAATAACTTCCCAACATCTCTGCATTAATTCAACTTCTTCAAATAGTCTACCTTGACTTAATAACACACAAGCATTACGAGCACTCAGGCTTGTTTCTAAAAAATCAACACAGACTTTGGCTAGATGTGGTACAATGTATTTCTTTGCTGCGTAAAGTGTAGCTAAAACATTGTCAGGCTCTAAACGGATCTCATCACAATATAAGTACCTAAAAAAAAAAATTCAAAATACATGTTTAATTACAATAAATATTTTCTAAGTACTTTTGTTTGTAAAAATTGTTGAACGTACATATATATATATGCAGAAGTATTAAATGCTACTGTCTACAAATAAACAATATGATATTTATGCTATTTTTACAAAGATAGTGGTCACAATTTGGTATTGCTTATTTGAAGTTTATCATTTTACCTGAGCAAATTGTAGAAGGCTTGAGGTTCAACATCAGGAATTTCTACTTCTTTTGTTTCACAGGCCAAACCCCCATGAAACATTGCAAAAAATACAGTACTGCCAGTAGCTAGGATATATGTATGAGCTGGTATAACTTGTTGATTTGGACTTATACCCACAGTAAACTGAACATCAGACATCAATGAATTATTAAACATGACAGCATTTCTCTCTCGAACTGTCGTTTGAGTAGCTTGCCAATTGTGATCTTCGCTAGCTTTTGATGTTGGTAGGGGAGTTGGAGCAGGTGGCGGACTTCGTCTTGACATGGCAGAATAGGGTTGCCATGATATTGGTCCACTGTGTTCAGAGAGTGAATGCCGGGATGGCTGGGTGTAATTTGGTTGTGTCACGAAGTTTGAAGTAGGAACTTCTTGGTTGACTTCATCTTCGTCTTTAATCTTAGTTGACGGAATACAGGATTTTATTGACATGCTCAGATGATTTCACTTCTAGCTATGAAGAAAATAGAAAAGAATTAATTAAAAATGAGTTATAATATGATGCATCAGCAGGTTTTTGATCCTCGTCATTTCCTCCCACCATACATGTAGTTTGATACCATTGGTGTATTATTGATACATGGGTACCATTAATATTATTTGTATGTTCTGTGTCAAGCTTCTTGAATTGACAATGACATTTGAATTAAATTTCATTTACAGTATATTGTAAGTTAGCCACAAGTTCACTTGAAATGTGTCAATAAAAAAGCAACCATGTTGTGCAAAATAGTCATTAGACTGCGATGAGATGGCTTAACAAACAGGCTGGTGAGGGGAAAAACCAATGAATATGTACACTCAACCATTCATTTCATAATCTGGAATAACAGAAAGAGCAACACATCTGCAATCATATCAATAGATTCATACCAATCAATTTACAAACAGGATCATTGAATCGATGTACAAAAACTTGAAAAAGTAAACAAAACAATAAAACCTCTGTAAATTTGGCTTTGACTGAAATGAATCATTTTCATTCATTGATGATTGAATGAGGTACCGTAGCCAAATATTTGTTGCAGAAACATATCAAACTTCTTTTGGTTTATTATCGATGGAAAATAAAATTTAGGCCTAGTTATTAATAAATGGTAAATGTAAGACCAGACTCTAAAACTAATCTACTAGTACTGTAACGACAACTCTCAGATCTGTACCGTTTGTTTTGTAATTGTATTGTACGCCACGGATTTTATCAACTAAAAAAATCATGTTAGATTTTTGAAAGAAAGGTAATAGTTTTGAAAATATTTATTGTCCATGCAGTTTAAATAAATACATGGTAATCCATATTTATTATTATTGGGGCTTTAATACCTTGTTAAATCGCAATAAATGAAGACAAATTCTTAATTTTCTCTTTGACATTTAATACTACTCCATTTTGGATCCCAGAATGCTTTTGTGTAGGGGGAAATAACTCTGGCATGGGCACCTGCAAGTCTCTTTCATACCAGTAACATTATTGTAAAAGAAAAAAAAGATACAAATATTTGTACATAGCATTTTGTTTGAATAAATTCCGTTTAATTTATAAAATGTGTGAATATGTATATGGAAGCAATTAGATTAAATATCCATTATTTAAATTTGTTAAAAAAAAAAAGAGAGATATGTGCAGAATACCTGACAACTCAACCCCAAGCCAACTCATTTTAAGACAACTCATCCCAATAGGCCTAAGGGACAATTCAACCCAATATGAGACACCTCAACCCAATATGGGACAACTCATCCCATGTAAGAAGACAACTCATCCCAAGATAAAAGACCACTCGTTCCAGCTTAGTTTTGTTTGGGATGAGTTTAGTTATTTTAACTAGGATGATCGCGTCTTACATCTCAACCCATGTTTTAAAGTTGGGATGAGTTGTCTATTATCTTGGAATGAGTTGTCTTCAATGTCTTCTAACTTCGGATGGGTTGTCTTTTATTGGGGTGAGTTGTCTTGCGATGCGTCGTCTTTGGGATGAGTGGGCTGTATAGCTTTAAGTATATATTATATATTTTGTTTTTATTTGGACCTAATAATACTTATATAAGGTCCATTTCATCAGACAATTATAAGTTCATGGCCAACTTACTACATGTATTATTACTTTTGTTATTGGCTGACCATTGGACAACTGGGCACTATGTGGTTATTGACTTTTGGGTAGCATACAGTATTGAGATTGAGAAAAATCATGGGTACAGTATATAGAATTAATATTTTTTTTTTGTATTTTCAAAAGAGGCCATCGATCTTAATAAAAAGAAATACGGTACATTAATTTACAATGTAATTAACTTTATATTTTTCAGATCCAAGCCTTTACATTCCACGATTTGCATATAAATTAGAATTTGCTGATAAAACCCATGATGTATCAATGACAGCTTTACGATTGGTTCAGAGAATGAAGAGAGATTGGATGCATACAGGACGTAGACCATCTGGTCTCTGTGGAGCTGGTCAGTAATTCATACTTTTGTTTAAGTTCCTTTGTACGTCCTCCTCTTTTTAATATGTTTGACCCACAACTTCAGGATTCACTTAAACTTATATTCCTCCTCTTAGTGACGTAGTAGATGTCATTTCATATTTATCTATTCACATTTAGATATTGATATCTACATGTAGGTAATATGTATGTGAAGTATATGTACTAAAGCATTATAGTGAAATAATTTTGAAATCCTATTTATTACCTGTTTCATGTGTTATTTGCATATCTTCAGCTCTTCTGGTTGCTGCTAGAATTCATGATTTTTGTCGAACCGTAAAAGATATTATTAAAGTTGTTAAAGTCTGTGAAGCTACTGTTAGAAAAAGGTATATATTTTATGAAAAGAATTGATTAAGGTTTCTGCTTTAACAAAATGTATTGTCAAATCAAGTGAATGGATCCTGGGTAAACCATAAGCGTCCACTGTGCTGGAGACAATCCAAGAAAAAAAGAATTTTACCCCAGCATGAGTCTTGATCAGATACATGTACTTCTTTATAACAAATCTCAATACATTTTCAAAACATTATAAATGTCAAAACTTATGTATGTATATCAAACACAAAGTTAGGGCACAAGAAGCATTATGCTACACATTAGGATTTACATCAAGGACAATTGTGTTTAAAATCAAAGTGTTTATATTTTATTTGTTTGGGGATAATACAAAGTTAATTGATTTTTTTATAATATATGTAAATGTTTAACTAAAAACTCTTCTCATGCTCGATGCAGAATTTTTTTTTTTTATTGACATTGCTGTAGTGTTATGACATAAGTTAGGGTTAGTCTTTAGTTTTTTTTATTGCTTGAGGAACCAAGTGTATATCGTTGCATGAGAAGCTTAGTGTTCAAAGGGTTAATAACAATTGTCTTTGTATTTTCACTAGGTTGACTGAATTTCAAGACACACCTTCTAGTCAGCTTACTATAGATGAGTTTCATAGAATAGATCTAGAGGAAGAAAGAGATCCACCATGTTTTATTCAGGGCAAGAAAAAAGCTAAATTATCACAGGTAAATAAAACTGAACAAGAATGATCTGTGCTTGAAAGCAGAGCATTTATGTATCAAAATAATACTGTTTTAAAATTATCAGTGTGACTAATTTTTGTATAAAACAACTTTGATACTCATCTATCATATTGCCATATCACAATGTATTGTCAATTTTATGCATTTTCAAAGAAGAAAAGGCATTAAACCATCTTACAGATATTTCAAATGAATACCAGGTACAACTAATGTTATAGCTTTATATTAATTGTGTATTTGGGCACTGCAAGACTCGAACGAACATTAATACAAGATTGCTTAATATAGCTGTACTTTTACTTCATTTTCTATATGCATTGTTTTGCTTTTATATATTTCAGTTAGAACCAAATAAATTTGTAGATTTAACAGAAGAAGTGAGTAATATTCAGGGAGAAATAGAAAAATCTTTAGAAGCTAAACGACCTAAAGGTGGAATATATAGTTCTTATAATAGTAAGTTAATACACTATTTTCCACTTTGATTTCATTAATACGGTTTCATGTTAGTGGATTGAAAGACAAGTGTAAAGGATAAGTCTTGTAGCTTAGTATTTTTCGTTTTTGGTTTTATGCCCTGCTTGAGTTCAGAGTCAGCTGTTTTGAGCAGTAGTGCTGGTCAATTTGTAGGACATATTCTCCATAAATAGGAATTGTTCTACAGTTTATCTGGATGCCAAAAACTCGATAACCTATGGGACTGGTGTTATAGGTTATCAAGTTTTCGGCATCCAGATAAATCTTAAACTATAGAACAATTCCTATTTATGGAGGATGTGTCCTACAAATTGACCAGCACTACTGCTCAAGAAACAATTTGTCCAAAAGATATGCAAGTGTGACTCGGTCCTTAATGAAATAATACTACTTCTACTAGCTGGTGTTTTAACGTCTGCTTCCACGGAAGTGATATCACAGACAAGACATAGGTCAGGAGTGCCAAAGCATCTTCCTGTTTTTAGAATATGATCTTGTAATCTTTCCATTTGCCACTCTTGGCATAAATTACACAGTTGACTTCAAATTAATTTTATAGAACCATCAACAGTAGAAGAAACAAGTTGTAGCAGTAGTAAATCTAGTGAAGTTCAGGCAGCAGCAGAATATATAGAAAAAGATGTATTTAGTGAATTAGTTAATAGTGAATTAAAACAAGATAACTCTAATAATAGTAGGACTAATAAGAATGGAGAGGAAATTACTTCCCTTGAGTGTTTTCGCGTTCAAGGATTAACTCCAACTGCAGCTAGTTTAGGTATAACAGAAGTTGTTGAAGGTTGTTTAACTGATAAGGATTCACCAGGTGAGTAAATATTTTAACCGTAAAAGCTAAATCGCAGATTTTATTGCCAGAAATGTTTTATTCTCAAATTCTGAATACAAATTAATATCTGATCCTACCTACATGTGGGTTCAGGCCCTATATTTTGTATTGTTATTAAGACACCTATTTTAGCTTAAAATTTTATTAAATGAAAAAAATAATAATTTCTCTCTCTGTGATTTTCTACGTTTTTCACGCTTCATTTTTATAAGGAGAATCAGATTCTAGTAGCGATGATGAAATGGATTTGTTTTATGTTAATCAAACATTAAATGAATCTGATGGTTTGTATTTTTATATTGTTATGTTAATCAGACAGTTTACTTTCTAATGAAGATGTGGAACACAGAAACTGGCCTGCAGAACAGTGGGCTTTCACATTGATTTTACAGTTTAATTGTGTACTCCTGCAAAAAATATTTAGAGAAATAGAATAAGTGGAATCTTGATATATAAGTATATGTTAAGTCTTCAATCTATGTTGTGTCTAAAAGATAAATGAAATGAAATGAAATGAAATGGGGTTTAACGTCCTAATCTGGATGAACTTTCTCGGCCAATGCAGGGATCGAACACCCGACCTCCAGGCTAGCGAGCCAGCGTCTTACCCACTTAGCCACTGTGATCCCCCAATCTAAAAGACAAATTGTTGAAATTGTGTTAGACGTTATGATATAATTCTTTATATTAAATGATTTTGCTTGTATGATTTAGATGATAAGGATGATATTGATGGCAATCTAGATTTAACTGGTATTGATGATGAAGAACTAGAAATGGTAAGGAAATGTTTTTTTATAGAAAATATTTTAACCAAATTCTTCTTGGTGGTCTGTATGGCTACAACCATAGCAATCTAGAATTGATCAATACCGTGAAAATCGTCGATTTAATAAACATAAGACGTTCAGGCGACAAGACATGCACAAACTGAATATGATAGTATCTTGACCAATCACCATAGCTGAAATGGTTTATTATGTCCCAATTCTACTCACACCACCCCTGTTTACAGGACTTGCAGAACTGTAACAGTATTCAGTTCCACAGAACTACATCTGATCGGACAGATCTGGACTGACAAACCTATATAAGATTATTATTTATTTTCAGCTACTTTTAAATGAAGATGAAGTTAAAATTAAAACAGAAATATGGATGAAAGCCAATGAAGATTATTTGAAAGAGCAAAAAGGTAACCAAAAATTTGAAATTGTCCAGAGTTGTTATTTTTATTTTATTTTATTCAAATTGTCAACAATATCTTAGGAAAATATATATATTCTATGATCAATGAATAATCATTTAAAAAATATACTGAATTTGTTGTCTTGTAGAAAAAGAAGAGAAGAAAGCTTTAGAAGAGGCTGAAAATGAGGGAAAGCCAGAGAAGAGGGTAAAAGAAAACATTGTCAATTATTAGGATAGCATACTGAATTTTTAGTGTTAACAATAATATCAGATTCTGAAGACATGAAATAAAATGGGGTTTTTAAATACCTACTCATCTGCTCTGACTGGATTAATGAAAACAGTCAGTGTGTTATGAGGGAAATGTTGCCCTGACAGTGGCACCAGCGCCCATTTTAATTTCAAATTCCAACTGTCAAGGGTTCTTTTACGTGCACACCAACATGTACACATCCTGCGCCTACTGACAAGGGAAAATCTCGCTTGAAAATTCTGAGGAACTCCACCAACACGGATCGAACCTCAGACCTTCTGGTTGGCAAGCCAGTCAAGAAGACATTTAAACAAAAATACTTTTACATTATTTGACATTAAAATATACGAAGTCATAATCTTTGTCTTGATTTCTGTCACAACTTCTTTAAGTGGCATTCAGTAATTGAACAGTAACACACTTACACTATTTATGGATTAACAATTACTGGTTTATTAACATGCAACGTTTCGACGATGGAACTCTTGTCTTATCATCATCGAAATGTTGCATGTTAATAAATCAGTTAATCCATAAATAGTGTAAGTGTGTAGATTTTTGTCTTTATTCTGTGAGAAATCATCTAAAATACATGTTTGTGGCACCATTGTTAGAGAAGTACTAAAATACATGTTTGTGGCAGCATTTTTTTTATAGCAGATTTGAAAGAAGATTAACTATTATTCAGCTCGAGCTGTATTTATAGATAATTTTGTTTGAATGTTTTCAGAAAGTCAAGAAAGTCAAAAGGAAACCTTTAACTGAAGCAACAAGTGCTAAAGAAGCCATTTCTATGTTAATACAGGAGAAGAAATTATCTAATAAAATTAATTATGATGTATTAAATGATCTGATATGCAAACCAGAAGACATTAAAACTACACCATTAAAAGTCAACATGTCTCCAAGAACTAATGTACAATCAGGTCTTCTAAATAGGTAAGTATGTGCTTATATAGAAATATTGCTTGTTTGAACAAATCTGACACATTTTGTACAAAAAATTGATTTCTGTGGAAAATATAGATTTGTCAGACACTAATATATTTATTCTCAATATTTGTCAAACAACACAGAATTGTTGTCTCTTTGTAGTAAGATAAAGTAAGATTTTTTTAAGATTTTAGGCTGAATTTTACCCATATGTTTGAAAAATCTGATCATGTATCTCTCAAATGTCTATCGTAGAATTGAATAAATTTATCAATTCATCTTTCAGGTTTAAAAGACCAAGTTTAAGTACAGAAGCCAGTCTAGATTTTGAGGTAAGGAGTAATCCAATTACAATTACTCAATTGTTTGTTTTTTTTGTTTTTGTGGTGTGTGTGTGTGGGGGGGGGGATATTATAGAAACATGATACTTCTCTGTTCTGTGAGAAGCCCTACGTGACTCTTTATTACCAGATGAGAAGTGAAGTCCCCTCTATCACATTGTAAGTGCAGGGGGATTGCACCACAAGACACAATACACAGAAATCACCACCAAACAAAAAATTCAAATAAAGTGAATGGATTGGGGGCTAGCCGTTAACATCCACTGCACTATCCACTGTTGATACATTTGTAGTTTTCTAACTTATTTATGAGTAATTATTGAACGGTGATTGATCTTCAGGGACCAAAGAAGAAAACGAAAGAAGAAATAACTAAAAGTGAAATTGTTGTTGAAACCGGGCCAATACAGATACCTGATAAAGGTAAAATTAATGTTTATATAATGTTATAATCACTAAACAGTGGGTTACAGATAAAACAAAGAATGTAGTGTATCTTTGGGATTGGACCAATAACTAAAAATTATCAATCTGAGATTCAGAATGAATCTGTGATGTTGATTTGCATCTGTGAAAGTAATACGATTGACCGCTGAACAGGAGTGGCCTCTTAATAAAATCTCAGTGTTGTTTTTTTTGTGCTGACATCAATTGATTACCGGTATTACGCTTGGATGCATTGGAAGCAAACATCAATGTGTTGTTAATATTTTTAGATGATATTGGGGAGGAAGGGGATTATTATGAGGAGGAAGAAGAAGAGGATGAGAATATGAGTGCTGCTAAATTATTAGGTCATACAGGTCAGTTATAAAATTTTTAATTGATATTCCATATTTTCAGTTACAGAACAAAGATTGTCAATGCAAATTTCAACATTATTAAGGATAAAATAACATGAAATATTTGAATAGTTCTGCTATCTTTTAAAAAACATAATCCACAATATACCAGTGTTACAACATTGCCTACTATCAGAGAGAACACAACTTTCTATTATTTTGCATTATTGAAAGAATCTAAAAACTCTTTGAATAAGGTCTTAAAATGTATTGAATTTATTTAGTGTTTGGGCAAAATTTATGTTTTAAAAGATGATGTGGAGGTCAGCTTGTTTAGTTATTTTAGCTTCAAATTTAGCTCACTGTGTCAAAGTGGAACACTAACTTTACCTTTTCAATGAAGAAAATTGTCATCCAACAAAAACATATCAATATTTAGATTCCAATAATCTCAAAATCCAGTGAAATTTGACAATTCGGTTTAATTGGTTTTTTGTAAAATGATATGTGATTATTGTTGTGTTTGTAGAAGTTAATGATGAAGATGAAGGAGATTATGAATATGATGATGATGACTGAATGTTCTGTAGAAACAACCGATAATCCCACAAAGATGGCCGGTATGTCTTTAGAATTGACATCCAGAAAAGCAGAAATGGATCACAAAATATTCAAAGAACAGTTTGAATGCATTTGTCAAGATGGTGATTTTTGTCCACACAATAAGAACTGTGGTTGTTGTCAACCCTAATAAGATAATATAAACATTTCAAACTTGTGATTGTGTGTGAGCACTCTGGTCTCAGACTCTCAGACCTTAGTATTATTACTGCAGCAAGTCAGATATTTGTGATGACAAAATCTCAGAACTCTAATTGTCATTCATGAAATCGGACTGTAGTTCAGGAATATTCAACTAGTTTTCATAGAAGACATTTGGGACAGTTTTGTTGGATTGAGCTTATAGTATTATGTTAGGTAGAAATCCTAGATAAATCCATGAATACTTACAATAATGTTATTAATTATTTTGTGTTTTTTTTACAGTCATTTTATGTTTATATTTATTATTAGTGTAATTATTGTTAAATACGAGTATTGTATTGATGAATCATGGAGTAATTCAATAAATCAATTACGAATAACTACTGACATTGTAATAACTACTTACATTGTAATAATTAGGTACCAATATTTCCTTAGATTTAATTAGTTATTGAAGGGTATGAAAATTAGATGACTATAAATATTGATTGTATGCATTGTTTTTGTTGAATTCTGTTCAAATGCAAGAAAATATTTTAAGATTTAAAATCTGATCTGTAAAATCAGTTTGTTTTGGGTGAAATATTTGAGGAATTTTTTTTTTAAGTGACTGACCTTTACAGCAATTAACACTTTTCCAAATTACACATAACTCTTATAATTGCAGCCTTTGGGAATGTTTTTGTCAAAAAGAAAACAAATTTCATCTGGCAGCTCAGGTACATTTATTTATGTGTAAAGCATTGTGTTTGAAAAGTTTGCAGTGTGAAATATCTGTCAATGTCAGAATGAAGAAATCATGATGTAATTTATGTTAATAAATATACTTCTTTAAACATAATAGTCTTGGGTAATAAATACACTCCTGTAAAATAATAGCAGTCTTGGGTAATAAGATTCTAAATTATTGATAGTATATACATTATACTCTCCACTGGTTGCGTGGCAGAATGGTTTAAAGCTTGTGCATTAAATCACAATGATAGTCATAAAGTCAAGTGGTGTGGTTTCAACTTTTCACTTTGCTGGCAGAATGGTTAGCGAGAGAGAGAGAGAAAAATGGGGTTTAACGTCCACTCGACACAAACTAGGTCATTTTGGGACCAACATATGGTTTCAATTTTATTTCGATAATTCGCTTGCGCGTAGGGGTCTTTAGCAGTGGGAGGAAACCGGAGTGCCCGGAGGAAACCCACGAGGTTGAGAAGGCGCCTCTATCTCCATGCCACATACGCTCACACCAGGGATCGAAACCACAGCCGTAAGCCAGAGGTGACCGGCCAGCTAGAGGTTGAAGCGCGGCACTCTAGACCACTAGGCCATCCCAACCCCCCAGAATGGTTAGCATGTGCGTGCTTTATCTTAATGTCTGTTATTCAGTCAACAGGCATGGTTTCAATTTCCCTGCTGTACACGGCAATGAGTAGGGTCGCCTGTCCAACCTTGTGTGTTTTGTTCGGGCCTTCTGGTTTCCTCCCACTGCTAAAGACCCCTACTTGAAAGTGAATTATTGAAAGAAAATAGAACCGTGTGTTAGTCCTGAAATGACATAGTTTGTGTCGATTGGACGTTAAACCTCATTTCTCTCTCTTTCTCCACTTGTATGTAACAAGGAGTACGGTTCCCTGTCCAACCTTGTGTGTTTTCTCTGGGTCCTCCTGTTTCCTCCCAATTCTAAAGACCCTACACGTAATCGAATCATTGAAATAAAATTGAGCCCATAGCTCTTTAGCAGTGGGGGGAAACTGGAGGACCCAAAGAAAGCTGACCCTACTGCAGCAATGAACACTGCTGTGTACCTTAGTTATATTTAACTGGTGAAATCAAACTTTTCAGTTTTCATATACAAATGTTTATTATATTTAAAAGGATATATTAAAAGTTTATCAGTTGATCAACTAATTATTTCTGAGGATTTCATTTAATAATTATTTCTGTTATTGTTAGTTTTGGTTTTCTGCCGGGTTTGTGTGAATATAAAAGATTTTTAGCATTACATGTACTTCCATGGAGGAATTCCATATTAAAAATAACTTTGCTACTGTAGCTCTGCTAGATGCTAGATCTTGCATAGTACTAGTAATTTAATTGAGCCAGTCAAGCCCTGCCAGATAATTGTAACATGTTGGGTTCTTTGCTGATATAAAGTTTATAAAATCCACGAAAAGTTACAGGCCCAGAAATGACACGAAATCAACACTGAAATCGGGGGGGGGGGGGAATTAATAAGTTGCCTTACTGAAAGGGGTTATCTCCCTTGCTCTTTTTTCCTATCAAATATCTTGGTAATAGACAAATTCAAGGTGAAAATACTAAATCAATCCTCTAATATTTGTAAACAATTTATTCATTAGAAAGATAAATGTATTTTCCTAGCCTTTTTGGAATTGATCTTCTTTATTCCTGGATCTTGGGTTGTCAAAAAACAGATAAAACTTGTCAGTTTAGAATAGCTTCATCTAAAATTAAAATAAGATAAACAAATTATGATAAAAACAAAGTCTTTTCTTTACAAATATTTTTAAGTTCATAAACTCAAGTATCAAACAAAAGAAATAAAATTGTCCTTCAAACAAAACCTTTCGTGTGATAATCTATAACTTTTAACAGACCTATTTTTATTTTGTGTCTTTCTCGGCTTGATTTATGTGTGATTTTTTGCCAGAATTTCTAAAATCGACGATACTTTTTTTTGTATTTTCCATTATATCAACCTACACAAACATTATTATTAACGATCTATAACACGACCATTGACCACCTTCTCCACCTTAAACGTGACGATATGCCATTGGTATTTTTATACGCCCACTTTGAAACGTGGTCGTGTGCATATTGTCGTCGCCCCGTTCGTCCTGCCGGCGTTTGCAATTGCTTGTGGCCGTTCAAGAGGCTAAAGTTAATATCCGATAAATTTATAAACAGTGTTTAAGGTCATGAGACAAAGAAGTCTTTTGGACACTCTAGAGGCTAACGTTAATATCGATTGACTTTAAATTTATACACAGTGTTTAAGGTCACGAGAAGCCTATTGATTTTCAGCGATTTCCGATAATTACTGTCAGAGTTATGGCCCTTGATCACTCCAAAAAATCTTGTGTACGCTCTAGAGACTAAATTTAGTTATAAAGCTAATATCCGATTGACTTCAGATTGATACATACTTGAGTTTAAGTTCTTGAGACGAACAAGTATATTGATTTTCAATGAATTTTGATAACTTGAACAGCTAAACCCATGACATTAAATGTTTCGTATACTAAACGTTAGCATGGGGCAGAACTTTATAAAACCCAAACAAATTCTAATGATTTTCTGATAATTACTTAATGAGTTGTTACTTTTAATCAGATTTTAGTTTATTATAAATGTTGCATTATCGAAAAAAGCAAAAATATGCGACAACTCTTGTTAACTGCCTGGAAGATTTAGCTGTTGTGGGCGTATGTTTCGTTGCCTAGCAACCCATCTTTCACTGAAATATCAAATATTGCAGAGCTTGATCGACCCTAATATGCATTATTGAAAGATTTAGATAAAGAACATGTCATTCTTGCTCGAATAGTTCAAAAATAGATTATAAAAAGTGAATATATTGAAAATTTCATTCAAATTACTTTATTCTGAGCAAAGTTATGCTAGCTTAAAGATATAGCGTAGATCATTCATTATCGTTGAATAAATGGCAAAATGACAATTTTGCCTAAAAAAATAAAACAAAAAGGCTAAATTGAGACATTATTTTTCTTTAAATCAATATGCTCTATATTTATAACAAAAAACTCACTGTCAAAAATCATCCTTGTCATGGTCGGCCGAGTTGTAATTTCATGACTTGTTTATTTTTCTTTAAATCAATATGCTCTATATTTAGTACAAATAATTCACTGTCAAAAAATTGTCCATTTCATGGTCGGAGTTCTTTTATGACCTCTTATCTTCTTTCAAACTGTCATCAATTTCAGTTTTTTAGTTTTAGGGATTCTATCTGACTTTGAGTATTTATTTCAATAACAGTTCTGTTTCGGAAATGGTTCCACAAGATGTCATTTAAACTCACTTTTCGTTTCAGAGATCATTTTGTCAAGTCCACTGTTAATGGTTTCATTACTACATGTAGTTTCTTTGACAGGAATAGTTCCATATAGATGATTCTTATTTCTGAGCTGTGTTCCATCAGCAGACGTATTAATGGTATATGGAGTGAAAAATGTAGCAAAATTTCACCCATCTCTTTACATTTTGGCACTCCAATCACCTGCATATATTTCTTTTTTTCCTGTTTTGAGCTGAGTTTCTATCATTAAGGCAATTCAAGATGTGATCTATTCGTGCCTTCTGCATGCAACTAGTAGCAACACAACCGGGGTCCCCACGAATACTAAATAAAACCGACCGTGTTCTGAAGCTCTTGTAGTGTTCTGGTTGGAAGCTAAAGTCTAAATTATTCAGTTTAATACGGATAGGACAATGAGAATTGGTATGACAATCTGAAAGTTAAAATGATAATATTTATAACATAATTTGTATTATTTGGGGGAAGCAGGGGCGGCTCCAGGGGGGGGGGGACTATATTTTGTTTGATTGTAAAACAACGCTTTTTATGAGAAAAGTATCTCGCTCGTGTGCTTTATTTTCTAACGAAGCGCGAGATAATGATATAGATGTGATATCACAATTAATAAAATTGAATCACAATGTCATCGTATTAATTCATAATAAAAATTGATAGTGAACGGTAAGTAGGATTTTCTGTTTAAAACGCTCAATGTGTATGTAAATACTCTAAAATGAAAATAGAAGCCATGTATTTCTCAAAACATTTCACGGCCGGGTGGGTGTGGGTGTCGGTAGGGGGGAATACATTGTCTCAGGAATCTAGCAAACCCCTTCCTGCAAAAAAAAAAAAAAAAAAAAATTCTGGATCCGCCCCTGTCAAAATTGAAACTCAGTAACGAGATATAAGTCGACAGTGAACAGTTTCTTGAAGTGAGTCTATACCATTTAAAAGAGGGGTGGGGGCATATCCCCCTCCAGGCTCCACCGTCAGTCACCACGCCACCCCGCCTCTGCACACGCCCCTGCTATATATTTGATGTTTGATTCATGAATCAAAATCTGTTAAATTATTTTACTGAAAGATAATTTGAAACGGACTGTGGGACTGGTAAAGTTAATATTGTTTCTCTAAGCGCCTGAGAATCAGCTATGTTTTATGTGTTCCGTACATTTGAGTCCTTTTTTAATGTGTTGCTTGTGTTGTGTCATTGTGATTTTTATTATAGAAACGTTTAAATAATATAGGACTACGCTACTGTCCGAGTTTTACTCTTTTGAGATACATTTTATAAGATATTTGCAAAACTGTGTTTTATATTACTGACTTGTATACAAATGGGACAAATGATCACCTAAACTGATCAATAAATTTTACTCACTTAATAACCTTTAATCCACCCCAACTGATCAACATTGTGTTCGATTTAGTGGGGCCAGAGGTGGAAGGCTATGGGGTAGAAAACTCAAAGTGATTACAACTAAACAGAGCTAACTCATTGAAGACACACAGCGAAATAAACAGTTCTAGTGTTTACAAAATACCAACCAATAAATATATTGAATAACTGCCATATAATCACAAAATCACCGATTTTTTTAATTTGTGCACCATCTGTTCAAAACAAAACTGATGAATCGCGATTCATCTCGACATGCAAAGAAATTCACTGCACTTCACAACGCATTTAATCTTACCCAGCATATAAATGAGCCCGTCCCACCGCGCTGGTCATACTCTAGACATTATGATTACGAGAATCAATGATAATTTACTAAATTCCGCTCACGTTAAAAGTAGACTTGGTGTCTGATAAATATAGTGTTTCAATCTAATTAAAATATAGATCTATATTTCGTTTCGTTTTTTATACTTTCGATGGCCTACACTCATGTAGATCTAACAAGTTATAGTGGGAGCTCACGTTCTATGACGTCAGGTATCAAGCACGGGACATTTGACCCGATAACGTCAGTCATTCGATTAACCAATGAGCAACCGCCATGCTTTTAAAAATCTACGTTTGTTTTGTTTTGATTTCTATCCGCTGGTGTTAGTATAGACGTCATTGGCTGGTAATATCTACCCACAGTTCCACGCATGAAAAGGTCAAACGGTCGATTCGACAGACCATTTGATTGGCTGACCCATTATTTCAGGCAGAACACGAGATAAATAACAAGTCCTCCAGATCCAAGAGTAGTGAAGACCAATTAAAAACGAAATTTTGAACTATAAAAAACGAAACGAAATTGGATCTGTGTTTTAATCAGATTGATAGTGTTTTCGCTAAACTGGCGCTTTATTAACCCGGACCAATAAAATGTACCATATCCTTCTACACCGTATTTATGTACGGTTTGTGAAATAAAGAATATCCATCTTCCTAAAAACTGCAAACATGGATGTAGAGCAATTCAAAGCCGACATAAGTTGGAAATAGTCACATGAACAGATCAAAGGACATGATAACATTCGTCACAAGATATAATAAAATTCTTACTAGATAAACATGAACCGGTTCAAACTGAAATTATTATTATCAAATCAAATAGAAATTGGTTTACTGATAAAATTCAGAAATGTTAACTGAAGAAAAGAAAAGTAGAAATACAGTGGGAAAATCAAATCTAAAATACACAGGCAAATGAGTTTATATAAAATGCAATGTAAAAATGAGACAAACAGTTCAATAAGAAATGTAAAACGTCGCCATGTTATGAACATTAGTCCTGAGAATCGTGGTAATGAAATTCACAAGATTATCAATAGAATCCAAAATAAAGACGGACCAGAACAGATTCTCCCAGTAAATAGGGACTCTGAAGTTTTGGCAAATCATTTTGTAAATTTATTTCACAACTAAAGTTAATACTATAGGTTCAGGTCTTGGAACAATTCCACTGGTTGGACTCTCAGGATATTAATACTTACTCTAGCGCGCAACTCTCAATATTTAGAACCCTATCTAATTTGAAATAAATAAAATCATCAATGCATCATGATCAGTTTCGTGCACTCAAGAACTCATTGCTACTTGGCTACTAAAACAGTGTCTTGACGTGATGGCCCCTCTTTGGTTTATGGCTGTATACTGGAGGTTCTGAAAGATGCGCTAGTCTTCCGCTTCTAAAAAATTCGAACCTTGGTAAAGAATGAGTAAAGAATTACAGACCGGATAGCAATTTTTCTTTTCTTTCAAAAATTATTGAGAAAGCTGTTGCATCCAAAATCCAAATTTAAAAAATATTTGCATAACCTTTACGAAGTATTTCAATATGCATATAGAAAATAACACAGCACCGAAAGCGTCTTATTACGTGTTCAAAATGGCATTCTAAACGAAATAGATAAGAAGCAAACATACGTACTAGTCCAGCTTAATCTTAATGCTACGTTTGACACGATAGACCACCAAATTCTTTTAAAAAGATTGCTGAATAACTTTGGTGTAAGAGGACTAGCCCATACATGGCTCCAGTCATACCTTGAAAACCGTACATAGACACCTGTTATTAAAAGTTCCCCACCAACGGTTTTAAAGTATGAGAGGGGGTGGATGGCTGAGGGGGTGGATGCTGTATCATAATGCCTGCCATTGAGTCAAATGGCGTGGTTTCGAATCCCCGGTTGTACGTGACAAGGAGTAAGGGCGACTGTCCAGCCTCGTGGGTTTTCTCCGGGTCCTCCGGTTTCCCCCCACTGTTAAAGACCCCTACGCGCAAGCGAATTATTGAAATAAAATTAAACCATATGTTAGTCCCGAAATGACTTGGCATGGAGTGCCACAGGGTTCCGTTCTCTGTCTTTTATTATTTACTATATAAACAACATCTTTAGGAAATGTCATTCGTAAATATGGTCTTAACTACCATCTATACGCCGACGACACCCAAATTTTGTGGCATTTTAAGATGACGTAAACATATTTCTAAATGAAACCCCCACCCCCGGAATAATATAAATTCAAATAGACTGACAACAAGTGTGATTTCGCCCCATGGCCTATGATGTTGGGCCGAAACTGTGGCAGTGAACGTAGGACTAATAAACTTATGGCCTTACAACCTTAGACCTATAAGCACCGTCGTATTGATAGGAATTTCCAGAAGAACCCCTGGGTGGATTTGCTTTAGTGACTTCACGAAGCTAACAGCTTTTGTTCATTCTTGTGATAGTTTGTGTTTTTAGCATGTAGATTTCTCAAACTAATTTAATGCAGGTTATTTTAAAGATTATTTTAGCATTTCATTGATTTGTTAATAATATGTAAAAGATAACCAAATGTCTGAATTTAATTAATTCTTATCAATTTATATATAAAAAAAACTGAATTATTTTACTCCAGTCGGTGGCGTAGTGAGACTTTCATTGTGTTATAGGATTATTTTTTTTTTCTCATCGGTGCTTCAACCTCAAGAGATATATTAACTTCAATTAATAGATCTTCCCAAAGATTGTTTAATTAAATATCTATTTATTTATTAATTTTAAATCAATTATGAAATTGTTGCCAAGTTTACTTGATTGCCTTCTTTTGCTGCTACATTTTCAACGCGGCTACAGCAATGGAGATAATGTGAATCGAGCTATTCCATCCAATACCACGCTTGAGGCGAGTGAGCGAATTAAAATAATGCACTTACAATCATCGTTGAATCCAAAACTTCTCCAGTCGGACCAAGAGACGATTGTAAGAGTCAAAAACGCCTGTATCCGAATTTTGAACCTTGCCCTCAATTTCTCCGAAGGATTAGCAGATCTGATGGAATTTAGGATAAATGCTGTTAGAGAAACATTCATCAAACTACCTACAGTGATGAGGATGTTGAATATATCTAGTGATGTGATTCACATTTATAAATATATAAACACAAGTTTATCTATAACAATAGATGAGGCCTTAGCGGAACAAAACGTAGTTCGACGACTGATGACTGATAATGACAACATTAAACAAGAACCGACATACAGTAAAGCGTTGGCTGTAAAAGGAGTTACCGGAACTGAAAGAAGAATACAAGAAAGAATTTCCATTTTGAGGAAAGATATACAAACCACAGTCAAAGAATTGTATGAACATTTCGACTAGTTCCATGTATTTCCTTCTTGTAATCAATTTATTTTCTATTTCTGTCAAAAATGGTCCAATCTAATTGCAGTAAAAGATTTTCAGGCCACAATTAGAATCAATCATGTAGGAATTTATATATTATCAGGAAAAAATAGTTTAAGTGCAAATTTTAGTTTGAAAAAGCCAACTTTAATGTGACATGTTAATTAAACAAAAGATTATACCACTTTTGTTTACATGATATGTAAAATAGATTTTTCTGAATTATACACTCCATTTCCATAAATAGTCGTCGTAAAAAAGCATTAGCAGAATGTTATACACCTTAAATGCTTGCTTCTTGCCAGGAATCATGTGGTCAAATTATACTATTCTTATACGAACTGTCGATATCAAATTTAATGAATAAAAATATTGTTCAAAAGAAAAAAAAACATTGTTAGACCTAATTTAACTAAAATATAACTCTTTATAACAATGTGGTTGTTTTGATTTATCAAATACATCAATAAGAAACTATATCCACAAATGTTTGTGTTTCTGGATCAAAAATATTTCTCATGAACAGTGATTGAAAGTTGAGGAAATTTGTAACTTAATGTTTTGTGAACTTTGGACCAGGTGTTGTTAAATCAGTCGTTGCTGTTTAGTAATTTACGCCACAATTCGCGCAATAAGTTGATGTTCCATTAAAAGCTAATGTGTTATGGATTATAGTATTCTTACTTTTAAATCTATATGATTAGGTCACCAACTAGGGAGGCTAAAATTGTGGCTTAACATTCGACGTATTTTTTAGCACTAAACGACCTAAGTTTTTTTTAGAACTTATCCAAACAACCAACGTCACACTGTTAAATGATGGTAATGGGCCTATAGCTATGGTATCAGGTGTTCTAGGAAGATTAAGCTTTTCCTACCTATTGCGCCACACCCATAAATAGATTTTCACAACACGTTACTTGGAAAATCAATTTGGCTAAAGTCCCCATAGTCTCAATGTGCAGGCCGCTTACCGTTCAATAATTTCCGCCAGGTCAGATCCTCTGCATCGCTTCTTAACACCTAGAAAACCCCACACCTATAACATCAATATATAAAAGCATATGGAATTGAACTTTTATTAATCCTTTGATTTAATAATTAGTTGGAATCCGATTTGAAAGTTCTCAACATAGATAAAACATGGCAAAATATATCACCGTGGTTATCTGAAATATATTAGAATACACGTATATTTATGTTTCTTAAAGAAAAAGGTTGTTCCCCATGGGAAAATGATGACGCACATACGGCATCCTCGGGTTGAGGGTATCCGAATTCCAACTGCCTACGGTTCTTTTTATTGCACACGGAACCTCGGTTTTTCGTTCCATTCCAAGTTACTAGACGCTGCAATTTGTCAGGCTGTCCGTCCTGCACCAGACTGGAAAATCCTTAGGGAATTTTTTGGAAACCATCAAAATAGGTCAAGGTATCTCCAGGTGAGTGAAGTTCAGTTTAACCAAGCTTTACGTCCGATTCGGAAAAAAGTAATATTGCAGACGCGCGTCTCCTACGGGACCCAAGGGAAAAGCCAGATTTAAATAATAGACCAGTCTAGCAAAAGGTGAAATTAGAACAGTGAGTAGGAAATATTTTTAACCTCCATTTGCTCGGTTATGGGGAAATTGTACCTATTGAGATAAGTATCCAATAGTAGGCCTACTGATTAAGACCATTGGCATTGCTAAAGTTCATTTCATTCGTGTTGCTCCTGACATTGTCGTCTGTGATACGTTTTCTTTGGTCATTACAAATGGCGATCGAAACCTTCATATCTATGACTAGGGTCCCTTATTTTCACAGCAAGATGACAATTAAGGTCAATATTGATTTAAATGGACCAACATTTAATTCCAAATCGTGTTTTTAATTTCCAATTAATATTATGGATAATTTTGAGTTCAAGGTTTAGCCCCTGTGAGGTTATGTTCCTGGTCGTAGTAGGACGCCAAGGCCGGAGATATATTTAACCCACAAACATCGCAACAACAGATCAAAACAGGAAATATTTGTATTTGACACCATATTAATGTAGTGTTAATTAACTTCCATATGTATCAAAACACCCAATTTCTGTTCCAATAGGCTTACTATCACAGATGATCATGTTTTAAAGAAAATTTACTAGTGTTCCAAGCTTCGGCAGCGCAATTTAAAGCTGAACTCCGGTTACAAAAACACCGAAATAATTAAATAAAAAAAAGTTAACGCCCCCAGCCGCCATACTTGTTTCCAATACGTGAAATAAATATGGCGGACATGGAGGCTTATGACCTGGGCAGGTTAGTCGATCTCACTTCCAGTTTGTTGTTTATCAGCCCCATGTACACATCCGGTTTTGTTCTCTACACGCTTCACTGGTGATTGCTCTATTTTTCCCAACAGTATACCAAATTATTGAAGAGTGCAAAATGTCTGATCAGGTAAGCCTGTAAATAATTATATGAACTGCGTCTACTACAATATAGCCTAAGCTTTACTCAAAAGATGCAAAGAGATGGCTTACCCCGACGTGAAATTTTCAAGCAAAATAAATCAGCAACACAAACTATTGTCTTCTTCATATTAGTATTATTATTTCCACGTCTTCTTGTGAATATCTTACATATGTAAATCAAAATGGTTATATGACTTTATTGTAACGTCATCTAATTAGTAAAATAGTATGTATAACAAAAAAAAAACCGTAACATCAATAAATTTAGCACTGTCAAACACTCCCCAGTAAGAGCCGCCCCCAAAATGTAGTTATGCCCCCTGATCATCAACAACGTAAACATTAGACATGACATGACAGCTTGTGAAAATCTAATCTAAACTATCTGTTCATTGCATAGTATTAGTTATAAACTATCTGCTTATTGCATAGTATAGAGTTATAATTACACTTTTTTGGTGATTTACATATGTAAGATATTCACAAGAAGACGTGGAAATAATAATACTAATATGAAGGAGACAATAGTTTGTGTTGCTGATTTGTTTTGCTTGAAAATTTCACGTCGGGGTAAGCCATCTTTTGTTTTAGAGTAAAGCTTAGGCTATATTGTAGTAGACGCAGTTCATATAATTATTTACAGGCTTACCTGATCATACATTTTGCAGTCTTCAATAATTTGGTATACTGTTGGCAACAGTAGGGTGCCCCACCATATATAAATATCTCCAAATAGCTAAACAATTACACCACAATATTTATATATATAACATGTCTTAAAACTATTTCACACATTTATAGTCACTAAATAAACGGTCATGTTAAACTTAATAAGCTATGACCATTTAAACATCATAAATAATACACTGAAAAATGGTTCGGAGCGTCGTCCATAACATCCAGACACTTTCGAGTAAAAAATAGGTTACGTGCCCTTGTTTTGAAACTAGTCTCACTTCACCAGCCTACCGACCATTCTCCGTCTGATTGACAGGCCGGGATAATCCAGACTACTTTTTACGAAACGTGACTGAAAGCTGGAACAAGAAATCGAATTTATAAATAACACACAGTGTTGACTCAACAATTGTTTTTTCTAACCTTGTAAAAGTAAAACGAAACTGCTGCTGGTATCATGATTCTGTCCAACCCAAGTTATTCATAGATATTATTTGTACTAAACCAAAATATGTCGCTTCTAACGGTTATGCGAAGGATAAAGCAATTTAAAAAATAAAACGAACGTAATTTCTAAAGATGCCGTAATAACCAAAACGATAAATATTACTGCTACTCAGAATCGTCAACAATAGATTTTTTACGACTGTAATAGTTACCAGTGTGTTTAGAATTTCCACGGGCTGTTGCTATTTATAGACTCAACTAGTGTGCGAGACTGTCAGAAAATTAGTAGTAGTGAACCAAGTAAAGCGTGCATATTCAACGTGTCTAGTACAACTTTTCAGTAGGCACGTGGGGCACCCTACTGTTGGGAAAAATTGAGAAATCACTAGTGAAGCGTATAGAGAACAAAACCGGATGTGTACAGGTGGCTGATAAGCAACAAACTGGAAGTGAGATCGACTAACCTTTCCAGGTCATAAGCCTCCATGTCCTCCATATTTATTTCACATATTGGAAAGAAGTATGGCGGCTGGAGGTGTTAACTTTTTTTTATTTAATTATTTCGGTATTTTTGTAACCGGAGTTCAGCTTTAAGGGTGATATAAATTTATTCGTACGGGATTTATTTGACTCGCGCTGTTATAAAGCGTAGGGAAATAACTAGTGATTGGTCACCATGGGCCAATCAGTAGCTCGCATTGTGAACTGCTGACCCGACCTTGAAAGTTGTAAACAACAACACACATGTAATGCCAATGGCTGCGCCCATGAAAGAACGTGAATCGACTGATATTTCATCAAATTTACGCTGTATTGTTCCTTTCTAAGGATTAAGAAAGGGACGAGAACAATTATTTACAAAATCTCGCCGGGATAAATTCCGTGAATGTGCCCATGAATGGCTAAAACTTGATGGGCGAGGGAAATGGATAGCTGAACAGGCAACAGGCGACTTCGACTACTTCGAGTGATTAATCAACAAGGAATTTATTTATCGACGCGCCAAAAGATACTGTATTTCACCCAACATGTTACAGGCGTTTTACTACAGACTAATTCCGAATTGTGTCTGCCCGTAATCGTATAGAGAAAGAAAAATTAAAATCCCCGGCTACAAGCCAAACAGCAGGTAGGCCTAATGTTAATGTTACTTACACAAATTTATAATCATTACTAATAAATATTAAATATATTCATCATACACTGTCTTACAGTTTTTAATTATTGTTTTGTTGTAAATGGAATCAGAAGTTCTACTGCGATCACTGTAAAATTGTTATGAAGCTAGCCAGTAAAGCCCTTTACCCCATTTGTTGATTTGGCGCAGTCATTGGTTAGAGTGTTGCACATTCGCTTCCACGGTAGCATGTCATTTCGGTCCCGCGTCATTTCGGACTCAACACAAACGTCGTTTCGGACTTACTTGGCGTCGTTTCGGACTCAGTCAAGCGACTTTTTGGACTCTGATTAATAATTAAAGGACTGTACAAAATTTATGTAATGGTACAGCTGTTTGTTTTTTCGTTTTATGTGAGACTGATAGTTGTCTTATTTAATTGATCAGCGATTGTTGATGTCGCGATTAAACTGCTTGTTCTCTTTTGTTTTGTTTTGTATTGAACTTGGCAATTAAAATATTGTTGAAAAATTTGTGTATACTTAGTAATACTTCATTGTTTTTCTTTTGTCAAATAGTAAACATGCTTGATTGACCGATCACTGCTAGTGCTAAAGTTTTTTTTGTGAAACGGAATAATTGCAATCAACACACGGCCGCCATTATCAATGATTGACAACTCTCACGTTTTTTATCATCCACCAAAGTACCGCAAGATTTCTATGCACATACTACAATAACATCGGGATTATCGGTTAATCAGCTTTAATTACTCGCTTTGATCGTTGCTATTCCTAATATTTTCCACAGAAACTGATCGTAAACGTTCAACATTGGAAATTTTGTCGTGTAGGTTCGTTATGCACGACTCCACATGCTGAAGGCCTACTTCAACTTGATGGCGAGCGGTAAATTATATAATTTAACCTGCATGTTATTTTTTGTTGGGCTATTAAGAATAGCCACGTGCGGCTTATTATATATTGATTTGACAGTTGTGTTCAACCTTTCCTTTCAACTTATTCCCGAGTCCGAAGCGTCACCTACCTGAGTCCGAAATGTCATATACCTGAGTCCGAAACGTCGAGGCCATATTTTTTGGAGTCCGAAATGACGCGGGGCCGAAATGACATGTAATCGCTTCCACAAGGGATGGACCACAGAGAAGTTAACTTGTTTTTTATTTTCTTGGCCCACTTGCAGGTGCCTTGCTAAGAAGATTTGTCTCACGACCGTTTCCGGTCACACAAAGGATCTGAACCACAACCGCATGCCAGAGTTGAACAGCCAGGTACATGTAGGCCTCAAAGTGACATTCCCCCCCCCACCCTTGAGCACACTCAACATTCAACGCTATATGGTGTATAATTTGTTTGCAAATTTGTTTGTAGGCCAACTGTTGAAAGCTGCTGAATTGAAAGAGGATGAAGATATTTTAAGGCATATGATTGTTGCTTCTTGGTACACCCAAATGTATGTCAGCTGCTGAATGCTTTTACTAGGACTAGTCCAGTCACTAGATCCCCTAAGATATTTTTCCAGCAACAA
Source organism: Patella ulyssiponensis (assembly GCA_963678685.1). Taxonomy (NCBI): domain Eukaryota; kingdom Metazoa; phylum Mollusca; class Gastropoda; family Patellidae; genus Patella; species Patella ulyssiponensis. The sequence goes on along the minus strand of OY783230.1, from coordinate 20,909,323 downwards.
TTTTGACATGTCTACCTAATTTACCCTACAGATTTGTGTACTTTGAGCAATTTGCATATGGCTCGTCAGGGCATATTTTCTCAATGCAATGTTCAGGGACCAATTTGGAATGAATTAAACTGAGCCTTACATTAAATTTTTCAATACATGTATTGTTTTCAATTTAGCTCAAATGTAAAATCATACAGCCTGCCGCCTGCCATTGAGTCAACTGGCGTGGTTTCGAAACCCTGATTGTACGTGGCAAAGAGTAGGGTCCCCTGTCCGACCTCATGGGTTTTCTCCGGGTACTGCTAAAGACCCCCACGCGCAAGCGAATTATTGAAATAAAATTAAACCATGTTAGTCCTGAAATGACGAAATTTGATGTTAATACATTTAGTGACAGTGATGATGATGATGAAGATTAACTTTGATGACATTTGATGTGCAGAGTACTGTTTAATTATGATTTTCAATGATTGTTTCACTTCAATAAATAATTTCACAACTGTTCATCCTGTTTTCTAACCTTTGCCTTCATAACAGCCCAGAATTATTTTTTTAACTTATATCTACATGTATGTTTGTAATTTGACCATTAATCATATCCAAAATAGTAGTTCACAGCTACATGTACATGAACAGTTGTAAAAATACTGTAGTGGCTAATTGAAAGGGAACATGTATGTGGGTTTAGAATGTTTATCTTAGTTGAAAAAAATCATGTGGTTCAATGCATTATAAAGTGCTACTGATCTCCATTATTTCAAAAGCATATCATTCAACTACTGTCAAACATATCCCCTGGTATGGCTACAAATCGACTGTAGCATGTTCCATACAAGCAATAATTTCTGAGCAAACATCCAACAATCAACCCTCAAAGGCCCCTGAGATACAAGAAACAAAATAATTATTAGGCTTGTGTGCCCACACCAGGTCTTGTGCGTCATACAAAACCAGCAGTCACCATACACCTGATAGTCTATCAATTACAGACATTTGACAGAAAGGGAGATAACTCTTTTTCACCGTTAATGGATTTCCAGAATTCTTTATTCACTCATGACATTTGTGTTTTGAGCATTTTTATTTACATCAAAATCTATCCAATAAACTGTTCATTGCCAAGGATGAAGGCATGAGGTGTTTTAGCAACTATTTAATTTTATGTCAACTTCAGAATTGTTAGTACAAAATTAGCATTTATTTGACAATTTTGACGAATTTCATCTGGCCCTAAATCAATAAATTGCAAACATTTTGCTTGGAACTCCCGGATTTTGTGTTCGTGGCGTCATAAGCTTTCCAAAAATGTATAGTTTTTCTTTTAGGCAAGACCGTGTAGCGGAGTTGTGTTTCTAAGCTAGCTAGAAATTTTGGCTGCAGGCCTAGACGTTTGAAGTTTTGCCAAGATGTGGCATGAATTGTTTATTGATGTAGCAACGTAACTTGTTAATCGAGATTCTCCATTTTTAATTAAATCATTACATGGCGATCCCATTTCAATCCCTTCCAGGGAGTTGATTATAGGACTCTCATTTGAATAATTGTCTAAATAATAATTTATATAACATTTAAAGCCAAAATAAAAATATGCAATTGGCAGATTTGAAGCTTACATAATCTCCAATCTATTGCCATTGGAGTTATCTTTATCAATTGTATGCACATATACACGCTTAAAATATGTAACACTATTAATGTTATAACACCAGTTTTGTAAATGTAATATTGATTTACATAAGAAACAGGAATATCGAACAGGGACATAAACAAGAAAATAAACACAGTTGTTTGCAAAAGGCTACACCAGTAAGGTAAAACTTCTTTGAGACAACCATTCCTCCCCTCTGTCAAAGCAGCGACTGGTGTCCGCTGGTTTCCACTACTCTTCTCGATCAACTCTCAGTCTGTTTTGCTATCAGGAAACTCGTTATATACTTTCCAGTAAGTGGAAAACTGGATACTTACATCTGGGGTTATCAACGCATCATTATAATAGGTCATCATTTCATATGGAGTATTTAAGAAAAGGCCACGATGCTAACTTTATCCTATATCTAAATACACAGGTCATATGTCCCCTGGGGATCACAGTAGTCTAGAGGTCGGGTGTTCGATCCCTCCATTGGCCGAGAAAGTTCATCCAGATTTCCAACGTGGTTCCCGTTTGTAAGTGATGCAGGATGGAGGACCTGACAAATACAGCTGTTTAGTCGTTCGGATGGGACGAAAACCCGAGATCGTTTGTACACATTGGCGTTAACGCAAAAGATCCACTGGCAGTTCGAATTGATATAAGCAAAATTTCCTTCATAGCACACTTAGCTGGCCGGTCACCTCTGGCTTGCGGCTGTGGTTTCGATCCCTGGTATGAGCGCATGTGGCATGGAGATAGGGGCGCCTTCTCAACTTCGTGGGTTTCCTCCGGGCACTCCTGTTTCCTCCCACTGCTAAAGACCCCTACGCGCAAGCGAATTATTGAAATAAAATTGAACCATATGTTAGTCCCGAAATGACCTAGTTTGTGTCGAGTGGACGTTAAATTCTCTCTCTCTCTCTCTCTCTCTCTCTCATAGCACACTATATGGCGTTTGAGCGTCTTCGTTTGCCCAGTTTGGAGCAGAATAGTAGGACGTTGAATATTGTATTTATATTATAACGCCATGGAGCTCTTAGAAATTAGTTAATATGGAAAAGGGACATATTACCCTAAACAAATGAAATAATGTGACTTGGTAACTGCATTTGAATCATAAGATTAAAACACTTACAAGAATACATTTCACGAGTTGTATTTAGTGATTGGGCGCATTATTAAAACGCAACAGCCATTTATATGGAATACAACCACGGGCATACACCATAATAGTGTGTTAGTGAAATTTTGCCAGACAGTAATTGAATTCCAACTGTCAACGGCTCTCTCACGTCGTTTTTCTACAATCCGAACGAATAGTCCATGCTCCTTTTCAGCCCCGCCACCTTTTCTTGCCCACACTGGAAAAGTAACGAGGACCCTTTAAATGGGCGTCGGACTAACAAGCATCTACAAAAGGACGGACTTTCCTTTCAATAATACCTATAGCTAAACAGAATTGATATCCATCCACGACTGTAATAATAGAAGTAAGTTAACTATACGAGCAAACAATATCGACATTGGTTTGTAACAAATAGACATTTTCTTATTGACTAATGTAGGCAATTATTTAATACAATAAGAGTAATGTGGAGTCAGAAGTTTGACAAGCATGGGGTCGCTATTCATTATTGCTGTATAATTCACATGAGATACAATTTCTGCTCATTACTTTAGCGACGATTCAGCCATAATTATTCGGTCTTTGTCCAATAGTAGTAACCAGTATTTTTATTCCATTGAATTTTATCTGGTGTATTCCCCGTTCTGAGTATCATGCACTAAATTATATTATCAACCACAAACAACGAACGATATATCCGGATAATCATAAGGTCTTCAGAGATTTTGGATTAAATACGTTCAATCTGTAAAATAAAGATAGATAATCAGACAACGAAACATATGGCCACAGCAATCCATGAGTTTTTTTGCCTTCAGATCCATATAATTTACTCAATAATATCATTGACGCCCTGACAAGATTATATGGCATAACCAAGGGCAGTAACTTTATGAGTAATCATCAGGGAATTATTGTAATTGTTAGTCATGTTAACAATAGAAATAAAGAACATAACTTTAAAGTACATCAGATGGCGACTTTAGGGTTAAATCATTCAAAAACCCATACAAAGTTGTTAACCAAAATTTTAAAATTTTGACATGCTTCAGCTTTTTACTAAGAGCAGGTGGGATTCTGTAGAGTGTTCACAAGATATTGTGAGTGACAGGTGAACGGGAGAGACGACACTTTCCATGTAGGCATATAAAAAATGTGGAAATATTTAGCAATTTTCCTTCAGTTCGTAATACGACAAAAAAAACTATACCTAGAGAAAGGTTGGCAACCAAAAAGTGTAAATAACGACATAAATAGATATTTTGTCTATACCTAGGTCCATTTTCGTTCTTTTGTTTGTCATGAAAAGGTTTCGACGTTCATTTTGTTACTCTAATGCACCAGACTCAACTCGCTTTTCAACCTTTTGAACTGAACTTGATTTACTTGCCAGTTACTCTGACATAGCTTCAGTGGCTTCCTTGATTGTCATTAATGACAAGATTGACTCTACCGCTTCTCGTATAGTTTATTTGACGAGTTAATTAAACTATAATATAAAATGAAAGTAAGGTGACTAAATTTTGTCAATCCACCGGAGGGTTAGTAAGGGTAAGTCTGTGTCGTTTTTGCTTTTTTTCGCAGTAGTTAATTATTCTTAAGATGTATTTTACTTAATACCGGTTTTGTCAGTTTATATACCCCATGGAATAAAGTTCTTATTTACACTAATTTGGCTATTTCCTAGCTAGACGTCGTCATTTTAAGATTAAAAGACGATTGAATAGGGTTGTTACACGATACGCAAGCTCTTTCGCATCCGTCATCTCGGCTCTTTCATAACAAGATTAATAACAGACACTCAGAATCCTGACTCCTTGATTCTTTGAATTTTAGCCATCCATCCAGAAATGACAGAGTTTTATACAAAGTTCTCATTGGGGGGAAATGTCTCATTTAGATTTTTATTCTATTGAAGAGACTGGATTGCAGGTTTTAAAGCCTCAAAACAAATACAGACTAGAGATGTGAGGTTGTTGGCGTTTATTCATTGGTTCTTGGACCAATATTTCTAACTTTAAGGTTAGCTTGGACCTTCCTCTATAAAAAGAAAATTGTAATTGATAAGTCTGGTGAAGTTAATGGATTCTTGAAAATGGTTGATCAAAATGTAAAGAATGTTTGATAATAGTATATCCACATAGTTTCTGTTAGGTTAGGTTTTTCACCAGTGTGACTCAGGGATGTTGATTGATGAAGAAATATATAAAATGAGATTTAAAATTGACCCTATTTCCAGTTTTTATTTTTTGAGTAATTTGGTAGGAAGTGTGGTATATTTTCTGATGTAATTGACCTGTTTATAGGGAAAATAACAAAGACATAAATGTTGAAATAACACCAGCCTAATCATTTTAGGAAGAACCCACAGAAGGGTTAGAGCAACATTAGCTAAAGTGTAGGCCCGTAGGATGCTCTGTGCAAAGCTGGTAATTCACCCTTAACCTCATACATTCAGATGTAACGAACCCCACATGTTATTGATTATATAATAAGCTGCTGGCCCTACATATACATATATTTGTGGTGTTTTAATTCACATGCTTTTGACAAGGGACATACGAAATGAAATGAAATCGGGTTTAACGTCCTACTCTTCTGCACCTGACCTTGGCTAATGGGCATACGTCATACAGTGTGCTATGAGGGAAATTTTGCCCGGGCAGTGGCGCTACGGCCTACTCTTATATCGAATTCCAACTGCCAAGGGATCTTTTACGTGCACTCCAATGTGTACACAGGTCCTCGGTTTTTCGTCCCATCCGAACGACTATGCAGCTGTCCTTGCCAGGCCCTCCTGCATCACTGACAAGGGAAAGCCACGCCGGAAAATCGAGATGAAATCGATCCAGCGCCTTGCCCACCTAGGGATTCAAATATAAGCATTTCCAGGATTAAAATCCTCCAGAAACCCCAAATATTTGAAGGTGATCTATGGCGCCTCACTACTTCAGGGGCGGATCCAGGAATTTTTGCAGGTTCATATTAAGGAAATCTGCCATCACCGTCTATAAATACATAGGCATACAAATTATTTGAGAAATGGGGTTTAACGTCCACTCGACACAAACTAGGTCATTTTGGGACTAACATATGGTTTCAAATTTATTTCAATAATTCGCTTGCGCGTAGAGGTCTTTAGCAGTGAGAGGAATCCGGAGGGCCCGGAGAAAATCAACGAGGTTGGGCAGGCATCCCTATGTCCATGCCACTAATCTATTTGAAATACAGATCTATATTTCGTTTCGGTTTTTATAATTTCTTAGATCTACACTACATGTAGATCTAACAAGTTATAGCGGGGGGTCACGTTCAGCCAGTTCAGATGTCAAGCACGCGACAGTTGACCCTATAATAACCTCAGTCATTCGATTAACCAATCAGAATCGTTGTTGCTTTGTTATGATTTCTATCGCTGATAGTGCCTACCCACAATTCCGCGCAAAAAAGGTGAAACCCTCGATTCGACAGACAATTTGATTGGCTGACCCCTCATTTCAAGCAGAACACGAGTTAAATAACAAGTCTTTCAGATCGTAATGTAGTAAAATCAAGGAAAACGAAATTTTGAACTATAAAAACGAAATGAAATAGGATCTGTATTTTAATCAGATTGTCCATGCCACATACGCTCACACCAGGGATCGAAACCACAGCCACAAGCGAGAGGAAACCGGCCAGCTAGAGGTCGAAGCGCGGCACTCTAGACCACTAGGCCATCCCAACCGCCCTTAAAAGCTCTTTAAAGAGAGAAATCATTTTATAATGATGTAGTATCACATTGGGAATTAATTTCATTGATGCAAGGCATCAATTTATTTCATGTAGCTGAGCAGGGTGGGGTTTGGTCCCCCGCCCCCTCTGGATCCGCCCGTGTACTTTTCTCACGGTCTGCGATATAGCTACTATTCCGGCTATATCCTATTTCGCAATCTATGCCAACCCCGCTCCCACACAATGTACTTTAAATGTCTGCATCCCTGTACTTACACAAACCCTGTATATTGATATTTGTCATATGATAAACCGCACTTTATCTTTTTCAATATTTACCATTACTTACAACGTTAAAAGTTCAGAGTATATATACCCGTATTCATCATAATATAACCTTTAAACACGTCACTTAACATAGGAAATGTTACCAGATTATATTCCAGAACTTTGGTAAAAAAAAATGCCTGTCTCTGTAAGTCTAGAAAATGTTTTAGTACTAAAAGCCAGTTTTATCACCTTTAAGGTTCAAATTCACAAGAAAAGACTATTGTTTGACGATGATAAAAAATAGGCCTACTTTGAAGTGAGATAAATTTCCTAAATTTTCTTTTATAGTTCACTCACAAAAGACATGGTATTTAAAACATGTGCACAATGTCCCGGAAACAGTAAAAGTACTTAGGAAATTTCAAGACAAAAACCTCTTTGTCTATAATCTGTAAAACAAATCTAAGTACAAAAGGGTCTGGGAGCTATTTTAGCAGTGACAGCAATGTTTGTTTTAGTGACTAATGACAATATGATAGAATATTCAATCTCCAAGCTGGATGATCGCACCCCCCCCCCCCCAAAAAAAAAGTTTCCGATTAAAAAAACACAAACAAAATATGTTTGAACTGATCAGCCATTACGAGACTCGGGACATGCGCAGATCGCATGTTTTATAATCGCGTAATTCTACTTGAAAATAGTTTTGAATTATTATAAAAAGTCGTCAGGGATTACGAAATAGCCTTAGAGCAGATGTGGGGGAACAGCGGGTATTTTCATATTGCAGCTATATAGTGACGAATAGGAACAATCAATGGACAGCGTCCGACCAGAGACCGTTCCTAAAGGAAGTAAGAAACAGGGGGACAACCCAAGAATATGTCCCAAACGTTGGATAGACATTTTTTAGCCTATAAAATGCTGATTCTTAATTTTTACAAACACATGGAGCACAACATGTCGCAATCACCTGATTCTGAATAAAAAAATACAAAGGGGTTGACCGTTCCAATTATTTGATAAACCTGGAATCTATAGTCAGTGACGCCATTTTAGTTGGCGATCGCCCAAAATTCATGTCAGTTTACATCATGATCCTTCCCCTCAAGAATTATGAACATTCACAAAAACTTGACAGAAAATGGAAATTTAAAAACCCTTCTTCGAAACTAGACAGAAAAGTCAACAAAAGTCAACTACTTTCACAAACCATGACAGCAGGGAAAATAAAAAGTTGCATTGTCTTTTTCCGATCATACTGCCAAATAATTCAAGGATAGAATAAATGGCGTCAATTCAACTTTAATCTAATATAGCGGTGATCTAGTTCATGTGGACTTTTATAATACTGCATCAATCAAATTATACGCAGATAAATAGCAACCTGTCTATTCTTCCATACTGTGAGGGCAATATTCGCTAGTTGTCTTCGTAATAAAGTTCTCAACATGAAGAGAATTAAGAAAGTAAATACCGTACATGTACTAATTATCATTGACAATCCACAAACAAAGGAACAGTTTCCCGGTTATTTAGATAACCCAGAGCACATAATTCAAACCAAGAATATTACTAACGATCACTGCTTTGCCGTTCAAGGTTATTGAGTATATTTCATAGTTCTCATTTAGTTCAACTTTAGGTGTATGCAATCAATTTTCCGGAGAACAATTCTTTGATGTTTTATTAATTGTACTAATTGTATTTACACTAAGTACTTCGATTGTATAACGAAGGAAAAATCCAATGCCACGTTGTTTATAATATAATTTTATTGATGTATATATTTAAACTATAAACTTATTTTATTGTAAAATTGGTGAATGTTATTATTAAAAGGCCTTCAAAGAGTTCCGACCAGATTTTCAGACTCATGACATAATAGAATGAGACTGGTTATCAATTGTAGGATTTCAAAATTGAGGATTTTTAAAAATTATTTCAGACATAACTTGATTAAACTAAACAAACAATAACCAGTAATGACAGTTTTGTTATTTGTTTATTTGAATTTAGCATAAATAGGTTAATGAAAATTGTAAGAAACTCTTGTGAAATCGCATCAGATTTCATATAGAACCTATTTCATAATAACTGAGAATTGATTTACCATGTTGCTTCAGTTGTTTCATTGTCTTTATAAAACGCAAAACTAGAGTCTGTCAACAACCCAATGTTTACATAATATCATGGGTACGCTCATCCTCGTTATCCCAGTCCGTGCAGAAAAGTGGGATGTTTAAACCCAGTGCATTTATCACGGCGAATAGTGATTTTGGGTTTGTTCTCACTTTCCCTGCAGATTAACCCTACTAATTAAACGGATTAGGGATTAGTAATAGATTAGTGAGTTATACTCTGGTTTAATTATTGCATGAACAGTTCAATTTAACCTATGCCCAGAAACATGGTTTGCAGAAACTGTATGGTAAGAACAATTCCGTGACTAGTTTTTTGAAACGAGCGGCCGCTTTAGCCCTTATAAAACTTGGTGATATTGAAGACTTTTGGTTTTACTCCTTAGAAGACCCTGATATCATTATTCCCGGGGTTCGCGAATTTGCAGAATATATTACAGAACAGTGGGTCAAAGGTGTAGATATAAGTTTATGGAACCATTTCTATACTGAAGGTGCAAGAACAACCAACAATGCTGAAGGTTGGCATTGAAAGTTAAAGAAAGTATCGTCAAACCATCCGAATATTTTTAGATTCATAAACTATAAACTACTAAAGTCAGAACAGGGTTACACAGAAATTTTACAATATGGAAATGCAGAAAAGTTTGACGACTTTATATGAATATGGAAATTCGATATCACATTTAGTCGGATTTTAAATATACACGCACAACTAAATTTGTTAATAAAATAACTTGTATGTAAAGTAGTTAATATTGATATGAAAATATATATGTACATGCTTTTATGTAAAGTGGTTAATATTGATATGAAAAAGACTAGAGTTTTAACACCATTGTTACCCTAATTAGTACTGGTCCAATGATTTAACTGGAAACCAATAGCGGCTGGGAAAGTGAGAACACCCCGTTTTTTGTTACTAAAATGTTAAGGCGCAAAATGCGATACCGAATCTAACTACCACGTCGATAATTCACATCGCTGGGGAAATTTGGATAAAAGTCTGTAAATAAATAAGAGTAATGCATACATCAGTGTATCTATGCAGTTGATATTTATACGTTCACATTTATAATGCGGTCGTATTATGCCGTCGCCCCTGTCTGTGTGCGTGTATGTGTGTGTTAGTCTGTGGCGCAATTCTTAATGGATTGTCTTGAAACTCTGCATACTTATTCCTTTTAACCCGAGGACGACTTTTATTGTTTTTGGTACACATCTATCCCCAGGGACAGAGCCACGCCAATTTTTAGTATTTGCTGGTTTGTCAGTCTACAGGCCACATTTCTCAATGGATCATCGTGAAACTTTGATACTTATTCCTTATACCCTATGGTTCATCTCTATTGTTTTGTGGATCCTCAGGGGCAGGGCCACATCAGTTGTTCATTCGTGTGCCTGTATGTCGCCAACAGGCTGCAATTTTAATGGAGAGGGAGAAGGGTTTAATATAGGTTATGTCTGTGCCCGAATCCCTATTCAGATAGAAATCCGAATAAAAATTTTGCTGATTACAGAAAGAAGAAGGAGAATTTTTATGGATCGCCTTGAAAACCTTTCATACATATTCCTTATACACTAAGGATGACCTTTTTTTTATTTTTGGTTTTGGTACATGTACAACCCCCTAGAACATGTAGCCCAATTTTTATGTGTGTTTGTGTGGCGCTGACAGGCAGCTATTCTTAACAGGTTCTTTTGAATCTTTGTATACCTATTCATACATACAGGCTCTTCAACAGTACTTTTCAGGCTAGTAGAATTTCGGTTGTTCTTGGTATTCAGTATCCTCGTATCATTTACATCTAGTTCGCATGACGTGATAGGGAAGTTAAGATCTGATTTATATTTGTGGTCCGTCCAAACTCTATCTACTACAGCAGATGGTAAGTTGTTCCAACTCTGAAGGAAAAGAAGTTGTGGCGTATAACGTTGATTTACAATAAGGCTTCTTCAGCTTGTAAGCGTGTCCTCTTGTGCAGTTGAGGTTGTCTACTTGAAGTGGATTCATTGCAACTTTGTAGTGGTCATGTAGGTATTTATAAGTTTCAATCATGTCTCCTCTCGCTTTTCGATACATCATGCTGGGTATATTGAGCTTTTTCAACCGTCTTGTATGACACACATTCCATGCCACTCACTAGTTTTGTCGCTCGACGAAGTACTCTTTCTATCATTAATTTATCTTTCATCAATCACATTCGAAAATTCAAGGTGGAGTCGATCAGTCGAACTAATGCCCAAAACAGTAACTTTATAGATTCTCCATCAATGTGGTCATATGAGCGTCTTATGAGTCCAAGAATTCTATCTTTTTCTAATGCGGTTTGTTGTAGCTGAACTTAGTTTGGAGATCATCCTGCATAAAATAATGATAGTGGGAGTTTTACCTTCAGATGTGAAGGACTTTACGTTTTGCTGTATTCAATTGTAGTAGCCATGTATTCACCCAAGCTGTTAGCTCGCCTAAATCTGCTTGAAGGCACTTGGCATCTTCTTCTGTCTCTACTGTTGTGTATAACTTACGGTCATCCGCGAAGAGCCCTACGCATGTGCGTACCACTTCATTTATAAATATAACAAAAAGCACAGGGCCAAGTACACTTCCCTGTGGTATGCCGCTAGTCACTGGAGTCCATGGCGATCTAGAGTTGCTGTCTTCTATCCTCAAAGAAAGCTTTAATCCAAGAGAAAACATAATCTGTTACGCCGTAGCCTGTCACCTTGAGTAACAAACGCTGGTGTGGAACTGAGTCAAAAGCCTTAGCAAAATCTAGGTAAATAGTGTCAATTGGAATGCCCGCACCCAGGGCCTCAGGCCATCTATCCAGTAATGTAAGTAAATCGTAGAGCATGATCTTCCCGAGATGAAGCCATGTTGATAGTCCGAAATCGAACTGTTTCGTGTCATGTGTTCAACTAGTTTATCGAGGACAATAGAGTCCAACGTCTTACAAATTATGCTGGCTTACAGGCCGATAGAAATGAAACGAAATGAGTTTAACGTCCTACTCTTCAGCACCTTACCTGGGCTATTGGAAGACGGGCATACACCACACATTGTGCTATGAGGAAAATTGTGCCCGGGTAGCGGCGCTACGGTCTATTCTTATATCGAATTCCAACTGCCAAGGGATCTTTTACGTGCACGCCAATGTGTACACAGGACCTCGGTTTTCAGTTCCATCCGAACGACTAGACAGCTGTCCTTGTCAGGTCCTCCGTTCTGCATCACTAACAAGAGGAAACCTCCGCGGAAAATGCAGGGATCGAACACCCGACCCCCAGGCTAGAGAGCCAGTGCCTTACCCACTTAGCCAACAGGCCGATGGTTTCCTGGTACTCTTTTACTACCTTTCTTGTACATCGGGGTCTCAACAGCATCCTTCCAAATTTGTGGTAATTTCCCTTTCATGATTGACTTTCTATATATGATAGTACGTGGTAACGATAACTCATTTGCAGCTTCCTTCAGTATTCTTGGGCGACACTTGTCAGGTCCCGGGGACTTGTTCACTTTAAGAACCAGGGGCTTCTTCGGCACCATGTCTTGTTTAATATCTATGTCATGAAGTAGGTTGTCTGATTTACTCTGAAATTCTGGTTATTCGTCAAGATTTTCATTTGTGAAAACACTGCAGAAGAACTGGTTTAATAGCTCTACTTTTCCTGTATCAGAAGTAATAGTATTTCCATCGGAACCTTCTAGGTCAGCTATTCCATCAGATTTTCTGAGCTTATGCATAAAATGCCTTTGGGTTTTTCTTCGCTTCCTTTGCTAAAGATTTCCCAAAACCCCTCATGGCTATACGAAAAGCCCACTTTGCTTGGTTTCTTGCTTTGGTATATTGAAGAAATATACTTTGAACCCTCTTTTGTCTAGAGATAGCGTTGATGAGATGATCTTTTCTTTTTTACCTTGGTGATGGCTTCTGTATTCATTCACGTTTGTTTTTCTCGGGGAACTTTCTGTTTGGACCCTTTTTTAGAACCGAGTCTTTTATGGCATCACTGAGTTTAGCATCAAAATAATCCCAGGCTTCATCTAGTGACATGTCCTTCATGTCACTGTTCCAATCATGTTCCAATCATTTCCGACTTATATTGCCACTCCTCTGTGTGCATTATGCAGTTCATTGAAACAGGCGTAACTACCTTCCAACTGAATCTCTGATGGCTGAACAGAAACAGTGTAAATTTTAGGCAAAATTTCAGTGAAGCACATAATGTCTGGGTCTTCATTTGTAACCATTTGCAACAATTCTGAACGTTTATTCAATAACGAGTCAACATTTGAACACCAACAATTTAACTTATTACTCCTTTTAAGCTAAGGAAGGATGATCCCTATTGTCTTTGGTGAATGCTTGACTTGAAGGCCACAATTCTGTAGGATTATCTTGGTACTTGGTATACACATTCCTTATAACATAAATGTGCCAACTACTGATTTTGGTTTATACACCCCCCCCCCCCCGCCCGCTCCTTGGGCTGACGCTCAATTTCTGTTGTTTTCGTATCCAAACCCCAGGGACAGAGAGAATCACGCCCATTTTTTTGTGTTTTTCGTCTACAGGCTGCAATTCTGAATGGATCATCTTGGAAATTGTCATATTTATTCCGTAAAGACAGTAACTATCTATTTTGGTGGCGGTGCCATGGCCACTTTTTTTTGGTTAATATTTAGACTTTTTTGGCAAAACAAACTGAACTCCTAGCCTTCTTTATCTCTTGCCATATAGACCTGTCAGCAACCCTAGTTTCATATCAAAACTGGTAGAAAAATGTGTCCTTATCCAACTTGGATCCCATATAGCAAACCATAAACTAAAGAATCAGTTACAGTCAGTTTACAAAACACCACAGCACCGAAAAGCTTCAATAAAAAAAACACCAAAGAGATTTACTGTATCACGGAGGAATAAAATTGCATGATATTGATCTTATTGGACCTATTGGTCGCGTTTAGTTTAAACAATATTTTATTCAATAAGCTGAATTGGATTGAACAACAGGCAAATGCCTATTTAAGTTCTCTCCATACAAATAAAATAGTTAAATCTTATGTTTACAATACAATGTGGACATATAAAATAGTTAAATCTAATGTTTAAAATACAATGTGGACATATGTACAGACAGTGAGTTATAAACATATATACATTTCTTGGAGTGTAATTTTAAAATTGAAATGTTAAAGTATTAAAATCTCTTGCTGTCTTTTATGTATTTTTGCACTATTTCGAAAATGTTAGAGTTGGTGTTATCTGAAAGAGCGGGGTTACCATATAAGACCAGATCAATTGTAACATTTTGTTCAAGGTGGTGTAGGTTATTTTTAAGAATAGTTCTTGGGGCAGAGTATGCTGGACATATGAAAAAATACCCTGAACACCACAGATTTGCTTTCAGAGCTGGAACAAGAAATCGGTCTCCGTGATACTACCCTTGGGTGGTTTAAATCATACCTAACCAATCGTAAACAAACTGTCTAAATAGGAAATGCAAAATCAGACTCACTCCCTATGCTCTGTAGTGTTCCACAGGGTTCTGTCTTGGGTCCAGTTTTATTTATTATTTTCACAAAACCCACCACGAAAATTTATTAGAAATATGGGCTTAATATACATTCATATGCAGACGATACCAAAATCTACAAAAATCTATTGGCCCTACTAACGAAACTGAAACTGTAATTAAGCTAGAAGAATGTCTTTCAGAAATTCACAACGGGATGACTTGCCATTTTCTTAAATTAAATTCAGAAAAAAACAGTGCTTCTCCTACTTGGAACTAAACAACAAATTAAGAAACACTCTGTGACAAAGCTGAACTTCCAACAACAGATCGTCTACCCTTCAGAAGAAGCAAAGAATATAGGCGCTATTCTTGATTCGCATCTAAGTTTTAAATCTCACACAGCAGCAATATGTTCTTCAGCCTACTTTCAACTTCACCGAATTGCCAAAATACGAAAGTGTCTTTCGCGTGAATCTAAAGAACTTCTTATCCACTCCTTTGTTACAAATAGACTAGAACTAGATTACCACAACGCACTTTTATACAAGCTCCCCCATTATCTCATCCAGCAACTTCAACATGTACAGAACTCAGCAGCAAGATTTTAAACTTCAATCAGTAAAATTTGACCATATAACCCCATTACTTAAATCTCTGCACTGGTTACCCATTGAACAACGCATCACGTTTAAATCCTATTGATGACATACAAAGCACTGAAAAATACAGCCCCCTCTTATATGATAGATTTAGTTTCTCCACACATGTCTCTTCGATGTCTTAGATCCTCCATTAAGAGTCATTGAAGTATTCCAAAGTTTAATTTAGAAATAGGAAGACGTGCCTTCTCTTTTGCTGCTCCGTCTTTGTGGAACGAAACTTTAAAAAATATCAAGGCTCTGCAATCCATAGAGTTCAAAAAACAAATCAAAACCCTGCTTTTTCACGAAGCATATTCGTATTGATTTCAAAGCGCAGTAGAAGCTATTAAAAACTGATTTTGTGCTATAAATAACAAGGATTATTATTATTACTATATTACAGTCATGACAGCCATTTCATATTTTAGTTCAATCAAAGCAGTAATGTGAAGGCATATTACAACGGTAGTGATGCCTTTGTTTACATTGTGATGAATAAAAAACCTCAACGGAAAGTCTTTAATGTATTCGGAATTTCTGACATTCAAAAATTGATTATATTATAAGCTTGTAAAGAATATATCTTAACGTTTTATAAAAGGGTCACAATTTCATTGTTTAAGGTCATCGAATCATAAGTCTTTCTGTTAACCAACTTCTTCAAATATTGAAAAAAAGCTGTTTCTATGTATACTCATGTGAAAAAGGCAATAATTTACTATTTTTTGATTTTTAGATAATTAGTAAGGTTTTTAGTAACCAAACTTAGAAACGTTTTTGAAGTCCAAACATTTGTTTGAACTGACAATCTTTATTCTTTGAGATAAGGAAGGTTTACGAACAATGGACTTTTATGTCAGAGAATTTGTTTTTATGTAACTGATCAATCAATCGAAATAAATTGAATTGTGTATGGTCTTTCAAGATATTTATTTATTTCTAAGCTCTGTATTTTTTACAATACCCTAAGCAATAAATTCTTAAATTGAGTACTCTATCGATCTTGGAATTTTTGCCAATTTCTATCAAATGTGATTTCAAATACGAAACAAGAGTTATTATATTATAATATTAAGGCTTTTAAAGAGGCATTATGGGAGATGAGATAATGAGCTGGCAGTGCTCGCTATTATAGTTACAAACAGATAAACTATAGAGGATATGCTGAAAATTTCAGTCAAAATGCTCCACTCTGAACTGATATATTAGCGATCATCATTACGGTAAAAACAAAGTCTCGATTATCCAGTTTGACGTTAAATCATCTACATAAGGATGACATCGACGCGACGTTATGAGCCAAAAATACTAACTTTTTTCCCCCGACAAATTAAATTCTAAAACATTTTTTTATGTATTAGAAAAATAAATAAAGACGTTTGAAGTATTTGTAGTTTAAAAATAATTTCTATTTGGTGTAAATGGGTATTAAAATGAGTAAAGGCATCATTCTGCTCGAAACAGTTACGTTTTATTTAAACAATGCACGCGCCATTGAGCCAATGATTGACGCCGCGTGATGTGATTGCACGTGTTGAAGACAGTCATGTTTCACAGAGATATTAGAAGACTTCTGTAATTCTCCGTGAAGCAGACCGACGACATGTATTAAGTAAGATTCGTGGGCACAAAGACAAAATCAAAAATATTCTAATCGAGTTCTGCAGATGTAATCTCCCACCCTGATCAGTAGTGCATATTCGCTAGGCCGCTACAACACTTTCGTTGTCGTCGATGAAACAGCTTGGTAATTGCCAGGTATACCATGTTTTGATACGCCCTCTTTGACTGCAACTGTAGGCCTAATACTGTGTTCGCACGTATGTGTGATAGAAATGAAATAAAGTTTGCCGTGACTGCGACTGTCAAAACAGAACCTAGTTTTTTTGTCCATCCATCCCTACTACCTGAAACCTTTCTTGATCAGACTTGTTTTAGTCTTGCGTTACTGACCTTGACATTGACCACATGGACCCCTTAGTTAGTGAACCGACGCCATCGTGGCTCCCGGAAATAAATTAAAGTTATTTATGCCATAATTGAAACATGGAAATGATTTGAACAATGCAATTCTATTGCAGGTCCCTCTTTAGGCCTTAAATGTTATCTAATAGACATTAATTAACTTATCCAGACCATAATAAACTCTCGATACCATGGCAAGACTGCGATATTAATGGATTGGAATACATGTTTTGAAAAATAAAAATGGATAATCGAGGCTTTAGTAATGATGATCGAGGCTAGCCTAAAATTCAAAGGCAATTTACTGAAATTTTCAGCATATTATATTCTATTTACGTTATCTATTTTTTAAAATATAACAATAACTGTCAAATGTCCCTTTAACAATAATATTAAGCAATTGACAATTTACATTTAAATTTCAGAACAGAATATAAGAACAGGAGATTGTCGATGTCAATAACTCACCAGGCGTAATGAAAACGACATTTTATTTTGAAACGTTATCATGAATTTCACCCCGTTAACTGTAGATACTTTGATGTATTGAAATTGAATAACATTGAGTGCAGTGGAGTTAAACCACTGGACGACATATATAGAAATGATTGTCTCAGACATGCTTTAAGGCTTGTAAATTAAAACACGCTATTACTGTCCAAACATATTTATATAAAAACACTCAAAGTAGTAATCTTATAGCAACTGCCTTTACAGTCCAGAATTCTAGACACCTACGGTACATAATAAAACGATTAAGACTAGTAATCTCCATCCCTTTCGAACCCCATTAACATCAGAGTTAAATCCATGATGATTTTATTACGCATAAAGAGCCGAAAATGTCATGGGGTGGTCAAAAGTGTAGCGCTTCGAACTCGAGTGGGTCGGTCTTTAGCCGTGGCTTACGGTGGAGGTTTCTATCCCTGGTGTGGGCGTATGTTGGTTTCCTCCCATTTTATTCGCGATATCAGCCCCTCTGGGCGCGAATTTTAAACACCACGACCAACATGTCACAATAACTAATGAGGGTATATCTATCACTTTGATTTACGTAGGTGATTTCCCCACTCTAAGCCTGTTGACCTCAAATTCGTGAATATTCTACTTAACCCGAAAAACAATGTAAATTCAAAAACTTTTGTTCGTTTGAGACAACACAGTCCTCAATAACGTGTCATAAAAATGTGTGGAGGGGCCGATAATGAATTGCTATAAAAAGAAGTCACATTTAAATTGTTATAAACAAGCATTAAAAATCGGCATAAGGACAAATTAAGCTAAAATTGCCACGACGATATCTCGCTGCAATTTACAAAATAAGCCGGTCAACAGTTTAAGCATAAAGAACCCCCGAAATTAAAACAAGCAAACGAACGGACTTTGACATGATATGTCGAAATTAAATTTCAACATTATGATCTGTTACCATCACTAACATATTTCACCAAACCGTGTTACATAACTCATTTTAGGAATTTCATAAAGAGTTATGGGGTGTTGTTATAGCTGAGTTGTTAGAGTGAATCAGATAGAGTGACAGGAAATAAATAACATTTCATAGAACTATTCGTAAATTCTTCGGTAGGCATTCGTAAATTCACGGTGATTAAGTGGGTAAGACGCTGGCTCACTAGCGTACACGAGACAGTTCATCCAGATTTTCCAACGTTCTCAGAGCCTGACAAGGACAGTTGTCTAGTCGTTCGGATGGACGAAAAACCGAGGTCCCATGTACCCATTGGCTTGCACGTAATAGATCCCTTGACAGTTTGATATAAGAATAGGCCGTAGTGCCGCTGTCGGGGCAAAATTTCCCTGTATGGCATATGTCCGTCTTCATAAGCCCAGTTCAGAGCAGAACAGTAATCGTTAAAACCCATTTCATTTAATCTCTGTAGGCATTTTTAATAGGGAATTATCCAGTCCCAAAACTCGTCTACTTTCAGTGTTATCCCTTCCCACATGGACTATAAACACAGCAGAAATTTATCGAAATATGGTGCCATTAATCTATATCAACCGGTGACATATCATACGGCTTTTAGTCGATCCCGGCTCCCATTCAATTCGTCTAAAAATGTGAAGCTATAGCCCTGACACATTAACGTTGATTACATACATTTTATAATACTAATCATTCTAGAGGAGAGTCGCAACAGCTTGATCTTCTTTACTCATTCAACCCACAAGAAGGGTGACTGGGAGGCAGCGAAGGGAAAAATTCGTCATGAATTATACTTTCGTTACCTATTAATACAGCTGTATTTTATCTAATGAATCGTAAATTTTCTCTAGGATATAATTAATAAAAGTGTAATTGGATGGCATAAAGGTGTTGAACCAGACAATTTATATGATGTCAGGCGGTTTCAGGTCGTAGTGCAGCTTGAGGGGGTCTGAATTTATTACCCTATCTCACCATACAGTTCTATAAATTTATTCATTGAATCATAAACTAATTGTCTTAAATGATTCCGAAGCGAGACGTAGATGCAGAAGACGTTTATTAAAATGTCAGCCAATGGCTATCGAGCGGACAGTCTCAAGCTAACCCTCATTGATTGATTTTGTGACAATATATTTCATTTATAAAAGTTAGACTGGTTGGAGAGGGGTGAAGCTAAAGAGTGAGACCGCCATTAAATATGAAAAATTATCCGCAGACCATCTTCATGGTTTCATTTTTTCACGAAACGAAATACCAATCGAAACACTGCGAGTATTGATTGAAACGTGACCACCTTTTGATGTTATGAAATCCTATTTTCTCAATATTTCACTTGTTTTAAGAATACTATTCCATTCATCAGGATCGATAGAATAAGAAATATTTATTGGTTTTACAGACTTTTATAAAATAGGTCACTACAAGAAGAAATTTTTATAACACGTGCCTTTCATTTCCTTTTATTTATTTATTAATGCTATCATTTTTATTACTCTTATGGATTATGAGTTATGGAGTAGACAAATAAACCATTCTTAATTAGAGGGCACATTTAGCCATTGGTGTATTGTTTTGTTTGGGGGGGGGGGGGGTGGAGGGGGGCAGATTTTATTCACTCTGTGGTATTAAAATAGATTCAAATATGCACAACCAGAAGCGCAAATTGGTCTACTTTCGATTAAGAATTCAGCATGTCATCTGTGACGTCACGAAAGGAAATGATAGTTACCGTAAATAAATGGACCAACAACAAGTTCTATATCGCCATCCTTCGTTATCTGTAACGGTTGAAGTTCTCCGTTACATATCTCCCAGTTTTTAACTACAGTCGACATGTTGATCAGGTATTACAGTGCATTCCTGTGTGTGTGGGGGGGGGGGGGAATTCGCATACATCATTTTCCCCAACTTTTCATGCTCATCTTTCTTGTTTCTTCGTGCTTTACCTTTGGCAAATACTTAAATTCCCTAACAGAAACCAGAAAAAAAGATACAAAGGGGTTATTTGTTTATTTTTTGCAATGTTTGTTTTCTGTCTTTTCCGCAGGTTTATCTTGTGGATTTTTGTTTAGCGTGCAGTGCGGTCTTCCTGCACTTACTATTAGACGTGTTTCATGTAAGGGTTTTGATATTTGGTTATTATCTATCCTTTTAAGCTATTTCACGATGAGTGCAAATACAACAGAATAAATAGAATCAAAGAAATGTGGGCAGAAAAACCATTATCAAAAATTCATATGAATGTTAATGTTGCGTTTTGTTATTTAAATATTGATGTACGAATGGCTGTTTTATTCTGTTGAAAAGATCTAAAACCGTATTGACTTTCATCGGGTACAGGTATATATCTTAGAGTATATATGGACTGTTTTTGTCCCAATATAATATATTTGCAATGAAAAAGGCTAACGCTGTTAAGTGATATGCTCGAGAATGTTTCTAGAGCTGTATTACTCCTAAAATAATGTGCATATTTAATAGAGTAGCATTATTTTTTGACATTTTCGTCTGGAATTGAAGAAAGGTGTTTGAATGTACAGCTTCTGTCCGGTTTTTCGTGAATGGTAATGGTATTGAGTCTGACGCATCAGGAAGTAAACTGGCACGAAATTGGAAAATAACATACATGTACAAATGACGTCAGAGTCTATGGATTCCAATGACAGGTCAACACAATCTGCTTCACATAGCGGTAATTCTGTAGAAGATGACGCACCCATACATTCACGCATAGTATGTCTACCCGTGACGTCACACCATACGATCTCGATAGCACATCGAACATAGTAACACAAAGTGATCAAGACAGAAATGGGCAGTTTTTACTCATTTTACGCAATGAGCGTAGCCTACTATCTTATTTACACTAATTATTAAATATTTTTATCCACATAATATGTCCTCAATGCCAAACGTTATTATTAATTAAACAATGATTACCTTACCAAGACAATAATTAAAGCCCCAATAACACTCTTGTTGTAACTAAATAATATGTCCCAATCTTCATTCTGGTCAACAAATTGTATTATTTTACAATATTCCAATTAATTGATGATATAAATTTCATCTTAACACACCTAATTTAAAAAATTGGAAAAATTCAACTATTTGATTTGAAAAGTCTAACGTAAACCTTTTCAAATGTGACTTTGATTTAAAATATTTTCGAACCCTTTCGACAAGTAAAATATGTCGTAATGGATAATTTACACAACAGGTAGGACACTTAAACATCTAGTACTTAGAATAAGGCTATTATTTATTTTCTGAGGCTGCCAAGCCAGCAAGAGTGTTATTGTCCTTTAACGCTAAATGCCATCGGAAGCCATCGACATTAAGTAGATTTGAATAACTTTTGCGGTTGATTTTCATAACCGTAAAGTTGGATAATCGAGACTGTTTTTTATTATCGTAACAACAGCAGCAATCACAATCGCCAATAGCTTGGCTCAGAGGGAAGTAATAGTCCCATTTCGTTATCTGTTTCTTAAAACTAATATAGCTATAACAGTCATCGTTTTAAACTGATATAGCGAGAACTGTTAGCTCTTTATCGAATCTTACCTAATGCCACTTTAATAATTTAGAGCAAATTAACGCCCCCTAATGTCATTCCTTTTAACGGCCAGGCGAATATTGCAGATGCTTGTGACAGGTTGGGGTTGGGCTCTTTGCGTTTATAAATATGATATGTGAAAAAATATTTTATACGCTAAAGCATGGTATAGATTTAACATTGAAGTCAGTGGGGGTGGGGCTAGTTCAAAATGAAAATGGACAATGCGTCATACATAACACTATAGTTTGAACGACCGGTTAGAAAGTAGTTACTTTGCATAGAGTCGCTTTTAGTGACCTGCCGTAACGTATTTAATTCTTTTCTGATCACTATCATGTTGCCAAAATATATGTATCAACCTTACTTTTAAGGGTCCGTATACAATTACTAATCGTGTATCACCACTCCTCTCCGGTCGACAATATATTGAACATTCCGGGCATTGCAAGATTGAGCAGTTTGGCCAAAAGAGAAAGCTTCTCCAATGTGACATGGGCGTTGTGTTGTGGTTGTATTTTCACAATTATACTATCAATGTACAATACTGAAAACATATGTAAGGTTAGCTAATTCAATTTGTTGAGGAAGTTTATGAATCGGTCCAAAATATCAAATCAAAAATCAGACACTTCGTGTGTATACATAAATGACAAGTACTCCTTGCAATCCTAAAATGCATGGAATGGCTGACCATAAAAACCACTTCTAATCGCGTTCAGGAAGTTAAGTAACTGGGATCTATGTTGAATATCTCTATGTATTATATTCAATAGTAATTCATCTATTAGATCAATGTTCAGTCGATATTCCTTTCATGAATTTCTTATAAATCAGGTCAGCAATCAACATTTCTTTGGTTTTATGTTTTGGCCATTAATTGCGAAAAAATCATCATTTTAAGCCTAAAAAACTAAAATTGAGAACCTTAAAAAATCACCTTTGTCGACTACTACTTTACACTAGTGTTAATACAAATGATTTGAACTAAGATGTTTTTTAACCCACAGGGGTTAGTTTTAAGAGTTAGTGTTAGAGTTATTGTTAACAAGATAATAACTTTTAATAAGCTATTATTATCTAACAAGTTTTTATGTAATGAGAAATAAGCCCAAAGCTCTTTGCTTGATTATAACTTGATATAAGTTAGTGTTTGGGTAATACAGATACGACAATAGTGTTCATGTGGCTTAAATGTAATACGTATCCATGTTTAACACAACCTCAATACCACCTTTACCCGGGTTTTTTGCTCATCAGACCATTCAACGTCTCGTAGACTGGAAATCCCATCATCATATCGGGATACGATTTGCATTAAAATAAACCATTTTTTTTAAAATTAAATCGCTTCTTTTAAGATTTTTAATATGAAACAGTGGTAAGTAAGTGAACACATTTCAAATTTTAGGCGACAACCAAATAAGTTTTACCAATCTCGTAAACACTGTTTCAGTAAAAATTTAGAAGAAAAGAGAGCCGACTAATTTCGGCCTACGCCTTTTTTTTTAAATTTTGTACTGAAAATTAATCGATAATCGAATACACCACAAATTTAGTATTCAATATTACGTCGATTTTATCGGAATTAGTCTAGACAGTAAATATTAGTTTATAAAACAAACTACAGATGATCAAACTGAACATGCGATGATAAATATCCATACATGATATAAATACTTAATAATTAATCAAAAATAAATATTTGACGGATATAGAATAGCTGCTATTTAACATACAATCATATAAGGGCTTCGTTAGCAATGAAATAAGATTTCAGAACACATCAAGTATATTTTGAATGTGATGGGATGAAAACAGCTCAATATTGACTGCTTTAACTGGAGGGGGTGATTATTTTATACGTTAACAAATATTATTGTCTAATAGAGGCATGCCATAATTGCATGTATATACTTCAAATAAATGTTCTTATATAAATAGGTTATAATTAATTTATCTAATGCCATGCATGATAATGGATATGAATATGGCATCAGACACGCATAATTATAATCAATAGGAATAGTTGGAATCTAGTTCAATGTCACTGATAAGATAGAATGTACTTTAAAATGGGCGTAGGTGTGGATATATTTCACAAACATTATTTAACCAAACATTATGGACGGATACTGGTTGGTTTTTTTTTTAGTCAATAACAAATATAATTTGATATTTGACTATGGGGAGCATACGCAATAATGTAGACTGGGATAACCAGACGCTAGAGATTGGCATGCTCTATTGAAACTTCAGGTGTATTTTCGCCGAACATAACTGATTTGAAATAACAAATATAATTTGATATTTGACTATGGGGAGCATACGCAATAATGTAGACTGGGATAACCAGACGCTAGAGATTGGCATGCTATTGAAACTGCAGGTGTATTTTCGCCGAACATAACTGATTTGAAATTAGACTAAAGACGGAAAAGAATGAATGTAAATTAGTTTATATACATTACATTCATATAAGATTAGTTTATGCGTTACGACCCATTTGGGTAAATTTCTAGGTCCCAAATATTAGCGATTTAGCTCTTTGGTCGCATGGCTATGGTGACTGATTGTCGACATCACGACATATTAACTGAACATCACGACAACCCGACATTTTAACGCAATAATAAGCCATTTTTACGCGACATTACGTTTTCTGGGTAACTTTCTCGACAACCACCAGAATGAAAGGGCGATAACCTGACATTACAGTATTTTAACCCGACAATAGGACATTTTTACGCGACATTCGGGATGGCGTGTTAAAATGTCGACATTCATAGAGCGACATCTGACATCACGACATGATATCAATTACCCATGACAGACATAAAAATATAGCAATCTACCCGATTCCGATTGGTGCCACACCTTTTCTGAAATTAAACGAGGCTTTTCCCCCTGGAAGGGACTCTTGGTTTTAATACAAAAGTACATCACCAATATACTATTTCTACATTCATTTCTACATTTTTATATAATTTTCAGGCACTTTAAGTGTTTCAACTTTCTGGATGTTGTTTACCATAAAGAAAGTCAATCTGTTACAAAACATCACAAATTACGAAATATACTGCAGAGGGAGTTGGATATTTTTAAAATAATTTTCCATAGCCTAAATGAACTTTAGAAAATTTGATTTGGGATTTAACGTCTGCAAAAAAATTAAACAAGCTGTCAAGGCGGATGAATTAATCGAATCGACCTCACGTCTTTAAATGCCATTTAACTAGAGACCTTCTCGTATTTATTCGCCGTTTTGGGGAGAACCACGGCCACCATCATCAAGCATACACAAATAAGCAAAGCTGTTTTTGTGCTATGGTGCGGTTGGTATGTCGACTGCTGAATTTTCTGAGGAATGTTGACTGCTTTTTCAAGAATATTTGATAGAAACGTGAAGCGTAATAGTTTTTCAGGATGTTTGAATCAAAACAGCCGACTTGGAACTGTCAGTAAAACATCACTAATGTAATAAAGGCATCGGGATGGGATCTGATAAACATGGAGTAGGTTTAGACGATTTGGTGATAACGCGGACTTCATTACCACCGAAGAATCTGCAACAGTTTAAATTCTGTCTGTATCTTCCTTACAAAGAGATTGTCGAAGCAATTGTCAAGAAACGAATCCAAGAACCTACATACTTTACTGCTGTAGTTCTTAAGTTTTGCATGTGTGTGTGACAGTGTTATTGCGCCGATTCTCAAAAATTAGATTTAATGTATAACTTTTAAAGCCCCAATAACACTCTTGTTGTAACTGAATATGTCCCAATCTTCATTCTGGTCAACAAATTGTATTATTTTACAATATTCCAATTAATTGATGATATAAATTTCATCTTAACACACCTAATTTAAAAAATTGGAAAAATTCAACTAATTGAATTGAAAAGTCTAACGTAAACCTTTTCAAATGTGACTTTGATTTAAAATATTTTCGAACCCTCTGGACAAGTAAAATAGGTTGTAATGGATAATTTACACAACAGGTAGGACACTTAAACATCTAGTACTTAGAATAAGGCTATTATTTATTTTCTGGAGCTGCCAAGCCAGCAAGAGTGTTATTGTCCTTTTAACATGGACGAACATCGGTTATAATATTTTCACGACTAGTGGTCGAAACTAGCAAACGAACGCGTGTGTTCAAAGATGGCAGCCCCAGTGGCCATGTTGATGTCATTTTACTCTGCTTTAAACCTCGACCATAACCCTGGAAAGAAACCCTTAAGCCCATGGAAGGTCTATAATACATAATATCTCCATGGAGGAGGATGACTTGCTATGCTATAATATGATGTTATATAGTTTAATAAACAAATACTTCCATGAAATTAAACTTTGTGCATGTCCCGACTCACAGGGGCAGAGTCACGCCCAATTTTGTGTTTATCATCTGAAGGCCACATTTCTGAATGGATTGCCTTGGAACTTTATCTATTGATTTTGGTACACGGTTAGCCCCCCCCCCCCCATGTAAATAATCTACAGGTTGCAATTATTAACATATTTGGATCCATTTCAGTATGATCCATCATAGGATTGTGCCAATTTATATCGGTCCATGCCCAACCCCCAGGGCAGAGTTACGCCCAATTTTTGTATTTTAAACAAGTTTTGAATCCAAGTGGATCAACCTGGATCTTGGCATATTTATTCTTAATTCTGTAACAACTATTTATTTTGGTGCATGTCTCAACCTCAAGGGGCGGTGTCACATTCAGGTTTTGTTAAATTTAGTCTAAAACAAACCCGACGCTTAGCCTTCTTCATATTGAAAAGTACTATCAAATCAGGAATATAGACGTACATGTATATTGCAGCGATAGCGATGCTGTCGTTCATTTGGAAACAGGTCTCGATGGTTATAAATCTGCGGGAGCTTCTTCAAAATTATCACGGGACCATTCTGATCTTTTGTCATTCCTAACTCGTTGGCGATAATGTGCTCAACCGTCCCATTTGAGAATCCCACTGGTAATATGTTGAGTGGTCAATCGTCAATCTACCATCACTATGTCATGCACCCGGGTAATGTTTTCTTGAATAGTCGCTGTTGATAGATAGCCTTCCAGGACGTGCGTCCCTCTACCACTTAACTTCTTTACTGTGGAAAGGAAGGGATCCCCCACCCTCTGTAGTTGAGAATATGGCGGCACGTAGAAATGGTTTCACTACCGATGACTCCCGTCTTGCTCCTAGTAGACCGCCCTAAGACCTTCGTTTTAGGAAGTTTTGTAGTCATTTGTAAATTCCAATTGCACTGACTCCCAAACTGCACTGTACATAGCTTAACATATCATAAACCAATTCCCATTGGAATAAAGGTGAAACTTTACCCAATAATTATTTGATTGGATTAAACCCAACTGCTATGCGAAATTTATTTTCACTTCAAAATGGCCGCAAAGCAAGAATCACGTATGTCATGTCAAATACAAAAAAAAAACAAAAAACTGTTTGGTGAGATAAGATTATGATTTCAGTGTTCCAATCTTCACTATTTGTAACACAATGCAAATTGCGGGAATATGAGTTGAAAATGTTGCAATTGAACCCAATTTTACTTGTCCAAAGCCAATCTGTTTCACAGAGAATTACTTATGAATGAATTATCTCTGTCACAGATGACTGTCTTCAACATGTGCAAGGACATCACGTGGCGACATTTCATTGGTTCAAAAGCTCGTGCATGATGCCTTTTACTCATTTTAATACCCATTTACGCTAAATAGGAAATACTTTTTAACTACAAATACTTCAAACGTCTTTACTTATTTTTCTAATACATACAAAAAATTAAGTCGATGTCATCCTTATCAGTGATTGTAGCGGCCTAGCGAATATTCACTGCTGATCAATCTGGTTCAAAGCCTCAAATAGTGTATCAATTACAGCCGTTGATAAGAATAAACACGGCTATAAATTGCAGCTAGCCGGCACGTATCTGTGTTTGAGGCACTTTAAGACTATCCTATAACCAGTTTTGTCCATTTATGGTGATTCCAGTGGGTAGGTCCACAAGATGGTCTGATACGGAGACAATAATAACATCACAGTTTTCATGTGTATGATTCATTTTATGATTGTACTCAGTTGGTAAGACGTTGGATCGCTAACCTGGAGTCCCGTGTTCGATCCCTGTGTCAGCCGAGAAAGTTCATGTTGAAAGACAAACCGACGTCCCGTGTACATATTGGCATGTACACAGATGATCCCCTGGTAGTTGGGCCATACAAAAATTTCTCTTATAGCATACTGTATGGTGTATGCCCGTCTTCATAAGCCCAATTGGAGCAGAAAGTTGGACGTTAAACCCAATATTATTTCATTTAATTTTGTTGGTGGTAAAAGTTTCTTTCAATCCACTTGATCTATCCTTTTCATGTCGCCCTCCCCTAGGAAAGTTTGAAAATTTAACCTGCGCAGATGCGTTTTTCTAACCCGTAAATCAAGCTACTTCAAAGATGTAGAATGATTTTGCAACCGACATCCCACTCCATGCTGATCGGAATTCAAATCATCCAGACTGTTAAAACTGCCGTCACAAATAATTATCGATGCCCGAAAAATGTCACACAAAGCAGATAAACTCCAGGCAAAATGTTTTAATCCGAATTTGGGCATTCAATTTAAAGAAAAGAAAAATTAGTGCTTTAATTAGATATTGGACACTTCATTCTGTCAACTAGATACTTTGCCAAGTAGAGTGTATCTCCAGACAAAATGTAGTAATCCACAGTCAATTCAGTACAAATTCGCGGTATTCAAAACAAGAAAAAAAGAGAGTAAATGTAATGCTTTATTAGACTTCCGACACTTTATTCTGCCAACTAGATTATATGATTCCCATTTCCAACTTTAGCCGTCGGCCCGAAAAGATGCACGCCACTGATGTTGGAATATAAACGATTAAAAATATCACTGCCGCTATCTCCGATTTCTTTATAAATAAAACACAACCCAAAACACAAGTGCAACAAGGTTGATGGTTATCATTTCTCAGAGGAATTGGACTATAACATTACTATCGGTTTATCTTTATAAAAAAAAGTAATACAACCACATCCTGTATGGTAGACCTGTTTACTATTGGCCCACAGATTATAAATTATGGATATTTTGGAAACATTGAGATGTGACCGTGATTATAAGCTGTATAGTAGTATTTATTCAGTATTTATTATAGTTTTAGTATATAACTAGACACGACATAACAAGTGTAATATCAATAATATAGTACTAATAGAGAGTAGTAATGACCAAAGAGCTTAAAGGGGCTTAACCTGTTTGATTCGGGTCAAAATAAAGTTATGCATTAAGGCGATCCGATCTGTTATTTCAATTACAGATGGAATATACTCGAAACGGAAGTCGGTCTGTTTACTAAAGCTGTGTTCACACTAGGGGTTTAATCTGAATTGAATTCAGAATAAAGTCTTATTTCGGACTTTGGCGTCACACTCAATTCGATAAAACCGTCCTGAATCTGAATTAACGAAGCCGTAAATTTTTTCCGAATTCAACCCGGAGTGGTTTCCCCATGTCAGTGTTGCAGGGCGGAGGGCCTGGCAAGGACAGCTGTCTAGTCGTTCGGATTGGACGAAAGACAGAGTTTCCGTGTACACATTGGGGTGCATGTGTAAAAGATCCCTTGATAGTTGGAATTCGATAAGAGCGTAGGCCGTAGCGCCGCTGTCCTGGGAAATGGTGTATGTCCGTCTTTATGAGCCCAGTCGGACCAGTTTAACTCCATTTCATCACATTTCAATTATGAAATTTATTTTCGTATTTGATTTTGGTGCCAACGAGATCGTGCTCGGCGCTGCATGGCAAGGTGTCGAAGATGTAAGACTCGGCATCGCTGATATAGCTTTGCTTGACTCAGGAAATTAAACATAAGCAACTTAAGACAACCAATACGAATGTCTGGCGCAACCATCTAGGATATGAATAACCTTCACTGCGCATTCAGTGTGGCGCTTTTCATTCTAAATTAAATCCGAAATAACCTGTAATGTGACGCTTTTAATCCAGACCCGGATGTCACTTTACAGTTTATTTAAACATTCTACCTCAAATAAAAGCAGCGCCATGTTCCAAAGTCTTGATTAATAAAATTCCTCATCGTGTCTGAGCCTAAGCACCGTCAAGGTAATGATATTATGGATCTATATTCGGAGTTTCATCGCTCTCACTTCATTATAACCACAGTTATCGTGCTCCAAAGCATCAACCAATCAGATTGCTTATCTCTGATTACCGGAAGCTGACGCTGTTCATCATCGCACTCTATCAATGCATTCACCTATTGAACGCCTACACCAAGTTTAAACATTCAACCTCAATTAGAAGGAGAGTTATTGTGTCCCAAAGTCTCGACCAATCAAATTGCTTACCCTCTGTAGAAAATGTTCATCACCGAACTTAGTCAAAGTATTGATGTAATAGAGCTATACACCTAGTGTTCTCAGTAGTTAGAGGGTTTGTCTGGCAACGCACGTGCGCGCATGCGCGTGCGTGCATGTGCGTGCACGTGACCCTTGCACGTGCGTGACCTAGATGACCCCTGACACGTGCGTGACCCCTGACACGTGCGTGACCTTGCACGTGCGTGACCCCTTGCACGTGCATGACGTACGAAGAGGGGCGCGCGCGGGAAAAGAGAGAGAGAGAGAGAGAGAAAAGAAGAAGAAGAAGAAGGGGAAGAGGAGAAGCAGGGAGGGGGAAGAAGAAGGGGGGAACAACTCTTTTACATTGATTAAGTTGGCCCTGAAAAGGGCCGTTGTCCTCACTCGAATGCGAGCACTAGAATGTGAGGATACGACGCCTTTATGTCGGTTGCGTCTAATGGCCTCCACTAATTCGGGAGGAGGTCTTTTCCTGGGAGGTGTTTTTAATACCTCGTCAGGTAAGACGAAGATATCGTCAGGGGTAATCACGGCAAGCGTGTGACCCCTGAGATACATGAGAGTATCCGTGCTGTGGTTTTCTTCGATGCGTAACACCGGAGCATCCATTCTCATACTGATAGAAAGACGGGTGTTGTATCGTTTTAAAACCGTAAGGACGAGTCCATTTGAGTGGTATGACGTCACGGACGAGTCCATTCATGGAGTGACGTCAAAGTACTGAGCATCACGTTATGCATCGTAGGTTGAACGTTGTGGGCTAAATATAGACGTGATGCAACGTTATGCGTACGTTGGAGGCTAAATATAGACGCGATGTAACGTTATACAGCGCATGTGTGTACGTTTGATGCTAAAAATAGACGTATGGAAAATCCAGTATTACACAACCGCATGTAACCTGACGTTAAGTATTGCACAATCTATGTGTAATGGCATGGATATGACGTCACGGACGAGTCCATTTGAAGGATATGACGTCATGGACGAGTCCATTCATGGGTGACGGGCATAAAAGGCCGAGAAGCGACAGCTTCGAACATTGATATGCGATCAGCGAGCGAAGCAAGATGAGTTTTACATTACGACCCGTGGATAGACGATACAGCCGATTATTTCGAACCGAATCACTGTGTGTGGAGATAGATTTTCTGGAAGATTGGTCCCACGTTCCAGCCAACGATGTACCACAACAACTACACGACACCTTTGAGGCCATCATCGAGGAAATTCGCCGAACCTTGGACGCCAGAGAAAGTGACTATGTTAGAATCGCCATTAGTCACCCAGGACTCAAAACACCGATCTGGTTACCCTTCCGTGAGCATCGTTTGTTAAAAGCCGAAGACGTGTTACAGAAAGTGGCAGCCGTGTTACAGAGTAACGAAGAATTTAGACTAGATCAACGCATGTCCATGAGTATCTGTCACGTGTCCCCTCCCGATGGTAGAGGTAGCGGTGGAACAAACATGAAGAAGAGACACTGCGCAAATTTTGACGAATATTTGAAGAGAAAGCAATGTTTGGTCACCATTAAGAATGCCGACGACTTATGTTTTCAGCGAGCTATTGTCGTCGCCCGTCATTATGCCAACAAAAAAGACACGCCTGAATGGGTAAGAGAGAAGAAGAGATTAACCAACAACACAGGACCCCATTCGTGGCAGACGAAGAAAACCGAAGCCCTTATCGATGCCGTCGGTGGAGCCAGGCAAGCCTGTACGGGGATGGAAACCTGGGAATTGTACGCCAAGTATTTGGGAGAGCAAGGATACCAGCTCAACGTTTTCTCTCGAGCCATCTTTGGGAAGGCGATTTATCGGGGAACAAAACACGTCACAGACACACCAAAACATCTCAACCTGTATTTACACGACAGGCATTATGACGTCATTACCTCCATGCCCGCCTTTGTGGAAAGGTCGTATTTTTGTGAGACCTGCCAAGTGGGATACAATGCTGCAGAGAATCATTCGTGTCACGTGATGTGTCAAGGATGTAAGACAATGGGTACACCCTGTCCACCTGAACCCAACACAAAGACGTGTTACCGATGTCATCGTGTGTTTGTCAGCCGCCAGTGTTTCGACAATCATCTCGCCACCCGTTCCAGAGCCAAATGCAGTGTATGTCATCGATGGAAGAAATGCGAGAAATGTCAAAAAGAGTGGGACGTCATCAAGGCCAAACGAAATTTGGAAGAACACCGATGCGGTGAATACCAGTGTTCCATCTGCCGAGAGTGGCACACGGCCGAGAAACAGTTTTGCTACATTCAACCACTGAAATCACCCATCGACATGAACAAAGACCGAAAGACCCAAATCGACAAACTACAGAAATCAACGTTGACCCGTTTCGTCTTCTTTGACTTTGAATGCCAGCAAGATACCGGTGAACACATTCCCAACCTATGTGTCCTGCAAACCTGCTGTCACTTTTGCATCGACAACCAAGATCCCTGCGAGCATTGCGACATGTACTGGAATCACCAACGAGAAATTGTGTTTAAAGGCCCAGACACGCTGGACGATGTGGGAAAATGGTTTCTACAACTCGCTGCTCACGGTACGGTGATAGATGGTCGGAAACATGACAGTCACGAATCGAGAAGAGTGATGAAGAAAGAAAAGAAACTGTCAAAAGAAAGTGTTACGGAATCAAGAGACCCACCGACGAAAATCACAAGTGCCTCAACTGTGGACAGCTCGGACACGGCCTGCTCGAGTGCCAAGAAGAAATCCAAACAGAAAACAACTTTGAAGCCGTTGCCGGTCGCATGTTCGACAACAACATCGACATGCCCAGAGACAACACCCGCAGTCAGCGATACTGGTACTGGTGCGGAGAAGCGTTCGAGCTCTACAGACGATACAAAGAGAAAAAGAAAACAGCCGACGAAGCTTTCCACCCCATCTCCTATTCTCCCAACTACCAGTGAAAATGGTGAAACCCCGGCTGTCCTCTTGTTGGCAGAGAAGGAAGCAGAAAGTTTTTCCCGAGCAGTCATCCAATATGCGGGTCCGAGAGATATGACCGAAGTCTTGTCGTATCCTCCTTGTTTCGATATGAGTGAATGGATACCCGTCGTCGTCACGTTTGCTGAAGTGGAAGACTGGCACCCACACGACACGATGCAGAAGCTTTTGGGACATGTGTATTGGATTCCCCGCGTCCTGAGAAATGTACCCTGGGTGAGACAAGAGATCCTGAAGAGAGAACGCGATAACTAACAGTTTTTTCTTTTCCTTTGTATGATATGTTTTTTGGAATTGTTGTATTGAATGTTCTTTTTGTATTTTTTGTAAAATAAATTGTGTTCTAATTTCATTCCATGTCTGTTGTTCTGTCGCGAAGGTATAAAAGGCAGGGGAAAAGGGAATGGGGGGAAACAGTGCAAGATGGATGTGACGTTCAAACATCCCTTTACCATGTTAGTCAGTGGTCCAACGGGTGTTGGAAAGACGGTCTTTGTGCAGAAATTTCTTCAAGCGTCCCTGTTCGACGTCCCTCCCCAACGTATCGTGTGGGCTTATGGCGAATGGCAAGAGAGTTACGATCGCTTTCCCTACACTTATGTCAAAGGCTTGACGGATATTGACGACGTGATGGGTCAAGTCAAAGGTCCACAAGTCTTAGTCGTGGATGATTTGATGGGAGAAGACACGGAGATATTGCAAAAGTGGTTCACGAAAAAGAGTCATCACCACGACACGAGTGTCATTTACATTGTGCAAAACTTGTTTGACAAGCAACAGCGTACCATCAGTCTGAATGCCCATTACCTGGTCTTGTTCAAAAATCCCCGAGACGCCTCGCAAATTGGTGTGTTGGCCCGTCAGATGTACCCTTCCCGCTCCAAGTATATGCAAGAAGCTTATGAAGATGCGACGAGTACCCCTCGCAGTTACTTACTCGTTGATTTGAAGCCCGACACTCCCGAAACATTGCGACTGAGATCCAACATTTTACCCCAAGAGGAACCACCCATCGTCTACGTCCAAAAAGTATAAAAGGGGGACCTGTACCTCGAAATGACTCTTGTTTGTCACGATGGCTCGCACGAAGAATACGCAGAGGAAACACCCACCTCCCACCCTTCCCAGGGCGACGTTCCCGACCCTGGCACCGGACCTTCGTGATCCCACGGTACGAAGTCAGACTCGCCCGAGAATGAGGGCCCCCAGAACACAATGGTTACCCCCGTCGTTGACACCACCCACGAGTCTCCCTTACCGGCCACACCACCACGCCGTACCTTACCGGTTACACCTCCACGCCTCACCTTACCGGTCACACCTCCACGTCCCACGTCACCACCCTCCCCTTCTCGGTCTCCCTCTCCGATCTTTCGCAGACCACGAAGAGAAAAGAAGAATTCTATGAAAGACTCAAGTCCTTCATTCGCAAATTACAACATCTGACTCCCGATATGGCTTATGGACAGTTGGTCAAGAATACGGGCCGGGCACGTATTGGATTGTTGCAGTGGTTCAAGTTGGCGGCCAACCATTTGCTGAAGGGTAACATTCAACCACTACATGCCCAGCACAAGAAAATGGGTGGAACGAAATCGACAAGTGTTGACCCAACTGACGGAGAGAAACATGCCGACGACCGAAAAACTCTCCCTGATCATGAAACCCGGGGGACGTGGGTTTTTTGGGGGTGTGCTGATTCGTATCTTGCTGCGATGGAAGGAAAGACTGCAAGAGGAAAGAAACAAAAAACGAAATCAATTCGTTCGACGGGCCGCCCAGCGCGGAAGGGGTCTGAGTACCGAAGAATTGAACCAGCATCGAGCGTTGCTTCGCAAACTGAGTAATCCACGAACATCCCCCAACGTCAAACGACGACTTGTCGATCAACAGGGTGGTGCCATCGGGGCATTGCTGGCCATGGCCCTCCCGGCTCTGGCCCCCTTGGTATCTAATCTATTGGGTGGACAAAAGGGTGGTAAACATCCCTTCCTTAGAAGGCACGATAGAGCGAACGCTATGGCTGCCGAGCTATCTAAACTATTTGGTGGATAACCCCGTGGACAGAAAGGTATAAAAAGGGAACCGGAGAACGGCCCCGAGCTCAGTCATGGAGACACTGCGGTATCTATTGAACACTGCACCGAAAGACCGTCCTCTTTTACTCGAGACCCAGCCCATCGTCGACGGTGTGTGTGAGTGTATTGGAAACCTGATTCGCGGCAACGTTCCTGTGACCGACAAAGAAGTCAAGCGCTTGAAAAAGGACGCCCCCTTGTTACGACGTTTGGGCACGTCTAAAGCACGTCTTCACCCGATTGTTTAGGTTCTTTCCCAAAGATGAAATTCGCCAAGAAAATGAAACTGGTACCCTTCGACGGACCCACCGACGTCAAACCCGTCGAAGTCATGCAAGTCGAACCCGCGTACGATCGAGATCCACTGCAGCAGGCCGTCGAGAATGTCCACCAAGACATGCAACACGTGTTAAACGATCCCACTCTAACCGACGAAAATAAAATGCAGCGTTACGGACAGTTGTTACATCGTTATCAAACGATGCAAAAGAAAAGAAAACTGGTCATTCCCTTGTTGGACGAAAACAT
Organism: Patella ulyssiponensis; assembly: GCA_963678685.1. NCBI lineage: Eukaryota > Metazoa > Mollusca > Gastropoda > Patellidae > Patella > Patella ulyssiponensis. Next base: position 20,873,304 of record OY783230.1, on the reverse strand, counting down.
ACCCGAGCCAAAAGAAGAAATTTCGGAGGCACCCATCCTGGAGTCGGTCCCCCGACCCTATCAACATCGAGCTCGCCTTTTGTTGAAACACATGAAAGAAAAGACACCTTGGTCGTGGAACGAGAACTTGGAATTGGTTCGGAATGGCTCACGCGTACCCAACACCAATGCCATTGACATTGTGAACGATTTGGTTCGTCGGCGAAAGAATACCCAGGCTCCCGTGGGATGGTTTGGCGTGATGCAAAGTTTGAAGGCCACGAACGTACCGCGCGAAGCCATTGGTAATCAAGAACGATGGAACGTGTTGTCCACACCACCGACACGGACTCCGCCGCGACGCCCGAGAAAGAAGAAAATCGCCAGCACGGATACCCCTAGTACATCTACCAGAAGATGGCTCTCCTTGCAAAAACTATAAATAGCCTGTTCATAGGGACACCTGCTGAAACATGGAACGAAAGCTGAAGAAAGTGTATTACGACCCGAATCACCCGGCCGCTTTCGGTGGAGTCCTGGGCCTTCACAAAACTACCGGTGTGTCCTTGGACAAAGTCAAGGCATGGTTGAAACAACAAAGGGCGTACACCTTGCACAAACCATTGAAAAAGAAATTCTCGCGGTCTCCCATGGTGGTGGCCGGCATAGATCATCAGTGGCAAGCCGATTTGAGCGACATGTCGGCCTTGGCCAAACAGAATGAAGGATACCGGTTTTTGCTGTGCGTCATCGACGTGTTTTCCAAGTATGCTTGGGTGTTGCCCCTCAAAAACAAGACGGGGGACAGTTTGGTGGATGCCTTTCGTCAAATCTTTCAAAGTCGACAACCCCTGGGACTTCAAACGGACAAAGGTACCGAATTCCTCAATCGAAAAATGCAAGCGTACCTGAAGAAGAAAAAAATTCATTTTTTCGTGACACACAACGTCGAAACCAAAGCCAGTGTGGTCGAAAGATTTCAAAGGACACTGAAAGAGCGCATGTGGCGTTACTTTACTCATCGACAAACACAACGGTACATCGACGTGCTAGACGACCTGCTTCGGGCTTACAATGCTAGACGACATCGGACCATCGGCATGGCGCCCAAAGATGTTCGCCCCGAACACGAATGGATGTTGACAACACCGCCTCCACGTTCCCCGAAAAAGAAAAAATCAATGAACATTGGTACGACCGTACGTTTGGCTTTACCGAAACATGGTGCCTTCGACAAAGGTTACTGGCCCAACTGGACTCTGGAAACGTTCAACGTCGCACCCAACGTCGGTCCCGGTTACAAACTGTTGGACGAAAGAGGTGAACCCATACAGGGCACCTTCTATCCCGAAGTTTTGCAAGCGGTCCAAGTCAACGACGATGAGATCTTTCCCATCGAAAGAGTACTCGAAAGAAAAAAAGACAAAGTATTGGTGAAATGGTTGGGCTATCCGGCGAGTTTTAATTCGTGGATCGACAGGACCAGTCTCCAAAACGTATAAATAGGAGCGAGAGACGCCAACATCAGTCAACATGCAAGACGAAACCACGTCTACGTCCGCGAGTGCCCACAATTGGTCGCTCTTGGGAAAACGTGTGCCACAAGCGGAAATTGTCTTTTTCTGTCAAGTGATTTTAGTGTACGTCGTGGCGGGAGTTTCTTTGTCCCAACTGGCTTTCAAACCCGACGGATCGCAGACCACGTTGTGGACGGCCTTGCTCTCCAGTAGCTTGGGTTACCTGTTACCTTCTCCAACTTTGAAAACCAAACATAATGAACAACGACCGGCCCTTTTACCTCACGCTCCCTAGTGACAGTTCCATGTCGTGGTATCCCGACAACAAAGTCTCCACGTATCATACACATCTGGAACCGCCACTTCTCGTCGATCATCGGGAATGGGAAGTGGGTCTGTCCATGATCACGTTACCTGACCAATGGCAAAACATCGATCAACGAGACAACACGCTCGGCTTACGCATTCATCCTTGGTCGCCCTCGAGCGACGAACCCGGAGTCAAGATATGCCGGGACCGCCACAGGATCGACCCGTCGAATTGTTTCAAAGGTGTAAAGGGTGGTGAGATCAAGGGATCGGTCGAAATGGAAACGCACATCAAGAGTGACGACTACGAGTCGCTGAAACATATCCTGGATGTCCTGAACACTAGACTGGATGATTTGTGGAACCTGTCTCCCATCTACAATCATTTGGCCCGAGAAGAAAGAGCAGAACGAGTACGAAACTCGAGAGGTGATGCGCCAAGGGGCCGTACAAAGAGGTTCCTTCGTGTCTTTCAAGAGAGACAACACCAACGATAGAGTGTATCTGAAGATCAATAACGTGCAGGCGCTTTTCTGGTTTGACGTGTTGCCGAAAATCGAACTTCGTCTGTGTGGACCCATCGTGTCCATGTTGGGATGGCCTGGAAACGAACTCTTGGTTGCCCTGCAGTCAATCGATATGACCGGCGAAGATGGCCAAAGTCTACGGTATTTCTACGCCCACCACACCCCAAATCTTCAAATCCAGTACGATCTGTTTTACATCTACACGGACATTATCGAACCCCAGATCGTGGGCGACGTGAAGGCTACTTTGCTGGACGTGATTCCCAGTCGACGATTGTATCACCGTCCCGCCAGGATTCACTACTTACCTCTGAAGTACAGTCGACTAAACTCCATTGGTCTCTATATAAGGAACGGAATGGGGAAAGCCGTGCCATTTCTCGACGGTAAGGTGGTGGTCCAACTTCATTTTCGCCGCCGATGATGATTCGAGTGTACAAAGGTGGAGTGCTCAGACAGCGAGGGGCTGGCAATGGTCTGGTGGTGTACAAGGGGGGAATTCTGAGACAACAGGGTGCCGGTCGATGGTCGGGGTTATTGAATGCCGTCAAATCGGTCGGGAAGACCTTGTGGTCGGCCGGTAAAGCGGCCGTGAAAAAGAATGTGGCCCAAGTGTTACCCAAAGTGGGGCAAAGCGTGCTCGACGCCGTCAGTGGTCGTGAAAAATGGAACTGGAAGAAAGTCGCCCAGGACACGCTTCGCCCCGCGTTGTCAAACACGATGTCCGACACACTCAAGAACGTGGTCGCCCACCTGGAACCTATAAAAGACCCCTCACGAACCCCGTCCACTTCACATCGTCCGAAGAGGAAGAAGAAGACACAGGTCACCTCTCACAAACGACGTAAACTAGATATCTTCGACCATGGCTACGCAGGTAATGCGCAATGATTCCTGTCCCTGCGCGCGAGACGAATTGCAGGATTTGTTCAGTGTACCCGACACGCAGACGGCCATAAACAAGGTGACCAAAATCCGAAAGTATCCACTGACGCCCGACTTGAACCACGACGGACCCATCGAATTTTATATTTCCAATGCCACCACCGATTTCATCGATCTGGCCAACATGACACTGCACTTGGCCCTAAAGGTGACCAAGAACAACGGGGATGACCTGGATGCGGATAGTCAAGTCGCACCCATTAACAACCTGTTTCATTCGTTGTTTAAAGACGTCAAATTACGCCTGGGAAAGGATGCCGAAACCTTGGTCACCACCTCTCTGCCCACCTATCCCTACCGGGCTTACTTGGAGAATTTGTTGAGTTTCGGTAAGGGAGCCAAGAACGATCACCTGTCGAAACAAGTCTTGTGGGAAAAAGACACCGCCAGTCAGTTCAATTCCACGAAATCCGTCGCCACCGCCGGGGATGGTGGACGACAGGCTCCGAATAACAAAGGATTGGAACAACGTCAGAAAACCATCGCTGAAAGTCGCACCTTTGAATTGCAGACGCGTCTACACTTGGACATGTGTTTACAAGATCGGTATCTGTTGGACGGTGTGGACCTGCGATTGAAATTGGAAAAGCAATCCCCGAAATTTTTTCTGATGTACGGCGAAGGCAACGATGCAGAAGATTACAAAGTCGAGTTCACCAAAGCCTACCTGGATATCCCGTTCGTCACCCTGGCTCCCAGTACCTACACACGGGTAGCCGCGCAACTTCAATCGTCCAACGCCAAGAATCCCCTGAAGCGCGTGGTGGTCCGCGACATGGTCATTCCCGACAATCGCACCAGTCACGTCCTAGACAATCTGTTTGTCAACGAAAGCCTGCCCAATAGATTAATCGTGGGTATGGTACGTAACACGGCCTACGATGGAAGAAAAAACAGAAATCCCTTCGAATTCCAACACAATCAATTGGAAAACATCAAATTGACCAAGAACGGGGAAATTGTGGACGAATACGACGTCAACTTTCCCCAGCGACAAGCCATCGCACCTTACCTGGATTTGATGAAACGGGTGGCCGTCTTAAACACCCGAGAAGACCTGGACCTCCCTTTCCACGACTATATCAATGGGTACACTTTGTATTGTTTCGATTTGACCAATGACCACGGAGCCGACGGTAACTACTTTCATCCCAAAGCGGCGGGTAACCTGTCTTTGGAACTCAAGTTCGGTGCGGCCCCGACCAATCACCTCAGTCTTGTTCTGTTTGCCGAATACGACAATGTCTTGGAAATCGACGCCAACCGACAAGTCATCACAGATTGGTGAGGCTCTCTCCAATGGACAACTGACACGGGCTTTAGAGAAACATCTCCCCGCTAACGTATTCGGGGGCGTGTGGGCTCGTAATCATCTGGATATACTGCGCCCGACCTCGTACCCCAAAGCCTATGTCATCAACACGGACGACGAAGACCAACCCGGTAGACACTGGACCGTGTTTGTGTGCGAAGGACCAGATCACATTACCTTCTTCGATTCCTACGGGTGTCCCCCTGATGTCTACGGAGAAGCCTTTCGACGTTTCGTCCAAGATCTACAACTCCACTACCAACCCCGATGGATTCAGGGACTCGAGAGTGTCGTCTGCGGCCATTATTGTTTGTATTATTTGTGTCATCGTTTTCACGTTCCCTCCCCGCACGCCCTTTCTGTGTTCGGGCACGTGTATCGTGTGAACGATATACTCGTCGAACAATGGGCTAGGGATCATTTTCCCGACTTGCAAAAAGACCAGAAGAAGGGACAACGATGTCGATCCTTTTTTGCTCTGTAAATATGTTTTTTTGTGTTCAATGCCTTTGTGTTCAAGTTCAATTTTGTGTTCAAGTTCATTTGTAAATATGTTCAATAAAATGTCGACAACATATCACGTGTCTGTTTTTTTGTGACGTCATATGGCGTCATGTGACGTCATGCTATTCTGATTGGTTAGGAAATGGTATCGTCCCAACACATTAGACTCGTCCCGTCCCGAGCCATAAATAGGAGTGTCAAAGCCAAAAGAAGTCACAAACACCATGGATCGTAAAGATTTCAGGTTTTGTACGACTTGTGGGGGGTATTACCCTTTGTCTAAGGGGAACCGGCCAGAAGCAGATTACCTAGTCTGCTTCTGGTGTGGGGTAGATGTGTCCAACACCTACCATAGGCGGTCGAAGCATGCTGTCAAGTGTGAGAAGCGACCTGTACCACGGTACTCGGCAGAGCATCCAAGATGTTCCTGCTAACCCTCTCATTGAGAGGACCAACGGCCCTTTTCAGGGCCAACTTAATCAATGTAAAAGAGTTGTTTCCCCTTCCCCTTCTTCTTCTTTTCTCTCTCTCTCTCTCTCTCTCTCTCTCTCTCGTTTCCCGCGCGCGCCCCTCTTCGTACGTCATGCACGTGCAAGGGGTCACGCACGTGCAAGGTCACGCACGTGTCAGGGGTCACGCACGTGCAAGGGGTCATCTAGGTCACGCACGTGCAAGGGTCACGTGCACGCACATGCACGCACGCGCATGCGCGCACGTGCGTTGCCAGACAAGCCCTCTAACTACTTTCTCACTCTAACATAATTTGAACTAAAGTTATGGTGTCACTAATCAAATTGACCTTATTAATACCAACACCAAATTTGAACATTCTAGCACAATTAGAAAGAAGTTATTGTGTCCTAAAAGGTGTGACAGATCCATTTTAATAGTCCCCTAAATGTGCAAATAATCAATCCCTTGCATTCTTCGAAAGGCGGGGGACAAAAAGATAATTCTTCAAATAATCAATAAGCACTATTAATATTTTTCTCCAGATAGTCCCCCCCCCCCCAAAAAAAACCCAAAACAAAACAAAAAAAACCCTAGAATGTAGTTAGTAAGAAAAAAACTGTTTTCCCTAAAACATATGTACAAATATCTTATAATAACTGATTATTTGCTTCTGTTCTAATTAGTATCCCAAAGGACCGTGGTAATACATTTTATTCATCAGTTTTTAGCTTCATAAATATGTATTATTACTAGAATTGATGTCCTTGTCTGTGAAATAAATTAGATTCATATGTCTACTGTTATATTGTGTAAAGTTTCCACAGCGAGTTTAATTTTATCAATTCCATTTCCAATCTGAGATTAAGGCCCACCCCTTCCATCCAAATTTCTTCACCAACATTCAGGAGCGGATCCAGGTTCCCGGTAAGGATATTCGACATTTTGCAATGCTTGATGCTATCATCGTCTCCTAATTACGTAGGCTTACACACACGCTGAGCTTGTTACAGAGAGAAACCCAACACCCCGTTTGACGTCATTTTTTATTAAGAATTAAAAGGATCACATTGTGATTCAATTTCATTGATGCAAAGCATTAATTGTGATATCACACATGTCTATATCATCATTTTGTGCTTTGAATGCCAATCCCATACCACCATCCGATGATACAGGATAATGCACACCACCATGACACCCACATACTCATAAGCGAAAATAACCCGTTTTTATATAAGTGTATAGGTAGAGAACAGATAATAATGGCAGAACGCCTGTTAAAATGTCCACTTAAAGGGAAGCGTGAATCAACGTAACTCGAGATGGAAAGAGGCAAAACAGAACACTTATGATTATCTGAATATACCATACATAATGGCCAGATTTATGTTTCGATATCTACCTAATCCTCTAATATCTACCAGAACCACTCTTTATTATTTACCATTTCCTACAATGTCATTAATACCAATTTAATGGCGGGAAACGGTAGACGGGGTATCAATTTAAACGTCATTATCGACTCCCTAGCGAAATAAAATACTCCACATTACGTCATAATTACGTATTTAACTACCGAAGACGTAGATTTAACACAAGGAAAACAGTAGCAATTAGATCCAGTGAAATTATTCCATTATTGAAAAATTTAGGTGTCAGGGGAAACGCATATTGGACCTCGACACAATAGAATAATAATTAGTTTAGAATGAGAATAACAACTAAGCCTTTAAACCCATGGTTTTGTTACTTCTGGAGTGCATAGTCCTATATTTCGCGACACGGTAAATAAATGTTTCGTGAACTGAGCACATTCGTAATAGAATTTTAGGAGTTAAGGCGTAGGCCAATATTATCCGAAATTGATCTGCCATAATTGGTAAATGTCGTGCAGAAAAGATAACCTTAAATCCCATATCAATTTAATAACAATCTGATTAAAACACAGATCCTACTTCGTTTCATTTTTATATTACAAAATTTCGTTTTATTTGTCTTTACTACACTAGGATCTGGAAGAGTTGGAATCAGTAACATATCCTGGATGATTGGAATTGGCCAATGAAACGGTCTGTCACGGAACAGTGGCTAGCCTAAACGACTGGAAATTCCAACGCTGATTGAGTAATCAATATGTGACGTCATACGATCAAAAGCCTCTTGTTTGACCCCTGACGTGCAGTCTAACTATAACTCGTCAGATCTTCATGTAGTGCAGACCATCGAAAATATAAAAAAGCGACACGAAACGTAGATCTGTATATTATTTAAATAGGTCTTATCGATATTTAATGAGTTCTTCTGGTGTATTTTAGACGTAAATTTTAATAAACCTACTTAAAGTTTTCTGATATTGTCAACTAACTCAAATTGTATTCATTACGAAGCTTGGTGACCGAAGTCTGACTCAGCTGGGTTTCTAAGATTGCGTTGTGTGTATGTATCCGTGACTGGATTATACCAATAGCCATCTAGTATTTGTCATATTGCAACCTCCAAAGAGGATGACAATACAATTTACAGACGAAAGTACCATTCGTATTATCCATATATATATATCACGCTCATCCTACGTGTTTGGACTGAAAGTATTTAAAGAATATATTTTAGTATACATTAATCCACATGACCAGCTTTTTTTAAAACCCGGTTTAACATATGTTATAGAACGAGAGAGAGAGAGATTGGGTTTAACGTCCACTCTACACAAACTAGGACTTTAATGCTCTAATGTATTTGATAATAAGCGCAATTCATGCTGTTGTTCTTTGGGTTGACGCTCTTTAAAAAAAAAAGTCCAATCCTCCGCCAACGCCAATTAAAATCTTGGCATGCATAATGTTTTTTGGACAATTGCACATCGAATGATTAACTTCGATATTTGATATGAGGTGATATATCTAAGATGGCCGCGATGACATCATACTTTGTTCCTGGTCCATCTACATCTTATACCTTTTCTATAATTCAACCAATTCATGTAACACATTTTTTTGTACTTTTGAATAACAATACAAAAAGTAACAAGAATATGTCATAGGTTGACAGACACTTTTCCCTGATGCTAATTATTCCGTTATATAAATACCTTCCAAAAACAATATACCACCGATTCACTTTCCATCAGGTAGCACTTGGAAACTTGTCCGAGGGCTAATAATTGAGTTTCTGATTACGGAGATTAAAAAAGAATCCTCAAGCTATAAATAGTACAAGGTGATTAGCGGGTATTATACACCTTTAAGTTAAAGATGCATTATGTTTAATCGTTATAATAGTTAAAAATAAATAGGTAATGAAAAAGGAATATGTTGAAAATTTTAGTCAAATTACTGCATTTTGATACCGTTGTATCGATAATAAGAATTTTCGATTATCCATTTTTAAATTAAATCAGTAACTGCCAGTCGTATTTAAAAGTGTTGAAAATCTAGAGCATCCGATGGCATCAAGAGTTGATTATGGTCTTTGCAAGTTAATAAATATCTAATTAATGATTTATTTATATAACATTTAAGTGCCAAAGAAAGATTTGTAATTCGGAGATTTAGTTCGTGCATAATGCATCTTTAAATAAAGTATTAAGTACATTTATTATCTATGGTGTAAGTCAGTGGTCCATAACCTTTTATTGTCAACGGCACACTTTGGAACCCATGATAAAATAGCGGCACACCTGGCTAAATATACATGAAAAATATTTGAATTTTAGAAAATAAAAACATAGCAAGTCATAGGCTACATAAGCCATGGACACAGACTAGTCATAGACACATAGAATGACCCCAATTAAATAACGAAAAATACGGCTATGAACACCAGTGAATACTCAATTGGGATCACGTGGTTTTTCGAATTGTTTTAGTATGCCGTTCAAAATTTCGCGGCACATTAGGAAGATCATGCGGCATACCTGCATGCCGCGGCACATTGGTTGAGAATCACTGTGTAAGTGCATGTTGGTTAACAGGCTAATCCATATTTAATATGAACAAAGATTCAGCATAATCAAAGGGATTTACCACCTTGATATTTATTCTATTATTCAACAGTGTACAATAATCGCTAGTTTTAAGAGATTTGTGAATACTTTATTTCCTATTAAGGGTTAAGCTCACACATTCTCACACAAGACCCGTCATTAGACTTTATCCACTGTAGATATATCAATTCTTTTATTAAATGAAAATTACCGTCTGTATCGGTTACATACGTAAAATAGAAGAAAGATAATGGGTTTTTAACGATCGAAGCTCACCAGTAAAGTAATAGTTGAGGTATGGGTGGGAATTTATGGATATAAATGTAGAACTACAGCACGCCATCGTTGTAAATTGATAAGTTCATAAGTTATTCAGAAGAGATATCCTGCAATTTATCTTCCATTATCAAGATTCGTATTTATTAACAGCTCATCTCTAATGCAGGAGAGTGGATCCCACTAGAACGCATCAGGGAGAGCTGCATGAGCTCGAGGTGTTTATTGAAATTATGTGAGGATCCAAAGACGCCAGTTTGGTCACCCTTGGTATTTCTTGCGTGCATTCTGTACACAGCTATCTGAAATGAAATGAAATAAAATTGAGTTTAACGTCTTACTCTTCTGCTCTGAACTGTGCTAATGAAGACGGGCATTTTCTATACAGTGTACTACTAGGAAAGGTTTGCCCGGACATCGGCACTACGGCCTACTCTTATATCGCATTCCAACTCTCAAGGGACCTTTTACGTGCCCAGGTGTACACGGGACCTCTTTTTCATCCCATCCTAACGACTAGACAGCAGCCCGTGTCAGGTCTTCCGTCCTGCATCACTGCCGGAAAACGCAATCTTCTTTGAGAATAGATATTGATAAATTAGTGCATTATTTTGTTATATGCTACCCTATGTGTTTGATGCACTCAGAGGCAATCTTAACATTTCCCAATATGTAAAACACGTTCTTTGTATATAAATGTGTTAATTGTTTAAATCATATTTTGGCCTTTCTATAATCTAGTTTCTGATTCCCTTATTTTCTTCGCGCCATTAAATCCATTTTAGGACTTGACAATTTGTGGAATTAAAGTGTTATATGTTCTCAATAGTCTCATAAACAATATATTACTTACATTATTAATCGCGGAACATCCATAATCAATTGTTCCATTGACACATGCCACGTGAACTGACGAGCAACTGGGGTATAAGATTTAATTTAGGTACGTATACCATAAATTATGGGCATTCATACGTCTGTATTAAAACCCATAAACTTCCTTGCTATAAGACCAATACACGTGCTGATTGTAACGAATAAACCGAAACTAACTTGAAATATTCGGATGTGCCACAACTGACGGCCATTTTGCAGATTGCTTAACGAGAATATTAGTACCTGATTAACGTCCTACTGTTCTGCTCTGAAAGTTGTACTTGATGGCCACAGATCACCTATGATTTCCCCATTGACTTTAATGTTAATTCTAGTCTGTTAGACCGACTCTAATTTTTTCCCAAATTTTCGTTAGGGAAAGCGCTGAAAAGTTCAAAACCCAGGACAGGATAGATCAATTGGGTTGAGAGAGAGAGAGAGAAAGAGAGAGAAAGAAGGAGATGGGGTTTAACGTCCACTCGACGCAAACTAGGTCGTTTCTCTCTCTCGCATAGGGGTCTTTAGCACTGGGGTCAAACCGGAGAAAACCCACAAGGCTGGACAGGCGACCATACTCCTTGCTTCCTACAACCGGGGATTTGAAACCACGCCAGTTGACTCAATGGCAGATCGTATGATACAGCGCGCGCACGCTAACCATTCGGCCATCCACCCCACTCCCCAATTGCGTTGAAACAAACTTTTGCCACCAGCAGGTACAATCATTGAATGAATCGTGGACATAAGAACTGCAACTGTAGTTTATTATTGTCTTCGTAACAGACCATCTTGTGAGCCTACTCAAGTACCTGCAGCTGGAAGGACTAACCCAGTACAGATACATGATAAGATTGTCTCCACATTAGGAGATGATGCACTTTCTTTGTCACAGTGGACTTTGTGGTGTAAGCGTGGGGCAGATAGAGCCTTGACGATACCACCGCCTATCATCACCAACCACCCAAGGAAACATTACCCGAATGCATGACACAGTGATGGCTGATCGAGGATTGACTACTCGGCATATTGTTAGTGATGTGGGCATCACTCGCGAGAAGGTTCAGCAGACTAGTAGAAACATAGAGGGAAACCATCGACTTTGTATAGGTCTTTCACGGAAAGGCCTCGTATCTGATCCCTAGCACTATATTCAGACGGGAGTTGCAATTCTTTTTATATTTTTATACTTGCACTAAAGCTGATCAAACGTAGACTTACATGGTTACAAAAAGTAAATATTGCGCGAGTACAGAGCAAGCCATAAAAATATTTTCCTTAAACTGTTGGATTTCAGCACCGCATAGATCATAGTCTCATGACAGACACGGAATTATCACCTTTTGATACAGGTAAGACTTCACGCCATGGCATGACTGGTTCCAGATAATAGATGGGTTTTAAATCGTTATTGTGGTTAGACTACATAAACCTAATGGGAATTTGAATTTGTTAACAAATAAATCGTTTTTGTTTCCGGAAAGCACCACTAACAGTCTCATCTTCAAACTAGTCAATTGTATGTTTAGATGTAGTATCGTACTTTTGAATGAAACCTGAACATCTATAGCATTACATTGGATTTCTAGTTGATTTTAGAAGTTCAGCCAAAAGACTATCGATTTCAATATTTTTGAATTACATAAGCTGGACTTAAAATCAATTGTATATATCTCTATTTCACTAAGTACCAGTTGTCGATTTTCCCAGGGTCGTTATTGAGGAAGTATATAAAGCCACGTGACAATATGAATACTTATATTGATATACTATTGACACAACAGTGGTTGTAATTAAGACCTATTTATATTCTGAAACAAATAAATGTATCGCAATATGTTTAAAAAGTCGATGGGTGGAAAGATAACATAACATAACGAAGTAAGTAGGAAAAATAAAATGCAGCATGTGCGTACTTAATGTACTGTAAATCATAGAGCTTCCTGTATTTTTCTGGCTCAGGGTAGTGGTGGTGGTGGGGGGTGGGTAAGATTTCTCATATTTTCCTACGCATTTGAATTAAAAACGAACATCTTGTTGGCCCGGAAAGTAAAAATTGTTATTTATTTTCTTCATAATTTAGGACTGGGCAATTCTCACAAGATGTGGTCTACAAGCGTACCGATCGCGAACATGCCGTTTAATTTCTTTACAATAGTTCGATTTATGGCTTTATGCTTTTAACATGGTCCCAGCTCTATCGGCTGTACGGCAAACACTTCAAATCATGTAATGTAATGGGGATTTAAGCTGTTATCCATGTCCGAATATTATCCTAGAATATTATATTCTAATGAATATTGTCTATACAGACCAGACTAGACATCTTCACCCATCCCCACCTACGAACCTACAATATATTTGAATTGCGTATTCTATTAATACATGATACCACATTGATTAATATAAAGTTTTATGTCGTTTTAGTTCCCCATAATAAAATGCCCATAAATATCATACCATCAAGAGGAAAAACTATATCCGAATCCAATTAAATATTTACGCAACAACACCTACAGTGTCAATTCCCGCGTTAAAGACTTTCCTTATCGGAAATAAATACATTATTGACATAACTATAATATCTCCAATTTATTTCCCACATAGGAAGACGAAAAGCGTTTTATTTGATGAGTTTTTTTGGGAATAAAAGGATATTTACTGTGGCATGTTCAGTATCATGGAATGTTCTTCAGAAATAATGTTAAGTAAATGAATTACGATTTTAATGTCTACTGACTTTAACGAGTTTGTTTATGTTAAATTATGCCATCGTATCGTATTTTCTATTAAATCGTATTTCCTTGAGTAAGTTAACGGAATTTATATAAGTGAGGCATTCTAACATTCATGTGTGTGTTTGCTACATACCTAATATAAAGGCGCAAATATTGGGAGGTTATATTTATTGTTCAAAAAATAATAATAACACATCGCTGCTTTAATTCCAACACGCAATTTAATTCTCCAGAGAATTTGTCAATCTGACCTATTCAAGGACATGTTACCTCATGCCAAAATAACCATTCTGCTCATAAGATTATTTCGTTTACTTTTTCTGAAATCAGATAGCTATATTCCTTAAACAGATCACGGCTTCAACATATAGATTAAATAGCATACAAAACACAGAACCCTTCAGTAACATAATTGGGTCTATGAAAAGAAAAACAAAATCTATGTTATGTACTTTACCGGCATCTTATTGGGGCGAAGCAGTTAATGTCATTGGGAAGGATGATTTAATATTGTTTTAACAGTTAAATACCTGTCACATTAATCAAATTCAGCTGTTGTTGGCGAGAACCAATGGGATATTCCTACTTGTCCCTAACGACAGGAAACGTGTTCCTAATTCTTCAGTTGGTACGGAAAACTGAGGCCCACCGTGTACTGATAGGGGGGGGGGGGCATTAAAGAACCCTTTCTTGGCGGAAACGTAGCTGCTATTAATATAGCAGATTCTGCCCCCTCTTCCATTATACTCGTAAACATCGATTCATTCCATTCTATTTCTGTCATATTATCCAAAACTCAACGATATGTATCTCTGTCATCAATTCACTTTCATACCACGGGGATATTTTTGATAACAACTTTTAATCTGTTGTGTTTTTGTCTAAAAATTGATGGCGTTTATGATACATGGTATTATCACTCAGGTTTATCACGAACTGAAGCGATAATGGAGGGGATGGTACACAAGTAGACCACGATGACAAATTAATACCTTTTAGATTAATATCCGCTCAAGTCTTTGCGTAAAAGCATTAATACATTCACAAGCCATTACATAAACCACCTCCAAGGGATATCCTATTTGATGAACAAGTACAATAGTCATCTGATCTGTGCTTCTTAACGTAAGTCCACTCCAGACATATTCATTTTAAACAGGCTAAGCGGTAACTTTCTGATAAATGTTATAATTGGATGTCGAAAGGCTACCATTTTAATATTGATATGACCGAAAGGGAAGTAACTCAATATATAAGTTGGAGACGGAAATGAAATGAAATAGGGTTTAACATCCTACTGGTATGCTCCTGACCGGGATAATGAAGACGGGCATACGCCATATAGTGTGCTCTGAGGCACTATGGCCTACTCTTATCGAATTCCAGCTACCAAAGAATCTTTTACGTCAACGCCAATCTGTACAGGGGACCTCGGCTTATAGTGCCACCCGACCGACTAGACAACTGTTCTTGTCAGCCCCCCCCCTATCCTGCACCCCTGAAAGTGGAATGCATGTCGATGAATTTTTTTCGGCCATATCTGTAATATAAAATCTGTCGGTCCCAACTGGCCATGCCTTTGCTCCAAAATTTGTGTCGGGTTGACCAGTCAAATTTTGAGATACACAAACATGAAGTAGCATACTATAAACATGTAACTATCCACCGTACACATAACTATTGTCCATCCTCATTAGCCAAGCCAGAGCAGAACACAGTAGGATGTTAAACCACATTTCATTTCATTAATATACCCATTCTTCCGAGTCTAGTGTGTTAGGAGCTGCATTTGTGAGTACCGATATGGTGTTATTTTAATAATGGTCTGCTCCTGCATTGTTTTAAAAGTTCATTTTTTATAGCCTGGAAGTCGAGTGTTCGATCCCTGCATTGGCCGAGAAAGTTCATCTCGATTTTCCTGCGTGGTTTCTCCTTGTCAGTGATGCAGAACGGATAGCTGCCTAGTCGTTCGGATGGGACGAAAAACCGAGGTCCCGTGTACACATTGGAGTGCACGTAAAAGATCCCTTGGCAGTTAGAATTCGATATAAGAGTAGGCCGTAGTGCCGCTGCCCGGGCAAAATTTCCCTCATAGCCCACTATATGGCGTATGGCCGTCTTCCATTAGCCCAGGTTAGGTGCTTAAGAGTAGGACGTTAAACCCCATTTCATTTGTTTTAGAAAAAAAAAGGTTTTCTTCATGTCTTCCCATTGATTTTAGAAACATGTAGAAAGAATTGGGACTATTCCTATAAATTCTATTCAGCTGATTCTACTTTCAAAAATAAAATAATGATTGTAAGCTAGTTGATAAAGTATTAAATTAAAATAAAATGAACTTTCCCGGCCAATGCATTAATATCTCCATTGACTTTAATATTAAATCTTGTCTCTTTGTCGGTCCGAACCGGTCATGTATTTGTTCCAAAATGGGCCTTTAATAAACTATTACACAGATATCATATAGTGACCAATAATTGATTAAATGAGCTAAATCGCTAATATTTGGGACGTAGAAATTGACACAAATGTGTCGTAAGGCATATGATAATATTATATGAATGTATATAAACTGATCTACATTCAATCGTTTCCATTTTTACCCTAATTTCAAATTAGTTATGTTCTGCGAAATACATTAGAAGTATTAATCGAATGGCAGTCTCTAGCGTCTAGTTATTCCGGTTAACACCGTTAGTATTTATTGCACATGCTCTCGCGAAAAGAATACGACATCACCGTTTGACATGGCTTGTGGTATAACTGAAGCCTCGTTATTCGAGTCCCCCGTTACAAGAAAGAGATGGGGAGAGAAATGAAGTTTAACGTCCACTCGACACAATCTAGATCATTTCGGGACTATGGTTTAAAGTTATTTCAATAATTCGCTTGCGCGTAGGGGTCTATAGCAGTGGGAGGACCCGGAGAAAACCTATGAGGTTGGACAGGTGATTCGAAACCACCCCTTGTTACAAATGGCGCTGAAACTCATTAAATGGTACAATTTGTGTTTTGTCTTAAATATTGCTTATCAGAAGCCCATCTTTTCCTGGTAAGTTCACAGCATCAATGTTTCCAGTGTCGAAGACTTTGGATGATATTGAGTTAGAGACTTTGCTACTTTAATAAATAAGTCAAATGATTCTATACATTATATATATGGATATACATGATTCTACGGATGAATGTAAACCATCACAGCATAGCTGTCAAACAACTAATAAATAATAGAAAAGAAACACAAATGGAAATTGTGCAAATCATTATACGTAAAGATGGGTGGGATCAAATATCAATATTGGTATTACTGTAAAGCTCAACTTTCTTTATATTAACCGACAAAAATAGTTGTATGTCTGTGAAGTAAATAACAAAAGAGAAATAGAAGATCTATATAAAATCGATTTATGAATCTCGCGCATATGCGTATACCCTGTTACCGTCCAACTTTCAAACTAGACTCTGGGTTATACAAGTCCAGCTACATCTAACTACGGGGTATCCATTTTTGAAAATTGCATTTTCTTCAGTAAATACTAAATCAATGTAGCTTAAACAGATTTTATAATTCACTAGAAATTTAATACAATCAGATTAAATCGAAATAAACTTAGGAAATCAGTGGGTTATAAAATGATCGAGTACCTGGTATAAAAGAACGATATTTCATCTATGAAGAAACCCATTGAACCTATTGTTACCCGGAATTAGTCAATGTTTTAAATAGACAGTGATTGAATTACGTTTCCATTGTCTTCCGTTTTTACTCAACAGTGGATTTATTTTTTTTACTGAAAGATACTTTCGTGTGCAAAGAAATTATGAAAGGCTGTCATTATCTCTTCTAATTCAACAAAGGTTAATGCATGAAATGAATAAAACGGTTGCCACTCTGTTCTCTTTCAAATTGTAATCATTTAATACCAGGGTGTCGTCTATACCACCACGATATTGTCTTTAAATAAGATCAATGGGTGATAAACTCATCGAATAAAAATGGTTTAATACCATTCTCTAACGACCTGCTGTTATCAAACGCATACATGCAGGCAGATAAAATGTTTAATATTGTGTGTGGTTTTTTTAAGCAGTTATTGCATTTTAACCAGGCCGTAATGGTGGACTGTCTTATTGTGAGTTAATGACAGGATAAATTGAACTATAAAAATGATCGCACATTATTATCCAAACTATTGAAAATTTAAAGATAGATTATGGGAGATTTGATAAAGAGCTGACAGTTCTTACTGTAATAGTTAACAACTAGATAACGTAAAGGAATTTGCTGAAAATTTCAGTCAAATTGATCATCTCTGAACCGAGAATTTAGCGATTGAATTTTTCTTTTTTGATTTAATCACGAATGAGCGTTGAGCAGCAGATCGGATCCTAATCCAGTAAATATTGCAGGATAGCGATGTCATTGAGAGGTAGTTTATGTCTTATTAATAATTTAGATAACATTTCCGGCTTAAAGAAATACCTTCAATGGGCAGATTTAGCCTCTTGCATAATGTATAATTATGTTTAAATGAGGTGGCTTTAACTTGGTAGTTAACCATAGGAGTTAATCGCAGGAGTATGTTATATATAGTTTTCGTAGTGTAATCTGAAAATATTGAAAAGCCCGAGAGGACAGGCGAATTATTGAGTACTCCTTAATACAGGAAATGAATAGACACTCAACATAGTATTGCGCATACGTACACTAATGGTTTTTGGTTTTAATTTATTTCTCTCAAATTTGTTCAAAAACTGAATGTTTCATGCTGGGTTTTCAAGGAATAAGTCGAGTTATATGTTGATAAATAATGAGAGGAATTGACACATTTTTCCATGAACCCAAAGAAACCCCTTTGAAGTCATCTAGCCTATGGCGTTTGTTACAACTAAGCTAATTACCGTTTTAAGTTTCTTCTGAAAGGTATGGTAATCTGTTGCTTCTCATTTCTGAGACAAAGCTTTATACTTTTTTTTCAGTTTATCCCACAGTCGTTTCAATTTTGTAATTACGCCTAGCTTTGATTATAGCAAGTACTAAAGAAAAATATCTGGCTCATTGTTTTTGTTGGAACTATTTCTGTCAAAGCTTCGTACACGGAAAAAACAATTCGATCACCGAATTATTTTCAAATGATATGCATAATTAAACCATCTTTCATAACGTCTATTTAGTATGTCGCTTGATTGAATATGATATGGAACGTGAAATGTGATATTATAAGGAAAACATGGCTGGTCGAAATTTAGCAATAATTTAGCATTAATGCGTTGCAGGCAGAGACATGCTGGGGCGGTTCATTGCTTGGGCCAACTTATAAAATGGACTCGGTAAATCAACGGTAGACACGGTGCTTTACGCCCTAAATGGCAATTTTTTTGAGACCGTATTGGACAATTTATGTCTATAGTTTTCTTCACATAGCGAAAGTGATAATGCCTCTTCAAAAAAAAAAATGAAAAAAAAAATGAAACAGTTCAAACGAAGAAAGTTTGTTTGTATCTGTAATTGCACATGGCAGTGTAAGTGTGCGCGCATATTGTTATTTAAATCCATGCAAATTGATTGGAGGTTTTTCTGATCTCTTAGTACGGGGGATAGCTTTTCTAGAATATTTTTGCGTTTGTTGCGTTTCGTGGTGGTGTCGTTCTCCCTTTCTTGTTATTTTACTTGTTAAAAGTAAACACGGATTCGTCTAATGGTTTGGATGCAGCTATGGCGGGTGTGACACCAAGTTCGTCTAGTGGTCTGGGTGCACCAAGCAGGGTAAGCTTACTCTTCCGTACACCTGTTACTACTGTTTGTCGTGTATTTTGTACACCGTTAACAGTCCATTTGCTGATTTCACTATTTTACCTATACTGTTTTTTTAGGACTTCGAATTTTGACTAAAGGTTTCGATTGTTCGTACTTGGTTTTATTTTATTGATACTTAAACTCGCTTTAACTACAATTCAAAATATTTCTTACATATTTATTTGGATGAACTCCTCCATTCTAGTTCAATCAAAAGGGTCTTTTATTAATTGAATGATCCCATATAGTAAACTTGATCTAGGCAGAACGAGAAATATTCGACATTATCGACCTCTTGATTTATTATCGTATTATTATTTTATTTTGATTAAAAACAAACCATAACAAAAATTGTGAAACGGATCGACAATACATCATTTGCGATATTAGTTACACGCTTTTGTTATTATTTCAATGTTAATTCATTCAACTATATTATGGAAGCGTATAGGGGCCAATAGCCCAATAGATACTGCAATATTAAGTTGGTAATATGTCAACTTATTGTGATTATTCTGATGATTTTATCTCTGAAAAGTCAATTTTTGCCGAGTTAATTGTGTCAACAAGCTATGATGTATGTCCCCATTTCGTTTTAGATGTGTGTGTGTTTGCGGTAAGATATTGCTATTTTAAAGCTTTGCCGACAAATTCCATTTCGCTGTAGTATATGTTGACATGTTCGCGAACTATCGTCATGCGCTATGTCGTCGTGTGCATTTAAAACCAAATAACGACATGCAAAATAGCGAGCTTTGTTTAATTAACTTGGAAAAAATTGTTTCAGAGAGAAAATCATCAGAAAAATCACAATATGTTGACATATCATCAATTTAATATTGCGGTATCTATCGCGCTATTGACCCCTATACGCTTCCATGCTATACTAACAATTATAGAACTGTTAGAAATCAATCGCCCTGGAAATACAGACAACAGAAATTAGTTAATACTTGACAATGGGAATACTAAAATCTCTGAAATGACGCAGTTGATATTGTTATTTGTCAGTACAATGGTAATTGAGATAAAGGCGGTATCAACCGAGTAGCTATTCAGATACCCATTAAGATAAAACTAGCAATTGATAATATATATTGTATCATATAAATATGGAAATATATGGTGATGCTATATTCAATAGCAACTTATATTAAACGCCCTGGGTCTTTGCTTTAGGAAAGTCCCCAGTGGAAATGGTTTGATCGGCCCTCTCAAGCTCTATACAATTTTAATTCGACGTAGTTAGTTGGTATATTGAATTTCGTTTTACCTTTTGTCGATCGTTCTAAACGGAATCAGTAATATCTCAACCTTGACTAAAACCGGACGAACAATGATTCAAGTAAACAATAAACGAGGTTGCATTGAACCAATCACATTGACAACCGGTATCATATGTTATTAAAATGGCGAATCACATCGAAGTGCTTGGTCCCCTGAATACGAGGGGAGAGAGAGAGACAGAGAGAGAGAAAGAGAGAGAGAGAGGTGCTTTTACATCCATTCAACACAAACTAGGTCATTTAGGGAATAACATGGTTCAATTTATTTCGATAATTCGCTTACGCGTAGGGATCTTGAGCTGTGAGAGGACCCGGAGAAACCCACGAGGTTGAACAGGAGAATTTACTCCTTAACGAGGACTAGTGGACGTTGCTTGTATTAAAAGAAATACACAATTTTACTGTGCGCTGACATTTTGAAAAATTCCATTTTCTTTGATTTTATGATCCAGTTTTGGTGATATTTTTTGTTTCTTAATTTGTTTTTTTTTTGTTTGTTTGTGGTTTCTGGTTCTATTTGCGAGATGCATTGTGTAAGATTTAGACAAAGAACTAGCCATTCTTGCTGTATTAGTTACAGAGTAGATAATGTAAAATCAATTATTTAAAAATTTCATTCAATTTACTCTATTGCAAGCGAAGATATTAGCCTTCGAAGGTTTGACAGACGTGTGCAATAATTTCAACCACCGACCTGGTTGATCGAAGCTAAGACTCATTCCTCCATATTTGATTAAATCAAAGTATCGCTGAACCGTTTCAATCTATTCAATATCGGAGAAATCAGATACCATCGAGGGTTGATTAAGGCCTGGATCAGTTAATTAATGTCTAATTAATACTTTAGAAAACATTTCAGGCCTAAAGAAAGACCTGTAATAGGCAGATTTAGCTCTTGCATAATGCATGTTTAAAATTGTTGATTGAAATCAGTGTGCACACGGCTTTAGTCTATCAAATATCTTTCACATTCTGTTTGAGGCCCATGTTTCTAACAGTATATGTATGATTACTTCAACATTCTCTGTAATATAGGTAAATTTTATTTATTACTTACATACACAGACAAGTATAACATATTATTATAGGAGTTTGACTTGATATATTATCTTAAAATTATGTTTTTGCTCTCGTTTTGTTGAAAATTACCATGTGCACAATTTATGTAACAGAGAGCTTACCCAAATGGAGATAAATGTTCACAGAAGATATTTTCAAAATATCACATATTTATGTAACTCAGACAAGAATTGTTGTAATAAATGTTCAACATTGCTCGTTTTCGACGCCATTTAAAGGCAATTATTATAATCTTGTCAACAGCGTTCTTACCCCACATCACATCTCGAGATCAGCAACTTTACATAAACCTAATTATAGCTACTTTAACTTCACAAAAAATACCAAAAAAGCCCTCCCGAAGCTTGGTTGGTTTATTTGTTAATTCTTCCTTTATTAGCAAGTCAAATTGGAACCAGGTTTAGGTCACATAGATACTATTGGGATAGCTAAAACTTTAAATATGGTAATTTTAAACATGCTGTCACGGTAAAAATTCGACATTATTTATTTTTTATAAGCAAAATATATTATTTCTGACCACTTAACCCCAGAGCTTGATCAAGATCAAAACTGAGAGTAATTATGAAGTCACTGAATATCAACTATTTTAGCGCACACAAGATTTTTAAAACTTGTAGTAGTAAACGTATCAAAATTCACACTATTTCGATTTCAATTTGATTAAATCTTGAGAACGCAGTACAGATTAGAACTCTATCACAGATAATAAAATTGCTAGGCGTTTAGCCGAATTTTCGTCTTTCGTTTGCATTTTTACTTATGAAGCTTTTGCTACTACTAAAGAAGACATAACCAAATAAATTAACGACTGTGTAATAAAATAAAAATTAAAAGATATACATTTAATAGAAGTACTGTAATTAGTCTGCAAGTGATCTTAGCAGATCTGCCTCCATATGGCAATGGTTAACGACCTGAAAATACCATTGTTTCTGATATATGGTATTCTGTTTGCCGAGAGACTGTTTCCAGTGTTGACCAAATATAAGTCTTCGCTGAAACTAGTTGCAGTATCACTGGATTCTAAAACCTTTTTGGAGAACTCTATTGCAATTCAAGTATTGATCGAGGCTATATCGAGAGAGTACTATACTTTTAAAGATGCCCATCTCCCTTATCGTAGCCAGTGACATACGAAGACCAAGACGATCATTACCAAACACTTAACACTATTAAAAGTCTGGTGAGCGTGCGTAATAATAATTGAAGGGGAGTTAGAGCCCGTTCTTGATTTATTGAAGATGTTACAGAACAAGGTCTTAAGGGTCATCAATGGCTGATCTCAAGATAGTAACAACTTGGTATTAGTAACCGATCAGACAAGAGATTTGCTGGTTATTTCCGTAGACAATATGATTATGAATGGCTGGTCAGTCCATTTATACCAGTATTATAAAGCGGTTATTCTTGAAGCGGAAGCAATCAGCATCTAATAAAGGCGGATAGATTACAGGCCACATTTCCAATCACCCATTCACGTTTTATTTGTGGTCACTCCTCACGTCACAATTTTTGTCAAATTTTAACGAAACTTGAAATCTGGGTTTATTAGATCTCATAGTTCCTTTCGATATTTGACCGAAACTTCCTGGATAATGGTCCCTGGTTGTGCAATAAAAATTGTGTTTGTAACTTGTGGACCCTCTACAAATTTTGTTCCTTTCGATATTGGCGCATGTCGGACCGTAACATCATGGATTACGACCCTTGACCGCATGAAAAAAAAATCGTTTTATTAGCTTTTTTCTGCCCATATCTTACAAACCGTGGGTGTATCTTGTATGCTAACAGCTTGTTCTTCTTAGTGGTAATTTACAATAAGGCGTCATACCAAGAAGAAGGTGTGGGGGAGGGGCGGATGGCCGAATGGTTAGCACATGCGGACTATATCACAAGGTCTGTCACTGGGTCAACTGGCGTGGTTTCGGTTTCCCGGGTTCCTCAAGACAGGGGGGCGTAGGGTCGCCTGTCCAACCTGTGGGTTTTCTCCGGGTACTCACATTGCCAAAGACCCCTACTACGCACAAGCAAATTATTGAAATAAAATGACCTAGTTTGTGTCGAGTGCACATTAAACCCCATTTCTCTCTACCAGGGAGGGGGATAGATAGCCGAACGATTAACGGGTTCGCGTTGCATCATGGGGTCTGTCATTAAGTTTAGTGGCGTAGTTTCGATTCCAGGCTGGTATTTGAAAAGGAGTAGGTTCGCCTGTACAACCTCGTGGGTTTTATCCCGTTTCTTCAACTGCTAAAGACCCCTAGGGGCAAGCGAATTAATGAAACAATGTTGAACCATGTGTTAGACTCGAAATGACTTTGTGTTTAGTGGACGTTAAACCCCATTCTCTTTTTATACCAAGGACTATACCAGGTTTTGAAACTCACGGTTCCAAAGAGAGTATAATGACTGTAATACCAACCACACGCTACCTAAATTCGATATTACTTTGCTTTAAGAAGTAATAAATTTCAAGACCACGAGTTCATTTCTACAGCAACGGCTATTATTAACGAAAGAAAAAAACCAACAACTGTTATTAGAATGGTAGTCCATTTGATCAAGACTGAATCCAAATCATAAAGGGAAATCAGATTCAATAAACAAAAGTAATACAAAAACGTTGATTTTACCAGTACCGGTGTTCTCGTGCATCTAGCTAAACAAAACGATCACGAAGAAAGCTTTTGAACCCAGGGTTTTTTTTATTTACGAAAGACAATATTGGTTAAACGACTTGATTATCCAACTAATTCTATCCACAAATATGTTTCAGCATCAACCTAGACACTGGTGAAACCGCCACTTTAAGCCCATGTCTGTCCAGATGTTTCTTATTGAATTCTTGTCACGGCTAAACTAACTTTATTACTAGACTGAATATACACAAATCAGATGATACTTACGTGCTGTCGTCCAAATCATTAACTTATCTTTCAACACACATTATGGTATATTTATATTTATTCACTGGTATCCTGTCATTTAGTTACTGCCGAATTACAAATTTGCCAATTTTAAATAAATTATAAGTATCAGGAACTTGGGGAAGAGTAAACATATTATCCTGTCTCGTTAAATTTCACTCACTTGAAACGAACATAGATAGTGGTCCTAGTATTTTCTGAAAACCAAAATATTCAGAAAAGTCAGTTTCATTAGTTTTAGATAATATATGGCATCTATCAGGCAAATGTATTAAGCTAGGAATGGTTTGATCTTCATGATTTCTGAACTGCCTTTACACCAATGTAAGATGTATCAAGTGTTATGATATAATATATAATGATGTGGATACTTGTATTAAGAATGTACTCTACGGGCTAAAGAGATAGAGAGTATGTTGGAACTATGATTTGATATTCCATTCATTAACCATTGTCAGCACCAAGAACAATATGTATCTCACATATCCTCTTGTGTTGGGGAATGCTCACTAGTCCGCGGGTTCATTAGTCCTGCGATATCTATTTTTAGGGTCAGGATTGGATTATGCTTCATTAGTCCAGGGGGTTAGGGTTGTGTTGGAGTTAACTTAATTGATACCCATATTTATAGTGTTTTTAATAGCGACGGACTAGTGCACCCGCGGAGTAGTGAAACCTTCTCCTTTTGTTATGGATCCTTTCCTTTTTAAGTATAATTTTGAAATTTTTAGGAAGGCCATGGGCAGGCACTGTTTTGATGCCACAATTTTCTTTATCCGATTCAAATGAAAATTACGATGTACGTTGCCGATCACAAGATCTTGAGTGAGATCGAGACCATAACTTTTGAAGTTATGGCCCTTGCTCTTTACACAGAACGTGAATTATGTACAAAGTTTTAGGGCACAGAATTATTGATTATTTTATTTTTCCGATTGAGATGAAACTTTAAATATGTTATGAATGAATGAAATAAGATAATTTAATGTGACTTTGACGGAAAGTCGACCATCTTGAAAATGGCCACCATCTTGGATTTACGAATGGCTAATTGGTCTTCTCTAAAGAATAGTCCCAAGGTGTATTTGCGCAAGGTATGATACTTGAAGGAATACACTAATTATAAGTACTTATCTGTTGGAAGTAGTAGTTGTATAATCAATAGTATATAATATTAAATTTTATTTTCATTTTTCTTAAAACTTGAATTCAGGAGACGGAGAGTCTTGCTGACTAAAATCCATCAGTAGAACTATAATTTAATACATAGCGATATTGTGTCGTTTCGTCGAACAATTACATCAAAAAGGCCGAGTAAAAGAACCAACAACCAACACTTATTTATGCACGAAATAAATACGGCAATTTCATTTAATTATGTGTTAACTTGTTTCGTGAAATGACAGGCTGACATAGTTGAAAATGTTGCAGCTATAGATAAAGGCAATGATGAGATATAATCGACTGCATGTTCCGGCGTTCAAAAAGTAAGCTAAAAATAAAATTAGTAAACAAGCCGAATTGTGATTAAACTTTCGCACTTTTTGTCACTAATCAAAATAACACATGCGAACCAGTCTAATTAAATAAATAGTTTGATCTAAAATAATAAGGAAGTTTCGTTGCCTTTAATTAAATTCGTATTTAATTTTTTTTTTCAAATTAAAGATATATGTTTCTTATTGAATCTGTGGACTCCTTGGTGAGTTCTTCACCAGCATATTGTGGGCAATATCGCCAAATCTAGTCGTTAAAATGATACTTCTTTGTTATATAATTAGTATAAACTTGTATCTATATATTTCCAATCATAAGAAATATGAATTCAGTTACATGCATTAAAGGAGCTAAATCTCTAATATTTGGGGCCTTGAAATTTACCCAAATGGGTCGCAACGCATAAAATAATCTTATATGAATATATATAAACTGATTTACATTCATTCATTTCCGTCTTTACTCTTAATTTCTACTCACTTCTGTTCGGCGAAATACCCCTGAAGTCTCAATAGCATACCAATCTCTAGCGTCTGGTTATTCCAGTCTACATTATTGCGTATGGTCTCCATGCACCACCGTTCTCCAAGTCCCTTGTTTAAGATGGGCCTGAAGCGGATTATGGTACACGATTCGTGTACCACTGATACTTTTTTTTTATTTTGTCTTAAATATTGGATACCAGAAACCCATCTTTTCCCGGTAAGATCACAACTTCAATGTTGAATTAAATTGACAAATAATTTGTGTTTTCATTGTCGAAGATTTTGGATGATATTGAGATTGATGAAATACAATCTTTGAATTACTAAATTGACCGCTTTCCAAGCCAAATAGTAACCGCATCAACACATGAGAGCAGCCCATGGTTGTAGGAGCAGTAAACCAACGAGACGACTATAACCATTGTATTGGTGAATGGAACTCATAATTGCATTATTGGTAACACCATTTAAGAGGCGCCGCGCAACGCAACAATCTGAAATCGAAACACTGTAAATCTTTGTTGAATAATGACTTTAAAGCTAAACGCTGTATTCTTTTCTGGAACGAGTTTCTTATGCAATGTTTTTGGTAATTTCTGCCATTAAACTTACATTTCTGATGTGATTTATCTGTTTTTCTCACGAAATCATTCTGATTTCTTACGAAAGGATTTCTCTCAGTATACATAATAAAAGTCTGTCATCGCTTCCAGGTCAAGGAAATATATAGGGCAGCCCGTTTGTTTGTTTTTTGTTTGACCTTTAAGTGAATTGCTGAAGTCAACTTCTCCAACCACCGGACGAATTTAGCGAATATCCGGCATTTTCTCCGGAGACGGCTTCTAGTAAGAAATTAGAAGCAATCTGAGGTAATTAACTCGGGGCACTCGACACCTCCAGTCACTAAGGAGACTATTACCAAGAATATAGTTCGAACTGATTGCTCAACATGGAGATTTTGCTTCTGCTAAATGATGTTAAACCTACTCTATATCCATTTCTTGTCGCCTCAAGGGTTACACCCATAAGTAGCCTGTTTCTAATGCTATCTTAATATCAGGGTTTCCACCATCTTAACGTCATCTGTTCCACAATGACATCAGTTTTAGAGGATATTAGTAAAGTATTATTGGTATGTTGTTTACTCGCCTTAGAGATATTGTCATGTTTTCTGCAGACATTACAGAGGGAGAGAGAGAGGGGGAGGGGGAGGAATTTCAAGCACATTATGTCATTTCTGGCCTACCATTAAATGGCATGCTAGTGGGGTTTTAAGAAGGGCGGGAAATGGGGGACCTGGTGTTCTAGGGTATGAATAGCTGTAATGACTTGGCCCACCTGGTTTAGATGATTTCGGTGGACACGGGACCACATTGGTGGACAACCCCACCCCCAGCTCTTGTCGTACATTATATGTAGTATATAAGTATTTTAAAAGAACCGTATCGGATAAAGTTTAGTGCATAAAACTGGTTAATTCTATATGAAAGACACTTAAAGGAACTAATCGCTAAAATTGGCCCAAATGGGTCGCAACGTATATTATAATGTAATCTGATTGTATATGAGCTGATTTACATTCAATTGTTTCTGGTTTGACTCTAATTTCAAATCAGTTATGTCCAGCGAAATACGGCACGAGTCTGAACCGATTTGAAATTTCTAGTGTCTGGTTATTCCAGTCTATTGCTAGAGGGGTGGTGTTATTCTATAAATGTTGATGTTCAAATTCAGGGGCCCCTTCAAAAGTTGCAGTTGCCCTATCCATTTATGAAGTAATTTTTTTTTTAGATTTCTGAACCCCCTGTACACACCCTCTGAAGCTAAATGGGGGGTGGGGGTAAAATGGGGGTGGGGTGAAAAATCAGATTTCACTGAAATATCTTCATTTTTTCTCTCAGAATTAACCTCACCATGACTCTATGTTAGGGTTTTCTGGGTCACTGAGTTCACTGGTGATGTTTAATTCAAGATTTAAAAATACAAAATGGCATAAATCCGGCAATATTTCCACAAATTTCATACGTTTTGATTTTTTTCGCAGTGTTTAACGACTTTGTCTTGAAGGAACTACATCGCTAATATTTGGGACCTAGAAATTGACCCAAATGCGTCGCAATGCATATAATAATGTAATCTGATTGTATATGAATTGATTTACACTGAATTGTATCGTGTTGACTGCAATTTCAAATCAGTTATGTCCAGCGAAATACGGCATGAGTTTCAACCGAATAGAAATTTCTGGTGTCTGGTTATTCCTGTCTATTGTGCATGCTTTCCAGGTAGTTATGAAGTCGCTATTTGAGTTGTGGAATATCCCCAGCCTTGTTCTTTCTGGTCACTGGCTACAATTGACGCCGAAACGCGTAAAATGTTTATTTTGTCTATCAGATGACCAGCCCAAGTGGGTTTCATCAGATAAACTTGTTAGTTATGATATGTAACTGAAAAGTAAGTGTCCACTAGCAAATCCAGCTGTTTCCATATGAAACTCCTTCCCTAACTGTTTTCGTACCGAAGAACGAGTTTCTATAGGTTTTGGCGAGGTCATTATGGTATTACTTTAGTTTGCAAGCACACACTAAGCACACATTATGTGAGTATATAGACAAATATAGGTGAGTATGTAGATAAGTATACACAATAAAATATCACGGTGAATGTTAGACAAGTCGTTAGACACTAAGAAAATATCAACACGTATGAAATTTGTGAAAATATTTCCGCCATTTTTTTTTTGTTGATTAAAATCTTAAATTAAACATTACCCATGAACTCAGCGACCCTGAAAACCCCTATAAAGAGTTGACATGAGTGTTATACAGGAAAAAATAATCAAGATTTTTAATGAAATCTATATTATCTACCTCAGTTTAACCCCGCTAACTTCAGGGGATGTGTACAGGGGGTTAGGGGTGTCCTGAATATTGGATATCAGAAGCCAACCTTTTCAAGGTAAGATAACAACAGAATTGACAAATAATTTGTGTTTTCAACTAAGACTTTTGATTGATCTTGAGTTCGAGACATATCTACTTTAATTACCCTTATCCCTGCCACGTACAGGGATACTGTGAGCAGAAATTCAAACCTTCAATTAGTGTCTCCAATTCCACACAAAACAAGTGCTTGGGTAATCACGTCTATATACCCGTCGACGTTAGAGTGGACACGATTATCAAGACCACCTTACAACCGAACAGTTAAATTCCAGAAAGTATTTACGTAAGCCCGTTATGTAACTCTGGTGACATTTTCAGATATATATACATGTGTCAGTTTCAAACTTTCAGACAGGTTTGTTCAATTTTTTGCATTTTAATCGCATACAAGTATTGTATAACAATAGAAACTAAATAATCCTAGACCAAACCATCTTATATATCCCCCCTTTCTCTAATATGTATGCAGCAGAAAAACTAGATATTGACTAACAATTTATTATACTATGACATGGTGGAGACCGGAAAGGCTAGTATTTCCATGAAAAAAATCTATACTATTTCAAAGGACTTAATGGAAAACAATTTGCCAGGGAAATGCCAATTAATCAGCGGAAATTGCAAATCTAACAAAGGTATGGATTGTGTAAAGCAAGTAACGTAAATGGTTGTTTGGGTGTGTTTGGAAGCAAACGAATATATCATATAATTATAATAGTATAATGTACTTTAACAACGTATTCTAAGATCCAGGCTGGCTCGCTAGCCTGGAGGTCAGGTGTTCGACCCCTGCGTTGGCCGAGAAGTTCATCCAAATTATCCGCTGTGGTTTCTCCTTGTCAGTGAAGCAGGACGGAGGGCCTGACCAGGATACCTGTCTAGTCGTTCAGATTGGACGAAAAACCGAGGTCCGGTGTACACATTGGCGTGCACATAAAAGATCCAATAGCAGTTGGAATTCGATGTAAAAGTAGGCCGATGCGCCGCTGCCCGTTCAAAATTTCCGTCATAGCTAACTGGATTTCATTTCTAAGATTCAGGCTTAGCTATATAGCTTGATTACCTCCATATAACGTGTATTTTTTTAATGTTCATGCGCCGTCATCTACGACGTCGTTGCTTTCAACCATCTTCCCACACACGTAAAAGTGCGTTTTCGTGAAGGGAAGTATATTTTGATCAAAAGGCATGTAGTATGGTTTTTAAATGCTGCGAATATACTGATGCACTTGTTTGATCTTCGCCGTTTTCCCCATTACAGAACCTCGACAAACACACTTTCCTTCCGTTTTAATACTGGGGAAAAAGTCCTTGAGACTAATAATTTTATTTTAACGTGGATTATAGATTATTAAGATTTTTTAGTTGTCTACAATGACCACGCAATTTTCATTTTCAATAATACGGAACATAACACGATACAAGCTTTCTTATGGTAATTTATTTATTGAATATGGAGACTCGTCGTATATTATCAAGGCCGTGGGATAAAGAAAATCTGTTGTGTAATAAGTTGTCTTGATTAGCAGTCGGAATAAATAAATATTAGGTTGTTAACCATGGCATTTACAAGTTATTACCCACTCGATAACGGATTCAACCAAAGGTGCAACAAATAATAACTGGAGATGAGAGTTTCGAGATCGACGGACTAGTGACGGACTAGTGCACTCGGGGAGTAGTGAAACCTTCTCCTTTTGTTATGACCCCTTTCCTTTTTAAGTATAATTTTGAAATATTTAGGAAGGCCATGGGCAGGCACTGTTTTGATGCCACAATTTTGTTTATCCGATTCAAATGAAAATTACGATGTACGTTGCCGATCACAAGATGTTGAGTGAGATCGAGACCACAACTTTTGAAGTTATGGCCCTTGCTCTTTACACAGAACGTGAATTATGTACAAAGTTTTAGGGCACAGAATTATTGATTATTTTATTTTTGCGATTGAGATGAAACTTTAAATATGTTATGATTGAATGAAATAAGATAATTTAATGTGACTTTGACGGAAAGTCGACCATCTTGAAAATGGCCACCATCTTGGATTTACGAGTGGCTAATTGGTCTTCTCTAAAGAATAGTCCCAAGGTGTATTTGCGCAAGGTGTGAGTGATACTTGAAGGATTACCCTAATTATAAGTACTTATCTGTTGGAAGTAGTAGTTGTATAATCAATAGTATATAATATTAAAGTTTATTTTCATTTTTCTTAAAACTTGAATTCAGGAGACGGAGAGTCTGGTGCTGATTAAAATCCATTAGTAGAACTATAATTTAATACATAGCGATATTGTGTCGTTTCGTCGAACAATTACATCAAAAAGGCCGAGTAAAAGAACCAACAACCAACACTTATTTATGCACGAAATAAATACGACAATTTCATTTAATTATGTGTTAACCTGTTTCGTGAAATGACAGGCTGACATAGTTGAAAATGTTGCAGCTATAGATAAAGGCAATGATGAGATATAATCGACTGCATGTTCCGTCGTTCAAAAAGTAGGCTAAAAATAAAATTAGTAAACAAGCCGATTTGTAATTAAACTTTCGCACTTTTTGTCACTAATCAAAATAACACATGCGAACCAGTCTAATTAAATAAATAGTTTGATCAAAAATAAGGAAGTTTCGTTGCCTTTAATTAAATTCGTATTTATTTTGTTTTCAAATTAAAGATATATTATGTTAGTTATTGAATGTGTGGACTCCTTGGTGAGTTCTTCACCAGCATAGTCGTTAAAATGATACTGTTTTGTTATATAATTAGTATATAAACTTGTATCTATATATTTCCAATCATAAGAAATATGAATTCAGTTACATTAACTTTAGCACCCCCCCCCCCTCTCGCACAAAAATGACAAGCACAAGCAGTAGATGAAATATAATCTTTGAATTACTAAATTGACCGCAAATAGTAACCGCATCAACACATGAAAGCAGCCCATGGTTGTAGGAGCAGTAAACCAACGAGACGACTATAACCATTGTATCGGTGAATGGAACTCATAATTGCATTGGTTATAAAATTTAAGAGGCGCCGCACAACGCAACAATCTGAAATCAAAACACTGTAATCTTTGTTGAATAATGACTTTAAAGCTAAACCCGGTATTCTTTTCTGGAACGAGTTCCTTATGCAATGTTTTTGGTAATTTCTGTCATTAAACTTACATTTCTGATGTGATTTATCTGTTTTTCTCACGAAATCATACTGATTTCTTACGAAAGGATGTCTCTCGGTATACATAATAAAAGTCTGTCATCGCTTCCAGGTCAAGGAAATATATAGGGCAACTTGTTTGTTTGTTTTTTGTTTGACCTTTAAGTGAATTGCTGAAGTCAACTTCTCCAACCACCGGACGAATTTAGCGAATATCCGGCATTTTCTCCGGAGACGGCTTCTAGTAAGAAATTAGAAGCAATCTGAGGTAATTAACTCGGGGCACTCGACACCTCCAGTCACTAAGGAGACTATTACCAAGAATATAGTTCGAACTGATTGCTCAACATGGAGATTTTCCTTCTGCTAAATGATGTTAAACCTACTCTATATCCATTTCTTGTCGCCTCAAGGGTTACACCCATAAGTAGCCTGTTTCTAATGCTATCTTAATATCAGGGTTTCCACCATCTTAACGTCATCTGTTCCACAATGACATCAGTTTTAGAGGATATTAGTAAAGTACTATTGGTATGTTGTTTACTCGCCTTAGAGATATTGTCATGTTTTCTGCAGACATTACAGAGGGAGAGAGAGAGGGGGAGGGGGAGGAATTTCAAGCACATTATGTCATTTCTGGCCTACCATTAAATGGCATGCTAGTGGGGTTTTAAGAATGGGCGGGAAATGGGGGACCTGGTGTTCTAGGGTATGAATAGCTGTAATGACTTGGCCCACCTGGTTTAGATGATTTCGGTGGACACGGGACCACATTGGTGGACAACCCCACCCCCAGCTCTTGTCGTACATTATATGTAGTATATAAGTATTTTAAAAGAACCGTATCGGATAAAGTTTAGTGCATAAAACTGGTTAATTCTATATGAAAGACACTTAAAGGAACTAATCGCTAAAATTGGCCCAAATGGGTCGCAACGTATATTATAATGTAATCTGATTGTATATGAGCTGATTTACATTCAATTGTTTCTGGTTTGACTCTAATTTCAAATCAGTTATGTCCAGCGAAATACGGCACGAGTCTGAACCGATTTGAAATTTCTAGTGTCTGGTTATTCCAGTCTATTGCTAGAGGGGTGGTGTTATTCTATAAATGTTGATGTTCAAATTCAGGGGCCCCTTCAAAAGTTGCAGTTGCCCTATCCATTTATGAAGTAATTTTTTTTTTAGATTTCTGAACCCCCTGTACACACCCTCTGAAGCTAAATGGGGGGTGGGGGTAAAATGGGGGTGGGGTGAAAAATCAGATTTCACTGAAATATCTTCATTTTTTCTCTCAGAATTAACCTCACCATGACTCTATGTTAGGGTTTTCTGGGTCACTGAGTTCACTGGTGATGTTTAATTCAAGATTTAAAAATACAAAATGGCATAAATCCGGCAATATTTCCACAAATTTCATACGTTTTGATTTTTTTCGCAGTGTTTAACGACTTTGTCTTGAAGGAACTACATCGCTAATATTTGGGACCTAGAAATTGACCCAAATGCGTCGCAATGCATATAATAATGTAATCTGATTGTATATGAATTGATTTACACTGAATTGTATCGTGTTGACTGCAATTTCAAATCAGTTATGTCCAGCGAAATACGGCATGAGTTTCAACCGAATAGAAATTTCTGGTGTCTGGTTATTCCTGTCTATTGTGCATGCTTTCCAGGTAGTTATGAAGTCGCTATTTGAGTTGTGGAATATCCCCAGCCTTGTTCTTTCTGGTCACTGGCTACAATTGACGCCGAAACGCGTAAAATGTTTATTTTGTCTATCAGATGACCAGCCCAAGTGGGTTTCATCAGATAAACTTGTTAGTTATGATATGTAACTGAAAGGTAAGTGTCCACTAGCAAATCCAGCTGTTTCCATATGAAACTCCTTCCCTAACTGTTTTCGTACCGAAGAACGAGTTTCTATAGGTTTTGGCGAGGTCATTATGGTATTACTTTAGTTTGCAAGCACACACTAAGCACACATTATGTGAGTATATAGACAAATATAGGTGAGTATGTAGATAAGTATACACAATAAAATATCACGGTGAATGTTAGACAAGTCGTTAGACACTAAGAAAATATCAACACGTATGAAATTTGTGAAAATATTTCCGCCATTTTTTTTTTGTTGATTAAAATCTTAAATTAAACATTACCCATGAACTCAGCGACCCTGAAAACCCCTATAAAGAGTTGACATGAGTGTTATACAGGAAAAAATAATCAAGATTTTTAATGAAATCTATATTATCTACCTCAGTTTAACCCCGCTAACTTCAGGGGATGTGTACAGGGGGTTAGGGGTGTCCTGAATATTGGATATCAGAAGCCAACCTTTTCAAGGTAAGATAACAACAGAATTGACAAATAATTTGTGTTTACAACTAAGACTTTTGATTGATCTTGAGTTCGAGACATATCTACTTTAATTACCCTTATCCCTGCCACGTACAGGGATACTGTGAGCAGAAATTCAAACCTTCAATTAGTGTCTCCAATTCCACACAAAACAAGTGCTTGGGTAATCACGTCTATATACCCGTCGACGTTAGAGTGGACACGATTATCAAGACCACCTTACAACCGAACAGTTAAATTCCAGAAAGTATTTACGTAAGCCCGTTATGTAACTCTGGTGACATTTTCAGATATATATACATGTGTCAGTTTCAAACTTTCAGACAGGTTTGTTCAATTTTTTGCATTTTAATCGCATACAAGTATTGTATAACAATAGAAACTAAATAATCCTAGACCAAACCATCTTATATATCCCCCCTTTCTCTAATATGTATGCAGCAGAAAAACTAGATATTGACTAACAATTTATTATACTATGACATGGTGGAGACCGGAAAGGCTAGTATTTCCATGAAAAAAATCTATACTATTTCAAAGGACTTAATGGAAAACAATTTGCCAGGGAAATGCCAATTAATCAGCGGAAATTGCAAATCTAACAAAGGTATGGATTGTGTAAAGCAAGTAACGTAAATGGTTGTTTGGGTGTGTTTGGAAGCAAACGAATATATCATATAATTATAATAGTATAATGTACTTTAACAACGTATTCTAAGATCCAGGCTGGCTCGCTAGCCTGGAGGTCAGGTGTTCGACCCCTGCGTTGGCCGAGAAGTTCATCCAAATTATCCGCTGTGGTTTCTCCTTGTCAGTGAAGCAGGACGGAGGGCCTGACCAGGATACCTGTCTAGTCGTTCAGATTGGACGAAAAACCGAGGTCCGGTGTACACATTGGCGTGCACATAAAAGATCCAATAGCAGTTGGAATTCGATGTAAAAGTAGGCCGATGCGCCGCTGCCCGTTCAAAATTTCCGTCATAGCTAACTGGATTTCATTTCTAAGATTCAGGCTTAGCTATATAGCTTGATTACCTCCATATAACGTGTATTTTTTTAATGTTCATGCGCCGTCATCTACGACGTCGTTGCTTTCAACCATCTTCCCACACACGTAAAAGTGCGTTTTCGTGAAGGGAAGTATATTTTGATCAAAAGGCATGTAGTATGGTTTTTAAATGCTGCGAATATACTGATGCACTTGTTTGATCTTCGCCGTTTTCCCCATTACAGAACCTCGACAAACACACTTTCCTTCCGTTTTAATACTGGGGAAAAAGTCCTTGAGACTAATAATTTTATTTTAACGTGGATTATAGATTATTAAGATTTTTTAGTTGTCTACAATGACCACGCAATTTTCATTTTCAATAATACGGAACATAACACGATACAAGCTTTCTTATGGTAATTTATTTATTGAATATGGAGACTCGTCGTATATTATCAAGGCCGTGGGATAAAGAAAATCTGTTGTGTAATAAGTTGTCTTGATTAGCAGTCGGAATAAATAAATATTAGGTTGTTAACCATGGCATTTACAAGTTATTACCCACTCGATAACGGATTCAACCAAAGGTGCAACAAATAATAACTGGAGATGAGAGTTTCGAGATCGAAAAGAATCAAATAAAATTTAGTAATATTATTTTTGTTGCGTCCATCGACTTTAAGAAAAAGCCCGGTTTATACATCCGATCCGTACACTTTTTAGAATGCCGACACCGTTACCCTGCTTCTAATTCAGCTAAAATTTGCAACTTGGTGTATCTGTCATGACGATGATGAGCATTATCTGCTTAGGCAATTTAATTTGTCAATGCTTTAGAATAAAATAGCTTTGATTTTAATCGAGAGCGATGAAATCAAGTTCGATAATGAGCATTTTTTGTGCTCAGGTAAAACCACGCGGCAAGAAATTTAATTGAACAATACTTTAAATCGAAATGGGGTTTAACGTCCTACTCCTAAACTGGGCTAATGAAGACCTGTTCTATGAGTGAAAATTTTACACGGGCAGGGAGGCTACGGCCCACTCTTATCCAATTCCAACTGTCCAGGGATCTTTTACGTGCACACCAATGTTACACGGAACCTCGATTTTTCGTGCCATCCGAACGACCCCCCCCCCCCTATCCTGCATCACTGAAAAGGGAAAACCACGCCGGAAAATCCGGATGAACTTTCTCGGTCAATGAGGGATCGAACACCCAACCTACAGGCTAGTGAGCCAGCGTCTTATCAACTTAGTCACCGTGATCCCCAAAAGTTTAAATCAGTTACCACTATTAATTCTGGGGAAAAGGCTGGGGGCACTGTTCACTTACTATTTCCCTGGTTGAGTATTTCTTTCCTATCGATGCATTGTCTCCAGCATGAATGCCAACAGTTCGTCCCTGCCTATGCAGGGGTGAGAAACCGGGTCAATCTCTTGGAGAATGCATACTTCAGGGCCCTGTTTCACGAAATTTTAACTTAAGATAAAATCCAATATTAGTAGATACTTCAATTTTGATTGGCTAAGCACTAAAATCAATCTAATATTATCCAATCAAATTACTAAAATTGGGATCTTATCTTAGTTAAAATTTCGTGAAATAGGCCCCAGGATGACAATACAGTGAATATATATATAGTGTGCGGCTGAATTTATTAACAGGAATGTTACCATTATTAAGGACAACTCGGTCTCACATTACTGTCAAACACTTCAAATATTAAAGGTTTTTACCCGATTATAAAGTTGTAGACAGTGGGATACATATATAATTTATATTTAACTTGTACTTATTGATAGCCCAAATCAATATTATAGACAATTATCATCACATTGTCAATTAACGATTTAATGTCACCGGATAGAGTGCTTTGCTCGCCGAAGAGCTTTACACCACTTCTTAAATAATAAATATACAAAAAACAACCAGTATTGTAGATCTAATTTAATATAAATTAGCGGTCCAAGGCGTTTCATGAAGTAAAAAGCAAACATCGTGGGTTTAGAGCAAAAGGGTTGAGGTTGTTGCTTTTTCACTCTAAAAGTAAAAGGTCGGATCACTATAAAATATATGAAGAGTTCAGGGGAAGACCGATCTAAGTCACTTTTTCAGCTTTCTGTGGAACAATCATTTCAGGTTAAAATATCAGAGTCACATCCCACTAGGGCCTTTCTAAAATGGCTTCCCGGACAAATACAAGTCCATGGACCCTTTATTTAACCTTAATTTGCCTGAAAAGTTGTATTGGTAGTTATGGTTCGTGTTAAACATCATTTTGAAGTTGTAATCAAATCCACTCGTTGATTTGTTCCCGTGAAACATTCTCGACCAAAAGTTTGTTTTGCATTTTACACGGAAAAACAAAAATGTGACTTGTCTGAGGTGTTCTAGAAACAAGCATTATCCCGATTTTTGCACAACGCCCGTAACTATATGGCTAACCGGGGAAGTGGTTTGAGACTGGGTTTCGGAAACTGCATGCTGCTGGGTAAAAGATAAACCAATGCCCAAAGACCACCACCAGCCCATTTCTATAGATAAAAATATACAGTGTGAGTAAAAGGAGAACAGCATTTTGTGTTTTTCTTTAAATGACAGAAATGTTTTTGAACCGTTGTGGAAAAGGCTAAGCCATCACATTTCACTAAAGAAATAAATATATTCTACATTTCTAATTAATTCAAGCTGCTTCTAAACAGCGCTCCCTCTTAAATATATTTGGAAAATTTTATATTTAGTTATGTTGAGACGAAGGCTATAATTAATTCATTGAAACGAGAAAATTTGTTCGAACGAGATAAATTGTTCGTTCTAACAACATGCGAATGCTATTAAATGTACAGAAAAGTAGAAATATGTAAATGAATTACTATATAATGATTGACGACTCTTGTTGTTTTTATACATATATTCAGCTATTGTACAAAAGATTACCCTTTGTTATGTCGTGTTTAAAGGGGGTGGATTTCCTTATTGTTCTGTCCCTTTAAAATTATCGGGGTATTTTTATTATTAATACTTTCGTTTAAAGTTCTGATGACGCTTCCGGCTGTTTTATGTTATTATTCTCAGACCCAAACAATCAAACAAGCCACTAGCCGTCCTATGGGCAAAGTCACAGACTCAACTTTCGTAATGTGTCTTGTAATGCCACTTGTGTCTGCAAGAGTTGAGGGCGGTC
The DNA here is from genome assembly GCA_963678685.1 of Patella ulyssiponensis. NCBI lineage: Eukaryota > Metazoa > Mollusca > Gastropoda > Patellidae > Patella > Patella ulyssiponensis. Next base: position 20,834,148 of record OY783230.1, on the reverse strand, counting down.
TTCTTGTGGGAACTTGGCTTTTAAAAATAGCCATGTGTTGAAAACTATGACAATAATTGACCAATATATTTATTTCAAAAGAATCTTCTCTGCCAATCGAATTTAGCTCAACGTTTTTCAAATGATAATGCACTTTGAACTAGAAAAAAGTAAAATGAATTTAGATTGAACGTCCTTTTAGAACCAACTGGGATATTGAAGACGGACAAGTGATTTCTTTCCGTGAAGACCTGGGCATTTTCGTCAGAGGATTTACTTTTAGCAGTGGCCTAATGTACACAAAGATAGTTCTTATCATGAATTAAATAATACCGAAACTCTCCCCTAGACTCAGCTTAATGCCTCGATGTCCTGTGCTGCCAAAATCTACCAAATTATACCCCCCGTAAGACTGTTAACCCAGAACGTCAAAATCACAATTATATACCGCCTAACTTTGTAGGTGTCAACAGATTGAGGCATGTTATTCCATGTTCAAATGACAAGGCCGTTACGTTATTTCTGCGGGCAAATCACAAATAGGACATGTCAACTCCACCGCCACCCATATACTGATATGTCACAGAAGTTCAAATGTAGGATAAATAAACAAACAAGCAAGACGTCAAAGGACTAGAGGAACTTAGGCCTGCTGGACTGTTTGCGACATTAAAAGAACCCTGTTGAAATTCGATGACAATTAGCTGGAAACCCTATTTCCACGGTCCTGAATATGCTGGGTTATGTAGGGTTGGATATCAAAACCTTGAAGAGTAATCGAATTATCGACGCAACTTTAATTAGGTATTCGCCTTGGTAGCGCTTATTCAGATTTGTTCAAATAGGGACAGTCAGCTACATAATAATAGGATATCCGCACCTCGAATGGACATATTTACCTAATTTTTAAATTATTTTTCTGAAGCATCTGGCAGATTCATTCAAATTGATATGTTAGGGAAAGACAAAGGTGTACAATTTGGGTCAATTTGTACATTTTTTTTAGGTGAATTTCAAACCATTTTGCAGGGGTCATGTTGCTTGGAGATTTTGTATAAATGTTCACTTTAAATTGTTTATGCAAGTGGGTATAATATGTTATTTAAAGTGAATAAATTTGAAAAGTTTGTTTCTGCCACAGAAAGGAGTCACACCCAAACATAAAACCTGGAACCGTTTAACCTTTATTTCAATCTTTTGCGAAGGGACTTTTTTTGGAGCCATTTTCTGTTTCTTTATTGCTCTGTGACGCGATATTTTTTAATTCTGAAATTATATAACTTTTAGAACTGGCATTATGCTAAGCCACGGGCTGGTATTGTGGACGTTACATCACTTTAAAAACACCCCAACATTACACTAATTAATAGTGGACCCACAAGCATCTTCAGTAACGATTTGACTTAGATAACAATCGCTAGAGGCGGTTCTAAATATTATTAAGATTATTATGGAATTATTGCGACATAATCTGCCAATTCCTGGGAGGGAGATCATTGCTTGGCGAAAGTACAACGATTGTTAGCCGTGAATACCCTTAGGGAGAACGGTCACAGGGTGGTTTGCCAAGAGTTAGCATACCTGAAATCGTGCACAATAACCTTCATACCCTTATTGTGCACACGGACCTTCGCTGTCTATATCCTTAGTGGTTTCATTTCAATCTACTCCAGTAATCCCTGTTTTAATCGGGGGGGGGGGGGGGGTCAAGTTATCCGCCCTTATTAATTGTGCTATTTATATCGACCAATCTCATAAATCGTTAATTTAATTGCAAATGAAGTTTGCAAAGGGAAGTAACTCTCACCGAACAAGCTTAGGTGTATTTATTAACGACAAATTATATAATGAATGAAGACCGGGCGTTCACGTAGATTCAAGGGTTTTATTTAGAATCGTTCGTTCGCAGAGTTTTACGTCCACGTAATTGTTAATCAAATTGCAAAGTATAAGTTCAATAATAATAAATATAACAGAATTAACCATTTCAGACAAAGAACGAATAGTCATAATAACAAAATTCAAACATATAGATGTTATACCTATTTGAAATCGGCGAAACATACTACAATTAAATATAAAGGAATTAGAAATATATACATTATTTACATAAATCATCCACTTAATCTACATGAATATTGTTAACTACCTTTATAAAGATAGGCTGGCACTGCCAGGCAGGATACGCCCACATTTTCGAGAGATGGATAGAGAACAAGCAATACCGAAAGTGATTTTTCCTACATCATTAAGTCCTGTATTTCATACTGTATTGGGAGCAGCCATTTTGTTGGTCAGTTCCAGTCTGATATTCATGAAATTCGAAGCTGACAATGATTATGGTGTGACGGTACACAACCTAGAAATGTGTACAAACGGCGGCCATTTTGTCTGGCAATTAGGGTCCGATTTTCTCAAAATTCAAACTCAACCTTCCGTAGGGTGTAACGGTGATAGAGTCAAACGTTTTTTTAAATCGGATAATAATTGTGACCTCCAGAGGGACCATAGGCGATTTTTCGGACAATCAGGGGCCATAATTCAGGAAGTTTCGATCGGATATGCGCAAATATCGAAAGGAACCAAGATCTTTGGGTTATAAACATGCATGTCAAGTTTCATCAAAATCGATTCAAAATTGTGACCTCTATAGGGTCCACAAGCTAAAAACGTGATTTTTCGTACAATCAAGGGCCATATTCCATGAAGTTTTGATCCGATACATGCCAATATCGAAAGCAGCCGAGATCTTATGGGGATAAACCTTTATTTCAAGTTTCGTCAAAATCAGATAAGAATTGTGACCTGTAGAGAGTCCACAAATTGTGGACGGTGGACGGACGGACGGACAGGGGCGACGACATAATACGTCCACATGAAAATGTGGGCGTATAAAAACGAAGGCGAAACGACAGGTTTGTAAGCTGTTTTTTTATTAGATCGTAGATCATAGCTACAATCAAGGCCAGGGCAGATAACTCTATGTATTAACCCATGGTAGTACGGAATGTGTACCCTGTAGATACCAAGGCTGAAATGACACAGGCGTTTACACTTTGGATTTCTTTTTAACTTATATCTATTTGATCCCTTTTCAAAGGGATTTGAACAGTTTGACCGGAAAGACTATCAACCCAGTTCTGCCGTAGCTGCCCTTTGGCTGTTTTCACAGTCAAGTTAAAAATAGGCTGGAGTGTTTGTTATTAATGATAAATATCGGTACACAATAGACAAGGTTATATTAATTAGATACAATGATCCAATAACTGCCCCCAGCTTTAGACGGTAATTAATTGTCTGACTTCAGTTAATTGCCGTTCATGCTACCCGTGATTTGAAACACTGACCTAAACTATATACATTCACCTTAAGGAATCTGCAATTGATGTTAATAAAACCTAAGTCCTATGACCTTACCTACCCGATAGGTTACAGCCATATTGCTTTTCCCAAGGAATCAGTATCCCAATCACCTCATGATCGTGAAATAAGCCAAAGGGTGACAGAAATGGGGTTTAACGTCCACTCGACACAAACTAGATCATTTCGGGAATAATATACGGTTTAAATTTATTTCAATAATTCTCTTGTGCTTAGGGGTCTTTAGCAGTGAGATGAAACCGGAGAACCCAGAGAAAACCCACGAAGTTGGACAGATGTCCTTACTTCTTGTCACGTACAACCGGGGATTCGAAACCTCGCCAGTTGACCCAATGACAGGCTTTATGATACAGTGCGCATGTGCTAACTATTCAGCCCCCCCCCCAAAGCTAAAGGTATCTGAAGCCGGGCCTGTTTCCTTTTCAGCAACTTACATATAGGGTATTAAAGTTCTTTTTCCCCGACATTCTTAAAGATGCAATTCCCCAACAGTCGACATATTACATTCAGATAAACAGCACAGCTGTTCTTAAAAGTTGTTTTCCCAAACAGTCGATGTCTTACATAACTAGTGATTTAAAAATATATATTCAAGATATACAGAAAAGCACATTTTCAAAGCTAAATCGCTAATATTTGGGACCTAGAAGTTGACCCATATGGGTTGCAACGCATGTAATAATGTAATCTGACTGTATATGAACTGATTTACATTCGATAGGTTTCCGTTTTGACGAATACGGCATGAGTCTCAACCGCATAGAAATTTCTAGTGTCTGGTTATTCCAGTCTATTTCGCATGCTCTCCAGATGAGTTATGCCGTCGCCGTTTCTAGCCTCGTTTTTGTTCTGGTCCGTTGTTCCAAATGTTGCTGAAACGCACTCTGATAAACGATTCGTGTACCATGGTAAACTGTTTATTTTGTCTTAAAATATTGGATGCCAGAAGCCTATCTTTTCAAGGTAAGATAACAACATCAATGTTGATTTGGGTTGGCAAATAATTCGTATTTTCAACGTGTAAGACTTTGGATTGATGTTGAGTTGGAGACTTGGCTACTTTAAATAATACAAACAGTATCCCAATGAAATGGGGTTTAACGTCCTACTCCTCTGCACCTGACCTGGGCTAATGGAAGACGGGCATACGAAATTTTGCCCAGGCAGCGGCTCTACGGCCTACTCTTATATCGAATTCCAACTGCCAAGGGATATTTTACGTGCACGCCAATGTGTACACCGGACCTCGGTTTTCCGTCCCATCCGAACGGCTAGACAGCTGTCCTTGTCAGGCCCTCCTTCTGCATCACTGACAAGGAGAAACCCCGCCCGAAAATCTAGTACGTAACTTTTATATATTGTCAGAGAGATATCAAATGGCCAAATATTGATTGGTTTTTGTGGCGTTAATGTGTAATTTGTGTCTATAGATGATAGTCCAACCTTTCCTAGTCACCAGTTTCATTTATTTTCAGATCTAACTATGTGTAGTGGATCAGAAATGTAAGCTAATCCCTCTGTGTGATTACTAGTAGAATATATTTATCTTATACAGTACCTCCCCTCGGCCAATCAGATAAAGCCAGTGTTCTTAATAATTATTTCATTCAACAAACTGAACTGCCAAGTACTAACAAATCGCTTCCACTCCCCCAACCTCGATTGTACCAACCCCTGGAAAAGTTAAGCGTAGATTCATCAAAAGATCCTGGCGAAGTAAGTTCATAACGACTCCAAAGTTATGGAAATTTTCAAATGTCATGGCTATTTTCATAAAAGGACACCCAAATGATCCGGACGATGTAAGTTCATAACTATTCCAAAGTTATGGAAATTTTCAAATGTCATGGCTATTTTTTTTATTAAAAAAAAAGACACCCAAATAACTGCAGAAATTACAGACCCATTCCCTCCTTAAGCATTATTATAAAAAAATATTAGAGAAAATAACATACAGATACGTCTTTAACTTCTTCAAGGACAATTCAATACTAACAACACTTCAAAGTGGCTTTCTTCCAGGTGATTCAACTATTAATTGGAGAGATCTAATCACTTCTTATGTCATGTCATTGATCATAACACATGTACCGGGATCGTCTTCTGTGACATCAGCAAGGCTTTTGACAGAGTCTGGTATCCCGGACTTTGTCATAAGCTAGAAGCTGCTGGGGCCAGGGCGTACGTATTGGGGCCAGGGGAGGGTTGTTGTCGTGGTTTAAGAACTATCTTGTATATCGACAACAATATGTCGTAATAAACGGAATATCCCCGGACCCAGGACAGTATTTTAACATCTGTTTTATGTATTGTTTTGGCTTGTCTCTCAAATGTTTCTGTTTATTAAAAAAATAATGCTTACCATGCTTGTATAAGTACCTATATATACTGTACATTTTCATCATTTTTATACTGATATAAATGTGTTTGCCATTAGTATTGTTTTCATTAGTACACAGGATAAACATATGTTAGGAATGGACAGTTTATTTCCACCAGCGTTTAATACCCCACTGACTTTTCCTGCTCTTTAAATTTATTAATTGTATCATGATTTCATAGTACAAAAGCCCCATTGGTGTTCATTATTTATAGCGAGAACTGTGTGTCCTTAAATTTACTAAATCCTTAACTCAATATGGCCAGACAAGCAATTATTTGCCCATTGACCTCAAGTTAATAGGCTCTAACATCATAGGGTGCAGCTTTTTGCTCAACATTCTGTTGTCTCCAATCTTTGTAGGCACATAGGGAACCTCATTTGGCAATCTACTCATCATAATTAAGGTTTTTTGCTGCGAAGATTTAATGTTGACTGTTTCAAAATCTCACTTCCGACACAATGTTTGCTCTGCAGAAATATACTTTACACCCCTTATCCCTCGCTGTAATTTCATCAGCATTCCCCGAAACTGCTATGAAATGGCAAATGTGATCCCTGTTCTCGAATTCTCGACCTAACAGTCAATCAAAAAAAAGGGGGGGGGGAGGACAAAAAATATGAGGAAATAATTACTAGTCTTAGTCCTATATACAATTACCTCACTTGTTGCTGTTGTCTGAACAAATGTGTTATCTAACAGGCAAACATATATTCAATGCCCTGGTCAAACATTATGAAAATCTCTGCCTTTTCGGATGAGCATTTCAGACAGAAATTTGAAAGCACACGAATTTTGAATTTTGCAGATTATTTTTATGTTTGAACTCAAATGCATTCTGAAAAAGATGAGATAAATTCAATATAAATCAAACAAGAAAAATCTTTAAAGCAGTAATCATGGGGCAATATTGGCGTGGCGTCGGGTCATCGGCCATATTTCTCTGAATACTTGGACTATTTTCACTGATCCTGGCGTTCATAGTGTACGCCTTACATTTTGAATAGCGGAATTGGCGGAGAAAAGTAGGAAAATTGAATGGGATGAAATTGGGTTTAACGTCATACTGTTCAGCCCTGACTGGGCTAATGAAGATGACATACGCTGTACTGCGAGGCAACTTTGCCCGGTTAGCGGCGCTACGGCCTAGTCGTATATTTAATTCCAACTGTCCATGGGTCTTTTACATGCACGCTATTATGTACAGGGAACCTCGATCGTTCGCCCATGTTAAAGACTTTACGCAAATGAAGTGACGACACCACCCACATAAAGTGTGAATGACACTACACTGAGACCTTTTTGGAGTGAATAATTGGATATCCGCAGTGTTCATTTCTACAAAGGAAACACCATCTATCTTCCTGGGACACTTTTGGGGCAAAACTTCAAGCATAGTTCGTTCGTAGGGTTTAAAACGGCAATTTCATATTTTTTAGTTATATTTTTAAAATATATTAAAATAAAGCCCTAAAATAGATTGTATCTATAAACAGTCCTACTTTGTTAAAGAATAATCCTATTAATCCTATAATTCACTATTGCCAGTTGAGAAATTGGCAAAAATATCACTTTTAACTTCAAACGTTTGAAGATCGCCATTGCATGGAGGGGAATGGGAAAACAAAGGAGGTAATTCAAGTAATTGTTATTATTTTCGGTGTCAGGATAATTTATGCCTGTGAAATATTGCCCATGATCGTATAATAGTGAGTTGACAACCTTTTGAGCAAAAGACATAGAAATAATTATGTTTTGACTTTCTTAGAAAATATGAAATTTCCGCTTTAAATACTGAGATGTTATAATATTTGACCTTAATTACTACTGGAAATATAATTGCTACAGACCTGTTTCATATGTATACATACAGTCGAGAACTATTGACTAGAAAGAGTGGTTGACAGTTTCTTATCATTAACTGAATTTATTTAATGTGGACGTATTATTCAATTTGTGCTGTAATGCAGTCTTGAAAATTATATCTTTATACGCCCACATTTTCACGTATTGTCGCGCCGTCAGTCTACAATTTGAGGGGGTCTATAGGATTCTGCCTGTTCTCCAATCCAGTTTCTGCTGTGAATAAATATTGCATACGACACACCTGTGCTTGCCTACTCCATGATCAAACACGATAGCAGATGGCTTCCATCTTGTTTACTGACGGTACTACTTATTTTAAGACAGACTCGGCTTTCCAATTTATAATATCTACGTCATTGGGGATTTCCAATTTTACTCACTGGTTGCTATGACCCGCTATGGCGTTGTCTAGAAACGCGCGTGCTCGCGTTAGTTTAAAATTTTTGCTATACGTTTAACATGGACTATTTGATGTAATTTGCCTGATTTGATTTGGCCCCATTTCCATAAATTTAGGTTGTTTTTTAGAAATTTTTAGCAAATGTTAATCTTAGGTGTTTTTTAATTCTAGCCGAAGTAAATTTTTTTACAATTTATAGCGAGTTAAGTTATCGTCTCTAAGAGGCGGGCGTAGTATTTTAAATGGCGGCCATTTGCCATCATGTGTATTCTTGAAGTAGGTACACATGATGTAATCGTATGTAAATATTGTTTAGAAAAAAAAATAGTTGTGGACACTCTACAGGTAACAATTCTTATTCGATTTTGACGACCTTGAAATATAGGTTTATCTCCAAACAGTCTTAGGCGGGTAAAGATAAAAATGCACCTAGAACAAATTGCAACAGAAATCATTTCTTTGGGAACTGTTCCGGTATGGTCTCTAGTACTCCCATAACAAAAGCGACCATTATCGGTCTTGGGGAAATTTGCATAATTAACATAAATCCAAGATGGCAGCCAGTGGACTAGAATATCGCCGATATCTCCAAAACGCTTGACTTTAGTGCAAATAAATGTATTACCGACCTATAGGAAATCGATACTCGCGACTTTAAAAATGCCGACATTTTTTTCCTCCGACCTTATTGTAACGTCATAACGTCATTTTGACGGCATTACGTCTTGCTCGTTGTGACGTCATTTATCCAATTTAATTGTAACTGCGCTCGGAAAACTGCTGGAAACCACGAACCGCTGTATAATTTGTATAAAAGAGCACGTCTTCCCCCAAACTGAAACTAAATATCATCTTTCATCTATAGCGGGGGCCACGGTGGCTCAGTGAGTAAGAAATGAGCTTGCTTACCTGGGGATTCAGTGTTTGATCCCTGCGTTGGCCGAGAAAGTTCATTGGGAATTTCCGGCGTGGTTCTCCCTTGTCAGTGGTGTAAGACAGAGGGTCTGACAAGGGACAACGTATAGTCCTTCGGGTGGTACGAAAAACCGAGATTCCGTGTACACATTGGCGTGCAATTTAAAGGAGCTAAATCGCTAACATTTGGGACCTAGAAATTGACACAAGTGGGTCGCAACGCATATAATACTGTAGTATGAATGTATATACTGATTTACATTTAATGGTTTCCGTTTTACTCTAATTTCAAATCAGTTATGTTCGGCGAAGTAAGCCGACAGTCTCAATCGAATGCAAATTTTTATCGTCTGGCTATTCCAGTCTACATACGCCGTTTGATTTGATGCAATGTTTCGAGTCTCGTTCCTCGAGTCTCTTGCTAGAACTGGGGCTGAAACGCATTATGATAGACGATTCGTGTACCAATGGTAAAATGTTTATTTTGTCTTAAATATTGTATATCAGAAGCCCACATTTTCCCGATAAGATCCCAGCATCAATGTTGATTGAAATTGACAAATAATTCGTGTTTTCAATATTGAAGATTTTGGATAATATTGAGTTAGAGACATGGCTACTTTAAGGTTCCCTTGGCAGTTGGAATTCAATATACGAGTAGGCCGTAATGCCGCTGTCCGAGGAAAATATCCCTTTATAGCAAATGTATGGCGTATGTCAGTCTTCATTATCCCAGCTGAAACAGAACAGTAGGACGTTAAAATCCATTTCAATTCATTTCATCTATTACCATCTATTAAAAGCTGATAAGAAATGAAATGAAATGGGGTTTAACGTCCTACTCTTTTGCACCTAACCTGGGCTAATGGAAGACGGGCATACGCCATACAGTGTGCTGTGAGGGAAATTTTGCCAGGGCAGCGACGCTACGGCGTACTCTTATATCGAATTCCAACTGCCAAGGGGTCTTTTACGTGAACTCCAATGTGTACACGGGACCTCGGTTTTTCGTCCCATCCGAACGACTAGGCAGCTGTCCTTGTTAGGCCCTCCTTCTGCATCACTGACAAGGGGAAATCACGCCCGAAAATCGAGATGAACTTTCTCGGCCAATGCAGGGATCGAACACCCGATCTCCAGGCTAGCGAACCAGCGCCTTATCCACTTAGCCACCGTGACCTGAAAACAAAATTATAGAAAATAGGCATCTTATTATTTATATAGAAATGTCAATGAAACAGAACACATCTGATGTTTCCAGAGCCAATTTAGGAGATAGAAAATATCGCCCACATCTTCAGAAGAATAAATTATCACTGCTTTGGAGTTTGCATAAGACATATCCATTTTTCACACCCAACAGTGTAAGCCAAGCCATGCTTACGGCCTACATCGCTTGGAATTACAGCCCTTTGCAGTTACAACTTATGATTTTCATCAGTGATTCGGGCACACGAGGGCTGTCCATCGTCTTCGCAACGTATGTTTTGCTCGAAAGTTGTCAATTCCAATGTTCTAGATTTAGTTCTGTGACTACGTTAGTCCAGGTTTGAACCTGATGGCACATTAGTTAGCTGCGATATTGTAATCAAATCGATATATGGAAATTCCCCCCTCAACCCCCCAAGTATTTCTACGAAAGGTTTCTCAACTGATTCTGGTAGGGTTTAGTGTACTTTATAACATACAATGTACTAATAGTTTACCAAAGTAGGACCGCCGGAAACTTTTTTTTTAAATGGCCACCGAAACGTCATAATATTTATACCCTGTAACTATCAACCAAAATTTGATGATCTTGGTGTCTATCCCTTGGTTTGTGGGAGGAAAGAACACATTAAAATCATAAAAAAATGATGTTGGTCAATATGATGTCAAATATTGTCTCCAACAACTCCAAATGACAATAGTCCATAACTATTGACTCAAATTTGATGACTTTGATGTCTATACGCAGGTTGGGGGGGGGGGGGAACAAAAAAAAAACATCAAGAAAACTTTGTTTATCACTAAGCTGTTGAATCATTATGAAATTGAATTCATGACCTTCAGCTGTCTACTATCCCTTAATACACAAACACCTTTGTCCATAGGATAAGTCTCAGAGCGTTCAGTTTTATGTGTCATCCTCCTCTGTATCGACCTCATGAGTGTTGTTTGGTTTGTCACAGTTTTCAGCTTGGCAAGGGCCACATACAGTAGTAGAGTCCATTGCATCTGCTGCTGCATCGATAGCCTTTGCATCCGCCCGAACAGTTGAAATGGACTATTTTCAAGGCAAACGTCGTTTTTAATGATCTCGATGTGTTCTCTGCTCCCAAAAACCTAGGGGTAGACACCAAGATCATCAAATTTGGGTTGATAGTTACAGAGTTATGATCATTAAGAGGTTTCGGTGGTCAGCTTGGGTGTTATCTTTATAAAAACACACTTTTCCGAGGGTCCTACTTGCGTAAGTGAAGCCTACCGGAATCAGGAGAGAAACCCTTTGTAGCAATCTTTTGAGGGTTAAATTGTATTTTGACCTGACTATTGTGCAGCATCTTCAGTTGGAGGTAGAGACTTTACTTGCATTACTTTCTCTGGCCACTTCCTGCAACAAACTGAGCCACCGTGGCTTTCAGACTATAGATGAACGATGATATATAGTTTCAGTTTGTGTGAAGATGTGTTCTTTTATACAAATTATACAGCGGCTAGCGCAGATCCGTGTCCCCGCCCCCCACCAGTCCCAGTGACATAGTTGATTTTCATTTTCGTTTGCCTTGTTACTGTTGTAGTTCACACATCTGCTCTTTAATAGATGATATAAACATGATTTTCGCATTGTCTCCGCCTAGCAATTCAAAGTTGCAGCGTATTACCCTTTGCTCCAATGTATGCCCCCCCCCCCCGGACAAAATCCTGGATCCGGGCCTGAGCGGTTCGTTGTTTCCAGCAGTTTTCCGAGCGCAGTGACAATAAAATTTGATAATGACGTCACGAAAACAACGTAATGCCGTCAAAATGACGTTACGACGTTACAATAAGGTCGGAGGAAAAAAATGTCGGCATTATTGAACTCGCGAGTATCGATTTCCTATAGGTCGGTAATACATTTATTTGCGCTAAAGTCAACCGTTTCGGAGATTTTGGCGATTTTCTGGTCTCCTGGCGGCCATCTTGGATTTATGTTAATTATGCAAATTTCCCCAAGACCGATAATGGCCGCTTTTGTTATGGGAGTACTAGAGACCACACCAGAACAGTTCCCAAAGAAATGATTTCTGTTGCAGTTTGTTCTAGGTCCCCCCTCTCATATTGCTATCTTTACCCACCTATCTTGCTTCATGTCGATATTGGCATGTATCGGATCAAAACATCATGGTTTATGGCCCTAATAGAGATCAAAATTTTCATCTGGTTTTGATGACACTTAATAATGGATATGTTTATAACCCAAATACGTTCCTTTCGATACTTGCGCATATCGATTTAAAAACAAGTTTTGAATGTCACAGTTACACCCTAAAGATGGTTGAGTTCGAATTTCGTGAAAATCAAACCAAAACTGCTGGTCAAAATAGCCACCCCTTGAACGCAAATAGTGTAAATATATAATATAAAATCTGCCGGACGAAATGACCACCCCTCATATGCCACTACTTTTCTTTTTGGGCTGCCACCTTTGTATGCCATTCCCGGGAATCAATCCCAAGTGTAAAGTTGTTTCATTCTCTTAGGAAAAATTCCCCGAACATTAACCAATCAGACTTCTATTGGGGTATATAAAATGTCTTGTCAGAACAGTAAATATTAATACTTCTCATGCATTTGTGGCATCAAATTTGACACACATCTTGATTTCAATATTGAAATATCTTTGATTTAAGAACCCTAGTAAAATCATATGTCGTCATTAACGTAGGTTGAAATTACATGTCATTATCTATCAGTGGGCGATATATAGAAATAACTATCTTATACGATCTATTTTACAAAACGATTGATAAAGCGGAGAAACGAATTTCACACACCTAAAAGTTGCGCAGAATTTATGTTTTCAGGTGTATTTCGCTACGAATTCCATCATGTAAACAATCCAATTTTATGTCGCTGGAAATGAATTTTTTATTTTTTATTACGTATGAAAGTTATTGTACCAGAACACACATTAAAGTAGCACTACTGTTATATCAAAGTAGCTAAGTCTCTAACTCAATATCATCCAAAATCTTCAACAAAAACGAATTTAAATCAACATTGATGCTGGGATCTTACCGGGAAAAATGTGCTTCTGATATCCAATATTTAAGACAAAATAAACATTTTACCATTGGTACACGAATCGTGTACCATAATGAGTTTCAGCCCAAGTTCTAGCAAGAGACGCGAGGAACGAGGCTAGAAACATTGCACCAAATAACCAGACGCTAGAAATTTGCATTCGATTGAGACTGCTAGGTTATTTCGTCTAACATAACTGATTTGAAATTAGAGAAAAAACAGAAACCATTGAATGTAAATCAGTATATATACATTCATATTACAGTATTATGTGTTGCGTCCCACTTGTGTCATTTTCTAGGTCCCAAATGTTAGCGATTTAGCTCCTTTAATTTATAAAAGCCAACTCCTTCATTCTATGTCATTGTCATCTACAAACTTCTGGCATCTTACAAACCTCGACATTTCTACAGTAAAACTTTTGACGTTTGAAAACTCCAATTTTAGTAGGCCATCAAAATATCGTTCGTTTAAAGTAGGTGACGTCATAGAGAATACATTACACATTGTTCTATGATATTTTAAGCTCCAGTGTTTAAATATTGATATACATATTCAACAATATGTATGGTTAACAGCCGATTAATAACGACAAACGACTTGCATAGACGTATTCACCATATGAATGCTTATTGCCTTAGGTAAAATACACCTAAACATAAAATACTCATACGCTTGTATCAAAGACCGTTACAACATATATATTTATCCAGTTGACTTAACTCCTCAGTAGAGCGGCTGTGGTTCGCCACGTCGTAGACTCATTCAAATATTTCGGAGCATGTAGTTACATGTTTCAGTAATTAGAAATCAGACATGAAGTAATTATTGTCATCACACAAGAACTGGAATCAATGATCGAAGGACAATTCATGGCCTATTTGTGTATGACATATCTTTTGTTTATTCCCATTAGTTTTCAGAATAGAAACTAGACTCATGGTTTATACCAATCGTTGTTGTACACGAGATAACCCCTTTGATGTCATAATTCGCCAATATAGCAAATTCAGCCACACAATTAAAATTTTCCGTCATTTGTTGGTGCAAACTCAATTTTCCAAAGTTTCCTGGTGGGGAACACCCTAGCTAGAACCTTCGTCGTGGACCATCAATTGTTGGTACATCGGCGCCCTAAGAAGCCCTTGCACCCCATCCTCCCAACGTTTTGGGTCTATCCATGGGCCTGCATTTCTACAAAACAGTAATGGCACCAATCCAAAAATCGATGGTATACTGATAAATGATAATGGAAAGAACAGGAATGGGTTCTTAGTACTACATGTATTAGTCTGCAATTTGGATTAACAGGCGCCAAGCTCAGAGTTTCATCCTACCCATTTGATAATTCAAACACTATTTAGTCTTGAGTTGTTGCCCCTTTTATACTGACGTCAGCTTTTGTATTATCAGTTTATTTGGAAATGGATAAAATCGTACATTTCCGGAGACTTACTCGAAAAAAAAAATCTAAAAATCGCGGAAATGTAGCTATAACTGTAAATGAAACAATTTTTGTGTTAGAGGTTGCTTAGTTAAAGTCAGATTCAAAGCAAATATATCACTTGCAAAACTACAAATCGAGGGTTCGGCAATGGTCAAATTCTTTTTAAAATGATTTGTTTCAACGAGATATACTAAACAGCGGAAAAAACACCATGTTATACTGAACACCGGAGAAACACTAAATATCTGAAAACACAATAAATATCGGAAAATACCCTAGATAGGCAACCCGGAGCCTGGTCCTCTGGAAAACATCGGAAAAACTTAACCCTAACCCCTCGTACACAAAGTAACTGGTCCTCTGTAAAACACCAGAAAAAACCTAACCGTAACTCCCCGCGCACAGAGAACTAGGCCCCGGGTTACCTATTTAGGGTGTTTTCCGGTATTTAGTATGTTTTCCAGTATTTCGTGTTTTTCCGGTATTTCGTGTTTTTTCGGTATTAAGTATAAGATGGTGTTTTCCGATAGTTTTGTTTTGATCAATATATTAACGACAGTAGGGTCGGGCCTGTGAAATGTGTATAAACTACAAATCAAGTGTTTTATTATAGTAAAGAGTCTGTTTTAGAATTTTAAATTAGTACTGGTTTTGATTTGAACATTATGTTAACAACGGTGGTGCCGGACGAGTTGTGAAGTGTGTATAACTTTATATTGTGCATGAAAAAACAAACTTTTTATTGATCCTATCATAAAAGTTGCTCCAATTGACTATAGAACAATAAACAGTTTTTTGGGGTAAAATCGGATCATAGAATTCCCACTTTGTTGTTCAACAAATACATAAAATATTAATTACAACATTAGTCCCAAAGCAAGCCAGGGAAAATGTAAAAAAGACGCCAAGTTTCTATCTTTTCATTAGTCCGTAATAACAAATGGGACCCTGACTAAAATGGTAAAAATGAAATGAGGGGTTAACGACTTTAACGCACAACTGTTTTACTCCAACTAGGCTAAAAACCTGTCTTTTGCTAATTAACAATTTTCGGGGGAATAATCCTTTTCAGTCAATGGGGAAAACAGTGTATCATTCACATTTTGTTAATGTAATGTTATTAAAAGGGTGAAATGGAAATTTCTGTCATTACTTGAGCTGATATGGATATACGAGCCTCTGGTTTGTTAGCATAATGGGTTTCGAAATACGTACAGGATGGGTCGAGTTGCCCAAAAACTGATAATTTTATGGGGTCATATTTTCCACGGTACATCCAGACTTGTCTAGTCTATTTGTACGCTACCAAGTTGATAGACTCGTTTCATTCCCAATTAACCAGTTATCATGTTAGATTTTATTGGACCATAGTTTTAATCAGATTTATATTATTAATAGAAATATCCCCTCCAGCTAATTGTCTAGACAACTTATAAATTTATTGAAACGTCACACACTGGATCACTGACGAATACACCATAATTTAACGACATACTGGAAGAATACGATAATCTCGGAAGAATGCGATAAAATTTAATTTTCGCTCTTTATTGGGACGGGTATATTGTTATTATATCCAATGGTGAAAAGTCTTTTAAGTGTTATGTGTAGACAGGGCAAAGGGGCGATTGTTCGGAAATATAACAGCAATTAGGCAGTCGATTCTGTCTGTGGTGTAACTAGTCCGTAGATAGAAATTGGCCATCCACAAATCGAATTAACTCACCAGATGACCACAAAGGGTATACTCACCTTTGCCAACACTATAGAATCACAAAGCGATCAGCGCCTCTAGTGTCAAAGTCTTCATGATCATTCCAAAATTTAGTGGTTGAAATGAAACAATGTTGGATAATAAAACTTTCTTCAATTCACTACCGTACAAGGTAAACGTATCAAATATATAAGTGTCTGCAATGACAAATAAAACCAATTTGGCTTTCCAAACGGATCAACCTTATCAATACTTCGTTTTGACCTAAATTGAAGTGATTTAGACCTACAGTACTAATTACAAGAGTATCGCAAAACACATACCAATAACAAGTAAGATATACTCGCGAATAAGAAACACGACATTCGGAAATTGCAAGCAATAAACAATAAAAGTTGTACCCCGGCAAACTATTTTAACACGGTTTCGGTTACTTATGTGACAGAATATGTTCGAGAAAGCGTCGTCAATAATAATCAAGTTTATCAATTAGGAGCGGACTTATTCAGTTCCAAAATCTTTTACGGACCAATAAAAAGACGAACCCCTTTGAGTGAAAATAAGAATGGCTTTGTGAATACATCTGTACATCTAAAATTCTATTCTATTAGTAGATGTGTGTATGCAGGGGCGTAGCCGTGAAATATATATTGGGGGGGGGGGTACCCCCATAAATTTTGTTTAAAGTCTCAGTCTTCTGTAAACATTGTTTGGCATATTTTACGGGGTTAAACTAAAACATCACACCAATACAACGTTTATCATGTTTACAGACAGCGGCACTGGTCTTCCCCGAGAGACGAAGAAGCGTGGCTTACCCCCACCTAAGAAAATTTTGGAATATTTGACGGCTGCAAACACCTTTTCCTGCTATTTCAGCCCATGAACAAAGCAATTTCAAAGTGGTCTAATATTACCTAATTAAGGTGGCTTGCTGACAAGCGATTACACCCATGAAGACGGGACCGTTGGGAGAAAATTTTGAGAATTTAACTGCCACAAACGCGTTTTCCTGCTATTCCAGTCTGTAACCTGTGAATACAACAACTTCAATTTGGTTCAATATAGCCTACCTGGCTGCCCAGAATTCCAAACAACTAATCAATCGTCGCGGGCTATGGGAGCCTCACCCTCCCGGATAAAATTTTGAAAATTTAACCACCGCAAATGCGTTTTCTGCTATTCTAGCCTGTGTGAGCAACTCCAAAAGTGTCCAATGGTTTTGTAACCGAAATCCCACTCTGATTCCAACCATCCAATCACACTGTTGCAGTGAAATTAGTGTTTTATTAGAAAGTTAGGGAAGCAAAACTAGAAATGCCCGAAGCAGGTTTACGGGCTGCGGCCAGTTTGTTTTCTTCGCAGGGCGAAGAAGCGGAGCTGACCTTGTATAGACCCCCCAAGAAAATTTTGGAATATTTGATGGCCGCAAACGCGTTTTACTGCTATTCCAGTCCTAAAATTAGTGTTTTATTAGATTTCTGGCACTTTATTTTGCCCAATTTTTTTTGGGGGGGGTCCAAGTATATTCAGACCCCCCCCAGGAAAACAATTGGGGGGGTCCGACCCCCCCGACCCCCCCATGTGTGACGCCCATGTGTGTATGTAAAAGTTATGGGATTTGTATTAAACATTTGAAATACATCTGTACATCTAAAATTCTATTCTATTAGTAGATGTGTGTATGCAGGGGCGTAGCCGTGAAATATATATTGGGGGGGGGGGGTACCCCCATAAATTTTGTTTAAAGTCTCAGTCTTCTGAAAACATTGTTTGGCATATTTTACGGGGTTAAACTAAAACATCACACCAATACAACGTTTATCATGTTTACAGACAGCGGCACTGGTCTTCCCCGAGAGACGAAGAAGCGTGGCTTACCCCCACCTAAGAAAATTTTGGAATATTTGACGGCTGCAAACACCTTTTCCTGCTATTTCAGCCCATGAACAAAGCAATTTCAAAGTGGTCTAATATTACCTAATTAAGGTGGCTTGCTGACAAGCGATTACACCCATGAAGACGGGACCGTTGGGAGAAAATTTTGAGAATTTAACTGCCACAAACGCGTTTTCCTGCTATTCCAGTCTGTAACCTGTGAATACAACAACTTCAATTTGGTTCAATATAGCCTACCTGGCTGCCCAGAATTCCAAACAACTAATCAATCGTCGCGGGCTATGGGAGCCTCACCCTCCCGGATAAAATTTTGAAAATTTAACCACCGCAAATGCGTTTTCTGCTATTCTAGCCTGTGTGAGCAACTCCAAAAGTGTCCAATGGTTTTGTAACCGAAATCCCACTCTGATTCCAACCATCCAATCACACTGTTGCAGTGAAATTAGTGTTTTATTAGAAAGTTAGGGAAGCAAAACTAGAAATGCCCGAAGCAGGTTTACGGGCTGCGGCCAGTTTGTTTTCTTCGCAGGGCGAAGAAGCGGAGCTGACCTTGTATAGACCCCCCAAGAAAATTTTGGAATATTTGATGGCTGCAAACGCGTTTTACTGCTATTCCAGTCCTAAAATTAGTGTTTTATTAGATTTCGGGCACTTTATTTTGCCAAATTTTGGGGGGGGGGGGTCCAAGTATATTCAGACCCCCCCCAGGAAAACAATTGGGGGGGTCCGACCCCCCCGACCCCCCCATGTGTGACGCCCATGTGTGTATGTAAAAGTTATGGGATTTGTATTAAACATTTGAAATTTGGTCCATATATTATAGGTTTTGACGAGCTGGTGAACATCTGCCTGTCTTATACAGCACATCCGAGAGTTCCTGTTCCTTCCTCACACTACTCATAATATTAATCACATACTCGGAAAGCGGAATTTTCTCCAGTGTTATACTATTTTAAACGTTTGCATGGTTGCTTTCCTCGAAGGCTGCGTCTTTGCTCCGACAGACCTCCCATAAGTACGTACTTCAAAATGTGTCGATGGGTTTTTAACTCCAGACTTAGTATTTCTGACCGATATCTGTATGCCTTTTCTTACAATCTGTGCACCAATCTGTTTCACAGAGAATTACTTACGAATTAACTCTGTCACAGATGACTGCCCACAACATGTGCATTGACTTCACGTGGCGTCAGTCATTGGCTCAACGGCTCGTGCATTGTTTACATAACACCTAACTGCTTTTTACTCATTTTAAAATCCCATTTACACTAAATAAGAAATATTTTTTTATCTACAAATACTTCAAACGTCTTCATTTATTTTTCTTATACTTCAAAAAAATGTTTGAGAATTTAATTTGTCGGAGTAAAAAAGTTAATATGCCGAATTCATTAAGTCTAGTCGATGTCATGCTGATCAGTGATTGTAGCGGCCAAGCGAATATTCACTGCGGGATCAGTTTGGCTGTGGGGGCCACCGATTCAATTTGACGACTGCAAGGGCAAGTAGTTGGTTTTTGGTTCCCCATTGTTAATGATGCAAGATGGAGGGTCTGGCTACGGACACCGGAAAGTCGTTCAGATGCAAATTAGTCGAAGCAAATGATGATGATGCCCGAAAAATATCTCGTTTTGAGTCGACAGAACTCCGGCCTACGAAGTCAGTCGATAAAACAAAAAAATGTTGATTCCCGAGAAATTGCCCGTGTGTATCAAACTGATTTTAATTTTCAATATATTTAATCTATAAATCAATCAAAAGAAATTACGTTTCCTGAAAATATATACTGAATCAAATAATGATCGATGCTCAAAGCATATCGCAAAGCCATATTCAATTAAAAAATAGGTTGCCAGGCAACGAAACATACGCCCACACAGCAGCCAAATCGTCCGGGAAGTCAACAAGAGTTGTTGCATTTTAAGTAATCACCAGAAAATCATAATTCAAACTTACCCATAACTACGATGTAACTGTGATATAATCAAACGTTTTTTTAAATCAGATAATAATTGTGACCTCCAGAGGAACCACAAGCTAAAAAGGGTGATTTTTCGTACAATCAGGGACCATGATTCAGGAAGTTACGATCCCATATGGGCAAATATGCAATGGAACCAAGATCATTAGGTTATAAACATGTATTTCAAGTTTCATCAAAATCAGTTCAAAATTGTGACCTCTATAGGGTCCACAACCTTGATATAACATATTTTTACACAATTCGCGTACAGACGGCGGCCATTTTATCCGTCAACTCTGGTCCGATTTTCACGAAATTCAAATTCTCTCTTTATTACCATGAAACAGTGATATAATCAAACGGTTTTTTAAATCAGATAATAATTTTGACCTCCAGAGTGACCACAAGCTAACAAAAGCGATTTTTCGGACAATCAGAGGACATAATTCATGAAGTTATGATTCGATGGGCGCAAATATCGAAAGGAACCAAGATCTTTGGGTTATAAACATACATGTCAAGTTTCATCAAAATCGGTTCAAAATTGTGACCTCTATAAGGCCCACAACCTTGATATAACATATTTTCACACCATTCGCGTACAAACGACGGCCATTTTGTCCGTCAATTTTGGTCCGATTTTCACGAAATTCGAACTCAACCTTCATAACCATGGAACGGTGATATACCCTAACGGTTTTTTAAATAGGATAATAATTTTGACCTCCAGAGGGACCACAAGCTAAAAAGGGCGATTTTTCGGACAATCAGGGGCCATAATTCAGGAAGTCATGATCCGATGGGCGAAAATATCGCAAAGAACCAAGATCTTTGGGTTATAAACATACATGTCAAGTTTCATCAAAATCGGTTCAAAATTGTGACCTCTATAAGGTCCACAACCTTGATATAACATATTTTCACACCATTCGCGTACAAACGGCGGCCATTTTGTCGGTCAATTTTGGTCGATTTTCACGAAATTCGAACTCAACCTTCATAACCATGGAACGGTGATATACTCTAACGGTTTTTTAAATCGGATAATAATTTTGACCTCCAGAGGGACCACAAGCTAAAAAGGGTGATTTTTCAGACAATCAGGGGCCATAATTCAGGAAGTTATGATCCGATGGGCGAAAATATCGCAAAGAACCAAGATCTTTGGGTTATAAACATACATGTCAAGTTTCATCAAAATCGGTTCAAAATTGTGACCTCTATAAGGTCCACAACCTTGATATAACATATTTTCACACCATTCGCGTACAAACGGCGGCCATTTTGTCGGTCAATTTTAGTCCGATTTTCACGAAATTCGAACTCAACCTTCATAACCATGGAACGGTGATATATTCTAGCGGTTTTTTAAATCGGATAACAATTTTGACCTCCAGAGAGACCACAAGCTAAAAAGGGCGACTTTTCGGACAATCAGGGGCCATAATTCAGGAAGTTACGATCCGATGGGCGCAAATATCGAAAGGAACCAAGATCTTTGGGTTATAAACATACATGTCAAGTTTCATCAAAATCGGTTCAAAATTGTGACCTCTATAAGGTCCACAACCTTGATATAACATATTTTCACACTATTCGCGTACAAACGGCGGCCATTTTGGCCGTCAATTTTGGTCCGATTTTCACGAAATTCGAACTCAACCTTCATAACCATGGAACGGTGATATATTCTAGCGGTTTTTTAAATCGGATAACAATTTTGACCTCCAGAGAGACCACAAGCTAAAAAGGGCGACTTTTCGGACAATCAGGGGCCATAATTCAGGAAGTTACGATCCGATGGGCGCAAATATCGAAAGGAACCAAGATCTTTGGGTTATAAACATACATGTCAAGTTTCATCAAAATCGGTTCAAAATTGTGACCTCTATAAGGTCCACAACCTTGATATAACATATTTTCACACTATTCGCGTACAAACAGCGGCCATTTTGGCCGTCAATTTTGGTCCGATTTTCACGAAATTCGAACTCAACCTTCATAACCATGGGACGGTGATATAATCAAACGGTTTTTTAAATCGGATAATAATTTTGACCTCCAGAGGGACTACAAGCTAAAAAGGGCGATTTTTCAGACAATCAGGGGCCATAATTCAAGAAGTTACGATCTGATTGGCGCAAATATCGAAAGGAACCAAGATCTTTGGGTTATAAACATGCATTTCAAGTTTCATCCAAATCGGTTCAAAATTGTGACCTCTACACTGTTCACAAGCTAAAAAACATGATTTTTCGTACAATCAGGGGCCATAACCCATGAAGTTACGGTCCGATACATGCCAATATCGAAAGGAACCGAGATCTTAGGGTGATAAACCTATATTTAAAGTTTCATTGAAATCGGATAAAAATTGTGACCTGTAGACTGTTCACAAACAATTGTGGACGGACGGACGTCCGGACGGACGGACGGACGGACGGACAGACGAACAGGGGCGACGACAATATACGTCCACATGAAAATGTGGGCGTATAAAAAGATTAAAATAAGTGTTTTATCATCACGTAAAAGTCGTCGGATTTTAAACAAATTATTTATTGCCCCATCATCACGCAAGTCTATATTGGATTTTGGACTCATTATTTATTTCTTCATCATCACGTAAATTTTGGGTATACAAACTGCTGGATTTCGCTGTCTTTATCTTCGCTATGAACGTGTGCCAATCATCAAATAACAATTAAAAGGGGTTTCGGAACCTGTATTTTCAATAAAGCACAAACAATCTACATTTGTTTTAGGCTTAGTGTATAAAACAGGTGGCGAATATCTATCTTTATCGTTCTAGGATGGCAAATTTCTTCTAGTACAAACTTTATCATCCTCTGTAACATTCACGGGCTGACAGACATGGGTTACGACATGAACGCCTACACCGAAATGTAGACGTGTTATTTAAAACTGTTAAAATATAGATGTACGGTCACCCTTTGACGTTGGCGTACCATTATTTCAAATAAACGTACGGGCAACTTGCCAATCGTACTTTACTTATACTTGTGAAATATTAGATTCGTGTGGCGTATTTCACTGTAAAAGCACGTGCAAGTGTCTGTATTTTAAGTTGTTTAATGGTGTCGAGCATAAGACATCTAGCCCTTATCGCTAAAACGCGTGTGACAACATAATACGCCCGAAATGAAATATCGCCATATAAAAACAGGTACAAACTGAAATGCCCATATGATCGATGACCGATATTTACATATTATCTACTGGATGGTGATGACAATAACATTCCAGAAATAATTAGCTAATAATAATTAATAAAAAAAAAACTGTGTATAAGCAATTTACGGGTAATATGCCCCCCTAGCTAATAGAATTATATAAAATAAGATGGTCTACAATGTACATTATTAAGAATAAAAAGCAACGTTGATAATAAAGCTAATCCCGGGCGATTTGTTTTTTATAAGAATATTTAAATCAATTGTTGTACAAGTAGATTTTATCTTAAGAATTTTGAATTGATTTCACGCAGTATGAAACGTATTGTATTCTAGATAGTGTACCTTAAATAGTTTGCTGGAACATCCATGATTATATCTGAAATATATATGAACATGCACAGTAGATTATTGACTTAAATTCTCTTGGAGATTGATAATGCTTCCTTTTTTATATCGTCTAAACACTAATTTTGATATAAAATCCCTTAACGACATTAAATATTTAATGTAAAGAAACACCAGAAGACTTTAATAATTAGAAAGTATAGCATTACACCGGTTACATTAGACCTCTTTACATCATCAGAACGCTTTTCATCACTACTGTTTTTATGTCTGTCTCGTCCGCAATTGTTAACATTTCCTGACCCACGTCTAACGTTACTTTAGCTTTTACCACAGGAAATAGACTACTTTTACTTCTTGTATTTGAGATCGACCCCAAATAGATGTATTTTTTATGTGATTGTGAAGTGACAATTGTTCGTATTTTTCAATGACATTTTCGTTTTATTGTAAAGGCGGACTTGGGAGGTAGGCGATTTACTTAATAGGCACCCACCTCTTTCCTCGCATATATGGTTTCGCCATTGGTATTTTAGAAGGTAATTAGGTGCCCAAAGCCAATTCTCATAATATAAACATGGAGATCCGTTCAAGTGGGTTTTATTTAAGCTATTTAAGAAAGAAAGGTGGACAAACAAAAAAATTATTTGATTTATTAATGACATTAGGGTCAACACAGGCCTGGAACTTTATTAAAGATACCTTCTCATGTATAAACTTGGTGATTTGATGATAAATGGGTATGGTAAATGGGCAGTAAGTAACGACACTAAGTCTGTTGTAAGTTTAAGCCGCCCCTCAAGAAATAACAACAGCTCCCTTAGTCAAACTGACAGACAATAAGCCATCGGACTGACAGTGATACCCTGATATATTTGCCCAGTATTTTTCTAGTAGGACTGGGCGTCTCTGCTTTCCATAATTGTCGTAAATTTATAGGAAATAACTCTTGGGAATGCATTTTTAAGCATCACTGCTTTATAGATTTCAGTTTAGTTCGGTTTGCGCTTTGTTAGGCATGTTTCAGTTATATCTCAGTTCACCCCCAAGTCAAATTTGAATATTTACGACGTAGATCTGAAATGATGAACGGAAGTGCAAAAGGTTGAGAAACGAATAGCTAAAAAGTAGGGTAAGTGTACAAAAGGGATAATTATTAAGATAGCGAACTTCACTGGACAAGTCTTTTCATTTAATCTAAAAGATATATTTCTCGATTTTGTATATAAACGAATCTTGTCTGAAATCTAGGTGTATTTTGTATTTGAAAGTTAGTATAGTGATTAGATGTGTAGGCGTGCGTGATAGACATTATTGACCACTGACGAATAAGATGATAAAATCAACATCAAGTTTCTATTTTTATAATAGACAGGAGGCTCAGTGCGGAGGGGTGTCCATCAAATGGCACAAGACCAGACCCAACTCTTCTAGAGTAAAATTTTGCTAGTGCTAAAACGGAAAATTTGACCTTTTGACCTCCGGGGCAAAAGGAACGAAGTTGAATTTAGCATGTTTACATTTTTATTGAAAGGGTGACTACTTTCGATCATTTTCAGCTTATTTTCATAACACAAGAATTGCTGCACATTCTCTTTCCGCGCAAATGAACTCATTGACCACGGATATCTCGAAAACGCCCCAATGGCGGACTGGTTGTGCCCATTTGAGGACCCCCCCCCCCCGCACTGAGCCCCCAGACTATTAGAATGATGCCGGGAACTTATTTTAGTATAGTAGCTCTGTTTGATTCTAAGTACTCTAGTAGCTCATCGTAGTTTTGTATGCACTTATATGTCCAGAGCTAAACTCTTCAAAAATCATCTATTTGAAGGTCATTGATCATTTTTTGATTGGCGACACATTTGTCACCGGGCCCGAAATACGTGAAAATGCCACGCCCCTTTTTAAGCGCAGCACTACCCCCTGTGTGACCACTCAAAATCTTCGGTATGGCCTCATTATAGGGGGTATGTAATACATTTATATGTTTAAAAGTCAATAGCTTTTAAGATATCTGCCAAAACCTGATTTATTATTATATAATTTACTCATTAGTATATTACTTGTCGGAATTTCGACTTCAGAATGTAAGTAGAATAACAACATTTCGGCTTCAGATGGTACATAAATGTGTTGCTGTATGCATTTATTCTTGAGGCGACTAAAGAATCTTGCAATTGTTCTGTCATTCGGATTTTACCACGCCCATCATTAGTTCCTGTTAAAGTTTTTCCCGTAGAGTTGCATATAACGCATGCAGTCCCATCAAAAGCTCCCTTGGCTGCTGACCTTGAAACCACTAACATTTCCTGTAAAAATATTTTGGCTAAGCGTAATTAATTGTAGATAATGCAGTTATTACAAAAACACTTTGTTAAGACGATTGTAATATGCACAATTCAACTATAATGAATTCCTGCCATTATATAGTAAAATCAACTGGGAGGTTCATACCCTCTTGAAATCAGTATTAAGGGGATAACCCCCCTTCTTTTTTTCTACGCCCACATTTTCATGTGGACGTATATTGTCGTCGCCCCTGTCCGTCCGTCCACAATTGTTTGTGAACAGTCTACAGGTCACAATTCTTATCCGATTTTAATGATGCTTAAAATATAGGTTTATCACCCTAAGATCTCGGTTCCTTTCGATATTGGCATGTATCGGACTGTAACTTCATGGGTTATGGCCCCTGATTGTACGTTTTTTAGCTTGTGAACAGTGTATTTGCGCCAATCGGATCGTAACTTCCTGAATTATGGCCCCTGATTGTCCCAAAAATCGCCCTTTTTAGCTTGTGGTCCCTCTGGAGGTCAAAATTGTTATCCGATTTAAAAAACCGTTTGATTATATCACCGTTCCATGGTTATGAAGGTTGAGATCGAATTTCGTGAAAATCGGACCAAAATTGACGGACAAAATGGCCGCCGTTTGTACACGAATAGTGTGAAAATATGTTATATCAAGGTTGTGGACCCTATAGAGGTCACAATTTTGAACCGATTTTGATGAAACTTGACATGTATGTTTATAACCCAAAGATCTTGGTTCCTTTCGATATTTGCGCCCATCGGATCATAACTTCCTGAATTATGTCCCCTGATTGTCCGAAAAATCGCTTTTGTTAGCTTTTGGTTCCTCTGGAGGTCAAAATTATTATCCGATTTAAAAAAAAACAATTGATTATATTACCGTTCCATAGTTATGAAGGTTGAGTTCGAATTTCGTGAAAATCGGACCAAAATTGACGGACAAAATGGCCGCCGTTTGTACACGAATAGTGTGAAAATATGTTATATCAAGATTGTGGACCCTATAGAGGTCACAATTTTGAACCGATTTTGATGAAACTTGACATGTATGTTTATAACCCAAAGATCTTGGTTCCTTTCGATATTTGCGGCCATCGGATCATAACTTCCTGAATTATGTCCCCTGATTGTCCGAAAAATCGCTTTTGTTAGCTTGTGGTCCCTCTGGAGGTCA
Organism: Patella ulyssiponensis; assembly: GCA_963678685.1. Taxonomy (NCBI): domain Eukaryota; kingdom Metazoa; phylum Mollusca; class Gastropoda; family Patellidae; genus Patella; species Patella ulyssiponensis. Next base: position 20,806,906 of record OY783230.1, on the reverse strand, counting down.
AAATTATTATCCGATTTAAAAAACCGTTTGATTATATTACGGTTTCATGGTAATGAAGATAAAATTTGAATTTCGTGAAAATCGGACCAGAGTTGACGGATAAAATGGCCGCTGTCTGTACGCGAATTGTGTGAAAATATGTTATATCAAGGTTGTGGACCCTATAGAGGTCAAAATTTTTAACTGATTTTGATGAAACTTGAAATACATGTTTATAACCTAATTATCTTGGTTCCATTGCATATTTGCCCATATCGGATCGTAACTTCCTGAATTATGGTCCCTGATTGTACGAAAAATCACCCTTTTTAGCTTGTGGTCCCTCTGGAGGTCATGGTCCCTCTGGAGGTCACAATTATTATCCGATTTAAAAAAACGTTTGATTATATCACAGTTACACCGTAGTTATGGGTGAGTTTAAATTATGATTTTCTGATGATTACTTAAAATGCAACAACTCTTGTTGACTGCCCGGACGATTTGGCTGCTGTGTGGGCGTATGTTTCGTTGCCTGGCAACCTATTTTTTTGTTACATTTCCGACTGTCAAGGGTCTTTTAATGCACATGCAGAAGAATGAACATAAAATAAGTGTAAGCAATAAGTGTAAAAAATTCACATAATTGAACTCTAAAATAGACAATTGAAAAAAAATTGCAACAAGTAATATAATAATGAGTAAATTATACAATAATAAATGAGTTTTTGGCAAATATCTTAAAAGCTATTGACTTTTAAACATATAAATGTCTTACAGACCCCCTATAATGTGGCCATTCCGAAGATTTTGAGTGGCCACACAATCTTCTGGGTCCACCGGTTCTAGAGATACAGTAATGGCAGGGGGTGCTGCTGCGCTTAAAAAGGGGCGTGGCATTTTCACGTATTTCGGGCCCGGTGACAAATGTGTCACCAATCAAAAAATGTTCAATGACCTTCAAATAGATGATTTTTGAAGAGTTTAGCTCTGGACATATAAGTGCATACAAAACTACCATGAGCTACTCTAGTAAAGATGTTCCCCAATTTTCTGATATAAATATGTAAAAATACATTTCGATTATCTCAATCTTGAACATAGCAATCTGAACGATGTATCAATATATTGTGACAGGTCCATGGTACTAATGGCAAATATAAATTAGGCTAGGGTTGCAATGACCCATGTCAAAGTATTGACGTCGGGGTTGTCATTATTACAATAACAGTTATTACCTAAACTGTGTGACTATCACATGTGAAACTGAAAAAATATTGTTACCACTGTTTTTTGTGTATTTCGTACACGATGAACAGTCCATTTACTGATTACACTACTTTGCCTAACTATTTTGCCTATTACGCTTTTTAGGACTTCGAATTTTGCCTAATGGTTTGGATTGTTCGTACTTGGTTTTATTTTATTGTTTAAACACGGGGTAAAAAAACCCACCGAGTATATGTAGCCCTAATCAGTGGTTAACTAAGAAAAGAACAGCACAAAGTCGTAAAAACTAAATGTAAAAATGAACAGACGCCCACAGAAGAAACTAATCCAATGATTCTCTTACTTTTCGTCTACAGATTTTTTCTTTTCTGGCTCTCGAGGAAATGCAAACGAATTGCATTAATAGCTGTCACTTTTCCTATACATTTATAACAAATTACCCAGACGGATAGCTTATAGTTGTATAATTTACCTATCATATTTAATAAATGCATTAATCATTGTCAGTTGTTGAATGAAATTATAAGTAAAAGGAATTAAGAACTATTCTATTTAACATCTAAACTAAAATGGTCGTATATCTAGGGTTTCAATTGGACAGCTCACCCTTGGCCGTTGGAATTTGATATAAGAAATATAGTGCCGCTGACCGGGCAAATTTCCCTAAAAGCACACTATGGCGCATACCTGTCTTCATTAGTCTAGTTCAGAGCTGAATTGTAGTAGGACGTAAAACTCAGTTTCATTTCATTTCATTTTTTGTATCCCACGTAACTCTACATTTCTAAAACCGGATCCGTTGTCTAGGGTTTATTCAGTACAAAGTTGGTAGAGTGAAACACGACTAGTTATATATTTGTGTAGATCACTGTTCTCTTCTGGCATCTATTTTAAAACAACGGAAAATGAACATTTGCCAATTCATAGTTTTCCTTGTCTTTATGAAACACTCTATTATCTTTAATTAACGCACCGGAAATCAAAGGATGTAATCGACAAAATCTATGCAAAAGTACAACATAAACGGATATCCACCATTCTACTTACGTATAAAGGTCCATGATAAGACTCTTAAACACAGTTTTTCCATTACATTACTATATGTGTTTGTTACAAACGTTTATACATATTAAAATAACAGCGATCCACTTTAAAACGGTATAAATTCTTATTGATATAACTACAGACGACGAAGATGAAACACACTCCCTTGGTTACAGTCATTTCATTTGGTTGGTTTCCGGACGGTGTAACAAGTTGTGTTCCTGTCATCGCCTGATTGACTAACGTATATTACGGTTCCTCATACATATGAGGTTATTGATAAACAATAGAGGTTAGCCGATCACATTGACTGATTGTCCATGAGGCAACTCCTTGGCTTCAATATGATGAAATATGCACTAAAACATATACAATAGTGGTTTCTTGGCCAATAATCGAAATTGGTAGATCATACTAGCAAGAACGGAGTGGCCCTAATATTCATCATTTAGAAAGTAAATTATAATCTTTTGCCGTGAAAGAATAATAAATCCACGTGTAAGGGTCTACACGTTGTTTCCTAATGGTGTAAGCATACAGGTCTCGTGCACGAATTATCAATTAATAGAAATGAAATGAAATGGGGTTTAACGACCTACTCTTCTGCATCTGACCTGTTCTAATGGAAGACAGACATACGCCATACAGTGTGCTATAAGGACAATTTTGCCCGGGCAGCGGGCGCTACGGCCTACTCTTACATCGAACTCCAACTGCCAAGGGATCGTTTGCGTGCACTCAAATCCGAACGACTAGACAGCTGTCCTTGTCAGACCCTCTGTTCTTCATCACGGACAAGGAGAAACCACGCCGGAAAATCGAGATGAACTTTCTCGGCCAATGCAGGGATCAAACACCCGACCTCCAGGTAAGCCACCCACGTGATTCCCTTATCAATTAATAATGCTAACCCCAAGTTTATGATGTTTAATAAGCAGATGATAACAGCAGTCACAAGGACGTCTGCATCACATCCTCTCGTATAATAATACAATTATGCCTTAGAAGTTTTAAAGATAATCTTATTTTAAGTACTTTCACACGTAGGTACCGTAAAAATATTCATTATTTATGTGGCTGAATTCCGAAACTTAACTGTTAAATCGATGAGATTTATTTGGAGAAAGTGTGTTTAAAGTGTGAACTTGTTCAAATAATGTGATTTAGGTATTTCTATGGAATATCTAGTATGGAGCTTACCATTTTCATAATCCAATCGGAGACATCATTGATATGATGTGATCTCAAAATGGCTTCCTCCACTGTCGAAGCGTGTGGGCTGACAAAAGAAGAATTCTGGCGTATTATTTTGATGTAATACAAGATATCAGTATTTCAACTCTAATATAGTACAAACAACCGAATATACTTTCATTTACTACAGATTTTGTCTCGTTTTCGACTAAATTCATTTTAAACATGACAGAACCTCTGCTGTTAATACTGTCGTATTGTCTCAAGTGGCAAGAGACTTTTACTAATATGGATCAACTACAAGTTTGGTCCGATTTGATCGAGGTCGGATGAATTTGCTATAAGGAACTTTCAGGATGAACAGTTTATAACGAAATAAAAATTTCGAGATTATTCTCCTTTTTTGTAGTGCAACAGTGGGGCGTGGTAAGAATTCAATAAAAAAAATATTCCTAAAATATTTATTTTTATCGTTCGGTACTATATTTAAAGCATCCATGTAACACTTTTCTGAAGTCGTGTCAAAAGCTATGTTTCTTGGATGCGGAAATTTGACCAGAAGCCATTGCAAACTGCTGTCCGATTAGACAGAACCAGGGTGAGTAAAGCGCTGGCTTACTAACCAGGAAATACATGGCAATAGTCGATGGACGTTGACCAGAAAATACACACACACACATAGGGTGTGCCATTTTGGGAACAGAGATCTGGTCAGAATACTTCACCAACAAAAGCACTTACACTTGTTTGACAAAATTAGGTTTCTTTCATTTCATCCAAAATCGTCTGAATTTCCCAATCCTTTGCAGGATTAGAGAAGCATGAATATTTCGGGTAATCGATCCATTGATTTTAAATTTTAATCATCAGTTAATTGGTTGTTTATTTGGCAAAGTTTGGCTGTATATTTCATAAACGTGTGTCAGGACCATCTTAGAGTCTTTCTGAGTAATTCCTTGGCTAGACTGAAATATTTAAAAGTGTACTGTGTCACTGTACCCAGACTTCAATTCACAATAGGTAAAGTTATGTCCTGGCCATTATGACAGTGTTGTTGGGACTTAATAAAAATGTTAAACTTCTCAAATAGTAGGGTTCTGTGAATTATAAAGAAACTGATCTTGTGTACACCACCCATCGTATGTCATGCACATAACTTCATAGAGACAGACGAGGCTGACACAAGCGGATGCCATGACCGTGTTCAATATTTATGGTAATCTAATTTAGTAAACCAAGATCAGGCACAGTCATCAATGCAGCTATACCACCAAGAAACACAACTTTCTAAACATTTTTAAATATATATGTATGCATATATTATTGATGTAATTGCTTTGTGGACGAAACCTAATAATTGTTTAATGCACAGAAAATGTAACAACAATTAACTGTACTCGACCTTTCTTTTGGTACAATATTCTATGATTGTTCATTGCTTATGTCACTTAAAAGCAGACATTCAGCAAGGAGGTAACTGCGGACAGAAAGTACAGTTGCAATATAAGATGATTGTTTGTAAAGAACTTGAATCGTTCTAAATAACCATTATGCGGTCTGAATTTTGAAACTTAATATGAAAATTTTAAAAAATAAAAATAAAATGTCTTTATTAGCTGACATTTATGTATGGCACGTGTCTGGTACTACATCTATACAATTACAGGCTCTTATTCTTTGTTTTAAATATATGTTTGAGAACTTGTTGACTCCGGAACAAGTGTAATTTGTCGTGACAGAATACTTGGATGCCAATACTCATTTCGTCTGCCATAATTGAAAATATCTGACACCTCAACAAAGGAAAGATTTTTTTATGAAGAATTTTAAGTGTTTGATTGGAACTTTCATATATAACCGATACCATTATTTAGACTAGGTGGGTGGCTATGTTTAGAAATTATTAATATAGTTGTGAATTGATCGAACTAAAAAAGTAATCCCATACAATTAGGATGTTCTTAGAGTGCACAACAGCGAATGGAATGTTCTTGGGTAATTACATAACGAAAGAAATACAGATGTTCTTGGTTTGATTACATACCTCATACAAGGTCCAAGAACACGTTAATTTCGGTTATGCATTCGGACCAGGTTTGTAATCAAGGAGTGATCGTTTAAATATGACATAACCGATTAAATATATAACCCTTCTGTTAGCGCATATACCAACCCCATAGCCATTCCACAATGCTCTGCCCTACTCAATAAGGTTATTCATCTTTACAAAGATAACAGGGCGTCTGCTGGGTTGATTAGACTACCCGTGGCACCATTCCAGTCTAGCCAAGTAAATGGTCAATAATCCATGGTTGTTTTCGTGACCCAAGCACACGTTGATGTGCTCTAAATGTTAAAATACTTCAATCTGTGGTTTAACTAAGATCTATTCATATAAACCTTTACTATTTGTTTTTAATGGTAATATCAGAAGTAAATTAAACAATTAATTTACAATTGTTTGAATTGTGTGTTATACTGTTATTGATATAGGTGAAACGAGATGAGTTATTACTTAAAACAGCATGAATACACGTTACGTTGAAATCAATAAACATGATATCAATAGAAATGAATTAACTTGTCTTTATTAAATATGTACCCAATTGTTTATTTATCTATTGACTTTTAATTGTATCTCGGTATAATATTTAATGGAAATTGATTAGCGTCGGGAACAGGTTCTCCGGTGCCTCTGGAAAGCTTCTAGGGGCGTCGCGAGCCACGTGGAACCATCGGGAAGCCTCGGTAGTACATCGCCGCGGCACAAAATGACCAGTGAGACTCAAGCACAGGCGCCGCCGATATCCCACCACCCAAGAGGCTGAGATCTCCCAGCAATATTTTCTTGATGATGGTGATTACCAGCGAAGATACCCCAGAGCTTTCCCGGTGATCCATATCAATTGTTCGGGGGACTTTAACTTTTATCAGATTCCCAGACACGTTGGAACTGAAGTATTGGGTTTGTAGTTAAAACCCGAAGACAAATCAAACTTTAGCAGACATGCGTTTCTAATGTTAATTTATTTACTGATTGGACGTGTAATACGCTCTCGTCCGCGCAATTAATCATTTGGAATTACAATGAGCATTGTTTTCAATAAAAGTTTTGTACCCATCGTTCACAAGGGTGCAGTGAAATGCACCGGGAATTCCAGAAGCAAGGACCTATCATCAAATTTGCGTTTTGGCTTGTTAAACTGAGTTCAGACTGATAGATTTTTAACCTTTAGTGAATAAAGCACCTGACAAGATAGTCTCGTTTAAACCAACAGTGAGGCAGATGTCCCTCGCTCCAATCCCAAAATGAATAGATGTCGCATTAATTAACTGCATAGCCTTAGCCTATTCGTTTGTTTTGAAAACAATCGCGAATCAATTTATCTATACCTAGCCTAAACAGACATGGTCTAGACATTCACATAGAACATCGACTTAAAGTTTGAACATTCAATTTAAAGCAGGATAATGAAATTCGAAATTTATTGAACAATCAAATTGTTTATCACTTACTCAGCCTCAGCAGAAAATACTAATCATCGGAGGTACTATTGATGCAATTTAAATATACCGGGGGCGGATGCAGGATTTTCAGATAGGGGGGCGTGCTGCACCCACTTGGGAATGCGAAGCCCGGCCCGTGAATTTTGAGTGGACTAAAATGCCCACAAGGATTAATTTCATACTTGTACTGTAAATTACGATTTCCAACCTAAACTCTTTTTGCTCTCCTTTCCCGCGAGAATATATGGTGCTAAAAATTGTTCGCCACCACAAAAAATAGAGGGGCCGGGTGCGCCCCCCTCTGTATCCTCGCCTGTATACCGAACTGGAGTCATGGGTTGATTATCTCTTCGTGTCGGAGAAATCTCACCGTCAAGACAACCATCTAATAGAGATGTGTGTTAAACAAATGGACAGACATGCCATTGGACGTGACTTACACAATATGAGAATGTGCTTAAAGCAATCAATGTTTGTGAATGGAATTGATTATATCGGTAAATTTTACACTTCACAATTCAGGAAGTAATATAAATGAAATGAAATGGAGTTTAACGTCCTACTGTTAGGAAGTAAAATAAACAAGGCGCGTGACAATAAACCTATATAAAAAATACACTCGATTTTTTTTATTTGTTTTATGATCGAAAATTGATTTCCCCATCTTCGGTAATATGCACAAGAAAGAGCAGTGCCGCGTTAATGTACTGTTCACACTATTACTTGCTATCTGGACAGCAAAGAAAACCAAAACACAGATTCAAAATTACTTCATTTTTTTATGCTTTTTACATCATTTTGGGGATTTAAAATGCGTGTCTCCTTGTTACTTCAAAATGTTAAATTTACATTTCGAACGTGGGTCGATGCAAGGACTCAACAGTACATAATAATTTCACAAAGTGAGCTAGAGCTGGTATGTTTTTCGATCCAGATGGAAATTGTAACATCTGCTAGAACTCCATGCAAAACAAACACATCGTATATAATGTTACTTAATAATTGTGATATGTGCAAGGCCCAGTTTAGGCATGGGCCTGAGGGTCCCAGGGCCCCGCGGTTCATGGCAAAAAGAGAAAAAATTCAAATTTCGCGCGAGGGTGGAGACTGGGCTATCCCTCATACTTCTCTGTGAAGTTCAACTCGATGATCGCTCTAGGCTTCTAGCGGCGATTTCGCTAGTTATAACAGTTACCCGTCGTTATATGCCGCGCATTGCATGCCATTCGGAACAGACAATACGTAATTTTTCATATATTACCGACCGTATAATTTATTGTGTGTTACGTATGCGTGCCATTCAAAAGGAGATGAAACAATCTTTCGTCACGTTAGGGGCCCCGCGATTCTACTCAGGCCCAGGGCCCCGCTCCGGTTAAGCTGGGCTTTGGATATACGCAATTCACTTTAGATAGTTACACCATGACTTCAACACCGATGAAAGTACGTACAATCTCTGTTCCCAATTGCCTGGACATTCGAGATTACAAGTAAAACGGTGGGAGAGTAAGGGTGGGTCAAACTAAATTAATCTATTCCATGATGAATAATCGATTTAAAGATATTTACCAATCACACTACATCAGGGTTAACAACCAGCCAATTCCCCAACCAACAAACATCAACGATTCTTAGTGCCAAATTGGGGGCGTTATGGACTAAGAGTATGTGATTTCCCGCAGATCGGGACGAACCTAATTAGTACAATAACACATTTTGTCTATGTGTTACATATGTGAACTTCTAGTTCCGGTATGTCAGGTGACAACAAGATTTTCACACAATTATTATAAACCATGAAAGCTTACTATAGGTGGGATCAGCGACTTTTATACTGACAAGCGTTTATTGCGTTATTGATTCATCTATTACGATGTACATTTGATGTTAGTTTTTAATCTATCTATTAGGATGTAAGATCGGATACGAGTTTTACACCTAGGTTGTCTCCAGACGACCAGAAGGTACGTTGCATCGTGGCCCTGTCAAAATTACCACATTAATCTAGATTCAGGTTTTGGTACTTGGTTTGAGGATATAACACACCTATTTGATGGGAAATAGTATTACACATGTCCCTTTTTTCCAAGGTAACATCCTACCGATTTTGGTGAGAAAGATGTCTAATGTTGGTTTCGGTTGCAAAGGCGTAATCCCACATTGGATATCGAATACCTATTCTTAACGTATCAACTTGTAAATGACCCCATTCAATTGTGGATAAACAAATCCCAATTTAGCCATCTAATTGAATTCTCTGTTGTAACAAAAATCTATTCTAAACAATTGAATTATATAGGATAAGAACCGAGAATACCTTTTTTAGAAATCATGAAAGACGATTCTATATTTGCTTTTTGCGAAGCAACAAATCTAAAAGTCGTAAATGCATCATCTCATAAAACCAAGAAAAAAATTCTGGCGGGGAATTATTAATAATCTCAGCACGATTCGCGAATAACAAGATACTAAAGTGTGCTCAATTTGCTTTATTAAATTCAAAACAGGGCACGTTTTGAGAAGCCCATCTCGCTATTATTCTGTATTTATAATACCAGATCTGACAAAACACAGATCTGTCGTTAAAGCGACTATGTTTATTATGACAACAATATAAAAGTGATTATGGTCTTGCAAATCATTATGGCTTATTATTCCAATATAAAATGCGGACTTCAGACCATAAACATTAAAAAAATGATCTTAATAAAAGGCATACATCTAAAAATAATTAAAATCGGGAGTCATAACGTAAATCAAGGTCGGTCATTTTGGAGGGTTTTTTTATATTTATTTTCTGTGGAGGAATAACTAATTTTTATACACGAACATCGGGACCAAGATGGTGGCTACACCCCCCCCCCCCCCCCATCTTTGTCGTGTAAATTACTATGTGAAGAGAAGAGCACATTTCTTAGCGAAAATATCTAGAAGCATTACATCTTTAAAGCATATCTCAAACCACATTTAATGAATCACTTAAAGTATTTTTCAATTATTAATGGTTTTTCCATCTGGAAGAAATAAACACCTGGGAACAATCGTTCAAGGAAGTACTACAGGTTGTAGAAAATGAAGTTTCAAATCCATCAACACAACTATAATTTTGTAATGACAATGATTTGATTGTGCACATACCCATTTTAACAGTGCAGGGGGGTGGCTATGGATACATAAAAATATTATTAGTACACATCCTATAGCGAACTGCGTACTACTGCTTATTGATTTCAATACTTTTTATATAATGAGTTAGTTTTCATGTATTTATTGTAGTTTTTAAATATCACCTTCCCAGTTAAATTCATTTCAAGTCACTAATAAACTAATAATCATGCACATTTATAAACGTAGTCTTTCTGAAAGAAAACAGATTGGTTACATGTGAGCCTTGGTGTATAACAAATTAAATTGGCGATTTTATTTGTTTCGGTATTGTTAAACCAGTTACCATGTTAATTGTGTTGATTAACCGTACTACCAACACCAACAATAAATTAGTTTTCTTTGGGTGTAATGATTTCCAGAAAGTGCTGCGTGGTGTAGAATTTCGTAACATCGCGACAACAAATAGGTTGAAAGAGATATGTTATAAACTGAATGTACATCGTAACATCGCGACAACAAATAGGTTGAAAGAGATATGTTATAAACTGAATGTACATGCAATTGTTTTCATAACTTTGCTATTACGGTAATATAATCTTTATCAAATTCGGGATAACGGACGCATCGAAATAAATAAAGCTATTGTCTGCCAAAACGAGTTTGCAAATAAAAACGCCTTTAAACTAAATGAAATGGAGTTAACGACTTACTTTACTCCATTATAATGAATGAGTTTTGTCTTTTTTTGTATTTCTAAATAGCAAATCGCTTTATGTAAATGCTGTACCAGTCTATTTTCAGTCTATTTTCGTAAGCGGTGTTTATCGGATTTATATATATCTAAAACCCGTTCTGTAACTAGCAGCTGGTCAGTTAGTATACTTCTCATAGCAGAAAACTTATTTTTAAGATGTTACATGCACTGATAAAGAAATTAAGTTGGTCAGGTGAGGGGAAATACAATGAAATGAAATGGGGTTTAACGTCCTACTGTTCTGCTCCGAACTGGGCTAATAAGTGTGCTATGAGGGAAATTTTGCCGGGGCAGCGGCACTACGGTCTACTCGTATAATGAAGTTCAACTGTCAAGGAATCTTTTATGTGCACACCAATATGTACACGGGACCTAGATTTTTCGTACCATCCGAACGACTAGAAAGATGTCCTTGTCAGACCCTCGGTCCTGCATCACTGACAAGTGGGAACCACAACGTCCGAAAATCTGGATGAAACTAGAGGCACCCAATTGTAGCTAAAAACAAGCACATCAGTATATCTCAACGTTTTTAGCTCCGTTCTCGTAGCTATCGGGGATCATAATCCGGATGTTTGTGATATAACCATATTTATGAAGTTCATCAGAATCTGATAAAAATTGTGACCTCTAGAAGGTCCACAAACTTGGTACACTATTGGCGTAAACGGCCATTTTATCTTGCAGTTTCAGTCCGTTTTTCGCCATATTCTAACTCAACCAGTAACGGTGATATAGTTGAAAAGATTTTAAAATCGGATAAATTTCAAAATTCGGATAAAAGTGTGAATCTAAAGTGTCCACAAGCTAAACACGTGATTTTTATACGCCCACATTTTCATGTGAACTCCCAATTCTTATCTGCTTTTGACGTAACTTAAAAAAGGGTCTATATCCAAAAGGTTTCGATTCCTTTCGATATTGGCATGTATTCGACCGAGACTTCGTGGATTATACCCTTGATTGTAGCTTGTGGACAATCTTGAAGTCACAGTTTTCATCTGATTTTGATAAAACTTGATAATACATGTTTACATGTATAACCCAAAAATCTTGGTTCCTTTCGATATTATTGCATATTGAATATAACTTCCTGAATTATGGTCCCTGATTGTTTGTCTATAGGTCACAAAGATTTAAAAATAACCTTTCGAAATTATCACCGTTACACCTTAATGAGGGTTGAGTTAGAATTTCGTGAAAATCGGACCAAAATGGCCACCCCTCGTACGCAAATAGTGTAAAAATATTGTGGACCCTCTACTAGCATGGGCACAATTTTGACGAAGCTTGAAATACATGTTTATAACCCAAAGATCTTGGTTTCTCTCGATATTCACGTATATCTGATCGTAACTTCCTCAAGAGGGCACAATTAAGATGAAGCTTATAACCCAAATCTCGATATTCACGAATATCGGATCGTAACATCTTGAATTATGGCCCTTGGTTGTACTAAAAATCGTGATTTAGCTTGTTCTCTATCCATCTCTTGCAAAATGCGGGCGTTTCTCTCCAGGCAGTCGCCAGTTTGTACAGTCAGGGATTATAAATCATGAAGTTACGTTCCGACAAAGGGTCCGAAATATATTTAAAGTGTCGTTAAAATTGGATAACAACAGTGACCTGTAGAGTGTCCACAAAAAAAATGTGAACAGATACCCAGATTAGACGACAATAATCTAATACGTCTATATTAAAATGTGGGCGTATAAATATTTAGTATTCTCAGAATAACCATGATCGAGTTATTTTATCACAGACTGTAACATATGTGCATGAGCCTGTTTCCGAGCCTAAACATGGATGGTATTGATTGCCACAACAGTTGACAGCCATCACTCGGTATTTATATTCTATCATATCGTCATTGCGTGTATATCACATGCTTCATATACATCGTACAGTTCTAGTCTCAACCACCAATATCGCCAATATCTTTGAACCAGTCGACAGCGAATCTTGACTAACGGTAATATCACAGACGAAGCTTTTGCCGCAATTTACCGTTTAACACTTTAGTTCGATACCTTAGACGAATCTATATTTTTAAAATAATTGAGCATTCTTCTTAAAATCGGAAAGATTGTTACCCTTGTTTCTAAACAATCTCGTTGTCAGAATCAGGGGCCTTATTGTAACTTTTAATTACATACACTTTTAATTGAAGTTGAAACTTTGTACTCGAACGGTTAGTGTTTCAATAAAGGAATTTGGTTCTTAAGGCTTCATGTTATACGACATCAGTGCTGGAGAAATTTGTGACTTGTTTTATAGTGCGGGAAGTTTCTGGCTTGTTTTGAAAAAACTTTTCAAAGTTAACTGGATATTCATTTTGGAGGTCAGTTACTTTTTCTTTTATCTAAAGATTTATTTCTTCAAATGGACTATTATTTCGAATTACAACTGCCAGGGGTTACGTTTCTACATATTTACGTGTACTACGTTACCGGGTGTTCGTTCCTTCCAAACGTCTAGGCGCTGTTACTGACAAGACTCTCTTCCCTGCGCCACCGAAAAGGGGTAACCACGCCGAAAATCCCGAGAAGCTTTCTCTTCACAACCAATTCTGGGATCGAAGCGGGGATCCCCAGGTTAGCAAGCCAACGCCTTACTCGGTGGTTTATTCTAAAAGCACGACGTAACGACGCCGGAGATCCCGAGAAACTTTCTCTTCACGGCCAATACTGGAATCGAAGCGGGGATCCCCAGGTCAGCAAGCCACTGCCTTACTCAGTGAGTAAAACAGATATTTTAAGCCATAGGCTAGGTTTTAAATAAGTTTAAATATATACAAAATATGAACTATACCTTTTCCATAAAGTGGTGTTTAAAAACATATCACTTTGATGATAAACGGTTGGCGATAAAAGTTAAATAATTAATTGGATCATTTCAGCAGTTTAAATAACTTGTTAAAAGCAGCAAACCATGATAATAGATACAGATTGAAATAGAAGTTATCTGTACATCTCAAACTTCCCATATAAAACATAACAAAGAGAACAGTTTAGAATAATAACACAACATATTTCGTCCTGCACAATATATATTCAATGTGCACATTTAGAGGGTACAATACTGGGTTTTTTTAAAATGTTTATTTCGGCTTTGTACACGTACTTCATAGTGCAGATTTCATGGCAAACAATGATTTGTGATTACCTATGTTGATTAATATAACGAGCATATAATTATTTCATGTCGCTGTACAAAGAGTATATTGCTGACTATCATGTTCATTATCAGCAGGGGGGTTGGGATGGCCTAGTGGTCTAGAGTGCCGCGCTTCGACCTCTAGCTGGCCGGTCACCTCTGGCTTGCGGCTGTGGTTTCGAGCCCTGGTGTGAGCGTATGTGGCATGGAGATAGGGGCGTATGTGGGTTTCCTCCGGGCACTCCGGTTTCCTCCCACGACTAAAGACCCCTACGCGCAAGCGAACTATTGAAATAAAATTAAAACCGTATGTTAGTCCCGAAATGACCTGGTTGTGTTGAGTGGACGTTAAACCCCATTTTTCTCTCTCTCTCATTATCAGCAGAACACAGTTTTATGTGGAACAATCACTGGTTTATTCCAAAAACACGACGTTTCTACAAGTATCCTCTTATCGTTATCAAGAACAATGATAATGATAAGAGGATACTTATCGAAAAGTCGTGCTTTTAGAATAAACCAATGATTGTTTCCCATAAAAACAGAGTTCTGTTAATGTTTTTCCCAATCGCTAAATGCCACTTAAAGATTATGTTAATTATCGTTGTGTAAATGCTTTTCATAGTATGCACCGTTTTTATAACGCTATATTCATGTTGACATTATCATCTATGTACACACTGCTAATTAACGCTATATACCAGTGATTCCCAACCTTTTGTTAGTGCGACCACATTCCAGAAACCATCATCTGATCGTGACCCTTTAAGAACAAACTCACCTTTTACTATGAAACATCATCATTATATACAGATGAAGATGTTATAATAAGAGACTATAGAAACAGATCGTGAAAGAGGAAAGATGAGTGGCAAGGGGTGTATAGATCTGATTGACGGGCGCAGGCTGAAAAGTTCTAAGTCTATCTGTAAAAGACCTGTAAAAAGTCGGGGGGGGGGGATGGCCTAGTGGTCTAGAGTGTCGCGCTTCGACCTCTAGCTGGCCGGTCACCTCTGGCTTGCGGCTGTGGTTTCGGGCCCTGGTGTGAGCGTATGTGGCATGGAGATAGGGGCGCCTTCTCAACCTCGTGGGTTTCCTCCGGGCACTCCGGTTTCCTCCCACTGCTCAAGACCCATACGCGCAAGCGAATTATTGAAATAAAATTAAAAAACATGTGTTAGTCCCGAAATGACCTAGTTGTGTCGAGTGGACGTTAAACCCCATTTCTCTCTCTCTGTAAAAAGTCGATGGTGTCCATTTTTTGTTTTCTACGTATACTATTGCCAACGGTGTTGCAAGGTTTGGATGCCGCCAAGAAGAAAATTTCTTTAGGCAACCTGAAATCGTCGCTCATAGCTGACATGGCGTCATCAGTACTAGGAAAATGATGATGGGCTAGTTCCTTTTTCATGTTTAGAAACCGGTCTCATCCATGGTTACAAATCTGGCCAAAACTACTATCTGAAACTGCTTCAAAATGGCGCAGATTGTCACGGGAGTTAGGAATCTGACATCCGCAGTCAAGAGGTTCGGCACCAATTTTCTAAGAATCTTTTTCTTGTCATTCCTAACTCGTTGGCGATAATGTGCTCAACCATCTCAGAGATGCCCACGACACTGGCATTATGTTGGGTGGTCATTCCTCGATCAGCCATCAACATGTCATGCACCAAGGTGATGTTTTGTTGAATGTTACCGTTGATGGCCTTCCAGGACAAGGGTCATCGCCGATACCCTCTCTGTCACGCTTAAATTTCACTGTGGTCCCCTAAAGTGGAAATCATGTCGGCATGTATTTGAGTTGGGATTAGTACGTTCAGTTCAAGTTACTTGATGGCTGTTCTATAGCTAGTTTGTCCATTTCAGGTGATTTCAATGGCTAGGTTCACAAGAAGTTACGGAGACAATAATAACATACAGTTGCAGTTCTTATGTCTATGATTCATTAAATGATTGTATTTATCGGTGGCTAAAGTTTGTGTCAACTCAGTCGATTTATCCTTTTCGTGCGTATAATTGTTTAGCCATCCCTCGTATAGTCCGATTCGGTTTGTTACTTAATTCCCATCCGTCGGCTTTTCGGATAGAAATCATGGAATAAGCTTTATATATGAACATGTCATCATTTTACAAGGTTGTAAATGCCAGGAATGGAATCTGTGACCCCGGAAACATATATATTGCGGCCATACACTACTACTTAATCGAAATCACCACATCGCCCGATTTTCCCGCCAAAAATGGTCGCAAACTTGGAAATGATAGAAAATAATCTGAAATATAATCATGAACCCGGCCAATATTAATACATTGCCAAATTGCAGTTGATATGTCGATAACATTGTAAATAAGGTGATAAAAAATAAAGCTTATTCCACGACTTCAATGGATTTACATTAAAGATCGGACTAGTATATGCTTTTCATGAAAACATAGCAATTATTCGAAAGTTTCAGAGTAGTGCGCCACGACCCCCTGAAAAGTGTTCCTCGATCCCTGGCTATATACACACATTGTCTGGTACACTTATTAACGCTACACACATATATTACATGATGTAGTCGGCTTATTATTCATATATTGAAGTTTATTCAACTTTTCTCAAATTTTAAATGAAAAATAATTTTAACACCCCTGTTGTTACTGTGTAGTCCGATCACAGCAAAATGAAATTATTTTATACACACCGGCAAAAATCCACAAAGTTATGTCTTTTTAAACTTAAATTATAAATTTGGTTATAGCTATAAGGTAAAATAATGGACTGGATCAGTGTTAGCTTACCAGAATTAAACATGAATTCAACAATGAATATAATCTGTGTTTATGCTCAAGAAATTCTTAATAAGATAATGTGGTATCTCTAATATGGTATTCATACAAAAGCCATATGCAATTAAAATCTAACGGATGACTTAAATCGATTTAACTGTACACGCAAACGCCCGTCAATAGCGATTAATGTGCAGAGGAATTACCATATTTTTTTATGCCGAAGATTTTGTTTACCGTAACATGGCAATCCGGCTTTACTTTCGCAGAACGTCGCCCCCAAGAGCAAGTTCAGTAGTGCTTTTGGACCCATTCAGAGACAATTGACAAATTGCAAAGATGTCATTGCCTCTTTATCAATCGATCACTGTTACACCGATATGTATTGATCATTTCTATAGAGGGTGGGAGTACATGTCATTTTTAAAGCTTGCAGTATTAAAGAGTCTACATGTATCAATTAAAAATACGTTCTACATCTACTTAAAGGATTACACTTTGTCTCTTTCGAAAATGGGACAAATCTGTCTATGGGACATGTTGTCGATTTTGTCTGAAAGGCCACGGAAAGTTTTATTAATTCCAGGCTTACCTTCGCTCAAAAATGTCGATTTCACCTCGTAAATACAATGGTAGCTTTGCTAATTGGTATGTCTAGCCTACACGAACTCGGGTATAATCGGATAATATTGACGAGACTATGAGAGGTACGGCACGTGGTTATTGGTCATTTAAAGTTGAACCGTCAAATCCATTATCCACATGTCAACGGATAATCTAAGAATTGCCATAAATCGTTATATAAAACTGAGGTTCCACGATCATTAGACAATATACTTTATAACAAGACTGCACATGTCTCAACGACCCGCGGATCAATTGCTCAATGCATGAATGGTGAAAGTCCAAACTATGCAAATGGAAGGAAAATTATATTTCTTGTGGGCAAAATTAAGGAAAATTACAACTGGTCTTCGTCATTCACATATCAAGGAATCGAATTTTCTCACTCTTTAAGTGGAGTTTACAAGGGACTAGAATCATTCATTATATTTCAATGAAAGCGAATCGTCGTATATGTGAAGCAAACTATAGAGCTTGGAATCAATAAGAGTACATATAAATTTAAACAAAGTCCATTAAAAACAACCCAAAGGGCCATACCAGTTCAATGGTATGGGTCCGATCCGGGTTGAGAATGTTCCTCGGAATTTTTCAGCGTTTAAGCCTGGTTTCACCTTGTCACTGATGTTGAACCGAGTGTCAGACAAGGAAGGAGCCTATTCGTTCGTTGCTCATTTAATAACTTATAAATGGATTCACCCTAAATATAATATATTATGCTGACCATTAACGTAAAGACATGGAGATACTTGTTGAAACTTCGTCTAAAAATGATACACCAACGATTGTTTCTTACATTTTGTTCGGTTATTCTTTCTGTGTATTCCTATAAACAAAACTTGTAACCTTTGATTGAATTAATGAAATCTGTCGCTTATGGCTGCTAGCATTTAAGTTAAATGTCTTAAAAGGCAGGAACATCTAATATTTTAAATCTAGCATTTGTGTTGCATTGTAAGCACCCTGCTAACCAAACAGGGCATCACTTCGGAGCTTCAGAAAATTGCATATATTTTTCTATGAGCAAATTCTATAATCTGAAAATTTTCAAACAAACAATGAAGTTTATTTCCTCACTAAAAATCTAATCAAACTGGTTTATTTATTATGTTCACCGAGCTTACTATCATTTCTGCGCCTTTTTTCTGCTGATAGACCAAATGTTACATAGAAGCTGAGTATTTATAGGGTATGATTTATTCAAAGCTGTCACAGATGACGTATTTTGGGTATCGTACAAGGTGACTTAACAATAACAAACAATACAATATATATGTCCAATAGCATGTTTCATATGAAAATAGCTTTATTATTAGACTTGTCACAAAAATCAATGACACGCAAAGCAATAAAATTCCCATAAATATGAATAAGGAAGTTAACATAACATTTGAACGTGTTTTCTGCTATGTTAAGAGTTTTCTCAAAAATTATCACTTTGATGGCGACGTTAAAAATCAAAACGGCCAAGCCATGCAGATAAATAATTATTTATATACAAGTCTGCATATCAAAAGCCTGACAATTACTATTGCTAGATTCGTCCCAGGAGTGTGGGCCCACATTGCTTACATTGCCTAAGTGTTAGTATGTGTGTGGGGATCACGTGGCTAAGTGGGTAAGACGCTGGCTCGCTAGCCTGGAGATCGGGTGTTCGATCCCTGCGTGATGTAGGACGGAAGTCCTGACAAGGACAGCTCTTTAGTCGTTCGGATGGGACGAAAACCCGATGTACCTTGTACACATTAACGTACACGTAAAATATCCCTTGGCAGTTGGAATTCGATATAAGGGTAGGCGGTAGGGCTGCTGTCCGGGCTAAATTTCCCTCATAGTACACTATATAGCGTATGCCCGTCTTGATTAGCCCAGGTTAGGATCAGAAAAGTAGGAGGTTAAATCCCATTTCATTTCATTTCTTAGTATGTGATCGATCCATATGGACAACTAGGGATTTAGCGCTAGAAACGCAATGCGTGTGTACAGTTTGAGAGAGCCATGTAAAAGGTTCAGTGATAATCTTTAGCTTTGTTGAAATTACACACCCACTTCCCATCTGCCTCCGTCCCATTTTAGCAAGCAAACAAAGCAATAAAAAATATTGTCAATAATAGAAATGGATAAGAATAATAAAATGTGTGCCGTTAATTTGTGTGCTGATGAACAAGTGGTGGGAACGTCAGAAATCAATGACCAGAATATCGAATTTTTACCCTTAATGGTCTTGTTTTTATATATTAGTACGTTTATTTTATAATTTATACCATTTTGGCTTATATTGATAGATTTATGAACTTACATGTGTGATCCTATATAGATTTAAGTTTTTAACATTCAATATTTAATGTTGATATTAGTGCGATAATGTCATCAATATTTCATATAAATCCTAACATGATTATCGAAGCCGCAGTTAGCCAATGCAAAAATCGTTGAGTTAACCGCGGTTGTCGAGAACGGGCGAGTGAGTAGCCCAGTGTACACATTCGGCATACACTTAACGCCAAAAATTCCTTCAGCAAAATTTATTGTAGGACAAAAACAACTACGTCTCTTGTGTATGTGAAAAATTCACACAGATTATAGTATTTTATTTTTGTCTAACATTTTTGAATATGGCTAAACCAGTTTCAATTTCTGTCCGGAAACGATTACTTTTCTGTGATTAACCGACGAATGGACACAGCTGACTAAATATTTCTACGCCGAATAAGTTAGTCTTTCCCTTTTCTCCCCTTTTGCGATTTCTATTGATTTCTTGGTGTAGAATCGAAGAAAAGGATTTGGAAATACATTTTCTGCCATGTTGTGGTGAATATTCATAATTTTGAGGCGGAAGGATACAAGAGTTGTGAGGTTGGTTACGTTGAAAGGGCGGGCCTAAAATTGCTTGTTTAGCTGTCTCTACTTCCAGCTTGTGTAAATCAAGTTTTCATGGTGAACCTCATACATGCTTTTGGGCAAGAGTTTGCCACATGTTGCTTCATCTGTGGCAGAAAGCGTTCCACCCAACGAAAATTTGGGGAAAAGATAGAGCCGGTCTAAGAGATGAGAATTAACATTAAAGTCAACGGGGAAATCATTAGTGATCTGTGGCCGAATGAGTCTTTCATTAATATTCTGCATGCCTATTGGCCTTTGAACGAACATTTCTTGTCAGATTGCTGATTGCTAAATAAATAGAAAAATCATAACGTAATTATGTTATTTTTAGTACATTTCCGAAGAAAATAAATACATGGTGTAAACAATTACGGTTGTCTGGATTTCGTTTAGTACCTCGTATCCTTAAGAATGATTTATATTTATATCTCTATCGTAAAATTCTGGCAGCTAATTTTTAGCACTTAGCGCAGGATATTAGAAGATGTATGTAGATAATTGTGGCAATAATAGTATAGATACCTTCCGATACTTTCAACTATACAATGACGTCTTAAAGAGGGGTTATGTTCAGAATTCACATTCCGGATTGGCGTAGAGCTTGTAATAACAGAATTCATGGAGACAAACACAGTTCCAATTATAAATACCAATCTTCTTATTTACGATATAAATAATAATAATAGTCCTTAATGGTCTTAAATTCACCCCGTCTTCAATTAGCCCAGGTCAGGTGCAGAAGAGTAGGACGTTAAACCCCATTTCATTTCTTAAATTTAATTATTTTAAGTTGGATTTCTGGGTCACGTTTCACAAAACACCAGCACGATTGAAGTTTGCATTTTACTATGCAGCTCTGTTAGGCTTGCGTGCTCATAGCTTTACATTACTGGGCCCCAGTTTTATTACCCCTTTTGCGCTATACAACGATGTCTAGAGGGCATGTTAACCATTTTGATCACGACCTTAACTCTTTTTAAATGCTTTTCTGAATATTTCGGGAAGGTATCGAGTATATTCCTGTTTGAAACCAATATGTGTTTATTTTTGCGTTTAGTGCTGTGTTTTAGGAATTTATATACACGTATTTATATAATGGCTGTTATTATATCTTTGAATAGAGATTTTATTACGTTTATGTATGTTGCTGTTTTAACATTTTAGTACCTTTTACAAGTTACAATTACAGTGAATTTATATTTGTTAATGGTATTTGCATTTATTACGCCCATAATTAATGTCAGATTTCAATCAGCTGTTTATTTGGGATAATGCGAAGAATTTCACCAAGTCTCTTTTGCGCTATTGGGGCTCAGGACGGAGGGCCTGATAAGAACAGCTGTCTAGTCGTTCGGATGTATGTTCCATGTACACATTCGCGTAAAATATCCCTTGGCAGTTTGAATTCGATATAAGAGTAGGCCGTGGCGCCGCTGCCCAGCAAAATTTCCGTCATAGCACACTGTATAGATTTAAACTCATTTCGATTGCGCTGTCGCCCTCTGCCCCCCCCCCTGCCCGCCTAACACACACCGCCCAACGCTTCTATATTATTTTTAAGCACGAGTCACTAACACACCCATTATGTAATTGTATCTATAAACCTGCTTGGTAAATTTGGTTCACGTTTTGTTTATTAACTTGAACATGCCATTTTATTACGTCATAAGTATTACAAGATTCACAGATAATTGTAGACATTTGTTTTTTCAGTATTTTTGAAAAGTCAGTTTCACGTTTAATCGTTGTTTTGATAATACGCACGTTTATCACTGTAAGTTTTCATAATATTTGCTGCAGCAAGAAAACTGTCTTATATATAAAAACAATCCACATAACAC
The DNA here is from genome assembly GCA_963678685.1 of Patella ulyssiponensis. NCBI lineage: Eukaryota > Metazoa > Mollusca > Gastropoda > Patellidae > Patella > Patella ulyssiponensis. The sequence goes on along the minus strand of OY783230.1, from coordinate 20,784,817 downwards.
AATTTATGTGGAAAACAATCACTGGTTTATATACACATTGCATTGCGTTTCGAAAGACATTCTCTTATCATTTTCAAGGACATTGTGTATATATAAATCATTGATGGTTTCCATATATATATCATGCTGTGTTTTTTGATGTGTTCAATCGCTAAATGCCACTCAAGGATTATAAACACACGTTTTATATGGGAAATATTTTGTTTGTTTCTGTGAATGAAACGTAACATATCCAATAAAGCGAGAAATTGGGTTAAACATCCACTCGATACGAACTATGTCATTTCAGGACAAACATATGTAGTTCAGTTTATTTCAATAAAACCCACGAGGCTGGACAGGCGACCCTACCTCTTGTCACGTACAAACAACGTCAGTTAACTCATTAACAGGCCTTATGATACAACGCACAGCACGCGTTAACCCCCATATCCAATAAGCTGTGACTTGGCTAGTTCAAACTAAATGAAAAAAGAGGTAGAACTAACAAGACCTTTTTCATAGACCTTTTGCTGCCAGAGTACTTGACGTTCAATTTCACTCGATTCCATTTATTTACTGCACCGTAAATCTGACAAATGCTGCATGAAAAACACACTTTAATAAGATTTGGGATATATTTATCCGCAAAACCTATCAAATACATGTCAAGTTTTGTTTTTGCGATAAAGTAATGTTCAAGTCGTGACCATGTTTTTTAAGCGTGCTTATTATATTGATTAGAGTGTATAAAAACAGAAAATGAACACGAGACTTTAACTCTAGCTTAATAAAAGGACCGAAGGTTTCAATGGTTAAAGGACCAATCCCAATATGTTGAACACTAAAACTGCTTTATTGTGTGTTAAAGGACAATATTGGTGCCAGTCATTATTACATATGTGATAGAACTGGTTAAACACATTCCAAATATACTTTTAACAGAGAGATCAATGCTACGATAGCTGAGTAATACAGGTTTCCCAAATCGGAAGTGACGAACGCCAAAGGAAAACACGAGTCACCGCTTTATATAACTAACTGAAGTGACTAGTGATAACAGATACATGGGCGAATATCTGCTCACTAATAATTCCCTCGAAGACCTAAAGTTGCTGTGTGACACTGTGAGCGAATATCTTACAATTCATAAAAAGAATTGACTGCCACTACATAAGAGAACACGAAAGAAAAACAGAAAAAAGTTCGTGCATTACCATGTTTTTATAAGGTAGGGGAGACCGGGGCACATTGAACCACCATGGATATGTCCTTTATAAATAATACTATACAACCCAACACTATACAGTGTTCAATGTGTCCCGGTCTCCCCTATGGAATGAATAAAAACAAGGGGCTGTACGGAGTATTTCTATTTTTCCCCTGTTCTCTTATCTCATGACACTTAATTACTTTATTAAATCGTCAGATATCCTCTTGCGGTCCCATATAACAACTTTTTTGTCTTCGAAGGAATTATTATTGAGCAGAAATTCGGCCGTTTATCTGTCACCACTCGTCACTTCAGTCATTCACACAGAGAGATAACTCGTGTTTTCCTTTGGCGTTCGTCACTTCCGATTAATGAATCCTTTATTACTCCTCTATCGTAGCGATGATATCTGTGTTAATATTATATTTGGAAAGTGTTTAATCAGTTCTATCACATGTGATAATGACTGGCACCAATATTGTCCTTTAAAATCCTCTACCTGAGAGCCGAGCAACTAACTCAATATATGTGATACGTTTTCAAACAGGTTAAACCAACCAGTCTTCATCTAGAGATGGAGACCGGTGTGCCAACTGTATTATGAGGTGTCTGGATAAAACCAGGCTTTCATTTCATAAAAATAATGTGTAGGTGAAATTTACCTTTCGTTATCAGGTATAGCACATGGGTCTCCAAACAAAAAATTTGACCCGAAATCTCAAAAGGGCTACACGTCCAAACGACTCAATAACAAATACGTCATTCCGCTATAAATTGGCACTTAATTACCATACGTACTCGGACTTTTACTTTTGATACTCTTTTCAAATCGGGATATTTGTACCAATTGTTTTATAACTGCTTTGTCACCTTTTGTAGAATAGAAACTATCCCCCTTCCTCCACCGCATCCTCCTACCATGACGATGCCTTTGTAAATCGAAGTTGCAGGATAAGTGTCACCAGGTCGCTTTATGATTTAGGACATATTTTGGGTGTAGAGGGTGTGTGTGACACCAATCACTTTCAATGTACACTTCTTTCTTCTTGATATGGTTGTCATATTTTGTATTAATATGATGTTCGCGGATAAGAGTAGTGGTGGTCTCATTGACCTTTTGAAACAATGTAAAATATCATTGCGTATCCACACTTGTGGTTTTCGTTGCTATTTTTTTATTACTATGACGTATTGTATCTCATATTAGATCGTTATAGCTGTCGAAATCAGTCAATCAGTCAACCTACATTCAGTTTATTAATTGATTAACCATTAAATAGATCATTTAGCCTTACAAATCACTAGTTTTGAACAAATAATAACTTCATTAACACGATGTTTAAAGTGGGAGGCTATGGTTAATATGGGAAGTAATACTATATTAGATAGCTATTATTCATTTTAACCTAAACCCGACTAATTATATCAGCAACGTCAATGGACATGTTTATGGCTTCTTCTACTCAGTAACTTCAGCTGCCATTATCCATTAGCGCATTTCTAAACGGGTGTCGTACACGAGACAGAGTGTGGTTACTCTTTTTAAATCGCTAGATACATATTCAAATAAGTGTTTGTTGTATTTTAAACACGAACTTGATTCCAACCGAGTCCTATTACTGACATCTTCAATAGTAGGCTTGATCTCGCCTTAACTACGTACATGTTATCAAGCCCTTCACGTAATACCCTGCATATTTCGCCACTAAGTTCGATTGGGTAACAGGCCCAGCTTGGGAACCTATCAGATTCATCGGTCGTCGCGAATACCAAGACTCGCGCTTCTAGCTAAAATGGTTACATGTGACAATCGAGTTGCAAAGTTCGAAGATCGATCAATGTCAAGGTTACTGGTTTGCGTGAGTTTCTCAATTTTAAAAAAAAAGCTTTCAACGGCTGTATACTTGTTTGCTTACAGTGTGTTATGTGCCACGACCTCGGATTGGACAATGCTAATTAGTCACGTGTCTACACAACGGGCGAAAAGTTCGGGAATTGCTAAGTATTGAAGTAACGGTTAGATGTTGTAAAACTCGCGAACGTTGCTTAAAGTTAGATTATGGGGGATAAGATAACGAGATGGCAGTTCTCACTATAATAGTTAAAAGTAGATAGTGTAAAGGTAATTTGCTGAAAATTTCAGTCAAATTGATCCACTATTAGCCGAGAAAAAAGCGTTTGAAATATTCACATAGCCTCGGTCATCATTACTCAGATCATAAACAGCATAGTCTCGATTACCCACTTGATTGGTTTAATTATCAACGGCCACTAAGCGGCACATAGGATTTTAATCCGCCAACATCGAAGGCTAGCCTTGACATCAAGAGTTTATTATAGTCTGGATATGTTAATTAATGTCTAATTGATTATTTAGATAACATTTCAGGCCTAAAGAAAGACCTGTAATAAACAGATTTTGCTCTTGCATAATGCTATTTTAAGGAACATGTATTACTGATCGCGTCATCATTAGCCCAGTCGGAGCAGAACAGTAGTACGTTCAATCCCATGTCATTTCCTAATACTGTCGGTTCTCTTTAAGTTTTACAATAAAAACGACCCACTTTATTTTATATGCTGTGATATGTTGTTTGTGTCCAATCAAGCAGACAATCGCCTCCTATAATTACACAAGATTGTAATGATTATTTCCCCCCAACCCTACCTATCTATCTATATATCTATCAGTAGATTTTTATGTAAAGACTTATTTTATATCCTATTCTCGGTACTAACTATTTTATTTTATTATCGAGTAGAGTGGGGAACATTTGATTCGATACAGTCCTGTCTAGAATAATTTTAAACGCCCACATTTTTATGTGGACTTAAATGTCGTCGCTCCTGTCATGTCGTCGGTCAACAATTGTTTGTGAACACTCTACAGGTCACAATTTTTATTCGATTTCAATGAAACTTGAAATATAGGTTTACCACCCTAAGATCTCGGTTATGGCCCCTCGTTGTACAAAAAATCACGTTTTAGCTTGTGAACACAAAGAGGTCACAATTTTTTTATACGATTTGGTTTAAACTTGAATAGTATGTTTACAACCCACCGATCTCGGTTCATTTTGATATTCGGTATATAGGACCATGACCTCTTGAATTATAGTCTCTGATTGTACGAAAAATTTCGTTTTTAGCTTGTGGACCCTATAGAGGTCACATTTTTTTTATCTGATTTAAAAAACCGTTTGAATATATCAGCGTTACCCCAACCTCCTGGTTGAGTTCGAATTTCGTAAAAATTGGACCGAAACTGTCGGACAAAATAGCCGCCGCGCGTTCGCAAATGGTGTCAAAATATTGCGTATCAGTGTTGTGGACCCTTTGGAGATCAAAATTTTCATCTGATTTTGATGCAACTTGAAATGCATGTTAATAACCTAAACATCTTGGTTCCTCTCGATTTTTATACCGTAATGTTTGTTTAGTTTGAATTTCGTGAAAATTTGGCCGAAACAGCCGGACAACCCCCCCCCCTCCCCCGTAAGCGAATAGTCTAAACATGTGATAAATCAAGGTTGTGGACCCTTTAGAGGTCACAATTTTGATCCGATTTCGATGAAACCTGACATACATGTTTATAAACCAAACATATTGGTTCCTTTCGATATTTGCGCATATAGGATCGTAACTTCTTGAATTATGGGCCTTGATTGAACAAAATAACACGTTTTTAGCTTGTGGTGCCTGTAGATCTTGGTTCCTTCTGACAATCGCGGATACCCAAACTTAATTAACTTCCTGGATTATGGTTTCTCATTGTTCGAAAAATCGCATTTTTAGCTTGCGGATTCTCTAAGGTTTTTTTCCGATTTTAAAAAAACGTTTAATACATCACCATTCCCCTATGATGAAGGCTCAATTCGAATTTCGGGAAAATCGAAAAGAAACTGCCGGACAAAATGGCCGTTCTTTCTACGCAAATTGTGGAGAAGTGTGTTATAATACGAAGGTTATGGCCCCTCTAGAGGTCACAATTTTTATCAAATTTTAATGAAACTTAAAACATATCTTTATATCCTAACGACCTTCGTCGTTTTTGATATTATCTATAACTTTCTGATTGCCCCTGATTGTATAAAAAAAATTTCGTTTGTTTTTAGCTTGCTCCCTATCCATCTTTTGCAAAATGTGGGCGTATCCTGCCTAGCCACCGCTGGCCTTTACAAAATTTAAAAACTTAAAGTTATACAATGATCCGACCCATACCTTTCTATGCCTAAGGATGATTGAGTGGATGTATATATCAATACAATTACGTTATCATGCGTAGATAAACTCGATGGCCAAACTATATCAATCATATAAAAAATACCATTAAGATTAAGACTGCCATAAATAAATACTATAAATAATTATTTTTTACTTTTAAATATCGAAGATATTAGCCCTAATTGGTTTGTATTATGTGATCAATAAATACTATTGGTTATCGATTAAACACCAAATATATATAAAGCTGTATACCAACCATATTATTAACAAATTGACATGCTATTCAATTTCGTTTTCAATATATTCTGGGGACTCTTTTCTATAGAAAACATTATTGGACTAATCAATTCCAAGGAACGATTTCAAGGAGAAGTACAATATTTTAAATTTAATTGACGTATTGATAACACAGTGTAGAAAATGCCATTAGCGATGCATACATATATCTTCTTTATAAATTGTTCCCTTCTTTCGGTTAAATCAAAAAGTGATATATTGAACTGGTGTACTTGAATCTTTTTTGACTTATTAAATGAAAATATATCAGAATCACTGACAGCCCCAATCCATCACTTGTTGTTCGAGTAATTTAGACTTGATTATGTAGGGGTTTTTTCTTTAATAATTTATAGCTTGGTATAAAACGCGCAACAGTATAGATATATTGGCTAAAAGATTGATTCAGGACAATTTCGGTGAAAACAGACATATTGTTCTGTAATTTAGACAAGATTGACGTGTAGAGGCTTGATCAATAATTAATATGTTAATATCAAACTATTGGTTGTTGGCCCGATCAAGACTATTTTGTTTCAATAAGATTTTACGTCAGTCTAGAGCCCAGTTTATTTCTAGCCTGTAATAAAAATGTGTACCTTCGCATCCCCGGGTCATTGTTCGCTAATGATTGATACCAATCTGAAATCTACACAACAATCGTTACGGATTTATACAAACAGCGTGAAGGGGGGGGGGGGGGTGCGACACAAACCAAGGTCTGGTTCTCACTGCTTTTAATTCGAATGGTTTCTCGTTCGTCGTAGGCCTACCCATTTCTTATTTGGCTATCATTGATCTTCATTCAATCAATTAGCCATGTAATAGTCGGTTCAGCGTTCATTGAAATCGGTCATTTGAAACAGAGATAGTCGTTGAAAATGGCAACGGAGCTCATAATCAAAGACTACTTTTGAGATCAACAGACTGTACGAAGACGCGTGAATTAAATATGATCATAGAGAAACATTGAATTTCGGATGAAGATGATATGGTTCGAACGATCATGTCGGCTTTCATTCTATATGTCAGTGAAGTTTGGTCTTAGTTTATTTAAGGGGTTAGTTGGCCGAATGGTTAGCACGTACGTACTGTATCATAAAGCCTGTCATTGAGTTAGCTGGTGTGGTTTCGAATTCCCGGTTGTACGTTACAAGGAGTAGGGTCGCCTGTCCAACCTCGTGGGTTTTCTCTGGGTCCTCCAGTTTCCTCTCACTGCTAAAGACCCCTACGCGCAAGCGAATTATTGAAATAAAATAAAACCACATGTTAGTCCCGAAATGACCTAGTTTGTGTCGAGTTGGCGTTAAACCCCATTTCTCTCCCTCTCTTAGTGTATTTATAATCTCAGTAAGAATTCCAGTAGTTACACAATAGGCAGTAAGGGGGGTCATCATTTAGCACTGCTTGTCCTAATACCATTACTGAACTTCCTCTATTACAGTACGATTTACCATCTCTCATTATGGGAGAGCTCAATATGCATATTGTTTGGATTCAAATTTTACTTAATATTATTAAACATTTATTCACAAATTTGCCAGGGCCATAATCAGGCGAAATATTAAACAGAATAAATCAACCAAGCCTTTAATAACTCAACTTTAAAATGGATAATCTATTTATAAATTATTATAGTAGAAACGGTTAACTCTTTTATCTAATTTTACATAACACAACTTTAAAAAGTGCCTAACGAATGAAATCGAAGTTAGCTGGCGATATAAATATGGTAACTTAAAAACATATTATGCAAGAGCTAAATATGCCTTTTATAGACCTTTCTTTAGGCCTGCAATATCATATAAATCATTAATTAGACATTAATTAACTTATCCAGCCATAATTAACTCTCGATGTCATCGCTAGCATGTGTCATTTACTGTTTTAGGATCCGATTTGCTTCTCAGCTTTCATTCATGACTTAATCATGACTTGGATAATCGAGATTATATTTTTTTATCGTACCGACTTTAGTAATTATGATCGAGGCTTGGCCAAAAATTCAGTCTCTAAATTCTCGCTTCAGAGTGGATTAATTTGACTGAAATTCTAAGCAAATTGTCTTTATATTATCTAGTTTTAACTTTAAAACATATTAATGTTATGACAAATACCACTAAAATACAAAAGGATATTATCAAGGATTTATCTCTAACAACAAAAGACGTATCTGTTCTGTCTGAATTAAGTAAGGCTAATAGGAATCTTTAAAAGAGAAATAAACTGCAAAAATATCATGGCATGTTCCAAAATTGATATGGTTATTAATTTTTTATTATAAGCTGGATAAATCGAATTTAGATATTGTATAAGAAATAGTTTGTGTAACAGAAACATCCTCACCGACTTTTATTGAAAGTGACTGACCTTTTTTATTTCATGAATTATTCAGGCTACAAATACCACAACATCTAAATAACTTGGTTATCATGTGTTTGTTTTTATTCAGTAATGTAATGGCGCGAATTCCCTAATGATAGTCACCCAATTGTCTCTTATAAATAATGAAAATCCCTGAATGTTACTAGATCATTGCAAAGGTTTGTAGAACCATTTACATGGGTTTTATCAAATGATATCAAGAGCTAATAGAACACAGGCAGAAAGTGTTTTTTCTAATGCAAATTAAAGGTCGGTCGAATAGACTATGGGAGTTCATTTCTCTTGAGATTAGAGATTTTAACAAATTGTCTGGTATGAAATGTCGAGCAAAAAGTCATTGCTCCTCTTGAGATGACTGAAATTATACAAAAACTGGATTATATACAATTTTAATTATAGATACATTATGTAAGATTTAGATAAAGAGCTATCCACTCACGCTACAATAGTTCGAAAATAGATAATGTAAACTGAACAATTTGAACATTTCATTCAAATTACGCCATTGCGAACCAAGATATTAGCCTTTGACAAAACCTTTGAAGGTTTGACAAGACTTGTGCAATAATTTCAACCACGGTACTGGTTGTTCGAAGCTAAGTCTCGCCCTTCCATATTTAGCTAAAATAAAAAAAAGCGGCTAAACTGTTCCAATCTATTTAATATCGGAGAAATCCGACGCCATCGAGAGTTGATTATGTTCTGGATAAGTTAATTAATGTCTAATTAATAATTTAGATATCATATCAGGCCCAAAGAAAGACTTGCAATAGGCAGGATTTATCTCTTGCATAATGTGTTTAAGATTAAAGACCATATTTTGGGGCGAAAAGGGTTAACGTTTAATATCCAGTCCTTTCGATTTTTCTTTTTTCAGTAAATCGAACAATAGTCCCGGACTTCCTCAATTTGTGTGTTTACGTTTGACTAGATTGAGATTGTGAAATTAGGATGTTATTTATAATGTAAACACATTAGATACACTGTAATAATGTTATTGAGACTTGCGTTTTTTCGCATTTGCATTGATATAATATATTTCCGGCCATTAAACTTTATGCTAGACCCATCAATTTGAAATTGATCACAGCCTTACTCTTTCTTACAGCTATGTCTAAGTGTAAATTATGGCCTACTTTGTTTTAATACTGTACAAGTTTCTGTAGTTCAAGATGTTAGACAGAAGATAATCGCCCCCATGTTTTATTTTTGACAACCAAATAATTCAAATTGATTGATCGTCTTGTGCTTTGGAAACTTTACCCAGATTATATTTCATATATCATCAATTTTCCAGCAGGTTTAATGGCCAAGATAAAAGTCGGTTATTTTGTTTCCGCTGTCACCGCTCTTCTCGATCACGAAACATACTCAGACAACACAGGTTATTTTCAGAATTGTGTTTTAATTGTGATATATCAAAGAAATTCTTAGATAACGAAGCACCCAGCTGTTTTATGTAATCAGATATATTTGGCATTGTGTTTTTGCGTTAACAGTACCATTTCGTCATACTGATTTTTTTATATCTGCATGCACATTTCGCTAGACTGCTTCCCATGGAGATTGGGGAAATTGGGCATCTAAATCGTCACACATTCAATTCCAGATGATAGGATAGTAGACAGGCAACACATATACGACCAACAACAGTTTCTAGAAGAGTGACTTTTAATTCTTCTGTGTCATACATTTCATACAAATGATGGATTTGTCTGTAGATCGCTGATAGGTTTCGGTAACATGGCAGAACTCTACACATAATCAATCCACAATTTTCCATAGGGTTCCATCCTATGCCAGGAGCGATCCCAGATTTTGTTAGGGTATGCATCTTTAAAGGACCTCCTAGGACGCCATTAAAATATAGCAGTAAATTATAATATGAACTATTATTTAAGACAGAAAGTCTTTGAAATTGTACAATGGTTTTATACAACTGCGAACATATCATTGGCTGTGTGCATTTCAAATTGTATGATAATTTGAGAATAAAACATAATTCTAAAGAATTAATTTGTCTGTAGTGTAAGTTAATTCAGTAATTATGTGTAAGAATCTATAATTTCGTGGTACTTCGATTAGACAAAAAACACACATTGTCTTACCCAATCACAACTTATCATGAGACAACAATTTGCAAGACTCTCACATATCACCAATGTTCCTGATTATTGGTAACCATGGCTCCCTAATCAAACGAATCTTACGTTTTGTATTTTGTGAAAGCTGAATTTACATTTGATAAAAACAATTAGGGTAATGACTCGAAGAAACATTATACAACAAAGGTGAAGGTATTTTACCTATCTCAGAAATAGAGATTAACCAGTGGCTACAGCTTCTGTAAAAGAACATTACCCAGTATTCTGAGAGGCGTGTGAACTATTTCGGGACCACTTGATAAAAATTATCTGAAATTAGCAAGTTTCCATGGGATGACTTTTTCTATTCAAGTACCTTCGCGAACAGATTAGCTTGAAGACACATTGTGTAAGAGCCAAATCTGCCTATTGCAGCCTTTCTTTTGGATTCAAATTTATTCATGCGTCTGGCCTGTAATCAACCCACTAGATCGTCGGATGGCCGATACTTAAATGTATTTAACAATAAAATAGATATTTGAGTCTTAGCCTCGATTTTCAAGTACCGTCGCTACGATAATAAATGATCCGCGCTACATCATCAAATGTCCATATATTCTTCAGTAATAAACTCATTTTAGTGAAATGTTCAAGATCTATGTTTATATTAGTATAAAAAAGCAAGAACGGTCAGCTTTTTATCCAAATCTTACAATCCTTTAAAGCTACAATTTCATATTTTTGAGTTATATTTTTAAAATTTATAAAAATAAAGCCTTAAAATAGAAGGTATCTATAAACAGTCCTACCATGTTAAAGAATAATCCTATTAATCCCATAATTCACTATATTGCCAGTTGAGAAATTGGCAAAAATGTCATTTTCAACCTTAAATTCAAACGTTTGAAGATAGCTATTGCATGGGGGCAATAGAAAAACAAGGGAGGTAATTGTGTTATCATTTCCTGTGTTGTGAGTTGACAACCTATTCAGCAAAAGACATAGAAATATTTATGTTTTGACTTTCTTTGAAAATATGAAATTATCGCTTTAAGTAACTTTTTTTTAGTTACAATTCACAAAGCTGAGAATGTGGTTGTATCTTTATTTCTATAACAATATTGTCCCTAAGGTTAATTACTACACACTGTTGTCTAGGGTTGGGAATGCAGTGTTGACTTTCGCTTCATCAACTTTGATAAGTAAACGATACTAAAGCTGCGTTCACACTGAGGGGTTTAATCTGAATTGATTTCAGTTTGGACTTCTCCCTTTCCAACGACGTGGAGGGGGTTGGATGGCCGAATGGTTAGCGTGCGCGCGCTGTATCATACGGCCTGCCATTGAGTCAACTGGCGTGGTTTCGAATTCCCGGTTGTACGTGGCAAGGAGTAGGGTCGCCTGTCCAGCCCCGTGGGTTTTCTCCGGGTACTCCGGTTTCCTCCCACTGCTAAAGACCCCTACGCACAGGCGAATTAATGCAATAAAAATTAAGCCGTATGTTAGTCCAGAAATGACCTAGTTTGTGTCGAGTGGACGTAAACCCCATTTTTCTCTCTCTCTCTCTCTCTCCAACGACGTGGAGGTACAGCTGTAGGCTTCCCATCACAACCAGCCTGTATAGACGGCTGGCTAATCTAGGGGTACAAGAGGACAGTCGATCAGTGTATAAATAATCTTAAAACCATGAAGCAGGATTGGGCCAAGGAGAAAAATCTAAATAAATCTAGCACTTGCGGGCGGAATATGCCAGATGATGCGGGGCACAACCATGGGCACAGGAGGACCAATCCTAACCTCGAGATGTACATGATGATGTTTTGATAACCATTAAAGATACAAACAGAAATCGGCTAGGTTTAGCCTACATAGCTATGATCTTTCGTCACCGAAACAAATACTGCGGTGACATAACCAACATATCATAGGCATCGAAACATATGGCCACGGGAGCCAAGTCCTCCGAGCAGTCAACATGGGTTGTCGCATATTTGTCCTTTTGTCAGTAATGCAATATTTACAACGCACTAGATTCTGATTACAAATTCTGCGCTATGCTGACATTTAATATCAAGGGACATAACCCTAGCAGTAATAATCGTAAATCGTTAAAAAAATCATTTGACATTAAACACTTTGCATCAGTTTAAAGTCAACCAGATATTAATGTTAGCCTCTAGAGCAAATATAAAAATCCGAAAATACAAAGATATGTATCTTCAGATCATGGCTGACTGTTCGCGGTCTAGACCTGGAAGGCAGGGCAGGCTATAGTCTCTTAGCATGTTTTGTATATCGCTGGATAAAAATGACATCAAAATGTATTGCTTTAAATTATGTATGTTTAATGCTGAAAAGATTTGAATTATGAAATGGGAGCCACCGTGGTTCCGTGAGTAAGAAGTTGGCTCCCTAGTCTGGTGGTCGCGGGTTCGCTACTGGTAATTACCGAACATGTTCATCGTGATTTTCCGGCGTGGTTTCTCCATATCCGTGTTGCAGGACGGGGGCCTTATTAGGATAGCTGTTTAGTCGTTCAGATGGGACGGAAAACCGTGTACACTTTGGTGTAGACTTCAAAGATCCCTTGATAGATGGGATTCGATATAAGAGTAGGCCTACGCCCGTCTTTATAAGTCCATTCGGAGCAGTACAGTAGGAATGTAAATCCCATGCGCAAACTTTACCAAACGAGTAATCATTCGCATTCGAATTTGATTCTGGTGCCAACGAAATCGTATCCGGCACTGCATGGCAAGGTGCCGAAGATGTAAGACCCAGCGTCGCTGATGTAGCTTTGTTGGCCCCAGGAAATTAAACATAAGCAACATAAGATCACTATTCCAAATGTTTGGCGCACCCATCTTGGATATGGATGACATTCTCAGCGCATTCAGTGTGGCGCTTTTCATTTTGAATTCAATCTGAATAAGCGGTAATGTGACGCACCGAATTCTGAAGTGTGAAGACAGCTTAAGACTGTTAATACGATCCTTTACTCTTGGATTGCCGTATACCCTACAAAACTTCAACGTAGGACATGTATTTGACAAATCCAAAGTAATTCTATAAGAGCTCTCACATTTTAGAAAAAAGCCCTGAAGAAATGGTGATATAGATCTTTTCAACAATCGGATAACTGGTATTGAGTGTTGTTGATAGAAATTCGGTTAGATTTGTATCAAACTTAGTCCTAAAATATATAAAGTAATTACCTATAATGAAACATTCAAAGCTAAAATAGAAAAACGTTCATCAAATTTAGTAACATTCACACTAGATAACGGCAATACCCTTAAGCATTTAACAAAAATGTCAAATGATTTATTCTTGATATTTATTTCAAATATTAAATAAATAATATTAAATAATCCCTTTGGTTGCTTTAAAGTAAACCGTAAATGACTCCAGTGTAAACAGCTCAAGGGATTTCCGTCGCCATATTAAGTACTATAACTCCTACGCATGCCCGAAGTATAGACACAGTGTGTTCGACTTTTTTAGCAGACTTTGATTAAACTATTTATTGGAATATTAGTTTAAAAAATTAACACACTCAAAAACAAAGAGAACAGCAAATACTAACGTATTATGCCCGGATCCAGTCATTTAGTACAGTATAAAAAATCATGGCCTGTTCAGCCGTAACAAACGTTATCAGGATCAATAAGCAGACATCAACATTACTGAAATACTGGTTATCGCATATATTATTAATTACATGTAAATAATGTACATGGAATAATTGAATGCTAACCTTTCTTTTTAATATTATACCAGAGTTTAAACTGTTTAAACGTCATTTAGTAATTGCCCAGATTCAAATAATGAAAGTAGTTCTATGGATAGCCCATACTGTATCTTAATCTGAGCTCGTGTTTCAACATTGTTTCTCTGGTCATTGTATCCTTGTTCAAGCATTATTGCGTTTTTATTTTCTGTTTCTAGTAGATTTTTAACAATTCACCTGCAGTATTAGATCTAATCCATCGTGTCAAATATATAACGTACCTAGATTTCAAAAATTAGAAGGGCGGCAATAGATGACTTTAACGGTAATGTTACCTGGGTCCAGCAGTCGATTTTGGAAAACACCCTGTCTTTTTATTGTATTGGGGACAGAATCGTCTTTAAAATGTGAATATCATCTAGTAGGCTTTGTATTCATTACACAAAGAAGTTTACTAAATAAATTGATATTCACAGTACAAAAAGGTTGCTTCTGCTAAACCTTACGATGAACCCATTCCTTTCAATGTCATTGCGTACGAATTTGCCTCTTTTATGATCTTAAATGTTCTTTTAGTATGGTCATTTAACGTTTTAAAAATCAGAGAAGAAAAGAAAAGAAAAAATATAGAGTAATCCGTAGTGGGCTATCATTTTATAAAGAAATCCTTCTTTCAATTATTTCACTTCACATAGTTTCTGAGATCGACATAAAATCCGTCGAAATCTTTTTTAGCAAAAGCAAAATACCCTCAAATTATACTTTTCCTCTAAAGAAAACAAATGTTCAAGTCTAATTATTAAGTCATCAGAGGGTTAATGGAACGTGTAGTAACAATACGATTGACATTGGTGATACAAAGGAGACTTTGATTGTTAAAACCGTGCACAGAATATTGTTTGAAACAAGTGAAAGTTTATGTTTCAACGCTATGAGGCTAGTATCGTCTATCAAATAGGATTTCCGAAAATTATGATTCTTGGGCATCTTTTACCAACCAATAAACATTACTACCATATTCGAAACAACAGCGGTTCAGTTAATAACGCGCTAACCAGAGGACCCGGTGTTCAATCCAACTGGCTTCTCCTTGTCAGTGGTGTAGAAGGGGTTTCAGATTGAAAACTCTATATTTCGATAACGTTAAAAAGTAATGAATGCACAATTATTGAAAAAAAAAACCCATCCCTTCATATCTCAGACATAGGATTTTATACTTTGCAAAAAATGAGCCAGCATGTCTTTTCCAAAAATCATAGCTATTATAGAATAAAAGTTGCCAAATGACATTTTGCAATTAGGAAATGTGAGTAGTTGTTAGTTCCGGGGTTTTCTGCTTTCAACGGTAGCGCTCTATTTAGCTATGCGTAGTTCTACTTAAACGTGTGGTACAAGCGGCAAGATGGGCTAACCTGTTGTAGAACAATCCAACACCCCTTTCCACCTGTGGGGTTCACAATACAAACACACATTTGTTTTGCAATTGTATCACAAATAAAATATTTGATTATAGATTTTACAAATCAACAAATGTTACTCAAAAGAATCGTCAATATTGTCATACAAAATAAAGAGAACGTGAGAAACTAAAGAACATTTTTAAACTCTAGTTCTTCCCACGGAGGGCATTAAACTTATCACCATACTGTCACAAACACTTGAGAACTTTCCCCCTACTACAAACTGTAGTGGAATATGATATTGTCATTGATTACAGCTAACCAACAACCTGTGGTAGTCACTCAGCAGTCATCTAAGAGTGTTTTCACTTCGGAAATGATTACAACCAATTTATTCTTAAAACAAATCAGACACAGACGTAGATAGTAAACTAAAAGACCTTGAGTTATCAATCGAATGAAACCCAGAATGAAACGGTTGTAACGACAAAGCCAAGTAATGCTAATTCAATGTTGTCATGGGATATCAGATTTTTAATAGGTCTAGTATGAGCTCTCAAAATCCCCGTTAACCAAGCAAACGCTGCTGTTACGCTTAACCTTTTGAATGACACGCATACGTAACTCACAGTTACACGGGCTGCACTATAAGAAGAACTTGCATAATATGTGATCAATATAGGAAATCTATTCAGTTCCAAATGGCATATGGGCGCGGAAATGATATATTAATAGCTGTTATAAAGTGTGAAATCACTGATTGTTGAGTTGTTTTAGAACGATTTGCGTCCTGATTTACGACTACTGAGCTCATCGATTATCATCTCAGCATCATTTTCAATGGTTAGTAGGGCTTGTCCAGCGAAAATACTGAATAACTCAAAACATCGCCCTTTATTCCGGTCCCCGTCTGTGGTGTTAAATCCTTTTTTTTTTATTTCGTGACCGGAACATTTTAAATGTCGTAATCGTTATCTATATCTCTAGATGTTGCGGAAGCTCAAATGCGAACATTTTTTGAGGTTTTTTTTTCGATTTCATTTTTTTTTTTAATTTTCGATTTTGTGAAATAATTTTAATTTTGTAAATCAATTTATAATTTTAAACTTGTATTTATAATTTTGAACTTATAAATCTGTTATTTTAATTTTTGAAAAACCATCTCTTTGAGAACCATTCGGCCAACCGCAGCTGATTCTGTGATCTTTCTCATGGCATGTAGCTCGCCCGTTACCAATTAAGAAAACATGTCGCTTAGCAAAAAATAGTTCTTAAATCTCTTACGAAATTTTAACTTGCATTGTCGGAAGTTATTTTTTTTTTGTAAAACGACATTGCGTTTGAAAAGTGTGCACCCGAGGTCGGCCGAATATATTCAGGCGGCAGGGAAATGACATGAAATGGGGTTTGACGTCCGACTGCTCTTCTGCAACGGGGCAAATGAGGATTGGCATACGCCATATAGTGTGCTACGAGGGGAATTTTACTCGGACAAAGGCTCTACGGCCTACTCTTATGTCGATTTTCAACTGTCAATCGGTCTTTTACATGCACGCCAATCTACAAGGGAGAGCTGTGTTTTCCAGGCCCTATCTGTCCTGCACCACTCACAAGGGGTAACCACGCCGGAAAATACAGATGAATTGTCTCAGCTAACGAACCAGTGTCTTACTCACTTAGCCACCGTGACTCCCATATGGCGACAGAGCATTACAGTAGTCCCTAGTAGTAAAATAAATTGAAATGAAATGGGATTCAACCTCCTACTGTTCTGCTTCGACTGGGCAAATGAAGACGCCAACGCCATACGGTGTACTATGAAGGAAATTTTGCCTACGGCCTACTCTTATATCCAAATCCAACTGCCAAGGGAATTGTTTTACATGCACTCCAATCGGTTTTTCATCAAATCCGAACGACTACCAGGAGTAGTCATAATAGACCTATTACTATAACATGAAAGTGAACCGAGGCGGTCTGTTGGTTCAGAAAACAAAATTAACAAAATTAAATATTACTCTTAAAAATAATAAAATATTAAAAAAAAATATTTTAAAAAATTAACAATTATTCTAAAAAATAAAAAGTATTTTAAAAAAATATTTTAAAAAATTTAAAGTATTTTAAAAAGTTAAAAGTATTTTAAAAAGTTAAAAGTATTTTAAAAAAACATTTGACAAAATCGAAAGTTATTTGCAAAATTAACAAAAAATAAATAGGATTTTTTTTTACGAAATTGAAAATTACTCTATAAAGGTGTCACACTTTTGATCTGATTTATATTTTAAAAAACCCGTCTATCACCGTTACAACATAATGACCGGTTGAGTTCGATTTTCTTGACAGTCGAACAAAATGACAGCTACCCGTATTCAAATATGTTGTCGACCCTCTAGATGTCACAATTTTATCCGAAACTTAAAATATCCCAAAGATCTGGTTCCCTTCTAGGGTATCGGATCGTAACGTCCTGGATTATGACCCCTGATTTTACCTAAAATCACCTTTTTGTAGCCTGTTCTCTTGCAAAATCGTGCATGGCAACCACTTGTTCTGCTCTTGTTTGGACCCAAAGTTTTTTTCTGGTACTATAAAAGATTTCTTATAGTCTTTGACGTCAGTATCGATGTAATTTCCAATACTCACGCATGATTAGATTATCGCAAGATTGTAAAATTTACAAGACTTCTGTTCGATGTAATTTTTTATACGAGAATCAATTTTTAGCGGATAGCATAATCGGTTATTGAAATGCCTATACAAGATTGTTATCGTAATGGTTTTAATTATCTGTAGTAGGTACACAAGTATATGCGCACTGCACATGATCTAGTAAACAGGTTATAATTATCTATTGATGTTGCAATTCTTCGTTTCTTTCTGAGAGAGAGAGAGAGAGAGAGAGAGAGAGAGAGAGATGGGGTTTAACGTCCACTCGACACAAACTAGGTCATTTCGGGACTAACATATGGTTTTCGTTTTATTTCAATAATTCGCTTGCACGTAGGGGTCTTTAGCAGTGGGAGGAAACTGGAGTGCCCAGAGGAAACCCACGAGGTTGAGAAGGCGCCCCTATCTCCATGCCACATACGCCCATCTTTCTGATAGAATAAGAATGAAATGTACAGAGTCTATGCGGTACTCATATTGTTTAATAGGACACTCTTCCTGTATTGTATATTAACACCGACATTTGATGACATGTGTTTTTGTTATAAAATCCCCAGGGTTTCCTTTCATACACCCACATTTTAAAATGTGCTCGTATATTTTACCGCCCACAATGTCTGGTGACCCATCATTCATTTGTCCTTTTAACAAATTGCTTTTGAAATTCAAATCCTAATGAAATGGGTTCTGACCTCCTGATAAAGGTATATGTCATACAATTTTCCATGTGGAAAATTCTGTCAAAGGTTCGTGTGCACGGGCTTGTGTGCACGGGCTTGTGTCTCATTCGAAAGACCAGCCGTTTTCCTTGGCAGTTCGTCCGTCCCAGGAAAGAGACCCGAAAATACGAAGGAAGATTCACGGCCGAACCCGAGACTTCCGGGTTAATGAACAAGCTACATACTCGTCGGATTACATCCCTGCTGGAAGGAAGAAGTCTATACCCGTCTTCATTTGCGCAGTTTAGGAGCAGAACAGTCGGACGTTAAACCCCATTTCATTTCATCGATATTCATCTCTTTGACTTAATCACTCAGATATGTGCCCCCAAAATTCTTAGAGGCACCAGTTATCAAACCGATGTCACGTTTTGTCCACCTTATTGAATTATTGAAAGAAAGAAATCAATTGACTTTCAATTATTGGCCAAGTCACATAAACTATTTGCCCACGTTATTGAATGATATCAGCTTTCAACCCTAACTCGTTGATTTTCAACGAAGATTGGTGACTTACCAAGTTATGCCCGTGGGTCACAGAATTACTTTAGTTCCACAGACACAGCAATTAACAAATGTTTTTTCTGAAAATTATGTGGCTTGTCAACCTTATTGGAAGCAAGAAGAAAATTCTCTTTTAACGTCTTGTAATTCCAACGTTATCTTTAGTTGTTTTCAAAATTAGTTTTGCTATGTTTTGAATGATCTTGGTGATAGACACAAACTGTCAGTTTCGTTGTTGGAAACCTCACGACCAAGCAGCTGGAAGGCGTATATTTTGTTGCTTGGTTACCTGACAGTTTATTAGTAAACAAGTAAAACACTGAAGCGACACGAATTAGATGCTACCCGTTTCTTTTATGTCACAAAATAATAAAAAAAACGCCGTGCTGATCAGCATTTAACTCTGGTGATCTAGGTTGTTTTTTGTTGTTTTGTTTTTTTTTAATTACAAAAACATCTTAAACTAATCGGGAGTTTAAAACGAAGCCTGTTAAAATACGAAAACATACAACTCGATTTAACCCTTCATTGGTTACAGTATTTTCTTATATGCACACCATTACAAGCTTGATTAATTATTATTATCTTCTGCTAACGAAACCCATACATATTTTGGGTTGTATTTGCATTTTTTGGCTGTTTTTCCTCTCTCTTTAAACCATGGTCAGTAAACTTTGCGCTGATTTTATTTAAGGCCAATGTTCTTGAGAACTTGCAGAATAATTACCCAGATAATCCCGGGGTTCTTAAGAAGCCAAATATACAGATCATTGTCTTAATAAATACCCTTTCTTCAATCCCTTTAATTAACGAAGTAAATTGCTTTTCTGTATAATCACAACGGTTAATGTATGATATATTTTGATCCAGTGGTAATCAAAAAAAGCGTTAACCCCTTTTGAGTCCGTTACCAAACAAATATTCCCAACCTACCCAGTCTATAATATTAATCCCAACAAATAGCATCCATTATGCATATGGTAACTGACTGTTGTGTATACAGTTCACGAAGTGTCTTATGGGTAATGTGTAGCAATTCATAATTAAAAAATGCTTTGTACCGGAGGACCCGAAGAAAACGCACGAGATTGGACAGCGACCCTACTCCTTGTCACGTACAACCGAGAGAGAGAGAGAGATAGATGGAGTTTAACGTCGACACGACACAAACTAGGTCATTTTGGGACTAACATATGGTTTTAATTTTATTTCAATAATTTGCTTGTGCGAAAGGGTCTTTAGCAGTGGGAGAAAACCGGAGTACCCGGAGAAAACCCACGAGGTTGGACAGGCGACCCTACTCCTTGCCACGTACAACTGGGAATTCGAAACCACGCCAGTTGACTTAATCACAGGCCGTATGATACAGCGCGCGCAAGCTAACCATTCGAACATGGAAGAAGATCATTTATGACCTTTGACACTATTCAAAATTCGCACTATCTTGTCATGACCAGTATTCGTTGCAGATAACGCAGAGGCAATTTGATATGATTGAGACTAGTTACGACATCGTCAATTAATAACGCCCAAAATTTAATCAACTAAACGTTTGTTATTCTGGTAGTATCTTCATTAAAATTATAAATCATCAGTTTAATCGTGTGATACCAAGCGGAAAATTTTAATTTTTCGAAAAATGTAAAACGAATTTGTCGAATCAGCGCCATTACTGTTTGTGTTTGATTATTTTGCGAACATTAACATATATGAAAACAAAAAATCGTTTCAAAATATCGTGTCGTGTATATCTTGACAAATGCCAAACATGTAATAGGCGCATGTTTATTCGCTAAATTGCCACCATTATTTTTATTTATAAACCTGTGAACAATTAGAGAAAGATATCGATGCAAATTACACTTAAATGAATATCCTGTCTCTTGTCACATGTAAAACATGATTGCATGATGGAAATCATTTGGTAGTTAATCTATCTTCGATAAAATTATTGACATTTCATTTCTAACAGCTTGTTATTTCTCTTTAAGAACAGAATTGAACAATCATTCTTCGACATATAAGTTATTGAACCGCCAATGGTTAACGATTTATCTAAATGTCAAAGACGAGTCTCGCCCTTTTTATACGCCCACATCGAAATGTGGTCGTATATTGTCGTCGCCCCCGTCCGTCCGTCGGTCCGTCCGTCCGTCCGTCCGTCCGTCCGTCCGTCCGTCGGTCCGGCGTCCACAATTGCTTGTGGACGCTCTAGAGGCTAAAGTTAATATCCGATTGACTTTAAATTTATACACAGTGTTTAAGGTCATGAGACGAAGAAGCCTATTGTTTTTCAGCGATTTCCGATAATAACTACCAGAGTTATGGCCCTTGACGACTTCAAAAAATCTTGTGGACGCTCTAGAGGCCAAAGTTAATATCCGATTGGCTTTAAATTTATACACAGTGTTTAAGGTCATAAGACGAAGAAGCCTATTGATTTTCAGCGATTTCCGATAATTAGTGCCAGAGTTATGGCCCTTGATCACTTCAAAAAATCTTGTGAACGCCCTAAAAGCCAAAGTTAATATCCGATTGACTTTAAATTTATACACAGTGTTTAAGGTCATAAGACGAAGATGCTTATTGATTTTCAGCAATTTCCGATAATTAGTGCCAGAGTTATGGCCCTTGATCACTTCAAAAAATCTTGTGGACGCTCTAAAAGCCAAAGTTAATATCCGATTGACTTTAAATTTATACACAGTGTTTAAGGTCATAAGACGAAGAAGCCTATTGATTTTCAGCGATTTCCGATAATTAGTGCCAAAGTTATCTCCCTTGATCACTTCAAAAAATCTTGTGGACGCTCTAAAAGCCAAAGTTAATATCTGATTGACTTTAAATTTATACGCATTGTTTAAGGTCATAAGACGAAGAAGCCTATTGATTTGCATCAATTTCCGATAATTAGTGCCAGAGTTATGGCCCTTGATCACATCAAAAAATCCTTTGGATGCTCTAGAGGCCAATGTTAATATCCGATTGACTTTAAATTTACACACACTGTTTAAGGTCCCGAGACAAAGAAGCCTACTGATTTTCATCGATTTCAAATAATTACTTCCAGAGTTATCTCCCTTGATCACTTCGAAAAACCTTGTGGCGCTGTAGATGCCAAACTTATAAATCATCCGATTGACTTCAGATTGATACACAGAGTTTAAGGTGTTGAAACGAACAAGTATTTTGATTTTCAATGAATTTTGATAACTGAACAGCTAAATCCATGGGGCAAAACTTTATAAAAAGCAAACAAATTCTAATGATTTTCAGATAATTACATAATGAGTTGTTACTCAGATTTTAGTGTATTACAAATGTTTTATTACCCAAAAAAAGTAAAAATATGCGACAACCCTTGTTGACTGCCCGGACGATTTAGCTGCTGTGGGCGTATGTTTCGTTGCCTGGCAACCTATCTTTTTTAAAACTAACATGGAAACCATGTCATTGATTAAGTAACTATATATTGCATATAATAAAAAACCGAAAACGCCTCAATTGTATTTTCTTTAAATTCGGGGAAACGTGTTCCATTTGGGTACGATTGTGATTTTGTTCGGAAGGATTAAGTGAAAAAAATGGTTTAAATTAATTACAGTAGGAATTTGTTATTAAAATTGTTCGCTCTGAATCTTGAGAAGTCTGACGTATTGCTGTGGAATAGGTAGCTCAATTTATCCAGACGTTTGGTATGGTATCCACTGTGAAGGTCTGGTAACACAGGCTTATCTTAAAAATCAGTACAATGTTGTCATCATTTCATATCCTATTCAATATATAATACTCGGACTGTCCGAGTCGGACAAGACTAATAGTTTATATCTGCATATTTAAATCGTGGCCATATGTATGTGGTCAGCCTATTTTTTTTCATTTAACTTGCGGTATCTGACTTTTTTCGGGGGTTGGATGGCCGAATGGTTAGCGTTTGTGTGCTGTATCACAAGGCCTGTCATCGAGTGAATATGTAAACTTGTTCATTGGGTGAATGTCTTGACTGCGTTCAATGATTAACATTTTCCTCTAAAGCCAAGCAGAGCTAGACAATTCCATTGGTCGATACTTTGGGACACGATAACTTTGATTAGAACTTATGGAGAGTGATGAAACTTTTAGTGTAGAGTTTCACTACCAAATACTTCATAACATTTACTGTGTACGATAGGGAAAATTTCCTGCCTAGACTAAGTATAGATAATCAGTTTGATTGTTCGATACTTTTAAAAATAGATACATGTGCGATTAATATGTATCATCTATTTATTTGGTGATTGTGAAGGGGGACATCAACCTCGCTGTTGGCTTGTTTTTTTCTGCTTTTGTAAAAATTCATCTTTTTCCATCACAGATGAAAAATTGACGTTCTACTGTACTTTAAGCAAGATCAATTTAAGATATTTGTATGGAAATTTATCTCATTTATCTATCAAGATTCAAACCACTGGGTGCATTACCATACTCTGGTGTGACAATTAATTCATCATGTTGAAATCTCCATTTATTAATTCTTGTACAGGTCTAAGTGAATGTAAAATATTCATAATTCAAATACCAAGTGACACATTTCACCCTCTCAATGACGTCATACACGAACGAATACAATTACAAGAACTAAAGAAGGGCGACTTAAGTAGGAAGTTTACGTCATCTTTTTAACTATTTTGAAATTCTTCTAAGGGTAGAGGTTGATTATATATTTAAGAAAATTTGCGATTATTTCTTAAATGTTACGGTTGCTTTTTAATCGGTTAAAATCATTAATTAGACAATGTATTACAGTAAATCTAGAAATCACGCGTAAGAGTTGTGGGTTGATTATTACGCAGGTAGCATATCAGCGAAACATGATTCAACAATAAATATGCATAACATTCCCATACGCGATGTTAATGTTGTCGTGTAATTCAGTAAGATTCACTTACTGGTGGAGTAATATCTACACCAATCCTCAGCATGTCAGTTCCTCCAGCTTCCAGAAGTATTTAGTTTGGGGAGCAATAATACGATATATCTGAAAGCAAGAGGATCAACACAACTGACCTGAAAGACCGTGGGTGGGATGGGTGAGGGAAATCGACTAAAAAGAGGGACATAGTGTGCATAACCCATGTTCACTGGAAAACTAACTACAAACTGTCCTCGCTGTCTTCGTGAAGAAGGAATTGAATACATCATACTACGTTATCATAAGAAATGTCAAGTGAGAATCCACTACAAGACCTTAACATTTTTTTAAAACAAAATGGTGATTACACCCATATTATATACATGAAACAATAGTCTAGCATAATATACAGTATACAATAATATACAGTAACTTTTACTTTTCACAGTGTTGCTCGTGTCCATTAAATCTCCTTTTAATTAACTCCATATCTAAATAGTTTTAACTTATCTAACCAACCTCATTATGAACCCTGTCAATCCTATTCTGTCAATCAGTCTAACTTATTCCTCGTGTAAACACAACTTATATAGTGATCTTCTAATCAGCAGGCAAACTGTGCGAAACCTTAAAGGTAGTCAATCATTTGTCAAAGGGTAGTTTCGTCAACGGCGTCCTTCAATTCTCATTAATAAATTGATGTATATTTCCGGTTTTTGTTTATGTAAAATATTATGGTGTTGATTTCTCATCTTGGAATCAAATAAATCGTTTCGGGTCTTTAAGAAAACTATTGCCCTTTTAGGAATACCCAGAGTTACTGCAGTTGGATTGCATACTCGGGAGTTATAGAAGTAGGATACGTACTTAGATAGTTATAGAAGCTGGATTGAACACCCAAGTGTTGTGGAAGTTGGGCTGAATACTCAATAGTTATATAATTTTGACTGCACACTCAAGAGTTATCGAAGCTGAACTGAATACCCACGAGTTATAGAGGCTGGACTCACACGGCTCATTTAAGATACAACTGCACAACTTTAAAACATATTTACCACTAACAGAGTTGATATACATGTAGGTTAATCATGCATTAACAGTACGAGAACACCAGACACTAACGATCAGCACATTTATAGGGACCTTATCTCACAGTATAACCCCCGTGCCAAATTGTAAGTACTGCAGCATCTACGTTTCACAAGACAAAGCTTTGATCTTTCAGCCATCCTACATCTACCAGACTGTATCAACTGCAGTTTCACTTTAATTTAACCTTACCATCGATTATGTAAGATAGCGGAGATCCACGGTGCTTTGAAGGTTCCAATCCAGCCAGATTGCAGGAGCTGCTATTTCAATTAGTGTTAACAGCTACAAAATCACCAGAGAGACTGTCGCCATGATTTCAATTACCGCGCAAACAAAACACCCGTGTTAATGACGTGTGCATGACGGTTCAGTGGACTAATATGGACACGGGACCTCCATTAAGCACCACAACAGGCTCGTGATAACATGCAAATTCATTAACTCGTAGGTCTAAACATGCCACTGGTCAACAGTGTAAACATTTAACCTTCTGAACTTCGTGTAGCCTTGAACATACACGGTGTCGGTTATTCGTACATGTAAATAACTCTTAATCTGTCAATCATGAATATACGATATTAAAGAAATTATCACCGGAAGAAGTATTCTGTATCTCCCTCGAGAATAGTTTGATTATGACAGGAATATATCTTGAGTTCTAATACATTGAGACAGTGAACATTAATGTTAATAAATAATGCTAATCTTAAGGATATTGTTTGTTATGAATATAGACCATGTTGGAATAATTTAGAAATCATGTTTTAAATACTTGAAGCGCACAAAATATATGACAGCAAAACTTTTCAAACTGGCGATACACCGCTTGTATTCAAATATCAATAATGGCTAAAATGGATCAACACAAAAAATACAAATAAGTATTTTTACCCCACTTTTGAAGACTACCAGTCCTAGTTACAAGTAATTTAGTGTCCATTAATGCGGACATTTTTCTGACTTAATAAGACGTTATATAAATTATAGACATGTTATCACATAACAAGCCCATAATCAACTCTGGTGGCTTGGATATTGAGTGGATTAAAAAATGTCAATACCATCTTTAACTCAATGTCACCCACAGGCTTCAAGATTGAAAAAGAACCCCTAATTTCTTGTCTATTTAATCAACATTGATGTTGTTATCTTACCGGGAAAAGATGGACTTCTGATATCCAATATTTAAGACAAATAAACATGTTACCAAAATGGGTTTCAGCTTCATTTGTAACAAGGAATTTAATAACGAGGCTAGACATATTCCCGCCTTTGTACTATAAATTATTTACATTTCAGTATGAACTATGAAAACGTCTGCTCTAATTATTCCATTAATTTGACAAACTATAATAACATAATATATTATCTGCTAGAATTACAAAACACACATTATGAATATTCCTGAATATACACAATAAGTAGATAATACTTATAGGTTACATATTGTGTTTTGTTTCTTGGTCCTATATATAAATAAATAGCCTTCACAATAATGTTACTGAGGTAATTATAGGTTCGCATTGTTTGCAAATATCTTATAGAAACGCATTTGTTTTATCTATGGCAAACAAATAACCATTATGTATCCAATATAAATATAGACCTGGTAGCCATAAAACATTCGGTATTTAACTACATTATAAAACAACCTACTTGCACTACCAGTAATTGTTTTGATCAATAATAAATATTTTGGTTCATACAAACACTTAAATATCTACAAAGTGCGATTTGTCTTTCGAATTTTCGGAGCTAGAGTTTTGGGTTCACATCGTTGTTAGGATTTGTTTGCACACTTTAAATTTTTCCAGTATTATGCTGAGGGTTGGGTGTTCGAATGGTTAGCACATGCGCACTGGGTCAGAAGGTCTGGGCATTGAGTCAACTGGCGTGGTTTCGATTGCCCGGTTGTATTCGTGACAAGGTGTAGGGGCACTTAACTTGTCTGAAACCGTTTCGCAATCACGGTGTCTAAGTGGGTAAGGCGCTGGCTCGCTAGCCTGGAGGTCGAATGTTCGATCCCTGCATTGGCCGAGAAAGTTCATCTCGATTTTCCTGCGTGGTTTCTCCTCGTCAGTGATGCAGAACGGAGGGCCTGAGAAGGACAGCTGTCTAGTCTTTCGGATGGTATGAAAAACCGAGGTCCCGTGTACACATTGGCGTGCACGTTAAAGATCCCTTGACAGTTGGAATTCGATATAAGAGTAGGCCGTAGCGCCGCTGCCCGGGCAAAATTTCCCTCATAGCACACTGTATGGCGTATGTCCGTCTTCCATTAGCCCAGGTTAGGTGCAGAAGAGTAGGACGTTAAACCCCATTTCAGTCATTCCGGTAGAAACACTGAAGGGTGAGAAAAAGATTTTATATCACGGTCGGTCAAGACATGATTACTTGCTTGTTCTCTAGGATCACGTACTCTCCAGCAAGACTTTTTTCACCCCAAGCATACATTGGCTTTACTTTCTGTACACAGGCGACTGTAACGTGGACAATATTCCAAAAATAACATTAAGCCATATGTCGAAAGTCTGTAGCGTCAATGTTCGTAAGCGAGACTATCAAATAACTGGTCTGATTCCATTTTGTAACTCAGTGGATAATTTTTAAACGTCACCATAGACTCGATTGTCTACCTGGCGATGATTAGGTAGTATAGCCAATGGTTGGCAGAATTTAGAGCAGTGAACTTTGACCCCACTTATTTAATGGTATTATTTTATGTACTGAGAGGGGATGCTCAATTCACAGCCCAGAACGTTCCAAATTGACAGAATTGAAATCGATTGACGCGGAATTCAGTCCTGTCAAAGTTCTACCAGTCCCGACTACGGAGGTGGTGTGAGTAGAGTCGTGTCGTAATTAAATACAACGAATGTTTCAGCTGCATGGTTGGTTGAGATATTTACATACCCCATCGACGCATGCGTTGTTACCCAAAATGCCTCTTTTCACTCGATTGTCACTACTTTGGGGATTAAGAGAATTCGATTCCGGAACGGTCAATCGAACACCCCATGAAAATTGGTTTCAAGTTATTTATCCCTGTTACGAACCTGGACGTAACAAACTTTGGACACACACTTAGTCATAGTTTGATGTTATTTTTGAAAGATTTTCCACGTTACAGACGCGTGTGTTTCTGTATAGATCGCGTAATATGGCCGGCCTATTCATTATTGTTAGATAATCGAGTCTACCAGATCTGTTTAACCACATATTTCATTTCAAATGTATCTTGAGAGTACCCTGTTGATCAAGACA
Source organism: Patella ulyssiponensis (assembly GCA_963678685.1). NCBI lineage: Eukaryota > Metazoa > Mollusca > Gastropoda > Patellidae > Patella > Patella ulyssiponensis. Next base: position 20,756,383 of record OY783230.1, on the reverse strand, counting down.
TGAATACAACGTAAACCTTTTATTCGTATTATAATCTATTGATTGTATAAAACGATCTTTTAGTAATAAATCACAGCCATCAATCTATGATCATATCTACCGATGGACCTGTCACTTTCAATCACCATTAATCTAAATGGCCGATACGATTTCATGCATATTCTGATACAGGTTGAGAGATCGGTAGTAGAACATCAACAGGACGTTGATTTGTGGGTCAGTATTTGGAGATCCTAAAGATAAACATGTGTTGCCAGACAACGAAATATACTTTCACTGACAATTTTGTCACCCAAGACCAAAACCTGTCGCACTATTACTGCGAGATAGATTCAGGTAACCGAATGACCACTGTAATTAATAAGGGTTGGTTACAAAGGAGTATTTCCGCAGTGGTTAACATTGGACATCGTTGAAGGAAGGCATTGTTTTGTTTTCTTACATAGACAGTTTCTACGAAAAGTAACACTGTCTATAGTTGCAAATGTGACATAAACGGACAAATCAGTCATCTGTCTAGTCTTATGTAGTAGTCCATACCCATGTATGTGCCTGGTTCTGCGTAGAATACTGATTCAAAACTAGCATGTATCCTACGAAATCTTGAAAACTAATATGTCTACTGCAACAATAATTGATTCAGTAAAGGGCATTTGCTCGAAACAGTGTGTTTAATGTGTCTATGTTCATCCCGGTATATTTTAATAACAATATAATTTTATTGAAATATAGACATGGCTGAAGCCGAAATCCAATAGCCTCTAATCACGTCAAATATTTTATTTGTCTTGATTATAAAATATCATCGGAACTTAACTCGGGACACCTACTGCTTATGACTAGACTATGGCGTTTAAATAAAACCAATCTTAAAAAGTAGTGGCCTTTGTATATTATGTTCAAATGACATTATGATTTATATTCTCGGTTTGGCTCCGTAGTGCACGTGGGTCTCCTGTTAACGTCTGTTTTGCCAAGAATTAATCTATTACATGTATGTGGTTTAATATGGCGGCCCGATTAGCGGGCTGACAATCCAGTATTTGTTTATCATCGTGACAATGGTACGTGACAATCGTGAATATGTACTGTCCAAAAATTTATAACGTCATTTAAAATAGTGCAATATCACTGAATTTTTACAATTAATTCATTTTTAACTCTCTATTTCTGTACTATTATAGCAAAACAAAAAAGGACAGTTCTTTTTCAAAACCTTACATGATATCCCTTTAACGGTGTAAATCAATACCTTATTAAATCAAAGATACTGAACAAATGTCTTGAAGGATGAATCAATATTTTCTAATATGGAAAATAATAGAATGAAAAGGAATACAAAAGTTTCATAAATATGCGAAAACAGACATACATTTAAAATAGCTTGCCCTATAATTCCAATTATACCGAGTTTATCATATTCATTTGAACTTCTGTAGGAATCGTTACGCTTGTAATAAAATCTTTTTATAATTTTCTACTCGAGTAAAAGTAGTTCAAATATTGATAAATTTCTTATTATGTGAGCTATCACGTTATCACGAACATTTGTCACGGTTTAAAAATAAACCAAACGAGAAATTATAGCGTTTCTAGAGTAACTTAACGATACGACAGCTGAAAATGAGGCCTATTATCTTTAACATACTTAATAGCAACTAACTTTATCGATAAAATATCAATTGAGAAACTATTAGGATCGGATGTAGAAGTTGAAATACGGGTAATATATTCGTCAGCTTCCGATCTAAGACTCCGTATTAACAGTAAAAATATGCTCTTAAGATACTTTGAACACCACACAATTTAATGTTTCCGTAAGAAATCACCCTCAGTTTTTGACCAAGAGTGAACTTCAATTCTAATTTATTATATTAATGCGGCTTTAAATATTATTTCGCTTTCTTTTATTCATTAGGTGGAGTGGATAAGTGAAGTCCGAACATTCAGATTTCTAGAAAATTGACTATGTTTCGAAGAGCCCCGTCTTGGTAAATAGCGTTGACTGAGTGTTTCTGGGATTACAACAGGCTGTTATTTCGTGTGTAAGTATGAAATCGTGGATAAGTACACGTCGACTTTTGATTTCTGATTAATTCCTATACGTACCAAGTCGCCTTAATTAGTTCGGCGTGGGATATTTACATAATTACATGTTATATAATGCACGCTCTATCTAATTAAACAATGCCGTGCCAAACAAGCATGACTGTCTGTAATATGTTGGGTTGTGTTTTTGTTTTAAAAAAAAATCATTTGTTTGACAGAACTTTAATTAACAATGTTCCTAAATCTATTTTATTCGATAGCTATGCCATGAAAATCAAACGCCACACATCCCAGTTTTAGCATGAAAATCAGTGTAATACTGGTAGGCTACTAGCTCACTATGGGCCGGGATTTGAGCGCTGTCATCTTGAAATCGTGATGTCATATCAAAATTGGAAGGAAAATCCGCCAATCCATGCGCAATTGCACTTGAATTATGGACTTTTCTTCGAAGATGGGTGGGTATCTAAAAACTGAAAAGGTGTATTTGCTGCCCCCCTCCCCTCCACAAAAAAAAAACAAAACGAAAAACCCAGGTCCCTTAGTTCACGTTGGCATGCACGGAGGATGATAGTTGAAATTCAGTTGTTGTCCGGGAAAAATTTCCCTCACAGTGCACTGTGCTAATTTATTTCCCCCATAATACAGCGTATGACCATCTCCATTAGTATAGCCCGATTGGTGCAGAAAACTACGACGCTAAACCCAGTTCATTAGGTCTTTGCACGCGTAACATTTTAACTAAACTAAGTAACCTTATGTTGTTAAAGTGATTCACCAAAATAGCACGTGCCATTAAAGAACGATCATAAAGTTTGTGGAAACGCTTAAACAAAATATTATTAAAGATAATCACAGGATCAAAGAGTACGTGTTTCTTTAACCATTGTTTCCTGTTCCAGAAAGTTAATTTCCCATGTTAGAAATGAATGAAATGAACTGGTGTCTAACGTCCTATATTTCCGCACTAACTGGAGTTAATGAAGACGGGCATACACCATACAATGTGCTATGACGTAAATTTTGCCTGGAAAGCGGCGTTTCAGCAAACTATTCATAGAATGCCAACTACCAAGGGTTATTCGGGTGCACATCCATGAGTACAAAGGTATAAATCCCGAGCTTATTGGCCCCATTCCTGATGCACCATGCTGACCCAGGGGAAAACAAGGTCTGTGAACCAATGCCCTTTGCTCATTGGGGCGCCGTCGCTTCCCGATACGCTAAAAAGTGGATAATTTATCTAGTTCAACAGGTACACTCAATAAGGATAAATTGCGTTTTAAAGTTCTGAATCAATTTTGACGTTAAATAATTACATTAACCAGTCTGTTCCCAGCATTGCAATATTTTATTAAACACACCATGCTTCAATAAAGCTTCATAATTAAATATTATTATGTAACTTATGTAACATGCAACATGTATTGTTTAACTTGGCAATCCCAAATGTTTTTCGATATGATAATAGAACGCAGACACAGATGAAGAATCTGGGTCCGTTTTCTATTTCATCCCCATCGGCCAGTTCAATGTCCGGGGATTTCACGGTACTTTTTCAGTTTTGTTAATCATATAATTAAACATACACTATGCAAGAGCTAAATCTGATTATTGCAAGTCTTTATTTAGGCTTCATATGTCATAGAAATTTACACAACAAGCACAAAATCATCTGTGTAGACCTACGGATGGCTTGGATTCAGCTTGGATTTAAACGGGATTTCGTTGACTTATTAATTTTTAAATGGCGTCGTGGGCGGAGTTAAACCGTTACGTTGACGACAAACTCCCAGATCGAGGCTAAATGATAGAGTGTACAAAACGAGACCGCTGTCTAGTGAGGCCTCAACAAATGACATCTAAACTATTTAAAGTGCAATAAACTAAACACGGATAATGACAAATTATACAATTCCTGGAGGCCGTGTGATAACTAATATAGACGGACAGGTCTTCTGTCTTAATAATATTAATAAAAATATTTTTATTTCCCCAATAGGCACGACGCCTTTGGTGTATACCTGTAGATTTATCAAAATTGTATTACAATATTATGTCCTGTATTCAATTGATTTAACGCATGCCCAAAATACAAGTAAGAACGAAAATTTACCGTCTTACTCATTTTGTCCAATTGTTATAAAAATCCAAAAAGGTAAAACACAAATTCGGATACAATGACAGCAGACAAAAGACAGCGAGATTATGTAGGTGGAGTTAACGCCTGTCAATCAAACGATCGGCCATACTAAGAATCGGTGAAGATGGAATTCAATCCCATTTCTAGTCAAACATTACACTGGTAGTAACTATGTTCAGAATAAAGTAATTTGACTAAAATTTTCAATATATTCTTCTTTCATAATATATTTTTGAACTGTTATAGCAAGAATGACTAACTCTTTACAAAAATATCCCATAATGTACCTTTAATGGCACAAACCTGCCTTTACATCCGATTTACTTTTTTTACGCAACGGATGAGAAAAAACTTTTTTTTTCACAGTAGATTTATTTTTAATATCTGGTAACAGTACATATAGACACCATTTATTGTTTGCAAACTCTTGTAACAAGAGCCACAGAGAATGTTCCACTCGTAATTGAATATAATAATCTTTTAAAATTATCCAGATAATGTTATTAGATCACATTATATAGAACACAACATTCAACAGTTAATATAAACTCGATTAAAAAAAGAAAACCCCAAATTAATAAAGTCTGAAATTATAAATCGTGATCAGCATCAAAGTAATTCTTTTTCTGAAACTCTTTCGTTTCTTTTTTAGTTTTACGCGAACATAAATTTGATTACTGGGTTGTATGTGTTTCAAAATGTAATTTGCAAAGACATAACAAGAACAAACGCGTTTAATTACACGTAATGTTGCTTATTGCGTTTGGGAGTCAATTATACTTGCTTAAAGCGTAATTCACATGCTTCTTAAATAATCTGCTTTTCGGCTTTCCAAACATCGAATATCCTTCTATTTAATCTATATTTTGAATCGATTTAGTTTACAAGTGTAACGTTTAATCTATACTTTCAGATGTTTTTTTTCTATGGCCCCAAGGGTGAAATGAATGCGTGCCGCTCTATGGGAGACTTAAATTATACGGTAAAAGGAGAACTGTTTAATCTAGTTGTCCCATTTTCTGTAAAGTATGTAACATAAAACAGTTAAAGAGACATGCCCAGTTTTCGCAGTGTATACGTGTTTAAAATACCCCCAAAACGAAATTATATTATTGTAATTTTCACAACAACATTCGACATACATGTATTTGTTCCTTTATAATGCCAACGTTCAGCCATCAATTTAACTGTGTCGTTCTTTAAAAAAAAAAGAGTGACACCACCACATGAATTGGCAATGGTTGATTCCAATATATACCCTGCGACCACAGCTTCGATAAATACAAATTAAAATATAAAAAATGTGTTTGGATTTGATTGTGTGGGATATGCGTGACGTTGACAGAAGAGATGTTTAAAAGATAAGAATGCAGTTTTAACCGATACGAAAGGTTTGTCCTAGGGGTTTGCAATATTTTGAAACATGATATATTGATGGTAACCTAATTTTTTCCCTTGCGACCCGTATAATCTTCTTCAACAAATTAAATAAAAAGCTACAATACTAACGCAGCCATGGATTTCAAAATATAAAATCTTCACTCGATAGCAATTGAACAAAACATATGAATGAAATGCAAGGATGATAATTTGAACTGCCATGAGGTCTTTAAAGCGAGAATTTCATATTTTCTAAGAAAGTCAAAACATAATTATTTCTATGTCTTTTGCTCAATAGGTTGTCAACTCACTATTATACGATCATAGGCATTATTTACCACACTTAAAAATCTTTCGCACCGGACATAATAACACAATTTACTCCCTTGTTTTCTATTCCCCGCATGCAATAGCTATATATATACTCTAAACATTTGAAGTTGACAATGATATTTTTGCCAATTTCTCTACTGGCAATAGTGAATTATAGGATTAATAGGATTATTCTTTAAAAAAGTGGGACTGTTTATAGATATCATTTATTTTAAGGCTTTATTTTAATGTATTTTAAAAATATGAAATTGTAGCTTTAACACACACCTGACACCCACAAGCAAGGTTCTTAACAGAATTCAAGTCACACCGTGATCAACAGTCAGGCATCCGCGATGTTTTTTTTTTAAAATTAATATTAAACGTTTATGCCATAAATAACAGTGCTAATTTAAAGTGCGTGTGCTTTAAGATGTAATACCAGTACAAGATGAAGCCATAGTTAGACACAATGGACGACGCTTAGTCATCTGATCGATATAGCTCACGGATAATACAATCTGGTCCGGATACAGCTCATGGATAATTCTATATGTAGTGACATAACGCGTTTCCATAAAACAACCATACCCTTTTTGTTCTTATTGTTTTGCTCACTCTAGAGTATTTCTGTTTCATTAAAATCTCATTCATCATCTTTGATTCCAACAACAAATGAGATCAGATCTTTTGTAGGAAATTTATAATTATTCTATCCCGAATGATATTCGTGTACGCCATTTCTCATCGGGACCCGTTTAATAATAATGTAATTAGTAGACATTTGCAAATTTTTATCCATGTGGTATATTATGATGTCAATATCCTGGTGGGATTACTTTACTAGCAAAATCTGAATCGTAAATTGACAGCTTATAAACTGTTAATAGGCTATTAAAGCTTGATATATACGCCTCTTATATGCCAAGCCACAAATTAGAACAGTACTATGAAACACAACGGATAACTAAATAAGTATGAATCTGACTCCTTTCTCTGGCATTTATGAAGTCCATATTGTCATTTTTCACAGTCGTTCCATACTAACTACCAAAATAACGAATTTAATAATTATATTTCATATACTTGACGTGAACGTAGATACAGCCCACTTTTGGAATAACAACTGTTTGTGTTTCTAAAATTATTGTTGTTTAAAATTGTTCATGTAAATCTGGAAACCTTCCATTGGTTTAATCACATCAAATATTAATTTCGATAAGGCAATCTTGAAAACTGGTTTAAAGTGCCACGCATACATATAATGCACAATGCTGCAATAATATTTTGTATTTGATTAAATGCCAAGGTCTTGAGTATGGCTTCAGGACTTGAAGTGAAAGAGCTTATAAGACAATGACCGAAAAGTTCAAACACCGAACTAGACTTCATGTGATTTTTTTCTTGGTAGATGAGAGAGAGAGAGAGAGAAATGGGGTTCAACGTCCACTCGACACAAACTAGGTCATTCTGGGACTAACATGGTTTCATTTTATTTCAATAATTCGCTTGCGCGTAGGGGTCTTTAGCAGTGGGAGGAAACCGGAGTGCCCGGTGGAAACCCACGAGGTTGAGAAGGCGCCCCTATCTGCATGCCACATACGCTCACACCAGGGTTCGAAACCACAGCCGCAAGCCAGAGGTGACCGGCCAGCTAGAGGTCGAAGCGCGGCACTCTAGACCACTAGGCCATCCCAACCCCCCTTCTTGGTAGATACATTCCCGTATCACTAGTTGGTTGTATCTATAACAATTGAATAGATTGTGCGGTTGTAGCCAAGGGGTGCAAATAAATACAATTCCAATACATGATGGCACTCTAAAGATACAATCCTACGCTACAAACAATCGAATCCTTAAAAATGAAAACGTGGGCGTGGGGCGTACTATAGCAGGCCCACCAAACCAACAATTTTAAAGTTTTAAATTCCTCTTTCAATAAGACGGTGTAGCTCATATTTCTCAATTTGGATTCTACTTATGAGCTTTGTTGTTCTGTTCGTCGTCATCATACATCAAGTTATATCAAGTTTGTGGCGGCGAAGCAGGAAAATTATTAGTATTAGTGCACGGGCCGTGATTCAGAGTGTTGTCTGTAAGATGATTAAATGCCCTTTAATATTGTAGCAGACACATTGTAATCCACATCCCGAGCAGTTTAAATTTGATTTCTATGTTCTACTTCCCAGTGATCAATCACCACCGCCATTCGAGCATAAGTTACAATCAAGCCGGACAATGGCGCCAATCTGTAAATAATGGTGTGGAATGTATAGTGGTTCAGTGTCTCATTGGGAGAGTCTGAGGCCATTCGCCTAGGGCTTTATAATCCACTTGGTGCATGCGAACGCAGGTATAGCATGGTCTGAACATAACGTTCTCTTAATCCATGTTTTCAGGTTTATAGGAGCTAAATCGCTAATATTTGGGACCTAAATATTGATCATGACGGGTCGCAACGCATATGATAATGTAATCAGATTTTCTATGAACTGATTTACATTCAATTGTTTCCGTTTTGACTCTTAATTTCAAATCAGTTTTGTCTAGCGAAATACGGCAAGAGTCTCAATCTGGTTATTCCAGTCTATTGCGCATGCTCTCCAGATAAGTTATGGCGTCGACGTTTGACATGAGAGGTGGAATATGTCTTGATGTCTAGCCTCGTTCTTTCTGGTCACTTGTTACAAATGACGCTGAAACGCACTGTGGTACACGATTCGTGTACCAATGGTAAAATGTTCATTTCATCGTATCAGAAGCCTACCTTTTCAAGGTAAGACAACAACATCAATGTTGATTAGAATTGACAAATAGTTCTTGTTTTCAACTTGTAAGACTTTAGATGATATTGAGTTAGAGACTTGGCTACTTTAAAATAAAACATAATTTAATTAAACAGTGTCAGACTCTCTGACACCATGACAAAAGTTTAGTACGTCTCGCCGGTAATATTTAGAGAGGACCGAGTTTCTTCTGCTTATTCCAATAGAAGCCAAACTAATCGAGTTATTCTAACAAATTGGCGACAGATAAAGTAAAACGGATTTCATCTCATTTGATCTCCGGTCTGAGATGGCATTCATATGAGCGAAATTGTTGTTATTAACGCAGACAGAGGGCTATATAAACGATTGACTAGATCTTTTTTTATCTTATGGAATGAAAGATGAACCAAATTAGATGTAGGACAAGGAGGTTAATATGAAAATAGGATTATACACACTTGTTCCTACGTAGACCTAAAGGTCGAGTATTGTCGTAAAATGCGTCTATATGTACACTTTAATAAGATTTTTAATAGCAGGACATGGAATTTATATCACAATCGTGGAGAATATTGGGCCGTTACAATACTATAACAAGTCTGGACGAAAGAAATATCTTGTTGACATTTAGATCGATTGTGATTTGCAATATGGTAATGTTTCTGAGAGGTCATTTAAATTGCACAATTTGCCCCTATTTAGATATTATTCTTTAACTTTAAATACTAGCAAAGGCCCGTAAATCTGATTCCTGTTATTGCTTTCAGTGATTATATAGGTCTTTCTTTTAGGTCTTTCTTTATCAATCAATAATATACTGGCCAGACGTGCAAGATATAACCTGGGTCTTCAGATAGTTTGTCCTAAATGCAACAATTCTTTCAAATGTGTATTTTCTCTACCTTAAAGGGCCAATTCCAATACTAATTTGGGGAATAAAACTGCTTAATTTTATGTTACAATCGTCTTAGGGTTGAGCAACTAACTCATAATAAGTTACATTTTCAAACTACTCAAACCCTTCAGTCTCAATCTGGAAATGGAGACTGATGTCCCAACCAGACTCTTATTTTAAAAAGAAAATAATGTGTAGGTGAAATTTACCTTTCGTTATCAAGTATAGCTATAAAGGAACGGGAATCAATTATCAGGTCACCAAACGAAAACATTAACCCTGTCTTAAAAGGGTTACGTGTCCGGATAGGCAGTTTTGACATCCACGCCCAAACGACGCAATATTTTGAGCTGAAATTTTTGTAGAAACGCCATTCCTTTATATATTGGCGTTTCAATTTCATACATACCCGGACTTTTAGTCTTGAGACTCTGTTCAAACCAGGATAGTCCCTTTAAAAACAAAGTCATGACTGCGTTGTCTTTAATCTCCTAAATTAATGGGGATATGAATTCAAATGTTCACATTGCTGTAAATGGAATAGTGATATTTGTTCTCAATGGTTATGGAAGAGCATTGGAAATGTTCGTTTTTGAAGTGTTTATTCGCTTACGCGTGGGATAAAATCGTTCAACGACTTATTCTTAATTTTCTTAATGTGTTGACGTAAATAGCATTTGCTTGGTGGTAAATGGCCAAGTAAACTGTTACGATAATCTATAAAAACATCCCTAAGGACTCACCATCTTTTGTTTCATATTTAATAAGGGTCTAAGTAGACTGAAGAGATTTGCAAGTTGTGACATTAACATCTATGAAAACTATATCCCTTCTAATTGAAGCAAAATGACAATATCCAATTTGATTAAGGCATTTAACCTAGTTCATAATAATGTGTGATAAAAGATTTTAGCCATTATAATCGCTAATAGAGACATAGTCTACTTATATTTATTAGCTCTTTCATTTATATTATCCTGTATACATTTTATCACAATTTTTGCATCAAGCTAATTTTCAGATGGTGGACTTGAAAACGAAACAATGAGTAATAATATGCATAATCTGTTACTGCACGGAGCCACGATGGTTAAATTAGTAAGACGCTGGTTCTATAACTTCTGTGAGCAGTTGATAAATGTCCTTTACATACACCTTTACAACGATACTGTTTGTTTTATGTTATATCGCGAAACAACAAGACTACTTCAGTCAGTTGCCGACAAGATAGAAATAAATAAATGACTCTTAAGTTCTTTCATGAGTCAAATTGCACTTTCAAATTATATATAAAGTTAACACGGCAATGCTCTACACTCCGAGTGACAACGGGTATATTTTCTTCAATTTCCGGAAAAGTTCGGTATTTCATAAAAAAATAACTGTCTCATTTTATGACTGATGATCAAATTTGTTTATTTCGATAAAGTGAGTGGATTATTTTGGGTGACATATTATTATTGGAGATCATGTAAGGTTTCTGAAATTCTTTAAACAGTATAAAACATATTGTTTTATCCCGAGTTCATTCGCCTACTGAAATCATTATCTGATATAGAAAGCGTTTCCTTCTACATCATTAGAAAACTTGGTATCTGCGATGGTTGGCGAAACGTTCTACGCCTACCTGTAAAAGAGCTGTACAAAGTCGACAGTATCCACTGATTTTCTAAATAGTCCGCTTCGAGGTATACACACTTTTGCAAACAATGTTACAGACCTGGATGTATGTCAGGAAGAAATGTTCTTCAGTCACCAAAGTAAAGTCGTTCACAACGGCATAACTGACAGGTCTCATCAATGGTTACAAATCTGGCCAAATAATTTCCAGGATCTGCTTCAAAATGGCCGAGATTGTCACGGAACATCAGGAATATGACAAGTTTCTGGTCAGCAGTCAAGGGCGTTGGCAACCATCTTGCAGAAACGTTTGTCATTATAAACTCGTTGGCGATATTGTGCTCAACCCTCTCATGAAAGAGAAACTCGCAACACTGGCAATATGTCCAGTCGTCAATAATGCACCCGGGTCTTTGTGGTCTTCCAGGACGCGAGTCATCGCAAAGACTGCTTAAATTTCGCGGCCCACTTCTTTACTATGTAAAGGAAGGGGCATTATCCCCTAAAAGTGGAGACTATGTCGGAATGTATCTGTTTTGGGGTTTGTCCTTTTTCAGTTGCAGGTACTTGATGAATGTCCTACAGCCTGTTTTGACGATTTCTTTTGATTTCAACTCAATTGATCTAACCTTTTCAGACTTAGAACTATTCACTCAGCCCGTGTAAGGAGCTTTAGACGTATATTATCATGGTAATACTTGAAATCGCTTCAAAACATCGAGGACCTTAATATTTATGGTCATTATATATAATTTAAAAAACTATATTTATAATAATTGTCGGACCAAAGAAAACTGCTGCGTGCAGACTTCTTCAATAGCTGATCAGTCAATAATTGAAACAGTTGAAAGTCCAAAACCATACATCAAAAAAAAATTAAAATAAAATAATAATTAATGTCTCTGACAATCAATCATTGGTGGACCGGAAATACAACCGTCTGGAACAAATTCGCAATGTCGTGCGATAATACGTTCCAATCTTAACGTAATTGGTTATTCTCAGTCATTTCTGCGTCTGAATGGAGCAGAAGAAAATACAGTTCATTTTATTATAAATAATATATTGACAATGTCACCCTAATCTTCAACCCCAATTACAATTTTTGCGGATTCTTTTAGATCCTAGGGAAGAAATTTGTCTCACAACGAGAGAATTCTGTTGTTGAGCTTGATTAAGACAGTTTGATCTAGAGTCCTTAAAACTTAAGTTGATTTGTAGTCTTTACCTCGGAAAACCGGAAACTGTTATAACGTTCCCGCACGATTTTAACAGGAAGTGCTGGCCAGAAATAAATGTATACAGCCTTGGACTTATGAACCCTTTCCATCGTCGCCCCTTGGAGGGGACAAGCTCCTAATGAATTCTTGTGGGATCCTTCTCCGCAATACTTCTTCCAGTGGCTCTGTTACTCACTCAAGCCTTCTCGGTGATCAAGTCTCAACTTCAACATGTCTTCCACTGCATTTTATACCTCTTGCTCTACACAAAAAATGGACATATCTTCCACGGTACTGTAGGAATTACTTTTTAATAGCCACATTTTATATCCTATGTTCTAAATCACAAAATTGTTCCTGGTTAGGTGTCAACTTTGGCATATATCTTGCACGGTACTTTGCGAAATGCAATGACTTTAGCTTTCTAAAAGTCACATTCTATACCCCATGTCTATGTTATGAGATCATGATTTTTAACGTTTTCACTCTTTCATTATTTAATATTTAGCCATATTTCATCCATTTGTTCATATTAGTAATTAAGAATAACCAGATTGAACCTAAAATACACAATAAATCTGAATTGTTATTACTCCGTGATAGAATATTATGACTAATAAATTCCTTTATACAATTGTACGTGCAAAATATTGCTTGAGGAAAATTGAACATTATTATTCTATGTATAAGCATTAAAGAGAAGGGAAGGGAAATTATTACTATATAAATTTCCTTATACAATTGTACGCGTAGAATATTGCCTGTAGAAAATCGAATATTTTTAACCAGGAAAATTAATAAAATGAGTGACGAAAAAACAAGAGCAAAAACACGTTGCCGGAAGTAACAAATTGTATAGAATATTGTTGAAAGTATTCTATTAACTGCGAAACGCATGGAATTTTCTTCCGCCTAGATATATGTATGGAGTTACAGTTTACATTGAATTCTATTTCCAAGATGGGAGCTGAAGAGTTCTCCTACAAAACAACCGGAAATTAAATACGCCTGTTTATTAACGATCGTCATTGGGTGTTTTTGGTTTTGTGTGTGTAATTTTCCCATTTATTGGCCAACATTTGCTAAAATAGTGTACACTGATCATCTTGAGGAAATATGTCTAAGGTAAAAATACAATAAGGATTTGTTGATATCGCGTGTCCGGTATTAGCCAACTACATAACGGTATTTTTTGTTGAGAGAGAGAGAGAAATGGGGTTTAAAGTCCACTCGACACAACTAGGTCATTTCGGGACTAACATATGGTTTAATTTTATTTCAATATTTCGCTTGCGCGTAGGGGTCTTTAGCAGTGGGAGGAAACCGGAGTGCCCGGAGGAAACCCACGAGGTTGAGAAGGCGCCCCTATCTCCATGCCACATACGCTCACACCAGGGCTCGAAACCACAGCCGCAAGCCAGAGGTGACCGGCCAGCTAGAGGTCGAAGCGCGGCACTCTAGACCACTAGGCCATCCCAACCCCCCATTTTTTGTTGATACGCGGTGTCCATCATTAATCAACTATATGATAGGCGAGGAAGTCACCAAGAAACTCGGATAGCAACTGACGGGGTCTAACGGCCCAGCTATTGGCCTTGTCGGGCAAATAACCACCTCTAGTGGTCCTATAGGCATTCCTCAACATCTGGTCCGCAACCACTCGCCATATGTTGAGGAATGCCTTTCGGACCACTAAAGGTGGGATTTTGTGTCTCAGACAGAAAAATCGCCTGTCGGCCTGAGTCAGATAGATGTCGGAGCCCTCTCCAATCTTGGTCTATAGGAGCCGACTCTTTGTGTTCTCGCTGTGGGCGTTGTGCGAACATAACATCAACAAGGCCAATAGCTGGGCCTTCAGTTGACCGATAGCTATCTGAGTTTCTCGACGGGCGCCCCCGGAGTCCACTATTAATCATCTATATAACGGACTAGTACACCATTAATAACGTACTAGTACGTCATTAATCATTAATGTACGTGATATAAGTTTATAACAGGTTTTATTTGTTTATACCTTGTGTTGTTTTTACATAACGGACAAATTACTAATCACCGGTCATTTCGCCCGCAGTATTGCATGTTCTACACACCAAAAATTTAGATTTTTTTCATGAAAGAAATGACAAACTTATCGATAATGGAGATTTTGACAACGTTAGAAATTTTACTTCACATTTATATTTGTTGAAAATTCCGTTATCAATGATTGATGGACGTTATGTCATCAATGTATCTGAAAGAATAGTTTAGAGTTTTGTCTACGTTATATAATCAGTTTTCCTTTTATATTCCTGAAAGCAGAATTCACATCTGTATAAATATGCATTAGCCATAAATGGTGCGGAGTCAGTTCCTCCTGGTAAGCCAATGGTTTGTAGTAGTGTCTGATCAACAGCCTCAAATATGGCGTTCTCAATTAGAAAATGTATAATGATTTGGTACGTGGTTTTGTCGAAAACCAGTGTCAATATTTATACGTTTTATAATCCATTTAGCATTTGTGTGTAAATGGTCATCAAGTTTCTGCCTTTTCCGAATTCGCCCGTTCAAAATGTTTTTGAGATCTGAATGTTGAGAATAGTATATAAAGTACAAGTCAAACATTTTTTATATATGGATTTAGCATTATGTTTATAATGGGTTTATTTTATCAATAATGAAAAACTGCTAACGCCAGTGTCATTTCGAACTGTTCTACACCAAATAATATAAGGGGATGCAATCAGTGAAATTCCATATATGTATGTGAATTTGTAAATTAACTGGCTAGAATGGGTTTACTGGAACACTAGAATTGATTATATTTGTGGTAAGGATGCCAATTTCAACAACCGTAGAAAAATTCAGCAATTATCACAAGGAAATGTTAAAATTTGTGACGGAAAGTGAGAGATAACTGGCTATTAATGTGGCTTTTCATCGGCTTTTAAATCTTTCCTTGAACTAGATCGATTGGACTAGTTTATGTTTCAGTTTGTTTGTTTTTGCTGATGTACGGATTTGAATAGCTTTTTGTATGTTATCTATTTGTTTTTCTTTTATTTTAAGAAATTGTGATAGACATGTAACGTTTGCTTTAAGGGATGGACCAAGGTGAAATGTGTACGAAAAGTTTAACATCTTACTATTGTGTTAATGGGGAATGAAATACCTCTCTGAACCATTTCTCCTAGTCCCACGCGACTATTGATTAAAGGCCATATTATGGTCATCTTTAAGAAAACTATCGAATACCGTGCACTCGCTTTTTTTCTACAAATAGTTGTTAAACATTTAATAATTCAGAAACAGAATGGTGGCTGGAGTTATTTAGTTACATAGTTAGTTTTCAACTGCTATATCATACATACTGGTTCCCAGCATTGCCATTTAGTAAGTATCTAATTGCAGAATAACCCCCAAAATTGCAAGTAAACGTTATGCTTGTTTTATGTAGTATTTGGCCTAGAGAACAACATATCAAAAGTTGTCTGAAATTGAGCTACCGCAAAAGGTCTAACTTTGACGTAAAAAAATGTCCGCCATTGCACCAAAATCGTTTTTTTTACTCATATTCTATCCATGCTGTAACACAAATATCAAAGACTTTGTTTGCCGGGTCTATTTATCCGCCTCTTCGTCTTCCCTGTGACCGTTCTGTTGTTATGTAGTGTTACTTGTTTCGTGGGCAGATATAATAGGTGTTTTGACGTTAAGATTTTACTAGACAGTCTCATGATGTTTTTCTAACTCGCCAGACGGTTCGCTGACCTTAAAATGATGAGACGCTACGTGAAAGGTGACAAGGTTTTACACCACGACAGCCTTGTCATAAAGAAAATGAATTTCATCTTTAAAATAATGACGCACCAATTTATTTTTCTGCCTATTCCACTGATATCTATATTATTCTTTTTAGTAAAAAGTGGACGACGGGATTATTTTTTCCTAATTCCCAATTCCTAATTCATCACCCTAGTTTTTAAACTGACAAAACTGAATGGCAGAAGTAAGATGTGCCATCCATATTGATGCATGGTCACACTTTAGATGAATTGGAAGTTTTCCCTTGCGTCATTTGTAAATGGAAAAAAGATGAAACACGCTTTAAACTAAAACAAAAAGTAAAGGACAAGTACATTTAATTTGTGAGAACACCCTTTAGTATCGACGTTTAACGGAACAACATCCCTTGAGTGTCGTGATTTTTCGGGTTTCGTTTTTATTGAACAACATTGTACGGTATTACATTAGCCATACAGACAGTATAAACATCATTAATCGCCAAGAAGAGCACATGTAAATGTTTGAGTCCTCAACTCCAGAGCATCTTCACTTTTATCTTCACAATATCAAGATATGGTTCGTCTGCCGAAGTAAAGCAAATATCGTAAGAATTAAAATCGGAAATAAAACGTTGGCAAGATATGTGATAGTTCAATAAATAGCAATATTCAGATAGCTTCCGTAATACTACCATCTCTGTCAGCACTATTAAGGTATTGGACGTATATAGGAATATCTTGACACAGTAAAGATTCTTCACTGGTTATTTTTACGATAATTAATAAATAAATTCGGAAGCTTTGTAAACGCACTGTAGCGGTTTATCAGGAAACATATAGAGGAAATGAATAGGGGTTTAACGACCTACTGTTCTGAACCGACTGGGCTACATTGTGCTACTATGAGGGACATTTTGCCCTGACAGTGGCGCTTATGACCATTCTTATATCGAATTCCAACTGCCAATGCATCTTTTACTTATAATCTGTACACGGGACCTCGGTTTTTTGTCCCATCCAAACGACCAGACAGCCGCTTTGTCAGGCCCTACAGCCTGCACTAGTGATAGGGGGAAACCGCGACGGAAAATCCCCCTCTCACGAATGACATAACTTTGTTAGAATTAAAATCCTTCCCCAATCGTGATCAAAACATCCCCAAGGAAATAATCGCTGAAGAACCTTGGCTCCTACTTTCTAACGGAACCACATTATTTGTGTTTGACTCGTTAATTGTATTTTTTGTGATAGTTCTTCTATTCGCTCCTATAATCATCACTCTGCGATTCGAATCCGGAATATTGTAGCCACAACATTCTATAATACCCTACCAGTGCTATTCAACTAGAAAAATTGATGTTGTCTTTATAATTTTCTTGATTTGTCAAGATTTGTCTTGCTTAGTACGCATTATCCAATTTTTCACACCACGATTCATTGCATTATGTCTTGTTTGTTCAAATCAATTCCTGTTTTTCAGCCAACTTTATGTTTTCTTTTACAATAAAAAAACACTTTAAAATCTCGATTCGAAAGAAATTCCAAATAGTTTTTTTTAAAACCATATCCTTTGCCTATCAAATTTAATTGCACGTATTCACACTAACCAATGATTAAAGAGGCTTGAAAAACGATTTCTGTGATGTCTTAAGATACTGTTTATAACCCGTTCCTGTCATTGTTTCTGGTAATTGAAGTTCAATGATTCCATGTAAAGATGTTTTTGATCTCAAGTTTTGTAAAACAATGATCACACAACTGTCTTTATAAGCCTCAAAATCACCTATTAAATCGCAACCATTTAACGATATTTGCTCTATTCAAAGAGTTAACTCAAACGAAGTAACTGATCTACAAAATTGAAAGTTATTCTTGGAAAGAGAAGAAAATGTCTGGAGAACAAACGAGATTTTTCCCTAAACATTTATTTTAATGTGAGAAATAAAACGTATGCTGCTGAATTGCATATAGTTAAGGTACATACAATACGGTAGATTTTAAACTTAACCCTTGGGAGGGGATGGGATACGTGATTGATGGAGAGAAGCAAAGCCATCGTTAATCAGTGACAAGCAATCGACAAACAGAAGACATATTGAAATGTGTGTTCTATATTTGTTTTTTTATTTCGGCCAGATAAAACAATATGCCTGTTATGTTTGACATACTAGCATTAATTCTGATATGAAGAATATCTGACCTTCATAACCATCGAAATCACAGCTCTATGCAGAAGAAGGGTTTCTTCATATTAATCTTTGACCCGCTCAGCAATATCTCAAAAACACAAGCATCCAATCAAAGGTGTGTTGACCCTTTGTTACGAGCATGATGGATGCTATAAAGTCAATATCGATACTATTTATACCACAACATCGATCAGGTTCAAAACCTTTTTACAATTGGTTTTTCTTTTAAACCTTAGAACTTCATCTATCGCGAATTATACCATATCCCACCACTTTGAGGATGGTTATATTAAGGCCCAGCTCAATCGGACCGGGGCCCTATGCCTGATTAGATTCGCGAGATCCCTTACGCGACGAAAATATTATTTCATATCCTTTTGAATAATACGCATGCGTAACACAATAAAACTGTATGTCATAATTATATAATATCTGATCACATAAGAAATCTATTCAGTTCCGAATGACATACAATGCGCGGACATGACAAATAACGGCGTGGAACTGTTGTGACAAGTGAAATAACCGGATTGAGTGGAACTTCACAGAAAAGTTTACCGTGAAACTGTCATCTAATGAGCTTTGGGTGGTATTGCGGACGACAATGGACATGTAGTCATGCCAACTGATATACAGTTTTGGTAACTGATAGGACCAGGGGGGTGTCAAACGTGGACCGCGGTGGAGGTCCGGACCATAAAGGGTTTAGATGTGACCCTTGGAACAAATTTCAACAAACTGAGGTGCCGATAATTCATAGTGGTAGAAATCATTCATTATTGTTTTCCGGTTTCAGTAAAACTATGACTTCAATGTCATAGATATATAAGTTGCATGTAATCAAGGGGAACGTTGTTTTCAATGAATCGGAACGAGTTTGACACCCCAGATTAGATAAATAAGAGAATTGCTGCGCAGACTCTTTCTCTTGTTAAAGGTTACCAAAACCATTTCCGTGCTATTTACCATCCAAATAAATGTCAAGAAATGCATGTGCTTGGAATAAAATGGAGATAAACGACCCCAAAAAAACGGGAACTTCTATTTTCGTGTTTCAGATTGCACTTAAATCTATCTCACTTCGTAAATGATGGAAGATTACCGTTAAGGACTAAGCAATCCAAATCGATTTAACAAATCAAAAAATAAAGTAGCCCTGTAATAAGATGCACCACCGGATTCGATGAGCCTGATTTTATCAGATGAAATCAGAACAAAATACTGTTGACAAGCAGAACAAAAGTTCAACCAATTTACTGGTCTACTGAATTTATTATAAATTCGTTACCGAATTCTAGACATATTAATTGTTGGCAAAAGTTTTTATAAAACGACTGACCGTTTATTTGCCACGTCGTTTCCAATATTTTTGTGGAAGCGAAACGTTAACCAGTTGTCAAATATCGTGCATCCAGTACAGAAAGGTTGCTATCGTCGCCATCTTTTTTAAATAGTTGTTAATGAACTAGTAATTGCCCACAAGATCAGAATTTCAAACTGACACCTTAAGAAAAATGTTACATGCCGTTGTTAATAACCACGTGTCGATCACCTCTCCTTGGGCGAACAATCCTAGCTGATTAATATTTTTTTATGGTAAAGCAACAATAAAGTAACATGTTAATGATTAATAATCGTCCGTCGACCGCCATAAAATCTACAAATATTACACGGATCTGAAGGTATTAGGAGGATAAATGGTGTTTTTGATGTGAATCTTGGCAAAAGATACAAGCACAAGAAGTATTTAATGCTTGATTGATTACCTGGTTATTGGGCATGAAATCAGCATGATGTTTGAAGCAAGCGATATTTTCACGCCATATGCTCGTGTTGAACGGCAGGATAAAAGTGTACAGTGGCCAGGCAGTAACAACTTCATAACGTCGTGTGACTAAGTAAATTATTAACTGGCTGTCTTAGCGTTGAAGATATTTGTATTAGCCCAGGTATTGAAAGCCTTAGTTAAATGTTCTACTACAAACTGTTACCGAGTGTTAAAACGGAACGTTTACAAATTCAATATAATAGATTTACTACAAATATTAATTGGACAATGTGTCATCTTAGGGAATAAAATAAATGTCTGGTAATCGAAGACTATAGTCCTTATCCGATCACGAACAGCAATGCGTTAAGCACACCTTCGTCATTTCTTCATAATATTACAAGTGTGCGTTGACAAAGGTATCTGTAGGATGTACCAGTAGTAAATAATGTTATTACGTCTAACCATACCTTATAAACAAGTTCATTCGTGGAGGTTTTAAATTGGATAATAGTTTTTAAGAGGAGGTTAACAAAATTACAGTAAGTTCTTAGGAAAATTTTCCTATACATGTTTCCTTATTTTAATCAGGATACTTCCGCGTTATGAAACAGAAATCGACATGCGTTTTATTTTAATGTAAAAAGAATATTGTATTTTCATTTGTAAAAGATTGCACGATAATGGAAAACGACTTATTAATGGAGCGTCATGCAAACGGCTCATATATCAAAATAACTTTTGGATTTTTTATTCCATTGAAAACGATATTTATTTTCCACAAAGGACAAAAAAATACATGAACCTGTCGCTTCAAACACACTGGCATCATGCTAATAATGTCTTTATCAAGAATATTTAGATAGTTTCCTAAACTGATGGATATTTTCAATAAAAAGAAGCCATCATTTCAACTCGTGGGTTTTTTTTTTTAAAAAAAAGAAAATATATATTTAATGTATTACGACCACGCTATTATCCAATTTATCAAGAGATACCATTTGTTTAAATAGTATATAAAAAACAAATGTCCATTCTTAGTTGACTTCAAGTTTTGTAAAACTATATCAATGGTTTCCGGTTCGATCCCGGTGTGGATTTCCCCTTGTCAGTTGTGCAGCTGTTGACCTGGCAAGGAACAGCGTTTGGTCATTAGGGTGATATAAAAACCGAGATCGCATGTACACGTTGGAGTGCACGTAAAAGACCCATGCCCGCCTTAATGAACTCGGATGGAGCAGAAATATATGGGACGCTAAACCCCATTTCAGACCCCTTAACTTACCACTTTCCATTATTGGATTTTTGTATATGGCGATTTAACAAATTGATATTGTTACTCGATTTTACCGAATTCTTTCCCAGGTTAGGTTAGATAATGTTTGATTTTCATAGAAGAGATTTTTCTTCAGCTTTCATTAACATTTAGTCATTAGACCAACTTACTCTGATGTACCGAACGCTGATCCCTTACACCATCTATCACTCAGATCGTTGCAATATATTACTCGATACGTGTACCTTCTGTTACAAAAACAATATCGATTTGTATAACTTTATTATCCAGTCACAGAAATAACGGGGGAGGGGTGATAGATAGTAGTTACATAACAAGAAAAAAAATCAACATTTAGGTAGGTTTTCCTTTTTTTAAATCAATGAGGAGAAGGTTTGTTTTCCATTTGTGTTCTATTATTAATAATGCTGGTCTTTTCTCCTCCACAGATTGAACTGCAATACCAGAGATAACTAAGAGTACATTGATTGAATAAGAATCTTCTTGGGCTCGGTGGAGTTTAATCCAGAGTGGTTATTAACCTTCTAGATCACGCAAAAATAAGGTCAGTTATGGGTTGATGTATTTGATTGTATTAATGGCTGCTGATATTTTATACTTTTATATCTAATAAAACGACTACAATCGAGTCTATAACCATACGAATTTAATCAACTGAACAATAATAGGGGTTTCTGTACACAATTAAGCAGTGGTTGGTTTCGTGCATATGATGGGATAGTCTTACAATTTTCAAAACATCTAAACGTGATTGGTCATAGGGAGAGAGAGAGAGAGAAATGGAGTTTAACGTCCACTCGACACAAACTAGGTCATTTCGTGACTAACATATGGTTTAATTTTATTTCAATAATTCGCTTGCGCGTAGAGATCTTTAGCAGTGGGAGGAAACCAGAGTGCTCGGAGGAAACCCACGAGGGTGAGAAGGCGCCCCTATCTCCATGCCACATACGCTCACACCAGGGATCGAAACCACAGCCGCAAGCCAGAGGTGACCGGCCAGCTACAGGTCGAAGCGCGGCACTCTAGACCACTAGGCCATCCCAACACCCCGAGTCATAGGAATGACAGTTAATTGTTTGGGAGGGAGTGTCATGTGGTCTAACGCCTTAGACCATGATGCCTGTCTTTGGGTGAATTGGTGCAGTTTCGTTTCTAAGCTTGTGTTCGTAACAAATTAAGGGTTCCCCGTATTCCTCCCATTGATAAGTGCCCTAACGTACAAATGAGAGAGAGAGAGAGAGAGAGAGAGAGAGAGAGAGACTAACATATGGTTTTGATTTTATTTCAATAATTCACTTGTGCGTAGGGGTCTTTAGCAGTGGGAGGAAACCGAAGGACCCGGAGAAAACCCACGAGATTGGATTTGTCACGTATAACTGGGGATTCGTAACTCAGCCTGTGACAGGCTTTATGATCCTGCACGCACGTGCTAACCATTCGGCCATCCACGCACAAATGAATTATTGGGATAACGTTGTTAGTCCCGAAATGACCTAGGTTTTTTTTCCCAAACTGGCCTTAATCACGATTTTTCTATCTCTCTCTTTAAAAAAAAAATCCGTTTGATATGTACTGTTAGATCAATTTATGTTTTGATTATCAATTTAATCTCTCTCTTTACTACATTTACTCCTTTCGTGACTAAAACGAAGCAGTCTGATCCTTTGTTCACTTCAATCAACGTTTAAATACTTTAATGGGCGTTACGCTGCTTCGACTAGTCATACAATCTAGAAAACCCGAAGATAGTCTCATCCTACTCGCCACCCATGAGAGATGAGAATCGTATCCAGCAGATCAAAAACAGTTGGAGTTATATGCCTCAGTAAATTAAGCAATCAAATGCCTCGTTCTTGGCGTTTTTGAAGACACGTGCGGGAAAAGGAGTCTAGCAATCAGATTGCATAAACTCCATATATATTTATATAAAAAAGAACAAATTGGAAATCGTTTCCCAAGAGGAGATGTGTGACGCTTTTGAGAAATAAATAGCGTGTTGCTTCTACTTTTATTAAGGTATAGGTTGTTATGGGCGACATGCAGTCGGTTGTGTATGTTTTGAATCTCAAGAACACTGAGTTTGTACCACCTCTCATTTTTGTTTGAAATTAACTGATCTATCAATCAATGAATTGTATTATAAGTGTATTATATTATAGCGTTCCGTTTTAATAGAAGGTGTCAATGGATGTCTAGCCAGACTTTACACATTTTAAATGTAGTGTATTATGATGAATTGTTAGATTATGAGCTAAAACATTTTAAGTATCAATCTGGACAGCGCCAATTCAGATTATACGTTCTGTCATTGAGTCAAGTGGTGTGTTTTCGAATACCCGCTTGTACGTGATCAATAGTAGGGTCGCCTCTACAACCTCGTGGGCTATCTCCGGGTCCTCCCAATGACGGGGGTTGGGATGGCCTAGTGGTCTAGGGTGCCGCGCTTCGACCTCTAGCTGGCCGGTCACCTCTGGCTTGCGGCTGTGGTTTCGATCCCTGGTGTGAGCGTAT
The DNA here is from genome assembly GCA_963678685.1 of Patella ulyssiponensis. Taxonomy (NCBI): domain Eukaryota; kingdom Metazoa; phylum Mollusca; class Gastropoda; family Patellidae; genus Patella; species Patella ulyssiponensis. The sequence continues at coordinate 20,732,464 of OY783230.1, read as the reverse complement.
GTGGCATGGAGATGGGGGCGCATTCTCAACCTCGTGGGTTTCCTCCGGGCACACCGGTTTCCTCCCACTGCTAAAGACCCCTACGCGCAAGCGATTTATTGAAATAAAATTGAAACCATATGTTAGTCCCAAAATGACCTAGTTTGTGTCGAGTGGACGTTAAACCCCATTTCTCTCTCTCTCCCCCTCCCAATGACAAATAGCCCAACCCACAAACGAATTATTGGAATAGAATTAAACAAGTTCGAACATTCTACCTCAATTAGAAGTACGGTCATTGCGTTACGAAATGGAATGACAGTCGGATGAACTCATTTTGATAGTCCCGGGTTCTTTTCAAAAGAATAAATATCCTATAAATGTAAAAGAAAATACAGAGATTCCAATGATTGCATGTTGGTAGTTTTAAAAATTAGTTCAATTTGTACGAATCATATGATCACGAGCAGTAGGAAATGAAACGAAATATGGTTTAACGTTCTACGTTTCTGCTGCAACCTCGCTAATGAAACCGGGACCATGTAGGAAAGATAATTAATGGACATTAGACGCATGGATCGCAACAGTTATAATTTATATGGGTGTTGTTTTGTATATAATATGTTTTATATCTAGGTTTATTATCTGTTTGACAGTTTCAGCCTACGGGGATAATACATTAATCCAGTCGTCCAGGGAAATATTTATAATTAATTAAATCTGTTCTGGCCAATATGTGATCAATTTTATGGATATGTACAACTGTCATTTATTAAACTCGCGGTAACTGTAGGAGGTCATATAAATATATACATTCTGTAGATGATATGGAATCAAATAAAACAAAGTACGAATAAAACAAATCATTAGACAAAATTCGAAATCCTAAAAATCGGTTTCAGCAAAATAGTGTACTTAGCAAATGGACTGTTCACCATGTACAAAATAAACTGCATCCATACGACTGTCTTAGTAATTAAATATCCTTTCTTATTGTGTTGGGGGGTTGGATGGCCGGATGGTTAGCGTGCGCGCGCTGTATCATACGGCCTGCCATTGAGTCAACTGGCGTGGTTTCAAAACCCCGTTTGTACGTGGCAAGGAGTAGGGTCGCCTGTCCAACCTCGTGGGTTTTCTCCGGGTGCTCCGGTTTCTGCTAAAGACCCTACGCGCAAGCGAATTATTGAAATGAAATTAACCATATCTTAGTCCCGAAATGACCTAGTTTGTGTCGAGTGGACGTTAAACCTTATTTCTCTCTCTGGGCTATGAGGGAAATTTTGCCCAGACAGCGGCTTACTCTTATTTCAAATTCTTAAAAAAGTTTATTTAGGTGCGCGACAACATGCATGATCTCGGTCTTTGGTCCCATCCAAATGAATGGATCCTATTACTTGCCAAGCCCTCCGATCGTCACTGATCGAAAGAACGAAACCCATTGGAAAACAGGCCAACATCGGGACCGAACTAGCGACCACCAGGATACCTATCCAGTCTGTAAAAGTGTAAGCCCGACCTCGTGTAGAAATTGTTTGTATTGAGGACTACTGATTAAATTAGACATCAGTCGGAACTAGAGAGTTGAAATTAAGGAATGTATGGTATGAAGTATGTAAGAACTGTAGATGACAGGATAAGCCTGTGGGAAATAAACTATACTTCAAACAGGTGTATTAAATATATCATCTTGTCATATTTAATCAATAAGTCATAAATTATTTGATCCTAATTTGCTATCTTAGGTCAATACCTGAAATCAAACTAAGGTAAACATTTCCAATAGCTATATTTGTATTTCTGTGCATTAAATTTCTGGAAACACAACCATTTCATTCACTCTAACGAAAACAACGTTACTAGCTTGTATCGTTTGCTAGAGAACCTTGAAACCCAATATAATTTTTATATAGCGCGACAAGTACTTATTGAATATACACTGAAGAACTGAAACTTCTTCCAGTGCCACCTGTAAGCGGTTCTGGTGATTTGGGCAGAACATTGTTGAGATGGTTATGGATGGTTAGTATTTCGATAACAACAGAGATTACAAAATGAATGTGTTACCATAAGTACTACATTATTCGCGTGCTATAATAACAGAGATTACAAAATGAATGTGTTACTTTAATTACTACATTATACGCGTGCTATAATAACAGGAATTAAATTCATCTTGTTTGGAAACATTTCGGTCAGCAAACAGTTAATAACAGTAACTCGATCATTTTTGTGATAAATATACATCAGTTATTGGTATCTTCTGTTATTATTTATTAGTTATAATGGATATAAGATAAAGCATCTTTAAATATACCAATTATCACACATCGAAATATTACAATAATAATCATTTCTTCCGCATCAACTATAACAAAATAACCATCATTGTTATGCATCATTTGTGGTACAATTTAATTAACGATTATTCTTAAAGAAATAACAAAGTTAACCGAGATTATTGAACTTTCGACGAATATCAGAGTGCTTTTGGTTTGATACACATTTATTTACATTTGTGACTTAAAAAAGGGGTTGGGGGGTTGGGATGGCCTAGTGGTCTAGAGTGCCGCGCTTCGACCTCTAGCTGGCCGGTCACCTCTGGCTTGCGGCTGTGGTTTCGAGCCCTGGAGATAGGGGCGCCTTCTCAACCTCGTGGGTTTCCTCCGGGCACTCCGGTTTCCTCCCACGGCTAAAGACCCCTACGCGCAAGCGAACTATTGAAATAAAATTGAAACCGTATGTTAGTCCCGAAATGACCTGGTTGTGTTGAGTGGACGTTAAACCCCATTTCTCTCCCTCTCTCTACAAAAGTGGTTTAACGTCCTACTTTTCTGAACCAAACAAGATAACATGGACTGACTTAATCCATGCACTCCGGTATGGGAGGAATCCCAGCTACTCTGTTATTCATTCCACCAATACGAATAAACGCACTTCTTCGTCAGACTCTCCGTCCTGCTGACAAGAAGAAATCAGGTCGAAACATCCTGATTAATGTCAATGAACCACTTACCTTCGCTTACGTATGGGATAATAATCACGTTTCCGGTTCATGTGGCGTTGTTTGATGATAACAAAGATTACAAATATGTTATTATAAATACTACATGATTTACCTGTTATAATAACACCGATTACATGTTATTATAATTACCACGTTATACGCGTGCAATAATAACGGGTATTATATTTATCTTGTTTTGATACAGTACGGTCAACAAACGGTTAATAATAAATCAAACATAGGATGTACCTTTGGTGTTATTTGAGATTTTTATCTTGATTAAACGGGCACCTAAAAATACATACTTACTACAGTTACCTTTTCATTGCATTCCATTTTAACCGCTCTTAAGCCACGGGCTAGCTTTGTTCGCAATTAAGATCCCCGGATTACGGAAAGGTGTTCGCGTTTGCCACTCTGGACTTCAAAGCACGATTCATACCTTCAATTTATAATAATCAAAATATAAATCCAAACAGACATATTGTTATGTTTTGTTATGATTTATATTGCTGTTGAGGTGACAGTATTCTTTTTCTGATATGGCCGATAAATGAAAGGGGGTTATTATTAATGGACTACGATAACAATGATTGTTTAATGAGATATTAATCAATTTAGTTATGATTAGTTTGCTAACAAGCAATTCATTTATGATTGGTTTCTGAACACAAACGATGTAGATATTGCCATTTATTTACATGAATCTAAACGAATTAATTATTCATAAGAAACTTATTTGATTAGTATCTGTATAGATGTAGGAACAATTATGAAAATGAATGGGAAACAGAGTGTACTAGATACACTATTGCGTAAACTCTTTGACATCAATTGATTATTGGTGAACGTGATAATTCGCAATTAGTAGAAATTAATTAGTAGGTTGCACCGAGAAATCTTGTTTTTTAACACAAATTTGGGAAATATTTGACAGGGATTGGTAGATGCTTAATGTGTTGCCCCTCTGGATTGGAGCAAGCTGGTTAGAATAGTCAATTAGACACTATGTCTCAAAAGGCACGATAGCGCTATTAACCAATGTTACTTGAGATCTCTTTTTTGCCTCGCCTATCTGTTCCCACCCTATGTTGGACCTGGTTGGACTAGCCTCTCAACGATGGCTGGCCCATCAGACATGTTTCTTAGGAAACATTTGTCTACAATATTAGCAGAGATTCAAGCGGATGAAAAGGCCCCAATGGACGACAAATTGTTAATGAAAATTTTATGTAGCATGTATGGTTCGTAAAGGCTAAAGAGCATATAGTTCATGAAATATGATTCATGAATAGTTTATGAAAAGTCCATTACAAATAGTTTAGGCCATCCAAATAAATAGGCCGAAAAAGTTCATCCAGATTTTCCGGCGTTGTTCCCCCCCTTGATAGTGATGCAGGACGGAGGGCCTGTCAAGGATAGCTGTCTAGTCGTCCGGATAGAACGAAAAACCGAGGTCTAATGTACACATTGGCATGCACGTAAAAGATCCCGTAGCAGTTGGAATTCGATATAACAGTAGGCAGTAGCGCCGCTGCCCGTGCAAATTTTCCCCCATAGCACACTGTATGGCGTATGCCCGTCTACATTAGTCCAGTTTAGGAGCAGAACAGTAGGACGTTGAACCCCATTTCATTTCAAAATAAATGCCGCTCGTCGTTCTTTGAATAAAACTCACAAATTGTAAATTTAAGATTATAGTTTTTTAGAAATACGCGTGTAATTATCAAATGCAAAATCACATTATACTTCCTTACACGAAAACATGTTCTTATGATGTACGTGCTATTTATGTGCTACACAAGCCAGAATCAGTTAGCACTTACTTATAAATATGTGTAATCGATATCACATATTTCTTATATTTAAGTTCTTGATTCATGTTGTAATGATTAATGTAACCTTATATTTGTGATATATACCTGTATTCTTAGCTATGCCATCAATTTCCGGTAATTGATCAGTGTTTATTGCTACCCACGAGAAGATCCGTAAGCACGTGCGTACTATAACACACGTGAATATGCTCTTAAGCTATGCCATTAATTTCTGGTAATTGATCAGTGTTTATTGCTGCTCACGAGAGGATCTGTAAGCACGTGCGTACTACACAATGCTCTTAAATATATATACAGTAAATTGATTTCCCAGATTTCATTTTTTTTGTTTTTCTGATCGGAATCTGTATGGATCAATAAAACATTTTAAAGATACCGACATTGATACCGAGAACAATATAGGATTTATTTGTAGATATCGTCCATAAATTATGAACTTATGATAATATCATCTGTAATTATTAAAATGTATTCTTAAACTACACCATTCAACCCCGTTAATTGATCGTTTAAAGGTTTGAACTCTATGATATTTAAACAACTTTTTAAAAACTTTTGAAGCCTCGCTCTTTCTGTTCCTAGAAATATTTCAATGTCTTCCACTGGTTATGAAATTTTATGAAAACATTAAGCGCATTATTTAACTGTTTGGTAGTAATATAAGTATAACATGAACTTTGTTAGTTTGAAAACCCAGAATAACGTAGATACTACCCAAGCTTGGTGCTTTAATACAATTGTGTTAAGATCGGACAAAATTAATACAATGAAAGCAAACGAAGTTTATAGCAAGTTAGCACCAACATGGCTATATAATAACACCAAATCAATGCGAGACAGAAGTTAAATAAAATAAGTTTTTTTTCAGGTCAGCATATATGGGGAAACGAGATTATTGTCACGCAAACTATTATCATAGAAACAATATTCGCCTAATGTAATATTAAAAACTTGTCCTTTTGCGTTTGTCCAAGTAAGGCATTATAAGCACGTGAATAATGTAACATTGACATATATGTGTCCTTTTGTTTGGTATTCCCGAAAGATTGTTTTATCCCAATAAGTATTTATCTGGAAGCTAACAGATACATATTTTATAGAACGCATTTGATCATGGAAAACACCGGGGATTCAATATTATATACCAAAATATTTAATACTAATCGATAACTACTTCAAATCAACAGGGAAAATATGAAACGGGAGATCTACATATTAACAAAACATCATAGATTTTCCGAAATTGGAACTTTTTAAAAAATGGTTGTGTCATGGTTTGGTGTGTGTGGATTTGTCTCCAAATCGCGTTACGTTTGCGCCTTGTGAGGGTTGTGGCGGTATGGGTGCGTCCAGGTAGCCGTCTGCTGTCGATCGAAAGGACTGTCGAGTCGCCATTCTAGGCGATCTAACGCTTGGTGAAGCGAGGCGGGTGGGGCAATACTTTGCCTGTTATGGATAGGCGAGTAATCGAACAAAAAGTCGTTTGATCAAGATTTTGAGTCTATCGATATTAAGTCAATCGATCAAGATATTAAGTCAATCGATCAAGATACTAAGTCGATCGATACTTTGGGAAAAATATAATCGACACACTATGTCTATGGCAAATGTATGCAGACGGTCATCGAAACACTAAAGCATCTCTCGGTCAGGAATGTTGTCACCAATCAAATTCAAACTGCCCTGTTCGTATTTCTTCTAAAAAATTATTACAGAGCATCATATGTCTGCATATGACCAGCACGAACGTTTTGAATACCTTCCACATAGAATTGACAAGTTTTATTCATTAAAATATGCCTGGTTTGGGCTATTTCAAGATTCAGAAATTCTTTGCTACATTTCTGTTCATATACATTAGTCTGTAGGGATTTGGTTCAGTCTGAGAAAGGAAGTCCATCGCCTTCCGTTATAATTTGTCCTTTCCTTTTTTGTAATTTTGATTTACTCCTGGATTAATTATCTGTTCTCTTTATGGGCATTTTTACCAAAACCAAAGCGTCTGTTTTAATGTATTGGCCAGATGTCAAGTCATTTCCGGACATTTGAATTTAAAGATCTAAATAATATAGAAAAATAACGAACGTGTGGTCTACTTTGATCATGTAAACGTCTTTTCAGGTCCATGTGCGCAAGTAACTTCAGATTGTGTTCTTCTATATCTGTGGTCATAGTAAGTCGACCGTCATATTTTACACGTATTCCATCACCATACCTTGAGGACACACACAAGGTTTGAAACTTTGATGATGGACGGGATAACGGGACTCCAAGTCGGGGTGAAATAGTACTAAGTTAAACATAATTTTCATGTCGTACAAGCACTGGTTGTGTTGAAATTTCAGTGAGCAAGGAAAGTTTCAGCTTCGGATAATATTGGTTGTGGACACTATTTAAAGCACTATTTCTGTGGACGTAATTATGTCGTCGCTCGTTTACATTTGTTTGTCTACACTCTTGGGGATACAATATTTATATCCCAGCGATCTCGATTGGTTCGATTTTGACACATATCGGGCCGTAACGTCACGAATTGTTGACCCTGATTGTTCGAAAAATCGCGTATTTATCTGGAGGACCTTTTAGAGGTAACATCTGTTTTTGTTTATGTCGCAAAAATCACGGATGAGTTAGAATTTGGCAAGTGTCGGACCCTTACCTCCTATTATTCCCCAGTTTTACGAAAATCGCGTTAATAACTTGTGGGTCATCTAGAGGTCACAATTTTCATCGATGTAAAATACCGTACAAGCGCATGTAATACACATACCAAGGTTGTTGACTCAAAAGGTGTTGTATGGGTTAAGATTCTGGTGCGCATCAGACTTCCATTTTGAAGTTATTTCCGAAAATCTTGTGAACGCGATAGCGGGTATAGTTTTTTTAAGCAGTTTTTAAAACCTTGGTTTAAAGCACCGTAGTCACTTTATTTTAAAGATGATTGAAATAATTTAGACACCCGTTCGATATTTTGCTAAATTTTTCAAATATGGCGTGTGACAAATTGTGAAATCCATGTAAGTTTGAATAAATGTTAATAGGCAATTTCTTAACATTTTTATTTTCAACAGCGAAAACAGAACAGGTCTCAGTTGGACACGGAATTACAAATAACACGATGCATAGTCTAAATATCAAGACGTGCCAATGCAAATGGAATGACTTTAATTATAGCGTGCTCGTTTACATTGATTTAACGTAATATAGATGATACGTAGGACATGAGACTACTATCACTGTCATGGTCAAACACGAAATTAGTTACAGCCTTGAATTAATTTATACAAATCAGATCTGATTGCCGGAAGTAAAGCGTGGGTTATGAGAATGTGAACCAATATAACCCGATATTACATAATAGAATTCAAGAGATGACATGGCTAATATAAATTCCATCAGCATTCTTTGAAAATATTTTTTTCGTTTACAGATACTTTATCTGGAAGCTGTTTCAGCATAATGTTTGATCCCACATAAACCTTAAATATCCCTATTTAGATCACAGTAATCAGAATAAAACACTGTTTAAATAAAAAAATAAATTAAAGTGAAAGTAGAACACCATCATTGAAACATGCCAAGACCCACGAATAAATATCTGACATTGGTGTAATCATCCTAACTATAGAAACTTTTTTTCCCGATTAGTCCATAATGATCACCTGTCGTTTTTTGTATTTAGAACTAAGGACATTGGAAATTATTCGCAATGTTGCAAAGGGCTAGTGAGCTAGTAAACATTTTCATTATTTCAATTTTACTAAAGGCTCTTACTTATGGAAGCGTATAGGGGTCAATAGCACGATAGATAACGCAATATTAAGTTGGTAATATGTCAATATTTTGTGATTGTTCTAGACACACCTTGGGACACATGAAAAAATAGCACACCTGGCTAAATATATAGGGAAAATATTTGAATTTTGCAGAATAAAAACATAGCAAGTCATGTGATGGGGAAACACAGTATATATAATCATAGACAAATCGAAAGACTCAAACTATATAAAGAAAATACAGCTATGAACTTACCAGAAGACACCAGTGAAGACTCATTTAGGATCGTGTGGTTTTTCGCATTTTCATAGTGTGCGGTTCAAAATTTCGCGGCATACTTAGGGCGATTTTGCGGCACACCTGTGTGCCGCGGCACACTGGTTGAGAACCACTGTTCTAGAGTATGATGACAGTGCTTCAGAATAGCAATATCTTAACGCAAACGTGCACATTTAGAACGAAATGTCGGCACATGACGTGGTTCATCGATTTAGTTAACTCAGGAAAAATGGTCTGTTCAGGGTTAAAATCATTTCAACAATCACAATATCTTAAATCGCGGTATCTTCCGTGATATTGACCCTTATATGCTTCCATATAGATACCTCTTTCCTAGCTTTAATATGCCTCGAGTAAATCGCTTAATGACACGTTGAAGGTTTTATTCATTTCGATTGCAAATATGTAAAATCAACGCCAAGTTAAATAACGACGAAATGAGTGCCAATAAGACAAGTTAATATGACAGATGACATTGCAATAATAGCTCGGAATGTTCGATAATATAATCTTGTCCTTAATAAAAGGCGGGAAACGTGGCGTGAACGTTGTGACAAGATGAGCTTCGATTGTCAGCATCAAATCATTTATACTTAAAGCGGAGTAAATAAGACAAATTAATGACGTATAATCAATGCATGGCACAATATCGTCCATATTGGTTGGAAAACTCGGGTTAAAGTCAGATAAACAAAAAACAAAACGATCTCTTCAACTAAATTGGAAAATAAATTAAAAGATGGAAATATGGGATGCTAAACCGGCGTTGGATTTTATTGAATAAACATCACGGAGAAGTATTACTGCCGTACATAGAGACGCGTTCTCCATTAATACACCGTGATGCTATATGACTAAGAGCAAGAACATGCAACGGAATGTGATTTGACGATTTGTTCAATAGTAAAACGGCAAAAACGCTAATCTGTTAAATTATGACAAATCGTTATTATTCAAAATTCAGACGGGAATATTTCGTGGAGAAGTATTAGTACCGTAGAGACATAATCCATTAATACGTCAAAAAAACGTATGTGACAAAATGTCAGGAATTAAAACCCTATAGTATTAGAATTCGACAAGAATATGCAGCGGTACAGGTTTTGATTAAATAGTAAAATAACACAACATATAATCTGTTGATTTATGATAGAATCATTAACAGAAATGTCATGCTATTGCTGGTCAGGGAATTGTCTTGACTCGTGTGTTCAATATAAACAAGAATTGATGATGTCGTTAATGCCACACTATGTTATGCAACAAAATCACAAAATTATCGACAATTTCACTGTCTGTAGGAACAAGCGTGATAAAACTAAAACCTGTGCTATGATAAGACTAAGAGCTATGCGATGATAAGAAAACAGTTTCAGGAAACTTCTCAAGTATAATTAAGGTATATGATTTAAACTCCGATGCGGTGATTTCGTGTAACTGGTAACAATGTGCGCTTCATATCATGATATAAATAAAGAATGGCATTAAACGATGTTTGTTACATCAACGGCCCTTAGTAATTGATCACATAATTACAGAAGGTGCGAAATCTGAAACGACAAGATAATAAGATAATTTAAAAGGTGTTGACATAACTTATTCTGTCGACTAAGCCAAATAGCTATTGTAAATATTCTATGTTATTTGACAAATATCTATTTGGAAACGGATATATTATGTGACCTTTGCTACATCTTCTTGCAAAATGGAATTTATTGTGTTGACAGAAAGTAAAACACCATTAGTTTCGTTTCGCTTATTCTGTTACTTCAATTTTATTGATATTAAATGTATTAGGTATGTAGCTTTAACTTTGTCGGCATGATGACACGCTGCAATCAATTGAGTACACATACAAAACACGTGGCATGGCTTGATGAACGCGGTCCAATAACACGTGAAAGGTGGGTAGAAATTGGTAGATTTTTCCTTTACTTATGCAATTCGTGGGGAGGAGGATTGTTTTCGAATCCAGTAGATTCTGTTCCTAATCAGTAGTGGTATGGGGATCGCGGTGGCTAAGTGGGTAAGACGCCGGCTTGCAAACCTGGAGGTCGGGTGTTCGGTCCCTGCATTGGCCGAGAAAGTTCATCCAGATTTTCCGGCGTGTTTCCCCATGTCGGCCTTGACGGGCCTGACAAGGACAGCTGTCTAGTCGTTCGACTGGGACAAAAAATCGAGATACACGTTGTAATGTGCGTAAAAGATCTCTTGTCAGTTGGAATTCAATATAAGAGTAGGCCGTAGTGCCGCTGCCTGGGAAAAATTTCCTTCCTAGAATCCTACACATGGCGTATGCACGTTTTCATTAGCCCAGTTTACAAGCAGAACAGTAGAACGTTGATCCCCATTTCATTTCATTTCCTAGTCGGGGGGTTGATATGGCCTATTGGTCTAGAGTGCCGCGCTTCGACCTCTAGCTGGCCGGTCACCTCTGGCTTGCGGCTGTGGTTTCGATCCCTGGTGTGAGGGTATGTGGCATGGAGATAGGGGCGCCTTCTCAACCTCGTGGATTTCCTCCGGGCACCCCGGTTTCCTCCCACTGCTAAAGACCCCTACGCGCAAGCGAATTATTGAAATAAAATTAAAAACCATATGTTAGTCCCGAAATGACCTAGTTGTGTCGAGTGGACGTTAAACCCCATTTCTCTCTCTCTCTCTCATTTCCTAATCAGTAGATTATGCATAAGCTATTGACAGCAACCTTTATTGCTACGTTGTTAGTCGGAATAAAAGTCAAAAGGATGGAGTTCGTAGGTTTTATTTTCAATAGCATTCGTAGAAATAGGTTGATATCTGACTTACCCATCGACACAAGATTATCGTTAAAATATTAACCACTGCGTATCTTGTGTAGGTTAAATTCAAGGCATGAGGTTGTTGGAAGTTAATATAACCTCCATGTCGAAACCCGAAAGCCTTTACAGAGTGTTGATACAAGCTAGGAATATCCACCTTAAACCACCAAGAGATATTGGTGGGAAGAGGGGTTACATAGTATAAAATTCGTCGTCTTCCGGAATAGATGTACGTCTATTCCTCCAATGATATCCTCACTGAGCTTGATAGCGACAACAAAAGTCTTTATGTTCTTGTTGATTTCTTGTTATCAAAAGGCAACTTGTTTAGAATTTAAAATTGATTTGCTAATGTTTGACCGTCCTTTACACCCATCAAATCATTATAACAGCCTGGCTCATTTATCATTATCAGCCTTGAAGACGTCAGCAGATAATTGTTGTCTGGACAAGTTCAAGGGTCTTTGCCCTATGACCAAAATATTGACGAAATATCAATTGGGATATATTATGGGGTTCATTAAATCGCTTGAAAGGGTGGTGATTTATCGACGTTGATTCATCTGCTAGTTTCACAATGTAAACAGACACAAAAAATTCTTTTTATTTCATTAAAACCAAGAGCATGCTATGTGTAATTCCTTATAAAGGGTAGACTGAAGTCTCAACTTTTCAGAGTTATGTTTTCCTAGATGTTTTGTGGCTAAGTACATTTTAAGAAATTACTCGATTTCGTTCACTTCTTGCAACGCCGAACTATATTCAATGTGTATTTATGACATCAAAAAAAACTTAAACTACGTCTAATTAGAAAGAGAGAGAGGGAGGGAGAGAGACACGGAGAAATGGGGTTTAACGACACAAACTTGGCCAATTTGGGACTAACATATGATTTTAATTTTATTTCAATAATTCGCTTGCGCGTAGGGAACGTTACCAGTGGAAAGAAACCGGAGGACCCAGAGAAACCCCATGAGGTTGAACAGGCGATGCTACTCCTTGTCACGTACAGCCGGGGGTTCGAAACCACGCTAGTTGACTCAATGACATGGATCAGCGCGCACGTGCTAACATTAAATCCATCTCTCTCTCCTCCTCTCTTTCTCCTTCCCCCCTTTTAGTTAGTTTTCGGATTAGAAGCTGATTTGTAAACCATGTCCGAACGATAAATTTCTTACAACATGACTTTGTAATAAATAATCGGACATCGCACACAGTCATCGCAAACTGGTGGGTTTACGAAAATGGACGAATTGCTTTCTGGAGAGCAATTCGACCCAAGCATGACATAATTAAGTTGAATAACTCATGACAGGGAAATAACTTCCTAATATTATCCAATAATTGAAATAACGTTTCATATTCCATTTTATAAATCTTTGATTACGTCAAGCCTGCGTTCTCGCACTCGACTTATCTTTGTTCAATCGTTACGTCTAAGTTGATGATAATTACAGTTGATGTGGTTAATGAGTCGGTATAAAGAAGTCTATCAAGAGATATATTTACAGATACAATATTCATATAAAATCACTCATCCAAGCCCCAGTCTAGACCATATTGATATCTATATATACAACCTCAAAGCGCTATTTAATTAACCGAAGATATCATCGCAATTGACATAGCTCCGTGCTGTAGGATATTGGTTTCCAAAACATTTTTGAATTCCGCTTGTCGATGTTCGCCTGTCCTCCCGCTTGTCATGACAGCCACCTGTTCGTCTGTTCTTCCAGGTGTGTTTTACCTAATGACGCCATTTTTGTTTGTTTACCACTCCATATTGCACTGTTTTTCATTTCCGGCTTAACCCGCCCCCCCCCATCGCCCTTTTTTCTTCGCTGTCCCGTCAGATCTTCTCGTTGCCGCCTGGAAGCGACATCGCCCACTTAGAGAAACCGTGGTGTATGATTAATACCTGGCCAGTATTGCTCCATAATTGCTTGAAATTATTTGTCTCACTGCGCTTTAAACTGTCGATTTACACTAGTCTGGTTGAGGTACACGTTTATTTACCTGCCCATATTAGGGCATACTCCACGCAGCGTTTCGTTTGATTACAGGTAATCTCACTACACACTGCTATTATGAGTGGATATTGTTGTTTTAAATTTTGATTGGTCAGTAGTCCGACTACCAACCAATCACTACCTACCATACAAAAGCTTTACATTTAAAACGAGTGCCAGTATTGGACCAAATATGTTTACATAACGTTACGTCATGGCTCACGCTTTTATTATGCCTAATTAACCCGTGCATAGGAGAATACTGCTGTAAAACTAATTGTGTGACAAACGAGGCTATCAAGTCGAATGAAATGTAAACAATACTCTTTGGAAACGAACATACTTTCACCGTTTTTAATACCTTAAATCACTGTCCAAAGTTTTAGGGAAGACTCAGATTAAACGAAGGACTGCCATGTTGCTGTACTTCAGTGATAGCTTTCGTTGAACGGGGAGAATAGACACACTCCCGCAAAAGTTCAAAGAAACAGACGCTATTCCAGCAATGGTCAGAGAGAGATTTCTCGGGCCATTGCTTCAGGAATATGATATTAGGGCCACATAGCGTTTCGATCATAAATCACATGTAGTATGGGTAGAATTTAATATATCCATGTATTTCAATTGACGTTTTCACGCAAGGGAGGGGGGGGTAGATAGAATAACCAATACAGCATGAACAATTTGTAACAAATTGATATTATATTGACTTCTCAATGACAAATATTTTTGAGTATTACATTATATATCCGAAGTCTATTTTATTATTGTTGTTATATGTAACTGAAAACATCAAGTTTTAAAGATTCTGTCCCCATTTTCCAGAAGCAATTTGAATGGCCCTGAAATCTGAAATCTAAAGCCTATTGCTGGTTTATTAGACCCCCAGGCCCTACTACTTCTGGAGAAGTACTCAGTCGGATTTTTTTTAAAGTTAGAGGTTCAATGAAGTTGTGCCACTTCTTTTTTATTTTCTTCGCTAGTTCACAGGCCAATCGAAGATCTGAAATCAAACTGCAATCCTATGACATCAAAGGGTGATACGTTGACTTTTAATTATGGTGTATAATTCTTTATTGGATGCTTTAGAAGATTAAATGAAAGTCGGATCATTTAAAACCTTAAAACATTTGACCCGAGGTACTTTTTTTCAGCAAAGAGCGCAATTTCCAAATGCTAATATAGAAAAAACGGACACAAATTTGTTGTTGAAACACACGTAAAGCAATCGTGGACATTGACTTTCTCAATACGACTGAAATGGTTGCCTAAAAGGAAAAGCTATTCAGACCTAAACAAAGGAATACGTCCCCATATTTCGCGTCGACCGGCGCCCTCAGGCTACGAGGGCTAAGCATGAAGAAGATAGATCAAGTGGATTAAAACACACTTCCTGATTTAGTTTCTTAGCACCTGATGTCTGTTGAGATTCTGTCCTGAAAGTTTCTTTGGTAACAGGTTCATTCGCTTTACTGTCTTTTTTGTGTTGTTTGTTGCGTATATGTTTTCCTGTTTTGTCTGTTAAATGGTTCATGCAAAACACGACCAAGACGAAGCGGTCACCTATTAAGTTTATAAGATAATGAAAACTGTCTACTGCTACAAGAAGGGATAAATCCCGGAAATTCAAATCAAATACCTTATTAGATGGGTATTATTGTTTTAGGTTTGCGTGTTACCATAGTCCTACATGTAGTTGGGGCTTGAATTAGATCTTCTGTGGTTAGTAAAAGAATATATTAGATTTGACTTGATTTGATAACCCATTTACATGCGATAAATCTGCCGAAACAGATATACTCAGTCCAATCTTTTAGTGGTCTTCAAGCAGATTAACGTGGGTATGTGAAATATTCGTTAATCTAAGGAATTTACAGGTTAGAGGTTTCATGGTTAGGCGAGTTTTATATATGATATGTAGAAATTTAATTATGCACTGAATATACTAATATAAGACCAATTATCCACAATATCATCTTCGGTGAAAGCGGACGTTACACCCTACGAACATCAACAACTATTGTCATCGTGTTTGATAACGATTAGAGGATACATGTCGAAACATCGTGCGTATATTATAATAAAACCAAGTGATTTATTGTGCTCTATAAACATAGCACACCTGATTTTTTTTCTGTTCACCTAATTCTACCAGAATTCTCAGATTTTTTTTATCACAATCCGAAATGAACCATTATAATTATTTGGAAGAAACTGGATCTCGCAGATTATCTAGCCGAAAAGTGAAGCCAGTCCTCATTTTTAGTAGTGAAAAAAGGGAAACAATCTTTTAACCAATGGACAACATAAAATGACAGGTTGTAACGTCGTTCGTTCGTTCGCAAGTACAAATATTTCAAAGCTTCTCATTGGAAAAAGAACGGGGTAGTTGTTTCTAATGTACTAGTAATCCGGAAAATGGGATCTTTAATGTTTATAATCTATTGGAGGAGATGAAAGGATTAATAATAACACTCTTCAAGATTTAAATAAATAGACTAAAGTGGAAAACTGTCTTAGAACATCAGTTTGAATTAAATTTGCCACATTCTCTGGGTTTTTCGTGTTTGCTTGTTGCTTTTTTAACAATGAAATGAAAGAAATCCTTCAATATCTTTGATTACGGTATCCTCTAAGTTGGAACCGGACGTAAAACCCCACTTAATATTATTGAGAATCTCCTAACCCCGAGCACTCTGAAAACCCACTTCCACTTATTTTCAATTTGCAAGTAGTTGGTTTGGTTTTTTTCCAGTGCTAGAGATCATGAGAGTTTTAACTGTAATTATTGGATGACGTACCAGATTTATTTATGAGATTTAACAGGCTTGTATGGGAAAATTACTGTAATTTTTTCTGACAGCTCTAATATTCCAAATTGAATAGACGCACCGAAACACTTCGATTTATATTTTTGGATTCGTGACCAACAGAAATATAATACTATAGAATTAATTTATTGGATATAGCATATCATTTTGTTTTAGGGCCTACATCTGGACAATTACGAACTATACTGTATATTTCAAGAGACAATGTCTCTATTTCAGCAAGAAAATAAATATGATTAAAGCTACCACAATGATATAACGATAGAAACGCCTAATTACTTTTACAGAAAGAAAATAGATTTAATCAACATTATTGAATTACTAAATTTAATGGCTTTAAACATTTTATTTACAAAATTTAAACAATACAGACAGGTTATAACAGTTTCTTTTTTTTTAAAAAAAAAATAACAAATATGCATATAAAACCTTTTTAGGCCAATCAACTGTCAGTCCCTCTTGACTGCGGCTCATTATTTGACGCATGTGCCTCTTCTCCTTCCTCTTCTTCTGGGCTTACGTCGACTTCCATCTGGGTTGATATCACAGACAAGTGTCTCCTAGGAGACTTGCAGAAATAGAAAGCGATTGTCATAGGGCGAAAATGGAAGAGCAAGAACGAAAAAGATAGTGAAATACATGTAGATCTTAATCAGGGCCTTTAGGGAGATGGCCTGCGGGTTGTGCGCCGTCTGACAGTACACCGCCTAGATGACACCGCCAGATCACAACCTATCATGTCGATACAATTGTATTTTCACAGGTCGGTAGATCCTGCTCCTTTTTAGTAGATTGAAACCAGTAGACCGACTCCAGCCCCAACGATGATCGGATAGTATATTGTTATCTCGTTTGCCCTCAAAGCAGATCCTGTATCATAATAAAAATAATGTAAATGTAAAGTTCTCTTACTTGTCCAATATTGTGGGATAGATTTTAAATCTCAGATTGTAATGACTACAATCAGTAACGACAGTAATAGGTATAATATCATTCAAAGGACTGGTGCTATTTCTTGCCTCACGTTACGAAGAAATATATTAAAGTCTTTACAACATGACACTTTGTGCACAATTTAAGCGGAGCAGTAGAAGAAACAGGTGTAGCGGATATTGCACTGTTAAAAATGAATTACCCATACCCCCCTCTATCACTCTTTTTGACAGTACTGTAGTAGCAAGTGACACAAATATTCAATCCAAATATTATGTAAATTGAAGAAGAAATTAAAATAAGTGCCTATCTGTCAAACCGTGAAACGACTTTTCAATCTGTGTTCCAGATTGACTCTGTTGTCACACTTGCCGGTAATAGGGTGTGGTAGCACTTCCATTGTGATATGATCGGAGCCACGGTGGTTCAGTGTGTAAGACATCCGTTCGATAAAATGGAGTTACTGTGTTCGATCTCTATGTTGACGTAGGAAGTTTATCGAGATTGTCCGGCGTGGTTTCCTCTTGTCAGTGATGTAGAATGGAGAAACTGACAAGAGACAACGTATAGTCGTTCAAGTGGGACATTCGCGTGCATGTGAAAGAACCATTGATATATGGAATTCGATATCAAAATAGGTCGTAATACCGCTGTCAGGGCAAAATTTTCTTTATGACTTCACGTGGCGACAATTATTGGCTCAAAGGATCGTGCATTGGTTTACATAACACGTAACTGCTCCGGGCAAAATGATCCCTTTTACTCATTTTAATACCTATTTACACTAAATAGAAAACAATTTTTAACTACAAATACTTCAAACGTCTTTTCTTATTTTTCTTATACATACAAAAAATGTTTTAGAATTTAATTTGTCGAAAGAAAAAAGTTAATATGGGGGACTAATTAAGTTGCGTCGATGTCATCCTTATCAGTGATTGTAGCGGCCTAGCGAATATTCACTACTGATCAGTGTGCTGCTCTATATTTACTTATAAGTTCAATAACAGGTTTTGTCTTTTGGTGTTTCACGGTAAAATGGAATAATTTTATCTCTTGAACAATGTTATATTTTTATGCAGTAATTTCATTTTCGTGCTACGACGAGTGGTGTCAATTTTGTTCAGGTCACAGGGAGTCCATTCATTGCAATCAGAGATATAAAAAAAATATTGAAATTAATATACCGCAGCAAGTGAAATTGGTTGTCGTGATAATTTCAGAACACCGTGAGGGGGTTTGTACCGTCTATGCAATGGAACGTTATCCTTAGTTTTAGAGGCAAAATAAACAAATGAGATCCGGGCTTAGAAATCCAGCCCATACCGAAACTCGACGCCGCGTCATAAAAGTAGTCTACTATACAATTATCGAAGACCAGAAGTAACCCAAAAGAAATCAAATTGGGATAAGCGTCTTTTTTTCTGCACCAACGGACATAAACCACACAGAGTATCATGAGGGATAATTTCGACCAGGAAGTGGCGCAACGACAACTCTTGTTACGATCTCCAACTGTCATCATGTTCCTTGCCAACCCCACCCCACGCTGCTCACAACGCTGTCTCTTTAACTTCATAGCAGATATAATCCTACCTAATTAATTGTATTTTGCAATAAGAAATATGCATCTATTGATAGCATCGTATGTCTGATATTAGTTTTTAATGGTCAATTCATTTCTATTTTTATTTTTTTTTATGAAGCTTTATCTCATTATTGCAAATTGATATGTCTGATATGCTTTCATATCAGGGCATTTTTTAGAAGTTAATATAAAGCAACAACTATTGATTATTCTTCAAGTCTTATTTTAGAATTTACATCTAAATAACAATTTATGCTGTATAGTTATCTGGCTAAGGAATTGATTACACTCTTTGTAACTGATGACCTAGTTCATCTTGTATCATTAACAGTGTACAAACGAAATGAAATGAAATGGGGTTTAACGTCCTACTGTTCTGCTCCGAACTGGGCTAATGGAGACGGGCATACGCCATGCAGTGTGTGATATGAGGGAAATTTTGCCCGGACAGCTGCACTATGACCTATTTGTCAGGCCCCAATCATGTATCACTGACAATGGGGAACCACACTGGAAATTCTGCGTATATACAGTTTGCTATGGGGGAAATTTTACCTGGACAGCGGCATTACAGCCTACTCTTATGATTACATCGATTTCCAGCTGTCAAGCGATCTTTAACGTGCATGCCAATGATTACGTCCCATCCACACTATCCGACAGCTGTCCTTGTCAGGTCCTCCATCCTATATCACTGTCAAAGGGGAATCACACCGGAAAATCTGTGTATATACGACAAGGCATACCCTTTACTGCCTTAAACGACTCTGCACCGACTGGGCAAATGAAGTCGGTGTAATTTAAAAATATTATTAGAAAAAACTGCATTAATATTACTAAGAATGGTGAAAAGAAATACAATAGGGTTTAATGTCCTACTTCTCTCCACTGACTGGGCTAATAAAGTCGGGAAAACGCTACGCAGTGTAGGTCTACTATGACAGAAATTTTGCCCTGACAGAGGCGCTGTGGCTTACTCACTTCGAATTCCAACAGTCAAGGGTTCTTTTAGTGAACGACAATGTTTACATGGGGCCTCATGTTGTTGTCCCATCCGAACAACTATACGTTAGGCCTCCATCTTACATCATTGACAAGGGAACTTACATTGGTGCAAGGGGGCTATCGAAGTTTCGGTATCAGATATTATAATATCTTGACATTTGACATTAGGATTGTGATACTCTGTTTTATCGAAATAGATCTATTTTATAATGCTGTGGCAAATTTCTCGTACCTTAATCTTATCTAATAGTTGGCGTATGTTAATGCTACAAGTGTATATTCAGGCGAAGACCATTTGGGTTAATCGCCCGCGTGGGTCTTTCGCAACTCAATTGTAAAGAAAGATCCACAAAGCTCACTGGAAAAGTCTAGGAAAAATCAAAATACGGAATTTTATTTCTTGTGTAATATTTCATAATATCTACTCTTTTTTTTATCTTTCAGGTATACACATGGAGTCTTAACTGTTCAATAATTCCCATTCCTAAACTCGAAAAGATGGCGCTAAATTCAACCGGAATAAATTTCACGCTCTGTATGTCTGAGGATGAAGAGCCTCATCACGAAGCGCACCAGGAATTTTACGAAGTTTCCCGGATGATAACGGGACTGATATTATATCCATGTATATGTTTTCCTGGGCTTTTAGGAAACATTTTAACTATTATAGTCCTATCACAGACGAATATGAGGACGTCTACCAACGCTTTTCTCAGTGCTTTAGCCGTAGCGGATGGTATCAAACTTATTAACGACATATTATATTTCTTAGTTATAGTTTTTTACAAAACGGACACAACAATCGGTAATAGGGCTTACGGCTATCTATATCCCTACGCTCATTTTATTTTCAACATGTCCGTTTGTGTGTCTTCATGGTTAACAGTATCCGTAGCTGTTGAACGATATATTCTCGTTTGTCACCCTACACGTGCACGCAATGTATGCAGTCGTAAACGTGCCGTGTATACATGTATTGCGGTATATGTTGTAATGACTGCCTTAGCCTTACCGTCTGCATTACGTTATCGGACTATTTGGTGCTTGGATCCGGAAACGAACGTGTCTATGATTCATGTGATGCTAACAGATATGTGGAAAAATCAAACATTTGTGATCACGTATACGTGGGCGCAGAATTTAATACGTTCTATCATTCCGTTGATCGTTTTGGTGGCTTTAAACATGTGCATTATTGGAGCGCTGCGAAAAACGCGTGCGAATAAGAGGAACAATTCCCGACACCGTGTAACCGTAATGATGATTATGGTAATCGTGGTGTTTATGGTGTGCATTACACCGGATGCCATCATGTCCACGGTGTTCGGATTTGGCTATCACGAGGCCGGAAACTTGGTAAAAGGAGTTCGTGAATTTACGGACACTCTGTTAGCTCTCAATGCCGCATCGAACTTCGTCATCTATTGCTTATTCAACAAAGTGTTTAAAAATAGTTTTACAAATTTGTGTTGTCCAGTTAAAAGTCCCAACAAGTTTCAAACAGAAATGGACGAATCACAGTATAGAAGATTATCGGAAGCAAAATCCGCTCTAGCTAGTGCTGAATCTAAGGCAACAGTTATCAAAGCAGTGAATTAATTACTGCGAAATAAATAATGCTTGACCAAATAAGGGATTGAAAACGTCGAACATTTCATTTCTGAAAGTCATGGGTCAATCTGATTAAAATACAGATCTATCTTTCGTCTCGTTTTTTTTATACTTTCGATGGCCTTCACTACATGAAAATATGACTGATTGTTGCTATATCTCGTCAGAGGTCATACTAGGCTTTTGACACTGTGACGCCAGTCATTTGCTTAACAAATCAGCATTGATGTTACGAGTGGATTACCAACAGGTCAGTGCAAAACACGCCTAAAGCTCAATGTAACAAGACCGTTTCATTGGCTAATACCTCACACCATTCAGATCACGTCAATGATAACTCCAGTTCCTAGTGCAGTAAAGAAAAGTAAAACGAAATTTGGAACTATAAAAACGAAACGAAATAGGGTGTGCGTTTTAATCAGATTATCTATAGGTGAACATGTCCAGGAAAGGTGTCCTTTTTCTTTGGCAAACTGTCGATAATTTGTGATATTAATAAACAAAAAATTATGTAAATGCTTCTTTTGACCATGGAGTGTGTATTGTGATTGATAATCCTATTGTCAATACCGACGAAAAAGATATTGTTTGTGTCTTTAATAAACTAGAATTGAAAATTGTGAAATACTTTTTATATGAATATTAAGAATGATCATCAATCTCCGAAGAAAAGTGATAGTTATGTGGTGTGCTCGGGGATAATAATAAATCTTTATGTTGAAGAGTTGATTTAGTGCCGTTAAATTTACACTGATCTTCCACTTCGTGCGTTACTTACACCTGGTATGGATAGTGATAGTGTTGTATCACGTTATTTGAAGAAAAATTCACATCTTCATCAGATCAATCAAAGCCAGACGTTAAACCCCAATTGTTTTCATTTCAGAAAAAAGTTCTGTAGAAACAAGACATCATCTACTAATACAACAATAGAATATCCGTTCTTACCAAGGTTAGCTAACGTCGTGGTGATAAGACCAATTAATTATGCATTAAATTATGTATATTTAAAGTCACTGAAAGATTTTGAACCATTTGCAAAATAAAATGTTTGGACATTTGCCCCCACCTTTCCCAACAACAAAATGTGAATACAAGTCAAAAATCAAGATATGAAAAATGACAAAATTTACTTTCGTCAAACGTCCAAACTTTATGTAAATATAAATCGTAACAAATACTTTGCTTCCTTCGGGTTTAAGGCCCTTTCCAGCCTGCGATACCTAAATGTTCAGCTGAAATGGTGGGCTTCTATTGACCTTATTGAGCTGTCTAATTCTCTCAACTACAATCAGAAGATGATATATATATATTTTTTTACGTCGGTTATTTTAGTTGCTATAACCTCGATAACATTTAAAGATGCACCATGACAGAGCTAAATCTGCCTATTGCTGGTCTTTGTTAGCTTCATATGTTATACAAATTATTATTTAGATATTTATTCACACGGCAAGCCTATAGTTTATTATCGAAGCAATAGTATAAATGACAATCGAGACTATCTTGTCAATACTTCACACTCTCATATGGCTGTAATTTTCAATATATTCATTTCTTAATTTAAAACTGTCATAGCAAGAACGGTCATCTAAATCGTACGCAATACATCATCGGGGTATGTTGCGAAATATTAGTATGAGCCCATGACCATGTGATGATGATCTTGAGAACACTAAGGCAGTCTGCATTATTCAGTGAAAATGTTGATCAAGCATGTATAGTTTGACGTTTTCATAGAAATTCACGTTAAGTAAATAGATAATAATAAACTTTTGTAGATATGATTTATAAAAATGATATTTCATGTTGTGTGTGTTTAACTGATCGCTGCCTCGCTAACAATTTACAAATTTTACTATGGAATAGGACCTAAATTTGGTTAATCGTTATTATGTACATATAGTCTGGGTGCTCGAGATCAATTCCAGTTGTGCCCGGGGTTGATTTTCAAGTTATGGGAAAACAATAATTTGGTTATTCGTAATTCAAACGTATATTGCTACTTCGATGTGTTGATTTTATTCATCTTACTGTGTCTATTCGTTTTGATAAGTAGCTATTTGGCCGCATTATAATGTTAAGAAATTTATGCTACTAGATTTCTACTTCAACTGTCGACAGTTTCAATCGCATTAAAATCAATCGAATTTTTAATTCGTTGTTCGTTTATTTAGAAACTCACACCAGGCTGTACTGAATATTTATTAAATCCTGGGTAGTGTAGAAACAAAATAAAGATTCCATTGTAATAAATTCAGGATATTTTTAACGGAAATTAAAAAAAAAAACTTAATTCAACATATTTTTTCTAATAAATATTTAACTGCATTCGGATTGCCCTTTCAGACGTAAGGCCCACCCAATTCAACACTTTATTTTAACCCAAACCATAAAGGTCCTATAAATTTATGAAATGTTCTGTGATTTCGGAATTTTGAGAAAATAACAAATTAATCAGATCTGTTAAACAACGAATGATTTATTTCATTATGTGGTTAGACGCATCAGCAGCAATGGCTTAATATGTTGTTGTATAAGAGTGAAATTGTTTTGTCCGATTTTAATATATATACCACGACACTGATATTATTTACCTGTCCCACAACAGGGATAACTCTTTTCATCTGTAAATTGCCTCGGCGTTTAATTATTTTAAATAATGTAAATAATTGTATTCTTTGTATATAATAAGCTTGTAAGTAAGAATTATAAAATCTTGATTTATCTTATAAATGGTGTTATTTTTTTTTTATAAAAAGCTTGGCAAACGATGTTTCGGAATAACTAACCACCGACTTATAATAAGTGCAAAACAAAATCTACAAGATAAAACTGTACAAGACAGAAAAGAGACATTGCAAATAATAAACATATATCAAAACAAGTGAATGGATCCGGGGGGCCAGCCGTAAAGGTCCACTGTGCTGTACAGTCCCGGGCCTGTTTTGACACAGGCTTCACTAAAACATGATTTACAAAAAAAAAAAAAAGAAAAAAGGCGCAATCTTGACAGTGGCCGTCTCTTCAATGGTGATAGTCTACCGGTCGACGGCAGGTGTTACAACGTCAAACAATTTCAACAAGAAGGGCGATAATCCGGATATTCTCGGAAAACGCTAAAATAATAAGTGTAGTGAGCAAACAGAAGCAAAGCCCGAAAACGAGAACATTCTGCAGTACGAAGGGCTAAAACACTACTTTAATAGTAAGTGCAGGAGGACCGCACTACACGCAAAACAAAAATCTACAAGATAAAACCTGTGTTCAAGACAGAAAAGGTGTGATCTAACGCCTCATCTTCACAATACTTTATGCTAGGTTCACTCTATCTCGATTTGTACTTAAATGAGAAGTATAACAGGTCTGGTATATTGCAACGCATGGCACAACATTGGAGAATTTGAGGCTAACATATGGGAATGTTGTCCAATGAGAGAGAGAGAGACCATTGCCGTGGCAGCAATGTTTCTGGTGAGCTACCGAGGGACCTTTTGATGGCAACCAGGCATACTAACTCTAAAGTTGATCTTGCCAAAGTGAAAGGGCCCTTAAAATCTTCTACCTTAGGGCCGAGCAACTAACTCAACGTGATATGCTCTTCAAACAACTTAATCCTGTCAGTCTTTCATCTGTAAATAAGGACCGGTGTCATCATATGGTGTCTGAGCGCAAACAAAAGAAGGCGATACAAAATAGAAGATCGCGCAATTACAAATAAAGTGAATATAGATAACCAAAAAATCAGGTCCTCGAAAAGGCTTACTTCCTACAGCTCTATTATCAGTGCTAGCTGTAAACCAGGTTAAGCTGGATGCTACTTTGGTTGTTCTGAAAATTTATGAAACTTGGCAACGTTATTCATATTTACCCAAAAAACAATTTAGTTCAATCCTATCGTCGCTGAGATATAGACGTTTTAAAACCCGAACTAATTAGTTACAAACGTTAGTGAAGGATACAATGTTATTTTGATTTATTTTCCGGGTGAAAGGGGTAATACTTCTATAAAACTCCAAAGGAGAATATTCACCCATAGTGTACGATTAAAATGTGATGTCGCAGCATTGTAAAGATGGCAGACGGGGTATAACTTTGACATAATCGAAATCTAGTTTCTACACATTTTGTCCGAAACTGGGTGAGGCTGGACATTGAATAAACACGACCAGGCTGTTATCATTCGTCGTAAGCGAGAGCTGATAACTTTAAGGTCCGAGATGTGTAGAACCAAAAACTACGTGGTGTCTTCCGATACCACAATTCAATTAATATACACTCCTTTCTACGTTCCCTTTTACATCTTGAAGTCTCGACTTGTAAAGCAATATTTTTATATTTTCGTAGGGAGTCAAGCCATAATTATTTCTATGGTGTCAAAATGACTATGATACAATCATGGAAATCATTCTAACATTCATATAAATTTACTGAACCACCACAGCTCCCTATTTGGGCAAACAATTGTTGTGTGTTGTGACCAATCATGAGGCGGTTCACATGAAGATTCCAACCCCCTGCTCACCTTTCGAGTTGAACATCGCCCCTCCCTCGTAACTAATCCGAGGTTTTTCCAGTCAAGCGAAATAATAAAGTTACATCAAAGGAAATGTATTTATGATTGTTATGACATATTAATTATCCGTTATGTCGATAATATCCGTCCGCTATAACAATGTAATATTATATTACATGACCAGGGAAATAACATTAGACATCAAATAACAATTATATAATAATTAATTCACGAAACATTTAATTATTATTCTTATCTTTTCTACTAATACCAAGAGAATAATATTACTCGTTAAATGTCATCGTCCAGTTTTACTTGATCCAGGAAAAAAACACATCTCCTGTAATTTCAACAAATACATAAATATTCTAAAAGCCGGATCCATTATAAACACAATCGTATAATTTTTAGAATCATCTGGTATTACTTTTTCGTTTAAAGCGGGAATTTCATATTTTCCAAGAAAGTCTAAACATATTTATTTCTATGTCTTTTGCTCAATAGGTTGTCAACTCACTATTATACAATCATAGGCATTATTCCCCACACTAATAAATCATTGACACAGGAAATAATAACGCAATTCCCCCCATGCAATAGCTACCTTCAAACGTTTGAATTTAATGTTGAAAGTGATATTTTTGCCAAATTCTCAACTGGCAGTAGTGAATTATATGATTATTCTTTAACAAGGTTGGACTGTTTATAGATACCATCTATTTTAAGGCTTTATTTTATATATTTTAAAAATATCACTTAAAAATATGAAATTGCCGCTTTAATGATTAGTATTGTCTGTGTTTATTGGATCTGGTTTTATCTATTTACAAGCGTGATTTAACTTAGTTACACTGAACTAGGCTTATCTAGACGGTTTTAACCGAAGCATTATAGTTATCTTTAACGAATTCGGAATCTAGAGAGGGAAGAACATAACCTAATATTTTAAGTATCCGACAAATTTAACTGCCTTAACGATTTCTGTATTAGCCAATTTAACATAGATAGCGGCGATGCACAACTTCCTGCACTAGAAATAATACCCAACTCATTATTAACTAATATTACCCTCAGCCAGAAGGAAGCTGAAGACATCATTACTACCATTGATACCTCGAAAGCCAATAGACCCGACAACATCAGCGGAAAACTAATATCCAACGAAATCTCTTATTTAACCACTCCCTTTCATCGAAAACAGTATCGATGGATTTTCCAATGTAACTGCCGTATTAAAAAGGGTGACCCATCAGATTGTGGAAATTATAGACCCACATCACTACTTAGTATCCACGTTAAAATATTCGTAAAATGCAATTATAGCAATGTCTTCAACTTCCTAAAGGAGAATTCTGTTTTTGCATGAGGATTCTAGTGTTTACTAACTTAACGATATTGAAAACCAATGATCAGGGATTCTACACGAGAGCATTGTTATTTGACATCAGTAAAGCTTTTGACAGTTTCTAGCATGCTGGACTATGTGACAAGCTTGAAGCTGCGGGGATACGGGGAGACGTCCTTAAATGATATCGCAACTATAGAGAGAAGAAAACAATCGATTGTCACTAGGGTGTCTCCCCTTCCCCTAAAACCATTCACTTGGGCGTGCCACAGGGCTCTGTTATCGGCCCCATCCCTTTTCTCATTTATATACATGACATCGTGAATGATATTACATGGAATGGCCGACTCTGCGGACGACTCTTTCCCTTATCTGAAAACAGATGACCCGACCCATAGCGTAAATATACTAAATAGTGACCTGGATAAAATTAACTCATGGTCTAAAACATGGCTGGTATCCTTCAACCCACTAAAGACCGAAACACTAGCACTGAAAACCAAACAAAATCCTATTTACCTACCCTAAATAATGCGCCTATCCAGGAGGTCACCCATCACAAACATTCAGACTTGAAATTTCAACAAAATTGCAAATAAATCAAAACATAGTAGCAGCATTATAGACAAAAACAGCTATTCTGTCAATTGTTAAAAACCCCTTAAATACAGACTTAACTCTTTTATCCTTCCCCATTTTGATTATTGCGACGTCACCTGGGACAACTGCACAGACCAACTAGCTAATAAATTAGAGCACCTACAACTGGATGCACTTTGGTCCACATGTGGTGCTGTAACGGTTATATGAAGAAACCGGTTTTATTACGCTAAAAGAGAGTCGCAAAAGACATTAACTCAAATTCATTTATAAAATTATAAACGGGATATCCCCATCCTATCATCATGATTTAATCTTGACAAAAAGCACACATTATAATCTCCGAAAAACAAGCCTACCTGAATATAAATGTAAAACAACTATCTTCTATAATTCTTTCATACCATCAATTAGAGAATGGAACAAATTAAGAGCAGCCACAAAGAATTCAATATCTCTAAATATTTGTAATTCTCAACTCATGGCTCAAGATCCGATACCACCAAAATCTTTTCCTTTGGGATCCCGCGTAAACCAAATAATCATCCATCTAAACTACGTATCACTTGCAGCAATCTGAACGGACATATTTCTGACAATCCATCATGTTAATGTGGTCATCAATTTGAAGACACTGGACATTTTTTATTGAATTGCTCCTTATGTTCATATGCCCGAAATAATACAATAAATAATTTACCTACTATCCATCGAAACACTGCAATCTTATTGTACGGAATTGACGATATAGAAAACTCATTCAATAATTTTAAACTTGTTCACTCGTTTTACGAAATCACCAGACACACACTCACTGTTATTATATTTTCACTAGTACATTGTTTGTTTCTTTACGTAAATGCATACATGTATCTATATCTGACATGGAGAAGGTTTAATATAGGCTATGCCTGTTCCCCAATCCCTATTTAGATACAAATCTGAATAACAATATCGCCTTTACAAAAAAAATCTTATAAACGTAAGTGAATATCACGTACCCAATTGACAAACAACCCTATAGCTGGAAAGTAATTCAGCATCGATAGCATTCGATTTTTAGAGATTTTTCTACTGAATACTTGTGTCGAAAATAGCGCGCGCATGGTTATTTATAGACAAATACTAAATATCGCTGGGGAATATGCATGCACCAAAACTGATACGTAATCATTTGAGGTTGAAATCACAGGACTAAGTTCATTTGTAAATATAGCACTTTTCTGTCTGTCTTGGGAATTATGCTTACGTCGTAGCTCTTATGTTGTGTAAAATTCAGAACTACAAAAAAATCGAAATAGAGGCATGATGTTAATTACATAACCATGCTGCACCAGGAATAACATATTTATGCAACATCATGTACACTATAAAATTAAAGTATTCCTTTCTAGTTATAGCGCTTTTATCTCCTTTTTAAGGACATTTTGCTGTAGATTTAAGGAAATGGTTTGAGTTACAATTTTCTGCAAGCTTTAGTTCAATATTCATGATTTAAAGGCAGAAGAATAACAAAGGTGTCATAGGTTGGTCACGTTAAAATATCTAGCGGATAGTTACATATTTGCTGGTATTGTAGCAGGATTGGTAGAATTTTCGCTCTTTAAATTAATAATAGAATTATATTATATCTTTAAACAATTACTGGTTTCACATACATGTAGTGTGTATGCTACTCAGATTTAATGCACTCAAATGAATGATTTGATACATGATAAGAGTTATAATTTGGTAAACATTCAATTCTTGGTTGATGACAACATACATATAACACGTGTGAAACTTCTGGTGTAAATTACCACTATCCATATAATTAATTACGTCACATTTGACCAATTAGAAAAGTGCAAGTCCATTCCCAAAACTACAAGACTATCTTACCCCTGGGCATTCGTCACACAGAAGCTTGATTCAAGAGGAAGAAGATGTAGCAATGGGGGTTGAGAGAATTACTTTATTGGAATCTGTACTTGTATCTTTTGTAACCAGTGCTCAATATAAAATGGAAAAACGAACTCTTGCAAATTCATTCCTGAGAAGACACACGTCTTAACAAATGAGAAGATAAACGCATTAACTACTGAGATAGATAAGAAGAGTACACAACGTGAAGAGCAAGCCAAAGACAAGTGAAGTAACCAGACAATCAAGGGCTGTTCTAAGAGTGCATGGGTTTATACGCCGGATGTGGCGACCGGTTTGTCGGAGGCTCGCTGACATACGTGGAAAGCGGGCCTTCGACAAACCGGTCGCCACATCTGCACGAAAATTTCAGAAAATGATGGAGCCGGTCAAATAGACTGGAATTAAAATTAATGCCAATAGGGAAATCAAGTGTCTTTACCGGGAATAACATTCCATGATACCCGATACGTGTCTCGCTTTCAGTTTAACTTAGGTCGGAAGTTATGACCCCCGTGTATTCCTCAAAACAGGAAAACTCAACACATGGAGGCAGCAAACGATGTGTGTTCAAAGGAATGTGATGGTTATTATATTCTATTGAAACGACAGTTTTTATGCAATGGGCACACAGACGGTTTCACTGATACTTAAGACAACTACAAATTGAACATGTTAAGTCCGAGATACCCATGAGGTTATCTGGACATTGTTAGCTGATAATTGATTTCATGTAGACTAATTTGATATAAGCATTAACCATGGGTTGACCTTTGAGTTGTAAACCCAGGAGTTATAACTGCTGATTGGATGGAACAATGAAGTAATGAATGAATAGGTGATAAAGTGCTCCAAATGAAACAAGGTTAATTATGCGACGCGTTTGTGTTTTCGTGTGCAAAAAAACCCCAAGCTTTCTTGGCACATATCGCTTATTCCTAAAGCAATGGTTTCGAGAATTATAAGCTTATTAACGGGTAATACACTTAAAGTATTACAGGTAATGCTTCTGGTTAGTTATTTTCCCCTTGGCCTGTGTTATTCGTCGACACGGGGGGAGAGGGGCTGTCCTTGTCAGGCCCTCCGCCCTGCATCACTGACAAGGGGAAACCACGCCAGAAAATCTGGATGATCGAACACCCGACCTCCAGGCTAGCGAGCCAGCGTCTTACGCACGTGATCCCTTCGTCTATCGGACAATAAACGACGTATTCAATAGAATTTCTTTTTTAAAAACAGCCAGACATGTCATAAATATATGTTTACCCTTTTTGAAATAAATATCTTGAGTTCTTAAAAAAGGGTAAACATATATTTATGGTTTTTATTAAAAAAAAAAAATCCATATACTAGTTTTAATAACTTGATATAACTGCAATCTTCGACATCCACGCCTACAACATGCTGGGGTTTTACACACATTTATTTATGACATACCTGACTGTTGTCATGAAAGAAATGTCATTTACTAGTTTTAATGACTTGATACAACTGCAACATATTAAATGGTATAATCTTTAAGTGGCATTTAGCGATCGGTAAACACATTAACAGAACACAGTTTTTTATGGGTTACAATCACTAGTTTTATTCTAAAAGCACGACGTTTCGACAAGTATCCTCATTGTGCTTGATAACGATAAGAGGATACTTGTCGTGCTTTTAGAATAAAACTAGTGATTGTAACCCATAAAAAACTGTGTTCTGTTAATATTAAATGGTGTACACTTTCTAAGTATGAAAGATAGTGGAAAGACTTGTATGGAATTTGTTAGATATTTAGCACTTGCTGTCAAAAGTGACATTGAAAAAATGTTAAAAATCTCAAATATTTCCTCCGCTCTCCAGCTAGGAAAACGGGTACCGAAAAAGAATTTGTGTTTGTTAACATCGTTGTTGTTAAACTTGAGATTTCGGAGGTGAAGATGCTGGTAAGCATCTGTACAGATGGAGCTTGTGCAAATCTTAAGAGTTTTAAATGGTGCCTTTGTAACAAAATTAACAGATACTGGTTTTAGGTGAATATGGAAATAGATGTTGGCAATATTAACTTTTCTGGTTAATTGCAATGTTAGTATTTGTATGATTCAAGTTATTGTTTTGAGATAAATTGAGAATAACAGAAACCTGTGACACTTTAATACATGTAACGTTCTATAGGTCGAAAAATATGATGTTTTGGTGGGTTAAAATTATATTCTTATTGCAGCATTTGGCTTAGTATCCAATCATCAATAATTGCACAGATCAGAGTCTTTATGGTCAGGTACCATGGCATCCGGACATAATACCATGTGAGTTCCGTAGAAATAAACATCTCAAAAAGGGTAAACATCGCCTTGGTTCTTTAGACGACCATGTGTTGTTATGGTTTCCCTAGTCTATCAATACTGGTTACACTTTGAGGAGTTGAGGTTGAAATGAAATGGGGTATAACGTCCTACTCTTCTGCACCCAACCTGGGCTAATGGAAGACGGGCATACGCCACACAGCGTGCTATGAGGGAAATTTTGCCCAAGTAGCGGCGCTACGGTCTACCCTTACATCGAATTCCCACTGCTAAATGATCTTTTACGTGCACGCCATTATGTACACGAGGCCGCGGTTTTTCGTCCCATTCGAACGACTAGACAGCTGTCCTTGTCAGCCCCCCCCCCCCGCTCTGCATCACTTACAAAGGGAAACCACACAGGAAAATCTAAATGAACAATGCAGGGATCGAACACCCGACATCCAGGCTAGCGAGCCAGCGTCTTAGACACGTGATCCCCAGTCGAGGTTAAGTGAAAGATGTTAATTTTAAGTATGCTAATGTAATCTATTATGCATTGTAACCATGTGTATCCAGCTTGACATAACAATGTAAACTGAACTGTCCCACTGTTATTCCTGATGAGACAAACATCTCAACTACTGAGATAGTAAGAAGAAAAAACACAACGTGAAAGGGGATCTAAAAGGGGGAATTAAAAATACTAGAAGACTATAGGGCTTTTAAAATATGTAGCAGAAGAGAATATGTGTCACACACACGTTGGATGTTGGGCTAACTGGCGTTCCACATCTCATCAGCGAATCGTAGCACGCATAATGCTACGTCTGTGTTAAGCAAGATTATGGCAGACAGTGGATTCTGTTGATTCACTGCACCAGTCATCGCCTAGAGTTGGCGCTTAAAGGTCTCAAAGTTATAAACTTTGGGCTACCGGCATTCATTGAAAATATAATTGAAACAGCTGGCAAACTGAAGGGGTATTTTTAGAAAACTCTGAGACACGTCGGTAACCAGGAGTACACGCTTTCATATGTGGCAAGTGGCAACAGAACAGTTGAAAAGATAAAGTCCCTTTAGATATCTGATATTATTTCTGCTATCGACAAAAGATTTGGCATGATATCAATAAATGTCTTTATTCATATCAGACCATACTACCTGGGATTGTGAGGACAACAATTTTAGACTTGTCCACATAACATACTTGCAAGTTATTTTACTAAACCGTTGTCTTTTCAAGTATTCAATTTGCACCTGTATCTTCAGGACTATAAACGTGAAATTTATTATAGCGAAACAGAGATCCATATTTGCCTACTACCAAGAGTTACATCTCCACGTTCTACATATTGAACTCTGCTACAGCAGAAAGAGATGGTTTTTTTTTACATCACCTGGAGCATTGTAACGGATTCTTGAATTAGTCTGAATAAAGACTCAAATCAATGATCTGCCCATCATTCGTATCAATGTTCCAGTCTTATCAGAACTTATCTTGTTTTAATTATGATATTAATTGTAAAAGGAATAAAACCAATTATGATATTTAAAAAAAAGATATACACTAGTTATGTCATTCTGTATAAAAACATTCACTAAAATGTATAATAGTCCCCTTCAATCGTGGTTTTGGGAAATGAAATCTGGATAAAACATAAAATAGCGCTTTTAGGCAACATAGATCATCTGGCGCAAAGAGGCTGTACTTTTTAAATTTGTTTTCGAATTTTGTAGCCAATTTTGTGATCATAAGAGACTAACAATTTCGGTTTTCTGCAGCTTTCCGTTCTGAGGTAGATTTTCATTATAATTGGTGTGACGCAATGGGGTCATGAACGCATGATCACTATCCATATTCAGCGTTCCACGCGGGGTTGGGATTGCCTAGTGGTCTAGAGTGCCGCGCTTCAACCTCGAGCTGACCGGTCACCTCTGGCTTGCGGCTGTGGTTTCGATCCCTGGGGCGCCTTCTCAACCTCGTGGGTTTCCCCCGGGCACTCCGGTTTCCTCCCACTGCTAAAGACCCCTACGCGCAAGCGAATTATTGAAATAAAATTGAAACTAAATGTTAGTCCCAAAATAACCTAGTTTGTGTCGAGTGGACGTTAAACCCCATTTCCCTCTCTCAGCATTCCAGAACTTACCAAGTTGCAATGGTATTTTAAACGCGAAAACGACTAATGGCCGCGATCAAGTAGTTTGTGAGCGGTAACCATGAAGTAATTCTTGGAAACAGGAAGGTCTATGCGCTCTTTACGTCGGAATGGAACCGTTTTTTTTCCAATTAGAACCATGTTTTACTTTTATAAATTATGTCTTCTCACACCGCACTAATAAACGTCGGCTGTGACAATGAACATGAAATGAAATGAAATGGGGTTTAACGTCCTACTCTTCTGCACCTGACCTGGGCTAATGGAAGACGGGCATACGCCATACAGTGTGCTATGAGGGAAATTTTGCCCGGGCAGCGGCGCTACGGCCTACTCTTATATCGAATTCCAACTGCCAAGGGATCTTTTACGTGCACGCCAATGTGTACACGGGACCTCGGTTTTTCGTCCCATCCGAACGACTAGGCAGCTGTCCTTGTCAGGCCCTCCTTCTGCATCACTGACAAGGGGAAACCACGCCGGAAAATCGAGATGAACTTTCTCGGCCAGTGCAGGGATCGAACACCCGACCTCCAGGCTAGTGAGCCAGCGCCTTGCCCACTTAGCCACCGTGATTCCCTGACAATGAACAAGTATTTAACGTAAATATTTGTGATGGTAAATACTATAGTGATATACCTCTATAGTCAATAAGTTTTAAGATCATAAACATTTGTAAATTCGAACACGGACGGGCCCTACTTACGTTTCTAAAGCCTTGAATATTTTACGGAATACAAGGCATCTGTGTGGTAAGAAGGATTCCTAAAGCACATCTTGGGGACACTGACTTTAACGTAGTGCAAACTGATAGCGTGACAGTTTAAATGTCATTGTTCTGGTCAACCCTAAGGCTTCAGAACTAATCAGATGGATTATTAACAAGTTTCACACCTGATATCACCACACAGCAAAGACAGCAGGAAATCGTGATTTTATATCATTAGAAAAATCATCAGTGCTTGGAAAAATAATTCATGCATTTAAATATTTCGGAGACCGCCTACATCATTGCTGAAAACCCTTCCACGATCCTTTCATTAGTGTATTCAGTCTTACAAAGGCACGAACATTGATGTTGCCTTAATAATACTCGACTGGCTTCACATCTAACCAAGTATTAAATTTTATAAAATATCTGAATTGACTAAACTTTGTTAATTAGGGTCCACTTTAATCATGAGCCGACTCTCACTGGTAACACCAGCGGTGTTGAAAGAAAAATAGAATGGTCAAGCTGCGTTCACGTAACCAACTCCAGGTACTAAACTGTGGCATCATACAACTGAATTATAAACTTTATTCAGCAATATAGGTTGAAATGAGAAAAATAATATGGCGTTTAACGTCCACTCGACACAAACTCGGTCATATCCGGACTAACATATGGTTTAATTTTATTTCAATAATTCGCGTGCGCGTAAGGGTCTTTAGAAGTGGGGGGAAACCGGAGGGCCCGGAGAAAACCCACGAGGTTGGACATGTGACCCAACTCCTTGTCACGTACAACCGGGGATTCGAAACCACGCCAGTTGACTCAATGACAGGCTAATATGATACAGCGCGCACGTGCTAGCCATCCGGCCATCCAACCCCAATCAGTTGAAATAACGGAAGAAAGGATGCCTTAGCAAGACGCTGTCGAGGTTACAGGTTCGCTCACGCTATTGGCCGATTAAAGTTCTTTGTGATTGTCCGGCCTTGTCCCCCCCCCCACACTTTGCCAGCTCTTTTGTCGTTCGGTTGGGACGAAAACAAGAGTTCCAATGTACAGACATGCGCCCACATTAAAGATCCCGGTGAACAGTAAGTCTTATTGCTGTTCCACTTTAACTGGTATTTGGTGCCAGTTTACTAAGTATAGTTCTCTATATCACCATGTTGAGCGGTGAAATCGAAAAGTGATGTTATAACGACAGTGGCATTTAAGGGGAGATAAATCGTTATTTCACACTTTGCCAAAGACCAGTTAATAATTCCCCCCATTGACTTTCATGTTAATTCTCGTCTCTTAGACCAGCTCTAAACTTTTCCCAAATTTTCGTTGGGTAGAACTCTTTTCTACCACAGATGGAGCAACATGCAGCAACCTCTTGCCCAAAAGCACGTATGAAGTTCGTCATAAAAAACTTGAGATACACAAACTAAAGTAGAGACAAGTTTCCGTCTTATATAATTCAACCTTGCAAAACCTCTCAACGTTTTTATCCTCCCACTCAAAATCATGAATAATCACCAAAATGTATTTTCAAAGCCTATTCTTCGATTCTAATTCAAAAAGTCAACAACAATTGCGATGAGAAAGGCTAAAAATAACTTTCGCCCCTGTAACCGCGTAGGAATATTAGGTGAGCTGTGTCCAATTGATTCTCCTGAATACGGTTACTATATTGTTAGCAGTTCTTCCAAGCCCAGTGTCATTGCATTGCATCACATCGGGATCAATATCTTCCAGATACATTACCGCACATTGAACATTCTTGCGCAATTAGAAACCGAGTTAATATGTCCCAAAAAGTGTGGCCGGCAGTCAAAACCATTTTAAAAGTCTCTTTCTTTCGAAAAGCGGGAGACAAAACGTTACACATATTTCAGTAAATTACTACCAACAATCCAGAAACAGAATATTTGACTGAGTTTAGAACGCAATTTAATAAACACGAACCAAACGATGTTGTCCCTAATGAAATCAACTGGCGTTTACTAAGATATTTCAACGTACAACAATTTAAAACGAATTAAATTCGTTTCATATGTGTATTCCTCCACGAGTTAATTTAGTGGCCGTAGAGATCAGTCGATATGTCATATGATTCGCTAAGCCATTTCATTGAATAACTATCACAAACTGGAATATGAAATGCTCTCTGCTCCGGTGGACATAATTAAGATGGGCATACGCCATACAGTGTGCTATGAGGACAACGCCAACTGCCAAGGGATATCTTACGCGCATAGGGGAAGAGCACGTATATCGGACCGGTAGGTAAATTGAACCGCGAGTTTATCTCCCAAAACGGATTGGTTGACCAGGCTCATGTGACATCGAACGCGCGCGTCTTTAGTCAAGCAATCAAACGTCACCGACAAATCAAGGCAAACGGTAAGAAATATTTCTTTTTAGTTAACATCGATGTAATTTTTTCTTGAATTTCTGAGTTTGTAGAAGTGTCAGAAAATCTCTTAACCTCGATCTGCTAGCAATGTTGTTTGCTTATGAATATAATTTTTACTTTGGCGTTTAATTACTGCCAAATCACTGCATGTATTGTGGGAACGGCTACGAGATTGCATTGTAGATAAGTCAATAGATAGGTTGTCAACTCACGATTATACGATCATAGGCATTATTCCCCACACTAATAAATCATTGACACAATTACCTCCCTTATTTTTCCATTCCGGATGGGGTTGATGTTTGTGTGCATAAGAGTTTCTGTGAATGCGATAGAGGCTATAGCTCTCAACATTTTTTTTTCAAATTTGAAATTTGGTTTGAAGCTTTGGGTTCATGGGAGGAGAAATGTCCCCTTTGCCCAAAACATTACGGATGCAATATAACTGGAAATGTTAAAATCGGACACAACGGATTGGGTTAATGACAGTACGTACTCTATTTAGCTTAATTCATGGATGCCAAAACATTTATATTGGATTTATGTTGAATCCGGTGTGAAGCCTTTGGCTCATGAATGGAGTTGCAAATGTCATTTATTACATGGTTTGCCCTGGATGTCATAAATGACATGTCGTAAAATGTAATAACTCTATTACAAACCTAAGCTAATTGTAAAAAATATATATATAATTAATTGTACTTGTACCATTTGACATCCATGTGTCTGTCAATATTACAGCGTTGTTAACTAGATGCTGTGATTCAAGGGAGCAAACTCCATTCCATCGATTAAATCAGTCGACTGGCTGTAGCACATTTTCAGAATTCCGTTGAATCAGATATACTATGACCAAAGGGCTGTGAACGTCTTAAATCAAATACCTCAAAATATGTGTGGTGTGTTCATGTGTAATGGATTTGGTATTCCACTCACGTTAGCTAAATCTTACAAGGGCTGTCAGTTTCTAATAAAGTGCCCACCTGAATTCATTAATACAAAATAATATTTTTGGACAGAGTATGTGTATTCCTGGAAGTCCTTCATGATCACACTTATTTCTAATCCAACAGGAGGAATGATAAATTCGTGCCACATTCTAGAAGGAATTTCCAGTTGACCGGAATCCTTACAACTTGGTAAGAATGGTGTTTGAATACTTAGAATGTGCTTTGAACCCGTCTCGAATGATTCATTCATAGTCCGGTTGTCTTAGTTCCCGAGTGTAGCTCGTCTGTAACCATGTTAAAACTACATGTAATCCCTTTAAACACAAGAACATTACTGGATTAACCTGATCATCCCGCATTCTGTGCACTTGATCCCAAGCTTCAAAATTCGGAAATTGCCAGCCACCCATTCTGTTTCAATACAAATGATTCCGCAAAACACTTCTTATTAAGTCCCAGGAATACGAACCGAGGCATCTCCATCACGGGTGGCGTGTGTTGGTGTCAGAACACACGTCCGGGGGGTCGGGATCTCATTTTATAAAACGGGCAACAACAATCTCACATACGACATTAGTCCATTCAACATTCGGGCTACTAACTCCCCCAAAAGAGCGCGGGGGAATCCCGTCTTACCATAGTAACAGGACACATGACCAAACATATACCGCGCCAAAGAGATAACCTGTCAAAGAGGTGTCATAAGGGGGCGGGGTACATATTATTGATATTATCTACTCTCGCAAGTAGTTGGAATACGGTAAAAAATATTTAGAATGCCGTTCGGGTGCGATTCAGTTGCTGCCCCATTAACCCCAGTACAGTCTGGTTGGAAGGTGTTTCAAATGTTGTATGATTTCGCGATTTCGCCTGGAATGCAGTTAAAATGCCCCTGAATGACTACCGAACGCCCAAGCCTCCAAACAGAATGCAGCCCGAATCCTTAAAATGTTACACGTATAGATAGATTTCAGCTGCAATAAAGACACACTGGCCTCATTCGAGACGTATTCTGGGAAGTTTTGGAGTGGCTCCCTCGAATGCTGATGGAATGCCGATCATTATTTCTTCAGTTCAAGTGCACGAGCAAAACATTCAGGCTGGCCATAAGAAAAGGAACAAATATTTGGAATGCAGTCGGAATTTTCATAATGCATTCGAATGTCCAGGAATATTCAAATAATTTTCATTCCGGCGGCATTTCAACTCTATTGTGGCTAGGATTTTAACTTGTAAAACCCTATAGTATTACAGATGTTAGGTTGTGATGTTCAGGATTTGATTTCATTGTAAGGACTTGGTGGGTGATGAGGAACAGTGTTAACTCTTCAATTTGTTATACCCCTCGCACTGTTTCGTTTGATTAGAGCTAATCCCACTGACCAGTGCCTATCAGAATATTGTAGCGAAACTAATTGCATGACAAACGAGGCTATCATACTTGTACCTTTTTAATACCTTAAATCACTGTCCAAAGTTTTAGGGAAGGCCCGAAATTAAACGAAGGGCTGCCATACTTGGGATAGATTTGATTGAACGGGAAGAATAGACACACTTACTCAAAAGCTCAGTATCAGAAGTCAAATCAGCAATGGTCAGAGGGTGATTTCACGGGCTATTCATTGCTTCAGGAATATGAAAATTGTTGAATTTTCCTGAAACATTTTATTTGATAGCAATAAATGAACTCTCCTACCTTGATGTATAATCATAGAGCATTTTCTGTTTACAGTAAGCAGGGATAAGAAATTTTAATGGATGATGCTTAGGAACATAATACCGTGACAAAGTTTGGTAATGAGCATTTTCAGCTCAGGGTAAGCAGGTAGAAAAACAATTTGATTGTTGGTCGGGACTTTGGAACTCGACAACTCTGATTCACGAGTTTGAGTTATAGTTCCATGCTGAGTAGGGACTGCAATCTGATTGGTCAAGACTTTGGAACACAATAACCTTCCTTCTAAAATAGTTAGAATGTTCAAAACTAGTGAATGCCTTGACAAGAGTTCGATCAGACTAAGGCTAAGCAGAGATAAGCAAACAGATTGGTTGAGACTTTGGAACACAATAACTTTGTTTATTGGTTTACAGCGATGAAACGGAGAATAGATTCATTATATCAATCAGACCTGTAGCTATCGGGTGGGGGCGGCCCCCCTTTCAGTGGACGCAAAATATCAGTATGGGCGCCCGTAAAGCCAGGTGACCTGTCGTTATATCGGAGGTGCTCCCCAATGTGAGACGCGTCATAAT
Source organism: Patella ulyssiponensis (assembly GCA_963678685.1). Lineage (NCBI taxonomy): Eukaryota > Metazoa > Mollusca > Gastropoda > Patellidae > Patella > Patella ulyssiponensis. Next base: position 20,691,701 of record OY783230.1, on the reverse strand, counting down.
GAATCACACGACTAACACATCTTTATTGATGGGCAAAAAACGGCGTGATCTGTGTGGTGCCTTATCCCGGAGCGGCGCCCATAATGACATGATTGGTGGGCGCCTTATACTGACAATATAATATGATTGACCGGCCCTGCACTATTCAAATGAGATGGGTTGGGCGCTCAAAACGGCCATACTCCGCGCAGCGTTTCGTTTGATTACAGGTAATCTCACTACACACCGCTATTATGAGTGGATATTGTTGTGTTAAATTTTGATTGGTCAGTAGTCCAACTACCTACCATACAAAAGCTTTACATTTAAAACGAGTGCCAGTATTGGACCAAATATGTTTACATAACGTTACGTCATGGCTCACGCTTTTATTATGCCTAATCAACCCGTGCATAGGAGAATACTGCAGTAAAACTAATTGTGTGACAAACGAGGCTATCAAGTCGAATGAAATGTAAACAATACTCTTTGGAAACGAACATACTTTCACCGTTTTTAATACCTTAAATCACTGTCCAAAGTTTTAGGGAAGACTCAGATTAAAGATACATTATGGGAGATTTTAACAAGGAGTTAGCCATTCTTGCTATAACAGTTCAAAAATAGATGCTGAAACAAGAATATATTGAAAATTTCAATCAAATTACTTTATCCTGAACAAAGTTGTTACCACTATAATTTTTTACTAGAAATGGGAGTTAAATTCATCGACACCCTTTTCCCATTATGGCCGATTGTTGATTGACAGGCGTTAACTCCACCTATATAGTCTCGATTATCAAGTAATGTTTACAATGACTAGTACCGATAGCGTATTCGGTTTGAGACAGGACTGTACAATTCAATTCGTATACATTTATTTTTTACTATAAATTAGAATTAAGACTTTTAATATATAGATAAGAAGAGAAAGTCTGCGATAGGATATTAAAGTTTGAAAGGAATGGGCCAAATCAACGAGGCAGTATTGTAAATAAATTATAATAAATAGCCGACTTCTTGCGTTGCCTGCGTGTACTCTTTTGTACTTCAGGTAGGCCTAAGCGACTCCCTAAGCAGACGAATAGAAAACAGTCCGGATGTATGATGACGTCAACGTCACGGAGAAGCCCCGCCCACGACGCCATAGTGATTAAATCAGTCAACGAAATCTTGTTTTAATCCGAGCCCAATCCAAGCCATCCGTCGGTCTACAGAGTTCATTTTAGGCTTGTTGTTTAAATAAAGATCTAATTTATAATTTCTATGACTTCTGAGGCCCAAAGGAAGACCGACAAAAGTCTGTTTTTGCTCTCCCATAATGTATGTTTAAACGAAGGACTGTCATGTTGCTGTACTTAAGTGATAGCTTTCATTGAACGGGGAGAATAGACACACTCCCGCAAAAGTTCAAGAAACAGACGCTATTCCAGCAATGGTCAGAGAGAGATTTCTCGGGCCATTGCTTCAGGAATATGAAAAAGGCACGCTTGGTGGGTTGTCTCTTCCCTGAGTGCCGCCGATAAGAAAGCCAACTGGAGATTGTAGGAAATTCATGATGGGGATGAGATTGATTCAAGCCCGCGCGTGGTTATCTTCAAAAATGTCGCACTCTAACCTGATTCGGGACTGTTCATTTTTCTCGTATTCCTTTTTTCAATTGTTCTTTCATATCAAAATACGTCAACTACAGCATTAAAATCCAAAACCTTATTTTTAAAGACCCTTTTCCAAAGGCAGGCGCGTCCGTGGTGCCGTTCGCCGTGGACCGTCAAGTGTAGGTACATCGGCGTAGTCAGAAGGCCCCCCCCCCACCCAAAAAAAACCCACTTTTATGCTAGCTACGTTCCTGGTGAATTTTTTTTGTTAGTAATCGACAGATAAATGTCCATTAGGCGAATGTCTTGACTGTGTTCATTTATTGATATTTCTCGTTAAAGCAAAATAGATCTGAGCAATTCCATTTTACACTTAGACTAAGCATAGATAATCAGTTTGATTATTCGATACTTTTGAAAAAGATAAATGTGCAATTATGTGTCATCTGTTTCTTTTGGGATTCCGACGGGGGACATCAGCCTCACTGAAAGCTTGTTTAAATTAACAGTTTCCTGAGTATTAAGTAATAAAGGAACATACGTGAAGTCCATTTGCGAGTCCATATTAAAAATACTAAGTCAGGGATCTCAGAACCGTCAATCAGAATATTCTCCCATTTTTATACGTCCACATTCATAATGTGAACGTATTATGCCGTCGCCTCTGTCTCTGTGTGTGTGTGTGTCTGTGGTTCGCCTACAGGGCGCAATTCTTCATGGATTTTCTTCAAACTTGGTATACTTATTCCTTATACCCCAAGGAAGATCCCTATTGTTTTTGGTGCATGGGGGCAGAGCCAAGCCCATTTCTAGTATTTGTTTGTTTGTCGTCTACAGGCCACATTTCTTAACTTATAATCTTGAAACTTTGCATACACATTCTTTGTACCCCAAGGAACATCCCTATCGTTTGGGGTGCATGCCCAACTCCCAGGGGCAGAGCCACGCCCATTTTCTTTTCGTGTGTTTTTGTGTCGCCTACAGGGCGCAATTCTTACTGGATTTTCTTCCAACTTGGTATACTTATTCCTTATACCCCAAAGAAGATCCCTATTGTTTTTGGTGCATGCCCGACCCCCAGGGGCAGAGCCACGCCCATTTCTAGTATTTGTTTGTTTGTCGTCTACAGGCCACATTTCTTAACTTATAATCTTGAAACTTTGCATACACATTCTTTGTACCCTAAGGAACACCCCTATCGTTTGGGGTGCATGCTCAACCCCCAGGGGCAGAGCCACGCCCATTTTCTTTTCGTGTGTCTTTGTGTCGCCTACAGGGCGCAATTCTTACTGGATTTTCTTCAAACTTTGTATACTTACTCTTTATACTCTAAGGATGATCCCTATCGTTTGGGGTGCATGCCCAACCCCCAGGGGCAGAGCCACGCCCATTTTCTTTTTGTGTGTCTGTGTGTCGCCTACAGGCCGCAATTCTAACTAGATTTTCTTAAAACTTTTTATCCTTACTCTTTACACCCTAAGGATGATCCGTATTGTTTTTTGGTGCATGCCCGACCCCCAATGGCAGAGCCACGGCCATTCCTTGTATTCATTTGTTTGTCGTCTACAAGCCACATTTCTTAACGTATCATCTTGAAACTTTGAAAGCTTATTCTTTGTACCCTAAGGAACATTCCTATCATTTGGGGTGCATGCTCAACCCCCAGGGGCAGAGCCACGCCCATTTTCTTTTTGTGTGTCGCCTACAGGCCACAATTCTTAATCGGTCATCTTGTCACCTATAGGGTGCAATTCTTACTGGATTTTCTTCAAACTTTGTATACTTACTCTTTATACTCTAAGGATGATCCCTATCATTTGGGGTGCATGCCCACCCCCCAGGGGCAGAGCCACGCCCATTTTCTTTTTGTGTGTCTGTGTGTCGCCTACAGGCCGCAATTCTAACTGCATTCCTTGTATTCATTTGTTTGTCGTCTACAAGCCACATTTCTTAACGTATCATCTTGAAACTTTAAATACTTATTCCTTATACCCTAAGGATGATCCCTTTTGTTTTGGGTGCATGCCCGATCCCCGTGGGACAGCAACACCCATTTCTTGTGTTTGTTTGTCTGTCGTCTACAGGCTGCATTTCTTAATGTATCATCTTGAAACTTGGAATACTTATTCTTGGTACCTTAAGGAAGATCTCTTTTGTTTTTGGTGCATGCCCAACCCCCAGGGACAGTGCCACGCACATTTTCTTTTTGTCTATCTGTGTGTCACCTACAGGCCACAATTCTTAATCGATCGTCTTAAAAACTTTTTTTTATACTTATTCCTTATACCCTAAGGCTGACCACTATTATTTTTGGTGCATGCCGGACCCCCTGGGACAGAGCCACGCCCAATGTTTTTGTGTCTTGTGTTTGCCTACAGGATGCAATTCTTAACAGATCCTTTTAAAACTTTAAATACCTATTCCTTATACCCTAAAGATGACCCCTATTGTTTTTAGTGATTTACTAACCCCCAGGGGCAGAACCATGCCCATTTTTACTTCGTGTCTGTGTGTGTTGTCTACAGGCCACGATTCTTAATGGATCGTCTTTAAACTTGGGATATGTATTCCTTATAGCCTAAGGACGTCAACTGCATGTCCCGACTCCCACAGAAAAGACACGCCCAATTTTTGTGTTTGTCGTTTACAGGCCGCAATTCTGAATGAAGCAGCTTGGTACTTGGCTTATGTATTCCTTATAGCCTGAGGGCGTCCACTATTGATTTTGATGAATGTTCCGACCCCCAGGGGCAGGGCCACGCCCACTTTTTGCCTTTAGCGTTAGGAAGGCACAATTCTCAATGGATTATCTTGGTATACTTATTCCTTATACTCTAAGGACGGCAACTATTGATGTTGAGGCACGACCCTCAACGCTAAACAAACCAAACGCCTAGCCTTCTTGACAAAGTACCATATCAATCAAGGCAGGAATGTGGACGTATATTGTAGCGTTAGCGTTATGTTCAATCTTCGGTGTTATATCTTTTGTTGGAACTTCTCGCATTAGCTGTACTGCGCCCACCCTGAACAAGGTTTGGATTCAATTAATGTATTGTTGTCATAGAAATCACTCCCAAATAATTTTACGTAACTGATATCTTTCTATTTCAGATATTAAACTCCACATTAAAGTACACAAATAAATACAATCGCGTCATGAATACGCCACGCAATGTTTAAAAAAATTAGATGAAGGATTGGGTGACCCCATTTCATTAATTAATCCCACAAGTATCACATATTGATTTGCAATATGATCCTTATTGCAGTCACATTATTACTTTATCCATGTTTAATGAAAAGAAAAACTATAAACCATAATGATTTTAATGACCATATTACTTGATAATAAATAAATAAGTACTAAGCACAGAAAAATGAATGAGGCATTCGATACAATTGAGAAAATTAAAGGCTAGATGTTTCAAACACGGTAGTCATATCCTATCTCATGCACTAAACTAAACGAAGTAGCAAATTGGCGTCAAGAAATATATTTGTATTTTTATAATGACATTGTTTATAATATAATTAATGAAGTGGTGATCTGCATTCTGGGTTCATTTTGTCTTATCTCTTGCGTCAAAGGTAAAACAAAATACTTCCAAATGCATTGATGAAAATAGATCGCTTGACAAATCACTCAATCCATTGGTATCTATGACGTACTGAAATAAAGAATAGTTCCTAAGCCCTTTAACGTGTCTATTATGCGTCAAACATGAAAACACTCTTGCCAAAAGACCACCTGTGATTGCCCCAATATTTCGACATTTTAAATGCCGTATTACTGGTATGCCATAACAAGGACGTACGTGTATTTGTATTTAATTTTCTTATTATCGATAATCAATTTGTATTATATCTGGATCGCATTAATACTAAGGTCACTTCGAACTTCGTTAGTAATTAATATTTATAGGGTTTAAGGTGCTGTCATTGAGGAAAGATCAAACGTTTTTGGATGAAGTAATTTGTCTTAAAGTCCTTTGTTTTACATTCATATTGGTAACTGAACTGAATAAAACAACTAGATTAGAAACAATGAAAGGTGTTGGGAAATCGGTAAATTGACCGCTTTTGGATTTACTTTTTTGTTAAAAAAGATTTTTAAATTCACTTCTTTGACACTGAGATGTACTTAAAGTTGTAGAAGTTTGGTTTTCTGTGCTTAATTTGGTCCATTCTATAATTGTCAAAGGTATGAAAGAATTATAGAAAATATTTGTGTTGCATTGATCTGAAGGTAAATATTATATGGAGATTGTAGTGTGAGCTTAATGTGTAGATTAAAACCCGTTTTCCTCATTTCACAGTACTGTACTTGGCTAGTACCCCACACAGCACCACATATGGCCCTGTCGGAGCAGAACGGTAGGACGTTAAACCTCAATTCATTTCATCTTGCCCCTGCTGTAGGTGATCTAATTCGTAAGTTGGTCCCTGCACTTATTCCAGATGAAGCGACAATCTAAATGATGTGAAATGGAATGAGCAAGCGTGGGGAAATACAAGTCAGTTGAGGCTTATCAGCCACATTTTAGCCCAAAATGAGTTATTTTTTCGCTTCACTGCAGGCCTTGAGATATGAAAATCACACGGGAGTGACAAATTGTGTTTGCCATATATCTTGCTGGAGCTTTTTTAAACACCTCAATTTTTTTGCGGAGACTGTTTAATATTATCATCATAGTTTAAAATTACACATGTTCATTAATTAAACACTGTTATAATTAATTTATTGTTTAGTTCGTATCCGCGAGAGCACCATGCAGGTGGTGACAGGGGTCATGTCAGCGATTTCGGCCATATATCCCATGTGGGATGGGTTCTGGCCCAAATGCCTGCACAAGCGATATTTGACCGATTGGACCACTCCTTATCCCCAGGAATGGGGTTTGACGTTTTATCCTTGGAAAAACAGCAAAAAGTCGATTTTTAGAGGTTGAACTTTGAGAGGCTGTCTTGAGTAAACCAATCGAGATACAATAACCTAATTTGAATACAATGTAGTCAATCTTGTGCTCTTACAGTACATATTAGTTAAAGTTTGAAATTTGCACAGTGGTCCATATTCAGACTGGATGCCAAACCCAATCCTAGGAACCATGGATTTGATACCCTAACTTTGAGCGGATGTAGCGCCCCCTTTGCAGGGTTGCGGGGAAAATTTGGTACCAGGGGAGAAAAAGCATGGTCACTAGAATCATATTCAAGGAAAAAATCCGTTGCAGCCCAGTGTTGTGTATCACAATGAACGATTAAAAATAGAGAAAAAAAAAGAAAATTTAAGAAAAACAGCAAATTTGATATATATATGGCATAGTGTATTTCTCAATGTTATCATAGTAAAATGCTACAAAAGAGTAGAGGATATCGCACCAACGATAATATTGATAAGATTCGTAGTAAAAAACGTACTAGATACGCCATAAAACAGAAGTGGGCGTGGCACCTTCATTTGCTTATGATATAACTGATCCTTAGGGTTGATCAAGTTCGAGTGAGCATTGACCTGGCGTAACAAATGTACTAGTTAGTTTTCGTTATTTGATACATGCAGGTAGTCAAACGACATCAATACCGAAGTTTTGCTTCTGCCTCTCACTGGGAGTCCGCCTGTGCACATTAAATCACAGTGAGAGGCCACTGCCATGCTTCTGACACGATGTCTGTACCAATATCTCAGTTTATAGCAATTATCCAAGCAAATATGGCGACAAGGCAGACAAAAGGACTATTCAGACATACATTTTACACAATTTTGACTATAGCAGGACATTAGCACAATATGGCTATGCTGATCAGATGGGTTACCGCGTATCGCAGGTACCCGGGAGAATATAGCAAGGACACCGAACACAATGCGGAAATGCGCGCTCCATCGCAGTCCTACTGATCTATGCCAAATTCATCCTAAGAAAAATCACAATGTAAAATTGAACAGGGAGAACATGGTACAAAAGAACAATTTGGATTCCATCGTATTGTCGCTGTCCTATGACTAGACCCATTAGAAAATAAAATGCAGCAATGAGAATGGTACAAGGAAAATAAAATGCATCAACGAGAAAGGTACACCATTTCCAATTTAGGGGCGGCAACACTAAGGAACAAAAATAGGTTTAGAGATCATACTATTGCATATTAAAAAGTGTCCGTGACACAAGGTCATGTCGGCCACGGAAAATAGTGGACACAAAAATCTTCAGAATCTTGTCAGTATGATAGGATAAATGCGGTTTTTGCTTTTTCATTTAAAAGAATCGAATTTGCGACAAGCTCAGATCCAAATTGTATCGATTAAATGGGCATATAGTTTTTGAGCAGTTAAACTTTTGAAACTCTAGCCAGAATGAGTTTCCATTCAGTTTGAAGAACTGTATCACTGCCTTGAATCAACAAACCACCCGGCCTCCAAATTTTTACAGGTGACCCAAGGTCTGCTCCTAACACAGCTCGTCATATTTTACACCCACCATAGAAAACAGCAGAAACCATCTCTAATCGATTTGATATTTTCAAACTAACCCAACATGGTGGAACAATTAACTCACGTACCTCCGATAGGTAAAAAGTCATCACGATTGCCTCAACTTTCAAATCAAGCGTTACACTGCCACTAGTGCTGCCCCAAAGGTGATGAAAAGGTACCATTAAGGCGACTATGACAGCTTCGGAGAAAACGTGCAACATCATCAATCGAATTACAACCAAGACTCGTCTGTTAAAGAGATATGGTCAGAGCTGAAAGATGTTCTCAAGTCGGGCACCAAAAACAATATCCTAACAGTAACACTTAACCAAAGCAAAAAAATAGTGACCATCCATGGATGATTAAAGACCTGAAAGTTCTTTGCAAAAAGAAATCCAATACTACTTCATGGCCAGGCGTGAATGTACTGGTGACACGGAAAACGCTTATGACCAGATGGTTCGGGAAGTAAATCGAGTGAAAGCATGGTAATGCAGTCACCGACTCTGAGAAAGCTGGGACCCTAAATTCATTCTTTAGTTACGTCTTCGTTGACATCAAAAGTGATTGACATCAAAAGTGACAAGTTACTTACAGACATAATTTTCACAGTGGATGGCGTCAGTGGATGAGGTCAACCCGAATAAGAACACAGGGCCGGATGAGATCCATCCCACTATGCTCAAAGAACTGGCCGACTATTTGCCAAACCAGTGTTTGCCTTACTCAAAAAGTCCATCGAGACTGGTATCATCCCATCTGACTGGAAGTTAGCATATGTTTCTCCAATCTACAAAGAGAGTGACCCTGGAAATAACCGTCCTGTAAGTTTGATTCCATGTCTTTGCAAACTGTTAGAACCCCTCATAACCAAGCCCTTACAGTCGCACATATAAGACGATTTGCTACCATCAGATCAGTTTGGATTCAACGGAAAAATGCCTTGTTCATGGCAACTACTTAACGTACCCGAATGCTGGATATATAGAAATGCTTGAAGAAAGTAAACCCTTAGATTGTGTCTTCTTTGACTTCAAGAAGGCTTTCAACATGGTACCCCATAGAAGACTTTTTGCACAAGTATGGCATCAGTGATAATGTACTCGCATGGGTAAGAAACTACTTATCTAACCGTTCACAAGTTGCAGAAAATGGTAGGTTGTCCCAACCAACAGCAGCAGGCAGTGGTTTCCCTCAAGGTAGCATTATCGGTCCCATGCTATTCCTAATAATCATTAACGATCTACCTGCTCTAGCAGCAAATTTCGTAAAGTTATTCACCGACAACACAGAACGCTTTGGTGATGCAAACTGTGACTCAGTCCAACAAGACATCCAGACTTTCGAAGATTGGGCTACAGAATGGTGTGTGAAATTCCGACCCGACAACTGTAAAGTGATGAGATTAGGTAAAGGTCACCACCAGTATGAATACATCATGCACAACGAATACACAATGAGGCGGAAGTGGTGAAACTCAAAACTGTGAAAGAAGAAAAGGATCTTGGTGTGTTAGTCGATGATCAACTTGAATTCCATTCACGCATTCTTGAAACAACAAAGAAGGCAAACCAAAAAGTGGGAATGATCAAAAAACAACACTCACTAAACTCTTCCAATCCCTAGTCCGCCACGGTTTAGAGTACTGCCACTATAGTCTTTTCACTTGGATATGCTCTATGTAATCCACACTCCATGGATGGGCGAAAGGTCGAAATAGCGCATTTTGGCCCAAATTTGACATGTTTTTAGAAATTTTGATTTTCTTAAGGGAGAGGCTCTCGTATGGGTGGAGTCCAAACTTCACTGATCAGCAAGCGTCTTGTAGGCACTGATGGTATAATGACACCGTTTTTATTAGTCGGGAAATTCGAGAGATGGAATGAAACACAAATAAACGGCCTGAAATAGGGAAGGAAATATATACTATTCAAAAAAAGTAGGGGATATTTGATTTTTAAGTGTTATTAAAGTCACCTAATGAAACTGACGAAGAAACAAATGACAAAATGAAATGAAGTTCATTCATCGATTTATTCCAAATGATCGTTAGACTAAGTAAGGCACAGACTTACCATTATAAAGGTAAAATGATACCCGGGGTCAAACAGCAAAGTTATCACAGCATCACAACAAAGTCAGTAACGGGTAAATCCTCTTCTGTTTGCCAAACAAGAAATGAAATGGGGTTTAACGTCCTACGCTTATGCACCTAACCTGGGCTAATGGAAGACAATTGATCCGACGTGGCATACTCCTAATGAGACGTCTAAGATCATTTTGGTCCAGATTGTCCCATTCCTGTTGCAACGCAGCAGCAAGTTCTTGGACATAGACAGGACGTTGTTGACGTAACCTCTGTCCAAGCATGTCCCAGATATGCTCGATGGGGGAGAGGTCGGGACTCAGTGCTGGCCAAGGTAATGTGGTGATGTTCTGTTGTTGGAGGTAACCTGTAACGATCCTGGCCCTGTGACATCTTGCGATGTCATCCTGGAAGATGAAACGGCGGCCATGACGTCGTGCGAACGGCACAACATGGACTGCCAAGATGTTGTCCCAGTAGTACTGGCCTGTAACACGCCCTGCAACAACATGTAAAGCCGTTCTTCCAGCAACAGTGATGCCTCCCCACACCATAACAGAACCACCCCCAAATCGATCATGTCTGATGACGTTAACGTCTTGGAAGCGCTAGTTTCGACGACGCCACACCCTCCTACGTCTGTCCAAAAAATCAACAGTGAACCTTGACTCATCTGAAAACATCACATTGCTCCAGCGTCGATTATCCCAGTGTTGACGATCCCTACACCAACGACGTCTTGCCTGAATGTGATGATCTCTCAAACAAGGGATCACGCGAGGACGTCGGGCGCGAAGGTGACCCCTATGCAGTCGATTCCGAATCGTCTGGCCACTCACACCAGTGTCTGTTTGAAGACGAGCGCTGATCTGATTTGCTGTGATGACACGATTTCTCAAGGCCAAGGTACGGATAAATCGATCCTGGGCTTGAGTTGTCGACCTGAGCGTGGTCTGTCCTGTACAGAGTGTGTATCACGGTATCTGGACCATAGCCTGCTTATGACAGACTGAGAAACATTCATCGTCCGCGCCACAACCGCCTGTGTTGTGCCGATCTGTAGCATGCCAAGGGCACGTAACCTTTCATTTTGGGTAAGCCGACGCATATCAAACTTTGTTTTCTGGCCACTAAAACAATTAAACTGATGTTTCCACCCTGGAATTCAATGCCACAATGACTGTAACATTCAAAGTCAGAGTCGTGCAAATCTTGGGTTGGACCCCCATGATGATCCCAAGCATCACCTGCATTCCATGCGGTAGCTATTGGTGCGTTTGTGCGTCAGATGTAACTGGAAATTATTCTTCTGTTAGGTTCTATAGTGACTTTTTTCGTAGTCATTTGCATATTTTAGTATTATGCCCCCAAAATCAAATATCCCCTACTTTTTTTGAATAGTATATCTTAAAGATCAGATTTCACATTTTTACAGGCGCCACTGCTCATCACACTATTGCGTTGCATCCAATTTTATTTCTTATTTTGATAAGGCATGCTATGAACTTCACAACGACCGTATGAGATACTATGACATACCTGCAAAGGGGGTGCTACAAGGATTTTTTGGATAGCTGTATTTTGCCTCTTACAAGATATACCATTTTCACTGAGCTCTTAAACCCCCATAATGCAACATTTGCTAAAAATGGTGCCCATGTTAGAAAGTCGGAGACATGGCCTTTGCAATGAGAGCATGACAACTACCCTACATAACATACTTTATGAACAACGATATTTCAAATATTTGATATTTTCAATGAAAATTCAATGAAAAAATAGCTATTTTCGCGTGAAAAACTACTGTTCCAGCTGTAGGCCCGAGGGTAGGTTTCGGGCTATGGGACTTCACCACATTTATAGCAATGCTCAGGTGGTCCAATAACCAGAGTATGGTTAAAAAATTTGAACTTAGCACTTTGGCGTTTTTTCCGAATTTTGCATGGTTTTCTCACGGATTTAAAAATATATACATATAAACAAAACATTTAAAGAATTCCCTTTTCTTCTGTTAGTGTTATAATACATATAAGGTATGTCAAATTACCAGAAAACTAAAATACATTTAAGTCATACATGTTTAATAATATCTATTAATTATTTGTTAATTCCCATATCATTTAGATAAAGTCAATTTTAGTGTCACTGTCAGTGTCACTTGAATATTGGGCATCATTTGATCTAAGCTTCAAGTCTTTCAGGTTGGAATTTGCAAGGTCACTAATGTCATCATTATCAGATTGAGAATACGAAATGTCTGACTCCTCTTATGTTTTAGAAGCCTCAGATAATAATATAACTTCAGGTGTCATTACCTGATTGTCGGTATGTGGTCTTTTGCCCAATATGGACTTGTAAGATGCTTCGGGCTTATGTAGTTTAGCTTTTCTTTTAGTTGAGAGATAAGAGTCTAACGCACTGGATATAATGTATTCTGTCTTCAGAGTTCCATGCCAGATGGTTAACCTTTAATAGCAACATGTCTCCCATTGTACTGTGTTTCATAGACAGTCTAGAATCTGTCAACATGGCAGTTAAAACGCCAAAACCACTTTCTACTACACTATTGGTAACACCAATTGATATTACAAGCTCAGCCAGAAGACATATATTTGGAAGTTGTTCATACTTGTACAAGATTAATTTTTTCCATATAGATTCTCGCTTTTGGAAACCACTCCCAGAATAATATTTTCTTACTGTCCACTTTATATCTTTCCACTCCCTCTTTAAAACAGAGGTATCAAAATTAAATTTGTGATATTCCAAAAGAATTTTGAAAATTTTCTGTTAGATTTACAATTAGATCAATTTCTGTATCTGGAGTTTCATCACTCCACATAGATGGGTCAATCTATTTCATGTGTTTAATTATGCCCTCTTGAAATGAAACAAATCTAGTGGAAAAATACTCTTACAGATTTGATATTGTTTCAAATAAATTCTTTGGGGTTTCACTAGCACGATCCACATTAGATATCCCATTATGCGACATATTGTTTTTCTGCAAATTTATTACCACCATCTCTTACAATTTTTTGAGTCACTTCAAATGTATTGTCACTGCTTCTTGTAACCGTAAATTTGTGTGATTTAGCAATGTCTTCAGGAAGATCCTCAGCTAAATCCTTTAGATCAGATATCAATTTGATGACCTGTTTTAAAAATATTTAGTTTGGAGATTGCAGAAAAAGAGAAAGCTTTGATACTGTAGGCAAAACAACAGAGTACAAGCAACACATTGTCAGGAATGTGAGGTCACTGAGTTTCTTGCGCACACCTAATAATTTAGAATTAATATTTGAATATTTCTGGCAGAGGATATTCGCCATTCGTTTTCGTTATTTGCCATACTTTCTGTACTATCACGATGTCTGGTCGAGGGGTAATGGTACCAAACACTTAAACTAGTTTTACTTCGTCGTACAAAATGAACATATATCATTTTCGTTGAAGTAAAAATGCGAAAATTACTACTACAAGAAACGTTGTTTGGCAGAGTGCCATTGGGGGTCTATTTATAGCCTAGCGGCGACTACCCGAAAAAGTACCAAATTTTTTATGACCTGTCCGTCAAAGGTTTAAATAAAACAAAATAGTTTTATTCAAGTATATGGATTGGAAATAATGAAAAATAAAAACGAATGGCTCAATGCTTTATTTTATGTTGATATTCACTGTATATCCTGATGAGAGGGGGGGAGAAGAGAGAGAGGACAGAAGAGAGAAATAGAGAAGGGAGCGAGAGAGAGAAGAGGAGAACGAGACGAGGAAGAGATGAGGGGGAGGGTTCTCTTCTACTCGACACAAGTAATATCGAAACTAACATATGGTTCAGTTCTATTTCAATTGTTCGAGAAAAGAGAGAGGAGGAGGCGAGACTTTAATACGGTTCAGAGAGAGAGGGGAAGAGGTGGGAGATAGTGGAGAAGAGAGGGAAACGATTCGCCATAGGTCCATTCGAAACAAACTATTGTCTGAGCCATGGTAAATAATAAACGGATTTCTACGATTATGAACAAACTACTCTACTTTGGTTATTATAAACTTACCTGTGTGTTTGAAATTAGCTCCCGTTAAATAAAATCCATTACACAACTAAATATACCAACGGAAAAAAGGGGTTCTCTCTTGAAAAGTCAATGTTTTTGCTTGTATTTTGTCTGTGTCCATCACAACATTATACACGTGACGTTATGGGCTAAACCATCGTAATTATGTTAAAGGGGGTAATTTTTGACAACCACGTGTGTTGCAGGCTAATCAAAACAGCACACGGCCTTTTCGAGCGTTTGAGTTTGGGCAAGAAAATAGCAACTGGAGAAAATGACATTAATTTTGAACCAATTGATTGTCAGTCTACTGAATTTTATTTACCGATTATGCGAATAGGCCTACTCGTAAATACATGTATAATATTGCTTTTCATCTCATAATTTCACCAGTGTATATTTTATGTATTTTTATAAAACACATTACAGCCCAGTCAATTATAGTCAACTTTGTGGTTAACATATATAAATAAACACACTTTATTTCATAATTTTAATTGATCATATTTCGTATGAAAAACGACCACCGCTTCTCAATTATTTCCATATTTTATTCACCTTCCGACTGTTCATACCATTAATGTTCTTGATTAAATTAATTTTTCGTTCATCGAAATCGGGACATTCTTGATAAGAACAGCAATTCGGGATGTCTAAACATCGTTTATCGTCTTCATAAAAATGTAATTAAAACAAAAAAATCACACGTCAGATGGCATCGCAGATTGCGTGTATTATTGGGTTTTGTGTGTTAATTATGCAGACCGTGGGGAAAATTCGTGCAAGTTACGCGGCACTAAATTTAACCATCTGTGCAGCATACAATAACTCATATGACATGGTATTTAAGGCAATAGAATTCAAAGCGTTGATTAGCTGGGGCATAATAGCGATCTACGAAATGCCATCGGAAAATTCCATTCTCCGTGGATTTCAAAATAGGTAAACAACTGAGAGTACAATCATATGGATAAACTGTCTTGTGATTTTCATGACTATAATATTCTGAACACACCAGAAATAATATTCAAAGAGAAATAGAAAGACATGGAACTATCTACCGATAATTAAACCGATGCGCGGTATGATTTGTTGCTAATAATTATTGGTATTTATATATATATAAAAAAAAACGTTATATACCTATTCAATGATTCAATGGCATCGGAATTTAGGGCTACAGCAGATTGCCGAGGTTAATTGGCAGCACTGCTTAAGTTCTTCTTCAGGAAAAATTAATAAATATTCAAGGATGAGATTCAAGGCCAGTAAAACAAATGTAATTCAAAAGAAAAAATCAACTCCCTAACCAAAAAATTAATACAAGCCGGAAACAAAATATTGGACTATGGGCGTATTTATGTTTGTAAACGCCCAAACTCATTACTGGGTCTCAGAGAAATAGCTTATTCATACATGTCGCGTTCGATTACTTGCCCCGTGCTTACTCGGCCAGGATCTTCGAGTACGTTTCGACAGGCGCGGTGGAAATGGGTAATCGAACGGCGCAGTGCTTTCTTCGGGTATCAAAATGGAAGATAAACGCTACCAAACAATTAATTATACTCGATGTTCTGATAAATAACGCACAGACAATAATCCATCAACAAACTTTAGACCTTTTCATTGGTATCTCATTGGAACTATTAAATCCAGAGAAGCGAAATAAAGCCCATATTATGCAGAACATACTTTAAATCACATTTTCGTTCAACCAATGTAACGTTTGTTAACGAGCTCAATAGCTTACCAGAATTGCAGTTAGGAGGGCAAGGTTATGATTGCACACTATAGATTCATTTCGTTCACTATCTGACAGATTTGGTATATAAAATTTAACAAATGCACTGTATATGTCGCACAGTTTCTAATGAAAACAAGTTATATTTATAGCACGGCTTTCATGAGTTAACAGGTTTAACACAGAGACCGCCGGTCGAGGTGTTAAACTTGGTAGCGAATGAAGCGTGCTATAAATGACCTGTAATACTGACACCTGCTCAACGTAATCATTGTTATTGCACGGAAAACCCACCCCGCTTCTCTATATGATTTCTACTAAAACTAGCGAAAACCAGCAAAAGTGTGCAACAGCACTGCAAATGACCCGTTATTGCACAGTTACGCCCCAGTGAGTTTAGTAGAGGTAAAACAATCTGCTTAGTGGACGAATTGGGCAATTGAAAGGACACTGCGTGACCTTTTTTAATTCTTGAAATCGTTACACCAAGATGTAGAATCACTAAAACACTACTGTGGAACGTAAATATGTTATTTTAAACCCGAGAAAAATGTCAACAATAATTCTTCCGTCGCCTAAATTTAATCTGCAAATATAACTTCGATCAAATAATTGCATCCATATTGAATAATGGGATACTTCCACAAGTAACCGGCTCCTTGGGAAGGTTAATTCGGCCTGTTGCGAGTAAGCCGTTCAAATGACATCATCGGTAACCCGAACGCATTCGTGGTGGCTAGAGTAAGCGTGGCGCCAGTCAGTAATCGAACGCACCAACACAAAATTTGGATTGTCGTAAAATAGCCTTGCTCTGACTCCCTTATACGAAATGATCTATTCCGATAAGTGACGTAATAAGCTTCCATTTTTTATTTCTCGATGTCAAAGTTTGTGAGAAGTTCAATTTTACAAGAGAGAACTTTTTTATTCGTTGGTATAATTAGTTGTATAATGGATTTTATTTAACGGGAGCTCATTTCAAACACACAGGTAAGTTTATAGTAACCAAAGTAGAGTAGTTTGTTCATAATCGTAGAAATCCGTTTATTATTTACCATGACTCAGACAATAGGTAAATTTCTGGACTAACATGTGGTTCAACTTTATTTTAACAATTCACTTTAGAGGTCTTTAGCAGTGGGAGGAGAAAACCCACGGACGGCAAATGTATCAAGCAGTTGGAAATAAAATGTATTGGTAGGAAATGAAATATAGGAATGGTTAATAACATATATAAACTACGGGTCGCAGATAAAATATTTCTGGATTAGTAATAGATACAAAATTTCACAGAATACGGAACTTTTCACATGTGAGTTACTTCCATGTACACACGATGTTGGTTTCTCTGTCTTCGCTTCGCTGTGAACGAAGGCTTTCATTTACACGGTGAAGCTTCAAATGACAAATGGCAATTAAAAAGGGGTTCTGGGTCTGTAATTTGAATAAAAACACGCACAATCTGCAAGAATTTTAAGTTTATATATAAAACGAATGGCGAATAACCATCCGTATGGGCCTGGGCTATTCGCCATTCGAATGGCGAATATCCACTCCCTTTCTTATTGGCCACAGAATTTCCAATGGCAACAAGCAATGTAACCCAGTTATTTAACAGCACATTTAATCCCCTCTTGTGGTTACCAATAAAACGTGTTAAACTGGTTTTGGGAATTTTGTAAACATGAGCTTCTAAAGCCTTGGCAGTATTTTCAAAGTGTCTTTTAAATTTTCCTGATCTTTTGAATATAGAATAAAGTGTTATCATCAGGTCTTCAATTTCTTTAAAAGTGTTTTCTTTGCGTAATATATCTTTGACGGCTAATTCCACTCGATGACATACACGGTGAATTATTAAAAGCCAATGTCTATCATCTTGTTTCATGTGAGTTAGCAGCCCATTGTAACAGCCCATATTAACCGAAGCGCCATCTGCTGTGGCTGCCACAAGTTTGTTTGTGTATTGTTCTTGCTCTATGTTTTTAAATACATCATCTATTGCAGTTTTAAGCCACTGCATCTCCAAAGTCATCAACATTTTGTAAAGCCATAAGAAAATTTTCTGGAGTACCATTGCGTACTGTACGCACCAAAACTAACTCCTTTTCACTGCCTGTCTTGCGATCCATCCGACAATATAGTGAAAAATTTAGAGCTATCTATAATCTGGCATAGTTTTTGTTGTGCTGCTAATGCCAGTTCATGAACAAACTCCCTTCCCTTGGTACTATTGTCAACACCATCAATTAATTGTACCCCATCAGATTTTTGAACATGTACAAGTGTTTTAAACACTTTTAATGGCAGCCCCTGTGTAGCAAGAATATATGCTGTTTTCAGTAGTTTCTCATAAACATTGCGTGTAAAGGAGTTAAGAAATGTATTAAGTCTTGGGTTGACTGGATGAGGCTGAAACGGATGTAGATGAATCTGTAGAACTGGCAGTTGTGTTGCCACCATCTGTCATAGAATTTGAACTTGTGGATCCCCTGCAGATTCGCTCAAACTCAAACTCTCGAGCTGCTGCATGAGCCTGAAATAAGAGGACAGAAATAGCTTATACTTATAGCCTAATATCAAACCAGATAGAGAACTTTGCTCAACATGGATGGAAAATGATAACACAAATATGGGATTTAATCTGAGAAAGTGCCACCTAATATTTTCTAAAATAATTTGATGAGCCCCTTTTTAATATCTGCGTTATAATGGGGGATTATATTGACAATATTGAATAAGTTACTAAGTGGCTCTGTATAGTAATAGGGTCTAGTATACAACCTATCGATCGATCATTCAATCACAATAAGATTATATTATATCTCATTATTAATAGTCGAATAGTTCATTTAAGATAAATAAAAATATATGTTTCATGCAATTTAAAGCATGAACTTGTTTCCCAATTTTGCCATTTATTTGGAAAAGAATAATATTAATATTTAATCCACAAATTTTTGAAAAGAAATATTACTAACCTGACAATTTAAATGACGATTGGCAGTATGCTTGCTGATAAATTCTGATAGAACTACAAACTTCTTATATTCAACTAGACTCCTCCCTCGCAGTTTCTAACTTCTCGTGACTTTTTCAAAATGTTTAGCACAAACTTTGCACCATAAGTAATCTTCTATCGCTCGGCCGTGTTTATCCGCGACGGCCCTATATCCAATTTCTGAATCAACTCCCCAGTTTTTGACTGTATGTAGCTGAACATGTGGCTTTTCTTTAGGCAAAATATAAGTTATATTTTATTATCGGTTTCCCTGTTGATACTCTCGAAATTATTTCTAAAATGGTTGCGAATGTAAACAAAGAGAAATTCGAATATCCAGCCCAACTAAAAGATTGAAATTACATGTAAGGGGTCGCATTGTTCGAAGCTATCTCGATATTTTAGGCGCGAGTGTTCGTAGATACATTGACCTCGTTTACCAGTAATGAAAGGCCGAGGAAATACGTGACGTTTCTGGCAAAGCTACTGTGGATTTCTTTTGTTGTTTTTTTATACTTCACAGCGGCAACACAGACCGAAATATAAATTAAAGAATAAAGCCAAAACTATGAACAACGAAATAATGTTTTATTCTTTGAATATACACACAAAATATTTTTAAAATATGAAAAAATTGCAGTCTGGATGAACATGTGGCTTTTCTTTAGGCAAAATATAAGTTATATTTTATTATCGGTTTCCCTGTTGATACTCTCGAAATTATTTCTAAAATGGTTGCGAATGTAAACAAAGAGAAATTCGAATATCCAGCCCAACTAAAAGATTGAAATTACATGTAAGGGGTCGCATTGTTCGAAGCTATCTCGATATTTTAGGCGCGAGTGTTCGTAGATACATTGACCTCGTTTACCAGTAATGAAAGGCCGAGGAAATACGTGACGTTTCTGGCAAAGCTACTGTGGATTTCTTTTGTTGTTTTTTTATACTTCACAGCGGCAACACAGACCGAAATATAAATTAAAGAATAAAGCCAAAACTATGAACAACGAAATAATGTTTTATTCTTTGAATATACACACAAAATATTTTTAAAATATGAAAAAATTGCAGTCTGGATGATCAATACTACCAATATTCAGCGCTTCAAATGGCGTCAAATCGATAAATATATCTCTCGGTAAAATGAAAAGTTATTGATCGATTTGGTGCGAGGTCATCGCTAGCCTACCTGAACATCTCTTGGTAGAGGTGGGTTACTGCGAAAAAATCAACAATAATAAAGGCCAAAATTTTTTATAAAATTTGCTAGCACGATTTTTCGTGTTCGCCAGTATAAAACTGCGGGCGCAGCGCGATCGCGCCCGTCAAATCTCAAGGCCTGTCACTGTTCAGATTCTTGTGTATTATGTAGGGTCGACCATTTAGAATATTATTAATGTAGATGAGAAAAAGAAGTTGACCGAGAACAGAACCACGTGGTTGACCTGAAACAAAGGATTTTTTGGAACAGGAGACTTTTTTTCTAAGAAACTAATGACGTGTGTCTCAGCGTATCCCATGCAACTTTAACCTAGTGTGTGTTTATCTTAATAGGATCATAAGTCTGATTTTTTATGGTTCACACAGTTAGCATAATAATATATAAATTTGACATATATAGAAACGTCAGTGTGTTAAAATAGATCATTGATGAAAGAAAATGACAGACATTTTATATTGATTCTATCTTTGTCTGAAATGTTTAACTGTAAAAACAATATAAAAAATTTGATTTTACAAAGAATAATATCTACATTGTTGTGTTAAAGCATGCGTTATTAGTGATCAAACATTCTACAATAAGGCGTTAAGCAAATATAACATGGAAACAGTACATACGTAATTACTGATCAAACACACGTCAACAGGGCGCTAAGCAAATAAAACATAGCCACAGTACAAACGAAACAAAATGTCAAAAGTAGTATTTGGAGGATTGAAACAATCGTTATGTTTTTGGAAGTCCCGTCCTGTTGATTTTGCATCACATAGTATTGAGAAAGCATGTTATGCGTTACGGAGTGTTTATTTCAATGTTAATGAGTTTCTTATCTTTTATATTTTGATACCTCATAAACAAAAAATATATAATTCATTGACATGTAAAATGCAATAAAACCTATAATAAATTTTTGTAGGCTCACATTTTCATGTAGACGTATGGCATTCTGTCCGGACGTACATCCACAATTTGTTTGTGGACACGCTACAGGTCTTTTATCTGATTTTGACGGACCTTAAAATATAGCTTTATCTCCTAAATATGACGTGCACCGGACTTTAAGTTTATGGATTATGAAAGTTTTTAGCTTGTGGGTACTATATAGGTCACAATGTTTATCCAGTTGTAATGAAACTTGAAATGTATGTTTACAACCCAAAGATCTCATTCCGAACGATATTCACTCCTAAATGCCTGGATTACGGTCGCAGATTCTGCGAAAAACCGCATTTTTGTTAACTCGTTTCCTGCCCATCTCTTGCAAAATGGGGGCGTATCTTGCATTGCAACCGCTTGTATAGCAAAGTTGTGGGTGTCAGAGGGGGTTACGCGACGTGGTAAAATAGTACATCTTCGTCACGTGTATTTGATATATACTATTCCAAAAAAGTAGGGGATATTTGATTTTTAAGTGTTATTAAAGTCACCTAATGAAACTGACGAAGAAACAAATGACAAAATGAAATGAAGTTCACATTCATCGATTTATTCCAAATAATCGTTAGACTAAGTAAGGGTAAAATGATACCCGGGGTCAAACAGCAAAGTTACCACAGCATCACAACAAAGTCAGTAACGGGTAAATCCTCCTCTGTTTGCCAAACAAGCATTGATCCGACGTGGCATACTCCTAATGAGACGTCTAAGGTCATTTTGGTCCAGATTGTCCCATTCCTGTTGCAACGCAGCAGCAAGTTCTTGGACATTGGCAGGACGTTATTGACGTTGACGTAACCTCTGTCCAAGCATGTCCCAGACATGCTCGATGGGGGAGAGGTCGGGACCCAGTGCTGGCCAAGGTAATGTGGTGATGTTCTGTTGTTGGAGGTAACCTGTAACGATCCTGGCCCTGTGACATCTTGCGTTGTCATCCTGGAAGATGAAACGGCGGCCATGACGTCGTGCGAACGGCACAACATGGACTGCCAAGATGTTGTCCCGGTAGTACTGGCCTGTAACACGCCCTGCAAAAACATGTAAAGCCCTCCTTCCAGCCACAGTGATGCCTCCCCACACCATAACAGAACCACCCCCAAATCGATCATGTCTGATGATGTTAACGTCTTGGAAGCGCTCGTTTCGACGACGCCACACCCTCCTACGTCTGTCCAAAAAATCAACAGTAAACCTTGACTCATCTGAAAACATCACATTGCTCCAGCGTCGATTATCCCAGTGTTGACGATCCCTACACCAACGACGTCTTGCCTGAATGTGATGATCTCTCAAACAAGGGATCACGCGAGGACGTCGGGCGCGAAGGTGACCCCTATGCAGTCGATTCCGAATCGTCTGGCCACTCACTCTCACACTAGTGTCTGTTTGAAGACGAGCGCTGATCTGATTTGCTGTGATGACACGATTTCTCAAGGCCAAGGTACGGATAAATCGATCATGGGCTTGACTTGTCGCCCTTGGTCGACCTGAGCGTGGTCTGCCCTGTACAGATTGTGTATCACGGTATCTGGACCATAGCCTGCTTATGACAGACTGAGAAACATTCATCTTCCGCGCCACAACCGCCTGTGTTGTGCCGATCTGTAGCATGCCAAGGGCACGTAACCTTTCATTTTGGGTAAGCCGACGCATATCAAAATTTGTTTTCTGGTCACTAAAACAATTAAACTGATGTTTCCACCCTGGAATTCAATGCCACAATGACTGTAACATTCAAAGTCAGAGTCGTGCAAATCTTGGGTTGGACCCCCATGATGATCCCAAGCATCACCTGCATTCCATGCGGTAGCTATTGGTGCGTTTGGGCGTCACATGTAACTGGAAATGTTTCTTCTGTTAGGTTCTATAGTGACTTTTTTCGTAGTCATTAGCATATTTTAGTATTATGCCCCAAAAATCAAATATCCCCTACTTTTTTTGAATAGTATAATATTGCATCAAAACCGAATAATGCAGATACATTTTCCTGCTTTATGTTGAACTGTAAATAGATCTATATTCCGTTTCTTTTTTTGGAATTTCGATGGCCTCAACTGCACGAAAAACTGACCGATTGTAGATCGTGTCAAGGCTCATGCGGTCGGCGTTTGACTCTATGACGTCTATGATAGCCACAGTTCCGTCCACCACACGCCAGAACGTTTCATTGGCTAATCCCTCACATCAACCAGAACGCGGGATATATAACAACTCCTCTAGATCCTCTTAGTGCAGAAAGGACAAGTACAAAGACATTTTGAACTATAAAAAACGCAACGAAATAGGATCTGTGTTTTAATCAGATTAATGGATATATTACATTAGTTAACATTTAATATTTACTCTTTTTTTTTTAAAAAAATTCATACATTTTGTTTGTTTTAGAATATTATTTGTTCAAGTTTAATATCATTTTAGTGGTCTTATGTATGATATGTTATGCACGATATTTATTATATAAACACATGTTTGACTGCAACGAAATCCCGAACAATGGGAAGTGGTTGAAATCAAATTAGATAACCAGAAACAATTAACTTTAATGTTTGTTTTTTGGGATCTCACCGGTTTTGTCGGGTTCTCGTTTATAAATTTATAACATTTTCTCTCCGAGTATATAAAAGTTAATTTATTTTTATGTTTCCCAATACACGTGTTATCTGTGACAAATAACACCACCTCCAAATTTCCCACGCCTCTTGACCACTGCATTAAATTATAACATCAGAATTTGAACGCTGTCCAAACCTAAAAATACCCCACAATCGCCCCTATTTTGGTCTCCCCGGCCTATTTTTCCTTTGACAGTCGTTCAGATTATGGAATTGTTTACTAAATACCAATACAGAGCTATGGAAAAGGGGTAGTGATATGTGTTAAGTTTATTGGAAACCGCTTGAAGAAATGAGATACCATCGATACTGATGTTGACAGTTGTGTGTGATATCGATCAGCCATTAAAACTTATCTCCATCCAAACAAATATCATTACCAGTTAATGATTTATTTGCGGCTACTGGAAGCAAATAAAGGGGCTAATGGTGACGTCATCATCTTTTCAGGACAATATTGCACATGTTTTTACTCAGAGAGAGGTTATCGCTGTTCGGACCAAATTTCCCCTCATTTCCCTCTCTTTGGTGCATGCCCGACTTCATTATCCCAGTTGGGACAGAAAAGTTAGAAGTTAAACCTCATATTCCACCCCCGTCCATAAACTAGTGTATGCTTCTGGTATCCGGGAAAGGTGTGATGGATCAGTAACAACAGCTCGGGTTTTCATTTTCCACATGGTTGACTCTTTATAAGTGGTGCAGGACAGAGGAATTTCTAAGCAACAGCTTCTAGACGAAAACATGTTGATGTGCACAGTACGTATTTGCTAGGGAGCAAGCGGAAACACCGATGCTCTGACAAAATGTCCTCAAAGAACACCATCTTCCTTGGTCCGAAAGACGTTAAACCCAGTTTGTTACTCTTACTTCTGATATTCGGTACCATCGCCCTTCCCAGCTTTACCATTTCAATATCCCCCTTGATCCTTCTGGAATTCCTCACAACTAACGACGTTGGTTGTAAAATGATATTACTTCTCCCCTCCATATGCCCATGTTTGTCACTCAACTTCAGCTTCTGCAACCAAAGTCTATGTAAGTGTGCCGCACTGTGTTAGATATAAACGATTTCCTGTATTCCACGGCGGCTCAGTGAGTAAGACCTGGAAGTTCAGTGTGTGATCCCTGTGTTGAACGAGAAAGGGGTGCAGGACGAGGGTCCGTTTACACAATGGCAGACTGAATTCGATATAAGACTAAGCTGTCCGAACATAAATTCCCTCATTGTATATGTATTGTATTGTGTATGCCCGTCTTCATTGGCCTATTCCGACCTGAAAGTTGGACGTTGAACCACATTCCCATTTCAACGATTAAATACTCATTAAGATCGACTTTAGTCTATAGTGTTACTGATAAAAAGAACATTCTTACGGCTAATGACAATGCGACATCTCAAAATAATTGGGAAATTACAATACCAGGAATATAATGTTTCCGGTAATCTGACCGTAATTTCATCCTAATGGATATAGGAAGTATTTTTTATTAAATGCGAAAAAGAACGGTATGACACAACAGGCTGTACAAAAATGGCCGTAAAACCCTATTGACTAATACAAAACCGTGCAAACATATTTTAAAGACATTAATAATATTCATTTATCTCATCATCATCTATATTTAATGGGAATTTAATATTACACCCATGGATTATTTTGCATTTAACGTTCATTTGAATTAATACATATTTCATAAATGAGAAAAATGTCACACCATACCTGCCAATAGATCAACAACCAGCGGAAATATGAAATAACGGATCATTAATATAATGGATGGGACACAACTAAATATTTGCTAATCTTTAATAATTGAGACTGTTTGTTGTCATTTTGTACTTTAAGCGGTGCTGTCATCTCTAGCAAGAATAAACTATGACTTATTATTATTATATAGGCATGTGCATTTACAAAATAAAATAAATACGGGTCAAAAAGGGTATTTAATAATGGTTTTACTGTTCAAAATTTATTGTTGGGGTTTCTATCCTAAGACTAGTTTAGTACCATTGGGTAATGAGGGCATCGTTTCCAAGATGGCCGCCAATACTCAAAAAAATAGTAGTTACAAGTAATTTGATTCAGATTCCATAGATTTACAAGGCCTGGTTTATGAGTGCAACAACTGTATACAGAGAACGACCCACCTACACTCGTATTTCTGTATTCTAACAACAAATGGATAATGGTGAGTTACTAGAGAACTTTCCGGGTGCCTTCGTTCTAATGCTAACATCAAATTAGGGTTTGCATTCTTGAGGTCAGAAATAATAAGTCTCCATTGGAAAGGGTAGAAACACGACCAATAATTTATTTCGACACAAAATGAACTATAGATCATACAAGATAGTTTCCAATATGTCCGAAAGTTCTCCAGGATGTCTATATTTGATTTTACGCTTGAACTATGTGTGAACAGGTTGCAATATTAAGTGTTTATTTTTATAGGAACAATGAAATTATTGCCACCAGTATATATTATACTTATTTTTGGTGTTGGAGCCATTGGTTTAAGAGACCATCTACTATTCCCCACACGGGACTCCAAGATAGCCATAAATATCTTTAACTGAATACCAATCATTTAATCTTCATCCCAGAGTTGTGAAACAATATATTACACCCAGTTCAAACAAGCACCACTGGATAATCAATTGATACAAAATAGCATCCAAGATGGTCGCCAAAAAATTGGTTTGGTTTGATCAGTTCATTACTCTGAGGAACTTCAATTAGTTTCAGTGTTTATGAATGAAAATGGCACCCCTTGTCCCTAAAAGGTAAAACAGGAAAACATCACCATTTCATCTCTGCAGTTTAATATAAATTTGTTCAAGCATGATTTCTAAGATTGTACACTTAGAGAATCTATGCGATTGTATATATATGTTCTAGTATTTACTTTTTGGAACAGTGATCTATGGGAAAGATTTACACTTTACAAGCAAACGGAATGCCACCAATTAAATTATATTAGTCAAACTTTTGGTTTAATAGACAGCAAAGCGTGTCTGTACGGCAACTCAAAATAACACAGAAAAACACATCAGACCCTCAGACAAACCAAGATGCCATAGCAATTATTGGCAAAGCCCAACCCAAATATATTTTTAGAAACAATTCACGAAATAACAGAATAAAGACTTTATCCAGACCGTTCTATTTAAAAAGTCAAAAATATGTGTTTTATTGATTGTGTACATGTAATTATATTGGGGAATTAAAAAAAAAGTTTAATAGAAATAAAGATAGCGTTGTGATTTAATAGAATTCTGATCGATTTGAATTGGAACAAACATTTCTTTAATAAAGGTAGACCACCTTTGATTGCGTATGATCTTAAAGTCAACAATCAATTCCCATTAAAGTTAACACATTATTGATTTAATGATGTAATTATCACTATATCTTCGAAGGAATCCGGGAAGAAATGAATAAAATGAAACGAAATTGGGGTTAAACGCCCTACAGTATGGTGTAATCTTTATTTTACGTGCATGTCAATGAGTACATCAGAACGAATGGGTGCTATCCTTGCCCGGTCGTCCTTCCGCCATCGAGAACAAGAAAATCATGAGTTTTTTCGACCAACACTGGGAGCGAACCAGAGATCTCGTGGTCGGCGAACCAGCGTCTTACTCACAGAGACAACGTTGCCGAAAATCTGGGAAGGATGAGTTATTAGTTCGGTTGTTCTGTCTCTAATTCGCCCCACTGTGGGTTAGCCGCTGGCTCGCTAGCCTGGAGGTCGCATGTTCGATTCCCGCATTGGCCGAGAAAGTTCATCGAGATTTTCTGACGTGGTTTCCGGTTGTCGGTGGTGCAGAATGGAGGGTCTGACAAGGACAACTGTTTAGACGTTCGGATACAGAGGTCCCATGTAAACATTATTGTGCACGTAAAAGCTTCCTTAGCAGATCCAATTCGATATAAGAGTAGGCCATGTTGTCCACTGCCCGGGCAGAATTTCCCGCATAGCAAACTGTATGGCATATGTCCGACTTCATAAGCCATATAGGAGCTTCATTTCATTTTGATTCACCTGCCATGAGTCCGGATATTATTCGACCTGATTGACTTTAATAACAATTATTTTAAGAGTGTTTGTTTTATGTCCCGTATCTAGATTTGCTATCGGTTTGTCTGCACGATGTTTGTATATTTATGAATAATTGATGATAATGATTGGTAGAAGCGCTATATAACCACACAACCTCGAGCTTTATAGCCTAGCTCCAATAACTTCTGGGTTTCCTCTCGTCTCGATTATGTGACATTTTGAAGGTGAATACAACAAATAATATGGACATCATTTCTTTTCCCATTAATTCGACAGCTGACTTCAAGCAGAGAATAATTATACCTACCCATTTATAATATTTATCTTGACAATTTGAAACTTTGCAAATTGAATTTTGTATTAATGTTATAATATGTGTTTGTTGGTAATTCTAAAACAGAAGAACAATTGGACAGGCCAAATCAGTTTACACATAATATTGTTTGCAGCCACACTAACTGAAGAAACAAGATGTTAAGTTGGTTGGACTAAATTGTCAGTACTGTTTGGCTTTTATTCCGACGTCTTCAAACGGACGAACAACCAGTTTATATTGAATAATTGCTAGTGCGTGGTGATTTACATTTAAACATTCGGCTTAACCCTATTAACTACAAAGCAACCGGTTAATGTGGAATGAATAACTAGCATAATTCGTTTTTATCCGAACAGCTATCAACTTGCAAAGCAACCGGTTACAGTAGAATAAATTACTTGTACATTTTTTTTTTCATTCAAACGACTATTAGTGCTGTTTTGTTTACATTCAAAAAGGAACCAAGTAAATTTTATTGATATTGTCGGTACGTTCTGGATGGAACCGAGCAACCTGTTCATTGGAATATAGTGTCGGTAAAATAAACATGTTTATATGAATTTGACATTTTAGCAGTGGCAGTGTACTTGCTATTCAATCTTGATAGATGTATGATAAATATGGAACTTGACTTATATAGCTAGAGGGAATCAATGCTAAAAATAATTGGTTTAATCGACATTCAAGCAGGGGAAATCAGAGGGAAACGTTGTCATTACTAAGTCCGATAACAACTATGGACAAAAAGGCCGGGTGTCGTTAAAATATTTCAAATCAAATAATTGTGGTTGAACCTTTATTAATATTAGACACTTATGTAAATTATCATTAACAAATAGGAATTGTGAAATTCGTGACAAACCATAATGTTTGTTGTAGTCATAATGCTAAAAGCGGAAGAGATATAGTTCGTCGTTAGTAATCATATTTGGGGTACAAATCATTAATTTCAGAGATTCAACAGGGTGGCATGTATTTACACAATTGTAGTACATACATAACATTATCGAATTAATATCGAATATCAACTTCTTGCTGATGGCATATATTGATCATAACAAGTTATAATGAATGAAGCACTGCTTAAAGTATTTATTCAACATATTGTCCCAAATAAGACTGACCAATTATGATGATATGGATCGTGTTAATAGAATACAACTAAGTGTGTTGCTTGGGACTAGTCCCGCAAATTTAATTATTATATCTATATAAGGGAGACAAAACTATATCAATTACTTAGTCGTCCAATATATCCTTTAGCACCAGACTTCTTGCAGATATGAAGACAATCTGTTGACAATGATCAAATTCGTGACTGCCGAAACAATTTGCGAAGGAAAGACGCAACGGAAAACAATATAACAGATTGAATAAAAGTGTTCTTTTATCGCGTGATCTCGAAATTATGTTTAAAAAAACATCATTATGTTGAATACTCTGGAGAAAAATAAATACATGACTCGAACTGAATTGTTACTGTGATGTTAGTAATGAAAAAGCAAATCGTGTCTATGTTGTGTGTGACATCAACTCAGATTTTATTATGTGTGTGCTAAGGTGCTATAGATAGTCAAGCATCAGGAAATGATAGGAAAATCATAAAGGGGAATTATTCTTGCAAGACCTAGTTGTATTATAACATTTACCCTTAAAATGGATATGGTGCTAGTGACGTTACTGACGGTGGTGTTCAATTTGTTATCGGCTAGTGTTATCGCCACATCTTCGCAGCTTTCAAAGAACACATTATTTATTTGTAAGTATGTTTTTAAGTTCATAAATAAGTTTTTCAGTCATGTAGCGTAGTGCACGAGGCAAGGTATATTCCTTTTTTTTTCATTTCCTCCAACACTACTGTGGAACGCTGAACACACTATGAGGAGAGAAATGGGGTTTAACGTCCACTCGACACAAACAAGGCCATTTCGGGACTAATAGATTGTTTTATTTTATTTCCATAATTCGCTTGCGCGTAGGGGTCTTTAGAAGTGGGAGGAAACCGGAAGACCCGGAGAAAACCCAACCAGGCTGGACAGGCGACACTTCTCCTTGTCACATACAACCGAGGATTCGAAACCACGCCAGTTGACTTTATGACAGGCTTTATGAAACAGCACGCACATTATGAGGAAAAACCTATTTGTCGGTCACAAATTACAAAGTTATGAAGTCAATAGACGTCATAGATTTTGATGCAGTTTATAACAATTGGTGGGATTGTTTATATGGGGTAATTTGCCGAGTTATCAGACCTTTAATAATTTGTTTATGAACGCGATACAAGACAGTGCTGTTAAAACTTGGGGTAGAAGTTACTATCATGAGTAACCAAGTTATCTCTCGATAAACGTTCAAAATCATAAAATATTGTCAAAGCGACACAGCTAATATACATGTAGTTTATAAAAATCGGGAGGATTGGTGTTTCGTGTAAGAGTAAGAGCTCGTTCAAATTAAACAATTTTAGACGACAATTTCTCAGCAGTTTCCGATCATGTTTTAACTTTCAAAATATGTGAACATCT
This sequence comes from Patella ulyssiponensis, assembly GCA_963678685.1. NCBI lineage: Eukaryota > Metazoa > Mollusca > Gastropoda > Patellidae > Patella > Patella ulyssiponensis. The sequence goes on along the minus strand of OY783230.1, from coordinate 20,661,090 downwards.
TGAAATATTTTAAAACTTGTAAAATTGTTTAATGGGGCATATGGAATTACCCGGTCATAATTCAAAACTATGGTTATAGGTAAATCTTTTTAAATTCTGATTAGCTTAATTGTTCAGTCTTGCAAACTCTTAATTCTAGCTATTTCTGACCGGATCTCCTGGATCATGTCCCAATAGTTTTGGTGATTTATGATAACTACAATTATCATTGGGTTTGATCTATATGTTATTTAAATAATGCATCCATATCGATATATACCCGATATAAGCTAATGTAATGATTATAATGTATTATATTATTATTTATGTAGCCGTTATAACCACTGACCAAGAAGAACCTTTAAAGCAACAAGTTTCACCGCCAGCTGTTTTAAATTCAACTGGAAGCCTTCCTAATCAAGTCACTAATATAGTTGTACGGTGGATCCCTTTAATGAAGACCAACAGTTTCAATTTAATCTCTATGGGTAAGAACGTGTGTAATTATTTCTAAAATTAAAACTAATTACATAAATAGTTAGAGTCAAAATCTATGACATGTCGATTTCTCATGTGTTCTAATAAATTACAAGTTCAAAATGTTATAAATGTACTTGTAAAGCCTATTTTTTACAATGTTTCTAGAAGCAACGACCGCGAGTTTTACAATATCTAGCCATTGCTAGATTAGTCTGACATTGCGTAACTTATAGGAACTTTACCCCCCCCCCCCTTTACCGCATGTACTTGAACCATAGCGTTGTCCAATCAGAGGTCGTGACACAAACACACTCATAAATCAAACATGGCGCCCTCCACGGAAAGCTTGACACTGAACGTACCTTGCACTTTGCAACTCGATTATCACAGGTAAACAACTTGGCTGAAAGGCTCGAGACTTTTTGTTCGCGATGGTATTTTCTATTTGAGAGGTCCTCGGATGGGTCAGTAACGAAATATACGGGGTATTACGTAGAGATTTTGATAAGCGACATCAAATCTTCTGTTGAAGATGACATTTTACTGACCTCAAATGAACATTAAATTATGATTGACGATATCCGCAAGGCCTCGCGTCGCGTAATTGATATGTTTCATTAAGCTTTACAATACTGTATTAGTTATTGATTGGTATAAAAACATAACCCCGCGTCGTTGCACAAATCTACATACAAAATACACAATATTTGCTTATATTTTATATTAATCGGGATATTTTCCTTTCGTTTGCTGATTTTATTTCTTGTTTCAGTTAAGAACTTTAGCAACACATCCGATATTATATTCATCACAGAAGAACTGCGTTATCTTCTTCCTCAAGATTTTGCCGAATTTGAAGTAATATGGTTTCCGTACAGAAAAGGTTCCTCATTTTGTGAAGCACCAATGAAATATGAAGCATATGAACCATACAGGGAAGAATTTATACCCTGTACATCTGATGAGGAGATGAAGAAAAAAGAAACTAGTTTAGTAGTAGATATTGTTAAGAAGTTAAAGTGGGAGGTTGTCCTGATAATTTACGATAAAAAGACAGGTAACTACAATAACAAGACAAAAAGGGTGGGGCAGGTGTCGAGGCGTTTAAATCCGTATTGACTTTGACCATTGGGGTATTTCATTTACTGGTCCTTAAAGCGATAATTTCATATTTTCAAAGGAAGTCAAAACCTAATTATTTCTTTGTCTTTTGCTCTCAATAGGTTGCCAACTCAGTATTATACGACCATAGGCATTATTCTCCACACTAATAAATCATTGACATAGGAAATAATAACGCAATTACCTCCCCTGCCCCACCCTACCCCCATTGTATAGCTATCTTCAAACGTTTGAATTTGAAGTTGAAAATGATATATTTGCCAATTTCTCTACTGGCAATAGTGAATTATTGGATTAATGGGATTTTTCTTTGACAAGGTAGGGCTGTTTATAGATACAATCTATTTTAAGGCTTTATTTAATACATTTTAAAAATATAACTTAAAAATATGAAATTGCAGCTTTAAATTTCTTATTAATTCGTGGGGACATTTTTATTACTTGAAATCCTTTATATATCAATCGAGACTGACGTTTTAATACTCAAAATCCTTACTGAATAAATACCTGAGACAGTTACTGTACCTTAAATCTTGCTGACCTTTAAAAATCTTGAAATCCTTCCTGATTTGTCAATTCGTGTTGATACACTGTATTTCACGTAAATGGCCCTAGGCCATGCAAACAAGTCTGCTCTATTAAATACTGTGTGGGGACCAAAGAAAGTTCAAAAAAGGGAACGAAATTTTTGTAACATCCTTATTTGTAAATTGGTGCTAATTTATTTTTAAACACAATATTCTTATTGATTTGGTTTACTTTTCATTTATAATAACCTTATTGATTTATACAATAGGTGTTGACTTACTTATAGATTTATGTAATAGGTGTTGACTTACTTATTGATTTATTGATTAAACCTTTAGCAATCGGTAGTGGTTCTCTTTCAATACCTTTATATTTATTTCTTTAAAAATACATTAGTTACGAGTTTAATAGAGAGTGGGTCATTCTTGGTTTAATAATTCCAAAATAGGTGATAAAAAGATAAAAAAAAATAGAAACTTTCAGTCAAATATTTTATTCTGAACGGAGTTTTCCCTGTTGGAAGTTCGGGCTAGAAATAGACATCAACTGTATCTACACTGTCTACGAGAATTGCCGATCGTTTGATATACTCGATTATCAAGTAACATCCGCAATGGCTGTGGTACCCTCGCTTGGTAGACCTTCCATCGGAAGTCCCTGGTAGTGACGTCAGTGACTAAGGGTAAACGTTAGCCTGGTCGGTAATTTCTTGATGTAATTTTAAATGGACCACTGTTTAAATCCAGCCTGTATCCAAGCCATCCGAGGGTCTACAGAGTTGAGTTTGAGCTTCGCATGTAAATAAAGATCTAATTAATAATTTCTATAACATCTGAAGCCTAAATAAAGACTTGCAATAAGCAGATTTAGCTCTTGTATAATGCATGTTTATTTATTTATTCATTTATTTAACTTTCATAAATCCACATTATTGCCACAATGCAGATATATCACATACAGACTTTTAATTTAAAAATGCTTGAAACTATCCCAAACAGATCCACTTAATTACGATGTGACGATTACCTGTATATAGACACAATCTGTTGTCACATTAATTCCTTGAAATCGTCACCAATACTTTGTCTAAACCTTTTGTTTTCTTTCAGAATCAAGTGTTAATTCTATAGTACATAGTTTATCGTCTGATGATGTACAGATATGGTTATATACGGATGACAAGAGTGTGTATACATATAATACATACACTGGTCTATATCACGTCTATCAAAAGAGAGGAGGAAAAAATTTAAATGTGGTTGTTCTGTGTTCAGTCGATTGTACACATAGACTCTTAAAAGAGGTGTGTTCTTAGGTGGTGTGACAAATGTAATCCCATTTAATCTTGACTAACAGGTCTCTTAAGATAGGAAATTTTAAAAATTGAGCCATCACATGGGGACATTTTTGTTAAACGACAGCATATTTAAAGGAAAGTTGCTATATTTTAAGTGTGTATGTAAGTGATTTTATGTACATGCCAATTAAACGCCAACATGTATACAAATAGCCAAAATTGTTTGCTGGATTCTATACATTATGTTTTAACAATTACCTATACGACAATGTGCCGTCTTTTCACTCAAGTATTGGAATTAGATATAGGGTTAGTATCCCTCCGCCTCAAAATCATGAATATTCACCAACACCTGGCAGAAAATATTTTTTCAAACTCTTTTTTCGATTCTACACCAAAAAGTCAACACAAATCGCCATGCAAAAGGGGGGGGGGAGGGGAGAGAAAGACTAAAAATAACCTGGCCCTACAATTTGTACCGGCGTAGAAATATTGTAACTGCGTAGAAATATTTTGTGATCTGTGTCCATATAATAATACCAAGGTGACAATCGTGTCTACGGTGACGTTTAAAAATTGTCCACGTGACTTACAGACGGTCACGTGGATCATTTTAAAACGTCATCGTAGACTAGATTGTCTACCTAGCGAAATTTAGTGAGTATTGCAACTGGTTGACGGAATCTAGACTAGTGAACTTTGACCCCAATTATTTAATTTCATCCGTTTCTCGCCGTTGTTCTATTAAATCGACTGAAAGAGAATCGGTTTTAGGCGAGTTGTGTGTCCTTGAATTAGAAATCGGATTCAGACCACATGGTCTTAAAAGACTTAAGACATTACATTTAGTCACATAGCTTAGGCCTAATCTTATTTTGGAAATATTTTTCACGTCACAGGCGCTGTGATTCAAGTAACAAACTAAATCAACTTAGATAAGGACCTTAATTAAAGCAATTTTGCTCATTTAAACCAGCTTTGCAGTCAATTCGATACAGGTCCAAGTTTGTATCGTATAATACATGTGTATTTCCAGTGACCCTGTCGCGCAAAATTTGAACTATAAAATGTGGAAAGAAATAATAATATAATATTTGTTGTGCTGACATTGCTTTGTAAAGAAAGGTTATTATTTTTCTTTAGGCGAATGAATTTGACAATCACCATGGTAATACAACAGCGTTAAAATTATGGTCTAAATGGTTGATAGTACAGTCTAATGTTAATAAAACTGTTATAGAAAAGGAGAGTCTAGATATAGATAACATAGCTGTAGTGCTAGATCCTAGAGACAGAATTTGTCCTAAAACTAACATAAAACAGGTAAGTGCTTGGTATTCTACAAATTACATAATCCATTAGAACAGTTTAAAAGTTAAAATCGACGAAGAGGGAAATGTGACCATTTACTTCTAACTTTTGATGTTTTGTTTTAGGATCTAATCAAGATATTACATGACGTGTACGAAGAGAGTTTAACACACAATTGTTCTACATTATTAACTGACGTAAACCAATTAAAAAACCAAGTATTAAACGTAAGTTTTACAATATAAATGAATATAAAAGCATTAATGTATGTCCAGTCTTGAGAGTTTTAAAGATCAACATTGTACTAATCCATTACGTTTTCTTTAGGTCAACATTTTGTTTTTCGACCATTTTCCAATCTGATTTACATTTCGTTTCGTTTTTCAACTTTTGGTCGTTACCACCATTAACACACATTGTTAAACAGATTGCTAGTAACGAGCTTTCTTGTTAGATTTTATTAATTATAGTATTAGATCGAATACCTCACAGTGTACCACCAGAACGCGGGTTATTTAACAACATTTCAGGGTCGTTATCTAGTGAAGGCAAGTAGAACGGAATTTTGAACTACTAAAAAAAACGAAGAAAAGGGACCTGGGTTGCAATGAAATTGGAGTATTATGTGAGCTGTTGGATATCTTCTGTTTAGCTCAATAAGACTGATGTTTTTAAATTGTCTGATATTTTATTGTCTATAGGTATTTAATAACACACCATCAGTTTCACAAAGCCCTACTTTATCGACTTTATTATGGAGAACAAATACCAGAGAATTATCAGAGGTCATAACTGCTGATAATCTTTTTCCTAATTATAATTTCAACTTCAACAATAGAACGTTCGTAGTCTCTACAAAGGAGGTAAGACATTGTACGTTTAAAATAAACTAAAACCAAGTACGAACCATCCAAATCATTAGACAAAATTCGAAGTCCTAAAAAAACGGTATAGGCAAAATAAATAGTGTAATTAATAAATGGGCTGTTCACCGTCGTGTACCAAATACACGACAAACAGTGTGATAACAGGTGCCCGGAAGAGTTAGCTTACCCTGCCTGGCGCCACACCCGCCATAGCTGCAATCAAAACCATTAGACGAAATCGTTACTCATAATCATTGTTGTTCCAAATTATATAGATTTCTTCATTCTAAAATATGCGTTGTAAATTATTTCAATAAAATATTTTGTCAGTAATAATCCTACATTTCTTTTACTTTATTAAATCAAATCATGTTGAAATTGTTTATAATTGCAGTGGTGGCCATTTATTATAAAAGAACGGCGTGGTAATAAAACTACCTACAGTGGTATATGTTATGATTTATTAAAGGAATTATCCACGAGTCTTAACTTCAGGTACTGACTTATTGACTAAATTAACAAAAACAAATGTATGCCTTTGTTTTCTTCGACCTTTTAACGAGCCACCGTGGAGGCCTTTTAGCCACTCACCGGAAGTTCATGAGTTCAATCCATGTGTTGGGCCGGTAAATTCTGCTCCCCGACCTCCCCCACCCCCTACTAGATTTTTAAGTGTGGCTTGACTTTGTCCGTGGTGCAAGGTGGATGTTCTGTCAAAGAACAACGTCTACTCATTCGTATCGGACAAAATCCGAGGTACCATGTAAAGTAATCCTTAGCAGCTGGAATTCTAATCAAGAGTTGGTGGAAACGCTGATGTCGGAAATTTTTGTGTAGCAAACAGGCAACGCTACAGTCTACAGCCATATGTCTGCCGTTGTGGTCATTGGCTTTTTAAAACTAACTTTGCGTCCAATTTATCAGGGCTTAATCGGTACTAATAATATGTTCTCGGGTTAATTTATCTTCAAAATACCAAAGTTGATCGATAACATCTCTCTCAGATTCAATTTGATTTAAAAATAGGCCTACCAATAATTATTCGCGGACAACAAAATGGCCGTGGGCGTATTACATTGAGGGCAGCACACATCTACGATATTTTAATAACATATCTTTGTCAATACCGGTACTGAACGGAATTGACAATTTTTGTACCGATATTCCTTTTAGAGATATATTTTTCACAGTATTGCAGTTTGCAAGAGATTCATATTGGGCTGAAAAGACTAAATGGGACTTTCCGTATTTCATTCTTATATTATTTGTTGTGGGTGTACTAATCATTTTTAATGTATTTTTATTTGTATACCTTTTGTTTCACTAGTAGATACCATTAACAACGAGGCAACACATCTCTGTACAAATGTCATATAAAGGTTGATGAGAATCTGCAGATGATAACAGAGAGAAAAATGTGACATTCTACTGATGTCAAAACGACTGGAGTAGAGTGTATCATTAGTGTTGGGGAATGTGACTCTACAAATTCATATGACATTAACCATGCTCCCTATGCATAAAAAACAAATGCTCGTTTTTTAAACTACGATATGTGTCATGAACATATATTTACTTTATAAAATATATTAACATCATTTCTCTCTTGTTGCTATGCAGTTTTCAGTTGATTGAACCGCCAGATCAAGAATGGGGTATCATGAAGGACGGAAGATGGACTGGTTTGATTGGACAGTTGGCAAGATCGGTAAGATATTTTCCATGTTAGAGTATATAACATTCGCTAACACCTATTATTCAAATTTTCACTCTTTATGTACACTTGCTTCAAAGTATTTGACCAAACCCTATACACCTGATATTTTACTAATGAAAGATCAGTACTATTTATCAAATTAAACTAGTGTGATATTCTGTCAGTCGCTAAAATTAATTTTTCTGAAATTAATAACTTTAAATTAACTGGCTAGTAAGTATAAGTTAACCTGCCATTACGCTGCGGGTCGGCATTAGGTAACGACGTTAATTTCATCCATTTTTTTTTAATTATTAATATACTGTTATTTATTATATGGTTTAATTGCTCATGTGTTGTTAATCTGTCGACAATATGATTACAATATATATTTATTTCAATCTGATTATTATATTTTCATTAAACTACCAAAATTGTGCATTGATCGACGCAATGATCAATAAGCCACAGCCAGGATCCCGTACCATGTGCAATACTATATAATACGATGATATGAATATTTTTTTGCACGGTATATTAAAGAATTGAAGAGTAATGTTAACCCATCTGTTATTTCCGAGGAGAAACTACCGTTATAAAATACCCCCTTTATATGGACGCGCCGGGGTCAGCAACAAGACTGTACATGACAGAAATCCAGAAATATAGAACACGCACCTATCGTATTTGTCTTGCAAATCCTTCACCGCTATTTCGATTCATTTTACATTGATGTATGTTGTATAACTGCAGTTTCAATATCTGATATAACGGTTTTTGTATATTTTCAGGAAGTCGATCTTGTTGTGGCGGCAATCACAGTCTCTAACGCTAGAGAAACTGTTATGGATTTTAGTTTTCCATATTTCTATGACTCTACTGGCATTTTCTTAAGGAAACCAGACGCAGGCTTACATAAATGGTATACTTTATTAGCTCCGTTTAAATGGCAGGTGTTATTGTGTATATGTGGTGTTCTAGTTTTTACCAGCGGATTTCTATACATTATAGAAAGACTAAATCCTTTTTATGAAAGAAAAAACCAGATGAGAAAACGGTTTCAATTAGATGGCGCGTTGTGGTATCTTTTAGGTGCTTTATTGGCACACGGTAAGTATGAGATGTTTTCTTGGTGCACTCAAATGTTTATTTATGCGATGTGTTTATTTCATAAGAAAAAAAAGCAGGTGTAACAGTTCAAACAACAGCTCATGGAGAATTTACAACGGCCTGTAATGACGATTGAAATTACACAAAAATTGAAATCGAAAATTGTGATTATGTTTATTTACTGTTACCGATACGAGAAAACGAAACAACTAGAAAGGGGCCGTGCATTACCATGTTTTATTAAGTACAATAGAAGAATAAAAACGAGGGAATGTACGGGCTATATCAAATTTTCTCGTTTTCTCTTATCTAGTGACAATCGATTATTTTTGGAATTGTTATATATTATCTCGCAGTTTCATATAACAACGTTTCCTCTTCAACGGAATTGTCAGTGAGCAGAAATTCGCCCGTGGATCTGTTATGGTTCGTTACAAGCAATGATCTATGTGTTAAACATGTCTTATCACATACAAACATATATGTGATAATGGCTGGCACCAATATTGCCCTTTAAGTAGGTTAGGGAATATAATATTATGAAACCAAAATATTTTTATTTGCTGAAAATGTATTTAACAGGGGGCGTTCATGTACCACCTACCTTGGCAAGTCGTGTTATTATAGGTTGTTGGTAAGTATTTATCACAATAGTGTTATTATCTGTTTTACATAACAATAGTTTAATAACTACATATTCTTCTTCTGAGGATCACGTGGCTAAGTGGGTAAGACGCTAGCTCGCTAGCCTGGAGGTCGGGTGTTCGTTCCCAGCATTGGTCGAGAAAGTTCATCCAGATTTTCCGGCATGGTTTGCCCTTGTCAGTGATGCAGGACATATGTATCCTAACAGTTGCAGGCCATAGAACCTGGCACATGCCGTTTCCATTATCCCTGTTGTTGCAGAATAGTAAGACGTTAAACCGCATATTCTATATATTTGTAGGTGGTTGTTTTGTATCGTATCAACAGCAACGTACAGTGGTAACCTTATAGCTTTTCTAACAGTAACTAAAGATAAACTCCCCTTTGAGACACTGGAAGGGATGTTACAACAAGACACGTATAAATGGGGCATTATGGGTGGAAGTGTTGCAGAAACATTGTTTCAGGTAGGATTATTGGGCAAGGAATCTTTGTCCATAGACAGATTCGGTCTTATAATATGGCATCAGTACATAAATATAGCAACACCGTTTCTAAATTGTAATGTACTATGTTAATAAAATGACAGTCGAGGAACGATTGAATGAATTAGAATTTCACGTTTTTGACAACACATGAAAACGCCAATATACTGGATATTAAGCACCTTGATGACCCCACTTGAAGCGGTTATCAAGTTGCGACTGTCCAGTACTCTGTGTATTGTTAAGACAGATTTTTGATAATTTTAAATCTTTTATTTATGTTTTGTAGAATTCATCTATAGATACTTACCAAAATATTTGGAGAAAATTACTTGAATTCTACCGATACGACCCGGATGTTCTTGATCCAAGCGAGACAATCCATCTACAGAAAGTCTTACAGGGGGACTACGCAATAATGACTGATAGATCTGTTCTCGCTGCCTGGTCAAAATACGCCTGTAATATCAGCCTGTTACCAGAAAAATTCTTTCCTAATCATTACGCCCTTGGTCTTCCTAACAATTCTCCATACTTAGACATCTTCACTAGTCAGTAAGTACTTTTTCAATTGAATCAATTGCAAGTAAGACGTCGATAATTCAACGCACCTCACATTCAACAACATCGGCATATTCATACCTCATGTCAAATTTATCTTAGATTAATGTTTACATGGTTTAGAAATGGGCATCAGTTATACGCCAATTGTTGACTGGCATTTTGAAGATTTTTATAGCATTTTTCACCGTCAACTTTGCGTATTTGATACTAAACAATCGGGCGATTTTTATGCCCTTTTTGGCTATATATTGGTTTCTGAAAATCCGTAGTGATCAGGCTTTTGGTCGCTGTATCGACAAAGGAATCTCTTTAGAAACCTAAATCCGATTAAAATAAAGTAACTGTTTAACAAAAAAGTTTAATGGGTTTATTATATGCCATTGAAACAGTAACTGACTGCTATCGCTGAAGCCGTGGTGGCTCAGTGGGTAGGGCACAGGATCATTTACCAGACAGTCCGGGGTTCGATCCCATTGCTGGCTGGGAAAGTTCCCCAACGCGGCTTCCTCTTGTCAGTGTGCTCGGATGGGAAGAAAAACCACAATCTGATTAAAACACAGATCTAATTTCGTTTCGTTTTTTTTATCCTTCAAAATTTCGTTTCATAACACTAGGACCTGGAGGAGTTATTTTAGTTGATGTGAGGAATTAGCCAATCAAACTGTCTGTTACGGCGAGTTCTTGGCGTGCTCTGCATGGAACTGTGGGTAAATCCTTAGAAACATCAAAGCTGATTGATAAATATGTAGTCTAGGCCATCGAAAGTATAAAAAAAACGAAACGAAATATAGATCTGTATTTTAATCAAACTGGAAAAACCCGGGTATGCGTTGGGGTAGCCGTATGATAGTCCCTGACCTTTGTAATTCGGAATAAAAGTAGGCCGTCGAGTACAATATAGCGTATGACCGTCTCCATAAGCCCGACCGGTGCAGAAAAACGGGACGTTAAACCTCATTTCATGTCTGCCACCGTTCTAATTTTCAAAAACAAGAGAGTTTGATACACACATAACTTCCACAATACTTTATTTGTTTTACAGAATGATTCAAATATATGAAAGCGGTCTTTTACAAATATGGAAACAAAGATGGTGGCCTAAAACCAGCTATTGTGCAGGAAGTCTTCAGACACATGCAGACGCTGTGGACTTGTTGTCATTACAAAGTGCGTTCTACATCATTGCTATAGGTATATTTCTAGCCCTGTGTGTACTGGTATGCGAAGTGATTCGTGTTCGGTACAAATGCTGTATTGGTGGCATTCATTAAATCGGAAGAATGAGTGAACTTGGAGGAAACGGAGAGGAGTTAAATTCGTGATCATTGTTGTGTCTTCGACAGAATGTTTACTCTTCGTTCAAAATTTAGATCTAACCAAAAAAAAAACATTTTGTGTTCTTTGACTCCAACTTATAGATTCACAGCTTTGCTATCAATTTCAGTCATTTAAACAAATGTACCCCTCCCCGTCCATGTGCCCCTCCTAGTACACAATTGAATGGTTGTAATATCAACAGAAGGGTCTTGAAATTGAAAGATATAAACGGAAAATCCGTATCACATCATACACCTCACAGTGTTTATTTTGATGGGACTTAATCTCACCCAAACACCGCTCTAACGAACAACCAATGCCAAACTGTCTAACAATGTCATACGACTTTAAACAGAGTTCCAGATATGTTTGTATAACATTACTAATGAATCACTAAATATATTACGCTTGATTAACCAGTGCATTGCCGAAAAAACTAATTGCATGACAAATGAGGCCATTAAAAGGGCAAACAATGCTAACAATACAGTCTGGAAACGAACAATACTTTTGCCGCTTTTAATACCTTAAATCACTGTTTTCTGGAAGACGCTTGATTAAACAAAGGGGTGTCATGTTGCTGTACTTCGGAAAAATTTGATTGAACGGGAAGAATAGACACACACTTTCAAAAGCTCAAATATCAGACGTCAATCCATCAATGGGCAGACAGGGGTTTCTCGGTTATATCAAATCAAAGAGCCATGTTCCTTGTAGTGCTATTGTTGATTGTAAATCATCGGGGAATGCTTTCAAAAGATTTCCAAATTTTAAGAAGAAATATCATTAGGTTGGCGTAAAATGTAAAGCAATAACTGGGACTGAATTAACATTTTTATTGAAATACATCAATTTGTACAAATTAATAAATAATCATTTTTTCAATATTAGCACAAAGTTATTATTCCGTCTAAAGAGAATAGAAAGAAAACTGTCGCTTTAGCATTTGCTGTATGGGTAACCATAATCTTTCTTCATATTTAACAGTAAAAAAATTTGTCGGGTGTAGCATTCCATAATTTCTTAATATTCCAATTACGGTGGATTCTCACAACACACGTTTGAAATTAACACATTGACAATCATAATTATTTCAAACAAACACAATACTTGGTTTTGACAATTCATGTTTCAAATTACTTGGATTTTGACAATTCATATTTCAAATAAACACATTATTTGGATTTTGACAATTCATATCTCAAATAAACAATTACATGGTTTTGACAATTCATATTTCAAATTAACACAATATTTTAAAACAATATCATTCATCAATAACTTTTACATTAATAATAAAATAAATACCTTCACCAATGCATAGTGCAAAAATCCCTGAATAAACATCTGACAATTAAGCCAATAATGTTAACAGTGTTACATAATAAATATATATATTAGTCCGAATTGTCTGACTTTTGTACTGCTATTCTTTAGTGGTTTGTAGAAAACTAACTAAATGTCACACATTTGGGACTAATATATAAGCACACATTGCATTGGAATAATGTTGGTGGTGTCTCAAAAAATACTATATACAAAAATACTTGAGCAAAAATAATAACTGATTTATTTTATTCGTTTAGAGTTAGTATACTCTGCTACCTATACGCCGTCCATCATTGCCTATATCCACAGTATATAACATCTACCAGACTCTACTTTCCGTTGAAAGGGGCTGGGGGTAACTCTAAAAACATTTCCGGTGAAAGTGCACTAACCTGATAAATGGTATTGACGATCCTAAACGACACTTGATTGCAATGTCAGAAAGTAGCAACTATTTATTCGCTATTCGTCTTCTGAATTTTAAAGATCTGTTTTTAAGTACATTCTACATGGAGAAAGAAATGACTAATTTCATTGTTTGATAATGGGAGATGGTTTTAGCACCACTAACATTTGGAAAACAAAATCGTCAAAGAGACAATTATTTACTGCATTTTGTATTATAAAGATTAGTAACCATGTAAGTAAACGGACATTATTTCACAATATAAAAATAAATAAACAAAAAAAGATGCTTTCCTCCCGCATCAGATTTTTTCTAATGAATGTTTTGAAACCTTATTTTTTTGCATGGCCTTTTCAGTGGACATCATTTCACAATATAAAAATAAACAAACAAAAAAGATGCTTTCCACCCGCATCAGATTTTTTTCTTGTATGGCCTTAATGTTGTTTTTCGCCTTCTCCAAGATGCGTTGGTTTTTTATCCTTCATAATGCACCTTCTGACGAACTCAATGCCCAGGGTAACGAAGGCTAGAAACAATCCGATACACAGGACATAGAAAGCACTCTGTAAAGACAGCAGATCAATGGCTTCAGTTTCTGTAGTCAAGGATCCCTTACAAAACTTAGTTTTGGGCCACCAGTTTTGCTGCCAAACTTGTAGGAGTCCACTTTCATAGATCTTTATCATCCTGAAGAATAAGAATATTTAAGGTATAATTAAGTGGCTGAGAGTGATATGGATACATGGTTACAAGAATGATACTCAAATTCTTCCGGGACAGTTTATGCATACCATTGCGTGAGAGAGAGAGAGAGAGGGGGACAGAGAGAGGGAGAGAGAGAGATGGTGTTTAACGACTACTCGAAACAAACTAGATCATTTCGGGACTAAGATATGTTTTAATTTTATTTCAATAATTTGCTTGCGCGTAGCGGTTTTTAGCAGTAGAAGGATACCGGGGGTCCCTGAGAAAACCCACCAGATTGGACAGGCGACCCCACTCCTTGTCACGTACAATTGGAGATTCAACATTGCATGAGCACCAGGTACCACATGTAGTTTGTATTTGAACACTGGTTAGAATAGAGTGTGCCTCGTTTTATTTTTTCAAGGGATCTGCCAGGGATGATTACGAATTTGATTTCACAAAAGGCGAGCATTCGATTCACACATTCCTGATATTGGCCCCTTTTTTCTCCGATCGAACCGGAATCCTTTTGGCGGGAAAACAGTAATTCACGGCCCGACTAATGGGCCACAATTTACTACGGCGTGGCCACAAATCCTCAAGGTTGACCCCAGTTCGCTCACCGCGACGCCACAGGCTTAGATACTGAGGAAGCTAAAACTAGGGTTTAACCGAAAACAAGGAAGTGGTCCTAGAACTATGAGCCGTTGTACACAACGGTAAATGTTCAACACCGTGCCATGCATCACTCTAGTGTAAACAAATGAACTAAGATGGGCTTGACGTGCCTAAATAATCTATATTAAACAATACTTACTGGTTTGAGATGAGGTTAGTGAAAGGCGATTGATTTGGAAGACCAAGGGCGTAGTGATTAGGGAAGAACCGTTCATTAAGTATTTCTATATCGCACTGATGTTCCGACCAGGAAAAGATTGAAGACCCATCATCGATTACAGCGTACTTGCTCGACATCATTCGATCGAAATGTGCATCAATACTTGGGTGAAGATGATCTGGGTTGTTTTCACTGAATCTTTTAATTCCCTCCCACACGTTCTGGTATGTAGGTAAGTTGGAGTTCTAGAAAAGAAGCAAAGATACAAAAACTTAGTAATATGCATAACCCTTTACATGTATCATTCTGAATGTAACAAGACGCTTCCTAGTTATTTGTCTACAAGAGTGATACCCAAATGAACATTAAGTAAAATGCTTAATGCAGCCGTTCCAGAAGTTACAGGGTCCCGGACTGTCTGTTAATCATACATTATGCAAGCACTAAATCTGCCTGTTATTAAAATTATCAATAAGACATTAATTAACGTATCTGTGCATAACTCCCCTTCATTATTAAATCAATAAATAGGTAATCGAAGCTTTTTTTTTTATCGTACTGAGGAATCGGGGTTAGACGGAAATTTAAATCGCTTAATTCTCGGCTCATGGTGGATCAATTTGACTGACATTTTCAGCAAATTGCCTTTACATTATTTAGTTTTTAACTATTATAGTGACAACTGTCAACTCGTTATCTAATCTCCCATAATGTATTTTAATAAACATTTTTTTAAGGTAAATCAAGGGAAAAAAACAAGAATAGCCCCGATTCCAAATTTTCGGAAACGATCGACGTTGTGTAGCTCATTTAATTGCCCAGTTGTTTTAGCAGACAGTAGGACAGTAAACCCCATTTCATAATTCACCAGATATTGTTTGTTTTAATATCCGTGTTTACCTTGAATAATGTTTCCAAGAAGCTGCCTTGTAAATACCCCCAGGTATATTCGTCATTAGCTACCATCTCAGCCAAGGTACTAAATGGGACTTCTTTCGTTGTGACGGTCAAGAAAGCAATAAGATTTCCACTATAGGTGGCGGCACATATCATACAAAACAACCACCAGGTGGAGATAACTAGTCGTCCTGCTGCAGCTTCTGGCATGGCATTACCACCTTAAAAACCGACAATAAACATCTTTATATTAATCTGCTGGTAACATTTTATAACTTGACCAAAATGAAGAATATAATTAAAGATGCATTATGTACGATATAATAAAGATCTGGACAATTCTTGCAATAATAGTTTAGAAATAGATAATGGATATATTGAAATATTCAGTCAAATTATCTTTAGTGTGAACGAAGTTATAAATGTTTGAATCTTACAAGAAATATGGCTAATAACTTTAGTTGTCAAGTACCATTGCTGCGATAGTATTTGCTTTTAAATTACACTACACAATTCGAATTACAAGATTAATGCTCTGTACTTGATTACAAAGAAGAAAACTCTAATAGTAAATGGTAGTACACACTTTTTCTTTAATAAATGAACAAAATAAGAAAAAATAACTCACCGTGAGACAATAAAGCGCCATATAAATACCACATGGTGCTTTGTAAACCAACATGTTTTCTTTTTGGGTACATCTTTTCGTAAAATGGGTTAAATCGTTCTATGCCATACAATAGGAAGCCCACGAATATAACAGCACAGAAAATACACAATAATACCTGCCAGGTGAATGGGGCAAGCAGTGTGTACCATTTATCAGCATTGGGGTCCGGTTTACGGAAAAACACGACAGAATAACCGAAGTAATAGGGAAATGTAAAGTCCATGACAGCTTCTCTCTCGTTAGAAACTGTTACAGCTGCTAAGATCATATCCGCTTCCTGTAAAATAAGAAAGCAAATGATTTGTGTTTGGTAGTTTGGTAGATAATTCAGCATTTTATTGTGTAAGTGAAAGGGGACGAACCTATAATTAGCAACCGTATAAGTAGTTAACAAATACCATTTTTTAGTAGGTGTAACTTCATATACAAATTTGTTGATTTTTATACCTGGTATGCTACTTGACCAATCAAACCAGTCCATTTACCATCATTAACTCGTCCCCATTCTCCATCCGGTGGCTCAACCATAACATAACTAAACAAGAATACAAAAAAATAGGACATGAACAGCTGAGGAGATTTTCGCAAGTTGATATTTGATTTGTCGCGAAATATAAGACATGACGATCAGGTCATGCAAATATTTTGATAGGTAAAAGTTTTAATGGTTTTCAACGTACTTAGCAAAGACTTGTCAAAGTCACTTTGCTTTGACTACGTCTATGCTTTGGATTTCTGATTTGATTATGTTATTTTGGATGGCAGTGTGAAGTTGGATCGATTTTCGTTTTTCGATATTGGCGAATAACGAAAAACAACTAGCTCGTTTTTCGATATTCAAACTTGAATATCCAAAATATAGATTTAATGGATGTACATCTACAGATTTTTTCCAAAACATATTCGATTGAACCAGTGTTGTAAAGATATCATAAATGAGGATGCCTGATCAGTGGGTTCACATAAAAACTAATATTTCTACTTGAGTTTTTTGGGGTTTTTTTATATTGGCGAATGACGAAAAACGAGCTACTCGCACAGTAATACATAGAATGACCCCCTCCCCGTCATAGTAATAGATAGAAAACTTGTAGTGCGTGATTATCACCTTGAACACCTTTTATAAACTTACCTAAAATTAAGGGTGATTGCAAGCTCCCACAACAAATCCATGCATAAACCAGTATAAACGGCAGTGCCGTTCGTAACTGTCTTTATTACAAAAGGCGCATACTAAAAATAAATTAGTTTAAACTGTATTATTAACTATGCTCATAAATTACAAAAATTACAAAACTTTTCTTTCCAATCAAAAACAAAAACACCTTTTCACCAATTTTGAAATTTTTCTCTTTAGCTTTTTTTGTTATTAAAGTATGTTGTTTTAATTCGTTACATAAAAGTGTAAAGAAAAATGACGACTTTCCAATAAAATTAAAAGTATTATAAAAGAGTCAGCATAGACTCTGTGTCGTCCTTGACAAAAAACTACCCAACTTGGGCAACATTTATGGTATTTAATATCAATTCAATATAAACTTACCTCAAGAGTAGCAACGTAAAATACTCGTTGGTTGAAGCCAAAAGCTGCATTAGGAAAGATATTACCCTTCCCATCAACCCCTATATCAACATTATCCAATTGACGTCTTCCGCCTTCTTTCCATATTAACGTAGCCAAACGAAGGTTAGTGTCTATTGTAGGGTTCTCTAAGATCTGTGAAAACAAAATGAAAAATAATTTCAGAAATAAATGAAACGAGGCCTAGGATTAATTTGGGTATGTCGAGACTAAAACCGAGTCTATTTCCTGGTCTATCCAAATGGTCATTTGCGGACAATGACCTATCTGGGATTCTTTTCCTTATCCTAACTCCAACTGATCCCTAATCCTTTTCTTTGTCCTAACAGATGAAGTGTCTAACTCGGTGCGTTGGTATTTCCGGCCTCCCTAACCGACCGGAATTAATTAGACTATCTCTAATCGGAAGTCCAACAGTAAAACCCCAAAAATAGATGTTATTCCCCAAGACTGAAATATCTGATTGAAGATCCTGAGTTATTCTTGGTCAATATCGAAAAATTAATAGTTTGTCTATTCTATGATAAAGTTACATCAATATTTTGTTATAATAGTATCACATGGGGTGGTCTCCATGTCGAAACAGTGTGAAAGACTATCGTTACAGTAACATTAATCCTAATATAAGGCGTTATTTACAGGTAAATGGGACTTGTACTTACCGATCTTATTTCCGACTTGACGTAACCATCTACAGTAACGTCACCACTATAATCTGGTTCACTATCGACTTTACGCAAGGCAGCTTGCACAACATGAGGCAGAACCTGATAACATAGTGAAACGAATTCATTCATGACACGTGAAATTTCAAAATTTGTAGTCTACGACTAGTTCAAGATACAGCCCAAATGTGTTACATTATTGTTCATTTTTTCTTTTCAATATTTTATTTTATATTTTTTGGTTATAGTTATTTTAAGAATATGGGGTTTTTTTATAATTATTTTACGAATATTTCTTTTTGTAATTATTTTAAGAATTTTATTTTATATTTTTTTTTCATAATTATTTTATATTTTTCTTTTTCATAATTATTCTATATTCTTTCATAATTGTTCTATAGTTTTTCATAATTATTTTTTTTTTTTTTTCTTAATTATTTTATTTCCTTATTATTATTTTATTTTAATTTTTTGGGACTTACCTTTTTAATATTAGTAGGATAACATTCGTGATAACTCGGTCCAGTTAAAACGGCTACATTATCCAGAGTTATACCAGATTTCTCTAAATAATTCTGATCATAACCATAATGTGCTACCAACCAGTGAGACGAATGACGAATAGCGGTTAGATTGTTTTGTTCAACATCGAATATATTCGCCTGCAATGTAAATATGTTATATACATGTAAATACACATTTCGAATGCAATAGAAAACGAGTATAGACGTGGAAGTGTCATTAGTCAATTATAAATTGGTACTTATAATCGGGCTAAAGAATGTTAATATCAACTCAGGTTATGTCATACAATTGTTCTGATTTTGTTCTACCCCTGTTCTGCTGTAAATAAATCCATCTTCGCATCCACTTAACACATCAAATTGTCTAAATCCGAAGAGAAAAATGATCTTTTAATCGGTTGAGCGAAATGTGCATCAAACTCGTTTCTTATTCTCGTCATGTCATATATTCTTCACGTCGATGGAGGTCCAAGGAAACCAGTTCGTACGATGGCCCGGGACTACCCCGTCCACCTCTCATCCCTTACACACATCTTTACCTCATGTAGAATAGTCTTTACACAACCAAGTGAACAAAGCAATAAAACGTCCAATTGTTCATCACCAACCAAATCATAGGTGGCCTTTAATCCTGGATAGGAGGCGTAACTAGAAGTTGTCTCGTTGATAGCCAGAATAGTCAAGGTGATGCCATGTTCGGATAACTCTGTTGATAATTCCATCGTTTCAAATTCTGCAGAAAAAAATATTGAGGAAGTATGAAATGTATGAAAATTGTCTAGGAAGTACGAAATATGTGAATAGTATGATGTTGGTTTATTGACATTGAAGTTTTAAAAGCAGTTAAAAGTTAAAATTGTGCGCAATCGCCTTTGAATTTAATAATTCGTATAAGAAAAACATAGTCTTTTTCTGAGTAACACCTTACTAATAATTTTTGAATAAAAACATTTGCTAGTATTCAGCAATAATCTTACCCGTGAACTGATCACAAATTATAACTAATTTCTTCCATCCCAGGTTAGTCACAATCTTAACAAGCATGTTCCTCTCCCCCCTCGACATAACCGTTTCACTCTCACAAAACTCGAACTGGTCAGTTTTAGACATCTCTAATGACACGCCTAGTTGGTCTTCTGGAGTAATTTCAGACATTGGTTTCAAGCCTTTCTCGATCCGCCATTTGTCAGGGTTTCGTTGCCATGGGAATCGAACAATTGGGGATTCGGGTATGCGGAGTCGTTGCCCTTTATGCCTGAGATAATCATTATCGTCAGCTATGATGAGCATGGCAGATGTATTGTGAAGTCTTGAAGCTTAAACAATAAAAGTTATAAAATTAATTCAAATTATGTACATTTTTGATAGAAATGGCGATTAACTGATTGGGTATGATACTGTGGTCAATATAAATGTAATGTTTATGAAGATGCGAATTGCGAGGATTCTGAAATTGGAATTTGTTAATTTAAAGAATGGCGGGAAGTCCGGGTTCCTCCCACTGCTAAAGACCCCTACGCGCAAGGGAATTATTGAAACAAAGTTAAACCAGATGTTAGTTCCGAAATGTTCTAGTTTGTATCGAGTGGACGTTAAACCCAATCTCTCTCTCTGTAATTGATAAATGAAATGAAAAGAATGGGGTTTAACGTCCTACTGTTCTGCTCCGACCGGACATATGCCATACAGTGTGCTATGAGGGAATTTCACCCGACGAGCGCTACAGTCTACTCTTATATCGAATTCCAACTGCCAATGGATATTTTACGTGCACGCCAATGAGTACATGGGACCTCGGTTTTTCGTCCCGTCCGAAACAACCTGGATATAACAGATACTATACGAGAACAATTTGTTATTGTTTTGTTCTGTTTGTTGTATAATATATACAACCATTCGGTGGATCAAGTGTATCGTCTCAGGGACATTCCAAACCAGTGCTAAACAGGAACGGCAGTGATACATTAGAGTTTTTATTTGTTTGCCTATTCCAGAAAATGATACTTTTTGTTAACTGCATTTGTTTCAATCAAAAATTTGAATTATTTCCGTGCCGTTATGTGGCGGTAAGCAACGGTTGGGTATATATTTAGTCGAGTTTCGAAAGTCTTACCTGCAGCCAAAACGCTAAATGGTTTATAAACAGTGATTGTTGACCATTCGATGTTAACATGGAACTCTGTAACATTATAACTGGTACAGTTGATACTTCTACAGCTATCTAGAGTATAGTTTCCATCTACTACATCACTTCCGGCAGCGACTGTATAACATCAGATACAAAAGGTTTTGTTGTCAATTTACATAAAACATGAAACATTTATTTAGAAAATAAAAGGCTCTATTACATAATAAATTCTTGTAAATCTGACACTAACATCATTTATTTAAAGAGTGAACTTTATCGATACATCAAAACTTATATTTTATTTTTAACATAAAAATACAATACTTCTAAATCATTTATCAATTCTCTAAATGATTGTTTATATATTTTTAAATGTGAAGCTATAGTTTTAAATAAATTTTGGAACTGCAGTTATGACGAAGCAGAATTCATATTAACGTATTCTGATGTCAATTTTAGAACGTATATTTTAGTGAATTTTTATTAATAACTTTTTGATAATTAATTTGTGAAGAAATATAAAAATAGATTTATAAATAATTATGAAGTTGAATCCATAAATAAATATAAAAGTAAGATATTAAATAAATATAAAAAGTGAATTTTTAAATAAATATAAAAAGTGAATTTTTAAATAAATATAAAAAGTAAATTTTTAAATAAATATAAAAAGTGAATTTTAAATAAATATATAAATGAATTTTAAAATAAATATAAACGAGAAATTTTAACTGTTTAAATTAAAGTCTCTTCATTTTATTTTCAAATAATATACTTTCTCAAACACAAAAAAGATAAAGTGACCGCAATAATATTTTTAAAATATATATATTTGAAATTGTGACAAATCCATATGCATATGAATTAGACATCAAAGATAAAAGATAATTTAACTGGTATTTCCATGAAACTAAAAAATTTAATTTTGACAATTTTTTCTTTAATAAATTCCTCACCTAGATCTAGACTCAGTTGATCGTCACAATAAACTGTTATGAGCCATAGAGTTAATAAACATAGCCAGGCCGGTTCTATTAACCGCATTTCTAAGGATCACGCCTGAAACAAAACGAAAGAGGCATTAATTCATATAAGGGCGTTTGTTACACTATACATGTAGTCTTTGTCTTGAATACCTTTTATTCTATAATGGTTTTTTTTTAATTGATGATTGAGAAACCGTGTTAGAGTATTTTCAGAGAGTTGAAAGGGTGCCAAATTTGAAATCCGAAAAAATAATGGATGGTTTTCTTTAAATATGTCAAAGTCAATGAATGACAAATTAATATCAAAGTTACTTGAAATTGTCTGAAACGATTAACCAAATCATTTGACGTGTGTTCTTATAGTTTACACCCGACATAACAGAGGTATCCAATACTTTATTTTCGGGGGTGTGGAAGGCAAACCGACAAAACAAGATAAAATAACCAGGATAACAGAAAAGGCCGGTCGTGGTGCTATTGTATTACAAATTGAGTAATCTCCCTTTTAGCATATTTTACGCGTTTTGCAATGGAATCAGAGTTCATGTAAAAGTAAAATAAGAACTAAAACTATTAGTAAATTATGGCGATATTTTCAATATCATTCCGTGCTGTTAAACTCACAAATAAAACACATTTAAAAGATATATATATGCTTTCGAAAACCGAGAGACAAATTTCAATGAAAGGCTCATAAAAAGAGCAAAATTTATTCTAGATCGCTATCTCAAATATCATTATTCTACTATTTATTCACACGCTGAATTTTTTTTTCATTTATCGCTTTGTTGTTTGATTTGTGTTGTTTTTTATTATTAAATTACAGATGTGAATTTCTTGATTCTCATAAGAAATTTTATTCGCATATATATTTGGTATTTTAAAAATGGACATTTGTCGTTTTATTCTTTTCTCTTGGCGTAGGCACTACATTATGACTTTGAAAAAGATTATTTTATTAAAATTTTCATTTCCAGCATACTTTCTCGTCCAATATTCGTGATATTTGCTATCATACAGTCTATATTATTTGAAGAAAAAAACAACTTTATGCTCAAATGAATCTAAATGCTCTGTACTTAATGATACATGTATGGTACTAGACATGGGAATTGATAGTCTGACTCTTTAAATAACATTTTTTTCCCACGATATAATGTTTCAAACGGTATTCATTGGGTATGAAAATGATAAAATATTCAGATAAATCATAATAATAACATGCTAATCCAAATATAGATCATAAAATTAAATAATATTAATGAATTCCGTTACAACTTTTCTATGTTTCATTTTTACTGTAATAAAAAGTTTTTTTGGAAAAGAAAATATCATTCCGACGAGTACTCTCAACCGTACGATTACATTCTTTGTCTATGTTAATTAGAGTTATCTCCCTTACATAAAATAAGGCGCAAATTTTAAAATTACGGAAGACATTAAGGTTTGGCTCAAACATCTTTGAAAACTTCTTAAGAACTGTTCTTCTGAATTAATCTTTCACAACGTCGAATTAGCTTAAATATTTCGATAGAAACTTTGCTAAATATATGTAAAAAAAACAAGAATGTTTACCTTGGTTTCCTCCAAACACTTTGTTGGTGTTCAAAATGCAGGTTTCCGGTAAAGTTGGTGTCTTAGAAGAGAAGGGGAAACGGTTAATGTTATTAATGACATGTCACCTTCCTTATATAGCTTCTTCACGACATTTAAACATAAAACCTTTGACAAGTTTGTTAATATTTCATAAGCAACTTAATTGCTTGATATTTCGTAATAATGTATAATTTTTAAAAAGAATATCTAAATGGGGAGATTCGGAGACAGTGAAGATCTAGATAACCTTCAAGAGTCAGTGTCGTTCTCGAGATTATCGTTTATCTTATTCATTAAATATTCTGATAAACGTTCATATTCTAACTGATAATGTTTCACGAATAAAAATCTTAATATCTTGGTAATTAATCCTTCCCTTTTACTAATTAGAAAAATGATGCAAAATAGAGTCTGTTATCATCCCCTGTGGAATTCAAATAACAAATAAATTAACTATTTGTCGATAAAACCAAGTAATTAATTGGTTATTAGCATGCGCATTGGATACAGCCACATCCCCCAGGGGATGTATTAATACCAGGGCTGTCGTGAAGAAAGAAACCTGCATGCAATCTAGTACAATGCCATTACGATGCAGGAAATTCATACAAATTAATACATCTTTTCTAAAACAATTTGCATATATCTTTGTTGAACGGAATAAAGATTTTTCAAGTCAGACAGGAATATGTTTAAGAAAAGATAAAGCAATTCGCAAAATGGGTTGAATTTTACATAAGATAAGTCTTTAAATTTCATAATAAGAGCAAAATTCGTATTTGTAAAATTCTAAAATAATTTGTTTTAAATTAAAGCACGCAGGTTTTTTAACTGAATGTTGGGTGGTTTGGTGCTTTTGCCATTGATATTCGTAGCTTTGGTTCTCATAAAACAAAGTATTCAACAAAAAAATATTTATTGAAATAATATGATTATCACCTACCATTATTTAATAAGTTTCAAACGCTTTCGTTGATTACAGAGCTGCTTCGGTATTCGTAAAAATTATATTGTTCATTGCCTTTAAGAGGAGTGGGGTTTTTTTTAAAAAAATAAACGCGGTTGTTCACACAATTTACATTTTCTTTTCATTTAAACGCAGTGATAATGATTTACAATGCAGAAAATATAAATTTAAATTCTTCTGTGTGCTACGTCTGTGCTTTATGAAATGCAACGAAAATAACTATTGTTATACAGATAATATCTGTAAAATTCGTCCGAAAAATTGGAATATTATGACTTGTACCTACACTAAACATCTTGTTGAAAGGTTTTTTTTTCACGGCGCATGCACTTCGGGTTATCTGTAGGCTATGTGAAAGAATGCATAAAATCTTCCAGAAATGCACTGAACAACGCTGATATTTTTGAACAGTTTTCAGTTTAAAAAGGGACAAGATGTGTTCAAACATATCTACAGAGGGCACAGTTTTAATTGGCAAATAGGTACAGATCTGACCAGAAACAGACACCAAATCACAAGAGATAACTGTAACTCCAAAACCGGGAGCGGAAGCCTAAAGCAACCAGGCCTATGTTCCTCCGCGACCCGAGCTTCTCCAGTACCGCTGCCAGCCCCGAACAGACCGACAAACAGACAGACAAACGACCGTCAAAAATATTCGTATAGATTACGAAACATATAGGATAGTCCGATTTGTTCTCTGGAAACACGAGAACATGTCCGATTTCTAAAACATCTGGAGGTGGCCGTAATATTCAGCATTCAACAGCTAAAATGTTATTTGTGAACACCTCCACGAAGACCCATAACCTATTTAAAAAATCAGATGATGAAACGGTCGATACAAATAAAATTAAACCTAATAAGCATAAAAAAAATGTGTTAATGTACTTGTATATATGAGCTATTAACCTATTATATATTAATATTACAATATTTTACCTTCAAGATAATAATGCAATCCATGAATTAGTTAAAGTAAATATGAAGTACAGGGAATATAAATTTCCTATATAATTCTACATTAAAACTTCCATGTTGCTTTATCAAAAGGTATACAATCATTTTGTTTTTTTAGAAAGAGGTATTATCTCCTGCAAAATATGTTCGACACTATAGATTTTTTACCTTGTCATGACACTTACAATCCATACATGTGTAGATTACATTTTCCGTATGTCTCTATATTTCAATATTTTCACGTTTGACTAGACACTTGGGTATATCTATTTAAAAACCTGGGTTAACAGCACAACAATCCAACATAAAAGGTACATCGGTCTCGCTCTTTAAACGTATTAATTTGGTATTAAAGGCTAAGTTTATATCAATCCAACTGCATTTCCTATTGTGATCGGGATTTATGATAAATTGCAAGTCATTAGAATACAAATAATATGTTGTCTATCAAGGTATTGTCACATATCCAGTACACATTTCACCTGGTCTATTATGTAGGTCATTAAATTGTATTTATGTCAATTTGTGGATCATGCGTCACAGACTATTTCGTACGAATCTAGTAATTTATTTGATTTAATGGAATTCCCCGTTTCACGGGCCATTTATTTACTGCAAATTAGTATTTCACTTTTGCTATTTTGATCTATATCATAACAATTGAAGAGAGTGGGATGGTGTGTGGTTTTTTCGATGGAAATAATTGTAATTAAATAATAATTCGTTTATTAGAACTTTCTTTTGTCGAATGAAATTTTATGAAGTAGTGATTATGTATCAAATCCATTTTGTTCCCTCATGTTAGGTACATTAAAGTTGAGAGCAAAGTATAAGGTATTTCTTTTGTTAAAATATAAACGTGATAATGGGGTTTTTTTTTAGGTTTTTATCTTTCTATTGTGGAGATCGCATGCTGAAATCTATATAGGCTACAACAAAAGCCCGGTTAGCTGCATTTTAACGTCTGAAAATTGCCTTTAATGATCTCTAATGTTTTCACATTGTGAACAAGAATTATAATTATTTTGACAGTTAAAAATCCTTAAAGATTTATGATTTTAAATTGACCATAAACTAGTACAACAAGTGGATTTCTAACATTATCAATTCGACAAAAAATATCACCAATTTTATTAACGAATATGTCCTTTATGATTAATTGTGTTTTCTTTGCTGTCCTTCGTGTGGAATTCATTCTTTCAAAACTCAGAATGCATGTGTGGAGTATAGAGTGGATATTGCAGTGTCGTGTGGTTTATCCGTTAGGACGTTCTTAAATATTTGGTATGTTGGCTTCTTTTTCTATTGAAGATACAATCAAGTACATGTATGTCTATAACTTTAAATTCATTCAGATAATTTTAAACATTTTTTCAGACAGCTAAATGAATCCAATTAAAAATGCTAAGAATAATTTAGCATGTAATCAAAGACAATTGAATCTAATTTCACCCTATTTTAAATGTTCAAATGTGCGCATATAATATGTATATAAATTTACCCCGAGTCCAATAGTCAGGTTTGCCATAGAAATTTGGTCGAAATATCGTCTTTGTGGATTTCATTTATTTATTTATTTAGTTATTTTTTTTAATTTTTTTATTTATTTCAACAGTCAAATATATTAATATTCTGTGTAAATTACCAAGGTTTTAGAAACAATTGAGTTATTTCAGATTCACTTTATGATATATGTTATATTAATAATTAATAATCTATTTTATAAATTAACTTCGTTAAGTAAGCCCATCGATGGTGTAAGTACTATATGGTTTGATAACACGCCATCAAATTACGGTCGACATAAAAGCTCTTTGTATACTTGTTATGTTTACATATGATATCACCTGTGGGAGTTGACCTAATCTCAGATATGTGACATTGTGGTTTAGCTGGGAGTCAATTCTTTTACTTGACTTTACACTATATTCCTTTGATCAGCATGTAAACATTGGTTAATATATAATGATATATAATGATCTGGCACTCTGGAGACTGAAGTTAATATAATTGTTAATTTCATTGATGACAACATATCGACAAACTGGTACGATCACCAGATAATAAAATGTAGATTCGTTTTTCGTCATTACTCCATTAAATATAAATTTATTAAAGATGCATTGTGTAAGATTTAGATTTTTTTTTTTTTTTTTTTTTTTTTGTATTTTTAAGATAAAAATGAAAAGGGGCTGTATTGAAAGTTTCAGTCAAACTCCATTGCTATACCTTTATCCGTTTGTGGCATTTAGCGATTGGGGACAGAACTAACACAGTTAAATGGGAAACAATCACTGGTTTATTTTACACTAGCACGACGTTTCGATAAGTGTCCTCTTAACGGTATCAAGCACAGTGGCATATACATGTAGTAAACTCGAGGGTCTGTATCTTTATAAATATAAAATTTGAAGTCATACCTAAAGTAGCTTAGTCTTTAACTCAATATCATCCAAGATCTTACACGTTGAAAACACGAATTGTTTGTCAATTCAAATTAACATTGGTGTTGTTATATTACTTTGCAACGGTAGGCCTCTGATATCCATTATTTAAGAATTTAAGACAAAATAAACATTTTACCATTGGTACGCGAATGCGTTTCAGCATCATTTCAAATAAGTGACCAGAAAAAAAGAGGCTAGATATATTCCGCAACTCTTGTTAAACGGCGACACGATAACTTATCTGAAGAACATACGCAATATACTGGAATAACCAGACACTAGAAATTTCTATTCGATCGAGACTCATGCCATATTTCGCTTGACATAATGATTTGAAATTAGTGTAAAAACGGAAACAATTGAATGTAAATAAGTTCATAGACAATTAGATTACATTATTATATGCATTATTATATTTTTAGGACCCAAATATTAACAATTTAGCTCCTTTAATTAATTGTTAATAATTATTAGAGGAGTTCGTGATTATAGTTAAACATAATAACCGACAAAGAACTTGGATATACTACAAGTACATAATAATAGATAAACCATTTACCATGATCGATAAAAAACGTTATAACAGTGAACAGGTGCATCCACGTTCTTTGTCGGTTAATATGATTAACTATAATCACCAACTCCTCCAATAATTAATTAAGTATGACTTCATATTGCGCATATATATTTATATAGACCCTCTAGTTACTGACTTATTAATATACAAGGACTTTTCATTTTGTGTATTTACAAATTTTAAGGAGACTTTAGACAGACACGGACACCTGAATTGTATGTTTTTACCAATTTTCAGCCCATGAAGTGTAAATAATTCAATTAAATCAACCTGTCAATAATATCATATAATGTATTGGACGGTAAATCTTTAATAAACAACAACAACAACAACATATTCGCACCGCGTGTCCGTCTGTAAAATGTCTCCACTCGCACACCATCAATTTGCACTTGTCATATAACGTCTCGTTCCGTCACATGTTATTTATTGTACAGATATATATCTAATCACTCCTTTCATACCTTTTCACTAATCACACTGTAAATAAGCTCACTATAGCGTTTACAATATGTGATTGTCACCTCGGTGGAAGCGACCGTAAAATATTACTAACTCTCACAGACATACTAAATGACATTGTTTTTGATAACGATAAGAGGATACTTATCGAAACGTTGTGCTTATGTATAATAAACCAGTGATTGCTTTCTCATATAAGTTTTTACTTCTGCTATGCCGTTGATATCTCCAGAAAATTAAAATTAAGTAGATTAGTTTTTCGCCGGTTCTCCATTTAATGTAAATGTATTAAAGATGTGTTTTTTTTAAATAACGAACTGATAGATAATGAAAAGAGAATATAATGAAAATTTTGATTAAATTACTCTAATTCTGGGCGAAATTATGGCTGAATTTCATTGCTACCCTTGTTATACTATAATAAACAAACTTTAGATTTTCCATTTCAAATTAAACTATAAAATGGCGATTGCTGTTCAATCAGTTCAGAAACACTACCACCGAATGGTTTAGTGAGTTGAGTATGGGCTTTATATTTTAATAAATGTCTAATTTTAGCTCCTACATAATGCATCTTTAAATAAAACATATTTGGAGTTAACTTTAGTTCTACTTTAGTACAATTTGCAATATGGAATTGTTTTCTACAAAGCGGTTATTAGCGTGTCGAACAGAAGTAATTTGGTTTAGAGATACGTCTGAATTTGCTTTTTGATATTACTGGTGTATTTCGTTTTAATTTATTTTTAAAAAAATGTGACCCGTAGAGTGTCAACAAACAAACTGAGACCGACGGACAGGGGCAGTGAAATTATACATCCTCAAGAAAATGTTGGCGTATAAAAATGCACGCCTTTACTCTTTCAAATTCACTACTAAGCTGCATAATTATAATAGAGTCAACAAGTGCAACAACTTGGTCAAAAGTTAACGGAACTTGGTCTGTAACTCGGCTGTATACCAAATTTCCATCAAGTATATCATACAGTGTAATGTAAAAACAACTCCCGGAAAATAATAATGACAGCCAAACAAAAAATATATATATATCCCTACTGATTAACCAGTTTATTTATTTGTTTTCGTTATATAAAATTGATCTTAAGATAACCGTCAAATAAAATAGGGTTTGATATTTTACTTTTCTCCTCCAACCGGGTTCATGAAAACGAGCACAGGCCAAACCATGCAGTATGCTTGGATAGCGGGACATTCACGGATTGTAAATGATATACATAAGACACCTTTCCTTACCAGCTCCTGCACCACGGACGAGGGAAAAACGACGAATGAGCACAATAGATATCGATAAAGGGTAGTCAAAAACATGCAAGCAAAACGAAATAAGAACGATCCAAACATTAAAGGGCACGATTGTTAACGATGTTAAGAGCGTAATTCTTACCTCACAGGCTTAATCTGTATTTAAAATATAACGTCTAATAATCTCTGAGACCTCTGTGTCCAAATAAATATTACAGAATGACCTCTGAACCAAATCTGTGCCCTTATATAGAACCTTCAATTCCCTAGCTCTTTAATTAAATATCATAGAGGGTCACTAATTACGTACCGGTAATTGTATTAATAAATGTCCAGCTCATGATTAAAGGTTTGTATAGAGGGGTACACATGGAATATTATATTGTATATTAATTATATACCGGTAACGCTCTTCGTTATCCGATATCTAGGCTGTTATTGTTATTTTTATTTATCTATACGTATATGGCAACCTGCTAATAGTCAAACAAAGGGTACCACTATAATTGAAGCGTAAATTATGAACTGGACGTCTAAATGAACCTATTTTGTGGGCACGAGTTGTTACTGCTGTCCTTATTTATTTTTAGATATTATGACAACCTGCTAATTAGACAATACTAACCTGAAGAAAATGTTTAGAAACGATCCAAGTGATCACCGCCAAGAGTATGCAATTGTTTCCCATAGTTGTGCAAACAGTGAACGACAAAGAAAGATATGTTATGATAAATGTACATTCTACACACTATGAAAATCTAAAATCAAAATGATTTCAGAAAAATTGACCAAAAATAAATTTTGATAAAGCTACCATGTACCGACAACAATTAAATGAAATGGGGTTTACGTTCTCTTCTAGGGCGATTGGGCTATGAGGGAAATTTTGCCCGGAAAGCGGTGCCACGGTCTCCTCTTATCTCGAATTCAAACAGAAGAGTAACTTTTACGTACACATCAATGTGTACACGGGGCCTTGACTTTACGTCCCATTCGAACGACTAGACCAAGGTTCTTGCCAGGCCCTCTGTCCTACACCACTGACAAATAGAAACCACGACGGAAAAATTCCGATTAACTTTCTTGCTGTCTTTGTTTTTTATATATCGTGACCACCTGCTGAATTATAAAATACCGGGAGCGAACCCACGACGTCCATGTAAGATTTAAATGACAGTTAAGTTTGAAATAGATGATGAAAAAGAAATATATTGAAAATTCAGTCAAATTAAATTCATTCCCAGTTAAGTTACGCATGTTTAAAATTTTGATAAGAATAGTGCAGTGTCGATTTTCTGTGCTACGATAATAAGCAAAGTCTCGATTATCAATTTGTTTTTATTCAGTCATTAAATGACGATAATGTTTTAATCGATCAAAATCATGACTAGAGAGTTGACTATGGTCTTGGCATGTGAATATAATATTATGTCTAATTAACGATTTATACGAGGCCAAAAGAAAGACTCGCAATAAACAGGTTTAGCTTTACACAATGCATATTTTGTTAACTTGAACAGTGTTTGAATTTACATTTTCTGTCAGGTTTCTGGTGAATAAAGTTTTTGAAGGCGGAAGGATCATGAAGTAAACATGCATGAATTGTAGAAATCTCGACATTCAACACTCGTAAATATTTTAATTAGACGATTGCCACATTATGGGCTCTTTGTAGGTTAAGATCATCGGGCAAAAAAGTTGTAGGCCAAGGAATTGTATGGATTTAAAATGGATTACTAGTGTGCGAACCGAGGGAGAGAGAGAGAGAGAGAGAGAGAGAGAGAGAGAAGGGGGGGGGGGGTAAAGTCCACTCGACACAAACTAAATTATGGTTTTAATTTTATTTCAGTAATTCGTTTGCGCGTAGGGGTCTTTAGTTGTTCGAGGAAATGGGAGGACCCGGAGAAAACCCACGAGGTTAGACAGGCGACCCTACTCCTTGTCACGTACATCCGGGAATTCGAAACCATACCAGTTGACCCAATGACAGGCTGTACGATACAGCGCGCTCGATATTATAGAATGTTAAAGCGGGAATTTCATATTTTCTAAGAAAGTCAAAACATAATTATTTCTATGTCTTTTGCTCAAAAGGTTGTCAACTCACTATTATACGACCATGGGCATTTTTTCACAGGTATTAATATCCCTGACACAGGCTGTCACAGGAAATAATAACACAATTACCTCCCTTGTTTTCCCATTCCCGTCCATGTAATGGCGATCTTCAAACGTTTGAATTTGAAGTTGAAAATGATATTTTTGCCCCATTTCTCAACTGGCAATAGTGAATTATAGGATTAATAGGATTATTCTTTAACAAGGTAGGACTGTTTATAGATACAATCTATTTGAGGGCTTTGTTTTAATACATTTTAAAAATATAACTTAAAAATATGAAATCGGAACTTTAAACTTTAATGCCGTTTCCCTTTTAGATCGAAAACAAATGGCGGGGGTGTGCGGCATACTGCGTTGTGTGTATTAGCTCTAGAATTACCACAGTAAGTTATCCAGTAAACCGACCCACTTTTCGCCAAGGAACCTTACTTAACTAATGAGCTGTTCGCACTTCGGCTCGCGTCCGTTATGGTTGGCCAGTGAGTCTGGGTCCAACGACTCTCTTTATCTGGGACCCCTCAGCGCGTCCCACCGACAAGGGCAGTAGAATGTTAGTTCTTAAAAGCTCGGGAGCTCAATTCGGTCGCGAATTCGGGAATCAACCGCCCGGAGAAAATTCACCTCGGCCGTCTCTTCCCCCTATCTCTCTCAACTCCGAGACGGGCACTGGCCCGCGCTCTCGTTCGACACCGGGTGTCAGGGACGGTCTCGCACAGTTCGCAGCGGAGAGCGACGACCGCTACAACAAACTGACATGACGCCAACCCGACATAACGACATTTTTACGCGATAGTTTTAATGTCATGTTGTGTTATCGGATAAAAATGTCGTAGTGTCGTGTTAAAATGTTATGAAGTCGGGTTGTCGAGTTGTCAGGTTGTCGTGATGTCGGTTTAAACTATCGTGATGTCGGGTTGTGCTGTCGACAGCACGACATGATACCTATCAGCCACCATACATATTCAAGTATGATGTTATGTTAAACACTAAAATAATACATTTGGCTAATACTTTTAGGATTATCACTGGCGAGTTTGTGTTTACTTATACGTGTACTCCAACTGTGGGCCGTATCCCTGGCACTTTCAGCCCATCTTGTTCTAGTAGATTGTCGTGTGATTTGGCGTTCATCTATACTTTTTGACAAAACATCGTTTTGTACCAAAATATACCCGCCTGCATCTTTATGAGGGGGAGGTAAGGTCGTCATATTGCCGCTTGATAGGCAAAGAAAGAATACCACCATTTCAATCGCAGGACAATACGTATAC
Organism: Patella ulyssiponensis; assembly: GCA_963678685.1. Lineage (NCBI taxonomy): Eukaryota > Metazoa > Mollusca > Gastropoda > Patellidae > Patella > Patella ulyssiponensis. The sequence goes on along the minus strand of OY783230.1, from coordinate 20,627,311 downwards.
TCTGTCAGGAAAAATAAGATTATTTTGCTTCTGTTTGTTTTTCTAAAGGGTGTCTGTATAAAATTTTAATTTAAAAATGTTACCCTGAATTTATATAAGGTTTCTCTTTGTGACTACCCAGGAATATTTTTTTTTTTATTTTAACGAAATCTCCAGAACCTGTACAAGACATGTTATTGTGTTTACACGCTTTAGGAACACTGTTGCTGTGAATCTAAATTTACGTGGGGTGCATCGTTGACAAACCCACAATTCAAACTACTTTTAAAAACAAAATCTTTAAATAATGCCTTAGGCGGCGTCTTCGCTCTAGCGAAAAGTGCGAAAAGGGCTTATTTGAAAAATACAACTTTATTATCAGAATTCTTTTATTTTTTCCGCATATCTGGCATTGGATTATAATAATTTTCATACTGTGCATTTTACAACAAAATGAAGTATCATACCATAAAACTTAGCTTCTAATCTCTACGGAAGACCATTAGGGTAACTAAAATAAAAACAAAATCTACTTAAGTGCGATTCAGTATTTCGTAATTACGACATAATCTACCGAGAATAACGAGACATTGTAAGCAGGAAAGCGACAAAGTTCCCCGGGATTTTATGAACACCTTGTCATATTATCGACAAAGTATTTGTATGAAATGTTGTGCACGTTGACTTTGTTTCGTTCGTTACGTTGTCCAACGCCAACTATTTCTAATTTTTAGAGGAGAATAATAAATAAGCGGGAAACAAACGAATCCCGACCATATCTCTCTCTCTTTTGGCAACCTGTCGGTGAAACGACCCTCCAATCCAAAACGCCAAAACTAGTATAGGTGGATCAACCCATTTACGAATGACGAAATGTGATTCTACTTTAAATGGGGGATCACGTGGCCTGGAGGTCGGGTGTTCGATCCCGGCATTGGCCGAGAAAGTTTATCTCGATTTTCCGGCGTGGTTTCTCATTGTCAGTGAAGCAGAACGGATGGCCTGACAAGGACAGCTGTCTAGTCGTTCGGATGGGACAAAAACCGAGGTCTCGTGTACACATTGGCGTGCACGTCAAAGATCCCTTTGCAGTTGGAATTCGATATAAAAGTAGGCCGTAGCGCCGCTGCCCGGGCAAAAATTTCCCTCATAGCACACTGTATGGCGTATGCGTGTCTTCCAATAGCCCAGGTTAGGTGAAGAAGAGTAGGACGTTAAACCCCATTTCATTTCATTTCCACTTTAAATGTATACACGTTGCTTGAAAGGATTGGGATCGAGGAAAGTTTGTGCATTCTGAGAATTCAGTATAAAGAATAAAATGTCACCATCGCCGCCCTCAAAGGTCGTATCCAATAAAAAAAACCCATACAGATCAATTTTTGGATAAAAATTTGTTGCTTATCTATATTTGTTGTTTTTAATTTTCTAGACCAGTGCTTAGATAAAATCAGCATATAAGAGAATTTAAAATAGCATCATGTTTTATCAACGCTGATATGTATAAATACGGTGGATAATAAGTGGTATAACCAAACTAACAATAAAACCCGAGTAATTAGGAAGTGGATTTCCTATAAATATAATAATACCCAATAGTAGTATCAGGTGTCAGTTAGAACCCAACGTTAATTTCTTTGAAACATTAATAAGTCAATAATTTTGTTATTCAATTTTCTTTTTCTAATTTTTATCAACCGTCAGTGCCAGATTTACCTATAGACTGAAGGCTGGGGCCTTAAAATTTTGGAGAGCTCCATTGTTTTGTCACTGCCATGTATTTCTTACCAGGCTGTTGTCTTAAAGACAATATAGATCTAGTTTTTGGAACCTTTAAATAGACGACAATGGTTCTAAAAGCACGTGTTAAAAATTGTTATTGTAATTTCTAATCAATTACGTTCCGATGAAACACGCGAACAGTTCAAATTCAACGACAATCGTTGGCGCTTGCTTTATATAATATTATTATTTTGTCGTTGTCTTTTGTGATATATTTAATAAAATAAAACTAAGTACGAACAATCCAAACCATTAGACAGAATTCAAAGTCCTAAAAAAGCGTTATAGGCAAAATAGTGTAATCAGCAAATGAACTGCTCCCCGTGTACGAAATACACGACACACAGTGGTTCTTTCATGACAAAGAGCCCCCTAAACAACTATTATATCCGTAGAATGCACGACAAGTGTAGTGAATTTAAAATTTTCACTGTCTGAAATAGTTGATTGAAGATCCCATATTTTTACGGTTAGATAAAAACACTAATTGTTTGAAATGCACCAAAATGTAACAATAATTCGTATTTCCAATTTCGAACATTATGTATAATAATTAGTTACCATCCATGTCTGTCATCTCCCTCCGGTCATGAGAGTGGGGGACTGCAAGGGACCTAACAAGGAGAATAGTCTAGAGCCTATTCTCACCTGTAACCATTTTGTATGCAATTTGTTCTGTTCCTGTGTTGTCTAATACTAAGTAGAATTTCTTTTTAAAAATAAGCACTTATATGACTGGTCGTAATTAGCTGCGATATCACCCTTATAGCCCGACTTCAAGTCAAGTCTAGGGGCCGTTTTAATGGGGTATCTTTGTATTAAGAAATCTGAATGATAAACGAGGTATGTTCTAAAATTTATAGCCTCTAATGAATTAAGCGGTATCAAATGAACAATAACAGTCCTCTAAATTCTGAAATCCTACACAATCGGGGTTTATCGCCTAATTAAAAAAAATAACAAAGAAAGATATCTATATAAATTTAGTGTACACAAAAAGTAAATAATCAATACGCCTTAAGCAATTTTTATAGATTGACAGTTTTAAATACACCAATAAATATAGATCACGATGAAGGGAGATATATCATTTATTATTTATTGTTATTCGTGTTGTTATGGATATTTTGGGACGACATTTCAATACCGGTAAGTGATTATAAATATAATGTTTCTGTGTCTTGGCTAGTTTTTTCAATAAATATACCACCTTACAGTACGATCGCTTGGTCACAAAAAATGGAGCCGTTCGGAGGGAGGTTACTAACTGAACTAATAAATTAATCTCGTAATTATATAAATGTAATGGTAGATGAGCGAGTAATGACTAAAATCATTGTCGTCTGTTTAGGATTGGGAATTGGGAAATCAGCACCACTGTTGACTTTTTTGTTGGATATTTTTGCGGCAGATGGTGTGTGTGTGTGTGTGTGGGGGGGGGGGGGGGTATTCTTTTTTAAATATATACAGTAAAGACAATATCAAATCAATCATACATAGTATTACCATAATTTATAGAAAGTACAATTTTATTGATTCTAAGACATGTTAAAATCGTTTGCTATAGGCTTAACAAATGTTTGGGTGTGTTTGATAATTTCAATATTTTATCGGAGTTGAAACCAAATTGTTCTAAGGTTATATTTTTCATGATCTAAAATAGTCTCTATATAGCCTTAAAATGTTGGTTACATATTTCTAAATATTTTGGAGATATGAAAAGGCAGTAAGTGTCTCCAATTTATTTTTGACAGTTAGGGCATGAGGTAGTTTTAAATATACTATTCAAAAAAAGTAGGGGATATTTGATTTTGGGGGCATAATACTAAAATATGCAAATGACTACGAAAAAAGTCACTATAGAACCTAACAGAAGAAACATTTCCAGTTACATGTGACGCCCAAACGCACCAATAGCTACCGCATGGAATGCAGGTGATGCTTGGGATCATCATGGGGGTCCTACCCAAGATTTGCACGACTCTGACTTTGAATGTTACAGTCATTTTGGCATTGAATTCCAGGGTGTAAACATCAGTTTAATTGTTTTAGTGACCAGAAAACAAATTTTGATATGCGTCGGCTTACCCAAAATGAAAGGTTACGTGCCCTTGGCATGCTACAGATCGACACAACACAGGCGGTTGTGGCGCGGACGATGAATGTTTCTCAGTCTGTCATAAGCAAGCTATGGTCCAGATACCGTGATACACAATCTGTACTGGACGACAACTCAAACCCAGGATCGATTTATCCGTACCTTGGCCTTGAGAAATCGTGTCATCACAACAAATCAGATCAGCGCTCGTCTTCAAACAGACACTGGTGTGAGAGTGAGTGGCCAGACGATTCGGAATCGACTGCATAGGGGTCACCTTCGCGCCCGACGTCCTCGCGTGATCCCTTGTTTGAGAGATCATCACATTCAGGCAAGACGTCGTTGGTGTAGGGATCGTCAACACTGGGATAATCGACGCTGGAGCAATGTGATGTTTTCAGATGAGTCAAGGTTCACTGTTGATTTTTTGGACAGACGTAGGAGGGTGTGGCGTCGTCGAAACGAGCGCTTCCAAGACGTTAACGTCATCAGACATGATCGATTTGGGGGTGGTTCTGTTATAGTGTGGGGAGGCATCACTGTTGCTGGAAGAACGGCTTTACATGTTGTTGCAGGGCGTGTTACAGGCCAGTACTACCGGGACAACATCTTGGCAGTCCATGTTGTGCCGTTCGCACGACGTCATGGCCGCCGTTTCATCTTCCAGGATGACAACGCAAGATGTCACAGGGCCAGGATCGTTACAGGTTACCTCCAACAACAGAACATCACCACATTACCTTGGCCAGCACTGAGTCCCGACCTCTCCCCCATCGAGCATGTCTGGGACATGCTTGGACAGAGGTTACGTCAACGTCAACAACGTCCTGCCAATGTCCAAGAACTTGCTGCTGCGTTGCAACAGGAATGGGACAATCTGGACCAAAATGACCTTAGACGTCTCATTAGGAGTATGCCACGTCGGATCAATGCTTGTTTGGCAAACAGAGGAGGATTTACCCGTTACTGACTTTGTTGTGATGCCGTGGTAACTTTGCTGTTTGACCCCGGGTATCATTTTACCCTTATAATGGTCAGTCTGTGCCTTACTTAGTCTAACGATCATTTGGAATAAATCGATGAATGTGAACTTCATTTCATTTTGTCATTTGCTTCTTCGTCAGTTTCATTAATAACACTTAAAAATCAAATATCCCCTACTTTTTTTGAATAGTATAGATTGATTGATTGAATAGATGATTTTTTTTTATGTTGCTTCAATTTTTACTAAACTGAACATGGTTAATGTTTTCTTGGCTTGGACCAATATTGAAAAATGTCGTTAGTTAATGAAATGGAGCATTCGGATTTAGTTAATGAAATGGGGCATTCAGTTGAGTTATCGTTTATAGAAGTAAATACTGAAGTAATAGCATTGAAAAGTAGTACTGAGTTCTGGGGGCCAATCGGCATGTCATTAATGTAAATCACGAATAAAAACTGTCCTAAAATCGACCCTTGAGGAACACCTGCTTCAGAATCTCAGTAACTGAGGTTAAAACCACAATCGGCGACTTGTACATGTGCACGTATTCTCTAAAAATAGTCGCTATACACTTTTGACCATTTCCAGAGTAGTAGTTCCAGAGTCTAGCTCTGGAGTGATTTTTTTCAAATTTCCACGAATGATTAGATGATTCTTATGGCTGGGAAGTTATGGCTTTTGTCATTATTATTTTATACAATATAACCATGCTCTATATAACAGGATGTGATTAACTTAACTGTTATCGTTTTACAATTTTTATAATAACATTACATATCATGACTTGACTTCCTCCACTTATATATATACCCGATTCGCCACATATGAAACTCCGTGATATTTTTTTTAGTTTAGTTGGGGATGTTCAGACAAGGCACAGAAACATGTCACAAATTTGACAAAGAGGCCATCCCCTTAACAGCGACATGTTGGGGGTTAAATACTTGGATGGCCAGTAGATTGTAGCTGGTAATTTCGATCGAAGACTAATGTGGAATAATTTAAACGAAATGGGCTACTGTGAGGAATAAGACGAAAAATGTAGATTGCAAAATTTAATGACATAATGCTACGTGTGTGGCATTTAATACTGTCCGGTAATGTATTAATATTATCTTCTTTTAGACCTCACGCGCGTGTATTATTTTTAATACTACCTCACAATTTAAATCAGGCTCGTGTTGGGTCGAAATATCTTTTTTATAAATCTTACAAAATACTGTCAACTAACAATGTTTTGTTATTACATATTCTCATAATTAGAAAATTTCATGAGATTTGCTGCGATTTTCTGTTATCCCTGGATCTTTCCATAATAAAATGACTTTCTGTATGATATTATTATAGTGCGTGCCTTTGTCAGTGATCAAAGTGGGCGTATGGGAGATCTATACAGGATTTCATTTTGATAACAATCATGCATTCTTTGTCTCATTTTTATGACTTCATGCGGTGCATGCAAGATGCATAAAATTATCCAAGTACACCTTTTTGTCATTGAGCAATAAAAACATCAAACGAAACCATTAAAGATACTTTCCCACAGAAGTATCAGGTGGTTATTTCCAAAAAAAGTATGGCATTTTTGGTATATATTGAAAGTAATGACACTCAATCTTACTACAAAAATACCGGATTCCCTGAAAAACATAAATGGGGTGTGCACAGGGACAAAACTGTAAGAGTGTCACTAATTGGTAACCTTTCGATTACAGCTGCCTGCTCGAATGACGCCAAGCGTTTTACGTGTAGATTGACTGCCCTCTTTTCATTAGGGAGTCTTAATATGTTGATAAACATTTTTGAGAGCTGACGTGGAATAGGTGAGAGGCTTAAAGGACAATATTGGTGTCAGTCATTATTACATGTGTTATAGAAATGGTAAAATACATTCCAAATATAATTCCCACACAGAGATCATTGCTACGGGAGATGTGTAACAAACTCTTTAATATACGGGAAGTGACGTCAAACATGACAAACACGAGTTGTCCTTCTATATAACTGACTGACTAACGAGCGATAACAGACACACAGGCGAATTTCATTTCACTGATAACTCCGTTGAAGATGGAAAGTTGTTTTATAAGACGATGAGGGGATATCTCACAATTCAAAAATAGAATTGGCTGTCACAAGATAAGCCAAAACAAAAAAAAATTAGGAAAATCCCCTGCATTCCCCAGTTTTTATTCATCCTGCTCTTAATAAAAACATGGTAATGCACGGACTTTTTCTAATTTGTTCGTTATCTTTTATCTACGGACAGCCAATCCTTTTTGTGAATTGTCAGATATCTTCTCACCTTCCCATATAATAACTTTTCATCGTCACCGGAATTGTCAGTGAAATGAAATTCGCCTGCGTGTCTGTTATTCGTTAGTTCAGTCAGTTATATAGAAGGACAACTCGTGTTTGTCATGTTTGACGTCACTTCCCGTATATTTAAGAGTTTGTTACACATCCCCCGTAGCAATATTCTCTGTGTTAAAATTATATTTGGGATGTATTTTACCAGTTCTATCACATATGTAATAAGGACTGGTACCAATCTTGTCCTTTAAAGGTATCACAGATTCTGGGAGCAGAATTTACCGAGGCTTCGATATTTATGGTAAATGGCCGCATTGTCCTTCGGATTGGCAGTTACACAAACTTGGCTTCTTTAAAAAGATTCCTTTATAGATGGGGTATTTCTTCAAGACGACAATGTTTTGAAAGAGATTTGGAGCAAATTTGTCATAAATTAATTAGTGTGAATATGTTTTTAGTCCAAATATATCACCAAATCACCCAGTCTGTATATGGGAAGGCAACCTTTTAAATCGCTTTCTAAAATGGTAAGATCAAGATTGTAAGAAATATGATGTGAAATTCATAGTGACTTCATTATCCATTATACGGGTTAAACTATAATCGTTATGCATAATGTAAAGAGAGAGAGAGAGAAATGGGGTTTAACGTCCACTCAACACAACCAGGTCATTTCGGGACTAACATATGGTTTCAGTTTTATTTCAATAATTCGCTTGCGCGTAGGGGTCTTTAGCAGTGGGAGGAAACCGGAGTGCCCGGAGGAAACCCACGAGGTTGAGAAGGCGCCCCTATCTCCATGTTACATACGCTCACACCAGGGCTCGAAACCACAGCCGCAAGCCAGAGGTGACCGGCCAGCTAGAGGTCCATGCGCGGCACTCTAGACCACTAGGCCATCCCAACCCCCGCATAATGTAAAGGTAGAATGATTCACGTGTTAAAACAGAATATGACTCCCTAATTTTAAGAGATGTATCATTTGCATTTTTCATTATCTTATTTCGAGAATGGTTCACATAAATTTGCCCCCCCCCCCCACACACACACCCACCACACACAATGATTTATCTATGGGTTAGCAATCCGATCTGCTAGTCTGGAGACCTGTACAAGTGTTTTCTGGAAACGAAATGGGTGTTTCTGCACCGACTCGGGAAATGCCATACATTGTGCTATGAGCAAACTTTTGCCCGGACAGCAGCACTACGCCCTAATCTATTGGCATGGTTTAGTTTTTTTTACGTGCAATCCAATGTGTATACAAAACCTCGGTTTATGTATCACACGAAAGTCTAGACACTGTTACTTGTAATCCACTCCATCCCGCACCAATGGTCACTAATTCTTGGCTTGGACATACTTTAATTTTGTTCTTCAAAACATCATGGAATCAATTTACCTCTAAATCATTGTTGTTCTAAAATGTACACGTCAATTTTTTTGTTTGTGATTATATTTGGCCCCTGGGGCAAGAACAGTTGTGGGTTTAATTGGTTAAATATTATGTTCAATATATAAACAAACCAACTAGTCTATAGTTAAGAACAAGGAGTTGGAAAATCGAAGAAGACGTGTCTCTACAACAATGTCTAGGAATTATTCAGTATCAATAAACACTGTTAATTAATCGAGTTTGTGGAATATGAAAATTGTCTGTTTCTACTTATTCCAAAAGTGTCTTCGATCGATATAAAATATCCTTGTTGAGATAAGCTCTTAGTGAAACATACAAGATATTTTTAAAGGAGATGTCCCGGCTATATTTCATTACATAAAACTGGTTAATTTAATTTAGATGACAGTTTAAATTACAGGGTTGAGTTAAACATCAAAGCAAAATATTTGTATGGGTGGAAAGCTGGGTATAATATCAGTAAATAAATTGTGTTAATTATGCATTAAGCCTTCAGGCCTTGATCCAGGATTTTGTCGAGGGGGCAGAAACTAAAATCGGGAAATCTCATTGCTGGGTGCTGGTCTGAACAGAGATGACCAGTCTCACTGGGGCTGAGGGGTGCGGGGGCACGGTCTCCCCCCCCCACCCCTTGGATCCGCGCCTGGCCTTCGCACTTGTCTCAAACGATTATTTGAAATACCACTGTACAGTTGTCTGTTGGTTATAAAGGTGCGTTTCTTGGCAATAAACTTGTGTCTGGACAGTGTTATGTATAACGATATTTTCTATAATGGAATTTATCAAATTATTGTAAGTTCTTAATTACCTCTTGGTGAAGTTTTAAAACGCCATTGTATAGTCGCGTTCATCCAGTCTTCTTAGAAGATTTGTGCAAACCCAATAAAACTATTTCATACGATAAAACCTTGACACATTGTGGCTTTTGATTTGCATGTTTGAAACGACCCTGTTTGCCATAAACCCAGTGATTACTCCTTTAAAGGACAATATTGGTGCCAGTCATTATCACATATATGATAGAGCTGGTTAAACACATTCCAAATATACTTTTAACAGAGAGATCCATGCTACGATAGCCGGGTAATACATGTTTCCCGAATCGGAAGTGACGAACGCCAAAGGAAAACACGAGTCACCGGTCTATTTAACTGACTGAAGCGACAAGTGATAACAGATACACGGTCGAATTTCTACTCACTAATAATTCCTTCGAAGACCAAAAGTTGTTGTGTCAGACTGTGAGAGGATATCTGACAATTCATAAAAAGAATTGACTGTCACTAGATGAGAAAACACAAAAGAAAAACAGAAAAAGTCCGTGCATTACCATGTTTTTACAAGGTATAGAGTGAATATAAACAAGGGAATATACGGACTATTTCTATTTTTCTCGTGTTTTTTTTATCTAATGACATTCATATAACAACTTTTGCTCTTCGAAGGAATTATTAGTGAGCAGATATACGGCCGTATATCTGTGATCACTCGTCGCTTTAGTCAGTTATATATAGCGGTGACTCGTGTTTTCCTTTGGCGTTCGTCACTTCCGATTCGGGAAACATGTATTACTCAGCTATCGTAGCATTGATATCTCTGTTAAAAGTATATTTGGAATGTGTTTAACCAGCTCTATCATATATGTGATAATGACTGGCACCAATATTGTCCTTTAAGAACAGTGATATATCGTGTTTGTACAATAATCCTAATTATAGCGTGATGAAAGATTTTACATATTGAATTTATTGTTTTTCTTGATTTATCTTTGTTTAGGTGTATCAATCACATTCACAATGCAGGTTTCAATTTTTATGTGACATACAATCATTGTCAACAACAGTTCGCTGTACTTAGGTTTTTTGTTATTGCATTATCTTGCCATTAGGCAACAAGGAACAAAGTGGGTTGTCACCATCGTCGCCTCTGTTTTTTTTTTGTTCCTTCCCGTAACATGACCTTCATATTATATTTATATTGCCTTGCTGCTTCATCTCTAACGCCTGCGTATGATTCTTTAACTCTTACGCAAAGTATTCCAATTTCGGGATTGAGGTGCGATCTGGTCATCGGATACAAGTGTTACAAGACAGGATCAAGGAGCGGGTTTTTTCGTCAGTCAGTTTCTGGATTAAGTTGATAATGTTAAAAATATGTCATAACGCCTCGGTACTAGTTATTCGTCGATGTACCATGTCAAAAGTATTCTTGATATCTATACACATTCAAAATGTATTGTATTTAAGCGATAGATTGGCAGAATTGTTTTAAATTATGCATATAATGCTAAATTGAAAATAATTGTTTATACCACCGGCGATGTCTAAAGCTCCCCTTAAAATAATAATTGTCATTGCATTGGAAAACAGTACAAATATTCAATTTGCACTTAATAAATCCTGCGGGATTTCGATATTAATGGGGTGTGCTGGTCACGTACATTTTATCAAAGTCGGAAGCGGGCATAAATGTATTGGATTTGTTGGTTTTCACAAGGTTATCAAAGTACCCGTTATAAATACACATTACAACATTAAATTTACAAGAAATACACAATAGTGATAATGATTCTCTTCCGTATTCTCGTTCATGAGCTTGAACGTCAAACTGTCAACGTAAGAGAACTCCTCGAGCGTGTATGAAACACCTTCATTTATTTCAAGTCGATTTTTTTAAAAAGAGAAGCGGGACTGCTGCAGTGTCTTCACATTATTTCAATCTAACCCTGACCATCATTTTAACCCTTTAGCGCCGACGGTATCAGATTTGATACCACTAATTAACTTAACTAATTAATAAACTAAATTTTGAACAAATAATCTATCACCCGGTTTTTCATGACGAGAACGCCTATGGTATCTAATATAGTACCATACAGTACTGCTATATTGAGTACATGGGGTTCACTTGTACTTTCAATTATGGTAGCTCCCACGATTGAGAAATTTAAATTTTTTGACCAGGGAAATTGGAGTATTATTCAACAAAATAGTTAAGTTTACCCAAAATTAATATATTATTCATGTATATAAGAATACAGAGAAACTTAATAACAGTTCACAGTATATTCAATTGCAAACTTAATCGCTCAGTGTGTGGTGAAAAAATGTGGTATTAAATTTGCTACCGCAGGCATATTATCTGTCAAATATACCTGATCTTCTTCAAAAATAAATTCCAACATTTCCATCCCAACTGTCAATGTAATGTAAATTTATGTCTGAACAAAGATAGAAATTTGTTTTTTTAGCTTATCACAAATAAATATGATATCAAACCCGAGTTTTCCGATATATTTCTCAGTTGAGAAATGAAATGAAATGAAATGGGGTTTAACGTCCTACTCTTTTGCACCTAACCTGGGCTAATGGAAGACGGGCATACGCCATACAGTGTGCTATGAGAAAATTTTGCCCGGGCAGCGCCGCTACGGCCTACTCATATCGAATTCCAACTGCCAAGGGATCTTTTAAGTGCACGCCAATGTGTACACAGGACCTCGGTTTTTCGTCCCACCCGAAGGACTACGCAGCTGTCCTTGTCAGGCTCTCCTTCTGCATCACTGACAAGGGGGAAATCACGTCGGACAATCGAGATGAACTTTCTAGGCCAATGCAGGGATCGAACACCCGACCTCCAGGTTAGCGAACCAGCGCCTTATCCACTAGTCATCTTTCTCTAAAGCCTATGGTATCAAAATCGATACCTGTCCAAAATTTGGGAAATGATTTCTGATGAATTTTTTTTTTGTGGATTAGGTTTATTCACACCCCAGGCATCATGAAAAAAACAATTTGTGAATGGTTTAGGCTCTAAAGGGTTAACAATCACTAATAGATAATCAAATACGCTTACATGCTTACTTTATAAAAAGGCTGTGTCTGAGAACTGAATTGACATAAAGACACATTTACCTGGACGCCGTATTTATATCCATTCGAATTCATTGATTTGTTTGGTTATGTACTTTGTAGACGAATGGATCTAATCGCGGAATTCATGTTGTATCTGTAAAAAAAAAATACTAACCAATATTCGTAAAATGACATCCGTATTTGTTATAGTAGTTAATTATTTATCAAATGTAATCCAGTTGAAAGTAGACCCCATATATTGCACAAACTTAGAGAAAGTTGTATACACTGGCTTTTTATTCATTCTGACATCTAATGTTAACACCAGATTTACAGTTATAGCCTCTTTTCAAAACAAAAACACAAGTCATGCATAGGAAGAATAAAACGATTCTTCTTTGAATTTGTAATTCATGTGTCATTCTGATTGCTGTGGAACAATCAACCTTGTTTTGTTGGAGATGTCACAAATATAGCACCTAAGAAACAAACTACCAAATGATATACTTGACGTCGATAGATCCGGTTTAAAACAACGTGTGGTGCAACAGCCTGTATTGACATTATCGTCTACATTAAGTCCGGTGATTAATGTGATATGCACAGATAAAAAATTGAAATCATGATAAAAAAAACTTCTGAGAATTTAAACACCAATATTGATCTGAGTGAGTGTTCTTCAGCATAATGGTGGGATAATCTCATATCCAAAAATATAATAAATGTTTTTAAAAATACCTCGCACAAAAACTCATTATCCACTCCAAAACAACACACGAGTGCTGATGGTAGGGTAACGACAGTTGAGATTGCTTGATTGTGGAATCAAAGAGTTAAGCGGCAATATAATCTAGTGAATCTATAGTAGAAAAATCAATTAATGTCGTTACGGTGTTTTATAAAGCATATGTGAAAATCAACAAATACCAATACTGTATAATATAATGCGTATGGATAAACTCATTACATACATAATACAAGTACTTTTGATTTATAATTAATAATCATCCATGGTGGCGGAGTAAGCAGCTTGGGGTTAAAATAGTTATCACATACAGATGCTGCATGCCTTACAAAGGACGGGATATTTCATATAGAGTGTAGCAACATAATTATGTATATGACATTTCCATCATTTCGCCCAGTTGTTATCAGTGCACAGTCGGAAAGTTGACAAGACATTTTATCACCCAATAACCCATTTGACAGTATATATGGCTTGTATGATAAATGACATAATCTGAGATATCGCTTAAGGAGATATCGCTTTACATGAATTTGATTGGTCAATCTAAAAGGAACTACTTTCTTTTATTTTAAAGAAACCACTTATTTTAAATAAAAAGTAACTTTTTTTATTTAGTTGACCTTGAAGGAAATACTGGGTCAGGATATAGGACTCTGCAGTAGGTAAACTGCTGTCAAAAATTGATGTATCACTACGCAGTAATGTAAACAGATTCAGTAAAAGTGACATCTATACCAAAGAATTATATTTATTTAATTGTGCATGTAAGAAAGGATTGGGTGATAAATAAAATCTCCAACTCGTCTTTTTTGATATAAAAAAATATCAACACTCGTTGATATTTTTTAATAACAAAAAAGACTCGTAGGAGATTCTCTATTTATCCATTGATTCTCTTCCAAGTGGCAAATCTAGAAAAAAATAACACACCAATTAAATGGGCTTTAACGCCCTACAGTTATGCTCCTAAAATGGGCTAATGAAGACGGGCATACGCCATACGGTGTGCTGTGAGAGAAATTTTGCCCGGGCAGCGGCGCTACGGCCTACTCTTATATCGAGTTCCAACTGCCAAGGGATCTTTTACGTGCACACCAATGTGTACACGCAACCTCGGTTTTCGTCCCATCCGAACGACTAGACAGCTGTCCTTGTCAGGCACTCCATTCTGCATGACCGACAAGGGGAAACCACGCCGGAAAATCTGGACGAACTTTCTCGGCCCTTGCAGGGATCAAACACCGGACTTCCTGGCTAGCGAGCCAGCGCCTTACGGCTTACCCACACCACAAAAAAAACCGGAAAGGATCCAGGATCCATTATCCTATTATCAATAAATTATAGAAATATAATCAAAAAGAAATTACAGTTTGTCTCAGACTGAAGTGAAATGGGGTTTAACGTCCTACTGTTATGCACCCACCGGAATATTGAACATGGACATACAAGAGGAGGAGAGGAGTAGAGACCGGCGCATGTACTCATCTGAGTTCAACTGCTGCCGTGGCAGGAGGACGGAATGGATGTTTTAATGTACCATGTTAATGTTATCGTTTATATTCCCGGTGTAGTTTAGTTCCTGTTGTAATCGTGTAGCTGTTTTATATACCTGTATTTACTAAACTGATATCTGTTACTAAGATAGTGTTACACGAAACGTAATATTTCCAAAATTAAGAAGTCGGAAATGTTGAGCAACAGCTCTGAATATCTGATCATCAATTGGAACTAAAAGCTTATTGCCATTTATAGTAGTTAATTCGTCCATATATTGGAGACTATTGTTAAGACTAAATGTTATATCATATTTGTTTTTGGGCATGTTCTGGAAATGAATTCCGTATATGTAAAAGGCTCTATTTGCCACATAAGTTAGAGGATCACTAGCTGTGGACAGTCCTTTATGGGGGAGCTTAATTTGTTTACTGTATTGCGTAGTGTATTATATAATTTTGTATAAATCATTATCTATACATTTATTCACATGAAATCAACCATCTCTGCCATAGGATGGCTTAGATGTTGGGTCGATTCGTCAATGCCTGTCATATTTGCGTTAGACGCGTTTAGTTCAAATTTTTGCGATAGCGTATTTCACTCACGGAGACTGCCGGTAAAAGTCGGACAATAGACTTATAGGCCTACACATCTTTCTTTAGGGAAATTTCTTAATTCGATTAAGAGAAATAAAAATCGAATGCAAATTGAACGGCACCCACTGTCTTGAAACTCGATAAAAATAGCCATTCACAACTTTGTTTAGAATAATTTGACTGAAATGTTCTATATATTCATTTTTCATAATCTTTTTTTGAACTAGTATAGCGAGAATGTCCAGATCTTTGTCTTATAAATCTTACATAATGTATCTTTAAATGATTGTATTTAGCTATATCAATCTGGTAGTGAATTAGGGCGAGGGGGGGGGGGGCATGATCAATCTATTATATCACACAGAATTGTTTGTTTTTTGTTTCACTTTGAAAAAGTAGATTAATTTTGCCCTAATATGAATAATTTAAATATCAATTTAAATATCGTTCCAGATCAGATCACAGGGGGGGGGGGGGAGTTGGGATGGCCTAGTGGTCTAGAGTGCCGTGCTTCGACCTCTAGCTGGCCGGTCACCTCTGGCTTGCGTTTGTGGTTTCGATCCCTGGTGTGAGCGTATGTGACATGGAGATAGGGGCGCCTTCTCAACCTCGTTGGTTTCCTCTGGGCTCTCCAGTTTCCTCCTACTGATAAAGACCCCTACACGCAAGCGAATTATTGAAATGAAATTAAACCATATGTTAGTCCCAAAATGACGTGGATGTTAAACCCCATTACTCTCTATCTCTCTCTCCAGATCACAGGGCCAGCATTGAATTAGTCAATTAATTATTTGATATACATGTGCAACTATCATAACCACTATAATGTAGGGACACCATAACTTCACCTGTTCTAAACCAGTGGCCTTAAAGAAGACCTTTCTAAACATTCAAACTTAAGAGTATTTTTATTCAGGGCCAATAAGCTTGTTCATTAATTAAAAAGTAATACATGAAACTATTTAATAAATAGCTTAATTTATTCTGATAAAAAATAGCAAATGATATTTTGACATTCAATCATACATACGAACAATATGAACATATATAACTGGAATAAGTACAGATTTATATACAAAAAATAAAACAATTAAATTGTGTGAATGTTACAAACAATTCGAAGGTGGGTGTGTCTTCCAAAAAATTTAAAATCTGTCAACAGTCATAGTAAAGTTATGAAATTTCTAAATGATTTGCTGACACAGACAGTAAATAAAAAGAATTACATAATCAAAATTTAAAAATTATTAATTTTTAATTCAAGATATGGTTATTCGACAAATCATGTCATCACAAGTACATCAAATTCAGTCGGAAATCCATCCATACAAATAAAGAAATTGATGCACGCATTTTAAATATTCTGATGACAAGATTCAATTTAAATAATATTTCACGCCTTAGCTTACATTATTTTAAGAATGTTAAACAAATAAAACAAAAAAAAGTACTAGTGATAAAATCTGTACATAGTTCTCATACACATTCACAAATAACAGAGCAAAAAATATGCACAAACTTGATTCACACACTGATAAAATCATAATTATTCTTTATAATTCCAGAAAATAAAAACAATTATTAATTGAATATTTTTCAGTTATAATCAAAGTTTAAAACTTTTTTGCATAAATCATGATAATCCACTTTTGATCGAAACATATGTGGATCAAGTAATCACCAAAATCCTCTACAATATACTTTATTATGGCAAATTGAAAGAAGCTTCACAAGCACTGGTCATGTCACTGATGGTTTTGCTCAATTTCTTCACCTCACTTACCCTTGTCCAATTTTGATTTTTGGATATTGAGTTAAAATGGCATAAATTAAATTCTAAATCCATGCAATTTTAACCTCTTAAAGTCACAAGCCTTTGAAATTATATTAGTATTTGGCTATAGATATGGACCATCTTATCATCTCTTCATATACCGACCAGAAAATAAGGACTCTTTGGCAAGATTTTTAACCAGGGTTAATTATGGCACTGATTAATCTACAACAGAAAAAATCAAGATTTTTTTTTTATTGATCACTGCTTTTTATCAAAGAGACACAAAAATACATCTTAATGGGGTTTTTTTCCTGAAAATTTAATAATTTATTAAAACTTTTGTAAAATGATAATTCTTCTACATATTTATGTCATATGATTTTTTAAAAATTCCTCTTCAGTAAACAAATGCTAATCAGAGAGGAAAAGACTGCTGAGGCTATCTAATATTGACTCATTAACAAAATCTTCAATTACAAAAACCATCAATTTCTATGTTTACGCAAAGTCCATTTATGGAGTTTCATGTATGTTCAACCCTAGATTGTTAACTTATCAAACATGTGTACATAAATATTAATTAATTATAAGAGCATCTTTCTAAAAACAAATAGGTAAGTATTATGGTTAAAGCTGTTTCATCAATTCAACAGAATTCTAAAAATTGTACCAGTAATTGACTCTACATTTTTAATATACATGAAATATTAAGATTCAAACAACCTGCTTTAGTTATTAAAATATCTACAGGTACAGTACCTAAATCTTCCTTCTAAAAACACATTTATCAAACACAATTCTGTCTATCTTCAGCCATAAACAAATAAAACAAACTTATATTTCTATAGTTAATAATAAATTTGCCATAATTACAATCTACATTTCCTTTAGACATTCTCAGGTTTATAATAAGTTAACACACGTTCCCAGAATTTACTCTTACACTTCACCAATTAAACTATCAAGTTCTACAGATTTGATAAAACTTTAACCAATTTAACTAGCTTGTTGAGGTTTTCGTTTTCTAACTGTTTTATCTTTTTTATCCTCCTCTGCTTCATCATCATCTTTACCACCAGTTGCATCATCTTCAGCTGGCTTTGTGTCGTCTATTAAATCTTCATTCTAGTGACGAAATAAAAATTAATCATTTACTAATAATTAGCATGAAGTCATATTTTTAGGTTGTTTACAAAACCAAAAGAAAGAATGTTGATCTGTCTTTGTGATACATACATCTATGTATATATATGCAAATATAAGTTGTAACTTTAAATAAAGTACAATTACCTACCAATATTGACCTTATAAAATTACATTTTAGTCTGAATTTTTCTTACTTCAATGTGTAACAACTAACAAGATTAAAATTCAAATAATAAGAAATAAGTTTAAACAGAATTTTTTATTCAACAAAGATGAATTAATAAATATCACACAGTACTAACCTTATCTCTAGCATCATATTGTTGTCGTATTTCCCGGGGTGGTAATTTATTCATTTTGGGTGGAAATAAAACATCACAACAACACACTATCAGCTGGAATCATAAATATTATTTTTAAAAGAATGAAATTCATAGTAGGAAAGAATAAGGCATAATGGATCTTCATTTTTTATATGTCCAATCAATTGGAATAACCAAATGACCTGATAAAAACTTCTGGAGGTCTAGATCTTTGGCTAAATCTTAAACATAATAAATAAGCCTGATAATCTCTTATTTCAAAAGCATAAATCATTAAACATAGTAATTTTACTTCAGAATTTGTTCTCTTACTTTAAAATATTGACAATATTGGCTCTCAGCCAGCCTTTAAAAGGACTAAGAAAGAACCCATATGTCAGAATACAACAGTATCAAACATTATACTTACTAAACCAAGCAATAAACCTAATATTATTGTCATTATAGCAAATATAAGATAGCAACCCCATTCTGGTATACCATATTCTGTTGTCATCATATTATAAAAACTCTGAAAAATATAAGCAAATAAAAGAATTATACAAAACAAAGATCACACAAAACTGAAGAATGTTAACATTTCTTTCAATCTTTGCCTGTGGCATTATTATGCTTGTGCTTTCTAGGAAATTAACATTTTGTCCATAACTTTGTGTTAAATCAAAATAATTGTAACATGATAGAGAACAATTAAATTCTTTGAATGGAGATGTACAAAATTGAAAATAACATACCCTGATCACCATGGCAGCCTTGAAAAACAATCCTACAGCAGACATTCTAAAATCAAATTATTTGTGATACTTCATGTGATTTATCGTTAAGTGATGGTACAAGATTCAATTTTCATTTTCAAATATTACGTAGAAGTCATTTTGTTTGATAATTTTATTTCCATTTTAAGCTTAAACTGTTGACAATCAGCTAAATCCATACTCCAAATTGTTACCAAATTGAGCTGATAAAAAAATGGAAGCAATAGTAGTTGTGTCAGAATTAGTAATAATAAACTTACTGAAGAGATTTAGGATCAAGCATCCAGGATACTGGTTCAAGTTCAACAAATCTTTTCTCGTCCAGAAAACTGATCAAATCACTTTCTGATCGTGAACCAGAATACTGTCGAAATACTCCATCTTTTACACTGGAAGATTAAAGGGGCATTATGGAAGATTAGATAAAGAGCTGGCAGTTCTCACTATAGAAATTAAACACTAAATAATGTAAATGCAACCTGCTTAAAATTTCAGTCCGAATTGAGATATTACCATTTGAATTTTAGACCTTGATCAAGTTGGTACGATAAAGAACATAGTTTCGATTATCCATTTTTGGATTAAAAATCATCAATGAGGATGTAGCAGCATATCGGATACAAATCCAACAAAAATCTGACATATAAGATGGCATTGAGAGTTGATTAAGGTCTTTTTATGTTAATAAATTTCTAATTAAGAGTTTATGTAACATTTTAGGCCCCAGGACAAAACTGTAATAAGCAGATTTAGCTCTTGAGAAATCTATGTCTTAATATAAAGACCTAGAGAAATTCAAGTGATAATTCATGCCCATACATGAATAAAATGAATTTCAGTTTGGGATGAAATGAGGTGAGGTATACTTACTGGTATATGGTTGGTAAAGCTGTCACAAAAAATCTTCCACTTAAACCTGAAACAGAACAGTTTCACTTATTTGTTTAAAATAAACACACAGT
This sequence comes from Patella ulyssiponensis, assembly GCA_963678685.1. Classification (NCBI taxonomy): domain Eukaryota; kingdom Metazoa; phylum Mollusca; class Gastropoda; family Patellidae; genus Patella; species Patella ulyssiponensis. Next base: position 20,607,079 of record OY783230.1, on the reverse strand, counting down.
GCTGCAAGTTACAAAATATGGGCTGCATGGAATCCAACATTAAACAAGGAAGAGAGAAATGGGGTTTACTGTACACTCAATACAAACTTGATCTGTCGGTCATATCAGGACTAACATAATATGGTCAAGTAGGGGTATTTAACATTGAGAGGAAGCCAAAGAACAAGGAAAAAACCCACAGCAAGGTTGGGCAGACGACCCCACTCCTCATCACGTAGAGACTTGAAATCATGCCACTCAATGTCAGACCTTATGATCTAAAGCACATGCATCAGACCCAAATCCTCCCAACATTAAACAAACAAAACAAGTAAGACACTGAGTCTTCCTTTAACATACCAGGATTTTCTGTTACATCTGTTTGTCCAATACCAACATCCAGATCTTTGGACCATTTTGCTATGGCATCCCAGGTTGACTGGAATGTTCGACATGCTGGACACCATGGAGCATAACTAATATAAAATATTTAAAAATGCTATATATATTTAAATATTTGCTGTGTTTAAAGATACCAAGGATGAACATTGAAAAAGAGATTGCATTGTGAGCTGTCAATGTTACCAATCAAGTGAGTGATCTGTCAATGCGAGTAGTAAGGCTCTCTCCCTTACCTTTCTGAATCCGATGGCTAAGTAAGGGGATGGTTGACAACCAGGGAAAAGTTCAAATATGACATACTGGTATGTCAGTTATTTCTGAACATCCAAAGATTATGATATTTTTAAGAATTTTTACATCGTGGTATACATGTAACCGTTGTTTAAAAGCTGAATCAATTACCTTTTCAACAATGCATCTCTAACTCTAATCTTTCTACATCAAAACAATAGATTTACCACAACAACAATTCTTAACTCTATGGCTACACCATGTACATACATGTACAATATTAATATTAGAGCAAGTATTGTTTTAGAGTTAATAAATTGTGATTGGTATTTTTAACTATTTTATCTGTACAAACATAAACCTATGGCATCCAGGAAGGATTATATAATAAGAGGTGAATGCTAAACAAAATCCCAAACCTCTTATTGTACTTCTGTGTATTGTTAGATATGAAATGTTACTTACTATCGGTAATAGCTGTACATTAATCATAAAGTGACAGGTGACACATCTATCATGCAGTACGGTACTCTGCGGTATACACTATTGTCTATGACTATAACTAAACGGCCAACAAAATTGCCATTGATACCGGTTCATTAACTCATTACACAATAGAAAAATATAATAGTAAGTAATATAGAATTGATATTTAGACTCGTGCTGTCACACTATAAGGCACGTCGATGTCAGTGACAACGCACGAACGCTAGAATGCAAGCAAGTGAGGTGCCGCTATGCCTACGCTCACTGGGAAGTTGATTAAATTATTTCATTTCATTAATTTCAGTATTTTCATACCAAATGCAACAACTTACAACTCAATCATCCATTCTCCTTCCAAGATATTTCGCCAATTATCTTCTGTTATCTCCACGGGTTTGTCTGTCTCTTTGCCTTCATTTAAAACTATATAACAAGAAATAATTAAAAAGACGGAAGTAAGCGTGTCCTTTCTCGTGGCCATCTTGTCAATTAATACTAATCGAAACTCCAAAAGAGAAAATCTTTCCTGGAGAAATCCTCAAATTTTAGTTAAGGGGAGATAACTATATTTATAGTGAGGAGAGAAATAGTGTTGAACGTCTACCCACGTCCTACTACACACTGCTATTATGAGTGGATATTGTTGTTTTAAATTTTGATTGGCCAGTAGTCCGTCTACCAACCAATCACTAGGTGCCCTACAAAAGCTTTACATTTAAAACGAGTGCCAATATTGGACTAAATATGTTTACATAACGGTACGTCATGACTCACGATTTTATTATGCCTAATTAACCCGTGCATCGCAGAATACTGCAGTAAAACTAATTGCGTGACAAACGAGGCTATCAAGTCGAATGAAATGTAAACAATACTGTTTGGAAACTAACATACTTTCACCGTTTTTAATACCTTAAATCTTAAATCACTGTCCAAAGTTTTAGGGAAGACCCAGATTAAACGAAGGACTGTCATGTTGCTGTACTTAAGTGATAGCTTTCATTGAACGGAAATAATAGACACACTCCTGCATAAGTTCAAGAAACAGACGCTATTCCAGCAATGGCCAGAGAGGGATTTCTCGGGCCATTGCTTCAGGAATATGACCCAACACAAACAAGGTCATTTCGGTTAGGTATGCAACCCGGTCAACCCGGTCAACGTACAAGAGTAGAATCGAACCGCCCACTCGACTCCAATGACAGGCGCATTAACCATTATTAGACCATTCGACCACCACAACGCCACAGTCAAATTGTATTCTTAAACATACATTATGGGAGAGCAAAAACTGACTTTTGTCGGTCTTCCTTTGAGCCTCAGATGTCATAGAAATTATAAATTAGATCTTTATTTAAACAACAAGCCCAAAATGAACACTGTAGACCCACGGATGGCTTGGATTGGGCTCGGATTAAAACAGGATTTCGTCGACTGATTTAATCACTATGGCGTCGTGGGTGGGGTTTCTCCGTGACGTTGATGTCATTATACTTCCGGAAATTATTCATAAAAGACAGTGATGACCGAGGCTATACACAAGCTTCACTAGATACCGTTTAAACATTACTTGATGATCGAGACTATGTAGGTGGAGTTAACGCCTGTCAATCATCAATCGGCCATAGTGGGAAAAGGGTGTCGATGATTTTAACTACCATTTCTAGTAAAAAATTATAGTGGTAACAACTTTGTTCAGGATAAAGTTATTTGACTGAAATTTTCAACATATTCTTGTTTCAACATCTATTTTTGAACTTTTATAGCAAGAATGGCTAACTCCTTGTCAAAATCTCCCATAATGTATCTTTAAACATACATTATGGGAGAGCAAAAACTGACTTTTGTCGGTCTTCCTTTGAGCCTCAGATGTCATAGAAATTATAAATTAGATCTTTATTTAAACAACAAGCCCAAAATGAACACTGTAGACCCACGGATGGCTTGGATTGGGCTCGGATTAAAACAGGATTTCGTCGACTGATTTAATCACTATGGCGTCGTGGGTGGGGTTTCTCCGTGACGTTGATGTCATTATACTTCCGGAAATTATTCATAAAAGACAGTGATGACCGAGGCTATACACAAGCTTCACTAGATACCGTTTAAACATTACTTGATGATCGAGACTATGTAGGTGGAGTTAACGCCTGTCAATCATCAATCGGCCATAGTGGGAAAAGGGTGTCGATGATTTTAACTACCATTTCTAGTAAAAAATTATAGTGGTAACAACTTTGTTCAGGATAAAGTTATTTGACTGAAATTTTCAACATATTCTTGTTTCAACATCTATTTTTGAACTTTTATAGCAAGAATGGCTAACTCCTTGTCAAAATCTCCCATAATGTATCTTTAAACATACATTATGGGAGAGCAAAAACTGACTTTTGTCGGTCTTCCTTTGAGCCTCAGATGTCATAGAAATTATAAATTAGATCTTTATTTAAACAACAAGCCCAAAATGAACACTGTAGACCCACGGATGGCTTGGATTGGGCTCGGATTAAAACAGGATTTCGTCGACTGATTTAATCACTATGGCGTCGTGGGTGGGGTTTCTCCGTGACGTTGATGTCATTATACTTCCGGAAATTATTCATAAAAGACAGTGATGACCGAGGCTATACACAAGCTTCACTAGATACCGTTTAAACATTACTTGATGATCGAGACTATGTAGGTGGAGTTAACGCCTGTCAATCAACAATCGGCCATAGTGGGAAAAGGGTGTCGATGATTTTAACTACCATTTCTAGTAAAAAATTATAGTGGTAACAACTTTGTTCAGGATAAAGTTATTTGACTGAAATTTTCAACATATTCTTGTTTCAACATCTATTTTTGAACTTTTATAGCAAGAATGGCTAACTCCTTGTCAAAATCTCCCATAATGTATCTTTAAATAGTTACGTTCTGACGCGGAGGAGTGAATTGTTAAATAATTTTTCCTTTATTATTTTGCCGCTGCCACCACAAACTTGCTCAGAAGATTAGATATTTTGAGAATTTAAAAAAAAACCTTACTAGACTTGGATTGTTCGGCTAGTCGTTGGTCGCTACAACACTTTAATGGTGGGCATAATTACAGTCATCAACCTGGTCCGTCCATCGGACTATTTAGTCCGTTCAACATTTACGTGTGTTTTAGGGATCCAATCAATAGCATCAATAACAGGCTTTATGATACAGCACGCACGTACTAACCACTCGGCCACCCAACCCTCCGTTTTAATGTTGAAGAATTTCCATGAACATTACATGTACTTTTAGTGTATTTGATTCCGAAAATTGTTTCACAGTGTATTACGGACAATCACACAAATGCCAAGAGTTATACGTGAGATTCATCCAAGGCACAACCAAACTTGAATATACCACCCCATGTATTTTTGGATAAATAAAACTAATAATTGACAATACCATTACAAACATTCCAAGCATTTGTATAGGTTTGGTTCATTTCTAATTAATCGGCGGGGGGGGGGGTAGTCATTATTTTTCAAAACCCGTTTGTTTTCGACTCGATGTGATAATGGACCTGCAGGCATAACATGGAAAGTCATCGAAAAGTGGTGAGAATCCAGGGATTTATGACGCAAAAGAATTGTTGACAACCGAAATTGACGGCCACGCCCGTATGTTAATCTCAAAATGACCAAAGCATAACTGATGAGAGATTCAACTTCATCCCTGTCCTTAATCTCGTAAACCTGTAAGACACCTTTAAAGTCATTTTACAAAATTCAATATTTATTTCAATTTGTGCTCGACACGCCACATTTTAACGGAATATGAAACCCATCTTTAAGATTGTACATTGTAACAACGAAATAAGAAATACAATATGATAATAAAAACATAAATTCCCCACAGCAACAAAACGCATTTTTTTGTACATTAATTTCCGGTCATATATACTACATGACAAATATCTAACGCAAAAATACACATCCTTCGATTTCATTCAAATTATCAATTTAATACCGATGTTTTCATATTTCATTTAAAATGTAATATAAATATGAAACCACCCGTATTGAAATGATGTGAACATTAAACTACAATAATTATTATTTACACAATAAACTGTACACGTATAATACATGTGAGATACATTATTCTGCCATTAATAATGCCATATACATACATTAATAATGTCATAGAGTTAATGGTGCTCTACAAATACTAATAAATTGGTTCAAAAATAAATCATAATGTACTCACAAAACAAAATATAGATATTGAAAAAGCATACAAAATACAACAGTAACAAACATACATAATTATTAAATAATACTGCAAACGGGTATATTATTACTTCGATTGGTAAGCATTTTAAATGCTATATTTATCACCATTGCAATGTCTTTAAGGAAGACATAATATCATATTATTATGTAAGACTTTTTATGCAAATTCTTTGTCGGTTCTAAACATCAACGAACTTTGATAACGGGAGGTCTCGTGATGGAAGTCTGGGCGAAGAAGCTTCGATCTGGAAGGCATTTTATATTTTGATTCTACTCTATTTCTATCTTCAACATTGTAAGCCATTTGTTCTCGTTTATCCAAAAATAAATTTTCATCGTGCTCATAATGAGGAACTCTGCCAGGGTGGGCATTCTGGAAATAGAAGGGAATTGTTTACGATTTATCTCATATCAAAAGGAATATTTTAAAACATTGATAGGGAAGCTATTGCACCACATGCAGTGTTATGAGAGAAATTTTGCCCATACATCAGTATTTCTACCTACCCTTCGTCGAATTCCAACTTCCAAAGGTTCTTTGGCATTTACGGTAACGACTATACACGAGTGGACCGTTTTTTCGTAACAACCGATCGCTTAGTATCTTCCTTGTATTGCCACTGACAAGCGGAAACGAGACTGAAAATCTCGAGGAAACATACTGAGCCACTTTTACAATATAATTTTGTCATAACAATTGTTTGACGTTGACAACATAGAGAACAAAATGAGAATGAACATGGATATCTTTGCGAGAGAAAACGATGAGGGTAGACATAAATAACTCTTTGACAGAACACGAGTGCATACGCCATGATTAAAACAAACAGTTTGTTTCAAAAGGGCTAAAGTTTTATGCTAAGACTGCTAAGAGTTGCAAACAATTTGAACAATATAAAAATGGCTCTAAGGCCCGGTCCCAGTGGCCGATGGACACTAAACGTATGCAAAAAGGACACAGGGGGCGAGCAAACTTTCGGGGTGGCTCCATCCGTTTTCATCCGTTCCAGAAATTGACGAAAATTTGCGAAAACAGAACGGAAAAGAACGAACATGGGAAGTATGTAGCGGGGATGTTAAATGCATGTTCATCGGAAGACTAGCGGATGAAAGCGGATGGAAGTGGATGACAGCTCCGACATCCTTCAATATACCAGATACATCCCAGATACAAACGCTTTGTCCGTTTTGAAAACTTTATGTACGAGATGCATACGCTTACATCCTTTCTATTTCCGTGCTACTAACGATGTATAGACGTTCCATGTACCTTATCTTTCCTTCCTCTTTCCGTTTTCAGCTGCAGTGGATGTGAGTTGCGAGGATGCCGAGAGGATGCAGAGAAGATACAGTGGACGTTTAACGGATGATAACGGACATGGAACGTTTGTTGCTCGTATATGTCGCGCATTTACATCGTACACGGCAGAAGGTTCATCCGTTATAAAAGTTTTGTGCAGCTCAAAACTTTTTCCGCGGATGAAATCAAAGTGAACGGATGCTCGATGTATAGCGTATGAAACACGTATGCAATGAGTAGGCTACACAATGGATGCATGGCGTTATCAAACGGACGGCACGTTTTTTTCCCCGTTTTACATCCTCTTTGCATCCGTAAGTACAGTGGGACGGGCCTTTAATAGCGCTTTGACTATCTGGTTATTGATTACCTGGACCGTGTATAGCAAAAAACCTTCGAAAATCGCGTTAAACCATTCAAAAAACTTACTTTGATGATCAATTCTCTATTCTTCATATCGGTTTTCCATTCTTGTACATACAATCTGGGTATTATAGGGTGAGCTCGGGAGAATGATGGTACCCTGTAAACGAAAAAAAAAAAACACACATAGTTGAAATGTGTCATAATAAACTCTTCCTTAATTTTAGTTCTATAATCGACAAATTACGCCGATAATTGATTTAAATCCAATTTCATTTCCTTTCACGATGTTTATCAATTATTATGACTATCATACAAACATCCACATTTCTGAAAAGAGGCGTTTGGCAAGCAAAATAACGTTTGTTTACAAATACAGACAGATAACCATAAACAATGCAATGGGCATTATTCGGGATATTGCAAATACCGGAGCTTAGAAAATAGTGACACTTTATTCTGGCGGTCCAATCTCATTATCTGTTGGCAGAAACCCGTAGCCACTTTAATGTGCGTTTGTTTATTTTATTCTGAAATATAATATTCTGAACTAAACCAGTTGGATGAAAATTGATATGGTTCGTTTCTGGGGTTTAACGTCCACTTCCACCTGGGGTGATATCGTAGAAAAGCATGCTTATTGAGCAACATCTAATATTTAATTGCGTATACTATCATTTGCGGTGTTATTGTCTCGCCTTCGATTACAAATGTCATATTGTACACGTTGTTCTGATACTTTTCACGTATTTTATATTGTTTTACACACAATGTGCATTCGTATAATCCACTTATAATCGCTGTCTCTATCACATTAATAAGATTAGTTTCAAGACTTTAACCTATCAATAAATCTTTAATCGTTAAAACTCGTTCTTGATGGGATTACATGTATACTTGACCAGGTAATTAATTGGATTAATTTTAAAGTATGCAGATTGACTTAATACTGTTTTCATAATCTGAATCGATACATTTAATCCAAAGACGTTAGTCCATTGTCAACTTCTTTCGTCTCGAAAAGTTGTTTTGTAGTAAGCTACATGTAATTGAAATTCTAATTTTATAAGTGCATGTGAACCGCTCCGCACAAACACTAAGGCGCAAGATAGGGAATGGGGATGAAGGGCCATTCGACACAAACAGGGTCATTTCGGAACTTACATATGGGTCATTTTTATTTCAATACGTCACTTGCGCGTGCGGGTCTTTATAGTGCAGTGGGAGGAAACCGGATAGCCTGGGGAAAATCCACGAGGCAGGACAGGTGATCCTATTAATTACCACGTATATAAACGGGGAATCGAAACCACGGCCCTTGAGTCAGTGGCAAACCTTGTGATCTTACTCGCACGCGTTAACCAAGAGAGCAACCCACAAACACGAAAATGGCACTGGCAGTAAATCCCCTAGATTGTTTTATTTATTCTCAGAGTACCATGATCGACAGTGGATTTACACGCAATTTCAACGTTAACTATACCGAAAACCGACTGCTCCAAAACAAGAGAACAAATAGTACGACGACTTTAAAATGAAATGGTATGAATAAGAAATTTCTTTAAAATGTGTTTTGTTGAACGTGTTGTCTTGCTAACTAAGGTGAGACGAAAATAATTACTTTAACTATATTTACTTACGGTACTTATAAACATGTAGGCCCTAAATATATCTATAGGCCTGGTATACATATTGGCTTCTCTCTATAATTTGCATACTTCTGGTTAATTTGTTTGTGTATCATTTTTAACTAGGCTATACTTTAAAGACTTGCAAATTGAAAATGTAAGCGTGGGCCTAAATATACATCCGACCAACAGCTCACATTCCTTCTAATATATTATTCTATTTCGTTACAAATTCTACAGCAGAGATCTCGTAATTTAATTTTAAAATAAATATTGATCTTAGATTGCCAAAAATATCTCAGCTGTGATTTGTAATTCTGATAACGGAGGCGTCCATAGCAACGAAACCCAGACTCAATCTAGATAATTATATAGCTAGAAAGTATGAATTTAAAAGTTTTCTGATTATGAAAATAATTTTACAATTTTACCTGGCTTCACAATGTGTAAACATGTTTTTACCAAACTCTTCTTTGTACGTTCCCCCAGACATCTTTGTATTGTAACGGTGAATTGGTAACTATTCAACTGACCTACTGAATGCAAACAATCGGCTAAATATAGCCCTGTTAGCCACGTGATCCCGATGATCGCGCGCTGCTGCACGAGACCTTGATCATAATAACAATCATGGCGCACGTTAGAACAGATTGTCAATATTACTCATAAAAAATCTCTGAAATCAAGGCCTGTATCACATTTGGAGCCTAGTTAGATATGTATAATGTAAGTATTTACTTCTTAGAAGATTTTTGAAAAGAGACAAAAACTCGGAATAGCTTTGTTTTTATTTTCAGGCTTTGAGAAATGTCATCAATTGAGAAAAAAAAACGAGGAAATGAAAAAGCCAAGGAAGTGGCGGAGGGCTGATGTCAGCACAGGCTGATTTAGACAGTCTATAAATAATCTATACTGTGGTCGATTTATCAAAGGCTTGACTAAGGCCAGCAGTAACTGGGACAAGACCATTTGTTATTGATACTGTTAGTTTATATGATCAATAATTCACTGATGGTGGGTGGTTGTGAGAGTTGCACAGTCGTGACTGTCCTATATTATATTATTATATTATTATTAGCCTACATGGCAAGGCTAGAGCTGGGAGAAATGTGCTAACATTGTGCAGTTTATGTCAGTACATCAAAATAAACCAAATCCTAGATTAAACTGGTTTGTTGTACTACTGTATATATTATGACAAGCATAATTCATCCTATTTGTAGTATAAATTGTCACTTCATGACTTATTTAGATCCAACAAAGATTGTAATTTTGAGCAGTTTAACTGCAAAGGTTTACACTTTGAAATATATTCTAAATTTTGATTTTTTGATTTTATTCTCTATTTTCAGTTAATCTCAACAATATACCGACACAGATGGAGAATAGCATAGTTCACGATTTTCAGAACTTACGAGTGTTTTCAAATGGGAACATTATTATTATGGATCAGCTTGTCAAAGACTTGACAAATGCTTTAGAAGAATCATCTAAAGGACAGAAGGCACAGGCAGAGAATGTGGCTCCAGGGATAATGTCACGTAGAATTTATAAAAAGAGGCGAGGAAAGAAGAGACGCTCAGATCTACATTTAAGTCCTCGCTGCGGAACTATCAGTGAAGCATCAGAGAGCAGCATTGATGACACTTTAAGAGGCTATATTGATCACATGGCACAATTCAGTGATTCAGATGAAATTTTGATTGGCGTTGGCAAACATATGCACAGACTTACGGTCCCTATCAATGAATCAATTGCACAAGTTGAATCTGATTCTGTCACCGAGAACTTCTCACCTACAAGACCCCAAAGACGCAGACGAAAATACAAAAACATGGCAGTTGACCCCCCAATGGAAAATGAAACAGACGTAGAGCAATTTGAACCCCAAACTTTACAGGGTATTAACCGAAATCTGAAACACATTGGTGGAGGAGATTATAACCAAATCATGATTCCCCAAGAAATTCAAGGAGAAAGCATACTACCAGGAAAAAGAAAACGGAGTTCAAAATGTCGCGCAGAATCTGGGAATTTTTCTGGACCATCTACAAGTTTGAATAGTTCGGATCTTATGGAGCAGGGAAATTATTCTCAGTAAGTTCATTTTAAATTTATATGTGCTGCAGGTTTACTCAGCAGATTGAGGCTACCAAGGATTTTATTTTCTGACCGAGTCACTTTCATTATTTCACACTTAGTATCATTACAGTTTTTCCACATTTCTTACAAGATTTGTATATAGGCCTACCCCCTACATTATGATTGTTGATACATAAAAATATAACTGTCATACACATATATATAAGCTTATATAATTTAGTGTTGATAATAATATATAAAAAAAAGTAAGCATCATTACTTAAATTTATTCAGAATATTACACAGCTGTTATATGATTTTAATAATAGGCTTACAACAAGTACATGTACAGCTTGGTAAATATATATGTATATATTGAGTTATATTATATTTTCAGGGAGAGCAGTTCATTAAGTTCAAGTGAGACAGAGAGTGATGGTGGTATAATGACTAATGATGAGGCAAGAGAAGGTAAGATCTTATTACATTCTTACATAACACTTTGCAAGACTTAAATTAGACTTGTATTAGGCAAGTATCCCGTTCAGTAGTAATGATGTGCTAATTAACCATTTACACTAATAACAAAGCTCAAACAAGTGAGAAACGTCAGTTAAAATGTGATGATATGATTATGAAAAATATTATGTTTTTAACATACCATAATACACTACCATAATTAATATGTCATAAGTTTCTCATTGATTTTTATCTAAACAAATGTTTCTTTATTGTCAGGTACATGTACTAGTAGTACTTGTATATGTGTTAAAGCAAGAAACCATGACATTGATATTATAAGCCGTTCTTCCAATAAGGCTATTTAAATTTTACATTTAGGGCCTACATTTATGTATTGGACATAAATAATTATAAATGGCGTTTAATGTCCATTTTTTCTGCACCAAAATTGCTAATTATACTCAATATTAAGGAATCTAGAGAGTTTATATTTAAATTTGGTTTTGCAAAATGGATGAATGAGATTTACTTATCCTGTAGTAATTATATATTTGTCACTAAATTGAGTCATGGAGTTGGCAAATAAAAGTTTATAGAGGTGTAATCCTTAAAAATTCAACATGCTATCCTTTTATTTTGTCTCAATTGGATTTATTACTTATCTTATACATGTATTTCAGCTGATGATGAACAGAGTGATTTCTTCCACGAACCTGGTCCTGTTTGTGGCGTACCCTCTAATCTGCCGTGGTGGGAGAATGAGAGAGTCACAGACCAAGACATGGCTTCCAGTGTCAACTTTCAGCGCTTTATAACAAAAACATTTGATAATCTACCCAGAGCATCACAGCTTAGTTTTAAAGCTCGAGTTAGTCGACTTATGATAGCAGTAAGTAATTAGTTATAAATTCTTATTCAAATTAGGGGGGTTGGGATGGCCTAGTGGTCTAGAGTGCCACGCTTCGACCTCTAGCTGGCCGGTCACCTCTGGCTTGCGGCTGTGGTTTCGATCCCTGGTGTGAGCGTATGTGGCATGGAGATAGGGGCGCCTTCTCAACCTCGGGGGTTTCCTCCTGGCACTCTGGTTTCCTCCCACTGCTAAAGACCCTACGCGCATGCGAATTATTGAAATAAAATTGAAACCATATGTTAGTCCCAAAATGACCTAGTTTGTGTCGAGTGGACGTTAAATCCCATTTCTCTCTCTCTCCCCCCTTATTCAAATTATTCACAAGGCATTTATGGAATTAGGGTTAGCTTCCTCTGAGCGTTATCAAACTATTTCGGTACCCAATCGTTGTTGTTCTTAGTGTTTAACGTCCACTTCCACTTCCACCAAAGGTGATCTATTTTTCATTTTTATTATCTTAGAGCATGCTCAGGTGTCTTCTCTGTGGGAGGAAACCGGACAGAGTACCCAAAGTGGTTGAGAAAGCGCCTGTATCTCCAAGTCACATACACTCACACTGGGGATTGAAATCACAACTGCTAGTCAGAGGTGGCAGATCACAAGGCCATCTCCACCCCACCCTTAAGTACCCTATCTAACCATGATATTTCTAATACCTAAGGGCAGCTGAGCTGTTAACCATGACCTCATTCATGCTCATAGATTATCAAAAAAAAAACATAATTGTTAAGTATTGGTGCAAAACACAGTTAAAATGTTACATGTAATGATGTGAAAGGAAGGTGTGATGGATAAATACTTCATTGAAACATCCACAAATGAATACCACCCTTAAGTTAACTGAACACTTCTGTCAGTTCTCTGTATGACTGTTGGGAATTTCAGCACAGCTCATAGTAACTTCTAAGTTGTATTAAATGAGGTTACCAGAAGACCAACATCTGGAGGTCCCGGTGGTAGGCCGCGAATGTAGTTCATCAGGATTTTCCGTTTTGGTTCTTCTTTGTCAGTGGTGCTGGACAGAAATGAAATGGGGTTTAACATCCTACGTTTCTGCTCCTAAACTGGGCCAGTGAAGATGGGGGGGGGGGAGACAGAGGGCATGGCAAGGAACAACGTATGATCGTTCCAATTGGGCCAAAAAACAAGGTTCTGTGTACACATAGGCAAGCACATAAAAGAACCCTCCACCACAGTTGGAATTTGATATATGAGTGCTGTAGTTTCAAAGAACTCTGTCAACCAAGACTGATATTGTTACAAATCCTGCTGTAATTAAGTTGGTGTTTGGCAAAGAAAATGGTTTTGTTCTTCTCAATTTGAATAATAATAACATGGACATGATTTAATTTTAGAATGGCAGAGAAATCCGAGTTGGTAGACGAAAATTAAAAGAGAAGGTATGAACATACATTGTAAAGTTGTTATCATTATAGTGTCAAAGTCACATGCCAATGATATTTGAAATTGCATAAATGTATCTAGGGCAGCTCCTGGGGGATTGGGGGGGGAAAACTATCCTTTTCTGTCCAGAACAAGAGCCATGGTGGCTCAGTAAGTAAGGCTCTGGCTCACTAATTCACTGATCCCAGGTTCTATTCGGGTGTTGGCCAATGATTTACCCATATCAGCTGTACAGTATGGAGGGTCTTGCGACCAACAGTACCGGTAAGTGGTTCAGATGGGACAAAAAAAAACTCCAAGTCTTGCATAAACCTAAAATAACACTTGATAGTTGTAATTTGATGATAAGTAGATGGAAATTCCACTGTCCAGGCAAAATTTCCATCCTACATGTAGCACATTGCATTGTGTTGTTCGCCTTCAGTTGCAGAAAATCCAGATCAGCCCCAATTCTGATATTTACAAAAGACTTCCCAAGACATTATTCTCTGTATGGACATTTGAAAGTTTATTCACTTATCCCTAATGCCATTCTTTTACCCTCACCAGCTTTCAAAGAAAACAGGCGATTATTTACTCTTAAGATGTTTTGTTTACTGTATCTTTGATTAAGACACATCAGCAGTGCATCTCTTGTCATAATACTTTAAGATATATAATTAGTCAATGTTTCAGACATGTCTTTCTATTCATCCACTAGATACCAGGCTACTCAATGACATCGTATTTACAAGATCGCGAAAAATGGATGTTATCCGGACCATATCCACAACTCTGTAGCACTGCTAATAGTAACCAATCATATGATATCAAACGTCAACGCAAGACACCTCCACCAAGCCCTGACTATAAAGAAGGTACCAACATATTTTCCATATTAGCTTTTTGAAGGTCTCTTAAAATAGATCTTGACATTTTTGTTACAAGCTCAAAAGTAAATGCTTCTTTAAATTTCTCAGTAACCTACATTATGTTATCAGAGTCATCAAAAATCTTAGAGTAACAAGTAAAGCCTGAATGATCTCACTCTCAGACAATTGATCACTCAAACGAGAAAAGAGCATATGTTTCAGAGAGAGTAAAATGAGATTTAGCATTCACTTAACACTAACTAGGTCACTTCGGGTTCGGGAGTAACACACGGTACATTTAATAACAATTAATCGCTTGTGCAATCTTTAGTAGTGGAAGGAAACCAGAGATTAGGCAAGTGTCCCTAGAACATAATCGGTGTTATATTATACAGTCAAATTAGTTTTTTGGCAGATGCCATATAGGTTACATTATTTGTGAAATTTGTAGGGCATATTGAATTGAAAAGAAGGATTTGGGGCTACAATGCATGGGTCAACTGGATAAGAAATATCTCAACCAACCATACAGCCAAAACCCATGGGTTATGTTTAATTAGGTCACAATTCCACTCAATCATGCAGCTAAAACCCATTGGTTATGTTTAAATACGTCACAATTCTACTCACACCACCTCCATGGTCGGGACTGAAAGAACTGTCACTCAATTGCAATCTGTCAATTTGGGTATGTTCTGGACTGTGAATCAAGCATCCCATTTGTGTTTATCTGTTTTTAAAGGGAGGTGACTGAGCTTAAAATTAAATGAATGTCCTTTACTTTCAGGTACATCAACTGAAGGAGTAACTATTAAAACTAGAAAATTACGGGACATGTCTTGGGTACAGCGCAAAAGTTTAGAAATGGAAAGTGCTGGCATGACTGACCCATTCGTTAAATTATTAAGACGTCATGACGTGAGTTGTGCTTTGTCAGATTCTTGACATGAAAATAATTTTAGGTTTATAGTTTCATTACCCATGAACCATTGATTTGTTAATAAACAAAAATAAACGTCATATCCATATATATGTTCACTTAAACATTTTAAGAAGAGTCAGATATCCTCCCCTCACTCCTGTCCATTCATTAACCTCAGACACGTTGGCATAGTTTAGTTAGACCAATCAAATGCATTGTTGATATCCTCCCGTCACTCCTGCCCATTCATTAACCTCAGACATGTTGGTGTAGTTTAGACCAATCAAAGGCTTGTTGACAACCAGCTAATTGGAGAAAACAATGCAAATCTCAGTGAACATTCTTGATCAATAAAAGAATATAATCATTGTATTTATATTTGACAGTGGTTGGGGCCACTTACATACACATCATTGTTTACAAATAATTGTTATACATGCTGTTAGATAAGGAATTAGTACTGATGGTAATTTATTAATGCTCAAAATGTCAACGGTTGAGGATTATATTAATTTCATGTAACATTCTTGAAGTTAGACTTCTATCATATTTATTTAACATGGTTATCGTCTTGGTCTGTTCTCTTTGACATCTGATTTCGGTCACTATGATTGGCTAAAATCATTATTGCCAAAGGGAATGCATCCTTTCATTGGTTGAATGAGACAGTGAAGTCTGGTCAGTTGAATACAAGTATATTAAAAATGTTAATTTTAATTCACCTGCTATATTACATTATATTTTTTGCACATTTTAGAAAAGCTTTGACCATTGGCATTCATTTTAATATGCAAACAATTCTTGCTTTCCAGTAGGTATTTTGGTATTTATGAGTCTTGGATACACCATTTTAAAATAGCGTCCATGGGATCAGTTGCTAGAAAATGTTTCCTTTATTAATTTTATGAGTTTGCATGAAATATGAAAGAAAAAACATGACAATGCTAACATTTTCCTTGATGAATGATGTATCATGCAAATTCAAAACAGATGTAATCAATTTCAAGCAAGCGGATATTTTATTTAGTATAGAAGAAATGGGTTTTATTTATAATTTTAGGTATATTATATTTTGTGTGTCTGTATTAATTATTATTAGTTTGTTATTTATTGCCCTGCTTCCATTAGTGTTCTATAATGCAAGAAATATGTGTGAACTGTATAAAATATGAATAGTTCTTGGTTCATTTTGAGAACAACAGATGCTTATTTTAATTGCTGTGGGTACAGGTGGCCAGAGACCAAAGTTATCCGATTGACCTGAAATTTGTTAATATTGAAGATAATTACTATGAGTTTATGCTACTGTAGATCTGGTTTGATTTTGAGTAAAAATATGTAAAAACATTTCTCGACTGCTTGGATGACTTAGCTGCTGTCAGCCTACTTTTCATTTGCATGCATTTATATATTAGAATTTGAAAATATGGAGCTTGTTAATATTGAAGATAATTACTATGAGTTTATGCTACTGTAGATCTGGTTTGATTTTGAGTAAAAATATGTAAAAACATTTCTCGACTGCTTGGATGACTTAGCTGCTGTCAGCCTACTTTTCATTTGCATGCATTTATATATTAGAATTTGAAAATATGGAGCATGTTTCACAAAGTATACATAAATTTGGATACACACAAGTTCAGCATAATTGTATATTAGAATGTTCGATTTAAATGTGCGTTATGATACAACCCAAGATCATTTGAAAAACTGCTAATCACAAAGAAATTTTGCATCTTTACTCAATTTATTATTTGTTTTACCTTCCCAAAAAGTTTTAGTTATGTGAATTTGTTTTAAATATTTGCCCTTTACAATTTTCTATAACTTTTCAAACTATCTTATTTCACTTTGTGAAAATTTTATGAATTAATTGTAATTTTAGTAAATCAGACGCGATCAGATATCGGTAAGATTTTTGGAGTATCAATACACCTATGAAGAACAACATACATGTTATTGAAACAAAGTGAAAACAGTACAAAAGAAAAATGATTTATTAAGGATCTATAAAAAGTAAAATAATAATTTTAAGTAAATTAAATTCCCAAGCATTGATGTCCTGGATGAATAGTCCTAGGCATGGTAGTCTCCGGTTGCAGTTTAACTTCTGTAGCGTAGATTTAAATCTTTAGCTGTTTTAAAATTGAATGAATTTTTAAAATGTATTGTATATTATTATATTTAATATTTGATTATTTAGTTATTTAATATATAGATTTTATAGATTATAGTTAATATCTCTCGCCTTTCGAAGAAAGCAGGGGACTATTAAAATGGGTTCGTCTGTCTATCCGCCTGTCAGTCTGTCCACCACACTTTTGGGGACACAATAAATTTCCTTCTAATTGAGCTAGAAAGTTAAAACTTTCGAAGATGAGCATTTTCTGCTACGGCTAAGCAGAGATAAGCAATTTCATTGGTTGACGCTTTGGAACACAATAACTTTGGTTATAATTAAGTGAGAGTGATGAAACACCAAGTATAGATAAGAACTGGTCAAGACTTTGGGACATAACAACTATGCTTTTGTGTTCATAAGGTGAATGTCTTGACTGAGTTCAATGATTAGCATTTCGAGCTAAAGCTAAGCAGAGCTAAGCCAATTTTGAAGATGCTTTAGGACAAGATAACTTTGATTGTATCTGATAGAGAGTGATGAAACTTAATGTCTAGTTGATAATCAGCTTGATTGCTTGATGCTTTTGAAAAAAATAAATGTGGGGTAAATTAATATGTGTCATCTATTTATTTTGGAATTACGGCGGGGGACATCAGCCTCACTGTTGGCTTGTATTTTCTTAGAATGAAAGACTGTTTTCATTGAGATTGTCCTATCTGAAGTTCTCTAATGATTTCTAAATGACCAAAATGATGTTCTATGAAATAGATTATATATAAAAACATGTCTGAATTGCAGTTTGACACAAAAACAAAATTACAACACTGAAGAGGGGCATATGTCATACAGTGTGCTATGAGGGAAATTTTGCTCGGACATCAGCGCTATGGCCTACTCTTATATCGAATTTCAACTGCCAAGGAATCTTTTACATGCACGCCAATGTGTACACGGGACCCCGGTTTTCTGTCCCATCTGAACAACTAGACAGCTGTCCTTGTAAGGCCCTAAGTCCTGCATCACTGACAAGGGGAAATCAAGCCGGAAAATCTAGATGAACTTTCTCGGCCAATGCAGGGATTGAACACCCGATCACCAGGCTAGCGAGCCAGCGTCTTAGCCACGTGATCCCCAGAGTTGATGACACATCCCCTATAAAATAAATAAAACAAAGCTTACATACAGTAGTTGATTTTAAATCTGATATTCGAACAGACTTCTAGGACAAATGATGATCTCTTTCATATATCATAGAGAAAACCTAGATGTATTGATGTTAAACTTAGTTTAGTCCAGTTTCAATATGAATGTATATATGTTACTGATTCAATTTTTTTATAGGTGTGATGTTCCATTTTATTCAATTACATTAATTGATTTCCAAATCTATTTTTAAACTTGCTTATTCTTGAATTTAGTTTCACAGCGATTAAATTGATTACTGTTAAGCTGTTGTTTGCATATATAATTATTGATTTTTATATGCCCACATTAATATATGGTTGTTATCCCTGTCAGACTGTCATGTACAATTTGCTTATATGTTAAACATATTGCTTATGTTCATGAGGTAAAAAAATCTTATTCTTTTACAATATATACAATTAGAGTTATTTGGCAATTAGTCAGTTTGAAAAATCCTATGGACACTCGAGAGGATAAAGTTATCATCCAAAATTTATGCATAGTGTTAATGTTCATGAGATACCAGTACATGGTTTGTATAATACATGTAAATGTAGGTAAGAGGTATTTACTTCATGGGTTTCACTCAGTTATAGTGTTGTCTATAAATGCTTCCATTACCTACAAAGGAATAAATAAACGATAACCTTTGTGAACTGCTCGGACAACTTGCTGCTGTGGGCATATGTTTTGTTACCTGACAATTAATCTTTATCATTAGAAACAAAATCCCCGAGAGGAAACTGTGGAATATTCCTAAAAAGTCATCCATAATTTCATTACCAGCAATCCATCCCATGTCCCACTTACACATATGTAGTACTCTAAAAATTATAACATACACGATGTTCTATCTGGAAGTACTCAGTACATTCTTGGAGAAAATAGTGCAATCTGTTTGTAAGAACAATACTAAGTGGTATCTGTTTCTAAAAAATATCTGTACAGGTATGAATGTTAAAGTAATGTGTGTATTTGAACAATTAGTGTATGTGTGGTGAAATTTCCAATACACATATATTTGTCCAGTGCATCTTCTTTGGTAACTATATGCATGTACATTAAATGGCATGAAGGGCACTAACAAGTGAAATTCCTCTTAAAAATGTATTATTTTTTTTTAAATATGAAAAATGAATTTAATTTTTAAAAAGTATTGTCATTTGATGTTTTTAATTTAATTCAATGAAATATCATGAAGATTTTATTGTAGATTAAATTGTATATGAAGAGGGAAAATCCCTATGTTATTTTTGTTGGGTTTTTATTTAAAAAATTAAAATGTGTATCTATTTATCTGTTTGTTTGTTTTTTATCTGATAACATATTTGAACCTACTGTTTACTCTAACTGATGTGGTGGTTGATGCTAGGGCAACATACTGGTACTCATAAGTTACTTTTTATTTGGAAATGGGGGTTAGGGGTTTGGCATTTTACATTTTGACTTGTAAAATGACTTTAGAGAATCAATGATACAATTTCGAGAATCATTGACGGCAAAAATACGAAATGAAATCCAAAAAGGCGGAATTGTATTTAATCGTCATATATTTTGTAATATGTCTAATGTAAAGGTTTTGAGGTTGCTTAGTTCAGTTTCTACCCAAAAACGACAATCAATATAGAATTGTGAATATCACTTGTAAAATAACGTTTTCTGGGTTACTGAATTCAACATTGGGTTCAAAAATTAATTTTCGATAAGGTTGCCACACGTTTTATTTGTGCATAAGCTTGAAACATCCGGACATTGCCAGGGTTATACTATTTTTCACGAGCAATGGACAGTAGGCAATACATGTCTGATACCAGAGACATGTTGATCTTTGCTCCGAAAGGTTAACTACAGGGTTCTCTCCAACCATGTAAATGGTGACTTCTAGAGTATTATACATGTACATAATACATGTTCTTTTGTGTTTTTCTGGCTAATGTGCAATAAAACGACGTCAATTCAGGACTACGCAAGAACATAATTAACTAGTTTAGGGACCACCGAAACCTCCATACCCCTTTCGGTCCATCCCTGAAAAGGGGGAAGAAAAACAGGATGTTAAAATGTGTTTCAAATCCTCGCATTACTTGATAACATTAAATATCGGTAGGTATAAATACGACACGATAAATTGTAAATAATTTCACAGTTATATACAAAAAGTATGATTTCGTTTTATCCAATGAACAATTTATTGTTAGATCGTGTAGAAAGAAATGGTGTGGAAAGGTGTTATAAATTTTCATATTTCCTGGTAGATTTATCAAATAAAATAATTGGTATATTATTTTACAGGTATAAAATGTGTCCGTTTTATCCAATTAACAATTTTATTGTTAATTCGCATAGAAAATATGATGCTAAAAGTGTTACAACTGGCATATTAGTCGAGTATTTTACAGCTACAAGAAAGTTTACGTTTAATTGAAAATTCTAATAAATAAGTTATGCCTAACTGATTATACCGGTATTGTAAAATGAATTGGACCATATTTATAAATGTTGTTTAAAGATACATTATGTAAATCTTGCATAATGTGTCATCTTGTTAAAAATACATTAGTAAAGAGTTTTTATACGCCCACATTGAAATGTGGTCGTATATTGTCGTCGCCCCCATCCGCCCGTCCGGCGACCACAATTGCTTGTGGACGCTCTAGAGGCTAAAGTTAATATCCGATTGACTTTAAATTTATACACAGTGTTTAAGATCATGAGACGAAGAAGCCTATTGTTTTTCAGCGATTTCCGATAATAACTACCAGAGTTATGGCCCTTGATCACTTCAAAAAATCTTGTGGACGCTCTAGAGGCCAAAGTTAATATCCAATTGGCTTTAAATTTATACACAGTGTTTAAGGTCATAAGACGAAGAGGCCTATTGATTTTCAGCGATTTCCGATGATTAGTGCCAGAGTTATGGCCCTTGATCACATCAAAAAATCTTGTGGACGCTCTAAAGGCCAAAGATAATATCCGATTGACTTTAAATTTATACACAGTGTTTAAGGTCATAAGACGAAGAATCCTATTGATTTTCAGCGATTTCCGATTATTAGTGCCAGAGTTATGGCCCTTGATCACTTCAAAAAATCTTGTGGATGCTTTAGAGGCGAAAGTTAATATCCGATTGACTTCAAATTTATACACAGTGTTTAAGGTCATGAGACGAAGAAGCCTATTGATTTTCATGGCCCTTGATCAAATCAAAAAATCCTGTGGACGCCCTAGAGACCAAAGTTAATATCCGATTGACTTTAAATTTACACACACTGTTTAAGGTCATGAGATGAAGAAGCCTATTGATTTTCAGCGATTTCAAATAATTACTTTCAGATTTATCTTCCTTGATCACCCAAAAAACCTTGACGCTATAGAGGCCAAACTTATCATCCGATTGACTTCAGATTGATACACAGAGTTTAAGGTGTTGAAACGAACAAGTATTTTGATTTTCAATGAATTTTGATAATTGAACAGCTAAATCCATGATATTAAATGTTTCCTATACTAATTGTTAGCGTGGGGCAAAACTTTGTAAACAGCAAACAAATTCTAATGATTTTAAGATAATTACATAATGAGTTGTTAATCAGATTTAAGTGTATTACAAATGTTTCATTACCAAAAAAAGTAAAAATATGCGACAACCCTTGTTGACTGCCCGGACGATTTAGCTGCTGTGGGCGTATGTTTCGTTGCCTGGCAACCTATCTTATAAATAAAGAGCTGGCTATTCTTGCTATAATTCAAAAATAGATAATAAAAAAGAAAATGTTGAAAATTTCAGTCAAATTACTGTATTCTGAACAGGGTTGTCACTGTTGGAATATGCATCAACTGTGTCTGTGCCGTCTACGAGAATTGTCGATCGTTTGGTTGACAGACGATAACTCCGCCCACATATTCTTGAATATCAAGTATCATTCTCAATGGCAATGGTATCCTCGCTTGGCAGATCTTTATTCACCAGTCTCCGATAGTGACGTCAGTGACTAACGGTAAACGTTAGCTTGGTCAGCCATAAAATTTATTGATTTAATTCTAGATGAACAGCTGTTTAAATTAAAGCTGTATGTAAATCATATAAGTGTTTACAGAGTTGATTTTGTGCTTGTCATGTAAATAAAGATCAAATTAATAAATTCTGTAACATTTGAAGCCTAAATAAAGACATACAATAAGCAGATTTAGCTCTTGCATAATGTATGTTTAATAAATGTCTAATTAATAGTTTATATAACATTTCAGGCTTAAAGAAAGACCGATAATAGGCAGATTTTGCCCTCGCAAATAGGCAGATTGTTTAAATGTGTATTTTTATAAACTGTGTATGTAGTTTGATTATTATACGGAAGGTCCGCATGGCTAGAAAATAAGATTTTGTGTGAAGTGGGTTCACTAACATCAAATATCTGATTTTACTAATTGTATTTGTCCCTTCTAAGCTAATTCCTATGCGGAACAGGCCTTTCCGTTTCATCGAAAATTCTAATATATAATTTATTTACAGTTTGAGAGGAAAGTGCTATAGTAAATATGTATTTTCTTAAATGAAGTTGTGGGTTACTACAGGGATCCTGATCCTTGCTCCACAAGGGGTGCCCACAGTATAGTGGGTGGTGGGGCTCTCCAAACGGGCGCGAACTGTTTTTGAAAATACCGTATATAAATGATACTTTCTATTATATCATATTGTGTTTCTAGCTTATGCACATATTCATTCTTAACAATTCACCAAAAGCAACGTAAATTCATGGTTGACAATAGACCCTCAACTACGCAAGCACATAAACCAGTTTGGAAACCCTTCAAACTACCATACCCCTTTTCAGTCCATCCCCGGAATTCTACCATAAGGGCTGTCAATACAGGTCGCGTAACCATTTCTGATCTAATATTAGGGCGCAAATTCTTAAAAACTAGATGTATCGAAACAACTTTTAACCCCGGTGTAGATGGTGCAAAGGCATACAGCATGAAGAAAAGTCCCCCTAAAAAGTAACGCTAAACAGATGTTTGGAATTCTTAAATTAATTTTGAACGCAAAATAGAATTTAGTAACCCTGAAAACAATAGAGGCAGAATACGCCCACATATTGCAACAGGTGGATAGAAAACAAGCTTTAAAAAGGGTGATTTTTTCCTACAATCAAGGGCCATAATTCAGGAAGTTACGATCCGATATGCGCGAATATCGAAAGGTACCAATATCTTTAAGTTATAAAGATATATTTCAAGTTTCATAAAAATCCGATTGCAATTGTGACCTCTATAGGGTCCCCAACCTTGATACACCATATTTTTACACTATTCGCGTACAGGCGGCGGCCATTTTGTCTAGCAGTTTTGGTCAGATTTCCACGAAAATCGAATTTAAGCGTCATACGGTGTTATGGTGTCCGAACGTTTTTTTTTTGAAACCAGATAATAACTGTGACCTCTAGTGGTACCACAAGCTAAAAACGCGATTTTTCGTACAATCAGGGGCCATAATTCCAGAAGTTACGATCCGATATGCACGAATAAACAGAGAGAGAGAGAAATGGGGTTTAACGTCCACCCGACACAAACTAGGTCATTTTGGGACTAACATATGGTTTCAGTTTTATTTCACTAATTCGCTTGCGCGTAGGAGTCTTTAGCGGTGGGAGGAAACCGGCGTGCCCGGAGGAAACCCACGAGATTGAGAAAGCGCCCCTATCTCCATGCCACATACGCTGACACCAGGGATCGAAACCACAGCCGCAAGCCAGAGGTGACCGGCCAGCTAGAGGTCGAAGCGCGGCACTCTAGACCACTAGACCATCCCAACCCCCCGATATGCACGAATAAGGGAAGGAGTCAAAATATGTGGGTTATAAACGCATGCATTTTAAGTTAAATCACAATCAGATGAAAATTGTGACCCCTAGAGTGTTCACAAGCTAAAAACGTGATTTTTTGTACCATCAGGAGGGCTGGACGATATTTGAAATTTTCATTATTGCGATATCAATATAAAAATCCACAATATATTGCCGGTATTGCAATATTATATACTGCTTCAAGACAAAAAGCTCGAAAAGAGGTGGAAAAACCTTCTAACTAATTTCTATGAGAAGCATGTACATATATTTAGAAAAAAATACTGTCAATTCGATATATTGATTTATAAAACTTATTGTCCATCTCTAGTTAAACAAAAACAACTTATGCCTTATTACAGCTCCATCGAGTATGGATTAAAGAAGTATGAGAGAGAGAAAAATGAGGTTTAACGTCCACTGGACACAAACTAGGTCATTTCGGGACTGACATGTGTTTAATTTTATTCCAATCAAAACCACGCCAGTTGGCTCAATGACAGACTCAACCATCCAGCCATCCAGCCCCCTAAAGAAATATGAATTCTCATGTATGACCAATCTGATTTATACATTGTTTCAATAAAAAAAAACAATCATCTTTGAGAAAATATTGTTGGAGAAATGGCGATAATCTAATCAAACGATATATTGGATTATTGCGGTAATTTTAATGGTATTGAATATATTGACAATATAATGTACATATTGCGATGTATTGATTTATTGAAATTATTGTCCAGCCCATAATCCTTAAATTACATACCAATATCGAAAGTAACTGAGATCTTTGGGAGATAGACCTATATTCAAAAGCGTTTTATAGCTGAGGCACTGGAGGCGCCAGCCTCCTCGCGAAAAAAATCAAAGAAGTTGAAAAATTCAAACGGGAGAAAAATGAAAATGTACCCTGAGGGCCCTAAAGGCAGACAAAAGGGTCGCACGTTTGACAAAAGGGTCCCTCTGCAATCATTGCATTGGCATGAAAATCATCAATCAAGCCCCAAGCCCACCCCCACCCCCACGCCTCCGCGCGAAAGAGGGCCTTCAAAATAGTATACACAAGGCGAAGTTAACTAGAAATGTCATTCGTTCCATTAAACGAGCTTGTTACATTCCTTGTTTCCGTTTCAAATGTTCACAATATATTTCCAACAAACAGAAATGAAAAACAGCCAAGCTCCAAGCGGAGCCGACTTAATAATTGTGTTTTAGGTCTTTGAAGCTTGATAATTACAAATATAATGTTCGTGTTTTTGTATAATAAACGATATTATATTTAATATATCTCATGAAATTTTATGTAATTGGGGCTCAGTTGTATATATATCAAAAGTGCAAACGCAGTATCTATGGCCAATAACATTCCATCGAAACATGGAATGTCAAGCGGAGCTGTGCGAACAACTTTATTAAAAATGATAATTACATCTTCATTTCCGTCACCGTTCTGTGTTAAAAGCCCTTAAAACTCTACCTTAAGGCCGAGCAACAAACTTGATATGTCCCAGGCTGTATTATAATATGGTGCCTGGATAAATAAATAAAGACGTTTGAAGTATTTGTAGGAAAAAAATATTTCCTTTGTAGTGTAAATCGGTATTAAAATGAGTAAAGAACACCATTCTGTCGGAACCAGTAACATCTTATGTAAACAACGCATACGCCTTGGCGCTAATGATTTACACCGCATCATGTAACATCACGTGTTGAAGACAGCCATCTTTTACAGAGATATTACAAGACTTTCGTAATTCTCTGTAAAACAGGTTGATGCTTTTGTAATCTACTTCCTGTAACTGGTCACTTTCATTGACGATAAACAAACGCTCTTTAATCAATGATTATATGAAATCAATGATTTAATTGTTTGATTTACAATCAAATTTCAAAACTTAATTTAAATCGTTGGTGAAAAGAAATTCTTAAGATGCCAAACTGAGTCAACTACTTCAGGGGCGGATCCAGGGGGGGGGGTGACTAGTCACCCCCCTCCCCACCGCGGTGTATAGTAATCCCGGACCCTACAAGCTTTCACCGGGACATGCACACGCATGGTCGTATATATATTATATAGCACATGGTGCGCATCTTATCAGACACACAATCAGCATCTATGTTACGAAACATTGTCGACGAACTGAAATCATTGTTCGTTATGGCTCAGATGCGAGGAAATCGATGATAATTTTTCAAAATTTGCTGGGGGGAGACAATCCCCACCCACCCCCCGACATAACCCCCTCTTCTACTCGAGCCTACGGCACTCGGATGCGTGCCTGCTCCGCGGTCGGTGAGACAAAACATGGGGTTGTCACCCCCCTCAAAAAAATCCTGGATCCGCCACTGTACTTATCTAGTTACTGATTAGACCTGCTCATTGATTATTTTAGACACTGTTCGAAAATACGATCCTTAGATCAAATAAACAATTTTCTGTGACAGAAAGCAAAATGGAAACAGAACAAAAAAACATATTAATCCGAACAAAAACAATATTGTTTCACAATAGCTTAACACATGAAACCATAATAACTATTCTCGCAGCGAAACAAATTTTCCGTCAGGTATGTCACAAATTATAGCCATAAATGGCAAGTAATAATTTTCAAAACGAAGTACCACGTGGAACAGACAGTGACAGTACATCAGTAGTCAAATAAATTATGCAGCATATCTCCCCGTGCTACGTGTTTTGAATCGAGGCTCAAAACTCAATAACAATACATACAAGGAGTGTGATGTCAACAAAAGTTTGTCATATATTTATTTTATTCTATACATACATCCTTTGCAGTAAAGATCTGTTTATGTGTATCACCAGATATTATTTCTAATGATTTCTATGACATGTTATTTATTAATCATGTGATTAATGGTATCTATATAATAATATATACATTATGATAGAATACAATGAAGGTGCCCTCATCAATGAAAGTGCCCTCACCATTTTTCTCAAAAAAAATGAAATAGAAATAACGAAATATTTTCAAAACTGTAAGTCAGTTACTAACAGTCAACGACGGAGGTGTATTTATGATCAGAAAGAGAGTAAAACAACATCATTGTAGTATACAATACAAGTGTGAATTGGCTTGATTATTTACATCAATTGTCAAGAAGAAGGAAGCCAACTAGCTGTCTACAGAAGGAGATAATTAAAGAGATATTTCGTTCAAAAAGATAGCATACTCAGAGAAGGCGGCATAGGAATGTTACAAAAAAGACAACCGTTTCACTGTCATTCTGGAATGAAAGAAGAAAGTAAAAGAGGTGCAAAAAGAAAATTAATTGTTGCCATTGTTTTATTGTTATTGTTTATGATAGCCGAATCTGTTGGTAAGTGTATATTTCAATTAGTTTTTTTTATGGATCTTTCGTATTTAAAGATATGGAAATTCTGGCCAATCTGTTATTCATTTCGTGCACCGGACAGGGCCCGCGTAGTATGTCTTTAGTGTTACATGTAATAATTATCCAGTATCTTTGGCCAAGTCATGTAATTTTAGCCCGTCTCCCATTTTATTTTATGGATGGAATTCTAATATGTAACTTTGAATATTTCAGGTGGTTTTTTATCCAATAGTTTGGCTTTATTTACTGATGTACTTCACCTAGGTAGTGATTTAATTAGTTTTACTGTTAGCCTCATCTCAATCTTTTTATCACAAAAACCAGCCAATAAAACCATGTCATTTGGATACCACAGGGCAGGTATGTATGCATTCCATCTAATGTTGACCTGAAATGTGGTTAAGTTATCATAACAATGTACAACATTTATTTAGCCCCCCCCCCAAAAAAAAAACCCCAATGGGGTTTGATGGGGGGTTTATTTTAAGTTTAGAGTCCCCGATTTGGGGTTTAAGCAAATTAGGGTAACGAGTTTACTTTTGGGTTGTTTGGTTTGTTGTGTGTGTTTTTGTGTGGGGATGGGGGGGGGCACGCACCCTGAAATTAAAGCAGCTCGCTACTTGCAAGAGTAAACGACTTAAATCTATAGTTTGAATGATTTGAAAAAAAATCCATCAAAATTTTAGGATGAATACGTTTTTCAGTATGGGGTTTTGTAATAATATGGACTATTTGTTATTGTAGAAGTGGTGGGTGTATTATTCAGTGTTATGTTAATCTGGATAACATCAGGTGTTCTGTGTTTTGAAGCTGCTGAAAGGATTATCTATGATTACTATAAAGATGTTAAACCGGATGAAATGTTGATTACAGCTGGAATTGGTGTGTTATTTAATTTCATGTAAGTTTACTTTCACGGTACGCAGTTTCTGACCATTTCACTTCAACCAGGACATTATTCATTAACACCACGACAATACTTGGGCAAGTAGCGCTTAAGTTTTCACCCCTTACAAAAGCTGTTTTTGTTATTAATGATTCACATCTTACGTGTGTGTCTAATTTGTTGCTTTGTGCCGTGTTTCTTTATTATTTTTCGGTGTTCCCTTAAATAGTTTTACTAAAAAAACCTTGTGTAGTCTCCTTATGTAGTAACACTCTTCTTGTTCCATGCGAATTCAGGAGTTTGGGCATAAAGACATACTTAAGGGCATTCCAATCTGGTTAAAACACAGATACTATCTCGTTTTGTTGTTTATAGTTCAACGAAACAAATAAAGTATAGATCTGCATTTTAATCAAATTGGAGACTTTCTTTTGATTGGAGCTGCCCTAATACCATTCTTGCTCCATGGAGAATTCAGGAGTTTTTGACTTTGTGATTTCAGAATGGCAGCAGTACTAAATTCTAATAGTTCCTGTTGTTCTTCTGGTTCCATTCCACAGTTTGGACATACCCACTCTGGTGACAGTAAACACGTGTCATATGGTACTACCGGTGACTATGAACCACTTGATGAAAAACCACCAAAAAACAAAAATATCAACGTCAAGGCCGCTTTAATACACGCTATTGGTGATACGGTACAGAGTTTGTGTGTGTTGGCGGTTGCTTTAATTATTAAGTTCACGGTAATTAAAGATTTTTTTCTGACCATTTCACAAATCGCAAGAGATGGGATGGTCTTGACTTTGTGCCTCAGACTTTCGGTTGATCATTATAAATACTAACACACAACACTAAGTAGGCCTAATAGGGCCGAAAGAAATTTGCATTAAAAGTTACTCAAGATAAAAAAAAGTGTGTGGATTTGACCCATCGTGTCAGATAGATTTCTTTACATTGGGTTCAAATTTTATGCTCAGACATCACGCTTTTTTATAGGAAAGTTCACATGACTAACAAACTGTTGTTGGACTTTTGAATATCTAAAGCACTGACTCACGAGTCCGGTGAAATGTAATGCCGGTAACGTACACGAGGTATGTGTAGTTCCAGGTTTTAGAACTTTCGTTTCAATTATGATCATTAGTCGGTCCTATGGAGAGCAGAATCTGTTTTGAGACATAAAACGAACATTTAAGTAAGTGTATTAGTTCGTACGTCTATTAGAGACATTTTTACAACTATATTTTACATGTATCTATTTTTAGAATGCACCTGAATACCGCCTGGCTGATCCAGTCTGTACCTTTGTATTCTTCGTAATTGTTTTAGTGACCACCATAACTATTTTACGAGACGTTTTCCGGGTTCTGTTAGAGAGTAAGACTGTTTTCGTCATGTACAAAAATCACCATAGCAATTCTAGTCAACATTATGAGCTAGGTTGCATTCCATAATTCCACTCTTTTATCTTGTACTCATTAATTATGCTCATCGGAAACCATTGTCCATTTGGGAAAATGAAATGTTGTTTGTGTCCTACAATTCTACTCCGATTGGTTTAATAAAGGCGGACGTATATCATACACTGTGTCATGAGATAAATGTTGCCGGGACAGAGGCGCTGCGACCTACTCTTATATCGAACTCCGCCAAGAGTTGTTTTACATTTGAATGAGAACCCACCTCCCCCGACCTGCTAACCAAGAGAAACCATGCCTGAAAATTCACATGAACTTTTTCGGAAGTCACCGAGACACGAGACCTACCAGTTAGCGAGTCAACTTCTTACGCGCTGAGCCACCGCGGCTTCCTGTCCAGTTGGTTTTGTTCTTTGTCTGATTGGCACTCACTGTGTGTCATGCTTAAGATTAACAATTCCGCTATGACTATATTATTGGGATTTCAGGTGTACCTAATGATATTAAGTATACTGATGTAAGAACTCTACTGGAATCTATAGAAGGTGTCAAGATGATTCACAGTCTTCATATCTGGCCTCTTACTATGGGGCGTAACGCCGTCATGGTTCATATCACGAAAGGTAGTTTTCAATTTATATTGTCTTATCATGAGACTAACGCCATTGCAAATTGTGCTTTATTGCCCTTTTTGTATTTCATTCGATTAGACCCACCAGAGAAATCGGTGTGTGTATCTGTATTTGTTGAAGGGGGGGGGGGGTAGTCTTGAGCATCCATAACCTCGATTGTCTTCAATAGCATAGCCGTCTGTCATTTCTGTTTTACAGAAGCTGTCTTTAATCGCATTTAGTAGGCTATATAGCAGAGCCATAGATAAAGTTCATGTTTTGCTGTGCTCCATTCATTTCTGGCGGAACCATATCGTCTTGCCGTCGGATATAACGTACGCATTAATATAATCGGGGATGGTAGTAGGAACGTTAAAGATACATTCCAACAACAGTATTTATATTGTAGTGTAGTATGGCATATATGGAAAACATAAGTTAGTCGGTCTTGCTAGATTACCTGAAAAAAAAAATCAAAAGAAACAACATGCGGCGCCGACAGGACAAAACGTAACAGTGTCCCTTGTTGGTAGTTTGTCTCATCGAATGACGAAAGGAGCGTGCCATGTGTTGATCTAATTGAAAGCGGTTGTGAGAACAGTGAGATACAGAAGATGGCCAAGGATAATCGAAGAATTGACTTGGGCTTCGATATTTATGGTAAATTTACAGCGACTAGTCTAGTAAAGTATAATCCGTTAATATATGAGTGACTGTTAATATTACAGGAAATTTAAATGTTTACCTTCAATTTTATTTACAGGCGACAAAGTTGAGAGCGAGGCAATAATGGAAACAGCGACAAATAGATTAAAAACAGATTTCAACTTTTCTTATATCACCGTACAAGTAGAAAGGTATAATTCCGAAATTATGCCTTCTTGTAAAGATTGTCAAGATCTCTGTTGAGTGAGATCGAAAGCTGATTTCTAAAGATATCTGTTTATAATGGAGGCCCAATGGTTCATCTGACGTATTTTATTGGTAGAGCGTTTAAACTGAATTTTGTCAATTGGAATTTTAGCTGACGTTTGTTTATGGAAGAGCCCTACCAGACTTTTATTAATGGAGGCTCAACTTTTTCTGTTAATGAGTTCAAAACTGACTAACATAAAAGTTATTCTGTTAAATTTTAACTATTAATTCTGTGTTCTTTGTAATCAAATATCCCTTAGATGTCTATTGCTGAAAATGACAAATGTATATGGCATACGACATATATCAATAAACATTTTACATGATGGAAGGTTGTTTTGTTTGCAGAGCCGTGCTAAGTTTTATAAGGGAGTGTGTGGCTGTGTGCCCTTCCCTGTGAAAATGTTCCCTCGAATTTTGGAATGTCCGCATCAGGGTCATCATATTCCCATTGCCCTATTGACAACAGACTGACCTATTTTTCCCGCTGTCCATCCCTTCTTCCAACAAATCCACGCATACTAAAAAAAAAATTGCGTCGTTCTTTGTTTGCACTCAACCTCATAGTGTGACGAAATGGTGATCGTCTGATTTCGGCTCGTTTGCAATCATTTAGCCTGGCGCGGACTGGTTTTGTTTGAGCCCCGATTTGGGTGTAGAATTCCTGAAATGACGAAAAAGCGAAACTAGATTGATTCACTATTCATGCATCTCGCTCACGGGTCATATATTGAGGCCCCCGGATGAACTAGTTTCGTTGGGCCCCCATCATGGTGAAGAATACGTGACAGCTGACACGACGAGAAAACCCAACTAGTTTGATTCACTATTCCTGCGCCTCAATCATTGATCATTTTTCTCCACGAATTTCAGTGGAAATGATGATGAATTTTAATTATATTCATGTAAACAGAAACTCAATTATGCTTTTCAAATCGGGACCAAAGGATGACTTTCAGACTAGATTTCCCAGGTGGATTTATATTTTCCATGGTATTCAGAATTAATTAATATGTGTTATTTATATTTATTTCGGAAAATGAAAAAAAAGCAGAGCTATTCGTAACCTCAAGGCCAATTCTGTAGCAAATTTGCTAGAATTTTTTTGCTCTTTTAGTTAGTAGTATTATATTAATTTATATCTTTGGCTAATTATTTGATTCACACATGGTATAGAAGTCATATTGTATGATATGCACTGATTGACATTTAAATAAGCTGGTTCCGATGAAATGAGAATATCATGTGGAAATTTACTAATAGCATCATTTGGGTTGAGTAACCAATCATTATAATTAATTACATGTACGTCATATTTGACCAATTAGATAATTGAACGCCCAAACCCAAAGCTACAAGATTAAAATAACTTAGGGCATTGATCAGACAGCAGATCGATTCCAGACAGAAAATATGTAGCCTAGCAATTTCCATCAGGAGACTACACCCCAGAGAGTCCGTCTGGATGGGGTTTGAGAGAATGACATTACTATAATCTACTATGCTTGTATCTAGCTAATATATATATAAATTGTAAAAACGAACTGCTGCATTGTTATTCCTGGGAAGACAAAACGTCAGATAAGAAGAGAATACACAACGTGAAGGGGATGCAAAGACGAGTGAAAATACTAGACGATCAGAGAGAGAGAGAGAAATGGGGTTTAACGTCCACTCGACACAAACTAGGTCATTTTGGGACTAACATATGGTTTCAATTTTATTTCAATAATTTGCTTGCGCGTAGGGGTCTTTAACAGTGGGGGGAAACCGGAGTGCCCGGAGGAAACCCACGAGGTTGAGAAGGCGCCCCTATCCCCATGCGACAGACGCTCACACCAGGGATCGAAACCACAGCCGCAAGCCAGAGGTGACCGGCCAGCTAGAGGTCGAAGCGCGACACTCTAGACCACTAGGCCATCCCAACCCCCACTAGACGATCACAAGGCTACTAAAATATGTAGTTACAAACGATGCATGGGTCATACGTAGGATGTGGCGATCGGTTTTAGTAACGTAACCACGAACCTTATTAACATATATTCTGTCGCCGGTAACTTCCTTGGCCACATTCAATGTCAACGTTTTACACCAGTGCCACGGTCAGTGTCTAAATTTTCCATCATCTTCTCGTTCTGTCAGTACTGTTTACTCTGAAGTGACACCCCTCCCTCATTAGCGAACAGAATTGAACGAAATTTGGCAGGCACCCTTTGTAAGGAATGCCTTCTCCTTTTGGTGGGTTTTTTTTCTTACTCATGGGTCGTTTAGTTCTTTTTGTGATGTTGCTAAATATTTCCATGTTCTGATCTTGAGGATTTAGTCACAATCACTCACCCAAGTGTCAGTAGAATGGTATGGCATGGCTCAGGTAAATGCCTAATCGATTCTAGCATGTGTCACACACACACCACTGGGGGGGGGGGGGGCTAGCACGCCCTTGCCCATTCAGACTGGAGGGGGAGGGGAGCTTAAAGTGTTTTGAAGATTTTCATTTTAAAATTGAATCTATTGCAGGTTATAGCGACCAGGGCTGGCTCCAGTTACCAAAGCCATATTCTTTCTGGAATCTGCGTACACATGCATTAGGTCATCGATCGATCACTATTGATATTCATAATCCGCGAGTCTTCCGTTACCCCACCCCCACCCACAGCCTCTCGCCGAAAACTTTGTGAACGCGATAGTCGATAGAAGCTACAGGTTTTAAGAACGTATCCGCGAGAGCACCATGCAGGTGGTGACAGGGGTCATGTCAGCGATTTCGGCCATATTTTCCATGTGGGATAGGTTCGGGCCCAAATACACGCAAAAGCGATATTTGACCGATTGGACCCCTCCTTATCCCCCGGAATGGGGTTTGGAGTTTTATCCTCAGAAAAACGGCAAAAATCGATTTTTTTGAGGTTGAAATTTGAGAGGCTGCCTCATGTAAACCAATTGAGATACAATAACCTTATTGGGATATAATATAGTCAAGGTTGTTCTCTAACAGTACATATTAGTTAAAGTTCGAAATCTGCACAGTGGTCCTTATTCAGACTGGATGCCAAACCCAATCCTTGGAACCATAGATTTGATACCCTAACTTTGAACAGTTGTAGCGCCCCCTTTGCGGGGTTGCGGGAGAAATGTGGTACCCAGGGAGAACAAGTATGACCAGTAGAATCGTATTCAAGAAAAAAATCCATTGCAGCCCAATGTTGTGGATCACAGTGAACGGTCAAAAATAGTGAAAAAAGAAGAAAATTTAAGAAAAACGGCGAATTTGATATATCTATCATATTGTATTTCTCAATATAGTCCGGCAGCAGGTCGACGAACCTGGAAATATAGTCCACCTAATATATTTTAATTGATTATATATCATCCCTGGCACCTTTGGGGAAATTCTATATTCAAGATGGCCGCCCTGAGGCATTTTCTGGTTATTTCCTTTAATTTAATGGGGTATAATTCGGAAAAAAATCTCTCGGACCTCAGTATGAAGGTGGTTTCTGTAAGAATTTGATCCGCTGAATCTAATGAGCTTGGGTATTCATCCTAAAAGTGACGACTAATTCCGCTGGGGGGCCAAAGTCATAATGGTAGCTCCTTTTTTGAGGTAAACTCATAGTGTCCCCCTATACGGTGTGTAATATATTGAAATATAGGTTTTCATTGTCAGTTTCTTCATATATAAACATAAATACATGTTCAAGAAAAAAGTGTTGAAATCCGATGATATTCTTCCCTTAATATTCTTATAAGGACACAGAGTATACACGGTCAAACACAATCAACTATCAGACCATCGTGAGTTGATAGCAATTTGTCACATATTGTCACATATTTGTCTTGTGCAGTCTCGGGAATTTGTCTAACTCACCCTCTCTTGAATCACTGGAATACTCGCAATCGGTATAACATTCTGATTCTTCCCATTTCATCCATGTTATGCAACGGGGATGACATTTGTCATCCCTCATTCTACTCAGTTTTCTATTAGAGGAGGTGACACGGACAGGTGTCATAGTGGATCATAATTTATGCTTGACAATTCGCTCTCCGTAGCTTTTGTTCATATGGTTCTCTGATTTGTGCTCTTAGTCAAGTGATACATAAGTTTTTACGTTAACGGCTCTATTATTTTCCATGGTCACTAAATTTAGTTATTTTGTTGAACTTGGGAACCATATTGGTGTTTCGTTCGGTCATGGCATATTTCACCATCAGATATGAAATTTGGCGACCCCGAAAAAAACCTATAGTTTAATACATTATGAATATTGTTATGTCTTGCCAAATATGGCCACCATTTTGAATTTAAGCTCAATCTGGAATACTTGTTGATCAGAACATGTTTTATGTTTATATCTGAAGTAAATGACACCGAAAACCTATTGTTTAATATATTGCACAGCCTTTTGGGGCGACTTTATGAGTTTCACCAAATAAATTTCCTCCATTTTGAATTTGGACACCTTGTGGAATTGGACAGCTTTTTAAGGAAGAATACCCAAGTTTTTTGGATTCAGAGGGTCACATTCTGACAGAAATCACCTTTATATCGAAATCCGAGAGAATCTGTCCCGAATTTTACCCCACTAAACTAAAGTAGATTATCAGAAAATGCCTCACGACGGCCATTTTGAATTCTTTTAATATACTCAAGGATGCCAGGAGGGCATCATCCGGATTCTGAAACTGCACAGATTGAAGATATATAATACACCAAAAACCTATCTTTCAATAAATTACACACCGTTTCAGGAAACTTTATACATTTCCAGCCAAAATAAGCCACCATTTTGAATTTGGCCTCCTAACGGATTCAGTGGGTCAAATTCTGGTAAAACCCATCTTCAACTCGTGGTTCGAGAGACACTGTCACATATTTTACCCCACTCAACAACCAGAAAAGCTCTCATGGCAGCCATCTTGAATATTTAAATTTCCCCAAGGGTGCCGGATTCTTAATCTACACATACTGAAGATATATGATCCATCAAAAAACATTAGATGGACTAAATTTCCACGTTAAGGCTTAAAATGGGGCTTGGTTGCCCGACTAATATTATCGTTGTAAAAGTAAAAGGCTATAAAAAAGAGTAGAGGATATCGCACCAACCATAATACTGATCAGATTCGTCGTATAAAACGTACTAGATACTGTATAAAACAGTAGTGGGCGTGGCACCTTCATTGTCAACGATATCACCTTAGGTGGAAGTGGACGTTAAACCCCACGAACGAACGAACGGCACCTTCATTTGCTTATGGGGGGGGGCGGCCGAATGGTTAGCACGTGCGTGGTGTATCATAAAGCCTTTCATTGGGTCAACTGTCGTGGTTTCGAATCCCCGGTTGTATGTGACATGCTTTTAGAAATTTTCTGAAGGCAGGGGATCTTGCATGACTGGAGTCCAAACCTCACTGATCAGCACGCGTCTTGTCGGCACTATTGACACCATGTTTAATACTGAGAGATGGAATGAAGCAGAATCAAATGACCCGAAACAGTGGATCAACACTGAAGGAAAATATCATAAAGATCCAATTTTCACATTTTTATGGGTGCCACTGCTCATCCCACTATTGCGTTGCATCCAATTTTATTTTTTATTTTGATAAAGCATGGTATGAACTTCATAACGACCGTATGAGATACTATGAAATACCTGCAAAGGGGGTGCTACAAGGATTTTTGGGAATGGTGTATTTTGCCTCTTAAAAGATATACCATTTTGACTGAGCTCTGAAACACCCATAATACATCATTTTCTAAAAATGGTGCCCATGTTAGAAAGTCGGAAACATGGCCTTTGCAATGAGAGCATGACAACTACCGTACATAACATATTTTATGAACAACGATATTTCAAACATTTGGTATTTTCAATGAAAATTCAATGAAAAAATGGCTATTTTCGAGTGAAAAACTACTGTTCCAGCTGTAGGCCCCAGGGTAGGTTTTGGGCTCTGGGACTTCACCACATTTATAACAATGCTTAGGTGGTCCAATAACCAGAGTAAGGTTAAAAATTTCAAACTTAGTACTTTGGCGTTTTTTTCGAATTTTGCATGGTTTTCTCGCGGATTCATTCTTAACCTTTAACCGACTTTATTCCAAATTTAATTGGAAGCAATTGGCTCACAAGATAAATATTTTTTCAAGGATCGTAGATCCTTATAAAATTTGCTTGGATAAGCTGCTGTGTAGGCAAATTCCACATTTTGTCTATCTTTGTTATTTGAAAATGTAACGATAGTTTCATTTACCTTGCAAATATATATGTATGTAAAAAAAAAACAAATTAACTATTGAGCAATTTTCGGTAAATTAAAATGCACACCTTTGGAAACACATAAACTAATTATCTGTTTTCGTTTGTGGGGGTTGGGATGGCCTATTGGTCTAGTGTGTCGCGCTTCGAAATGTAGCTGGCCGGTCACCTCTGGCTTGCGGCTGTGGTTTCGATCCCTCATGGTGTGAGCGTATATGTGGCATGGAGATAGGGGCGCCTTCTCAACCTCGTGGGTTTCCTCCGACTGCTAGAGACCCCTACGCGCAAGCGAATTATTGAAATAAAATTGAAACCATATGTTAGTCCCGAAATGACCTAGTTTGTGTCGTGTGGACGTTAAACCCCATTCTCTCTCTCCCCAATTTTTCGTTTGCTTGTTATACGCCGGATTGATTGAACTATTGAAAGTTTGGGTTAGGTAGTAAAATGACAAGCCAGGCTGAAAGTACTTTTAATACACTACAATCAACGCCCTGAGATCGATATTCATATTTCAATTTTTTTGCGTGATGTGA
Organism: Patella ulyssiponensis; assembly: GCA_963678685.1. Lineage (NCBI taxonomy): Eukaryota > Metazoa > Mollusca > Gastropoda > Patellidae > Patella > Patella ulyssiponensis. The sequence goes on along the minus strand of OY783230.1, from coordinate 20,568,664 downwards.
TATATGAAAAGAAGGAAAATGTCTATACACACGGAATGTGCATCGGGGGATTAGAGTGTGCGTGAATCGTGTATATTCAGAATTTATATGCAATACACATATCTATAGGCTACAATTTATTCAAGTGACTGCTTGCATTCGCCCAGAGGACAAGCCCAACATTACAGTAAACCGGTGTTTTCTGACTTTGTTTTCCATTCAAGATTATGTTGATAATTTTGTGATAATTAATGTTAAAAATAAAAATTTATCATTGCACAATGAACATGGGTAGGTCTATCCTTAATGTCTGGACAATGGCACCCATGCCTGCGGGCAGTAGGCCCTATATGCACCGGGAAATGCGTTCCATGTTTCGTAGCAGAGCATAATATAATACAGTGTAAGATTTCGTTGTATTTTCGAGAAGTTTCCATTGATAGCAAGAAGGTAGTGCCCATTATGTATGTCGAATTAGGCCTATCGACATAGGTCTATGTTCAGACTTGCGAATCAATTTAGCGCGTCACATAGCTGGAGTATATATTTTCCTGTTACCAACTTCAAACAAATCAAACATCTGTGTTATCAATTCCTTTCAACGGAGTTGTGGAAAATGCATGTTTGATTCACAACTGGTTAATAATAGGTAGGCATACAAATACAAATGGTTCCGTTAAGGCGTTATGTGTAACGGTACAAAAACTGTTGGGTATGGTTCCGTAGATCTGTCTGTTCGGTACTAGGATAATATTATAACATGAAGATAATTGAAATGCACATCGATGTCCTCTGTAGACCAATATGTAGCTCTTTCAACGTCCTTCCTTGCTGGTATACCTATCTCCAAGTGACGATCGATCACAACATAACAACTATTTATAAAGCCGGCCGGCGTTCATCTTGAGGCTATCTCATGTTGTCATTCATGAGGGGGATTTCCACTGATCGATTCACAGAACTATCTATAATAATTATAATGCTTTATTACACAACTGCATGGCATATACCCCAAGTATGGTAAAGCATACAATATAAATTACAACACAATAATAAACAAGAAAATAGCATAGAAAGAATAAGATATACAGGGATTCCTAAAAATAGGCCTATAATTTACCGTTATAAAGGAAGACTTAATGATCTCGTCTATATCCTCTAAATTAATTGGAGTAGTTTCCCCTCTATCGACAGCACGTGTGTTTAAAAACATATTATATTCGACGCAAAAGGGTGTAGCTAGCCTACTGTAGGCTATTAGTTTTATTTCGCACAATACTGGATCTTTATTAATATTGACCGATAACGCAAAAATTATCATAAGAAATACGCTTCTGCAATTTGGGATAGATCATTTTTTATTAGATAAAGGTAGATAGGCGCTATAAAAATATCTAATTTAATGGGGAACTCATTTAATTTATCCCATTAATTTCAATAAATATTTTCAGTATCAAAAGTTCTCACATATCCTATGTGATTAAAGTTTTGGCTAATTACATAATGGTTAATGGTTGGGATAAAATTCATGCAATAACAGGCCTAGACAGTGTTTTCTCTTTTTTTCTTAATTTAATGACAATTTAATTGCCGCGTACGTAGGCCCTACAGATGTGACCATCCGTTTAAAGTTTGACCTCAATCGGTGTGATAGCCTATTTATTCTTTTATTTTCATTTTTTTTTTCATTTTATACAGAATAAATCAAACAATTGCGTTATAAATAAAAAGAAAATAATTTTAAAGGTTTGCGTGCGACAATTTACAACCTTTTCCGTATTTGACATCTAGTTTTTAACCCTTCAAAGATTTTTAAATATGATAAACTTGCGTAATGAAGTCTAATCCCGGATTTGGTTATTTCAGTGGTCAAACTATAACGTGTGATTCGTGACTTGTTTTGTTTTATCTGGATTTAAACAAAATACGGCAGGGCAAATAAAAAAAAGAGAGTTCGATTAATTTTCATAAATAATGTCGGCTCTCTGTGATCGTCTAAATAAATTGACTTGAAATTAATTTATTCATGTAAAGAACATCAATATGTGTAAAAAGAACATATCATTGGGTTGTAGATTTAAGTAAAATTTATGAAAAGCTAGATTTTCCACAGATTTTATTTGACATTAGGGCCGGAAAATCCTGCTAAACAACTCATCAAATAGGCCAACATTACACCAAACTTCTGATTGGTTGTAAAGGGGGCGGGGCACATTTGCAATGCAACTGTGTATGTTGGCACGCCCCATAATCAATTAAAACCTTTATTTTGGCTATTTTATATTTTAAAAATTGAAAATATCTTATTATCTTTACCCGCCGAAATATCTAAATCCAGTTATGGTTCATAAATTCATGTCAGGATGAGCCCCGACAAGTCTCGTGACTCATGTACCGTCTGCTACGTTACCCCACGAGAACTGGGCGAGCTGACGATGGCTAACATGAATTTTGACGGCATGAACGGGTCAGATATGGACACTTCTGATTCTAGGAAAAGGCCATTGGATGGAGAAACAGATAACGGGGTCACTAAACGATCTAACCAAGGTGGAGGTTAGGGTGCATCTTTAATATTTTGTGTGTTATTACGAAGTTTTTACACCTACTAAGCTGCGTTGAGAACCAATATGGCGGAGCTATCTGCCGGTGATTATTCGTGGCCCACTGAAAAATTTTCGGAATTTCTACATTAATGTTATATTATATTAATTTATTTTATTTTGAACAAAGCTTGAAATGATTTTCGACAATACTGGTGATTTTAGCAATGGTTTATGTGGATTATTGCGTGTAAAATAACTTTCTTTTAGCCTAGCGACTGCCTGCGCAATAGAACGATCTTGTAAGGGCATGCATGTACAAACGTGTCTAATTTTTAGTCCCGATTCCGTTCTGGCTATTGTTCAAGAGTGTTAGATACACCATGACCTTATATACGTACTTATAGAAGCGATCAGTGGCTTTAATCCACAGTGCTCCGGACTGATCGGGCAAAGCAGACGAACTGAGGTCAGACAACTTAGCGCGAAGGACGGTCACTGTGAACGAATTATGACGCTTCTCGACCTAAATTCTTGTTTCAATACCGTGGATGTGAACATGGTAGATTCTATGGACGTGGATAAATTTCACATATGGAGAGGTAAATTTCATATTACCCCATGTTCATTAATAATTCAGTCATTTCCCAATCCATTTTCCTCAGAAAAAAATCATTTGCTCGACCGGACTCGTTCTGGGCGATACACCCACCGGTCGCCGATCTACTTGACTGATGTCGTATTTGTTGACGATGTGAATGCATGCATGACTTGACCACGTGTCAAAAATTAAACAGTCCGTGTTTTAGTACACCTCATGGTAACCAAGGCTTCTCATTCCCAATTTGGTTTCTTAACCTGCAGATTGGCTATACCACGGAACATTGTTGCCAAAAATAGAAACTACTTCTTCAATAACGTGTAAATGACAGCACCATAAGGTGGAGGTGGGCGAAACTCATTCACAGTGATAACGAAATCTGTTCATGTTTGATGATGAAATTTCCAATTTATAACAGTGTTACAGGTATTCATAGAGTTCATGAATTGAAATATTTTCATTTTTTGTTCCTGTTTACAATCAAAGTAGTGAAAATATGGATGAATGTTGTCCATATTGGTTTCTTATCATGTGATCATGATGGCTGCTTGTTTTGCTGATCATGGGCTTCATATTATAAACTTTTATTTCCAGCTAGGATATTACAAAGTTGTACTTAGGGGTTTCATAAAATTATAGAGATATTTTGATAGATTTTTTTGTGCAAGACATTTTATTTTGTTGAGAGGAGGTATAATTTTAAGTAGGGTGGTGAATTGATTATAATATATAATGCAGAGCAGAGATTCATGTTTGTAATGATATGTTCTGTAGCCATGGAGGTATAACACAAAATCTATATTACCATATGGTGTTTGGTATATGGCATGATTGTTATTATGGTCAGATAAATATGGGCGTGACTATATTTTTGAAATATATGATAGTTCGTTATTAGTCGTTAGTTATATTTGGAAGGTTATTTAATTCTTTTATATGAATTGCATTGAGATTGTTTTAAGTTCACCTTTGGTTACCATGTGCTATTCAAATATTTTTACCTGTAAATTGAGCATAGTCGGTCTGATATACTGTACTCTACTTTCTATACTTAAACACAAGATAGATGGATGGGCTTATACATGTCTGTTCTCAACTATACCACTACTCTCTAGTACCAAGTTCTCAAATTTCATTAGCCAAAGTTATTTTCGAATAAGTGCCAATCTATTGCTGATAAATTCCTTAGATAGCAGAGAACTCTGTCTAGAAATAATGTTATCTGATATTACCTGCATTTTAGGTTGAGTATGATCATGAATAAAAGAAATATAAAACTTTTGATATCTGTAAGGTTAAGTTTATAGGGCTATATAATTATATATATACATTTAATGTATACCTATAGATCTTTCGATACCATATAATTAAACCTTCTACATCTAAATTTTTATTAAACCTTCTACTTCTAAATTTTTATGCCATATTTTTCGTGATTGAATTTTATTTTCATTTTTTAGTTAGGTAAGTTGTGGATGTTTGTCTTGCTGTAATGTTGAAATATTCAAAGTATTTGTGTGTTTTTATCAAGTAAATAAGATGTGGTATCAGATGTTCCAGAAAGTCCAGCATTTAGACTGTATGACAAGTTGTATCAGGTGCGCTAAAAAAGGATAATCATACTGTGCATAGCTCCTCCTTGCAAGTTTCACAACTTCATCGTTAAACATATATACATGTATATATATACATTATGCAAGAGCTAAATATGCCTATTACAGGGCTTTCTTTGGACCTGAAATGTTATATAAGCTATTAATTCAACATTTATTAACATGAAAAGACCATAATCAACTGTGGGTGCCATCTTACGATTTGGATTTTCACTGGATTTGAATCCAATTTGCTGCTCAATGCTTATTGATGATTTAATCAAAAAATGGATAATCGAGACTTGTTGTTTAACGTGCCTACTTGAGTAATGATGATCAAGACTAGGCCTAAAATTCAAAGTGATTTCTCAGTTCAGACTTAAATTTTCAGCATATTCTCTTTGCATTATCCAGTTTGTAACTGTTGTAGTGAGAACTGTCAGCTCTTGATATAATCTTCCATAAATACCCCTTAGCAAAACTATAGTTCAGACTTAATTAGTGGATGCTGCTATGTTAAATATTTGAAGGGATATTTTATGCGGGTACTTGTTGCAATTAGTGGTAAAATTAAATAATAATTTTAAAGTATACAATAATGGATTTATGAAATTTGGATTGATTTATTTATCATTGTTTGACTTCAGACTTTGTCAATTTTGTTTTAGTTGTATAACAGTGTTTATCAGTCCGCAATGATAAAGCATTTTGAAACCAAATAGGATAGTTGCACAAGAACAAATTTTCTGACCCTAGTCATTGTTGATGAACATGTTAATTCATTTTTTTTTTACCCTCTTAAAGCTGTTCCACTTTTAATTCCCATCATTCACATGTCATGCCATGTACACATCAAGGTCATATCTATTCGTTTATAACTCGTGCCATTTTTTCTTCATTTACCTATTCGAAATCGAACATCAATGACAGCCACTGCTAAACCATTGCTATTTCAATCATCCAGTTAGATTAATTATCATTTCTGATTTTAAATTAATCACTATTCATTCATTCAACAGGTGTTATTTCATGGTTCCATGAGAATCCTGACATATTCAAACCGAATAGAAAAGTTAACAGTAACAGATTGCATGGCAAATGATTTATTTTTTATGGTTCTGCAAATTTATCATATCCAGTACCATAAAAACATTTATCTAAATCTGATTATTGTTTGTTGCTCTTGAAAAGTGAATTATATTACTCATATATTTCTGTCATATCTTTCAGGACTTTCAGTCACCTGAATTGGTCGATTGCCATCATTTTTTAAAAAAAATATCAAAGAATCTGTGGTGACGTCTCGAACTATTTGTGTGTTGCTCAAGGTTGTGCATATGGTGTTGAATATTGCAGGGATCTTAACATGTGTAGATGCAATTAATGGATTGAAGTAGGGTTGCCTGTGTAATTACATGGATATTCTCATAGTAGTACTCCCAAATTCTCCAATTTCTTCTTGAGACCCTTACGTGTGAACAATTTTTTTATATAACGGATAACCTCTGCATTTAAAAAATGTAGTGACACTAGATACTATATATCAGTGATAAAATTTGTATTAGCGTTGAAATGTCTTTTGTCGTATTCATTCGATTCTCCAACATTTTCACCAAATGTTGATTGTTCACACTCCATTTTCGAAATTAACAAATGTCATCGGAACCCCATTTGAACTTCTTTTCATTTGATGCATCGATGTATACCAAGAAGATTGATAATCACATCCGCGATCCATTAATCAATATTAACAGCACTACTGTTCACCTGATTCACTTTACAGACAGAAGCAGATCAATCCACTTTGGCCGCTATAAAAAATAATGTTGTATATCTCCTGTTCGCATTGAGATTATACCCGATAAAACACCCCAACACACCTTGATCGAACTTAATAGGAGATTATAAGATTAAACATATACCCAACTTTTTAAATCTAAACTAGCGAAATTTAACACCCAGAAAGTTCTCATGATGTCACCACATCCTAGATATTTTTTTTTTTTTTAGATTTAGATGCATGTACTACAGTACTTAGACCATCTTTATGACCTTTTTTTCAGTGAAGCTAAAATATTGGCATCCTGCTAATAAGATAAAATTATTTTAATATGTAACAAAATATTTCCCTTTAAAGGTTATCCAAGGTTATTGTTGTCTTCACTCCTAGATGCTTGCATTAAATTATTGAATACTGTACACATGTATGGTACTAAGCTGTAGTACAGTACACTCCCATTTTGTATATTCAAGCCACTATTTTACTGTAAATCATTGCTATAAGATAACTTCAAATTGACAACTTGCAAGCTTGCATTACAATCCTTCTTCCTTCTTGCCAGTCAATCTGAACGGGGATGAGAAATGTCAGACGTCTGCAAATTTATTATATGTTTAAATTTCAGCTTACCAAATTTTTCAGTTCTTTAACATAGTATTAGTACATGTATGCTTGTTTGTGTATTGACAGGACCAGGAATGATAAATCTATTCAACTGTAAAAATGAAACAAAGAGCAATGGAATGAGATCACTTCAAAATTCTTACAAAATTTCAAGTTTAATGTCCGTGGAATCATCATACATACCATTTTGAAATCATACTTTTATATCAGATCTTGATTTTTCTCACAAATTTTGGCTTTGGCTTTCATAAAATCATTAAATTACACGTACCTTTCATTAGATGAATCATTGTCATGTGCACTGCATTCATATGCGATGCATCATCCTCATTGTTTCATTCTATCATTCAACTGGTTTCTATTTAAAGTTATTTAATCAGATTTTACTATTCATCCCTTTGGTTTATTTGGCAAAACTTTTAAATAAATTTCTCTCCTTTTTAATAGCACACTATTCAAATTTGTAAACATTTTATGTAATAAAATGAAAATACACTTAGGGCTAAATGTTAAAACAAACTCTTTCAAAATGAAATAAGATAAATTGACTTAATCTGAAAAAAATAACTTTAGATAAGCCTGTATCAGATAGCTGTATTGAAACTAAGAAAATGGCAAGAGAGGTGCTATGCTCTGCCTACAGCAAACCAGATAAATATGGGGTAAATCAGGATATTTATTTTTTGCAGGACATGAAAATTACCCAGATGGCCATTCAACAGAAACAGGTAAATTAAAGTCATTTTGGCAAAGGCTTAATGCTAACGTTATGTAGAAAGTGATATGATGAGCATTAATATATTTAATGTCTAGTTATTGACTTTACAAACCCATACACATGTAGTAAGTCTAGTTTGTACGCAAACTGATGAAAGAGTGTCCATTTGGCCTTCTAAAAGTATTGTTAAAAAAAAAAGAATAATGCACACACAAAAATTTAAAGACTGTTTAAATAAAGGAATGTAGTGCGTCTGTGGTTTATATTTTTGGCAAGTTCAATGGCTCTGGCAAATTCATTGCGTTTTTAACCTTCAAAGTTGGTTTCAGTACGGCATTTAGACATCATCGTCTATATATTATCACATGCATTTAACATCCATCTCAAAACATTATCATTACATTTATATTCACTAGTACATAACACAATCATACACCTTCATTCACCACATGCTGTTAACAAATCACACCTGAATTTCAATGCCATTTCACTTCAATATCAGCCACAATATTTTTAACCATTCACCAAATTCGGTCTTTTTCATAGCACATTGTCCATTGGTGGTTTATTTTTATTTGTGATCTGATCATATTCCCTTTTCCAATTGTCTTTCAACTGTTTGATTATGATTAGGTAACTTATTAATTACTATCTGGTCTTTACAGAAAAATACATTTCAAACCATATAAAATTTCGCCAAATAATGTGTTTGTTTATATTAATGCACAAATTATGGGATTAATTGTCGGAAGGGGTGCTTTACTTGGCCAAAGATACTGGATAATCAACCACATTAAAAACCAAACTCCTTTTACGTATGGGCAATGGACTTTACGTCAAATATCGACAATGGTCCCAGACCTTCCGTACGTTGAAGACTAGGAGGTTTTGGATGACTATTCACCCTAGGAACAAAAACACTATTGCACATCAACACAGGTTGTCATAATGTTGATCTAGTTTACAAGATTATTGGCCAATATTTAGTTGTACTGCATAATGTTATGTTGTCGCGTATATTTGAGAAGCAATAAAGGAGGGCACGCATACATGTAATTTGCATCTCTTTACATTTGGTACATCCATCGCTCCACGGTAAGGTCTACAGCAATGGATATTCTTTCTGGTGAGACGTCGGCGTACTTTATTGGTACTGATGGGTCTTCTGTGTGTTTCCACTGTCTGACGTGCTCAGCTGTCTCCAATGCATGTGTAAAGGGATTCCACATTTGTAGTCGCACAACATGGCGGACTTTTCGCCTTGTGGTAACCCTTGGTCTTCCAGTTGGGGGCGATCATCCGTGGTGTTGGTGGTCTGAAGCGTTGTTGAAGTTTGTAGATGGTCTGAACATTAACCTGGAAGTGATTGGCAATGGCCTGGGCTGTGTTGAGTCTTCCAAGCGCGTGGATCCTCTGAGCTGTCGTGACTCGTGGCATGCTGCTAATGTTGTAGTGTAAATGATTCAACAAGGTATGGGGTGCATTTTATAGGGCTGGTCCCGGTGAAAAGCACATGCAGCATGAGTTATAATATATGAAAATCATGGAGAACACATTATCATCTCAGAAGTCAGGCTGCGTTTTTGAGAACAATTCCTAGTGATTCCTAGGTTCAATTTTATGTTTGAGAAGGAACCTTATTGCTCAGGTAAAGTTGGAGATGTGGTCACAAATATACAACAAAAGCATTTGGCAAGTTGTATGCAATGCGCCTATTCAGAGTAACATACCAGCCTGACGTTTCTTTTGCTGCTTAGTAGCTTAGTATATATCATATGGTTTGTAGAATAAATGTGAGCTCTAGAGAACTAGAAACAGATCTAGTCTTTATTATTTCTGAACATCCTTTCATGGATTGTTACTCAAGATTAGTTTTTATACGCCCACATTGAAATGTGGTAGTATATTGTCGTCGTCCCCGAATTTTGTAACCCTCCAGAGGCCAAACTTATCACCCAATTGACTTCAGATTGATACAGAGTTTAAGGTCTTGAGACGAACAAGTATATTGAATTCCAATGAATTTTCATAACTGAACAACTAAATCCATGATTCTAAATGTTTCGTATTCTAAGTGTTACTAGCATGGGGCAGAACTTTATAAAAACCAAACAAATTCTAATGATTTTCGATAATTACTTTATGAGTTGTTAATCTTAATCAGATTTCAGAGTATTATAAATGTTTCATTACCGAAAAAAAGTGAGAATATGCGACAACACCCGGACGAATTAGCTGCTGTGGGCGTATGTTTTGTTGCCTGGCAACCTATCTAATGTGTTTGGACTGACCCCATTACTTAAAAAAGAATAAATGTGTGACAACTATAGTGGACTACTCATAAGACTTTTCTGCTGCAGCATCTAACTGTGTTAGATGCTGCCTCGCTAGTCTGGAGGTCAGGTGTTTTATCACTGGATTGGCCACGAAAGTTCATCCAGATTTTCCAGCGTGATACCCCCTTGTCCGTAAATCGGGACAGAGGGTCTGACAAGGTAAGCTGTCTAGATGTCGGATGGGATGAAAAACCGTGGTCCCATGTACACATTGGCGTGCATGTAGGCTGTAGTGCCGCTGTCCAGGCAAAATTTCTCTCATCGCACACTATGGCATATCGCCAGGTATGCCCGTCTTCATTAGACCAGTTCGGAACAGAACAGTAGGACATTAAACTCAATTTCATTTCATTTTTGGTACTCTATCGTGTCTATGTGGTTTTGTGTATGGTCTTAAAATATAGTTGGAGATTTGATTAAAATGGTCTCAACTTTATGAAAGTTGGCATGTTTTTATACGCCCACATTGAAATGTGGTCGTATATTGTCGTCGCCCCCGTCCGTCCGTCCGGCGTCCACAATTGCTTGTGGACGCCCTAGAGGCTAAATTTAATATCCGATTGACTTTAAATTTATACACAGTGTTTAAGGTCATGAGACGAAGAAGCCTATTGTTTTTCAGCGATTTCCGATAATAACTACCAGAGTTATGGCCCTTGATCACTTCAAAAAATCTTGTGGACGCTCTTGAGGACAAAGTTAATATCTGATTGACTTTAAATTTATACACAGTGTTTAAGGTCATGAGACGAAGAAGCCTATTGATTTTCAGTGATCTCTGTTAATTATTGCCAGAGTTATGGCCCTTGATCACATCAAAAACTCTTGTTGACGCTCTAGAGGCCAAAGTTAATATCCGATTGACTTTAAATTTACACACACTGTTTAAGGTCATGAGACGAAGAAGCCTGCTGATTTTCAGCGATTTCAAATAATTACTTCCAGAGTTATCTCCCTTGATCACTTCAAAAAATCTTGTGGACGCTATAGATGACAAACTTATCATCCGATTGACTGCAGATTGATACACAGTATTTTGATTTTCAATGAATTTTGATAACTGAACAGCTTAATCCATGATGTTAAATATTTCCTATACTAACTGAACAGCTTAATCCATGATGTTAAATATTTCCTAGTTAATTGTTAGCGTGGGGTAAAACTTTATAAAAAGCAAACAAATTCTAATGATTTTCAGATAATTACATAATGAGTTATTACTCTTAATCAGACTTTAGTGTACATGTATTACAAATGTTTCATTACTAAAAAAAGTAAAAATATGCGACAACCCTTGTTGACTGCCCGGACGATTTAGCTGCTGTGGGCGTATGTTTCGTTGCCTGGCAACCTATCTTTAATCTTTTAAAATAGCATGTAACCATTTCGAAGTCATTTAATATATGTTTGTCCCTTCATTTGAGAAGTTAGAGTCAAGTATCCATGTATTATGAATGTTATCTTCCATATTATGTATACTTCTGACATCGTGGCCTCTAGGTGATATTGATATTTGCACCTGAGGGTTTTAAACATAAACTAGCCACAGGTCAGAACAGACTGCATGTAGTATTACATCAGATTCTTCTTCCTAGGTGTCATCTTTCCATGTAATCTATAATTGCCATCCAGTAGCCCGAGCAGACATTATGGCCCAGAGCAGAAAAAATTCATTCCAATTGTAATATTGGTCAATTTGGAAAGTAAATAGTTATATATTTGTTTTGAGATTTAATAAACACCACCGAATATCAGGTGAAACAATTTGGATTTGAGATTTTGTTCCACTGGATACACATAGAATCCTAGCAATATAGAATCCTTTGCTGACTTCAATATTGAGTTGTACAGAAAATCATGTTTTAAGCTTCTGGACACTCACAAGGCCACAATTTTTATCGGATTTTTGATGAAACTAGAAATGTTTATTTTTACGCAAAGATTTGGGATCCTTTTGATATTTGCTGGGGGTGGATGGGCCGAAAGGTAAGCTGCGTGCCATATATCGTGCAGGCGAATTATTGAAATGAAATTGAACCATATGTTAGTCTTGAAATTACCTAATTTTTGTCAAGTGGGCGTTAATATCCATTTCTCTCATTTGGTATGCGTGCATATTTGACCGTAACTCCCTCTATTATCTCCCCTGATTGTTCGAAAAATCTTTAGCTTGTCCTAGAGGTCATAAGGATGTTTCAGTTCTAATTTTATGAAAATCAGAACAAAACTGTCACACAAAATGGTCGCATCTTGTAAGCATTGCCTTTTTTTATTGCTTGACTGTCCATCTCTGTCTGTATCTTGCATGGCAACAAAACTACTTTTTTTCTCAATTAAATCAATACCTTGACAAAGTTTGATAATGAGCATTTTAAGCGTATCGATAAGCAATTTGATTGGTCGAAACTTTGGAATACAATAACTCTTCTAATTGAGGTAGATTGTTCATATACTTGGAGAAGATGTCTATTAGGTGAATCCCTTGACAGTGTTCAATTGTGAGCATTTTCCACTAGGCTAAGCAGAGATAAGTAATTTGATTGGTTGAGCCTTTGGAATACTATAACTTTGGTTCTGATTGGGTGAGAGTGTTTAAATTGGGTGTACATGTTCATTAGGTGAATATTTTGACTGCGTTCAATCATTAACATTTTCCGATAAGCAATTTCAATGGTCCATGCTTTGGGATCTTTTTTCTCAGTCCTTTTTAGCTTGGTTAAGCTGAACAATAATAATTGCATGCAGTCAGATTGAACATAAATGTATTCAATGTAACGATTCATTAAATCGAAATTAATCATTCGATAAATTTGTCTGCGACCCCATAGCAGTAATTCATCTTAAATTTATGGTACATATTGAAATATTCTGCTAGCTGTTGAACATGACCATTATTTTATAAATAACTCCAATTCTTATCTCTCAAGCAATGTGGTTGTTCAAATACTGATAGTACATCATCATTGTTGATTTATTGTCTGTGAACAAAAATATGTTCACTTCTATCCTTTGCCTACTTGCGACAATACAAACAAATTAACTTTAGACTTTGCCTGAGGGAGCAGTTTTGAATGATGACTGATCCACCTCTAATAAAGTCACTGGTTGGTAGGCTAGGAATTGACCAATTAAAATGATGGAAGTTAACATGGAAACCATTTTTGTTGTGATTTACCCCATTTCCAAGATATCAAACTTATTATTACTAATCTTCCCAGCAGTGTCAAAAAATATCATTTGTAACAGTTAACTATCATATTGTTGTGTTTAACATTGGACTGTGTGATGAATGGGGATTAAGGATTAGGCCGTGATCAGTGGTGACACTCCCCCCTTGTAATCAACTATAGAAGTGAACACGACTAACTAGGGTCCATTTATCAGTTTGATTAGAGTCTATTGTTTGTAATCAACTAGTAGAGACAATAATTAAACAAGTGGCTGTGGATGGACTGGTGCTGTAAATGATTTGTTTTGAAGGACTTTAAGGGAAACAAACTACAGATTAACATGGATTTAGACAGGTCTAAGCGTATCTAGGGTTTTAAGTTGTTTAATATTATTACAACAATCATATGATCTAGTGTTATAAATATGTTTGATAGCCTGATATCTAGATAGTCTTTCACCAAGTCATTCAGCTATCAGTACAAGTCTTCATTTGGTCACCAAACTATCAGTATCATTGAACACATCAGCTGATTCAGTATCATTTATATACCATAGTACATCTATCATTATTACCTACATGTTGTTATTGAAGGATATTTTACCTACCATAGATCTAGACAATATGTTCTATAAAATCATGGACTTAGCAGAAAAACCCATGTTTCAATGTAAGTTGATTTTTAATTATCTTAATTTAAAAATTATCTCTATCAATCCACAGGCCCGAAAGAACCGCTGAAATTTTTACTTTTACATAAGTCGATATTGATAGCCTATATAAGTCACATTGCTATAAATTTACGCAAAATCAGCTAAATTGAAGGCTTTTATAAATACTATTTTTCCAGATATAAGTAACTTTCAATATTATTAATTATAAAAATTTTAATATACCCAGTAATCTACAGTTTCATCAATTTTGGGACTATCAGTATACATTTTTAAGTACCGTATACAGAGGTTGTTTAGTAGGATCAGTTCATAAATTTTAGTGTTCAGATGGAGATTAAAGTGATAATTTCATATTTTCAAAGTCAAAATATAATTATTTCTATATCTTTTGCTTAATAGGTTGTATAATCAATATTATGCAGTTATAGGAATCAATGTAAATCATTGGCATAAAAATTTGAAATATAAGACACTCAGCTGCAGTATGTATGTGCCTTAATAAAAAAAAGCAATTATCGCTTTAATGGTTACAGACTGATTGGCTATCAAAATGCTACAATAGGTTTTTGGTTCTAAGCCGTTGAATTACTTTTAAATTTGTCAACTCAATTCATGTTAAAAGTGATGATGCTTGTTCGTGTACATGTATATTGATAGGATTTATTCAAGTCTGTTTGGCAGATGTTCAGAGATATTCCTTTGCTTTTAGTTTTAACTTTAATGTTCATGACCGTTATAGATTGATTTGTCCTTATAATGAATTCATCATTAAATTTTCTTCACTTAAAGCTCTTAAAGCTACATTTAGGTTAGTGAAAAAATCCAGTTGATTTTTTTTGTTGGTCATGTACAAAATGCAGTCTGAAATGAATGATTATATATTATTACATTAATTTGATTAATAGCAAACACAATAGAATAAACCTATTGTGGGAGGGTATAGGTTAATGTGCTATGGTGATACTAAATATCATTGAAAATATTCCATACACCAGAATGGTGTACTTCCTTTGAATGGACATTTGCCGTCCTAAACAGTTCTTGGAAATGCTGACATTTTGTTCAAGTATTTGTACAAACTAAATGTATTAATATAAACCATTGCAACCATTCCTACATTAATTTTGATAACCACAATCAGTCTAGTTAATAAATTAATTGATTATATCTCTCTATGGTACCATTACTTCCTCCCAGCATGCCAATATACCAGTATTTATTAGCTCTCCCCCACCCTCATGCATGTTGCTGCCTGTAAGAAAATAGCAAATTTTAACTGATAATTTGTTGAATGGAGCTAATAAAGAATGGTATAATTTATCATTTATAGACTAACTATCAACCATATTGCACAGTAGAAACTGTGTGATAAAGTATAAAACACTAGGAAGTCCACCATGTTGACCTTCAATATTGTTAGTTAAGGGCAAAGTCAATTTTACATATTTATGATGGTTAGTTTTACTGCGTAGTCTTCTCTGAACCAGCTTTTGGTTTTCATTGGTCTTACTAATTTATGTTGCATATTAACTTCTGATACTTGATAATGCAAAATGAATATATTGAAAATTTCATTCAAATTACTTTATTTTTAGCGAAGTTATCAATAGTTGTAGTTTTGACAAGATCATAACCACTGCACTGGTCATGAGTCTTTGCCTCACCACGTCTCCATTTTAAACTTAATTATTAAGTGGCTAACATGTGTATCAACTCCTTATTTTTGTATCAAAATTGACATTATGTAAGATTTAGATAAAGTAAAAGAGCTTGCTGTTCTTGCTATATTTCAAAAATAAGTAATACAAAATGAATGTATTGAAAATTTCATTCAAATTACTTTAATTTGAGCTAAATTATCAATGGTTGTAGTTTTGACAAGATCGTAACCAGTGTACTGGTCATTTGAGTCTTAGCCTCATATCTCCATATTTGAATTAAATTATTAAAATGGCCAAACCGTTCTAATCTACTTAAAATCTGAGTCATTCGATGGCATAATTGAGTTATTAATGGTCTTGTAATGTTAATAAATGTCTAATAATTTATATAATATTTAATCACCAAAGAAAGACCTATTTACATACAACCTGCTTAAAAGTTGAGGTTCCAATTTAGAAAACATGCATTGTGTATAATTTAGTTCTTTACAATGAAATTATAGGTAATTGTTATCATTATTTTGATAAAAATGTAGATCAAGTATTATAAAATTAATTTTGATAAGTCACGTCATTGTACTACTTGCTGGTCATACGATTAGAAATACACAGTACACAAATGTATGCCAAAGATACAAACTGGATCTTATAAAACTTTAGGCATGCCTGTACAGTACAAGTCAGAAATTCATTAAATTTCAGATGTCATCAAATGCTTTGGCAAATTGTATGTTGGTTGGAACACACAATTGATGCTTATATTTCCAGAGCACATTTTGATCTTATCGAAATGTATCTGCAAGTCCCAGATTGTGGACTCAATAGGGGCAATCTTGTAGTAAGGCATCACACGACAGCGGGAACCAAGCATCACCACACAAACACCTTTTCACTTCAAGGTGATGGGTGATGACCAGAAGGGCACCTTGAAACAGGTTTCGAGAACATTATCCAGCCGTGGTTAAAATTAGTCAGGGTCCCAAATATGTAGTCCAATATACCCCAAGGTGATCAATTTTAATAGGTTTAACCTATACATGTATATACTCTTATAGATTAATATGAAGTCTGACTGAACATTATATTAATTGAAATTAAATCCTGATTCATTTGAAAGTTGACCATTCGTAATTAGGCACCTGAAATTACTAATTGATTTACATTGAAGAGCATTTATTTGAACTTTTGTCATTTATAAATGTGCCCATATCCATTTTTGCTGTGCCAAATATTTAAAACTGTACTTGGGTCAAGATTGTTGGTGTGTCAGATTTATAAGCACATTTCTGCATGATTGTATATTATTATACACAAAAGTTAATTTTATTCCTTGAGGTGTTGTCGAGTTCAGATATCATTAATAACATTATCATTGCACTACAATTACTTGTAAAAAAAAATGTTAGATTATGTATAATTTAGTCTGTATACATGTTGAGTTGTAGTTGTCTAGGACTAGGCATACCAGTGTAGCAGCATGCTGTTGAGTTTTGTTTATTGATTGTGAATGGGCAGAAGTCCAAGTCAGCCATAGTAACATAACAGTTGATAACATTCCATTATATATATCTATGTGTTTTATTCCTTTTCCTTTATGGACGTTTTAATGGACAGAGAAATACTCAATCTGCATTCATATATCAAATAAACGTACTATAATAAAGGACTTAGAATTCATTTTGACTTCGAGTCTTGCAGCTTTTGTGTGGCTCCTTGTGTTGAAATGATGATTGTCATTGATCTATAAGTAGGGTTGGCCAAAAAGGAAAAAAAAATATTGTGATAATAATTTATCAACGTTAATACCCTTTTTCAAAATTCCTTTCTTCAATTTTTGAGCAAACTTTAATTCATTTGATAATTTTATAGTGTTCCAAATAATGATATTAATCATTCCATTGTATGATTGTTTCAATGAAGAGAAATTGTTTTCGTAATATAATGACCTTTGTCCTTTTTCACACTTGCAACAGGAAATTAACATATTAATGCTCATTTCTCGTAATTGTTTTAATGAACAGACTATGATAATTCCCTTCCCAACTTCCCACCAATTGCCAATCCTCATTCTATGCGGTCTTCAAGTACGGCTTCATTTTCTAATCAACTGCAAAAACCACCCATTTATACCCTGTGGCGGTACATGTTCATCTCTCCCTTTTCTCAGAAACGAACACAATCATTGTTCTTAGTGCAAACAACCTATTCATGTGTCCTCACTCAAAAAGTGATTTAATCCGTGGAAAACTGTTATAAGCTTTCTCTGACCATCATTTTAACCCAAAAACATCTCTGCATGGTTTTGCAAGTTAGCAGATGTGATATTTATACAAATAGCCTGTGTGGTAGATGCTGAGATAGACCATTCGGCTGTTCGAATAAGATCAATATTATAATCAACATGTACTACCCAGTTTATCACTGTCGTTTCCTCATATTATTCATGAAAAAATTCAGATACTCTCAAATTTATTGTCAGTTAGTGTGTGGGATGGAAAGGATATATTTTGAAATAGGTTCTGTATAATTCAGTTGGCCATTTTTACGAGTTCCTGATGGATCTCTTATAGTCATTTAATTTCTTGTGTTGTGATTCCTGTTGTAGGACATGGAGTAGATGACGAATGTGTTTGATGAAGTTTGCCTACCAATTTGAATTGCTGTCTCTGTTATATTATATTAAATTACCAAGAGTTGATACTGTTATTAGATTTGATTGGCTGTTGTGGTAGTCGGAATTAGGTCAGTCACTATGCTGCTAAGGAAAACAAGGACAAAATCAGGTCAAATCATCTCCAAAAAACGCCTTTGACCTATTATGTTTGAAGTACTGCAAAAGTGTTACTCTAAATTTGGTGAACCATTTATTCAAATGAATACGGTAGTGTGTGTGTTGGGTATCCTTAGATATAACCTTACCAAAGCAGTAACTACACATATGTCCATATCAACCCAGTTTTTAGTTGGGTTTTTGGGTTTAAAAGAACTTATTCTGAATCGGCTTTAATCATTGAAATCCAGGTTTTCCATCTTGGCTCTTTATACCAGTTGTTAAACTGGTTTTGTTGTTCCTAGGACACCTCCCTTTCATATATTTCAACATAGGACTGTAGTTAATATAAAAGTATGTTTAGTGCAGTTTTAACAGCCTCCCACACTGTTTATAAGTTTAAATCAAAGAATAATCATTCATGTTGTTATACTGGTTTTGACAGAGAACTAGTTTATCTATAGGTAAAGCTGGTAAAAAAGTCAGACAAATGTTTATAGGTGGACAGACAAGTTATAATATTTAATAGAATAGTTAGTTGCTATGTTGGTATTAAAGGAGCTACCCCAGTGAATAAAACTAGTTATTTGAGGTGAAAGAAACTCATAATATAGAAGAATTATATTATGTACCCCAGTTAAGCAAATCTTTAGAGCCTATAGTTTTATTGGAAATTTTAGGACATTATAAATAGCCTACATCTTCATATCGTGGCATTTGGTTTGAATACTTAAACCCACTTTCAATTACGACATCTGGGTCAATCTGCATCTTTTTGAGAATGTTAGAAATAGATCAGTTCAAAGCGATTAAAAGGGGGCAGATGAACCCTCAAGATTTAAGAGAAGGATGATAAAAAAGATATTTTCAGAAACTCCAATAATTTCTCTCATTAAATATCAAGCAGTTGTTGAGTTCAGACTTCACTTAAATAGATTTTAAAATTGTTTTCTGACCCCAACATGCACATTATTATGTATAATTATTTAATTTTCTTTCCTTCTATTTGTTATAACAAAAAATCTTCAAATATAAAATGAGAGTTAACTTGTAGAGCTTCATCCTTGTTCACTTTATCATTTACTTAAAAAAATCAAAAAAAAATCAATTATTTCTTAGATATAAATATACTAAAACTGATGTAGAATGTTTAAAGATAATACGTAAAGGTGGATTTTTTTGTTCTTACTTAATACATATAGTAAATGGGTTCGTGACGTTTGCGTACCTCATGTGATGAAACCATAATAGATTTTGGATGATAAAATAGTATGTACACACATTGTATTATATGCTAGCTAGTATGTGTGTTATATAAACCCATTTCCTACTAAAATGTGCACTACATGTATATATATCTGCTATAGTTTATATATAGTCCTAGGCAGTTATCTAATGATATTCACTTACCAATCCTATATCGAAATAGACACCCCAAAAAATGTTTTAAAAAACCAATCCTCAGTATTATTGAAGCCAGAATGAAAATGTTTAACATAGGTAGACAAGATATTTTCTAAACTTAAGGATTAAATAATTTGTTTCAAAAGAATCAACAAGTTCCTCTTTTAACTTTGAAACACTAATAATTAATAATGTAATACTTTCTGAAAAAAACACTTCATACACAAGGGTTTTCCAAATAATTTAGAGCTGAAGTTTCAGAATCAATAATTTTTTACATAAAATTTGAACTAAAATGAAGAACAATAAATTTAATTAGAGGTTGCTGTCATAGAATTCGGTATGGTTATTATTATAGTAGCTGTATATTTTTTATAATGAAAATATTATCATGTTAGTTTATTCTGTACACTGTTTAAGTATAATATCGTGGTCAAATAATGATAGAACTGGTAATATGACTGTGTACCTGTATATTTATAACAGTAAATACGGTAGTGATATATAGTGAATACTGTGTACATATGTTGATAGGTATATATTTGTAGATAGGTATATAGATATAGGAACCAACTGAATACCTTATTTATAGGTAGAGGTTAACACTAAACATATGTATTAACTGTAAGGCCTACATAATTTGTAATCCAACACAATATAACCTCACTTAAAACTATTGTTGCATTTAAATCTATAAGCCTGATATAAATCCTGAATTATAAAAATCATTATCAACAACCAATGAGTTTGATATCAGAACTGCTAAGAATCTGAAATTTAAAATTTCATGTAGAGGACAAGAGGTCATACATGTATAACAGAATCATCATATATGCTGTGATAATGGGACTTGCAAAAAAAACCCCCAAAACACAATCCTTTAATGGAAACCTTTAATGAATTTAATCTTTAAAAAAAATGAACTGCTTTAAAAAAAAAAGTTTTACACACAAATACCTGTTTGTTTTGTCTTTGCTGGATTGCACAGTTTTCCCATATTTTTCTATTGAAAGATTTATAAAATAACTTGCTACATTAACCACAAAGCTCTTTGAAAATTAGTCAAACATAGGCCATCATTATCAAAGCCATGTATTGGCTTTGAAGAAAGTTGATTTGTTGGGAATATGAAAAGAATCAGATAAAGATAGAATTTGGAAGGTTGATTATTTTAGCAGGTGTATGTATTGTAGCAACTTATATTTACCAGTACCTGTCTTCATGATTCCAGTTGGTGAAGAAATGTCGGACATTGAACCCCATTTCATTTATCTACCTGTCTGGTTAGCCTACTGATGAGTTTCATCTATATGCACATAATACTGTAGTACTAAAGGATGTTATTACTGTAGAGGATGGCAAAAAATAACATTTTATTTTATACATTTTTTTCTGCCATTATTGTTATCACCTTACATGTTCAATCATTTGCTATTTCAACAATTTTGATTTTGAGGATATTTTCAGAATATGGTTACCAATTTAACTTTAATAACCTGTATTCTCTGCCAAGAATAAGGTATTGATATGAGTGGTGAATAGATTCTAAAGTATAGCCTTAATCTAAACCATAAATATATAGACATTGCGCATCATTCATGAAGCACCGAAGTCAAACAGTTGAATAAGATGATTATTATAACCAGAAGTTAATCGATGTTATAATTTAAAATGAAATGTCTTATATAATGTTAAACATTAATGAATTTCAAGAACAGATTCAACCAGTTGGTATTTAGCTTTCTGTAATTTGTGTAATCAGGTCAATCACCATTCTTACAATGTAAGAGTATATCTACTATTACTTATTATTTCACAACACTTGCAGATCCGTTATAAACACCTCATTAGGGCATGACATAGCTTGATCAATTCAAAAATAGAAACCACAGAAACATGTGGCCCCCATTTCTATCAACCATTAATATTAATCTATCAATTAGCATCTAATGTTTATTCATTGGATAGTTTAATGTTTATTGCCCTTAGAAGATTAAAATTTTATAATGTGAAGGTGACCATCAAAATAGAAAAACCAATGAATATTTCTTAATATGTTAAGAACAAAGCTAAATCCTTCAAATTTATCACAAAATCTGTTGAGCAAATGCTTTGAAAATTCCTCAATTTTCAATTTAAAAAATAACAACTGGATAAGGATGGCCAAGGCAGTGGATGTATTTTCCTTTGAATTATTTACTGTTGTGCAAACCATGAAAGATAAGATGAGTATTAATAGAAGATACCTGCTGGGTTAGACTGAGAGCTAAGCACATATTTTCTAAGGTAAGAATATAACAGTGAGAGTACATAGCAACAGAGATGATTACTGAGCCATGAAGGTCATGGGTTTAGAGTAGGTTTTATGTTCAATCAACCACATTCACTTACCACCAGTATACATGTATATTGTCTGGGGAATTACAATTATCATATACTCTTCTGTACTTGTGTAAAATATACCCTATACATTTATAATCTACCTTTATCCAATGATAAACAGTTGATTATTGAACATCTAAAGTATACCCTATGGTTATAATTGTTCATCAGTTTTGTTTTTTTCATAGAATCATAGCTCAGCAATATTTTGTACTTGTTTTCAATTGACTTACTTTTGTTTTTAAGTTTATCTCTGTCCAATATCGATGTCAGTACCATCTTAGATTATACTAATTAATTTTTCTGCCAATAATTGATTAGCTTGAAAGGTGGGAGGCTAATTCTAGTGGATAATCTTATAATAGATAAGCTTACCCTACTTACTTACTTGAAAATAATCATATTCATCAAAAGTAACCTTAAGAATTTATTCCAAGACCACATCAAAATGTCAGACCTAATGTTTGTGTATACATGTATGCATATAGTTCTATGTAATTTGAATTTCATTTGACCTGTCTCAGTATTATGCAGCACAATGGTGTAAAAGTTATGAATACTTAAATATCATTGTACACCCAGTCATCACAGTATGCCAAGTTCAATAATTTACCCCTTATTTGTTCCTCAAATCTTTAGATATATAATTGATGATTTTAGAGCTTTATGTATTATGATGCAAGGGATGGCATATTGAGTTAGAGAACTATTTAAGGTTATCCACAGTTATTTTGAAGATTTAATGCAGCATTGCAACATCTGATTGCTTAAGTCTTCTGTAGCACATTCTTAAGTTTCTGATTAATCAAGGATTTTGAAATGAAAAGTAAGAAAGTAGCGGATATCTAATCCTGACAGTATACCGGTACCATTGATCAATTCCCATAAGACTTGTGAACGATCAGATGAGAAACAATGAGGAAGATATGTTCAATAATACCCTTAGGTTTATCTGGTGACGTGATCAGGATATTTGATATTGTTCATAGTCGTCGTCTTGTTGTTGATATCATTAGTGATTAGTTTTAGTTTTCCTAGAAATTATTTTGGTGGAAGTCCCAAATAATAGGCTGAATTTGGTATTCCTGTCTTTAATTATGACTATGCAACACTCTTAGTTAAATGAATATTATTGGCATGGCAGCTCCGTCTGTTGCTTGACAGAGACATATATTAGCATATTATTTCTCAAGCATATAATTGACATGTTTTTCAAACTTGACCATGTTGATGGGAACCCATTAATCTTGACCCTAGTTTGTTAAAATGGTAGACAGTATTCATATACTTTTTTCAAACTTGACAATGTTTGATGAGAAACCATTAATCTTTACCGTAGTTTGTTAAAATGGTAATGATGGTGGACAATATCCACCTACTGGTCAAACTTGTTCAACAACATGCTTGCTAGTTTTACACATGTCAGGGGTGATGAATTATTGTCAGATACCATGGCAAATATCTTGATTTTACCATTGTTGAGATATTGAATTAAGAAAAAATATATGTAGATTAACATCTAATGTCAACTATGAAAGTCTGTGGCCACTGTTTCTAGATCAATTAAATACAGTTGCTTATGCATGGGAAATATTAATACAGATGTTTATGGCAACAAAAAAATTTTTACATTTTTTTTTGTAATATTGTTTCCAAGTGACTTTCAATCATTAATTCATATTGAATAATTCACAATGCAACTCAATGTGTGCACAATTTATAAGCTAACTTATTTAAGGACCAGATTAGAATAAAACTGGTTTTGTTCACATAATGTAGGTAGAAAAGTGATCTGCTATGTACAATGTATGCATGCTAAAAATCGACTAGGCGCAGAGCCAAGTTCCTGACTATAATCCACAGAAAATAGACTTTGATAGCCTGCCATGATGTATTATGGTTGAATAACTACCAACCGAATATAAACACCACCTTTCTTGTTATCTTAAACTAACAAACGGTGAACAAATTGATCACGATTATTCTATACTTATATTTAACATAAATTTACATTTAAAGGTACAATATTCTCAGCTAAAAGGCAAATGCAGACTTTCAGTAGGAATTACCGAAGATAAATTTTCATAAGGCTTCTCAAGTACCATTTTTCTGGTAATTGATGTTGATAGGTCTCTGGCATTCTCCAAGGTGATAACAAAACGTGTCAACTTTAAAGCGTAACCAGTAG
The DNA here is from genome assembly GCA_963678685.1 of Patella ulyssiponensis. Taxonomy (NCBI): domain Eukaryota; kingdom Metazoa; phylum Mollusca; class Gastropoda; family Patellidae; genus Patella; species Patella ulyssiponensis. The sequence continues at coordinate 20,544,243 of OY783230.1, read as the reverse complement.
TAAATAAATAATTGTATTGATTTAATCCTACCTACCTTCCTTTATCTCAAGTTATTGGTGAATCTATTCAACCTGTCTTCATTGATTGTCTTGTCTAGTCAATCAACCATAGTTTTAACCATATTTGCTGTCTCGTTTCTAGATATATATACAGATTCAAGTCCTAAAGCTACTGTTTAAACATACTTTATAGATGCATGCAAATAGCATCTGTCACGGATATATTCAGGCATAAATTTAAACTTGGTCAAGCACAACCCCCGTTTATTGATATTTTTGATACGTCCCCTATCAAGTTCAACTTGTCAGATAATTTGGTACTAGTGCCTGATACATAAAAAATACAAACTGTTAAGCGATTTCAGTTATTGTGAAGAAAAGTTTTATTTGGCTACATTCTGAAATTAACCTTTAAGATTATGGATAATTAAAAGAAAAAGTCTTTTTTGAATAATTGTTTAAGCAAAGCAACACAAGGTGATACATGTAGGTCATTTCAAGTGTTTTATTCTGTTCAATCTCTCTATTTCCAAATGGTAATCTGTGAAAATTTAAAATGTTTTAATGAAGAGATAAACTTTTGAAAAACTAATAGGAAATATTCAGGAAATATTTTTCAATTATATGTAAAGTTAAATTTATCTAAGTTGGTTCTTTCCACCCAGTATTTATATTCATAGAGTAAATGAATATTGGCCTTTGAAGGAGCTCAAAAGCAAACATGAAAACTTCACTTTAAATCAAATTAATAAGAAGGAATTTTAATTGGTACTTTTACCTACAATGTATACTGACACACATGTTGGAACAGTTTCAAATTCCTCACAACTTGATTAACAGAATTTCTAAAAACAGAAAAAAATATAATAACTGATTAGAAGAATTTCACAGAATTGAAATTTTTATGTAATCATCATGCTGACCAGAATAGTTCCTATCGATTTTTATTGTTCTGTTAAAGATTGTAGCATCATTTGACATTTGATTCAGTAAAGTAATTCATTCGTAATGTTGTCTGACTTTTAATACACTGGGACCAGTTTATTTTGCCCATGGTCAGCAAAGAAAGATATTCAGATTAAAAACATTTAAAATATATGCCTTAGAAATGTAGGACCTAGGAAGCTGTAATACTTGCAGTATTATGTGCTGTAGACGGTGTTTGTAAGAACCAGGGCCCGAGTTCACAAAGCCTTCTCAGACTTAAAATTGAGAATTTGCTCAACTTTCAATCACTGTTTATGAGAAATATCTTTGATACAGAAACACAAAACTTTGCACAAATTTCTTATCGATATATTTGATACAAAATTATTATAAAGGTCTATATTTTAGTTAAAATATGGTGAACAAATTTGAGTAAATTCTCAACTTGTGAACTCAGGGTCAGGTAATACGAATGTACCAGGTAGATATGTTTATAAACTTTTTACCAACATAAATTAAGATGTTAGTCTCAAATTAGCCACTTGGTTCAGATGTAGTGATCCAGTGTTATTGGACTATTTTTATCTATCTTACAAAGTAAACCATCAAGACCATTTTGTTACATTGTCTACATGAATGATTATTTGACATTTTGATGTTGCCTTGAAGAAAACTATGTCATCATTGCAATGTAATGCCATTATTATAGAATTACCATGTACTATTTAATATAGAAGTTACCATGTACTACTGTTTAATATAGAAGTTACCATGCACTACCATTTAATATAGAAGTTACCATGTAATGCTATTTGATCTTGAAGTGTAATTATAGGGGGAATGTTGAAACGTGTGGTATTATTGTGTTAATTACTGATTATTCAGCAGGCTGCAGTCTTATTGAATCATGGTTACCTCAAATTAGATCATTCACTCGATACCAGTAATAGGAGGTATTGAATTATTAAGGCTGTGTTATACAGTCTTTAGTATTAGACAGATTACACAATATTGTTAGCTCATTATAGTTTGACCTCTATTAAGATAATTTGACCCCTGTATAGATTGATTAGAAGTGAGAGAGCCCATCTTTAACGGTCTATACATGTTTAGTAGGCATGTGATATCAAGTTGAGGTTGACTGCATGTAGTCTTATAAATGGAGTAGCTCTTGTTTATGGACCTCAATATCAAGTGAAACAGGGATCATTTGGTCAGACTAACATAGACCTACATAGTGTAGCTGTGTCCATACATGTATGTAATATCAAGGTTCAAGGTGGGATGCATTGGTCAGTCTTACCAGTTACTTGGCTGAACTAACTGGACTCCAACTGGTTTCCATTGACCTAGTATAACTACCTATCCGTGTATATTATATTAATTCATCCATCGTGTTATTAGTTGGGTCTGTGCTCTGTGGAGAGAGGATATAATACAATATACAATGACCATAGATCTATTTCCCGGTACCAGCGACGTCTGCAACCCTTGTTCACTGTTTAACATGATCACTGGTTAGTTTTTTGTATATTTTACTCTTTAAGTTTATTAAAACATTATGTGCTTATTGTTCATTCATTGTTTTAAGATATTAGTATATTTATCTGTATACTGTTCCCCTATCATTTTTACACGTCTGCTTGCTAATTGTAGACCATAATGAACACTCCTGTCACGTGGATAAGATCTCAACACAGATGCTAAGCCTATTTAGTGTTAGTGTACCTAATAAACTGATCCATATGAATTGCATTCTTCAGAATATGAAATAAAATCCAAAATAATCCTGCAAAAAAAATGGCTTTGATGCATCTCATCCCACTTTTCACCACCTTTTTTTTCTTTACAAAAAATAGTTCACCTGGTCAGTGAGTAAGCTACTATACGTCCTACAGTAGTACTTACGCAAAAGCGTCTGCCTCTTCATGGGATATTTAATATGGATCAAGGACTATATTATACTGTTATTTTGGGCGAAATTTCTGAAATTTGCTCAATAGAATGTAACTATTATCAGTCCTAAAATCAAAAGGTTTTTTTCTGAAATACAAAGTAAAATTAGTAGAAATAGAACCTCATGTTAAGATATATATAATACAACACAGATGCCAATTATTGAGCGTCATGCGATTTCCTACAGGAAGAAAGGTGTATGTATTTATTGAATTATAGGTTACTGAAGCAATGCTTACCAGTAGTTCATTACAACAATATGTTGATATTCTGCCAATTATTGATGTACTGAATATTCATTATTATTCTGCAGTTCTGTTTTCTATTGATTTCCTCCAGATTAAATATATATACAGTTGGTTGGATATAATATAACATCCTGATAGTTGATAGTTGTGAAACATCTAGTGAATGTTGTGAAATGAGTCCAATGACAAAGTTTTTTTGTATTAAACTTTATCTTGAAATAAATTCAACTCTATAGACTTGATAAGATTCATGTCTCTACATACAATTAGATCAGCTTACTCCATGAATAATTAATATACCTGTAATTTTGATAGATGCATTTGCCATACTGGCAACATTCTGTGATCATACTATGCCATTATCAATAGTTTTACTTTAATGAATTGGTCAAAAATGAAAATTTGATGGGAACAATCCATAATTTTATCTATTTAATTGGATAACCATCATGGTGTTTTGTAGGTCTAACATTGATAATAGTACACAGTGTATATATAAACCTGTATATGAATGTCCTTTCATGTTATACTTATATCTGTCAATGTGACCCACTTGTGTATCATAATTTACATAATGTGAAGGTGGAAGAAAAGTAAAGGTTATGCAAAATAAATTAACATACATTTAGAATAGGCGTACGTCAGCTGTATAATGACAATATGTAGCATGCGGGTATCATGATCTGGGAGGGAGGGGGGCTAAGGGGCTACAAAAGTTATATAAGACACTTGATATTTTTTGTGATCAATCCGTCTCCTGGCTTTTGACAACACGCTGTGCAGCATAAAAGTAACCATATCCATGTTCACAAGTTTAAATCATTTCTTTTTCAAAGTCTGCCTTTTCTGAATACAATATTCCACTAAAACCAATACATATTCTTAATGTTAAAACAAAATATATTAAATTCTACGTGAAAAAATTAAAGATGCATTCCGTCTCTATAGTATTATTATAATTATTGATAGTCTACATGGTTCACCTTGGTTCACAACGACCTTCATTTGTCCTGCAACGAAATCCATTAATGAATATACTGTAAGATATGGTTGTGTCATCATGACTATTCTATTAATTTTAAATATCTGACTACATATGCCACTATGATTTTATTATGCAATTATATTATTATATTAAATTGCTTTGTGAATTTGAATGTCAGAATATGTGTCAACAGATTACGTTGAAAATGGTTAAGATTTATTTTGATGCAATATGATTATGAATCTGTACATTTATTCATACATAAAAATGTAAATTTGCAGCAGTTTTAGATATAATAGGCCAGACTCATAATAGTCTAATATGAGCATCATATTGCATCAATGAAAATCAATGCTTTCTGGAAAACAAATGTGCAAAATGTTTATAGGCTTCTAAAAAAATTAATAAACAAAAGAAATTCATTTGAAATACTTGACTTAAACCTATGTGCCTAAAGTTTTGAAATCAATTAAACAAAACAATACCAGGCACAATTCAACAATGTCTTAAATAAATATGGTTAAATAATTCTATTTAAAGCCTTTATTTTGTTTTTTCAGGGGAGAACATTCACCTAAAGATATTAGTGCCCAGTATAGCCGCAGGTGCTATTATTGGCAAAGGTGGAGAAACCATCGCACAAGTTCAAAAAGAGGCAGGCGCTAGAGTTAAAATGTCAAAAGCCAATGATTTCTACCCAGGTTTGTATTGTGTTTCTACTAATGTACATGTTTTACACAGGCTTATTTATTGGTGTACTTTCTCTGCCTGAGCTTTTGTTTGCAGGAGAAGTGGGCCAGACCTTAATAGTATATTATCATTATAGTTAAATCAATTTCCTTCCCTGCTTTTCCAGCAAAGCCCAGTAATGTAGCCCCACCTCTAAAATTGCATTCCATCTTAACCTGTGCAGGTAGTGTACACATTTTGCACACAGAGATCCATCTGCTTCATACTTCGAAAATAGATCTCTACCATAAATGACCATCATATCCAAAATAAGGATAATGAATCCAGCCTTACAAGGTTCCAATATATAAATTTATGTGCAGTGTTGATGATCCTGATACTATCTTGATTGAAAAACTTATTTTTTGTTGAAACTCTTCTGTACCATGTTGTACAGATAAAATCAAATGAGTTATTAGTGCTGTGTTGACAAATTTTATGATATTGATTACTTACTCACATATTATAAGAAACAGCTGGTAGCCTTAGTTATAGTTTCTATGTTCTTCAAAACTTACATCGTGTCCAATTATATGTTAAAAGATTAACTTAATAATGGTTTAAATCTATTATCTGAACAAAACTGTTACTTCAGATTGGAATAACTATTCTACGATGATGTAAGTTTTTAGAAAAACGCCTTGCAGTGTACTGTCAATTAATGAATGAATTTGGGAAGCATATACTTTTGAACACCAAACCAGATTTCTACAATTTTGATTTAAGATATTTTTAATATTTAACGGACTTAATATTTTTCAGGTACAACAGAAAGAGTTTGCCTCATTATGGGCCCAGTTGAAGCCGTTCAAAAAGTCCACAATTTCATCATGGATAAAATAAAAGAAAAACCTGACCCAAATCCAAAACTAGACGATACCAAATCGAACTTTGAGAGGCATAGACAAGTAAGTGTAAGTCAAATATCGAAGCCAGCAGACACGATGTGAATGTACGAAACATGGAGGGGTATAAACGATATTAACTTAACATTAAAATGATTGGATATAAATTCTGGTTTGGCCAGTTTATTAAATGGTTTGCAAAAATTAAAATATGCTTGAAAGACAAAAGATGAATGAAATTACCATGAGAAATATGTTTTGGTCTTGATTGCGTATTGGTTGATGTGTTTTATATGATTATTCATTATTCATCATCATCATTCATTGTCATATCATCAACTTTAGTTCCTAAGCAAATCATAATCTTTTGGGTTGAAGGGGTTTTCATCTTGGATTTTCTAAATTTCTCTTGCCATAAACAGTATTAATAAATGAAAATAAATGGTAAAGTGTTACATCTTTGGATTTAATATTTTGGGTCATAATAGAATGTTATTTAATTTTGAGATATTGGGGTACCCTGATGTTTTGTAGATATCACTACATGTCTGTATGCTGAAACTAACAAGTATGCACAAAAACTATGTGTTACTTTGTTTTTCTTTTATAATATCTTATTCTAATATAATATTTATTTATCAAATAATCTTTCTTTAATATGTTGTTCATACTACAAGCAACAGATTTGAATAATTCAAGAACTGTTTTATTGATTCAATTTATAACACTTGTGTCCTTGTTCATGTGACCATTAGTCATCCACAAGTCACTAACATCACAATTCATTAATCTTATTGAATTAAAAACATTTCGATATAAATTATGGATGTTTACGGAGTAAGTGTGTGTATTGTGTGCAAGAGGGAAAATGGACATCATTTGCAGTTTTGAGAAGTTGATTGATCAATAAAAAAGAAAGCTTGTCATTGACGTCAAGTTTGTTAAATTTTCTGAGCCACTTTCGTATCTACTGATATCTTGCAAGATATATTTAAGCACTTTAATAATATGCTTTGATAAATCAGTGCATTCTTGAGATAGAATTAGACGTCTGTGATCCATAAACCCTGTTGCATGCTTGTTGTACCATTCTTGAATTGGAAAAAGTTATTTTTAACATATGCTCTATTTGATGTCTGCTACCTATCTATATGGCGTTGACATTAGGTCTATCTATGTTATATTTATATTTTCCAGGTAAAAATATTAGTACCTAACAGTACAGCTGGTATGATAATAGGAAAGGGAGGTAATTATATAAAACAAATTAAAGAGGAAAGTGGAGCCTATATACAGATATCTCAAAAGTCCAAAGAAACAAATTTACCTGAACGCTGTGTTACTATAGCCTGTGAAAAGAATATGCAATGTAAGTATAAATTTGTGACATTTTTCTATAGCCAAATTTTTTATGATATTTGCAAATTGTTATTAATTCCTGAATTGATTCTTCACACACCCCCCCCCCCTTTCATTTGACCAATATTTTAGGATGTACTCTTAGTTTCACTTAACTAGTCTCAACCCCCTTTGTTTATGAGTTGATTAACTAACTCACTCATGTAACTATCAGCTCGTAAAGTAAGTGTATCCTGGATGAGTAATTAATGCTTAGAAGTAAAATATATACACTGTTGTACTCTATAGAGTAATGGAGGTAGTTGTACTTGTTGTCTTTTAAATTGTGTGTACATGTATGTCCCAATAATAATCTGCTGTTTACATTAATTAACAGTGTATCTTGGTGTAGTTCACAAATCAATGCTATTTAGTCAAAGATAGCTAGGTGACCATTAAATTTTGCATAACTGCAGAAATTTATTGAATTAAAATAGGAATAAATTAATGATACAGGATTGTTCCTTACTGCCAATATGCATTCATACAATTTGCAATTTACATCAAGAAGTATGTACTGGTGGTAGCAACACAGCTGTAGTTTAACTAGAGTAATCTCCCCTTATAAACTAAGTGACCTTGGTAAAGGTTATTGCATCATCATGTGATTGTGGCATGACATAAATTAACATATTTAATTATACACAAGTTCAAAAAATTTCAAAGGTCCGTATAATGAAATACAAATTCTATATCAAAATTCTGAACAGCAGGGTAAATCACCAAATGTGTATCTACTTGTGTTTAAGGAAAATCCCAAGCTCTTACATAGATTACCATAGTTTAAGTTATAATATATCAACGGGAAATGGTATAGCAGGACAAGAAAAAAAAATTACCCTAGGGTTTCTAAGAAGATGTAGACATTTAATATTAACATTTTGTCTACCACAACCCCCACACACATTGCCCAATAAAAGAAACACCTGTCTCTACAAAAGATAGATTACATACACATACAAGGACAATGTTTTACCTGATGTATGTATTAATTTGATCATAAACAAATATTTTGTTTGTTTTAGGTGATTCAGATGCTGATAGAAAAGCTGTAGATATGATTTTACAGAAAATAGTTGAAGATCCACAAAGTGGTTCTTGTCCTAATATAAGCTATGCAGATGTAACCGGTCCGGTTGCTAGTGCCAATCCTACGGGCTCACCTTTCGCAAACACAACTTTCCTACAGAATCGTACATCAGATATAGCCATCAACAACAATAACTTTGCTGGAGGTGGATTCGGCTTCGGATTCAACAACGGAAACACATTTAATAGCAATGTTGCTAGTGGTCTTAATTTTAACGTGAATACTGGATCTACTAATACCATGTCTGGACAAGCGCTAGATAATTTAAAAGTTACTCTACGTAACAGTGGATTTACAGATCAGGCTACGGAAGAAATTAGTGCCGCTATGAACACTTTAGCTAATTATGGTATTCTTGGAATGGGACTCGGGATGGGAAATGTTGCTACTGCCAGTTTAGGGCCGGCTCCTGCTTTAGGTAGTTTGAGTTTAGGTGCGCCAACGATGGGCGTTAACAGTATGATGACCTCCGCCACGACCCCTACTAGCACTGTATCAAACGCGTTTCTTAACACAAGTAACAGCTCGACTGGGGCTTCCAGTTTGTTTGGTCCAGTTGGCAGTGGATCTGGTTTAGGCAGTTCAGGATCAACTGGAGCTAACTCGAGTCTGTTCGGAAGTTCTTCTCCAAGTATCGGAACCGAAAGATATGGAAGCAGTCCAATGTTGAGTGATTCTTTTACTAGTCCAGGCAACTACCAAGCGTCAGCTGCCTTTCCTACCGCTGATAGATCCCCTAACGTGAATCAAAATTCATTTGGATTAGGTACGGCCATTTACAGCCCCACGGAAGATAAAGGTGGAGTAGCAGGTACTACGAAACAAGAATTAGAAGTTCCCGAGAGTATAGTAGGCGCAATATTAGGTCCAGGAGGAAAGGGTATTGTGGAAATTCAACAGTATACCGGTACAAATATTCAAATTTCAAAGAAAGGAGTTTATTCGCCTGGAACCCGAAATAGGCTTGTTTCAGTAACTGGAACAGCGGCAAATATTAGTAAAGCTAATTTCATGATCCAACAGCGTATTCAACAAGAAGAATACAAACGAGCCCGACAAGCCTCTGTACGCTAATGTTGTGATTCTACCATAGTTTATTATAATTATTAAAATATCACTATCACACTGGACAGTATATATATATATATATAATATCGCCTTTTTAAGTTTTATCTTTCAATAATCAGTGGCATAATGGACTATCGGTGATTTGCATATAAAAGCGATTGAGTGATTCCTTATCACGTTAATATAAAACTTTGCATGTTTTCATATAACATTTGACTTGTACCTTTCCTGATTGGTCAGAAACATCGACGAACGATTTTTATTTTCAACTACATTAGTCTTTGCTGTAAATACCCATAATTCCTTCAGATCTCAGACAGACGGCCATTATTATTGCATTGTGAAGTTTGCGCTAAAATCAACTATAGAACCGAGTGCAAAAAAAAAAAACCAAAACATTAACAGACTTACAGAATTACTTTCATTTCATCATCAGTTTTTATCAAGCAATGCAAGTCGACGATTTTTATGGCAGAGTTATCTACCCAGCTGCTCAAAGCGCCATTTTTTTAATGCCAGTTTTTCTACGGATTTAGAATAAAAGGTAGTCTTTCATCGTCAGAAGAAAACACCCATCATCGTCAAACTTTATGCCAATAGATCGTTATCGTGAAGTTACTGGTGTTTCCCAGCTGGGTCTTTCCTAGAAAGAATTCTAGATAATTATATAAATATTACTGATAGACTATATCATATTATTACATTTGTATCATGCAACAGAATTTGTATTATATATATATATATATATATATATTATATATATCTTATATTATTGTAATGTTGTGTATACCTATTATTACCAGGTTTAATTAATGACTTGATGTAAAAAGCTACTTGTTTTTAGTCTCTGTTAATTTTGTTATATTATTATTTAACTCGACTTTGTTAACCACTGGTACGAACTTTCATGTGTAAGATTGAATACAATCACTTATTAATTATTATTATTCAAACAATAGACAAATTCATATTTATTTTGAACCATATAAGAGTAAAAAGCTGTCATTTTTATTATTATAATGTAATTATTATTATTATTAATAGCATGGTTTCATATTTTTCATGTGTGTTTGCGTGTGTTTACTCCAACTGAACGGGTATCTGTCCTCTCTTCTATCTTTCTTTCACTTCTGCTATTCTCAATCCTTTTTTAGTCAAAATCTTTCTGTTGATTGTTGCCTTGTTAGTTTTCGTGTCAGTTGGATTTTGTTGGATGTTTTATTTTGTATTTTTTGTGGATTTGGGTAATATTCAAAACACAAAAGGTTTTTCATGAAGAATTGAAAGATGATTATAATTATAAATAAGTAATTTATTTTAGATACATATATATTATTAGAGAACATTGTTCCATAGAATAATTCATGTTTCTCCATTCTGTGAACATCAGTCTTTTGTTATGGCGATCATTTTCTTTAAAAAATGGAGCTGCCAATTATTTATTTATTTTTTAGATAAAGTTTCTTTCATATTGTCTAATTATCATTGTGGTTCATTTCTTTTCTGTGAAGATATTAAATTTTTAATATAATGAATTTGGAAAGTTTAAATTAAACCAAAGTTGTTTTTTTTTTTGTCCTATGATTAGCTATTAATTTACTTGTTTGGTGGAGGGACAAAAGCGATTTGATGAAATTTGTTACTTGTGCACATTATTTTATCTTGAAACGACTCCAGATGAATTGGATTTTCATCTCAGATGAACTTTATTCACGTTGATATGTAGGCGTACATAAGTAATGTATGCTACATGCATTTTGATTGGATTTTAAGAGACAAAGTATGTCTTTTTAGCTTAGAAGACGAGGAAACAACAAGCATCTCGGTTTGTTAATTTTACACAATGTAATTAATTACAAATGGAATTTTTAGGATGTCAAGAATAATTTGACCGCTGTAAAGCAAAGAACTTGAGGGAATGCAAAACAATGTATTCTAATTTTATCTTATCAAAAAAACAAAAAAAAAATTATTGCATTGAAGTAAATTTGATCTATTATTTAACAATAATTATTGATGCTTTTCGATTCTGTATGAATATGGGTGATGTGATCCCCATTTATTTTAAGTTTGCTTTCCTGTTTGTTAATTCTTTTCTCATGTTTTTGTTTTTCTCTTGGGGATTGTCGTCCCCGCCTTCTCTTATTCTAGTCTTGATCTTGTTGGTCTTTTTCTATCTCTATCTGTGCATGTTGCGATTGTCATATATCTTCAAATCACGTTAAAGAGCATTTTTTATAAATATTTTTCCTCCCGTCATTTTAACGTTTTGTCAACAAACCATACATACATTGTACCTACATTAGCTTCATCAGATCTGGACTTGTCACAGCCCGTTTGTCTTTCTATGATAATGTATGCCTCATTTTGCCGTGAGGGGTACATGTGCCAGAGGTGAATAAACTCCCCTTGGCGTAACTTCTGGGCTTTCTGGATGTGGTCTGATAAATAAGATATAAAGAGTACATAATTAATTTTATCTTTAATGGATAAAACAATGGAATGAGTGGTTCAAATACAGATAAAAATGAAATCAACAAACTTAGAAAATATTTGCAGTTTTCTCTACTTTAAATTTGTCAGTGTACTTGTATATATAGATTAATAAAGTTATTTAATATAGAAGCATGTGATTACATTAAAGTTGATATTCATGGTGCAGGGCATAATGTTGGATTAATTCATTATACAGTGTATTGGAGTATGTGTATCACTACTAGTACTACTGTTGGATTATTTAATATGTGAGACTGGTGGAACCAGACTTTATTGGATACTGCATGACTGGTAGACCCAGACTTGTTTTGTTAGCAGGGATGTGATGAAATTAGGGAAAATTGCTGTTGTGTATGTTAAATAGGTGATAAATTTATGTACTGGGTCAGGATGTCCAACTGGCATTTGAAACAAAACTTTTTTTCAAAATGTCAACATTACCTTGATTAACAATAGAAAATTTCCCTTTGTTGGATATTTAGACTCAAAAATGGAGTTACTGCTTATTTTTGATTGAGGACGAAAAATGGAGCCAAAGTATTGTTTCAATTGATGATGGTATCGTTTCTCCAGTCTTTCTAGTGATTAAAGTAGTTCCATTACCTACGATTGTGTAAGAAAGTTCGGACAGTCAATCAGAATGAACAGTTGGTCAGTTTTAAGGAAAGGAATATTTGAAGCCCATTGTCAAAACACTAGTAAAAAGGTTTTTCTAGGTATATTGAAACATCCTTCCTCATGATCTGTGATATATTACCCTCGTTTATTCTGTTAACAAAACCTATTATTGAATTTTTGCAAAACCTATTATTGAATTTTTGCATAAATAATTGTAAGAAATATTGCAGCATTGTCTGAATAAATAAATAAATAAATAAATAAATAAATAAATAAATGGATTGATTGATTAATTTAGTAAATTTTATTTTAATTTGATAACTGTTATTAAGCTGACCTCTCAAGCACAGTGCACATTGAGTCTAACTATATTATCAATATAGATTCTGTAATAACTACCAGGATTATGAAATGTATTGCTGAGCTTTGGACTTGAGGGATGCTCATATTCGTTGAATTTGTGGTCAGAAGTTTGTAGTTTTAGAAACTTTATTTAATAATTTAAATTGTTTAATTAACTTGATATTTTGTTTTAGAAGAGAGAAGGTACATATAATGATTATTTAAAGAGACAATCCGTTTAATACGATGTACTATAATTTCTTTGTACTGTTTGTGTTTTGCCTTGTTGACTAATAAAAAATTGTGAAAGTCACTTTAATGTTAGATAGGTTAAAAAAATTTTCCTCACCGCGAAAAATTTAAAAGAAAATTGTATAAAAAAAAAAGAGGAGGGGGAATTAAATCAAAATTTAAGCAAATTATCCTCTATGTGTGTATTTAAATATATGTAAAAATATATATATATATATATATATATATAGAATATAAAGTTTGTTAAGGTACACGATATATAAATTAATTATGTTATTTTCTTTGAAAATAACCTGCTAAAATAACATTTTGATATGCTAAAAAGGAAAACAAAATATTTGAAGTTTATGTACAATTTTTACAGAAAAATGAATTAAATATTGCAAAACTGTATGTGAAAATTTGGCATTAAAAAATCATTGATTCACAATCTTGATGATAATAGATACAAATTAATCTAATATACATAAGTGGCAAATTCAATTGGAAATACCAGAAGAAAGATTTTGAAATACCAGTTTCAACACTTAGTTACACATAGCGCCTAAAAATAGTCTTTTTTATAAAACATAATGAAATATACTTCAACATTACATTTTATATTAAGATATAATGAATATGTACGTTTGTTTGCACATTATGAATCTAGAGTATCATAATATTATAATACTGTTGGTTTTTTTATATACGGTTGAGGTTAAACTTATTGTCATAATATTCTTTCACAAACAAGCAAAACCTAAATAGATATAGCATAAATATTGTTGTCTACAGTAACCTTTGTATAACTTCCCTTGTGGGTTGTTGGGAAGATTAAGAAAACCATTATCTTAATCTTTCCAAAGCGTAGAACCAGGTGCAAAGCATGGGTTACTGACGACACAATGAAATATTAATAATTAAATAAATTGTAAGATGTCTTATTTGTATCTTTTATTTAAAAAAAGATTTCATCCTAATCTATCCGAGATGTACTTGTGTTTGTTTTTATTAGATGGCTGACAGTACATTCTGTTTTGAGGGGTGTGTATGTTGTTATATAGAGACAGGTACTTGCTGCTTTGTTATAAAATTTGTTAATTTATGAATAAAAAAGGCCACATTTTATTGTAACTTATATTATATAAGCATCTCTTGTCTTTAATTACAATTTAATATTCATTCCAACTAATTATTTTTCTGAACAAAGAAGAAATAAAATTTTTCAAATTTTCCATACTTTTCTAAATTATGAAGTTTAACAGCAGCATCTTTCTTCCATTTTTGTACTTTCCAATTGAATTTGAAGAATGCGTGAAAGTACATTTTAGATAATAAATTTCAATGTGATTAGAGATTTGATGAGCAAGGGAATGTCTAGTGAGAGACCCGTTTATTGTATTTGAATAGAATTGAATGTTGGACAAGAGATAGTTTATTGGGCCATTGTTTATAATTATAGTGACTTTCTATAGAGAACAGATATCCATATAAAATATACTGTCAAGCATCATTAAACTTGTATATTGCATATTATCATCATGTTATACATAGTCTGTTAATATAATTATTATAATTCAGTGATTAGTCAGTGCATGTAATGTATGATTCGATGAATTAAAACATCGTCTTTTAATGATTTTATTTTTGAGCGAAAATGGTATTGTTTCTTATTTATTTTTAGTAGATTCATCGAGGACTATGTATTGCTTGCTATGGATTAGTGTTTATTGTATCATTATTATCATTGTATCATCAATCTTTATCTTACTAACATCCAAGGGTGGATTGGAGTTACATTGGGCTGGTGGGCAACATCATAACTTGGTACCTTCTGGGTCCTGATCTGCATCACCATCACCCCAATGTAACCCTATTATGTCCCTCTTAACATTTTAATAGGAAATTTGTTCTCCTGTTTTAACAACAAGTCACCAGCTTCTTGTGATAATAAAACGTTGATTAGCAAGTACCCCTCTCTATAAACCGTAATTATATGCAGTTCCAAATAAGTTAATAAAGCTGAATTAAGCTTTTATTTGTATTTTGTTTGACTTATAAACCAGGATCAGCAAAAGTGCTTTGTCAATCTCTCATGCTTTTAAAAATGGCAAAAAGAAACATAGTCTTCCTGTCCAAGTGATATATCTTAGGACTGTCGCATAAATTGATAAATATATATCTGAAATGATCATACATATATGTCAACAGTAAGATGATTATCCTTCACCTGTCAACAGGGGGCATGCCCTTTTCTGCAATATATTGATCACACCTCTGATATTATCAGGGGTAATCTCCCCCCCCCCTTTCAAATATCAGTGCCTTGTCATCCCTCGGGTGTCGCAAACACACTATTACAGTCCCTAGAGCTTGTTCTGAGACCAACCATCCCCTCTCTCAGGTATTTTCAAAGCAACATCAAAGAATATTCCACTACTGGAATCTCCTAGTGCCACATCACAAGACAGTGAACAGCTTACTCTCTAGGAATATCCCCATCCAATATTATTCATCCTATACACCCTTATATCATCCAGCCCCCGAAATTCTGTTATTGCCACACTCTAGGATAATGTCTCCCCTTATTTGCATAGTTGCCCCACAAAATATAACTAATAATTTTCGAGTCCACCACAAGGATCACTCTAAATCTCGGATATCCCAAGTATGACAAGTCACAAGTATTTGTGGCACATCCCATAGGATCAGAGTTCCGCGTACTGGTGACTACTACATAGGACGATATTCCACAAAAATATGAGCTACAACATAAGATCAACTTGCAAATAAATATGCCCAGAAATATACCCAGATATTGTTATCACATAAATTTTGGATCTTCGCAATCCTAGGTGTGATACCCCAACCCCACAGTGAAAAAAAACTGTAGGATCGATGATAGATTTTTCCCCTGTGCCCCCCAACCCCCATGTTTCGGACTAAAATGCCTTAATCCTATAATAGCTTTACGCCACAGAACCGCTAGCGCCCTAGACCAATGATTCTCAACCAGTGTGCCGCGAAATTTTGAACGGGCATACAATTTCTCACTAAAGAAGCTGGCTAAGTTCATTGCTGTGTTTTTATACGCCCACATTTTCATGTGGATGTATTATGTCGTCGCCCCTGTCCGTCCGGACGTCCGTCCCGACGTCCACAATTTGTTTGTGGACTCTCTACAGGTCACAATTCTTATCTGATTTTGACGAAACTTGAAATATAGGTTTATCCCCATAAGATCTCGGTTCCTTTCGATATTGGCATGTATCGGATCGGAACTTCATGGATTATGGCCCCTGATTGTACGAAATATCATGTTTTTAGCTTGTGGACCCTATAGAGGTCACAATTTTGAACCGATTGTGATGAAACTTGAGATGCATGTTTATAACCCCAAAATCTTGGTTCCTTTCGATATTTGCGGCCATCGGATCGTAACTTCCTGAATTATGGCCCCTGATTGTCCGAAAAATCGCCCTTTTTAGCTTGTGGTCCCTCTGGACGTCAAAATTATTATCCGATTTAAAAAACCGTTCGATTATATCACCGTTACCTGGTAATGAAGGTTGAGTTCAAATTGCGTGAAAATCGGACCAAAATTGACAAACAAAATGGCCGCCGTTTGTACGCGAATAGTGTGAAAATATGTTATATCAAGGTTGTGGACCCTATAGAGGTCACAATTTTGAACCGATTTTGATGAAACTTGACATGTATGTTTATAACCCAAAGATCTTGGTTCCTTTCGATATTTGCACCCATTGGATCGTAACTTCCTGAATTATGGCCCCTGATTGTCCGAAAAATTGCCCTTTTCAGCTTGTGGTCCCTCTGGAGGTCAAAATTATTATCCGATTTAAAAAACCGTTTGATTATATCACCGTTACATGGTAATGAAGGCTCTGTTCGAATTTCGTGAAAATCAAACCAAAATTGACGGACAAAATGGCCGCCGTTTGTACGCGAATAGTGTGAAAATATGTTATATCAATGTTGTGGACCCTATAGAGGTCACAATTTTGAACCGATTTTGATGAAACTTGACATGCATGTTTATAACCCGAAGATCTTGGTTCCTTTCGATATTTGCGCTCATTGATTCGTAACTTCCTGAATTATGGCCTCTGATTGTACGAAAAATCACCTTTTTTAGCTTGTGGTCCCACTGGAGGTCAAGATTATTATCCGATTTAAAAAAAACGTTTGATTATATCACCGTTACATGGTAATGAAGATTGAGGTAAAATTTTGTGAAAATCGGACCAAAATTGACGGACAAAATGGCCGCCGTTTGTACGCGATTAGTGTGAAAATACGTTATATTAAGGTTGTGGACCCTATAGAGGTCACAATTTTAAACCGATTTTGATGAAACTTGACATGCATGTTTATAACCCAAAGATCTTGGTTCTTTTCGATATTTGTGCATATCGGATTGTAACTTCCTGAATTATGGCCCCTGATTGTACGAAAAATGACCTTTTTTTTTAGCTTTCGGCCCCTCTGGGGTCAGAATTATTATCCCATTTAAAAAAACGTTTGATTATATCACCGTTATATCGTAATGAAGGTTGAGGTCGAATTTCGTGAAAATCGGACCAAAATTGACAGCTGTTCTTGTCAGGCCATCCATCCTTCATCACTAACAAGGGGAAACCGCGCCAGAAAATCTAGATGAACTTTGTCACCCAATGCAGGGATCAAACACCTAACCTCAAGGCTACCGAGCCAGCATCTTACCCACTTAGCAACATGATCCCCAGTCGAATTTGAAGCCTACTGAAATGAACCTTTATAACCCAAAGATCTTAATTCATTTCGATATTTGCACATAGGAAAAATCACTTTCGGTATTGCTTGTTCTCTATCCATCTCTCGAAAATGTGGGCGTATCCTGCCTGGCAGTGCCAGCCTATCTTTTTTTTATTTAGTTGGAGTCATTCTATAAATATATTCAGTGTCAACGACTGCATGCCGTCTAAGACTTGACATGTTTTTATTTTGCAAAATTGAAATATTTTTCATATATATTTAACAAGGTGTGCCGCTATTTTTTTTTTTTTTTTGTTCTAAGATGTGCTATTGGCAAAAAAGGTTGAGAACCACTGGCCTAGACCCCCACACCCAACAAAAATAACTGAATACCAAAGTATTAATAAAGATGTTTTTTATTTCGTAAAGAAAAATTCTGACAATGTTTTCACAATGGACAGTGGAATTGTGGATAATATCTCGTCATCTTTATCATCTTCGTCGCTGGCATTGGCACTCTTCAGTAAAAACTCGTCCAATTCTGGATCTTGTCGGATTGCCTTGATCACATGCTCGGGTCTGATTTTGTTTCCATAGCAAACCCTAGTGGCAGACAAATCTAGAATTTCTGCCATGATATATTCCAGAACGCCCGCTAAATAAATTACTGCTCCGTCACTTGCAGGTTTTCCAGTGGAACGCCACACTCGGCGCTTAACAGCATCAGGCTCTACAATCAATGGCTTTTCCGACATTTAGATTTTTTCCTGTGCTAAATTGATAACAGCTGGCAATTCGTCCTGAAACATATGCAATGGATCCTAGTGATAAGATTTCATCATCATTTCTGTACTTACCCCACCAGGAATGGGCAAATTAAAGGTATAATTCCCCGATCGTTCCTGGCAGTCCTTATTAAATTACAATATGAAAACACCGCCCTACCCCATCCTCTTTTCTAAGGCTATTAAAAACAATCTGAACAAATTAACAATTTTCAGGTTGGCATGCACCTTTAAGAACTCTTGACGGTTGCTGTACTGGCAAAATATTTATCAATAGCCCGGTTACGGCGCAAAAGATTAGGACGTTAATCCCCATATTCATAGGCGTACGGCTCGATGACAGTTAGGGGGGCAGAACCCAAATTGCCCGAAAAATTTTCGCGTTTACAGGCAGCGCCCCACCCCCACCCACCCCTCTCAAGAAAATTTTGCAATATTTGACGGCTGCAAACATGTTTTCCTGCTATTTCAGCCCGTGAACAAGGCAGCTTCAAAATGGTCTAATATATAGCTTAATAAAGGTGGCTAACTCGAATTTCAATCGATCGTTTACAGTCCACGAAGACGGGAAAATTTTGAAAATTTAACTGTCGCAAACGCGTCTTCCTGCTATTCCAGCCTGTGAATACAGCAACTTCAATTTGGTCCAATACAGTCTACCTGCTGATCCGAATTCCAAAAAAGCAATCACTCGTCGCGGGGCATGGGGGCCTCATCCTCCGGGAGAAAATTTTGAAAATTTAACCACCTCAAATGCGTTTTCTGCTTTTCTAGCCCGTGTAAGCAACTCCAAAAGTATCCAATGGTTTTGTAACGAAAATCCCATTCCTAATCCCAAGCATCCAATCAGACTGTTTCAGCTGCATTCACAAATAATAATGGATGCCCGAAAAATGTCGCACAAAGTAGAGTGGCTCTAGACAAAATTTCTTAATCCATAGTCAACTCAGGGGCGTGGTGAGAATGAGTTCATGAGTAGCCATACTCATGCGCCAAAAAGTTTTTGCGCCAAAATCACAATCAAATTGTCTCGGATTGCTGGAGATTGCGTTTCTGGGCTTCTAATTTTCGAAATTTTCCCGGGGGAGGGCCCCCCGGACCCCCCCCCGCGGGCTCGCGCCTTCGGCGCTCGCGGTGGCAGGTTTTGCCGGCCACAGCTCCGCGGTCAGTAAAAGGGTTTTTGTGCCAAAATCTTTTTTGTTACTCATAATTTCTTCTCAATAATTGCCCTCACCACGCCCCTGAGTCAACTCGGAACAAGTTCGTGGTATTCAATTAAAAGAAAAGTAAAATTAGTGTTTTATTAGGGCTCGATGACAGTTAAGCAAGCAGATGTACAGACAGCGGCACTGGTTTTCTTCGAGAGGCGAAGAAACGGGGCTGACCTTGTATATAGACCCCCCAAGGAAATTTTGAAATATTTGACGGCCGCAAACGTGTTTTACTGCTATTCCAGCCCGTAAAATTAGTGTTTTATTAGATTTCGGGCACTTTATTTTGCCAAGTAGATAATTGTAGAGTAATATTGACATCAGGCGGCTATTAAAAAAAAATTAGCAAAATATGCCATACCTTTATACAGTTTCCATTTCACACGTTTACAATTATTAGTATCATGCTTTCAACGCTGCTTAAACTTGACCACTGAGCTTTTTTTTTTCACTGAGATGCCTTTCCTTCACACGTAAAAAGGGCGGGGTTATTGTATTTCTGCACCAATGAAAATGCACCAATAAAGAGGTTCACTCAGTCATGGAACGGAAAATGTCAATTTCAACCGATTTAAAACTTCTATTTGTCATAAAATGACTTGGAGAATTATTCATATGAATAAACTGTTATAGTGTTCTTTTTAAATATGAAATCATTCGTCATGTTCATGATTCATAGAAATTTAAAAATTATTCCCAGGCCCTACTTTGGTCCATTATCGGTTTATGTTCAATTATAGTCAATTTTATTTTCTGTTGTTTACAAACTGTGTATTATAGGCATAGTCTACAGCAACTGAAATTTGAAATGTCTAATTACCGCCAAATATGGTAAGCATCATAAAAAAAACTTTTCTCTAGAAATAGATTTATAAATTGATTTAATGTTTGCGAAATAATATTGATAAGATTCGTTTTAAAAACTTTTTCTCCATAAATTAGATCACTTAATGCTCCATTTCTATTTTAATTATCAGCATTTTTTTCGGCAACCCCAAATGTTTATTAAGTAGGCCTTTAACTTTTGATTTGGTGTCGTGTTTATTATTAATTGATTTGTATTTCCTGGAATATTTTTGTGTGACTAAAATGATAAGATAACAGAGTCAACACCGCGACACCGACCACCAAAACAAAGTACTAAAATTTAGAAATTAAATCAAATAATATTGGTAAAAAAAAACTTTCTCTAGAAGTAGTTTTAGAAATTGATTTAACGAGTGTGAAATAGTTTCATTTTTCGCGCATCTTTTTATTCCCCATTCTTACAGAACTGCTCCATTTCATCATTTCTAAAATTAGATTTTGGTCAAACCTTTATGACATAACTATAATACGGTTGACCTCCCACGAGGTCAACTTTAACGGTGCCCGTCTTGACCAATGATAATAGGGATAGTATTAACCCTTATTCATTTGCCAGAACAAAACATGGCCTATGCTGTAAATATCCGTATACAGTTTTCGCTTTTGGTCATATATTACACAAAAAGTCAGACTTCTATACGACCTATGAGTTTTCGCAGGTTTGGCTTTTCGTAATTATTATAGGGCTAAAATCGAAAATTCTGACCAAATCGTGCAAAAAGTAAAAGTTTCGACCTCACTCTGATAACTCATCGCGCGCAGTTGCATATTTTATTCTGGACTGTCACCAGTGCGTTTTAAAACAAATTTGGGTGATTTGATGATATTTGTACAAATTGGGTGATTTGATGATATTATTTGGACGGGATTGATGATATTTGGACGGGAAGACATTGTGTTGTACATATAGTTTTGATCTGTCGTTCAGTTTATATAAAACTGTACCACCTTTGCGCCTCAAACCACCGACGGCTGGCGCCGCCACTATGCCCTCCGTCCACAATTTGTTTTGTGGACACTCTACAGATCACAATGTTTTATCCAATTTTGACGAAACTTGAAATAAATTGGCATGTATCGGACTGTAAACCCCATTTCACTCTTATATAGGTCACAAATTTTATCCGTTTTTGATGAAACTTTAAATTTATGTTGATAACTCAAAGATCATCTCGGTTCCTTCCTGGATTATACGAAAAATCGCGTTTTTTTTTTTATTGTGGAACCATAGAGGTCACAGTTTATACCCGAATTTAACCCCCCCCCCCCCAAAAAAAAAACAACATTTGAATATATGACCTTTCCACCATAATGATGGTTGAGTTCCAATTTTGTGAAAATCGAGCCGAGCCGAAATTGATAGACAAAATTACCGCTCCTTGAACGCAAATAACCATATCCTCGGCGGTCTCATTCCAGGATTATGCCCCCTAATTGTGCGCAAATTACGGGGGTTTTTTTAGCTGTTCTCAATCCATCTCTTGCAAAACGTGAGCGTATCTTGCAAAGCGAACACTGAGTTTAAAATATAAACACGGCGGAGTGAAATTTGATAGAATTAAAAACCAATGTCGTCGCCCCTGTCACGCCGTCTGTAAGCAATAGGCTTGTTAAACGCCATATAAAAATGGAATAGAGTTTAGCGCCTTACTGTTCTTCCATATAAAACTGGAATGGGGGTTAACGCCTGTTCTGCTCTGGCTGGGCCAATGAAGAAGAACAAAGCCATATATGAAGAATTCGAGCACCGATATTCATTGTTCTGCGATCCAAAGTTATCCAACTCGTTCCAAAAACCTTATTAACGCGTAAAGCAAGGTTGACACCCAAAATGCGCAAACTGTTCGTGAATTCGTCGGGACGATGCGTGCCAGTGCGCGCCATGCCACGACGGTCTCTTTCCTGCACTGATTGTGTCTCTGGCATTCAGCATGTCGTCTCTTCCACAGCCAATCCAAAAATGACCAGGGGTTGGGGAGGCCCCTTTTTATATGACGTGCCCAAGTCGGCACGACACCGTCCGAATTGCGCAAACTCGTCGTGCCAATGCGGGAAGTGCGTAAACAATGCGCAAAATATGCGTGAACTCGTCGTGCCAGTTCGTGTCAATGTGGACACTGATGGGCACGCATTCGTGAACTAAGCGTGAACTAGTCGTGAACAGTGCCGGAGCCTCCCAGTTCGTGCCCCAAAATGACACGACTTGCCACGACAAGTTAAACGTGGAGCATTAGGACTGTGGAACATTAGGTTCGGGTAGGACGGACCCTATGGATTTTCACATTCTAGGACTTTTTGTTAAGGAGATATGATATGCATTCAGAAAAGTTTGTAAATAGGAAAGAGATCAGATGTCTTGAAGGCATACAGGGGTCTTAATGTATTAGATTTGATCCAAGTTTTTCTTTCTTATAAACTGCTGTCTATGGCTTTATTATTTTAGAGACCCTTTCAGCTGTGTGGACGTATGCGATTTGCATCTTTGAAATGTAATACCCGACGACTTAAATTCCATCTGGATTTGTCAATGAAACGTGTTATCATTGTCAAGGGGATCCCTTATCACGCACGATACGACATCTTGAGAGGAGAAATTTTTTTGATTGTTCATAAAATTTATAAACTAGTAGCCTAAGGGGAAAACATGTATTTTTAGCATAAATAGACCGATTCAAGACCTAATGCTTTCATGGGCAATTACATTCATTTTCTGTAAAAACGAAAGTTTTCATTTCATGTTGATTAAAGTTCAAAACAAGTTTCTCGATGAGCAGATTTAGATGTACAAAAATGTCGTTTTATCAGCGATGGTTGCACACCATGAAGGTTGTGACCAGCCATATGTCAGTTTTTGATAGTTCTCAAATTCTGCAGTTTATTTCTCAGGTTTAGCCACTTCGTGTACGCTAAAATAATCCGTGTATGTCTGTTCGTCACACAATGTAGCATCTTGTTGAGCCACATTCACTGCCTTAATCCATTCATTAACTTTAGTGACAGATTGCCGACGCTTGCTAGATCTTAGACGTGCGCGAAGAAATTTTCTTTTATCTTGCAACTTTTCCTTTGGAAAAACATCAAACACATTTACAACTTCTTGGCATGAGACTCGGTGTTCTTTGTTCTTTCTTTTCGAATATGCAACAGCAGAACCCAATTGATGGTTGTTGGTAAGATCCAAGTAAAAGGTCGAATTTGACCTATTTCTATTTGGAAGAGGGGGAGGGGGTGGAGCAGGGGGTGGTCCACCACCACCACCACCATCATCCATATCTGCATACATATCTTCATTAATTCCAAATCCTCCCCCACCGCCGTCATCTTCCTCGTCTTCGTAACCATCTCCTTCTTCGTCATCATCGTCACCACCACCCAACGGGGGTTCATCTTCTTCGTCGTCATTATCACCACCACCTAACAGAGGTTCGGCTTCTTCGTCATCAACTTCGTCGTCATCAGCTGTAATAGAAAATAATTGGAAACTAGTTTCAAATTTGAATGATACGCCACCCGCCCATGCCTTTCAAGAGGGATTCTTCATTTTAAGACAGTTAAGCTGACTTAATTATTTCATCAAGTCCAAGCAAAGATGCCAATTGTATATTATATGTTGTTAAATTTGAAAACCACTTATCCAAACCAAACATGACATGATGCTAAAAATTTTGACCCTACCCTTAAACTGACCTGTAGGTTTGAAGAAATATCCCATCGTTGGTGCTTCTGGGTCACCGAGTTCGAGAGCTTGTGCTATTGATGTCTGTAGGAACCGGGTCATGATAACTACAATTAACTAAAACATACCTTAAGATCTTAAAAATCGACTCATTTCAGAAGTAGTCAAATAGATAAAAAAAAGTAGTGGAAGGGCGTTAACCCTGGGGCAAATTAATTAATGCGTTTAATTAAACGCCCAAAAAATTCTGGCAACTTTTAAATTGAATCCCGTTGCGCACCTACACAATTTTGATGGTTAGGAGTAAGATATCAATTATAAATACAGTGGGTGTCCACGTTTCATAAAGGAAGGCATAGAAAAAGGTAGACAGAAAGAAAACACCTTTTCCTTCTCGATGCAAGTAATGCAGTGAAGAATTCCAGCAATTTTTGTAATCCTTTTTATTGTAGAATTCTTACAATGTTCCGATAGAATAAATGATTCCGCGAAGAATGAAACAATTTCTAGAATACAAACCTGAAATGCTGCTGTTCCCAAAAGAGCCAATCCAGTATAGGTCATCAGTTGTTTCCCATAAAAAGTCACCAAGGATTCTCTACAACCCTGGGGATAAATTGTTGTTTTCATTCTGTAGTCATAACTGTAGTGCATATCGTTATCATGCACGTGGTGGTTGATGCAAGGTCTTGGAGAAGCTGAGTCACAACAGCTAAAAGGCACGTCGTCATTTCTGTATCCACCCTCCTGAATTTCGCTACAAAAAGTTAGAAATTAGAAATTGGTGAAGAAGTTAAAGCTTGATTTGTATTCTGATTCAAAGTACTGAACCATTGACGGTTCGTCGGCAGAATATTCCCTTTGTGGGGACCAAGGGCTGGGTGTTTTGAAAATTGGGATGCTTAATTTGAAAAAAGGACGTATTGAACCGATGAAACATGGTCTGAAATGGCTTACTCTTTCATTAGCTTTCAATGGCTTTTTGTCGATCGAATTCGAAAGCTTTTACATAGTCACCGACAAGGACTGGAAAGAATTCAGACACTATGGGGAAAAAACAAAAAAAAACACACACAAAAAAAAGAACATCTCGGGCAACATAAAAGCAAACAACCCACTTTTTCTTTCTATCTGTGTTAACGTATTCTTCTCTAATCCAGGAGATTTTGAACCAATCAGTATATTTATTATTTCCACAACATCTAAAATCGATCTGTAGAATATCAATCTCAATCTTTAATGTTTTGTTTGTCTTATAATTCTTCATAGCTTTATATATTCCCTTATCGAAAGCTCTGTTTAGATACCACGTCTGTCCAAAGGAGACCATCGCCATAACAAAAAGTGTTAAAAACAAAATAGATCCAAATATTACACCGGTAAACAGCAGACCTGACCTCTTTTCGCGCATCTTTGAACGTCGACATGAAAGCAGCACAGCTCCAGAGGCAGCGTTATGTATAATAGAATATAAGCCAAGGAACATTATAACCCCGGGTAGAGCTGCCGTGTTAAAACTTTCTATTAATCTTATTTTTGATTCCACTTCCATTTTAGCATACCCGCCAACCGCTACTAGAGCCACAGAAGATCCTATCATCATAAAACATAAAATGGAGGCACCTATTGCCATCTGCTGACGTTTTTCTTCGGTAATCAGAGACCCCATAGTTGGTAAATATCTTTCCTTAATAAATTGGCTTATTCTAAACCAAGAAAAACAAGCCTTTCTAGTGAAACAATCTTAAATTATTAGATTGTTATATTTTTACGTGTTGTCACCAGCCCATTGGCTCGAATGATTACTCGAACGCCCAAATTTTGGCTAGGCCTAATTTAGTAATAATACCACTTCCAGGCAAAGCAAGCACTGCGCCAATCTAATTCATATGCCATAAACACATTCACATTCACAGGCCGACTTTTTGTATCGGGCCCATCGCAACTGCTCGCGGAGTAGAATGGATAAAACCTTTTTTCTTTAATAACCAAAAATAACAATTATAATAATAACAACACTAAAAACACCAATCATCAAGAAGCTCATCACTTGTCAGTCGTCGTAATAGCAATACGCCAATAGAAGAAACAAGACAAGATGCCAGGCTAGATTGATTAGACTAGATCGTCGTAGACCCTGTCTCTAGGCCTATTCATTCAATAATTGTGCCGTGGGTAGCAATCACTGGGATTCCACTTTATTCTTCCGACCTGGTAAAGCAAAGTAAAAGTCTGGAAAAACCGGTGCCAGGGCTGATGATATTCCCACAAGTTAAAACGGACCTAGATAATTAACTTCAAGACGCTAAGACATAAGTAAAAACTAGAACAAGACCGCGGTTGTTGTTAACTAAACAAAATGGCCACTCGTTTTTTAAACGTCATAGAAATAATGACGTCAAAGGACATGGAAATGATAATATTATTGAATAAATGGCATTACAGTAGAATCTGCATTAAGCAGCCACCCATGGGAATTTTTACGATTGACCGCTTAACAGGAGTGGCCTTTTAATAAAATCTCGTGTTTTTCGTGCTGACATCAATTAATATTACGTTTGGGTGCACTTGCATCGGTAAATTTGGCTGTCGCTGAATCTCGGGGACATAACTTCCGTAAACTTATCATTTAGTCCCAACCTCGATACTACTGTCTATCATTGTCATGCATTCGATAATATTTATCTTTTTTTGTAAAATCTCATGTATATTAAAATATATTATAGAAACTGGGTCCGCACTGATCATGGCACAGGCACGTTAAGGGATTAAAATAAAACTTCTAAGTACTCTTTCTTTATTAACTATATTACAGCCTAATATATAGTCAAAGACTAGTAAGAAGTTTTATTTTAACCCCTATAGGCCTATTCGTGGATATTTAGAAACTATCTAGAGTCCGCGCTGATCACGTTTATCTCTTTGCTTATATCCGACAGCTTTAAGTTACAGTTACAGTTGGCCTCTGGCTCAGGCCGTCAGGGCCCATACGCCGCATGCCAGAGCCCGGTCCTGATCAACCCACTTTTTTTAGTTTGACGTAGCCTACTTTATTGAATTATTTGGTGAAAAATAGTTTTGAATTATATGGTGAAAAATTGTTTTGAATTATTTGGTGAAAAATTGTTTTGAACTATTTGGTGAAAAATTGTTTTGAATTATTTGGTGAAAAATTGTTTCCTATCGCACTACCTGTTTTTATTCCTGTTGCGGATCGGCCATTTTCTGAAATGTCTGAACCCTAGATAAATAATAGAAACTTGGATGTTTCAGTTAAAATTATTGGGATGCTTGATTCACAGTCCAGATTAACGTCCCGAATCGACAGAATTACAATTGAGTGACGCGGAATTCAGTCCTGTCACAGTTCTGCCAGTCCCGACAGCTGAGGTGGAGTGAGTAGAATCGTGACGTATTCCTAGGTAAAAAATATGTTTCAGCTGTCATGATTGGTTGAGATATTTATTGTACAGTCGACACATGCGTTGTACTCCGAAATTCTCCTTTTCACTCGATTGACACCAGTTTTGGAATTCAATTCCGGAACTGTGAATCGAGCACCCCCTATATCTCGGTCGAAAAGTGTGGTCCGACCCCGGCGAGTCCAAACCACAAATCATAATTAAATTAATAGTAAATATATGTTGTTTATTTATAATTCTTTAATTATACAATTATGGCTAAGAAATATGCTGGAACAAGTTTTTTTTTATCACTTTAAAGCTGTTTAGTTTATAATTTTAATTAATCAGATCATGTCGCGTTTTAACGAAGATACAATTACCTCCCTTTATATGCGACTCTTCTATTAAAGATGTAAATATTGTATGGTGACATGGCGCTCAATGTTGTGTTTATATTTTGTTTATTGTTAAATGTTTTAGCAGAAGCCGACCAGGTGTGTGATATAGCAAATGTCCAGATTGAGAATGAAGACGGCAGTCGACAGGTTTTTGAATTAAAGCGTCTGCTGCCTCAGAAAGATAGTCCATGCGTGTTGTGTTCTGGAAACGGTCCAGGAATTAGAACATGGGAGATAACTCCGCTTAGTTTCAATGTTGTCCTGTCACAAGGAGAACTTATCAATGAATGTGGTAGGAATAGTGAATTTGAATACTAACTCCTTCATCATAATTACCTTTAAAGAAGCAGTAGCACTTTTGACGTCTCCACTGCTTGTTAAAGATACATCATGCAAGCGGCGCTAAATCAGTGCTATTAATTACTACAGTAATTACCACACTACTACCTAGTGTAATTTTTCACCTTTGAAAATAAAGATATTATTATTATTATTATTAGAGTGTCTAACTTACTACAACCGAACCATGAACCTTTTGTTTTCATTTATTTGGCTTCAACTATTCATATATTTAGACATTTATGAACATGACAAGGCTTTAATCAACTCTCTGGACCATTAGATGGCAGAAACTTAAATTAGAATGCCAGTGAGATTTAAAAAATTGATGAAATGGATAATCGAGACTGACTCTTGTTTGTCCTAGCTGTGCCTACTCTAACGTAGTTCAATCTCTGAAAGTAGGTCTATGCTACATCTTCCAAATTCCAACACTCAGAATAAAGTATATATTCATTTTTTATTATCTATTTTAGTATTTTTGAATGTCCAGTACCTGTACTTGATCTAAATCTTACATAAGTTAAGGTAATACTCATCAAGCAACGGACTTGGGGAATACCACCTTTACTTTATTATTTTGATTTTTGTATCACTGACAACAATATTGCCCTTTTTTCCAGAAAATGAAAACCATAATTTACCTGCAGGGCTGTGTTTACAGAAACCTGGAGAAGAATACTGTACAAAAGGAGACAAAGATGTTCCTCAATGTTTATTTCATGATCCACAGGTGAAAATAATGATGTAGTACCGGTATTTAACAGAAATGCACGCTAATGTGTATTGGATAGGGGAGTCGTTGGGTCGCAGTGTATAAGGCATTGGCTCACTAACCTGGAGGGCCCATGATTGTTGCTTGTGTTGGCCGAGAAAGTTCATCAGGATTTTCAGGCGTGGTTTCTCCTTATCAGTGTTGTAGATTGGAGGGTCTTGAGGCATATGTTTCATTGCCTAGCAACCTATTTTAAAACAGCATAAGCTTTAAGGTTACAGTATTTGTGATATAGGATTTTGACTAAAACTATAAAGATTAAAATAAGTGGTCATATGTTTTGTAGGTCATGGCAGATGAAATTGTTGCAAGGAATTTGGTTCCAATGGCAACTGGGAATACTGTTATAAATAATAAATTAGGTGAGAGGGATTATTGTTAATTTCTGTGATTAATATTCAGTGCATAGGAGTGGTGTTTTTGCTTGTACCATGTTTGTAATAATACATTCCCGACAATGAGTACCATACAGTGTCAAACTCACCATTTAATTGTTTCCACAATTATGAAATCAGACAACTATTTTTTCAAGTCATTAAAGGGACAATAACATTCTTGCTGGCTTGGAAGCTCCAGAAAATAAATAATACCCTTATTCTAAGTACTAGATGTTTAAGTGTCCTACCTGTTGTGTAAATTATCCATTACAACCTATTTTACTTGTCCAGAGGGTTCGAAAATATTTTAAAATCCAAGTCACATTTGAAAAGGTTTACGTTAGACTTTTCAAATCAATTGGTTGAATTTTTCCAATCTTTTTAAAATAGGTGTGTTAATATGAAATTTATATCATCAATTAATTGGAATATTGTAAAATAATACGATTTGTTGACCAGAATGCAGATTGGGACATATTATTCAATTACAACAAGAGTGTTATTGGGGCTTTAAAGTGTTCCCAGAATTTATTACTTCATTTTTGGTAAACATTCTTTTTTTCAGCTTTAGCTATTGTACATTTAAACACTGGTTCATATGATAAAGCCATTGCTATATTTACAAATATACTAAATGTAAGTACTGGTACTTTTTTAAGCGATCAGTTGTCTCAAAATTTCCATAAATGAAAGTTCTTATGTTCAAATTGCTTTCATGCATCTTTTGGTTGTTATTACCACCAGTATGTTTAATAAGTATTTCAATTTAATGTCATGTAAATTTACTGACATTCAAACTTCTTGGCTCAATTTCGGACCAGATGTATATCGATTAGTTAATGTTACATGTACATGTATAAGTTTGGATGTGCGTGCACAAACCATGGTTGGCTTACTTTTTTTTTTTTAAAGCAGGTGATATTGCTTGTCACTGGGCTTATCTATGATAGAGATGATATTTTGTGGCAGGTGTTCAATTTAGCTTTTCATGTGTTTTAAATGATCTTTCCACTGACTTTGACTTTATCCATTGTTTGTGTTGTACTTTATAGCGCTGCACTGTCAATTAACTATTTATTGAATATATTTTATTTATATTTTTCTACAGCAAAAACCTAAAACAACGGCAGCTTATTATGGTAGAGGTGTGGCTTATTCTAGAAAAGGTTTAAATGTAAGTTGAATGACTGCTACAAACACTTACAAATTCCACTTTAAGTAACATGAGCTAGGACTTAAACAAAAAGAAGCAAGAAATAACTAGAAGGATAATTGGTTTCGCCTGGGTCCCAAAGCTTACGGGTTATGGTGTCATATGTCCGAAACCCGAAGTGGTAGTCCATCGCCACCAGGCCTAGGTTACTCCCTGATCCAAGCTGCCTCTATAC
This sequence comes from Patella ulyssiponensis, assembly GCA_963678685.1. Taxonomy (NCBI): domain Eukaryota; kingdom Metazoa; phylum Mollusca; class Gastropoda; family Patellidae; genus Patella; species Patella ulyssiponensis. The sequence continues at coordinate 20,513,335 of OY783230.1, read as the reverse complement.
ACCAAATTTCAGCCTCATGACGGCTGTTGTGTAGCTACCAACCCTGAACAGACAGACAAACAAACGACAGTCGTAAATATAAGTCATTCTATATTTCTCCATCATACACAAATTGAGGTCATAAGTCAGGACAGTAGTATATTGAAATTCTCGACATATTTATCGCCTCTTATTTTGTTATTTTTTTAGACAGCTGAGAATGCTATTCAAGCGTTGGCTGATTTTACACAAGCCATCCAAAAAGATAAAACACAACCTGATAGCTACGAACGTCGGGCTGAAGTAAGTTAAATTATTGTACAATGATGATTCTGAATGAAAGTAGGGTCAAAAATATTTTTAAAAGCAAAACCATTAAAGTAAAACCACCAGTAGAATTATGTTCTGTGTGACAGCCCGAAAACAAGTTTTGAAACGCTTTGCCATTTTGAATTGTCTTTGTTATTCTGTGAATTTGTTGGGCAGTACCAGATCAATTAATTTGGGTTCATAAACAAAAGCATAATTTAATCTTAATATCTGATTTCTAGGTATATACAAGTCTTGGAGAATATCAAGAGGCATACAATGATTTAACGACTGCCATACAAAAACGTCCAACAGAAAAAACGTATTTTATGAGAGGAGTCCTTGGTTTACTTCTAGAGGTAATAGCAGTAGAAATTACTCTTGTAACCAAACGTTTTTATACACCCACACTGAAATATGATCAGATATGTAATTGTCGATGCTCTAGATGCTAAAGTTAAGATATGAAGAGTACAGGGGAAGAACGATCTAAGTCACATTTTTGTCTTTTCGCATTAAAGGCAAAACAAACTTTTGGACGAGAATGCTTGACGCGAACAGAACAACGAGTGGGTTTAATTACAACTTCAAAACTATGTTTAATACGAATCATTATACCAGTATAACAACTGACTTCAACTTTTCAGCCAAATTAAGGTCAAATAAAGGGTACGATGGACGTATTTGTCCGGTGGGGGGGGGGGGGCGTTTCAGAAGGGCCTTGATTCGATGTGACTCCGATATTTTTTACCTGAAATTGATTATTCCAACGAAAGCTTATACAATTTGCTAGCAGATGGTGCCATTAACTGGGATTCGTTGAAAAAGTGACTTAGATCGTTTTTTTCCGCTGTACACATCATATGATTCACTTGATGTTAATTACTTCAAATGTTATTGTCACTGATTAGTTTTGTAAGACTTACAATGTAAGTGCTTCCATTACTTTCATAATATGACCACCCTTGTAGACTGCCCAAACAATTTAACTGCTCAAGAATTTTTTAGTGCATGCAAAAGCTAATCATTACTTTATGCTAAACAGCTTAATGAAAACTACTCCAAAAACCGGCCTTTACTTTATACTAGACTGTTTGAGATAGAACTACACCAAAGACCCATCTTTACTTTATATTAGACAGTTTGAGGTGAACTACACCAAAAGTCAATCTTTACTTTATTCTAAACCTTTTGAGATATACTAAACGAAAAGCCAATCTTTACTTTACATTAGGCTGTTTGAGATCCTTAAAATGACCAGTCTGCAGATTAATTAGTAATTAATGTCAAACATGAGAAAATTGTGAAATAGTGGATGCCAAAATTTATTGAATTTATTTTCTTTTATAGGATTTTGGTTTAGCAGAAGAAGATTTTCGTCGTAATTTGGAATCTGAAGGAGAATTACATATCATGTCATATTTTCATCTAGGTGTAGCTTTATATTATAGAGGACGTGTCCGGGTGAGTCACTGAGACCTGCTCAATAACTGCTGTTCTCCAAATTTTGAAAATAAGGTGATCTTAAGGAGTCCTGTAGTTTGCTCAATTTTACACCTGATAGTTCCTATGTGATTGAATTGTAATTGTAAAAAACAGAATTCAGTACTTTTACAGTTCTGTCAGTCAGAATAATTGTTGTGGGGTATTGAATCGTGGCGTAATCAAACACAGTGAACACGTATTGACTGTCATAGTTAATTGAGCTATTGCTAGCGCCATTTTGTGTCTAGTCATTCCTCTCATGCCTTCTTTTTTCTCCTTATTTACACTGCTAGACAGTATAAGGTGTGCACGCATATGTCAGCCTGAAAGGATATACCGATTGCTAGTAGATGATCGAGTTTTAAATTTATGGACAGTTGTCTACAAATAAGCAAATGTTTGAGGACATCGACGAAATTTAGAAAATTGATTGTTGTATTTCAGAATGCTATTGAAGTTTTTAAAGAAGTATTAAAATTAAGACCTGACCATATTGATGCTTGTACCAGTTTAGCTCAAGCTTTCAGGTAAATGACCATACTTGTCCTGTCCTGACCTTCATATATATCGGAAATATTTGCTAGAATAATAATAGTCTATATATTCAACCATGAGCATGCTTAAAGCATAGTCCAAAGTGAATGCTTTCTTTGTCTGAAAGTTTGTGAAGTCTAGATCCAAACAAAATAAATTATCTGAAGTTACTTATTTCCAGAGGCAGATCACTCTACTCTGTTGGAGCTGAGTAGGAAAACAATCATTTTGACCAAGTGGGGTGTTTTGGACTATGGCTTTAGAGGGACTTATCTGCATATCTTAAGATCCATGCAGGCAGTGGCATGGTGCGATAGTCACAACAAGGGAGGCAAGGGGTTATAACAGAAATGGAGTGGCCGCCACTGGAAATCCCAAATTATATGACTGAAGTAATTTTTGACATTTTGCACTTTTATTTGTCAACTCCTTGCACATTCATTGCCTGTTAAAATTTTATCATTCTGTAACCCATTTTTCTGTTAAATTCTATCCCTGGCTATTTAAAGAATTGCACATTCTGCCTTTGAAATCTTATATTGCGCAGTTTTTAGAGCAAAACACACCAACAACCTCCAAAAGGATGTTTCAACAGATAGCTATATGATGCTGCTGTTAAAATTTTACAGATAGCTGGTAAAATTGATTCAATATATTTATATAACAGGGAATTGGGTAATTTAAAGGCAGCTAGTACCAGATTTAATCAGTCATTTAGTATGGACTCGAACCATGTATTAACACGACAGTTACATGGTTCCATGTTATATAGTAATGGTCAACCTAAACAAGCCTTACAAGAATTTACAGTAAGTAAATATACGACTAACTTGAACAAACCATTCATTATGGATAATTTTAACATGTTTAGCATGTTTTATGGGGCCTTTCAAGACCCAACTTTGCACAATCATTTCAAATGGAATTACCTTTTGGGCTTAGATTGTTATTTAGAATTTATATAATGTGTTATTTTATATTATAGAAATGTATAGAATTGGCAGAAAACAATATTAATTGTCAGTATATGCAGAGTTTATCGTACATGGCAGTAGGACAATTTTATCAGGGAGTTAAAGCAAGTGCTAAAGTAAGCTTGAATATAATTTAATCTTTGTTAGTAGTATAGATGTATAAAAACAAATATACTGAGATACAATGAAAACAATCAACTATTTAACTGGAAATTCTTGTGAGACATAATGCAGCTGAAATATAATATTTGGCATGATTGCAGTCTGGATCCCAAAAAAATCAACCACTGTACTTTTACAGTGATATATAGACACAAGGGGTAAAGGGAAAGTCAGTGTCCATCTTTAGCATAATACAGACATGCTGAAATATTTTCCTTACCAATAAAAATGATAACCGAGTCTTACCGACTTTAGTAATGATGACCGAGGCTAAGCGGAACTTTCATTTGCTCAGTTCATAGTGGATCAATTTGACTGAAATTTTCTGCAAATTGCCTTTACATTAGCTAGTTTCTAACTATTGTAGTGAGAACTGCCAACTCGTTATCCAATCTCCCATAATGCATCTTTAATTTGAACAAATAAAGGATAATTTGAATTCAAATCTTTACCAAATTTATTTGAATCTGTCGAATTATTTGTGGCATGAAAGTGAGGCAATATGTTCATTTGAATTTCATGCAACCTGTGAATTCATGTTTTACAATACCTTTATTTATTTGAATATTTTAACTCCACAGGTTATAATTAAAAATACAACACCTATAAAAATGTCACCTGAATTTATGAAAGCTCATTATTTAAAAGGTAAATATTTAATAAAAACATGGTAATGCACAGACTTTTTCTATATTTCTCCTTTTCTCTCATCTAGTGACAGTCAATTATTTTTTGAAATTGCAAATATGCTCCCACAGTTTCATATAACAACTTTTGGTCTTTGAAGGAATTATTAGTGAACAGAAATTTACCTGTGTATCACATGTTACCTCAGTGAGTCATATAGAAGGATAACTTGTGTTTTCCTTTTGCATTTGTCACTTCCCTTTCTTGACATCTTCATAACGCATATATTGTAGCAATGATCTGTGTGTTAGAATTATATTTGGAATGTGTTTAACCAGTTCTATCACATATGTGGTAATGACTAACCCCAGTATTGTCCTTTAAGCTTTGAAGTATTTGATTGAAGGTTGGTACACAAAACAATTTAATGAAAGTTTGGAATTTATTCCATCTAATTTATAGTCTGTACATATCTGGATTATATATTCGCAGAAATATATTCACACTTAAAACTGCATATATTGTCACCGGCTCTTGGGTTGATTCTTCGAGCTGAATAATGATACCGAATTTTCATCAAAATTCCATTCTGATATGGTCTACTCATTGTTGAATTGACACATACAGGGATAAAGTGTCATATCCGTATCAGGGGGATTGGGATGGCCGAGTGGTCTAGAGTGCCGCACTTCGACCTCTAGCTGGCCGGTCATCTCTGGCTTGCGGCTGTGGTTTCGATTCCTGGTGTGAGAATATGTGGCATGGAGATAGGGGCGCCTTCTCAACCTCGTGGGTTTCCTCCAGGCACTCCGGTTTCCTCCCACTGCTAAAGACCCCCTACGCCCATGCGAATTATTGAAATAAAAATTGAAACCATATGTTAGTCCCAAAATGACCTAGTTTGTGTCGAGTGGAGGTTAAACCCCATTTCTCTCTCTCTCTCTCTCTCTCTCTCTCTCTCTCTCTCTCTCTCTCTCATATCCGTATCCGTGATATTGTACCATATCCATGATAAAGTTCATATCCCTGAGTAAGAATTGACATACAACCGTAATGAGGTTAAAGATCTGGTTTCTTATTCCCTTTGTTACTTTGTCCTTTAAAAAGGTCTTCTGTGTTTATATAGACACCCTTTCTTTGGAATTCACTTATTTTTCTTTCTTTGTACATTATTTTTCATTGTTGGATTCTTTGTTTTACAGAATATGGTCGTTATATACATTCCAAGTTAGAATCGCCATTAAAATATTTTACACCAGAAAAAGATTTTGATTCCGAATTCCGAGAACAATGGGTTAAAATATTACCCTTTAAATTTAAAGTAAGTTTATCTTTTAAACTATGGGTTGTATACATAGTCGTCAACAGAGAGAGAGAGGGAGAAATGGGGTTAAACGTCCACTCGACACAAACTAGGTAATTTCGGGACTAACATACAGTTTAATTATATTTCAATAATTCGCTTGCGCGTAGGGTTCTTTAGCAGTGGGAGGAAACCGGAGTGCCAGGAAGAAACCCACGAGGTTGAGAAGGCGCCCCTGTCTCCATGCCACATACTTTCACACCAGGGATCGAAACCACAGCCGCAAGCCAGAGGTGACCAGCCAGCTAGAGGTCTAACCGCGGCACTCTAGACCACAAGGCCATCCCAACCCCCCTAGTCGTCAACAGAGTATTATACTGAGCGTAATGTTGATAATTATTGATGAATGTCTGGTAATTGAACGATAAAAGTTTATTGTTTTATGGCAATCTTTTCAATGATTCAAAGCGATCCATTGTTTGTCACTAACTTTCTTGAGCTAATCCTCTATATAGTGGACTCTGTCACATCCGAACTCTGATCACTCCTACACTCTGTGAAATCCGACATGATTTTCATGTCCATATATTCCGTATTTCATCATCACTCAGCCATCCCGTCACATGATTTCCATTGAATCGACACCCTATAATCCGGCCTTCATCAATTGGCGGGTGTGAAGCAATCAATTACCAATCAATTATCGGTTAGATTAAAACTCGATGGGTGTGAAACCACAAAAGATTAACAAGCAATCACCAATCAATTATCGGTGAGATTAATACTCGCTACCGTAGGTCTTTGTTGATTAGTTTGATAATTTTATACTCTCTTGTAAGACAATAATTGTGACAAATACTCAAGAATATCCACGAATTCACAGTCGTAAAAATATTCACAGCACCTGTTAAAACATTCATTGCGCATGTCGATTAAAACTCGTTACCGTAGGTCTTTGTTGATTACTTTGATAATTTTATAATCTCTTGTAAAACAGTAATTGTGACAAATACTCAATAAAATCCACAAATTTTCCCACAAATTTAGTCGTAAAAATATTCCTAGCACCTGTTAGAAACATTTGTTGCGCATGCTGATTGAACCCGAATAACGCAAGTTTGTTCACCCTACGGATCTCCCTGTACCGTTTGACGACGACCTTGACATAGAACGACAGATTATCAAGAACATGAATTAACAACAACTTTGACCTATTCAAAATGGCAACGCACGCTGAATGAAATAAAAATTAATGTAAGAAAAGTTTGAATATACAGAAAAGTTTATCATTTTTACAGGGAATAACGTTCTGGTGATTCGAAGCTACATTATAATAATACTTCCGGTTTTGGAAGTTACAATATTTCCGGTTTTGACAAAACTGGTTATTCCGACACTCTGCGAATTCCGACATATTCTAACGATCTAATACGATGTCCTATTTGACAGAGTCCACTGTATATTTATTACGGTCACAAATGGTGTAAACAAGAAATCAAATATTAAGTATTGTTCAGTATTTTTAGTTTTGACATGTAAAGAATTTATGCTGAATGTTATTTAAAATCATTGTTGAGAAAATAGTTTGTTATTTGTATATTGTAGACTACATATAAAGAACAACCAGGATTACAACCAGAAATAAGGTAGGTAATTAGACATACTTAAATACTCTCTAGTTTAAAACATTTCATTACAACTCTAGTGAAAGCTCTGAATAATGCTTCTCTCAAAAAATCTTAGTAGAAATAATGTGAAAAATATTTTGTGATATAACTAGAGCCATATCTTGATTAACATAAATCAGCATCAATACAACATGTATCATATATTGTCTATCAGGATACGTTTGTTCAGAACTATTCTTTTTCATTAATTCATGGTTTGTATGAGGAGTTGGGTGACCAAGGGATGTAACACGTGCACATTAGATTGTAATGTCTGTTTTTGATCCAAAAGTTGTGAATTAGATCCCCGTCTTGTACATGACAATGAGTAGGAATGCTACCAAACCTTATGTGTTTTCTCTGTGTCCTTCAAGAGAATCCTATGAACAAGCAAATTATAGATATAAAGAGGTACCATATGTTAGTCCCAAAACAATCTAATATAAACACCATTTCTCTCTCTCTATCAAGGTTTGTAAATATTCATCTTGAAGGGAAAATTTCTAATTCACAATTCATAATGCTACATGAACATCTCTAATTATATCTCGGTAACAAATTGGGGGATTAAACCTTCAAATTCAACAAAACTAACAAATCATATTATAAATTTGGTTTTACAACAATTCTGTTGCTACATGTAACATGAGTTGATAAAAATCATATAGTGATGCAGGATTATGATGCATGTGGGCTGTTGTGCCCCCCCCCCCCAAAAAAAAATGATAAGGGTTATGTTTACATGTATATTGAAATTAAATTACATAAAGAATGTTATTGATTTATTTATTAATATTGAATAACCAATCAGTAGATGTCCTGCATTGGTTGGTACTTGTATTAGTATATATCCTTCACCTGGATCTATTTGTTATGTTATTTGGTTGATTATTTCAGTGATGTTAAAGACCACACATTAACAGACTACAGTGAAGACATTAGAAAGTTAATCTGTCAAGCTGAGAAACATGGTTCTATAACACAGGTTAAAGCTGATGGGTTTACTCCTAACCGAAGATTAAATCTAGCCATGGGTATTGCTACAATACATATAGCACAATATTTAGAGGTAAATATCCAATCTAATATTTGATCATTGAAAAAACACAAACACAACTTTATGGATAACAATCACTAGCAACTTTCTTTAATAGTGCAACGTTTCAACAAGTGTCCTCTTGTCGTTATCAAGCAAGACCCTATTGATAACGACAAGAGGACACTTGTTGAAACGTTTCACTATTAAAGTTGCTAGTGATTGTTATCCTTATCCATAAAGTTGTGTTTGTGTTTTTTCAATGTGAGTCCTATCACTAAATACCTTATAAACAAAATATTTGATCAGATCATCAGAAATTTGATTTTTCTGCTTAATAAATAAGGAATTAACAGAAATGTAATTTAGTTACCCTGTCTGGAATAATAATAATAGTGCACCGAAATCCAACTCAGGAGTAGGCAGTAATGCTGCTGTCCAGGCAAAATTTCCCTCATAGTACACCGCATAAATCGAGAATTCAAATTTACAAGAATGCTACTATAGGTTTCACTTAAGTTAATCAATCATAAAAATCTACTTTGGAAACAAATCGGATGATGTAAAATTTTTCTTACTGTTAAATGTCAAATTAATAGAACTCTTTTATTGTATTCTAACAACAATCTGTGAGCTTCACAGTTCTCTGCCAAATGATAAAATTTCTATCGCATTTTGTTTAGCTTACTAATCACTTTCACTTCCAGTCTATTATTTTAATGTTCTAGGTCAAAAGATGACCTAATTAACCCGACACAAAATATCTTTACAAAATGTAATTGTTTTACTTTTCAGACAAAATGGAAAATTTTTAAAAACAGTAAAGGTAATTTAGATATATTTTCTGGTCAGATTTATAATACTATTACTACTAGCAGGTAGAAGCATATACAGTTAATGCTACTTTTATCAAAATATAAAAAACAGAAATTAAGATCATTTCTAGTACTATATATAATTTCTAGCCTATTTGTCTGCTGTCAGACGATACTGGGTATAAGAAAATATATTTTCGGAATACTGCCTCATTGTATGGAAATGAGATACTCTAACAAAATAACCTAGTCCAAAAATGATTTTTAAATTTGGGCATTTGTAACAGTTTCAACTTGAGAAATAAAAAGTGATTAATTTGTATAACATGTTTATAATAATAACAGTGGACTATTTATCTAGGCTGGTCTACTTACAAGAAAGCACATTTAACCTTTGAACTCCTTGATAACCAAATTGTATAAATCTTTATGAATTTATTACTGGTGATATTATATATTTCAGAAAAGTTATCATGGAAAGAATTATATCGTATAGCAGTACAGTATCGTCGATTGGTTGACCCAGAACAACCAGTCTTTTGGGTTGATAGTTTGCCCGAACATAACACTGCTGATGGAATACGATCTGACATCAATTTTGTCAGGTGACTAATATGCTTGTCTTAATCTATAAGAAACAAAAACTAATTCCTTTCTTTTAATACAAATGAAATGAAATGAAATGGGGTTTAACATCCTACTGTTCTCCAAACCTGGACTAATGAAGATGGGCATACACCATACAGTGTCCTATTAGGGAAATTTTGCCCGGGCTGCGGCGCTTAGGCCTACTCTTATATCGAATTCCAACTGCCAAGCGATCTTTTACATGCACGCCAATGTGTACACGAGACCTCGTTTTTTTCGTCCCATCAGAACAACTAGACAGCTGTCCTTGCCAGGCCCTCCATCCTACTTCAAGGGGATACCATGCTGGAAAATCTGGATGAACCTTCTCAGCCAATGCAGGGATCGAACACCCAACCTCCAGGCTAGCGAGCCAGCATCTTACCCACTTGATCCCCGTCTTTTAATACAAGTTATAGATAATGCATTGAATGTGACCAGTCACCAGTTTCATTTTATCAATTTTTTCTGTCCAAAAGCCTACACACAACAAGGTATATTTTCTACAAAAAATCATGTCCCCAATGTTTTATCTGTGCTCTACAGGTAGGCAATCTGTGGTGGGCAAACCAAATGATTCAATCAATGTGCAAGCTATAAACCTCTCGTGGTATGGGTAAATGCTTTAATAACATTGCAATATCCATGACGGCATTGCAGGACATGTAATTTCAAAACATATTTAGGTAATTCTCTTCAGTTTGCATTAATTTCAAGTCTTACTATTCATTTGGATGTGTATTATTTGTTCAAAACTGACATCATGGAATATGTCAACATTGCAGAGTTATCCCTACACTGAAATTCTGGTGTTTTTTGGGGAGCAAATTCATGAATTGGTATGAATTGGATAAACTTTGATTCAATGAGTATTACAGAATTCTAATAACAATATTGTATTTGTATATTTTCAGGGGTTCTGTGGTTAATTTACGTGTAATGCAGTATTTTGATTTAGTGTTTAAATTAGCCAAAACAATGTTAGAACATTACACAGGGTAAGGTAACATAATTTAATGTTTGATTTCTTGTGATAGTTTATAAATACAATTGCATGTATACATGAAGTTTTTGCCACTGTGTAGGTTGACCGATTTGTTAGCTTTTGGAACACTTAAGGTATATGTTGATAAACTTTGATGGTAAGCTGACAAGAAAAAAGTGAGCGACTTAAACGTACAACAGGTTCTGAGATAAAAACCTCTGAAAAAGACGAAAATCGTCTTGTATATGCAATGAATTCTCCCTAGAATTTATATTGTGTTGGATATTTCCTCGTGAATACAATGTTTTGAGAAGGATTTGACGCAAAAGTTCAAATATATCATCAAATCACCCAGTTTGTACTCAGGAAGGTATCTTTAACTTATAAAGTGTAGTTATTGTGAATGAGTTTGTAAGAACGATTATTATTTCAGTGAAGAAGCTATTATCTATCCAGGTTTACATGAAGATGTGAATAATGCTAAAACATGTGAAGATCTTCTAATGGTTGCTAGAGTAAGTCTTGAATGTATTTTAGTTCATCCCAGAAAGATAATGTAGTACCTTGATTACAACTGCTCTCAAATTCTGTTTGTAAGTGTAATTCAGATCAGCTGGTATTTTAACACCATTGGAGTTATTTCCCCTGTTATAACTATTTTTCTGCAAGATAATTAAATAGTTCTTATTCCTTTATAATACAGTTTTATTTTTAGTTCTATTGAAAAAAGTATTGTATTTATTAGCGACAGAATATGATGACCATTATTAGGTCAAAGGGGTTTTGTACTTATTAGGTCAAAGAGTATTGTACTTACAGCAACTAATTATGATGACTCTTATTAGGTCAAAGAGCATTGTACTGAATATGATAACTATGTACTTATATTATGTACTGAATTGAAAGATTAATTAATTGATGACAAATCGTCTGAAATGACAATGTGGAAAAACAATCACAATAGAGATGTGCACTAATTTGTTTCTTTTTATTTGTTTATATATATAGAAACGACAGATAAATCCACATGGTTTTCTGGTGTCAACACAAGTTCCAAGTACAGCTAAAAGTAAGGAAGATAAGAGACTGGATGGTTCTGTCTTAGTTCTATCTAGAGACCTGTAAGTTGAGGACACTCTAACACCAAATGTTATCAATCCTACTATATTGCAATAATTTCTGGTAATTACTCCTAGAGTTATGTCCCTTGTATCAATATGTTGCTCTAACATCAAAAGTTATCTGCCTATCTGTATGAAATTTAGATTTGTTATTTACATTATTAAAAAAAAAATTCTATTGAATTTCAGCAATTTCTGTTAATTAATCTAGAGTTATGGCCCTTGTTTCACTTTGTTCAACCTTGTCAGTGCTCGACAGACAGATGTTATCATTCAATCTGGATGAAATTTATATGTATCATTTAGCTTAGTGAAAAGCAGGAGTCTATTTAATTTCAGCAATTTCTGTCAATTGCTTCAAGATTTATGACTCTTGTTTTACCTTGTGAAACTTCAAAGTTATTATCGGATCTGTATGAAATTTATGCATTATTTAAATTAATAAAACGAAAAAGCCTGTCAAATTTCAGCAATTTCTGTAAGTTACTTCCAGAGTTTAGGCCCTAATTTCCGTTTGTAAAGAATTGTGAACCCTCAAACCACGAAAATTATAATCTGATCTGTATGAAATTGGTTGATAAAACCCCCCAATTACCAAGAAAGGAATGAATATGTGACAACTGCTGTCGTCCGCTCGGAGGATTTAGCTGCTGTTTTGGACGTATTTTTCGTTGCGTGGCAACCTGTCTTTTCCATCTGTCGGAGCAAAATTTCCCTCATAGCACTCTGCATGGGGCTTTTCCTTCTTGATTAGGCAGTTTAAACATTAAACCCCTTGTTATTTCATTTGTAACGAATGGTTGTTTTATTACAGGAATGATAGAGTTGTGTTTGCATTGAATACAGCCAATACAGTTGACAGAACAGCAGATTATTTTCTTGAGTTAGATTTTTTATTTAATCAAATACAAGAAGAAATACGACGTAATGGACCAAATAAAATAACAGTAAGTATTTTTTGGATTTTTTTCCCTGTACAGAAAATTCAAACCCTGTCTTAAAAATGTTAAGATATGTATTATGACATTTTGCATTTACGAAATAGAATGTAAAAAAAAGAAAGACATTGACCCTAACATCATTATAGTGAAGACTGAAAGGTTGAATATGTTTAGTACTCACTATAGCTCATCATTATGGTGAAGCCTCTGTTTATATTATTAAAAGTATTTACCTTTGTCTGTTTATGATAACTTATATATCATTAAATTACAGATATTTTTCTTAAGTAAAAGTCATCTTTTAAAATTTGAACCATATTAAATTCACAGTGACTGTTAATGTATCTTAATATGAACAAAAATAAGATTATTTTAGAGGTTATACATTATGTACATGTATATTCTATCTGTGTTATATTTTTTTTACAGGTTATAGATTCTGTATTGAATGTAGTTTAGATTCTGTGTTGAATGTAGTTCTATCCTATGTTACATAATTTACAGGATGTAGATTCTGTATTGAATATACTTCTATCCTATGTTATATTATTTTACAGGATATAGATTCTGTGTTGAATATGGTTCTATCTATGATGTATTATTTCTATAATCTGATGCCATTAACCAGGGGATCAAGGTAAATATTTGTTGTATACTGTTGTCAAAATGTTGAAATTAAATTTTAATTATTAAGAAAAATGTTAATTGCTGCATTCAAAAAAAAAAGATTTTTACAATCAGGAAAATATTAATTTTTGCATTCAAAAAATATTTATTTTTGCCTTCAGAAATTTGTTTTTTCCATTCAGAAAATATTAATTTTACATTACAGTATTGTAGCGTATACAGTGGGTCTAGGTTTGATGATGTCGGTAGGTAGACAAGCAACAGGTAGAATACCAAGTGGAAAGGTAAGTTTATTATATACCTGTAAAGAAAACGGATAAATTTATGTTTTCTATGTCTCTGTGCACTCTGGTGGTCAGAGCTATTCAACAGATTTTTTAAAATTTGCAGCGATTTTTGGAGAACTGTATTAAAATTCTAAATTTTTCAATCACAAACTGCATATTTATATCCCAATTATGTTCAAATATGTGAAAGTTTGTGATAGTGATACCAGACAAATTGTCTATTGAATCTTGAGTTTTTCAGAGCTATTTTGGGGGCTTATTTTGACATTTTCCACTTGTGAATACTATAAATGACAAAATTTTCATTGGAATTTTTAAAACATTGGTGGATTGATTTTGGACTGAGGAAGAACCCTATCAAAATTCTGAATTATTTTTGTATCCCAAATTGCCATTGTTATCACCTCATTTAAGGTTAAATTTATGAAATTGTGTGAACATATGCAGAATCTTTCCAAAAATTTCTTCACAAGTTCTTTGTTACCCCTGATCACTTTATAAGAATGTGATAACCCTTAAAAACTGGGGTGATGAGATGGCCTAGTGGTCTAGTGTGCCACGCTTTGACCTCTAGCTGGCCGGTCACCTCTGGCTTGCGGTTGTGGTTTCGATCCCTGGTGTTAGCGTATGTGGCATGGAGATAGGGGCGCCTTCTCAACCTCGTGGGTTTCCTCCGGGCACTCCGGTTTCCTCCTACTGCTAAAGACCCCTATGCGCAAGCCGATCACCTCTGGCTTGCAGTTGTGGTTTCTATCCCTGGTGTGAGCGTATGTGGCATGGAGATAGGGGCGCCTTCTCAACCTCGTGGGTTTCCTCCGGGCACTCCGGTTTCCTCCCACTGCTAAAGACCCCTATGCGCAAGCGAATTATTGAAATAAAATTAAAAACCATATGTTAGTCCCGAAATGACCTAGTTTGTGTAGAGTGGACGTTAAACCCCATTTCTCTCTCTCTCCCTTAAAAACTGCTCTAATCGTGTTTCATTGCCTGGCAACCTAACATTCACTTCTGTTTGTCAGTTTCTCAATTAGGACAATGCTCCCGACATCACTTTGGGTGGAATCAAATGGTAGATGTTACATAATAAAATAATAATTTTAATGATTGTGTATATGTTTTGTAGTTATTGGATCTAGAAGCCATGTTAGCTGGGGCACCAGATGCTTTTATACTTGTAACTAAGCAGTGGATGAACATAAAAAAGTAAGATATATTATAACTTGATAATACTAAGAACAAAACAACAATATTTTAACTCAAAGATCCTAATCTGTAAATATTCCTGGCATCTTAAGAATTGCCTATATTTAAATCCAGATTGATCCAAGAAATTATGCTATGTGTCTAGTTGTTTGGGTGATATGAAAAAAACAAAACACTAAATCTAAATGCCATTGTGTATTCAAAATTGTCCTCCATCGCATTAGTCACCTTTAAAAAATGACTGTTATATATTTGCCTAAAATAGGATTGTAGGAACAATTTGGACTCAAAATATCTGAGTTACAAACATATAACTTAACCAATTGCAAAGACAGGAAGATTGGATTTAATTGGATTGGTGTTTTGGGTTTTTTTTTAATGGCAGCATCATTGTATTGTTCGGTTAGAAAGAGAACAAACAATAAATATATAAAAGATTTTAATTGTATGATTTTTTTTTTCAGAAATAATACATCTTCATTGAATTTACCTCTAGTAAATGAAGTATTCCCTACTGTAAGAAGTGTATTGGAAGTTTTAACTGTTGATGTATCAACATGTTCCTAATAATAAACATTTACACACTATACACTCAATATTTTATTATTCATTAAAGAGATGTTATGGTGAATTTTAATTTTTTTTAGGTGAAGGCTTTAAGACACCCTTTTTTAACGTAACATTTCTATTGGTCATCTTAGGAAGATTTATGTTTAAAGAAATAATTAGGAAACCATTTAATCGTATTTAAACATACAAATCTATTAGCACAGTGTTACTATTACCAAGAAATGGTTGTAGTTAAAATGATATTTGAATTTGATATCACATGAGGTTATAATATGTTTTATTCAACTTTTAATAACTCTGTGGATATATGACAAGCTAAAATTAAATAGACTTATTTACTTTATAAGCTTGATTTCAACTGCATGGTTAAAAAAAGATCTGCTTATTTCCTCAAATAAGGAATATGGCAGAAACTCCAATGACATTTTTGTTATTAGAATTAAACAAAAAAAATTGCTAATTAGAGAATAATTTAATTGTACTGTCATGACATATTGTCTGTGTTCTTGTTTTGTCATTCAGTTATTCTGCAATGTCTATTAATAGATAAAAATAAAAAGTTAGGTTTTATGATCAATGATAATCAATGGATATTATTCAGAAATATTTTAAATTGAATATTGGGATGATAGTATGAAATCTAGAGAAACCCATGTTAACCTCCAATGATCTTTTGGAAAAGTGTATAGCCTTAAATTGCTATTGATTTTTGTTGTCTTTAAAATACACCATAGTGTCTCTTTAATCATTATAGAACCTATTTGTTATAAACCTACATTTTCATGTGGATGTATATTGTTGTTACCCATGTCCATTCGATAGTCCATGCACATTTTGTTTGTGGAAAACTTCACAGGTCAAAATTTTTACCCGTTTTTGACAAAACTTTAAATATAGGTTTATATCTCAAACAGTTCTTTCTGATATTGGCATGTATCGGACGGTAACTTCGTGGAGTATAACCCGGATTGTATGAAAAATTGGGTTTTTAGCTTGTGGACACTCTAGAGGTCACAATTTCTATCCAATTCTGATAACTCGAAGATCTTGTTTCCTTATGATGTGGGTGCATTAGATTATGGCCCTTGACTATTTGAAAAATCATGTATTTAGCTTGTGAACCTACTAGAGGTCACAAATTTTTTGAGATTTTAAAAACGGTTAAAATATATCACCACTACACCCTAATAATGGTTGAGATTGAATTTTGTGAAAATCTGACCGCAACTTCCAGACAAAATGGCAGCTCCTTGTACACAAATAGTGTAAAATTATGGAATATCCAATAGATCCACAAAGCTCTCGATATTTGCAGTCGCACATATTTGACCATAACTTTATGGATTACAGCACCTGATTGTACGAAAAATCCCGTTCTTAGCTTGTGTATCCTCTAGATATCACAATTTTTATCCGATTTTAAAAACTGCTCAAATATATCATGCTTACATTTATGATGGTAGAGTTTAAATTTCATGAAAATGGGACTGAAACTGCAGAAAGTAGTGTGAAAGTAAATACCAAGATTCTGTAGCCTTTAGAGGCCTTAATTTGGTTGTTTTTGATGAAACTTAAAACCATGTCTATATCCCAAAGATCTCGGTTCCTTTCTACATTCATACATATTGAATTGTACCTCCATGAATTAAGGCCCATGATTTTACTAAAGTTAAGTTTTTAGCTTGTAGACCCTCAATATGTCACAATTTCGATCTGATTTTCATAAACGTTCCAATATATCACTGTTTCACCATAATGACTATAAATTGCCTGACAAATAGTGTAAACAGTATTTAACACCAGGGTTGTGTTCCCTTTGAAACCTGGGACAGACGAGCGTAAAAATCGTCTGTGTACACGTTCACGGCGACGAAGATTCTGCTCGGCGAATCCATTTGCCCTATCGATCAGCAGTATCTAGCAATATTTTTTTGCGGCGATCGATTTGCCGGAAAATCTGCTCGTCTGACCATGTCCACGGTATATTGTCGAGCAAATCAATTTTTATAATGACTTTGAATCGACAGGAGTCAAATAATCGACGTAATTTTCTCGCAGAGTCGCGTTCGCTCTCGAAACGATGGCTCTGTGTGTCAGTCGGTGATCAGCCGTAAAAGTCGCTGAAAAAATGCGCTCGTCTGTTCTAGAATTCAGAGATCACAACTTTTATCCGATTTGTATCCCAAAGGTCAAGTTTCCTTTCGATATTGACGCGTATCGGACACTTAACTTCCTGAATTATGGCCCCAGTTGTATGATAAACCGCCCTTCTCTGGCCACTCTTGCAAAGTGTGCGCGTATCTTGCATGGCAACCGCTTGTTACATTATAATATTATTGCATCCAGATGATCATTCCTTTTAATATTTCCCACCAGGACTATTTGGCTATACTATGTACTTAATTATATTTAATTTTATTGACAAAACAATTTTACTTAACTAATAATGGTTCTACAATTATTGATTGTTTACTTGTCACATCTGAAAAAAAACGGAGCTCATCTGAAGAGTCAAAGTAGTGTATGGCAGCTAATTTGATTTATTACCAAACAATTAATTTCATTTTATAATAAAAGATATTGCTTGAATTTTCTAGGAGTGACAAAGTATAGTTGCAAAACTAATACGTTTTTGAGTTTGATGTTGAAAAAAGTTTATTTTGTTGCATGTATATATTTGTTAATTTTAAAAGCCGTATTACAGCTGCAACCTGTATAATTGTTATTTTATTTTAAATATATTTATCAATAAACAGATATTTGGTTTAAAGATGCCTTCCCAAGTACAAACTGTGTGATTTGATGATATATTTGGATTAAAACATATTTTAACTAATTTATCTATTAAACGTTTGCTTCAACTCAAATTACGCTCAAAACTTTCTAATTGGATACAACTACCTCATGCCCTCAAAATGTATTTTTAGTAGACTTGTTTGTAATGTAACTTGGTTGATGGAGGGCCCATTTACTGCTTGTATTTGTAACTACATTACTTGTTGTCTCTTTACCATACATATCAAAGCCTAAGTAAATTCTGGAAGTATCTTCTACCAATCTTTTTGCCGCCATTTAGTCTTGTATGTTAAACTCGTCACTCTTCCCACTATGGGTAGCCATTCGATCAAGAAATAACAAACGATCTCTCTCTAAGTCCAGCTAACTGACAATAAGCCATCGAGTTGTCAGTTAGATACCCTGGCATTATTGCCCAGACTTGTCCCATGGGTGTTGACAGAAAATCCTGTATTTTTCTAATAAGATTGGGTTTATTTGCTTTCAATATATGCCAAAATTTCCATACTTTATTGGAAATAACCACCCTATAAATATTTTAGTGGGAACATATCTTTAATTACAAAACAGTAATACAGTGGTATTAACTGTTTTTTTTCCATTTCAAATCTTTACTGTGTTTGTCTTCAAGTAATAAATTTGAATCTGGGAGAATGCTATATTCACCTCTTTTTGTCCCCCGCCTTTCGAAGAAAGTTGGGGGACTATTAAAATGGGTTCGTCCGTCTGTCTGTCTGTCTGTCTGTCCTTCTGTCTGTCCGTCTGTCTGTCCGTCTGTCTGTCCGTCACACTTTTTGGGACACAATAGCTCTCTTCCTAATTGAGCTAGAGTGTTCAAACTTGGTGTATGTGTTTATTAGGTCAATGCCTTGATGGAGTTCGAAGATGAGCATTTTCCGCTTAGGGTAAGCAGAGATAAGCAATTTGATTGGTTGATGCTTTGGGACACGATAACTTTAGTTCTAATTAAGTGAGATTGATGAAACTTGGTGTATAGTTTCATTACAGTAATACCTTGACTAAGTTCGATAATGAGCATTTTCTGCTCAGGGTAAGCAGAGCGATACGCAATTTGATTGGTCGAGACTTTGTAACACAATAACTCTCCTTATAATTGAGTTAAAATGTTCAAACTTGGTGTATATGCTTATTAGGTCAATGCCTTGATGGAATTCGAAGATGAGCATTTTCCGCTTAGGGTAAGCAGAGATAAGCAATTTGATTGGTTGATGCTTTGGGACACAATAACTTTAGTTCTAATTAAGTGAGAGTGATGAAACTTGGTGTATAGTTTCATTACAGTAATACCTTGACTAAGTGCGATAATGAGCATTTTCTGCTCAGGGTAAGCAGAGTGATATGCAATTTGATTGGTCGAGACTTTGGAACACAATAACTCTCCTTCTAATTGAGTTAAAATGTTCAAACTTGGTGTATATGCTTATTAGGTCAATGCCTTGATGGAGTTCGAGGATGAGCATTTTCCGCTTAGGGTAAGCAGAGATAAGCAATTTGATTGGTTGATGCTTTGGTACACGATAACTTTAGTTCTAATTAAGTGAGAGTGATGAAACTTGGTGTATAGTTTCATTACAGTAATACCTTGACTAAGATCGATAATGAGCATTTTCTGCTCAGGGTAAGCAGAGCGATAAGCAATTTGATTTGCCGAGACTTTGGAACACAATAACTCTCCTTCGAATTGAGTTAAAATGTTCAAAATTGGTGTGTATGCTTATTAGGTCAATGCCTTGATGGAGTTCGAAGATGAGCATTTTCTTCTTAGGGTAGGCAGAGATAAGCAATTTGATTGGTTGATACTTTGGGGCAAGATAACTTAGGTTCATCTTGATTGATGATTTTTATGCCAATACAATGACTGCATTCTCATTCAGTAATGGATTCGACAGTAACAGTGTATAGAAACGATTGACTCGGACACGAGGGCCCTTTCCCTTGGCCAGAGGGGCCCTTTTGTCTGCCTTTGGGGTCCCCCTAACTAGGGTACATTTTCTTTTTTCTCGTCGGTTTTAGCATTTTTCTTTATAAAACACTTTTGGATGACACTTCGTGTACAGTTTGATTGCTCGATACATTTGAAAAAAATAAATGTGCGATTAATTAATATGTGTCATCTATTTATTTTGGGACTTCGGCGGGGGACATCAGCCTCACTGTTGGCTTGTTAGTTATGTTTGGTATATCGTTATGCAAGACGACAATACTTAAATATTTTGGGTTATGGGGATTTTCATGCCAAGAACCATTCTTTGTTTTACCTTTTTTTTTTCAATCATAATTTGTATGCAGGCCAGTAATTTTAAGCACGTGTCTACAATGATTATAAAAACCCTTCTTTTTTTAGGGTTTTTAGAATGATTACAGAAACCCTTCGTTTTTTCTAGAGTTTTTAGAATGAGATTGTATGCAACAGTTTTAAAGTAGCTCAGTCTCTAACTCAAATAACATCCAAAGTCTTACACGTTGAAAACACGAAATATTTGTCAATTAAAATCAACATGATGTTGTTATCTCACCTTGAAAAGGTTGATTTCTGATATCCAATATTTAAAGACTAAATAAACATTTTACCTTTGGTACACGAATCGAATCAGTGTCATTTGTAACAAGTGACCAGAAAGAACGAGGCCAGACATATTCCACAAAAATAGTCGTCTCTTTTCGTTAGTTTGAACAGGCAGATGAGGTCAATAAGTGTATGTTTGATTTGAGTTCTGAATCTTTATGAAAAATTCCGTCACAAGTAGGATTTCTGCTCCCAATGACAAAATAAGACGTGACAAAAAAACAAATATATAGGTATAGGCGACGTATGTTTCATACCTAAGAGCCTATCACAAATGGAGATTATACTATCTATGCAGTTTCACAGTAAATATATATTGATATAAACAATAAACTTTATTTATATTATGACAAAATTGCCCTGTGTTGTGTTTATTAATTTAATGTGTTCAGATATATAGAAACAAATCCGATGTCGCCAAATTGTCTTGTCTTTAGGACTCACCAATACATTATACCTATGTGGGTCAAAGGTTTTTAGACTTTTTTTGTGCTGGCGTTTTGTTGATTATTTGCAAGTTTTCGCTACCATCGAGTCTTTATAAACACACTTGACTACACGTTTCATTTTTCGTGGTTTCATTTTGCAACATGGGCTTGTTAATGTTTAGCGGGTCATAGCTCAGAATCCTATAAAAAGTTATTTCGTAATGTTTATCAAAACTTTGTATAACACGCTACAGTTCCAAGGTCGGGAGAAACTTAAAAACCTCGAGATAATGAGAACATTAAAACAAGTGCTAGTTAAGGAGGTGGGTTTTGTTTCCAAATAGTTAGTTAAAAAGATATCCACGAAAAGCTTGGAATACTTCCAGTTTTGCCTCAACTACATAGCTTATCCGAAAGGAAACTTGGATGTGGAGCAAATTTGATACGGCTCTAGGGTCCTTGAAGAAATTTAATCTCCAGGGTCCATCCTCTTAAATAATCCAATTGCCTCCAACTTTGAAAAAGACAGTTTAAAACCTATAGCGGAGAATGAAGTTTGATAGGGATCGTGACCCCAATGCGTCAAGCCAAATATGAAAACCGAAAGTCGCCGAACGTTTAATATCGATAGGGTTCATCCTTTCGTGACCCCAATGCTTTCCACCAAATTTGAAAGAAATCCATTAAAAAATATAGCCTCTATATCGCGTTCAGATATTTTTTGGAAAAGGGTGAGAACTCCGCAACGAAAACTCGCCGAATGCTGAAAATCAATAGGATTTATCATGTCGTGACCACGATGGTTCCAACCAAGTTTGAAAAACATACATTAAAAACTACACTGCACGACAGGGTTTGTCATCTCATGGCCATAAAGATTCACGCCAAATTTGAAAACAAAAAGAACGTCAAGATAATTGTTGACGGACCGAAATGTGGGCTAATACAAATTTAAAATAAAAGTTCTATTTGGTTGTGTAGGCCTATTATGGTCTTAAACTATAGGCCTATACATGTATTTAACCTTTAATCTGTCAAGTTAAAATTGCTCGATTTCAAAAAATGTTTTGAACAATTTTTAAAAATAAAAGTTCATTGATTGTGTATGGTATTAAACTATGTATTTAGCCTTTATTCTTGCATGCATATTTGAGATTTAATAATATCAATTTCTCCGAAACACTCTATTTAAAGTGCACATAAAATGGCCCTAAAAATTTCTCTAGGTGAGCAGTACATGGTTATTTTATCCACTTTACGGCAAATTCACATCAATCCGACTAAAATTAATTCAGCTATCTTCATTCAAAGTCGTAAAAATAGACCTCCCGTAAAAACGACTTTGCCAATTATTGAAAACACTCTTAATCCCCTCAGACGCCAGTGACGTCACAGTGACCGAATGCATATTCGGAATGTTTATTCCTTAATTACCTATATACAGCCGGCGTGTGTATTCATTAACGCCTGATTGATTCCTTAATCCCCCTAATTAAATAAAACAATTGACTACGGAATAATTTGTTTTATAATTCATTTTAATTCAAGATCCAATTTAGATTTTGTTTCATAATGTACGGTCGTTCTGTTTTCTCACGGCAGCGATTTTAATACACTCTACCATCGTGTACGGTCTAAACGATTCGAAATACATTTTCGTCAGAAGTTTATAGTTCGAATTTAGAATCTGTTTCATTATGTACGGTCGTTCTGTTTACTCACGGCAGCGATTGTAATACAATCTACCATCGTGTGCAGTCCAAACGATTCGAGTTACATTTTCGTCAGAAGAGTATCGTCGTTCTAATTTAGAATTTGTTTCATAATGTACGGTCGTTCATTTTCTCACGGCAGCGATGTCATACACTCTCATATGTGTGCAGTCCCAACTATTCGAGATACATTTTCGTCAGAAGAGTATTGTGGTTCGAATTTCCCCGAGTAAAAGAGTATAGGAGTTAAAAGATGTGGTCACGCAAAATATATCATAAACGTCAAACATGATTGAAACGCGATTTTGTAAAAGACGATCCGTTATCGACGTACGGCGCCTTTCTTTCTGCTTGCGAATTTGACTTTATTACTCTGAAATAGACCGTAAAAATAAAATACGAAAAAATATCTCAATATACGTTAGAATTAACAGATTGAGAAGGGTCACCTAACTATCTATGTGTATCGCAAGTGTAGTGTTGTTAATACCTGTCATTAATCAATCAAGCTAAATTTGAACAGTGATTGGGTCATAAGTAATTATCTTTTTCTTTGCTCACCGATGTTTTGTAATAAAGTAGCCTCGTATTATGTTATAATGTCTAACATCATTTAACTTTTTTATAAAGAATACAAGTATTTTACAATTAAATTGACAGTTTAATCACTCACCAAACGGCACCAGGAACTCCACATTTGATCAAGTGTATTTGATATTCATTATTACAGATTGATCTGGCCGGTGTAACAAAAATGATAATTACCCTTCTAAATTATAACCACAATACTGACGCAAATGTATCTCGAATCGTTGGGACTGCACACGATGGTAGATTGTATTAAAACCGCTGCCGTGAGAAAACAGAACGGCCGTACATAATAAACAAATTTTAAAATGGATCTTGAATTAAAATGTATTACAAAACAAATTATTCCGTAGTCAATTGTTTTATTTAATTAGGGGGGTTAAGGAATCAGTCAGGCGTTAATAAATACACACGCCGTGTGTGTATAGCATAGGTAGTTAGTTAGTTAGTTTATGAGGTTTAACGTCCACTTCCACCGAGGTAGCATAGGTAATTAAGCAATCGTTCGTAAAATGTTCACTGCATATCACTGTTGTGACTGTAGGTTGCCAATCAGGATTTGAATTGTTTACAAACGCATTCCACTCTTTCCGTACGATTTCATCCTTGAGAAATTTATGAAACGCCGGTACATTATTCCCCTTGCTGGAATTTCCACAACTCTCAATACCAAAACGGTAATATGGCATCTTGAAATTACACTCGATAATATTCTTGTCACAAATATATAATCTATTGCAACTCAAGACCAGAAAGGTCGGCTTTTGAAAATGCTTTGACTGATATAGTGATATGTAGCTTACATGTAAATAATTACTCGTTAATGATTACGGCAGTCAAATGTTTATTGGACCGACAAATACACACGAGTCAACTGGCTGTGTGTATATACAGTGATATATTGTATAGATGATGTGTATACTATGTGTAGTGCCTGTGACGTCACCAGCCAATCAACCGGATTAAGGTTGTAATTGAAAATTTGAAAACCGTTTTTGGCAGTCGGATACTAAAACGTAAATATCTGAATTAATTTTAATCAGATTAGTTTGATCTTGCCGTAAAATGGATTTTGTAACTATTGAGTACCCGTACGTAAATATTTTTTGAATCATTTGATGTGGTCTTTAATTTGAATATCCTTGTCAGTTAAAAATAAATCAAGTGTATTATTTCTAATTGAAAGATAGTCATATTTGGTTTGGGTGGAGGCGCCTTATTTTTCTGGGGGTCCAATGTACCCCCTGCCTCCCCCCCTTATATGTATGCTATAATACATGACGGATAACAAACTTAACCCTAACAAAAGCAATGTGCTTATCAAGCAATGTGCTTATCATACGACAGAGCAGAACACGAAAACCTTGCACGTGCAAGGAAATCATTCCTGAAACGGCGACCCCCAAACCCGTGTTACGACCTCTGTCGATAAAAGATAAGAAGCTTGCAGATGTTAAACGTCTAGCGGGGATATAAAATACGAATAAGTAAACCAATTGTTTTTATCTTTTTATTCGTTTTCTAAGGGATAGAATTACACGATATATCATAATATTATACCCGTCCAAGTTCATCACATTATTTTGAAAAACGAAAATATAGAGATGGCCATTGACTTTATTCCGTTATGAAATTTCGTTCTATATATTTTTATTTATTTCGATATTTACTAGTTTGTGTTTAATTTATGTTACTGTCCCTAATGAATAATTTTATCACTTAGCCCTGTCACCTCATTTAGTGAAAGCTCCACTCAGGTTTGCACGTTGGTTTACGTCACCAAGAACCTCAGCCATTGCCACAGACCGAATCTTGTCCAGATCTTTAAAACCAAGCATAAAGACGATACGTAGTGCGAAAGAACCATGTGTCTCTTCACATGGATTCCATTTGTCAACAGGGTTCAGTAACCAAGATTACAGAACGTGCTCATCAGAAACCCGTTAACATCATGGAATAAACATTAAACGATTCCAAAAATTTAAAAACGTTTAGAAGAATTACAAAATCTCTTGAAGTTTATCCACACGATGTTGATGACTATCCATCTATCATTACCATTCCGGCCAAACTCTTCAGAACGTCTGGTCTACCGCTGTTACTAGGGGTAGTGATGACAACTAAACCGGACAACCTAGTGACGGTTTATTATTTCCCGCCTTTTATAACCGAGATTGTTTATCTTAACTTAAAATAAGAGTAAAACGTTTCTTATCACAGTAAATGATAGACAATTTAATGGAACTGTGAAATACATTGACGCCCCGGGAAGAGTGAATTCTTTACAACTAATAAGGGACGTCAAGAGCGAAAAGCTCTCACTGACCCCCTCCCACGCAATTCTTTTTTTTTATGGGGGTTGGAGGGTAACATCGTCCACAATCATTTCGGAATAAGTTCATGTATGCGAAGATGGCTGTACATAATTACGTGCAGTGTAATATCACCGGTTCATCTGACATTTTTTTTTCAAAAATTAAATAAAGCGAATGTTATTCGAATGAATATTCAACTAAACTAAAATAACAGATTGCGTTAAAGATAAGGTCCTCTTTATTTGACTTGGTGATTTTACAATCTCGTTAATCCAGTGTCTACAGTGACATTCGGAAATTTATTTCGCTAACTAAATCGCATTATTTACCAATACATGTGGTTGCATATCACACAAACCAAATATTTATCTTAACACAATTAATGGAACTCATTAAGCGCCTGATTACACATGCAACAATATCCGTGACATCATCACACATATCGCTGACATCATGTGGTTGTTATTACGCAGTGCGCA
Source organism: Patella ulyssiponensis (assembly GCA_963678685.1). Lineage (NCBI taxonomy): Eukaryota > Metazoa > Mollusca > Gastropoda > Patellidae > Patella > Patella ulyssiponensis. Next base: position 20,487,178 of record OY783230.1, on the reverse strand, counting down.
ATGGGGTTATAATGGTAGTAACAAGTCGAGCCCCGTGTCAATGTCTAGAATTTATTTTTCTATTAATTTGACAGTGTATAGATGGGTTAGTGAATGTTTACCACATGTTTTAATAGATTGCCAAACTAGCGACACAACCTATAAGATGTTTCAATGGTGTAATTGAAATAATACAACTGATTAGGATACAGACCTCATTAACCGATCATTTGGATTAGATTTAAACCAATAAAATGAAAGTAGACTTATATTGAGTTTGTTGACTTATTTCATATGTTATCTATAACCAACATGTCAACTCCACTACATTGACACTTTAATTTAACAATGATGTCGATAAGGTGAAGAAAGATTTAAATTATTCATAGATGTCTAATAAACAGTAAGAAATAACGCCTCCATTAGCGCTAAACAGGCAATTATTATTTTGCTGACATTGCGATCTATCCCTTGCATATTTTTAAATATATAAATTTTAAAGAAAAATACCATTTTGTCTATATTCAGGCGGAGCATTTGTCTAATAGATGCACATTTAATATAATGAAACTATGATTTTATTACTCAAAAATAAAATTAGTTATAATATAGAGTTTAAAGTAACATGTTTTGTGTCCTCGCATTCTACTTTAAGCCAAAGGCGTCCTTCAGGTAACCTGCCTCATAGCCGTTGTATTTGTTTTGATAATTAGAATTACAATATTGGTCCGTAAATATTTCAAATAGCAAACATGTGTTATTTTACTTAAAGGCTGCACACGGAATATAGTCGGGCTTCGAAAATATTTTTTAATTTTGTTAGAATGAATATTACCTTGAAATAGTCGCAACTTACGCTGGAATTAATCGATTTCAATAAATTATTGGACGAATGTGACGTTATATATTTTATATTAATTTGTTCCTAAATTTTATTGATTGATTTTTTACTTTATAATAAAGTATATCTAGCTACTCGTGTAAGCAGACATTCAGCCAAATCCAACGCACCCCAGCCCAGGGGCGGAGTGCAGAAGGGACGCAATGACGAGCTTTGCGTCATGGTTTTGTGTTTTTCCACCCACTCGCAAATGGCATAAAATCACGCGGTTTCAATATTATAATCATAATGCTCAAACAGTGTCAAACATATACCGTAGGTGACATATGCTACAAGTCGACTATGATCCAATATTACCCGATGGCACTTGGAGCCCCCCCCCCACACATATAAAAATATTGTTTTTTGGGGGCCGGCGGATCTGGTTCCTTATTCAAAACCCTGGATCACCCGCCCCTGGCGCACCATCAACTGCATTCCTACATTCTGTGTGTGATATAGCTTTAGGTAACGTCCGCTTCCACCAAAGTTATATCGCCGACAATTCCTACGTGAATGTACGAAAAGAATATAAAAGACGCAAAAATCTAAGTAAGTAATACCAACAGCTAACGTACAAGAAAACCGAATAAAATATCTACTTCTTTCACGAACTCATTTTGCAAATTTGTTTAAAGATAATATTGTAGGATTTCCTATCTTAAAACAGTTAATTTTCACCGCATTGTTTATTTCTAACAGGAAAAAAGACACCGTGATATCTGGAGTTTTGGTACTTGATAAATCTAACTTGACGTTTAATATATACAAACTAAGATGTCAGCGCACCTGAAGATGTCAGACCTAGCAGACAGCACCGAAAGATGACCGCTACCTCTCGTGAAATCTCGTCATGATAACGTGATAATTACATGTGAATTGATAGGTTTTTCTTTCATAAAACTCTCTAACGGCACTTTCTCGACCAATCACAGCGTCTCATTATCATAACAATTTGTGTTAAATCTTGTGAGGTCGACCATTAAACTATTTCAAGAAATAGGGGGTTTAGGTTTCGAAAAATATTTGTTAGTGACTGTAACAGTCTTTGGAAATGAACAAGTATTTTGCAAATTTACAACAAATGTGTATTTTAATAAATATATAACGTTGAAATTTGAACCAAATAAAAATCCGACACTTGAACTATTCCGAGGCCACTTGCCACCCCTGAAGAAATTTGGACTCATCCAATATATCACATTATGGTGTTACACGTGTGTATAAGAATTGGTTAAAATATTTAGCAGTTTTATCCAACTTCTTGTAAATGCTATGATACTTTCATAGCACGTGCTGACCTTCATGTGGATACGGCAGTTCGAAGAAAAAAAAAATCCGGATTAAGTTTTAGAAAGATTTTGATAATTCGTACATTAAAATTTAGTTGTCAAATGAAAATGTATTTTAAATCTGTGATCGTTTAAAATTCGGACTGTTGGAGAATTTCAAAGGACGTTTATTCCACAACTTATCCAGACACGTGGATTTAGGGAGAATTAAAGTTATATTTTGTGATGTATTTAAGTGGTTGTGTGGGGTGTATACCCATTCATCCATCCCTACCCTACTGGCCCCAAGTATCCAATTCACATAACGACATGGTCGTGTTTAAAAAGGGACAGTCGGTCGAAGTTACGGAACTTTTACAAAGAAACGGACACTCGGGATATTCCGCTGTGTACAGCCCAAGGAATGTGAACCACAGTCGATCCCCACCCCCTTCAGGACTAGCCCCACTCCGGGCTCTATGTGCTACAGATATGGATGTGTACACGTCACGTGGATCACAGAAAACAGACGAATCAACCACAAACAGTAAACAATTAAAATTTGGAATAAACAGAATTTTATCAGAAGATTTTGGAAAAGAAAAAAGTGAAAAGGGTAGGTTGTTTTAAAGTGATAACTGTTCCAAGTATGTGTTCCATTTCCCCGACTTTTATGACATTTTTAAATAGTGGAGTGTAATTTTCTTTTCACTACATTAGTTTATTTAATTCCGCTTTAAAATATCCACAGTTTGATGCACCCCCCCCCCCTTAAAAAGGTCATATATTGATTCGTTCGAATCTCAAGAATATTTACCGGCTCAAATTCTCAGAATGTATTTAAGTTTGTCCTCATCCTTCTGAAAAATATTCATATTTCTTTTCAACTTTTAGTAGTCGTAATGTTTAATGTCAATCGGAAAGTATCAATTTGATGTGCTCGGGAAAAAACCCCACAAACATTATAGAACCCCCGCCCCCCAAACAAACGACATTTTCGGTACTTTTAAGTTAAATGTGTGTAATTTTTATATGCTCGGGTCCAAATCACCGAAATGGTTTATTATATAATTATTTAGGTAATATTAGACTGTTTAATTTGTACAGACATGATTGATATTAAAACAAATATATATACACACAGAATTAACCGTTTATTATATATCATATCATAATGCGCTTATAATCAATGTACATACAAGTATTGTATTTTTATGTATCTTGTATTTGGTATATAACGATTAAAATATTCTCAAATTTTAATATTCTAATTGAATATTTAATATTAATAATCGTACGTAAAGCAAGGCTATTCTGACGGTCAGAACTATTTGAAATAAACAATTCGAACAGCAATTTCCTTAATCTAAATCATACTTACAAATCAGAAAGTCGAATATACTTAAATAATTTATTTATCAGATATTTAATAGTTGAATTAAAAATATTTTTCCTGCTTCCCCCATCCTTAATTTCATCTTCAATAAATTCATGTTTAATACTGAAGATTAATATTTTGGTCCTATATAAATTATAATTACCATATTAGTGTTTTCTCACAAAGGATCTGATAAAAAAAAACATGGTTTGTAATTCAATGAACACTTTTCGTTTTATAAATATTAAAATATCCATAAAAAATATTAATTTCAGAAATTGGAAAATTATTCGCTATCAATTTAAAGGAAATCATTTTAAACCCAAATAAAATCCTACATTTTTTTCTTTTAACTAATATTAAATACACATTTTTTACAGCAAAATCAGGCCTTACTACAAATTTACTAAAACCATCTTTAGTAGACAGACCGTTTCTGATTATAATTTTTAAATCGAAAAAGCAATTACAATGAAATGAAATGAATGGACAGATTATTAGGGTTCAGACGAGTATAAAATTATTTTTGTATCTGACAATTTTCAACTTGAAAAATATTTCCGGAGACACGTGTCAGCACGTGGTTTAATAAGTACAAAAAACTTCAGCTACTCTTACAATAGCATTCACTATTTATATTGTGGCATAACTATTCTTAATAATTTCATTCAAACAAAATTATAATTGATAGTCGACACCTTTGGATGTTTGAAATAAGAACCATTCTTTAATGTTATTCCTTTACTGTCAACGAGAGTAAATATCTTGTGAAAAAAATCCGAACAAAACAAGCACTTAAAAAAAATACTTTCAATTATTTAATCGAATAAACATTAAAACTAAAAATCATATACAGAGCTTGTTCAGAATATTTTAATTTATTTGTCATCTGAAATCTGTTATTATTTAATTCCGTTAAAAAAATATCAATGTTTATTTCTTTTTTTCATGAATTTCAGATATCACCCCAAAAGTCTTTAGTTCTAACCATAACAGAAGATTTGCTCGTATGACGCCAAACTGTCCGTGCCCAACGTCAGAATGTTCATCGTTGAGTCACCTTTATTCCTCTCTATCTTCCGTCCATTCTGTTCATCCAGCTATTTATCATTATAACAACGGTGCTGATTTACTGCCAGGTAAGTTTCAAGTTGGAGAACTAGCTATATATGTAACTGCCTTTAAATGTATGTATGCGTGAATGAAATGGGGTTTAACGTCCTACTAGTACCGGGATAATGGAGGCGGGCGTATACTGTGAGGGGAAAATTTACCCAGGTAGCAATTGAATTCCAACTATCAAGACTATTTTACGTACACGCCAAGGTGCACGTACGGAAGCGCGGTATTTTCGTCCCACTGGAATGACTAGGTACTGTACCTTGCCAGACACCCCCCCCCCCTCCCCGGCCACTGACATGGCAGAAAACCACGCCAATTGTTTTGTATAGTTTGGTCGGTATACACCTCTTCAAATTTAACTAAAGTAATACGTCAACTGGCGATTGCGAATTTCTCATTTTTGATGCTTCCTGCAGGGGCGGATCCAGAGGGTGGGGGGGTCCAAACCCCACCCTGCTCAGCTACATATAAAAAATCGAATGCCTTGCAACAATGAAATTAAATAACACTGTGACCCTACATCATTACAAAAATGATTTCTCTCTTTAAAAAGCTCGATATGCATGTATGCCTATTTAATTTGGGAGACGATGATTACAGATTTCCTTGGCAGGAACCAGTCAAACCCCCTCATGCAAAAATTCCTGGATCCGCCCCTGTCCCGGTAGTTTGTACAAGAAATAAACGATTTACAATTACATGTAGTTATTACGTGTAATGTATTTACTTCCTATCTAATTCTTGAGACAAAGCAAGATCTATATGGCAATATTAACGTAAAAAAATCAAGAAACAACTTAGTTATAGTAGGAGTCAGTTTATTATATCTTGTAGTTTTACTAAGAATAATAATATTATAATTACTTTTCCTATAAATCAACTTCAATCAATACCAACCTCAATTTCCAGTAGGTGAATGGTATGCAATATAGGGTTGAATATCTTCTGCTCGTCACTCCCTTAATCTGTCTCATATCTGTTTTGCCTTATGACCCAATAAATAATTCAAATAAGTTTTAAAATCCCGTGCTGAGAACTGCAGTTTCAATTAAAACTGAGAACTTTGTTTGTCTAAATATGATTTCTTACCAAATGAAGCATCCCTGAAAGTTTATGGTAAAATGATCTGAAATGAAGTATGAATTGCGTTAGAGTGATAATAAGAAAATGTGTACGGACGGAGACTACGACAAAATAGGGCCAATTAAAAGATGCCGTAAAAATATAATTATACTCATTAATATCGCCACCCGCACCAACAAGGAAAATTTTTGACGTGGCTTATAAATTTTTACCGAATTTCGCCTCTCTCTAACGTAAACAAATATATAGCTTTTAAGCTCGAATTCAGAGTCAGACCAAAAAATCGAAATTCTTAAATCTGAAATGAATTAAACCCGTATTTAATGCGATGTGGATGAATACAGCATAGCAGTACTCAGTATATCTTTGGATTACCGAGACCCTTCTTCGCCAGGTGATGATAGATTTAACTTTTCTTCACAATCTTTAAAAAATACTCTTCTTCCGGGTATGTGTTATATCTGTCAAACGTTATTTAGATAATAAAAAATAATTTACATGTAAAATATTGACGTAATAAAAATATAATTTACTTTAGATCGTTATAAAGATAAGAATAATATCACTTTTAGTATATAAATATTTCTATATGTTTCCTATCAAAGTTAACATGAGAAGTTTAAATTCAGTTTTATTTACATGTACAATCATATTAATCTACTTGGGTGTAAAAAACCACAACAATCATTTTCGTCGAACAGAACCACCACTTCATGAATGTATGAATGGAATGGGGTGTAACGTCCGGTTGTTCTGTACCTACTGGGCAAATGAAATGAAATGAACTGGGGTTTATTTTCCTATTGGGCTCTGGGCTAATGCATACGCGATACCTTTGCAATCTGTTGACCTGATAATCGACAGAATCATCGTTACAATGTTAAGGGCCGTAGACTGGATAAAGACCGGTTTATATAGACAAATTAATTCAAAGATGGTTTATAGAAAGAGTACCATAACCTTGCATACAGTCCCACTAGACAGATTTTTATTTGTTGATATTTTGCACTGGTTTTCCCAATAATGTTTAAAGAAAGTTTGGATTTAAGTGTTAAAAGTTAAGTATTGTCCGAAAAATGCAAATGACGATTACCGACTTTAAGGATGCATTATGTAAGATTTAGAAAAAGAGCTGACAGTTTTTGCTAAAAACAGTTTAAATTTAGATAATAAAATGGGAGTGTTTTGAAAATTACAGTTAAATTACGACAGTTTGAGTGAAGTTACGGTCGTTAGATTAACAGTGTAGTCTCGATTTTCATTGCTACCGTTGTAACGATAATAAAGAAAGTCTCGATTAAATTAATCATTAACAAGCAATCTAATTTAACTTCCTTTGAAAATCAAAAGCAATCGATGTTCTATAGCGTCGATTATGGGCTTGACATTGTGAATAAATGTCTAATTAATTCTTTATATATTAAACATTTGAAGCCAAACGAAAGATCTACATTAAGCAAATTTATAATGCATCTTTAAATATTCCTCAAGATATGTCACTCTGCATTAAGCAGATTGAGTTCTTACATTATGCATCTTTAAATATTTCTCAAGATCTGTCGCTCATCCTGACAAACGAAGACGATAATCGTAAACTGAAAGTTGTATAATTAAAAAAGGCGCGGTAATAAACACACAGTTCGTGCATTACCGACTGCACGTATTTCCTATTCTATAAAGATATAGACATGTATCTTAACTTACTTATAGTATATACAAAATAACGCACAGTTGTAAATACATCAAAGAACGCCGACATAATACCTACCGCAATTTAACACAACTCACCCCCGCCAGTTTCTTACTTCATTAAATGAATATTTACGATGTCGTCTTCACCGTTTCTCGGCAATTATTCCCGCCTCTATAGTAATAATTAGCCCATCTTGTCTGTAAAAGAGTGAAAAATAAAGAGATTTATTTATAAAATGTAAGAAGTATCATGATTTATATATTTTATCAACTGAGTAGATTAGTTAATAGAATTATATACAGCATGTAATTACTCCAATTTTTATACTTGATTGATACAGAATGAGACATTTATGGTATGTACCGCTCACACTGACATATAGCTTAGTCTGTTGAATGTTAATCGCAGAGTTTTTGGAGCATTTTAAGGATGTATCCTACAAATTTAATAACATTTACTATACAGCACAATGACAGCATGTATTTTAAGTCATTAGACTAGGCCAACAATTACAACTGTATTATACATCAATGGAAATTAAATATAAAAACAAGTGAATATGATATACCCACACCTAAGCTTCCTGTACAAACTATTTTGTAGGGGCGTGGGGTAGGGCGTTTTTAATGCTTCAATTTCTTGCGATTTACTTAATTAAGAGGACTTAAACATCGTGTACGATACCCATTCTTTAAATAAAATAATTCTGAGAGTACTCGAATTTGTAAAGAAACCCTATCGCAGAGCAAGAGGTCCCAAGTTCATCTAATGAAATGAAAATGAAAAACAGATAACTACTATAACAAAACTAAGGACAATATCAAAATTACACGATACCACAGTCAGACACTACACGAAAAATGTCCAAAACAGTTCAATTGTTCCACAAAATAATATTTCTTGAATAACTAAAACCAATTTCAATACTGATTTAAATAAATAGAGAAATCTCTGACGCTAACAAGTGATAATACTAAAGCCAGAAACTTGATATCTACTTTATAGGACTCCGGTCCTAATCTTAGGATAGTGTTATGGTGTTTATCTGTAAGTAATTAATTAAATTAAAGTGTTGAGTAGATAAATCCACAGGAGGATAATATGTATAGTATACCACGTTAAAATCATTAGCTCTCACGTGCTAAATGTGAGTGTCAATGATAGCTGGAGTCGTTCCCTCCTGAGTTAACGTCATATAGGCTAATAGAAGCCTTAACCCATTACACGTCAATCGGCATCTTATTAGTTACTGGCTAACTTCAAAACATTTGATTAAAAATCAGTGCTTTTCGATAATCAAAACATAAAAAAAATCTCAGGCATATTTCATTGAACGAGCACAAATAAAAACTTGAATGATAAGACTGGCTTATTTGCGGGAAAAAAATTAGGAACATTGAATTCTTGTTGCGTGGTCATATAATATCAATTTCAACGCGTCTGGACGTCACAAATCTATCATCCAAATTATTGAAAATTATTCACCCCGTTAACATTAGTTAAACGATTGTTTAATATTATTGTCAATGTTCGCTGTTTTGATTAGGGTTTCAATGTTAATAAGATTTCTGATACTTCAGAAGTTATTGTCCAAGATAAGTTTGTAGCAGCTTGTAAAACGCTTGATTGTGAAAACAAAACATCATCCGATATATTTGAAATTTACATACGTTATTATAAAAATGAAACAAGGGTGCTTATCCGCTTTTAATCATTTCTGGTAGTGATTGTTCGCGCTTTTGTCCCGATAACTTTACAGAATAATACATTGTTTACATTGTTGTGAGGAAGGAAAAGACCCCCCCTCCTCCCCCCCCCCCAAAAAAAAACCCAACCCCACTCCGAATTTCAACGATTATTGTAGTTTAGGACAATGATTTTCATCGGCTTGGTATGCAACACTGTTTTATTTTATACTTTTATTCTGGCATAAGTCATGAGTTAATTTCTTATTATTCATGTAATTTCAGGTCCTTATTCCATACTCAGTACAGAGACACATAGTCCAAATCAACCTAAGAGAAAGAGAAGCTGGTCTCGCGCAGTCTTCTCAAATTTACAAAGAAAGGGTCTTGAAAAACGATTTGAGGTTCAGAAATACGTAACAAAACCTGACAGACGACAGTTAGCTGCCATGTTGGGATTAACAGATGCTCAGGTTGGTAATACTGAATCCAATGTGATGATTGGTACAAATATATCAACATTGATAAGGGGGTACACCCATGGGCAACCCCTTAAAATCTACGAAACACGTGTCAGCACACCCTTTAATCCGACCCTGATGATTGGTAAAACTGAATTTGCCGTTGTTCCTTGTATCTGAATGCAATGTTATGATTGATAAACTAAATTTGCCGTTCTCCCTGTCAGAATGCAATCTGATGATGTTTGTAGGACACTTCGTGTTTAATTATTTATTCCTTAAAATTTCAAGACTTCGATGTGTCATTGCCTTTGTCAGACTCGCTTAGGCCAATACATATACGTATAACGATTAATGCGACATGATGACTTATTATTTTTAGCGTCTTATAAACAAAATAAACCTGCAAAATCTATAATAATATATAGACGTCATTTCCTTATGAATGAATGACTATTTAAATTCTGAAAAAGATCTCTAAGATTTTTTCGATTCTTTTAGTGATTACTTTAATAATTCTTTATACCAGGCTGTCAACACTTCAAAACATTCACGAGGGGCAAATATCTTATACAAGTTGATGTTTAAAAATAGTTGAAATTCCACCCCAATATAATAATCGGATATCCCGAGTTTCATTACTTCACGAAGAATCTGCCATCAACATAAAACAAAACAATCTTAAGAAGGAAATAATCAGTTTTAATTAAATTTGTCGACAGGAGAAGGTTAAAATTGAGGTGTCTAGTAGATTGCCATATTTATTAGTTCTTGTGGAAAGGTCGTCAAGAACAGATGCCAATCTGTGTTGTCATCTAGTTCCCGTCTTTTATTATCACGTCGCACCCTGTTGCGTTAACATGTTTAGATTATGGAAACAATGCACCGCCAAAACAGTTTGTATTATTTATTGGATAAAATGATAGCATATTTCATCGAGGTCCGTGACACTCTAGTAACACTCAGGGGAATAACATTATAATGTTTTACAGTCTATGATATTTGGCATGTTGTATAAAAGCGATTCCGGATTCAATTTCTGCTAATTTTCACTCTGTGAAAATTCTTACGCTCGGTTCTTTCCAACTTCAGTACTTCTTTGATCTTTAAAGTTTTATCAATTATTAAAAAAAAAAACTTTCTAAAAGTTACAGGAGGCGACATTCGTTTTCCGTACAATCCCTGTAAAAATTCTGAGACAGCAGCCACCCACCATTTTCTAATGGCAGGAATGCGCGCACCAAATGGAACTTCTTACATCTAGCACTTGCTGTCAGGTTAATTGAGTGATTCGCCGCAATGAACTCCTTGCGCAATGGTACCTCATAATTTATCACGCGCGATACGGACGAAGGTCACGGGGAAAGGTCAAACAAAGCCGAATTTATCAAAATTAAGTATATTATGTTGACATTGAGAAACGATTAGTTGTAATAAAAAGCAAAGAACAAAAATTCATTAGGTTTGATAAGGTTGGTTTCGTATAATAGCTATTTACTCAAGTATTTGCCACTGGGACTATAGAGATAACTTTTTAAACGGACCACCTGGGTGGGATGCCAGTGTATTTATCATATCACTCCGTTTATAACACATTTAATCCTAAATATATAAATCACAACATGGAATTTATTTATTCTGAGATTTCCCTTTAAGTTTATTCACATAAATCTTCTTCGTTTATGAAATAAATATACTGTATATAAAGAAATTATCATAATTTTATCATTATTACCCATTTCTCATCCATCAATGATTTTATCCATTTCCTCTTTATAAGCATTTCTTTGTTTGTTTTGTTTAAAGGCCATAATTAATCAAAATGGATGACACAACTGACACTTAAAAAGGTGGAAAGACGAAAAGAACTGTATGTTGACGTATGTTGTGCACAAAGGGAATTTGCATAGTTCTCGCTCGAATTTTGACATATTTACTTCCGGAACAGGGTCGGATTTCGACATATTTATTTGTGGAACAGAGCCGGACTGACAAAACCAGGGTGCCCCCCCCCCCATTTTGAAAAACCGACTGTAAATGTTGCTTTCTAGAGTATATCCTGTGAATTCAAGACTAGGGATAAATATAAACCCCAAGGCAGCTAGGTGACCAAGGGCCATAACACTGACAGCCATTATCGGAAATCGTTGAAAATACATAGGCATCTTCACTTCATGAACATAAACATTATGTATAAATTTAAAGCAATTGCGGACGCTGGACCGACTAAAATATACGACCACGACCACATCCCTGTTGTGGAAGAAAATGAGCACTTCCATTGCAAGGATGAGGTTAATACTATGCAATTCGATAACTGTAAAGTTACGGTAGGCTATCTAACTTCAATTCATCATATTTTTGTTTACATTACAGGTTAAAGTATGGTTTCAAAATCGGCGAATGAAATGGAGACATGCGCAACAACAAAAGGAAAAGGGTGGTGAAAATAGTGCGACCGAAGATGATGACAAAGTGGCGGATATGACGCAATCCGATGAAGATATCAATGTGACGGAAGATATCTCTGACGTCGATTCTGATGTAGACGAGGAAACGGAAGCCAGTTCTTGTTTGGACCAAGGCGTAGATCTGTCGACGAGTGAAATGAAAGAAAGAACAGTGGCTATTGACAAATAATAAAATTAATACTTTTTATGTATCATTGTTAGTAGTAAAGGAGACCCACAAATTATGGTCACAACTTTAGATCTGGCCCCGAGTTCACAAAGCATTCTCAGACTTAAGATTAGAATCTACTTAAAATTGTTTGCCTTATTCTAACTAAAATATAGCCCTTTATATAACTTGTTTTAATGAATCAAATGCATCAATGAGAAACTATGTGCAATGTTTTGTGTTTCTGGATCAAAGACATTTCTCATGAACAGTGATTGAAAGCTGAGTAAATTCTTAAGTCTGAGAATGCTGTATGAACTCCGGGCCAGACCAAAACAAAACATGAATTGACCCTAAAAATATGTTTTAAATCATATTTGGTATGTAAATTTCCCATTGGTCGAGTAATGAATTATTGTAAAACACGACTTACATTTACTGTTACGTATTCATTTACATCTAACGGAACTACGTAGGTATATCTTATGCGATTAATCCTAATCAAATGAGTTCCCATCAATTGTTAAATGATATATTATGATACTAATGTAAATATTTGTATATTTTGTGTAATATATTAACTAAAATAATAAATATATTAAAGTAAATTGATGCCTCAATGCATTAGTTCATATCAAACACGGAAGTTTCAGAAACCGTAGTAGACTAATTGAGCACAATAAGAATGACAATTTTCAGAAAACAATCACTCGTTTACACGGTTTTGCTATATATATACAAAATAGTGATTGTTTTTCATTTAAATCGTGTTCATATTTCTTTTATTATGGGGATTTTGGGCAATTACCTTTTCAATCAATGTCTTGCATTAGTTTGGTTTTGCATTTGACGAGCAAGAACCAGTGGAGTGCGCTAAGTTTGATTTTGGAATTGAAGAGCTGGAATCGCTGGAGTGCGCTAACCCACGAAGCCGCGGCTCTAGTTCTGGCTGCGATCTTTATTTTATAGCCGGTACGGTATGCGAATATATATAGACAATGGGAGGTGATATTACAAGGCGGGGTAGGTCAATTAAAGCGATAATTTCATATTTTCAAAGGAAGTCAAAACATAATTATTTCTATGTCTTTTGCTCAATAGGTTGTCAATTCACTATTATACGATCATAGGCATCACTTCCCACTCTTATAACTCATTATAAAACAGGAAATGATAACACAATTACCTCCCTTGTTTCTCTATTGCCCCCATGCAATAGCTATCTTCAAACGTTTGAATTGGAAGTTGAAAATGACAGTATTGCCAATTTCGCAACTGGCAATAATGAATTATAGGATTAATAGGATTATTTTTTAACAAGGTAGGTCTGTTTATAGATACCATCTATTTTAAGGCTTTATTTTAATAAATTTTAAAAATGTAACTTAAAAATATGAAATTGTAGCTTTAATGGACCCAGAGTCCCACCCTTTTCCCCCGTGGGCTGACTGGTCATCGATTTATATTTAGGATCATAGAATCTAGTTTTTATAGACAACCCAATCAGTTGACGTTGCTTCACTGTTCGTTTTTTTTTTCTCTTGGAGCAGGGGAATTAATATATATTGGCAAACGTTTAAAACAATGCCTGTTTTAAGAATGTACGTGTTATCACGGACCTTATAATATATAAGGTCATGGTATTATTAACAGTTTCTAAAGCGAAATTATCGGCAATCCCAAATCAATTTTTTATAGAAAACGACTGCCGAGCGGAACAAATGAAAATAAAATTGGACGTACTTAATGTGAGAAACTGTTTTACAAAAAAAAAACAAAACAAATTATTTTAAGGAGTATTAATATTCTATTAACGTTCCAATATCATATTTTTCAGTTATATTTTTAAAATATATTAAAATAAAGCCCTAGAATAGATTGTATCTATAAACACTCCTACCTTGTTAAAGAATAATCCTATAATTCACTATTGCCAGTTGAGAAATTGACAAAAATATCATTTTCTACTTCAAATTCAAACGTCTGAAGATCGCCATTGCATGGAGGGGAATGGGACAACAGGGAGGTGATTGTGTTATTATTTCCTTGGCAGCCTGTGTCAGTGATTTTAATACCTGTGAAATATTGCCCCTGATCGTATAATAGTGAGTTGGCAACCTTTTGAGCAAAAGACATAGAAATAATTATGTTTTGACTTTCTTAGAAAATATGAAATTCCTGCTTTAAGCAATAAAAAGGAAAAAAAAGCGTCACTCCGCAAAAAACCACGACGAATATTTACATCGAAGTCGCATCTTCTCTACACTAACTATCCAATCAGTGTCAATGATTTTAGCTGTATATACCCCCACCCACATAATAATCCGTTTCTACAACCGCGCACCCCCAGCTCAACACACATTCTGGAAATAGAACATCAAATTTCTGATTAGAATTAAGAGATTGAACACAGCTGACTTGAACATGGTTATTGATGAAATACCAGAGGACTAGTGTTGTATACAGGACAGGATATGCTAAAGGTTTTTTTAACAACATCGCATACCAACATGATTTAATACAATATCCAGTTAGTAACTTATTTTTCCAAACGACGAGAATTAATTACCATAATATAACTGAAGAAGTAAATTTCAACTCCTTCTGGAACAATCCCATGTTCCAAACACAAATGCTGGATTTAGGTCACAAACAGACTGTCTACAAGAAGGGAAGAAAAGAAGCGATTAGACTTCGTAGGGTGATAGCTCAGCGGAACAAAAGTATACACGCGCTTGCACGTTCGACGCCAATCTTCGTGAAATAGTGTTGTCAGTTTAATGTTTCTAATTGTTTAACTGTTAAAATAAAGGTTATATTAAATTATAATGTGATGGTAATGAGCCAGATATGTTATTTACAGCTATTTATTCTATGATAACACAACAACTGTATTTGTTTAAATAAGAACTGACACCAGATTAACTACAGTGGTTTATAAGTTGATGTTTCAGCTTGATAAGTTCAAATTGTCCAATTGATGACAGCTTTAAAGAAACTGATGTGTTGTAGCGCTTAAAGCACAGATTTCCTCCACATGAATAATTTAGCAAACAAAAAAAAAAAAGAAAAGAAAAAAGCCCTTCGAAGTACGTCATCGCCACCATCTTGGAATTGTGACGTCATATCAAAATGGAAAAATAAAACAAAAGAATTGTGACGTCATATCAAAATGGAAAAATAAAACAAAAGAAGCATTGATCTGGAAATGATCTATATAATTTTTTTTGTGTATATATATTAAACAGGCAGTATGTTGCAGGTCATTCTTTGGGCCTTAAATGTTATATAAATCATGAATTAGGCAAGACCATAACAAACCCTCGATACCATTTGATGGGTCCGATTTTCAATAGATTTGAATCCGGTCAGCGGTTTAACGACGGTTGGTGATTAAACGTAAAAGTTGATAATCGAAGTTTTGTTTATTATCGCCACAACGGTAACAATGACACTCGAGGCTACAGTATTATTAAAATAAGGATTTGTCGGCTCAGGGGGAAGTAATTCAACTGCAATTTTCAGCATTTTCCCTATGATTCATCCTTTTTTAAAGAAAATATAAGAGAACTGTTAGCTAGTTTCGATTTTCACAAAATTCGAATTCAACCTTCATTATGGCGTAAAGGTAACATATTTAAGAGAGAGAGAGAGAGAGAGAGAGAGAAAGAGAGAGAGGAATGGGGTTTAACGTCCACTCGACCTCAAACTAGGTCATTTTGGGACTAACATGGTTTCAATTTTATTTCAATAATTCGCTTGCGCGTAGGGGTCTTTAGCAGTGGGAGAAACCGGACCCGGAGTGCCCGGAGGAAACCCACGAGGTTGAGAAGGCGCCCCTATCTCCATGCCACATACGCTCACACCAGGGTTCGAAACCACAGCCGCAAGCCAGATGTAACCGGCCAGCGAGAGGTCGAAGCGAGGCACTCTAGACCACAAGGCCATCCCAACCCCCCGTGATATATTTAAACGGTTTTCAGATCGGATAGAAATTGTGAATAAAAATTGTGCCTTCTAGAGGGTCCACAACCTTGGTATAACATACATTTACACTATTTGTGTATAAGGCTCGGCTATTTCGTCCCGCGCGTTTTAGGTCAGAAATTCGGACTCAAATGACATTATGATACGACGGCGATTCGAACATTTTTCTTAAATCAGATAAACATTGTAATCTTTAGAGTGTCCACGAGGTGAAAATGTGGGCGTATAGAAATGTGGAAGCGGGACTGAGACTCGTGTGGCCAGTAATAAAATGTATATGACACAGGCTTTTGCAGTAATGCTTTTATTTGACTTTAAAGACATCTCTTGTCATTGTCCAGACCTCGAGAGTTATCGCCATAAGATAAACACATAAATTATAAATCTGGTGTAGCGGATTCAGCGGCAGAACTTCACCTCTCTCAGCTGACACGAATATTATCCATATGATAAATTGTAGAATTTAAACCAATAATATATTCTTATGGTAGACTACACCCACCTCATTTTATTGTTGAATGTACTGTTTTAAATGACAGAGGAAGGAAGTTCGCCAATTGCTCACAACGTTTATTCCACATATCTGTAGTATTTACATAATGAAACCCATCAGACTCATCTAACAAGCCATCAAACACAAGCATCGTTTAAAGTAATGAGAATATAAACTCGCCATTTGAAACCAGAAGTACTCGAGGTGTTGACAGATTGATGCCACTGATAGGTTATAATTCATTTCATTCTTATAACTGTCGTAAACCATCCAGTTGGTCTATTAAACCATCTTAAGCTTGTAACCTGTTTTTTGCCTTCCCGGCGCTGGCGACTGGATCAACTCTGGATATATATTTATTAGGTGGGCTTAAACGTCAATTAAATTTAAATTGATATTCTTATCCAAATTTAAGTTACCACCATTTAGTCTCAGTTTACTTCCGTCTCAAGGAAATTGATATTCTTTCTAAAATCAAAGTTACCACCATTAAGCCCCAGTTTACTTCCGTCTCAATGCAGTAAACACCATTTAGACTCAACTTCCTTCATCATCAGCATATTGATCCCCAGTATAGTCCCAATTTACTTACTTCTCATCATATCAAATTACATTTAATCTCAATTTACTTATTCCTAAGTATATCAAACATTTAATATCAAATTACTGACTTCTCGGCATACCAAACAACATTAAAAGCCAGTGTTTGTATACTAACTTCTCGATTAGGTTTAATTATAGTTCTCAGCATATCAATCACCATTCAACTTCTTTGGACCTTTCTCAGCATATCAAGGAATCTATTTAGTCCCAAGCTAGATCTTCGTATATCAATTCAGTCCAGATTTACACTCTTTTCAGCATGTCAAGGAATTAATTTAGTCTCAAGGTAGATCTTTGCATATCAATCATCACTGGGGCTTGGTTTACTTCTTTCTCAGCATATCAAGAAATCCATTAAGATTCAAGCTAGATATTTGCATATAGCCTCGATCTGCATCCGTCTCACTACATCACAGAATATATTTAGTCTCAAATTCCATTTACCAGTTCTTCGATTAATGAATGCATTATTCAGGAACCTGGATAAATTAAAACCTGTTACTACAACAAATATTTCAACGAATGGGATTGCGCAACTTTAGATCAATACACCATCACTATCTTAAGAAATTGTTTCAAATTTTTACCTTTTTTTTTCTCGAAACTAAGTTGGAAAAGAATTAAAGCTTTTTGATAAGCAGCCGGTACCTATCAAGATGGTTGATTTGTAGCATTTCAAGGCTTTTCGAGAAACGTTTGTCTTGATTGTAAAGTTATAATCAATGTGTACACACTTGACAACACTTCTCCTTTCATGTTGCCAAGTGTAGATCAAGTGTATATTAAAGACATGCTGCATATAAACACCATATCGAGTTTCTTTTATTGCTTTAATTCAGTATTTAATGTGTTATCGTAGAGCCGCCATCTTGTCTTGTCTATATTTCATATGAAGAAAGGACAATAAATCAACATTTAAAGCTAAACATCCTGTATCTGGTAGGAAAATCCCTGATAAAACCAAGATTTCTAATAAATTTCTCTAAATATATAAACACCACACGAACCAAGTGCATTTTAAAAAATACACACATATTCTTGTAGGATCTATCTTATTTATCCCCGTTTTTGTTCATATACGATTCTTTCTTTACGAACAGCAATACCTTGTAACGTATTTTTGTACACATTGACACCAGGAACAACAAAAGAAAACTTCACCGTAATTAACCAAAACAATCGCTAATGGGAACCTCGTCCTTCAATTCGTTAAATAGCTAGGGTTAGATTTGTTGGTGGACCATGTAAGGTACCAAATTAGCAAAACATTATTTTTTAAAGTCTCAGAGTGTGATTTGTTGTTTTGGAGATCAGGTCTCTCAAAACAGCAGAACGTAAAGCAGAGAAATAATTTCTCAAAAAGACACAATAAGTGCAAAAGCACGAAATGGCAAATAAAAACACACGACAAACGTTGGGTGTTCTGTACAGAGTGCTAAGAAAGTTCCGCCCTCGGACTGATCTGATCCAGAAATTGTAGAATTTTCTGAAACATTCTCCAAAAGTTTCTTGAACTTCTTCTAGGCCATCCAATTATTTGTGAACAGTTTTTCAAGACGTTTCGATGACATCTAGATGTTTCCAAATGACGACTCAACAAAGTTTGATTACCTAAAATGGTAATAAAAGATAAATTTCAATCCTTCATAGCGGTAGTCGGACTCTTACGGACCCTGTATAGTTTTCAGTTTGGCGTCATGAAAATGAAATGAAATAAGATTTTAACGTCATGTACCAACTAGGTCCATGAAGATCGACACATATGGTGTGCTATGAGAAAGCTACGTTTCCACCAATGCCAACTACCAAGGGTTCTTTTACGGGCACACCAACTGATGTGAAACACTGGGTTTCTTACCGCTTGGACGAAAAGACACTGCTTTTTGTCTAGAACACCAGCCTTCGCCATGAGGGGGAAACCAGACGGGAAAATCCCGAGAAAGTTTCTCTGCCAACGACAGAATCAAACCCGATCAGGTGTTGGCCGAGGAATTGTCACGGGATTTTGCAGCCTAGTTTCTCTTCGTCGGTGTTGCCTTTAGTCGTTTGAATAGAACGAACACCAAGACCATATGTCAGGTTGGAAAGCACATGAAAGAATCGTTAGAATTCTTAAGTATAAGAGTAGATTGAAACGTCGCTGTCCGAGCAAAATGCCTCTCTTAGCACACTGCACGACGTGTTCGTCATTAGCACAATTTGTACTGAAAAGTAGGGCCTTAAAACCCAACTGATTTCCAGTATAATTCACATGGGTACAAAAGTGGACAAGAGGTCTTTTACATTCGACTGAATGAATTCATAGGCAGCAATGGACGTATTTTGCTATTGGTAAATGCTCTTTATTTATGAGATATACCCTCATTCGGAGCTCTTAATGTAGAAGATTATATTACGATCTTCGTCGGTCTCAATAATTAAACGGGATTAATAATAAACGCGCTAATGCCATACTCGTTCTCATCGGATGTGCCCTGCTAGCTGCAATATTGTAGCGGTTTTGCGCAAGTAAAAATAGCTTCAAACGCACAATCTTCGACACATATCATCACAATTTCTAATTCTATTATAAATGGTGAAGAGTGGAGTACTCAAATAGTTACCGGACAGTTTTTGTATGTGGTAATGGTGTACAGGAAGCCATGACATCATCCGCGCGAAATTTCACCGGATGTCACGTCACACCGCCCACCCATCTCTTTCTTTACAAGGATTTGTTATAACCGAATACTATTTGCATCTAAACATGGTCATGGACCCCATATATGGCAAATTAAGCTTGATTACGCAGCCTAATTATTGTTTGGCTACCATTTTAAGTGGGAAAACGAAAGAAAACGCGTATAGCCGTTGGATTTTATCAAATCAAATAATTATGCGGAAGGGTTTCACCTTAATTTTGGGGGTCCCTTTCATTGGAAATTGAGCGAGTTATTGGCCAGTAACGTTTTTGCATCAAATGATTACAACGCTTCTCAAAGGCTGATGAAGTCCTCAGTACGATCCCCTTCTATGGCTGGATTGCCCTTCTTGTTGATTCGATGCAGTTTATCAAGTAATTTTCAGGAATAGCGACAGTAGTGGTTATCCAAATCTTATAAACCAGGGTTCCAACAAAGCAACCAAACTGATCAGCTCGGGCGACAATGGGACGAGTTTATCGGCTCTCAATATTGACTTTATTTCTTCTGCAACTTAAATTCGAAAACAATTAATTATTAAAAGTAAGAAGAAAACAAAATAAAAGGGTTCGAAGTATATCTGGATAAAAAAAATATTTGCTATTTAGTGTGAATGTGTACATAAAATAGTACGCGGGGGATATAAAACAAATAAAGCGCCAATGCCCAATTGTTTCAGAACAAGTATGTATTAGTAAACACCCATACTCCTCGCAGTGTTCCGTTTGATTAGAGCTAACCCTACTACTCACTGCTGTAAAGATTGAAATTTCTTGTTTTAAATTTTGATTGGTCAATGGTCCGATTAACAACCAATAACTAGCTGTGTTACAAAACCTTTACATTTAAAACAGAGCGCCAAACTGGACCAAATATGTTTACATAACGTTACCTCTTGACTCACGATCTTATTATGCCCAATTAACTGGTGCATAGCCGAATTAACTGGTGACAAACGAGGCTATTAAATCTAATAGAATATAAACGATACTGTTTGGAAACGAACATACTTTCAACGTTTTTAATACCTTAAATCACTGTCCAAAGTTTTAGAGAAGACCAAAATTAAACGTAGGACGGTCATGTTGTTGTACTTGTGATTGATTTAATTGAACGGGTAGAATAGACACACCCCCTCAAAAGTTCAAGTATCAGAGGGGGATTTCTCGGGCCATTGCTTCAGGAATATGGTAAACACCAGATGATGTGACTTCACGCGTAGAACTTTAATGGGCGTGATCTTAAAGGCCTCTCATCTTGTACATTGGTTAAAGAAGGGTTTTCATTACATTTCTGATACAGTATACTACACTGACACCTTCCTTGGCGAAGGAATTCAGACCAGTAACCAATTAATTGCCCGTGTATTGTTTTTCAGAAGTTGTTTGGTCGAGAAAGTTGAGCAGTTTAATCATCTGGCATACGAGTAGACGACACCGCACACAAACAAAATGACTTTTAACCTTTATTGAAAAAATATTTTAACTCAATATGACAGCTGATATAAAAGCAAAACAGGGTGGTCAAACACTAAACAGACAAAACTGAATGGTGCATATCGCGCAACGTCGTTCATATATCAACTCACCTGCATTGTCGCTACAGCATTCTAGCTTTAGCCGTATTCAATGACTACCCACCCATAATTCCTGAAATCCGATCTTTAATGCGAATCCGTCAGCTTTTCGGGTAGAAATCGTGGAATAAGCTTTAATTTGTAGGTTTTGATGTTTAATGACAAAAAAAAACCAATGTTGACATTTTTTTTTTGATAAGGTCTTCATAGTATGGGGCCCATTATTTGAGGGTAGCCATTTTGCAATAATGTTCCAAGTTTTTTTTTTATTCACCTTATCTATAATGTCATCGACATATCAACTGTGATTTGGCGATGTATTACTATTGGCAGGGTTCATGACTACATTTCAGAGTGTTTTCCATCATTTCATGATAATATTTCCAAGACGGCGACCATTTTTTGCAAGAAAATCGGACGGTATGCGGATTTCGATTAAGTAGTAGTGTTTGGTGTCAATATATATGTTTTCGGGGCCACAGATTCCATTTCTTACATTCACAACCTTGTAAAATGATCATATGTCCATATATACTATTCAAAAAAAGTAGGGGATATTTGATTTTTAAGTGTTATTAAAGTCACCTAATGAAACTGACGAAGAAACAAATGACAAAATGAAATGAAGTTCACATTCATCGATTTATTTCAAATGATCGTTAGACTAAGGCACAGACTGACCATTTTGAGGGGGAAATGATACCCGGGGTCAAACAGCAAAGTTACCACAGCATCACAACAAAGTCAGTAACGGGTAAATCCTCCTCTGTTTGCCAAACAAGCATTGATCCGACGTCGCATACTCCTAATGAGACGTCTAAGGTCATTTTGATCCAGATTGTCCCATTCCTGTTGCAACGCAGCAGCAAGTTCTTGGACATTGGCAGGACGTTGTTGACGTTGACGTAACCTCTGTCCAAGCATGTCCCAGGCATGCTCGATGGGGGAGAGGTCGGGACTCAGTGCTGGCCAAGGTAATGTGGTGATGTTCTGTTGTTGGAGGTAACCTGTAACGATCCTGGCCCTGTGACATCTTGCGTTGTCATCCTGGAAGATGAAACGGCGGCCATGACGTCGTGCGAACGGCACAACATGGACTGCTAAGATGTTGTCCCGGTAGTACTGGCCTGTAACACGCCCTGCAACAACATGTAAAGCCGTTCTTCCAGCAACAGTGATGCCTCCCCACACCATAACAGAACCACCCCCAAATCGATCATGTCTGATGACGTTAACGTCTTGGAAGCGCTCGTTTCGACGACGCCACACCCTCCTACGTCTGTCAAAAAAATCAACAGTGAACCTTGACTCATCTGAAAACATCACATTGCTCCAGCGTCGATTATCCCAGTGTTGACGATCCCTACACCAACGACGTCTTGCCTGAATGTGATGATCTCTCAAACAAGGGATCACGCGAGGACGTCGGGCGCGAAGGTGACCCCTATGCAGTCGATTCCGAATCGTCTGGCCACTCACTCTCACACCAGTGTCTGTTTGAAGACAAGCGCTGATCTGATTTGCTGTGATGACACGATTTCTCAAGGCCAAGGTACGGATAAATCGATCCTGGGCTTGAGTTGTCGCCCTTGGTCGACCTGAGCGTGGTCTGTCCTCTACAGATTGTGTATCACGGTATCTGGGCCATAGCCTGCTTATGACAGACTGAGAAACATTCATCGTCCGCGCCACAACCGCCTGTGTTGTGCCGATCTGTAGCATGCCAAGGGCACGTAACCTTTCATTTTGGGTAAGCCGACGCATATCAAAATTTGTTTTCTGGTCACTAAAACAATTAAACTGATGTTTCCACCCTGGAATTCAATGCCACAATGACTGTAACATTCAAAGTCAGAGTCGTGCAAATCTTGGGTTGGACCCCCATGATGATCCCAAGCATCACCTGCATTCCATGCGGTAGCTATTGGTGCGTTTGGGCGTCACATGTAACTGGAAATCTTTCTTCTGTTAGGTTCTATAGTGACTTTTTTCGTAGTCATTTGCATATTTTAGTATTATGCCCCCAAAATCAAATATCCCCTACTTTTTTTGAATAGTATACTTAGCATATTACCAGAGTTGTGCAGAGTTTGCTTAAGTGGTAGTGTTTGGTGTCAATATATGATTTCAAGGACACGGATTCCATTTCGGTCAGTAACAACTGTGTAAAATTGTTACAAGTTCATCTATTTGTATATTTACAATATGACGGCCATTTTTGGCGGGAAAATGGAACGATGGCAAATATTGATTAAAGGACAATATTAGTGTCAGTCATTATCACATATGTGATAGAACTGGTTAAACACATTCCAAAATATTTTCAACACAGAGATAATTCCAACTATAGATACGTAATAAAGGTTTTATGAATCGGAAGTGACGAACGCAAAGGGAAAACACGAGTTATCCCACTATATAAATGACTGAAGTGACGAGTGTTAACAGAATTTCTGCTCACTTATAATTCCTTCGAAGTCCAAACGCTGTTACATTGGACTGCAAGAGGATATCTGACAATTCAATTAAGTAATCGAATGTCATTAGATAATAGAACACGAGAAAAATAGATATAGTCCGTACATTCCCTTGTTTTTAATGACTTTTTCTGTTTTTCTTACGTTTTCTAATGGCAGTCAATTATTTTGATGAATTGTCAGATTTCCCCCCACATAACAACATTTTTGTCTTCGAAGGAATTATTAGTGAGCAGAAATTCGCCAATGTATCCATTATCACTCGCCATTTCAGTCAGTTATATAGAAGGATAACTCGTGTTTTCCTTTGTGTTCGTCACTTCCGATTGTTGAAACCTTTAATACTCATCTATCGTCGCAATGACCGCTGTGTTTAAATTGTATTTGGAAAGTGTTTAACTAGTTTTATCATATATGTCACCAATATTGTCCTTTAAGTAGTCGTCTATGGTACCAGAATATATATTTTTTCGGGGCTCAGATTCCATTTCTGCCGTTTACAAGGACCATCCAACCATGAACGCGTCATTGAGTCCCCTTCCACCTAACGGTGTCCTCCGCTTCGTCGATCACGAGATAAAGGCTACTTATATATTTATTTTTTTTAATTCGAATTAAAGAAATGGTGACAATGTTCTACACCCACCTCTTGCATACTGTGGGATTATGTGGTAACGCCCACTGGATATTTTACAACGAACACACCGTTTAAGCGCAATATTCGTACATTCCTTATACAGCAGATGACCTTGACTGTCTGCATCTTCGGTCATGCAATTATGAATGCACACAAAGTTTCGGGGATATCCTTTTGGAAGTGATCGGAAAGGAAGTTAACAATCCTTGTAAAATCGGAACGTTCCCGCGACTGTCATGTAAAAAAATATGCCATGCAGATTCCAACTTCATGCTATACAATCACCTACCAAAGAGACGCCTTACTCATTTTCAATTGTAAATAGGATTTATTTTCATAATGGCACAGTAGTATTGACCAGCAAAATCATTATTGTTGTATAATAATTCAGCCCGAACACATTTATCATAGAGGGCGTCATGATATCAAGTTGTGCTTTCTTCAAGTAATAACTGGCATATCTGTTTTAGAAATTTTGTGGCCGTTTATCCCTTCCGTCCTGATATCGGTAAAAACTGTCATTCTGTACAAAATGTGCACCATACTAAAACAACAATAATATTGCCAGCAAACTGATATCTTATTCAATGCAGTTGATGTGGTTGAGCCAATAAAGTTTGCTTGGGCTCGTACGTTGTGCTGACTCAGTTAAATGACCGATTCCCACCGCTGGTAATAATATTCAATGGTTTCCACTAGTAGGGTCTTTAAGATAAAGTCGTAATCCGCATCTAGATTTTTAAGATTGGTACCTTTTGGAATCTGAATCGTTGAATTTCCCTGAAATATTTATTTCCTGACTGATGGTGACCAACTACTAAAGCTGCAAATATCAATCTGCTACTTGGTGGCGGAATTATAAATATCTGGTATCATCCGGTACATATTTTTCATTCCGGACACGCCGACTCCCGAATTAATCGTAAGACTTCGCAACATTGTTGTTTGGAGGATATCATTTTTGGGGCATAACGCGGAAATTTGTATAAAACCAGTTCTCTGAGAATAGAAATCGCTCGTTTGCGTCGACGACATAGAACTTGGATTAGCCGTAACGACTTTCTGGGATTGAGGTCAATATCTGCAATAACAGAATCAATCACCTCATGATGAAGAGACAAAACACAAATTATCAATTATGTTAAACAATTGGTCAATAGCGTTAAATATTTACTGGGCAATCAGATTTCGTTTGACGGTACGGTACATTATAACTTTCTCAAATGATTAAATAGGTTATATAATTTTAATGCTGTATTTCTCAAATGATTAAAATGGTTATTATATATTTAAACAATTTGCCAGATTATGGATGACAAAAAGTAAAAGCGATATGATATGATAATTGACTTAAATTTATCATATTGTTGGTATATGAATAACGCCAACCTGAAGACACCGGTCTAGGTTTAAAACGGAATACGTGTATATTCTGGAGCCACTTATAACGGGGTTGAAAGTGACACTCAACAACGATGGCGCTATTATAATATGCTGCTTGAAAAGATTACCCACAGCGACAACGGTTATCGAATTTCGTCGGCGGTGGCAAAGATTTGCCCTTTTCTTTGAGATAGTACATCAATATGCGGCAGTAACAGCGCATGCTAGGATATCATTCGATCGAATTGTTCGCGCACATGGAGTGGTTCCGTGGCAAACGGTGACAATCCATGAACCGTCGCCCGCAAATTGGTTGTGATTTCCACGGCATTTCTCGTTGCATAAAACATGCCCTTTGCTTCAGCAAGCTAAATAATCGGCAGTGTGCGCTAGCCTTAAGTTCGAATACTATATTTAAACGCAATTTGAGTTACAACTCAGTTACTGGGATAAGTTCATAACATACTGAACGCATAAGCTAATATAGTATTCCTTTTTAATCAATAATAACCATACGGGAAAGATATATAAATCAAATTATTTGCCTGGAATATGAAGAAATCTGATGTGTTTTGGGGAAACCATTTTATGGGAATGATGCAATAGTAATTTATATAATACCTGTTCTTTGGGAATATATATCTCATGCTAGAGTTGAAGATGGGTTCATGGTAACGATTTAGACAATGATACTGAGGATGCTGACTAAACCTATGTATGGGAAGGAATTAAAACTTCTCAAATTACAAAGTATCATAGCGTTGGAATATGACAATGGCATATTCACCGGAATTCGCATTTGGAACTAAAGAGAAATAAGACTTTGAAGCACATTGAAAGTCTGGCGCATACTTGCTGTCAAAAAAAAGCACATATGCTCAAGCGTCAGCATATTAGTTCATGATCTTGTGAAATGTAGTATATGCTCAAGCGTCAGCATATTAGTTCATGATCTTGTGAAATGTAGTAGGTTTCCATCAACCGAAACGGTAACTGTCATCTCCGCGTTATAAATCTCTGATCAGCGCAACAAGTTACTGTTTCTTTTTGTTGGCGAATTTGATAGCCTCCCTGAATTTAAACTCGATATTGTTATAAGTCCTAATCGGAATAATTGGTACCGATAAAAAAAAGTAATTATAACTTTCCTTCCAAATCTTCAGGAAAGTAATATGCATTAATCAGTAAAATATGAAATTCCAAACAAAAGTATTTATGAACAACATGATTGAAGTTATATAAATATGTCGCGAGTAAATCAATGTCATTCGTGATTAATATGGTACGTTTTCATTACGGGTGTGGGGCGCTCGGACCAAAGAGCGCTAACTTCAACGGATATAGTACGCACTGATTCACATGATGATCCTTAATCCAAATTATTCCACAACACGCTGCATGTTTTGCGCTCACACAATTATCATATAATTTGTGTAATGTTCAGTTAAAAGCATTTCTCCCTAACCTCCCTGTGGGAAATGAAGTTCGGACAATTTGATTAAAGCATAGATACTATTTCGTTTTGTTTTTTATAGTTCAAAGTTTCGTTTTAGTTGTCTTTACCACACTAGGGCCTGGGATATATTTGTTATATAACCCGGGTTCTAGTTGATGGCAGCGATTTCTTGGCGTGCGATGCATGGTACTTTGGGTATCCTACTAGCCACAGGGACAATATTTGCTCTTATGACCCCTGACACGACCTCCCACTACAACTCGCCAGATCATCATGTAGTAGTGGTTGTCGAAAGCATAAAAAACAACACGAATCTGCATTTCCATCAGATTGGAGTTCGGATAAATTTCACTTGTTCACTTGTTATCTTGTAATATACTGAGTGCCATGGAAAACGCATGACTTAGTTTTTCGTATAACAAAATGATCCTGTAAACATATCTTATTTATTTTGTGAACAACATTCAAATGGGAACACATCAATAACAACACATTTGTACACTTATGGATGCTTAATCTGTAATCAACGGTACAAAGTCAGATGGGTCAAAACCAAAAGTACGACACAGATGTCAGTAGCGCGTGTGTCCTCCACGGGCTCTTAAGCACGCAGTGCAGCAACGTCGCATGGAATTAACAAATGTTTGAAAGAAGGCCTGGGGCAAATTGTTCCATTCTTGGACGAGAGCAGGTTCTAAAGCAGCAATGGTGTGAATCTGTGGTCTCCGACGGCGTCCAATCTCATCCCAGACATGTTCCATAGGTGCCATGTCCGGAGACATGGCTGGCCAGTCCAAGACATTGATGTTGATAGCAGCCAGGTAGTCCATACTGACACGGGCGGTATGCGGACGTGCATTATCCTGTTGGAAGTGCTGAAGTTGTGGGTGCGCTCGAAACATCGGAGCAACAATTGGTTGCAAGACATCATCACGGTAGGCTACAGCATTAACGCGAGGGGGTCCGGTGATGAAATGTGAAGCCTCCCCACACCATTACACTTCCCCCACCCCATCGATCCGTTTCGAAGACGCAGCAGTCTGCAAGACTTTCCCCAAGACGTCTCCACACACGTTGACGGCCATCAGCGTGATAAAGATGAAAGCGACTCTCATCACTGAAGAGCACAATTTGCCAGTCTACTCTTCTCCATGTCTGGTGTCCATGAGCCCATATCAAACGCCCCTGACGGTGATGATCCCTGAGGATAGCTCCAACATAAGGTCATCGTGCAAGGGGTCCTCCTTTTCTTAGACGACGTCTTACGGTGTTGGCACTTACTGGTCCATGTCTGTTTGAGTCGCTGGGCGGAATCTGTCACGCAGATGAGTGACCCGGATGTAGCGGTCTTGAGCCAGGTTTGTAACGCGTTGTGGACCAGGACGTTGACGGTCACGTGTTGATCCAGTAACTCGAACACGTTCCACCAACCTTACAATAGTGGACTGATGACAAATTGTCTGGCAATAGCATGTGTAGACATGCCAGCCCTGGACATTCCCATGGCTTCATTCCGTTGATTTTCATTAAGTCTCTGCATCTCTAGCTCGATTCCGTCACGCGTTCAACAACAAATTACGACAGATTGACGTTTCACAGTTCATGTACTGCACATTAAGTTGAAAATATGCTTTTAAAGGGCTCACACACAATGCTGCACGTGAATATTGTGTTTTTCATGTGCATCTCGTGCAATTTTTTTTGTGCACACGGGCCGATATATTTTTTGCTTTGGGAGCATTGTGTGAAACAATAGTTCATAGTATTGCATAATATTATTCATACAAAACCACCTAGTAATAAAATATTTGGGAAAAAAGTGATGCGTTTTCCATGGCGCTCAGTATATGCTGTAACAAAAAAAAAAATCAGTTTTTATTTGCAATATGTAGATGGTTGTGTGGATTGAATTTGTAATACAAAACCACCTACCACAAATGTTTGAATTAATCTTCACTTTAATTCATGTTTTAATGATTCTTTGTAACTTCTGTCTTTCAGATTGTATACCAAGTTATAGAATTTGATTTAAATAGCTATGAATCAATTTTTAGTTTGTGTATTTGGACATAATATTTGTTTTTGAATCGTTTTTGTTCTTATCTGAATTAAAATATCTAACAGATATTAGTTCAAATCATACTAAATGTTTGCTGATGTTGTTCTTCCATATTCTACAAACCTCTTTATTCACATAATCTTTATTTGGGCTAAAATCTGAGTTATTAGCAATTATATCATCAACAGATATTAGTTCAAATCATACTAAATGTTTGCTGATGTTGTTCTTCCATATTCTACAAACCTCTTTATTCACATAATCTTTATTTGGGCTAAAATTTGTGTTATTAGCAATTATATCATTAACAACATATTAAACAACACCATTAGACTTACAGTGAAATTAAAATGATATTTTTCGAGTCTCCATTATGGAGTTATAAAATTAAAATACTATTTTAATAAACATTTAGTCTCTTCTAAATTTTCGCAAATATTTGAAGAGAGCACTTATAAAACCATTCAATTTAGTATTACAAATATCATGATATAAATCATCCATGAACATTTACAAATGGCAAATGAATATTTAAATAGTTTTTAGCACATATACACACAGATAAAAAGTCAAACATGAGATTAGTAACACCTATAATTCAAAAGGTGGTAATAATCATCAATGAACAGTACATCAAAATTGTACAGCACCGCTTTGCGGGTGACTATATTTAGACTTATCAACATTATTACAACTTCACAATATAATTCAATACATAATCTAATCAAATTTAAAAGAGGTAATGTGTGAGAATTTAGAAAACTGATCTATGACGTGACTTCTTTTTACAATTATGAATTATTTCTTTGATTTACACAAGCACTGATTTGAGAGATTAACATGAAAATGTAAACTATGAATTCTAAATCCCATTTGTTTCAAATAGGCCTTTTTGAATCTGCAAGGAGTGTATAATTCTATGATACAAATATAACTAGCTATGTTATTATATATATATATATATATATTTTCACATCTTATAATTATTCAAAAACGTAGTCAAGACAATAATGTATTACAAAATTATCCTTTTGCCGACAAAAAGATTTTCTTTTCAAATGGATTTTCAGAAAAGTATTTATTTTAATACTAAATCTAAAGGATTAAAACAAATTGGCATCCATATATAATAAAAACAGATTGTCAGGTATAAGATCTTGTTGGTATAACGTAACTATGAATCACAAAAATATTCACTCATAATTAGTTCATCATAATGCTCCAAGGGGAACCACTGTTAAACTTATAGTTGAAGAAGTATCTGATGGATAGCATTCCTTGATGCCATTAATATTCAACAATAAAGTAACAAGTTTTCTTATGATTTATCTACTCAATAGTTCAGGACTATATCATAATCTGTGATGTTGTTCTCACACTTTTAATTGGTTTAGGATATAGTCTATTATCAATACATTTTCCAACCCGCATCTTCATACTTCAACTGAAATTAGAGGGAAACAAAAGTGAGTTTGGATAAACTTGAATAAAGTGATCTCTAGACTCATTTTAACAATAATGTACGACAAAAGAAAAAATTAAATTTACGACATAAATTTCCAGAAAATATTGGAGATATAACATGCAAAATAAGAAAATTTTTTTTGATCCATTCAACTGAACTTTGTCTTGAGCTCTTCTCTGCTAATCCTTGTTGGTATTTCAGCTTGACTACCCAAATATCAGTTATTTCTACTTCAATTCATAGTATTTACTAATTGTATTTATGGTTATCTTCTGCTTTGTCGTCACTGCTACATATTATACTACCATTGATATATTTTTGGACATGTTATTTCATAACAATTTTCTTACGGGTGCCTTTTATTTGGATCAATCCCTTAATCGTCTATACCACAATCTTGGCATTAGCGTTAGCTAAATCCTGACCCCACCACTGGCTGGAGGACTGTAATTTACATTTTGGCTTAAGGACCGTACATGTAATTTACATTTTGAGAACTAAACTCAAAGTAATGTTTTATGGTAATGCATTTCTCACCTGATTACATAATATTACTATTATCAAGCCATAATTTCTAAAGAAATGTCACAGCTTTTTTAAAGTAAACTGATATTTTTCAAAGAAAATACACCATGAAATTACAACTAGGTATAAACCAGCGTGATTTAATATCTCAGATTTTACCATGATAGGATAAACTTGTGCAGCCCCCAAGATAAATTCAACAAGATAAAACATGCTAATTGTAAACAAAAGATTAAATTAAAATCAAGACATTAAAGAAAATAATTTGACATAAAACAAACATCAAATGAAATTCGACCAGATTTACAGCAGCTTGTTAAATACAACACTACACCAAAGAACGATTCCTGTTCAATTACATGTAGCTCATAGCATTTTTAAAGGCATTTCTTGTGAAGTAATCTCATAAAATGCTCATCTATAGTTCTTTCTAAATTATCTCCACAATAATTTAGAAATACTTCTTGCAATATAAATGCAAGTATCAATCAATATATTAAAATAAAAACAATTAATGAATTATTCGTTCATCACTTGATAATATAAGTTTACTATCAAAATACCTGTCATTCTAATGACATGAAATTTGTATTTGAATGCAATTTAAGATCTACTTCAGTACTAAATATTTATTTGAATAGTGGTAATATTGGATTCTATAAGTCCTATGCATCCAAAAAGATAATTCAGATGCATATTACAACAAAACTCTTCACCCATGTGAACTTCTCGGGTAAGTTTAAGAATGGAAAGCTATGGTACATATTATGCAATAACCTCATTTATCATAGGATTCATTTACCTGTAGCAATTTAAGCACAACCCTTATGGGTGTGGATACCACACATTATAAATATATATATATGATATATGATCATTATTATAATAATTAGCTATATTGAGTCAAAGAATAACAAGACAATTAGTCTGTTATATCTTTAGTTATATACCAAACCAAGCGAAATACCTCATATTGACTGGCCCATTAGCCTCTCAAAGCAGACACTATACAGTTTAGAGGTGAATTATAAAGAGATGGGAGCTGGGGGTAAAGTTTATACATTGTATTTTTTATCTGATTCTGTTCCATTAACTATGTATCTAAAACTAGCGATTCCCAGACAAGATACATCCACATTTTGCAAGATATGGATAGCAAAGAAGGTAAAAACACGAAAGTGTTTTTTTGTACAATCAGGGGTCATAATCCCCGAAGTTTATGGTCAGAATATTGAAAGGGACTGAGATATTTGGGATATAAAGATACATTTTAAGTTTCATCAAATTTGGATAAAAATTGTGACCTCTGGAGAGACCATAACCTTCATATTAAATACTTTTACAAAGTTTGCTTATAAGGAGCAGCCATTTTGTTGCGCAGTTTCATTATGATTTTCCCGAAAATTCGAACTCAACCTCCATTATGGTGGAACAGTGATATATTTAAACTGTTTTTAAATTTGGATAAAAATGGTGACCCCTAGTGGATCCACAACCTAACAAACACGATCTGTCATACAGGGACCACAACATTGGTATTATATACTTTTACACTATTTGCGTACAAGAAGCAGCCTTTTGTTCAGCAGTTTTGGTCAGATTCGTACGCAATTCAAACACCACCTTGATGTATTTAAAAGGTTTTCAAAATTGAATACAATTGTGTCTTCTGGTAGGTCCCCAAGCTAATAATGCTATTTTTCGATCAATCAGGGCCCATAATCCAGGATGTCATGTTCAGATATGCACGATTATTGAAAATAACCAAGATCTTTATGATATACCATATTTTTTTACAGTATTTGCATGCAATAGGAAGACCATTTCGTCTGGCAGTTTTGTTCCGATTGGAACTAAATCAACATTATGATGTAACGGTGATATATGCGAACAGTGTCGAGAATCGTATTCGAACTGTAACCTGTATAGGTACCATAAGGTAAAAATGCAATTTTTCATACAATCAGGGGCCATAATTCAGGAAGTTTTGTTTAATAATCAGTGAATATAGAAAGGAACCAAGATCTTTGGGTTACAAACATGCATTTCAAGTTTTATCAAAATCAGATAAACTTTGTGACTTCTAGAGGGTCCACAACTTTGATATTACATACTTTTACATTATTTGGGTATAAGGAGTGGCCATTTCGCACAATCAGGGGCCATAATCCATGATGTTAGGGTCCTTTTCAAAAGGAACCGAGTTCTATGGGAAATGTACCAATATTTTAAGTTTCTTCAAAATTGAATAAAAATTGTGACCTGTAGAGTATGCACAAACAAATTGTGGACAGACTTTCCGACAGACAGGGGCGACAACAATGTACGCCCGCAGGAAAATTTGGGTGAATAATAAATAACCTGCTGATATTACATTAATATTATAAAGTTTGGATCTTGTTAATGTTATCAAAGAGGAAATGAAATTTTCAGTACAATTTTGTTGTACATTTCTATCATAACCACATTGAAAGAACAGGTAGAGTTCAGTGCAAATACGTTTTTCTAGTAGGCTCCCTGTGGTTCCAGATGAAATTACAAATAGAAGTCCAGTTTAGCGATAGTAGTAATCGAAACATCAAATCTACAAAAACATGAAAAGCTGTGGCTGAAATGAAACAGACTGTCCAGAATTCAACAGTTATCCTTGCAGGAATTTCACAGTTTCCGTAGTAATTGGCTGCAAGACTACAGTCGGATGAAAACAGACACATCAATTTACTGGTGTGTTTGAAAGTGTTTGAAATATACTTGAATTTATAGCCAGTTTTAAGCAGCATCTTGTCTGAGTTAATGAGATTTAGGGAGGCTGAACACGGACAAACGAATAAAGCCATCATCATAGGGAAAGAGGGTTTGATTATAACACTTAAGATTGTTATAAAAACAGAAGAATTGGCAGATTAGGTGAATAAATGAAGTTAATTGTATTTATCTTTTCATTCAATTGATTTCATTACATGGTTATAAGAACAAGAGTTCAAGTCATAAAGAGAAGAGATATATAACACAGACATCATGTTCATAAAAAGATACATTTATCTTATATACTTAGTTATAAATTAATTGGGAGAGATAATAAAAAACCCAGTTAGGTATAAAATGTTTACAAGTCTTCATCAACCTATCCAAAAATTGATGAAGCACAGAAATGATCAATTGTGGACATCATGGTAAGAAGAAAATAGTGTAGCAGCTGACACACCCATGTAGTGTCATGATAAAACGACTTTTAGAGCATGTCTGTATCAGATCTTATGAATAAAATAAGTTGAAACGAAGTAGTCTTCTGAAAATAGTCATAAGTTGAATAGGTTAAAGTGTCCCTGTCACTTTAACTTTGGGCTTGTGATGAAAAGTTAATCAAAGAATGAAGTGCAGGAAAGTTAATAAATGCAACATCCATTGGTCCCCGCCTCCCCTTTCACTTCTCAATGTGCTGATCAAGGCAAATCATTCATCTGTATCATTTTTTCATTCTAGGTGAGTTTAGATGTGCAAGTAATTACTCACCTTTTATAGCAAAGTCTGCTGTACATGTTAAACATTAATATTTGCATTTGATTGATTTAACATGCATTATCATTGGCACAGACTCAATCAATACAAGGGGGCAGAACCTGAAATGCCCAAAACAATTTTGAGGTATTCAGGTAAATGTAAAGTAAAATTAGTGTTTTATTAGATTTTGGGCGCTTGATTTTGCCAGCACCATAAAATAATAATTTTTGTTTTCACTATACTCGTCTGTCCCCCACCCCACACAAGTGTAGTATGCAAGAGCTAAATCTTCCTATTGTAGGTCTTTCTTCAGGCCCCTAATGTTATCTAAATTATTATCTAGACATTAATTAACTTATCAAGATCATAATTAACTCTCGATGTCATTGGTAGTCTGTTCTATTTAGTGGATTTGATTAAGTTTTGTTGTGGATAAATGGATAATCACGATTTTGTTTATTAGAGTTAAAATGGATAATCAAGATTTTGTTTATTATTGGAACTATGGTAGTAATGACAATTGAGGCTAGCCTAATATTGAATTGCTAAGATCTAGGTTCAGAGTGACACAATTTGACAGAAATTTAAAGCATGTTGTATTCTCATTACCTATATTTTAACTATTATAGCGAGAGCTGTCAGCTCTTTATCTAATAAGGCCCCTTTAATTGAGTTTTCATGAAGCAGTAATTTTTCACTATTTCTAACATTTTGTGGAGAACGAATCAACTAAGTATTCTGCCTGTGATAACCTGTTATTCAATCACCCTGTGCAATACAAAAGCAGCAATTTCAATTGTATCAGTTTGGCAGAATGATATTCAGTTTATATTAATTTACCAAAGCAGTATTATTTAAACCCTATTGGACATTATCACAATAACTATCAAGTTTTTAAAAACTTAATCAAAATTTGAGATGTCAATTATAGTTGCAAAAATATAATTTATTGAAATAATCAGATCATCACTCTACATCAGAATGTGCAAAACATGAGATTATGACTTATGCATTCTCGGTGATAATAAAATATATATATATAAAAAAATGAAAGCTATACCAGCAGGCGTTATATCTATGGGTGGTCCATCTTAACATTTATTATTTAATAGATTAAGAAAAGGAAAGACTTGAAAGCTGGCTTCTATCTTTCAACAATTAAACAAACTTAGTCTGACACCACCAAATATACCCTTTATCATTAAACCACTTAATAAAACACCAGCTGAAAGAAAGGCTATGATTGTATTCTACTGTGTAATATCACAGAGTTTATCATATCTTAAACATTTGACACTGAAGTATATTACTTCATTCTTACTATGATATACAAGTCATTCTATGTAATTACTGTGAAGATAACATGCTTTATGAACACAGTTTATACCAAATTTATTCTACGAGGTGATGTCTTATAACACATCTCTGTCATTTAAAATATACATTATACATCTAAAAATAGAGAGGATGGCGTCGTATCATTCAGAGCACATCTGTGTAGATTAGAATATGTTAAATCATTCTAAAATAGGAAATCTAAACCAATATAGTTAGTCTCACCAAAGAAACTGACAAAGGGTAAACCCCAACAGTAGGTACACATCCATGGATATGTCTAGGATATTAACCTACCTGAGGTTGATATGATAGAGAGAAGGTTTATCCGACCCTAACAATATCATAGTTGTTATCACCCTTAAATTAAATGGACTCTTCCATTAAAAGTCAACAATGATTGGATAACTGTTCGATAGTTTCCGAACTAATCACATGAATGCATTATTTATAATTATACTGGCGCCATTTAGGAGTAAATATAGGTTCAATTATTTTTAACCATCAGATTGACAGTGAAATAGATGTGAATGCAAATTCTGACGAGGATCTATAGTGCTAATCAAAAGTAGAAGAAAATTTGGTTCATAAGGCAGTCTTTTCCAATAATTCTGACAGTTTACTGTGAAGGTTTTCGGTATGCTCAGAGAAGGATTTGACCAACTGTGTTAAGTGGACTGTAACCAAATATACTTTACAAAGGATCTCTTGGGCTATAAATACTTTCAAGTCTTGGAGTGTGTGAAGAAATAATCGAAATCTGGACAAAAAGAAAATTCTGAAAGATATCGTAGACATGGATAACCAATTTAAATATGTCAATAAGTACGCTCTCTATTTCAGTGCTGAATGCTATAAACTGTACCATGCAATTTTTTATTTGTCAAAAGAATAAAAATTTATTTCTGTGTTCTTTGTACTATTTCGATCAGCAACGTCATCAGTGGTTGACATAACCGAATATATAAAACTGTGAATGATGACGTCATGACAGGTTGAAATGAGATGTAACTGCTATGCATATCAAATTCAAAACCTAAACTACTGCCAGTTGTATACAGTCTCATACAGACTTCCAGGACAGAAACAAATGTAACACTGGCAAATTCATGGGTATGTTAAGCTTGGCGCAGACGGTCAACTTTTCGTCGCTTGTTGCTGCAATGGCAACTACTGGCAACTCCGAGCAATTGGCAACTCGAGGTCTCCCGTGTGCGCTGACTGGCAATGAGAAGCAATTTTCCCCGGATGTATCCGGAATGCCGATATCACGTGATCATTCAAAATGGCGCCGTACATACAACAACAGTTGTTAGCTGTTCTGACGCCGCCATCTTGAAGTATCACATCACAGTAGAACGCTCGCTGATTGGACAGTTAACCAGTTGCTCGTTCCCTGTTGTCGCCTACCGCCGCAGACGAGCAATTTTGAAGCAAGAGATGAACAATTTCTTGGCGACGAGCGATTTGATGTTGTCGAATATCAACCATGTTTGATATTTGCCAACGAGAAGCAACTCAGAGCAACAGCAGGCAACTATTGTTGCCCGTTGGCGCAGACGAGTGATTTTTTCTTTCAACAACCAGCGATTTCACTGTTGCCTGAAAGTTGCTCGAAAAAGTTGCCCGTCTGCGCCTGGCTTTAGTTAGGCAGAGGACATGAAACTTTCCGGACTCACAACAAATAACCAATTTCTGTCACTATTGCTAACAAATGATATATATACAAATTGCATAATCAAACATGGGGAACATGTTCTTGCTGACGAAACTATTTTCTTTTCTACTGGACCATAACTGTGCTGGTAATTATTAGTAGACAAAACATATCCAGTGCATACCGACATGAAAGTGAGATATACCACAACAACAAGTGGTGACATGCAAGATACACCAACATTTTGCAAGAGATGGACAGATAACAAGCTAAAAATGCTAATATTACTTCATTCTTTCTATGACATACAAGTTATTCTATGCAATTATTCTGAAGATAAATACTGAATACTCCCCACAAATTTTTCTTTTAATCAATCCTCTATTATAGATAGGTAAAAACATGAAAGACAACAAAGTAGGTTGCCAGGCAACAAATCAAATCATACACCCACAGCAGCTAAATCATCCAAGTGGTTGATAGGTTTTGTCGTGCACCTGTTCTTTTGCAGAATGGAGGGCAGTTACAAGACAATTTCTTATATTACATTTTAATTTTCATCATTTGATGATTCACAAGGTTGTGCCAATGGAAACAAGGGCATTAAGTATGGAAATAATGTACAGAAATTCTTGAAATTCATACAAATTCTTCAGATGCTGACTTTTGTTTTTCGAGTATACACAAGGTCCAACAATTGTCATAACTCTAGAATAAATGATAGTGTGGACAGTGAACAGACTTAACATGTTTAATGGTATGAAAATAGAATAGAAATAGGAGTTGACTTTTCAGCAAACTTGCAAGTACTGGTAGATTATTTGAAAAATGTCAAATCATAAGTAATATTTGATCAGAAAATAAAACATCTCTGGCTATATTAAAATGCTATCACTAAGGATGAAATCTTACTAAACATGTCAGAAATTTATTATTAATGAAGTATCATTATCATTCTTTATATCTTATAAATAGAGGTACTGGTACCAACGATTAGAAATGATTAGATATACCAAGTAAGTAACATATGGTAAAATTAATGGGTGTCAAGAAATTAAACAGGTAGGATAAGTCACAATTCAGAGACTATTCAATACTATTCTGCAAGTTCATATTAGTATCTGAAATACAATGAAATGGGGTTTAACGTCCTAATGTTCTACTCCAAACCATATTAGTGTCTAGTAAGGATTTTATTTCCTTTTTCACTTAGGAACTCATATTCCACATAATTTTTCACATTCCACATAATTTTTCACAAACTACTTATCTGATAATTTCAATGATACTGTATGTAGTTACAATCAATCAAAATTGACATCTTTACAGCGTGCACAGTACACGTAATTAACTGAGTTTATTACATCTATGGAGAGTTGAGATATATCTCATATGATAATGATGTAATAACAAATGATGCTATCTAATATCGCTGGTATATTTATATACAATATGGGAGGTAGAAGATTTTTATGATATACAAACTATCAATCTATACATTATCTGTTTATAAACACATGCTCCGATAGATGTGTCATAATGCCATATGAGATAATTCTAGATTTTATTCACTTATTATATACATTGAGATATATCTTCCGCATTGAAAGGTTTTCCAGTGCAGTAAGCAATGTGAAGTTTAGTTTGGCTTGAAAAATAAAAGTAAGGGAGGGGGTTAATCATTGGAGATACTTGAACAGATTTAATGTCAGATGCCATTTCAAAACCCTATTAAATTCTGCAGTTCTAAAAGAACGAAGTGAAGAGTTTGTGAATCTGTTCTTCATCTGTAAATTAAGGGATGGGATTAATCTTTAGGGATTGGAGATCCTTATAAAACAGGCATGTAATGATGCCCCCCTAAAAACCCTATTAAAGGGTTTGTAAATTTTAACTATTTCCTGTGTAAATTACACACTTACCTTTTACGGTTAGCGTGAAGTATAGTCATATAGATCAGAGGTGTACATGTACAGATCCATACACATTTATATATATATATAAATTTAGATGTGCACAACACCTACAAGTAAAATTTCAAATTTTCCCTTTTTATAAAATGAAAGTCGATGACACCACGAAAAGGAAATTAATGGAAAACCATTTTATTAAAAAATTCGTTCCTCAACTTAATAGTCAATAAGTAACAATTGACCATCAGCTTCATTAATCTTCTTCAATCTAGGATTATCTTCCACTCATTGTTCCTTAATTGAACCCATATACTACAGATTAACACACGTGTATACATGTTTTCTGCTCGTTACCTATATACTATGTAACCATAGACAATGGTAACTATAGCCAATTAAAACCACAGTGTTACTATGTAAATATAAATATGTATAAATATACTATACTGTCCATCTATTTGTTATGACATTAATTATGAATAGTCCCAAGACGGACGAAAAGTACTTTAAAATGTTAAAATGTTATTAAACCAGTGTTGAAATCAGTTTGTGTCGGCATACCTTTTATCTTTTCATCGTTTACCGTGAAACAAAGTAGTGCAGCTTTACGGTTGTGCTGATTTTTCTGGATATATATATATATATATATATATATATATATATATATATATATATATACACATATATTAAAATAGATAAAATATATTATAGATAAGAATGTGCTGATCTACGATCTTTTTTCTTGAGATGATATGCTGATTGTTTTATTTCCCCCCATGTTTGGCTCTACACATCAAACGCAAAATTCAAATTATGCTAACATAAACTGTTAGCAAATAATAATTCTGCTAAGCTATTATAGGATTATAGCCCTTATAAAAGTGATATAATCCTTTCAGTTCATCCAAACAAATGCTTACTTTTTACATTGAATGGGCCTAGTCTCTTTTTAAGCTTTCTACTCAATATATTCTCTAATTGTTCATCCAATTAAAGTTTAGTGATTGGGTTAATTCACGCAATGAATGGATG
The DNA here is from genome assembly GCA_963678685.1 of Patella ulyssiponensis. Classification (NCBI taxonomy): domain Eukaryota; kingdom Metazoa; phylum Mollusca; class Gastropoda; family Patellidae; genus Patella; species Patella ulyssiponensis. Next base: position 20,446,227 of record OY783230.1, on the reverse strand, counting down.
GTTTTGCTTAGAATATATTTTTGATGTGATTTTGGCGACCAAATTCCAGTTGACATCAACAAATAAAAAATTTCACTAACAAATAAAACACCGCTATCTTATATCAATGACATTTGCCATTTGCAGGTAGAGCATATAGCTAGGCACATGCTTCTTACTACAGGGGTATGACATTTGCTTATATAACTGCGTGTTACGACCTATAATATATATATATATATATATATGCATCTGAAAATATCCTGGGTAAATCATCATATAAATAATGGTATTATAGAGGACTGTAGGTTACAAGCCAACAAAACATACGCCCACAGCAGCTAACTGGTCTATGCAGTCAACAAGGTATGTGGCTTAATTTCCTTTTGTAGGTAATGAGAGCAATTACAACACACTGATATTAACTTAATACAAATAGGATGTTAACTTTTGTCACAAAGTTCAACAACGGCCATAACTTCAGAAATAATAAACGGAAATTGCTGGAATTCGATAGGTTTCTTCGTTTTACTAATTTAAACAATGTATATAAATTTAATACAGATCGAATGATAACTTATTAACAAGGTTCTAACAAGCAGGGCTCACACTGTCGGTCGCCAAAGTTGCAATTTGCGACAAAAATATGAAAGTGCCGATTATAATTTGATTTTGGCAATGGTTTAATCCTGGATTAAACATTATTGAGTGTCAATCATGTGGCTAAACACTATAATAAATTAATCAACTGGCTGATAATCAGGATCGCATCGATGAGTAATACTAATCAGTTGTCTTGGATTAATGATTAGTTGATTGATAATTGCCAATGATATATATTAAACATTATCTCGAGTCTCTACTTAATCCCAATGATTAATTTATGCGGTGATTATTTGATGTTTCGTTTCGCCTTTAAAAAAAATGGTAATGCATGTAATCAAAATGGTAATGCATGTAATCAAAATGGCCAACAGTTCTATCGAAGAGAATTAAATATTTTGATAGTTGAATTCCATTTACTGTGGCGACAGGTATAATTGTAAGCGTCTCTTGCAAATATAATTGACGAATTTATCATTCTATCAGGGATTCAGATACCTTTACGGTACCTGAAAATAACAATAGGTCTATTGTACACGCAACACATAAATTTACAGAAAATTGGCAATTCTTGGATGAGATTTAACTTGTAAATACCGAATATAAAGTGTCGTACGACGATGTTCAAATAGACTAGTCACCAAAAATAAAATCGGATCTTATCAAATCCAAACTGTGCTTATATATATATCATGTAAAGACAGATTTTAAAAGTTGTTGTACATGTATATATATTGTATTGTATATATCGGTAATTGTTTTATAATAAGTGTAGCTGAGAAATATAATTGTTAGATATTGTATTTTTTATCACATATTTTTTGGCATATAAAATATTCAAGTTGGCTGAAAAAAAATATGAACATTTCTTTATATAAAAATTATCATACATTTTGGCGGAAAAAAATCAAAAGCCAGTGTGAGCTCTGCTAAAAAGTGAAACGAGGACCATAACTCAAGAAGTACATGTAACTAACAAAAATTTGTTGATATTTAATAGACTTCTTCTTTGTCTCACTTATGAAAACAACATAAAAATTTCAAAAAAGATCAATAATAAAATGATGGTTTTTGATACTGTATCCTATTTATTATTGTAAATCACATTTCCATGTGGCTTATAAAAAGCTTTACCATACATGTAGATAAATATATATTGCTGAGTGTGGACAATGTCCAATGAGAATAACATTTTCTCAGACAATCGTGATTACTAGACACTAATTATCTTCAAAGAAAAAAGCTTTTATCATAAGCATAATATTTCTAATGTATATAGAAGATCTTTTTTTAAGTTGGTTTTCAGCTAGTGCAGAGACAAAACCAGAACAGGTAGCCTGATTATCTTGTCGGAAATTGACACTGGACTTGCAGTAAATCTATGCATATTTGGCAAATGACCCTCTAAAATTCCATTAGTATTAAATTATTTCTGTTATTAGAACCCTTTCTACAATAAATTAATTGTTTATGTCCCTCTTGAAGCACATAGTTTGGCGAAAGAATCAGTGAAAATATCCTTATTCACAGTCATTTTCTGTCTCTGGATCACTCAACTACCACCAATACTAAATTTATCCCTATCTTAACAACAGCAAATATTTCCTTCAAAATGTCACCTAGCCAATATTTGTCTTCATTTTGGTATAAAGTGTAAAATATGATATTTTTTGCAGTCTGCTTTGACACAGAGATATTAGATTAGAAAATAGGAAACTACATTGTATCATGGCATGCACAGAAGATACTTGGTTCTCTCTATAATGTAACAAGTGTATCAACCCCCATTTTAAGTTCAATATTTATGTGAGATATCTGTTTATTGTGATCACATGACTTAACCTAAAGATTTCTATTTTTAACCATATGAAAACATGACATAAAAACAGAGATCTTTGTGTTTAACAGTGGAACCGGTAATGTCCGTCTTTTTTTATTCATTGGTAATATTAACATTCATTGCTCCCACTTTTGTGATACAATATGATACAGAGTATCTATTGTTTCATTACATTTCATGGCCGTTGAATGTTCCATTTCCAATATCTCTCATTGAAAATGTCCCATTACGACAGTTGTGGTTTGCTACATATGCAATGTATCTTTAATGTCTTAAAATTGAAAATAAATATTGCTGAACAGAAAACATAACAAGATTGTCTGGTATTAATTGTACATTGTACTTTACGTGTTATTAACAAAACAATATTTGTAACATTCATGTAAGAAACATAACCATGTAACTAGTAATAACACAGTTTGTATGTGTTTCCGGTGAAATAGAAAAATGAAAGATCTATTTCCTCATTTTCTATTGCTAAATTATAAGAAGTTCTGTCTCTTTTATTCAAATTAAAAATCTTACCATTTCAACTCTTTCAATCTAAAAATAAATTTCACAAAATACTATGATACAATATAATAATTTCATATAAAAACTGTACCTGTCTTCACTTCATATATATTTTGTCTGGTTCATTGCACGATGAGCAAAATTGTCATCTGTTATTCGATCCCAGTCTCTCTGTGTTTGACCAATCACAAATCCTATCTCTCTTTGTCTTGTTTGTTGTTTATGTTCTTCAATATCAACCCAGCGAACCTTAAAAAGAAAGCAAAGTAATTTTAACTTAGCAACAAGAAAAAAGATTATAAAAATAAGATATCTGTAACTTCATATATTTCTTCAGGGCCACAGAACTTTTTTCCACTTTTTAACATGGCTTATTTCTGAAATAGGTGTAATCAGGTGTAATCTTCTTTAATGAATTTCTAACTATTTGTCTATCGGAGTAAAGCATGTGATCTATATAATCTATATATATGTTAGGCCATAAATGCGCCACTACATTATTAGTGTTCATCTAAATTGGTTTCACTCACCAGAAGTAATAAATATTATCTCCTCCAAATGAAGTAAAAAATATAGCCAGTTGTTATCTTATTTAGACAGAAACTTTAAAAATTTATGTTTTAATTTTTTTTCCTTACCCGTTTTTTTCCTGGCACAGATGTCCTGTTAAAATAATCCTCCCCAGCTATTTGAAGATAATCATCCCAACCTTGAGGTGAGGGAGTCCTCTTTCTCTTCCTAATACCATCCAATTTATCTGTAAATCAATTTCAACATTTTTAAATACACACAGAATCAAATTCCTTATTTTTAGTTGATTAATTAAAATGCATTCTGTTAAAAGGGCATTAGGTAAGATCAGGTAAAGTGCTGGCAATATAATAAAGAAATGTTTCTTACCCATTTGTTTTTCAGATGGCTCTGCTATTTCCCACTTAGATTTCTGATATGCCTGTTAATATAGCAAATCTAATACATAAGTAGGTATAATAAACATAACAAAAAAAACACAGCATTTTCTTAATTCTTAAAAATATTTCAATTTCCTCTCTATATCAAATAAACCTAAATCTCTTCCATAACCCTTCCATATTCTCTATATCAAATCAACCTAAATCTCTTCCATAACCCTTCCATATTCTGGATATCTTTTTTCGTCATTGGAAAATTCTATTGTTTGTTTGATTGTTTGCACAGAATGCATGGCTCACTGCTTGATGTCGAAAAAAGTTAAATTCCAAGGCTTAGATTTGTGATTTATCCCATTTACAATATCTAGAACCTTGATGAACAATGAAATAATAAATATAATACTAAGTGATCAAAAGCCATCTTATTACAAAATTTTGGACATAACTAAGTTTTACTAAGTTCCCTTTTGTGCCAATAATCTAAAACAATGAAACAGAAGATAATATAAAGAAATCCACACAATTTGATTTAAATTTTGCATTTTTCTGCATTTACATGGGCGTGGGATTATATTTCCTCTTAAAGCCAATAATAGTTGTGCTGCATTGTAGATCAATATTCACATGCTCAATAACAAAAATTCAATTACATACAACCTTGTATGAAGTTGTGCTGCATTGCAGATCAAAATTTGCATGCTCGATAACAATAATTCAATTACATACAACCTTGTAACGAATGCGAACTCAAGAATATGTACACATAATATTTCGGTGTTTGTAATGCACCAGCCCCCTTTCATTAAAGGCAAAAATAGTTTGCAAATCAATATAGTAATCATTTACAGTACATGAACATGTTCAATGTCACCTGAAATTTGTGACAACACAGTTAATAAACTTAAGATCCATTAAATTGTTTAAGAGTACTGATCAGATATCACAGTAATTTTTTTTAAATTTGATAAACTAAAAACATTACTACAATAAATATTTTTTTCACCTGATATTTATTTGTTAAATATTTATAATCAGACTCTTACTGTTAATACCTATTAATAGTGAGAACTTGTTTTAAGGCTAACTGACAATTGTGACAGCCATTATACACATTCCAGACTTGAGTTGTACACAAATGGACCAATTTCTGATGCAAACATCGAAATTGATAGCTCTAACCTTCATGACAGACAATAAATTGCATCATTTTTGCGACCAATTTTGATCTTTTAAAAAATATTTGATTTAAGATGTACTTACCTGCCTTTTCTTAAACAATTACTTTTAATAGACATGACACAATGTTTGTTATCCATAATCATTCCAAAACACCAGATATGTATAAGATAATGATTTCTTGCAGACAACAAAAGGGATTAGTCATCTTGGAAGTAAAACCGAAGCATTGAATTCCGACTTCAATTCCTACTGATGTTTTTTTAGTGTTACATAATTGATTCTTAAACAAAAGGACGACAGACATTGGTCATAAACAATGAACAATAATTAAAAGAACACAATAACAACTGTAACAACAACAGTGAAATAAATAACATACCCCAATAAACTCCATTGATTCTTCTTCGTCATCATCTTCACCACTATTTTTACTTCCAGATTTGTTGTCGTCCTCTTCTTTCTCATCTTCCATCTCAACCTGATAGCAAAAAAACCTCTATACTTTTAATGTACTGATTCAAAAACTTATTGGAAATTTCAATCAAATTACCTTTTACATATCCTAGGGTAGGGGAAACTCTTCTTATAAAGATATATGTAGCATAAAAGATAAGAGTAAATATTGTAAAATTTGTTCTTGAAATTTTTGGAATGAGATTTAAAATGTTGTTCATTTGAGACTAACATAATTATCAATTGTATTGTTAAATGTGCCATATGAGGGGGACAGCAAGTGTTACAGCCTACTTTTTTTGGAATTTTGACTACCAAGGTTTCTTTTACTTGCATGGCATAATTGTGCAGACAGGTGAACCGTTTTAGTCTCATTTGTATGACTAGACACACTTTCCTTATTAACCTAGTTCCTGAAAAAACAATCTCTGCTGACAGTTCCTATTTGTCTCAATATACAATATGAAAACACAGTAAAATACTGCTCTTCCCCCACCTCTGTTATCAGGCTATTTTGGAACCCATACCATCTATTTTTCACTGTGACTCCTTATTTTTTGCCAAAAAGGAATCATTTCCCACCATATGTGATGCAAATTTATAATAATTCCACACCATTTGTGTATGTTTTTAATCGTAAAATTCTACTTGAAAATAGTGTTGAATCATTATGTGTGTCAGCTGTGGCAAGAAATGATTTCTTTGGCGAACAAAGAAGAATCACAGTGAAAAGTAGTCTGTAAGGATTCCAAAATAGCCTTAGAACAGGGATGGCGAAGAATGATATTTTCATATTTCAGCTAAATAGTAAATAGGGATGAACAGCAACTGTTAGCAGACATCACCCGATCAGAGACAGTTCCTAAAGGAAATATTATTAACCATGCAGGCAAAATCAATGACAAGTGTGAACTGGCTTGATCCTTCTGCAAAATACTTTATAATGATAATCACAAATTGCTACAAAGCCCCTATAGTCAGACATGTTCGTTTTCTTTGGTACCATCAATTTAAAGATACATTATGGAAGATCAGATAAAGAGCTGGCAGTTCTTCCTATAATAGTGAAAAACTAGTTAATTTAAGGGGAGCCGAGACATTAGCGATTAATTTTTCCGCCAAGCCTCGACAGCCATTGCTAAAGTCATTACGATAAAAAACAGTCTCGATTATCCATTTTTTGATTCAATTGAGCAACAGATTGGATTCAAATCCAGTGACAATTTAGCACGTAAGATGGCAACGACAGTTGATTACAGTCTTTTCATGTTAATAAATGTCTAATTAATAGTTTATATAACAATTCAGGTCTAAAGAAATAACTGCAATAGGCAGATTTAGTGCTCGCTATTTAGTGCTCGCATAATGTACGTTTAAAATAACCAATAAATACTTAAATATTATTATCTTCTCATTCATGTAATAATTAATATAGATATATTTAGAATCATTTTACAATTATCCATAATAAACAATACTAAAAAAAAAAAACAAACAAATAAAACGGCCGGCAATTATCCTACTGGCAATTGGCCCACTGGCAGTTTTTCCAGATCCATAGAACCACTATAAAACTAATCTTCTTCTAATACAGTCTGGTTAAGTTAGTTGCTGGAGGAATATTCCCTATACTTTATTAACATTTTCTTTTGGTCCTAGGCATTATCACTGACATTCAATCTTGCCTGCGCTGTAAGCAGATTCCTTCATCCATATCAGTGTTGTGCTTTCCGTAAAGAGTTAATTCATCACAGTTTTGGATTATAAGTACATGTAAGTTTTATTAACATAATGTAAAATGGTACAATCCCAAAAGTTTACATTATTTATTTAAAATTTTTTTCAGAGGATAATTTGAGACATTGAGAAAATTTAACACAGGAAAAATCACATAATTTTGACTTTAGACCTATCTGTTAAATATCAAGGTTGACATGCTATATTTAGTGTCTCAGATAGGGTATAGTGGTTAATATTTGAAGGAGATTCGGATGCATTAGCAACACCCATGTAGATCTGCTCCCAAATTTGATCAAGCTCACAGTGTGAGATCAATGACTATTTTTTGTGTAGTAATGCAATGTGTGACTATTACAAGCATTGTCATGGAAAGGGATATAACTGCATATTTTGTCGTTCAAAAAAGTACTAACCTCAACAATGGAATCTTCTTGAAGTAGCCACCTTATGTCTAATCTCATAAAGTGTGAAGGTGTTAATTCCCAGCCCTTTTTAATCTGCAAACAAATAAAAAATATCTAGTAAAATTAAGATTAAGACACATAGATTGCAATAAAATCCACCACAACTTTAAAAGTTTTTGCAAAGACCATTCCATAAATAAATTCTATTCAAGTAAGTTGACAGGCAGTTGAGTCATCCTGGCAGTCAACCGGGGTTGTTACCGAATTTTTTTGCCAGTAATGAAAACATTTACAATACACTAAAATCTTATGAGTACCAACCCGATAAGTAATTATCAAAAATCGTTAGTATATGTTTGGAATTCAAAACATTTAATATCATGAATTAGCTGTTTAAAGTTATAGGAAATCATTGAAAATCAATAGACTGGTTCTTGAACTCTGTGTATAAATTTAAAGTCAATCGAATGATAACTTTGTGCTGTAGACACCAGAATGACAGAGAAGGGGGGAAGAGACGAAAATATACAACTACATTTCAGTTTGAGAGTATAAAAATCAATGTCTTGGGCTTGAATAAATTCAGGAAGAATAAGGTCAACAAAAATAATAATAATACTTACCTTCTCTACATCTTTCTGTTTCCAGTTGTGAATATTTCTTTTTATACATGTACTAACATCTGCTTCAACCTCAACTATATACACCTTAGAAAAAGTAAAATTCAAATTCAGCATCATGTTTTGGACATATCTAAGACAAACAAAGTCATTTTATCATGAAAGTTTAAAAATATCAATGTTCTGTAATTGTGTCTGTCTAAATCCTAAAAAATTTATATATTCAGATCACCCTGAAGATTCATCATGACTTTCTAAGGGACTTTGATTTTCATAATCAATACATTTTATGTGCTATCCAATCATCAAAATAATTTACATAAATGGTGTGTCTATAAGTTGAAAAATACACATGTAAAGCTTACTAACCTGAAAACCTTTAGACTTAGCATAACTCCAAAAATCTTCAAAATGCTTAACTTTTTCATTGACAGCATCCACAACGATAAAAGGGAAAAACCCATCATCAATAGTTTTTTTTAATGATTTGTATAAACTTTGACGATATGCCTCTTCTAATTCCGCTTCATACTGATATTCTAAAACCTGTTTGTAAGAAAAATAAATAATATATTTTTCACTATGAACAATTCAAAATCTTAAGAAATGTTTGCTACTGACAAATACTAATACCTCTCTCACATTCTAGAATAAAACTATTGCCAAACCTTTGTTTTAACTTGTTTTCCAGTTTCTGGATCTTTCTCTTTTTTTTCTACTTCAACCATAAAATAATCATCTAAACATAACATTCTAGGTGCCGCCCCTCCATTTGAAACTTCCTTATCCTACAAACATACGGCATGATCAAAACATCCACGAAATTTACAAATAGAAACAAATAGACTTACAAATCACAATTCCAATCACATTCAATAATTACAACCAGACAATCTTTCAATCCAAGATAAAAAAATAAATTGTTTTCAAATTGTGTATCTTTTGATATTTATGATTTCGTCAGACTGAATCTCCATACCTGTTCATAGGTGATTTCCTTAGAGATAGCTTTCTGTGTGGATGCAATATCTTATAGAAATCTTTTGAATATGTTTGATTCTCTTCTAACAAAGATACAATATTTGATAAGAAACAAGACTCACCCTGATTAATTTGCTGACATATGTTTTACCAGAACCAGGTAAACCACGAACAATAACAACAATTAAAGGTGGTCGTGAAAATCGACCCGGCTTCACCAATAAATCTTCTATTTTAGCAGTTTCTATTTTTGACTGGAATATTTTTCTTGGTCCATCTACTACAAGTGGGGGTGAATGACTGCAGTAGGAAAGAAAATTATTTAAATAGTATATATCTTATTAACTTAGAAAAGTTTATGTTTTACTCTATAATGACATACATTTGCTGTCTTTATAACATATTACATTTACTTTGAAAAGTTTGAGCACTAGGCGGTTTTAGTGAAAATGACAAATGTATAATATAAATACAACCAGTTTGTTACATGTATATAGCAGGAAAGGAAAGACATTTTACGCCTTAGAAATACCTCGCTTTTAAGATTAAACAAACAGCAGAACCAATGGAACAATTCAGATTCTAGAAAGGTATCTAGCTGGCGATCGCAATAACTATATCCTTACAAACCTGGATGGTAAATCTCTATTCCAGTCACCATATAATCTATCTCTAACTCTATCACGTAATTTATCACGTTCTTTTAAACGCTGTTTTTCCTTGTCTCTGTCTCGATGTCTATCCTCTCTTTCACGTTCTCGATGTCTCTCTTCTCTGTCACGTTCTCGCTCTCTGCTATCACGTTCTCTATTTCTGTCTCTATGCCTGTCGCGATCTCTGTCGCGTCCATGATCTCTTTCACTGCTCCTTTCCCGGATCCTATATCTCTCAGGAGGACCTAAAATAGAAAGGAAATTGTAGAGAGCAGTTAGTTAAGCACATATTTCCAGACCACTAACATAAGTGAACAATTTTCAGAGTATTGGATAGTAACTCTTCTCCCAATCCAGGAAAAAAAGTTTCACAATGTTTCATGAGTCAACAATTTTCAGAGTATTGGATAGTAACTCTTCTCAAAATGCAGGGTAAAAGAGTTTCACAATGTTTTATGCTTTCACCTCAAAATAATCTTTCCATTTTGCACACGCAAAGGATAATACCCAACCCAAAGATAGTTTGTCTGGCAACGAAACATACACCTGACACTCTTAATTATCCAATACCAAAAATCATGTCACACATTATCCATATGTACACAAACATACCTAAATTGTTTTGGTCCTTGTGTGTATATGTATATATATATCAATAGATGTATGAAGTTGAAACCGTAGTAGTTTTAAAAAAATATAAAGGTTAAAAATGCCTTTTTAACCATTATATTTTTTTTTCTATATATATATATATATTGATCCATATGAATATCGTAATATCAAACACCTTTATTTATTGACATCAGAAGGCCTAAAAATTCTTGCAAGTCTGCGAATCAGCTTTGGCTCACTGACTCAAAGATTCAAGCAATTTGCTTGCCTAATCCAAATACAAAATATCAAAACACGACTTCATACACCTGTGTCTGGCACTTAATTTACCTCTTGTGGAGGACAGGTAACACCTCCAGGAATTCCTTTTTCATATCCCATTTATATTTCCACTAAAAATTATATTTACAAGACACTCTTCCCACCTACATGTACTTATTGTGAAATTTTTCAGTGGATAACACATACTTCATTTATAGAAATTGTCTTCAATTTTTTAAATAATCAAATACACTTGACAAGCCGTATGCATTTGAGCCATAACAATATTTACCGTGGTTGCCGTACAGCATTCTGTGGTTACAGTAGAATTCAGTCACATTTATGTGTAGATACAAGCTATAAAGCTATAAACTAGTGTCAAACAGATGAAAAAAAACGTTATGTAATATTCGTTGTTGTAAAATTGGCTGCAATTTGACTTACAACTTTGTGCTTAACAAAGCTAAGTGTAAATATTGCAAATGGTTGCTTTTCGTGGTATTTCCACGGCTAATTCTAGCACTTGGATACCAATAATTAAAAATATGTGCATTTTGTGGTCAGTAAATTTACTGAATATAAAGTCAAATTCAGTCCACTTGTAGTTTTACTTGCAACCTGTCAAAACTTAAAAATTGCTTGTCGGCGACAAGTAGTCAGCTGAACATTTCAAGCCATGACAAAACTACTATTATCCTAATGCTATTTAAAATTCTAGTGACAGGACAAATTACTGTAAGCACCCAGTGTGCTTAATATACAGATTGACATCAAGTAAAGTGACAAAACAATATAGACATACTTCTTCTGGAATCACTAGTTTCACTAACGACATCCATATTTTTACCATGTCCATAATCTATAACTGTTTTAGGTACTTCAGGTGCTGGGGTTGCATCATCATCTATTGTTGTTGCCACTAAAAAAATACAAATTACATTCATTAAAGAGCAGGACATGGCACCTGTCTAAAAGCTTCAAGGATGGTGAGAGGACAATAATCACTGTTATTACTATTAAGGTCAATTTTGTTATCTTTGTCAAATACAACTGTCTTACCTCTATAAGGATTGTGTAGTGGATCTGTGGCATAATATGGATCCACTTCCCTGTCTAATGGTGGTAATCTATCTCTGGGATACGGATCAAAATAGGGATCTCTGTCTCTTGGAGGGAATGGATCTCTATCATAAGGGTCTCGTATGGGAGGGGGATAGTAAGGATCTCTGTAAGGATCACGATAAGGATCAAGTGGTAACCTGTCTCTCATATAGGGATCACTGAAAACAGATGAAAGAAAGTGGGACATTATTGTTAGGTGGGATTAATTTCCAGTGAACATTAGCTCTTTTATATCCAACAATCTAATTTACAGTGTGAATCTAGTGTTAAAGTGTACCTACAAATCATAAAAAGATAGGTTGCCAGGCAACGAAACATACGCCCACAGCACCTAAATAGTCCGGGAAGTCAACAAGGGTTGTCGCATATTTTTACTTTTTTCGGTAATGAAACATTTGTAATACACTAAAATCTGATTAAGAGTAACAACTCATTATGTAATTATCAGAAAATCATTAGAACTTGTTTGCTAACAATTAGTATACGGAACATTTCATATCATGGATTTAGCTGTTCAGTTATCAAAATTATTGAAAAATCAAAATACTTGTTCGTTTCAACACCTTAAACTCTGTGTATCAATCTGAAGTCAATCAGATGATAAGTTCGGCCTCCATAGCGTCACAAGATTTTTTGAAGTGATCAAGGACCATAACTCTGGCACTAATCATCGGAAATAGCTGAAAATCAATAGGCTTCCTCGTCTTATGACCTTAAACACTATGCATAAATTTGAAGCCAATCATATATTAACTTTGGCCTCTCGAGCTTCCACAAGATTTTTTAAGTGATCAAGGGCCATAACTCTGGCACTAATTATTGGAAATTGCTGAAAATCAATAGGCTTTTTCGCCTCATGACCTTAAACACTGTGTATAAATTTACCGTCAATCGGATATTAACTTTGGCCTCTAGAGCGTCCATAAGATTTTTTGAAGTGATCAAGGGCCATAACTCTGGTAGTTATTATCGGAAATAGCTGAAAATCAATAGGCTTCTTTGTCTTATGACCTTAAACACTGTGTATAAATTTAAAGTCAATCGTATATTAACTTTGGCCTCTCGAGCTTCCACAAGATTTTTTGAAGTGATCAAGGGCCATAACTCTGGTAGTCATTATCGGAAATCGCTGAAAAACAATAGGCTTCTTCATCTCATGACCTTAAACACTGTGTATAAATCTAAAGTCCATCGGATATTAACTTTAGCATCTAGAGCGTCCACAATTGCTTGTGGACGCCGGACGGACGGGCGGAGACGACAATATACGACTACAATGTGGGTGTATAAAAACAGATGCTTGAAGCTTACATGCATATTCAAGGCAATTCAAAATGATAAAAAAAATACAAACCCATATGGATCTCTAAATCGATCAAAATATTCTGGGGGTGGAGGTGGAGGTGGATAAGGATCCATTCTTCTGTCAAAGTATGGATCTCTGGGATCTAGATCTCGTGGGTCATGGTATCTATTATCAGGATGGGGTGTGGGGAGATTATCATCACGCAGATTATGTTGAAAGGGAGCATTTCCTTCTTCACCTCCCTACAATGAAAGAATTTCATATTCAATTGCAGATGTAAATCTACAGGTTATATATATGTAGATTACGGTATGCTTTTCTTTAGGGTCCTAAAAACAAGTATTGTCAACCTTAACACAAGGTACAATTTTATGGATACACAATTACTGAGTTTGATACTAAGCGACGTTTCGACGAGGATAAAGACGAGAGTATCCTCGTCGAAACGTCGCTTAGTATCAAACTCAGTAATTGTGTATCCATAAAATTGTACCTTGTGTTATATGTTCAATTACTAAATGCCAGTATTAAATCATCAGATGTAGTTCTTCAAGTTTGGTTGCATGCATGTAGATTATGTTCTTCATTAAGGTTCTCAAAAAAACATTATATATAAATATTCATATACATGTTTCATTTTGTCAAATAATGTAACCCACCTCTGTAGCGCCTTGAGACTGTTCTTCTTCAGTAAAAGCTTTATCTTCAGTATCAAACTGTAAATCACCTTCATCATTTGGACAATTATCATCCAATTGTTCTTGATAACTTCCATGGAAATTTCCTCTTTGTCCACCTCTCATTTGACCAGGTCCACCTCTTTGCAGACCACGACCTCCTCTGTCTGCACCACGACCTCCTCTCTGCTGACCAAAACTGCCTCGATCCATACCACGACCACCTCTATCCATGCCACGGCCACCTCTCTCCACGCCACGGCCACCTCTGTCCATGCCACGGCCACCTCTGTCTATGCCACGGCCACCTCCATCCATGCCACGGCCACCTCTGTCCATGCCTCGACCACCTCTGTCCATGCCTCGACCACCTCTATCCATTCCCCGACCACCCCTGTCCATGCCTCGACCACCCCTGTCCATGCCCCAACCACCTCTGTCCATGCCACGACCACCTCTGTCCATACCACGACCACCCCTGTCCATGCCACGCCAACCTCTATCTGAGCCTCGCCCACCTCTCTGCATACCCCAACCACCTCTCTGACCAAATCCTCCTCGCATACCATCTTGGCCAGGAGAGTCAAAATGTTCCATGACAGATTCATCTTCTTCTTGCTCTTCTTCTTCATATTCATCATCAAATTCATCATCATTCTGCATTCCTTGACTTCCTGGGCGCCATGACTGGACCTTTCCACCAGGTCCACCTCTTCCACCAGGTCCACCTCTTCCACCAGGGCCACCTCTCAGGTTCATAGGGCCACCTCTCATATTCATTGGGCCACCTCTTTGATTCATGAGACCACCTCTTAGATTCATGGGACCACCTTGGTTAACAGCGCCACCCCTTTGGTTCCACACACCCATTGGACTCCCTCTCTGAGCCCCACGACCTCCTCTTAAGGCTCCTCCAATACCTCCTCTTTGAGAATCATGACTTCCTGCACTTCTTGGTCTACTGTCTTCATCTTGACTCACTTGATCATCATCTTTCTTTTCAACACTATCAACATTAGCTTCCTCAACCTTGAAAATAAATAAAGATAGCTGTGAAAAGTGTGAAAATATGCCCACACTGCAACTATGTCTCAACTGCTGCTTATCTAAGCTAAAATTTGTCATGGCACTAAGTCAAAGGGTAAGTAACACAGTGGAAATATTGTCAGTCAAATAGATTAAAATTAAAGTGGACACATTTGTAACCTGAGGTGAGAACTATTTGCTCTTCCCCTTTCTGCATATCTAGCACCTGATCTTACCTGGACCTCATCTAGAGGCTTATCCTCTGGTTTAATGTTGTCTTCTTTTGGAGAATCATCAGTCATCTCCCCTTGTTTAACATTATCTTTATCATCATTATCGTCACTGCAATAACCGAAATATTAATTTTAATCAATACACAAAACTCGATCAGGCATATTACTACATAAATAAAGGCAACAATTAATTGCCTATCAATAGGGAGGTCAAGATAAATTTTGACTTTAATTATTATGAAAATGATTGTGTTAGTCATTTTGTTCTCATTTACTTGAACATTTTAACGAAAAAAATATTGAAATCCGTTCAGTAGTTTTCGATTCGCAGCAAAATTAGTCGGTCATTTTTTAACCATTTTGGGAATATGTCCATACACAGACAATAGTAGTTTAAAGGGAGAATTACCACGGTGACAATACCCTTTCAATGCAAAATTAATCAACTTTCATTGCATTTTTACTCATAACTTTCTTATTATTAATATGATCAACATAAAATTTGGAACATTTGTCGTACAAGTTTCCATGACGATAATGAATAAAAATTTAGTTAAAATATGCGCATACATGAATTAATTTGCATAAATTATGCGTAATCGTCTTAATTTTTTCAATGTTTTCTATAAAAATGGACATTTGTCATCATTTAAGTGGAAAAATACGGTTTTGATGTCCTTTTCAAAGTATCACGGTGAATTTTAAGTAAAACAATACAAAACAATATAAGCTTATATGTAAATAAGCTTACCTAATTTGCATATTCGTTTAATATCATGCAAAATCAGAATTGTATATTGTTTATTCTTTTATTCATTTAAAAAAAAATGTACCAGATTTAGGCTTCTTGGTACTTCAATTTTCAAACATATGGACTAAAATTAAAATTATGAATATTTTTTCTCAATAAGCTAATTTGCATATTTTATGCTAATTTATGGTATAATTTGCGGTTTGCCTTTTGTAGCCTATGCCTTGCACATGTAAAATGCTTTATATAAAATTGTTAACATTATAACATATTGAATAATCTCAAATACTAAAAACAAGGTGATTGATTGAGCGTTGTAAATAATTATTTTCAATTTGCTGATTGCCTATTCTGCATAATTTATTTATACTATTCTGGGTTGGGCCTATCTATCTATAATAAAATTGTTTCTTGTCCGTGTGTAATTGTTTATATTTTGGGACCGTCCTCCTGCACTTCAAACAGTCAAAGACCACAAAACAATGTAAATCTGGCTCGGTAAAAGTGAGAAGTTGTAGTTCTTGTCATTTCTGACATCGAATAATCACATATCATACAAAATTCCTAAATTTTTCATTCATATATTTTTCGGAGAAGAGAACGGGCATTGATAAACTAGGGGGAGTAAAATACACAATGGAACAGCAGTTTTATACAGTTACAGACAGAAAGACGTGCAGTTATGGCTGTTCTCACATTCGTTTTCACTCCCTGTACATATAACCAAGCTATTTTCTAACTGAAAAACTTCGGCTGTTTTACAAAGATCGTTATATTTTACGCATTACTGATCAACCTTCAAGCAAACTGTCATTTATAAGCGATGATATTTCTTGGTTTATCAAAAGAACAAAGCTTTAGTATGTTCCTATCAACCAATTTGGGTACCATCATTTGCCGTTGTCATCGACGCGTCCGCCATATTGGTTTTTGCACAGCGGACGAATTCATGGAATGGTCATTTAAATTGAATTTTTACACTGGTTCTCAAGTATTAAATTACATTATTCTGACATGTTCATGGAGAAGAAAGGTTTATAATTTATTCATGGGTGTTGATTTATCTATTTTGGGAATTTCACATCAGGAAAAATTCATTTATCGGGTATTGTATGTGGAAAAATTGCGTTTTCTTTAAATAATCGGTCAATTGGGTCACAGGACTCTAGAAAATTCTATTTTCACAACAATCCCATTATTCCTCAGGGAATTCCCTTCAGTTTGATACGTAATTTGTGATAGTGACCACTGAGGAACCAGTGTTAATATTTATTTTCATGAAGGTATATCCCGGAATGTTTACGTCTCGCGCTGCAATGTTTGAGAGAAACAACACTTACGGAAACAAAATTTTACCAACAGAAACAACAGTGGCTGATAAAAAAAATACTTTTGTGCAATTTTACACAATTTAATCTTATAAAATCAACAAAAACTTCAAAGATTTCAACAGTAAATATTTCATACGAGCAGGTTAAACATAGGCAAATTTGTGAAAAGTAAGTGGCATTCAACTGCGCATGACGGCCATTTTATTGCGTCATTGACCTCCCTACTATCAACAGTAAAGGATGTTTGTAAAAGAAATAGCATTGTTAATCTAATTATAACGATAGGTTGCCAGGCAACGAAACATACGCCCACAGCAGCTAAATCGTTCGGGTAGTCAACAAGGGTTATCGCATATTTTTACTCTTTTCGGTAATGAAACATTTTTAATACACTAAAATCTGATTAAGAGTAACAACTCATTATATAAATATCAGAAAATCATTAGAATTTGTTTGCTTTTTATAAAGTTTTGCCCCACGCTAACAATTAGTATACGAAACATTTAATATCATGGATTTAGCTGTTCAGTTATCAAAATTCATTGAAAATCAAAATACTTGTTCGTTTCAACGCCTTAAACTCTGTGTATCAATCTGAAGTCAATTTGATGAAAAGTTTGGCCTCTATAGTGTCACAAGATTGTTTGAAGTTATCAAGGGAGATGACTCTGGCAGTAATTATTTAAAATCGCTGAAAATCAATAGGCTTCTTCGTCTCATGGCCCTAAACACTGTGTGTAAATTTAAAGTCAATCGGATATCAACTTTGCCCTCTAGAGCTTCCACAGGATTTTTTGAAGTGATCAAGGGCCATTACTCTAGCATTAATTATTGGAAATCGTTGAAAATCAATAGACGTCTTCGTCTCATGACTGTAAACACTGTGTATAAATTTAAAGTCAATCAGATATTAACTTTAGCCCCTAGAGCGTCCACAAGCAATTGTGGACGCCGGACCGCCAGACTGACGGATGGGGGCGACGGACGGACGACAAAATATGACCACATTTCAATGTGGGCGTATAAAAATCAATGAAAACCACCGTTCACAAGGTGTATATATGATGGTCATCAGCTAACTTATTACAAACCTCCACAATTCTCAAAAATCAAGAATTTTTCATTTGATGTGCCAAAACACTTTGCATAACTTTATTGTCAACTGGCTGATAACTTTAGTCTCAAGAGCATCCACAATATTTTTCAAAGTGATCAAAGGCAATAACCCTGGCTTATTAATTCATTTCATGAACAATATGAGAGTATCAAAAAAGAATCTCTGATTGTACAGCAATTGAAAGGTTTTGGTGACTGTGAAAAACTGTCTAGTAAATCACATACTTTAACCTGTAGTGTTCACAAGAATTATAGACACAAACTAGGTCATTTTGGTACTAAGAATTATAGACAAACATGCAACATATTTAACATACTCACACATGAAATGTGTGCATATAAAAAGGAATAAAAAATTCTTAAAAATGAAATATCAGTAAGGCATTTATTAATCAAAGATACATGTACATTATAGGAGATAAGATAAAGAGTTGGCAGTTCTCACTATAAAAGTTAAAAACTAGACAGTGTAAAGATAATTTGTTGAAAATTTCAGTCAAACTGATCCACTATGAGCCGAAATCGAAGCAAGTGAAATTTTCGCCTAGCCTCTGTCATCATTACTAAAATCAGCATAGTCTTGATTATCCACGTCTTAAATTTAATTATCAATGGCCGATAAGCAGCATATAGGAATCTAATCCAGCCAACATCGAAGGCTAGCCTAGACATCGAGAGTTTATTATGGTCTGGATAAGTAAATTAATGTCTAATTGATAATTTAGATAACGTTTCAGGCCTAAAGAAAGACTTGTAATTGGCAGAATCGACCGTAAAAACCCTATTCCAGTGGCTGACACGTAATTACCACGTGCTCTATAGAAAACACACTGACGTGGATGAGAGAGAGAGATAGAGAGAAATCGGGTTTAACGTCCACTCAACACAAACTAGGTCATTTCAGGACTAACATACGGTTTTAATTTTATTTCAATAAATTGCTTGCGCGTAGGGGTCTTTAGCAGTGGGAGGAAACCGGGGGAAACCCACGAGGTTGAGAAGGCACCCCTATCTCCATGCCACATACACTCACACCAGGGATCGAAACCACAGCCGCAAGCCAGAGGTGACCGGCCAGCTAGAGATCGAAGCGCGGCACTCTTGACCACTACGCCATCCCCCCCCCCCCCCGACCGGGATAATTATGAGTTGTAATACAATAACTTCAATATGAAGATAAATATATAATTATCCTTGGCATATTTCTTACATTTATTGGTTTTAGACCATCTCGTACGGCATTATGGGCCACAGAATTGTGACATAAATCCTAATGATGAAGAACTAAATATCT
Organism: Patella ulyssiponensis; assembly: GCA_963678685.1. Taxonomy (NCBI): domain Eukaryota; kingdom Metazoa; phylum Mollusca; class Gastropoda; family Patellidae; genus Patella; species Patella ulyssiponensis. The sequence goes on along the minus strand of OY783230.1, from coordinate 20,426,622 downwards.
AACAGGCAGCTAACTTCACTGTTAGCGACACTAGCACCCCCTAGATTATCACTGTGTATAAGATGAAACCATATCTACACAACATCTTTGTAGCACGTGAAATTATCAATTTTGCTACATGTACACAATAGCTCTGGAATACGTAATGTTCTTAATTTTTCGGTAAGCAAGTTAACTAATCTCTAGGTTTTATTTCTGCAATTGCCACAAGGTCGTAATATCACTATAACAAATTATAATGCAATTTTTTCCTGTTGAGAATTTACGTAATTTCTATGCTGTTATATTTAATATGACAGTTGGTTGGATTTGAAGAGCAGTTCATATATCAATTGCCCTTTTTTAGAAGATCATAATAATCTTTTTTACATCGTGCGTAACTGTAATAGCAGTAAAGGGCTTTGTTCTAGAAAATTCTTATGACACATGGACAATACACTGTACGTGATTGACTAAGAATGGACTGTTTCACGCCTTTGATAAGATCCCAAATATCAATTAACTTTTATTGTTCTACTACAAGACAATCATCATTAATTATCAACACAATGCCAAGTATAATCTATTGACGACTATGTATACAACTCTGTAACACCAATCATGAGATTCTGTAGCTTCTTTTATCTCTACATACGCATTATTCTGCACATGCCGCACAATGTTATAGTTACATAGTGGATGTCGATCGTAGCCATGTTGGTAAATTGGGTTTTGAAAAAAATGGCTATTTTGCCAGCGTGCAAAAGGACCGCTGGGTCACATCTAGTTCGGGACATTTTCCATAGCCCTCTGTCCTGACCAGCATATACAGCCGACGTGGATCCCACGGTACTGTTGTTTCAATTCTGATCAATCTATGCTAAATTTTGTCAAACCTTCAAACACTCATATAAACTTCGCTCAAAATATTGTAATTTCAACTAATTTGACTAAAATTTCCAATATATTAATTTTTCATTATCTATTTTTGAACTAGCAAGAACAAATCTATGTATATCTAAATCTTACATCTTTAATGTGGTGTAATACAAATGTTCGGAATGGAGTTATTTTGAAATATATTCTGTCAACTGAATGAAATTACTTTCTTCATCTTATCACAGAAATAAAGTGGCCAATGGCGTTGTCATTATTGGTATTACTCTCAATCATTTACGATCAACGATTTTTTGGGTTTATAGTCGAAAATCAACATAAACTGTATGTCTGACCGGCCACAATTACCAGTCCTAAGTCTCAATATATCTGATCTATTCACATCACCGACAGGTACCTGTTTCCCAATCCCTATACAGAAAACACTTAAAATCTGAATAAAAATATTTTTATATATCATAAAATATAACCACACTTATGACAACATAAGTCTCAATATGGCTTATTAAAGATACATTATGGAAAATTAGATAAAGAGCTAGCAGTTCTAACTATAATAGTTATAACTAGATAATGTGAAGGGAATATGCAGAAAATGTCTCCACTCTGAACCAAATAACAGTGATTGAATATTAGGCCAAGCCTCAATCATCATTACTAAAGTCGGTTTGATAAAAAAAAAACAGTCTCAATTATCGACTTTTGGATTTAATCATCAATGAGCGTTGAGCGGCAGATCGGATTCAAATCCAGTGAAAATCTGACATATCAGATGTCATCAAGAGTTGACATGCAATAGGAAGATTTAGCTCATGTAAATGTATGTTTAAGTTTGCTTAATTGACTGTCCCTATTGATTAGAAAATCATATGAATTAGTACTCACTTTTCAGAGCTTGACATAGGCATTCTCATTCCTGGCGGTCCACCACCTCTCCCTGGGAAACTAGATCTGGGACCAGAACCTCGAATATTAGGTCCTCCAAATCTTGGTCCAGGGCCAGTAGGTCTCATGCCCCTGCCACCTGGTCCAGAGAATCTAGCACCACCCTGTGAAGAGAAAGTATTTGTATCTTCATCCTCCAATGACTGGTAACCCTGAGGCCCTTGATATCTTGGACCCATTCCACCACGTCCTCTAAATCTTCCATGTCCCTCAACCATTCCACCTCTGGGACCTTGACCTCTGTTGCCTGCCTGAAACATCTGTCCTCGAACACCACGACCTCTGAATTGACCTCCACCACGCTCTGAAGAGATTGTGCCATATTCATTTTCATCTTCTTGCATTTCATTATCAAGTCTTTCATCATCATCATCATCATCATCTTTACCATTCGGATTATTTACAGACATATCCATTAAAGATGGCAAGCCACTACGATTCATTCCACCTCTTCCTAATGACTGACCTTGACCCCTCTGACCTTGACCTCTCTGACCTCTGCCTCGCATGCTACCTGGACCCCCGAACCTAGCTCCAACTGGACCTTGATTAAATCTATTTCCTGGCGGTCCTCCATAATTTTCAGGTTCATCATCATCGCCTTCTAAATCCATGTCATCATCATTGCCAACATGCTCACTTCCATTATCATTCAGAGGACGGGGACCTCCTGGTCTAGGACCACGAGGACCTTGAAAGTTCTGATTAGGATATCTTTGGTTTGGTCCTCCGAGCCCCCTAGGTCCTTGAAAGTTTTGATTGGGACCTTGGAATCTTTGTGATCCACCATATTGCTGAGGTGACTGAAATCTTGGATCTCCTCCCATTCTTGGTCCTTGAAAGTTTTGATAACCACCTTGATATCCCTGGTTATAGCCCCCGTAACCCTGATTCTGATAGCTAGGGTTTGTCTGGTGACTAATGTTTGTGATTTTTTGTTTACGTGTTTGAATGTCTGTTTTTCGCGACTCCATTTGTTGTTCATACTGTTTCCACTGTTGTTCATATTGTAGAAATTGTTCTTGATTTGGATGATCTGGAAAGTAAAATTAAGATGAATTTTAAGTTATACATGTATTGGGAAAACAGTAGATTCACAATTATGGGTATATATATCTCCATATTTATATAGAAAGAAAATGGGGTTTATAATGATCATACATGTACACTAATCATACCTACATGAGTTCATTTTAGGACTAACATTAGTAAAATTAAAGCGGCATTATGGAAGATTTGACAAAGAGCTGAATGTTCTTGCTACAATAGTTAAACCAGCTGTTGCCAGGCAGATAACAAGCTAAAAGCAAAAGCGATTATCGTACAATCAGGCAGATAACAAGCTAAAAGCAAAAGCGATTATCGTACAATCAGGGACCATAATCCAGAAAGTTATGTTCTGAAATGCGCAAATATCGAAAGGGACTGAGATCTTTGGGATAAATGGTCCACAACACTATAAACCTCAGAATGCCTCGTTCGGCATTTCTGTCCAAACGAGGTAAAAAAAATGCCTCGTTATCTGCAGTTCCAACACGTGGTTTTTTAAATTGCCCTTCTTTTGGAACGAGGTATTTTGTTCAGAACGAGGCTTGGTAAAATGCCTCGTTTACTAAACGTGGTTTTTTCAAGATAGTTATTAGTGGTATATCGGCCAATTTGTAAAAATTAAAATATATGTTATTTAATACGAAAATAAAACCAGTTTAAACTATATTATTATCAGAGAAATTGACAAGACAAGAATACACGCCATCAGTGGTTGCTACTGTACACAAAAACTTACTTTTATTTTGTTCTTTCCAGTCATCGTATTGTTTTCGCCAATTTTTATATTGTTCTTCAAATTCCCTTTCTTCTCTTAAAATGGATTGAAATTCTGAAAAACAACAAAACATAATATTGTTTAGAAAATAAATGAGGAATCAAATGTTTTCATTGCTATTTGCAATTGCATAAATACCAGTGACTACAATTTACAGGGTTGTTGTAGCAGAACAAGATTAGCTATGGGAGTGAGATAAATCATACATCTGGATACAAGCACTAAATGTTAGCCCCTTAAATTTTCAAAACAACCGACTCAATTTTAATTTTACCCACTGGACAGATTGAGATTGACAGATACAGTGTATAACACATATCCATACACGTTTGCTTAGGTCTTAACGTACATTGCTTCATATAAATATCGTAATATGAAACCTTTTTATTTCTTGAAAGTCAGCAAGTTTTTGTATTATGCCAATTTAGATAGTTGTATTCACATTTTCTGGTTTTAAGGCAGTTATCTGCTGCAGTAATAATAGCCTTAAGTTAAGGCCCTTAACCTATCAAACTAATCACTCGAATTAAAATTTGCCGGCAATAACTTACAACTGATCACGAACGGGCACATGTAGCGATCGTCTCAAGAGTTTAGCCATTTCTGCGTGTAAATTACCTCGATAATGTGAGATTTCTGTTATAGCTTGCTATTCATTTGATAAAAATAAAACGCAGATTACTTACATGTAGAAGGGCTAGTTGGACAAATTGCAACTTGCAGTGGTACAGAAGTTAAGATTCCACGCTTTGCCAGTGGAGGCAGACATTTTGAGATCATGTGACATCAATCATGTCTCCGATTGGCTAATAGAAATAGTTTGCCTGACAACATATGTTAGACACGGGTACACAAGCAAATTTGATCACTGGCGAATGTTTTGCCATGCAGAATTATCGTCGACGTGAAGAAGCACACAAGCGATTTTTTAGGGCGATATAAAAATCGACATGATCGAGCAAAAAAATGCACTCGTCTCTCCCCCACTTAACAGTACATGTATGTAGAATACATACACTGTATATACAATGTACATTGCATATAAACACTGTCAAAGCACAACAAAATCAAAATTCCTAGAAGAAACTCAACTTATAATTGGAAATTTTTAAGTTTGACCCTGCCATAATTGGGTGTACTGCAGTGATGGGATTTCAAAAATTTACTTGTTGGACATATTTTCCCGAAAATATTTTTCAAATCATAAGTGTATACAATTTTTTCAGCAAAGTCCGGCATTCGTCTTAAATTTCATTTCGTTTTATAAACGGAAGGTAAAAAAATGACATGCCCATCCCGAAATTATATTCGGCAGTAAACCATAGTAGACGTTGCTCTTATACAACAAGCTAGTGACATCAACTGCCAAATAATTGCATTCGACTGTATACACGCGCTATCGTCTAAAATAATTAACTACTTACGTCATTCCAATCGAAATATTCATCAACAAATTCCTGGCGTGTTTCTTTCTTTATTTAAAGACATAAATCCAATACAAAATATGATCATAAATTTGACAATATGCCATCAAAATAGAATCTTTTCTCTGACATCAGGCGTATTGCTTTCGGTACATACACATCTCTTCCACGTGATTCGCGAGATTTCTACTTTTATTTTTATTACTGAACTATAAGCCAGGGATCGACTTTTATTTTTAACACCAGAAGCAATTTTTTGCTTCCTATTTTTAAAATTAGAAGCAAAAACAAAGTCTAACAAGCAAAAATTCCAATAGTTTTAATTAAACCTTTTTAATTCAATGTTACATAAAATCAACACATTTTATTGCCTGCTGCTCTGCCAAATGGAACAGAATTTGGCCATTTGGACCTTTGTCCATTCAACCACCACTTGTTTACAAATGGTCTCGGGTTAAAGTCATTTAATGGTGGACCTTCCAGGTCAATTCTCATAACATGTCCACAGTACTATTTGACAGTCTACACCTCCAGTCACTTTTTTAGGTTTCATTGCAGAAAAACCTCTTTCACATGATGCATTTGACAGTGGAAAACAACTGGTAAGATGAATCACTTTCATAATGTTGCTATAATTGTTATTGACATCTTCCTGGCTGACTCTTTGCCAAACAGCAAGGGGATGATAAGCTCTAAAATGAGTATTTCTGGCCACATATAACTTTAAATCTGACCATTCAGTGATTACAGAATCAGTATTACAAATATTTTGCAGAACATGCTGAAAGTGCTGGATAATATAGTTTAGATCTAAATTACCATAATGATATAAGGCTGGTAAGTCATTTTCAGCAGGCCAGTTCTTATGGTCAAAAATTTGAGCAGCAGTGAAAACTGATTTCCCACCTAATATATCTTCGAATCGACTTTGAAAACAATCAATAATTTTATTGAGAATGCCATTTTTCTGGTCTTCAAGGACATCCAGGTCCACAACACTCAACAGAGTTTGGCCCTTGTAGGAATTTCCACTCACATCATTATTAAATGATTGTAGTTGAGCACCTGGGTGATAAATCATCTGTTTGAGAGAAATCTGTGTGGATTTGATTTTAGTCACAGCACTGCTGACATCAATGTCATCACGTTGAAATAATAAGCTTACTCTGCTGACCTCAGATAGAACATCTTTAATAAAATACAGATACCATATAAATTTAAACTGTGTAAGCTTTTTGATGTAGCCTTGAGTTTTAGCTCTATCTTCTCCTTTATTGGTGTTGTCTGATAGAACATCTTTAATAAAATACAGATACCATATAAATTTAAACTGTGTAAGCTTTTTGATGTAGCCTTGAGTTTTAGCTCTATCTTCTCCTTTATTGGTGTTGTCTGATGCATAATTAGACATATGAGTCAAAATAACTTCCCAGCTATTTAAAAGTTTGGTGACTGCTCTAAGTTTGTGTTCAACCCATCTTGTCCCATTAGCTTTTGTTGGCTTGGAGAAATGTTCATCCATTATCTCTGCAATGTCTGTAGCCTCTTTATTCCTTTTTGCATAGCCCTGATAAAAGTGGTAGACATTCTGCAAACATTCAATTATATTGTTCATATAACTATTGCTAAATGCATCTTTCACTGCTAGTTCTAACCGATGTGCTAGACACCAGACAGATACTATATAATCTGCATCAGCTTCTTCTTTTAACAAGCTTATAACCCCTCTTCTTTGGCCCATCATTACATTTGCACCATCAGAACAGAAGCCTATCAATTTCTGTTTATAATTGGGCACTTCCAAGCTTTCAAAGGCAGTGTTGATTGCTTCCAATATTCCTGTTGCCTTTGTAGTAGGTGGTTGTTCTAGTTTGACATATTTTATCTTGGGGTAGAAGTTTTCTAAAACTTTTACTATAATCAATTCTTTTTCGACTTCTGTCCTGTCAGTTGAACCGTCACAAAAGATGCTAAAGTAATCAGCCTTTGTCAATAATTCTTTTAATCCTTCGGAATAACCATCAGCTATTACTGAAACAAAATTCTTTACAGCTTTATCATTACAGTAACCCTGTCCAATGTTAGCATCATTAAAATTTTGAAGTTCCACTAAATCTCTAAAATCACTAAAAGGCCTTTCTTTCTTTACCAGATAATAAGCTGTTCTAAATAATTTGTCCATTTTAATAAGGTCATCTTCGCCCAGCTTCTTAAAAGCTGTTTCAATTGGAGGAAGCTGGTCTTTTTTATTTTTAGTGATATCAATAGCAACTTTAGTCTGAAATGCCCTATCATGACTATTTGATTTCTTGTGTTGCTGGACGGATTCTTTCTTTACTCTTTGACTACCTGTGACAAGAGAAGAATTTCTGTCACTACTATATTCTTTACAAACAGTGCACCAAATTTCACAAACAATATCTGTATTGGTTCCATCATCATTCTGTTTGACCTTATAGCCAATATCAATGTTCATATCATGCATCCATTTCTTGACAGTTTTGACACTTGCCTGAGGCTGAGGAATTATTGACTTAATTTTTTTAATGGGTGACTGTACCAAGTTTTCATTGTTATCTTCGCATTCCTGGCTATGTGTATGTGTTTTTGCGTTTAAAAAATGCGGTGATCATCGACTACGGTAGTAGTATTTTCGTAGTATTTTCGTTACGGACGAGTAAGCCGTGGGAAATGACCTTGTCACCTTCCCACGGTCAATACAGTTAGGTATAACATGATTGGTCAATAATTATCGCGTGGTTTGAGTTTTGCATATATTATTTGTCGGATGATGTGTTATTATTTCATTGGTTAAGTTACGCGGTGGCGATTATTTCCGTACTCTTCGTTGAGACTCTGGTGTACTCGGAGTTCGTTCAAGGGAAGTAAGTCTAAACACAACAAAATGGCGTCGTACTGTGAGGTATTGTCGTAAACACGTTTTCAATCTATTCGAAGAGTTCAGCTACAGAAACATTTAGTATTAAAATATTCTTTTTAACAAGAATTACCGTAGACGCAAAACTTTGCGTTATAGTATAAATCTAACACGCTATTTTCATATTTTAACACGCGTCCGCTAATTTCGAAGTCTGTATAAGCGCTATGCGTGTGTGTGAAATATCTTTATTTAACTTCGGCTTCAATCAAAAAATATATCACAGACAAGTTATCGGATACAATGTATGTTCATTTGAGGTGTTATATACTATCAGGATATGTGACATATATGACTAATTTCTACGTGTTATTGACCGACACCAAGGAGATTAAAATGTGAGACAATGGAGAAATCACGGTTAATCAGATATATAGACCGACAAAGAAGAAGCCATGACTTCTGTTCAGGATTGATTTGATGAATTGCCGATAAAGAATTAAGTTAGCCAATCAAGGCAGATTAAGTAATTAATCAAGGTAGGTGTATAGATGGTATAACACAATAAATACATCGATAACTTAATTACCTCATCAACTCCGCCCATTATCAACGAGAATCGGGTTGAGTGGTAGTTATACACTCAGTACACTATATTAATTTTGAAATTTTGAATATTATTCATCATGTCTTGACGTCCGATTGGGTATATTCCTGGTCGGACAATTTAGGACGTTTGGAAAATGGCGTCGGACATGTCCGGAATATAGGGGCGAAATCCCATCACTGCTGTACTGTAATGACAATGTTACAGAAATCTAAATATATTGTGCGAATTGTAGAAAGGAATACATTGTACTTCTTACCTGGAGATTGATTCAGGTTCGATGTTTGTGGTGTGGAATAATGTTGCTGTTGTTGCCACTGAGCTGCTTGAGCTTTTAAATTATTTAACTTTGCTTGTTCTTCTGGACTAACTGCATTCAATTCCTATATTTACAAGAAATATACGAGTACAATACTGAGCATAGAATTGTGTGCTCTCTTCTGCACAGTTAAATCCACTTTTAAATATTCAGTAGTTTAATAGAAAGGTTCCAGATTTATTAAAAAGAATCGGTTTTAAAACGGCAATTTCATATTTTTTAGTTATATATTTAAAACATATTAAAATAAAGCCCTAAAATAGATTGTATCTATAAACAGCCCTACCTTGTTAAAGAATAATCCTATTAATCCTATAAGTGTAATTCACTATTGCCAGTTGAGAAATTTGCAAAAATATCATTTTCAACTTCAAATTCAAACGTTTGAAGATCGCCATTGCATGGAGGGGAATGGGAAAACAAGGGAGGTAATTCAAGTAATTGTATTATTATTTTCGGTGTTGGGGATAATTTATGCCTGTGGAATTTTGCCCATGATCGTATAATAGTGAGTTGACATCCTTTTTAGCAAAAGACATAGAAATAATTATGTTTTGACTTTCTTAGAAAATATGAAATTTCCGCTTTAAGTACCGGTATGGAATTAAATCAAAAGTCAGTGAGAATAAATAGTCATTTCAATTTAATTGTCTGAAAGTCAACACGATAAAAAACAGTCTTGATTATCCATTTCATGATTAAATCACGAATGAAAGTTGAGCAGCAAATCGGATCCTAATCCAGTAAATATCACAGGCTAGCATTGATATCTAGAGTTGATTATGGTCTGGATAAGTTAATTAATGTCTAATTAATGATTCAGATAATAATTCAGGCCTAAAGAAAGACCTGCAATAGGCAAATTTAGCTCTTGCATAATGTACATGTATGTTTTAGTCTCACAGAACACAGTACTCTTTCTTTTGCACATGGCACACTCATGTGACTACAACTAGTGAGCTGTTTACACAGCTTGTTGAGATTCATTATGTTTTATTTCTATTTGAAACCATTGCAATTCTTGCTGCTGGACTAATTAGTTTGTTGGTTAAGACTTACCTTTTTCTTTTCTTGGGGTGGTTCAGTTGGGGTTTCTGGCGGAGGTTCATCAGGTAATGGTGGTTTATCATCAGATGGAGGTTCTACAGGAGGGGCAGGATTAACACCAGATGAATCTTCTGGCACATCAGCAGGTAATGGTGGCTGCGTTTGTGATGGGTTCTGCCACTGTCCGCCACCCTGCTGATAATACCATTGTTGCTGTTGTTGCTGGTAGTTCATGTTCCCTTGCCCTTGCCATTGGCCCTGTTGTTGACCATATTGTTGAAAACCCTGGTTAGGGTAACCACCCCTACCCATCTGCTGCCAATTCCCATACATAATTAACAATTTATTTTCGGTGTTCACTCTTCATAAGTTAATCATCTGTAAATCATAAGATAATAAAGATAATAATAAAAAGTGGTAACTACATGTACATGTGTATAAAACTTTCTAATATTTTGAATGTGCATGTACAATGAAGTATGAACATTAATGAAAATTTTAAAAAATAGGTTGCCAAGCAACGAAACATACGCCCACACAGCAGCTAAATCGTCCAGGCAGTCAACAAGAGTTGTCGCATATTAAGTAATTATAAGAAAATCATTAGAATTTGTTTGGTTTTTATAAAGTTCTGCCCCATGCTAACGTTAAGCATACGAAACATTTAATATTATGGATTTAGCTGTTCAATTATCGATTTTCAAGCAATTCACACTCAACCATCATTAATGTATAACGGGGATATAGTCAAACGTTTTTTAATTCGGATTAAAATTGTGACCTCCCCAGGGTCCACAAGGTAAAAAACATGATTTTTCGTACAATCAGGGGCCATAATTCAGGAAGTTATGGTCCAATGTGCCCAAATATCGAAAAGAACTGTGATCTTTGTGTTATAAACTTACATTTCAAATTTCATCAAAATCGGATTAAAATTGTGACCTCTACAGGGTCCACAACCTTGATATACATGTATCATATTTTTACACTAATTGCGTATTAGCGGCAGCCATTTTGTCGGGCAGTTTTGGTCCGATTTTGACAAAATTCGACCTCAAACTTCACGACAGTGATACGGTGATACAAGCTAAAAAGGCGATTTTTCGTACAATCAGGGGCCATAATTCAGGAAGTTATGATCCGAAGGGCGCAAATATCGAAAGGAACCAAGATCTTTGGGTTATAACCATGCATTTCAAGTTTCATCCAAATCGGTTCAAAATTGTGACCTCTACACTGTTCACAAGCTAAACACATGATTTTTCGTACAATCAGGGGCCATAACCCATGAAGTTACAGTTATGCCAATATCAAAAGGAACCGAGATCTTAGGGTGATAAACCTATGTTTTAAGTTTCATTGAAATCGGATAAAAATTGTGACCTGTAGACTGTTCACAAACAATTGTGGACGGACGGACGGACGAACAGGGGCGACGACAATATACGTCCACATGAAAATGTGGGCGTATAAAAAACTTCATGGAGAGGTTTGTCTACGTTTTATGTTCAGAATTATAAAATTTCTACAGCCTGAACGTGTGACCAGTTTGCACTGTTATGATCTAGTCCTGGCCACTAGCCCTTAAAATAGCCATTAATGAACTCGTGAAAGAATCAAAAACTTCAAAGAAATACTGTTAAACAATTCTTGAGTTACCAAAATCAGTTCACGGCTAACATGAAGTTCAAGAGTAAATTGTATACCAGGTACACATGTATTTATTAGGGCCGAAACGATACGCTGTGCCACGATATGATACAGCATGATGTCATAGCCCAACGATACGGGTGCATCACAATACACACGCCATTAATGTGAAATTGACTAAAAGTTTTCTTGAAATAAAGAAAAAATACACAATGTTTACTTAACAGTTAACACCTAACTGCTTCGGGCAAAATGATGTATTTTACTCATTTTAATACCCATTTACACTAAATAGGAAATATTTTTTAACTAAAAATATTTCAAACGTCTTTATTTATTTTTCTTTTACCTCAAAAAAAAGTTTGAGAATTTAATTTGTCGGAGTAAAAAAGTTAATATGCCGAACTCATTAGGCCTCGTCGATGTCATGCTTATCAGTAGCCCCGTTTACACTTGGCCGCGATAAGCGTGCCGTACTGGGTACGGTACCAGGCCACGATAAATTTCAAGAAATTGACCCGTTTACATTACCCTAAAATAACCGGTCTCAGTACCGTGCCAAGCATGCCAAATGTGGAACTCTTCGCAGAAAAGTTAATTTCAGTCCCTGTGCAAATTACCCATATGAAGACAATTATGTTGATGGATTTAGTTTGAGCAGCTATTTTGACAGAACTGATGACAGATCTGCCAAGGTTTGCAGGGAAAAAAGGTCAAGGTTCATTTGGCGCATGCGCAGTAATCCGCACTCAGACCGGTTAGCGTTTACACTACGAAAATTTAAAGTGAGCCGTTCTTGGTACGGTTCTGAGACCACCTCACTTCAGTGGGCCAGATTGGCACGGTACTCAGTACGGCACGCTTGTGTTTGACCCGTTTACACTACAAAAAAAATAAACGCGCCGTACCAGGAACGGTACCTGGCACGCTTAAAATTTGTAATGTAAACGGGATTCGTGACTGTAGCGGCCAAGCGAATATTCACTGCGGGATCAGTTTGCTTCGATCGAACAGGCGGGTGGCTTTTCTATTTCAACTTCACTAAGTGTAACACTGCTACCACCAGTACTGGGCGTGAACATAATAGTCGAAAGACTAAGAGAGACTTAACCAAAATTTCAACACGCTTTTCATTCATTCGAATAAGAGCCACCGGCATCGGGAGGAAGAAATGACTGATAAATAAAATGCGATTTAATTGGTGTAAAATGCATGGCTTCCGGTATTTTGTCCAATGGAAAAAATTGTCTTATTCAGTTTCCGAGTCGTATTTTGCACGCGATTGGTAGGTCAGTTTTGCAATGATTGTGAAGTCTGGATGCCCGGGCCTATAGAAGAAGCGTGCTGTTCCTAGTCTATTTCCATGTCTCATTTATTGAACAAATATCGCGATATAGTATGAAATTAATCGTGAACCTTAAATTGAAAAAAAAATCTCGATTATCGATATTCTTAAAAAAAATATCGTTCATCGTTTTCATGGAAAAAATCGCGGTACACCGGTTCACCGGTGAATCCTTTCGGCCCTAGTATTTATCATTATATAATGGATCATATTATGTACATTAACAGGGTTTTCATGAACGTAAATTATCTGCCCTTGAACTAATGATTCTTCAAACAAATAAAAGAATAGTTTACATCAGTCTTAGCATCATTGTTTACACTCGCCAAAATAATCTTATAATTGCAATAAAATGTTAGTCACTTCCCTTTGCCCACTCGATTGATCGATAAAAATATCAAGGGTGGATAATTTGACTATCTCCCCAGTGAAGGAAACCAGGGCACAGTGAAGTAGAACAGAACGATATCACTGGGGATACCGAATACATGTACATGTATGTCTACCATGAAACGTTACTTGCTTTTGCTTCACCTCAAACCACACAGTTAGTAATACAGCAATGCACGTGTGACCACCAATTATGTTATGACGTCATCCGTAGAACTACATGGAAAGCAGTCTGACCTGCACTTATTATTAAAGGTCAGTCATCTTGGACAGAGATAAAAGATGCCCGTCGCATAATCTCTGTGAAACAGATTGCAATGGTATATGTAATACCCCTTACATTAGTTTTTAGATCCCTGGTATCATTGATGAAAATTAGGTGAATTTGGTAAAAATTTGAATATATAAATATAAATGGAAATTTGAATATACTATTCAAAAAAAGTAGGGGATATTTGATTTTGGGGGCATAATACTAAAATATGCAAATGACTACGAAAAAAGTCACAATAGAACCTAACAGAAGAAACATTTCCAGTTACATGTGACGCCCAAACGCACCAATAGCTACCGCATGGAATGCAGGTGATGCTTGGGATCATCATGGGGGTCCAACCCAAGATTTGCACGACTCTGACTTTGAATGTTACAGTCATTGTGGCATTGAATTCCAGGGTGGAAACATCAGTTTAATTGTTTTAGTGACCAGAAAACAAATTTTGATATGCGTCGGCTTACCCAAAATGAAAGGTTATGTGCCCTTGGCATGCTACAGATTGGCACAACACAAGCGGTTGTGGCGCGGACGATGAATGTTTCTCAGTCTGTCATAAGCAGGCTATGGTCCAGATACCGTGATACACAATCTGTACAGGACAGACCACGCTCAGGTCGACCAAGGGCGACAACTCAAGCCCAGGATCGATTTATCCGTACCTTGGCCTTGAGAAATCGTGTCATCACAGCAAATCAGATCAGCGCTCGTCTTCAAACAGACACTGGTGTGAGAGTGAGTGGCCTGACAATTCGGAATCGACTGCATAGAGGTCACCTTTGCGCCCGACGTCCTCGCGTGATCCCTTGTTTGAGAGATCATCACATTCAGGCAAGACGTCGTTGGTGTAGGGATCGTCAACACTGGGATAATCGACGCTGGAGCAATGTGATGTTTTCAGATGAGTCAAGGTCCACTGTTGATTTTTTGGACAGACGTAGGAGGGTGTGGCGTCGTCAAATGAGCGCTTCCAAGACACCAACGTCATCAGACATGATCGATTTGGGGGTGGTTCTGTTATGGAATAAATCGATGAATGTGAACTTCATTTCATTTTGTCATTTGTTTCTTCGTCAGTTTCATTAGGTGACTTTAATAACACTTAAAAATCAAATATCCCCTACTTTTTTTGAATAGTATATATATAAATATAAATGGAAATTTGATTTGCACTGAATCAAATACAAAAGGCAGCAGATGCTCTGAAAATACACCAAGCAGGGTTGAACTTTCTTAAAAGAACCCACCCCCCCACAAAAAAAATATTTTGACTTGCTCCGCTCGAATGATATTTTTTCCACCACAAGCAAATCCTGGCTACATCCCTATTCAATAATATTACTTCAATAGGAATGAACTAAATCACTGAAAGTGTCCTTCTACTACGTGTAATGTGATTGTTTAATTCTCAATATAATCCACTTTACTCAAAACTAGCACATGATAACCATAAGCTAGACAATATTAAACATGCATTATGCAAGAGCAAATTCTGCCTATTGTAGGTCTTTCTTCAGGCCTGAAATGTTATAAAAACTATTAATTAGACATTAATTAACCTATTCAGACCATAATTAACTCTCGATGTTGAGGCTACATGTAGCATGAGATTTTTGTTGGATTGTAGTTCGATTCGCTGAAATATTTTCCTTTTTGATTTACCACTAAAAATGGATATCCGAGACTACTGGTTTTGTCTTACCGACTTTAGTAATGATGACCGAGGCTAAGCGGAAATTTCAAACCCTTAGTTTAAAGCTAATAGTGGATCAATTTGACTGAAATTTTCAGCAAATTGCCTTTACATTAGCTAGTTTTTAACTATTGTAGTGAGAACTGCCAACTCGTTATCTAATCTCCCATAATGTATCTTTAATATACTACCAAGGATTATCCATTTTAATCATTAAATATCATATTATCTGTGTGAAATCAAACAACACTAAATACATGTGTAAAACTCGGGTAGCAATATACATGTACAAGAACGTAAATGTAATAAATTTTAATTAAATCACACTCTTGTGATTTTTAATTAATGACTAACCTACTAATCCAATAAACAATCAGATACTGGACAAAATACCAATTAGTGGCTGACTGTAAGCAGTGTGAGACTTGGAAAATCAGACTGATGGCGGCTGAATAAGGTCCCATGAAAATGGTCCCTAATAAGCTTGGACTTTAGGGCCAAATTAGCCATGGTCCAAATAAGCATACATTCTCAAATGGTGGGGATTGCTGATACATGTACATGTAGATCAGAGAAAGAATTCCAATATACTGTACATGTAACAAGCTCGAGATCAATTAAATCTCAAAGGTGATAATTCAAAATGCAATGTTTATGAAAACACAGACGAGAGCTTCCTTGCTATGCTTGCTAGCCTGGAAGTCGCAGCTTCGCTCCTGGTGTTGACCGAGTCAGTTCATCAGGATTTTCCAGCGTGGTTTCCCCTTGGCAGTGGTGCGGGATGAAGGGCCTGACAAGGACAGAGCCTATCTAGTTGTTTGAATGGGATGCAAAACTGAGGTCATCTGCACTTATTGGCAGGCACATAAAGATCCCTTAAACATGCATTATGCAAGAGCTAAATCTGCATATTGCAGTTCTTTCTTTAGGCATGAAATGTTTTCTAAAGTATTAATTAGACATTAATTAAATGATCTAGGCCTTAATCAACTCTCGATCGCATCAGATTTCTCCGATATCAAACAGATTAGGACGGTTCAGCGATACTTTGATTTAATCAAATATGGAGGACCGAGGCTTAGCTTTGTTGATCATCCAGTACGGTGATTGATATTATTGCAAACGTCTGTCAAAACTTCAAAAGCTAATATCTTCGCTTGCAATAGAATAATTTTGAATGAAATTTTCAAATTATTCATTTTACATTATCTACTTTCGAACTATTATAGCAAGAATGGCTAGTTCTTTATCTAAATCTTACATAATGTAAATGTATCTTTAACAGTTGGTACTTGATATAAATACATATGTGTTAGTTCTGAAAACCATATCAACAAAGCTGAATGCAAAGAGCTAAATAGTAAATCTGCTTATTGTAGGTCTTAATAATATTTCAAATATAGATGATTAATTAAAATGGATTTCTGTATGTTAATGTTAATAATTACAGTCAAATTTGAAATAACTTCATTCTCAGAGCAGATATCCTCATTTTCAGAACAGTGTAGTCCCAATTGCCATTGCCAACATCGTTACAATAATAAAGTTGTGATTATCCATTTGGAATATCGTCCAAGAGCGACTATGAACCTGTTTGCGCAGGCGTGGGAATAATCCAAACAAACATGGTGTTTTGGTATCAAACAATTCTACAAGAAAACAGCGTTGGATTATTATAAATTTATGTCCGAAGTGGCAAGAAATGATTCTTATTGGTGATCAAAGATCAATAAGTTATTTTATTCGACATGTTTTCAAGGCTCTTCTATAAATATTTACACTCACATCGGAAATGTCCAATAAAGTGAGATATTTTAATTTTCGTATAAAAAGTCTCTCCCCAATTACACCTAGACTGGCCCAGTCTCTTCTATTTATTTTACATTTCGATTTATATAAAAGTATTAATTTTTAGTAAACCAACACTTTCGTTTCCATTTGTATAAAAAAAAAAATTTGAGTAAACCTGTAACCAGCACCAGAAACTGGGCAATGTGCGAGCTTCACAATAAAATGGGCGTTCCTGTCCTGTTTTACGTTGTTCCTTATTTGGAATGATTGACAGTTGTCAAGCAAGCCCCGAGTCACGTGACACGAATTTGTAAATAAAGTCTTGATTATCGCGGCTTCACACACACGCCGTTGTAATTGTGGAATCATGTCAACAAAATTCTTAGATCGTTAAAGTATCACTAAATAACAATAACTGTTATCCACAACAAACATCTCGCACCTACACCAGTTTGCCAGTTAGTCGACAGCCATGTTTATTATCACGTGATGTTAGATATGTCGTGATCACGTGCACGACGTCACACGACCTACATAATGCAGATTGACCTACTAGATGAGAATGAAGCTCTATTTGCCCAGTCTCTAGAGATTAGGGTTTTTTTTCGGTTTTTTTTTTTGAGAGGACTGGCCAATTTTTGGTGTGTGGAGAAGACTGGCCACCAGTCTAAATTACACCCATAGTCAACTTGAACATTTTCTTGTAACATTTTAAATATTATTACTTTTATTACTAATAATTTGTATAATTACATGTCATGTAAGGTATGATTTAGAGCTAATCATATACGATTCAAAAAAATAGTAATATTTTTACTATGACTCGGTTCGTTGATATAGCCAGCGTAAAAAAGACGATTCTAAAAATTATTGATCATTTTATCTGCACGCGGCCGAGATATAAATAGTAACATTTTCCCTATCGACTTGAATTTGCAAATAAAATTATTATTTTTGGCTTACTGTTTTACCCAAACTCGGTTGGACAATTGTGTCCGGACGAAAGGCAATTTGGCCTGTCAAAGGAGGTCAATTCGCACGGACATTGTCCGGGTCCGGCCAATTATTTCAGCGCTTAATAGGTCAGTAACCTTTATGTAGTCATTTGACTCAAAAAACTTGCGCAAACTCAAAGAACTCTGTAGGATGAGCCACTACTGTGGCTGGAGTGAGGCGGGAGACATCAGTAGTGGAACCATTTCGAGACCTTGCCAGTTTCGGCAGGTGCAGGCTGTTTCGCATATTCCTGAAGCAATGGCCCGAGAAATCTCTCTCTGGCCATTGCTGGATTGACTTCTGATTCTTGAACTTTTGCGGGAGTGTGTCTATTCTCCCCGTTCAATGAAAGCTATCACTTAAGTACAGCAACATGACAGTCCTTCGTTTAATCTGAGTCTTCCCTAAAACTTTGGACAGTGATTTAAGGTATTAAAAACGGTGAAAAGTATGTTCGTTTCCAAACAGTATTGTTTACATTTCATTCAACTTGATAGCCTCGTTTGTCACACAATTAGTTTTACTGCAGTATTCTCCTATGCACAGGTTAATTAGGCATAATAAAAGCGTGAGCCATGACGTAACGTTATGTAAACATATTTGGTCCAATACTGGCACTCGTTTTAAATGTAAAGCGTTTGTATGGTAGGTAGTGATTGGTTGGTAGTCGGACTACTGACCAATCAAAATTTAACACAACAATATCCACTCATAATAGCAGTGTGTAGTGAGATTACCTATGATCAAACGAAACGCTGCGCGGAGTATGGCTGTTTCGTAACCTGGCTGTTTCGTACTTAGTTCATTCGTACCTCAGATTGATTCGTACTTTTTCCTATATGTTGTTCAAATAAAGTTGAAACATGATTCGTATCTTTTCCTATATATGTTGTTGAAATAAAGGTGAAACAAGATTCGTACCTTTTCTTACATGTTGAAATAATGTTGAAACACGACGACTTAATAATATCCAACCACTACGAGAATTTATAAAAATGGCTGCAACGCGAAATTTATAAAGAAAAAAAGATGGCTGCTAGCTACGCGAAATTTATAAAAATTGCTGCTGAACCAGAATTAGAACCCCAAATTGCTTTGTACATTTTTAAATATGTTGAAATAAATTCAAAAATAAAAGTTGGCAAAAAAACCCAAAACAAAACAACCAAACACTGCGATCTGCCTTTTGTTGTTTTTAATCTGGTGTTTAATGAACCCATCAAGTCCGGGTGCGAAAGGAAGGGGGTTAAGCTTAAGTGCATTGTAAAAAATGAAATTAACGAAGGTACGAACAACTCAACGATGAGGTTAAGTTTAAGTGCATGTAAAAGCTGAGATTTACGAAGGTACGAAACAGCTCACGTAAGGTACGAATCAACTAAGTACAAAACAGCCAGGTTACGAAACAGTTGACATCCGTTTCGGCGCATTACGTTCGGGTTAGTATCTCGGAATTAGCCGGGTCAACGTACAAGGCCCCAGTTCCTTTACTTACTTCCCCAACAAAGGGAACGTTCCTAAAAATTGTAAAGTATGTTATGTGCTGGTCTAGTTCCTTTTGGAAGTGTCCTTGAGCGAACGATATATTCGCTACACAGTATGAAAATACCGGTCTTCCCCACCTCTGTTCTAAGACTATTTTGGAATCCTTACCTACTATTTTTCACCTTGATTCTACTTTATTCGCCAAAGGAATCATTTCTTGCCAAAGCTGGCACACATTTATAAAGATACAACACTATTTTCAAGTGAAATTCTGCGATTATAAACATACACCAAATACGTTTAAACTGAGAGACATTACGAGAACCCGACATGCGCAAACCACGTTTATTTCATCGCTAAATTCTACTTGAAAATGGAGATGCATTATTATAAATTTGTGTCAAATAGGGTGAGAAAGGATTCCTTTTGGTGAAAAATAAAGAATTGTGGTGACAAATAGAGGGTTCTAAACAGCTTGAGAACACGGGTGGGGAGTAGCGATATTTTACCGTATTTTCATACTGCAGTTACATGTATATAAGGCCGAATAAGAACTGTCACAGTGTCAGCGAAAGTTCGCTAAAAAAAAGACAGTTCTGAAAAGAACTAGTGCTGGTCTAGTTCAGCTCTGAACGTCGGTCTCATGATTACATGTCATTTGGGACTCACGTCATTTGGGACTCAAAAAAATATGACTGCTACATTTGGGACTCAGGTATACGACGTTTGGGACTTTGGTATACGTCGTTTGGGACTCGGGTACGGTATACGAAGTTTGGGACGTTGATAATCAGTTTACCGATACCCAATCTAATTAAAATATAGATCTATATTTCGTTTCGTTTTTTATACTTTCGATGGCCTACACTCATGTAGATCTAACTAGTTATAGTGGACGCTCACGTTCTATGACGTCAGGTATCAAGCACGGGACATTTGACCCGATAACGTCAGTCATTCGATTAACCAATTAGCGATCGCCATGCTTTCAAAATCCACTTGTGTTTTGTTATGATTTCTATCCGCTGGTGTTAGTATAGACGTCGTTGGCTGGTAATATCTACCCACAGTTCCACGCATGAAAAGGTCAAACGGTCGATTCGACAGACCATTTGATTGGCTGACCCCTCATTTCAGGCAGAACACGACTTAAATAACAAGTCCTCCAGATCCAAGAGTAGTGAAGACAAGTAAAAACGAAATTTTGAACTATAAAAAACGAAACGAAATTGGATCTGTGTTTTAATCAGATTGACCGATACCTCACAAGTCACAATATACTTAGCATTATTCATATTTCTGCCTATATGAAATCTATTTTAATCAGAAATTAAACGATTCCTTTGAAAAATCAAGAAGGAAACAGGGATAATTCTAACAGTACCACCGATCGTGTGGATAAGTCACGTGATATAAAAAGCTATATCACGGCGTTTGTAATCCTTGTGAAACAGTATTTATTGCTATTTATTTATCATTAAACAATAAAATGCAGTGAATGACATTAAAAGGGAGACATGTTTTAACAAAATGGAGAGAGAAAAAAAATGCGTACATGTATCTTTGGTAAGGAATGGTCATTCAACAATACTCGTTTATTTTGGAAGAGTTATATTTAATAACGGAAGCCATTACCGGTACTCGCCCGTAGCACTATCGTGTGCTCAGTAAGTTAGTTTTGACTGAAACTGGCCTAATCACTTATTAAAAAACTTATTGCGCTCACAGGAACAAATATGCTTCAAATCATCACAATTTAAGAATTTCTGTCAAAGAAAATCTGCCTGTCCGCGGGCGGA
This sequence comes from Patella ulyssiponensis, assembly GCA_963678685.1. Classification (NCBI taxonomy): domain Eukaryota; kingdom Metazoa; phylum Mollusca; class Gastropoda; family Patellidae; genus Patella; species Patella ulyssiponensis. Next base: position 20,405,278 of record OY783230.1, on the reverse strand, counting down.
CGGAATACGAAATACCAGCTGTCCAACAAAATGATTTACCTGTCCCGGGCGTCCGAAATTGTGCACCTCTGGATATTGTAACAAAAAACAATAAGGCAGTCTCTGAACGTTCAGTGAGTGTAATGAGACCGATGTTCAGAGCTGAACTAGTGCTGGTCTTGTAGCCTATACAAATAAATTTTAAAAAGACAATAACCTTATATGGTTGAACTCCACTTAATCTTTTCATATGCAAGAACAATTTAATGGCTGGATCGTTTAGTTCTTCGCACAAATATAGATACAAAAACACTTTCACACGCTTTTCTTTTTTTCTTTACAATCGTCAAAAGTGAATATCCGCTTCCGGTTTGTTGAACTTGTTTATATTGTAATTTTGCGAATCAGGACGATCCACCCACTAAATTGCGAACCAGACGAGGGTAAGAATAGAATATTAGGCATGGGATATTTCTTACATAATGCCCTTTTAATAACACCAAAGTAAGGAATAAATTCATTTACATATCAATGATATATATTAAACCATGGACCTAATACATATTTAAGGTCCATGTTATGGACCTTATGGTTATGGTTGTTTTCCAGATCAGGTTCTGCGCGATCCTCGACTCCGGACTCCTAGTTAAGTTATCGAATGTTATTCCGGTGAATTTGCCAAAATTAGTCCAGGCGGGATTCAAATATGTTTAGGTTTGGTGCACTGACCACATCTTTTTTTTTACATTTTCTATTTTTTCAGCTATAACGAGAACTGTCGGCTCCTAATCTTACGTAAATGTAGTTTATGTGAACACTATGCCATAGTATACATTATGCTAAGATTACAGGTAGGTCTTAGAAATGGTTCCAAAGCTGATCTGATGTGGCTAACTGTAGATTATACGAAATATGGATCGCAGAAGCAGATGATCTCGAATGCTTGTAAAATTGAATGAACAAGAAACCATTAAATTATGACACCCTTTCGAAACATGTGGATTGAGTATATATTTTTCATATTATGGCAATGAATTTCTACAAAATAATATGACGTTTGAATTTTATACTTGGCTACCTTTAACAACAGGAAAGAAATCTTAAGCATGGTCTACATTGCAGTATATCTGAATAGGATTGAATGGTCGGATTTGTAAATTGTTGTGATTGGCGAGATGCAACATATATCACTATTGTCCCATATAGTACAAATTATGTGTGATTTGATGATATATTTGGACTAAAAACATATTCAAACTTATTATAATCTATCAAAAATTTGCTTGAAATCCCTCTAGAAACTTCGTATGCGTGAGGAGATACCCCACGCTATAAAAAAAAATCAATTTATAGAAACCATGTTTGTCACCTAACTTGATTGAGGGAGGGCCAATTTTTCGAAATGTATTCGTCATGGCTTACTATCAATTTATCTTACATATTGGGGCCTAAGTAAATTCTTGAATTATTTTCTGCCCGGTTCTTTTTCCACCGTTTAATTATTGAAGAGTCTGTTAAAGGTTTACACCCCCCCCCCCCATGTTCCAAAAAACGCCTAACAGTTCGATCAGGAAATAACCATAAATGCTCCTTTCAAGCTTGCAGACAATAAGAAGTTGGGTTGCCAAAGAGTGATGCCCTGGCATTGTTGCCCGACATTGCCATACATAAGCGTACGCGCTGGTGTGTGTATGTGTGTGGGGGAGAATTTCCGTTTTTCGCACTCAAACATCAGATTATACGACCACATACCATAGAAGAAATATATTTGTATAAGCGAATTGTGGTCACCCACTCCATCACCAATTGCATAATATATCCCAAGGCTAGAAAAGGGCCGACTTATACTAAGAGTTGGAATGGAAGACGTTGCGTACTCCAATCAAGTAGTACCACTCCACAACCTCTACTCCATATGGCATATTTAGGATGTTTTGTTTTGATCTAACTAGAAATTAGATTAAAAATCAAAACTAAATTACATTTGTATAGGTTCTACAAGAATAGAACCAGCTAAAGAGAGTTAATCTTTCTTATTAATCGCCAGTGTCAGTATCCCAAATAAGATTATACTATAGGCTACTCACACTATTATTCACCACAGACAGAATAATCAGAGAGATACGATGCCTTACATTGTGATAAGTACACAAACTAGATTGGTGAGAAGGAATTCAATTTCAATCAGACTTGATAACAGACATAGGCCTAGCTTGGTTAACTAGACAATAATAAAAGTAATTATTGAATAGAATCTGTCTGTACCGGTAGGCCTACTTGAAATACTAAATAGTCAGTTAGTTATGAGTTAAGCCACACTTGAAACAGGTGATGTACTTGTAAAATGTTGTAGGGTAAAAATGCATCACTGGGTTAATGTGTATGTCATTAAAATTAAACAAAAACCAAATCATTGGTCAATATTGTTTATTCATCCTGTATGAAACAAAATTTGGGTCAGCTAAATCTAATCCAAAATCAATCAATTGTTCATTTCATGGACAGTGATGTACAGATTGTCATAAGCCCTGTTTACACTTGACTGCGATTAGAAATGGTTCCACTACTGATGTCTTCAGTCTTACTCCAGGCACAGTAGGCCTAGTGGCTTTTCCTACAGAGTTCCTTTGCGCAAGTTTTTTTTAGTCAAATGACTACAAAAAGTTTACTGGCCCATAGCTCCCTTAATTTACACATTAACTAACTCAAAACTGTACTGCACATAGCTAAACATATAATAAATCAATTCCCATTGAAAAAAAGGTGAAGCCTTACCGCATAATTATATGATTTGATGAAACCCAACTGCTACGCGAAATTTCAACTGGCCGGTGTCATGGCCGCAAGTTGCGTAATACTTCATTAGGCTTACAACATAAACATCGCTATGCAAATGTAGAACGCATCACCATAAAGAAAAACTGTTCGGTAACTGTTTTAATGGTCCAGTTTTCACTTTTTATACGCCCACATAGAAATGTGGACGTATATTGCCGTCGCCCCCGTCCGTCCGTCTGTCGGTCCGTCCGTCCGTCCGTCCGTCCGTCCGTCCGTCCGTCCATCGTCCACAATTTCTTGTGAACGCACTAGAGGCCAGGGTTAATATCCGATTGACTTTAAATTTATACACAGTGTTTAAGGTCATGAGACGAAGAAGCCTATTGATTTTCAGCAATATCCGATATTTACTGCCAGAGTTATGACCCTTGATCACTTTGAAAAATCTTGTGAACGCTCTAGAGGCTAAAGTTAATATTGGATTGACTTTAAATTTATACACAGTGTTTAAGGTCATAAGACGAAGAAGCCTATTGATTTTCAGCAATTTCCGATGATTAGTGCCAGAGTTATGGCCCTTGATCACTTCAAAAAATCTTGTGGATGCTCTAGAGGCCAAAGTTGATATCCGATTGACTTCAAATTTATACACAGTGTTTAAGGTCATGAGACAAAGAAGCCTATTGATTTTTAGCAATATCCGATAATTACTGCCAGAGTTATGACCCTTGATCACTTTGAAAAATCTTGTGAACGCTCTAGAGGCTAAAGTTAATATCCGATTGACCTTAAATTTATACACAGTGTTTAAGGTCATGAGACGAAGAAGCCTATTGATTTTCAGCGATATCCAATAATTACTGCCAGAGTTATGACCCTTGATCACTTTGAAAAATCTTGTGAACGCTCTAGAGGCTAAAGTTAATATTGGATTGACTTTAAATTTATACACAGTGTTCAAGGTCATAATACGAAGAAGCCTATTTATTTTCAGCAATATCCGATAATTACTGCCAGAGTTATGACTCTTGATCACTTTGAAAAATCTTGTGAATGCTCGAGAGGCTAAAGTTAATATCCGATTGACTTTAAATTTATACACAGTGTTTAAGGTCATAAGACGAAGAAGAAGCCTATTGATTTTCACGGATTTCCGATAATTAATGCCAGAGTTATGGCCCTTGATCACTTCAAAAAATCTTGTGGATGCTCTAGAGGACAAAGATGATGTCCGATTGACTTCAAATTTATACACAGTGTTTAAGGTCATGAGACGAAGAAGCCTATTGATTTTCAGCAATATCCGATAATTACTGCCAGAGTTATGACCCTTGATCACTTTGAAAAATCTTGTGAACGCTCTAGAGGCTAAAGTTAATATCCGATTGACCTTAAATTTATACACAGTGTTTAAGGTCATGAGACGAAGAAGCCTATTGATTTTCAGCGATATTCAATAATTACTGCCAGAGTTATGACCCTTGATCACTTTGAAAAATCTTGTGAACGCTCTAGAGGCTAAAGTTAATATTGGATTGACTTTAAATTTATACACAGTGTTTAAGGTCATGAGACGAAGACGTCTATTGATTTTCAGCGATCTCTGATAATTATTGCTAGAGTTATGGCCCTTGATCACATAAAAAAATCCTGTGGACGCTCTAGAGGCCAAAGTTAATATCCGATTGACTTTAAATTTACACACACTGTTTAAGGTCATGAGACAAAGAAGCCTACTGATTTTCAGCGATTTCAAATAATTACTTCCAGAGTTATCTCCCTTGATCACTTCAAAAAAACCTTGTGACGCTATAGATGCCAAACTTATCATCCGATTGACTTCAGATTGATAAACAGAGTTTAAGGTGTTGAAACGAACAAGTATTTTGATTTTCAATGAATTTTGATAACTGAACAGCTAAATCCATGATGTTAAATGTTTCCTATACTAATTGTTAGCGTGGGGCAAAACTTTATAAAAAGCAAACAAATTCTAATGATTTTCAGATAATTACAAAATGAGTTGTTACTCTTAATCAGATTTTAGTGTATAACAAATGTTTCATTCCCCAAAAAAGTAAAAATATGCGACAACCCTTGTTGACTGCCCGGACGATTTAGCTGCTGTGGGCGTATGTTTCGTTGCCTGGCAACCTATCTTTGTGATAGAATTACTTATTCCAATACAAACTGTAATGATATGTGTTGACAATTGTGCGTTGGAATCTATTTGAACTTGCATAAGGGTTCTTAGACTGTATCAATTGTAACCTTAAACACACAGTTTAAAGTTTTAAGTATAGTAACTAGACTGCGATAAGCATCCCATTCTCAGCACGGTATGAGGCCGCGATAAATTTGAAGAAATTGGCCTGTTTACATTAGGCCTACTCTACAATAACCAGTCTTGGAACCATGCCATGCATGCCAAATATTGAACTCTTCACAGAAAAGTTAATTTCAGTCCCTATGTACATTTCCCGGATGAAAACAATTATCTCGTCGGTTGATTTAGTTTGGGCAGCCATTTTGACAGAACTGATGACAGAAATGTCAAGGTTCATTTGGCGCATACGCAGTACTAAAATTCAATCGTGCCATGCCAGACGCCATGCTGAGACCACCTCACTTCAGTGGGCTCAGTACGGCACGCTTCTTTTTGACCCGCTTACACTTAAAAAAAAATAACCTGGCACGCTTAAAATTTGTAATGTAAACAGGGTTATACTCATATCTTGAAAATGACTGTCCAGTACACTTATCACAAGTTCGATACGGTAACAAAATGGGGGTTTTTTATTTTAGGAGTGTGGGCCAACTATTGTTGGTGATGAATGGAGCGATCCAGAATTGATGGAATCTCTTAGTGCCACTCTCTCTAAACAATTAGGAAATAATTTGTAAGTAACTAATAACTACACGTAACAACATGCACATTTATGATGTGTAATGCACTTTAATCTACATTAAGTAAATGTAAATCAAATTCATTAATTTACTTCATGCCTGATATTGATGCCTGTATAATTTCAGATAGTAATTGGTAAAATCAGTAGGTTACGAAGTAGCTGTGTTTCGCAAAATAATGCATTTCATAGATAAATTCTCACAATGACTTATCGACTAATTATATATATTTAATTTCATTTTAAACAATCAGTTTCTGAAATAAATTTACAATGCAACACTTTATTTACTTTTCAGCTTGGAATATAAAACATATGATCCAGTCAGGATAGTTTTAAATAAATTAGAAAAAAGAGGTTTCAGAGTTATTGCCATGACTGGTTTGGGACAGACATGTATTTGGACTTTACATAAACCAGAATCTAATGAAAATTCCTAGCAAATTAATTAATCAGCAAAAATGAAATCTAGTCAATAATTTAAGGAACTACGGAATGAATGGATTTGGTTGCATTTCATAAACTGTTTTCTGAACAGTGTCTTTCAAGAGCTTAGACACAAGTTGGTTAATCTCAACTTTTATACTTGTTCAGGTGTTCAGATTTTCATGTACAACCTTTTTTCACATTATAACATTTTTATACACATATACGTATATCTAATTTGAATGTACATTGGGATCACCTGTGTCCATAGACATGTAACATTTTTTTGTGTATTATATTACTGTTTTGTTAAATTATATATATATAATACTTTGAAAAGCCAGATTCTCCAGTTTTAATAACTGCCAATACGTTATTCCTTTATTCCTGACTTTCTTTATTAGCTTTCCCCTGTATGAGGGAGTATGCAACAAAAGTTAACTGGCAACCCTGTCATGTACATACTTATGATCCGCCTGTGGAGACAGCAGGAAAAATGCACAGCAAACAACACACTGCAGCACAAGGTACAATTTTATGGATACTCTTGTCTTTATCAAACGTCGCTTAGTATCAAACTCAGTAATTGTGTATCCATAAAATTGTACCTTGTGTTATATGTTCAATTACTAAATGCCAATCAAAGAAGAAACACACTGCAGAATTTGTATAAACATAAGATTGTTCATTTGAGAATAAGAAAGAACTCATCAAATTTTAAGAACCTTTCTAAGTCAAAATTTTTAAATGGAAACCCCAATACAGTTAAACATACATTATGCAAGAGCAAAATCTGCCTATTGCATACATGTAGTTTGACCTATGTCCTTAGTCCAATTAAACACTGTTACTAAAGTAACTACTTATTGCACGTCTTTCTTTAGGCCTGAAATTTTATATTAATTATTAGTTAGGAATTTATTAACATGACAAGACCACAACAAATCTCGATGCCAACGGATATCTCCAATATTAAGTGGATTAGAATGGTTCAGCCATATTTTATTATTGCTTTCAAAGAGATTGGGGGAACTCCGATACAGTATTATATAGTTCTTATTAGGTGCTGAGATGTATACAATAATGAGATGGGTCCAAGATTATTATGATTGTATTGTATAAAATTAAAAGTTAATGCAAGTGTTTTTATGATGCTTTATATTTAAATGCTCGCTGTTATAATACCTTGCCCCCCCCCCCCCCCCCGACGCCTACTTTGAAGAATTCAGGGGACCTTTAAAATGGATCGATTTGTCAATGGGTCACACATTTGGGGACACAATAACCCTGCTTCTAATTCAGCTAGAATGTTCAAACTTGTTGCAGGTGTGCATTAGGCAAATGACTTGTCTCAGTTCGATGTGAAACATAGATACATAATCTGATTGGTCAAATATTTGGGACATGATAATTTCGTTTTCTGTTGAGGGAGAGTGCTGAAAAAATATTTTGCCCCCCTCCCCACCCGCGAAAGAAAATTTGCCGACCATAACTCTAAAATACCTATATAGACTGTGCCCCGTAAAAACTTCACTGATCCCCCACCCCCGCAGCTGTGAAACAGGCCCCTCGGCAAGACATTTGATCATATTATATTACAAGCGTCTGCTTCTAGATATACCGATGCTGTGGTACCAGAACAGCCATACGAAAACTCGGAATTCTATGACTGTGCAGGACAAAGGTTGAATCCAACACATAGTGATAATGAAGACGAACTAGTTGGGGGAAAAAACTTCCCCAATAACCCTGAAACTGTTTGAAACGAAAGTGAACTCGAAACATGTTCCACATTGTTTGCAGTAAGAATCCGAATTTAGAACTCAAAAGCAGACCCAGAATGGGAACAGCTCCATCCACAAAAATGATGGGCAGTGCTACTATTTCATTCGTTTCCAATACATGCTATCATTGCTATTGGGTGTAAAGCCATTCCAGGCCATGGGTGGTTATTTTCTTGTTTTGATCTCTAAGTGTTGATTCTGACTTTAAAGCGGAAATTTCATATTTTCTAAGAAAGTCAAAACATAATTATTTCTATGTCTTTTGCTCAAAAGGTTGTCAACTCACTATTATACGATCATGGGCAAAATTTTTGGGGCATTAAAATGGGTGACACAGGTTGATTGAGGAAATAGTTACTCAATTACCTCCCTTGTTTTCCCATTCCTCTCCATGGACGGCCATCTTCAAACGTTTGAATTTGAAGTTGAAAATGATATTTTTGCCAATTTCTCAACTGGCAATAGTGAATTATAGGATTATTCTTTAACAAGGTAGGACTGTTTATAGGTTCAATCTATTTTAGGGCTTTATTTTAATACATTTTAAAAATATAACTTAAAAAAATGCTATTGCAACTTTAAATATGAACATATATCAAACATCGATAGATTGGGATTTTATATACACAAACAATTCTAAAAATAAAAAAAGTAACCAGGTTAACATGTTATCTTCACTTTATTTAGACTGCTTATTTCTGACGTTTAACAAGTAATCAGACTAATATAGACAATAATATATTAGTTCCTTTCGATTGTGCAATTCAGTCTTAACAACTGATAAACAGGTGTCAAAATATACAACGATCGATACGTATATATAGGAATGCACATAAAATAATAGATAGTATTAAGGTAAGTGCGTATTGTATACAAAATAATAGTGAGGTATTTCATAAGAAGAAATACATGTCTGTAGTAGGGCCTGCATGTATACCCTTAATCTGGTTTCGGTGTTTTATGGTTTCAGTAAAGTCAGACGAAATGGTCGTAAATCAATCCCCCTTAATTCCAGGAATATTCCTAGCTCAGGTATTTCTATTTGGAATCGACGCTTTTATAGGAGAAAGTAGGTAAAAGTTGGTATTATCTTTCAAAATCCACTCAACCATTCACTTCTTCCTTTTCAACTATCCTCATTACTCTGGAGAACCGTCCTGGTTTCACTCACCCATCTTCCAATTTCCACCCAACCATCTACCTAATTCCCCGAACTATACCTTCTTAATTTCACCAAACAATCTTCCTAGCCCCCCCCCCCCTATTCATCTTCCTAATTTTCCCAAACCATTCTACCCAACCAATTGTCTAGTTCCACTCAACCTAGCAGAGTTAGGCCTAGATTATGTCGCCCTACGGCGCGATAAAACTGACGGCGACTAGTTTGCGATCAAGTGGAACTGTTAAGTCGTGCCTAGGAGCACTCTCACGACTGGTGTGAATCGGACGGCAACCAGTCGCCGTCCAGTTGTCCCCCGTTTTCTCTAAAGCCTAGCTTATGTCGCATTACGACGCGATAAAACTGACGTCGACTAACGGCAACTGACAGCTTATGTCGCTATGACTGAATTTATCCACGACTGGACGCAATCACGAGCGACCAGTTGATCATAGTCGTAAGCGCGCTCAATGTCGCCTGGCGTGAGTTGAAGAATCGGAGTCACATGACTGACACGTGATAACCTTCAGGTCGCCCAAGTAGTCACGACTGATCAGTTCCACTTTCAAGATCGAAAACCAGTCGCCGATTTCTAGTCGCCGTCAGTTTTATCGCGTCGTAGGGCGACATAAGCTAGGCTTGAGTCGCACTAGTTGTGTGTATCTTGTCGCAAGCGATATGAGCGCACTTACGACTGACTTAAGTCGGCGCCTCGCTGACGTAGCCAATATGATTTGGTTATTTAGTCACGCGGTGCGGTTACAAGTGGAATGGGGCAACTTTAAAGGTTAACACGTGTCAGTCATGTGATCAGTTGTGGCTACGATTCTTCAACTGAGGCGGGGCGACATGAGCGCGCTTACGGCTATGTATGATCAACTAGTCGCTCGTGATTGCGTCCAGTCGTGGATAAATTCAGTCATAGCGACATAAGCTGTCAGTTGCCTATAGTCGCCGTCAGTTTTATCGCGTCGTAGGGCGACATAAGCCAGGCTTTACGGATCAAGTTTTCCTTTTGTTTTACTGAATTATGGCCCTTGACTTAAATTCAATGGAAATTCTCTGAATTAATTTAGATTAAACTTTGCGGGATTCCATTGAAATTTAGTAGCCTATATGATTTCAGAATTTATTCCATGCATATACATGTAGGCCTATTTTGATTATATATTCTTAGAAATGTATTTGCATTGTAAAATCAGTTCGGGCCGGGAGAGGACATATGTATTGCTTCACCAATACTCTCAGAATGCCTGTTTGCCTATGTTTTTGTTTACCAGGAGAAACATTGTCCGAAGGTAGTTTTAGCAACGAACTGGTATTTCAGAAAGGGGTCATTGTTCCGTCGTTAAAATCTCGTTTTGAACGTAAACAATAGAATGTGAATAAATACATCGGAATAAATCAATTATGGGTGGGGGCTTTTCTTGGCTCTACGCTTACTTTAATGCCAATTCCATTGGTTTAATTTCAGACAATTGTGGATCCAGCACATACAATGCTACGAGCATGTGTTGTGGTGGACAGATAGTTAGTAGACCGACAACTGATTTAATTGGAAGCAGTTCAGTATGTTGTGGCAACGGTAGTTTTGACAAACGATCGAGTATTTGTTGTCGTGGAAAAATCCTCAGAGTACCAGCAGCTTGCACTGGATCCAATAGAATATTTGCCGGCTGTTGTGGTTCTTACAGTTTTGATGTAAGGTATAGCCAATGCTGTGGGGGCCAGGTCGTTCAAAGTCCACCATTCTGGCCAGAGAATATCCATTTCAAGTGTTGCGGAACCAGTGGATATGATGACAGAAAACTCATGTGCTGTGCGGGTCATGTTGTTAATAGACCAGCAACAGGTTCTAATTCAATGTGCTGTGGTATTTCTAGTTACGACATTCGTACCACCAAATGTTGTGATGGCAAACTGTGTTAGTGATCAGTTCATATATAATGCCATCGCCATGATTTTTATATAAATAAATTTATGGAAAGCAGTAAAAATAAAATAAAGTAACACGTACACATCGTAAATTCGTCGTTTTATTTGCTTCGTGATAGAATTTGTATATGTCCCTACATTTGTGCGAAAAACAAGTTCGAAATTGGAACGTAGGCCTACACAGGTGAATAAATCCGTAATTTATAATCTTACTAGCAAACTGGGTTAATGTTCCATTGATTTACACAGATAAGCGATTCGTTCCTACTAAAACTGGCACGATTTGATAATCTCATGAAATCCTTACCACATGTCATAAACAAGTGATCATATTTACATGTTTTAAAAATATTGAAATATAATTTAATTCTCAGGTTGCAGCTCAATTCGGGTGAGTATTTATTTTGTCTACAATATAAATTTATCGTTACATATATAGATTTGGGAAAACGTGTAGAATTATTGTCAAACAGGACGACTTTTATGCAAATCTTGCTTTGTGTTTCAGTGAAAAACATAATGGAAACACGCCTTTTAGTTCGAGTTATATGTTTGGTTTTGTTAATGTTTTGTAGAACCGAGGCTTTCATTAGCAATAAGGGTGAGTTGCATAAAATAACCGTCAAAGTTATCTTGAAATTTTTACAAAAATTAGTAACTTATCTTACCCAGGTATCAGTGTACCACCTTCCCAATAATTCCTAGTCGTATTAGCCCGACGTAAACTCTGTTGATCTCACCACTATCCCAGTGCCAAAAAAAACATTCATTTATATGTTTGTCGTTTTGTCAGCATCACTATTTATTTACTTAAGAATTCCAAACTCAAACTTGGCGATTTATTTTATTTCAGGTACTTGTGGATTCAGTACCTATGATACTTTAACAAGTCTGTGTTGTGGGGGAAAGATAGTAAGCAGGCCAACGATCGGATTCGGTTCAACCAGTATCTCTTCAGCTTGCTGTGGCACAAGTGCTTTAGATTCCAGATATAGCATGTGTTGTGCTGGCAAGATTGTCCCTTTACCAGCAATCGGCTCAAACAATATTTATTCCAGATGCTGTGGCAGTAACAGTTTCGATTCAAGATACATCAGCTGTTGTGGCGGTCAGATCACTAATAGACCGGCAATCGGCACAAAATTTATCGGTATCTATTCAGGGTGTTGTGGCACCAGTGGTTACGATTCTCGATACAGCATGTGTTGTGGTGGACAGATAGTTAGTAATCCGACAACTGATTTAATTGGAAGCAGTTCAGTATGTTGTGGCAACGGTAGTTTTGACAAACGATCGAGTATTTGTTGTCGTGGGAAAATCCTCAAGTTACCAGCAGCTTGCACTGGATCCAATACAACGTTTGCCGGCTGTTGTGGTTCTTACAGTTTTGATGCAAGGTATAGCCAATGCTGTGGGGGCCAGGTCGTTCAAAGTCCACCATTCTGGCCAGAGAATATCCATTTCAAGTGTTGCGGAACCAGTGGATATGATGACAGAAAACGCATGTGCTGTGCGGGTCATGTTGTTAATAGACCAGCAACTGGCTCTAATTCAATGTGCTGTGGTATTTCTAGTTACGACATTCGTACCACCAAATGTTGTGATGGCAAACTGTGTTAGTGATCAGTTCATATATAATGCCATTGCCATGATTTTTATATAAATAAATTTATGGAAAGCAGTAAAAATAAAATAAAGTAACACGTATACACATCGTAAATTCGTCGTTTTATTTGCTTCGTGATAGAATTTGTATATGTCCCTACATTTGTGCGAAAAACAAGTTCGAAATTGGAACGTAGGCCTACACAGGTGAATAAATCCGTAATTTATAATCGAAAAATCTCAATCTCAATAAGGTTCCTATTATACTTTGACCGAAATGAACAGCCCCACCACAAAACATCCAGCCAAAAGCCAAGTCCATTGCCTTCACAGTCTTTAAAATCCAAAATAAGAGCCGTATAACTCCTCGAAGCGCATTTGGTATTTACAACCCGAAATTATGTTACGTCGATAAAAGCAGTAATATGTAGCGTAAATCTGGGAAATGGGGTATCTTATGCCATTCGTGACCAATATATGAACTGTTTCTTACATACATTGTCGTATTCCCCAGAAACGACTTCGCGTTTTATCCTCAATTTAATATTTCCATCTTACTAGCAAACTGGGTTAATGTTCCATTGATTTATACAGATAAGAGATTCGTTCCTACTAAAACTGGCACGATTTGATAATCTCATGAAATCCTTACCACATGTCATAAACAAGTGATCATATTTACATGTTTTAAAAATATTGAACAATAATTTAATTCTCAGGTTGCAGCTCAATTCGGGTGAGTATTTATTTTGTCTACAATGTAAATTTATCGTTACATAGATTTGGAAAAACGTTTAGAATTATTGTCAAACAGGATGACTTTTATGCAAATCTTGCTTTGTGTTTCAGTGAAATGGAAACACGCCTTTTAGTTCGAGTTATATGTTTGGTTTTGTTAATGTTTTGTAGAACCGAGGCTTTCATTAGCAATAAGGGTGAGTTGCATAAAATAACCGTCAAAGTTATCCTGACATTTTTACAAAAATTAGTAACTTATCTTACCCAGGTATCAGTGTACCACCTTCCCAATAATTCCTAGTCGTATTAGCCCGACCTAGACTCTGTTGATCTCACCACTATCCCAGTGCCAAAAAAGCATTCATTTATATGTTTGTCGTATTGTCAGCATCACTATTTATTTACTTAAGAATTCCAAACTCAAACTTGGCGATTTATTTTATTTCAGGTACTTGTGGATTCAGTACCTATGATACTTTAACAAGTCTGTGTTGTGGGGGAAAGATAGTAAGCAGGCCAACGATCGGATTCGGTTCAACCAGTATCTATTCAGCTTGCTGTGGCACCAGTGCTTTAGATTCCAGGCATAACATGTGTTGTGCTGGCAAGATTGTCCCTTTACCAGCAATCGGCTCAAACAGTATTTATTCCGGATGCTGTGGCAGTAACAGTTTTGATTCAAGATACAACACCTGTTGTGGCGGTCGGATCATTGGTAGACCGACAATCGGCTCAAACAGTATCTATTCAGGGTGTTGTGGCACCAGTGGTTACGATTCTCGATACAGCATGTGCTGCGGAGGTCATATTGTTGGGAGGACTGCCACGGGCTCTAGTAGTATTTATGGGGGTTGTTGTGGCACTTCTGCCTATGACACTCGATATAGCAGATGTTGTAACGGGCGGTTATGTTAATTTATGCCTACATGAGAAAACAATTAAATAAAATACAGTAGCTAAATTATGATTATCAAGTTTGTTATTTGCGCACATTATTTTCATGTGGAGGTTCAGCAATGCGACAGGTGAACATTAATAAGTCCATGTTTAGGGCGCAGTAAGACTTGGCAGACTTTGGGACGATATGACTTATGGAAAGCCCCCGCATGTTTGGTTACATTTTCGAAAAACAAAATTTCGGATCCATGCATTCTTAGATCTTTATGTAACTGATGGCCATATCATATGTATTTTTCTGATAACACTGCGTCTTCTTCTAACTTACGGTTTTCGGACCCCTTCCGTCAGGGTGATATATCGCAGACAACATAAAACTCTGTTCAATTCAATTATGCCTTGTAAGTTAATATTGCGAGGTTATTAACCCGCACCGTTCTGATCAGTGTGTCGCAATCAGGTTCGGTGGCGGGGGAGAGGGGGGGGGGGGGGCTGGGTGCGAACGGCGCCGTGAACACGCGCATCCCTTCCTTTGGGGAAGGGTGTAGGCCTAAATCAATCTCATCCCCATCGTGAATTTGACCCGGAAAATTTCATCGCCAGCTGGTTTTCTTACGGCCGATTTTTTCGGGCGTCTGCGCGGTCGGTTTCTGGTTGACATGTAAAGGCAGAGCGTTTAATCGTCGGAGGCGCCCAACCCAACAAATGTCACTCGGCTTTATGGGGCGCCAATACTGATATGGAAAGCCGATTTTTTTTATCTAATGGGCAAAGAAGGCCCCCAATGGACACCATGTTTTTCAGGGCGTGCAACTGCCCTGCCCCCTACCCCAGCTGCCAGACTACGGATCTGTCTGGGCAGGAGCACCGGAACGACACGAGAGCCAGGGTACCAAAAGATGGTGGGGTCCGGCTGTTGAGAGCCCCTCTAGAATTCCAAATTCCAACATAAAAACCCATTAAAATACATGATAATGTGAGCGCGAGAGCTGGTTCGCGACCGACCAGAGAGCAATTACATTATCTATCATTAAAAATGAATTGACGAGTAAAAAGGTTGAAAAGTTTCATCATTATGACATGGGTATACATGTATACCCCAGAAAAGGACAGGGTACCATTTGTATACCCTGGTACACGGGTTCCGGAGTCTGGGGAACAAGTGACTAAGTGGGTAAGGCGCTGGCTCGCGAGCCTGGGGGTCGGGTGTTCAATCCCTGGGCATTGGTCGAGAAATTTCATCTCGATTTTCCGGCGTGGTTTCCCCTTGTCAATGATGCAGAACGGGGGGCCTGGCAAGGACAGCTGTTGAGTCGTTCGGATGGTACGAAAAACACAGTTTCCGTGAAGATATTGGCGTGTATGTAAAAGATCCATTGGCAGTTGGAATTCGATATAAGTAGGCTGTAGCGCGCTGCCCGGGCAAAATTTCCCTCATAGCACACTGTATGGCGCATGCCCGTCTTCCATTAGCCCAGGTTAGGTGCAGAAGAGTAGGACGTTAAACCCCATTTCATTTCGCCTTTGTGTCTTGGTTTATAGATGGGTTCCCAGGAAAGTATTTATCGGGTGGTTATTGCCAATAAAAGTATGGCAATTTTGGTATATGTAAAGAAAAGATATCCAATCTTACTAGAAAAATACTGGATTCCCTGAAAAACACTCATGGAGCGTATACGGGAAAAAAGTGTAAGGGTTCCCCTAATCAACAGCCCGACGATTAGTACTATCCGTACGCGTGACGTTGAAGACTGCACGAGTACATTGAGCGCTTTGTGTAGATGTTGATAAACTTTATGAAGAGTTAGACGTGCAACACTTTCTGAGATAAAAATCACGGAAAAGGACCCAGGCAGTAGATAATCCGAGAATGTAATTAGGGTTCGATATTTGTAATAAATAGTCGGCGATTACAGACAAGATCGTCTTGTGTATGCAATGAATTCTCACCAGTCTCGGCCAGCTGTTGCTATAGGTACAGAGAGGGGTAATCCCCTCACGCAAACATGGCCTCTTTTGATCGATTTTTATAGCAGGGTATACTTGGCAATTACTATATTTTCAAAAGGATTTGAAGCAAAATTATGATAAATTAATTGGTTTGAATATGTTTTTAGTCCTAATATATCATCAAATCACCTATAGTTTGTACCCGGGAATATAACTTCAGAATACTGATTTCGGACGCGCTGTATAATCGCGACAGTCTGGATATCAGAGGCTACATCCGATGTGTGAAAATCGGAGGAATATTTGTTTAGAGAGTATATATTCTGCAACAATTCCGAGTTCGGCAATCATGACCAATTCTCCTCATCGAGTTGGTTTACTAATGGGTTAGTTTTGTGCCATAAGATAGTGATTTATTGTTTTGGAAAACTGCAAAGAAATAATATGAAATGTCAGTTACTTTGAACATGTATCTATAGAACATTGTTGTTTTGTTGGGGGTAGGCGGATTACTGCGCTGGATACCGCCGAACTGGAGTCCATAAAGGGTAAAGGGAAACAACTCAATTTTACCCCGACGGGAACAGACCACGTACGCTATTGTTCAAATTAATCCAAAATATTATGTGATCTGGTAAAACAAAACAAAAAGTGAGAGTATTTTTAACCATGAAATTTATTTTAAAGCGGACATGACGCCCTTCAAAGGTGGATAATAATACTGTTAATGAAAATGTTAATAACTGATTACAGGTGCGGATCCAGAGGGGAGCGCACCCGGCGCACGCCCCTTCTTTTTTTTGAGGTGGCGAACAATTTTTAGCTCCATATATTCTCGTGGGTAAGGAGAACAAAAATAGTTTAGGTTGGAAATCGTAATTTACAGTACTAGTATGAAGTTAGTCCTTGTGGGCATTTTTTCCTCTCAAAAATCACAGGCTGGGCTTCGCACTCCCAAGTGGGTGCAGCACGTACGCCCCTCCTTTCTGAAAATCCTGGATCGGCCCCTGGATTATATTTTATACCCAAGAATGTCTGCACCATATAGATGAAGTTCTGATATTTAATATCCACTTTCTCGCAAATTCAAATTTTTTCTGCTTGAAAGAATTGATCTTTGGTGGGTTTCTAGAATTGGGAAACATCTTTAATACTTTGTTAAATTTCAAATTGCAACATTAAAGTGTATCTCTCAAACATTCATTTAAAAAAAAGTGCTGCATTTAGTATTTAAAGGTGCTAAATCGCTAACATTTGGAACCAAGAAATTGACACAAGTGAGTGGCAACGCATATAATACTGTAATATGAATGTATATAAACTGTTTTACATTCAATGGTTTCCGTCTTTACTCTAAGTCTAATTTCAAATCAGTTATGTTCGGCGAAATTTTAAGCCAACAGTCTCAATCGAATGCAAATTTCTAGCGTCTGGTTATACCAGTCTGCATATGCCGTTTGATTTGGTGCAATGTGTGTAGCCTGGTCCCTCGAGTATCTTGTTACAACGATTCGTGTACCAATGGTAAAATGTTTATTTTGTCTTAAATATTGGATATCAGAAGCCCATCTTTTCCGGTAAGATCACAGCATCAATGTTGTTCAATGTTGAAGATTTTGGAAGATGTTGAGTTAGAGACTTAGCTACTTTAAATAGGCCTACATTATTTGATTGATTTACCATATTCTTTAAAATTGAATTATCATATCCTTTAATATGTCTTGTCTTGATGTTCTCCATTATTTAATTCAAGTTGAGGGTGTTGAAAGAAATACCAAAGATGTTGCTGACAGACAAGAAAAAATGAAGAAAATTATACAGAAACATCCTTTGTAGGTGATTTTCACACACAGAATTCAGCTTTTAGTTCACACAAATAAGCAAGGGCATGCATGTGGTGCTGGTGTACACACCTGAGTTTTGATCACACAAATTGGCATATAATTGGGATTTATAGACCTAAACTTTGAAATGTCGGACACAGATTCCACTTTGTTCAACTTATAGGCACACATTGAATTGAGCGTATAAGCACCAGCATTGGGTAGGCCTAATTGAGAGAAAGGAATGGGGTTTAAACTCTACTTGACACACACAAGGTCGTTTTGAGACTAACATGTGGTACATGGGGTAATTGGGGACTAAACTGTTAAGATTAACATCATAAAGTCATTGTTTCATCACCTTTGCTGTCGTTGAACTATTGTGTCTGTTGTAAGTTACATACTTTTCCTTTCGACTGCACAACTTGTTTTTTTTATAGATGTTTTATAGAATGCCCTTCCTATTAAGTTGCTAAATTAAAATATTGCATGAGAATCAATTTAAACTTTACATGATCAAATTCAATGTTTTATTATTGAAATATGTGGCTGGTAGTATATGTTTGGAAGTAGTAATAAGATTTGAAGATTTTTATTTTTATATGTATGCAGTAGTTTTTATTTTATTTACCAGGTTGTCTAATTGTATCTTGACAGATGACTCTACTACTTGTGAAACATCCAAGATGCAGGTAAAACATGTACACATATAACAGGGGCGGATCCAGGATTTTCAGAAAGGGGGACCGTGCTGCACCAAGTTGAGGGTGCGAAGCCCGTACGTGATTTTTGAGTGTACAAAAATTCCCACAAGGACTTAATTTCATAATAGTACTGTAAATTACGATTTCCAACCTAAACTGGCTTTGTTCTCCATTCCCGCGAGAATATATGGAGCTAAAAATTGTATTCGCCACCGCAAAAAAATAGAGGGGGCGTGCGCCGGGTGCGCCCCCCTCGGTATCCGCGCTTGTATAATTCAACAGTTAAACATGCATTATGCAAGAGCAAAATCTGCCTATTGTAGGTCTTTCTTTAGGCCTGAAATGTTATAAAAATTATTAATTAGACATTAATTAACCTATTCAGACCATAATCAACTCTCGATGTCGAGGCTAGCATGAGATTTTTGTCGGATTGTAGTTTGATTCGCTGAAATATTTTCGGATAAAAATGGATAACTGAGACTACTGGTTTTGTCTTACCGACTTTAGTAATGATGACCAAGGCCAAGCGGAACTTTCATTCGCTTAGTTCTAAGTTCATAGTGGATCAATTTGACTGAAATTTTCTGCAAATTGCCTTTACATTAGCTAGTTTTTAACTATTGTAGTGAGAACTGCCAACTCGTTATCTAATCTCCCATAATGTATCTTTAAAGGGTTGTTTTTATGATAATAAGCCAGGGCTGAAGGCACCATCAATGTTATATCTTTACTGATGTTAGCCCTGAAAGGCTAGAACCTGGTGTGGGATAGTCCAAAGATTTTTTTGTCTGCAGCATGGGGATGTCGAAGGGACTCTCAAACTGAGTGGCACTGCAAATATTTGAGGAATCTTGGATTGATTAAGGGAATAGGTCTTTCTGAATCATTATTGTGTTTTATTTTACAGGCCAAGTTATGTGAATGGTGTGATTCACAGAAGTTTGATGTTGTTTTCACATTTGGCGGAGTGGAGCTCTCTCCCTTGGATATTGTACCAGAGGTAAGTTTTAACACCACCAGTCACCAGCCCAACCTTGTGGGCTTACTCAGTGTTGTCCGGTTTCCTCCCACTGATAAAGATCCATATGTGCAAACAAAAAATATATTTTTTTGGGGGGGCTGATAAATCTATAGTGCCTCTCCATGTTTATTACTTTCAAAACACTGGAAAGGAAGTTATTTCATTTTCGGTGTATTTGGCATTTGAATAAAACATTAATAGCATGGTTGTTCACATAGGTTTATCTGTTTGAAGAGGCTTTGCAATTTTTTCACCTCTATTAAATTGATTTAGATAACCATAAATCACTCCCATTGTTAAATCTTAATTGCTTTAGATGGCGAAAATTAAGAAAATTTGAAGTGTTGATAAATATTTTCATTCAGGTAACTAGAGGAATTATAGAGAGAGAAGCACTGTATTTAACTGTAGCCTTGATCAAAAAGTTTTTAGATAGTTCACCTCTTACTGTTTTATCCAGGTAGTATATTCAAGTACTTATTGTTCTTAATGGAATCAGTGTTGCTTTATTATGAAATAAATAGAAATGTATCATTTACATTAACATATATTTAGAGCCACAGGGCTTAAGTGGGTAAAGCGCTGGCTCTCTAGAGTATGGAGGTCTTGTCTTCAATCCCTGCATTGGACAATAAAGTTCATCAGGATTTTCAGATAAGGCTTCCACTTGTCAGGGATGCAGGCAGAGGGCCTGACAAGGACAGCTGTCTAGTCATTTGGAGGAGATGTAAACCCAGGTCTAGTAAACACATTGGCATGCACGTAAAAGATCCCTTGGCAGTTGGAATTCGCTATAAGAGCAGGCCATAGTGCCGCTGTCCGGGCCAAATTCCTCACATAGCACACTGTATGGCGCATGCCCGTCTTCATTAGCCGGTCAGGAGCAGAACAGTAGGACGTCAAACCCCATTTCATTTCACATATTGAGGAAATCTAGCCCAGTAGGTTCTGAGATTCTGTAAAATACAATTACATTTCATACATAGTGATGTTCAGCATTTGTAGTAAAGATAAACGCTGAAAAGAAATCCTATATGCCTGCAGTGACTATAGACTATAAAACATGTGAATACTCAAAACACTGGGCAAGCCTCTGAAATTAATAACATGGTGTATCTCTTATGCACTACACCAGAAGTGGAGATATTAAAGATATTATTTATTTATAATTCTGTTCAAAACAATTGTAGGTGCTGTCTAATAAATCTTGCTATAGAAAATAAAAAATAATTTACATCCTCTGACTAGATTTTGTGTTCTTCCACCTGTATCGTTAGTTTATTGCATGATGTATATTATATTTTATAGGGGTATTTGTGGTATTAGAGGTTCTACTCTCATCATAAATTTAACAAATGATTCCAAGCAACTTGAGGTATGATAATTAATTCATTACTATTATAAAATCGACAATAGGTAACTCTTTAGCACTCACTAGCTCTGTTGGAGTATCAATTAAAATATATCATGATCATTTTTATACGCCCACATTGAAATGTGGTTGTATATTGTCGTCGCCCCCGTCCGTCCGTCTGTCGGTCCATCCGTCGGTCCGTCCGGCATCCACAATTGCTTGTGGACGCTCTAGAGGCTAAAGTTAATATCCGATTGACTTTAAATTTATACACAGTGTTTAAGGTCATGAGACAAAGAAGCCTATTGTTTTTCAGCGATTTCCGATAATAACTACCAGAGTTATGGCCCTTGACGACTTCAATAAATCTTGTGGACGCTCTAGAGACCAAAGTTAATATCCGATTGGCTTTAAATTTATACACAGTGTTTAAGGTCATAAGACGAAGAAGCCTATTGATTTTCAGCGATTTCCGATAATTAGTGCCAGAGTTATGGCCCTTGATCACTTCAAAAAATCTTGTGGACGCTCTAAAAGCCACAGTTAATATTCGATTGACTTTAAATTTATACACAGTGTTTAAGGTCATAAGACGAAGAAGCCTATTGATTTTCAGCGATTTCCAATAATTAGTGCCAGAGTTATGGCCCTTGATCACTTCAAAAAATCTTGTGAAGGTCCTAAAAGCCAAAGTTAATATCCGATTGTCTTTAAATTTATACACAGTGTTAAAGGTCATAAGAGGAAGAAGCTTATTGATTTTCAGCAATTTCCGATAATTAGTGCCAGAGTTATGGCCCTTGATCACTTCAAAAAATCTTGTGGACGCTCTAAAAGCCAAAGTTAATATCCGATTGACTTTACATTTATACACAGTGTTTAAGGTCATAAGACGAAGAAGCCTATTGATTTTCAGCGATTTCCGATAATTAGTGCCAGAGTTATCTCCTTTGATCACTTCAAAAAATCTTGTGGACGCTCTAAAAGCCAAAGTTAATATCCGATTGACTTTAAATTTATACACAGTGTTTAAGGTCATAAGACGAAGAAGCCTATTGAATTGCATCAATTTCCGATAATTAGTGCCAGAGTTATGGCCCTTGATCACATCAAAAAATCCTGTGGACACTTTAGAGGCCAAAGTTAATATCCGATTGACTTTAAATTTACACACACTGTTTAAGGTCCTGAGAGGAAGAAGCCTACTGATTTTCATCAATTTCAAATAACTACTTCCAGAGTTATCTCCCTTGATCACTTCAAAAAACCTTGTGGCGCTGTAGATGCCAAACTTATCATCCAATTGACTTCAGATTGATACACAGAGTTTAAGGTGTTGAAACGAACAAGTATTTTGATTTTCAATGAATTTTGATAACTGAACAGCTAAATCCATGATATTAAATGTTTCCTATACTAATTGTTAGCATGGGGCAAAACTTTATAAAAAGCACACAAATTCTAATGATTTTCTGATGTAAATATTCATGACTAGTTGTGGACTTATTTCAGTTCAGCTTGTTGAACAGGTGACCTAATAGGCTCAAAGGGCGATATCTTTTAATAAATTACCTACCTGTTTTCTTTTACTGAAGGATGCAACCTTAAAACATAGGACTCCAAGACTGTGATATTGTTTGGATTTTTAAATTCTGGAGATGCAGTGTTGATGGTCTCTAACATTATTGAAGGATCAAATGTAAATGCTTATGAAATTAAAGTTACAGAAACTTTTGTATTATTTTTTTTGTTTTTTCTTATTGAGTATCTATTGTTTTTGTTTGCACAGAATTGTTTAGATGTTATATGCCCTTGCCTTGAACAAATTATCCAATCACTTAAGCAACCAGTAACACCTCATAAGATAGAATTTATAGACAGCAGTTTACGAATTGAACAAACTGAGGTTTGTTTATTTTATCATAATATCAGTTATATTCTGCTTTTGAAATACACACCCAATTTATCCACACGTTTTGCTTCCAGTCTAGTGACACATGTCCTTTAGCTACAAATCTAGTGACATATGTCCTTTAACTTCAAACTTGGTGATAAACATGTGTCCTTTAGCTACACATCTGGTGACATGTATCCTTTAGCTACAAACCTAGTGACATGTGTCCTTCAGCTACAAAATCTGTTGACGTGTGTCCTCTAGTGATATGTATCCTTTAGCTTCAAACCCAGTGACACATGTCCTTTAGCTACATGTCTAGTGACATTTAGCTACAAACCTAGTGACACATCTAGTGACATGTATCCTTTAGCTACACACCTAGTGACATGTGGCATTTAACTACGCATCTACATGTATCCTTTACCTACAAACTTAGTAACATATTGTGTCCTTTAGCTACAAATGTAGTGACATGTATCCCTTAGCTACACATCTAGTGCCATGACATGTGTCCTTTAGCCATAAGTCTAGCGATTGTCACCACGGTCAGTCTAGACCCTGTAATTAACCTATGGTTACCTTAACATTGATATGACATCTTAGAGCATAGTCCTCTAAATAGGAGTCTAATGAGATTAGAGACCCAATAGAGTAATGTGTATTAATGATAATATTTTAATACATGTATATACCCGGTAATTAATATTATAAGCCTATTTTCTATGTCTATAATCTTCTCTGTATTCTTTTAATATTTTAATCTATGTCCAAATTGTTGTGTATATGTTAATTGTAATATAAGTATCTAGGGGTTACATCTTCAAGAATATAAATAGGAAGATGGACCCAGGAAAGTCAGTTAGGTCAGAGATACAACTACAGACTACACTCATAGTTATGCCAACTCTTGATATTATACTTCTTTAGTGGAACAGAATTGTGTAGTTATTATACCACTCTGTATATATGGTCTGTTATAATTGTTATTGCTGTGTCTACATAAAACTCTATTGGGTCTCAAATCTCATTAGACTCCTATTAAGAGGACTATGCTCTAAGATGTCATATCAATGTTAAGGTAACCATAGGTTAATTACAGGGTCTAGACTAACCGTGGTGACACGATATTGGACATGTGTCATTTAGCTATAAGTCTATTGACATGTCAATTGATGTGTAGAAAGTGGCGAAGTAGGTTACTTGTTTTTTTTAGAACCCCTTATACCACTTACAATTTTTGAAGCAATGAGTGATTGTTTTAAAATGACACTGTTATTTATATTTTTGTGTGTCTATTTTTGGGAACTAAATATTTTCCTTAAATCTATATAAGGACGATATCTATTGGTCTTCAGTGATGTTGAATTTCTTATCGTTTTGGGTTTTTTTACAGGCAGAAGAGCCAAAAGACTATAGCTATGGATCTCACATTGATATCCCACCAGACAAGAGTCTTGTTGAAGATTTTACAAAGGAGCCAGAACAAAGCATTTTGGATCTCCATGTATTTGAAGACGATGGTCCAGATGAGATTGAGGAAATACAAACCGATGAATTGGACAAAATAGAAGATATAGTTCCTGTTAGTGAAATTACTGCCTGTCAAGAAATATCCAAACCAGTTCCTCAAAACTTATGCCTTAAAAAAAGTCCATATCACACCCGTAAACAATCATTTAAAAATAGCATCAGAGCCGATGCTGTATCGTCTGACATTAGTAATTTACATAATAACAACAAGGATGAAAGTGAACTAGCCACATCCAGCCAGTCAGAGAAAAAAACATCTGAAAATGAAGCAGTTACAAAACTGGAGACTGATACTATAGTCTCTAATGCTCCTAATGATAAAAGTGGGAATAACAAACCTGAAAGTCTGCAACAAAGTTGTCCTGTTAATGAAGATGTGTATCGATTCGACAGTTATTCCGAGTCTGAGGAAGAGGTACCGACCAAAGGCAAGAAATCGTCCAGTAAAAAACAAAAAAAAAGTTTCAAAAAGGCTCGGATATATCATAATCACGACCGTAATAAAGAAATCTGTTTTATACCTGTTGGTGAAGCCATGATTGATTTCCTGAAATCTCATCCATCAATCAAAGATATATATTTAAATAAGGGAAAAAGACATGTCAAGAAAAATCTTGTTATGCTAAAACGTCAAGAATCTGCCATCGATAAAGCATCATGGGAGAGAAAAGGTCACAAACTGGAGCGAAATCGTTTTGATGACTATTTCGAGGTAACGGATGAAGGGGAGAAGAAGAAAGAAGAAATAGGTCGCTGTCAAGCGAGAGATGAATATGTGGTAAATTGGTACGTCTGGTGTCCAGGTCATGGGAATTGTATGAGGAAATGTGGTGGATATGGCAAATGTAAAGAAGGTTTGAAAAACTTTAAATACTTCTATTCCAAGTAAATAAAATGTCGAAGGGGTTTTGATTGATATTTTGCATGTCAGAAGAGACTGATATTAAATGTGCTCCTAAGAGAGTTCAAAATGTTCCGAATTCACAGAATTGTAATTAAGTTCCTGTCATTGTTCTGAACATGCTCCAGTTGTGGTGATATATCTCTAAGGCACAGTCAGTGGGATTGAACCTTCTTAGTGTAAGCAAGATGAAGGGCAGGTTTCAAGAGGGGAAGGAAATTGTACACGCTTATATTTCATAAAGTCACAACTTCAGGATGGAATTCCATGAAATTGGTAAATTATTTAACCACAGTTTTCTTTTATTTTTGATACATTTCAGGTTGCAGTGGGATGGCCCATAAACAAGATCGGCATAACTGTTCATTCCTTGTAAACTTCAAAATATTTCTCTCAGATCTGACAAAATGGCGAGTTCAGATGACTGGATGCCATGTACCTGATGATTCTACAGTGCCATGGGTACCACCTGATGTTGCTCATCAACGAATGAACCAAAACACAAGAGATTTTATCATTTCACAGTTTGAGGCCAAAAACGTTTCAACGTCAAATGTACAAGAAGCTTTCATAAAAGAGCAACAAAATCCATCGAGCACAGTTTTATCGAAACGTAAAATATCGCGAGTTATGTGGGGTTTAAAAAAACGAAAATCCGACAGAAAATCATCATCCAAACTGGCTGTCCCATTAAATACTTCTGTGGCTGGTCAGTCGGAGTCTACAGAAAAAATAACAGTTATTTCCATTCCTTCCACTTGTCAATCAAATAATATTGCTCAATCATCCAGTCTTTCAAGTGTTTCAAATAATACGAACATTCCTGCAACTGTTAATCAGTCCTTCAGTATTAAAATGGACCAACCAAAAGTTATCATAATAAATCAAGATTTACTAACTCGTGTCACAGATAACGATCCGTCCAATATTGATGTTTCTGAGCTGATTCAGAATTCTGAGATTCCAGATGGTGAAATGTCAAATTCTGATCTGAGAGCTGTTTTACTTTCACTTTATAACCAACAATAAAGAAATATTATTTTTATAAAGCAAACACCTTTTTTTTCAATTTTTAATATATGACTTAATTTTTTTAGCTGTATGCAAACTCTACCAAATTAATCTTCCCTCTCTCCCCATTTCCCTGCTACAGACCTTTTTATTTTCCAAAACATTTCCATCTTACTGGACACTCAACAATAATAGGCCTTGGGATAGACATGAAGACTTGCTGTCATTTGAAGGTGTTGGCGCCATTTTTGACATAATAGACCAACATCTTTATTAATGAACTTAAATGTTGTCTTTGCTCCCCAAAACCTAGGAATAGACCCCAAGATTATCAAATTTTTGATAGTTACATAGTTATGATCATTTGGTGGCTATTTTTGAGGCCATCTTGAAAGAAACACTTTTCCGGAGGGTCCTACTTTGTTAAACTTTTCGTACGTTATAAAGTACACTAAATAGAAAATGTCATTTTTCAATCTTTTTTCTTTGGGGGGTTGGGATGGCCTAGTGGTCTAGAGTGCCGCGCTTCGACCTCTAGCTGGCCGGTCGCCTCTGGCTTGCGGCTGTGGTTTCAAACCCTGGTGTGAGCGTATGTGGCATGGAGATGGGGGCGCCTTCTCAACCTCGTGGGTTTCCTCCGGGCACTCCGGTTTCCTCCCACTGCTAAAGACCCCTACGCGCAAGCGAATTATTGAAATAAAATTAAACCATATGTTAGTCCCGAAATGACCTAGTTGTGTCGAGTGGACGTTAAACTCCTTCTCTCTCTCTCTCTCTTTTTTCTTTGCACGCACTCTACTGACTGATATTTAGCTTTTTGGTTGACCTTACCTAGCTTTTATAAATTAATCAAATTTTTGTACGCCCACATTGAAATATAGATTTTGATACTACCTGGTACACTTGGCTGAACAATTCTCGCAAGTTAGAAACAAATAAATCAAGAATTTGTTACAGGTTTATATGATTTTTCGCAAGGTCAGTAAAATGTCTACAAGAATTGTGGACAGAGTAAGGATGTCTACAAGAATTGTGGACAGAGTAAGGATAATGTGGGTGGATAAATTAATTATTGCACAGATTGAACCGTGCCTGCCGTTGCCATTTCATTGCATGCATGTTGCCTGCTACTTCTATTTCACATCAATTCACCCCACTGAAATGGCACAAATAACAACAATAACTGACAGTGTAGTTTAACTGAAAATTTTATGAAATGTTTTTCTGGCAGGTTGAATATATTTTCCGCTGGTTATGTATTTAGAACAGAAATTTTACTAACAATTCAAAATGCCTTTTGTTGTAGTAATTAAAACCAAACAGACAAGGTGTTTGTTTTATGCCTTTGTATCTCACATGGTTTGATTAAAGTTGTTGGGGAAATGTTGGGAGGGGGGACAATTGTGCCCAGATAGCAACATTCCTGCCAACTTTTCTTGAAATTCTGACTGTCAATTTTTCTTTTAGGTACCTACTACAATCTGATTTGAATACAGATCTATATTTCGATGGCCTCCACAAAATGGCGAGAGAGAGAAATGGGGTTTAACGTCCACTCGACACAACTAGGTCATTTCGGGACTAACATATGGTTTTTAATTTTATTTCAATAATTCGCTTGCGCGTAGGGGTCTTTAGCAGTGGGAGGAAACCAGAGTGCCCGGAGGAAACCCACGAGGTTGAGAAGGCGCCCCTATCTCCATGCCACATACGCTCACAACAGGGCTCGAAACCACAGCCGCAAGCCAGAGGTGACCGGCCAGCTAGAGGTCGAAGCGCGGCACTCTAGACCACTAGGCCATCCCAACCTCCCTACAAAATGGCGAACTAAACAGTGTTGTGAGAGGGGTCATGCAAGCTGCTTTTGGCCCTATGACATCAGATTAACCAATCGGCATTGATGTTTCTTGTGGAATAACCACAGTTCCATGCACAACACGCTGAGAACTCACTCTAACAGCATTGGCTTATTCCTTATATCAACCAGAATGTGGGTTATATACCAACTCTTCAGATCCTAGTGTAGTAAAGACAAGTTAAATGAAATCTGGAACTATACGAAAACAAAACAAGCCAATAGTGAGGCTGATGTCCCCCGCGGAAATCCTAAAATAAAGAGATGACACATATTAATTAATCGCACATTTATTTTTTTCAAACGTATCGCGCAATCAAACTGTACACGAAGTGTCATCCAAAAGTGTTTTATAAAGAAAAATGCTAAAACGGACGAGAAAAATGAAAATGTACCCTAGTTAGGGGGGCCCTGAAGGCAGACAAAAGGGCCCCCACGCTTGACAAAAGGGCCCCTCTGGCCAAGGAAAAGGGCCCTCGTGTCCGAGTCAATCGTTTCTATACACTGTTACTGTCGAATCTATTACTGAATGAGAATGCAGTCATTGTATTGGCATAAAAATCATCAATCAAGATGAACCTAAGTTATCTTGTCCCAAAGTATCAACCAATCAAATTGCTTATCTCTGCCTACCCTAAGAAGAAAATGCTCATCTTCGAACTCCATCAAGGCATTGACCTAATATGCATACACACCAATTTTGAACATTTTAACTCAATTCGAAGGAGAGTTATCGTGTTCCAAAGTCTCGGCAAATCAAATTGCTTATCGCTCTGCTTACCCTGAGCAGAAAATGCTCATTATCGATCTTAGTCAAGGTATTACTGTAATGAAACTATACACCAAGTTTCATCGCTCTCACAAAATTAGAACTAAAGTTATCGTGTCCCAAAGCATCAAATTGCTTATCTCTGCTTACCCTAAGAAGAAAATGCTCATCTTCGAACTCCATCAAGGCATTGACCTAATAAGCATATACACCAAGTTTGAACATTTTAACTCAATTAGAAGGAGAGTTATTGTGTTCCAAAGTCTCGACCAATCAAATTGCGTATCACTCTGCTTACCCTGAGCAAAAAATGCTCATTATCGAACTTAGTCAAGGTATTACTGTAATGAAACTATACACCAAGTTTCATAACTCTCACTTAATTAGAACTAAAGTTATCGTGTCCCAAAGCAATAACCAATCAAATTGGTTATCTCTGCTTACTGTAAGTGGAAAATGCTCATCTTTGAACTCCATCAAGGCATTGACCTAATAAGCATATACACCAAGTTTGAACATTTTAACTCAATTAGACGGAGAGTTATTGTGTTCCAAAGTCTCGACCAATCAAATTGCGTATCGCTCTGCTTACCCTGAGCAGAAAATGCTCATTATCGAACTTAGTCAAGGTATTACTGTAATGAAACTATACACCAAGTTTCAACAATCTCACTTAATTAGAACTAAAGTTATCGTGTCCCAAAGCATCAACCAATCAAATTGCTCATCTCTGCTTGCCCTAAGCAGAAAATGCTCATCTTCGAACTCCATCAAGGCATTGACCTAATAAACACATACACCAAGTTTGAACATTCTAGCTCAATTAGGAAGAGAGTTATTGTGTCCCAAAAAGTGTGACGGACAGACAGACAGACAGACAGACGGACGAACCCATTTTAATAGTCCCCCAACTTTCTTCGAAAGGCGGGGACAACAAAATAGGCTCTACGTTATAATCAGAATGACACAAAACTAGTACGACACACCATTGTGTACCTCTGTGAATCTCAGACTTTCTATACCATCTACATAACTAGCTACAATTTCACTGTCAGTTAAGTCATGACAAGTGAGAAGCGTTCGTGAAATATGCCATGACCCACAGTAGAATTTACTGCTGGGACAATTTGGTCTCAAGGTAAATATTTACCACTCAACAAAAGAATGGTAGGTGGTAATTAATTGGCTGCTTAAGGTGGGTTATTTCTTGATTACATCCACAGCTAAGTTTGAGATCCGTGTGTGCAACGGAAATAAATGCAAGATCGCTCGTTGTGATAGGAGTGAAGTAACTCCCATTCAAAGATTTGTTCAAATAAGAATGATAAAAAATATTTATTAATAATATAACAGTAAATATAATACATAAAGTCTATAATTTCTGTCATTGATGATATATAATATACAGATAATGAAAGCATGCTAAAAAATATTAACAAATTTTACAATAACAGTTAAAAATGACTGGCATGTTAAAATTTCAATTAACTATAGAACCTATATAAATGTAAAGATGAAAATATTTAACAGGATGACATGAAAAAACTTAATGAAGTGCGGGAATATTGTTAATGAAATGGGTAGAAAACCAAGATGAACTTAGACCCACAAATTGAGTAAAAAAGTTAATAACCTGAGCACTAGACATTCAACAATAACAAAGCGTTTCAATAAATGTTTTCTCATTTTTCGTATAAAGATAAAACATTGAAATGTACAAAGCATAACAGTCTCTATATTTTAAAATGATCAATGATATATTTAAATGTGACAATACAAATGCATGATATAAATAACTTCATATTCAATATATTTTCATATTTTCTAAAATATAATTTCATTTATACATTTGATTAGGGTGAATTTAATCAAGTCAAAGTTTGTCTAGAAATAATAAATTATAGTTTAAATGAAGCAAATTCCAAAAAATAAAAGCTAATGTGATACATAAAATACACAATGAGATAATAAAATATAAGATCTATTTTAAAATATCATGCAATGAATAAGGTAAATATTAATACATAAGGTTAAAATTTTGGATAATAGCTGTATAGATAAAAGTATTAATAGTATCCATAGTAAAACAAAAGGTCACGTTAAAATCGAGAACAAGTAAACAAGATTACCATTATTAATCTTATGTTAAAACAATAAGTAAACATTACTACGAATCTTATTAAAAATTTCGAGTATAGCAAATAACCAGCATAAAAAAATTATAAGAATTAAGCAATTCCCAATGTAACATGAATTACGGTAAAATATAATTGTGTCAACAATCCCTATGTATGTATATCTATAACTACTTAACAATAAATGTGAACATTACATAAGACTAGGTTTCCGCATAAATTAACACTACTAAAATAATAATAGAATATATTGTGTATTTTTTTCTTTTCAATACTGGATGTATTTGAGACTGATATCCTAGTTGTTAATTAACACTGAAAATAAAGGTGAATATTATTATTACATGTTCCGAACATTAAAACTTTTGTACACTGTGTACAGCAGGGTTTCAGTATGCAAATTAAACACCAGATGTAAAGAAATGGCATATTTTGTCTCAATCTGTTTCACAGAAAATTACCTACGAATTATCTTTGTCACAGATGACTGTCCACAACACATGCATTGACTTCACGTGGCGTCAGTCATTGGCTCAAGGGCTCATGCATTGTTTACATAACACCTAACTGCTTCGGGCAAAATGATGCATTTTACTCATTTTAAAACCCATTTACACTAAATAGGAAATATTTTTAACTACAAATACTTCAAACGTCTTTATTCATTTTTCTTATACTTTAAAAAAATGTTTGAGAATTTAATTTGTCGGAGTAAAAAAGTTAATATGCCGAACTCATTAAGTCTCGTCGATGTCATGCTTATCAGTGATTGTAGCGGCCAAGCGAATATTTACTGCGGGATCAGTTTGATTTTGTCTTTGTCAGCTTATCACCATCGGCGGATGTGCACATTCATTCTTAGTTAGTTTCCATGTTAGAAACTTTGAGCCATTGCTTTCGATTATAACAAAGATGGCTTAACAGGGTATAGCAACTCCGATACTTGAGGTCTATTTGTTTTTTTTGTAGCGCGAGAGAGAGAGAAATGGGGTTTAACGTCCACTAGACATAACTAGGTCATTTTGGGACTAACATGGTTTTTAATTTTACTTCAATAATTCGCTTGTGCGTAGGGGTCTTTAGCAGTGGGAGGAAACCGGAGTGCCCGGAGGAAACCCACGAGGTTGAGAAGGTGCCCCTATCTCCATGCCACATATGCTCACACCAGGGCTCGAAACCACAGCCGCAAGCCAGAGGTGACCGGCCAGCTAGAGGTCAAAGCGCGGCACTCTAGACCACTAGGCCATCCCAACCCCCCTTTTTTTGTAGCAACTGAGCTGATAAAACACAATCGTATTTGGCAGACATTGAAGATATTTGAGGGGGGTTGGATGGCCAAATGGTTAGCCTGTATGCGCTTTATCATATATAAGGCCTGCCATTGTGTCAACTGGCGTGGTTTCCAATCCCCGTTTGTATGTGGCAAGGTGTAGGGTTGCCTATCCAACCTCGTGGGTTTTCTATGGGTACTCCAGTTTCCTCCCTACGTGCAAGTGAATTATTGAAATAAAATTAAACCATGTTAGTCCCAAAATGACCTGCTTTGTGATGAGTGGACGTTAAACCCCATTTCTCTCTCTCTCTCTCTCTCCCTCTCAAGATAACTGAAGAAAAAGCTGTAACATTTTTACCTTAAATTAGCTAGCTGTTCTTCAAGCTCTTGCTTCCTATTGATTTTCTTCAACTCCTCCGCATTTAATTTCATACCATTCTTCTGCTTTTCTTCTAATTTTGCAATGCCGGTTAGTTTTTTACGAATTCCTTTAGATTTCTTAGCACTTTCTAATAACTGAAGAAGAAGACAGAATGGATCATGACACTCCTCATTAATAAAATAATTTGGTCTTTTGGAGCATAAACATAAGTCTATTTTTTTATTTGGTCGTATATTTGGTAAAACCTACACAGATCTTATACAGTCCATTGAAAATTATTCATGGTATACCAGAAGCATACCCTTTTTATACACTTACTGCATTCATTTCTAACTTTTTGGACGTCTGAATATGGATGCAAATGAAATGGGGTTTAACACCCTACTGTTTTGCTTTGAGAATAGGGTTGCTGTCATAGAGTATTTCCTTATTAGTGATGGGGCACTCTCAACGTGATCACATTTTCATATTGGTAATGTAAGCATAAACGGGTTTCCAATATCATTTTACTTATAGTGTTTGACCTAAAATGTTCGCAGTCTAAGGAAAGTCAACATTTCAAAAATAAGATACACCTGATGGTCGAAGATATGATAAGACTAAGATGTCTGTGGATTTATTGATCAAAAATATGTACCTCATTACTATCTGTGTTAGAACCATCAGTACTTACATCATCTGAAGATAGAAAATAATACTAAACATTATAAAATAATTCTTAACATAAATTAATGCTTCACAACATTATGAAATAACACTTTACAATGAAATAACACTTCATAACCTCATGAAATAACACTTTATAATGAAATAACACTTCATAACATTATGAAAAAACACATTATGAAAAAACACATTTTGCAAAAGATGGACAGAGAACTACAAAAAAAGAAGGGGTTTCATACAATCAAGGGCCATAATCCAGTAAGTTATGGTCTGAAATGCACAAATGTCAAAAGGAACCAAGATCTTTGGGGTTCAAACAGAAATTTCAAGTTTCATCAAAATCTAAAAAAAAAAAGTGACCTCGAGAGTCAAGGGCAGTAAAACATGAAGTTACAGTGGCCATTTTGAAAGGAACTGAGATCTTTGAGAGATAAAGCTATAATTCAAGTTTTGTCAGAATTGGATAAAAACTATGGCCTGTAGAGTGTTCACAAACAAATTGTGAACGAACATCTGGATGTCTGGACGGACTGGTGCGATGACAAAATACGTTCACATGAAAAGGTTGGAGTGTAAAAATTTTTATAGCATTATGAAATGTAAATCCACAGAATTTGGAATTTTTCAATAATTACTATAACTTTTTAAGTAATTTCTTACTAATATTTTTGTTTTGACACAAAAATATTCTGAAAAGGTTAAATTAAACAGTATTTTCCAAAATTGCATGTTTCTAAACATGTTATCAATATGAAGATGGTGACCAAACTGTTAAACAGGATGATTCATTTGGAACAATAGGACTATAACAGCTACGTTTGTAGGAAAAGACATCAAAGAATGTGAGAAAATAGAAACAAGTGTCCGATTTTGTTGTAAGAAAACCTCATACCTGAATGAACTGCATGGTGCCCCTTTGGTTTGGCACCGAGAGATGGATAATCATTGATATTTAAACTAGAAGGAACTGTTGGCTCTGGCTGATATATAGGAAAAGATGATGTATTCGAACCTGTAAGAAATGAAAAGATAATCTTAGTAAATTCTGTAGTGCAACAGAATAGACCATAGTTTAAAATTCAGCTATCATAATATGAGGATGGGTTCATCCTTTAGAACCTTTGTGAGAAAGCGCAAAAAAACTTTATTCCATGATTAATTATAACCAATATCTATAACTTGCTTACCATTAACATGTGATGCCCACGATTTACTGCTGGGTGGAATCACATTTGACATTGGATCACGATTTCCATTTTGTAGTCTTTCACCTCTTCCTAGACCTGAACTGGGCATATTAAATGTTGGTGAAGGTGCCTTAGGCCTTCCTCGACCTCTCGGTCTTGTGGAAGTTGCCGACACTGCAATAGTAGCCGATTGCACACCATTGCTTAAATTAGATGTCACATGATCAATTCCTTCAAAGTCTTCTGTATCAACATCATTGCTAAAATTTCCTGTTTGGTTACTCATACTATTGACGCCTCGTCTCCGTGGCCTAGAGCCCAAAAGATAAGGTTTAATACTATCTGGAGGATCATCTTGTCCAGCATTATCAGAGAATGTTTGTGGATTGGATGTAACTGGCTTGTTAACAGGGGCTCCTCTTCCTAATCCTAGATGTTGGTTATTACTAGCCACAACTGAAACACGCAATTATTTAACATTAATTAATTTGCATTTATTTTTCATTATTATTTCTACATTTTTGAGGTTACTCCAGGGATCTTAATTGGCTGGTAATAGTCGGTCTAAGCTACTTTCAGCTACATTACAAAAAGTTACTTATTGCTTGCTGATTAAGAAGTCAATCAACTTGTTAGCTACAATGATATAGTCATACAATTCGTGAGAATTGGCCATGCAGGTCACATGATCCAAGTAATTAGCACGGTAATTATGATAATCCCATAAAAACAGTAAGGTTGATAATTATCCATAACAGGTTCAATAAGTTGCCCCTGTGCAAATGGGCTATGTGGTGAATGATTTAACATACATTTAATGCTATGTAGCAAACAACACTGGGTTGCTGCGGCAAAATGGACTATAGTTGCCCAGTAAAATTGACTGTTCTACAATTTTTTTTCGACATTCATTCAATGGGACAGTCCCTGAACGTTCAGGGTGGGTGTAATGAGACCGACGTTCAGAGCTGAACTATAGTTGCCCATGAGATTGAATACTATGGAGATTTCATTATAGTAATCTTTACAACTGAAACCAAATAAATAAACGTGTTTTATCTGCCCTACCTCCTCTACCTCGACCAACACCAGCCATAGCAAGAGAATATTGAAATACTGTTGATGGCTGCTGTGGTATTCGGGTCTGTTGTGCTGCGTATAAAACTTCTGCTTGAGATTTTTCTTTTGGCAATCTAACTTTTTTTTCCTTCTCTTTCGCAGGTTGCATTCCAACTGGACGATATTGAGCTTTCTGTTCCTGTGATCTATGTGTTAAAATATCATGTGTAATTAGAAATATTTTAATTTAAAAAGAATTTATTGGTAAAAAGGAGCCACAAAAATTTAGAAACCATCCCTCAGACGTCATAAACAATATTTTTAATTAAAAGTGGCAGGATCTACAAAAAGTACTGGTATGATTGTAAAATGTGGTGTATATACAAACAAAATAAATAACAGACACCCAACTAAGTAGCCATCTTTTTAAAGTTCATTGTGACTTTCTGGTGTGACTGTCTAGTCGTTTGATGGGACTTGGCAGTTAGAATTCGATATGAGAGTAAACCGTAGAGCCGCTGTTCGGACAAAATTTCCCTCATAGCACACTATATTTTCGTTGTCATTAACCAAGTTGAAACAAAACAGTGGGACGTCAAACCCCAACGTAATTAATGTTATTGCGTAGATTAATCCTTCCCCCACCCCACAAGGTTAGTCATGAATTTACAATTTTTTTTTATCAATCGTAAAGAATGCCGCAGGTTAAATATATGCATAAGCTACAAACATCATGATATGCCATAGAAACTACCATTTACATACAGTTTTTCGACCACATTTTGCGCCTGGTTTGAGCATACACCCCTTAACGGAGCTAGGATCAGGACCCCTAGTCAACCTCTGGTATCTTATAGACCGATAGTAATGACAGGTTCATTTATGAAAATACACATTAAAGGAGCTAAATCACTTTTCTTTGGTACCTAGAAATGGACTCTAATGGGTCACAATTTAATAATGTAATATGAATGTATATCAACTTATTTACATTCAATCATTTTTTTTTTTTTGCTTTAATTTCTTATCAGTTATGTTCAGCGAAATCAGCAAACTTTGGTGTCTTGTTTGTCCAGTCTACACCGGAAGTATTCTCCTACATGGGATATGTTTAGTCTCGTTTATCGAGTCGCTTCATACAACTGGCACTCAAAAGCATTCTGGCACGTGAATCGTGTGTCAAGTTTTATAATGTTCATTTTGGTTTTCTCGGTAATATATCAACATCCATATTAGTTCAGCTCTGAACGTCGGTCTCATTACACTCACCCTGAACGTTCAGGGACTGCCCCATTTAATCAATGTCGAAAAAAAATTGGTGAAAAGTCAATTTTACTGGACAACTTTTCACTGCTAAACGACGGGGTGTCAATCCGTGTGAAACCCTGTACAATGTAAAGCCTGTACATTTCGTTTCGTCTTGTATGACCGACATTCCTGAATGTGGACGTTGACCTACAGTTAGAGTGTAATGGCGGCGAAATGTAACTTGATAAGAGGGGACGTATTTTTAACAGCGAGTTGTGTCGCTCATACTGACTCTAGCGAAGTAAGCAAGGTCTTATTTTCTCACTAAGATGTTCGTTTACATTGTACAGGCGTCCTCACGGATTGACACCCCATCGTTTGGCAGTGAAAAGTTGCCCAGTAAAATTGACTGGGGTTCCAATTATTTTCGACATTGATTGAATGGGGCAGTCTCTGAACGTTCAGGGTGAGTGTAATGAGACCGACGTTCAGAGCTGAACTACATCCATATTGATTCAAATTGTCCAATGAGTCGTGTTTGCAATGTCATAAACTGTGGATGATAATGAGATGAAGACTTGGCTCCTTTAAACTACATTTAAATATGGCCTACCACCTGTTGCACTTTCCTGTTGTCTCCATTAACCCAGTTTAGGAATAGAACAGTAGGAAGTTAAACCCAATTTCATTTCATCATAAAAATAAATTGTTTACTGGAATTTTCAATTAAATGTTACCTTCTATGTATGACTAATATACCAATGGTTAATTTGTAAGGTGTTTAACAGCATACCCTTCTACGTGAATGAACATTAAATTGTTCATTGGATAAAACGGAAACCATGTAAAACGAAAATTTGCAACTTGGCATAACAATAAATTGTTTATTGATTTATTGGAAACAGCGCTCACGCTGTCGATCGCCATTTCCGCCAATTGCGATAAAAATATAATTTTGGCTTTAAAATATTCAATCTGGCGAAATTTTTGGCGATTCTTTTTTAACCATGGCTAAAAAATTTTCTTCCCACAAAGTTTTGATTTCCACGCCGTGCATACACGTTACAATCTAATATCTATCACGCTTGGTTCAGTCAGTTATCAATCAATCAAGTACTAATCCTTTGTCTCCTGATCAATCTCGGATTAGCGTTGATTAGTATATACAGTAAGACTAGTAATAAACTAATCAAGAGACAAACGATTTAATTGTTTGTCTCCAAATACGAATCGGTGGCTTTTTTGACGGTTTCTATATATTCAAAATGGCGGACACCGTGAATTATAGTACTCGTTCGATTTGTTTGGGATTATTGGATTATGACGTCTGTTTTATCTTATTCCTGTTGCCCGTTATCGTTAATAAATAAATCCAGGTTTGTTGTTAAAGTATACATGGAAGTCGATATTAAACGCCAGAAACGAACAAACGAAAGTCAGTTATTTTCTAATCACGGGCCGTAACTTGGCGTAAGCGAAAACTTGAACAGCCTTCGTCAACGTCCGAAAGAAGAATTTCAAACTTACATGTATTTATTTTTTGTATTACACCACCAAAATACTCCCGAACTGACTATATAATAGTTAAAAAATAGATAACGTGAATGAAATATGCTGAAAATTTGAGTCAATTTGCTTCCTTTGAACCGAGATTATTAGCATTTTTTTTTTTTTTTTTGTATTTCACCACCAAAATACTCCCGAACTGACTATATAATAGTTAATAGTTAAAAAATAGATAACGTAAATGGAATATGCTGAAAATTTGAGTCAATTTGTTTCCTTTGAACCGAGATTATTAGTGTTGATATTATCAAAAGAAAGATTCAGCTCTTCTTAGTCCTTACATAATGTATGTTTGTGCATTTGAAAAATGTCAAAGATCTTTTAAGGATGAATGAAAATGTTCAAATCCTTGATATATCAGTAAGTGCTTGGTCACAATTTCTGTTATAAAGAAAAATATTAATTAAAAACAAATACACTGTGTGGTTACCCCAGATGTTGAAAAAGCTCTAAAAAAAATGGGCTTCTGCAAAGCAGTGAAGAATTTTGTAAATTGTAATATCATATGTATATTACTGAAAAAATATAATAGAATAGTTATTCCGGGTTCGTTCTTTTTTTTTTGGCGGAAAAAATATATGGCTAATAAATTAAAATAAAAAATTGGCGGAAGAAATATTGAACCCAGAGTGAGCACTGATTGGAAACATTTTTTTGTATCACTGTAAAATAATATATACATTTTCATTTTATACAGTGTATATATGTTTACTGATAATTAAAGTTATCAAGTAATGCAGGAATGGACTGCAAAGGGGTATGGTAGTTTCAGGGCTCCCTAGACTGGTAATGTTCTTGCGCAGGTGATGAATTTACGTCATTTTTGATGAATATTTGAGATATAGGCAAAAGCTAAAAACACCAGGATATTCTCTAAAAAGAGCCATTTGCAGTCTAGCTGGAAAGAACTCCATCTTTCATTGATTTCTCATGCGCACAGAACACTTTATATAGAGGGTTAATTCATGTTTTTGTCTCCTGGTCACTGTGAGATCCATATAATCGCAAAATTCCAGAAATGAAGAGATAAGGGGCTCAACTGAATGTTACGTGAAACCACTGGCTCTCACCATGACATAAGTGGGCAACATTTCTCACTGGTGGCGTGCCATTTTGAATTGTTACTATGTTGGATTTTTGAAATTAGTTATTCTCCCACCACTAAAACACACTGGTTACGAAAAATCGCTCTCCTAAACTTCCTGAAGATCGCTATATGAAGTTATGTTAATTACATTATTTCGCCTCAACAAAATTTGAGTATGATGGTGTCTGATATATGTATCATTGAACCAAACTGTATTGGTTTCTTTAGCAATTTCTTATGAGTAAAAGGTTATCCCTCCCCGACTAAATATAAAACTTACTTTAAATCATTCACGTCTGGTGCTAGAGAATTGTGGAATTGTCGTTTCTCTAAAGGTGTCATTCTGTAACAATAAGAAACTTTGATATAATCATATTCAAGAGCCCTTTGGAAGTAAAAGATTCTACTCTATGAAATTTACTAACTAATATATTTGTTTGTTAATATAAACAACACTTGTCCATGATGATATTGATCTCATGTTTGTTTAAAATAAATACTTACCCTGCTAAATTACGTCTTGTCTGTGTCAAGAAGAATTCAGGGTTAACCCCCATTCTTGGTTCAGCTGGAATTTCTGCAATGTAAAATTCAACAATTTTTATTACGTTAAAACTGGCATTATGCAAGAGCTATATCTGTCAATTTCAGGTTTCTTTCAAGGCTTCAATGTTCTTACAACATTAACTCGGCTCAAGAGTGAAGCAATCAATTTTTTCTTTTCATTATCTATTTTGAACTATTAAGGCGAGAACTGTCATCTGCCTATCTAATCTTACTTAATACCCCCTGAACATTTTTGGTGAAAATTTTTCAGGAAAAAAAACAACGTCAATGGCAGTAAGTAACTAAATTGGTCACACTGCTATATGATCATTCTTAGAATATAATTTAGGGTAGATAACCCTTTGCTTCACATACCCATTGTCTTGTGATATTTGCACAACTTAAAGTTCCAATAGCATTTTTTTAAGTTATATTTTTAAAATGTATTAAAATAAAGCCCTAAAATAGATGGTATCTATAAACAGTCCTACCTTGTTAAAGAATAATCCTATTAATCCTATAATTCACTATTGCCAGTTGAGAAATTGGCAAAAATATCATTTTCAACTTCAAATTCAAACGTTTGAAGATGGCCGTCCATGGAGAGGAATGGGAAAACAAGGGAGGTAATTGAGTAACTATTTTCTCAATCAGCCTGTGTCAGCCTTTTTAATGCCCCAAAAATTTTGCCCATGATCGTATAATAGTGAGTTGACAACCTTTTGAGCAAAAGACATAGAAATAATTATGTTTTGACTTTCTTAGAAAATATGAAATTGGAACTTTAATATAGTAGTAAGAGTGTGATAAGAATTGGTAACATACCAGTATCCCAGTCTTCAGTTGCCGATACTTCATATGAATTGTATGCTGGTACATCTGTATTGCCCTTTAATCTTTCTATGCCCTCTGTTCCTTTGGCTGCCTCTATAAAACGAAATATATAACATTACAATATTTTGATTTTTTAAAGGAAGATAATGTATTCATGTTTAAATTATGGACCGTAAGATAACATTTTCTTTAATGGAAGTACAAATGTAACTTGCATTGGTTCAACTTTTAAAGAAATCTGTGGATGCCAATTGTTAGGAGCTTACAAGGAAAGTGTTAGAAAGTTGTTTAGGTGAGACTTGTTACTCTAAGTCTACGTTACATTGCTACGAACATAATGGTGTGCAACAGCACCCACTCTTGAGTCTTGACAGCTGGATTTTAAGGAAGAATAGTCAGTAATTATCCATCCCAGCATGGTGAATATGACTAAATTTTCATTAAGTGCTGGCACGTTATATCATTGAATCGATGTGTCATGATTCACCTTCTCACAATACGTGCATTAAAAGGTAATTATTTTTTATGCTTTATTTTCCGCTTCACTAAGAGTAACCTGTCACTCTTACTTATCCACATCACACATGACCCATAGATACACAATCACTCTTAAATTGTTTTGGTCCTTATTTTGATCCACATCAATATCCTGATGTAAAATAGTTTTATTTCTTCAACATCGACAGAACTAGAAATATAATTATTCATTAATCCTGGTGTTTTCTTGGTATATATTGCCTGGTTATGAATCATGATATGCATCGCATCGTAATAACTGAATCTCAATACATATCATATTGTGACTGTAGTGGTATTACCCAGCACTATTGCCAGCATATAAATTTAATGAAACGTTAGTCTCAAAATTACCCCAGTATTGTATTTTTGTAATGATATTGGAAGAGGGACAATGGAATCTAGAATTACTTTAGCTATTAACACTATTACTTACCATAGCGTATTGTTTTTTCTACCACACTCTTATCTGGACAGGTACTCATGTGGAAGCGGAACTCTGGTCGTGGAATATCATGTGTTGCGTTGTATGGACAGGTTAAATAGTCTTTTGTTGATGCAAAATTCTGCAACAGAAAGAAACATAGATAATTTATTGTTCAAGAAAAAATTTTGATGATAAAATCGACTGGATGATAAATCATTCCTTAGTTAAAAAAAAAACAGAATATAAATCACAATCCTAAAATGATCTGCGGCAACTAATCTGGATTTCTTGTTCCATTACTAAATGCCATTTAAATAATTTAATCTCATACCACAGCTTTTGTGGGTTATCTTCAATACTCTACAATATGGGGCTAATCGCATAAACATGTTGTCTGTATCAAAGGGTAACAACACAAATCCTGGGCTCTAAGATTCAAGATGGTTACTTATCAATGCCTGCTTGGCTTCTTGCTACATGTACCACTGCTTGGTAAATCTATATGGGATATCTTAATTAATTATCCATTTATAAAATGGAAAATTCATATTCTCTTTCTACTTGCCTTTCTACATTTCAGTAAATGATATTGCATTCTTTTCACTCGAACCATGTGACTTTTATCATATGGACATTCTACAGTGTCTTCTGGATCTAATATCTTATAGTCTGCCATTGTGTGTTATTTTCAACTAAAAAATTAAATAACATTTCTTACAACATAAAGATGAACTATTAAAATAAACTTAAATAGTTGTTTTCTAAGAAGTCAGACCTACAGACAATCAAACATATCTAGCTAAATTGATGATTTGTTTAGGTTTTAAAGAACACTGATTAAGCCTATGAAAACAAATAACCACCAGTTTGTACAGTTTGTGTCCTTTTCTTGCAGTCATTAAAAGAACCTGCAGATTCAAAAAAATATCAAATATCCACAGGGACCCATATTTTGCCTATAGCAATTATTTCTGACTTAGTAGATGCAGATCATTCTCTTATAATCAGAACTCAAACATCTAGGATGACCACCCAAAGACCCAAGTTATATAATTAAAGTCATTAATGGCTTAGGTAAAATCTCAATTATAGGATGTGACGACAGCATCCTAGTCACCCATATAAAAGCCTATTGTGACTGTCTGAGACATCAAGTACACAGGTAGACATTGTATTATTTTCATATTTAATTTTAATGTTCTCTAGGTACAAAAAAATCTTAGCAGTCAAAACAACAGACTGCTCAATAATATTTTCTTCCTTGAAGTATTTATCAAGGCCTTTCTGCTTTGGCAAGTTTGTATCAAGGGTAACTTCCTGTGTGAATGAAAATATTTGCCAACCATTCTTTGCGGTATATTCTATTTCTTAAAGTTTTCTGTAAATATAGGTTGCTAGGCAACGAAACATATGCCCATACTAGAAATGGTTCCACTACTGATGTCTTTCGTCTTACTCCAGCCACAGCAGTGGTTTTTCCTACATAGTTCCTTTGCGCAAGTTTTTTAGTCAAATGACTACAAAAAGTTTACTGGCCTGTAGCTCGCTTAATTTACAAATAAACTGGCCCAAAACAGTACTGCACGTAGCTTAACATATACTAAACCAATTCTTATTGAAATAAAGGTGGGGCCTTACTGCATAATTATATTATTTGATGAAACCCATCTGCTACGTGAAATTTCAACTGGCCGGTGTCATGGCCGCAAGTTGCGTAATACGCCATTAGGCCTACAACATAAACAGCGCTATGCAAAGAAAAACTGTTCGGTAACTATTTTAATGGTCCAGTCTTCACTATTTGTGATAGAATTACTTATTTCAATACAAACTGTAATGATGTGTGTTGACAATTGTGCCTTTGAACCTATTTGAACTTGCATAAGGGGTCTTAGACTGTATCAATTGTTACCTTAAACACAGTTTAAGGTTACAAGTATAGTTACTAATGCCCACACCAGCTAAATTGTCTGAGCAATCAACAAGAGTTGTCACATATTTTTACTTTTTTTCGGAAAAGAAACATTTATAATACACTAAAATCTGATTAAAATTAACAACTCATTAAGTAATCATAAGAAAATCATTACAATGCTTTTGTTTTTTATAAAGTTCTGCCCCATGCTAACGATATATGAAACATTTAATATCATGGATGTAGCTGTTCAAGTAATCAAAATTCATTGAAAATGAATACGTATAACTTGTTCGTCTCAAGACCTTAAACTCTGTGTATCAATATGAAGTCAAACGGATGATAACTTTAGTCTCTAGAGCATCCACAAGAGAGTTTTTAAGCGCGGCCGTATAAAATGGCTAAATTATGTGTCATCATTTTCTTCCAAGAATGTTAAACAAGATATTGTTAAATGAGTTTCTACTTTCATTCCTAATAAATAGAGTACCATCCTACATTATGTATTTTCTGAAACAAATATACTTATCAGCAGCTCTAAATAATGCGTATAGGCTACACTGGCCTCACTAGGAGGATAAATTTAGAAGGGGACTTTCCAATTCAGCCATTGGAATGCCCATGATAAGCTTCCTATTTTCTGAAACAAATACTGGGACAGATTTAGAAAGGGACTTTCCATATTGAAAATGGCAATATACAATACCAGCCCCTATCTTCTAAAACAAATAGTAATACTTGAAGTTTAGTAAAATGTCTTAAATAAAATAAACACAAAAGAAGAAGCAAGTTTAGTAAAATGTCTTAAATAAAATAAACACAAAAGAAGGAGCAGTTTGTTTGTCTAACTTTCAAATTAAAATAAACTGCGTCTCCATAACTATTTTGAGTCTCTTACTACTAAAGTAGATCCGGTTTGGACACTAAAAGTGCCCACTTTTCGAAAATTGTATTCTCAATTCATTTTCCGTCACGTCTCTAGAGGCTACACTGAAGTTTTGTTATTTGTAGTAATTAATGTAA
Organism: Patella ulyssiponensis; assembly: GCA_963678685.1. NCBI lineage: Eukaryota > Metazoa > Mollusca > Gastropoda > Patellidae > Patella > Patella ulyssiponensis. Next base: position 20,360,389 of record OY783230.1, on the reverse strand, counting down.
GTTACGATTTTTTCAAATATGGGCCAAGGCTGTAAACAGACAGTGTGTTGTTACCTACCTCTACTCCCTATTGTGTGTCCCGTGGTAAATAATAAACGGATTTCTACGATTATGAACAAACTACTCTACTTAAGTTATTATAAACTTACCTATGTGTTTAAAATCACCTCCGGTTAAATAAAATCCATTATACAACTAAATATACCAACGAATAAAAAAGTTCTCTCTTGTAAAATTGAACTTATCACAAACTTTGAAACCGAGAAATAAAAAATGGAAGGTTATTACGTCACTTATCGGAATAGATCATTTCGTATGAAGGGGTCAAAGCAAGGCTATTTTTGTGTTGATGCGTTCGATTACTGGCGCCGCGCTTACTCTAGCCACCGCGAATGCGTTCGGGTTACTTCTGGAAGTAACTCTTATTCAACATGGACGCAAATAAATTATTTGATCGAAGTTATATTTTCCGATTAAGTTTAGGCGACGGAAGAATTATTGTTGACAATTGTCTCAGTAGTATTGTGTTTATTTTGGTGATTCTACATCTTGGTTTAACTATTTCAAGAATTAGAAAAATCCACTCGCAGAACTGAGATGTTTATTAAATATTATTTTTTTCTTGATAACGGGTCAGTTTCCCCAAATCAATGTATGGAGTCATAAGCCATGGTGGCTATAGAGAGCAGACTGGGTCTCCAAGTAGGAATTCTTCCTACTGAATTTGGTATCTGATTAGAGGAAAGTCTTCAAAACCCTAGCGTCATGTGTACACCCAGACCAGCCGATGTGAACATGAGTAAATCGAACTCGATGATCACATAGCCTACAGCCTGGAGTACGACTGAGTGACCTTTTTGCGGTTTATGTATGATATTCGATAGTCATTCATCTTGGGCGCCATAATTCGAATATGACAGCCATCCATACCTCCGATTATTCCAATCCGTGAAATTTACAATATTTAGCAAAACCGTAATAAATTTCTTCACGTTTGTGGGGTAGTGGGCAATTGTAACACGGACAGGAGATCTTCCTTTGTTCTTTTCGCAGATTGTTTTACCTCTGCTAAACTCACTGGGGCGTAACTGTGCAATAAATAGACATTTGCAGTGTTGTTGCACACTTTTGCTGGTTTACACTAGTTTTAGTAGAAATCATATAGAGAAGTTGGATGGGTTTTCCGTGCAATAACAACGATCATGTTGAGCAGGTATCAGTATTAGGCTACAATCATTTATATCACGCTTCATTCGCTACCAGTTTTAACACAGGTCTCTGTGAGATCATAACCTTGCCCTTCTAACTACAATTCTTGTAAGCTATGGAGCTCGTTAACAAAGCTAACCAAGTCAAACGTTACATTGGTTGAACGAAAATGTGATTTAATGTATGTTCTGCATAATATGGGCTTTATTTCGCTTCTCTGGATTTGATAATTCCAATGAGATACCAATGAAAAAGTCTAAAGTTTGTTGATGGATTATTGTCTGCTCGTTGTTATTCATCAGAACATCGAGCACAATTAATTGTTTGGTGGCGCTCATCTTCCATTTTGATATCCGATGAAAGTGCCGCGCCGTTTGATTACCCATTCCCACTGCGCATGTCGAAACGTACTCGAGGATCCTGGCCGAGTAAGCACGGAGAAAATAATCGAACGCGACATGTATGAACAAGCTTTTGCTCTGAGACCCAGTAATGAGTTTGAGCGTTTACAAACATAAATACGCCCATAGTCCGATATTTTGTTTCCGCCTTGTATTAATTATTTGGTTAGAGAGTTCTGGGGGAATTTTTTTCTTTTGAATTACATTTGTTTTACTGGCCTTGAATATCACCGTTGAATATTTTTAATATTTCCTGATGATGAACTTAAGCAGTCCTGCCAGTTAACCCCGGCAATCTGCTGTGGACGAGGTAGGCCTAAATTCCGATGTATTTTACATTTGCCTCGGCAAAATTAATAGCCGAGGCCATTGAATCATTGAATAGGTATATAACGTTTTCTTAAAAGATAAATACCAATAATTATTATCACCAAATCATACCGCGCATCGGTTTTATTATCGGTAGATAGTTCCATATGTTTCTATTTCTCTTTAAATATTATTTCTGGTGTGTTAGAATTTTATAATCGTGAAATTCACAAGGCTGTTTATCCATAAGATTTTGAAATCCACGGAGAATGGAATTTTCCGATGGCATTTCGTAGATCGCGATCATGCCCCAGCTAATCAACGCTTTGAATTATATTGCCGTAAAAGGTACCATGTCATATGAGTTATTGTATGCTACACAGATGGTTAAATTTAGTGCCGCGAAACTTGCACGAATTTTCCCCGCGGTCTGCATAATTAACACACAAAACCGTTTTTATAAAGACGATAAACGATGTTTAGACATCCCGAACTGTTCTTATCAAGAATGTTTCGATTTCAGTATCTGTCGAATGAACAAAAACAAGTAATTTAATCAGGAACATTAATGATATGAACAGTCGGAACGTGAATAAAATATGGAAATTATTGAGAAGCGGTGGTCTTTTTCATACGAAATATGATCAATTAAAATTATGATTGACTGCGGGCTGTAATGTGTTTTATAAAAATATATATAATATACACGGGTGAAATTACGGAGTGCAAAGCAATATTATACATGTATTTACGAGTTTTCGTATAATCGGTAAATAAAATTTAGTAAACTGACAATCAAATGGTTTAAAATTAATGTCATTGTCTCCAGTTGCTATTTTCTTGCCCAAACTCAAACGATCGAAAAGGCGGTGTGGTGTTTTGATTACAACACACGTGGTTATCATAAATTACCCCCTTCAACATAATTACGATGGTTTAGCCCATAACGTCACGTGTGTAATGTTGTGATGAACACAGACGAAAATACTAGCAAAAACATTGAATTTTCAAGAGAGAACCTCTTTTTTCCGTTGGGATGTTTAATTGTGCAATGAATTTTATTTAACCGGAGGTGATTTTAAACACATAGGTAAGTTTATAATAACTTAAGTAGAGCAGTTTGTTCATAATCGTAGAAATCCGTTTATTATTTACCATGGGACACACAATAGTAAGTTAATAAGACTTATACGACTGTTTTGTGTAGTGATTTTGTAAACAATAGTTTCCGCTGGCTGATGGTTTAACGTCTGCTTTCACCACAGAAGTGTCAGTACTGATATCACAGTCTTATAACTTGTATGCCGAACACAGTTCCGAAGATGAACTAATCTCAAAAATGATTCGCAACCTGATGAGAGCATAGTGGATGAGAGGTTCCCCCTTGATAGACTCAATCTACTAGTCTTAATTTTTATTTAATTTATAGCAATGGCCCCTTGTTACTTGTATTTTGCTGTTCTTTATTTTACCATTATGTTTCACTAACTGTAATTTAAAACATCAAAACAATCAAATGCATTCTGCAAAAATGTACGGAGCATCTTTGTTTTCACCGTTAGATAAAATAAGTTTTGTAAACAAAATTACCAAACACGGATACGAGACAAGAGGAACCAGTATTTTGATAGAGGCTGGATATTCGAGAGGACTGATTCCCTGAAAGGAAATCCCAATAACTATATTTAGTCTTTACGTCGAAACAGCATCAGTCTCGCTGGGCTGAACTGAGCGGACGTTAGTTCTCAGCAACCGATTCATGACCTTGAATCTCATCGTCGAAAGCCGCGGTTAACTAAACACTGTTTAGCCGTTTATGTGAATGTACGAAGTGAATTACAAATGCCCAGTACTATTTAATCCATTGAATACACACAATAAATGTATAAGTCTTTGTCCCCCATTTTTGTGGCACCATAAATACATGTACTTCCTGAAAATCACCGGAATATTCCGTAAAACAGGTTGAAGTAATTACCGGTATAAACCGCAAAACATCGGAATATACTTATCTCCTTTTCAGGTCGATTTTCATTTACCAAACCCGAATGCTTCTTTCGTCCTGAGTCACACAATACACGACATGGTGTGAAAGGGTATTTATCTATCTTATATATAGCAATCTAGAATATTACTATAAGTCCTCAAAATAGTCTTAAATCCGTTCCGCAAAAGCATTCCCGCACGATTTTTTTTGTCAGTTGTTATTTACCAAAAGTCCTCAGCCACCTAATAATTGGTATGGAATAATTCAATCGTTTAATCCCCTTTCATATGGCACCATATATTATTCCTGAAATACCTCTACATCAGAAATCCGTCCCCTAAAATCATTACCCACAAGTTTTTTTTTTTTCATTTCATTTCCTTTTCTAACGTCCGCTGCCATTTTATTTATTTGAGCCACCCTACTACACATGGTATGAAATGAAAGAGTGTTAATCCCACTTTCATGTAGTACCATCGATTATTCCTTATATCCCTCGGCTTCGTATGAAATCCGTCCACGAATACCCCCCCCCCCGCAAGTCTATTTTTTCACATTTCGTTTAAATTTCTAACGTCCGCTGCCATTTTATTTATTTGAGCCACCCAATAAATGGTAAGGAATGAAAGAGGGTTTATCCCACTTTCATGCGGTACCATCGATTATTCCTGATATCCCTCGGCTTAGTATGAAATCCATCCCCGAAAATCACTACCCCCCCCCCCCGACCTATTTTTTTAATATTTAATTTTCTAACGTCCGCTGCCATTTTATTTATTTGAGCCACCCTACACATGGTATGAAATAAAAGAGGGTTTATCCCTCTTTCATGTGGTACCATTTATTATTCCCGACAGCCCTCGACTTAGTCTCAAATCCGTCCCCGAAAATCACTACCCCCCCACCTTTTTTTTTAATATTTCATTTAATTTCCTAACGTCCGCTGCCATTTTATTTATTTGAGCCACCCTACACAGGGTATGAAATGAAAGAGGGTTTATCCCTCTTTCATGCGGTACCATTTATTATTCCTGACAGCCCTCGGCTTAGTATGAAATCCGTCACCGAAAATCACTACTACCCCCCCCCCCCCCCGACCTATTTTTTTAATATTTCATCTAATTTTCTAACGTCAGCTGCCATTTTATTTATTTGAGCCACCCTACACATGGTATGAAATGAAAGAGGGTTTATCCCTTTTTCATGTGGTACCATTTATTGTTCCTGACAGCCCTCGACTTAGTCTGAAATCCGTCCCCGAAAATCACCCCCCCCCCCCGACCTATTTTTTTAATATTTCATTTAATTTTCTAACGTCCGCTGCCATTTTATTTATTTGAGCCACCCTACACATGGTATGAAATAAAAGAGGGTTTATCCCTCTTTCATGTGGTACCATCGATTATTCCTGACAGCCCTCCACTTAGTCTGAAATCCGTTCCCGAAAATCACTACCCCCCCCCCCCGACCTTTTTTTAAATATTTCATTTAATTTCCTAACGTCCGCTGCCATTTTATTTATTTGAGCCACCCTACACATGGTATGAAATTAAAGGGGGTTTATCCCTCTTTCTTGTGGTACCATTTATTATTCCTGACAGCCCTTGGCTTAGTATGAAATCCGTCCCCGAAAATCACTACCCGCCCCCCCCCCCCGAACTATTTTTTTAATATTTCATCTAATTTTCTAACGTCCGCTGCCATTTTATTTATTTGAGCCACCCTACACATGATATGAAATGAAAGAGGGTTTATCCCTTTTTCATGTGGTACCATTTATTATTCCTGACAGCCCTTGACTTAGTCTGAAATCCGTCCCCGAAAATCACTACCCCCCCCCCCCACCTATTTTTTTAATATTTCATTTAATTTTCTAACGTCCGCTGCCATTTTATTTATTTGAGCCACCCTACACATGGTATGAAATAAAAGAGGGTTTATCCCTCTTTCATGTGGTACCATCGATTATTCCTGACAGCCCTCGACGTAGTCTGAAATCCGTTCCCGAAAATCACTACCCCCCCCACCTTTTTTTGTAATATTTCATTAAATTTCCTAACGTCCGCTGCCATTTTATTTATTTGAGCCACCCTACACATGGTATGAAATGAAAGGGGGTTTATCCCTCTTTCTTGTGGTACCATTTATTATTCCTGACAGCCCTCGGCTTAGTATGAAATCCGTCCCCGAAAATTACTACCCCCCCCCCCCACGACCTATTTTTTTAATATTTCATTTAATTTTCTAACGTCCTCTGCCATTTTATTTATTTGAGCCACCCTACACATGGTATGAAATGAAAGAGGGTTTACCCTCTTTCATGTGGTACCATTCATTATTCCTGACAGCCCTCGACTTAGTCTCAAATCCGTCCCCGAAAATCACTACGAAAACGAAATGAAATATAAGAAAAAAATAGACTGCGGGGGGGGGGGGGGAGTGATTTTCGGGGACAGATTCCTGACTACGTCGAGGGATTTCAGGAATAATCGATGGTACCACATGAAAGTGAGATGAACACTCTTTCATTTCTTACCATTAATTTGTAGGGTGGCTAAAATAAATAAATTGGCAGCGGACGTTAGAAAATTAAATGAAATATAAAAAAAAATAGGTTGGGGGAGGGGGTGTAGTGATTTTCGGGGACGGATTTCAGTCTAAGCCAAGGGCTGTCAGGAAGAGCCATGGGTGGCTCGGAAAGAGATAAACATTCGTGTTTGGTAAATGATAATCGATGGGAGATCAGTATATTCCGATGTTTTGTGGTGTAGGACTATACCCGTAATTACTTCAACCTGTTTTACGGAATATTCCGGTGACATTCAGGAATTATCTTTGGTGCCACAGAAATGGGGGATAAAGACTGGTACAATTATTGTGTGTCTTAAATGGTTGAAATACTACGGGGCGTTTGTTATTCATTTCATCCGCTCACATAAACGGGTAAACATTGTGTTTATTAAACACAGCTATCGACGATGAGGGTCAAGGTCATAAATCGTAACGTCCGCTCAGTTCAGCTCAACCTGCAACAGCAAGGGCATACGGTGATTGGATAACAATGTAATCGTGTAGTTTCAATAGTCGATAACGTGTCCGCAATAACGTGATCGATTGGTTGAATAACATTTCACACAGATACTCTTGTATGGTCTTTTTTAAGTCCACATCGGGACTGCCAGCTTTTTCAAAAAATATATCAGAAGAGTCAGCCTATTATTAGTAGGCCCACTTGCCCTTCAACCTTTAATATAAAGATAATTCACTTCATTATCTTGTTGGGTGGACAATGCTAACACAACAACATCGTTGTTAAATTAAGTCCCAAAACGAATCTCCACTAAGAAATTATTTTAACAATTGTTATAGATTAAAGATAGTCTACATGATTTGTGGCGGGCGTAAACATTCATTTAACAACCGGTCACCATGCAAGATACACCCACATTCTGGATTATATGGACAGAGAACAGGGAAAATCAGTAGGGCCCGTCCTATGACTGTCCTGTCCCAATGCTTTACCGCCCCCTTCCCCCCCCCCCCCCACAAAAGCCCCTGATAAAACTGATTCAAGATTTACACTTATAAGTAAGTCTTTCATACGCACATGCCGACGACAGACGGTCGACGGTTTTAAAAATAGTGTCATTATTGGTCAAGACTGTTGCATAGTTTTAGTGTAGCCTACTGGGGACAAGGAACAATGATCAAATAAAATGAAATGAGATGGGGTTTAACATCCTACTCTGTTCTCCTACGACTGGGCTAATGAAGACGAGCATACGTCATACAGTGTGCGATGAGGGAAACTTTGCCCGGACAGTATAGCACTACGGCCTATACTCTTATATCAAATTCCAACTATCAAAGGATCCTTTACGTGCACGCCAATTATTTGCGCACGGGACCTCCGTTTTTCGTACTATCCGAACGACTAGACAGCTTCCGTTGTCAGGCCCTCCGTCCTGCATCATTGACAAGGGGAAACCACGCCCGATAATCTGTATGAACTTTCTCGGCCAATCCAGGGATCAAGAAACAATGATCAAAGAAAACATTGTTTAATATGTTGATTATGAAATATTAAAGATAGGCCTAAATTATGGTAGATTAGATAAATAGCTGACAGTTCTCACAATAATAGTTAAAAACTAGATAATGTAAAGGCAATTTGCTGAAATTTTCCGTCAAATTGATCGACTCTGAACCTAGAATTTAGCGATTGAAATTTCGACCTAAAAGCCGGTACGATAAAAAAAACCTAGTCTCGATTATCCATTTCATGATTAAACCATGAATGAAATCTGAGAAGCAAATCGGATCCTTATCCAATGAATATCACAGCCTAGCGATGGCATCGTGAGTTGATTATGGTCTGGATAAGTTAATTAATGTCAAGTTAATAATTTAGATAACATTTCAGGCCTAAAGACCGACCTGCAATATGCTGATTTGTGTTTAATATTCTCCAGCCTGAAATCAGTCACAGTGAATATACACGATGCCCCCCCCCCCCTGCATTGTAAGACACAATGTTTCAAGTGTGAATTAGCGGAGTGATTTTGTGTTAACCATTGGTTTTGGCCAATGTACACAAACTGACTAATGATTATCTTCCCATTGTTAATCTGTATTCTTTCAAATGAGTTTACACCATGGTGTGATATCCTATATGAGTTAACACTCCTATAACCCAGTCTGTATAAATTACTCAGTGAACATTGCTAAACACAAACCAACAAGATGAAGTTGTTAATCTGGCCCAAGAGAGTAAAAACTCATTCAAATGTTCACAATTTTAAGTTACCTACAACAATTGATGAAAAGAATGGTGTTTATAGAAAGCCCGGAAATTTTATCACTGTTCACCCCAAAGCTTATGATTATAATTTGAAATTGGCTGTATGGAATGCACAATACGCTAAAAACAAGCCATTAATCATTGCAGGCGAAATCCTTGAACAAAACCTAGATTTGCTGTGCAGACAAAATCCTTGAACAAAACCTAGATTTGCTGTTCATAACTAAGACTTTATTAAAACCAAATGATGACCCAACTGTTGCCGAATTAACGCCAGGGACACAAGGTTCGGATTGTGGAATATCCGTTCTGTATATATAGAGCATTTGATGTCATCTTTCCCGAAAAAATCAACTTCGTTGTGTTTCCTTTAAACTTTTACATTGCACCATAACCCTCGGAAATTCTACCCTGAAAATAAATTTCATCTACAGACCACACCTCCTTCAGAAGCAACTAATCTGTATTTCTTGAGGAATTTACAGACTATTGAAAATGTCACTGTTGACGTAAAGTGGATAATCAGTCTATTGCAGAGATATAATCTAGACCAGTGGTTCTCAGCCCTTTTTGCCAATTGCACACCTAAGAACACATGGAAAAAAAAAATACCGGCACATCTGGCGAAATATGTTAGAAAAAAAAATTCAATTTTGCAAAATAAATACATGGCAAGTTTTTAAGTTGCCCAACTCTTAACCGCCGCATATGCGTTTTTTAACCCATGAGTTCAGCAACTTCAAAGTTTCCAATCGTTTTGTAACCGAAATTCCACATGCCGACCTGAATTCCAACAATGCAATCGGACAGTTAAGGGGGCTGAACCCGAATTTCCCGAAAAATTTTCGGATTCACAGACGCCCCCCCCCCCCCCCCCCCAAGAAAATTTTGGAATATTTGACGGCTGCAAACACGTTTTCCTGCTATTTTAGCCCGTGAACAAAGTAACTTCAAAGTGGTCTAATATAGCTTTATTAGGGTGGCTAACTCGAATTTCAATCAATCGGAAAAATAACTGCCGCAACCGCGTCTTCCTGCTATTCCACCAGCCTGTGAATACAGCAACTTCAATTTGGTCCAATACAGCCTACCTGCTGACCCGAATTCCAAAACAACCAATCAATCGTCGCAGTGTATGGGGGCCTCGCCCTCCCGGAGAAAATTTTGAAAATTTAACCACCGCAAATGCGTTTTCTGCTATTCTAGCCCGTATAAGTAACTCCAAAAGTATCCAATGGTTTTGTAACGGAAATCCTTCCCCGAATTCCAACCATCTAATCAGACTGTTGCAGCTGCATTCACAACTACTAATCGATGCCCGAAAAATGTGGCACAAAGTAGAGTGGCTCCAGACAAAATGTTTTAATCCATAGTCAACTCAGTACAAATTCGTGGTATTCAGTAAAAAGAAAAGTAAAATTAGTGTTCTATTAGTGCTCGATGACAGTTAGGGAAGCAAAACTAGAAATGCCCCCCAAATTTCAGGTTTACAACCAACGGTGCCGGTTTTCTTCGAGAGGCGAAGAAGCGATTCTGACCTTGTATATACCTCCCAAGAAAATTTTGGAATATTTTACAGCTGCAAACGCGTTTTACTGCTATTCCAGCCCGTAAAATTAGTGTTTTATTGGATTTCAGGAACTTTATTTTGCCAAGTAGATGAAATATTTTTTTTTCTCACTTTACCCGTCTGCACGAAAAGTCAGCTTGCCCGAAAGTTAGGGGTGCTGCTGCCCCCTGCCCCCGTGACTCGTACGCCTATGCACAAAGTAGAGTGGCCCCCGACAAAGGGACTTAATCCATAGTCTATTCAAGTACAAATTGGCGGTATTCAATTAAAAGAAAAGAAAAATTAATGTTTTATTAAATATTATTTTTTGTTTTCACCTTATCTCTCTGCTCAAAAATCAGATTGCCTAGGGTGCACTCCCCCCAGAAAACTGGGTTTGCACCTGAAAAGGGCGGGAAATTTCAATTTTGAGGCTGAATTTGCGATATTGGCGTTTTTTGATATTTTGATGGAAGGAATACGACTTTAACGTACAGTCCGACTTGTTTGAATTTTGAAGATTATCACACCATTTTGGAAACCCAAGTCATGCGTGGGCCTGGGCGCCTAATTAATCGCACTACACAGAGAAAAAAAAGTGGGTCAAAAACGCGTAAAACTTACTCATTTGGGTGAGTTATTTGAAAATACTCAGCTAGATGAGTATTTTGACTCAGATTGGGGGCAAATAGGTCAGCTATGACTCGGTTTATTGAAACTTGCGGGAAACTTCTGAGTCACTAACTAGTCACCTCTGAGTTATTAAATATTCAGTGATGAATTTGACGTTATTGAGTCACAGCCTAGTCAAGGGTGAGTTACGTGTGAGTCCTTTCGGTCACACGTATTATGACGGCAGTTTGGCGAAGCCTGGACTAAAATAACATCTATAGCATCTGCAAATATCAACAATGGAAAAGGTGAATCATATGTATTTTTTCTAACAAAACTTGTGGGATAATTCCCAGTTAATAGATAATCAGCGATGAAGATTTTGTAAGTGAGTCACAACCTAGTCAAGGGTGAGTCAAGAGTGAGTTCTTCCGGTGAAATGAATTGTGGGTGGACGTTTTATGGCGGCAGTTTAACGAAGTCTGGACGCTTGTTTGATTAAAAGAAAATCTAAGTCATCTACCGATATCTGCCACAGAAAAGGTAAATTATTGGTGTTTTTGTCAAGGATACAGCCTTACTCAATATTATGTTTACTATATGACACAGATTAGGTAGCATATGTGAAATAGACCACTGATTTTGTTTTTGATTAAAAATTTCAGATTCAAATTTATGAAATCGACGTGTGTAGACCTTGATGGGTCCCCTTTGCATTGGGTAGGAATTCATTATGATCCAATTAGGACTTTATATTGAAATCTTAAGCTGATATTCAACATAATATGAATAGAATTGAAAATTTCACCATATAGATAGGCCTGGGTGGAGTATTGCCGTATTGCATTGGCAGGGGCTATGCGGCTAATTATACGTATGAGTCAAAACCGAGTCGCCAATTGGTTCACAGATGAGTCATTAGGCTTTTCGCACGTCTAACAACCTTATGAATATTATTTATGGGCTGCCAGGAATTTACAACTTTTGAAGGTATTTTAACTGAACACAAGGTATACGCTATTGGGTTCACTAAATCGCACTTTAATCGCCTTCCGAAATTCCCTTATAATATGATTGTTTTTACAGGGCGAGCTGGATATTCTGCAATTACAGCCCTTCCTATTCTGCTTAAAGAGGACCTGTCCAACAGATGTGGTAAGCAAGAAAATATTTTAAGTTTTACAGAGGGGGGATTGGGTTGTCATTTTAACACCTGCTACAACTTAAAACAATAAAATATTTATGAAATGAAATAAAATGGTCTTTAAAACTCTACCTTTCCTCACTGACTAGGATAATGAAGACGGTCATAAGCCACAATGTTAAGGGGGGGGGGGGGATTTTGCGAGGAAAACGTCCACTTATTTTTTAAATTCCAACTACCAAGTTTTCTTTTACATTTTACGTGTACACCATACCTATAGGGTATTTGTCCGATCCTAGCGAGTCCGTGTCTTACCGTGGTTCCCCTAAATATTTTTTAAGTCTTGGATGTTTGTTTTTGTATCATTTCAGAGACCAGAGAAAATAACAACTCCCATTATTGTACATCAAGGGGATATCATGGATGAATGGATGACGAAACTACATATGTAATTCTAATGGATGACATCGTTCTGGCTCGTCCATTAGAATTTGTTGTAACTCAAAATGTAACTTTATATGCCAAAGATCGGTCTTCAACTTCCTGAATGACTGAATGACTTTTTAATATTGTGGATTATATATGGGTCACGGTGATACTTGATATTAAGTAACGTTCAAATATAATCATTGCACAACAATCGCGCTTGAGTTTGAATTGCGCGAAAATCAGACTGACACTTCTCAACAAATTGTCCATCCCACCTTTACGGAAATAGTGGCCTGCAACTTTCTTGGTTATGTCCCATGCCTTTTACGCAAACTTTTGACACACAATAGATAACCTATATTTTCTGTCCGATTTAGATGGAACTTAAAATATATATGATATGAAAAAAAATGAGTTTTGGGTTTGGTGTGCATCAGACCTTCAGTTAGGGAGTTATACTCTCTTTCAGTTAGGGAGTTACACTCTCTTTGCCAAAAACCTTGTGAACGCGAACGGGGCTCTTCCTTTATCTACATTATGGTTATCAAAATTGGTTTGAAACAACGGGTCGCGATAGAGGCTACAACATTTAACGGATTTCTTTCATATTTGGTGAGTAGCATTCGGATCACGAGGTAAGAACTATATCGATATTTAGTGTTACGTTCTGAGGTATCTCCCTTAGATGTTACAGTGAATTTCATGAGAAGCATTAGGCAAATGGGTGAAAGCGCTTACTTACTTTCGTTGTTCTCCACCCGCCAATTGTGCCCATATATTGCATGACAACCAATTTTACTTTTAAACGATAGAATAAATTATGTATAACTTATATGGAGTGTTTTATTTTTAAATTAAACATACGTTATGCAAGAGCTAAAACTGCTTGTTGCAGACCTTTCTTCAGGCCTGAAATGTTATCTAAATTATTAATTGGATTTTAATGAACTTATCAATAGCCTGTGGTATTTACTTTCATTCATGATTTAATCATGAAATAGATAATCGAGACTGAAATTTTCAGCAAACTCTCTTTACATTATTTAGTTTTTAACTATTATACAGTTAGAACTGCCAGCTGTTTATAATCTCGCATAATGTATTTTTAAGTTTTTATTTTAATATTGTTTCCTTATTGAGCTGACATAATGCTGATCACATCGGTAGAAACGGTGCACTAATTGAAACATAACTTTATTCGGCAAAAAAGATCGTCAATTCAAAGACGAACGCGGAATCATATACTGCAAATGTGGGGGTTAATACACCAGGCATAAGGTTGTTGGAAAACTAAGCATACACGAATCGTGTAATCTAATTGAAAAAAAATAACATCTTCGTATTCGTTTTTACAGATATTTTTCGTCAACTTTGTGCAATGCGAACCACGGAATCATTAAAAAAGAAGTATTAAATCTTAATTAATTAGGATTCCAGCCCGTGTGGAGTCATTTGACTCGTTGTGTAAGGCTAATTATGTGACTCAAATAGATTTGCATTGATTCACTTTACTAGTCACTTGACTCACTGTAACTAGTTGTGCTACTCATCTCTTGTGTCACTAGACTCACTAAAGTAGTCACTAGACTCACTAAAGTAGTCACTAGACTCACTAAAGTAGTCGAAGAACTCACTTTACCTGACGAGTCACTTGACTCACTTAACGAGTCGTTTTATGGATTTTTTTAGTGAGTCACAAAAATGAGTCTTTTGACTCACTATTTGAGTCCCAAGTAAGTTCCAAGTTAGTCCCAAGATAGTCAACGAAAACTGAGTTGTTTTATGGATACTCACACAAATGAGTCAACTGACCCACTTTTTTCTCTCTGTGTAGCATTGTGGACGCCCACCAATTATATTATGAGCACCCATGATCTCGTAGTGGGTGGCCTACCGTTCGGGATGAGACACCCCACAAATCATGTCGTTTTGGGTGCCCCATTGATCAAGTCGTGGGCGCCCAACCATTATGCATTATGTGTGGTCCGACAATCATAATAATATTGTCATTATAAGGCTCCAGACCAATCATGGCATTATTGGTGCCTCTCCTGGATAAGACACCCCACAGATCAAGCCCTTTTTGACGTTAAATCAGCTGTGGTGTCAATCGTGTGAATCATTATGATACGCCTCACTATTTGTGGGGTGCCTCATATATAAAAACATGATTTGCTTGGCGAGGCGTCGGCGCCCAATACAACCAATATCTCTCGACTTTATGTGGCGCCCATACTGATATGAGAATGTTGGTCTCGTATTGCGTCCGATTCTCCCCCGGGCCTGGAATAGTGGCAATACACAAAAAAACCGAAAGATGACGGAGAATAGTGGAATATTAATGGTTAATAACTTTTATTCAAAAGATATACACCGACTAAAATGAGAAGCGACTAAAAGCTCACGAAATTTAGCAAATAGCACCTTTCTTCAATGTTCGGTGAATTGGTTCAGATTACAGAAGTCATGTTTTTTGGACGGGAGGTTTTGATAACATTGACTTAGTGTATTAGTGTAGTGAGTTATTGGTTGCAATTAGATAACACATATTTCCGGTTTGTCTACAGTTCCGCCTTTTCGTAACACGTTATTTCGTCGTAATATTAACTTTCGTCAAGAGATTCAGAATTCACCGTCATTTTTCCACTTCCAAAAGGATGACGCTTGCTTCTAGCTTTTCCTGATCTTGTATTTACGGTTGTGCTCGATCTTGACTTTAATTGGTCAGTCTCGTTCTCACACGTGGTACTTTTTGAACTACTGATCCTTGGCAGTAAGCGAACTGTAGACGCAGACTGTGGGACATTTCTGAATAAATTGTTTGTGGAGCTTTGCCGACTTAGCAGATTCATACCAGTGGAAGATGGCGATTGCAAACCCATGTCACCTGGGCGACCATAGGATGCGGATCCGTACAAATTATATACACTTGGAGAAAATGCAATAGTCGTGTGTGCGTTTACAGTTACGTCAGATTGCAAGATTCGTTTTCTTTCATCACGTTTACGCTTTTCCATCATTTCCTGTCGATGATCTTCTCGATGTCCTTCTCGTATATGGTGACGCACTGCAGCCGTCAATGCTCTACAAAGAAAGAAAATTCCGAATTGAATTATTATATTGGAACATGATTTCAAATACCCGGCCTTGAAGAAAACTATTATAATACTTCGATGCCTAGTTACCAAACAGAGGACACGGCAAAACAATGTAGCCAATTTTAACTACTCGAAGTGACGAAGATTCATTTGTTTGTGTGATTTTATTGTAATATTTATTTATGAGTTTAATTACTTAAAGCTTATCTGTCCTTCGTGTTCCAGACGGCTAGCTATAGCTTGCATGTCGTCGTCATCTAGAGGAACACCAATACGCTGAAATTAAACATGACATTCTGTTATCCGTGTGAAATGCATGTAGTAGCATATTTATACCAAAGTATAAAGTGATGATTTGGGTAATCAACGCCTACTTAATTGGCACTAATAAAAATTCTGTATTCTAGATTTTTCCAGTGTTGTATGAGTGTAATAGTGAATACCTTCAGTCCATGTGTGAATTTATCCTTTGACACATATAGTTTATCTTCAGTATCAAACATCCTGAACAGATCGACCACACGAATTCCCATCGAGTTCAAATGAGCCACAAGTTGTGACAGGGGGTCTTCTTTATGAGCTGAAGCAAAAACAAACTTCTATGTCAAAAACAAGATTCATTTATGTCGTATGAAGTAGACGGATTATTTCTCTAATGATACAAAAAAGTCAAGATATTTTGCCCATTGTATTCTTCACACAATGATCCGTCCACTTCATACTTCGAGAGTAGATCTCTGCCCTTAATGGCAGTCACGTCAAAAACAAATAGTATACTGTTTACAGCAATGGGTGGTTACTGGGAGCTAACTCTGTTTAACATGATAATAATAGTAACGGGCGATGTAAGCTAGATGATGTAACCTTGCGGGAAAGCGTGCAAGAAAGGAAGGTGGCGAGTAAGCAGATTAATTCAGATTATGGGCACCGGGCGAAGCCAGGTATCCAGCAAGTCTGATATAAATTCTGGTATTCGTGCAGATAAATATTGGGACCATGTAATTACTAATGCCAGCGTTGATATCTCTTTACCATTTATTTGTGGGGCTTGGGACGGCCTGGTAGTCTTGAGTGCCGCACTTCGACCTCTAGCTGGCCGGTCATCTCTGACTTGCAGCTGTGGTTTCTATCCCTGGTGTGAGCTATGTGGCATGGAGATAGGGGCGCCTTCTCAACCTCGTGGGTTTCCTCCGGGCACTCCGGTTTCCTCCCACTACTAAAGACCACTGCGCGCAAGCGAATTATTGAAATAAAATTAAACCATATGTTAGTCCCGAAATGACCTAGTTTGTGGCGAGTGGACGTTAAACCGCATCTCTCTCTCTCTCTCTCTCTCTCCATTTATTTGTTATTATTTAAATTTTACCTCTTTGAATGCCAAGGACGTCACCAGTAGCTAACAGACCACCATGATGAAGAACAAACTTCCGGTAATGTGATATTTTGGTTGCTAGATATGCGGTCTTTGAATTGATAGGAATGGCCTGAAATGGTATATAAATGGCACTTTGAATTCTTATTTCGAAATAATAAAGTCAACCGGCAAAATAATAAGCTAGTGTAATTGAAACTCACAGCTAAACTCAGAACTTGAATACCAGACCTCTTGTGGGAAATGAACTCCAGCAGCTCGGCGCACCCTTCTAGAGACAGTGGATTATAACCAATCTGTAACAAAACATTATCATTAAATCGACTTCCTTTTGTTTTATCTTATAAACTTTATAGTATAGAGCATAGAACAACAAACTACAAAAGGCTACGCGAGCTGAATTTTCTGTCGGTCACCGAGGAAATCAACTTGATTTCTAGGTCCCTGGTTACAGTATAGTGTCATTTTTATTCTCATTTGTCAACGATGAGTTGTTATGGTGTGCACACAGCCTATGTTTATTAGAGAACAAGCAGACGTACCTACCTCCAGTATATTTAGGGTTCTGTTTCCTTTCAATCCTCGACCAATATACGGGACACAATCCCAGTTGATGCGGTTATTGTTGATATTCAATTTTCTCAGAGATCTATTTTCTTTGATTGATTCACCTAGAGCTAAGCTACCTTCAAATGCTAAACCATTCCACGACAAGTCTAATTCTATTAGGCACGTGTTCTTCTGATATAGAAAAATCAAACGCATGGGGTTATAAAATAAATCGAATTAAAACATTATAGAGGAAAGAGAAAAAGTGATTTCACCGCTGGACTACTCAGTATACTCATCTGTAAGGCCGGTGGAAGCAAATCATGATAAGGTGAGATGGGCTCACATCCTAGGACTCTCGCAACTGGGGGGGGGGGGGGTTCAGTATAAAGAATAGCAGTGGTTTTATTTCTGAAAGTTTAATGAGTCCTCTTCCAGTTACGTCATTGCATCTAACCTAAACAAAAAGGAGTACTTGCGGCCAAATTACCCCCACATCCACCTCAACCAATCCACCGGACTTGCTGATCTGTGAACGAACAAATCTATTCAGGTCCTTCTTCCACGAGAACACTTCAAAGGGCGTCAACAAAAACATTCAGTAACTTGCCAGGTGTGGTGGTAAAATTTAGTCACATAAGTTAAAAGAAAAGCTACCTGCAGACTCTTAGCAATGGCAACACCACCAGCAGCACGGATGTGATTCCAACTTAAATTTAAAGACTTGAGAGACGTTTGAACATCTGAAAATATAAAACGAAGATCGCCAATGATATGTTGGTTCGAATAATATATTTATTTTAATTTCGACAATCCCAAACTAACAAATAACATAACTAACATGTTAACACAATCTTCACGTGAAAGTTATCCCCAAATCCACTTTCTTTCGCGGAAATATTGTGATACGTTCGAATACAAATCAAAACTTACTTCTTCTTTTTGATTGGCATTTAGTAATTGAGCATATTAACCCAAGGTACAATCTGTATGGATACACCATTACTGAGTTTAATACTAAGCGACGTTTCGGCGGCAATACTTTCGTCTTTATCAAACATGATGCTTGGCAAAGACAAGTGTAGTACTACTGCTACTTTTAGGTATTGTAGGACTTCTTTGTTGTGTTCTTCTTGTGATCGACAATGATACTACAGCATTAGTTGTAAATAACTTTATTACAAGCTAAATGGTTTCGCAGGTCCCTTGTTCTCAATAGATAATGGCTGCTTGAAATCTGGGTGAGTTTCTAACGAATCTTGCCCTACCCCTATTTTATATCCCCCAGTTCCTGCAGGCTCAAGATCAACTTTGAACCTAAATTCCATTCCAAATATGGAATAAAGCCTTACAATTCTCACCACTACAATCAGGTGATACTCCTTATATGGTCTTCCAACCATAGGTTAAATAACAGGTAGAACTTGACGAATATTTTGACAGTGGTTAGAATTTTACCAAAACATCACTTGTTTTTTATGTATAGCTTTTCATTCAGTGCACTAGGTGCATGTGAATTTGACTTTATAAAAATAGTTGTTTTTAACAATTTCCCAAAGACACAATATGGTCTTAAAGACCATATTCTTACATACCTTCCCTCACTAAAGACATGTTCTTACCATAGTAAAAACATGTAATAAAAAATATAGGTCTTAAGGGGAGTAAGGGAAACGGGAGAACAAGGAAACCTGGCAAAGAAACATGAGATTACATCAATATAATAAAATTTCATGCATAAAATAATTCCATATGATAAAATTTCACTTTAAAAAAACTAAGTCAAATTCAAAAAGTTTTTGATTCTTGAAGTGTCCTAAACACGCTAACAATTCACACTACTACACAAGTATAGTAAAGCACGACACAACTGTTGTTAAACGTTCATCGGTTGACATCCTATAAGTCCAATTCACATTCCAGAAAGAAACAATCATTCGCTTATCAAATAGATAGTGGTATAAAATAAAGTCCTGCTACAACACACCTCCTTCGACAATATGTGACCTAATGAAGTTGACCTCCATAGTTTGTTTGATAATATACACTCAGTCTACACGAGTAGGGTCACATATTTGACTTCTGGTTACCACGAAAGGTGAAAAGTTACACCGTGTTTAATTGTTAATGACAGGTTGATAGACAACCCAGCTACCGAACAATGTGTACTGGAACTGAAACACTCTGGATATATATATATGTTGATATAGGTACAAGTATAATATGGGCATATTATATAAGCGCAATAGTTACATGTATACTATATAAAAGCCGTCGACGCGCGCACAAACAGTCACTGAATAGTGGGTTATTCACCCATAAAACAACAGTTGTATACACACATTCCGTGAATGACTGTTTAACACAACACTTCTTATGAAGTCACATGGAAAATTTCCTTTATATCAGGCAGAATAAAGTCGGGAGGTAATTTCTCCACTAATTTCCTTTCCTTTGGAATCCTCTTACCAGTAGCGGCAGGAATAGTCGTAGTTATTGAGGACGAAGTAGGTGTACCAAGTACTGACGTTGATTGATCAACAGTGGTCGGTGGCGAGATGGTTGCTGATTCATTCCCATTAGTTGTTAACTCGCCTTTTCTTGATAGAGCCATTTCCTCACTTGTACTGATCTCAGGACGATTTCCACATTGTTTCATTCTACAATAATGACTTACGAATTTTTGAAATTTTGGATTGCAGTTATAGCAACATATAAAACCAATGAGAATTACAAGTGCCGAACCAACAATTATTATGATATAATACCATAAATACCAGGGTTTGTCTTTCTCTAAATGCCTCAAATTATGTAACTCATAAATTAAACTTTCCATGGCAATTTCTCTTAAATGTTCTAATTTCGGGGTAATTTATTAAGATAGCTATGTGTAGAGATTTCCTAAAGAGTGTCTAAAGCTATTGTCCAAATGATTTGTTAGTTTTATGAAACCAAACTACAGTCCACACATAGGAGTAACATTTCAATCAAGGGAAATCGTGAGTCTAGTAAGTCTACGAATTTTAGTAACCCAACCGTTTTTGGAACAACACAACTGTTTTTGGCATTCCTAACTAAAAATCGCCTCAGTTAATTAATCATTAACGTAAAAAAAAATCAAATATTATAGCATACTGGCAATCAGTTTTAATAACTGTTTCGTCTTTTTATTCGGCGATTTGTCAGGTTTTAATTTAGAATCGCTCTTTTTATCGCATTCAAGGACATCCGCATCTAGGTTGCGTTCATCATCAGAGGTGTCACTACCACTTGATGACAAGCTATTCGTGTCCTTCATATTTTCAGTATCTTGATCATCACGAGCCTTGAGACGCTTGGATAATTCCATTAATGGAACATCTTCCCCGTCAGACGCGCTTTCCGATCTTTCCCGCCTAAATCGTGTAGCCAGTTGTGCCAATGGTACATCATCATCGGGCTCACTGGTTTCGTTTTCTGAGCTAGAATCGGAACTCGATGGATCTTCAACATATTGTGCCTTCCGTAGCAACTTTTCCTTATCGGATTGTTTTTCCGGAATTTGCCAATTATCAAGTTTCGCTAAACGCAGATCTTGTGCATTCGACTTGGTAGTTCGGCCTGTTAATTGATTATGTATTATAAGTAAGTGGGCGACATTCTCAGCAGATTTACTCTTTACTGCAAAGGCCTTCGCATAACCCGAAAAATGACAAATAAAACTAATTATATATTTGTTCCCCGAAAGTGTTGTCGGATACGGCCCCGATAAGTCTAACCCTATCTTCGCAAAAGCATAAGGTGGTATATCATAGAACTGCATAGGTGGAATTTGTTTAGTTAAAGACCTCGATTGACACAACACGCATTCATTTACATGATTATGAATACGGACATACATGTTTGGAAAATAATAATGCCTTTTTATGGTATCATGTGTTTTATCTATGCCTAAATGTCCGTTATTGTCATGACATTGTTTTATAACAGTATTTTGAAGGTGTTGAGGTATGTATAGCCTCAGTGTTGGATCATCATCAGGACTTGAGATGAAATATAATACTTTGTCTATAAGCAGAAATCTATTTTTTGTCTTATTACCACCCGTATTTGCCTTTAGTTGTTTAATGATAGATACAATTTCCGGATCGTCATTTTGTTCTTTTTCTATGTCAAAATTATCCACATTTAAATCTATTTTATCCGGCAGATCTTTATCCGGAACAGTACATTTCGCATAATTATGTGGAACGAATTCATTTGAATTGAATGCACTAATCTCAAACATATTATCACTTGTGCGTGGCTCGATTGTTTCACCGGAAGCGTTATTATCATTTGCTACTAGTTTTGATGGAACTCGAGAGAGAAGATCAGCTATAGAATTTTGTTTTCCGGGTACATATTCAATCGTACAATTAAACCCCGCGATCCCCAATGCCCATAACTGTATTTTCTTATTTTGCATAGGTGATTCCAAAAGATACTGCAACGGCTTGTGATCAGTTCGAATCGTAAATTTGGCATTATGTAAATAATAATCCAACTTTTGTAACGCGTAATGGATGGCATAAGCCTCACGTTCTACAACACTCCACTTCACCTGAGACTTTGACAACTTGTGTGACAAAAAGTAAATTGGGCGTTCGACTTTTCCTCCGTTGCCATCCCCGTGCACCTGCACTAACGCTGCACCTATAGACGTATCGCTTGCATCAGTATAAAGTATATACGGTAAATTAGGATCTGGGTAAGCCAATAACGGCACTGTTGTTAAACTCTCTTTTAAAAATTCAAAAGCAGTTTGACATTCAGATGTCCAGTTAAATTTTGCATATTTTTTCGTTAATTTGATTAAAGGTTCAGCAATGTTAGAAAAATTTGGAATAAAGCGTCTATAATAACTACACATTCCCATAAAACTCCTAACTTCTTTTACCGTCCGAGGTTGATCCATACCCTTAATAGCACAAACCTTATCCTGGTCTGTTTTAATTCCTTCGGGAGTGATGACAAAACCCAAATATTTAGTTTCTTGTTGAAAAAAATTACATTTAGAGGGTTTTAATTTCAACCCATGTTGTCGCAAACGATCAAATACAAGCTTTATATGTTCATAATGTTCTCGCTTTGAACGAGAATAAATTAGTATATCATCGATATATGCTATTGCCAAATCTTCAAGTCCTTTAAGAACGCGTGCCATTAAATGCGAAAAAATACTTGGACAATTATTAATTCCAAATGGCATAACATTGAATTCAAACAAGCCTCTATGGCATACAAACGCTGTTTTTTCTTTATCTTTTTCATCGACCAAAACTTGCCAATACCCTGATTTCATATCAAGAGTTGTGAAGTATTCTGATTTATCTAATCGCCCTAACATGTCCTCAATAAGGGGTAGGGGCCAACTGACGGTCTTAGTGATTTTATTAAGCTTCCGAAAGTCAACGCAAAATCGTTTTGTTCCATCTTTCTTGTCTACTAATACAATAGGAAATGACCAAGGACTGTTACTTTCTTTTATGATATTATTACGTAACATGTCATCGATAGCCTCGTTAACAATGGGTCTAGACGTCAATGGAGTACGATATGCGCGCTGTTTGATGGGGAAATGGTTACCCGTGTCAATAGTCATTTTTACCGTATCTGTATGTCCTAACTCTGAGTCACTTATCGCAAATAAATTATGATTTTTCCTCAAAAGATTAAATAACTTAACGCGTTCCGTATCTGGCACATTGATTTTAGAAAATATTTCATTTAAATTTGCATCAGTACACTGTGAAGCACCCCGTAAAACCTGATCCACCGACGCAATCGTACTGTCAAACGCATCGACAGCACGCCCAATAACACATCCGCTTCTTAATCGAAACGTTTTGTTGGTACCGTTTACAATAAAGACTGGGATTCTTTTACCAAAAGTTTTCGCACGTTCCATGCTGAACAAAGAATTGCTGACCATAAGTCCCGGTTCGCTACTCACAAACCCTTTAGTTGCTTGTTCAACCATGAAGACATCTTGTCCACTGTCGTAACTATGTCTCTTCAATTTCGCATGAATGATGTACCTTGTCTGGGGTTTTAAAATTACATCGTTTGCTATTCGCAAAACAGAAGATATTTCTGCGTCATTATCCAAGGAAACATACATTTTTCCAATTTTCATACACCCTAAATCAAAGAAAAGCCTACACCCGTGAGAAACGAGAAAATCCCGACCTAAAATTACGTTTCTATTCATATTGGAAACAACATGAAATACGTGTCTTAACTTTTTACCCTTTATTTGAAATTCCAAATTTGCAGAACCGACCAATTTAAGTTCAAGTCCATTTACTGACTGTAATATAATTTTACTTTTGTCCAACTTTGGTTTATATTTTAAAGAATCATATACCTGCTTACTAATTAAAGATACTTGAGTCCCGGTGTCAACTAATGATCGAAAATTTCGTTTTTCTATTTTAATCAAACATGAACTTGAACAACCTGAAACATTTATACCAGAAAAGGGCTTTTTATATCTACTCTTCCCGTAAGCCCCCCGAAAAGAGTACCTTAGTTTCCCGATTTATGTGGAGTTTTAGGCTTAACTGATTTATCCCGTCGTTTAAATCTTGGATTTGATTTAAGATAGTCTTCAAATTTCCCACAATCCCGTTTAAAATGTCCCTCTACGCCACAAAACCAACAAGTCGTATTCCGTTGAAAACTCGTCTTAACCTCATTCACACCTCGTTTTTGTCTGCATTCGCGGCTTACATGACCCCGACGAAAACATATTCCACACGTGCGGTTTCTTACATAATCGACATCCATGGGTTTATGTTCGCTATTTGTAGTTACCCGTGCGTGTTGTCCGCCTAGTCGTAACGCAAATCTTTTCCGAATATTTTGTTCCTGACTGGCCAAATCTACGGCAGCGTCGAAAGTCTGCGGGGCGTCTCGTAAAATTTTCGTTTTAATATTTTCGAGCTGAAGTCCGTCGACAAAGAAATTAATTAGTTGCCTATCAAATTCTCGCTGCCCGGCATACCCTGGAAATGCTTCAGCGGCTAAAGATAGTATTCTTTCAGCAAAAACTTGCACGTTTTCCTCAGGTTTTTGTCTGATTTTTGCTAGAATTGCCAATGCCTGTTGTGTGTCTGTAATTTCCGAAAAAGTGTTAATCAAATCCTGTTTTAAAGCATCCCACGTTAAATTGGCATTTGCCATCATTTTTCTTTGAATAAAATGACTTACGACCCCCCTACTTGATTGAAAAGCGACTAACTTTACCCGGTCTTCAGGTACTGTGGCG
Source organism: Patella ulyssiponensis (assembly GCA_963678685.1). Lineage (NCBI taxonomy): Eukaryota > Metazoa > Mollusca > Gastropoda > Patellidae > Patella > Patella ulyssiponensis. The sequence goes on along the minus strand of OY783230.1, from coordinate 20,335,638 downwards.
AGAACACAGTATTTTTCAATATTTTTGATCCATTCTTTAAATAGTTTTGGATCCCCTTTATACGGTTCAATTATGTTAGCTACTGAATTTGTGGATATTGAGGAAGACAAACCTATCAATTGGGCACCTAAATTTCTATAAAATTCCTCAGCCATTATTACAGATAGAAATTAGTGAAAAATCGAAAAGAGATACTCACAAAAAAATAAAATTTGGCTAATTCTATCTGCTCCTGGAAATCACGGCACCAAATCAACACTGTAGTACTATAGGTATTGTAGGACTTCTTTGTTGTGTTCTTCTTGTGATCGACAATGATACTACAGCATTAGTTGTAAATAACTTTATTACAAGCTAAATGGTTTCGCAGGTCCCTTGTTCTCAATAGATAATGGCTGCTTGAAATCTGGGTGAGTTTCTAACGAATCTTGCCCTACCCCTATTTTATATCCCCCAGTTCCTGCAGGCTCAAGATCAACTTTGAACCTAAATTCCATTCCAAATATGGAATAAAGCCTTACAATTCTCACCACTACAATCAGGTGATACTCCTTATATGGTCTTCCAACCATAGGTTAAATAACAGGTAGAACTTGACGAATATTTTGACAGTGGTTAGAATTTTACCAAAACATCACTTGTTTTTTATGTATAGCTTTTCATTCAGTGCACTAGGTGCATGTGAATTTGACTTTATAAAAATAGTTGTTTTTAACAATTTCCCAAAGACACAATATGGTCTTAAAGACCATATTCTTACACAAGAGGGATAGGGAAGTGGGGTTAACGTCCACTCGACACATACTAGGTCATTTCGGGACTAACATATGGTTTAATTTTATTTCAATAATTCGCTTGCGCGTAGGGGTCTTAAGCAGTGGGAGGAAACCGGAGTACCCGGAAAAAACCCACGGGGTTGGACAGACGAAGGCAAAGACAAAAGTATCCTCGTCGGAACGTCGCTTAGTATTAAAGGAGCTAAATCGCTAATATTTGGGACATAGAAAGTGACCCAAAGAGGTCGCAACTCATATAATAATGTAATATGAATGTATATAAACTGATTTACATTCAATCATTTATGTTTTACTCTAATTTCAAATCAGTTGTGTTCGACGAAATACGCCAGAAATCTCAATCGAATAGAAATCTCGACCGTCTGGCTATTCCAGTCTATGGTACATTCTCTCTCCATAATTTGGTATGACTTGTGGAATGTCTAGCCTCGTTTTTCGGGTCCCTTGTTACAAGTGGTGCTGAAACGCATTATGGTACACGATTCGTGTACCAATGGTAAAATGTTGATTTTGTCTCAAATATTGGGCATCAGAAGACCACCTTTTCCCTGTAAGATCCCAAATAATTTGGATGATGTTGAGTTAGAGACTTAGCTACTTTAAACTCAGTAATTGTGTATCCATCAAAATTGTACCCTGTGACAAAATATACTTACTTAGAGTTTTAGCGAACCTCAAAGCGCCACTGATGCCGATATCGTTATGACTGAGATCTAAGTGGGTTAATATATCTGTATCCTATAAAAATAGAAACACTATTGTTAGATACTGGTAAAGTAAGAAAGACATGTTTGTTATTAATTTATAAAAAAAAACATACACGACGATGTCTTTGTAAGTGCAGGATTTACATATAAGCTTGACAAACAGTAATAATATATCGTTCAATACAGACTTACCTGAAGTCCCGAAACTATTAAAGTTATTTCTTTATCACCGATTTTATTTCCTGAAATAATGAATTATTTTAGGTAGATATTGAGAAAACACCGACCAAAATCAGTATTAATCTGTGGTCTGATCCCAGAACAAAATACAATACACGAATTGGATAAAAGTAAATTTGGCTAAGCCAATGAAACATATACTTAAAGATTGTTGACGTACAGTTTCTACAAGGGGGTTGGGATGGCCTAGTGGTCTAGAGTGCCGCGCTTCGACCTCTAGCTGGCCGGTCACCTCTGGCTTGCGGCTGTGGTTTCGAGCCCTGGTGTGAGCGTATGTGGCATGGAGATAGGGGCGCCTTCTCAACCTCGTGGGTTTCCTCCGGGTACTCCGGTTTCCTCCCACTGCTAAAGACCCCTACGCGCAAGCGAATTATTGAAATAAAATTAAACCATATGTTAGTCCCAAAATGACCTAGTTTGTGTCGAGTGGACGTTAAACCCCATTTCTTTCTCTCTCTCACAGTTTCTACAAGAACGGGCAATCAGTCAGGAGAAGTTCCTCCTCAAACTGATCCCGCAGTGAATATTCGCTTGGCCGCTACAATCACTGCAGCATGACATCGACGAGACTTAGGGGATGCTCGATTCACAGTCCAGAACGTCCCGAATCGACAGAATTACAATCGAGTGACGCGGAAATCAGTCCTGTCACAGTTCTGCCAGTCCCGACAGCTGAAGTGGAGTGAGTAGAATCGTGACGTATTCCTAGATAAAAAATATGTTTCAGCTGTCATGATTGGTTGAAATATTTATTATACAGTCGACACATGCGTTGTACTCCGAAATTCTCATTTTCACTCGATTGACACCAGTTTTGGAATTCAATTCCGGAACTGTGAATCGAGCACACCCTTAATGAATTCGGCATATTAACTTTTTTACTCCGACAAATTAAATTCTCAAACATTTTTTTGAGGTAAAAGAAATATAAATAAAGACGTTTGAAGTATTTGTAGTTAAAAATTATTTCCTATTTGGTGTACATGGGTATTAAAATGAGTAAAATGCATCATTTTGCCCTAAGCAGTTAGGTGTTATGTAAACATTGCACGAGCCGTTTAGCCAATGACTGACACCACGTGCAGTCAACGCACGTGTTGTGGACAGTCATCTGTTACAGAGATAATTCGTAAGTAATTCTCTGCCAAACAGATTGGTTCCTCCTGTTTAAAGAAACTCTCCCAGCAATACGCCACATAGTGAATGAGCTAATCCCAATATAGTCTTATGCAACTATCCTAAGCTACGTGTTCCTTTTCCCAAGAAACACACACTTTCTTATTTTTTAGACCAACTATTCGTATAAAGACAGGTACACGCGGCAGAGCACATGAGAAAATTTGACCAGGACAGCGGTGTTTCCACCTACTATGAATCAAATTTTAAACTGTCAAAGGTTATTTTATATTAGCAATAATGAAATGGCTATATCCAACAAACTGAGTATAAGTGTCTATGTTGGTACTAAAATATTTATTCGTTTTTTAATAACTAAATTATCATAATACCATAAGATGCATGGTTGAATAGAATAATCATTTAAAATTGTGCAGAAACTGATTTCCCTTATCTTTAACCCAGACTGGTAGGGATTGCTCTGAATACAACAAATCGTAATCAAGTACAATTAACCTCCCCTGCCTGGGGTAGGCTGGTACAGTTTCACATGAAATTGAAATTGACGAAATTGAAATAGAAATCATCACGTTTATCTATATTTGGCACACCAAGTTTCCGGGTTTTGGCAAATTCTATAAGGAAATCCGAGCAGAAGGAAACTGTTAATAATACCATTATTCATCCTCAATCACGATGCCGAATTGTATTTCTGACTATGTACCTGCATACTTATTGCTACTACTGTTTTGGCTCACATACAGCATCTTAGAATTTTTATCAGAATCGTGATTAAAATCTCAAATCTGGATAAACTCTGTATATGTTTTCGTGTTATCAATATACACATTCTTGCAAATCAGATTTGTTTTACCCCGTAAGACAGGTCATCGCGAAACATACAGAGGGTATTACACAATTTTCTTTGTGTGTATGTGAACTTGAGTACTTCAATATTTGTATAGGTTTTTTTTCTTGAAAACAATAATTACCTGATATAATACTAGAACACTTTTTATACGCCCACATTTTCATGTGGACGTATATTGTCGTCGCCCCTGTCCGCCCGGACGTCCGTCCGTCCGTCCACAATTTGTTTGTGGACTCTCTACAGGTAACAATTCTTATCTGATTTTGACGAAACTTGAAATATAGGTTTATCCCTAAAAGATCTCGACTGCTTTCGATATTGGCATGTATCGGATCAAAACTTCATGGATTATGGCCCCTGATTGTAAGAAAAGTCACGTTTCTAGCTTGTGGACCCTATAGACGTCACAATTTTAATCCGATTTTGATGAAACTTGACATGCATGTTTATAACCCAAAGATCTTGGTTCCTTTCGATATTTGCGCCTATCGGAACGTAATTTCCTGAATTATGGCCCCTGATTGTCCGAAAAATCACCTTTTTTTAGCTTGTGGTCCCTCTGGAGGTCACAATTATTATCCGATTTAAAAAAAAACGTTTGATTATATTACCGTTACACCGTAAGGAAGGTTGAGTTCGAATTTCGGGAAAATCGGACCAAAATTGCCATACAAAATGGCCGCCGTTTGTACGCGAATACTGTTAAAAAATGGTATATCATGGTTGTGGACCCTGTATAGGTCACAATTTTAATTCGATTTTGATGAAACTTGAAATGCATGGTTATAACCCAAAGATCTTGGTTCCTTTCGTTATTTGCGCATATCGGATCGTAACTTCCTGAATTATGGCCCCTGATTGTCCGAAAAATCGCCTATGGTCCCTCTGGAGGTCACAGTTATTATCCGATTTAAAAAAACGTTTGACTCTATCACCGTTACACCCTAGGGAAGGTTGAGTTCGAATTTCGAGAAAATCGGACCATAATTGCCAGGCAAAATGGCCGCCGTTTGTACACATTTCTAGGTTGTGTACCGTCACACCATAATCATTGTCAGCTTCGAATTTCATGAATATCAGACTGGAACTGACCAACAAAATGGCTGCTCCCAATACAGTATAAAATACAGGACTTAATGATATAGGAAAAATCACTTTCGGTATTGCTTGTTCTCTATCCATCTCTCGAAAATGTGGGCGTATCCTGCCTGGCAGTGCCAGCCTATCTTTATGGATACAATCACTTGGTTTATTGTACTGCAACGTTTCAACAAGATTTTACAAGTCGTTTTCAAGCAAATACCCAATGTTGAAACGTTGCAGTACAATAAACCAAGTGATTGTATCCATAAAAAGTGTTCTAGTATTATATCACAAATCAATTGCTAAATGCCTCTCAAAGAATAATTACCTGCCAGTGATAGATGTGTCAACCAAGTATTGACAGCCAACATGTCAGCTACAAGAATGGCGGCCGCTTCATTCACTCGATTGTTACTTACATTCTTCAAAAGAAAACGTATAAAATAATATTTATTTATTAAATTTTTTAACAACTTACGATGTTTAGATTTTATATTGACTGCATACACTTACCAGATGCGTTATGTAGATGTTTGATTTTAGAATTTCGAAGAAATATGCCACTTGATCGCCATCTAAACCATTATCTGTTAAGTCAAGTCTCTCTACTTTAGAATTTTGCTGTAAACAAATCATACAATAATTCATAATTCCTTGATATAAAGGGGGGGGGGGGTAGTGGGATGGCCTAGTGGTCTAGAGTGCCGCGCTTCGACCTCTAGCTGGCCAGTCACCTCTGGCTTACGGCTGTGGTTTCGATCCCTGGTGTGAGCGTATGTGGCATGGAGATAGGGGCGCCTTCTCAACCTCGTGGGTTTCCTCCGGGCACTCCGGTTTCCTCCCACTGCTAAAGACCCCTACGCGCAAGCGAATTATTGAAATAAAATTGAAACCATATGTTAGTCCCAAAATGACCTAGTTTGTGTCGAGTGGACGTTAAACCCCATTTCTCTCTCTCTCCCCCTATGACAGAAATAAAACACACTAAATCCAATATGGGGGTGTCAGAACTTTTGTTAGGAAAACGGAGGACAAGAGTTCTAACTTCTACCAGATATATTACATCCTTTTCTGTCTAATGCTATAGAACCCGGAAATTCCATTCTGATATATTTTATAGAAGGGAGCGCATAATTTTCCAAAATTTAGATGCGCTGACGAATAATCATAGCTCACCATAAGTGCCACACCCAAGGCTTTAGCTTGCCCTTGATTTAATCCAACATGTCGTAATTGCATACCACTGGTCCATAATTGGGTAATAACTTTCCTTAAGGGTATGACATTTAAACTGGAACACGCCTCTTCATAGGTATGGTGACCAATATCAGTATTTTGTCGGGATACCATTTCGCGTCGCTCACGCTCCTTATCAACTGGACCACTTTCTGTTGAACGTAAAAAAAGGTAAAAAAAAAATGGGAATACATGAAGTGTTACATCCCACCAACCTATCGATTGCTCACCTATTTTGTATGTTCTCCCCTAGACTGGCCCAGTCTCTTCTATTTATTTTACATTTCGATTTATATAAAAGTATGAATTTTTAGTAAACCAACACTTTCGTTTCCATTTGTATAAAAAAAAAAAAATTGAGTAAACCTGTAACCAGCACCAGAGACTGGACAATTTGCGAGCTTCACAATAAAATGGGCGTTCCTGTCCTGTTTTACGTTGTTCCTTATTTGGAATGATTGACAGTTGTCAAGCAAGCCCCGAGTCACGTGACACGAATTTGTAAATAAAGTCTCGATTATCGCGGCTTCACACACACGCCGTTGTAATTGTGGAATCATGTCCGAATTAGCGGATATTGACGAGGCGATTGCAAATGTTTTACCGGCTCTTGGTTATAAGGATCCAAAGGAGTATCAGAGGTCAATAACTGTTATCCACAACAAACATCTCGCACCTACACCAGTTTGCCAGTTAGTCGACAGCCATGTTTATTATCACGTGATGTTAGATATGTCGTGATCACGTGCACGACGTCACACGACCTACATAATGCAGATTGACCTACTAGATGAGAATGAAGCTCTATTTGCCCAGTCTCTAGAGATTACGTTTTTTTTTCGTTTTTTGTTTTGAGAGCACTGGCCAATTTTTGGTGTGTGGAGAAGACTGGCCACCAGTCTAGTTCTCCCCTTTAAATTATCTAAACATTGTTTGGGGAATTGTTAATCCCTTGTCAGTTGCAAACTATAATATTGTGAAAGTTGTCAATTATATTGTTTAATTCCGTTATGTATTTACAAAGACATGATGAACTAAAAATGTGTCAACCTTCAGCATCAACTGTCGAGGATGACCACGTCAAAATTTAGCCTAATTTCTCGTCTTAATAAATAATCTTTTTAAAATGTTCATATCAACAGTAAATTGTCCACGTTATTATTGTCAGCATGCGATTAATAATTAATAATTCGATAGGAAATAAATCAAACTAATATTATTAATCAAGACTAAAAAATTAATTATTTAAGACAGTGCCACAAAGCCAACGTGAAGATTGCATGCATGTATTCACACTTATACGGATAAGAGTTGTTCTCCATGATTCATCCAGTTCTGTCGAACCGGAATTCCTCTATATATTCCGCTAATTGTGTTATATCAATTTATGTAATATTCACCGGAAACAACGTACTTTCTTCTTCCAGATCAGTGTCAAAATCGGCATCATCGTCTGGGCAGTCCACGGTAACACCTGTTGTAGGACTGGTTGATAGGGCTAGTTCATCCTCAACTTCATCCACAGTTTCCATTTAAGATTAGTTCATATATTTCTCTTCAACTTTTGTAACTTTCACAACTTCAAAATAGAAATTATTGATGAGCAATACAGGGAGTCACAATGGTCTAGTATTTCTGTAGAATATTAAATTTGACAAGTCTAATATTATTACTGGCGAATTCTTACAGTTGTTTTCAACATAGGCGTAGGAGCTCAAAGTAATTCAGGGGGGCATAAGAGAAAATTGCCCGAAATCAGTATAATATAATTAATAATATATACTATTCAAAAAAAGTAGGGGATATTTGATTTTGGGGGCATAATACTAAAATATGCAAATGACTACGAAAAAAGTCACTATAGAACCTAACAGAAGAAACATTTCCAGTTACATGTGACGCCCAAACGCACCAATAGCGACCGCGTGGAATGCAGGTGATGCTTGGGATCATCATGGGGGTCCAACCCCAGATTTGCACGACTCTGACTTTGAATGTTACAGTCATTGTGGCATTGAATTACAGGGTGGAAACATCAGTTTAATTGTTTTAGTGACCAGAAAACAAATTTTGATATGCGTCGGCTTACCCAAAATGAAAGGTTACCTTGGCATGCTACAGATCGGCACAACACAGGCGGTTGTGGCACGGACGATGAATGTTTCTCAGTCTGTCATAAGCAGGCTATGGTCCAGATACCGTGATACACAATCTGTACAGGACAGACCACGCTCAGGTCGACCAAGGGCGACAACTCAAGCCCAGGATCGATGTATCCGTACCTTGGCCTTGAGAAATCGTGTCATCACAGCAAATCAGATCAGCGCTCGTCTTCAAACAGACACTGGTGTGAGAGTGAGTGGCCAGACGATTCGGAATCGACTGCATAGGGGTCACCTTCGCGCCCGACGTCCTCGCGTGATCCCTTGTTTGAGAGATCATCACATTCAGGCAAGACGTCGTTGGTGTAGGGATCGTCAACACTGGGATAATCGACGTTGGAGCAATGTGATGTTTTCAGATGAGTCAAGGTTCACTGTTGATTTTTTGGACAGACGTAGGAGGGTGTGGCGTCGTCGAAACGAGCGCTTCCAAGACGTTAACGTCATCAGACATGATCGATTTGGGGGTGGTTCTGTTATAGTGTGGGGAGGCATCACTGTTGCTGGAAGAACGGCTTTACATGTTGTTGCAGGGCGTGTTACAGGCCAGTACTACCGGGACAACATCTTGGCAGTCCATGTTGTGCCGTTCGCACGACGTCATGGCCGCCGTTTCATCTTCCAGGATGAAAACGCAAGATGTCACAGGGCCAGGATCCTAACTTTTTTTGAATAGTAGTATATATATCGAAATCAATATGATCAATATATAGTATATTATATTGATTATATATAATCAATATAATATAATATAAATCAATATAATTCTAAAAAATTAAACAATATTTTGATATTCAGAGGTCATCGTCTCACCAAATTGATCGTACAACAGGACTCGGGAACAAAAGTAAAACATTTTAGAAATATGAGAGGCACGTCCATAAGGCAGAATGTTCACAATTTCGTACAGTTTCTCAAGTAGTCCAATAGTCTTTTTAGAAAAAGTGAGAGGCACGGCCATGACCTCGAGCAAAAATGACGTCCGAAAACGGGTGAATCCACCCTGGCAATTGGCTGTTTCCTAGGAGTTTTCCATTTGGCTCGTTTCCTCTGCCGTTTTCCGGCCCGATGCCCGTTTTTCGGGCAATACCGTTTTTTCGGGCATACCTATCATAAGAGAGCTTCGGGCATATTTTCGGGCATGCAGTGGACAAGAAAAAGACGAGAAAATACTTTTCGGGCAGTGTGGATCTCATAGAAATAAGTTAGTTATATTTTTTCTCTAAACATTAATAGAAAAAAAAGGTCGTCGAATTTTTCATTGCCCGAAAATAAATTTTCCGGCCCGATGCCCGTTTTTCGGGCAATACCGTTTTTTCGGGCATACCTATCATAAGAGAGCTTCGGGCATATTTTCGGGCATGCAGTGGACAAGAAAAAGACGAGAAAATACTTTTCGGGCAGTGTGGATCTCATAGAAATAAGTTAGTTATATTTTTTCTCAAAACATTAATAGAAAAAAAAGGTCGTCGAATTTTTCATTGCCCGAAAATAAATATTTGGGGGGGCAAATGCACCCCCCCCCCTGCCCCCCCGGCTCCTACGCCTATGGTTTTCAACTATAATAGCGATGGTGTTACTCGAAATTGGTGTGTTCGTTTGTACATCTTCCAGTTTATGGAATGTTAAACTGGGCCCTGTTTCTCAAAATCATAACTAAAGATAAAATCCAAATTTTAGTAGATACAACAATTTTGATTGGCTAAACGCTGAAATCAATCTAATATTATCCAATCAAATGACTAAAATTTGGATTTTATCTTAGTTAAAATTAGGTGAAATAGGCCCAAGAACTGAAGATGTAGGTAAAGACATAAGCTTTATATTTACGTTACTGAAAAACATAAATGGATAAACTCTAATAAACGAGGCATCGCCAGAAAACCAAATGCTAGAAATTTAAATTTCTAAAACTGTCAAAGTAAAATTCCTGGTATATGAGAGTCGATCGTATGCGCCAATACGCTTATGTATTATACTCATGTGAATTTAAGACATAATGGACATCTCACTTCAGCAATGAATCTGTGAAACAGCCTCAATTTAATCAGATAATAATAATGTTTGTGGACGTTAAAGGGAATGGGGGTTTAATGTCTCTCCAGCTAATACTTGGCTTATTTTGACACAAACATTTGAATGTGAGGTTTAAGGAAAATTTTGCTTGAACGCTCGGTTCTGTTATTCGTTGGTGGATTCGTCATGTATTAAGCGTTCCGTTCGGGAATACTTTTTATTACGTACCGTAAATTTTATGAAAATAGGCTTTTTGTTTCTGAATTTAATTGTCAATATAACCAGGCAACGTTAAGCACAAATTCAAACTGAATTGTAACGAAGAAGTAAAACTTTCATTTGAGAACACAACTCACCTTATTTCCTTCAGTTCGGCCATTGTAGTCTTTGATGTACTTTGAAGGTCTGTCTGACTTCTTGAAAGGGGAGCGTATTGTCCATCTATTATTCATTCTATCTCTCACGCTATCTTATTCCTCCGGTGTTGTTGGTATATATATCCATAATTAATATTGTTCCTTCACGCTGATGAGATTAAATAACAAAGTACTCGTGCACAACGCATGGTTCCCTGTAGAAACTTTGTCATTTCGGGACTATCATATAGTTCAATTTTATTTTAATAAATCGTCTATGGTATAGTGTTTAGCAGGACCAGCAGAAATCCCACGAGGCGACCCTCTTATACTCCTGATCAAGTACAAGTTTGGCATTCAAACGATGCAAGCCAATGGCAGACCCCATATATTATGTTCTAAGATGATGGTATTAGACCATTCGACTCACCTCTTCACCCTCCCCCACCCCACCCCTCAACATGATCGTGAAGACAAGCCTACATAGTTACCCGATATACCTTACTGTTGCCTAAGCCATATTTATTTGGCGGAGTGGAGGATGCTTGTGCCCTCTAATCTTTCAATATACGACTTGTGGTTCCCAATATGTTGGAATTTGTGCTCTATACACCATATCTTATCTGACGAAATCTGCCGTTTGAAAATTAGGAATGCCGATCTTTATTATAAAAGTGCACTACACCGGTTGGGTGATATGAATACCGGGTGTTTGTATACGGGCCTCAAAATAAAAAAAACCAACATTTTTTACAATCCCTTCCATGATTTTTTTCATTCAACGGTAAAGGACGAGATTCATCCATAAATATTGAATATGATGCCCCTCCCCCAGTCCGAGGCCTCATGGCCCCCTCCAGAATAAAACCCAGCCCCGAAAACTTAAATGGGGATCAATAAGTGGTATAGAGCATTGTATAGAGAGGTTAGAAGTACAAAGGATTCAGCTTTAGAGCATTATATGGTCAAAATATGAGTGAATGTTCACAATAACTATTATATTGAACCTTGACCAAGAAACCGATCCTTAAATATTCCTGCTTTTCCCCTTCCGCCAATATGAATCTTTCAATGTGAAAACTGCAAAACAAAATCGATTACCAGCCCAGTTATCGCTTCTTGTAGTGTATTGTGTACACAATTAATGATGTTTTTTTTAAGGTATAGCGGACGGGATAATTTGTTAGCCATCGGTGTAGTACTACCACTAAAATAAACGGGGTGGGGTAAAATAACGAAGAGAAATTCTTGTTGGTTTTTACTTTTTATTTATAAATCTTACATTAATTGCAACCATGTCAGATTTCTGTATTTGAACGTCTTGGCTACTGGGGTTATGTAAATGTCACATTGTATTGTTTATGAACGTGTATAGTGTATCACGTATTAGACTAGAGCATTAGGGCGTTATTGGAATTAACTACCGGGTACAATTAAATCAATAGGTGATATTTATAAACGTGTTACAACCAGTCGACCCTAGAATAAAATACCACACTGGTTATATCATGTTAAGTTGGAAATAAGAATAGTAGGCCTATCACAAATACATAATGACACATTCAATTTATACCACATTTCAATCGCTGCGATAAGACGAAAAAATACGCACGTCTGCCCCCACTTACTCGTACTATATTTCATTTCTAAACCTATTATTACGAACTCACCAGGCCAGTTATATTCGGTTGAAAAAAAGATCATAAGAAAGCTATGACAACACCTCGACTCAGTAAGCATCGCACTTGAGGGGCCGATTCAAAAAAATGACCCCCCCCCCCCAAAAAGGTGCACTTCTCAAATTCCTGGACATGCCCCGAAATTGCGGGAATGTCGTTTAAAGTTGCTTTGTGGAGCTAAGATTCCACTTTTATTCAAAGTTAATTTATGGCAAGTTGGCGTTTTATATCACTATAGTTTCGGTTCAATCCTTATTAAAGTTCTTAAAATAACAGAATTATTTCAACAATTAAAGTTCCAATTTCATATTTTCTAAGAAAGTCAAAGCATAATTATTTCTATGTCTTTTGCTCAAAAGGTTGTCAACTCACTATTATACGATCATGGGCAAAATTTTTGGGGCATTAGAAAGGGTGACACAGGGTGATGGAGGAAATAGTTACTCAATTACCTCCCTTGTTTTCCCATTCCTCTCCATGGACGGCCATCTTCAAACGTTTGAATTTGAAGTTGAAAATAATATTTTTGCCAATTTCTCAACTGGCAATAGTGAATTATAGGATTAATAGGATTATTCTTTAACAAGGTAGGACTGTTTATAGGTTCAATCTATTTTAGGGCTTTGTTTTAATACATTTTAAAAATATAACTTAAAAAAATGCTATTGGAACTTTAAAGCTACTGGTAAACTTTTCCTCCTTGTATTTAATTAGTTAGTTGCTGAGATTCAATTAATGCGGAATATTTCAATTTACAGTTGAACTAATTAGCTACTCTATTCTCTTTATTCACTTCCAGGTGCGGTAGTTATGTTTTATCTTGTACAACATAACCGCATTTAATTTTGATTTTGTAAGGGGTTATTGTTTTCCGTCTTTTTGTTCTCGGCTAATGTCAGGTGACAGCAGCAAGGGGAGATAAAAACAGTGTTTAGTCAACATGGCGGCTGTTCAAGCCAAAGGATTGTACCAGTTTGATGGAGATTCAACAAATGGCGAGATTTCTTTTGAACCTGACGAAATATTGACGATAGTCAGGCAGGATATAGGCGAAGGGTGGTGGGAGGCGAGGAGAGAAAATGGGGATCAGGGATTAATCCCAGAAACTTATGTAGAACTTCTTTCAATACCAGAGCCCCAATTTCCACCGCCCCCTCCCCCTAATCTACCGTCAATACCAAATAACTTGCCGCTTGGAGTTAATCCAGTAAACAACGCCAATCATGGATTTGGCAATAGAGAAGCAAGTTACGACGAATGGGACGATGAATGGGAAGACGACGATGACCAGTCTAGCAATAGCACAGGTAAAAAAAAAAACAACACAACTTGATTGCGCAATTAATTAAACTTTTGACATCGTATGATCGTACGAACCTTTGTTAGTCTTTTCCACTGTATTTTGACAACTGACACGGTCAAAATGGTGGGGTCATTTATAGGATACCAACTGTGTTAGTATTTATGGATAAAGCTTAAAACAAATGCATAGTTTTGACCTTTTATTTTACTTATATATCATGACACTCCTTAAAAGGGGAGAATAAAATTAGGCAAGAAACAATTTAAGGGATATTCTGACAATTGATAATTGAATATGAATTTTATGTTCAGTACACAATTGCTAGTTTGAAGTACCTGACTCTGTCTTCCTTTTTTTTTAGATGACTATAAACCGGTAGACATTTGGTAATTGAACGATTCAAAAATAAAACCAGCTATGTCACACAATGTGTAGTATGTAGAGAAATTATTCATATTGAGGGAACATTACACAATTAATTTTCTCTCTCCAAATCTTAAGAAATGTTAAATCTATTTAAATATGATAAATTTCAGTGCAATACCGTTATAAAAGTACATCTAGCAACTCATATGATCAACAGTGGTTGGGTACGATTTTTTCATTGAACTAGTTGAAGCTTATATAGTTCTAGGCATAGACGCCCATTGTTACAGAATTAAAAAAAAAAACATGAAGTGAAGTGCATACAGTTTATAGTTTATAGCTTTATTCTTCTAAAAAAACCTTTTTCTACTGGGAACAATTTTATCGCTTTTAATTTTAATGAAAATGGTAGATACATTTAGAAAGAAGTTGTTTAATTAGTCATCCAAAGTAGGTAGGACTATATTTAATTAAGATACTGATGACCATTTGTAACCTAATTACTTCGTGATACAGTAGTTCAATGTCATGATACATAAATTAGATTATCAGTATGGTAATAATATCATGACATAAAATTGTAAATAAACTTAATATGTACTTGTAAACAGTCGTTTGTAATTGGGTTCATATTATATAAGTTTTTTACGTTCTCAATTAAATAGTTTTTAGTTTTTACAATAATTATTTTAGCTTTCTAATTAACATTTATATTAAATTACAGACAAGTATAGATAGCTTTTAAAGATAGCATTTTAATATATTTTCTTCCTTTTTTTCTCTGTTTTGTGGAGACATTTTTGAATTCTATATTTTCCTACTCAAATTGATCAGTGTCATTCAATGGCCTTGCTGTGTAACTTGATTCAGAAGTCAAAATCAGGAAATGACACACATTTTTCGGTTTAGTCAAGTGCCCTGGTGTATTTGTATCAATGTGGATATTGTTTGGGTTTAATTGGTAGTGTGACTGTTGACTGACTCAACAATTACTTAAATGTTTTTAAATACATATGTAGCTAGATATATTGACCTGTTAAAATGTACTTCCCCTCAGTTGATGATTGACTTGTCATTAGTTAGCAGTTCATACAGTAGCTCAATAGTTCTACTGTACATACATGTAGGTGTCGCCTACTCATCACTTATAATTTTATTTGTCTTATACATGTACATATATATAATGTATCCAATAGTTCAAGTCAAGTATATATTCAGTGCTCAATTATTTGATTTAAGACACGTTAAAAATTGAAAATGATCCAGCTTTACATGTAGGTTCTGCATTCCTTTGATTTTAGGGGGTTTGATGGCCGAATGGTTAGCGTGCGCCTGTCAAACCTCGTGGGTTTTCTCTGGGTACTCCGGTTTCCTCCCACTGCTAAAGACCCCTACGCGCAAGCGAATTATTGAAATAAAATTAAACCATATGTTAGTCCCGAAATGACCTAGTTTGTGTCAAGTGGACGTTAAACACCATTTCTCTCTCTCCTTTGATTTTGGCTATACATGTATATTGTACATTGTAAGTCACAAATTGATAAAGCCAAATATGTTTTTGTGTGGATGGAAAAAAAATATTTGAACACTCCATTTTGTTATTGTTGACCTTTATGTCCAATATTTGGATTCTTTATATTGATCCATATACAATGTACCGAAATCAAGTTGAATGACCCAAATCTTGATCTAGCATGATATTATTAAACTTTAGTATTGGCAGTGCATAACAAAAATGTATCGATTTTGGTAGGGTGTCAATCTGTAACTGATCAAATTCTTTTGGCACTTTAAAAAGGTATGAATGGAGCAAGTCTCTGTGTCATAATTGTTGGTTTTATAGAAAAAGTACACAAACCGTCTTCACTGGTTGCTACAACTGTATTCTTTATCTTCTAGCACACAGGGGGTTGGCTGGCTGAATGGTTAGCGTGTGTGCTGTATCATAAAGCCTGTCATTGCGTCAACTGGCGTTGTTTCGAATCACTGGTTGTACGTGACAAGGAATAGGGTCGCCTATCCAAGCTAGTGTGTCCTCTGGTTTCCTCCCACTGCTAAAGACCTCTCCGCGTAAGCGAATTTTTGAGAAAAAAAATTAAACCATGTTAGTCTCAAAAAGACCAGGTTTGTGTCGAGTGGACTTTAAAACTCATCTCTATCTGTCTTTCTAGCACACATAAATTGGTAGATTTATGTCCGTTATCTGAAGGAGGGTTGGGATGGCCTAGTGGTCTAGAGTGCCACGCTTCGACCTCTAGCTGGCCGGTCACCTCTGGCTTGCGGCTGTGGTTTCGATCCCTGGTGTGAGTGTATGTGGCATGGAGATAGGGGCGTCTTCTCAACCTTGTGGTGTTCCTCCGGGCACTCCGGTTTCCTCACACTGCTAAAGACCCCTACGTGCAAGCGAATTATTGAAATAAAAATTAAACCATATGTTAGTCCCGAAATGACCTGGTTTGTGTTGAGTGGACTTTAAATCCCATCTCTCTCTGCCTCTCTCTCCCGTTATCTGAAATTTTAAAATTGGCATCATGGAAAGTTGAGTTTAAATAGCTTTTAATTCTACGATCATCAGTAATTTATTCTGATCATTACTGATGGATGTAAAATACATGTAGATGTTTTATTAAAGATGAATTGTTTCAATGGTATTTAGTAATTGAACTAGAAATTCACAGATCTACAATAATAATTATTGTTTATTATCCAGCGAAGATTCAAGTAGGCCATTTCATATGAACTTCTACGTGTTTGAACAAAGTATTTTTCATTTTCATTTACTTATCCTGGAAAAAATTATGAATTGATTATATTAATAGACAGACTTTTGAGAAGTATTTATTTGAATTATTTATTACTAAGGTTAAACATCCTCTGGCTGGATCAAATTAGAAAATGTAAGAAGTATGTAATATACAAGGATAGACCCTGGCATTAAAGAGACATGCATTGAGGTACATGTAATGTTGAAATATGAGTAGTTATCGATCAAATGGATACAAAATTTACATGTCTATCAAATCTCTAAGTTCTCGAAAATGAACACTAGTCCATTACCCGATTGCCTGGATAAGAGGGTTAGCCAGAAATGCAACGTGAAATGACAGCAACTTTTGAAATTATTTAAGGTTATCGTAATTGGAGGTAAAAAAAATGTGCATTGGTATTCACTATTCAGTAATTGGGGTTACTCTATTAAGTCATGGGCCAATATCCCATGGGTTTGCAGTCCTTTGATCCATGATTGCGTAACATCTACATGACATGTAATCCCAATCTGTTTCACAGAGAATTACTTACGAATTATCTCTGTAACAGATAGGTGTCCACAACACGTGCGTTGAATGCAGACGCCGCCAGTCATTGGCTCAACGGCTCGTGCAATGTTTACTGAACACCTAACTGCTCCGGGCAAAATGATGCATTTTACTCATTTTAATACCCATTTACACTAAATAGGAAATATTTTTTAACTTCAAATACTTCAAACGTCTTTATTTATTTTTCTTTTACCTCAAAAAAATGTTTGAGAATTTAATTTGTCGGAGTAAAAAAGTTAACATGCCGTACTTATTAAGCCTCGTCGATGTCATGCTTATCAGTGATTGTAGCGGCCAAGTGAATATTCACTGCGGGATCAGTTTGATGTAATCCATTCGGCAAAGAATATAACATTTTTTTCTTGGTAGAGTGTCTCATTGATTAATATTACTACTAGAAACAGATGTTGTTTTTGATTAGTTTTAGGTCTGTTTTTTTATTGATGTTATTTAATGTTATACCTTACAGTAAAAATATGAAATTAATCTACATGTACATGTAGTCTACATCTATTTAGACATTGTACATTATTCTCTTCTGTGTTTTGTTTCGAGTCTGAGAATGGGACCACATGTACATGATATGTTATCTATGCCTCACAGAATAATACTAGAACTCCAATATTGAATTTTGATTCAAATGTATCTGGCATACAGTATTATGAGTATGGGCTATTTTACAAAAATGCACAAATATTGGTAAAGACAAATTTTGAAAAGTAATCATGAATTTTTAAGAGAATTTTCACGACATTCCATAGATTTATAAGTTGAGAGGAAGTATACAATAGCCATGCAGTACTCTTAAAAATATCAATAATGTAACAAAACCAAAATTTGTAGGATTGTCTTCAGTTACCATGTAACCGACCATGTTAACAGTAAAGATGAAAACAGAGAAGACAAAAATTCAAAGTCATTAATTAGACACCAGTTGTCTAAATAAATGTTTGAATACCATTACAAAGCATAAAATCATTAAAAAAAGTGATAATGCAATATAATTTTAACAAAATATCTTGTTTTGTCTTGATACAAAATTTCTTTTCCGTTATCATTATTTCTATTGGAAAAGACATACTTTGACTGTCTGCTTTACTCATTCACATTGCATAGACAAAAAAATAATAGACATGTCTGATATTACCAGAGTGCTTTCAACTTCATTGCCAACCTAATTCCCATCCCTGGACGGAAAACCTCTCCATTGGTCAATGTGTTACCAGTATGTCTTGGAACAGACCAACAGAAGAGATATATATACAATTTGTGCGGTCAGCTTAATTGTTTGGATTCTAAAAACTGTTTTTTTCTATTATTTGAGGTTTTCCTTGCTTAAGCATAGCACTCTTTTTGATTTAATAATGACACCTAATTATGTGAATAGTCAAATATATGTGTTATACGGTCTGTATAATGTACAAGTAATACGTAACATATTATCTGCATTTACAATCAATCAAGTGAGCTGGGGGGTTGGATTACCGCATGGTTAGCATGTGCGCAGTGTAACATAAAGCCTGTCGAGTCAACTAGCGTAGGTTTCGAGTCCCTGTTTGTATGTGACAAGGAGTAGGGTCGCCTGTCCAACCTTGTGGTTTTCCCCACTGGTCCTCCTGTTTCCTTCCTCTACTAAAAAACCCCGACGGGCAAGCAAATTATTGAAATAAAATTAGAAATGACTTAGTTTGTGTTGAGTGGACATTAAACCCCATTTCTCTCTGTCTCTCAATCAAGTGAACTAAATGTTAATTGTGTATACATTGTGTTGTACCCCACACAAGTACATAGTGATAGCTGAAAGTTATGAATAAATTAGTTTTATAGTGTGTCTGTCAATACACATCTAAGTTACAACAATTAAGTTTAAAAAAAATTTTTTTTAAGATACATTATGTAAGATTTAGATAAAAAGCTAGCCATTCTTGCTATTATAGTTTGAAAACAGATAATGTAAAATTCATTCATTGCGAGCAAAGATATTAGCCTTTGAAGGTTTGACAAGACGTGTGCAATAATTTCAACCACTGTACTGGTTGTTCGAAGCTAAGTCTCACTCCTCCATTTTTAGATTAAATCAAAATATGGCTGATCCGCTCTAATCTATATAATATCAAAGAAATTTGATGCCATCAAAGAGTTGATAATGGCATCAGTTAATGTCTAATTGATGATTTTGAAAACATTTCAGGCTAAGGAAAGACCTGCAATTGGCAGATTTAGCTCTTGCATAATGTACATACATGTATTTTTAATGTTGTGTTTTTTTTTCATGAATAATGAGTTTGTAAATTTTCTTCGGCTTTATTTTCAGACAATCAAAGTGGTGCACCAACTTCAACAGGAAGTCAGAATGAGCAACACGGTCAAGGGAACTTTGGCCTCTCTGTGCCGAGGAGGGAACGCAAACAAGTGTCACCAACTTCAGACATGTCCAAATATGGCACGGTTAAAAGTAGCTTCAACAGATTTTCACATTTTGCAAAACTTGGAGGTGAGGCATTTATGATGGGTCAAGTTAATGCAGATGTGCCAGAGAGTGATTTGATTAAAATTATCGAGACAGAAAATGGCCCTGATTGGACACCTTTGCAGAGTCCGTACACCTGCACTATTTCATCCCCTAAAAAGGCAACTAAAATGAAAGGTTTAAAGAGTTTTATTACGTATCATTTAACCCCATCTTTCAGCAATATTCAAGTTAGTCGCAGGTACAAACATTTTGATTGGCTACATCTTAGATTGGTGGAGAAATTTGTTTGCATACCAGTCCCTCCATTACCATGTAAACAAATTTCTGGACGCTACGAAGAGGATTTCATTCAAGAAAGAATGCGGCATCTACAACAATGGCTGGACAGAATGGTCAGACATCCTGTGATTGCTCATTCAGAGGTCATGCTACATTTTCTGACTTGCACAAATGAGAAGAAATGGACCGAGGGCAAGAGAAAAGCTGAAAAAGATCCATATGTAGGCGGCAAATTTTTCTTGGTTTTGCAGACGCCACCTCACGCCTGTGACATGAAAGACGTGGAAAGCCAGATGGAAGTGTTCTGTCGTTTCGTAATGAACATGAATGAAAATTGTAAAACTTTAGTTGCAACTAATAATGACTTTAGTAAAAAGCACATGGGGCCTTTTAAACGTGAGTTTCAGAAGATCGGCAATAGTTATCGGGGATTGGCTAGAACCTTCAATGACGATCACGTACCATATTCACGGGATTTAACAGCAGCTATTGATTATATGGGTGAAGCCTACACGATGATTGGAGACATGTTCGAAAAACAACCACCTAAAGATCTACATCCTTTGATCGACTCAATTATTGAATATAGAGGAATATTGCAGACGTACCCGGATGTGCTAAAAGTCCATGAAGGTGCTGTAGGGAAAGCTAAGGAGTGTTTAAAATCCCAGGAAGAAGGCAAATTAACCGAGTCAGAAGTACAAAGTGTTTTACAACGCGCTGATACAATATCGTATGGAACACTTGCTGAAATGCATAATTTTCATCATGAGCGTGTGAAAGACTTCAAAGACATGATGCAAAAATATTTGAAAGAGCAAATTGAATTCTATAAAGGAATAACCAGTAAACTAGAGGCATCGTTGGCCATGTTTGAGAAAGCATAAATCATAAACAAGGCTTGCCACACTTACTCATAAAATTGGCCGCTCATTCATCGAAATTAGTTGTACTTTCTACTGATTGACATTTATAGTGAATGGGTGTCAGATTTTATTCTGTGTCTTGAGATATACATGTATATGGTACATATTAATATCATACAACCGGTACACATGGTAAACCCTGACAACCCTAAGGATATGCACCTCTTTGTAGGCCTGGAAAGTTCAACAACAAATTGTTATGTTTTCAAACAATTTATTTACCTTGGCTATGTTTTGTTGTGTTAGTTTTTTTATATATTATTATATAATTTATAATAATCATGTATGTAGGTTGCAATATACATGGCAGTTGAATTAACTGTGTCATATGTTCCAAAACGTTCACACTAACAATCAAGTTTTATATTAGTTACTCTAAGTAACGTAAATGTTTCGACTCTGCTGCCGAAACATTTACGTTACTTAGAGTAACTAGTTTTATATCTAAATAATAATGCATGTATTTACAAATAATTACCGGTTATTCATTTTCTAATCTGCTCTTATTTCATTTACTTTGCTTTACTGATCATGTTATGTTATACATGTACATGTACCCTCTGCTCACGTTACTGTGAAATCTTAAACAGTTCTTGACACATCAATGCATTATATTTTACATAAATAACTGAGCAACTTTTCTTCACATATTACGTGGTATTATTTAGTAATGCCCAGTACTGTAAATGCTCACATTCACTCGTCAAAGCATGAGTTAATGTATGTTTGTCGAATATTACAGTTGATTTCTACATGTTCTTGTGTAAATAATATTTTGCAACACTTATAAAGGTTATCAGAATGCACTCAGATGCTAAAAATAGAACTTGTTGTTTCACAATAATGTAGGTTTATGATGTGAAGTAGGATATTACATATATAAATTATATCAATATGATTGTTGTTATTTTCAAGATATATTATTATACTATCTGTAGATAACATTATTTAAACTAAAGATGTATTCCTTTTTAATCTGAAGTCCTATTTCTGTGACCATTGATTGATAATGGCATTGAGCTACAATGTATCAAGAGCACCATATTTGTTGCTCAAAACAATGTATCTTAGGACCTTATTTTGCAGGAAATTAACTTAAAATTTAATTTGTCATTATGATTTGGTGTGAAATGGAATAGACCAGGAATATTCTAGACTATAACTAAATATATCTCTCTCTCTATTAGCCTGTCACTAAAAAGATTATTCATTGTGGTCTTTGGCCTGTTTGGGTTCTTGTATTCTATTATAGATTTATTATTTGTCTTTTGATAAGAAATACATGCGTAGCTTCCA
The DNA here is from genome assembly GCA_963678685.1 of Patella ulyssiponensis. Lineage (NCBI taxonomy): Eukaryota > Metazoa > Mollusca > Gastropoda > Patellidae > Patella > Patella ulyssiponensis. Next base: position 20,313,412 of record OY783230.1, on the reverse strand, counting down.
ATAAGGAGTGTTAGGTGTGCAATAGATAATATATGTATTCTAGAAGAAATATATCTTTAGATAAAGGAAGTTTTTTCTAACACGGAAAACTATATAGATTGTTTCTATACCTGATATTATATTTGATATTGATTAATAAACTAGCATGTGTTAATAAGATTATATATTGACCTATTAACTTCTGGTATTAAGGTTTAACATGGAATACAGCATAAGTGCAATTAACGTAGCTATAAATGTGAATTATCACTCGTTTATTTTACATTGTCACTGTTATGCAAGATGATCAAGACAATCCATTCAGAAAGTTGGATGTCTGATCATTTGTGATGCTGCTAATTACAATTGTCAGTAAGACATGGTTTGTACATTATGATTTATATTCATTACCCAAAATCTGAATCAATAGAAACAACCTTTTTTAAAATTGGCCTAACCTTACTCTGTATTAACTGTACCCTTTGCACAGTGGTAGGACTTACTGTCCAGATCTGGTTGATCGTAAGCCATTGGTTGATTTCGTATGAATTAATAGTAGGCAAATTTCTGTAGTTATTGCAGAGTAAAATAGTCTCTTTTGTCAATTGGCTAATGAGCGATAATGAGCATTTTCTGCTCAGGGTAAGCAGAGCGATAAGCAGTGGTAAGCAGAGCGATAAGCAGTTTGATTTGCCGAGACTTTGGAACACAATAACTCTCCTTCTTATTGAGTTAAAATGTTCAAAATTGGTGTGTATGCTTATTAGGTCAATGCCTTGATGGAGTTCGAAGATGAGCATTTTCTACTTAGGGTAGGCAGAGAAAAGCAATTTGATTGGTTGATACTTTGGGACAAGATAACTTAGGTTCATCTTGATTGATGATTTTTATGCCAATACAATGACTGCATTCTCATTCAGTAATGGATTTGACAGTAACAGTGTATAGAAACGATTGACTCGGACACGAGGGCCCTTTCCCTTGGCCAGAGGGGCCCTTTTGTCAAGCGTGGGGCCCTTTTGTCTGCCTTTAGGGACCCCCTAACTAGGGTACATTTTCATTTTTCTCGTCGGTTTTAGCATTTTTCTTTATAAAACACTTTTGGATGACACTTCGTGTACAGTTTGATTGCTCGATATGTTTAAAAAAAATAAATGTGCGATTAATTAATATGTGTCATCTATTTATTTTGGGATTTCGGCGGGGGACATCAGCCTCACTGTTGGCTTGTTAAAGATTAAGTTAAACCTCAGAAAGTCATGACTGCACACTCAAGATGTACTTACTAGTGAATTTAAAGTCCAAAATGTCAGAAAAATAGTTAAATACTGAGTTAGTGACTACACACAGTCAAAAGAACATGTCCTTTATCACAAAACCTTTTAATCCAAAATTATTCAATTGGTCAGTTTATGTTTTGATTTTAATTTACTACCCCATCTTTATCTCTCTTTATCAAAGTTTGTACAGTGTATATACTCAGATGTGGTTAATTACATATACAACAGTCTTTACATGGAATGGTGCAGATTTTTGGTTTTTGAAATATATATATGATTTGTTTTGCAAGTTTCCTATTAGTTTCGTTGGATTATTAATATGTATATTTCATCTTCTGTGATACTGTTACGAAACAAATGCTTTGTATTAAAGCAGCTCTATACTATTATTGATATACATGTATACATTAAGATTGTTCTATTTTAATTAGTTTAAATTAAATAATAACTAATTATTTGTCCTTATTAGTTAAAGTATTCTGTAATTAGTTTGTGATTAGTTTACCTTTTTCAAGAAAAATATGTATACCATGTTATTAGTCGAAATATGTAAAATATAAAAATTGATTAATTGTCACTCATTTCAAACGGTAATTAATTTACATGTTAATAATTTTTGTGTAGTTAGTGAAAATTATTTATAAACTATTTTATAATTTGTGAAATATTAAATGGTTCTGATTTAAATGGCCATATGAGAGTCTTTGTAAATATATATATATAAAACTATTTTATACGTATAAAATATAAATCAAACACATACATGTAATATTACATTGTAATTTGGGGGTATTGTCCTTGCCATACCATCTGAACTCGGAACACTTATGAGACTTCATTCCTTATTCAATAAAGGGTCTTATTATAACTCATTGTTACCCATACTTTTATAACCATCACAAACCCTAAATATTGATATATCTATTCTTGCAAATGTTACTAGTGGGGTTAAATTTTCTAAACAGGCAGCCTATAGTTATGTAACAATTTAGTGTGTATTAATTCTTCTTTTTTTGTTAAATAAATTCAGTTTTACCAAATTCAATTTGTTACAAATACTTTTTCAGTGGTCATAGATTTCATAGGCCACAAAACTACTGACAAAATTTAAAAAAAAATTGAATTAACATTGATTTCAAATAGACTATAGTGTAGTTTTTGATGCTGTAATACTATAAAGATGTTTCCATTATTATGATACACTATAATCTGTTGTATTTTTCTTTCACCTCTTTTGTATGATGGTATCATCATAAATAACCAAAGCCACAGTATGTCAAAATAGATATTTTAATATATACTGTAAAGATATCTATTTGTATGTTACCTAATATTAACCTTAACAGCATGACTAATTATCACATCTTAGTACTAGTGGCATATGATTAGGAAGGCCAGAACTACCCACTGCCTTCCACAATTATTTTAAGGTATGTTTTTGTTTGTTGCAAAAATTTAAGGCACAATTCTACTTGTTCTCCGCAATGTCTTCACATAATAATGCTGTATAAGTGGAGTTGTATTTAATGTTCACTATCAAATGAAATAATTAAAGTTTAATGGTCGAGAGCGAGACATTAAGTAATATATTGATACTGCAATGTCTTTAGCTTGAGACCATTAAACAACTTAAAATACAGACACGAGTCCAATATTTCATCTAGTAGAGATAATGTACGATTGGCAAGTTGCCCATACATTATTGGAAATAATAGTACACCAACATCAAAGGATGACATCATATCTGTAATTTAATTATTTATATTGTACTCTGTCTTTCAAACTAGGTGTATTGTTTCAGTACATCAATACCTTGACTAATTAAAATTCAATGATGAGCAATTTTTGCTAAGGTTAAGCAGAATTTGAAACAGTTTGATAGATAAATTCTTTAAAAAAGATAAATGTGCATGTAATTAAAAGAGTGTCATCTATCTATTTGGGAGGGGGTTGGGGAAGGAGGCATCAGCCTCATTGTTGGCTTGATATACACAAAGTAAGACAGTATGTAATATGTAATTAATTATGGACATGGACAGTTGCTTATACATGCCGATCTACCTCAGGCAAGAGTACAGTTGAACTATTTTCTAGTGAAGATACTTCAGATGTACTAGTATAGACATTCTGTCATCATGTTTGGATGAGAATTCTAGGCATATGATCACATCAATTTTTATATGCCCACATTTTAATTATAGTCATATATTGTCGTCATTTCTTGTCTGGTGTCCTCATTTAAGAGGTTAAATCTATTATCTGATTAAAATTTATACCAATAAGATGTAGAAGCCTTCTAATTTGATCAATGAAAGCTAGATAATTACTTGCAGAGTTATATCCCTTGAACATTTTTAAATAAAGTATTGTTGACAATCTTCATGGTTAAGTTATCAATTGATTGAGTTGGAATTTATACTGGTTATATCCATTTGACAGAGAAGCTTGTGGATTTCATCGATTTTTAAAAACTTGTTTTTCGAGTTATTGCGCTTAATCATTTTTACAAATCCTGTGGGTGCTCCACGGGTCATGTCATCGGATGGACATTATCATCTGTTGATTTCGGTATCAAGAAGGAACCTATCAAATACTTTCACATAATTACCTTATGAGTTGTTGGCAGTTGTTAAGTTTTCAGTGTGTTAAAAATGGTCTTTAACTATGAATCAACCAAGCTTTAGAACAAGCTGGCTGCTGTGGATGGTGTACCTTTTGTTGCCTGGCAGCCTATTGTTTATTGATATATTATCCATATACATGTATTACAATGTGCATGCTTTAATATTAATAGAATATTACTAATTATAAAATAAGTTTACGTTTAATGCATAGATTCTCTAATATATGACATTGAAGGGGTACACCATATATTTATGAGAGGTTAGCATTTTTTGAATTACTAATATATTGAGTTATGATAGTTATCTTAGTAAAATAATTATGAGAATGAAATTACACTTTTTTTATATACTATGTAAAATATTTCTGGCTTTTATAAATATTTATCTTTGAACTGGGACTGTTTTCATATACAATTCATTAAAGTTATGGGCTCTCTTTTTCATTTATCGTATACATCTAGGAGTATAGATAATAAATTAATGATGTATATGTTAATCCGTTATGAGTATCAAAATGAAGTCACAAAAGTCCTGTAACAAGATAAGTAGAGGGATAAAATATAATGACTGGTTTCGACTGGTATTAGGCAAGACCGGATTAGAGGGTGTGTGTCTTGGGGATAGTTTCAGAAACTCTTTTTATCCGCATAACACATTGATAAAGACAACCCAATCCTTTTAAAGTCCCAGTATCAACACAAGTTGCATGTTAAACAAATATTGTGAAATATATAAAAGTGCTTTTATTTATAAAAAAATTAAAATGCACCTATTAATATTATTATAAAATGACATTATTATAAATTGTTGAATCTTATAAATATTAAAGTTAGTTTGATAAATGACGTTATCCGTTGTTGGTTATTTTTAATGAAAGGTCATTGTTGTCGACTTGTCTAAATACATTGTATCTGTCTAAAAGATCAAGAAAGGAGTTAATTGTAAGCAGAACCCTTAAATAATTATTCAGACAATATGTAAAATTTGAATCTAAATAAAATTATGAATAAAACAATATTATGAAAGTGGACTGACACAAAATGTTGAATTGCACATACTGTACTAATCTGTTTCATACAGATATTAGTAGAGGCATTGCGAAAGCCTTCTTATAAATTTGTATAAAATGACACCATGTTGATCATTGACTTGATAGCGCGTACATTGTTTACATAATGTAAACTGGTTCAGGTAGAATGGCTCATTTTATATACCCATTTACACTAAATACTTTTAAACTTTCAGAAGGAAAATTTAATATTCACAGCTTATTAACCTGCACCAATGTTGTCACTCTCAGTGATTGTAGTGGCCGAGCAAATATTCACTGCTGATCATTTAGCAAGTACTGGCATGCAACCCTGATAAATGTTAATGACAATAAATGATACCAGAAAATCATTCATTTCTAAAACTATACGATGAGATAAATCTAGTGCCTTGAAATTCAGTAGCTATCCTCAGATTTTTGGTTAGGATTGTCTGAGAATATTTTTTTTTGTATGGCCTTATCTTGAGGAATGATAGGTTGCTCACAAATTATCTGAACAATCCAGAAAGTTTTTTTGCATTGTGAATCCATGGGTAAATGAACGAAAAATCTGTATAGTCAAGTATAGTGTGTGGTATTATTTATTGGTGTGAAAAAAATCAATGACAGCATTAACTCAATAGTTTGATATAATAGGATTGTCCGTTTCACTGGGCCTGATAAAGCATATAAAAATATCAGATGATAAATTTTATCAATAACTACTAGTTTTGTCATTAGAGATAACACATGATTCTGCAAAGTTAGCAAGGGCCATAACTCTAAAAGTTCTAATTAGAAATGATTGAAATTAGATAGGCATTCACATCTTACTAATCTGAATAGTGTATATAAATGTCAAACATATCTGGGCTATCACATTTCAGTGTTGGTATGTAAAATGATCCGCGCATTTCAACTAAGATGTAAAAAAAAACATTGAGACTATATCAAGGGATATAAACACCTTTTCGTTTTGATATCATTGGAGCTTTTGTTCAGAAAATATGTGGCATTAAAATACATCTTCACCTGGGTATATTTTAGTCTAAGTTTAACCAATGAGAATTTAGTTTACAGGGGCATTATGGGAGATTAGATCAAGAGTTGACAGTTCTTGCTATGTTAGCTAAAAAAATTGATAACATGAAGAGAATATGCTGAAAATTTCAGTCAAATTGATCCCCCCCCTATGAACCCAGATTTAATAGCAATTGAATTTTAGGCCTTGTCTCGGTCACCATTACTGAAGGCAGTACGATTAAAAATAAAGTCTTGATTATTCATTTTGATGTTAAAGCATCCATCAAAAAATGTATTCAAATCCAGGAAATATTGCAGGCTAGTGATGGCATTGAAAGTTGAATATGGTCTGGCTACGGACCCGTGGTCTGGATATAAGGCGGTTAATGTCTAATTAAAAATTAAGATAACATTTCAGGCCTAAAGAAAGACCTGCAATAGGCAGTTTTAGCTCTTGCACAATTTATGTTTAAATTTATTTTCTCTCGAAAAGTTGTAGGTTAATGGAATCTGTGTATTTGATTGGGTAAATCACAAGGCCTGTTATCTATGCAAAACATGGAATTAGTACCAGTCTTGTATATATGACAAGAAGCAGGGTCACCTGTCTAATCTTGTGGGTTTTCTCAAGGTATTCCAGTTCTTGCTCACTTTTTCAGACATTTGCACACAACCAAAGTACAATATTAAAAATATGCCATATTTTAGTCCCGAGAGAACCTAGTTAAAATTGAGGTTCAAGTAGTAGGACGATATCTGGGCAATTGAGGGGCTCATTGGAATCCCAGTGAGTTTGACATTGGTTTGCTAACCAGTAGGTCCTGGTTTTAATTCCTAAGGATCTTTCAATGTGGTGTCTCTTTGTCCGTGACACAGGAGGGAGACTCTGGCAAGGAACAGTGTCTATATGACAAACTGAGGCCATGCTTGTTGGTATGCAAGTAAAAGAACCCATGACAGATGGAATATGATGACAGGACTGGTGGACATGTTGCTGTCTGGACAAAATTACCCTCACAGCACCCTGTATCTGGACATCTTCATTAGACAAATTGGTGCAGCAAAGTGGGACGATAAATCATTTTCTTCTGGAATTTATTGTTAAAATTTTGGTCATGCACCAGAAAAATGAATTTGAGACACAAGGATGGAAAGTGCATGCTACTGTCTAAATGTTTATTAAGTAAAACTTACAATCTAAATTTTAAAAGCAATATTTTTTATTTCTAATTCTAACCTTAAAATATCCCAAAACAATAACAAAATTTGATATAAATTTAACTTCATTAAATATAATATAAGGCAATTACATTGTGTTAATTATTAAGAAAGCTAAAGATTAGTATAGGTGACAACCATACATGTAGGTGCTTGCAAAATCTCTTTCAAAAATAACATTAAACTGAGGCTACATGTAAGTATTAGGCTTAAAGTCTATTATCATCTTGGCGTAATAATTAAATTCTGGGACAAAGACATTGTGTGAAATTGTTTCTCAATCAGTCAATTATTACTAAAGCTAGGAAACAAAATAATACTACAGTGTATCTCCCTTTCTGTTTAATTTTCTACAATATCATCCCCACTTGAACAACTAATTTTTACTTTAGGATGATTGACATTTTACATTCTAGTTCCACCATTTCTACCACAACTGGACAACAGTATCTTGGTGATGAAATAATTCCATGGTTTTAACTGTAAAGGCATCATTGTTAGATTTTGACAATGAAAGGATCAATGGTCACGACCGGTACATTGAACTTCCTTCATATAACGGATGATTTTACTGGCAGAAAGTGCTTTACTTTTGTCAGCCAGTCTTAATATCCACAAATTGCTATTGTTTGACAATCAATCCATCATATTTCTTATGACCGTTGTAGACTGAATTGCCTGTCAATATCGCAAATATGAATCCGAACCTAGATGTACTGTTAAGAGATTTTGCACCCAATAATTATCCTCAGCTTAATATTTTTTAAAATATATTTTCCATCTTATCAGCACCTATGGTGCTAATTTAATCTTTAGTCAACAAGATAATCGGTGTAAAAAAGTTTTTACACTTAATATTAAGTACAACTTTATTGTAAGTGAAATATTCAACCCACAACTTACAATATTCAATTCTACAAGCATATCACCAGGGGTACTTAAAGGAGAACCTCAGCCATTGTATATATTTCTTTTATTATATGGTATTGAAATAGTATTAGTCATGCCCAAACGGAAGTAATATCTATTTCATCTACACTAGTCCTCGATATAATATCAAACTGATTTATACCTAAGGACAGGTTAAACATTGTGTAAACTATTTTAATACTAATCTTCAACTTATAATATTCAATTTATGTGAAAATTTGTTTCTTATGATTTTTTAAAAGATACATGATGAGAGATTGGATAAAGAGCTGACATTTCTAATTATTAATTATAATTAAAAACTAGATAATGTAAAGGGAATTTGCTGAAAATTTCAGTCAAATTGATCCAACCTGATACAAGTATTTAGCGATTGAATATTGGGCCTAGCCTTAGCCATCATTACTAAAGTCATTACGATAAAAAAACATAGTCTTGATTATCCATTTTTTGATTTAATCAGCAGCAGTAGACCGGGTACTAATTCAGTAAGGACCTGCAATTGGCAGATTTAGCTCTTGCATAATGTATGTGTAATATAGACCATGTGTAATGTGACTTCTGTCAGTGCAGTGCTAAGAATGTCTGGGTGTTTCAAATATTCTTAATGGGTAACTTGGTTGAACAAAAAATTTCACCATCAAAATGGTATGCAACAACCTTCTTATAGATAACATTAACCAATACTAACAACATAAACAAATACTACCAGCATCTATAAACATGTATACATGTAAACATATCAATGAATTATGTCTTAATTTGCTGAGTTTTAATTAAGATATCTATAACTAATTATAGACTGTATTACATTTAGTTATGGTTGATTAATAGGACATGAGTAATAAAACCACACCCTTAGTCTACTATAAATTATATTCATTAAATGATTGGGTCACATAATGCAGTTGTTACACGTTCATCATATACAATTATATATGTCTTGAACAATGTCAATCCAGAAATTTTATTTACTTTTGTGGCATGGTAATTAATTACGATTACATAAATAATAATTACTACATTCTACTAATGTAATTTTGTGAATATTTATTATGAAAACCTACCAAAAAAAATCCAACACCAATGACACAATTAAAAATAAATCAACCATTCTAAATATGATCTTTAGTAAAAGTATTTAAATAAATTTGTTATTGATGCGATGTTCTGCACCTGATTAGCTAATTCTTGAAGAGTATCAAATCCCTGCAACAAGTCTTAGGGATACAAATTATCAAAGTGTTTTTAAGTGGGGACATTTCTGGGTTTCAACTTGAGACTCTCAAGACCCATTTAAGTGTTTTTAAGTGTATGTGGCAAAATTTCTGGGTCTAACTTGAGACTTTCAAGACCAATTTTCAAGTGTTTTTAAAAGGGGAAATTTCTATGAATGGAAAAAAATGGAAAATATATTTATTCCAAATGTGATGACATAATCCTTTGGGTTGTTGACCCATATGGATACAAATGATATAAGTACATTATATTTCTAAACACAATAGTGGTCCTAAATTCAAAAAAAGTTAGGATGGGGCAGCATTAGTCATAGTGATACCCTACATGTAAATTGTAATTATGTCTGGAACTCTTATATCCAAATCTAACTTTGCAAGTATGGCACATAGTTATAACATACGATACTATACTAAAACAAGCCAACAGTGAGGCTGATGTCCCCCGCCGAAATCCCAAAATAAATAGATGACACATATTAATTAATCGCACATTTATTTTTTTCAAACGTATCGACCAATCAAACTGAACACGAAGTGTCATCCAAAAATTGCTTATCTCTGCCTACCGTAAGAAGAAAATGCTCATCTTCGAACTCCATCAAGGCATTGACCTAATAAGCATACACACCAATTTTGAACATTTTAACTCAATTCGAAGGAGAGTTATTGTGTTCCAAAGTCTCGGCAAATCAAATTGCTTATCGCTCTGCTTACCCTGAGCAGAAAATGCTCATTATCGAACTTAGTCAAGGTATTACTGTAATGAAACTATACACCAAGTTTCATCACTCTCACTTAATTAGAACTAAAGTTATCGTGTCCCAAAGCATCAACCAATCAAATTGCTTATCTCTGCTTACCCTAAGCGGAAAATGCTCATATTCGAACTCCATCGAGGCATTGACCTAATAAACATATACACCAACTTTGAACATTTTAACTCAATTAGAAGGAGAGTTATTGTGTTCCAAAGTCTCGACCAATCAAATTGCGTATCGCTCTGCTTACCCTGAGCAGAAAATGCTCATTATCGAACTTAGTCAAGGTATTAATGTAATGAAACTATACACCAAGTTTCATCAATCTCACTTAATTAGAACTAAAGTTATCGTGTCCCAAAGCATCAACCAATCAAATTGCTTATCTCTGCTTACCCTAAGCGGAAAATGCTCATCTTCGAACTACATCAAGGCATTGACCTAATAAACACATACACCAAGTTTGAACATTCTAGCTCCAATCAAATTGCTTATCTCTGCTTACCCTAAGCGGAAAATGCTCATATTCGAACTCCATCAAGGCATTGGCCTAATAAACATATATACACCAACTTTGAACATTTTAACTCAATTAGAAGGAGAGTTATTGTGTTCCAAAGTCTCGACCAATCAAATTGCGTATCGCTCTGCTTACCCTGAGCAGAAAATGCTCATTATCGAACTTAGTCAAGGTATTACTATAATGAAACTATACAACAAGTTTCATCACTGTCACTTAATTAGAACTAAAGTTATCGTGTCCCAAAGCATCAACCAATCAAATTGCTTATCTCTGCTTACCCTTAGCGGAAAATGCTCATCTTCGAACTCCATCAAGGCATTGACCTAATAAGCATATACACCAAGTTTGAACATTTTAACTCAATTAGAAGGGGAGTTATTGTGTTCCAAAGTCTCGACCAATCAAATTGCGTATCGCTCTGCTTACCCTGAGCAGAAAATGCTCATTATCGAACTTAGTCAAGGTATTAATGTAATGAAACTATACACCAAGTTTCATCAATCTCACTTAATTAGAACTAAAGTTATCGTGTCCCAAAGCATCAACCAATCAAATTGCTTATCTCTGCTTAACCTAAGCGGAAAATGCTCATCTTCGAACTCCATCAAGGCATTGACCTAATAAACACATACACCAAGTTTGAACATTCTAGCTCAATTAGGAAGAGAGTTATTGTGTCCCAAAAAGTGTGACGGACAGACAGACGGACAGACAGACAGACGGACAGACAGACGGACAGACAGACGGACAGACAGACGGACGAACCCATTTTAATAGTCCCCCAACTTTCTTCGAAAGGCGGGGGACAATAATATATCATAAGCTAAAAATATACTCTTTTTATATAAATTTAAAAAATATTACAAATGAATTATTATGCTCTTTGAATCAGCACTTTGAAACAATAAAAAATTATCATAAAATAGTTAATAATTAATATACATATGTGCAGTAACTCATTATGTTTCAAATAGTGTGTATATAATTAAATAATAGAAAACAAAGCACTGTTAGTGACAATATAAATGATGTTATTTTAAAATTATAAGAATAAACAAAAATATACAATGTACAAAACAAATTATGCCTGTTATGTATTGTAATATTCAAAAGTGAACAAACTTATATACATTTACATGTACATGTAGTGTGATTATTTGGATGTAGAAAAGCCAAATTCTGAATATACTTCATTATAGTACATATAAAATAGTTAGACTTTCAGAGATAAAATCTATTTATAAAGTTATTTTAAGCAGTGGACACATTAGCCAAATCAATCGACGCGGAATTTTATTCGGCCGAATGGGTGGACACACTAGCAGAATGATTCGCCTGATTCACCAGTCGATTGCATTACCTTTCACGTCACATGATTAAACATGGCGGCGCCTATGTCTTCAAACAATCATGTGACTTCTTGATATGAGTGGTGATTGGCTAATGAATTCTACATTCGGCCGAATGCTTTGGCGAAGCGGATTCACCAAGCGAATATAATTCGGCCGAATATATCAAACCGAATTACAGTGGACTAGGCAAATTTCAACGCCAATTTATTCAGCCAAACAATTTGGCCGAATCATTCAACTAGTGTGTCCACCGCTTTACAGCATATCATTTTTTTGTAAGCATAGATGAATATTTACCAAGCATTGTGTTATATAGCCCATTCATTTACAGTTTAGGCCATAAAAAATAAAAATTTTGGTTCTCAGACAACCCTTACCCAAAATCTGATGCGAGAGGGAGGTATTTATTTAGTGTTTTTATTTTGTCAAGGCTACCGGTACATGACTTCTCATAAACGATCACATTTCAAGGTACTACATTTATCTTGGGAATGTATGATTATCCAGTATTATTTATGTTTGTCAGTAACATTTATCAGTACTTGATAAATGAGCCTATGCCACATCTCTGGATTCATTCAAGATTTCCATGCATTAATTAATGAGATTATTTTATTTTTTCAGTTTTTGAAAACTAAAAACTAGTGACGTGACGAAGGATTATCTGAGAAACAGATTATTATTTTAATATGGCCTTTACATGATACAATTATATCCTGTAGCCATTTAATTATAGTCAATACCAGGCATGAAATGATCTGGATTTATATCAACATCGTTACTTTCATCCATACGATGAACATCTGACATGATCCGCATAATATGCTCCAAACTCTCGTTTCCATTAGCAATTGTACTTCCTGAGATGTCGCTTACAGATCGCGAATAAATCACAGGATTACTGTGGGTACTTGATAATGTTCCACTATCTGGCAATGCAAGCCCATTTCTCCGTAAAAAATCTTCAAATTGCGGATAATTATCTGAAGGAATAAATGGACTCATTTCAGAAAGAAGATATTTTCTCTCTGGTCCGTAAAGTTCTAAAACTTTCTCACAAAATTCTCCAAAATGAGTTTTTGATGAAAGTTCTGGTAGCAGCGAAGCAAAAGTCCTCAGTTCTTCAGCGTTTAACTTCTGATGCAGTTTGATCATGTAATCACGGCAAAGTTCTTCATTAGAAATACTCCCATCACTATCCCTTGTACTGGGTTCGCTAGGAATTCGACGTCCAACTCGTCTAATAGATGAGTGACGACTTGAGGAAATGTGGTTTAATTCCTGTAGTGAGGTTGTGATAAATGAAGGTTGAAATTGATTGGCAGAACCCGTTGAATCACTATGGGAACTATCCCCAGCGTTCGATGTATCGATAATATTAAACACAGCATCCATGTAAATCAGTTGAAAGCACTGGTCAACCAAGGCACAAATCTCCTCTGCAGCAGGTTTTGATTCACAATACAAAACAGCCAAGTGGCATAACTCTGTCGACCCATGTTTTATTGCAAGGATATGCTGTCCGTCATCCTTGATGTAACAAATAGCAGCAATTTCTTGCATTGGAATCCGTAAATAAATTGGTAGGTCTTCACTACTGCAAGGAATAAGTTTAACATTATTTACACTGAGACTAAACACGGCCAGTTTATCTCTTGTGCTATGCAACACGATACTGCCTTGTTGTTTTCCTTTGTCAATTATGCGCAAGACGTCTGTTCTGTTTGTGATATCCGTGTGAGGAGCGATATCATTGATCATTCCAGCAAAGTAGACATATTTTTCCACATTATCATCTATTAAGTACTGAGGTTTAATATTATAATCAGGTTGTTTTAAATCATAAGCTTTTAATTGCCTCCTGTCTCTGTCGTACATTCTGGAATCTGAGTGAGGTCCACGACCAGCTGAAAGAAAAGGAGACAACCTATGGTAATGGTGATCAAATGAAATTTAATACTTTAAAAACCCACTTGAGTTAGTTAATGATTAGTGTAGAGTGGATACATGGAATGTAAAGCATGTGACTAAAGTATTGTTCTGAATAGTTACATGTATTACATCGCCAGAACTTGTTAACGTATCATACTATCAAGAATGTTGTCATCAATGTGGAATTTGTTTCTTATAAATACATATAATATATTCAAATTCAAAAGGAATAAAAAAATTGAAAAATTGTTCGTATTCAATCATATTATCAATCTCATTTTAACCATTCATCTGTTATTACAAAAGTGACGATTACTCAATACTCTTATCGTAACATTTCAGACCAAGTAAATGTGGAATTTGGAGTAACCTAAGCCTTTAGAATTTCATTGAAATATTGCAGGAAATAATAATTATACCAGATTTCAATGCTCCGTAAAATGGCTTCTTTTTACTTCTAGAATCGTCATCCATTTCTCCAAATCCAACATCATTTAATCCGTCTTCTTGCCAAATTATTATCTACGTATTAAATCTCCAAATCAACCATTTCCTTAATTAATAATAAACTTTTATGAAAATACAAAAATATTCATTTTCGACAGGTAAGCACTTCCTGTTTCTATATGAGAGTTATTTCCCTTAGACTAGGTTTCATCACGACTTCGCCCAGCCCGCGTCATACGAGAAAGAGAAAAACTCATTTTGGGACTCACACAACACAGAGCTGCCAACCTAAAATGTTCGCAATGAGTGAGACTTGTCGAAACCTTAGTTCATTTTTCCCGCAATAATTCACCTGCAGGGGTTTCTAAAGCAGTGTGGGGGCGGAGAAAACCCACGAGACTGGATAGACTAAACCATGCCAGTTAATAATAATAATAATAATAATAATAACTTTATTTTCATAGGGTTGAAAATTAGGCCAGGAGGCCTGTCTTACATTTTGCCCTTTATAACAGAAGTTAAAGAGATTAACAATAAAAAACATTTGAAAATAGAAGAGAAATATTTACAAAAAAATATTAAGAGAATTACAAACTGAATATAATAATTACAGTTGACACAGTGACAGACCTTATGATATAACGCACACGCGCTACCCCCCCCCCCCCACCATGTATTTGTACTGGATGTACTTTTCGTCTGCACCCAACCGAGTTTACTGTTATTGATTTGAAAAACTACATTACAATTTTTATATCATAGACTACTCATTGTAAATTATGTATTAAACCGGGGTTATATTATGGGAGATTTGATAAAGAATTGACAGTTCTCGCTATAGTTAACAATAGAGTTAACAATAGATAATGTAATGGGAATATGGTCAAATTACTTCACTCTGAGCAGAGAAATCTTTGTAATAACACTATAGCCTCGATTGTCATTGTCACCGTTGTTGTGTTCATAACCAAGTCTCGGTTATCCACTTTTACGGTTAGTTACCAACCATCGTTGAACCATAGATTGGATTCAAATCTGTTAAAAATCGGACCCATCAGACGGTATCGAGAGTTGAGTATGGTCTTACCATGTCAATAAATGTCTAATTAATAGTTAATATAACATTTTTAAACGACCGAAAGAAAGACCTACAATAGACAGATTTAACACTTGCATAATGCATGTTTAACTTTCTAAACATTTTCATTCTGCCAAATTACTGTAAGTAACTGTAGTGGACCCCTTTACTCTAGAAATTCAGTTTAGCTGTAAACTTTCTAAACATTATGAGTCTGCCACATTCACCCACTGCTTCCTAGAAAAAACATCTACAAAACAACTGTATGCATTTAGAAATTGAGTTTTGTTGGTTAATTCATTCTCTTATTTGCTCTTTAGATCGACGGCAATTTATTTTACTGATTCGTCTGGAAATGCTGTTGAGGTATATAATGCCGCTGAAATGTGACTTGTAGGCTGGACATTTACCGACAACAGAAAATTAGCATACGGGTATACAAATGACCATTGAATTATACAAAAAAAAAACCCAACAACATAAAACATTTAATGAAAAATTTCGTAGGCCTACATTTAAAATACAGCAATGTCAATAAAACAACAACAACGTTAAATATATATATATATTTGGTGGTCTGTATCCGTTTTTAAATAAAAGTTAATTCCCTTAGACCACAGTTTTTAAGCGCTGCTGGATATAATAGGGTTATATTGCTTGGAATTTGGGGCTTTGATCTTTGGATCTATTACATAATCACTGTCGACATGTTCCGGTGCGGCATTGACGTGTTCTTGCCTTCAGGAATTAGGCAGGAATAACATACATCAAATATCAAACAGGAAGTGTTTATTTTTCAACTCTGTCACAAAACAGTAATGTAATGTGTGTATTATTTGGATTGTATTGTACTTTTAATGAAATTGAAATAATATTGTTTTGAGTCATTGGGCAATGGGACCTCCACCCTTGATAAGTTGTACGCCTTATTAAACAGTCCACACTTAATGCTGCCATCCAAAAACCTTTAAAACGGATAGGATAGGGTTACACGCACAGAAACACACAAAAAAGGTTAAATTTGCTGTACACTACAATGGAAACTGAAGATGTCCAGACATTGATCAAGGTAATCACCTTTGTAAGCTGTGAATTTGACTCGAATCAAACATACATGCTTCTTAAGAGCCATTCCACGAGAAAACCATGCAGAAGGTGGGAAGGTGGGGGTCGGCAGATCGAGTTCATCTCGGGGTGATTTTATCGACTCCTCTGGACTACTTCACAGCCAGAACAGCCGGTCTCAAAATTTAATCGTTATTGAGATATAGCCTCAGGTTGATTTTTGGACATTTTTGACCTTTTTTACATCATTTTTGGTCAATTTTCAGCCACTTATTCTGGTGAGTCTAGGGTTTGGATGAGAATAGAGGTGCTTGGTGATGTTAGTGGGGGTCTTCCTGTGCCCCCATGTACAGACCTTAAGGTCACATCTATTCTCTGGGAGTAATGGTCAGCAAAATTGTAACATATGGCGAATAAAATAGAAAATATACACCTTCGAAGATTAGCCCTAATTTCTATGATGCGGGGGTATGTCAAAATATCGAAATGATTTTATGCACAGCTCGACCCCATCTATCGATATAAGAAATAAAATCTCTGTCACCTCGTTTCATTCAATGCAAAATTATGAGTCAAATCATTCGCCCATGCTCACTGGTAGCAGCAGTAAACCGACTCGAGCAAAACTGGTCTCGTTGATGAAGCTTGGTATCCAATCCAAGATGGCCGCGCCCGGGACCACAGAAAATTGAGGGTTTTCTTCATTTTTGGCCATTGAATGTGGCACATATCCCACATATGAGAACTAAAATGATTTCATACAATTGAAAGAGTGTACTAAAAACATTAAGGTCGACTCTTCAGCTCATGAAATAGCAATAAGATATGTGAGAACCGAATGGGAACTGATTTCTTGACGAAGTGCTGCAAGTCGCTACCGCCTGGATCTCAAATGCAAAAGGACGTAAACATTCCCCGCATGGTACCACACCTAAGGGGAATCCATACAAAGACTGTGCTGTGTACCAAGTGTGTACTAATATAAGAACACCACATTAAGGTCCACCTTTTAGTACATTACATAGCATTAAGTGATGTGAGAACCGAATGGGAGCTGTTTGCTAGACGAAGTGTATTTTGCTTATCTTGCACGATTCGTCGATTCTAGATGGAAAGGTAATATATGTGCTGCCCATTGCTACCACCCCGGTCTCAAATGGAATATAAGGATGTAAACATCCAGTTCATGATACCACACCTAAGGGGAATCCATACAAAGACCTTGATGTGTCACTTAGAATCTGTTCATTCCTATTGCATGGGGTAAGTGAAATCAAATACTTTTCAAAAATAATGAGGGAAAAAATTGTGTCTTTGAAATATCATAAAAAATCTTGCATGTGTGCTCGAAAACAATTGACTCGGTTAAGCGATAGACTTCAGAAGTCCTCAAACTAGCTGCATTGAGTCTGATATAGCTGTAATACCTTTACTGAAGGCTAGCTATGAGGTTTCTTTTTAACTTTGACAGCATTAAAAAAATTCTTGTTAATTTTATCATTTTTTTCTTCTGTTCTAGGTATATGCTGGAATTGTTACAATGTCCATAATGAGGAAATGGACAGTAAAAAGAGCCAGGTTAGTTCTTTAAATAAATAATATGGTATAGGGTCTAAAATTCAGCTTCATCATGTGATTATTTCCAGAGCCAAAAATGGATCTTGACAGGGCTTTTAAAACTAAATTATTTCAAGTGGTTTGATATTACCTTGGGAAGTGATGACATCCATCCCACTGCTACATCATCTGCAGCTACTGGTAGTGACTCTTACACCCATTATCAATCTACTGCTACTACATCATCTACAGCTATGGGTAGTAGAATTGACATACCGCCTCCACTTCCTGTAACAGCTACTAGTATTTAGAACTGCCAAAAGTGGGAGGGGTGTCATCAGTAACTTCAAACCTCACAGAATAAGTTTCTAAACTTATTCCATATAAAATAATTTACTAAATTTATTTTCTAAGTATTTCCATGGATCAAAATTTGAAAATTTTTCTTTACAAATCAAGTGTCCAACTGATCAACAAGCCTGGTCCCTGTTACCAGCGAGTCCATCATTCGGAGACTAGATACTAGAAAATTTACAATGACAAATATACGTTGCGGTTGATATTAAGAATATTTTGAGAGGTGGCCCGTGATAGAAATATCGTCGGTGGGGAGTCAAAAGATCGTATCTGGATTTTGCGAAATCGTCCAGGAGAGCCCAAACAAGCACACAACAAGCATAAGAATCAAAATGTCTTATAAAATCGTCACGTCAAATTGTTGTATGTGAAATGTTGTATTTCTGAAGCTTTTCTCAAATATTTATTTACAAAATGTATGTGTAGCCATTTAAACAGTATGTAACTATCTGCACATATCAAGCTCAACATCTAGTACAAAAATAATGAGTGAAAGCTCGTTATTTGCAATTTTATACGTATCTCCGGAAAATATTCACCTTTACCTGCTTCAATTTCATCGATTTCACAAAGTAAAGCCTCAACAATAATTTCAAAAATACGCATTTAATCATGAAACACTATATTTCGTTTGATTGTAATATTTAGGTAAGACACAAAGTTGATTTTTTTCAAGAAAATACAACATTTTCGCTCTTAATAATTTTTTTTAGGTACACCCCATATACGACATTTTGAAACAGTATCTATAAACCCTCTTTTTATTGGCTTAGAAATACGACAACCAGATGAAAAGATGCGCAAGAACATTCTCATTCTGACGAAGCAAAAACGTGAATTTTGCAAAATATACAAGATACAACCTTTTGACTCCCCTTCATGTACACATTTAGTTTTACAAGGTCCGGCAAGATCCATTTTGGGCTCTGAAAATGATCATATGATGAAGTTGAATTTTGGACCCTATGCCATATTATTTATTTGAAGAACTAGCCTGGGGGTTTTTCACGGTCCATTTCCTCATTATGGGCTGCATAGCATTTCCGGTGTGTACCTAAAATAGAAGAAAAAAGTTCTAAAACTATCAAGAATTTTTTAATGCTGCCAGGTTAAAAAAAAACAACACCTTCAGTAAAGATATTACAGCTATATCAGACTTAAGGCAACACGTTTGGGGACTTCTGAAGCCCATGGCTTTACTCAGTCAACTCGAGGTTCACCGCACAACTCTTTTCGGCTAATTGTGTGTATACCGCACAACTCTTTTCTGCTAAATTAGTTCTGGTCAAGCACACATAGAAGGTTTTTATTGATATTTCAAAGACACAATTTATTCCTTCCTTTTTTTAAATAGTATTTTATTACATTTAACGGATCCAGTAGGAATTAGCTGATTCTAATTGAGACAGCAAGGTTTTTCTATGTATTTCCCTTAGGTTTGGTACCATGCAGGGGATGTTTGAAATGCAGGCGATAGCAATAGGCAGCACATTAAGATCAAAATTTCCACTTCGTCAAGAAACCTGTTCCCATTCAGTTCTCACATCACTTATTGCTATGTAATGTGCTAAAGTGTGGACCTTAATGTTTTTAGTGCACTCTTTCAATTGTATGAAGTCATTTTAGTTCTCATGTGTGAGATATGTGCCACATTCAATGGCCAAAAATGAAGAGGAACCTCAATTTTCTGCGGTCCCGGGCGCGGCCATCTTGGATTGGATACCAAGCTTCATCAAAGAGACCAGTTTTGCTCGAGCCGGTTTACTGCTGCTACCAACGAGCATGGGCGAATGATTTGGCAAAGAATTGGAGAAAGCTGACTTACCCTGTATGAACTTGTTGGCCATTTCATAGAGAATCAGAGATTTACAATATGGAAAATTCACCAACTTTGACTTATGATTTCACATTGAATGAAAAGAGGTGACAGATATTTTATTTCTTATATCGATAGAGGGGGTCAAGCTGTGCATAAAACCATTTCGATATTTTGACCTACCCCCGCATCATAGAAATTAAGGCTAATCTTCGAAAGTGTATATTTTCTACTTTAATCGCCATATGTTACAATTTTGCTGACCATTACTCCCAGAGAATAGATGTGACCTTAAGGTCTGTACATGGGGGCACAGGAAGACCCTCACTAACATCACAAACCATCACAATTTTCATCCAAACCCTAGACTCACCAGAATAAGTGGCTGAAAATTGACCAAAAATGACCTGAAAAAGGGCAAAATTGGCCAAAAATCAGCCCGAGGCTGTATCTCAATAACGGTTAAATTTTGAGATCGGTTCTTCTGGCTGTGAAGTAGTCTTTAGGAGCCCCCAAGATGAACTCGATCTGCCGACCCCCCACCTTCCCGATTTTGCATGGTTTTCTCATGGAATGACACTTAAATACCTAAATGAATTGTTGCCAGTAATTACCGAAAACATCAACACATCTATGTCTACCTGACACGTTCCTGAGTTATTTAAACAAATTTGGAACGGGACAACCTTTGTGATGAATCCCAATCCGGTTTAAAAAAAACTTGCGATAGCACAGCGACTACTTTGCTGGGGGTCCCCTATGACAACCACCCAGTTGCAAATGATGGTAATGTCAGTAATTTAATTCTGCATTCGATACCATCGATCACATAATCTTTACCAAGAATCTGCAAAAGTCACCTGGTATCAACGAAACAACACCCTGTTGCTTCAGGTCACAACTACATGACCGAACTGAGACTGTGACAGCTGAAGAATCAAAGTCTGAGTCCGAAGTTCTTCAGAGACAATTTCCCTTAGGATCGGTACTCAACCCAATCCTTAATACACGAGACCACCGAGCCGAATTGCTGCGACGTATAGCATCAGCTAACATTACTACGTCGATGATAACCAACTCCACGCTGCTTTTACGACCAAGGAATCTTCAAAACTAAGCCAGTAACAAATCGAAGATTCTTGTGATAGGACAATCTAACATAAAGCCACCCTGTACTGTCAAGAATCTTGGCGTTTGGTTTCATCAGCAGCTCAATGTGGCTCATGATTTTACTTAGTTTTGTCAGGCAACAAATGTGCACCTAGTCGTATCAGCAGCAACTACTCTTGTAATTTCCGTCATGATATCGCGTCTTGATTATTACAACGCAGCATCATACCAAATATATCCCAACACCAACTAAACAGATTACAAATCATCCAGAATTCAGCTGTCCGGACCATATTAAACCAATACTACAGCAACTCCATTCAAAACTCTCATATATACAGCTACAAATATTCTTGCAATGTTATCATTGCCATTTACTGCATTTAATATACACTCCCGAGACGTAACTGGGAGCGATATACACTGACCCGATACCGGATATATCACGCTAACCCAGTCCCCTAAAATGTTTTTAAGCCAAAATTCGGTTCTAGGATAAAAAAAAAACCCCGAACGCAGAATCCACTGGTGAGACCACCCCCTATTCTGGTAAAAAAAAAAATCATCCAAATTGTACCTAACACATCCATCCACCCCAAGTCGATATCCAGTGATTTTCTTTCCAGTACTCATTGTATTTCAAGATTAAAAAGGCTTTCAGACATCGAACAATAAAATATTATTTTACCATAATGAATACTGGTCATACATTTATTACATTTAATCGACTCTAACGTAAAATAATACTAACTAAAGTTCTACTGATCTCTTTGAAGACACAAAATTCCTTTTCTCTTATATTTCTATTCATCGACTTTGAGGCAAAAATGGCGCCATCTATTTTGTTGTTGTTTAAACTTACATTACGCAAGAGCTAAATCTGTCTATTGGACGACTTTATTTAGGCCTGAAATGTTATCTAAATTGATTATGGCCTGGATAAGTTAATCAATGGCTTCGCTAGCCTGCGATTTTTACTGGATTACAATCCTATCTGCTGCTTAATGTCCATTAATAATTAAATTAATTTAAATCAAAAAAATGGATAATCTAGACTATATTTTTATCGCACCGACTTTAGTAATGATGATCGGGGCTCGGCTCAAGATTCAATAGCTAAAATCTCAGTTCAAAGTGGATCAATTTGACTGAATATTTTATCAAATTCCCTGTACTTTGTTAGGTTTTAAGCAGTATAGTGAGAATTGTCAGCTCGTTATCTAATCTCCCACAATGTATCTTTAATTTGTCTTAATCAGTGATTCCCAGCAATTTCTACTCTTGGCCCCTCGCACATTAATTGACAAATATCCGAGGACCTCTGCATGCATATTAGGGGGATAAGAATTTAAACTCAATGCATTTCATCAGGTCAAAAAATAGCATCGGCATTTCCGATTACGCCAACACCCCTAGTGTCGTCCAAGTAATTCTTCTTTTTTTATTTTGATATGAATTTCACAATTAAACTCGACAGCGAAATCTGTGCGAACTCTCTCCAAAGTCACGCTAGTCGGTGGCTATTGTTCGACGAGCCACTCCTGGCTGAACTGAAGCAAACAAAGAACTAGATGAAATGTGGAAAATCTGTAATTTAATCAGATGTGGTCATTGCTTGGCTTAATAACCACCTGTTACAATCGGCATCATCAAAGCCTTACAAATAACAGGTAATTAGTCGACCTGATGATTAAAATCTCAAGAATTACGATCCAGATTAAAAATAATAAACGCTGTGAATATTTATTGTATCATTAATATAAAGAAAATACGGGATTTAGCGATACGGGCTAAGGAACCAGCGTGGTTAATGGACATTATTATCAAATAATTCCGGACATATGTGTTATGCAAATATTGCATTCGATATCTTAAATGTTTTTGGAAATATTAATCCAATATGTATGAAGAAGTATAGTAAACATTACAACATTCGGCACGAATTTTTGTTTTTGTATCGGTTTTAGATATTATGTACGTTCGTTTGTTTTACAGATATTCAAAATCAAATAAAAAAAATTATGAATTCTTCTAAATTTGCAAAAAAATATTTTATAGTGATACTGAAGTTGCACGGTCAAAAGATCATCTGGTAAGTCTATGATGAACACAGTAGTGTCTGCTTTAGATTTGAAAATCTTGCTTCAGCTTTCAATGAAAAGATTTGAGATTTAAGTCGACGCTAATTGTTAAAAGGTCGGATATCAAGTGAACCCATGGGGTTCTCGGATGATCTCCAAGGGTAAGGTGAGAATATGATGCAGGTGCGTACACACACGCAATATTGGCTTTACCATTGCCGGTAACGCGCGAGCAATTAGGCCAATTATTAGCATGCAATATTGTCTTTAACTGGCAAAGTCATAACGGGACCTTTAATTAAGGGGGTGACAGATTGAACTCGACCCTTAAACCAACCCCTTAAAACCCCATATCGGCCATCTTAACGGTTCGGTAGATGGTTAATTAAAGGCTACCTTAGATAAATAATAATCTTAAAGTAATAAAACATAAAGAGCGAGAGTGAAAGAAAATTAAACCTATTGCCGCCACATATAAAACAAAGGCCGCATATGGAGCAGACGAACAAACAAAAGGCGCCATTGTTTGTTAATTGAATTAATTATGATCGATTGCATATTAATTATTCATGTGCGTGCACGAAGAATAAATGGTATTTGGGAAAGATTGTGATCTATTTGCACAACTAACTGTTATTAATTCCTCTTATTTGCTTTGTATTTCATTCAACAAGGAATTCTTTATCGGTATTTCTTATCGCTGCTTCTCTCGCTGTTAATGACTTCTTCTGCCAAGGAGCGTCATGGTTGAATAATTCTGTTATCAACCCTCGATAAGGAAATATAACTTCTTTAAAAATAAAACCCAATATATTTCTATTATGTTTTATAGGGTCTTGTACCTGGGAGCATATTGAAGTTTTTGTTTTTAAAAACATTTTCAGACAGACGCCCAGGATTAATACTGTAAGGAGGTTGGACTTGCCTTATAGCTAAAATTGTATATTGTGGCTTTATTTCGTGCTTGTAAGAAAGGAGGGAGACAACAGTGGGTAAGACGCTGCCTCGCTAGCCTCGAGGTCACGTGTTCGATCTCCGCTTTGGCCAGAAAGTTCATCGAGATTTTCCGACGTGATTTCCCTTTGTCAGTGGTGCAGCTGTCTACACGTTCGAATGGGACGAAAAACCAAGCTGCCTTTGCGGTTGGAATTCGATATAGAAATAGGCTACACTGCCACTGTCTGGGCAAAATTACTCTCATAGCACACTGTATCACCTATAATTCCCGTCTTCATTGGCCAATTTGGAGCAGAACAGTGGGACGTTAAACCCCATTTCGTTTCATTTTTGTTAAGAAAGAAGGCGGTGGAATCTTTTGATCACACTAATATTTGTCTACAACAGTGGTTACCAAATAACACTCAACAAATAGCCCCTAATGGTTTAAGGACAAGTGTTCTAGTTCGATATATGGTAAAGATTTCTGCAAATTATTTTAATACAAATATACAATGCATTAGGCAAGAAAGTGTCGAATTAATTCATTGTTTTCTTCTCGTTCGCTATAATTGCAAACATAGATTTATCAAGTTAGAATCATCTAATGTTCAGTTCCCTTAACATCCAGTGAAAGATGTTGATAGAAGTTTAATTAGGCTTTAGGAAGAACATATCTTTACGGCCTTCACTTGACCACTCGAAGCAAAACAGTAGGATATTAAACTTCATTTCTTGTGAAGAGCGTCTTTTACATTTCTGAGTGGTTTTGTTACGCAAGTCAAGATAATTCTAAACCGCGTGTAGAATTTTGGCGCCAAATTGAGCTCTTCCGTCGTCATTCCGATAATCATATGCATACACGTATATAGGTGATCTACAATACTACGTACATAAAACCTATATATTGCCATGACCTTGTCTTACATGTACTACCCAGGTATTATGAAACAATAAAAATCATTTACTCACGCACTTGAGATCAAACTGACATTATAGTGCAATGCCCATGCCTGACAGGAAAGATGTAATCAAGTTACCCAGTTTCTGACCAATCAAAAACCAGTTTTCCAGGGGAAAATTGTTGGTGTTTACGTTAAGTCATGACCGAGAATATTTACTACGAACGTATATGCGTGTACTAATAAATAACAATAAAATGGTTGGTTATAATTATACCTTTGCATGTTTTTTTTAAGCCAAAAAAATAAAAGTTTGTCCGAAAAAAACACACAAAACAGTACGAAAATAAATCAATACATTTACTGCGCATGTAATCACACGATGCATCACGCTCTTTCCCTCCTTATGTACGTTTTCTCCTATTTACGCCTGTAACCCAATTCTTTGAGATGTTTTGAACTCCATGACCCCATCTTGGCAGTTATACAATTAACACTAACATTGATATCTACTACACAACCTCCCTATACACTGAAAGGTTGTATTCTTTATATCTAAAATTTGGGAAATTTGAATTTCCCGCGCCTGTTCAACGTGTATTTTTATTGGTTGATTTAAAAGTTGCAGTTCCTGCTATTCTGGCTGTTGCCTATATTGTAAGTGGAACTATGGAGCATTGATATAGGTCGTCGCTAATGCTTTATTGATAGTCACTAATGAGAATTTGGAAAACTGTGCAACACCGAGAAACTATAAAGGCGTGACCCGTTTTTGCATTTTTCGATCAATCAGGTGGTGATGTTCTTTATATCATCTGCACAGAATTATGAATGTTCAATTCATTATATTTTCTGAAAGGAATTGAACCAATTTTAAACGTCTATACCTTTTAGAGATCCAACCTTCATAATATTTTGTGGATTCAAAATGTCGCAAATGTCGAACAGTAAACGAGATTGGCGTAGGGTTGCATTAAGAAAGGATGATAACTTTTAGACAAGGATCGAGAATGTACAAATATAGAATTGAAAAATTTAGTTTCTCTTAAAATAATGTTATCAAAATATTAATTATTCTTAAGATTTCTCATCTATCGAAACTTTGAGTACGGGTTGTGGTCATCACTCCGATTAAAATCTGAGCTGGATTTGAAAAAATCCGGACATGGCAATTTTGAAAAAAAAATGACTCGTAAAATACCGCACCACTAATGGACATGAAACATTACATATGGAATTCAAAGGAGCCATTGTTTTCGGTATTGGACTGAGGCCCCTCTATTAGGATCGGGGCCACTGTCACAGAGAATCCATATCGAGTTTTCACCCAGGATTTATTGTTTTCTTTCAGTTTTATATTTGGAGATTCCCAGTTATTTTTTGGCTCGGGGCATGACACCCCTGCTACAATGTTACTGCATTAGATGATGCAACGTCAATTCTAAGTTTCACTGCTTTAACAGCGCATTGTGTGAAAATTCACCGGACTGATTTGCCGAGAAGGCACGAACCGGGTTTGATATCTCCCCGAATCAGTGGCGGATATAACTTGCACGGGACCCCTATCTGCAAATATGATGTATTTCCTTGCATCAACAGTGAAAAGGGGGTAGACCTATATTCTGGCCATTGTCCGTCACTGGAATTTGTATGCGACTATATTATGGTAAATATATAGATTTATTTTGCAAAAAAAGTTAAATAAATAAAGCAACTTTTAAAAAGTAATTTGTGGGCCTCTTTAATATTGGGGTCCCTGACTGCAGCCTAGTCAGCCCCCTCCCCCTTCACCTTTAATCCGACTCTGCTCCGAATTGAGAGTCACAGCGGTGCCAGTACTCTAAATGCTGGTCCGACACTGAGCGCTATTATATAGATCTAAATAAATGAAGTTTGATATAAAATAAATTAGTCTACTTGATAACCCTGGAGATAGATTATAATTACTTTGTTATGGCTTCAAGTATATCTGGTAATTATATTCATGGTGAATATTTACATATGTCTGACAACACTTCACATATCCTTTCATCTATATAAGTAGATATGTGTCTTAATATAATTTTTTTTAAAAAGAGAAATTCTCAGAAAGTACCCAAACTACCTTCAAACTGTCTAATTCTAAATTACACGAAGCCTCTTCTACTTGTATTTTTTTCTGATCAATGCCAAATTCTAATACAAAATGTCAACCAATGTTATAATCAAATCTTAAACAAAGATGTCAGAATGATTAATAATTCCATTTATGTGCCAATTTGGCTAAGAAATTATGTTTTTCTTTCACAATTCGTATTTTTCTGTCAAAATTTCCGCTGGAGTAAATTTACTATAGTTATGACATCGTAATCTATTATATATATCTCTATGAAGTCACGTGAGCACGTGCGGCGGGGAATGTTAAGCGCGTGTCTAGGAATTCGTTTATTTATTGAGTGTACCGGGATTATCAATTTATCCACATTTCTTTTGTCAAAATTGGATTATATCTCAAGAGAGATGAAGTTAGTCACCTGATAAATTTGTATTGTAAAGGATTTCATTCAACACCATGTTATGAGTATTTAATGGTGGCGAATTTAAAAGATGGCGGGAATTAACAATCTGACGTATTCATTTATTACGAGGCGTTATTGATGAGGTAATTTTCATTGATAATATTTTGGCACTTCAACCATCTCGTTACAAGTCAATTAGCCCAGACATTTCCCTATCAACCACTAAATCATTTCACTGAAACCAAAACCGCTAACTCATCATTCGGCCGCTGTACAGTAGTAGAAGCTTTAACGGGTTTCCCTTTTGACGTCATTGTGCCAATGGCATGCATTGTTTTCAATGGAACTGACAACTATTTGCCTTTAACCAATAGGGTTACCGACTAGAACAGTTTA
The DNA here is from genome assembly GCA_963678685.1 of Patella ulyssiponensis. Lineage (NCBI taxonomy): Eukaryota > Metazoa > Mollusca > Gastropoda > Patellidae > Patella > Patella ulyssiponensis. The sequence continues at coordinate 20,285,282 of OY783230.1, read as the reverse complement.
GTGCATATTTCTCTTTGTATAACATAAACGATATAAACTTTAATAGTAAAACAATTTCATTCAAATGAATTTGCATATTATTTCCTCAAATTACCCCATGGAACATTTTGATATTATAGGCAATATGGAAGGCACCATAGGCTCACCAAAGGACATTTCACTGGGGACGGGATATAAGACTTTATTAGGTTAATATTTAGAAACTTGACTCCAGTGCGGTGGTACCAAGTTTAGAAAGGCCACATATTCACCATAAACTGGAAAACGCCAATTAAAGTTTTGCAATGTATAGATTGATAAGCCAGTCAAATTGTTCTGATAAAAGTTTGCTGCAAAGTCATGAATTTGCAACTCCAACTTCAAATTGAGAATTTTTATGATAATAATAAGGGTGAAGTTTGAAATTCGAAAAGCATAATTATTTGCCCTGAAAAAAAGAGCTTTTGCCCTGAAAATGTAGAATTGTTTTCCCGGTGTATCCTGTCGCCCCGGATCGTCGTGCGTATATATCTCTTCTGTCTCTAGGCAGATAAAACGAGATGATGGGCATCACTGCAGCGTATTAAGGTAAAACAAGAAATGTGAGCGAAATTAAACAGAACTATATTTCGATTATCGAATTTATACCTAATAATTGTTTGTTTAAACTGAACCTTTAGTAACGATTTACTATATACAAGTAAGTTAAATATTTATTCGCCCTATAAAGTCGCTTTAATTATTTTATAAACGTCCGAAATTTAATCTCTATATTTGAACATTTTCTTGACCATCCAGGTCGTGTGACCAATAATCAATGGTATAAAATAACACACATTCCAACTTGTTGACTGAGACTCAATTGTTTGAAATGAATAGCTGAAATCGAAGTGTGGCTTTCTCAGTCGATTTTAAGTCCTGATTAAAACTTGACCCTATGATTGCAAATTCGCTCATTCCTCAGAGAATGTGTGTGTGTGTGTGTGTTTTTTTGTTTCTTTGGTGGGGGAGGGGTAGCGTGTGATCGTTGTATCGTAAGACCTGTCATTGAGTCAACTGGCGTGATTTCGATTCGCCGGTTGTACGTGACAAGGAGTAATGTTGCCTTGAATGTTGCAACAAATATACTATTCAAAAAAAGTAGGGGATATTTGATTTTTAAGTGTTATTAAAGTCACCTAATGAAACTGACGAAGAAACAAATGACAAAATGAAATGAAGTTCACATTCATCGATTTATTCCAAATGATCGTTAGACTAAGTAAGGCACAGACTGACCATTATAAGGGCAAAATGATACCCGGGGTCAAACAGCAAAGTTACCACAGCATCACAACAAAGTCAGTAACGGGTAAATCCTCCTCTGTTTGCCAAACAAGCATTGATCCGAAGTGGCATACTCCTAATGAGACGTCTAAGGTCATTTTGGTCCAGATTGTCCCATTCCTGTTGCAACGCAGCAGCAAGTTCTTGGACATTGGCAGGACGTGGCATACTCCTAATGAGACGTCTAAGGTCATTTTGGTCCAGATTGTCCCATTCGTGTTGCAACGCAGCAGCAAGTTCTTGGACATTGGCAGGACGTTGTTGACGTTGTCGTAACCTCTGTCCAAGCATGTCCCAGACATGCTCGATGGGGGAGAGGTCGGGACTCAGTGCTGACCAAGGTAATGTGGTGATGTTCTGTTGTTGGAGGTAACCTGTAACGATCCTGGCCCTGTGACATCTTGCGTTGTCATCCTGGAAGATGAAACGGCGGCCATGACGTCGTGCGAACGACACAACATGGACTGCCAAGATGTTGTCCCGGTAGTACTGGCCTGTAACACGCCCTGCAACAACATGTAAAGCCGTTCTTCCAGCAACAGTGATGCCTCCCCACACCATAACAGAACCACCCCCAAATCGATCATGTCTGATGACGTTAACGTCTTGGAAGCGCTCGTTTCGACGATGCCACACCCTCCTACGTCTGTCCAAAAAATCAACAGTGAACCTTGACTCATCTGAAAACATCACATTGCTCCAGCGTCGATTATCCCAGTGTTGACGATCCCTACACCAACGACGTCTTGCCTGAATGTGATGATCTCTCAAACAAGGGATCACGCGAGGACGTCGGGCGCGAAGGTGACCCCTATGCAGTCGATTCCGAATCGTCTGGCCACTCACTCTCACACCAGTGTCTGTTTGAAGACGAGCGCTGCTCTGATTTGCTGTGATGACACGATTTCTCACGGCCAAGGTACGGATAAATCGATCCTGGGCTTGAGTTGTCGCCCTTGGTCGACCTGAGCGTGGTCTGTCCTGTACAGATTGTGTAGCCTGCTTATGACAGACTGAGAAACATTCATCGTCCGCGCCACAACCGCCTGTGTTATGCCGATCTGTAGCATGCCAAGGGCACGTAACCTTTCATTTTGGGTAAGCCGACGCATAGCAAAATTTGTTTTCTGGTCACTAAAACAATTAAACTGATGTTTCCACTCTGGAATTCAATGCCACAATGACTGTAACATTCAAAGTCAGAGTCGTGCAAATCTTGGGTTGGACCCCCATGATGATCCCAAGCATCACATGCATTCCATGCGGTAGCTATTGGTGCGTTTGGGCGTCACATGTAACTGGAAATGTTTCTTCTGTTAGGTTCTATAGTGACTTTTTTCGTAGTCATTTGCATATTTTAGTATTATGCCCCCAAAATCAAATATCCCCTACTTTTTTTGAATAGTATAATTACAAATCCTAGTTTGTGTCGAGTGGACGTTAAACCAATTTTTCTCTCTCTCATTTGTCAAGTTTGTATCCCTCACTATATTATCGGCCTTCATTCATACATCCTTTCATAATTTATCATTCTAATACCAAACTAATTCATTAAAAGGGAAATGGAGGTATAAAGTAAAAACAGAGTAATTGAATAATTCATTTTCTTTCTTATATTTCTTCTATCCTTTCTGTACTGTTTGACTTAAGTTAATGCAATTGTTTTTGGATGTAAAGAATAAAATGAGAGTATAGTAGATCGAAACAAAAGCTGTTTTAAGATAAATAATTCATTCATCCAGCATTTCAATTCTACTCGACTAACTGTATTCTATCACAGTACATTAAAATAACAATCAACCGTCCATTATTGTCGGTGTCTGTTTTATCCAGTTGTGGCATTGTGTGTTTAGATGGGTTTGTGGTCATTTTCATCTGTTTTTTTCAATGAAATTCTTGAACACTTTAACATTTCATTTGGTTATTTCAATGAACCCATTAAATAATTAAGATACGTGATCATTCATAATCCTAACTTCTTTTATTTTTCCAATTTATGTCTAAAAACCCTTTTGACAGCAATGTCTGAATAATTAATCAATTATTGTATCTATACGAACTGTCATATAGATGATTTTGTTTTTTAAACTTAAAACACTTAATACATCTTAGCTCGCTTATAAATAAATGATATACTAACGTTTCTTCTAAATGTATATTAAAGGAAATCCCTTTCTAATCAACGAGAATAAATTATAGATACATTATGTCGGATTTAGATAAAGAGCAGAATGTTCTTACTGTAATAATTCCGATTAGATAATGTGAAATGAATTTGAAAAAATTCACCCAAATAACTTTATTTTGAGGGAAGTTATCACCGTCTGAAGTTTTGACAAGATGTGACCAAGATTGTTAATTTTCGATTTTTATTCTAAATTAAATCATAAATTGGCGACCATATTTTAAATCGCTTAAATCATCACAACCCGTTGGTCTAGAGAGAGTTGATCTTAGGATTGTTATATGAATAAGCGTCTAAATAAATATATTTTTTTTGCTAATATAAAAACATGCAATAGGCAGATTAAGCACTCTTACATAATGCATCTTTCAACATCGGCCTAGATTAGTTCAAATCAATTGAATAAGTATAGGCGATTTGTGACAAAACATAGTCTTGAACAGGGAGTTAATGGGTGGAATTATTTAATGTGACATTATTTTAAAAAGTCGAATACAAGAAAGACATGTTTATTGCCTGGTACGACACAACACTCGCTCCTAATGTTTGCATGATTAAGAGAACATAGAACAGTATGGTGTCCGCTGTTCAAATACCATTCTTTCACATCCATACAATATACAATGTATTTGCATCGTGTAGTAATTATTTATGATTCAATTCGTTTTAAGTACCTTTAAAGTAAAGCTCTTTGCCACGGATCATTGGTCAAGTACACACTCAAGTTGAGAAAGCGGTGCAAATCTCGGATATCAGTTGTAGTTACTAACTTACTTAACTACACATAGCAGATTCCAGTTCCCATAAGTACCTTGACGACGAACGGTTGTGGGCTACGTTGAGACTGTCAAAAAGAAATACATGTTAGTTGTGCAATGAACTTGCACGGACATTACCGACCGTCCCCACCCCGGAAGTAGTGTGTTAATAGATTTCATAATGAAACAAACCAAAAGTAAAAATAAAAAGTTCGTTGACCCATATCTGATAGATTTTGTGGTGCATTTTTTTTTTTAAATTTCAATAGCAGTTGCTGTAATTAATTATATGAATGTTTATTACCGTCAATTACACAGTCACATATTGGATAACTAAAACAACGAAGGAATTCAAATGGACCACTTTTAAAGACCTACGACCTACGATAACTTTGATCAATGGCTTTAACATAAATGATGCAAGCGCTAAATCTGCCCATTGTGGGTCTTTCTTTGGGCCTGAAATGTTATGTAAAATATGAATTAGACATTAATTAACTTAACCACACCATAATCAACTCTTGATGCCATCGCTAGCGGATTTGAATACATTTTTTGAAAAAGAAATTAAACGTATAAATGAATAATCGTAACTTTGTTTTTATCGTACTAACTTTAGTAATGATGATCGAGGCGTGCCTAAAATTGAAAAGCTAATATCTCGTTCAGATAACTGACTGAAATTTACAGCATATTCTAGTTTGGTTACCCATTTTTATACGTCCACATTCATAATGTGAACGTATTATGTGGTCGCCCCTGTCTGTGTGTGTGTGTGTGTGTGTGTGTGTGTGTGTGTGTGTCTGTGGTTCGCCTACAGGGCGCAATTCTTCATGGATTTTCTTCAAACTTGGTATACTTATTCCTTATACCCCAAGGAAGATCCCTATTGTTTTGGGGGCATGCCCGACCCCCAGGGGCCGAGCCACGCCCATTTCTAGTATTTGTTTGTTTGTCGTCTACAAGCCACATTTGTTAACGTATAATCTTGAAACTTTGCATACACATTCTTTGTACCCTAAGAAACATCCCTATCGTTTGGGGTGCATGCCCAAACCCCAGGGGCAGAGCCACGCCCATTTTCTTTTCTTGTGTCTTTGTGTCGCCTACAGGGCGCAATTCTTACTGGATTTTCTTCAAACTTGGTATACTTATTCCTTATACTTGGTATACTTATTCCTTATACCCCAAGGAAGATCCTATTGTTTTTGGTGCATGCCCGACCCCCAGGGGCATAGCCACGCCCATTTCTAGTATTTGTTTGTTTGTCGTCTACAGGCCACATTTCTTAACTTATAATCTTGAAACTTTGCATACACATTCTTTGTACCCTAAGGAACATCCCTATCGTTTGGGGTGCATGCCCAACCCCCAGGGGCAGAGCCATGCCCATTTTCTTTTCGTGTGTCTTTGTGTCGCCTACAGGGCGCAATTCTTACTGGATTTTCTTCAAACTTGGTATACTTACTCTTTATACTCTAAGGATGATCCCTATCGTTTGGGGTGCAGGCCCAAGCCCCAGGGGCAGAGCCACGCCCATTTTTTTTGTGTGTCTGTGTGTCGCCTACAGGCCGCAATTCTAACTGGATTTTCTTAAAACTTTGTATACTTACTCTTTACACCCTAAGGATGATCCCTATTGTTTTTTGGTGCATGTCCGACCCCCAATGGCAGAGCCACGCCCATTCCTTGTATTTATTTGTTTGTCGTCTACAAGCCACATTTCTTAACGTATCATCTTGAAACTTTGAATGCTTATTCTTTGTACCCTAAGGAACATTCCTATTATTTGGGGTGCATGCCCAACCCCCAGGGGCAGAGTCACGCCCATTTTCTTTTTGTGTGTCGCCTACAGGCCACAATTCTTAATTGGTCATCTTGAAACTTAAAATACTTATTCCTTATACCCTAAGGATGGTCCCTTTTGTTTTGGGTGCATGCCCGACCCCCGTGGGACAGCAACACCCATTTCTTGTATTTGTTTGTCTGTCGTCTACAGGCTGCATTTCTTAATGTATCATCTTGAAACTTTGAATTCTCATTCTTGGTACCTTAAGGAAGATCTCTATTGTTTTTGGTGCATGCCCGACCCCCAGGGACAGTGCCACGCCCATTTTCTTTTTGTCTGTCTGTGTGTCAGCTACAGGCCACAATTCTTAATCGATCGTCTTGAAAACTTTTTTTATACTTATTCCTTATACCCTAAGGCTGACCACTATCATTTTTGGTGCATGCCGGACCCCCTGGGACAGAGCCACGCCCAATGCTTTTGTGTCGTGTGTTCGCCTACAGGATGCAATTCTTAACAGATCCTTTTAAAACTTTACATACCTATTCCTTATACCCTAAAGATGATCCGTATTGTTTTTGGTGATTTCCTAACCTCCAGGGGCAGAGCCATGCCCATTTTTACTTCGTGTCTGTGTGTGTTGTCTACAGGCCACGATTCTTAATGGATCGTCTTTAAACTTGGGATATATGTATTCCTTATAGCCTAAGGACGTCAACTGCATGTCCCGACTCCCACAGGCAAGACACGCCCAATTTTTGTGTTTGTCGTTTACAGGCCGCAATTCTGAATGAAGCAGCTTGGTACTTGTATTCCTTATAGCCTGAGGGCGTCCACTATTGATTTTGATGAATGTCCCGACCCCCAGGGGCAGGGCCACGCCCACTTTTTGCCTTTAGCGTTAGGAAGGCACAATTCTGAATGGATTATCTTGGTATACTTATTCCTTATACTCTAAGGACGGCAACTATTGATGTTGAGGCACGACCCTCAACGCTAAACAAACCAAACGCCTAGCCTTCTTGACAAAGTACCATATCAATCAAAGCAGGAATGTGGACGTATATTGTAGCGTTAGCGTTATGTTTAAACTATTATAGCGAATCAACACTTTATCTATCTCCAATAATCCCCGGCCCTTTAACATGAACTCATCCAAGATGGGTGTTTGGCGACAGCTCTAAGCTTGTTGGTCTGTCTTCAAGATCACGAGTTAAAGCAATTAATATACAACACATATTACGACGGAATTCTTTTATCGTGGGTGTCGTGTCAGATGCGATGAAGTCATGCATTCTACAGTGTCAAGATAACGTTATTATTCCTTAAACATTCTTGGCAATCTGCCTGTCAGCGCACGTGCTTCTCACTTCCGCTTACGTAACAATCGGCGATGAAAGACATTGTTTGAGTTATCTGCCCATGTAACGACAGAAGCGGTAATAATTAAATCGTCATATTCAAATTAGTTATATTGTTACAAACATTTATCTTCTCCTTATTGACGTTGCAGGGGATCTAATCGACGTTTGAAGTGAAGTTTAAGTACTGCCATCATCCTGGTTTTATTGAGTTGCCCCTCTGATTTTATAGTCTACCATAATGTGTTCCTTTGTCACTTATTATCCGTTAAATTGGCTCAGATCAATTTACACTGCAAATCGTTATGTAAGTCTAATTATAGGTTCTGCCTGAAATTACAGGCACGTTCTGTGTTCAAATTGTAAATAAATTCTTGAATTGTATAGCCATTTGAGATGTGGTACCTGCGAAAGCTGCATTCATTTCAGTCGGTGAATATAGATATTTGAAAGTAGATTAGAGTGTATATTTCGTGAGATGTAATATTCTGTATAATGATTTGAGGCTGTTAAGAAATGCTTATGGATACCAGAGTATTCATATGCGGATTAGCGCAGTTAAAAAAAACTTCTCGATAACAAGATATGAATCTTTTTTGGTTTAAATATGGGAGCGATTCACATTATGTGCAGTAAAATTTTGTAAATTTAAATGAATAAAATATTGCTTAAATAAAAAACAAATGCTTGCTCAACTTAAATCAATTAGCATTCAACAATTATCAGTAAGCTTAGAGAATCATTACAGAGGTGATGTTGGTAGCTAACACCTTTAGTGGGCTTTTTGGCACGTTTGATTCCATCAGCGAAATTTTAAGAACTTAATTAGGATGGTAAAACTTATGATAATTTTTATATCACTGTGACAAGCCGGTTAAATTTCACATAATTCATGTCTCGTTAAGTGTTCAATGAGTATGTTCGGTGAGATAAAAGAAAGGTGTAAATACTATTTAATTATATAATACATTTGAAATGACATAAGCGGCGCTAGGACGTCACATGGCGTTAATGGCGTCGTTTGTCCGTGAAATATAGATCGTTAGTTGGAGAGTGGATTAATTGCTTGTTAATTATGTCATAGATTACAAAGTTGACAACTGATTAAAAATAAAACACTGGTAAAGTGAACAAGCTTCGTAGGGTTGCCGCGTGTCGCTTACGTCGTCAAGAGGCGTGGAAAGTTGAAAGTAGCACTGATGAGACTTTGGTATCCTTGAATTACGTCATCGAAATAATAGTGATTAAGCCTGCCGTATTAGTATGCTTCTAGCTTGGATGGTTAGTCAGATGCAAATAAAATGAAATGGGGTTTAACGTCCTACAGTTCTGCTCTGACTGGGCTAAGGAAAACGAGCATATGCCATGCAGTGGCTATGAGGGACAATTTCCCGGACAGCGGCGATACGGCCCTCTTTTATATAAAACTCCACTTTTAAGGGATCTTTTATGTGTACGCTAATGTCTTCCTCGGTTTTTGTCCCATCCGAAAGACTTTACGTTATCCCTTGCCCCACTGACAACATCTCCCTCACTGAGCCACCGTGGCTCCAAAGATTCAAATAAAGCAGGGTCGGATAAAGTTAAAGGTAAAAAAGGGGTCAAAAATACACATAAATATTAAAACACATTAACCCGCAGACTAGTGAGCATTCCTCCGTTTCTTTACTCGTTTAGTAAAATAATTAAATTTCTTCATATGCTATTTAGATACAGTCAGATCTTACGACAAGGTGTCTTACATTACAGTAATAATAGTAATGGTAAGCCCAATGGAAGGTGATAACTGGCTACCATCGTAAATCAGAAATGTTAACGCCAATTAGAGCAACTGCACGGGGCAATGGAAAATGCGGGACCAGTAGCATATGGACTTGTTAAATGCTAAGCTAATTCGGCACAAAAAGAAAGGACCACTTTACAGGCGGGTTAAAGATGTATATTTGCATGGTTGTCTTAGATTTACCTAGTTTTGACAGCTTCTTCCATTGGATTGTTTTACGATCAGGTTGGGACGACTGTACTGACTGTGATATATCAAGAGAATCAAAGCCGAGGCCATGACTATATACTTGTACCCGAATAGTGAAACAGGTTTTGAAAAATGAAATGGCTATGTAAATAGTTCCGGAAGATTTGTTATCTTGAGCTGCTTAAACAATACCCAAAACACACACCGGTTCAAAAACACACACCGGTTCATTTGAAAGTGTCAAAACAAAGCCGATCTATAAAGTTACTACCATCGTAAAAACGACCTTGAGTTTTTGTGAAGGTCGTCCGTGTCACCTCTTAGTGCAGTATCAATATTGAATGTGCCGTGTGCTCGTTTTAAACCTGTGTTGACAGATCAGCTCCAGAACAAACAAAAACGGAAGTAATTTGTTGACCTTTTCAATGACAATAGGGAGGTCAACATGGCAATAGGCCAAAACGTGAACGTTAAGAGACAAATCCATTTTAAAAACTTTTTATCCCATTTGGCATTATCTATCTGCACATGTACTGCTTGTTTTGTGCAGTTTTTTTTTCTTCGGCGGTTTAAAGTCATCTTCACTCACAATGTTTCTAACAGTTTCTATACAACTCTCATTTAAGCAATAAATATAACAAAATACTGTCATTCTAAAGCGAATTGGGTCGTATTTGGAACGATAATCATCATAGGGATACAGATTTGTAGCTTACAAGGGATTTCGCCGACAATTTTCGACCTTTATGGGGGTTCAGGATTTAAAGGGACGAAGTGCCAAACCCCGAGGATGTGCCTTTTTAAGATGTCGCCTGATCAATCTCGTGGGTTTTCTCCGGTTTCATCCCACTGCTACAGACCACTGCGCGCAAGCAAAGGATTTCGCCGATCTCCCAAACGACGTTTAAAGACTTCAAATAAAATAGTTCTCTGCTTTTGAAATTAAATACATGTATGTATGTATGCATCGGGATATAGGCCTACCCTTTCGATGTTTGGAGTATATGTCGTTATTAAAATGCCCAGCTTTACATACGGAAAATATTGGTTGCCAAAGGTTTAATAGTGCATTCTACTCAGGGTATAGATACAGATTAGAATGATATTGTAAAAACTTGAAACTTTCTGGCAAAATGTTTAAAGTATTGATTCCTGCTGTTTGTGTCGCGTTTGTGTGTTTTAAGATTATGGCCCAGTTAGTTTCACGAAATCTTAAAGGGGCAGTTCAAATAAAAGGTTCGAAATGGCATGTCTTCTTAGACTGCAAATTTACGGCCATTTCTTGAGTGATTGTTGCGAAAGTTCCATTATTAAAGAAGAACCATATACAGTATTATATGAGTAAAACGAAGGACTGTTTGCCTAAATTTCCTTAAAGTTAAGCGATTTTCCTTACATTAAATTGAATTAATTTGAAGTGTGACTTGGAGTCCGGTGTGGTAATTTTTATTTATAACAATGCAAATAGCAACACTTTTTTAAAAATACACACAGACTTTGTATTTTTGTATTCTTAAAGAGCAATCATATAGACCGGTTTGCAGGCTGTCTTAATAAAGAAAACGTCTTAATTTCTACTTTGTTTCCTATTAAGCAAAATGTGGGATTTTGCTTTTGGTGACCATCTCTGACTTTTGGTGTCAATTCTTTTGGATGAAATTAATTATATTCTAATAAAACCACTTCTCAGAAATAAACTCTCCAAATAATGGCGATATATAAACCTAAATATCTGGTATGAAATTCACATAAATTTAATATAGGCCTCTATTGTAATCTCTGATATCCAGTTTAAAACAAAAACATTAAAAAAAACCCCAGCAAATTGTCTGTGTGGCGATGTTATTTAAATATTCTGTATTAACCATTAATATTTAGCTCATTTTTCTGGAGCGGCGGCTTTGCCACGTGCATCTAATTATCTGCTCTAATGAACGTGCTGACATGCTCTGTCACGTGCAATTAAGAATGACTATGTATATTTCTGTCCACCTGATGTCCGAAACTATTTGATTGATGTTCTCTGCCGGAGTATGTGACATGCGGTCGTCCAGTTATGATTTGTGTCAGTTTACATTAATTACAAATTATCGCCCCTTGTCAAAAAGGCGTCGACGTGGGTTGTCGTTCCGGTTGTCCAGATAATGCGAAACGTTAGAAAATGAGGAAATCAACGGGGATGACATTTACCGCGGGATACGAAATGATCTTCGTTTTAAAACTAAATTTGTTACACCAAAACTATGCGAAAAGTTTTGATGATCCATAAGATATTTACTGCTGGATACGAAACGATCTCATTTCAAAACTAAGTTTTTAAAATGATATAAAACTAGAGTTTTGCCTCCTAAAGATGCATGTTGCGAGCGCGAAATCTGCATATTGCAGATCTTTTTGTTTTCTGGCTTCAAATATTAGTCCCTGGGCCATCGGATGACTCCGATTTTACAATCATATACCTTTACTCAGAATAAAGTATTTTGACTGATATTTTTAATATATCCATATTTCATTATCTAATTTTGCACTATTATACCTAGAACCACCTGCAGCTTTGAGTTTAATGATTGTTTATCGTTTAAATACAAATTGAACCTAACAGATGGATCAACTGAAAAATAACCATTTTAATGTATCAATAATTATTATCAATTAATTTCTTGTAACGGTTCATATAAACCTGTCATGTCAATCACTCGACAATCTCCGTCAACTATCGGATTCCCGTAGATGACGTTTTAGCCTTCCGGCAGTGATAGTTCAGTGAAGGTGACAATGATGTAAATAAAGTTCAACCTTAAGTTTGCGTCGGGTTCTCATTACGCGTCATGTATATCGTTATATTTTTGGCACCGATTACAGAGCTGCTCATTTGACGTTTGAAATCATTGAAATTGTTCTAAAACGAAAAATGTGATGTTTGTTAAGTGGAAGGCCAGTTATGCTGACGCTTTCCTAAACAAAGGCCAAGCATCTTTAGCTAGAAGCTTTGCCTTGGAAAACGTGCGTTCCAAACCACTGACTTGGGGAAATCATACTGCCAGCGCCGAGATCGAACCCGAGACCTACTGGTTTATGAACCAGCGCCATACTCGCCAAGTCACTGTGGCCCCCTTTCCATGCCACACTATATCGCATTTAGAATAAAATATATTTTACTGCGCTTTTGTACTTTGACCACTTTAAACCAGACCAACACATTTATAAAAAATCTTCCAAAAGTCAAAAGCCAATTATTTTCATATAACATTAATTAGCCCGTCAACTGTTTACAACTTCATGGTGACAGAATCTATTTTAATAGTTCAATACAGGCGTGACATAACACAGCAGAAACCACTGTTTCACTAAAGTTTATTTCCGACTCTTCTTGCTTATTTCCGCCAAAGTCCACTTTAACAGCCCTTTATCTATATTTTATCATCTTGTATTTATAACACGCAGATTGTCAATCTGAAGCGTGTATTAATATTGTTTTGAAATATAAAGCACATTTCCTAGTTTTGTCAGGAAATAAAAGTTAGATATACTTGAGGACAATGAACACCCACGTGAAACAACCCAGTTTTTATATCTAAGTTTATCGTGTATTTTTGTTTAAGAGAACTAATGTTAAATAAAAACTGCGATAGTATCTTTGACTTTAAACTATTATTTTGAATATATTTGCCTATGTTACAATGGGGTGTAATTAAAGATTTTGCCTATCCTAGTCCTACAAACTAAGACACGAACATCTACACGAGTGAGACACTTAAAAGAATAAACCGAAGGGGGCGGGGCAGGTTTTAACATCGCTCAAGAGAAGAATTAAAATCCCTATTCCAAGAAAAGCCCCTTTAAAGAATGATATAAAAATTCGTTTGGAAGACGTGTGATAGCGTTTAATAATTGTTCATACCTGTAATTTTCATGTCGGCTAAGATCAAAGATTCACCTTTTGGTCCTTACCCTTTCAATAAACAAATTATTAACAATATTATCGATTACTTGACTTTCTTCATCTTAACATATAAAACAATTTTTATAATAAAACAAACATTTTCACATCAAATTGTAAATCTGGCGATTAGAAGAACCTGCGCTTGAGCAGAAACGTAAACAGTGAAGCGTGGGAAAGCGCGCGTGCAATGCGCGTGATGGTCAGAACGTGCCCAGAAGGAAACAATAGAAAGGTAACAATAAGAAGTATAAAAGGGGAAAAGCAGGTTTAAACATTGAAAGGTACATAACTAACGGTAAATCACGTGTCAATCATGTTTGTTATCGACTTGTTCATTGACTGTTGGTTTGTTTACATGATAAATATCACTGGTTATTATAATAAACAATATAATATTAACACAATGATTAAATCAACTACATCATTATCATCAAATAGTTTTTGTCCGAACGCTGGTTTCTTCAGTAGACGGGGTTTCTTTGGGATGAACGTCTCTTGCGCCGAAGGTCGTAGAATTTCACAGCCTCTGCAAGGGTTTTTACTTTATCGGCAGATGTTGATATTAAATGTATTTAATAAAGGACTACTGAGTTATTAATTATCATGTTTTTTACATGAAAATAAAATAAACTGGAATTAAGAATAACCTTTCAAATGATAATGATGCAACATCTCTTGCGAGATCATCCTTCGATTTCATTAGGAAAATGATAAAGTTTCATTGTTGATTCGATAATTAGAAAATACCTGATTCAATCTTCGGTTTTACGAGCTGCATTGTGCACGACATCCGTCATAATATAAAGCTAATACCGCTATGCTTTCGACCTGGATATTAGAAGCATAAGTCTAGTGGTTTAGGTCCAAAAGTAATTAGCAATGTTTATTATTTGCATATTAAAATGAGGGGATCACGTGGCTAAGTGGGTAAGACGCTGGTTCGCTAGCCTGAAGGTCGGGTGTTCGATCCCGGCATTGGCTGAGAAAGTTCATCTAGATTTTCCGGCGTGGTTTCCCCCTTGTCGGTGATGCAGGACGGAGGGCCTGACAAGGACAGCTATCTAGTCGTTCGGACGGGACGAAAAACCGAGGACCCATGTACACATTGGAGTGCACGTAAAAGATCCCCTGGCAGTTGAAATTCGATAAGAGAGTAGGCCGGGCAAAAATTTCCCTCATAGCACACCGTATGGCGTATGCCCGTATTCATTAGCCCAGGTTAGAAGCAGAACAGTAGGACGTTAAACCTCATTTCATTTCTGCATATTAAAATGATAATTTGATTCTGGTTGGGGATACAGTTAGTCAATGATGGTCACTTTTTAAATTTGTATTTTACGTCTTTAATGAATAGCAACACCTGTTGGGGCTATTAACAGATACTGTTATAGAAATATCGATATGATTTATTCACAGTGATTGTACATAGCGGATCATATTGCAGTTGGTGTCGTTGTTTTTTCATAACCCCCGTGGTCAAGTTATTCCACTGCTGTGTAATTATTAGAAATCAACGAGCCTTTTGGGACGTTAAGCGTAAATTATGGGTTCAAAACATTTACGAAAATGAAAGAACGTGTCTATATTTTAACTGTTTTAATTAAGTGTTTGAGTCGGTAATTGTCCGAAACGACAAGTGACCACAAATTAACAACATATTTCACGATATGCGACCATTCATTCCGCTTCATTGAACTAAATGTCGACAGATTGACACAGCATGACGCCATATTAACTGTGACGTGTTTTAAATCGCGGTAGAAACCTTACAATTCAGCAGGTTCCCGTCACTCGCTGGACTATTGGGAGTAGACGTGATCATCATCAAGAGCATTTTTATGCGAGGCTACCGGCGACTACCCTCATATTATATGACTTATAATTTACACGTTTTAATATAAAAAGAATACTATTAATTAAATGTAAAATCATTTTGGTTGGTACCACCTAGCGATTCCGTGATAAGGGCGTCTTAAATGTATTTTTGTATGATAGTTAGGCAAAACAAGGCGTTGAGTTTTTGCATCAATTTCATTGTAAAACAAAATATCAAAGACTTGGCAATTAAATTGTTATAATTGATAAGAGAATAGGCGCGTCCTTAAAATGACACTGTTAATAGAATATTTTATAAGATTAGTGTTTATCAAAAAACAATTCTCACAAGATTTGGGTGTGTATAACCTCTTTAGTTCTTTTTTTATTATTTCAAACTTAATATAGTGACTTTAGGTTTCAACTAAATGTAATTACGTTTTGTTTCTTCCTTTCATATCCCATCAGAACTATAACACCGAAACTCAATAGGTATTTTAAAAGACATGTTGCAAGAAATGTACTTTAAAGTTCCAATTTCATATTTTTAAGTTATATTTTTAAAATATATTAAAATAAAGCCCTAAAATAGATTGTATCTATAACCTGTCCTACCTTGTTAAAGAATAATTCTATTAATCCTATAATTCACTATTGACAATTGAGAAATTGGCAAAAACATCATTTTCAACTTCAAATTCAACCGTTTAAAGATCGTCATTCCATGGAGGGGAATGAGAAAACAGGGGAGGTAATTGTGTTATTATTTCCTGTGTCAGGGATTTTAATGCCTGTGAAATATTGCCCATGATCGTATAATAGTGAGTTGACAACCTTTTGAGCAAAAGACATAGAAATAATTATGTTTTGACTTTCTCAGAAAACATGAAATTCCCGCTTTAAATATCCTATGTAAATAAATTTTGCCGATATCGATACCATGCCCAAACATTTTAATGATCAAGAAAAATAGTCGTATGTCTGAAAAGTCTGTGAGTGGTTACTACAAAAGCTATAACGAAAAAAAAACCATGCTGATTGATATTTTACAAGGATGATCCGGAACGTCAACGCCATTGCATAATGGTAGCTTCAATCCATTACCATTCACGCTACGACTAAAATCGTGGTTTTAAATGTCGAGTAATTATTAGTCGTGATCCTTTCAGGTCTTATCATTATATTGAGGCCAGTCGTAATAATCGCGGGAACCTAGCATTATCAAATTTCTAGCATGATGGTAGGGCACTTTGGAACCGACTTCCTAATATAACTTGTGAAATTCATTAGAAACAGGATGTATACATTAATTTCAATTAAATACAAAACGCAATCAGCAGTATTGTGTCACCTTCTAACATGAGTCAAAAACTTAATTTATCCAAGAAGAGCTATAGAAGAAACCAGCAATCAGATTATAATTTAAATTTTATTTTACTTGTCGTCACTACACCATCGAATGTATATATTAATCACATTCTTTAAGTGGCATTTAGTGATTGGGAAACACATTAACAGAACACAATTTTTCATTGGAAACAATCACTGGTTTTATTCTAAAAGCACGACGTTTCGACAAGACGTATCCTCTTATTGTTATCAAGCACAATGCACAATGCTTGATAAGAAGATACTTGTCGAAACGTCGTGCTTTTAGAATAAAACCAGTGATTGTTTCCCATAACAATTGTGTTCTGTTAATATATGAATCATATTGGGCAAATTAGTGCAGTATTGTTCATGATTATTTACTTGTTGGTAAATATCTTTAAGATGCCCACTAGGCTATCTCTCGATTGTACCTCCAACGTTTGCTGCTGTATTCTGCATTTCAACATTAAAGTGATGTAGATTGATTTATCTTTATTTCTTCGCAACAAACACCCAAAGATCAATAAATTAAACAGACTTGTGATTATATTGGGGGTTAATTGACATATCAACACAGAGTAATATGACTTAACACATTTGAAGACGAGAGCCGTGATGTAAGGAAGTCGATTTATATTGATTAGTTAATAAAGCCTAGCCACCTGAGCTTAACTAGGCCACACACTGTTATAAATAGGTCGTGTGTAATTAATTAGGCCAACAGGAGATGAGCAGTAAATATCTATTAATAAATCTGACGTCATTTAATAAAGCAATACAATGTGATAATGGATTCATAATGCTTGTATTTTATACATTAATATTCAGTCAAATGTTCTGGACGCTGCTTCAACATTAATTGGCTCACTTGAAAACTGACTTGTATATTAACTTTTTTGTTGTGTGTGGGGTGTGGGTGCTGGGGGCATAGCGGCTCAGTACATAATGCATGGCTTATGTCTGACTTCATTAGCTCCGGAGGTGCACAAAAGCAGGGCGTTGACCCCATTTCATTTTATTTTTTTTATCTTTTAATACGGTCATTCCAGAAGTGTGTGGACAGTATGTTCACTATTTTTGTGGCCTGGTTGGAGAATAATGATTATACAACTTTTGCTAAACCTTTAATGTTTCTTTGTAAAAGTATGAGGTATTAACTATCTAAATTTTTCATTTTAATTGACACCAATCTAACTGGAAATGGAAATGAATTGGAATGGGGTTGAACGTCCTACTATTCTGCTCCGAACTTGGCTAATGAAGACGCTACGGACTTTTTGCCCGAACAGCGACACTACAGCCCATAATCTCCTATCGAATTCCAACTGTCAAGTGATCTTTTACGTGCCCGACAATACGTACACGGGACCTCGTTTTATCGTACCTTCCGAACGACTAGAGAAGTGTCCTTATCAGACCCTCCGTCCTGCATCACTGACAAGGGGGGAATCACGCCGGAAAATCTGGATGAAAGTTCTCGGCCAAAGCAGCGATCAAACACCCGACCTCGAAGGCTAGCAAGCCAGCGTCTTACCCACTTAGCAACAGTGACCCCACTGGAAAAGGAAGTGAGAGTAAACGGACAAATTTCATTAAACTTCCAGAAAGTGGCGCGCTTTGGAATACGAACTACGATTATTATGATAAGGTGGCCACCAACCCCTCCCACAATTTCTTTTTAAATCAAATAAAAAAATAAATAAATGGATGTGGGTAGTAATTAATACGACTTGAAAAGTCAAGGACTGGACTGCTATTCTGACAGATACTGTACACGTGGAACGATCTGTTCAAGGTCATTATCAAGCCTTTCTAAAACGAGTTACTATCACATGATGTCTACTATGATTTATCTAAATAATTATCTGACATTTATAATAGACATGTTGTTATAGAATAATCTATACAATCATCGTTATAATTAACTGATAAACATATTGATGACGTTAACTGTATAGACCAGTTTAAAACAAGGTGAACTTGACGTACATTCAAAACATTTAGTGCAACGAACGTTGTTACCAATATGTACTAACCCCTGGACTGGTCACCCACTGTGTTGGTGACATTAAACCTCGAGGTTAGCTTCTACCCAGTAGCCTTCCAGTTCTGAAATCCAGACCCATACCATAGCTCAAGTTAATTATAAGTATTGATGGGTATTGTGCACGGGGGAATCACCATTACTTAATGTTGACCAGCAAGACGGAGCGTAGATTTCCGAAGCTAAATTTAGTTCGGGAGTGTGGTCACCGGAGTTATCAGCCATGTTAAAATACAAAAGTACAGTATACTGAATTATGGCCGTTTGTTGTCCGAAACTTTCTAGGTTTAACTTTGAAGCACCGATATGTGTCAATCTTGGATCTGGAGGACTTGTTATTTAATCCGTGTTCTGACTGAAATGAGGGGTCAGCCAATCAAATGGTCTGTCGAATCGACCGTTTGACCTTTTCATGCGTGGAACTGTGGGTAGATATTACCAGCCAACGACGTCTATACTATAAACACCAGCGGATAGAAATCATAACAAAACAAACGTAGATTTTGAAAAACATGGCGGTCGCTGATTGGTTAATCGAATGACTGACGTTATCGGGTCAAATGTCCCGTGCTTGATACCTGACGTCATAGAACGTGAGCTTCCACTATAACTAGTTAGATCTACATGAGTGTAGGCCATCGAAAGTATAAAAAAACGAAACGAAATATAGATCTATATTTTAATTAGATTGCATATGTGTTTGAGAGTTGGTACACTGCGGTATGTAGCAGAGTTACAGACAAATTTAGTTCTACAGAATAAATTCCATTTATAACAGCATAAGACTCTTATAGATGCACCCATTATAAATTTGCTGTGACAAGGTATGGGACACGCATTGATGTAGAATAATTGTTCATATTTCAAAACAGCTTCCCTTATCATTGTTCTACTTTCGGTTTTTCAAAATATTGACACAAGGGGTTATATATATGCACTAGGAGTTTGGTGACGTTAACGTACAAATATTAACACGACGTTTATAATTAGAGAACATTAGTCACAAACCAAAGACACGACATAAACTGGGATGTTATTACACAAATTATTAACGCCGAGTTATAGTTCCATCCGAAAGACTTTTCGATTCCATATTTGATAAATTAGGCTACAATATGGCGAAATGAATGCTCGGGCAATGTTGAGCGCATAAGCCGTACTGCGTGCAATGATAAATCAGAGTATCTAATTCGTGTGTCGGAATTAATTAAGTTCGGAGCACCGGATGCGTTTAGATACGTTACGTATTACGCTCGAGACGTCGTTAGTATATACATTTCTTATATCTATAACAACGGCCTATACATCTTGTGTCTTATTTTCTGAAAGTCATACCTCGAGATGTTATTAAATAACAGAGGAATAGTTAATTTCGATGCTTGTGTTGCCATGCTATATATTAATTTGTGATGTTGTGCACGCGGCAGGGTAAGCTTAATGTTTATAGAACATCACTGTGACCAGCCATTTCTTATGGGTAATAAACTGCTGTTAGAGCAGAACAGTATGACGTTAAACTCCATTTCATTTTATTTCATTTCAAAAAACTGCCGTATTTAAACCACTGAGCTGGTGATTGCTGATGTCCTTTGATTAGATTTTACTTAGTTAGTAGCCCTCGGCGTCTTAAATCCAGGTTGTGGCGGGTTTCGTATCAAGGTGTTGTTTCTCTTTACCACTATCATTTGAGAAGTGCTATTGTATTCGAGATCGAGAGAGAGAGAGAGAGAGAGAGAGGTTTCATTTCGGGACTAACATCTGGTTCAATTTTATTTCAATAATTCGCTTGTGCGTAAGAGTCTTTAGCAGTGAGAGGAAACCGCAGTATTCGGAGGAAAACCCACAAGGTTGGAAGGCGACCCTACTCCTTGTCACGTACAATCTGGGATTTGAAATCACGCCAGTTGACATAATGACAGGCTTTATGGTACCGTGCGCACGTGCTAACCATTCAGCCACACCCCAACCCCCCGAACAAAAAGAAGAGGGGTATGCTGATGTAATAACAACACTATCCCTGAATAATAATTATTATCACGTCAGTCTTAGTAGAGAGACATTTTACCCTTTACCAGCACATTTTACAGACCATACGTCAAAATTAACGTCCGTTTGAAAGGACAAATCATGCACTACAAAGAAAATGAAAAGACGATAATTTCATCTGAACATATGATTCACATCTCCAAGGTGCAATATCACAACATAATGTTCTCATTAACGATTTCATTTCTAAAATTAGGAGTATTATTTAAAGGGTCCTTTTATGTGTCCATCACGGAAATAAAAAGTGAAAAAAAGTTCCACTTCTTAAAAGCGCAATATCCTTCTTTAATTATCTTAATTTCTAGATTTATGAGGAATATTAGGATCATTTTTCTCCCATTGTAATATTCAAGCCTTCACACCGTGTTATTTATTAATATAATTGTATTTTATCTTTCTGGAAAACAGAATGTTTATTTTTCTCTGAGGAACATTGAAAAGTTATATTTCTCTTTAACTTATAATTAGAGATGGTTTTATTCAGAGTTGAGCTTTTTGAACAAGACATAAATAATACAAATTGCATCGAATGTTGAGATAATCGGCGCCAGTTCATTAAAATCAGATTTTAGCAGATATTTACAGCAGTCTGAATCCAAGTAAACTGATATTAACGATTCCCTTGAGAATTCCTCAGAAAGACGTTTCAAGGAGATGATGCTGGGTGGATGTTACAATTGAATTTTAACCGTTGAACATAATTTTGAAAGATTTTGAACTTCTCGCGGGTTGGTTTGACTTAGTTTGTGTCGAGTGGACGTTACCATCCCCCTCTCTCTCCCTCTCTTTCACTCTCCCTCTCCGATATTTGATACTACTTCCAACACCATTTCGTTTAAGAAATCTAAATTCGTAACCTTATCAACTTCTTTCATAAACTCAACAATGATTCCTGAAGTGGGAATGGAATAGGCTTAATTCAATACATTCAGGTGCTTACTAGCGTATTTTACATATAGCCGTGGACCTCTTGTAGGTGGAATCTTTAACCAAAACCCACTGCATTGTGATGAGCTTGAACATATTGACTCAAAGCGGTCTCTTACACTAAGGAATATGGCATAAGTTAGAGATTGCAGAACAGTCGTTAAAACACGAAAGCCGGTATTCGACAATTTGGGGTCGCTTTAGTTCCCTTTAGAACTGTCTTTGAGCAAACGATATTCGCTGACAGTTCCTATCCGGCTTATATAGCTGCAATATGAAAATACGGTAAAATACCGCAATTCCCCACCTCTGTTCTCGGGCTGTTTTAGTACCTTTACCATATTTATCACCACATTTCTTTATTTTCCACCACAAGGAATCCTTTCTCACTATATTTGACACAAATTTATAATAATTCAACTCAATTTTCAAGTAGAACTTAGCGATAAAATAAACACGCGGTTTGCGCATGTCCGGATCTCGTAATGGCTCTTCAGTTTAAACGTATTTGGTATATGTTTTAAATCTCAGAATTCTACTTATAAATGTGTGTCACTTGTGGCAAGAAATGATTCCTTTGGCGAATAAAGTAGAAGGTAAGGATTCAAAAATAGCCTTAGAACAGAGGTGGGGAAGAACGGTATTTTCATACTGCAGCTACTATATAAGGCCGGATAGGAACTGTCAGTGGACATTGTCCGCTCAAAGACAGTTCCTAAAGGCTTTTTTCCGAATAGGAAAATCAAGTTTTCTCCAAAAGTATCGACAATATATAAAGTAACCAATGATACATTCAATTATCATTTTTTGATTTAAATTATTCAATATTTTATCATTTTTATTCATGAATAATTAGTTGATTGTCCGTGAAAAATTATTTCTTTCCGCGAACAACTATGATATAGGCGGCTTTGATCCACAATATGCTAATGAAAATCCATGATAGAATATAATATTAATAAGCAAAGATATTCAAGTTGTTAAACAATACTAAATCAGTATCTCTCCACGATTATAATAAAAGTATGAATGAACCCCACAATAACTGGGTCGTGAATAATTAAAACACAACAATGACACACATAATTATCAATAAAACCAATGAACTGGTACATTTTACGTCTAGTAAAAAAGATAAATACAGAGGAATTAAAAAAAAGTTCATAAAAGAAGTTGAAAAAGAGTAACACGTTGATAAAATGTGTGTAACAGTCTGTTTAGTGTGTCCTTTTTTAAACGTGTTAACTGTACATTGCCTATAATATCATATACATTAGTAATACAAGGAGAAAATAAACAAAAATATCTCAATCGGAGTAAATGATTTAATGACACAAGCATCTTAAGAGTGTATTATTCAAGGGTGAAATTATAATTTATACATTTGCTTACATAACAAGCCTATAATCTGCTCGGATGACTGAGATTTAAGTGCATATCAACATCCTCGAAATCGAGGCTCAGTCTCGTTTATCAAGTATCGTTACTACGATAATGGACGATCACCAATATATCCACAAGCAGTGATAACTTCGCCCAGAATAACGTATTAGAATGAAATTTTAAACATATTCATTTTTCATTATCTATTTTAAACTATTAAAGCAAGAACTTCCAACTCTCCGTCTAAATATTATATAATGCATCTTTACGTTTGTTTAAAGGGCACACAAAGTAAACGTAGATGAAATGTGCTCGAAGGTTTTGTGTTTTGACACAGCAAATCTATTTAAAAATTAATACACGCAACCTAATGTTTATTGACTGTAAATTAATACAGGTAAATACAGAATCGTTACCCTTTATGAAGTTGAAAAATATTATGGCCACAGATTCCTAATTACTTCCCCATTGACTTTAATGTTGATTCTCGTTTCTTAGAACGGCTGTAACTTTCCCCAAATATTCGTTGGGTAGAACGCTTTCTGCCACAGATGGAGCAACATGTGGCAAACTCTTGCACAAGTATGAGGTTGACCATGAAAAAAAGCTGAAAGAAGACAAATAAATATGCAATTTTCAACGTAACCAACCTCACAACTCATGTATTCTTCCGCCTCAAAATCATGAATATTCACCAAAACCTGGCGGAAAATGTAATTTCAAACCATTTTCTTCGATTCTACTCCAAAAAGTCAACAAAAATGGCCATGCAAAGGGGAGAAAAAGGGAAAGGGAGAGAAAGACTAAAAATAACTTTCGCTCTACATTTAGTGATCTGTGTCTTATATGCTGCGTAAAAATATTTAGTAAATGTGTCCTTTTTTGCTGCGAAGAAATATTTAGTGATCTGTGTCGCTTGGCGTGTGTTTCCTTGTCTTGAAAACTATCTTTACTTTAACATCTGTACGTCAAATTATATTTTAAATAACGTTTAAAAAAGGACAGGACTAAATTTCCTTACATTGGTTTGAATTATAAATCAAACCTCCAAATTGTTCATAAAATCTGACGAATGTAACTTGAGGAAAAGATAAACTTTATGACTTGGGCAACATCTTGAACCGAACTTTAAAACAGCAATAAAAACATTTAATGTGGAATCTGAATACAGATTAGAGATATCTAATGGCCAGCTTAAATGCACAATGGGGACATTAGACTTAAGTGTCGAATTCTCTTGTTGACTGTAAATCGAATGACCCCCTATTACCCCCGATGATTCAGATCTACCATTTTCCATATACAAAATTAAAGGGGAGAAGGTTATAGTGAAATGAAATAAATACATCATAGTAAATCAACTATTTGCAATAACAATCTGATAAAAATATTTATTACGTTTTATCTGACAGTTGGAAACTGGTGAAGAAATAAGCGGAAACTCTGCTGTCCTGACAAATGATATGAAATGGAATGGGGTTTAACATCCTACTATTTTGCTCCTAAACTGGGTTAATGAAGACGGGCATGCGCTATACAGTGTGCTATGAGGGAAATTTTGTCCGGAAAATTCCAACTGCCAATTTGTACACGGGACCTCGGTTTTCTGTTCCATCCGAACGACAAGACAGCTGTCCTTGCCAGGCCCTCCGTCGGAAAACTGTCCTGACAAATTAGCCCAGTTGGTGTTAAAAAGTAGGACTATATTTTAATATGAAAAAATATTGCTGCGTTCGTGTTCAGATTTACGCTGGTCAGACTTAACAAAATGAATAAGGATGTATTTGATTATTTTTTATGATTTTGTTTGATCATTTATCTACCATCTCATCTTTTCCGTTCCGTTCCAATGTGAACAAGAATTAGATTGTGATGTATTAACCTATACAGTTTGTTAAATAATAAGTTTATTTATAACAACCAATTAGACATTATATAAACCCCCAATAACCATAAGCAGGTTACAGGTAAAATAAGTCGAGTCAATACTCAATAGCATAATTAATTTTTTACAGACAGATAACGACAAGGAAAAGGTTAACAATCGAAAATGTGATGATATCATCGACGACTCAGACTCAATCAAAATTACAGATAACCATCGCCGATAATTAAAGATATTTATGAATAATTTCAGATGTAAAGTCTGGGCGGGAATTAATGTCTTACTTACTTAAAATTACCTCGAGAAATCGAATCATTGATTGATTACTTACAATTTATTTTGCTTTATTGTATCTAAAATATTCTTGCAATAATTATCACTTTGTCAAACCGATCGGCTAATCATTATTACAATAAGCCAATGCTTTTGTTCCAATCGTCTGGACGAATATCTTTTAATATCTATTCTTGTTCAATAAGGAAAAACGTCATTGGTCTTCTGGAATAGTGTGGTTTTAATTAACATAACCATAATGTCTGTTTATTCATTGCTAGAGATTAATTAACAAAATAAACCTGTTTATAAAATTACATGTGTATTTGTGAGATGTATAGGGGATATTTCATACCCTCAGTTCAATTTTAGTACGATATTATCAAATTGATTTATTCACCCCTCGCCTTTGTTTAAACTCTGTCCACTATGTTTTTATCAGACGACAATTACAAATTGTGACTTTAGGTGTAGCGATTAACAGTGCATTTTATCAGTAATTATTTACGAGGGGGATTTTCGGACGAAGGTCCGCCAACGTCCATTTTGAATAGTTGCACATTTTATTTACCTTTGAACGTCGCCCTGAATTGCACATAAATCATGCGAAACGGAATAAAATGAGCAGCGGACATCAAAAATGGAATAATTAAGATATTTGTATTTAATTAACCGAGTCGTTTTCAAAGTAAACGTCAAGATTGACATTAACATGACAATTTCCATTGAAAGAAAATAAAAAAAGAAGTACTTTGTCTTAAAGACGAATGTCAAAGAGATGAAGCTATTTTTAAAACACTGACACCTTAAAGAAACCTGGAAAAAACAATATTTATTTTTATCTCTGCGCATTCTTTGTGTCACGTGCCAGGTCTCCCTGGAGGCACGCGACATAATCTCGCCATATCTCACGGGAGTAATTGTCAGTTCAATAAAGGCGCCTGGTTATTAAATGTAAGTCGATATGACTGAAAGGAAATGACAAATGTATCTTTCCGAACAAAAAGAAATAAAAAACGAGAAAAAAAGATTACATATCTCGTTAATATTCTCTAGTTTCGATTTATTTGTTCAGTTCGGTCTTTTATGTATTTCATAATATACTTGTTAAAGAGCCAACCCGTCTCGTGTGCATTTTATTACTCATTATGATCAGGTTAAAACATTTGATTGCTCATTATGATCAAGGTTAAAACATTTAATTGCTCATTACGAACAACTTTAAAGATTTTGCGAAATGGAATTAGAAAAAAATACATAAAGTCTGTAGTGCACAATTATTAACAGAGTTATATTCCTTTTATTTATTATTGTATTTTGCTGTATCAGATAACATTAAAAATGTGATCATGTTTTGTATAAATTATACTTGTAACTGGGTAGATCGAGTACACACACATAAGTACAACTGAAGAGAAGCAATTACCGAAAACGGAATAAACTATCGCTTACAAGTGTACGTGTGGTCCGTTTTGACATGGGTATTTGGCAAAAGGGAGAAGCTGATTTTTATGACATATGTCGACCACCCAAAACTTTGTACTCTTGTTCAACCAAACTCTAATTTGGTATTAAGGCACTTCCATTCTGGATGCGCAAGTCTACGTAAATTCCTGACGTCACCTTTAATCTACGTCAGCCTGTCAATCAAAGACAGTAAATAGAAACCCTCTGCCTTATCATTCTATCGACACACCAGAGATTGTCTCGAATTATTTTTTGTTTCGCCTTTTCTCGTAGGCCTAACTTTTAAAAAGTTTGTCCGTAACCTTTTAAAACTTATTTTGGGTTGTAAATAGTTCATCATGTAATCTTTTTTTTCGAACCGTACAGTAATATTCTTCAATAAGGAAGAAATTTAAAAGAAAAGGAAAACCTAAAGTTATAAAAAATGACGAAACTTCCGTTTAACCCATTTTTCATGAGTACAAATTTCATACATGTAGTGGGGGGGGGGGCTAGTGGTCTAGAGTGCCGCGCTTCGACCTCTAGCTGGCCGGTCACCTCTGGCTTGCGGCTGTGGTTTCGATCCCTGGTGTGAGCGTATGTGGCATGGAGATAGGGGCGCCTTCTCAACCTCGTGGGTTTCCTCCGGGCACTCCGGTTTCCTCCCACTGCTAAAGACCCTACGCGCAAGCGACTTAGTGAAATAAAATTGAAACCATATGTTAGTCCGAAATGACCTAGTTTGTGTCGAGTGGACGTTAAACCCTATTTCTCTCTCTCTCTCATACATGTAGATCATTTTAAATTTCAAGGTAAGATAAGGGATTCATTTCTATTTTATTTTGCGAAAAGGATTATTAAAATGAGAAATAAGGTAGGACAAGATTTCCTTTAAGAAATTTGTTAAAAAAAATTGTGTCCAAGACGGAACCCTCCTTTGTTATAAATGAGATTCGCCCCAAAGCAGATGACCATCACACTAATTATGCAAAATATCATAGAACTGTTAACAATATTAAAGCTAGGAAATTACCCACAGGTGGCGCTTCTAAACCAATATGGTACCCAAAGGTTTAATACTCCTCCAGGTTTTAAGACTTTTACCGCTTTAATTATTAATAACGGGTTAACTCATCACACAACTACAAATTAAAGTCATAAAAATAACGTGCTTCTTGATTTCAAGGATTTTGTTTTTAGCTTTCATAATTTGTCTTTGTAAAGATACCCGAAACTAGAGACAGAAGTTACAAAGTTAATGAAACCGGATATGGTTGATTTACACCATTTGGATTTTATTCTGCTTTAGGGTAATATGTGAAATGATGTTTCATTGATAGTGTTGTGACTCTTCCTAATCCGTAGGTTAATACCCCAAACATCTTTGTTAATGACTCGTGTTATAATTTTGATAACAACATATACCAGAAGAGTATTTATAAAGCGTCATGTCTACAACGAGTGCCCAAAGCGAAAACATGCCTGAAGTAAAAAAACAAGTCGAACGAAATGTTAAATATAAAAGTAAGATATAAATTGACACCGGAAGGGTTGTTAAAATAGAATGTACAGTCATCTAGTGACACAGATAATTAATCATATGAGCATTAACACTAAGACTTATTTTAAAATTTGATAACGTATCGCTGCTGCGAACGAATATCGGTATCTGGGCAAAACAAAACCCAGCATCATATCATTTCCGTGAAAATGAAATGAAATGAAATGGGGTTTAACGTCCTACTCTTATGCACCTAACCTGGGCTAATGGAAGACGGGCATACGCCATACAGTGTGCTAAGAGGGAAATTTTGCCCGGGCAGCGGCACTATAGCCTACTCTTATATCGAATTCCAACTGCCAAGGGATCTTTTACGTGCACTCCAATGTGTACACGGGACCTCGGTTTTTCGTCCCATCCGAACGACTAGGCAGCTATCCTTGTCAGGCCCTCCGTTCTGCATCACTGACAAGGCGAAACCACGCTGGAAAATCGAGATGAACTTTCTCGGCCAATGCAGGGATCGAACACTCGACCTCCAGGCTAGCGAGCTAGCGCCTTATCCACTTAGCCACATGTATGTTTTTATAATCTTTTTTGTCATTGATATTTTGACTGTAATACTAATTGTTCAGAGTTACAAACAAATAAAACCAATAATCTCGGATGAAGGAAGCAGTCATTATAACTATATTTTCCAGCCCGGTTTCGCTTTCTTATTGTTGCGGACTGAAATACACGTAAAGGAATCTCCAACGGTAGGAATTCTACGAAGAGTAGGGTGTTAAACTGCATTTCATTTTATTTGACTTTTTAAAAATAAATTTCTGTTTGTCTTTTGGTATAACTTTTAATTACTTCTACTACCTTTATTTATACTGGGGGGTTGGGATGGCCTAGTGGTCTAGAGTGCCGCACTTCGACCTCTAGCTGGCCGGTCATCTCTGGCTTGTGGCTGTGGTTTCGATCCCTGGTGTGAGCGTATGTGGCATGGAGATAGGGGCGCCTTCTCAACCTCGTGGGTTTCCTCCGGGCACTCCGGTTTCCTCCCACTGCTAAAGACCCCTACGCACAAGCGCATTATTGAAATAAAAAAATTGAAATCCATGTGTTAGTCCCAAAATGACATAGTTTGTGTGGAGTGGACACAAACCCCATTTCTCTCTCTCTTTTATTTATACTGCCAACAATCACCCCTTTGATACACGCACGAGTGTAAAGTCTTTATTGGTCTCTAATGTCCGGGCAAAATTTCCTCACAGCACATAGGGAAGTGGGGCGTTTTCATTAAAATCCAATAACATTTCACATCTTTGTTGAACTTATTCCTACCTGTCAGTAAGTAAAGCATGGGTGTCGAAGATGACCGCGTATACAAGGGTAACCCCATTCAACATCAATGTCAAAAGAATCGCCTGTGGTGTGACATTGACTTCGAACAAGTCTGTTTTGAAATTTCTAAAACAAACCATTGGTAGAACTTCTATAAAATTATATTGTATAAATGAATACATGTTCTATGTGTCTATGTGCTTTAAGTAAAAAAATATAGAACCTTTATTACAAGATATTCATGGTAAACAAACACCAAGCTTGGCTCTTAATGATAATATTTGAAACGTGTCTAAACGTGTTGTGTGCTCTCTCTGTTACGTCTTGGAACTTTAATAAGAACATGTCGAATAACCACGAGCATGTGCGTGTATGAAACTACTTAAACTGAGATAAAGGAATCCTTTTCACGTGTTATGTTTGATCTATATCGGCTGCTGATGTAATCCAACAAAAATGAACTTTTCAAACTAAACCAATAAAATATTTATCTCCTCAAGGCTGATTTTTGTCTTTAAACCGCCTTTTACGTATCATCGATAGTCGAGAAAAAATATAAGTAAAAGATGCAGCATTTAGTTAATACTTTGGACCCCATAGGGAAAGGTTTGATAACAAAATGTCGTTATCTAGTTTGGATCTTTACTTTATTTTGCTTGGTTGACACTGTTCCATGTAAAGTAGATCTAAAATAGGGGATCACGGTGGCTAAGTGACTCGCCGGCCTGGAGGTCGGGTGTTCGATCCCTGCATTGGCCGAGTATGTAAATAAACAAGGAATGGGGCTTAACGTCCACGGTGGGAAAAACGAAATAGAACTACCCATTTACATTACCATTATTAAGCGTACCGAGAACGGAAAGGTTACATTTTGAATAATGTATAAGAGTCAAACGTAAGCGGTCCCGTTCTGAGAACGGTTCCACTAACCCAACACATCATTAATTGTTAACACAGCAAAATAGGTTACATTTATGATTGCACTGGTTGAGCGATGATACTGGTTAAATAAAAACATAGCCTCATTTTACGTATTTACATACAGATAAGACAACCAGCTGTTGATTCATCGTGACTTGTTCCTAGTAATCCATTGACCTCAAAATACTCTAGGTCATGTCAGAGGATCGTGCCAGATACTATATGACGTCATCATGTAGACGTAGAATATAACCAATGATAAATAAACGTGGTTAATAAGCAATCCTCTACTGGCATGGTTGAATGTCAATTAATTTATATCGAGTTGTTATGTTATTACAGATAATTAATTTGATCACTTAAGTGGCGAGTTATTGAGTTTAAAAGTAACAACTTACAAACAAATAAATATACATACCTATATTACGTTAAAAGAAAAAATGTTTGTTTGATTGTGTGTTCATAATAAGCAGGGTTTTTGAACAAGACATTGAATGGTACTATTTTATTTTTTGTATTTGGTGCAGTCGAAAATGAACTCTACGGATTTTTACCCGCACAACTCCATGTAACAACTAATATGCGAACATCTTAATAATGCTAAAATGATAGGTCAATAATTATCCTCCTATTGTTTAGAATCATTTAGTCCAGTAATATCATTTCAAAATTATTTAATTAGGGTTTTACATTTCGAATTGTGTTATTAAAAATGATCTACAAAACTGCACGTTACACCTTTTCCAGGTCAAATATTCTCATACAGACTGGTTTGTCTGTAGATTCAAAGATGATGAAATCAACAATTCTCGACTAAATACAATTGTTCTCGATATAACGAACGTGGGCTTTAAATCCTAGAATGGTTATCGCTAACTTAATTTTATATTTAGGTAACGATCATAAAATTACATTGAAGTTTAGTGATTTGTCGACCTCGACCACAGTGAAGACTCCCAGGCAGTTGACATACTGCATGCTAATTGATGCGAACGGTTCCTGATTCTTCGAATACCATGCCTACTCTAGAAACAATTAAAGGAATAGTTAACACTTACTCAAGAATATATAGAAATTTATATCACACAGTTTCATAATTGTTTCGACGTTTATTTTTTTGTCGACCGATCAACTGAAACGTGGTGACCCCGGTTTGTATTCGTTAAGGTACACTGCAGGGAGGTGATTGCCGGCACGAGTGTCTCTGCTGTGGATGACCTCAATCTTAAGACGGTGAATGACAAGAGGGGGACTGACTGATCGCTGAATGTTCGTTTCTGCGGATCTATCCACGAATATAGTCATAATAGTCATGTAAAGAAACAAAATGTTTTGGTTGCGAGTTGCGTATGCCCCCCCCCTCCCACCTCCACACCACACAACCCCACCCACCCTCGCGCCCATCCTCTGTCTTCGTCTCTAACTTTGAATAGCACATTTTATTTTCTTCACACTGATACTTTGGGAAAATAAAAATATTATGCACCAACACTTTATCAAAAAGATAAATTTAACCATAATATGAAAGCTGAATGGGGTCATCTTACAATTGCGAAATTATTATATTAGACAGGAAATGTTTAAGAGCTTGAGTTCACTCAAAGACCGATAACTCTAAAACTCTTCGAGAATGTTGACAATGCACTGCATTAAAATAAAATAATGTCTTTATTATCTGTTGATTTAAATACACGCTTTACTTGTAATGTTAATTTGAAGTCTATCGTTTGATGTAAGCCAGGGAACATGGCGAATATTCTGATAAGCACTCTGGCAGTTTGATTTATGTGAAAGAGTTCAGTACAAACACATAAATTGTGCACATGCTAGCTGTTAAATTTGGTGGACGACGAATTATTTGTAGTTTTAAGACGACAAATTTGTAGCAGTTTTTAGTAGATAAACTGATACGTATGGAGATCACAATTCTATGGAATACAATTACTGCTTATTACTGAACGACGTAGCATTGCTTGACAATGACTAGAGAAACCTAGTCGAAACGTCGCTCAGTATTAAACAGTAATGGTATTCCATAGAATTGTGACCTGTATACTCCAGTTCAATTACTAAATGTCATTGAAAGTGTTTGTTATACTGATACGTTGGGTCCCGAAGTACCGTTCACTCCATCAGCTGTAACCCACATGTTTACAAAATAAGCGACAATTTAAGCAACGGTTCTGAATCGAATAATGGAGTTGGGTGGCCGAATGGTGCAACGCGTGCCCTTTAGATCATAGGATATGTTATGGAGTCCAGTGGAGTAGAACCTCCGGTCTGTCCTCTTGGGTTTTCTCCGGATCTGCTAAATAATCCTACGAGTTTTAATGAAATGAAATTATACAACATATTACTTCCGAAATGTCCTAATCTGGGTTGAGTGAACATACCCCCCTCCCCACACACACCACACACTACACACACACTACACACACATCTTACCCCCGAACCGAATAAATTATCTGCTATAGTGAAACGTGGTGGTGTACAAAAACATAAACAGCACGCAAAATAATTTGGACAGCTCTTTACATTCCGTCTTTCACGACATGGGTAGTTTCAATTTTGAAGTTAGTTATGAGGAGTCACGACTGAGTACGAATGCATAAATGATGTGGATTTCTACAAGCAGAATGTATGCCATGTCGTAACCAACAGCGTGGCCAGCTGTAAAGAAGTGCGCAGGCTAGAGAGGGAGGGGGGGTATTATTTTTTCGCCGAACCGAAAAGTTGCAAATTTAATTAATGTTTTAACCCATCTCAATCTCGCGGGAAACATAGCTGGAAATCTAACTAAAATTATTGGACGTCTGATGTGGGCGATAAACAAGGTCCCTATTTTGTTCGGGACAATGGACAAGACGCCCATCTTGCTGAGGACAATGGGCAAGGTTCTCATCCCGGTGGTTTGGAATTTTATCTTGGGAGTCTAAGCTCTCTAGATAGAATTTTGGGGTCGGGGGTCAAAAACCACCACAGCTCAGTCAATGTTCAACAATTCCTGGTAAACATCTTTTTTCTAAGATATATATCAATGAACAAGACGCCCATCGTGCCGAGGACAATGAGCAAGGTTCCCATCCTGGTGGTTTGGATTTGGATTACGGCAGTTGAAGCTCTCTATGAGAGCTTGTTTGTAAGATATATCATTTGAATTTGAGTTGTTTTCTGATTTTCAAACTGTTCATAAACTTATTTTGTGTAATGTAAACTTTCGCCCAACTCTAATTTGGGTATACGTGTGGCAAATAACAAAATGTAAACATTAGCAATGAATGGGTGTGTTACCATATGTCTCCAAATATTTCCTTCCAGGCAGTACACATTAATATTTATTTCTCGTAAATTACTTTTTTGTATATATATTTGTTTAAACAGACAGTGTAACACTCTTCATATGATGTCTGTACTAAGTTGTCAAATTGCCAGGTATATATATTACTTGATCAGCTGTTATTACCATGGTCTTTGACACAAATTTCACATATGTTGCACGTACTTTACACGTTCATTGTAAGGCGAGGTTCTTACTTCAAGCGATTATACCACAAACTTTATTTCATAAAACCCATTCAAACGTATGCTCACTGTTACTAATTAGTTACTGATAATTTGCCCCAAACAGAGGCACTGAATACAAAAAGTACAACACAATATAGAAAGTTAAAGACTATCAACACTTATATCCCGTTCAGGTGGGATTAAAAACATTAGTTACGTTTAGCTAGGTTATTTGCCTTTTGTAAGAAACCTGATCGAATACCTAGCTTAATTCTTTCTCTTCCTAAAGAATGTTTAAACTCAATCGTATTCAAATAATTGTTATCGCACATGGTCATCGAACGGTCTGTTCAGCGTCCACCGTGATTCGAATCTCAGCAATACAGTATTACAAGGTTCAGTGTCATATTACGCATTGACACTTCCCTATTAAATGTTACAAAAACGAATGTTTCAGTTGCGTAAATTTTTAAATCGTATGTGAAAATATATGAAACTGATCCAGGCGCGGATCCAGGATTTTTTGCAGGGGGGGGGGGTCTAGGTTTGATAATTGCGGTGGGCGTAGCGGTGGTAAATTAGATTCAATTTGGTGCATTCTGACGTATTTCCGGAAGGTAAATTCCAAAATTACAGGTCTAAAAATCGCCAATAAAATCGCATAAAATTTTTTTAAAGGGTGAGCAGGGGGGGGGGGGTCCGGACCCCCTGGACCCCCCTCTGGATCCGCGCCTGTGATCTTCTGTAAGATCACCAACAACAATGTGTTCCTTTAACAAGTTCATCTGTAGTCGCTTAAACTTACAACACCGATGTGAATTTGTGTAATTGAGAATAAAATTATGCCTGAAGTCGTGTGGTTAGGGCGAGATGGTTATTTTGTAACCGGAGTAGACAATTGACATTTTAAACACCGCTACTTTACTGCCAGAAAAACAGCAATAAATCAGGAGTTATCTACCATTTTAATCAGATCGTCTCTCCAGGTGTCGCTATTAGATTTCCAATGAGATCTTATGTGTTTAGATTAGTCACTGCCTTCAGCTTCCATTTTACAGTTATGCCCAGTTTATGGATGGCCTGAACCCACAAAATAATTCATATGACCGAAAATTGACAATATTAGCCATTCAAATTATCAGAGGCAACTATTACCAATGTTTCTAGATGATCATTGACATTATTTGCATAGGCTCAATGTATTAACAGAACTTGCATTCAACTTGACGTTTGGCGCACAGATAAGGACCATGGTTAAATCTAGTATTGCCACTTATTATGGAAGTACTTTGACAGTCTGTATTTTTTGTGGGTAAATGTGTTGCTGGCCAAAACCAAACGGACCTTTTAAACTGAAACGGTAACAGAATATAATCGTAGGTATATATTCTGAAGTATATAATCTGAAGTCATCCGGGATTAAAAGAGTTTTAAAAGCTATCAGTAAGCGCGTTAGAATTAAGACGGGCGCATTTCAATAAGTTAACGTATTAAAAGCCTTCTTTGGTAAGTTTCTATTCAATAACGACATCTGAAAACAAATAATGATATTGGGTTTTTGCATTATACTCCTTATAATTCCATTTTTGTTAAAACGTTTAACGATATGTATCGCACCGTCAGCGCAAATTAGTAATTTTGCTGTCTTTGCTCTCCATATAATGAGGGTACTGATGAAAGATGTTGTCCAGGTGTAACGGGATTTACTCTATTATGATATATTGAAGATTAATGAAGTCTGAAATGGTTTGACTTGAGGCGTGTTTATGAAAGTAAAAACATTATATAAACAAATGAAACATAAAGAATGGGTTTATTGTCCGAAAAATCTACAAAAATACAACTTTTGTTTAACTAATTCCCTAACTGTCTCGTTTCAGCCCAATAATAAAATGAACTAAATGTATATTTACCCAAGAACTGTGGCAAACTATGGTAAATAAAGAAAGACATTAATTGAATTGTCTAGCAACACAATATGCAGACATCTTGAGGGTCATCGTCATTGTTTATATTTCGTTTCGTTTAGATCAGCCGTCATTTTTTTTATACAGCCAATGACGTAAGAAATTAAGTAGTATTCGAACGCTTGTGCTGGAAATGAATGCGCTTTTAGCTTAGCGTCTCGTTGATGCTGTACTTATAGCCCATAGTAACATCTACAATGTAATTATTTCAAATCCCTGTTGCGCTTTAACCGGTATGAAGGGTATGAAAGCGCGAGACAAAGCTTATTATTTCGGTGATGTCTCGTTGATTCGAAATGAAATGGGGTTTAACGTCCTACTTTTCTGTTCCGAACTGGGCTAATGAAGACGGGCTATGAGGGAAGTTTTGCACTTCGGCCAACTCTTATATCGAATTCCAACTGTTAAGATATATTTGACGAGCACGCCAATGTGTACACGGGACCTCGGTTTTTCCTCCTATCCGAACAACTAGACAGCTGCCCTAAGTCCTTGTCGTGTCCTCCGTCTTGCATTGCTGACAAGTGGGAACCACGCCAGAAAATTTGGATGAACTTATCTTTTTCAGCCAATGCAGGGATCGAACAGCCGACCTCCAGACTACCAAGCCCGTGCCCCCCCCCCCCTCGCCCCCGAAAGGTATGAAAGCGGGAGGCAAAGCTCATAAGGTCTCCGAGAATGATCTGGTGGGACCGGTGATGTCTCGGTGCTTTGGTGAAAACGTTTCAAGTCCGGAAACGCAAAGTCATTGACGGCTGATCGAAGAGTTTGACAAAAGTATTAGGCGTCATTATACTACCAATTTGCTCTTGTAAAGGACCCAATTACTATAGGCATTGTTAACTACATACATCCTCGTTTGATAATTATTTTAACGTAAACGTTTCTAATTTTAACGACGTGATTTCATCTACATTACTTGCAAAACAAAGGCATAGTTTAAACATGTTTTAATTGACTTCTATAATTACACGATACCTAATGCATATGTGACCTATTGACACCTGGGGTCAATTATTTCTATGGCCGTTCAATAGATTTTACAGTTAATTCATTATAACGAAGTCTTTAATTCTGATCATTTAAATTAAGACCGATTTTTATAAAGTATTCATTCTAAGGTTGCTGATTGAATTAAGGGTTCAATTAAAAGTTAACCATGGCTGTCTGGAACTAACGTTAAAAAGGTCATTAACTGGATGTTCTGCAGTTATTGGGAAATCTCATCTTCATTTCGATGTGCCTTTTAAATTCCCTTGAAAACTGCTGGGTCGATGTCTTAATGTTCAACTTTTGTAGCGCCGCATGGCTCGAAAAGCAAATGTTCAGACAGGGACACATAACTAAAAAACCTTGACAGTTGGAATTTGCCTCCCAAGCATACACAAGTAACCTTAGAAGAACAATAACAGTATTAGTGGAAGGTTGTCTTGTGGATGAAATGGAGCATGTAACCACAGAAATCTAATTAGTTTTTGTTTGCTTCAAGACAAATTTGATGATTAAATTGATGATTTTTATATACTAGTTCAATAATTGTGTAGACATATTAACGTACACAGACGAACACCTTAAATCGTAAGCGCATGCCCACAAATCCTCTTTAATCTTGTTTAATGTCCAAACACGTGATCTTAAATTAGACGTCAGTCAGGATAAAGATTACCGAGAGTGACCACAAGATGGAACATCATAATTATATTAATACCCTGTGCTAGGCGCTCGAGGCTTATCACTGTAACAAATCCACACTGTCCTCAACACAACCCAGGTTTTGGCAAAATCCAAGCAGATAAAGAAGATTTAGTATTAATTGTTAATTGTCACCAACCGCCATTAATAATTACTAGAAATAACCATTCTATCCCCTTTCTCCCGCTTTTGTTTACAAACAAATCACCGTATAATATGCTTATGCCATAAAAAATAATGCGTTTTTGTTGACAGCTGTAGGGATTCTTTCTTAACCTCTACTCGGTTAACTTTTAAGGATTGTGATTTTTTGAAAAGACGATAACTTTCGTTTATTTTCTGTTTATTTCATTCCTTCGCGCACTTTGTGACGTTTATGTCGATTTCTTAATGATATGTGATTATTAAGTACAGCTGTGGGCACGAGTTCGAATCCCATTAAGGAACGTAACAATTTTCCTATCCGCGACAAGGTGAGATTACAGTTTTTGCAGTTTTCAGTGCTGTTTTTAACGTCCGCGCAAACCATGCGAAAAAGCGCGATAAAATTCGTATAGATTCAAGCAGTTTGCGAAAAAGTTATATGATTCATTAAGATGGCCCCTGCTCCTTGAATTATCCTCCACGTAATTTAACAATTAGGTTACATGGAAGTTAAGATAATATCTTTGAAGAATGATCAGAAAATTGAACATCATTATTTTATTCATAAGAATACTCACCATGTTACCGTGGGCACTTACTGGTTCAACTTTTTCAGTACAAAGTGAACTTTGTAGGAAATTCCAAGTAATGCGTGCCTTGAAATTAGAAATCAGATAAGATTGATACTGTTAGGCGTGACTGTCACAAATAATTGTGAGAGTATGTTAGATTTCAGAAAAAATGGCTGTTAAAAGGGACACTGTTGTAAATTAGCTGTAAAGTACAATTTTGAACAAAAACTAACTGGCAATCTCCCTAGTTGGGCAGAAGACTGCCCGAGACCTTGTTTCGCTACTAACAAATTCCATGCACATAGATCCATTTTCTAATAAAACATATGCCATCTTATTTCCAGAGTAATGGTATATTGCATTTGTTACCAATGACGATCTCCAATTAAGTCTCTTTAAGGTGATTCATAATAGAAACTAGAGAATCCGGTTACTTCCAGTAAATTAATACATATAGATCACATGATAGAAATCAATATAATAACCACACAGTAGAGGCATATAAATCATATTAAACTCATTGTTTGTATCAATGATCCGCATTTATTATATTTTTAGTATGTTTTAAAGGGGAACTTTTTGTAATAAGTTATCTTGTATACGAAATTTTAAAGGGGAATGGTTGGTAATAATTATCTAGTATACGTAATTCTGACCAAATAATTTAGCTGTAGTTTTGACATTGATTTAGAGGATTTTACGTATAAATTCGATAATTTCAGCAATATTTAAAAATTCGAAATGCCTAAAAATGTTAAAATTCCTGCTTTTCGCTGCCCGTTTATTTAATGTCTCGAATATTTTGTTGTTTTTTTCAGTGTCGTATATTTACAAATTGAGGAAATATGATATTCCACATTGGCATTAGTTTTTCATATTAATACTATCAGAAGCTCATAAATCGCGATATGGCTTTTTACTACAATAGCAAATCTGATCAAACGCAGCGATAAAACTATCCCGTAACTAAGCTCATGGAGCATTTAATCCCCTTCTAATAACCACCGAACTAATTACACCATTTCAAAATGGCGACAACTGAAATCTACACCTCATAAAACCATTATCTCAGTCACGTGACTGTCTTTATATTTTAGATCTGATTTAATTTAGGACATTGGTTAATGGAAGCTGGTTTCCGGAAGAATGGTATTCGGTTCCTATCAATGACAGTAAATCACAAACGGATCCGAAAGTTCTGTCCCGTGAGCTGTCCGGCACCTGCAGTCGAGCCTCGTGTTGATATTTACCGGTAATTAATGAATGATTAACATAGCTCGTCGTGCTCGTGCTGGTTAATTCAACGTCTTAAATTTCACACGGTGGTCATTGAGAAACAATGGCCACTTCTGGTCCTGATTTAGGTGATCGGAATGAAGATGGAC
Organism: Patella ulyssiponensis; assembly: GCA_963678685.1. Taxonomy (NCBI): domain Eukaryota; kingdom Metazoa; phylum Mollusca; class Gastropoda; family Patellidae; genus Patella; species Patella ulyssiponensis. The sequence goes on along the minus strand of OY783230.1, from coordinate 20,245,761 downwards.
TGGTCAAGCTTGTTAATAAGATAATCAGAGATTAAATATTTGACACACACATCTCACGGTGACCAACATGGATTAATAAACTATTTACCTGTCAAAATCAATTTATATCGTCCACATTCATTAAACACGGAAGCAGTCAACGATGGCCTCTTCCGTTTTGCTAAAAAAAAAAGCCAACGGTGTTTAGCACTTTGCGCGTTTTTAAAGTGTCTACCATGTAGCTTTGTAGTCGTTTAATTTGAAACATTTTTTGGCCCTTTGTACATTTATCTCTACTCTACACAATCTCTATACTATCGTGACAGGGTACTAATAATATTTCGCTACTCTACGATCCAAAATACTACACTGTAAAAAATTTCCGTTTTTTATGTCGCCGAATTCCGTAGTTTAACACATTTTTTCTGTTAATTGATGGATTATTTTGAGAAATTGTGTTAAAAGAGTGAATTATTTCTTCAAATTATGTGTTTTATGTAATTCTGTGGAATATCCAGTATTAAACAGGAAACTTCCGTTAAATTTGGTGATAGAATATTTTATTCCCTTCTATAACGGACTTAATTCTGTTATTTTACGGAATAAACGGTGGAATGACAGGAAAGTTACGCGAAATTCAGGAATAAAATGTTTCATTCCATTATATAACGGACTATTTCTGTTTTCAAATGCAACGATAAGAAATCATATACATATATAATAATTCCTAATAAGTATCATTGTATAGTATTCATTTCAATTTATTAACCATAATATGAAGGATCATATTGTGTAGAGTTTGGTATATTAATAGTCATGTATATCTAATTTCCATTATTTATAAGATCTATAAAGTGTTTTCTCATTCATCATACGGTAATCAGATTGTAAGTATTTTCATAAATATGTAAATACAATTTTTAACGCTCAGCGAGAATAGGTTGTATTGTCTGGTAACCAAGCACGCTTAAATCTGGATAAATTAACCGATTGGCTTGTCTCTATGGCAGAGTTAACATAACTGCAAACTTACATCTGAAAGCCTCTAACCGGTCCTAACACTGACCATTATTAGTTGATAGATACGGCCTTTTCTCGATGAGGGTATTCTAATAAATATTAGGGGAGAGAGGTTACGTAAATATATCGCTAGAACTTCGGCGAAAACGGACGTTAAATAAAGCTATTTCGCACATTCTATGAAATATTGATTTGAAAATGGAATTTACGTTAATTGAGGGAATTTCTGTAAATTACAGGAAAAACAAATTAAATATGGATAAAATTTTCCTGGTAATTTTTGTTTCCAGAATTTTTTCCGTTTTTTCACGGATATTTTTGTTACAGTGTACCCTGCCAATTCATCATTATGTATTTGATGACACGCTTGATTAGTAGATTCGTAATTCACAGCTCAGATTTCCTCAGTGATTACTAAAAATGTTATTATATCAATTTTTGAAGATAAAATTTTAAAAATATCTCATAATAACAAGATATTAAAAGTGAATTTTTGAATTACAGTGATTTAAAACGCACTGACAACCCGAATTAGCGTTGATATGTACCTTGAAATTTCTGTAGATTCAGGTGACATCATGGGGCGTGTCTACACGGTCAAAGTCCGCGTTCGATGCGTCTCAAAACTGTTTCAAAGTGACTTCTGGAAGATTTAGTATATGATTCATGTACAAGTTTTTGTTACTTGCATTGCGATACTGTTGTTAGCTGCTATATTTAGCAAAGACACAACTCGTGTAAATCCGTTATGCAAGATATCGCTTACCGGACCTGTAATTAAGGCTTTTCAATAGCTCGATAGGTCACGATTCATCTCTTTAAACTCACTTCAGCAATTCTCGCCATTATATGTCTAACATTTTGTTTCGTCTTGCGTCTGTCTTGTGGTAATGTGTAATAGATTATGAAAATGGGATGGGATGTTGATATGGACCCCTAGCCCCCTGAAAACAAACTCATGTAAACTTAACTAAACAGACATAATTTATCGAGATCCCTAGATCCACTTTAAACGCTCAATAAAAAATTGTCTAGTCAAAAAATTTTCTTTGGTATTATAGATAAAATTCCATTCTAAAACTGTTCACTTAATATTCTCGAAATAATCGTACTGAAATTAGGTGAAGAGATAAAATCGTTAATGAGTTGTGTGGTGCTATGATAAAAACTTTACTCTAAATTGTCGAAATTATTCTATGCTTGCATCATGTTCTAAATAGCATGCAAATATTACGTTTCCATTTCCGTAAACAAACAAAAAACTCTAATTAATTAAAATTAGACACTTAAGTTTTCTTTCCGATATCGTTAGTGGATTTGATAGACAAGTATCCAGTAACTTTGATGCTTCTGTGCAATTTGACGCCACTAAACTAAGACCGCCTGTACGAGGCTATAAGAGAAGTACTATCGTTTCCTGTTGTCCTTCCTTAACGTCATTTCCTCTGATCAGATTACAATCAAAGTTGATGTTACATGTACGCTTTTGTCCATCTAACTGATAACATTACTTTACTTCAACTTCAAAAGGTCCAAATAAATATGTTAATACGTCGGTCTGTACAGGCCTGCATTGAAACCACAGAGTTGGAAACTCTGCTACTTGCCATTGCCCCGACATACACTTCTATGATAACTAAGTCATAAAAATGCACAAAAACCACTTCAATTATATGTAGCATCTTTCAGTAACAGCTTATTTCTACGGACACGAAATGAAGTGCACATTCTGAATGGTGATATATATATTATATTGCGTCTATGAAATCCAAGTCCAAAAAAAACCAATCCGATTAGTGGTGAGTGTTGTATACCAGACGGTAAATGCTTAATCTTTTAGTAACTGTTTATACAGCATTGCTAACAATTGTCCTTCTACGGACATGCATGAACATTTTAAATGGAACTAAAGCATTTATCACCTTGCTAGATTCTATTCAATAGATAATAATTATGCAAATTAATATTTGTGCATTCTTTCGCCATTACATTTTTAAAGCCATTATTTCCTTTAAAAGTTAAACCTGAATAAATGTGAGTCTTTGACACCATAGCTATAGGTTAATGTACAGTGGTTTACTGTTACACGTAGAAAGTTGCATGACTAAGTTACTTAATATAGTAACAAGTTACACGTGGCGTCAGCCAGCATGTATTATAGAATACACGGAATGAACTATCAAATATCAATGTCGACGAACTCCAGTGCTAATTGTGATTAAACCAGGAATATCCGGTGTATAAAGATACTCTGCCTTGTGCAATTATGCCAGTTACTGCGTCTGAAATCATTTAAGGACAGTGGCATTCCTGTCTTTGCATTGTCGAAATTGTGTAGTTTACTGTTGCAAAGTATTGGACTTGAATTTGGGTTGAATTGCCAAATGGTTAGCGCGTCCGCGTTGTATTAGATGGTCTGTCAATGAGTCAACTGACGTTGTTTCGATTCCCCGTTTGTACCTGAAAAGAAGTAGAGTCGTCTGCCCGGCCTCGTCGGTTTTCTCTTTGTCCTCCGGTTTCCTCCCACTGCTAGAGATCCCTATGCGCAAGTAAATTATTAAAATTAAATTGAGCCCTAGCATGTTAGTTCCGAAATTACCCGGTTTGTATCGAGTGGGCGTTAACTCTCTCTCTCTCTCCCCCCTCTCTCTCTCCCACTGTTTTGTTTCATTGTTGCACATCATTGGCTGCAATAAAAAAGTAAATCAAAGTATCGCTATGAATACGAGACACCTAGGGAAGAAAGACCCTTTACACATCAAATGGAGATAATATTTGTCTATACATGTATATGACAATGTTGACGCCGTGTATACTTAGAATATAAACCCTCTAGATTACAATCAGTTAGTCAGTAGATAACATCTACAATCATATCATACTGATGTGTGTATGTATGTATATATATATACACCAACACTGTTTCTTAGCTTAATACGCTCCCTTCCACTAATCGTTTGATAACATCTATAGGCGTATCATAATATTTACAAACCAACACACGCAATATTTCATAACATGAATTATGATTCATATCATGGGGTTATTACTGACTACTGTCTTGTTCGCCAGTTTCGTTACATTTGTCAACTGCAAACTTCCACTCATTTTTCCTTTTACCCGTTTGATTTAAAGATGCATTATGTAAGACCTAAATCGCAACACTTTGTCCATTACAGGCCTTTTGTTCTGGCTACAATTGTTATATAAATTCATCCAGATGGCAAGCCCATGATCAAATCTCTAGACCATCCGATGGCTAAGATATTTAATGGATTAGAAAATATCTACCATGCCGTCGTTAAACGTCGATTTGGACGCCACTAGAAGAGACTGGTTCAATGACTGAAAATCGAGACTTTGTTTATTATCGTAGCAGTTGTACTTGACAACCGAGACTAGTATTAAGCTACATATAACTTAAAACTGTGATAACGTCGCCCCGAACAAATGAATATGACTAAAATTTCAATACAGAAGTATTCTATTTTCATTATCTATTTAAACTATTATAGCAAATAGGAACAGCTCTTGATCTAGATCTTGAATAAAACTAACCTCCCCGCCCATCTCCGCTACGATAACAAACAAAGCAAGGGCAGAATTCGTAAACTGCTGACCAATTCGTCACGGGTTGTTACCCAAGTCACGGGTTCGACTCTGCTCGTATATATCAGGGGGGTAACTGGTTCCTTAGCGGGAGCTTATAAATAAACCCTTAAATCCACTTACAACAGTTTAACTCACAGACACCAAAACAGGTTTCAGACAAAATTATATGTCAGTAAATTACTCGTCTGAGAGTATCAATAATGTAAGAAGAGGCATTTCATCTGTATTAAAATACGAGACGTAACTAGGCGTGTAAAGATGACTTGTGTTTTCTGCCTCGGTGAAGATCAATTAAAACTGAAATGTTCGTGATATAAACATCAGCCGTCAATTGGCGCCTTAATACCCATACAGTATGTAAACAACTTAGAAAAAAGGCATCGTCTTGTCTATAGAGCTATAGTACTTATATCAATTATTTATATTTTTAAAGCTGCTAATAAACTTTTAAGTGGCTTTTTTAAAGTTATGATGTTTGGTCCGTTACTTAAAATATGTCATAGATTTTATCTCATTTTCAGAAGAAGTAATGCGCCAGTGCAAATTTCCACCCAACAGATTAAATGTGGTCGTAGGCTCCCTGGAAAACCTGCGTTATAGCGGTTTTCGGAAAGATTACGGCAATCTTATAATAAAACACAAAAGTGGTAATTATGTGGTTCCATTTCAAAGAATTATGTATTCTCCCTAGATTATACATTAAATAAGTCGAAATATTAGGAACCGGTATACTCTGTGTCCTGAATGAAAATTCAAATACAGTCAAACTTTAAGAAATTTTCACTGTTAGGCCACGGGGTGTGGTGACCGAATGGTCTAAAGCGTTCACTTTAGATTATAAGGTCTCTCGTTAAGTCAAGTGGCGTGGTTTTGATGCCATATATTATTGCTTTTGTGATGAAGAAAAGCCGCAATCAGTAATCTACATGAGATCATTGTGGCCAAACTGAAAACGTGGTCCAGAAAAATATTTGACAGCTTACTCATTTCAAAGAGGCAATTTTCACGCTACACGTGGTAGCAATTTAGTAACGAGACAGTTAGTCTGACAGACTACGCTCTTCTGGAAAGAAGTTTCGGGTATCAAATTTTCTCTTTATCTCGAAGAGCTTCTTGTGTCACGTAACGTGTTTATTTTTCTTACCAACGACTCCTTCTCAGACTGTTGCCAACAACAACTTGGTCAGCAGACGACATGATTCTCGAGCAGACGTATCTTTTCTTTGCCGCCAATTTTTTTTTATGTTTTTTAGACGTATATTGATTGTTTAAGGGGAGATGGTTTATTGACATTGTTACAAGATACACGACATAAATTTAAAGGTCTGCTTCATTGAGTTTGATTCTTCAATATATTTTACTGGGGTATTTTATTTTTGCCACTGATCTCGGGTCTGGGTTCAAAAGTTGCGTTAAACATCATCTTATTTTGTAAGTAAAGTTAAAATATAATTCAATTGACATCCCATAGCACGGATATGTAACTCTGGAATCATGCCTCTTCAAATAATTTTTGATTAAATGCGTAGTGCACTGTTGATACGTAAGTCCATCATTTTCTGAACGAAGCGTCAATACGCTTTCAATAAATTCGTTCAAGGAGTTGCGTTTATACTTGGCCGCTATCAGCGTTTTGTTCTCGGAACTGTTCCAGTAATTTGTACCGTTTACATTGCTATACAATAATCGTTCTCGAGACAGTTCCTGGCTCGCTAAATGTGGAACTCTTCACAGAAAAGTTAACTTCAATCTCCCTAACATATTACCCGGATGAAAACAAATGTTGGCGGTTAAAAGAACAAAATAAGAAAACTTAATACCGACTCATGTGCAGAATACTGTTTAGCCAATTTACACCCATACACATATACAATGTATTTCTACAAATGTAACCATTCAGTTACCTGAACCGTTCCGGGCACATTAAAAAATGGTTATCTAAACGATAAACAGTAAAAACAAATACCCGACCGGAATAATATGGTGGCAATTCCATCCGCCTAGAGATATGTTATGTTCACCGTGTACACAGAGCGTCGGTTTTTTTTTCGTTCCATTCAAAAGAAAAAATAAAGAATAGTCAGTAACATGTTTATCGACTTTTCAGTTTGTAACGCTTGATTGGGTAAAAAAAAATGTCTGGATCTTTCGATCCTTCGAATCACCAAAATATGGCCGACGCTTAACATTCATGCCGGAAGATACTAGACTCAATTGTAACAGTATGTTCCTAGAAATGTCGATGCAAAACCTACCAGTGTACCCTTACTTGTGAACACCATGCGACTATTTAATGAGTGGTGCTGTTTATTGAGAGAGTAATTAAATAACTTGATTTGTAACATACAGTACACAATCTCAGCTATTGACACTTGTCATTGTTTAATAACAAAACATCGTCAACACCAATTTTGTTTTTTATGCCGCCATATTGTTTTTTATAACGTGGTATTGTATACCGCGATATTGTTTTAGAGTGGCCATATTGTTTTCTATCGGTCTTAAATTTTTAACGCCTGCTTAGCGACCCTCACGACGGAAATCAGTGTCAGTTTTTCACTGATTGTATCGTCGTAAAGATTGTTTATTATGCAAACAATCAGGTTTTGTATCCCAAACTGCTAAAGATGTTCTTTGTGTAAAAAAAATATTCTGCCATCTTTAGTTTTTATCGCCTTTGATATTTGATAAATAATTAAAGTGTGGGTTGTTTTTTCGTCTGTTAGATAATGCGGGCAATCTAGCTACTCGTGAGGGGTTTGGATGGACCAATGGTTAACGCGCGCGCGTTGAATCAGAAGGTCTGTGGCGTGGTTTCGATTTCTCGCTTGTACGTGACAAAGTTTAGGGTAGCCTGTCCATCCTCGTGGGTTTCCTCTGGGTCCTCCGGTTTTCTCCCACAGCTAAAGACCTCTAAACGTAAGCGACCAATTGAATTTAAATTAAACCATAATTATGCTAGTCCCGAAATTACCTAGTTTGTGTCGAGTGTATGTTAAATCCCGAGTGCTGGGTGGCTCTCTCTCTCTTCTCTCTCACTCCTATCTCTCTCCCCCTCTCTCTCGCCCTCTCTCATTTCCGTGTGTTACTATTAATTACGGAGAAAATTAATTACGACTCTTAATTGTCCACTTCCGATAAGGCTGCCTGGAGTTAATGCGCCTTTGTTGCCTACGTTTTGCCTTCCATGTCCACAACCAAACTGATCCGCAGTAAATATTAACCTGGCCGTACTATCACTCAATATTTTCTTTAAATAAATTCATAAAAAAAATTGTAATTATTAAAAAGAAAATAATAGAGGTCTTGTAGAAAATGACAAATCTCCCTGGATTGTGGCGATCAATATGATAGTTTTTAGCAGTTTGTTTGCTTTGGTTACAAGTTACCCGAATTATCTTAAAACTTTATTTTTTTTATTGTCTAATATAAATGACCTTCTTGATCGTACGCGTACTTGTTTTAAAATGACAAAAACAACCAACACAGAAGTAAGCTTGCGTTGTAAGTAAACATTAGGATGTGACGTCACCGTAGAAGTATTCTAGGCGCGTGACCTTAAATGGTATCGATCACTTGTGAAAAAAAAGGACTTTGAATTAGGGCTGTGTAACAGTATAGTCCACACACCTATAGTCCAATACATCACTTTGGTAACGTAGGGAGTCGCTCTATTTTCTTTAGAATTTAATAAATTCTCATAATTTATTAATTATCCAATACAGCAATAATGGTGTTTTTATGCATCACAAAATTCCTGGCATTTTCTAATAGACGGTGATGCATAACTTCCGAGCAAAAAACAATGGTATACGAACACATCACTACACAGAACGGTAAGTGAAAAGGCGATTAAAACCGCCATATAAAAAAAACAAATTTACGAAGTACCAGAATAAAGGGAATGTCAAACCCTGCTGAACAGATAAACACAGACTGATATCAGGGATGCCAGAAAGAGCAAAAATGTCCTGTTTGGTGCACAGAGAGAGAGAGTGAGAGAGAGAGAGAGGGGGGCTTAACGTCCACTCGACGCAAACTAGGTCATTTCAGGACTAACATATGGTTCAATTTTATTTCATTAATTCGCTTACGCGTAGGGGTCTTTAGCACTGACCTCTAGTTGACCCGTGTAAAACACCCCGTTGTACAGGTGTTCTCTTCTGTCACGTGTAATACGAGTCTATTGTTAGACAAGTTTTACCGGTGTATAAAGTTGCCACATAAGGTATAATTAAAATAATCACTGTATCGTCTTTGAGAATGTAATTAAGGGTAATTTGTCTGAATGATGAATGAATGGCTAACGCACGTGTATAAGTCTATACTAAGAAGATACGTGTTTATTAAAGTAACAACGGACATGAGAAACGTTTTCTATGAGATCAGTCTTGTAATGAACTACAAATAGAAACAAAGATCATAACGGACACTATGTAGAGCTTAATGCAGTACAACCGCCATGACAAGTCCGTCTTCATTAGCCCAGAAGGACATTCAACTCCATAGCATTTTGAGAATTTGAAAACATCCATCCAGAGACATTATAATCGAGAGGAAATCATGGCCCACTTTTGATAGAAAATAATTATAAAAGAAATACGGAGGTGCTATATAAACCAGGAACCGACCATGTCGTCATTGCAGATTATTTTAAATTGTGGGGTTATATTATAGCACTGCCGGATTTTGAATATTAGTAGAAGAATCCCACTGTCCTGCACCAATCGGATCAAGGAACACGGGCATACGCCATGTAGTGTGCAATGTGGGAAATATAAATATTGCTCGGGCAGCAGCGTTGCAGCCTACTCTTCATCGAATTTCAACTGTCTTTGGTTCCGTTAGCTGCCAACGTTACTACGGGAACTTTATTTTTAGTCCCATTCGCATGACTAGACGCTCTAAAATTGCATAATCCTCTTTTCTTTCGGAGCACCGTGATAAATATTTTGATCCTTGAAAGCGCAAAATATAAGTGTAAAATACACTCAAAGCAGCAAAATGTTCTCTATGCCCACCACGCCAATGAAACCGGCATCTGGTTTTAAAAGACACACCACTTTATGGTCAGTACCAATAATATTGTGTTGAAAAGACTTTAAATAACACTTATTTTACTTTGAATCCTGTATTATTATATTTTTATTAAAATGTTTCTTTGTAAAGCAACGAATTTTTATTGTTTATATAATTTGTTGTACTGGAAGTTGAAATCTGTAAGACAAACACGTTTTATTGTTAACAATTTCCTCGCTGAAAAAAATGTTTTCATTGTTTAAAAATAACAAAAACGAAGAACATTTAATTTTGATGCATAAATTTCCAGACGACCAACTTAAACAATCATGAAAAATAATCACATGTTTATTAAAACAACATTTCAATACAAGTGAGTTTATTACTTATGGTGTTCTGTTTGATATGGTTGTCTCGTGCTCTTTTAATGAAAATAAACATGCTTAAGACTATTTTTTATATTTCAAATTCAATTTATTTGTTTGCCTTTAGCTTGGAACTATCTGAGCATAAAACATAATGTGTTCCATATTCATATTTTTATACACAAATGTTCTAAAGACATGAGGACAATCAACTTACGGGTGAATGATGACGCGTGTTTAGCCTTTAGCTGTCAGAACAAAGTGTTTTGTTGCGCTTACTTTACGCATCATTAAGAAAGTTATTAAGAATTTAGCTATTCACTAGTTGAGTGTCAATATATATATATTAACTCTATAATTACAGATTAATGGCAGTTAACAGAGAGATTAGTGTAATATAGAACATAATCTTGTATCCCATAAACACTGTGTTCTGTTAATATGGAACAATTGTAAAACGTGCAGAAACACACAAAAGAACTAGACATCGAGTCCTTGTGAAAGTTACGGGTTGTGTTTGTCAGAAAAAAATTGTGAACTTCCTTGAATTGCGAAAGAAATGAACCGTCGTTTCGATACATTACTTCGGTCATTTTTAGATTATAATATTGTTTTCATGAGGAGGTTGAGTGGCCGAATGGTTAGTGCGTGCGCCTTTATCATTAGGTCTTCAATGGCGTGGTTTCGATCCCCCCTCGTGGGTTTTCTCCGGGTCCTCCAGTTTCCTCTCACTGCTCAAGACCCCTCCGCAAAAGCGAATTTTTGAAATGAAATAAAAAATTGAACCAACTGTTAGTCCCGAAATGACCTAGTTTGTGTCGAGTAGACGTTAAACCCATTTCTCTCTCTCTCTCTCTCTCTCTCTCTCTCTCTCTCTGAACCGGCAACGCCTTTTGAGTGGAACATGATGAATGGCCTTTACATTACCACTGACAACTTATCTGGGAAGACATGATTGCGCCTTTATCAAAGAAAATGCAAGCGATAAAACTTCCCCACCCGCTTTCTAATTTTTACCCTATGCTGGACTTGTCTTTCATCTACGACTGGCTTTTCCTGCAAGATTCCTGCAAGCCCAAGAAGAAGAAGAAGAACCATAAAATAATATAATGACCATATTTTGAACCAATACAGCGTGATCGTGTGTATGGGGCTCTAGACACTCCGAAACCTTTGCTGCAGATCTGCCAAACAACTTTGCATTAGTCATCATAATTGAGGAAATCCCGGATCTTAAACCTGTATAAACAGGTGTGGTTGCTTTACACAGACCTAACGGTAATTAAAAGTTTGTAGTACAGGTGAGTCACGTATACAGGAATCACAGGTAACAACAATAAATCACAAGGGTCACATAAACCATACGTAGAGGGCATTTACACGTATAGTCTTAAAGATACATGATTATATTAGAACTAAATCCGTAAGTTATTTTTTCAGGCATTTATTCATATGTCATCAAATCAAGGCTATCGGATGGCTGTGATATTAAATGGGTTAGAACACACGACCCAATTAATAATTCACCGTTAAAATGGACATTTTGTTTATTATCTTAGATATGGTTGTTGACAACCCAGATTATCTTGTCAAAACTTCAAACACCCATAGCTTCGCTTAGAATAAAGTAATTTGACTGATATTTTCAATATATTCATATTTATTATCAAGTTTTGAACTATTATACAAGCACGACCGGCTCACTATTAAGTTTTTCAACATTTACATGACGCGTGTAACCTTTGATGCCACTCCAGCAGACAGGCCTTAATCGTCAGGCTGCCGATTGGTGACACTTTTTGTGCTATATGTGCTCCATGGGTGTTGATCATGGCATCTAGTATTTTTCAAGTAAGATTGGATGTCTCTACTTTCCACTCATGCTAAAACTTCCATTCTTTTATTGGAAACAATTTCACTAAAAATATTTTTGTGGGAAAGTATCTTTAACCTGTTTGCTGTCTGTCAGTACGCACGTGTAGAATACATCTACATGTAACACTTACTTACAGATCTTATCGCATGACAAGTGGTGAAAAATAATACTATGACAGCATTAATTTCCGCTTTTACATTTTAATAGGCTACAGTATAAAACCAAACCGCATTTTGTTTCATGGTCAATGGCCCTTGAATTATCAAAAGACAATCGCAGCAGAAGCAGAACAACATTACTTTTCTGCACCAAGGGGACAAAAGATGAGGACCCTTTGCGCTAAGGTCTAATAACATTAATTTTCATCTTAACGTCCGGTCAGTGGCATACAAAGAACCTCGTTTTTTTCGTACGATACGAACGACTAGGTGTTTTTCATTTCCATGAGCTAGAAGATCCGACGATGTAATACATGTAAATTGTCATAATATCGTTATTTCTTGTGTTCGCGGACAAGATTGGGCTAGAGACCATGTCACTTGACTAAAATTAACAGAAATAAAATGAAAGGGGACTTAACGTTCTACTGTTCTACTCCGACTGGGTTAATGAACACGGAACTCAGTAACATACAATAAAGATTTTTGGCAAGCGTAAATTCCTTGTCCGCATCGCGTATCCGTATGGATTTTGCGTGTGACATCCTCAGTGTGTACTTCTCAATCGTAATACGACACACGGATACGGCAGCACGTATCGAACAGCTTCCTAATTGAAAAATTACAATGACGCAACGTATCGTATACGTGATATGGATGGGGAAAATTCCGCTTGCCAAAAGTCTCTAATACCATCAAAAGTGCATGCATTTTACCACTCGACCAAACAAACTCCGGAATGATGGCCGAATGGTTAGAACGTGCGCGCTGTATCATAAAGCATCTCATTGCGTCAACTGGCGTGGTTTTTCGAATCTCGTTGTACGTGACAAGGAGTAGAGTTGCCTGTCTCCGGGTCCTCCGGATTCTCCCCACTGCTTAAGACCCTTACGCGCAAGCGAATTATTGAAATAAAATCAAACCATATGTTAGGCCCGAAATGACCTAGTTTGTTTCGAGTGGACGTTTAACCCCATTTCTTCCTCTCTCTCCGGAATGATACATTAAACAGATACATGTATATTTTGGCCTAGAAAATAGCCCGCTATCATGAGATAATGATGTATAAAAACTGATCAACTGACACCTGGTTGATGTTTATTTTATTTAACTGTCTTATAGTCTGTTAAAACACCAGACATAAAACTATAGACACTCTAAGCAGGTCAACAGCTGATCTTCTAGATCAGGTAATCGTTTCACCAGACAAACTTATCTTATGACTGGTCATAATTATGCAATGTACAAGGGTCTGAATTACGTGTAAAGTATTTGGCCACAGATCACTCATTATTTCCCCATTGACTTTGATGTTAATTCTCGTCTCTTAGACCGGTTGTAACTTTTTCCCAAATATTCGTTGGGTAAAACGCATGTATGAGGTTCCTTATGAAAAACTTGAGATACACAAGCTGGAAGTAGAGACAACTAAACAAGCAATTTTCGGCCCTCCCTTTCAACGTAACCAACCTCACAACTCTTGTAAGCTATCTTTCCGCCTCAAAATCATGAATATTCACCAAAACCTGGCAGGAAATGTATTTTCAAACCCTTTTCTTCGATTCTACACCAAAAACTCAACAAAAATCGCCATGCAAAAGGGGGGGGGGGAGAGAAAGAGAGAAAGACTAAAAATAACTTTCGCCCTTGAATATTTAGTGATCTGTGTCCATTTACTTTCTATCTTTTTTCTCTAGGGAATTGTTGGATTATTGAGTGTTAGTACGATAAATGGCGACAAAATAGAAATACGTTCACAATATTTGCATAAATTGTCTGGACATTTAAATTGAAGGTCATTAGGATATCGGACCACTTTGACGTCGGACTGAAAACTTTCACGACTCATAATAAAATGAATGAATGCATGGAAGAACGTTAAACGTCTTACTTCTCTGCTCCAACCGGGATAGTGAAGACGGCGGAAATATAACGAAGAGGGGTTTTACATCCTTCACCAAATGGGTTAATAAAGAAGGGTCTGTGTCATACAGACTTCTCTTGTTTAGATTCCTTTAAGGCTTCTTGGTTTTCCGTCCCATCCCAACTACAATATAGTGTTGCAAGGCCCCGCATCACTGACAATAGAAAAAACCACGTTGTAAGTCCCGATCGACTCTCTCAACCAACACAGGATCGAACCTTGAACTCCCTGGTTAGCAAGACAGTGCCTTAATTTCTTAGCCATCGCAGCTCTATATCTTTCTAGTCATCCACTGATAGATATAGCAGGGTGGATATGTAATAAGACTGGGTTTGTCCGAATAAGTCAACTTCATTGTTTGCGATGTTTTCATTTATTTATCGGATAAGTTGTTTTTATGCTGATGAGGGGGTGGGGTGTGCCGAATGGTTAGCACGTGCGCGCTGTATCATAAAGCCTGTCATTGAGTCAACAATGGTCTCGAATCCCCAGTTGTACGTGACAAGGAGTAGGATCGTCTGTCTAACCTCGTTAGTTTTCTCCGGGTCCTCTGTTCCCTCCCACTGCTAAAGAATCCTAAGCGCAAGCGAATTATTGGGAAAAAAATAAACCATATGTTAGTCCCGAAATGACCTAGTTTGTATTGAGTGGACGTTAAACCACCTTTTTTTCTCTCTCCATGCTGATGAAATGGCCCTATGTATACCCAAAATGCATAATTTTAATTAAATGTGGTTGCGACTATGCTGATTGTTCTTATTATGGCTTTTTTTACCCAGTAAGTGTTAATACGTGTGTTGTATGGTAGGCAGTTTGTGATTATTCTTTTCAAAAGTTGAATTTAAATAGCGTTTACCGCCATATTTTTCTGTTCTACCTGGGCTAATGAAGAAAGTATGCTACATCGACTCTACTACCCATTCTTATTTCGAATTCTAGCTGTCAAGGGTTTTTTTACGTGTGCGCGAATGAGTATACAAGACTAAGACTTTTCGTGTCATTCAAACGACTAGGCGCTTTTCATGGTCAGGCCCAACACGTAACTTTCTCGGCGAAGAGCGAGGTCTACCTCGGGAACCAGTGCTTTACCCAGTGAGTCAACGCAGCTCCCTATTCTTTATAAAACACTTGTTAACCATCTATCCATGGAAAATTAAAAAAAAGCCACGTACATTGTTAGACAACGTTAAGATCCAGAAAGATAAAATAAAAACCTAATTCAATTTAAAACACATTACACATATTGCATGTTTTGTACAAAATTTATTCACGCGTGTGGATAACTCGAACAATTTGCCTGACAGATCAAAAAATACTGCTATTATACAGATCATGTTCACGTGAAAAACATGTTAAAAACTATACGTCCATCTTCCTGAAAAAATATTGGAAAAAACAGTTAATGTTCTTATTCACCATTTGTTTCTTGAACACTATATTAACAACTATAATAACTGTTGCTCGTTTTGTCCAATTATTGATATCTAACATAAAAATCCTCTTTGGGAATTGGTAATTGACAAAAACACATATTTCATAGAAATTATTCCGCTCCAACACATTCTAAAACCAATTATAGTATAATTAATCATTTTCTACGAACACGAATCTGTTATTTTTCCGTTTCCGCAATGATTCTGTACATGGAAGTGTTTTTCGCGTTCTGATATGATCTTACTGTCATTGTTTGGGTGAATCGAACATACAATGAAATGGAACTTTACTGTCTTGAACTCAGACAATGTAAATATATTTTTAGTACCTCTTTAAGTTGAATTAAATTAAATTGTTCATTTAGCTTGACCTTAATACGATTAGAAGTGGACCAATTCCAATTTCGGGTTAAACTTGGTTCGGTTCCTGGTAGAGCATTTGATTTTTTCGAACCGCATCAGTTATGTATGTACATGTATTTATTTCCTCTGTTTTCATATTGCACCTGTTTAATAATAACTGATAAATGGTTTATAAGGTTGCTTCACCTAAAACGTTATGGAATACCTTAACGGAATTTAATAGGAGCCAGGTTTCATCAATGATTCACTTGTGGTTATCAAACACATTCTTGTTGAAATCGTACTCATATTAAATCAGACAGTTGCATTCCATAAAGTTTGTGGTTTTATCTAAGATCGCTCTTTTTGTCACTAAAACAACTAAAGCCCGAACAAAACTGAGTACCTAGATAAACTACGGATTTAAGGTGTCAACATTGTTTCAAATCGTATTTATGTAAGCAGAAAGATATCCATCTCATTGACAGTTTAATTTGTTGTAAATGAAAAAAGATCGCCGACTGGGCTAATGAAGACGGGCAGCGGCACTATGGCCTACTGTTTTATCGAATTCCAAAAGCCAAGGGGTCTTTTACGTGAACGCCAATGTGTACACGGGACCTCGGTTTTTCGTCCGATCCGAACGACTTGACATTTGTCCGTGTCAGGCTCCCCCGTCCTGTGCTGACAAATGCAAACCAGGTCTGAGAATTCCGATGAACTTACTCGGCCAATGCATGAAACTGTGGCTCCACATATGCATATATCAGTTGACACTATATTGGATTGGGTGGTTTTCTTGAACTATAAGAAACCGAACAAGCACCTTTAATGGTGAACTAGTTCAATTTAATGGTTCTGTTATGAATTCTAATACGTTAATCTATTAACCATCAAAACAACAACAACTGGCCTTCAAAACATCTTACACCAGACAGCTTAATTATTTATCTATTTTTGATTGCTACTTTCTTTTTTATTAAAGCACTAACCTATATTTAATTATAATAAAAGAGATATAAAACTTGTCGAGGTGATGTTAACATGTTAGAGACGTGATAACATCTGAGAGAGATCTAGACCAGATTACAGTAATAGTTTGTTTAATCAAAGCTCCATTTCTCTTCACGTGCAGGTAATATATTATTACTGTTATATATAATTGAAAATGAAATGAAATGAGGTTTAACGTCCTACTGTTCTGGGTTTCCTCCCACTGCTAAAGACCCCTACGCGCAAGCGAATTATTGAAATAAAATTGAAACCATTTGTTAGTCCCAAAAATGACCTAGTTTGTGTAGAGTGGACGTTAAAACCCATTTCTTTTCCTACTGTTCTGCTCCTAAACTGGGCTAATGAAGACGGACATACACAGAGTGCTATGAGGGAAATTTTGCCGGGGCAGCGGCGCTACGCCCTACTCTTATATCGATTTCCAACTACCAAGGGTTCTTTTAAGTGCACGTCAATGTGTATACACTGGACCATCCGAACGACTAGACAGCTGTCCTTGTCAGGCCCTCCGTCCTGCATCACTGACAGAGGGAAACCACGCCGGAAAATCTGAATGAACTTTATCGGCCAATGCAGGGATCGAACACCCGACCTGCAGGCTAACGAGCCAGCGTCTTACCCACGTAGCCACCGTGATCCCCTACTATATATAAACCTATGTCCTCACTCGGTATATATTCAATATTTCTATGATACATTCATCTTAAACCCCCTTATGTTACTCGTCGTTACATATTTCGTACGAGTACAATTTTTATGTCCATCGATTTTACGTATATGATAGAATTTGTAAAGCACGTCAAATTTGTGGAATCCGGGGGTTACATATAATAAAGGAAATTGGTTATTGTTATTGACGGGAGTACAGAGCGGTAATAGCTAATGCATGTTTTTTAAAATCTCGCGTCAGTCATTTCTTTTTGATGAATAGTTTGTTTCAAACTGATTTGTTTTCATGGTTTCATATTACAAAACATTTTACTGGAAAATCGTATGTTACCACTCTTCAAAAATAGTCCATATTTTAGCTGTTATTGCTCCCTACTTCCGCCGGTAACGATAACTGATTACCTTTACATGCATGTGCGTCATTTCCGAATTCCTAAAATCGTTGTTTCGGAGCAATTGTTAAAATTATATTTGGATTTTAAAACCAATTCTGTCACATGATTACGTAAAATTTGTGGACACCAAAATTATTATTATTATTACGAATTTGTATAAAGCGCCATATCCACATGTGTGCACAAAAGTACTTATATTACCTATTACTAAAGGTGTTAAAATGTAACTCCCCCCCCACCCACAAAAAGACCCAAAATAAAAAAATCCACACCAAATACAATAAAATCGGAAGCCCACCTCGTTTTATTCTTTGTTTCGTATTTCGTTAAACGGTCCTTTAAGATGATGATCCAAGCACATGTGATACGAGACAAGATGTTAATTGTTTTTACATGGTTCTCATTATATAATACTAATTAAATTATAATTAAGTCTCATAAAATACAAACAAAACCTCGCTAGACACTTTAATTACCAGTCGATAAAATTAGCAAGAAACTAGAACAAATTGTTCTGTTCCATTCCAATCAAATAAATATTTTATTGTCCATTATTGATATGGATTAAATGGTGTAATGGAGTCTGCAGTACAAATTGTATTTTACCAGAACGTATATCACCGTATTCACGCACTTATCCAATTGATATATCTGACAATAGTACTAATAATTGCGCATTGCTCAAGACGTAGGAGAATTGCACTCTCGATTATTAGACCGACCTGGGGCCAGAAAGAACCTCAAAGTGCTGCTTAGTCGTTTGACAGTTTGACTTAGAAGAAAAGTATAGTCGTAAAGTCCACTGTCCACTGTATAGACAACTTATCATTTCTTTCAAGCTATCCATATTGCAAGTTCCGTACCCTGACCGACCAACCGACTACCCACCTCACCTCACACCACAACAAAAAAGAAAAAACACCGATTAAATTAATAAGCAAATATATGCGATGCTCTAAAGTTCTACTGAGTTTTTTTTTCACTGCGTACGAATTGACATAACTAGCAATTTCTGTTGCATAATTTTGAATTTTCAATTATGTTATGAAATATTGATTTTCGGAAGTATATTGAAAATGCCATAACGCTTTTGATTCAACGGATTAAACCAATGTTCTTTTGTACTAGGAATTTCTTGTTTGAATTGCAATATAATGTTTGAATTGTATGAAACTGTGAGCGGTATGTAAAATATGCCCACATTAAGTGATTTATCTCATGCCAATATGTAGTTTATCATAGAATTTTTATTTTAGACTAGTGCCCTGAATAGAATCTTATAACAATTGAATAGATTTATACCTGCCTCGGTTACACATACCACGAATTCTTTTATTTAATTAACATTGTTTATATACAGCACCTATTAAAGCGGATATTTCGCTATTATTACTTTTATTAGCAGCATTGATCATCTGTCTTGGGAATGTTTTGTGTATTAGCTTATATGGGGATGTAATATTTTAGTTCTTATAATCTTGATTGTCATTGCTATCATTGTTACGATAATAAACAAAGTCTCGATTATCCATTTTTAGAATTAATCATTAAATAGAGCTCGTTTTTCAATCGGTTAAAAATCACGATCATCCGATGGTATAAAGAGTTGATTATGGGCTCAGTATAATATGAATTATTGTTTAATTAATAATTTATATCATAGTTTTGAGACCGATAGCTCTTACATAATTCATCTTTAATTAACCGTTGATCTCTTCTGTCTGACATTAGTGATGTCTGCAACATCTTCGTTAATTTATCTGTGATAGGTACGGGCAATGTTGTCACGATGCATATTTCATGTTGACCTAGATAGAAGTTCCTTATGAAGTCTAGTTCACTAGAACTTACTGCATTCCACTAAGTAAAATCAATAACCACACAATAAACAAATCATGACTAAGTAATATAGGATAAACTAGTAATATGTCAAATGACATATTTTAATGATTAATCATCACTTTACTCCATTAACATACCACAATAGCTTCCTCGACTCCGATGTCCTTAACGCATTGTTAAAATGCTTATATAGCCAAGCATCGACATGAATAATATGGTAAAAAGAAAAATAAATACATACATTCTTGCGGTTAATTAATAAAAAAAACCCCAGACACATAATTTTGTGGACAATAATGTTTCAATCAGATTGTCTTAATATGAAAAGGGAGAGAGAGAGAGAAATGGGGTTTAACGTCCACTCGACACAAACTAGGTCATTTCGGGACTAACACATATGGTTTAATTTTATTTCAATAATTCGCTTGCGCGTAGGGGTCTTTAGCAGTGGGAGGAAACCGGAGTGCCCGGAGGAAACCCACGAGGTTGAGAAGGCGCCCCTATCTCCATGCCACGTACACTCACACCAGGGATCGAAACCACAACCGCAAGCCAGAGGTGACCGACCAGCTAGAGGTCGAAGCGCGGCACTCTAGACCACTAGGCCATCCCAACCCCCGCAATATGAAAAGGAAATTAAAAATGACACTAAAATCACATAGCTTGTTAAGAAACTCTAAAGAATGAAGATACGTCATATACCCCGTTCAGACGCGCAAGTTAAACTAGTTTAACTTATCCGGCGATAGTTAATTCAGCAATTTTCGTAGTCTGAACGCATATGTGGAGATTTTAAACTAGTTTAGAATATCCACCTCCGTAGGTGAATTGAATTCAGCTTTTTTTTATCTGGTTTAACTTTCGGCGCCTGAACGGGTAGGATTAAAATATCCGGATATTTTCACTCTGGACATGCGTAGTGCGTAGTAAATAACAATCTTAGAAAAATGGCGGCTTCTAGTGCTCATGCGCGTTTACCTCTGACCCTTGACCGATGAGGTCAGGAACATGGTCAGGAATGTTAATCCAGTATAGTGCCAGTATCTTAAAACACGTATGAACGCAAAAATTGCCGGATAAAAATCGCCGGATAAGTTAAACCAGTTTACTTATAAGCGTCTGAACGGGGCATTAGTGCATGTTCATCTGAAACAAAAATATATTTTTTATTATCGTTGTTTATACATCATTTAGTTAATTACTAGTTTACATGTCAAGGAACTCGATGTCAATGTACCATATAGATATGAAGGATTTTCTATAGTCTACTGAAGCGTGTCGACCTTACCTCTTGGCTACCATGACCGCCATGCTTGCTAAGATAGACGTGTGTGTGTGTGTTGGGGGGGGGGGGGTCCCAATAAAACATCGTGTACCACTTCTGAAACAAAATGAAGATACGTCTTAGTGCATGTTCATCTGAAACAAAAATATATTTTTTATTATCGTTGTTTATACATCATTTAGTTAATTACTAGTTTACATGTCAATGAACTCGATGTCAATGTACCATATAGATATGAAGGATTTTCTATAGTCTACTGAGGCGTGTCGACCTTACCTCTTGGCTACCATGACCGCCATGCTTGCTAAGATAGACGTGTGTGTGTGTGTTGGGGGGGGGGGTCCCACTAAAACATCGTGTACCACTTCTCATTAATATAATCAATATGCAGTGTGTATATTTGCCAAAGAATGTATGTTAGTCTGTATATATAAGTGTTTTGTTGCATATATCAAAGAAGCCTTATTTTTACAATCTTAAGTGGTCTTAGTTCACGAAGTACAGTAAACATAACTTCCATACTTGAGATAACTTGCAATATGATTATCAAAATACAATAAAAATTCTTAATTCTCATTAATTGGAAATTTTAAATTCTTTATATTTACAATGCGATAAACGAAATTGTAAATTACAGTAGCCTTGTTCTTTCATACATTAAACACTTTTCACCAGTTAGTCTCTAATTGAATTAGCCTGGGCCAAATTTCCTCAATGCACACTGTATAGCGTATGTCCGTCTTCATTAGCCCCGTCGAGAGCAGAACAGTAGGACGTTAAACCCCATTTCAATCCATTTCTACGAACAAATTTTGTAAGCCGTTGTGGATCAAAGAAAAAGTCATTAGCTCGCTTGTGGCCATTTTAATAGAAATTCATCGGATTTTCTGGTGTCGTTCCCCATTGTCAAGCAAATTCTTCGAGTCATCCACAAGCGTGAATAAAGTTTGAACAAAACAATATGTGTAATTTGTTTTATATTGAATTAGATTTTTTTAGGTAGGCCTATCTTTCGGAATTTTAGCATTGTTTAACACTAAGTATGGCTTTTTTATTTTCCGTGCATATATGGCTAACGAAAATAGGGAGCCGCGATGGTTCAGTGAGTAAGAAACAGGCTAACTAACCTGGAGGTCCTGGGGTCGATCCAGATATTGGCCGGGAAAGTTCCTTGGAATATACCGTGGTGCGGGACAGAGGGCATGACAAGGGACACGGTAGGCCTATAGTCGTTCGGGTGGGACGAGAACCCGAGGAAGTGTAACTATATGAAAGACGTGTAGTTGGGAAAGAGCTTCCCTTTAATGTTATATATTTGGTTTATTATCATCTTCTATATAGACCTAATTAGGCTACAGTATGCTGACTAGCCAGCCTACCACAATTAATTCCCGACACATTTTAATAGTTTCACAAGCAGACTGTCTACAAGATTAAAGAAGACGACGGAAAGAATCAGACAGTACCAGCAATAAACCACCACCAATAAAAAAAATCGCCATTGTTCTTACGTTAAAACGCTAATATTGTCGTCTGCTAGTTACAGTATAACACCACCATGACAATTTCCTTATTTGGAAAACCGCCAGTATTGATCAGATCAGACGACATGTAAAAGAAAAGGAGGGGAAAAAATCTGGGTCAAAGGTGTGAATAACTTCCTCTTTTATTGACGATTAGATAACATACGTCAAAAGGAAAATAAACTCCTAATAAAATCGATCTCTTTGTAGTTAATATCTACAAGACACTCGCCTAGACTTGCGAGAATCAATAAGAAGACAAGCGACCTGTAAAGCGAGACAATTGTTTCGGAAGCCAGTTGCCAATTGCGCGCGTGGTACCGTGGCAACTTCGATAACAGCACCCGGGTGAACCCATGAAGATGTTTCTCGCCGAAACGATCAATAAGAGACGTCTAAGCCGGATAAAAGCGAGGAAAAACGAACCCAAACAAACCGCGTAGTGTCTGTAGTTTGGTCTGGCGTGATCTGTATACATGATAGATAGCTAGTTTTAACATATCAACCTGTATTTATTGTTTAGTTACAACAGACTTTGGAATGTCCTCACGCGCACCGGTATGGTTACTAAATGTGACGTTTTTTATGACGTTACTCGGGCATCAGATTGTTCGATTAATCTCGTGAAATTATTCGGATTTTTCTAGGGTGACATAAGAATTATTTTCAGGCATTCCTGCAATCACACAAAAATGTAAATATCACACCGAAAATAGCTCGGGTTGTAGCAGAAATAAAACGATTAAGCCGCCATGGGCGAGATTCCTTTCTTTTAAAGGTTGGAAAATCTATTTTTATGACGTCTATAGAGTATTTGAGTGAAGTTTTCCCCTACTTGTTAAAGATTCTATAATAGATAGATCCATTTATAACCGGGTATTATCAGCATTCGATATTTATTTTATGTAGTAAATGAAAATGAAAAATCTTAAGGAATAAAAGGACAAAGTTGACGCTTTATTATTATTTTTTTAGCTGTTCTTGTTGAAGTAGTATATTTTATGGAAATGCAAGCAGCATAGCCATGCAAGCGAAGCAAATTGATAGTCTGCGTCAGCTTACTACGTAGACAGGCATGCATAATATTATTTATATATTATTAAAGCCCACCGATAGACAATAAGTTAATAGAATATTACACATACCAGTTCTAGTCTAATAATTTTATTGCCATTTCTGTATGTACTATTATTGTCTTTGCAATAGGGCAAAATTTCCATGCACTTATAAAAATAATAAGTCTAGTGTTTTGTAGAATTGTCAAACCAAGCAAGTTGGTAATTTATATCAGCTCAAACTATAGCCTATGCTACATACGTGAGCTATGCATTGTTAAAGTATGTCAAGAGACAATCAATTAATAAAATTAGACATACATGTATCAGTTATAGTCTAGTAATTTTATAATTCAACAGTTTGCATTATTATCGCCTGCGCGAATATATAATTGTTGTAAGTGGAGCCTTTATATGATGTAGGAAACCTTAAGAGCCCTCTTTTCATTTCGAAAATTTGAAAACGACTGTAAAAGAAAAAGGAATTTATTTTATTTTAAATAGCAATACTGTTATTAATCTAAAGAGCAACCGCATCTTTTTGCTTTGCATGTTTTTCAAGTATTCTGTATTATGGTTATCTACCAACTACTAGGATCCTATCATACTCCGCGCAGCGTTTCGTTTGATTATAGGTAATCTCACTACACACTGCTATTATGAGTGGATATTGTTGTGTTAAATTTTGATTGGTCAGTAGTCCGACTACCAACTAATCACTATCTACCATACAAACGCTTTACATTTAAAACGAGTGCCAGTATTGGACCAAATATGTTTACATAACGTTACGTCATGGCTCACGCTTTTATTATGCCTAATTAACCCGTGCATAGGAGAATACTGCAGTAAAACTAATTGTGTGACAAACGAGGCCATCAAGTCGAATGAAATGTAAACAATACTGTTTGGAAACGAACATACTTTCACCGTTTTAATACCTTAAATCACTGTCCAAAGTTTTAGGGAAGACTCAGATTAAACGACTGTCATGTTGCTGTACTTAAGTGATAGCTTTCATTGAACGGGGAGAATAGACACACTCCCGCAAAAGTTCAAGAATCAGAAGTCAATCCAGCAATGGCCAGAGAGAGATTTTTCGGGCCATTGCTTCAGGAATATGGGATCCTACAAACATCCACATTTCGCAATTGCATGGGCTTCAAATTTATTTTTCTTAAATTGTCTGGAAACAACAAACTAAAGTCATATAAACAGTCAGTGTGATGATAGAGAGATAAACAATAGGGTTATATAAACTATAGTGGTTTAACATGTTAGGATTTATAAATATATGCAAATTCAGCAATTGATACTATGATCAAAAGCTGCATAGGCATCTGAACGTCTTAAGTTTCTGGGTCGTATATGGTAACATCATTATTCTGTATGTGTTGTTTAATGGTCTAGAGCAAGACATTAAGTAATATATGGAAACAACAAGAGTGATTAACAACTTAGAAAACAGACACTCGCACGTGCTTTGCAGTGAAATACGTCACGCGGGTCAAAATTTTTTAACTATTATAAATAATGTACGCATGGAGCATTGCCCAAACCATTATTTGAAATAAGGATGCGCCAACATCAAAGGATGACGTCACATCTGTATTTTAAGACTTATTAACGCATAGCTGTAGTCTCAAGTTATAGCCCATGTCAGGCTGATGTTGTAGTCTCCGTTAGGTTGACTTTGTAATTCCGGTTGGATTAACAGTGTAGCTATCTATGGTCTGTCTGCACTATGTGGGCTATCTTGGAAACAGCAGGAAAGTAAAACACATTTATTGTAAGCCAACCTTGCAGTTGAACACTTCATTCTACCAAATAATGATATAATCTGATCCAAACACGATATCCATGACGGACGTTGTTAATTCAAAAAGTTGCATGACGAATGGACATCTTAATAGCATTGGAAGGTGTGAAAGGTCTGGAGAAAAATGTTACCTAAACGTTAGTTGGTCAACACGTGTCTCCCCAAATTGATCCAATGGATTATAATCTTATAAGCTTTTGTATTTGAGTAATATAAAGGATATTATTTGGAATAAGTATTCACATTAATTTCCATATTTGTGAAGTGTACTGTTGCGGTTTATATACTATGTTATGTTATATAAATCTTTTGGGAACACTTAATTGATAGCATTTACCATCAGGGGCACATGTGACAGGATTTCGATGGAGAAATTCACTTAGTTTATTAATTGGTTTTAACACTTTAAAATTTTTTGTTCATTTTCTAAAAATAAAATTAGCATTTTCTGCTTTAATTTTGTGATGGTAATGTTACAGGCAACACTATATTGTTCCTTGTTAACTTTTTCTCCAGATTAACATTATCGTCGCACTATTCAGTTTTATCTTTTCGGAACGTCCCGTTATCGATACCCTTCATTCCTGAAAATTTTTTGATTAATGAATCTTTGATCATTTTGGGTTCTGAGAGGAAATTTGACATTTGTCTTTGAAGGGTGTTCAGTTTACATTAAGCGTATGACATCGGATACTCTCCGCGGTCCGTTGCACATGTCCTTTGATGTTTTCTGACTAATTATTCATTTTTTGTTTTAAAAAAAGACGATGATTTTAACACTGGTTAATCTCGAGTTGGCTTTTTTTTTATCACGTCTTGTTGTCAAGTCCATGAACTCGTTTTTCAAGACGAATAAAAAGTACTGAAAATTAATGATGCACAAGAGTCTGGTTTATCGAGAGTACGGAATTCAACGTCAGTTGCTTTGACTTGATTGATCGGTTGGTAGCGATCGGCACCCCGAGATGTCGACTTGAGGAGACTCAATTTACTCGAATTAATCATTTGTTTAACAACTGGTCGCCATCTTGCCCCGCTGATCACACCCCCGAGATTTTTATATCTCTTTGGCGAACAGAAATCAAACTTAATCCTAGTCTCAAAGTGACAAATTTAATTTCTACAAGTCAATTTTTGTATTTTTCTGACAAATTATTCCATTTTTCTGAAGAAATACGATATTCCCGAGCACAAGAGTTCGTCATTTGTTAGATAAAAATCACAATTAGTAATGGCGGCGATGTTTAATGTGAATACATCTGTTTTTTTGTGACGTTGATTGGTGTCTCTAACCACAAGGCAATTCAAAACTTGTTACTAAGCACAAGGGTTGCCAACGACAGGCACGATATTAAAACGGGGCAGTAAGTGCACTGGGGAAATTCCCATCAAAATTATATTATACGTTTAATGCATTATACCATCAAAATGTTACAAGTAACATAATAGTAATATGATTAAAATTCGAAGAAAAATTGTTATGGAGGGAGAAATTAGATTTTAGATTTATCACCTGATGCGGCATGGTTATTGACTAATCTGACTAGTTCTATAAGAGAAAGACACCCTCTCCATTAGTTTGTAATAACATTATATTTCTCTGAATTCTTTTTTGCGTGTGAAGTTCTATTCCTGTCCCGTATAATATGACAAACTGTGTCAATATAAAATTACAACAAAATTATTTCTTCTTAAAACAATTCCCTAACGCAGTCATCTGTCAAATGATCAGCGAATATGCAATTTGTAATTTATAATAATTGATAGTTTTATTCGTTTCCCAAATATTTCCAAACCCTTATTCTAGAAAATTCCTACTAATTATATTTTAAGCTAATGAAAACCGGATATCGAATTACTCAATCTGATTAAACACAGATTCTATTTAGTTTTTATAGTTCAAAATTATTTCGTTTTACTACACTAGGATCTGAAAGAGTTGTTATCATTGGCGTGTTCTGGATGATGTGAGGGATTGGCCAATGAAACGGTCTGTTACAGGGAGTTCTTGGCCTTTTGATGCATGGCACTGTTGGTTAACAACTAGAAACGTCAACACTGATTGATTAATCAATGTCTGACGTCATAGGGTCAAAAGCCACTTGTTTGACCCCTGACGTGAACTCCCTCTATAACTTGGCAGATCTTCAGGTAGTGTGGGTCATTGAAAGTATATAAAAAACGAAACGATATAGATCTGTATTTTAATCAGATTGCGAATTGCTGCGTATATTGGTGAGATACGTCCCGGCCAAGTTAAACGGGGGTTTTAAACCAGTTCAACATAAGCGTCTGAACGGGCAATAGTTACCAATAATCGTCGTAAAATTATCGAACGCTTTGCACATTTCCAGGAACAGACACGGGTGTTTCGATTTCGAAATGTGTTTAAACGTTCACCAGTGAAAGGAAAGGGGAGGACCCTGAGAAAACCCGCGAAGCTGACAGACACAATGACAGACCTTATGATATAAAGCGTACGCATTGGATAGCTCAACCCTTTACCAGCTTATCATTCCGGTTTGATTTTTTCCCAAGCCAGTAGTACTTTAGATTGATAATACGTTATCAATGTTGTATTTTATTATAAAATGTGTCAAGAGTGTAAGTATATTAATGTACTTATAACCTATATAAATATATAAGTTTTTTATAATGATGTTATTATCAGTTTATTGTATACAAGTGGATACCTACAATGATTAATGACTTTCAGTGGTGGTCATAGTTTATCATCGTGTTCTTTGATTTAATAAACTGCATACCAACTTTTAGTTTCTTATCATCATAACATTTATATCTTTCAGACGTTTTAACTTTTTAATAGTCTTCATATCACATATATAGGTTAATATAGATAGGGCGTTTTGTCTTTTTCTTGTTTGAAGAACATAACCGTTTGAAAGAAACAACCTATCAAAGAGAAGATATTGGACGTTTTCCCTGATTCTGTTAAAAAAGCCTTAGCATGAGGTTACAATCAGATGCCCATAGCAATGGTATAACGATCGTTACAAGCGTATTCACCATACCCACACTTGACATCAATTATCCTGGTAGATAACTGCAATAACAATCATTATACATTACATAGTACTTGTAAGTCCCACTCCCAGTCTTAATATGCAATCACGGTCAGCTTCAGAGATATCGACGGTGCTTTCAACGTTGTCAGATTGTTGTAAACGCGCCCATGTCATGCTACTGTAACTATTAATATATAAAACGTGTCCATAAAACATTATCAAAACTAAACCTTCTTTTATGAGGTCACAGAGTTGAGGAAAGGGTATTCAAATATCGTTATTAATGACTCTTGGTGACAGTTAGATGGCCCTTAACTGGCTGAATTTCATAAAAACCTGGGTTGCATGATAGGACTGTTCTATTAAATTTTTATCTGTTAAACATCACCGAAACGGCCAACGAGTAGACTAAGTTCAACAACAGCATCGCCGACCTTGAAATGCCGTAACATAATATTCATACAGTGGTTGCTTTTCGTGTTTAGCATGTACATTTGAATATGGAAATTAATCATAATCAACAACAGTGGCATCACCGACATAAGCATCCTGTCAGTTGATTCGAAGTAGCAATGTTTCATTAAGATCTGTCATAACTATTTTGTTAGATATCAGAATGCTGTCCTTTTATCTGACTATATTAATATGTAGGACTGGACCGATATACCATACCCTTTATTATTAATTGATTGTTTAGGCTACAAGTCAAATATGATTACATCATCGGCACCATTTTGTCTCACACTTGTTCAAAATGGCGACAGCTCAAGATGTTTCTTTTACTTAATATCAGATCGAGATTATATAATCACGTGATGAGTCGTCTGCTGCCAAATGAGGGCAACAAGTTAAATAAGTAATGGTTTACTAATTTACCAACGTGTCGTTTATTTCTCATTTTTGATACAACTATACCAAATAACCTCGAAAACAGATCGCCCTCGTTAAGGTTGTGCCGTAAATCAGAGCAATGGGTGTAGTCGAACCAAACACGGTTCTTAATGGCACGGCACGAACTGAAGTACTGCACCCGAAAATGGAAATAAATAAACTCGTGATAGACTCTCGAGTTCATAAGGTAAAATTGGGTTCGGTATGCAGTAGAGGACGGGTGCGGCCAGAAACTGTAACTAAATTATCGTCATATATATTGATATACATATATTCCTTCAATGCGCCTGTTTCAGAAAATATGTTACGTTTCTTCCTCCATTATTTTCTAAATTGATCTCAATTCTAATATATGAGTGTAAGTATATTTGTTAACCGGGGTTGTCACCGTATATTGTAGTCGATGGGTCCTGTCTGTTCGTTCACTATGGGAGCACTTTCAAAAATAAAAATCTTTCCTGCGCATTTAATGTATTCAGATTTCAATGCTTGTCGGACTGATTTTGTTTGTCACATCTCTGAGATGTTTAATCGATGTTTAATGTATTTTTTTACAATTGATCTTTATCAGAATAATTTAAACAAACGGAAATCATTAACTGGTAATTTCATTTTTTATTAAATTTTATACAATATTCTCAAAGTTTGAAATCCTTAGAGGTTGGGATGGCTTAGAGGTCCAGATTGTCGCGCTTCGAGCTGTAGCTGGTCGGTCATTTCTGGCTTTCGGTCGTTGCTTTGAACCCTGGTTTACTCCGGTTATTCCGCTTTCCTCCAGCGTGCGCTGAATGTACGTGTCTGTGATATCACCCTTAGTGGAAGTGGACGTTAAAACCCAACTGAAATCCGTATTTTGTAGATTAAATTTACATTTGTATAAGTAATGTTCTTGTAGTGTTAGATGTAGCAAATAAACATCTCTAAATCAAATTAGACTAATCGGGGATTTTCTTTAAGCTTCTCTATTTTGCTTTCTTATCCCAGATTTAAATATTCATTACATTAATAACACAGATGTTCTGGACTTAACAACTTTTTCCCAGCCATGACAGAAAAAAAGACCCGTCGTTGGTGGTGTTTAAAATATTTAAAAATGTGTTACATTCTCGTTAATTATTTATTTAATTATGACACCTATTGAAAAGGCTAGTTGTTTCCTGCTGGGTGGGACGGATGTAATGAGATCATTTTACATAGAATACAATCAGCAAGATGATAAATAAGTTAATCCCGGGGATTAGGGGAATTGTTCTCGGGAGTTTCATTAACCTAAATTACATATTGACTTACCTGTTCGGTAATTCTTTTCACGGCGTTTCTCACCAGCAGGCTATCAGTATTAAATATTAATCTTAAAGAGTCGGAGACTGTTCCTGACTCTCAACAGTTGGAAATAGTGAATTTCAGAAAATATGAGATGCCATTATGGTTTGTGGTATGACGTCACCTCATATTTTCAGAAAACTGTTATACAATGACCTACATGTATATATTTGTTACTTTTAACATAAAAATTTATCATAAAATTACCACTGTTTAATAAATGAT
Source organism: Patella ulyssiponensis (assembly GCA_963678685.1). Taxonomy (NCBI): domain Eukaryota; kingdom Metazoa; phylum Mollusca; class Gastropoda; family Patellidae; genus Patella; species Patella ulyssiponensis. Next base: position 20,214,966 of record OY783230.1, on the reverse strand, counting down.
TTTAAGATTCAGTGAGGGCTACATATATTTATATTATAAATAATTATAATTCTGTTGACTCGTACAATTATTAATATAATTTTCAAATTATTTAACTATCTCAAATAAGAATAAATGTTGTACTCGCACGTCTTAAATTCAATCACAATCGATCTTAACCATTAATCGAAATACCTATTCCAATGGATTAAAGAGATTGTCTCCCACAGTTGTGGAAGTAGACGTAAACCAAGCAGTCGGTGAAATTAATGGTGTGAGATTTTGACCATAAAGTCACAGTATACTGTTAATATATTAACTATTAATGTTAATGGTTCTATTCTAGGTTAAACTGACAATAGTCTAAGATGACATCAGCTGCCATTCCAGGGAATTCTCGTCTCTTTCATAGATATATCATTATTGTCATATGTGACAGTTTATTAGTCAATTAAGATGAATAGTCCCAGAAGAAGGTGAAATATGTGTTATAGTGTTTGTTTAACTCATAATTCTTCTATCCCAAAATATTACATTCCATTACCATTACCTGAACAATGGGACTCCATTTATTCCGAATACAAATAAATATTATTAATATGCATGGGCCGAAAGGCTTTGATTGTAAGAAATTGGCCGTCATTATTAGTCCATTGCCATTTCATAATACAGTTGTTTCGTATGATATTTTGAAGACGTCAGATGCATAGGGTACTATTTCAGAAGGTAGGGCACTCTTTCAAAAGGTAGGGTACTGTTCGGAAGGGAGGGCAAACACCACACCCTTTACCATGGCTGCCTACTGTTTTTATGAAAGAATCTTCTAGGTCAAATAATCCGTTGTTATAAGTTGTAGTCGAAATGGGATGTTTTTATGGAACAATCTTTTTGGCCATGGAGAGGGTATATAAGTAGAAATAAGAAAACCATCAGACCGTATAATCAGTTGTTATAAGCGGTAGTCGAAATGGGATGTAGGCCTATTCGAAATGGAGGTGGGGGTACCCTTTCAAATGCGAATGACATTAACATTTAACCCCATTTTTTTTAAATATTCGATTAAATAAAGAAACACAATAAAATCTAGAATCAGTGAAAATATTGTTCATATTGGGCATTTATATTTGTAATGGTTTGAATTGATCTGTGTGTCAATATTTTATTCTTGAAACAATTATGCGAATCCCATGTTGCAAGGAATATTCATTATTGGTATTAATGTTTTAGTACTTGTTGGGTGACGTGTACATTTCCCACGTGTAGTGCCTTCTCTCCTATCAGTTATGTACTTATCGACAGTGATATATGAAGTAAACGTTATCGACGGTTATTGACCGAATCCAAGTCCATTTTTAGGACGGCTGTCTTTTCAATGAGATCTCATAAATCTCCCTAACGAGGTATTACGAGAGTTGGGGCATTGTGCCATAATTGGATTATATGTCGTTAGATCAATTTAAACTGATATAATTACAGAATTACATCGTAGTAAACCTGATTTTATTTCGCTGGGCAAATACGCGTTCTAGTTTCAGAAGTACTTTAGCATAGGTTAATTTCAATTAAATAAGCCGGTAAATGAAAAGAAAACGAAATATGGTTATTCGTCGTAAAGGCCTTGATTAACAATCACAAAAGATACCGTATAATCTCTTTGTCGGAAATGACGCCATAATCGGTTAAATCTACCTGTTGTATTCAAATGAATCGATTGTTAAATAATATAGCATTTTTGCGACACCCAACCCCTTAGAGTGGACGCAGTTAAATTTCAATTTATCAAAGCATGTTTCATTCAATAATTCGGGGATCACGGTGGCTAAGTGGTTAAGGTGCTGGCCCGCTAGCCTGGAGGTCGGGTGTTTGATTCCTGCACTGGCCGAGATGGTTCATCCAGATTTTCCGGCGTGTTTTCTCCTTGTCAGTGATGCAGGACGGAGGGCTTGACACGGACAGCTGCCTAGTCGTTCGGATGGGACGAAAAACCGAGGTCCCGTGTACACATTGGCATACGCTTAAAAGTTCCTTGGGCGCTGCCTGGGCAAAATTTCCTAAATAGCACACTGTATGGCACATGCCCGTCTTCATTAGAAGCAGAACAGTAGAGCGTTAAACTCCATTTAATTTCATTCAATAATTCGCCAGTTTCCAAACGAACTCGTTCTACTGGCCTTAATTGTCCATTTGTAATATTTATTCAGTGAGGATATATGTATGTAGGTTATACGTGTTACTATGGTTAATTGAACATGGCTAACGAGAACATCACCAGGAAATTTATCTACTTTAGAATACTTATGAAAATATATTTATTCCATATTTAATTATGTCATTTATTATCTTCTTACAATATTGTATTTCTTTAACCTACTTAAGATAAAATGATGATGCTTATAAGTAATAATATGTTCTATTTATTTAGCAGTAATAGTTGCCACCATGGTTAATTGCAAATGGCTAATGGGAACATCATTTTGCCTATATTTCATTGTGTCATCCCATTCCTATTTTTCTTTAACCCAGTTTAGTTTATTAATAATACCAATACATATAAATTCTCTTAACAAATGTAAGATATAGTTATGTTGTATTAAGGGCAATAGGCTACCTTGAATTACAGAAAATATTATTTACGCAAAGACATTTATTTACTTTAATTTGTATTGCTCATATTTCATAATGACATTTGTCTTCTAGTAATGCGATATTCTGCTAATTCAATTTATTAATGTGTAGAATAACTCTTGTTAAAAAAGCTAATATAAGATCTTTACGTGTGTTATGTTTATAGGATCGCCATTGTTAATTATATCTTGTTAATAAAACCATCAGTCAGGTAATAAATGATTATTAGTGTGAAACATCCCATTTATTTTATGTCACTGTAATCGTGTATACCACAAGCTAACTTTTCAGAGAGAAATAATATCTGTGATCCGGGCCGGATTTAGGCATACGCTAAAAACAAGATAAAGTTATAGGACCCCACAATCTTCAGGGGCCTAAAACAAATTCACACTTATTTCAGATGTTTTATTGTTGTGTTCGTTCGCTTTGTTTTTTTTAGCGCTGTGATCTGGAAGAGTTGTTATATAACCAGCGTTTTGGTTGATTTGAGGGATTAGCCAATGAAACGATTTGTTACGGCGAGTTCTTGGTGTGTGGAGCACGGAACTGTGGGTATCCCACTAGAAACGTCAACGCTGATTGGTTAATCAAATGATTGACGTCATAGGATCAAAAGTCACTCGTTTGACCTCTGTACCTACCTTCCACTACAACCGGTCAGATCTTCATTTAGAGTATGAGCGAGAGTCTTAGAGGCCACCGAAAGTATATTAAAACAAAGCGAAATATAGATTTGTATTTTAATCACTTTGTTTATATATACAAACTAAAATCAATATACTAAATGTAATAGTCTAAAACCCGGACAGAAAGTTAATAATTTAATATCATATCACATTTATTATTTCGCGATATATAGTTTTAACCCAATATAATATAATTTTGTGCGTTTGGCTCTATAACACAGTAAATATTTCGTCTAATGATAATGTGGTATTGGTTAATTGAGCCGTGTAAAAATTACCCACATTTATCGTGATGTAAATCACATTTTATGTGAACATTTATCATTTCACAATGTATTATTTTAACCCATTATCATGTGTTTGATCTACTGACCCGGATATGAGAGGATTATTTATTCAGCGAAAGTGTGGTCATGGCTTATTACAAATTATCAGAAAGAACATTAGTATTGCAATAAAATATATTAATGTGTGTGGAGCGATCCAGTTTTATCACATTTATTGCTGTCGAGTTATTTTTCTGTATTTCCCAATACTAGTAGATCGTGTAAGAAACACCTTTTTATACTAAACATTTTAAGTAAGGCACCCTTCGTCAGGGCCTATTTTGAGGATTATTTGACGAAGCACGGTCTCCGTGTCAATGCTTATTTGGGGGGGGGGGGGGTCCGGGTGGGTTCGCTCTCCACGGCTCCGAGAAAATTTTCAAAATTCGACCGCCAAAGAACGCCGGAAACACCATTTCCGAGTATAAAGTGATCAGTTCAATGTAGCTCCTTAGCTTTCAGAAATTGTGACCAAACAGATCATGAACTATGAACAAAACAATCGGATAAAACTCACCAGAAGTAAACTAATAACTTCCAGAATTATTATCACACTACTTACACTTTTAATACCAAAGAATTGACTGACAGATTTATGTATATCCGACCGCTTGTCAGAGCATCGGATGTTCAAAGAAAAGTTCAAAGTCAATTCAAAGAATCAGCCTTGGGCCCGTATTTTCGATGCGATTTTCGAGAAATGAAGGGTCTGTAACCTCTCTTCTGATAGGGATAAAAACACACTGTTATATCGCATAACGGAAATGGGCGGTAACCTAGCTGCGTCCTTGAAACAACCAGTGAACCATGCTTGGTTAGTAGCTTTACCTGTGGGTCTTTTGCGGCGGTCCGTCGCATTCATCCACGCTCGCACAGCCGGTCGAACATCAAAATTTGCAAGAACTGGCAATCAAGTACACACTCAGATTCACAAAGATATACACACCTTTTTTCAGAGCACGGATTTTAGATTTTCAAAGCACGGATTTTTCATCCCGAGGCACGTCCGTGCCTATAGGCACGTTAAAATAGGCCCTGCCCCTCGTCCATGTTTCTTCCGTCTAACTGATCAGTCGCAAGACAGCACAGATCAAACAGCCATTGACAGTTGGATCCAGTCGCTAACACATTACTTAGAAGTACAAGTAGAAAAAAAACAAGTTCTAATTGGGTCATCAACGACTTGCGTTCATCTGAAACCAGTTTTTACCGTTCCTAACTAGACTCGGACACCTTTTTTTGATGGTTAGCAAATGCAAGACACGGTTAACGCTAGCCTTAGGCTACGTGAAACGGGTTTACGTCGCCTTGCGAAGAGTAAAAATCTAGATTAAATTGCGCCAACCGTGATCAGTCAGAACAACGTGGGCGACACGAGTTTTTCTAAGAATAGTTTTAATCGTTGAAAGATTATCTCATATCGTTTTGAATGGGCTGCAAATGCTCCAATTCTGCGACTATTTGCGGACAGTTGTTACCTATATCTGATTGCAGGCGACATGCTAGCAACTTTTACTGGTTTCATAAGACAACATGCGTAAGCACGACCTAACAGGATATTTTGTAAGACGGGTCAGTAGTTCTTGTCGTGTAATATCTCATTACAACTGTCTATAAATTGAATAATATACTATTCAAAAAAAAGTAGGGGATATTTGATTTTTAAGTGTTATTAAAGTCACCCAATGAAACTGACGAAGAAACAAATGACAAAATGAAATGAAGTTCACATTCATCGATTTATTCCAAATGATCGTTAGACTAGGTAAGGCACAGACTGACCATTATAAGGGTAAAATGATACCCGGGGTCAAACAGCAAAGTTACCACAGCATCACAACAAAGTCAGTAACGGGTAAATCCTCCTCTGTTTGCCAAACAAGCATTGATCCGACGTGGCATACTCCTAATGAGACGTCTAAGGTCATTTTGGTCCAGATTGTCCCATTCCTGTTGCAACGCAGCAGCAAGTTCTTGGACATTGGAAGGACGTTGTTGACGTTGACATAACCTCTGTCCAAGCATGTCCCAGACATGCTCGATGGGGGAGAGGTCGGGACTCAGTGCTGGCCAAGGTAATGTAGTGATGTTCTGTTGTTGGAGGTAACCTGTAACGATCCTGGCCCTGTGACATCTTGCGTTGTCATCCTGGAAGATGAAACGGCGGCCATGACGTCGTGCGAACGGCACAACATGGACTGCCAAGATGTTGTCCCGGTAGTACTGGCCTGTAACACGCCCTGCAACAACATGTAAAGCCGTTCTTCCAGCAACAGTGATGCCTCCCCACACCATAACAGAACCACCCCCAAATCGATCATGTCTGATGACGTTAACGTCTTGGAAGCGCTCGTTTCGACGACGCCACACCCTCCTACGTCTGTCCAAAAAATCAACAGTGAACCTTGACTCATCTGAAAACATCACATTGCTCCAGCGTCGATTATCCCAGTGTTGACGATCCCTACACCAACGACGTCTTGCCTGAATGTGATGATCTCTCAAACAATGGGTCACGCGAGGACGTCGGGCGCGAAGGTGACCCCTATGCAGTCGATTCCGAATCGTCTGGCTACTCACTCTCACACCAGTGTCTGTTTGAAGACGAGCGCTGATCTGATTTGCTGTGATGACACAATTTCTCAAGGCCAAGGTACGGATAAATCGATCCTGGGCTTGAGTTGTCGCCCTTGGTCGACCTGAGCGTGGTCTGTCCTGTACAGATTGTATATCACGGTATCTGGACCATAGCCTGCTTATGACAGACTGAGAAACATTCATCGTCCGCGCCACAACCGCTTGTGTTGTGCCGATCTGTAGCATGCCAAGGGCACGTAACCTTTCATTTTGGGTAAGCCGACGCATATCAAAATTTGTTTTCTGGTCACTAAAACAATTAAACTGATGTTTCCACCCTGGAATTCAATGCCACAATGACTGTAACATTCATAGTCAGAGTCGTGCAAATCTTGGGTTGGACCCCCATGATGATCCCAAGCATCACCTGCATTCCATGCGGTAGCTATTGGTGCGTTTGGGCGTCACATGTAACTGGAAATGTTTCTTCTGTTAGGTTCTATAGTGACTTTTTTCGTAGTCATTTGCATATTTTAGTATTATGCCCCCAAAATCAAATATCCCCTACTTTTTTTGAATAGTATATTATCTAGTATGCTCTCTTTGTTTAAATAAATGAATAACGTAAAAGAAATTGGATTTTTACGTCCTGCTTTTTTGCATCCATCGGTCAAAAACGCCATATGCTGTAAGGGAATATTTATTTGCCCGGGCAGCAATTGATTGAATTCCCAAGTGTAGCAAGACAACGTGTAACACGACAACGTGTACACGGGGCCTCGGGTTTTCGTCCCGAACGAACGACTATTTACGCTGTTCCTGGCCAGATTCTCTTTCTCATTCTTTGATGTCGTATTCGTTCTTATTCTGTAGATCAGAAATATATAAGAAGCAGTAAACTTTTAGATTGCCATTAATTCGATTGAGGTTCTCAGTACAAATTAAGATACATTGAAAGAGCTCGGCCATGTGTAATATACTTACCAGATTTATGATGTAGAAACAGAGAGAGAGAAATCATATATTATTATGTATAACAGTTACAACGGGTAATCATTGTAAGGGGTTTATTTACACAATACTGTTATTATAGAGACAACTGTTGTCTGAAAGTTGCCAAAATGAATTCTGTTCATAATAGCTTTACAGAGGGCAGTGTACCAAATGTATAGTAATTTAATGAGGGGAATTCGTGTTCTCATTATAATAAAGAGTTTTAGAAGTCAATATTTTGTTATTATTTAAGCGTAAAGAACGAACTGAGTTAATTGTTACAGTGCACTAAACTACATGTACTACCACCAATTTACCCACTTTCTAACTCTCGTAATTTCTAAGAAGTAGTTCTTCTGACCCGAAAAGTGACAGACAGTTCAGATAGTAAATTCCTATATTTTTCCTAATATACTTTTTTCTGTTTCGTCGTTTATAAACGGGTTCTTGGGGCATACTATGGTTTAAATTGGGACATACTATGGTGATCGATGTTGCCTTGTGTACGGAATAGGCCAATACACCAAAATCGTTGTGTTCATATCGTCGTCTTCTACTCATTTCTGCGTCTTATTTTAAAGAAGTAACAGTGAAATGGCTTCTGTAGGAGGAGGAACTAGCTCTGGCAAAAGTACGGGGCTGGGGATTTTTAGGTTTCTTGATATTGGTAAGACCAACGGACTATAAGGGGAATTGTGTCAAGGCAGTGGCGTTTCCGCCTACTCTTATTCCAATTCCAACGCAAGGGTTCTTTTACGTGTACAACACTGCGTAAAAGGGGCCATGATTCTTCATTTTATCTAATCAACTTACTAGACACTGTAGCTTGCCACCGACAAGCAGAACCAACCCTAAAAAAATGGCAAACTTTCTCGACAAATCTCTTGGTTAGGGACGTCTTCATTAGCCCAGTCGACGCAGAGTCTTTTTTGTCTAGTTAGGGCACGTGATTGATGAGGAGATTGTCGGTTAAGGTTAGGGTAAGCATTAAGGCTGTGTAGGTTTGGGGTTGGGATAGACGCAATCCATGTTTACATGTCGTGACTTTTGACCAAGCTTGAATTTGGAGTATCAAATAACCCATGCATATAACGTCGGAGTCGGACACACTTACTTGCATACAGACAAAAACAACAACGTTTTTTTTTAGCATTATATATTTTTATTTAACAAACATAGAAGCCAAGTCATTAAAATATTGGTATACAAAAGTTGGGAAGGCAAAATATTCAAAATCTACCATTTTTGGAATATTTCGATCACGTGATCGAGAACATCTGGATTTTTATTATAATTTGGCTGGACCACGTGACCGGAAGTACAAAAATATGACCGGAATTACAAAGATATGCAATTATCTGGAAATATTTCACATAGTTAATGCTCTGACATGCGCAATGATGAATAATAATAATAAGCAGGAATTAGCATGTTGATGAGTAGATGATGGTACATGAAAACGCGGCAAAATGTCACATAAGATATTCCAGTGTGAATTTTCAAAATTACGAAATTCCACACTCTTTTACTGAGCATTTGTTTATTCAATATGACGACAACAATTATTTTAACTAACATTTAGGATCAGAAATCGTTGAATGATGCTCGCCTTGAATGTCCAGGAGCCATTTTTACGAAATTACAAAAGTAACCCAATTTGTTTTTTTTAAAAATCGAGAAAATGGCTCAATATTTCACAAAAATTTCAAAAAGTTTGCATAGTTGGTAAATGTTGATGCAAATTTGATCACAATTTGTCATTAATAAAACCAAGGCGATTGTCAAGATTAACAAGAGACAGTGAAACTAGATAATGAAGAAATGATAAGGTTTCCTCAATACGTAAGAAGAAACACGCTTCACGTAAAGTTAAACTTAACCAATTGACTCCAAAATAGAAACTTGCAGCTCAATATAGCTTTAAACACGATTTTTGATACAGAGGTTTGATATATATTTTAAAACTCTAATTTCAAACGAATTTCACTGTTTTCACATTTCCTGCTTAAATGTTATTTCTATACATTTTGAAACAGTCGAATTGAAAATATATTTTGAAATGGATTAGATAGGCTAATCTATGTGATCAATCAAACTGCGATTTTATTTGAATTTAGACACGAACATCTAGTTGATAGGATAACGATTATGAACATTTGACCGGATGGTCGAGACAGTTTCTTGCTACAAAAATAACATAATTATAATATCAAAAACAGAAATAAAAAAAAAAAAAAAAAAAAATGAAAGTAATAAAATTATCGAAAATGAAAAATAATATGATTATTAAATTCTCCAATAATGCATTCAAATTTGTTTGCGTATATTGATTGTAAATCAGTAGAAATGAACGTAAAAAATATCATTGCATAAATTTCAAAAAAATTAAAATGGACGTGATTTTCTGTCAAAATTTATCAAAAATAAAATAAACTCAACTAATGCATAACCGTCATTCAACCGAAGCATAGCCTAACATTCTCTATTTAGAAAAAAATATCAATTTGATTCTACATAAAAATACAAATATTCATACAATTCCAAACTATCAATAACCACGCCTAACATTCTCCAATAAAAAAACGACTATCAAATTTGATTCTTTCTAAAAAAAAATTCAAATATCCATACAATTCCAAAGTATCAATTATTTTGGCAGCCCATATTCATATCAATCCTTCCTTTTAGTTTTATCGCATAAAATTGTTGAAGGGTGTTAGTTATAATGTCCAATATTAGTAAAAGAAAGGGTCTTTGTGGCGCTCAAGATATTCAAACACGTCCACTTTCTATTATTCCTTTGGTAAATAAATCTTAATTTGTTCATCAGTTCAAACATAACTCGTTTAAAATAGTGTAATATATAAGTCGGATTCTACGACTTACAGATCCCCCTCGGTAGACCATGCTATATAAGTTACATCGCATAGCCAGTGAGTGTGGGATGGAGACCAAGCGAACATGCCAACAGTAAAGCAGATGCCCCCCACCCTCAAATAAATCGACGACACATATTAATTAATTGCACGCTAATTTCGTCGTAAAGTATCCGGCAATCAGTTTCATTCAAAGCAGAAAATGCTCAGTGATTAATTATTAAGGCAAAGATTTGATATACATCCATGGTTCATTGCTCTCACCCAATTACAATCAAAGTGTTTGTATTTTAAAGTCCCAGTCAATAAAATGATTCCTTCCGCTGAGTCATTCACATATTAAACACATACACCAAATTTGGACCGTCTACCTCATTTAGAAGAAGAATTATTTTATTCAAAAGTCTCGGCAAGTCAGATTGAAATCTCTACCGAGCTCCAGTAGAATCAAAGTTAACGTGCCCGACCAATCACATTGTTTGTAGCTCTGCCTAACCTGATGCCCATTATCGAACCTTGTAAAGGTATTAGAATCAAGACTATCGTGTCCCAAAGTATACGCTAATCAAATTGCTTATTATCTAAGGGGCTAGACAGACAGACAGTCTGGCGGGTCCATTTTAAAAGTCTCCTATCTTCGAAAGGTGAGAGTATAAATTTGCCAGACCCCAGCAAGTACTAAACCATGTGGAAACATATATTATTTGGACCTCGCTCCTAACTTCTAATGCTCAATATCGTATTATATTATATACCAATTAATCAATTAATTAATCAACAAGGCAATGTATATACAAATAACAAAAATATCTTTTTGTGAAATACTCTTTTTTTAAATTTTATGAAAACTTGTAAAAATTATAGAAACTTATAATAGTCAAACAATATCCAGCTTAAAACAGATTCGTAGAAATCAGCCAAGCGCCATTTTCCTACTAAAAAAGTGGCAACTAGAGGTTACAATAAAAATAATATTTTAAAATATTATCATGCGTTCATCGCTTATCGCATCCAATAAAAATGCGCCGACTTGTCGCTGGATTAGACAATTCAAGGTTGAATACGTAGCTGTTCAATGCGCACTTAAAGGGGTTTGCCAGAAAAACGCCTGCTGGGCTGTTTCCAAGAAACGATGCTGTGTAATATTGTATTCTATTAGAAGTATCTACAAACAATAAAAAATCCAATATTTCAACACAACCAATTCAGACTTCATATTTACAATTATTTAATACATCTTTATTAATAGTAACATTATCTATTTATAGCAACATAATTCATAATCAAGCCATGCTTACACGACCAAACATTTGTACGACCAATTCTCAAGATATATGACCAACACAATTTTCTAGTCAATCTTGCAAGGTAACTGTTCCTGTAAGGTGGATACCATTCTGTCTGTTCGTGTAAATAGAGCTTAAGAAAATGAATTATAAAAATACATATACAGTAGATGTGAAACGAAAATTTACAAATCAAAATTCCAAATAATAGTCAATTTTATCATATGTATTATCATTGGATTCAAATTATTTTATTTCAATGACCTTACATGAATTCTTTACTTTTCAAGGAAAAATAAAGATTATTCAATTAAACATTTGTTTTCTTTCCGTTTAAATTTTACAGTAATTATTATTATAATGTCGTCGTGTACAATTTCACAAAATAACACTTTGTATTACCATGGAAACTTACAAATACGTATAATGCAAAAATCATATGAGCCTCTCTTTGACTTAAAAGCCACACAAAACATATCCTTTAATATATCACGTGATACGTAAACATTAACCATTGAGATCATGGGAAAACTTAATTTCCTTAATTGGTAAATACTACCAAATATGGATAAAACGAAACAAAACTATAAATAAATAAATAACTATTATTTGAATCAACTTCAGACTAGATTTCAATAAACTTTTGATCATTCGTAATACATTCGATTATTTCATTTCCTCTATTAATAATATGAGCTCAGGATGACGTCATGAATAACTATAAATTAAACAAGTGGGGTTTTTATAGTGAAAGTAGTAAGTTGTTTTTGTTTATTTTTTAGTTTTATTTTAAAAAGATGTCTTTCTCTTTGTATAAATATGTATTATTTTTAAATGATAAAATTTGGTTGTTTAAAATAAACGATTTGGTGTTTTGATATTTTGGCACTTGGTTCTACAAAGTTAAATACTGTAATATGAGCTACATGACTTAAGAGTTACTTATTTTATAATGAATGATGAGTACACATGCTTAAACGACAACCTGTAAGACTAAGATTGTGCGATACTATTTTCGTTTGGACATATAGACTTTAGTCAAGTTAAAGTTGGTTCAATGCACAAATAGGTGGTTTAATACAACTCGTATTTACTAGCAAGGTGTCCACAGTATGGTGTTAAATAATTGAGAACAAAAGTTCCGTTGAACACAATTCTAACTGACTCTTTAAGATAACCAATGAATACGTATTACACAAACCGACAAAAAAAATCTGGTTTCAGCAATGGTCGGTTAGCTAATAAATATCGCACCAAAAATCCATGGGGCAATATAATCAATAACATTTTGAAACAAAATACTAAACAATCGATTCGATTTTCAAAATATAAAAAAAAAACAAGCAAAAAAATCTACGAATATTAATTGTCAAACGTCTAAATATAGTGGAATGCTTTTCAAATCAAATGATTTACACTTCTGGAGGATATAGGTGACAGGGGACTGAATGCTAATGCAATATTAGAACGTCTTTATGCGCAGATTTGTTTATCGGTCAAAAACTGTTTTGTTCTTATTCTGATTCCAATAGTTCTCAAGATTATTATAATGTCTACTTTCAATTTTATTCACGATTTTTGTCAGACTTCTTTCAAAGATTCAATACTAAATTGAATATTTCGCATAATAAACGTGTTTAAACATAATTATCAAATGCATCGGCATTAAATATGGGATGGAATGGGGGAGGGTTCAAATTATGATTATATGGGTGCATATTGAATAACATACTGTGAATTGTATGATTACTATATGGATGACACAAAATAAAATATAATATTCTATAAACAAACAAATACATCTACTACACTGTTTCCATATTGTCCTTAAACAATAAGCTTAAAAAAATAGTCGCTTACACTTACTTTCTCTGCAAATTTCAGTCAAATCCGATCGAAGATCAATAAGATATTGCTTTCATGAGACTGTTTGATATTCGACCAGTTAATATTTTGAGATCAAGCTACTAGTTAAATAACATTGACCCGATACTAAATTTGACCAGCATCGCCTTAGGAGGAATTATTTTAAGTCTCGCGAGATCTTACGAAAGTGTTTCTCGAAAAACACGAGATCACATTGTCAGCCATTTAAATTTATATCTTCGCGAAAATATGTCGCAAAATTTATTGGCCTACGTATAACACCAATAACTGGCTTAATAACAATAATTTATCCTTCCGCCATTTTGTGGCGGAATTTCGTCTCTCCGGCGTCTTTGTGAGATCACAATTGTCGGCCATGATGAATTTCATTTGATTTCAACAAGACCGAAACGAGATCGATTAGGGAAAGAGGTTTTCGCCATTTAGATGCATTTCCGTTTTGCATAATTAGATTCCACCATATACGTTTTATATGGGGTAACTGCCATTGATAATTTTTTAATTTTGCATGCCATTTGATCAATCTAAGGCTTCGTATGGTTGGATGATACGCCCTTCTCGAATCATATTCGTTGTTAGTTGTTACATATTTAGAGTCAGTTAACCTCAGAGCTGACTTTTTGAGCAATATGTAAAATGGTGACGTGCTTTTCCTCCTTTATTTGATTTAAACTTCTGAGCAAACTAAACTTTGTAATTTAATCATTTGAGACATATCGATGTGACTTATAAATGTATGATGTGAACATAACATACTTTAAGATTATGTGCTATTTGACACACAATTCTTTAATAAAAATTTAAAAAAAAGCTTATTTCGTTTCGCTCCTTGTTGTTTTACTTAATAAAGCGAAACTTAATCATAACTGATAAAATAAGTAACACCCCATACACATTGTTTATGATTCCAATTCCGAGCAAACGAAGATAATATAGTATCGTAACATTCCTTTTTAACTTTGGCTCTTTTAAACAGTTTGTAATTCGATCAGTGTCAGGTGTCAAAAAGAATACAGAATGGTATTATTAGAATTTTCTTCTGAGCGAATGGAAAATATAACAATTAAACATAAAGGACTTATACGTAACAGTTTGAATCTTAATAGATATAGTTATTAAATTTGACTAGACACATACGGTACCTATGGGTATTATGTGTTCTTATATTTACCCCGTTGTCTTAGTTCTTAGCAAAGTGCCTTACAGTTATTCAGGGATATAGGAATACATGTATTTACAAATATACGAGATTGTTCATCGTTAATACAAAATTTGCGTTTGAGCAACAAAACATAAACTAATAGAGCAAATACTAACAAATTCAAATTTCAATGCATGAATCATGGAACATTGTTATCAATTGTAATTCACTTCAAAATAATTATGTAAACAATTTGCAAAAATATTTTCAGTTAATTCTTTGCATAGCACCTCTGGATTAAATGTTGAAATTCATTCAGGTGGTATGATGGAATCCTTGTTGAATCGTCTACCCGACCAGCGAGGCCTGGGAGTTATCTCCTCATGGGGCGCACTGGACTGCCAAGAATTTGACTTCCGTTGTAAAATAACTTGAGAGTTATCGTACTTGTTGAGTTGGTAGTATGAGTCGTCCCTAGGGTTTGTCTAGCCCCTGGGGGTCGGTATAAGAATCGTTTCAACTGGGATCATCGCGTTCGTCTAGAGGACTCGGCGACCGCAGGAACATACTTCGGAAAGTGTCGACGAATCCCGAAAAATAGTTCCTATGGGCACCCGGGAAGGAATTTGATGGCACCATTTCAAACACAGAATTCTGAAAAAAGAAAATCAAAATACGAAATAAGTAATCTGAAGACAAACGCAAACAGCATAATACATGACAGTTTAATGTCTTTTGCATTCACATGTTGTCGTAATGATATTTAGTTCTTTAAAACTACAACAATATTTAGCCAGCTTTTCAATATGAATTACCTTTCACCAAACGCGCAAGTCATCCTGTCACCCAAATGATGAATAGTCAAGACACCTTTTGGAAAGCGGGGGTCCTTTATGCGCACAGTTTAAGTTGAACTTGTGAGTTCTCGGTCATTGATAACTTTTACCTCGTGGGGCTAAAGTTTCGGTCGAGCTTGATAACTAAATAAATTTTGCTAAAGATCCCTTGGGACTGCCAAATCCCTTTCGTTATTGAAATGTCACTTCAAGCACGTGCTAACAGTCGACTACCTTATTCAATTATATTTATTCGGATCAAATGACCAATCAAGGGTTAACTAAACATTTAAAGTGTGGCCATATTACTATCCGGTGACATGCACGCGAGGTCAGTGTACAAGTCATAAATACCAGTAAACAGATTTAATACCCGATTGCAGCGACATCTGTTGACAGGAAATGAAATCGGAGATGAAGAGTAAAAACAATATGATGGTATTAAGTGTCAATAAATGTCATAAAATAATCACTTTTTGATGTTTTTATTTCATTTTGCTTTCATGAAAATCTTTTTTCAGTTCTCGTTTTGTTTCTTTAAAGAGGTATACGATATGCATGAGTGTATATTTGTCTGAAGTCAACGCCATATCATTTTTCTAATTTTAATAAGATACAGCTTATTAAAAGTCATAAATCTGAGAAAATAACAGAGCGGCGACTTATTTGAAAGAAACTTTGAAGGCATTTTTAAACGCACACACTTTGTGAAGCTAAATTTAAGCTTTAACCAGAATATTTTTCATTGAATCGAAATTTACGGAAATTTTGCTACTTGAATGAATCGGATTTGGTGAGAAACGTCAAGTGGATTTTAAAGGTAATACAAATAAATTGAGCAAATAATCGCTACATGAGAGCTAAACTC
Organism: Patella ulyssiponensis; assembly: GCA_963678685.1. Classification (NCBI taxonomy): domain Eukaryota; kingdom Metazoa; phylum Mollusca; class Gastropoda; family Patellidae; genus Patella; species Patella ulyssiponensis. The sequence continues at coordinate 20,198,883 of OY783230.1, read as the reverse complement.
TTGACTTTCAATAGTAAATCAATATCGCATTATCTCGCATGATTTGTGCCCTCATATGGTACTTTGAGTTTCCCCGCTGTTTTTATACAAGCTGTGCCGTCGGAGTGTTTAGCGACAGGGGAACAATGAAAAGGTCAACACGCGCATTGCACGATCATGTTTGTTCTCTCCCTTTCAATCAATAAAACATAAAACGATTATTCTATCATTTTTTATATTTGTTGCATTTTTATACACTCGGTAACAATAGGCTCTAAGATGTTACTTTTGTAATTCGAATCCGTTAATATGTTTACGCATGCCCAGTTTTTGTGACACGCGCTTGATAATTAGAGAGGGTGAAAGATGGCTATTATTCTTTCATCGTATTTGAGTGTATTTTAGATGACATACTATAGCACGTGTAAAACATCTCCCGCCCACGACTTGTGTATTTAAAGTAACTAATGGTCAGTATTTCATCACCATCCAATTTAAAGAAACAAGAGGATTTAATATAAGGGGGCGGTCACTCCGCGCACAACTTTGTCTTTATTTTATAAAAAGTTATTAATTATACGCTAAAATTTATAACCGTCTGACGGTACAATTTTCAAAATGGCAATTATAAATTCGTAGACATTTATGAGTTTTATATATAAATATTAATGCATCTTGGGCCTTAAAACATATTTGAATTTAACATAATATAAATAAATCATGAGCCAACAATTCTTCTAAGATACCGACATAAAATTATAACGAGTGCAAAGGGGTTTATTCAAAACATTGATATAATGTCTATAACCAGGTGCACCTTTACTGCCTTGTGTGTTCCACAACCTCGCCTAGGTAACTTCGTGTTATGATAATACATGTAACACAAGGTTAGCGCAATGTAATGAATGATTAAACTTCCCCTGTAAAGTGTTCATTTCCTCGTCATAACTGAATCTATTTATAGATCTGATGTCAATAAGTCATCAAACAATGGGCTAATTATACATTAATTAGTCATACATAAGATATTATAAAGTTTTGCCTTACGGTCAGAACAATAACATAATTTAACCAAAGTTATTAAAATTATTTGTATTTTATTTTAAAATAGTTGAAGGCGCTTCAAAAATGTTTATAGTGTTTAATAAATTAAGACCGTAGAGTTCAATGTTCAGGAACTCCCACTATCATGTCTTGGAGAACGAATCCGACATTGGATAATGCACCGTTTATTTTAAATTAGAAGCTTAATTTTCTTATCATCTGCACCGGTATTCATGTATTTACAAACTCAAATTCTGCGATTGCCATTGGATAATATGGGGAGAATACACAAATATCAATTTTATAAAAATCAAAATCGTTGGATAAATCTCTTAAACTGCATCATAATATGTAAGTTTGTAAATCATCAGCTGGGGATTTTAGAGTGTGAAGGACAGAGAAATGGGGTTTAACGTCCACTCGACAAAAACTAGGTCATTTCGGGACTAACATATGGCTTAATTTTATTTCAATAATTCACTTGGGCGTAGGGGTCTTTAGCAATGGGAGAAAACTGGAGGACCCGGAGACAACCCACGAGGTTGGAAAGGCGACCCTACTCCTTGTCACATACAACGGGATTCCAAACCACGCCAGTTGACTCAATGACAGGCTTTATGATAGGCCTACTGCGCGCACGTGCCAACCATTAGGCCAGCCAACCCCCTGGCGATTTTATATATTCGTATTAAATATATAAACATCATTGGATCACACACATGTATATGCTTCGTGTATCTATGTGTTTATTTATTTTGTTGCGCAAAATATCGACAAAATCACACTTAAACTTATCAATGTGCACTTAATGCTATCAGATTTTCCTGGTTCTCACGCCTAAAATGTCGATTAACCAGTAAGGATTTCTATAGTAAGCAGACGTCTTGATATTCTCGACTATTTACTACCACGGTTTACGTCATATGCACCGAATAACCTCTAGTATATGCATAGATGTGTAATTATTAGTAATTGGTAATAAGAAGGTATTTATAATATAAACATGTGTTGTACTTATTTACCGTGTAATTGCATCAATAAAATCAATTTGGGTTTATTTCATTATAACTTATAGAATATTTAAGTTCGAAGTAAAAATATCGAGAAAATGAGTAAAAATGCATAATTTCTATTCCGCAAATGATTTCTTGACATCTGACAAATTATGCCATGTGTGTGTTCTTGCACCCCCCCCCCCCCAAAAAAAAATAAATAAATAAATAAATAAAAAACAAAGAATCTGGCTCCAATCGATAAGAAAAAAAAACCATTTGCTCTAGAATTTGAGTTGTATTAGCACGTGATGAACAAATGCGCGTGGTTGTTTTTTTTTAAACCGTATATTAAAACAAATATATTGATAGCCATTATAACAATGATCGCATAATAAAACTCACTATATGAATAATAACCATAAAACCCATTGTTCGGAAAGATTATGACAACTCAATGTGCGAAAAAATCTTAACCCTTAGGAGAATTGGATTTCCGACTCAATAGAATAATTAATCAACCGGAAATGATCTTCTCATTGTGAGCACCACTTAATTTTAGAGTTAATATTTAATAATGTTATTCACCGTTAGAGAATTTATTGAAATATTTCCATAAGTTTTTGTTTTTTCGGGGTATGAAATATTTTACCGTTAATGAAGTGCGGTGTTTTGTTATTCGATTGTACCTGATTGTATATACATGTAGCAACATAGTTACTCATCTTTTATTCAGTATTGACAGAGAAATTAGTCGTCACGCATGACCGATGTTCAAAATGCGGCAACTTAAAACTTGAATTTTGTTTGTTGTCAGAATTTTTTAAATTATTCATCAGAATGGTCCTTATTGAAAACGATTCATTTTTCTCTAATGACTCGTACTTTTTTAATGGTAAATCATATTCACAAAACTGCCCCAAACCATTTTTTTTTTGCTACATATTTTACAACGAGAGGAATGGGAAAAGATCTCATCGTAATATTACTCCACATTCAGTTCAAAATTGTGTTGGTTTTTTAAAATATGAGAGTAAATACTAACAAACAATTAACCTAAAAATTTCACCGAATTCTGTTTACGTAGAAACAAATAGAGAGAGAGAAATAGTATTTAACGCCCACTCGACACAAACTAGGCCAATTCGGGACTAACATATGGTTTGATTTCATTTCAATCATTCGCTTACGCATCTAGGGGTCTTTAGCAGTGGGAGGAAACCGGAGGACCCGGAGAAAACCCACGAGGTTAGACATGCGACCCTACTCCTTATGACAGGATTTATACTACAGTGCGCACGCGCTAACCATTCGGCCATCCAGCCCCCGAAACAAAAGGTGTTAAAGAGTGTTCGTCAGTTGCAATTAAATAAACTTGAACCAAAACTCTGAAAATGAACAGAAAGTTTGTGATGAGGTTCGACTGTCAAGGTCATTATTTGCGCATTATATTTTTACAAACCTACCCGCTATTGTAGTTGATATGTTTATCTAAATATAGGTATTATATACATAGTAACTACGGGATGTGTATTTATGTATTATATTAAATGTCAAGTGGATAAGGTCAATTACATTGACATGGATTGACTAACAACCGTTTAATAACAAGTAAACAAACTCTTAAAAAGTGCACATACATTAGGCTTACCCATTAGGGGGGGGGGGGGCGTAGGTGTGTCTTTGTTGAGGCGCAAAAGGTCCGTTTTAGTCAAATGATATCACACTTAAAATGATCGATTTCCTTAATCACGTCAATTGTCTCCCAAATTATCATGGAAAACGAAGTCTGTTGCAGTGATGTCATCGTAATTATGTCAAATTTTAATAAAACAAGAGCAGATAACTCACCGATCGACGTCTTCTGTGGCTATAGTTCTGATTGAATTCATCGCTCAATCTTCTTAATTCTCTTCCAACTTCTAACTCTCGCTGATTTCTCAATGTCTGCATATCAGGGAGGGATATAGAACGGTCACGTGGGAGGTGGGGGATAATATCTGGTAATGGACCTTGGGGATGTGATAAATCTCTGACGTCTTCACTATCTGAATAATGACGTAATGTACTGACCGCTGTTCCTGTACCTACAAAATATCAATGGGAAAAGATAATTTTACTTTCAAAATATGTACCTTAAAAATTGAGAAGAGAAAAAAATGCAATTAAAAAAATATATATTATCAAATACAAAATATGTTATGTATTTATGACGTCATATTTGTGTACCAAATTTGCCTTCACTGATTGTTTCTTATTTTTCATGTTTCTATAATGCAGCTTATCTGTCGTTCACATGCGTAAATAAAAAATACACACACTGAAATTGATTTTCCTCGTTTAAAAATATACTATTATTCACATTTAAGTTATTTATAAACATTACGACAGTATATTTAATCAAATTCTAGAATATAGGTTAGATATGCGATACTATTGATTTAAACATATATTACAATAAGTTATAATTTGTATGGAAATTTTCGAAAAATCAGATTTCGATACGTTATTTAATATCAACAGTTGGTATTTTACGCATTTTTATTCAGTAAATGTAATCTCTTTTTCTCTTTTGCAATTACAAATATATAGGTTATCAATGTAGCAACAGATGTTTACACGTTCAATATTTGACTTTTCGCGGCAACATTTAGTTGCTACGCAAGGCGATTTCCTGTTTTATTTGGCATTATGAAGCTACATCTTACAAGTATTACGCCATTTTGGAAAAATCGTGACAAAATCCGTATGATAATTCAAAAATTTGTATTTAGGATCGAGGTTAGTATTAAAGATTTAACTTCATGTACGTGTTGTTATGCAGCGTAGACTACCTTTAGTAACACAGTTTTCATAAGAGATGTGGCATTGATATTAAGTCAGTCCAACAAAATTTAATGTGACATTAAAATCAACTGAATCCTACTTATGTGGAAAACAGGCTTTTGCTTTCGATGCCAATGTGACGAATCAGGTGGTGCCACACGCCCTTAAAAAACCTAAACATCTTACATGGTGTAAAAGAAAAAAAAATATATAGTCAAATGATCTGGTACATGCCACAAGCATTTTAACATTTGTAATGTTGGTAGGTTACTTGTTGGTTATTATAGACAACATCATGCTGCTATCAACAATATAAGATTATATATCATTCTTATTTGTCTGATATTTTACATGTGTGTGCATACTGCGCACATGGAATCGTTTTTCGCTTGAGAACAGTTTCAAGGTATCTTCATCTTTTGACAGGTAGCGTTTAGGTACCATAGACTAAGTTATCAGGGCACCATAGTCTCGGTTATCAGTACAAGAGATGCAGCAGCTGGCATTTTACCAAACTTTGGCACTAAAACCGTGAGAACGAAGACTGAGTATTTTCCCACTGCTTTTCATCTTATAGTGCATTCCACAACTAACTCATCACTAGCCAAAGTTTTATAAAAAAAACATATTATCTATATCTAGAATAGATTGTTTTACATCGGTCAGAAAAAAATATATATACCATTCCAAAACTACAGGTAACATGTTGCTTTTTACTTAAATATCAGGCCCAGATTTCGGATGGTTGCCGCTGATAAAACTGTTCTGTGCTATCCGGGATAATGGAGACGCGTGAAATTATTCAGCCGCTCGGAAGAGGTGGCTGGTTTGGTAAACATTCACCCTTCGCGAAATTGATTAGCCATTATTATATGTACAGATGGCTATCCGCATGCTAATGTTACGTGGAAACTGAAGGTTTGTAATTCTGCAACGATTAACCAGTCTTATTCACTAAAATATATCCGGGGGCACCGGGGGACTTCATCGTGAATTAGGAGTTATCCTTATAAACTGTATAAATCGGTCAGAAAGAAATATTTTCAAATGCGTATACCGAATTCCGTTTCTTGGCAATTGTAAGAATTCAAACGAGTTACTAAAATCAGGCAGTCAGATTCCTATTTACTGTCATAGTCCCATATAGAAGCAGACGTAAAACCTCGGCCTCTACATGTATGTGGATTGATTGTATGACGTAGTCTTGAAACAGTTCCATCAATTACAAAACAATCAACAAATAAAAGAAGATAAATAAAAAGAAGAAAGCAAATTAAGAATTTCAGGCAATACTCTTATCTTAGTTTGATGACAGGTGAAACGAATGAATAGATTGTGAGAGAGTTACTGTTTGTTATGAATTATGATAGAGAAAACAGAAAGAATGCTGGAATTGCCAGGAATTGTAAATAAATAAATTCTGTGAGATAAAGAAAATAATCAAGCGTTGATAAGACGAGTTGATATCTTTGAAGTAGATGATGTAAATATTACGACTAGGGGAGTATACAAATGAAATTTGGGAATTATAAGGGCGTAATTTGATAATATAACGTCAGCTCCTGGGATGATTACCAAACGAATGTCTTTGGGGCATATATAGTCGAATTGTTTATCTCTACACGTACATGTAAATCACCTAGTGTCTTCAAAATGTTTAGCAGAGTTATATATTAATCTAAAGGGTCCAAGCGAGAGTAAAGGTGGATACTCAAAACGAATAATTAGGTCATTTACACTTTAGACTTATCGCTTATTTGTGAACATCTGATAGCACTTGATAATCTGAAACCAGTCATTCGAGAATGTTCCAAATTTGTAGAGCCACCTCTGTGTTGATAATTGATCTGAATGCAGTTATCCCAAATGGCTACCCGATATGCCTTGTTATCATAACAGACACACAGTAGGTTGGTTGGTCGACATTTTAATTCTTAAATCAGCGATTTTATTTTGAAAACACTAACCATGCGACTAGAATTTTGAAAAGTATGTACTATGCGCTCATTTAATAAAACTGAAGCAAAAAGCTTACTTAGTCCATTTGTGTATCAAAGGTGTAAAATGGATTAGAAAAGCGTGCCAAAGGACATGCTTAACAATTATTCCCCCGCCGAAGGTTATTTTTAGTCATCTCTCCCTTTCCCCCTTTTGCATGGCGATTTTTGTTGACGTTTTGGTGTAGAATCGAAGAAAAAGGTTTGAAAATACATTTTCTACCAGGTTTTGGTGAATATTCATAATCTTGAGGTGGAAGGTTACAAGACGTGAGAGGTTGGTTAGGTTGAAATGTAGGGCGAGAAATTGCATGTTGGTTGGTCTTCACTTCCAGTTTGTGTATCTGAAATTTTGTTTGTGAGCAAGCGGTTGCCACATGTTACTTTATCTGCGGTAGAATTCGTTTAACCAACGAAAACCTTAGGGAAAAGTAAGAGCCCGTCTAATGGACGAGAATTAACATCAAGGGCAATGACGAGATCATTAGTGCTCTATTGTCAAAACTGTATACGAATTTTTGAATATGGCGTCCATTCAGGGAAGCGCGCTATTATCAAAGTAGAGAGTTCTCTGTGTATATGATGGCCCGGTTATAAGTTCTGTTAAACGGCTACAGATAAACAAACTTGTGATTTCAACCAACATCCATTTTTCGACAACTCAAAAAGTTTATTGAAATTCTCAAAAACCACCGACTGGTGATATTATTTTCTGGTTTGGTCGTCCAGTGACAGTTACACGTGTGAATTATTTATAGAATGTTAGTCTATAACGGTAAAAATACAAACAGTTTTAACAGCTGACTGAAAACAGAGCCGACGTTTTCCCTACTTCGTCATCGTTTTCTCACGACCCGCGGTTTTAAAATGTTTTACTTGGAAATATTTAGGAACAATTAAAACATGGCTTGTTACTTTATAAAACACTAACCACAGTTTGCCAAATAAATAACCGAGTTTTTTCACTGAGAGACATTCTGATGAATTAATGCTGCTTGGGAAAAAGGCAAAGTTGATATGCAAAAATATTCCAAGCAAAGAATTCCTATGCCTTGTGAAAACCGATACATGAACAAAAGTGCACATAAGTGTCCAACTTGTAGAACTTTGTGACTGGTTTGTCTATTCGGGGTTGTTGGCTGCACCAGGGCTGTCTCTAGGGTAAACACTAAAGTAGCGCTGGTTTTTGCGGCGAGGTTTTTGCGTGGAAACATCAACGCTGATTGGTTAATCAAATATTTGACGTAATAGGGTCAAAAGCCACTCGTATGACCTCTGAAGCGACCTTCCACTACAGCTGGCCACACCTTCATGTAGTAGAGGCCATCGAAAGTAAAAAAAAAACGAGACGAAATATAGATTTGTATTTAAATTAGATTACTTGGGAACTTGGTTCTTCAGTTGATAAAACTTTGCACAGAGTAGTGAATTGTCAAGAGATAAGAACTAAATAAATAATATTCATTAGTTGAAATAAGGTTAAAGAAGCCAAGTTTTATGACCGATATGAAAAATAGATCTTACACCGACGTTTTATATTAATCACGTGCTCTTGAAAATGGCGCGAACACTTCTGACCTCCGAATCTCTAAAGACTCATAAAGAAAGGACATATCACCATATATTACAATTATTTGTACCATAATTGGCATTTGATATTATTTAATTCCGATCATATCTATCAAACTTGACACACATTGTTAGAACATTAGCAAATAATTTGTCACCTACATATTATTACATGGCAAATATACAGTCTGATATCCCTTGTCTGTGATATCGCCAAAGATGAAAGCGGCAGTAAAGTTTGGATAAACTGAACTATATTCAATTGTTATTTTTGTGAACACAGATAATCCCGGATATCACCCTCATTAATATTATTTTGTTAGTTTAGATATAAACATTTATTATAAATTGTATGTACGTGACAATCGGGTCTCATATGAAACGACATTCTAACCGTAGACTCGTACATCAAATCTCCAAATCAACAAATTAGTTAGACAATTATGACGATTAATCTTAATATCAGATCGATTTAGCCTTTGTAGCTTTTCAGATCAATTTATTATTAATGTATAGACGTGTACATATTCATTAATTTCTATTAGTGACAAATAAATACAGATTCGTTTTGCAACCGGGATTTCGATATGAATTAATGAGGTCAATATATTTCAAACATGTATCTACTTCCCTTCGATCACGCCCTCTTTCCAGATTATAATCTAAAGCATGTAAGCGATAAGTCGTTTTAGAGAGCGATGGCATGTTCCTGCTTTTAGAGACCCCTTGCTAAAACATACATAACATGATAGTATTTGCAACACGTGCATACGCACATACATGTTCCATTAGATCCAATATAGCATCTTGGACAAAAGTTTTCGATAGCTTTGAAGTTCAAATTGTCACCACGGGTCACGTCCACGCGTGGCTCTAGAGTCATTCAGCCTACATGAATTATGTACCACTATTTATCAAATCTTGTTGATAGATGCATTAATTAATTAAGTGTTCCTAAAGTACATGTACATGGATTAACAAGTAAGCTAATCTCCGCATATTAGGAAAATGTAATGAAATGGGGTTTAACGTCTAGGTGTGAAGGAGAAACTTGACATGTTCGAGTTATTGATGTACTTGTATTTGAGAAAAAATATGAGCAAGATATTGTGCCGTTACATATATCTAAAGAAGCAAGGCGATAGTTTAGGTTATTCACTTTTAAATCTCATTTCTCTAATCGTCTACCCTAAAATGTTTGTTTATGTATGTATAAGATAACCTAATAATACTGAATATATTATGTGCCATCAACCTGCTGACCTGATATAAGTATAATCCTAATCTCTAGAGGATTAGTAACCAGAGGAGTAACCCTACTTGATCTAGTAACTAATTATAATTATTGGCAGTGTAATCGGGGTAAATGGACCAGTGGAACAGTTTGATTAATAATATACAATAATATACAATATTATCTAAGTGAGTCAAATCAGTTGATTTGACACGCGCACATCCTTACATATAGCAACGGGACATTACACATCATCCAACAACCCCTTTCTATGAATTGTAAGTTTATAGTCCAAGAGTGAGAGGGTGGCACGGGGTTAACTTCCACTACCGTACCCCCAACATCAAAGAGAGATGTTTAATGCATGCAAAATGTTCTTTCGGAGATAAATTTGAAACTATTAATCTTGGCAATCCAAAGTTACAGAAAGAAAAACAAACAAAGGCCGATACGTAAACGTGTCATTGTCCTTTCGGGCAGGAGTAAACTGTTCACGTTTTATAAAACCATAATTAAGACATTTGATTAATAATCATACAGACTCGACATGATTCAAATTTTTTGTTATGGCCTAAACATTAGGTTCTTCAACTTCCTTTACGGCCATTCAATGCCGAGTGATGTTATTGAGTAAGAACGGTTAAGGTCATTTATAAACGTATGCCATAATTTCCTGATCTTGTTTCCTTGTCAAAACGACTGTCAATTAATTTGATTTATCAAATGGGGCATTAAGAAAAAGATAACTCTCACAGTTTAGTGCTTATGGAATTAGCCCACTTTTTAACTACTACCTGTGTACCTAGTAATCTGTAGCTGAAAAGAATGTAAAATAATCCGTTTTTTGTCATTGTTTACCAAAATTACTCAACCGTAACATATTGCAGAACTTTATTCTTGCGGTGGACCGCCAATGGTTATTCATTATAAGGCTAGACTGTCCAATATAAATATGAGTCAGTGCCATGTGTAAAGTTTTCGAAAGATTAAGACATCTCTCGCAACTACATTGTACTGGCAACCTTAAAATTAAGTCGACGGTGTTGATAAAAGTATAATGTAACTTTATTAAGTGTGCTATACAAGAACTCACTTTTATTATTTATCACGTATGACAAACAAGGTCCTATAACTACATTTTGCATCAGACACCCCCCCCCCCCAAAAAAAAAAATAAATAAAAAAAATATACATAACACCGACGGATTGAAATGAAATAGGGTTTAACGTCTACATTCTATCCCGACTGGGCCCATGAAGACTGACATAAGCCATACAGTGTGCCACTAGGGAAATTTTGTCCAGACAGCGGCGCTATACGACCTACTCTTCTATCAAATTCCTGCTGTCAATGGATCTTTTACGTGCACGCCAATGTATACACGGTTTCTCGGTTTTCCGTGCCATCCGAAAGACTATGCATTGTCCCTTGCCCGACCCCGGTCCTGCAACACTTTCAATGGAAACTACATCGGAAAATCCAGATGAACTTTCTCAGTCAATGCAGGGGCCGAACACGGGACCTCCGGGTTAGCGAGCCGCCGTGGCTCCCACGAAGTAATGAAGTTGCCAGGTGTAACAAATATTGTCCCAGGTGTGAGTTGTGATTTCTGTAAAACAACAGAAAAACTTAAACGCTGGTTCGAACGATTGGAAAATCTTTAGACATAAATAAATACATTACTGGATTTTAATTTACATGTACATGTATATTGGTTTCTGCGACGCTCGCGTGGTCCTCGCGAGTTGTGATTATTAACCAATCAAATGACATAAGACAAATATAGCAGCATAACAAATCCCGGCAGCCTTCTTGTGTTTACTAATAACAGTGTATTTTGGCGGCTGATGTAAGATTTTAATCTATTATTCAATAGACGTGAAACAGGCGAGTAGACGTAAAACAGACGGCATTATCAGTCAGTAGCAGACGACCAGAACTACTTTTCTTTTTCGATTTTTGAAAAAAAAAATTTGTTTTGGCAGATAGTTTAAAATAAAACAAAATATTTAAACATAATTTTTTAAAATGTGGTTTTGGCAAACATCTACCGTTCAATCATTTTTTGTTCTAAAATTCAAACTGAAATCTTATCCACGGCACACTCATAAAGATATGGCACAGATCCGGCGCTCGTGCTGGCAACGTGCCACTATAGTGACACACGACACTAGTCTGTCAACTAACAAATCAACCTCTTAAAAAATCACTGGGCAAGTAAAACTTGGGCAGTTTCAATTTGTGGCCAATTTATAACAAGTACAGTAAACTAATGTCGGGTTTAAGCTAACTGAGTCTCCATGTTTGAGTCAACATTGGTTTAAGGGACAAAAAAATTGGGCCAAGTTTATGTCATTCTTTGCCCTCAATCCTAAACTTTTTAGTTTATTTTACCAGGTTTATTTATTATCTTAAGAAGACATTAGTACTTTTAATTTCAATTTTGAAATTCCTGCATCTAACATTTGATCGGGTTGCGATTTCATCTCTTGCCCTCATGAATTATTCATGAATTATTGTTAGGTCAAATTAATATATTATGCGGTTACACTTTGTAGACTTTTGTGATATTTGCGGGTCAAAGTCCCATGTTTTCGACCTTGCAAACTGAGCCTTGCTTACTTCAGACCAACTTAAAACAAAGAGAAAAAAAATGAAACTCATTAGAAAATATAATGTACAGGGTGTCAATACGTTATAACCTTGTCATCATCGTGTGTCATCTATGTTTTGGCAGTTCGCTGACGATTGTCGGAAAATATTGACAAAAAAACGAGGATAAAAACTACACGAGAGTAAAATCAATGTCAGCTAACTTTCGACACACGCCAAACTTAAACAATGATCCAGTAACAAACATCTTTTACTCTAAAACAAATTTTGACACAATTTATTTCTAGTTCGGATCAATTTTACTACTCCATTTTACAAACAGCCACGCAGGTGTTCTGACACATTTTGGCGAGTTTTCCAACGTTTGTCTAACCCGGGAATCTTCCATATGACATGGTAAACATATAAACGAAATGATAGTGTCCTTGTAATCGGATATTTTAAAACCGTTTTCGTATTAACTAATACACAAAATTACTTTTCAGAATCGAGTTTTTCATATAATTTGGAAAATTTCCATGCAAAGTCAAGGGAGATGTCGTACCTATGTAAAAGACACGGGTAGAACAAAAACATTGTACACGCGTGTAACTACAGAAATGCGCGTTCTTCTTAAAGTGAATTTCATGTCCAATTCCCATTGATCTGATAGACATTATAAGGTTTAACCATTCGGACTATAAATTAAATTATCTGTGAATGAAAATAAGTATTCTTAATTTACCGTTTATCACAGCATGTGCACAAATCAACAACGGTGTAACATATTGACACTTCAGGCATGCACGTGCATTTGAACAATTGAACTTTGCGGGATGCAGACGGTAAGCCTGTCCATTCAAGGCTAATCACTTATTGTGGTGTATATTACCGTTTAACTTAAGTTTTTCACCGTATAGAATTTGTACGACAACTGTAAATGAACACGACACTCCTACATGCACGTGCATGATTGTTATAATGAACTGAGAAGATGCGCATCTGAGCAGAAACATGTCACCAAGGACACCTGAGCCGACACATCTGTGAACTACTGTTCACATGCACATGCGGTTGTGCAGGACGCATCCAAACGCATGCCGTATACGTATACTGCGTTTTAATCTCATTTATTTTTCAACAGAAATTAATGGTTTTCAAACATTTGGTACGAAAAAAATACATGCGAATTATATGTATTTTGAAACTCTTACCACACAAACAATCACCATATGAACGTGCGGCTGTTTTGACACATGCCGTATAGTGTCCCATAATCACAACAGTAAATTATGTATTTTTTTAAAGAAATGTGGTACTTTTACAATGCCACAATACATAAATAATTATTAAGAAGCTGCAGTTTATTTCCAAAAATTATTTGAGATCATATAACAGGCCTACTGCCTGACATAATAATACACCAGAAATAATTAAAATCGCATTTTTATTAAAAAAAAAATTGAAATACTTAAAACCACAGATTCGTTGGAGTTTGAAACTAGTAATTTTATTGTTTGTGGCCTGTTAGTGGCAAGCTCTCTATGTCAATTAAACATTTAATTATATATGTATTTCAACTTCCAAGTACAGGAAGCGTAACAAAAAGTGCACTAGTTAACATCTACTTATTTATCATCGAATTGGAAACTGCAAAAGCTTGCATAACGTACACGTACGCGAGATTCCTTTCTACATGGTCTTGACGTACATGTACATGTCGTATCACATTACTTAATGTTGCTTATCGCAACACAATAAATGTCATAAGTACTGTGGTCACAATAATAAACAAATTATTCTTAATGTGTACAGGTACATGTACCTTGGTTTTTCGGCGCGGTATCCCACTTTGTCAGTGGTACAGGACGCTCGGTGTGGGGAGGGGGTGGCGAGGTCTCGCGTACACATGCGCGTAAAAGATCCCTTGGCCTTGGCATTCTATATAAGCGTAGACGGGCCAAATTTCCCTCTTAGCACACTGTATGGCGTATACCTGTCTTCATTAGCCCGGTCGAAGAAGAGCAGTGGGACATTAACCCACATTTCATTTCATCCAAATACCTGTGACTAGATAAGATATTATGTGTACACTGTACACGTGTGTTATCTTCCTATGGGTTTAACGTCCCATTGCGCTGCATTGCCAGGGCTAATGAAGATTGGCATACGCCTTATTACAATTTGCTAAGAGGGTAATTTTGCCCGGAGAGCGAAGCGGCCTTTATCTATCATTATCGTTACAAAATATTAGATATTATTTAAAGCCCACCATGAGTGACCATTAGATTTGATGAATGATAGAAGAACACAGTGCGACTAGACACCCTAAACATGATTACACCAATAATATCAGGACATGTACGATTACCGAACGAGTTTTACTACAAAGTAAATTATATACATTTATCCTTACGCCTTTTAGTGATAGAGAGAAAAAGGGAGTCCAACTTCCATTCGACACAAACTAGGCCATTTCGGGAGTAACATGTGGTTTAATTTCATTTCAATAATTCGCTTGCGCGTAGGGGGTCTTAAGCAGTGGGAGGAAACCAGAGGACCTGAAGAAAATCCACGAGGTTGGACAGGCGACCCTACTCCTTGTCGCCTACAACTGGGGAATCGAAATCACGCCAGTTGACTCAATGGCTGACTTTATGATACTGCGTGCACACACTAACCATTAAGCCCCCCCCCTCCCATGCCTTTTAGTGACAACAAAGGGGATTTTCGAATGTCGAAATGTGTGCGCAATTTGGTTTCAAACACCCGCAGCCAATTAAAATTCGTATAAAATATAAACAAGTACCACCCTACTATGGAGAAGACACTGACTATGACGCCATCGGGGGCCAGCTTTGAATTATCATACATGTACAACCCATCGACTCGCAATTGTCCAAGCAACAAGCATGTTAAATTTCAAGCCGATCGTACATGAATTGGCGGAGCCTTATGAAATTTTCCGAACAAAGTGAATATAGCTCTTTGGTATCAAATCCTGGTCCAAAAACCCGTCAGACCCCTGCCTAAACCACTACCCAGACCGAGTTTTCATTATTGTATACACACAAGCTAAAGTCGTAGTATACAAAACTTCACAAGACCTAATGTATACTTGGTTACACCTATTATTTTTTTTGCGTCGTTAGATTACAAAATCGGGTAATCTCTTTACTACATGTAGTAGCCTATGCTGTATGTGCACTCAAAATAGTACTTCAGTCAGAAATAGTACATTTTATTCATTTAATAGACAGGTTGGCGTTTTTTGTGTGGCTTTTTATCTAGGTTAGTGTAGGTTAGTAGGCCTAGTAGGCCTAATACATGTACATGTATATTCTCAACAGATTTAAAGTGTTGCAAGTGCGTGTGCACAAGTATGTACAAAGTACGATCCGAATACATAATTAATCCGTAAAAGAATTTCCATATATGGGCATTCATTTTTATACATGGATATTTCTTTGGGGAATAAATTGTCAACATAATTATGCTACATGTATTATAATTTGGCAAGAAGTTGTCGTAAAAGAGAGTATTTCCGCATTTAGTGTTTTAATCATGGTGCAAGTAGATCGAATATATTCATGTTCTGCTGACAGATACACCAAAACCACTCTTGTATAGGCAACTCTTTTCATGGATTCAATCTACATTATCGATATAGTTTATGCAATAAAACTTATGTGATTTATAACCTCTAATTTAATAATACGTAAGCCAGACAAGTAAAGTATGTTATATCAATTATATATCTGCCAGTTTAAGTCATAATACACACCCTGTTAATATATTTATCATATTAGGCAGATCTCCAAATATACAGTCTTCACACGCCACTAACTACCCAAGCATGTGCATTCTCACAACAAATGCCAGGCAATGAATTGAAATGAATTAGGGTTTAATATCTCTGCACCAACGGGTTCATTTTCATGCACGCCAACACATACATGTACAGAACCTCGGATTGTCGTACCACCCGAACGACTAGACCTTTTTTTTTAGAAGACCCTCCGTTCTACACAGCAATTCAATTGCTGTTCGGAAAAATGTCCTCTCATAGTATACTCTATGGTTTATACCCTCCGTCGTTAGCACGCTTGTTGTGGTAAAGTGGGGTGTTAAACCTTCATTCATGCATTGTTTTTTACACCAGTTTCTAAGTTTTGCCGTCAAAAACCTGCAATAGCATTAACGCGTGGCTCACGTTAGCAATTGCGCGGTGAAACATAC
Organism: Patella ulyssiponensis; assembly: GCA_963678685.1. NCBI lineage: Eukaryota > Metazoa > Mollusca > Gastropoda > Patellidae > Patella > Patella ulyssiponensis. The sequence goes on along the minus strand of OY783230.1, from coordinate 20,182,410 downwards.
ATGTTTATCAAAAATATATAAACACCGTCGGTTTGTCCTCATCAATGTTCACCTCAATTTAACAATACGATAACATTACTCAAATCAAATACAAATGTAACAATGAAGCATCGCTACATGATATGACATGACATGTACAAAATGAACATCTGGGTAACTGTTACATGTGGCCATGACCCAATATAGCTGAATCAGATGTAGACATAGAAAAACCTATAAATTTGGACCAGTTATTGCCTTCTGTTACATACATACGTATGTATGTTGTCAAATCATCAATAACGTTTTCTATCGAAATGTAGTTCGAACACGACAATTCTAGTTTCTCATTTTAAACCAATATTGTTCTGATTAGTTTTTCCGTAGAAGGTCGACGTAACAAATACAATGTAACAATAGTTCACAAAACAAAGTATTAAGTCAGCCGCTTTAAAAAATCAGCCAGAAAATTATATTATGCAATGACGTTGTTAAGACGATAAATTGATTCTACAGTACAGCCAGAGTGGTCGCCCCTTTTAGATTTACCGTTATCTGTCTAGACTTGTGAATTGACGATTTTTTATCAGACTTATTTCTGTTGAATGGTTGCACGCGTTAGAAATTAAACTTAACATTTACTTAGCAACTTTTACAAGTTCTTATTACACAACCGATGGGTGATACGGTAATTATCAACATGCAATTGCAAATAAAGTATTTTAAATAAAGCATAAAACTAAAACGTTATTTAATCCACAGATGAGAAGTGGTAGTGGTACCGGGTGTTCTGGAAAAAGTAAGTACATTCTGGCTCCCGCACGGCACCCGAAACTACGCTTTTAAAGAAAAGTGAATACGTATTGAATTATTGCTATTGGGTTTTTTTTTATATACATGTATCTCGTTATAAGCAAGGTGAACAATCTCTTGTTAAATGAATACGCTTAAATCCATTGTATATACAGTGACAACATATTGTTGGTTATGCTCTAAATAGTGGCAAACTTAACATATGGTAAACTTGACATGTCGTACATTATACATGTACATCAATAATAACGGCAAATTGTGAACGTGTTTACAAATTTAATTACAACATAGTTCCCCTCACCTCAGCAAAACGTGAAGGTTCTACTTATTTTACAATAGGTGTGGCGTAGCACAATTATTTTGATTAGGGCGGTAGGACACTGGGTAAAAAAAAAAGAAAGGAATTGCCTTACCTCGGACTCGTAATGTCATAACTGGATCCGTTAAAACATGATGCACCATTTGTGATAAGATGTGTGGTGTTTGAGTAGCTACTGTTCTGTTATATCGTCTATCATTTGTTCCTACAGCTGGTAATAAAAACGGTGACGATACTCCATTCATATAAGCTATATTAGCGATTGGCGGTGAAAGAGGCACAGCCATAGGTAATGATGATTGTCTATTTAATAACACTTCATTTCTCCGCACTGTCTCACTATCACGTTCATTCTCTTCATTCATATCGTCCCTCAATCCATCAACTTCGTCCATAAACGGAGAATCGTCTCCCTCTTCGTCATCGTCCATAAATAAAAGTTCAGAATTTTCTAACTCGTCACGTTGTATATCATTAGATGATATGGAGCGAGTTCGACCCCCAACAGCCCCCTCTTGAATTTGATTGTCTTCTTCAAATGTAAAATGGGCGTGATGAGACAAAGGGGCCGGGGAATTATCCGTTAAATATCCAGAGTCACGTTTTCCTCCGGCTAGGGGAGAATTTCTGTCCACGGGTATTCCACTGAAGCGGGGTGAGCTAGCTGTAGATTTCGGGACGTCACGTGCAGGGGAATTCCCCCTTTTATCTCCTGGCGTCAAACAAGATTGGGCGTGTCTTGAACTTTCTTTACGTATTGTCTCTTCACTTGTTTTTGTATCCATCGCACACAATATTCACAGATTTACTTTAAAATCACAAATAATCCTTTCACTGAAAACAAAAAAAAGTATTGCATTAATTTCACGATAAGCAGTCTGATTAAAAAAACCCAACCCAAACTGATTATTAAACAAAAAATAAACTGATGATGAAACGATGATAATAAGATTAATGGAATAAGTTTTGGAATAAGTTCTGGAACAGGCAGAACCGAAACGTTGATCTAAAACTAACAAAACAAATTACATGTATTGTCATCAATGTAGCACATACTGCGATATATCTAAGTATGGACAAAAATAAAGTATAAAAAGATCACTTAGATAATCAATGTTTATGTATTTTTGATAGCCTACAACAATATCTGACCACGTGCCAAGTTCTTCAAAATCATCAACAATTATAAACACACAAGAGCGCGATTACCACGTGCTGTCTTAATATTAGCCAAAGATTAAAAACCAGAAAGTCCAATTTTAGAATGAGCGAATGTTGGGTTCAAAGGTTATTATACAACTTAAATATTGTTTTAAAAGTCGTGTCTCTCATATAGTGTTGTGTCGAACTTTCTTTCCGAGGCAACGCCCAAAGACGCAGTCATAAGCTATTGATAGTAATAATTTATGCTGATGTTATTTTAAGATTACATGAAGTTTTCTCCGGGGTGTCCTAATGAAACAATAAGATTTATAAACAAATCACATTTCATAATATCCATAATCTAAATAAATTTTTAAAAATTTCATTTCAAAATGAACAGATGAACTTTAAGCTTCCATTTTTACTATGTAATTAAAAACTTTTTAAAAAATGTTTCGCAAACTTTTCGTACTACGAGAAAATGTGAAAATCATGTAATAATCAGGTTTAAATTTAATTATTATTTTTTTCTATAATGATGTCTACAAAATTTACAAAAAAAAAAAAAAAAAAAAAAAAATATGCATCAACAATTTGGGTCATACACTAATATGGTATCAAACCTGTTGCGTTTTTAAACCAAGTTTATAATTGTTTCGATGTTGTCATTTAATGGATGATGCGACGACGCCTACGTATTTAACTAAAGAGCCACTAGAAATTATTCAAACTGCAAATGTAAACATTGCAGTTTGGTGATTCATAACACGGTGTAATAAAACATAACACTCGTGAAAAGTCACTCGCTTTCTCCTTGACGTTTAGTGAGTAATTGGTTAGATTGGATACTAATATTATCATTTATTGAATAAAAATGGCGAGAATTAAGCCTTACCTTAAAAACGTCTTATTAGCACCAATTTAGAGCTATTTTATCGCACATTGGAATGTCCTCGTGTAGTCCTATAGTAGTTCTGTGTTTGGAAACATGACGTAATCAGTTCACAAGTAAAACTATCCAATCGTCAACGTTAAGAATAGAACGTGCCTGAACATGCATCCACTCCATTTCACACGTGATAGTTCAACTTAAGTTTGTTCCTTTCGAGAATTTCCCAAAACGTTTTATAAATATGAAATATCAGATTGCGATAGCTGTTATAAAAGATATACACGTTGTAATTGTAGTCACGAGCTATCACTCTATCACTTCGCGCGTATCTAATCTGAATACGTTCTGTCACCGTGCACGCGGTTTTTGTTTACAACTGGAACACAACATAACCTCTCACCTCACGTGATCTCATTTGCATGTGACCTTTGACAGGTTAACTGTATCGGGAAAATGGCGGGCGAGTTCAAGATGGATGGTGCTCACGCGAACCGACTGTTGCCGAGGCCATAGTGATTGGAAATGCCGCGCACAAGCGCGTTCAGTAAGACTGTCCGGTATGTGTAGTTGCTAGCTTAGCCACAAAATTAATATTATGCAGCTTACTTGGGTCAGGGACAAACTGATCACCTCAAATCGTATGTTTTTTCGACTGGAGCCCAGACTCGGTCCAGACGAATGTCAACAAAAGCACGTTGTCGACTGGTATAATTGTTTACTATAAATAAACCTGTACATCAGTATTGGATGACTGGAATTGGCTCTCTTAGTTAGGATTAGCAACAGAGTGTTGTAGATCAGACTATTGTCTGCAGATGAAGTATTGATTGGTTTTGGATAGACATAGCAAATTATAATTTACAGCATCGTTTAGTTGATTGATAACTTATCTAAAAAAGTTTGGATAAATTAAAAATAAAAAATGGGGATTTATTCAAATTTTTTTTCCGTTCCGTTTCTATCCAGTTCCTCATTTCATTTATACCAAACTGTTACACAAACCTTTAAATCTATTATTTATATAGAAATAGGTTAACCAAGGCAAATGAAGTAAGAATAGTAAGATAGATTATTCCCTTATTAAATAGATTATTCAACATTTTAATTATTTGGTACCACAGTACCAGGTAAGAAAAAAAAATGTTGCTAGAATCTGTAACCTCTTCTCTAGATCTGCACATATAAAAATGATTTTGATTTTTAACTAATTTACACACTAAAAAAACTTTTACTAAAATCCATTTTAATTCATGTTTGTCCCAGATTTTCAGATTGGTCATTGTAGATTTACATGTAAATGTTAGAGATCTGTCTGTTTCAAATCTTTCTTTTGGCCTCAAATGTTATAGCAAGACATATTTTTTCACATAACTCTGTAGACCATAGGATGGTTGTAATTTTTAATGGATTGACACATAATCGGCATTTTGTTATGATAATTGAGATTACTACTAAAGAGTAAAGACCTACATGTATCACACGAAAGCTAATTATTGAAATAAAATTGTAAGGGACATGTTAGTTCCCAAAACGATCTGGTTTGTTTCAAGTGCATGTTCATCTTTATATTTAAGATGTATTATGTAAGTTTTAGAAAAAGAGCTGGCCCATTCTGGCTACATTTGTTTAAAAATAGAAAATGAATTAATATTGAAAATTTCAGTCAAATTACTTTTTCTGTGCAAAATTTTGATAGGAATAGTTTTCATTGCTACCATTGTTACGATAATTTCAATCAGTTATTTTAATAATTTGCTTGCGTGTGTTGCAAGGTCTTTACTCTTTAGCAGTGGGAGAAAATAGGAGGACCCAGAGGTCAGACAAGCAAAGGACTGGTATTTTCCAACTTTAATGCTAAACTTTCCTTTTTTATGATGAAAAATACTGCCATTAAATTTTTATTACTGTTTTTATATTGATATTGGAGTCAAGAACAGAGGCAGCTACCAACGTTATTGTGCCACTATCTTTTTTATCAAATAGTCTCAAAATGACCTATTTGTTTCTACTAGACTTGAGATTAATGGCAAACTTTATTGATTAAGTCTAGAAGCTTATTGAGTGATTGCTGTCTCCACCATACTAGTGTAATTGACCCAACTACAGTTAAATCTATGGCCTTAGTGACTACTGACTGTAAGCTGTATGTCATGGCATGTCAATGACGTCATATGATGTCACTTTGCCTGTTCATTGGAGATAACAAGAAACAGCTGTGTTTTGTTTTAATATATTGTACAGTAATTCTTTAGGCTAGAAGCAGGGTAATATGAATCCTTCATGGGGATGACTGGAGAATAATGTTACATACATGTGTAATAATAAAATAATATGTTATCCAAAGGGTGGAAGGGTTTTGGGAATTTTCACATAGAATCTTGCTATGACACTGTTCAAAAGTTGAATCATTTTATTTTTTCAAAGATGTATAATATTTGTCCTTTCTCTAATGATTTCTTCATACATGTTGTTAGATGTGTACTCAACAATACACTTAGCACTGGCAGGGCTTACTAAGAAAAAGTGCCTGGTTGTTAGGATGGGATGAAAAATTGAAAGATCTAAGGCTGTGGTGGTTGACTGGTCAGGTAACTGGACTGTCAACTAGAATGTCCGAGTTCACATCCTGGATATTTTTCAGGTTTGATACTGGCAGGGCTTACAAGGAAACTGTGCCTAGTTGTTGGGATGGGATAGAAAATTGAAAGGTCAGGGTATCTAGAATATTCTGGATTTGGATCCTGACACGATGGGGACATTTTGGGGAAATATGTTATAAAAGTAAGGGTGGCAGAGCTCTCAGGGAGAGTTTTTCAGATCTTTTGGATGTACACATTGGTATTCCTGTTAGAGAACTGTTGCCAATCTGAAATCAAAGAATATTACATGGAAACACTGATGTACAAGCATCATTCTCCTATCTCAAATTCCACTAGTGACCATAGAAAAAAAAATTACCATTACATGTGTATATGTTTGTCTCAAAATGATTGAACTATTGTTTTATGTTAAACCTGAATAAATTCAGTTTCATTAAAAACATATTTTTTGGAAATGTTATTAATGATGTTTCTGATCTATATATATAAAGAAGTTTCAAGGAAAGAATTTGAGTGTCAAGTTTGTAAAACTATTGCACCAACTAAAAAAAATCCACATGGTTTCATTCTTCTGATTCCCCCCACCCCCATTCCTCCATCACCTGTCAATGGTTTGTTTGACTTTACAGCAGTTTCTGTGACAAATTATGATTTGTTAAGAAATGCTTTAACCAGCAGTCAAATACCCTGAAACAAATTGACATGCCATTGATCAGATCAATTATTATTTTTATATACTGGCTATAAAGAAATTGATTGACAATTGTGGCTAAATACCTCACTTTAGTTTAACAAAAAGTTGGACATGAAGAAAGCTTTGGAATTGGTTCATAGACAACAGGTGTTCTAGTTAGACACAGAACTCAAGCACTGATATGACAGTGTAGATTTATCAGGCAAACCATGGCAAGAAGTATGATCAGCCAAAGACATGTCTGACTACTGTGTTGTTAAATGTAGCTGAATTAAAAAAGACATATAATATGTAGGCTCCTGTACTTCAAGACTTTTTAGGCTACAAAATTGTTTTATTGTTTCTTTTTTATGAATATATATATATATATATATATACAAAAATATAAAAGTTTTTGAAAAAAGAACTACATTATTTGTCGATTACTAGTACTTTCGCTTATTTTATTAAGCTCTTCAGATAATCAACATTAAGGTAATACAACAATGTCTATGACGTCATAACGTCATAGTAACACAGTAGTACAAAAATGGGACATAAATAGAATATCAAATCAGACAACAAAAACTAGGCCTATATGTAATGAAACTACTACAATTTTGCATTATCCTAAAGTTAAAGTTGCATAGGTGGGGCCAACTAGGATATTTAGAAGAGATTTGGTATGAGAGGGTTGCTATTGAGTTTGATAGAGAATTCAGTAATAAAATACAAAAATTATGGTTTCGCTTCCTGGATGACTGCGTAACAATACTTAAAACAGATATGACAGTCATCTCCAAATTACATAAAACATTGAATGAGTTGGACAATAATATCAAATTCACTATAGAGTTTAGCCCAACATCATTAAACTTTTTGGACGTAACCATAAATCTTTCACCAAAGGGACTGATTGAAACGGATCTGTTTTACAAACAAACAGATACCCACCAATATCTAAACTTTCACTCTTGCCATCCTTCTCATACCAAACGGAACATTCCATATAATTTAGCTAGGAGAGTGTGTACCATTGTTTCTAACCCGGTTGTCAAAATTAAGCGACTAGAGGAATTAAAAACATTCTTATTGAAACAAGAATATCCACTAGGTCTCATAGTTGATGCAACGACTCGGGCCTTAAATTTAGACCAGACAAAATTAAGACTACCAAAAACACACCCAGCATGCGAAAATCTAAATGTTGCTTTAGTCACAACATTTAACCCCTCACAAGAAGATGGAATGTCCTTAGTAAATAAAAATTTACATATTCTTAAGAAAAGCGAAGTTATGTCAAAAATTTTGTCTAAAACTAAGATTATTAACAGTCTTAAACAGCCACGTAATCTTGCGAAATTATTAATATCTTCTAAATTTGATTCTAGTGTAGATACACCGGTGGTAAGTGAATGTGGAGAAATAAATTGTAAAACATGCAAAATAATAATTACGGGCTCCTCAATTCAGATCACCGATAATAAACTTTTCCATATTAAGCAACCCATGAACTGTAAAACCAGTTATGTCATATATGTGATTGTTTGTTCTGGCTGTAATAGACGGTACATCGGAAAAACTATAAGTATGCTAAAGACAAGGATGAACCTCCATCGACATCATATACTCAATCCACAATATAGGATGATCCCACTTAGTGGACATATAGATATTTGTGGTGGTTGCAAATTTAGCATTTTTCCAATGTACAAGCTAAATAACAACAATAATGATTTGTTAGAAGCCAAAGAGGCATATTTTATTGACAAATATCGGCCAGCTTTAAATGCAAAATTGTAGTAGTTTCATTACATATAGGCCTAGTTTTTGTTGTCTGATTTGATATTCTATTTATGTCCCATTTTTGTACTACTGTGTTACTATGACGTTATGACGTCATAGACATTGTTGTATTACCTTAATGTTGATTATCTGAAGAGCTTAATAAAATAAGCGAAAGTACTAGTAATCGACAAATAATGTAGTTCTTTTTTCAAAAACTTTTATATTTTTGTATAATCAATACCTAAGAGTAGTTATCTTCAACTTTTCACATATATATATATATATATATAATGGGTACTTTTGTAAACTTTGAGTGTTTGATATGAATTAAATGATCAGTTATAAAAGCAAATACAACAATATGAATGAAGGTTGTTTAGTGTTGTAACAAGTATTAAGAAATTGAAAATAACAACATGTGTACTAATGAAATATTTAAGATTACTTCATCTTCCTTCCCATGACAGTTCATGACATTCTGAACACTAATGTAGGGATGGAAGTTTTATGGCATATCTGACTACTTGTTTGTTCTTTAATGTCATATATAATATAAAAAGTATATCAATTAGCATTATGTCAAATGGTGAATGTGATAAAGTCTCTTTGAATTAAAGTCCATGGTATAAATGATATACCTAATCTATAGTATAATTCATGCATTGCTGCCGCCTACTAGATTTCTCCTAGTAGGGTATTACTGCTGTGTTCCATGGAACTACTTTGAGAAAAATGACACCATAATTTCATATTTTGCAGCCCCTTTGCTAGATTTCTCCTATATTTCGTAGGGGGGGGGGGGGTGTGACCTAGTAGTCTAGAGTGCCGCGCTTCGACCTCTAGCTGGCCGGTCACCTCTGGCTTGCGGCTGTGGTTTCGATCCCAGGTGTGAGCGTATGTGGCATGGAGATAGGGGTGCCTTCTCAACCTCGTGGATTTCCTCTGGGCACTCCGGTTTTGGGTTTCCTCCCACTGCTAAAAGACCCCTATGCACAAACGAATTAATCAAATAAAATTAAACCATGTGTTAGTCCCAAAATGACCTAGTTTGTGTCGAGTGGATTAAACCCCATTTTTCTCTCTCTCTCCGTATATTTCGTGGAAAGCTTTGAGGAAAAATTACAAGTTTAAGTTTACAGTATAGTTCATACTCTGCTGCCACCTGCTAGATTTCTCCTAGTAATACTGCTGTATTCCTTGGTAAAACTTTGACCTGGGTGTACTAATTTATGTAGAGGTCCCTCCTTCAGGAACTCAAGTAATACCGTAACAAAATGCAAACACATGCTTTAACATCCAAACAAAACACTAAATCATGAAAAATTTGGAGACCTTATCATTTTATACGCAAATTGTGTTTGGATTTGCTATATCACAACTATGATTTTGTTTTCCATGATTATTTCTGTCCTGTCTACGGTAATATTCTTTGAATGTTAGTTTTCCCAGACATGTCTTCTCTTGGAAGATGAGCTAAGTTAGATAATTTGATTCTAAAGATTCATAGTTATACCTAAATCAATTTTTGGGGGAGGGGGGGAGGATTTTTCTCAGAAGATAGCTATCTTTTCACCTTATTTATACTTAAATTTTTATAGGTCCTTAGGTGATTTGGTACACCTTGATCCAGTGGAAAGACAGTTTGTTACACAGACAACTGTAGGTTTACACAAACTTTATAAACAGATTAGTACTGGAAACAGTCAAGACACCCAATGTAAGTTATTACAGTATTGATTTTCAACGCCACAAAACATGTATTACTATGGGTGTGAAAACTAAAATTGAAATATCAGTTTTCCAATGTGTATTCTTCACAATATGAAATTTGACGTACAATGTTTTCACTCTACTTCATTTTGTTGGCAAATAGACTTTTAATAGTTGTCTTCATTCATTTATGTCAAAGTACACTTTCTATCTATCATTCCATTACCCAGCCTTATACCATTAAAACTTGTCCTATTTTGATCCCAGATGGCCATTGAGATGGAATCATACTGATCTATGTATGGTACTTACATGTTAATGAGGCTGTACAGGCGCGGATCCAGAATTTTTTGCAGGGGGGGGGGGCGAAGGCGCTCAACCAATTAACGGGAAGTTTGGGGGCCCTCCCCCAGAAAAATTTGGTAAATTAGATTCAATTGGGTGCATTCTGACGTATTTCCGGAAGGTAAATTCCAAAATTACAGGTCTAAAAATCGCCAATAAAATCGCATAAAAATTTTTCAAGTCTGAGCAGGGGGGGGTCCGGACCCCCTGGACCCCCCGTCTGGATCCGCGCCTGCTGTATGTTGTTGCCTCAGTCTATTTGTTTTACTATTCATTTGAATGAGTTATCAAACAATTCCAAATTGTGTATTCACTCTCCATGAGAAAGTAGTAGATTTTTAGTCTTATCAATTTTTTAAAAACAATTCCTCAAAAACACTTGCTTGGACGGTTCAGATCCCTATTGCACCAATCATTTCGTCAGCAATTCCATGTAAACATTCTGCAGGTCAAAGTTTTAAGAATAGTTTTTTTTCAAATCGTTCAAACAGTAACAACTTTTATAAACAACAGCTCGGAAGCCTAAGCTGCTATTAGACTATATTTTGTTTCCTGGCAACCTATCTTTGCTAGCTATGTAATAGTAAAGCCATTATTTATTTTATAGTACAGTTTTAAAACATTTTGATATGCCAACTAATAATATTTTACTAAACATATTTTGCAGATTCAAGCAATAGAACAGATGAACAGGGAAGATTCAAGCCAGTTATTGATCATGTTTTGGCAAAAAGATATCAAATCAAGAAAACATTACAATCTCAGGGTCAATCAGCAGTTATTGTTAAAGCTAAGGTAACGATAACCATGTATTCCCTCTAAAGCTCCCTGTCCTGTTTTTATCTTAATCTAAGTTGGTACGGTAACACTGGTTGGTGTACTATATATCCATCAGAGCTCCTTTGTGGACACCGGATCTTTATTCTGACCTTACATTCTATGTGTTATAATATACTAGTGGGGTTGGATGACCAAATGGTTAGCACACATCATACAGCCTCTCATTGAGTCAACTGGCGTGGTTTTGAATCCCCGGTTGTACGTGACAAGGAGTAAAGTCACCTGTCCTTTGGTTTCCTCCCACTGCTAAAGGCTCCTACGCACAAGCAAATTATTGAAATAAAATTTAACCATATGTTAGTCCCAAAATGACCTAGTATGGGTTGAGTGGATGTTAAACCCCATTTCTCTCTCTCTCTGTTATACTAAAAATAGCCTAATGTTTTAGCAAACTGACCGAATTATTGTGTTAGTGATGGGTGGGGCTAACTTTTTTGGGAGCTCTTTGTTATACTGAAAAACAGTAATAGGTACTTATCTGCTTTTGTGGTTTCTCAACCAAACTTAAATCCAAGCTTTCTTTCTTAATAAACATATTTTCAGGATTTATATGGTAAAGAAGAGGATGTGATAATAAAGATATTACATGTTGTATATTATAAGATAGGTATACAGGAAACACATTGTTTGTTGCGTCTACAATCAACAGATTATAGCAATTCATTACATATAGTTAGATTAAAGGTAAGCATATACTGCTAAACTCTTGAAAGCCAGTGCACATCTTTAGATCTTCAGGTTGTCAATATACCAAGTCATGTATCAACATTATTATGATTTAAAATACAGTAGTGGCGTTATCCTTTGATGTTGGTGTAAATTAAATGTAATGAAATGGGGTTTAACGTCCTTCTCTTCTGCACCTAACCTGGGCATACGCCAACAGTGTGCTATGAGGGAAATTTTGCCTGGGCAGCTGTGCTATGATGGCCTACTTCAACTAATTTCAACTGCCATGGGATCTTTTACGTGCACGCCCATGTGTACCTGGGACCTCGGTTCTTTGTCCCATCCAAACGACTAAACAGCTGTCCTTGTCAGGCCCTCCGCTCAGCATCACTGACAAGGGGAAACCATGCTGGAAAATCGAGATGAACTTTCTCGGCCAATGCCAGGGTATCGAACTGATGTTGGTGTACCATTATTTCCAATAATGTATGGACAACTTGCCAGTCGTACATTATCTATACTAGAAAAAATATTGACCTATTTCATTGAAGAGCATGTGCGAGATAGTGTCTGTATTTTAGATGTATTGGTCCCAAGCTACAGACATTGCTTAATATATTGAAACAACACTCGGCTATCGTCTCATGCAGTATCAATATATTACTTAATGTCTCGCTCTCGGCCTTTAAACCAAACTTATTTATAGATTTTTCAAGTCCTCGTATTAGCCCTTTTATTTCAATAACATAGTTTGCATCACATGGGCAATAATTAAATTTGTGATAAATAATTGAATTTGTGATAAGTGATCTACATATTTGTGTTGAATTTTTTATTTCTTTTCTCATCCAGACAACTTTCAAATATGGTCCACATTTTTGTATGGTATTTGAAGCTTTGAATCCAGAACCAATCACAGTGACCTTTTCAAACAAAACTTGGAGTGTTTCGAAGGTTTACTATTGAATTATTACTGTGTATATTATTATTATTGAATTTGAACTTTATCTGAATATATAACCCTCTTTCTACTGACTTTGACAGTGGATATAAATTGAACTTGAGACATATTCATCAGAATTTGACTGCTGCGCAAATACTTAATATCAGGAATCAAGGTTTAAATGAACAGACACAAGAAATTAAGATGGTGTCTTCACAATGAATATAATTTAAAAGTTAGCTTTGTCTTTTTATTGTTGTTGTTTGGGTTTTTTATTTTAAAATATAAACAGCCAACAACATCAGGCTTATATTGGTAGTTACCGGTAATTGTGGTTTTGTTTTTCAGAAATTATGTGAAATACGGAAATTAACGTTGAAACTACTACAAATATTGAGTTACCTCAAACAGCAAAATACGATACATGCTGATTTAAAACCTGAAAATATTCTTCTTCAAAATGGTGAGTAGATGAATTATTGTGTTTTATAGCAATGGATATTACTAATTTGTATGTGTTCGATTAATTATTTTATTTTTTATTCCTTAGAGGATGACATGCATTCTGTAAGAGTGATAGATTTTGGTAATGCTATCCACCATGTACATAAAGAGGTTTCCTTGTATTATCAGAACTTCGAACTCCAGACCCTTCTGTATAGAGCACCAGAGGTAGGATACTCTCTAATTTTTGGGGGGTATTGCAGCAAGCGGTATGAAAAAACCATTGGGGATACACGATTGAACGTCCCGGAATTGAATTCTCTCAATTCCGAAAAGAGTGTCAATCGAGTGAAAAGGGGAATTTCCGAGTACAACGCATATACCGACTGCATAAAAAATATCTCAACCAATCATGGCAGCTGAAACATATTTGTTACTTAAAATACGTCACGATTCTACACACACCAACTCAGCTGTCAGGACTGGCAGAACTGGGACATGACTGAATTCCGTATCACTTGATTGCAATTCTGTCAATTCGGGACATTCCGGACTGTCAATTAGAGCACCCCCATTATGGTTGGAATTGTAAGGGAGGTAACTCCAGTTTTCTTGTCTGACTAGCTAAGCAAGCCTCTCCCCATTGACCACAATGTATAATCCATGCTATTTCTTGGCTATAACATTATTTATACATTCTGACTGTCTTACTCTTTATGACGTAAAAGGGCTCAATATGACACAATTAATTGATAAAGATATGCAAGTGAGATGAATATCTCGGGAGGGGGGGGGCTTTATAAGATTAAAAGAATCTAGGCTGTGACACTTGAGTTCCGAATCGGCCATATTATGGTACCGCTTGTCTTAAAAGTTGACCTAAATTTTCTCTTAAACACTTGGTAAAATTACATGCTCTAAATCTAGCATATTTTTCCCCGACCCCATTTTCGAAGATGGAAATGATTGATGCGTAATGTACTCTGAATTTTGTACATTCAGGAAATAATGCAAGGGAGGCAACTACCATAAATGACTGTCCTAAAATTGTAGAGTAAATGGCCACAGAACACTAATTATTGCCCCATTGACTTTAATGTTAATTCTCGTCTCTTAGACCGGCTGTAACTTTTTCCCAAATATTCGTTGGGAAAAACGCTTTCTGCCACAGATGGAGCAACATGTGGCAGACTCTTGCCCAAAAGCATGTATGAGGTTCTTCATGAAAAACTTGAGATAGACAAGCTGGAAGTAGAGACAGCTAACCTTGCAATTTTCGGCCCTCCCTTTCAACGTAACCAACCTCACAACTCTTGTATCCTTCCGCCTCAAAATCATGAATATTCACCAAAACCTGGCAGAAAATGTATTTTCAAACCCTTTTCTTCGATTCTACACCAAAAATTCAACAAAAATCGCCATGCAAAAGGGGGGGAAAGGGAAAGGGAGAGAAGGACTAAAAATAACTTTCGCCCTTGTTTCGTGGGTGACTGCCCATGAATATTTGGTGATCTGTGTCCTATATAGGGGTGAAACTTCGGATATCACCAAAAGGCCTTTTGTATTTGCTTCCCATATGTTCTGGCAACATGCTGGTGAAAGGAAATCAAAATCAAAGAATAACTGCAAAAATGATGGCCCTTTAAGTATACATGCTGCTTTAAGTACAGTGGTGCATCTCAGGTCCCTGGGCCTTTTGTGCTAAAATTTAAAAAATCTTTTTTAATTGAGGCAGTATTTGAGCTCTGTGAAAAAATTAGACAAGTTACAAACAAACTACATAGAAAACACTCATAATTTGGAATTTTTATCAAAAATATATTTTTTTACTGCCATGTCATGAAACATGTATAAAATTTACATGTAGCATCTGTCAAAAAACCAATAATTTTCCACTTTTTTAGATAGCCAGACTGGCAAGTAATATATTTTTGGAAACCCTGGACAATATGCACACAGAAAAATCACAAATCAATTGCATTGATTGTAATTATAGAGGTCTGTACTGAAATATGTAACCCCACCCCCTAAAAATGTCAATGACTGAATCAATCTTATCTTTGGTTGCAGAGCCAACATAACCAAAGGAATCTGTCTAATAGATATGTTTTACCATCCCTGGCTAATATATGTACATAGAAGCTAAAATAGGTGCAATTAATATGAATTATGGTTAAAATAGGCCTTGCTGGAAGAATAAAAAAGGTATATTCGGCCTATGTCCACCGCTCTCTAACAAAAGGGTCACAGAATACACAATTTTCACAAATTTGGAAATAGTTTAATGTTTTCAACATCTCAAACCCCAGAGGCATCATACAAATCTTTATTGCAATTATTGTACTGAAGCAAGATGTCTGGACCTTTACATCAATTGCCTTAAAAAATGAAGTCAAAAAGGTAGTTATGACATAGTTGACAACATAAAAGAGGCCTGAAAAGGAGCAAAATTAACATTTTACTGTTCTATAAGTGACATAAATGCAACAAACACCACAAATCCTAAATTTTGATAAGAAAATATTGACCATTAAGCTGACATTTACACATCTACACCAGTTCTGTATCAGGATGTGGTCTTACTGGCCTGACATGTCTCAAGGTTTTAAGGTTGACTATGAACAAAAAAGGTCAGAAACCCTTGAAATGTACAAAATGACCATTTATTGGCAAAAAATAAGATTCCCATCTGTAATTCAACAACAAATTCCAATTATTATCATTTAATTGTCAACACAGGTGCGATTAAATATCTCAAAACACATTAATAAAAACGGGTGGGGTGGGGCATTTATAGCCCCTCTAAACAGAAAGATGGGGTGAAAAATGTCTACAAAGACTGGGATATTCCTTCCTACATGAAGAAAATGCAAGAATTTAATGCTTTAAAGAAGAAAAAAATGCTTGTTCTGGGTAAAATAGTGACCAAATTGAGCCTACCCCTGTTTTGACCATTTTGTACAAACCCATCTGCTGAATATCATTAACTCAGTGTTGCCAATTTTCCATTTTCTGTAGGAAAGCTGGAGCTATTTCTAAACTTGACAAACTTATAGATCCCATCTAAGTTACATTAGCAATAAAAATAAGGGCATTTTTAGAAATTTTGAGTCATTTGAGTAGGTATGAAAGCATTAATTTTTACATCGAAATGGGAGAATCTGGAGTTTTTCTGTTAATATTCCTGATTTTTAGACAAAATTAGGTGAAATTACAATGTTGTTCACTTTATCTGTGCTTTCTGAGGCTGAATACACCAAAATTGGACATTAAAATATTTTTCTTACTGTTGGAAATTAAATAAAAACTGAAAATTGGAAAATTTGCAGTAAAATCACAATTTTTCCCAAAACTTTGATAAATTTTTTTCTAAATTTATTTTTTTTTAGTTTTTCTGTAGTCAAGTCATTTTATACATATTTTCTGACAAATTAGTCATCATATTTTCAAAACTAAGGCATATCAGTCACAGCCTTGTCATACACAGACAGGCCACAGAACACTAATTATTGCCCCATTGACTTTAATGTTAATTCTCGTCTCTTAGACCGGCTGTAACCTTTTCCCAAATATTCGTTGGGAAAAACGCTTTCTGCCACAGATGGAGCAACATGTGGCAGACTCTTGCCCAAAAGCATGTATGAGGTTCTTCATGAAAAACTTGAGATAGACAAGCTGGAAGTAGAGACAGCTAACCTTGCAATTTTCGGCCCTCCCTTTCAACGTAACCAACCTCACAACTCTTGTATCCTTCCGCCTCAAAATCATGAATATTCACCAAAACCTGGCAGAAAATGTATTTTCAAACCCTTTTCTTCGATTCTACACCAAAAATTCAACAAAAATCGCCATGCAAAAGGGGGGAAAAGGGAAAGGGAGAGAAGGACTAAAAATAACTTTCGCCCTTGTTTCGTGGGTGACTGCCCATGAATATTTGGTGATCTGTGTCCAAATAATAAAAGGGGTTACCTCCCTTGAATGAATGGGATGGGGAGTGTACAATAATTAAACATCCATCTGTCTTTCTTTAGGCCGAAAATGTCATCTAATTTATTAATTAAACATTAATTAACTTATTCAAACCATAATCAACTCTTGATGTCAATGCTAGCTTGAGATATTGGGATTAAGATCCGATCTGCTGGTCAACTTTCATTCATGATTTAATCATGAAATGGATAATTGAGACTATTTTTTTTATCGTACCAACTTTAGTACTGCGGATCGAATCGCTAGTGGATCAGTTTGGCTGAAATTTCCAGCAACTTCCCTTTAAGTTTGAACCTTTATACTAGTGAGAACTCCCATAATGTATCTTTAAGGGATTACTGGAGAACTATTACAATACAGGTTAAAGGTTAAAGGTGTGATTTGATGTTAATCTGAATTTGGGAAGTGAGTTCATTTCAAATGGACGAAAAGTGTAAATTTATTAACGTGTTACAAATCTTGAATTTTCCGCATTTTTTATCCTGAATCATAAATTAATGGTAACCTCCCTGTCTAATACAGGCAATTGAAAGAATTAAAATCAATCTATTCAAATCAGCAAAAATTGTAAAAATTTTAATTTACTGTCAAATTTTAATGAAAATAAAAAATGAAGGAGCAAAATATCAAAATTGACCTTTTATCATTAATAGACAGATGTAAGAGCAAATATTTTATGATTTAAAACCAATACACCAAAATCAAAACATAGAATAGTAGTTTGAAAACTTGCAAAAGGGTACCCTAACTCAAAAGGCCAAATCCCTGTTACTATTGATGCTAGAGTCATATTTCTTTGCAGTCTGTATGTACTATAAATATTTTTAACACTATTCTGAGGGGGTCATCCGATAACTTTCTTAGAATTTAGTCCCCTTGATATAGACTGACCCAAAACTAAACTGTTCGAGTATCTCTAAATATTATTGATGGTCAGGTTTGATATGAAATGATAATTTTATGGATAATATTTTTATTTACATGAAATAACTTTAATACCGGTATTTATATTTTATAATATCAGGTAATGTACGGTATACCATTTGGATCTGAAGTAGATATGTGGTCTCTTGGCTGTATTTTAGCTGAAATATTTCTTACGGTTCCACTTTTTGATGGTAAAAATAAAAATGATATTCTTAATAAGGTAAACATTAGTATGTTGTCAAAATCTCTTTCAAGTTGTATCTTTTTTTGTTTGATCCCTGCATAGGTCGATAAAGTTCATCTTGATTTCCCGACGTGCCTTCCCTTGTCAGTGGTACAGGATGGAGGGCCTGACAAGGACAGCTGTCTAGTCATTCAGATGGGACAAAAAACAAGATCCTGTGTACACATTGGAATGCATGTAATATATCCGTTGCAGTTGGAATTCAATGTAAGAGTAGGCCATAGCGCCTTGGCAGTTGGAATTCGATATAAGAGTAGGCCGTAGCACAAAGATGGAATGTTGTCATGAAATATAGGCAAACAGTCAACGGAGAATGTTGCAATGAATGATGAAATATAGACAAACATGGAATGTAACAGAATTTTGTCATGAAATATTAAACGAAGAAAGAATGTTGTCATGCAATAATATCGATTAATATGGAAACTTTATTGTGCCAAAGCAAATTGGAATAATTTATGTATTTTGTAAGTCATTACTATGTTTGAAATTATTACATTTCCTTTTTTTTAAAAAATAGATATCAGAATTATTAGGACCATTTCCATCGGATATGTTTCAAAGAGGAAAATTTTACAACGAATTTCATGAGTTTACCGGAAAATATCAACAAGCTGATGGTAAGTAAATATTGAGTTTTATTTAGAACGTTACTGGTAGTATATTTAAAAAAAAAAAGGCCACATAGAAAAAATATTCTGTTTGTTAAATGATCATTTAAATAAAAAATGATACAAGATGGAGGTTTTTAGTTTGTGAAAGGATCATGTAGTCTCTATCATCCAAACAAATATTCTACGAATATTAGTCTGGATGGGTCCTCAAAATTTGACGTAAAGCAGGTCATTGTCTGTATTATCCAGTCTTTTAAGTTACCACGTACTGAATCTACCAAAACAACTCGCTTGTCAACAATGACACTCTCTAAAATTTTGTTTGTAAAGGTTTTAATTGAAATGGTAATTCTCTCTCGTCATGAATCAGACGTATGACTTCGCACAATCTTCTTAATTCTTCATCGCGATTCACCCTTCATTCCTCGTATCTATTTTGTTTCTAATAATAGATGTGCCAAGTGAATTGTGGGATATATTTCAGACTCGCTTTATAGAATATAGCAAAATCGGCCCGGCTTCATAAGATCTAGCACTTACCGAGACTTTAGCCAAAAGGTTCCATTGCCCATGCGTAACAGGGAGTTTGGTTTTTTATGGGGTAGATTATCCAGTAATTTTCGTCAACAATTGAGAACCGTCCCAGACCCTCCGTACGTTGAAGACTAGGGGGTTCTGGGTGACCGAATCTAAGGATCATGTGGCTAAATACTAAATGTCTTATCACAAACATCTCATTTCAAGATTCTACATTAAGTTTATTCGTCCTGTGCATAAGAATTTACATACCCGTACTAATTCTTCTGTTACACATCTTAAATCTACTATATATGCAGTAATTAATTGTTGCTTCAGTCTATGGATGAAAGCACAGATTTTGTAGTTCTAATTCTAATGCAAATGTTGCCTTTTTATTTTTTCATTTGATGTCAAAGTTAGCAGAATAATTATCATTCATAAAGTAAAGGACCAATCCCGATAACAAAACTGCTTAATTTTGTGTTAAAATCCCTTAAAATCTTCTACGTTAGGGCTGAGTAACTAATTAATATATGTGATAGGTTTTCAAACAACTTAAACTTGTCAGTCTTAATCTGGAAATGGAGACCAATGGCCCAAGCTGTATTATGTGGTGCGTAGATAAAACCAGACTTTTATTAATAAAAATAATGTGTAGGTGAAATTTACCTTTTGTTGTCAAGTGTAGCACATGGAATAGGAATCGTTCACAATTTCCAGAAAACAATGTGTTAATTTACTATTGTGCAATACCATTTGGTGCTCAATAACATTTATATGTGTTGTTTACTCGAAAATTGAAACTACAGTACATCACTACATTCCCAGTTTCAACAATAAATGTTCAAAGAAGTTACTTTGCAATTTCACTATTGTATTATTCTCTGGTGCTCACTAGATGTCTCTCATAATTCAAGCTTGGCTTATCGTTTATATATCAAAGAGAAAGCAGTTTATTTAAAAATCTTCCCAGATTCAACTGTGAAGAATAATTAGATGAAATTTGAACTATAATCGAATTATGTTCGCTTTCATATTTGATATATGAGATATATGATTATACAAAAAAGTTTATTTGTTCCTTACATTTATTGATTGTTTTATTTTTACAGCAACATTAATATTGTTAAAACATCTAAATGGTTGCTATGACTACACATTTGCAAATTTTCTATGTGGTTTATTGAAGTATGACCCTGATGAACGATTGACACCAATACAAGCTCTACAACACCCATTTTTAGGCTCTGAATTTAATATGGGAGTAACTCTACAGACTAAAAGTAATTTATTTTTTATTCTTTCATTTCTTGATTTCTTATGTAATAAAATTGTGTATTGATAAATTGGACAAATCGTAAGAGTCAGGATGTGAAACCAACACTAGAGTAAATATATTCAACTGTATTCAGATGTTTTGGGCAACAGTACTATTTTCATTGTTAAAGTTGGACACACATTTGACCTCCCTAATTGGCAAGATATATTAGCAGGCTGCTTATTATTCACTATAGGCTACATCAAAATCATTGTGCTAAAACTAAGCTTGTCAGTGATCTCCCTTGGTTAATTGAATATTACGTGGATTTTTTGATTGTATTTGAAAAATAGTAGGGTTTTAACTCTGTGAGCTTTGTATAGCTAATAAATTCTGTGTTTCTAAAGTTCTGTTCCTTTTTCCCAAAGGTTGTTTAGAGAAGTCATTTCCTTTGAAGCCTGACCTCTACCATGAACGCCCAATCATATCTTCAGAAATTAGACGTCAAAATCCAAACTCTTACGATCTTCTACGTCTAGGAACGTCCAGTCCTGAGCCTGATGTGAGAGTAGCCGTTATTTGTCCGGTTGTCAAAAGACCAAAAGCATGTAAAAGCAGTACAAGAATTCAACAAAATACCCACTCAAACAGCAGCACAAATACTTTCATTCCCATTAATAGACAAGATGAACTGTTAGAAGAGCTTCAAGTGTGGTCCCGTAAATTCAATGGTAACTCAAGGACTAACCAGCCCTCTCCACATGAACCTGAAGATGATTATAATGATAGAATTAGAGTTGAACTAATGGAGCAAGGCAGACACCATTCAGAATTTCAAATACTTAGCAGACATGTTAACAGTTCAAGTCCAAAGGTGTCAAACAAGAAAATTGAAAGGTCAAAAATAACAAAGAAACATGATGAGCAAGCCAAAGTTTTAACAAACTGCTGTCCTGCGAATGGTGTCTTTATTCAATCCAATTCAGTACCTAAGAACAAAGCATCCAGAAATGCATCATACACAAACAATTCTAATCACAATGAAGAAGGTATCTGTTCAGATAAATGTATATGTGAGAGTAAGAAGGTGTTACAAACAACATCTGAGCAAAGTGTCAATTTAGGCTCCTTCAAAGATACTATCAACATTTCTTCAAACTGTGCTTCCCATATAAACCCCATGACACATCAAAATGAAATTGGCAGCAGAGTATCATTTGATAAATTTAAGCGATATGAGACCTTAAGAATGTGTTGTGACCAAACAATTGAGTTACCTGAAGATGTTACAAAAGAGGACGTAATAAGTTCACAAGATCAAACTTCAAAATCCAGAACTGAAAACAGACCATTTATGAAAGTGTGCCAGAATCAACAAATGAATGGTTTGTTTTTGAATAGTTCTTGTAAACACTTTTTGGGAAATGGAGCAGGAGGAACCAACTCTATTAGGAAGAGACAGATGAGCAGAGATTCACCAGACTTTCATTTTCATCAAAGAAGATGTTCTTCTTTTGAATGTTCGGATAATGACACAAGAAGAGGACTTGCTTTTGAAAATTGTGACTCAAGAAATGACAAGAGGATAAAAATTTGTTCAAAGCCTGCTTGTGATAACTCAACAATCAATAACGGAAGACATTCCTATTTGAATACTGCTGCATATTCAAGATCTGGTGAGAGAAATATGTTACATCGAGATCATTTTGAAAATGCCACAACAGATCAAAGGAAAAGACATCACAAATATTCAGAGAACCACAAAATAAGTGAACAATGTCTGGCCGATGGACATGCTTCTGGAGACCAAACAGTATACTCAAGAAGACAGGTAATTTCTTCAGAGTTTTTTGATGATGTTGACAGGAATTCTTTGAAAGATTCCACAGACTCAAGAAAAGATAAACTGAAGAGACTCTGCTCTTCTGGAAGTTATTCTGAAATCTTGGCAAAACAAAGAAATACTTGTTCTAATGCTTACCCAGAAGACCAAATAGCAGATCAGAGCACAATTACACATACTGCTGTTGAATCTGATTCTGAAAACACTTCATTTAGTATTATGAAAGAAGACAGACTACCCTCAGCAATCAATTATTCTTCTGACACAGATGAGGCAAATATTGAAGAGACATATTTTTTCATAGAAAATGAAGGAAAATCATCTCCAACTACTCTCAGTGAAAGATCTGACCTATACAATAATATTTTTGAAATAGATCAATCTGGTAATGTAGTTGCTTCAAGGAAACAGAACTATCACAAATGTAAAAGTGCTAGTACAGTTCCTTCAGGACCCCTTCCGTCCCAAACAGTTACTTCATCCAAATCAGCTATAAGTGAACCGTTCATAGTATTGGGCCCAACAGAATCAAATTCAAAGACAGTAACTAATCAGCATCAAAAGACAATTAAACCTAATGTGAAATCTTTTATTAAAAGGCCGAGGATATCATATTCTTGTGAGGCAATTGTTATAGGAGACACTAAAAAAGTTGAGAGAAGAGATGAACAAGCACCTTTGTCTATTGATACTGATAGGCAAACAGCAACTGGGAATTCACAAAACTATCATGTTAGAACTAAGAATGTCATTAATTTAGTTGACAATGATTCATCTGATAACATGGGCCAGTGCCCACCTTCATATACAGCATCAACAAGAAATAATTTACCAGGACAATCACAAAAATTCAATTCTCATGTTGCAGTTAAAAATGAATCTTTTGACGGTCCCTTGAAATTGCACAAACGGGGTTGCCTTGTTGAAGTATCATCAAAAAGAACTCCCCATGAAAGGAACTCTCTTTATCCTAAGTCTGTTAGAAAGGGTTCATTTTGGAAAAGAACCGTAACTGGGAAAGGATCCCATGTTTCTGTACTGAAAAGGGAGTCTAGTTCTCCAAAAAGGGAATCATTAATAAATGGTTCTAGAAATGCAAATATTGAAAGTAAAAATAGCACAGATTCGTCAATCAAAGAGGGTTCAAAATACAGGAGATTAAAATCTATAAACAACCCTTCAGAATACCACATTGTGAACTGTGAGGATGAACAGATGTTGATGCATCCAAACATCCCAATTAGAAATAATGATTCTTTTTCGGAGAACTGCAACACTTCACGTATTACTCCAAGATCTTTAAGAAAACGGACAGAAAGCAAGTCAAAAGAACTGGACCCAAATATTGCTTTATATGGTAACTGTGTTTATTATGCTCAGAATTTATACAAAGACATAAGCTGATATTATTTTGGTGGGTCAAATTAAATTATTCATGCAGTATTTCAAGGCAATTTAGTCATTAGCAATGAAGTTGAAAACAACCCAGATTTATTAATTGCTTCCTGTCTTTCAGAGAAAGCTAATAACGTTGAGAGAATACTCTTCGAAACGTCGCTCAAATAAATAAGTAGCTGTTTTTCCATAAGTATGTGTTATAGTTTATCTTAACAATAAGTTAATTTTATTCTATAAGGACTAAGTAAACATATCGGCATCTTTCAGGAAGAAATATAGCCTGTAGTACAATCTCTCTTCCCCGAGACATGCAGGGTTGAGATATGAGGGTTCTTATCTATGATATGCTTAGCATATTCCTTTATAATTAGACTTGAATTTACCATTTTGAATTTCTACACTTTCACATAGAATAATTCTTCCCCCT
Source organism: Patella ulyssiponensis (assembly GCA_963678685.1). Taxonomy (NCBI): domain Eukaryota; kingdom Metazoa; phylum Mollusca; class Gastropoda; family Patellidae; genus Patella; species Patella ulyssiponensis. The sequence continues at coordinate 20,158,032 of OY783230.1, read as the reverse complement.
TTTCACTTTAATTTCATCTTCCATTTATTTAGAGGCTACACGTTATTGATCTGTCTGTGCGTAACAAATCATGTCCGCTCTGTATCTTAGCCATATCTGTGAGTTAAACGGTGCTGCTTTGCATGATTGTTCACCGCCATTGTGTTTCTTAAATAATGTGGGAATCGCTATCTCAAAGGGCCTTGAGGCCTAGACCCATGAACACCATCCGTGTATGGACTATATTTAGACTACTGCGTGATGATATTTAACTGGACAGGTGACCCAGAGTAAAAAGTATAAAATCAAAAGTAAAAGAGAACCCCTTTTCAACTTTAAATCGCCATAAGTTATAGGCGTAATTTCATCGACCGAATTTCTACTGGCAACTTTTGAATTTCGGCTTTCTATTCACGATTTACTTTTACCGCCGATTTTCTCTAATTCTAATAGAATTTCTTTTATTAACTGGCATGTTATGGAAATGAAACAAACCACTTAACCGCGTCTGCGTACCATTAAAATATGGAGAAGCTAAATCGAAAACGATTAATGACTCTACTTCAATGTTTTTGCGGCCGCGCTGGTTTGACTTTCCCCTCAAAATTGAGTCAATGAAAATTTCAATAAAATGCAATCTGATTAAAATATAAATATATAATATTTCGTTTTTTTTATAATTTCGATGGTTTCTACTACATGTAGATCTGAATGGTTGTAGTAGGGGGTCGCGTCACTGGTTATACGAGAGGATTTTGACACGGAAACCATGGCATCAACATTTGATTAACCAATCAGTATTAATTATCTAGTCCCGCAACAGACCGTTTAATTGGTTAATCGCTCAAATCAACCAGATTTCGTCCAGATTCTAGTGTAGTAAAGACAAGGAAAACAGAATTGTGAACTGTATCATCTTCAACGTAATATGCCCGACCATCTTCGATATATAGCTTTCTCCATATTTTAATGATATGCACATCATCTAATTTATTTCCGTAAATATAATTCGGTAAAATAAATTCTTTGGGGAAAAAATATTTGCGATCAATTTACAGTTAAAAAGGTGGAAGTTATTTCAAGTTAATTGCAAAAAGTTACAGGTTTCCTTCACGATAATATCTCTTTTAGATGACAATTTCTTTTTTACTTGCGATTTTCTGCTTTTGACCCTAGATTGCATTTTGAACATGGTAACCCTCCACATAGAGTATGTCGCGTAAAATGTTGAATTCCTAGCTTGAACGTGAAGGTCACAATCTTGGTTTATTAAGGACTAGACCCCAGTTCATAATAGGTGTCCATTCTAAGTTCTGTATCTTAACTATTGCTTGAAGTTCAATATACTCTGCCCGTTTACTACCACAAGAAGGTATTTCGCTGATATTCACTGATCTACGGTTCTAGTTCCCTGCCAAACTGATCCCGCAGTGAATATTCGCTTGGCCGCTACAATCACTGATAAGCATGACATCGACGAGACTTAATGAGTTCGACATATTAACTTTTTTACTCCGACAAATTAAATTCTCAAACAGTTTTTGAGGTTAAAGAAAAATAAATAAAGACGTTTGAGGTATTCAGTGGCGGCGCCAGCCGTCGGTGTTTGGAGGGGCAAAGCTGGGGCAAAGTCCAAGGTTAAGGGGGCAATGGCACGAGTATCAACTAAGGGGGGGGGGGTTCTCCCCCAGAAAATTTTGAAAAACAGGCTGCCAGAAATGCAGCCTGGCAGTATTTCAGGCAATGGCCGTTGAGGTAAGGTGTCAAACGAACGGACTCGACGAATCCCACTCTCGAGCGCCAATGTCGGGAGTATTTATGGAGGGTATGGGGGACCTCCCCCAGAAAATTTTGAAAAATAGACTCTCGGAAATGCTCTCTGACAGCGTATTCAGTCAGGCACCGATCGTCGAGATAAATAAATCTGACCACATACTGTCCGTAGCCTGATCACTAGTTTATACGATCAGAGACCAAAATGGCAAACGAACGGACTTGCGAACCTCAACGAAGTACCTTTGTGTGCGCTAAAGTAGCGAGTCCTTGTGGGGGTTTTGGGGACCTCCCCAAGAAAATTTTAAAAAATTGACTGTTGGAAATGCTGCCTGACAGTATTCAGGCACCGATCGTAGAGATAAATAGAGCTGATCGGATGTCACCTCTGGCCTGATCACTAGTCTTTCCGACCCTAGAGAGGAAAGTGTCACATGAAACTCAATGAAGTCCCAATAATTTGAAAAGTAGGCTGCCCGAAATGCAGTCTGGCAGTATTTCAGGCATTGATCGTCGAGATAAAGATACCGCCTGTCGCCAAATTACTAGTTTATCCGACTAGAGAAGAAAGTGACAAACGGGCGGAGTGAGTGACTCAAAGTGAATGAATATTTTCGCCACTATATTTTGTGAAATAAACGGACTTGCGAACCTCAACGAAAATTTGAAAAGTAGACGGCCCGAAATGCAGTCTGGCAGTATTTCAGGCATTGATCGTCGAGATAAATAGAGCTTAACAGATACCGCCTGCCGCCAAATCACTAGTTTATCCGATCAGCGAAGAAAGTGTCGAGCGGGCGGAGTAAGAGTGACTCAAAGGGAATGAGTATTTTCGCCACTATATTTTGTAAAATAGAACGCAGCCAGGTAGCATTTTAGACATTTTTTTTCCCGAAAATTATTGGGGGGGCAAACAGAGGGCCTGGAAGTATTTGTAGTTAAAAAATATTTCCTATTTAGTGTAAATGGGTATTAAAATGAGTAAAATGCATCATTTTGCCCGAAGCAGTTAGGTGTTATGTAAACATTGCACGAGCCGTTGAGCCAATGACTGTCGCCACGTACAGTCAACGCATGTGTTGTGGACAGTCATCTGTTACAGAGATAATTCGTAAGTAATTTTCTGTGAAACAGATTGGTTCCCTACATGTACCACTATTAAGGGCCACCCGTTTGCATTAGCCCAGTCGGTGCAGAAGAGTAGGACTTTAAATCCCAATTCATTTATTAAGGGTCACTAATTTTCTCATCCATGAATGATACAAAAAATGTTTTGCATAAATTTTATTATATTTTTAACATAAGTAAATTTTAATTGGCCCATTTAATTTCCGAAGTTCAGATAGCTTGGCCCTACCCTCCAGAGATGGTCACCATCTTAATTTTGTCAATAGTTTAATTAATCTTACACACGAATAAAATCTATTTTAAGAATCAAAATGAACTAATCGTTGGCTTCAAATATTTTAATGAATTATTGTAATATCAAAAGTGAGAAATAACTTATATATTGTTTTTGATGCGGATACTGAATGTTAAGTTTAATTTGTTCTTGGAGAGATTTTAGATATTTTGTTTCTTTCAAATTTGTTCCAGGCATGTGATATTACCTTTTTAGGAATTGATTCATATTTTAAAGGTTGAATGAAGAATGTAATAATGTTCAAGATTGCAATGATATTTTAAAAATTTAGATATCATAATTTTATAGAATAGCTGATTGTAACTTATCATAAAATCCACGAATACCACAAATTGTGTCATAAATGTTAGAACAAAGCTTCTATGGATCTGACCTCTTGATTGCGTAAATGATAAAAACGATCAAAGCATCCTTTAAATGAAATATATTATATATTATATATCAATGGAATTGTGTCTTGCTGTATCTATATAGCATTAGTATTTGATGTACATAAATTTGTTTATTAGTATTTTGTTATTCATAAAATTGTGCTCTGTTATGTCTATAGAATATGTGTTTGTTATCATTACATTGTGTTCTGTAATGTGTATGACATCAGTTGTTATCCGTATACTTGTGTTTGGGAATGGGTTCTGTTTTCAATCTGATTATTTAAAAAAAAACAAACAAAAATAAATAAAAAACAACAACATTTTGTGTCTTGTATTTCCGTATGGCTGTTGTCGCATTTTGTCCGTGTACAAGGGGGCACTTATTAGCCGATTGTGCTCAATCCTGTTGTCTTCCCCGCACTACTAAAGACATCTTTACGTCCGTCCGGCGTCCAAAATTTCCGATAATTACTGCTGGAGTTATAGACCTTTGTGGACGCTCCCGAGACAAAATTAATCATCCATTTGACTTGAATTCGAATGGTTTCTAATTAATATTGGCAAAGTTATGGCTCTTGATTTTCAACGATTTCTGATAAAGAGAACAGTTAAATTCATGGTATTACATGTTCTGTGTACTAAACGTTAGCATGGGGCCCAACAAAATGGTAAAGGTTATAATAACCCTTGTTGACTGTTTAGACGATCTTGTCGATGTGGGCGTGTATGTTTCGTTCCCCCTTTTTTTTTAGATCTTAAAATGATGTTAGTGATTCCAGTGACTTTAATATTTGGTATACGATTATTATTCTGTAGCTTATCTAAGAAACTAATTTGTTTTAATATAAAGCCATTAAAGTAATTGTGCCATTCGCTAATAACCAGTGCCTTTTGTCAATGGGAAAACTCGCAGTTTAATTGAGAAAAAAATTAAATTGAAACAAATTTGACTTACCGTTTAGTGCAACTTTATAGAACATAATGTAGCAGTTGTGAGTAGTTAATTGTGCCTTCTGGTTATTTGAAATTTCTTGGCACATTACTATGCAACGGTACGGGTGATAATCCTCTTATTAGTCCATGTAACGTAACATGGGTTTAAACTTTGTGTTGCCAACCCTATCTACAGTTATTTCCCTTATACCAATGATATAGATCAGCTACAACTTCTCCATAATTCTTAAGTGGTACTTAGCGATTGGAAACATCACGGAACTAACACATATGGGACAACAGGCACGACGTTTCGATAAGTATCCCCTTATCGTTATCAAGCACACTGACATATATATATATATATAAAGATAGGCCTACGGTGTGAAGCCACTTAATTAATTTGTGAGGTTATTAGAGAGGTACATACATTAAACTATCATATTTAAAGCGATAATTTCATAATATCTAAGAAAGTCAAAACATAATTATTTCTATTTCTTTTGCCCAAAAAGTTGTCAATTCACTATTATACGATCATGGGCAATATTTCACTGGCATTAAAATCACTGACACAGAAAATAATAACACAATTACCTCCTTTGTTTTCCCATTCCCCTCCATGCAATGGCGATCTTCAAACGTTTGAATTTGAAAATGATATTTTTGCCTATTTCTCAAATGGCAAAAGTGAATTATAGATTAATAGGATTATTCTTTAACAAGGTATGACTGTTTATAGATAGGCCTACAATCTATTTTAGGGCTTTATTGTAATACATTTTAAAAATATAACTTAAAAATATGAAATTGGAACTTTAATAACAACAAGGAACTTCAACATGATGACAAAGACATAGATTAACATGAAGCCAGTATTATCGAAGCGTCATGCTTGTGTATAATAAACCATTGATTGTTGTTCCCCACATCACTGTATTAGTTTTTGAACTTCGCATATTTTCTGATCAGACCACATACGCTCAATATGGTTGTCGGGTTTGTGATCGTTTGATCATCGGATAGACTTTCTTAACCTACTTCACGTTTATAGGCCTATATTATATTATTGACTACTGTTGTTGAAATCCGGTAGGCCTAGGTCTATAATCGGGCATGTATTATTGCTGACTGGAGGACGGGCGTTGGCTTGATTTACTTAATCCGCCATCCTGCGGCTGGATCTAGACTGGATTACCGTACCATTAAGGATTTCACCTTTATAACCAATTTGGACTTCACCTTCTTAAGGCCAGGAACAGAAAACTAATGCACTGAATTCTTGACGTCAATCTAATTTATACCGGCGATATGTGACGTCAACTGGCCATCATCCAATAGGAATGTCCAATAGGGGACGCTCAGAACTGTCATGGCTGACCATGTCAATTTTTTGTCCCTAATTTGTCACGTGAATTATGTAAAAATGCAATATGCATCACAATGAAGGAGCCGTGAACATTAATTTGGACTCTTTGGTGATCATAGTTACTGACTCGACAAAATTATATAACTTCTTTGGATATCATAACCTCTATACAGAGTAAGTTACTTTTGTTCCCACGATGGTTCACCCCGACGTCAACGGGGTAAAATAAAGATTAATTGTACCAACTTTAATTGTGGACAATCAAATAGGTATCAATTGACTAGGTTCGTAACACTACCCAGTGAATTCCGCAGTTGACCCACACTTATCAGCAGTGAATATTCGCTAACCCACTACAGTCACTGATAAGGATGACTTTGGTAATGAGTACCAAATATTACCGGTAACTTTTTTCTTCCGACAAATTAAATTCTGAAATATTTTTTTATGTATTAGAAAAATAATTAAAGACGTTTGAAGTATTTGTAGTTATAAAATATTTCCTATTTAGTGTAAATGTATATCAAAATGAGTAAAAGGCATCATTCTACCCATTCAGCCAATGATTGACTGACAGAGATATTCGTTTTCATAATTCTCTGATTACGGTTGACCATGCAACATGTATTCATGGACCCTCAAAACATAGGTGTTATGCACCAAACATTGCGATCTTAACTACCGGAGATGTAGAGGTATTCGTAGAAATCGGCTTTTGCATGGCGAAAATCTTAAAGATAATCTATTTAGGCGAAGTCATGCCTAGTAAATTCTGTGCTTCTGTCCAGAATATCCACACCCATCTCAAATTTGGTACTATACGAACTGGCCGTCTAAAAATACGACAAAGTAAATATAATATCGCATGAGTGTGGTAACGCCGTGTCATCAGCAAATCGCCTAGGCTTGGTGTTGTTCTACAAAATACATAAAAAATAGATATTGAATAAATATAAATATTGTTGGTTCAAACACGATTTTGATTAATGTAACCTTTGTTTTTCCAAATTGAAATAATGAAATATTTTACCATCAAAGTTAAACATATATTATGTAAGAGCTAAATCTGATTATTGCAAGTCTTTATTTAGGCTTCAGATGTCATAGAAATTATAAATTAGATCTTTATTTACACAACAAGCACAAAATAAACCCTGTAGACCCGCGGATGGCTTGGATTGGGCTTGGATTTAAACAGGATTTCATTGATTGATTAAATTTTAAGTGGCGTCGTGAGCGGAGATCAACCGTTGCGTTGGCGTCATACTCCTGGAAATTTTAGATCGAGGCTAAATGATAGAGTGTACGAAGTGAGGCCGCTGTTGGGCGAAGCCATAACAAATGACATCTAAACTAAAGTGCAATAAACTAAACATAGATAATGACAAATTATACAATTCCTGGAGACCGTGTCTAAATATGTAGGTGGAGTTAACGGCTTAACGCCCGTCAATCAAACCATAGGCCATATTCAGAAAAGGTGTAGATGGAATTAACCACTGTTTCTAGTCAAAAATTACAGTGGCAATAACAATGTTCAGAATAATGTAATTTGACTGAAATTTTCAATATTATTCCTCTTGCATCATCTATTTTTGAACTGTTATAGCAAGAATGGCTAATTCCTTATAAAAATCTCCCATGATGTATCTTTAAATATTCTAGATATTAATCTGGTAATCTAGAATTTCATCAGTAGACCACAGGTTAGTTATAGCTATGTTAGGGTTTATGTACTGTGACATTACTAAATTCTTGCCATGTTATCTATATATTTAGAAAACAAATCATAGTATGTTAAGTTATCTTGGTGTATAATATCACGGTCTCATCGATGGAGGGAGTCACGGTGGCTAAAAGAGTAAGGCGCTGGCTCGTTAGCCTGGAGGCCGGGTTTTCGATCCCTGCATCCGGCCTGGTTCAACCTTGTCAGTGATGCAGGAAGGAGGGTCTGACAAGGAATGATGTCGAGTCGTTCGGATGGGACGAAAAAACGAGGTTCCGCGTACACATTGGTGGACACGTAAAAGAGTAATTTGGCAGTAGTAATTCGATATAAGAGTAGGCCGTAGTGCTGCTATCCGGGCAAAATTTCCCTCATAGCACACTGTATGACGTTTGTTCGTTTACGTTAGCCCAATCATTGGTGGACTGATTCTGGAAGGGTGTTGACTAAATAAAATCAGTCATCCCCAATTAAGTGTATAGAACCCCGTTTACAGTACAAATTTTAAGCGTGCCAGGTACCGTTCCTGGTACGGCGCGGTTAATTTTTTTAAATTTTAAGCGTGCCAGGTACCGTTCCTGGTACGGCACGGTTAATTTTTTTGTAGTGTAAAGGGTAAAACACAAGCGTGCCGTACCGAGTACCGTGCCAATCTGGCCCACTGAAGTGCGGTGGTCTCGGAACCGTACTAAGAACGGCTCACTTCAAATTTTCGTAGTGTAAACGCTAACCGATCTGAGTACGGATTACTGCGCATGCGCCAAATGAACCTTGACCTTTTTCCCTGCAAACCTTGACAGTTCTGTCATCAGTTCTGTCAAAATGGCTGCTCAAACTAAATCAGTCATCATAATTGTTTTCATCTGGGTAATTTGTACAGGGGCTGAAATTAACTTTACTGTGAAGAGTTCCACATTTGGCACGCTTGGCACGGTTCTGAGACCGGTTATTTTAGAGTAATGTAAACGGGTCCATTTCTTGAAATTTATCGCGGCCTGGTACCGTACCTAGTACGGCACGCTTATCGCGGCCAAATGTAAACGGGGCTTAAGAGTAATGTAAACGGGTCAATTTCTTGAAATTTATCGCGGCCTGGTACCGTTCCTAGTACCGCACGCTTATCGCGGCCAAGTGTAAACGGGGCTTATGTCCCCACAATATAAATGATCAGTACATGGTCAACACATTTAACCGCACAAAAACCCAACCACGGAGGAAATGAAATTAGGTTAAAAGTCCTACTTTTGTGCACCAACCGGGCTAAAGAAAGGAATTGTACCTCTCGAATTCCAGATGTTGTTCTTGCAATAGATTCACGAATGACCTTTCCAACATATTTGAACATTCCCTTTCTTGCGTTAATAAAAGCAAGTTGATACTTGTCGTGGTGGTATAAATGAAAATCTGCTTAACGTCCTACTCTTATGTCCCGACTGGGCTAATGAAGGCGGGCATACGCCACACAGGGTGCTAAGGGAGAAATTCCCCCATAGCACACTGTAAAGCGTATGCCCGGTTTCATTTCATTTGCATCAAAACTGCTTTATTAGAGAGAAATCTCAGAGGGATAACAGAAGACGTGTTTGAAACATTTCATCCGGTGTTCTAAATGTGTTATCTTGTAAACAGAAAAAAGCAACAACACACGCAACAGGATGTAACTGAAATAAATGGACACTTGGTTTACTTATCTATACTGATTTATCGGATCATTTTACTTTCTTAGCTTTAACCAGTTAGAATAGGCCTAAAAAGACCCCTATCGGGATTTAGCACTATCGTCAAGGGAGGTAATGCACCACTAAACAGGTAAATAAAGGAGTTGCGGCAATAATTTTTCCGTTGAATATGGCACTCATTCTGTGCATATTCCTGTTATTTTTTAAGTCTAGAATTGATACAAAGAGTTCAAAGTTTTTTGGGGTTTTTTTCAAATGAATATTGGTAAATATTTCAGGGGTAAACGCATATCTACTTAGAATCATCAGATACCGCGTAATCATCAATCCAGGTAACTGATGTTAGATTCTGATCAAATATTGTGTCATTAGAATATAAAGGTTGGACTCCGTGAAAAGTAAGAGGAGTAAATATGGTGGCATGCGTGGAATAAAGACTGAGGGTGCTAATAGGAGCACGTCAAAGTAACGTGGAGGTCTAGGCGTCGAATACATAGGCATATCGACAATGCAACATTGTGAGCCTAGACCCGATCGCCAATACTATCTCTTAAAATAGTACCGCATCTGGCAAGCAAGTGATTTAAAGGAAACAACTTTTCATTTGGGTAAATGTTTGTTCTGTGCATGGACAACATCTTCAAAATTGCGGACCAAAACACAGTTGCAGTAGATTTGAAAACATATTTTGAAAGAAAGGTTGTAAAAACGAATTTCCGATGACAGCCTTGATAGCGCATTAGCGCCATTTTCACCCCAAAAAGTGGAGATAATTCTAATCAACTACTGGCGATAAACATGGCGCTGACAGTTTAATCGATTTGAATGACAGAACGGCTAAAAAGATTAAATTTTGGAATTATTTATTACCATCATATGTGGATGTCTTGTTTATTTACACGTGAGTCTCTAAAAAGATACACGTTAATATGTGTTTATTTGTTAACAAGAAAATGATGCCTGATATGTTATTTAGAAAATCCTAGAAAAGGCAAAAAGGGGATAAATTACTTGACATTTACCTCTAAAGTTATTTTAATGGAGTGTTTATTTACATGGAAAGAGGGAAATAGTGTTTTATCTTTAGTAATCTTTGATATTTAAGATCTTATGTCGACATTAAGAATTTCGAGAAAGATATTTACATCGTAAAGTTTGTTATTCTTATAATTAAAAGTCTATAATATATTATTTATCTAAAGATATTTATATCTGTTATTGAAAGAAACCGAAATAAAAATGAAATTCCTACATATAATGTCACTCATATTATGGTAACTGTTTTAGTTTCTGTCGGGTCGGGTTGTTGAAAAATTACATTCCAATATCTAATTTCAGATAATTCTTAGTCTTACTTGACCCCAAAATGCCGATACCCAACAAACATTTGTTACACTAGTGAATGGATCAATTTGTATCTGCACTTGGTTAGGGCCAATTATTAAGAAGAAATGTTAGTTTAGTCCAATAATCATAAGAGACAAACGGACACCACAAATGCTATTTACACACCAAGGTAAAGGAATCTAATTCACCGCCTGAGAAGTTCTGCCTCAATATCTTGCATAGAATATGCAAACGCCTTTCTTAGATTCTAGACACAATATAGACCAGGAGCCCGGGGGGTTCAACCTAGCTGAAAAGCTAACCAATTTCTATATATGTCACTAGGTTCCCTATGGGTCACTGCCACAGGATATGAACGTCTGCCACGCCCGTTGTGGTGGGTGTGGTCAAGAGGGGCAAAATAAATGGACCCAAAAATAGGCTAGACTAGCTCGTTTTATTAACCACGTAAAACGTGTTGCAATATGTTAAGCATATCAAAATGTATTGGGAATGACCACCGCCAGACATTTTCGGTGGTGGGGCGTGTCTGCCAGACTAAATAAAGGGGTACCCCAAAACTAGGCTAGACTAGTTCATTTGCTAACCGCATGAAATTTGTTGCAAAATGTTCAGCATATCGACATGTATCAAGAATGACCGATGCCAGACATTTTCAGTGGTGGGGTAACCCCGCCAGACACCCACAATTGCCCCACCCCAAAAGCTAAGCTAGACTAGCTTATTTACTAACCGCATGAAAATTGTTGCAAAATGTTCAGTATATCCACATGTATCGATAATTACCGATGCCAGACATTTTCAGTGGTGGGTTACCCCCGCCAGACGCCCCCAATTGACCCACCTCAAAAGCTAAGCTAGACTAGCCCATTTACTAACCGCATGAAATTTGTTGCAAAATGTTCAGCTTATTGCCCTGTATCAGTAATCACCAGTGCCAGACATTTTCAGTGGTGGGGTAACCCCGCCAGACACCCACAATTGCCCCACCCCCAAAAGCTAAGCTAGACTAGCTCATTTACTAACTGAATAAAACTGGTTGCAAAATGTTCAGCATATCGACATGTTTCAAGAATCACCGATGCCAGACATTTTCAGTGGTGGGATAACCCCACCAGACACCCACAATTGCCCCACCCCCAAAAAGCTAAGCTAGACTAGCTCATTTACTAACCGCCTAAAAATTGTTTCAAAATGTTCAGCATATCCACATGTATCGAGAATCACCGATGCCAGACATTTTCACTGCTGAGAAACATATTGGACACAGGGTAAGTTTCTTTTTTTTATCTAAACTCTTATGTTTAATGTTTTGACACTGTTGGGGTATTATTATTAATAAAACGATATTTATATAGCGATTGTCTTCCATCGCAGAGCAATGCTCAGAGGCTCTATACAGCAGCCATTTGATTGTTGTCATCTCTTACTCTAGAAGGACAGCACTGGGCAGCAGCATGTTCACCTGGTTCAAGACCAGCAAATGTCCTAAGCTCTGTCTGTGACAGAAAATATTCTTGATGAAATACAGTCAAGCTTTTGATGTATGCTTTTTTAAAAAATTATAATGATGCAATATGTAAGAAAAGGTCTGTCTAATTTTAAATACACCATTAACGATCCACTGTAATATGCCTTGTTATGTAATTCCAGGGTAAGGATGTCGAACCTAACATCTGTCAGAAGTCAACTGAGGAGGACAAAAGACTCAAGAAATTTGTCAAAAACATATGGGCAACAATAAATAATGCTGCTTCCTCACGTACAGACCTTAAGTCCAACATATACTCTGATACTACAAGTCGGATTTTAAGTCGTAATGATGAATCTGCTCTAAGTTACCATCCTGCTTGTCAGAAGAGATATGCAGCGGTGAGGCGTAAACATCCTGAACCACCATTCAGTGATGTGCTTTCCAAAAAAGCCCGGATTGAGACAAGGCAGGGTAGTTCTCTACCGAAGTCAAACCACCAAGGATTGCTCAAAGGCGAATGCATATTCTGTGGAAAAACATGCAAGAAAAGAAGACAATTTAGTGAAGATTGCTACATTAGCAGGTTGTCAGCCCCTGCTTGAACGGACCAATGAATCAACCAATGATCGCATAAAGATGCTGAAGTTGATATCATCTCTATCAGACTCAAATTGTAAACCAAAAGTCTGTAGCACGTCTCCACAATGATGCAAGCAACACAAATAGGACGACACATTACAGTGTGTAGCTCTACATCTCCGATCCCTAATAATGCAGTTACCAAAGACCAGGACTCCAGACCCAGCACCAATCCAGAATCTGAAGGAATGCGCCACTGACACAACCCAACAATTGGACCTGTTTTTTAAGAACGTTTTATGTGGCTCAGCCCGAAGGGGATGTGATGCGTACCAGGAAACCATCGACCACAGGGTGACTGCAATGGCATCCGATGCCATTTACAATGCTACTCGTGGTATTGTCAAGCCATGGAAGCACACTGTTGTAGACCTCAAATTAGGTTCACTAACTGGCCCAAAATTATCCCTCCAGAGTTTGAATAGAGCATTAATTACAGTGAAACAAAGACTGAATTTGCATATTAAGTACAGTCAGAGCAATGTGATGGGCCTGACGGTATACACCTTAGCAACTGTCTAGGACAACAATGGCACGAATGTTGAAACTCTAGATCCCAAAGCAACTTTACATGCTACTGTAGGTCACACTTACCAAAATGTATTAAATGATGACAGACAGCTATGTTTTCGTCCAGTACAGTTTCTAGATGGAAGAAACCGATGACTGTTTCAGGGACAAGATCGTAGTATATCTTCATTCAGAAAGCCACCCAACAAAGCTCAATTTGCCTGTACTACAGCAACTACTGAAACCGCTGACAAATCAGCAAGTATTCTTGAGGTCACTTATGGAGACAGCAAAATAAAACTTCCATTCAACATATTGAATATCTACTGGTTTTGGAGACTGAAGGAAGGAAGTACACCAATACATCCAAAGCATGCTTGATTTTTCAACTTGTATATCAAGGACACCTTACCACTTCAACGAATCTGTTTTATGTATCAAATATCCTGATCACCAACCAACAACGATGTCGTGAAAGAGACCATGATCTGTTCCATGCACGTAGCAACAGAAACAGGACAAAACTATGCAGTTGTTACCTATTAGTAAGTGCAGGAGGAACGCACACGACACGCCTTCTGCAGTGCTGTTGGTACCCTGATCAATGAATCTGGAATTGAATATGTTCTTTCAGAGGCAGATGTTTTATAAGCGATGCTTAAGGATTCATGAGCTCCTTGCAACAGTTCTGGGAAAGACCAAGAGGAATGCGAGTCCTATCTACAAGTCATGAACACAGTTCCCTTAAACCCAAAGGAAGTAGAGGCATATCTTGCTGATCCATGGGTATTCATGGGAGCCATGGACCAGCTGCTCAATTCCGGGCGACATACATCTTCCTTATCAACCGCCTTCATAGATAGTTGCAGTGGTGTGTAAACTAACAATGTTAGTGCAAACGTTGGTATCTTCCAGGCTGTTCTGCTCTGAACCGTCCAAACTATGCCAGATAGGGAATACTATTCCTTAAGAAGTTGGAAAGTGCGGAGCCAAAACGGCGACAAAGTCATGATCATGGTGCTTTTTCAATTCAACGCACCAGTTGTCGACCTGTCATTGGAACAGTCCGTCAACCGTGATGCTGCATCCCAGATGAAGGGCATAGTTGCATTCCACAATTCAGAGAATACTATGCGACGATGGTCAATGACACAAAGGGCAGGGGCTGTCACAGAGCTTAGACCATTTGCTGGTCTTGAACTAGGTGAACATGCTTGCCACCAAGTGTCGTCATTCTAGAGTAAAAAATAACAACAATTAAATGGTTGTTGTTAAGCGCCTCTGAGCATTGCTCTGCGATGGAAGACAATCGCTGTATAAAATCGTTTTATTAATAATAATACCCCCACAATGACGTAAAAATGTCAAAACATTAAACATAACAGTTTAGATAAAAAAAGAAACTTACCTAGTCCCCCTTAGCTTTTGGGGTGGGGCAATTGCGGACATCTGACAAGGGTACCCCACCACTGAAAATGTCTGGCATCGCTGATTCTTGATACAAGTGAATATGCTGAGTATTTTGCAACAAACTTCATTAAGTTAGTGAATTGGCTAGTCTAGCTTAGCTTTTGGGTGTGGGGCAATTGCTGACGTCTGGCTGGGGTAACCCACCACTGAAAATGTCTGACATCGGTGATTTTCGATACATGTGGATATGCTGAATAATTTGCAACCAGTTTTATGCGGTTAGTAAATTAGCTAGTCTAGCTTAGCTTTTGGGGGTGGGGCAATTGTGGACGTCTGGCGGGGTTTCCCCACCACTGAAAATGTCTGGCATCGGTGATTTTCGATACATGTGGATATGCTGAACAATTTGCAACCAGTTTTATGCGGTTAGCAAATGAGCTAATCCAGCTTAGCTTTTGGGGGTGGGGCAATTGTGGGTGTCTGGCCTGGTTACCCCACCACTGAAAATGTCTGGCACCGGTGATTCCTGATACAAGTGAATAAGCTGAACATTTTGCAACAAATTTCATGCGGTTAGTAAATGGGCTAGTCTAGCTTAGCTTTTGGGGTGGGTCAATTGGGGGCGTCTGGCGGGGGTACCCCACCACTGAAAATGTCTGGCATCGGTAATTCTCGATACATGTGGATATGCTGAACATTTTGCAACAATTTTTATGCGGTTAGTAAATGAGCTAGTCTAGCTTAGCTACTTGGATAGGGCATTTAGTGACGTCTGGCAGGGGCACCCCACCACTGAAAATGTCTGGCATCGGTCATTCTTGATACACGTGGATATGCTGAACATTTTGCAACAAATTTCAGGCGGTTAGCAAATGAGCTAGTCTAGCCTAGTTTTGGGGTACCCGTTTAATTAGTCTGGCAGACACGCCCCACCACCGAAAATGTCTGGCGGTGGTCATTCCCAATACATTTTGATATGCTTAACATATTGCAACACGTTTTACGTGGTTAATAAAACGAGCTAGTCTAGCCTATTTTTGGGTCCATTTATTTTGCCCCTCTTGACCACACCCACCACAACGGGCGCGGCAGACGTTCATATCCTGTGACAGTGACCCATAGGGAACCTAGTGACATATATAGAAATTGGTTAGCTTTTCAGCTAGGTTGAACCCCCCGGGCTCCTGCTCTAATAGTCAACGTCAATTTTCATGTGAAATAGAATAGAATTACCAGTCTTAATCTAAAGAGCTAATGAAACATTCCACAGAGCTTTCGTTTGTCTGAGTATGGTGGGCTGAATCCAAAAGAATATCGATTCAATGGACCCTTTTTTTAGTTGATAGACCCACAATCCCCAGTCCAAAAATGCAAAAGCTTTCTCAGCCAGTCTATAATATTGTTTTCATGTTTAAGATGTAATAGAACAAACACGGTCAAATATTGTAATTGTACGTTAGATAAGATGACACTAGCGAGGCCAAATCGCGATGTAATTTCCTCTAATCTAGCGCAGGATAGACACTCACCTAGAATCAGGAATGCAAATTCTGAACGTACTGAACAATTCTAATAAAATAGTTATTTGTTTTTCTAGTAAATAATGACTGTATATCTTCTGACTTTCTATATCCTTTACATATTACTACAAGGATATGGTCAACACGTGACCCCGGTTGTCATGGAACCACGTGCATCAATATGAACAGCTATGACAACATAATGACATGATCCATAATTACACGGTCGACCACCTGGGCGATAATTAGGTTATGTTTTCTGAAACATGGTGCTCACGGGACAAATAACCAAATTCCAAGTAATCTTGACATTCAAGACCAAAAAACCTCTGCGTCTTTACCACGAAGTAGTCATCATCTACATTCACGTTTTGATTAACCTTTCGTAGAAATTCTCGATATATTGCCAAAAGTTAAACTTGGATACTTAGAACATAAAGTCTAATGATTAAGAGTTGGTAAATTTTATACTTTAATTTATATTTGCCAATTTATATTATTCGTCAAACCAGCATAGAAACTAACAGAAGGCATTATAGAAGAAACTTTATTGCATAAAAAACCTTACAAGGTTATGTGCACATACAGATGAAATTAATAAAATATAAATGAGACAACGAAGGATACATAATACATACATGTACATAATTATATAAACATACATACTTTACAGAGACATGAACGAATTGTATATAAAAGCTCCTAAACATTTCAAAATTTCTACATTTTTATTTATCATTAGTACTTTAAATTGTTGTGAAACATTCATTTTATAAAAATTTGGCTCTTGGAATAAAATTAGCCTGAACAGTTCTATTCTATTTTTGTCATGTCGTTTGCAATTTGTTAGAAAATGAATTTCGTCATCTACCTCCTGGCATATACAACACAAACGATCTTTTACGTCTAGTTTTAAATATCTTCCGGTTTCAATTTTCAATTTATGTGCACTTATTCTTAGATTTGTTAGTGCTTTTCTGTGTTTTGGATTTCTTATCACATTTAAATAATTTTCATAATTTATGTTATTTTTTATAAGTGCATATGTCCTTAACTTATTTAAGGAAGTTCCATCTGGGCTTTTAATATTATTTATTTTTTGGGACAATAAATTATTATAAATATGATTTTAAATCTACATGTACATTGGATTTTATAGCTTCACAATTTTTTATAAATGAAAACCAGCTATATCGTCCGTCAGCATGCATCTTTTGATTTTCAATTGAGGCAAGTCTTGTTAAGTTTGAAGTGGGTAGTTTTTAGACCCATATTCTAATAATTTTACTGCTAGTCGAATTCTATCATTTACCTTCCCCATCTGTAGTTTACACAAAGTGTCAAAGACGACTAGTTTCCTGATAATATCGCCATAATGTTTATATTTTACACATGCTATCGTTCTGTACTCTAATCTACACATGGTTTACACATTAATTATAGATGGTAAAATTATAAGGTGGTCAGCAGGGAGCGTTGTTGTGTCCGAATGATTTATCTGGTTATAAGAGAACTATTGTGGTATTTCTAGATAGGCTACACATACGATTATTTCATTCCATTATGTTTGGATTTCGACGGATTGTAACTCTTTTTCCCATTGTAACTTTAAAGACCACCATGATTGATAAAGGCATTTGGAGACACACATACTTGTTAGCTCCATGGGCGTTAAAACATAAAACATTATGGACGTTAATCAAGACTTACGAATGAAAAGTTAAATTAAAAGTACACTAGACTAAAAACATTTTAGCCATGTGAATTGTCAAATGTACAATCAACATCACTATTCTGTGACGCAGAATCACATATCTTAGACATTCGCCACGAATTGTTTACTTATTCAACAAAAACAGAATTTTCAAATGAGAGTTCAAATGTAGGACATCCGTCATTATACCCAGGACTATTCGCACCCCGGGCATTTTCCATTAACCCGAATTAAAATCGCTAATCCATTTAATAATAACTGAATACATCATAATAAGACTTAAGCCGGTTTTTGCTTTACCACTAGTTTAAAATAAAGTACGTTTTTGCTTTACCACTAGTTTAAAATAAAGTACAATTACCCGTTAGTGCGTGTCAATGAGTCAACTGGCGTGGTCGATTCCCAGGTTGAATGTGAAATAAGGTATTCCAAATTCAAACAAATATACTCTATACTTCGTATTACACGAAACCATCCCGTTTGTGGTAGGGGTGAGTCACCTTTGAGTGAGTAGGATACATTAGGTTGATCATTTTCAAAGGTAATGTGCATAAAAGCGACAAGAAAATAATATTCCATATAGTGCTACGTGGTGCCGAAAACCTCAGATGATATTCTCGTTTGAAGTAAATCATACTACCACAATGTTCTTTTCTTAGCTTTATTTAACACCTGAAATAAGTATTTAAGACAGTATAATATATTATCTGTATATACATTTAAACAAGAATAATCACATGCTAAAATAGATTTTACATGTAAATAATACTTATTGATCTGGACAGGACACCCACAGGGAACGACACATATAATCCACTTTAGGCCAGGTGGAGTGTCAACGTACATATCTTTGGCATAAAAAAACCTGTTCTGCAACATTGGAGATGTTTTCACTTTCAGCTTCGATAGAATTTGCCAGGCAAGATACGCCCACATTTTGCAAGAGATGGATAGATCTATAGAGAACAAGTTTAAGACAAACGCGATTTTTTGGGTACAATCAGGGGCCATAATCCAATCAGTTATGGTCTATGACATAAACATACATGTATATTTTATGTTTCATCAAAATCCCTAATCTTGGTATGACATACTTTTACACTTACAATGAGCCGCCACTTTGCCAGGCAGTTTTGGTCCGATTTCCAGGAAATCGGAGCTAAACCGTCATTGGGGTGTAATGGTGATAAGTTTAAACGTTTTTTTAAAATTGGATAAAAATTGTGACCTCCAGAGGGCCCACAAGCTAAAAACGTGATTGTTCGTACAATACAGTTTCAGGCAACCATAGTGTTACAGGAGACAAATTCATCAATGCTTCTACTTATTCGTCTTCGTTATTTTACGGCTTTCAACATGCATTATGCAAGAGCTAAATCTTACTATTGCAGGTTTTTCTTTAACCCTGAAATATATCAAAATTATTAATTAGACATTAATTAACTTATCTGAATCAACTCTTGATGCCATCGTTAGCCTGTGATATATTTGAATACAGTTTGTAATGGATGATTTAACGAACCGTGGATAATTGAGACTTTGTTATGTTATCGTACCAACGTTATACGCTAGCTTAAAATTGAATCGCTATTTCGCGTTTCAGAGTGAAGCAATTTGACTGAAATTTTCAGCAGTACTATATTTTGTTATACTTACCGAGAGCAAACCCACACGAGGTTGAGTAGGCGCCCCTATTTCCAAGTCACTTGCAGAGAAGCGGGGTTGAAACTACGAGCCAAGAGTGACCGTTCTATGTGAGCTCGAAGCGCGACACTCCAGACCACTAGAGCATCCCAACCCCAAGATTGTGTACCCTAATGCAAAACCGTTTCGCAATTTAGGTCATTTCTGGACTAACATATATACATATAGTTAAATTGTATATCAATAATTCCTTTGCACGCAGGGGTGTTTAGCTGTGGGAAGACCTGGAGAAAACACACGGATTGGACAGGGAACCTTACTCGTTGCTACGGCACTTAATTCAATGGCAGACCTTATGATCTAACAAACGCGCGTTAAACCAGTCGCCCCAACCCCTCCTTTTCTCAGATGGCACTGTATGTTATCTTTATATGACATAATGCACTGAGCTAAAAAATAAATTACAGTACAAAATATTCATCAATATAGCTAACAATTTATGTTGTACTTGTGTATGGACCTCCATGCTATTTATCGTTCAGACCTACATGCTATCAAAAGCACTAAGATGTCTATAATTGTAATCCTCTAGAGACCCACGAGAAAAAATAATAAATTGTTAAAGAAAATTTGAAATAAGTGAAAAGATGTCAGAGTTTTTGTGAGAGAACAGGTGAATGGCGTATAAAACAGATGTTTTCACAAGTTAGCATTCGTTCTGGGAGTTTCTTGAGACTATTTTTAGATATGATCTCAAAAGATGTTAATAAATTTAAGATTTATATTAGAGTTACACACGACGAAGGCCAATATATGCGCTAATTTTAAACCTTTTACGTATCACAGTTGTCATTAGTTCTGTAAGTGTAATACATCAAATATTTCTCTTATCAGTTATGCCCCCTTGGAATAATTTAAACGCCCACGAGTGTACGGAAATACAATTAATGACGAAACAAAAGAGGAACTATAATACTGATGACGTACCGTGACTTTTAACAGTGTTGTTAGCATTTTTCTTTTGTCTTTTTGACGATAATAGGAACGGCTCTTGGGATTATCGCCGTTTACAATAATATCATTTTGCTTTAAAGGGCTTAATTTCTAAATGACACCAAAGGATTATAACCCTGATGATATTTTATTTGTTTGTTTATCTCGCATAATCTTTCTATATCCCAATTCTCCGTTAAGGGCCCCAGTTATACTCGTGACGTGGGTCGATCATTTCTATGATTAATACATATATAAACATGTATGTAATTCAAAGGAGGCCCTTAATTGTTGTCCTTTATGTTCGATCACGATACGATAAAAACATATGCAATATCGTGTATCCACGATATTACCAGCAATCCAACAGTGAGGCCGATGACACATATCAATTAATTTGCACATATCTCTTTTTGAAAAGTATCGAGCAATCAAATTGATTATACTAATTCCAAGCAGAAAAATGTTTTGACGTACCTGGCAGTGAAAGACGTCAAGCTTCATCACTATCCATAACTTAGAATCAACGTTGTCTTGTCCAAAAGCATCGACCAAAGAAACTGCTTAGCTTTAGCTGAAAATGTTAATCGTTTAATTCAGTGAAGCCATTCCCCTAATCAACATTATATCAAGGTCAAACATTCTACCAATGTTAAAAGCAGAATTGTTTTGTTCCAAACAGTTGACCAATCAAATTGCCTATTGCAACTTAGCTTAAACAGACAATTATCATTATTAAACTTAAAGGTATTGACAAAATGAATCTATACTCTAGTTTCATCACTCTCCCCAAAGTAAAATCAAAGTCTCAATCAATCAAATTGTTTATCTCCGCTGAACCTTAGTGGATAATGCGCATGATCGAACACTGTTAAGACAGGCAGACAAAACACGCTTGAAAAGATATCTTCTGGCACAACCAAATGTGCTTTCTTCTTCACTAAAGATGCATCTGCGAATCTTAATCATAACAAGGAGTAAACCTAACGCTCTCAACTCAAAATTGTAAAATTGGCATTGAGCGCTAACATAAGCAAATTAACAAGTTGCTTAAAACACAGTTAATAAGTTCCGCTGTCCACGATATTCACTCCTTACCAGACCTAATTATTGTTCCTTTTAAAATATGTTATTTTTAAATTATATGTTTATAAGTTAAAATGCGTTAATTTTCTTTCTAATTTCAGATCAAAATATGCCCAGTTGGTTGATTTACATTAGATATTTTATAGAATTTATTATTACCGAAAAGGGTGGTCAATGTTTATCAACAAAAGACAACGGAATTAAGAATCTCAATCTCAAGTAATGCAATTACTTCCCAAGCATATTCTTATTGAATAAAATATAGTTTGAAAAAAATATGCGCAATACCTTTCGAGACATGGGTGCGTTTCGGCCTGATGTTTTTCCTTACAGTAGATAATAATATAAAAACCAGAGGACCATTAAGTTTCCAATTCTATATTCACTACACTTCGAACATATTTACAAATATAGCATCTGCATCCCCAGAAAAGGTGACCGGGTAAGACATAATGTAACTTCCTTTACAGTTAATGTTATGCAGGCCCGTAGCCAGGGGTTGGCAAGGGGGGGGGGGCAATGCCCCCCTGAAAAAATGTTTTGCCCCCCCCCCCGAAAGAAAATTTGCCAACCATAACTCTAAAATAACTACTGTAGACTGTAACGGGTGTGCCCCTCCTAAAAACTTCACTGCCCCTCTGAAGCCAGCAAGCTGGCTACGGGCCTGATGGTATGATAAATTAGTATTAATACATCTCTAAATTAGAATTAGATTTGTAAGTGCATGACTTTATTTGTCGGAGACAAAACAGATACATGGACGTGGGTTTATCCGCCCGATATATACTATGACATAACCTGACAAGGATTGGTTATTGCATGGTTTTTAATCGTTGTCAAATACCAATAGATCTATTATTTTAAGATTGGGATCATTTAGTGCATATGTGTAATTCACGTCAGCGGAAACTTTATTTTTAGTTCGTGACATGTCACATTGAATAATGACCAATACTACTCAAGTGTTCTTTTAGATATAGATCTGTCATAGTATTTATAGGTTAATCAACATCTAAAACATATAAATAACAATTGTTCTACTTCTCTTTATAGTCTTATATTTACAACAATTGTCGAACAGACTTGTTCTACAATTATCTTATTGCCAATACTTCCTAACCTGTTTTTACCATTGGCAATTCCTCCTTTCATTTCAGTCAAAGGATACACGCGAATATCAAAGACCCCCTTCATGCATGGCGGAGATCCCCCCGGCTACGATTTCAATCTTTACTAAAGATGAAAAATTAACCAATTAATTCAGCGTTAAAACATTATTCACGCTGGGCTATATTTAGCCACTTCTACGGGGCAATCCGATAACGTTACGTAGTTGTGACGTCATATTTCAGCCGAAGCCCCTAGCAAGTCACTCAACCTGAAAATGTTAAAGGAATCTATGTTGATTTCTAAATTAGGTTTCACTCAACACGTGAAGTTTATGATATATGTGTGGTCTATCTAGCATCTAGAATAAACGTTTGGCTAATAATAAATAAGCAGTGCCGAAAAAAGGATGAGGATAATTTAGTTTTGAGTGGAAAATTTGAAGGATTTTGTTTGATTTGAAAATAATCAGTTTTTATTTTTATCGAATAGTTTAAGAGGTTAAATAGATTAAGAATTATTTTAAGTTTTATCTACGCACAAAATTGTAATTTTACAAAAAACTTCTCCGAATAAAAACAACATTTGAAAGTTAAATAACAGCGTGTCGTAAGAAACATAAGATTATTTAGACTGACGTCTGACCTTCTGATTAAAAATAACCCAGTTAAACAACAAAAAAATAAACTATGTGCCATCTTACATAACAGGACGAGGGGAGGGGGAGAGAAATCCTATTTATGCTTTTATTGACTTCGATTTTAGAGGCACCTAAAGACTCTTTTTTGCCAAATCTACACGCATTTCTAAAATGAAAGATAGGCTGGCACTGCCAGGCAGGGTACGCCCACATTTTCGACAGATGGATAGAGAACAAGCAATACCGAAAGTGATTGTAATATCATATGTGCAAATATCGAAATGAATTAAGATCTTTGGGTTATAAAGGTGCATTTCAGTAGGCTTCAAATTCGACTGGGGATCATGTTGCTAAGTGGGTAAGATGCTGGCTCAGTAGCCTTGAGGTTGGGTGTTTGATCCCTGCATTGGGTGACAAAGTTCATCTAGATTTTCTGGCGTGGTTTCCCCTTGTTAGTGATGAAGGATGGATGGCCTGACAAGAACAGCTGTCAATTCTGGTTCGATTTTCACGAAATTCGACATCAACCTTCATTACGATGTAACGGTGATATAATCAAACGTTTTTTTAAATGGGATAATAATTCTGACCTCCAGAGGGACCACAAGCTAAAGATGGTCATTTTTCGGACAATCAGGGGCCATAATTCAGGAAGTTACGATCCGATGGGCGCAAATATCGAAAGGAACCAAGATTTTGGGGTTATAAACATGCATGTCAAGTTTCATCACAATTGGTTCAAAATTGTGACCTCTATAGAGTCCACAAGCTAAAAACATGATATTTCGTACAATCAGGGGCCATAATCCATGAAGTTCCGATCCGATACATGCCAATATCGAAAGGAACCGAGATCTTATGGGGATAAACCTATATTTCAAGTTTCGTCAAAATCGGATAAGAATTGTGACCTGTCGAGAGTCCACAAACAAATTGTGGACGGACGGACGTCCAGACGGACAGGGGCGACGACATAATACGTCCACATGAAAATGTGGGCGTATAAAAATCAAGTTGACCGTGCACAACAAAACTGCAATCATTATAGTTCTGTGTCAATCCAGCTGACCATTAATAAAGTCACTTTTAAGTCTTTAAACCACCCTGGTAGGGGCCGAACGTCATTGTTACTTAGAATAATTATTGACAATTACTGCCAAAATTTGAATCCCTAGAGATCATACTGTTTTCATTGTATTACAGAGAGAGAGGGGGGAGAGAGAAAAGGGGTTTAACGTCCACACGACGCAAACTACGTCACGTCGGGACTAACATATGGTTTAATTTTATTGCAATAATTCGCTTGTGCATAGGGGTCTTTAGCATTGGGAGGAAACCGGAGGACCGGGAGAAAATCCACGAGGTTGGACAGGCGACCCTATTCCTTGTCACGTACAACAGGGGATTCGAAACCACGTCAATTGACTCAATGACAGACTTTATGATACAGCGCACACGGGCTAACCATTCGACTATCTCAATTAGGAGAGTTATTATCCAACAAAGTGTGACGAACAGACAGGCGGAAGGAAAGACCAACTTTAATAGCCTCCTGCTTTCTTCGAAAGGCGGGGAACAATAATATTCCATGACGTTCACAAGTTTTGAAAGTCAAATATTTAAAAATTCGAAATAGAATAAATGATGTGTGGGTGGTTGAACAGTCCATAAATAAATAAGAAATTCTTACCAGCAAAATTAACGACCATTTGATGTTTGTTTTTTTCTGTCTGTTTCTTTTAATTGATTAAAGTAATTAGTAAAGTTATTGATGGTATAAGCTGACTCATTCCACAAAGGTGGTTTTAATAGTTTTAAAGGGTTATTGTATGTTTCGAAAGATACTCAGCGTTTATAAAAATCATAGACACCCTCCTAAAGACGCATTATCGTGTTCAACAACAACAAAAAATGAAATGAAATGGGGTTCAACGTCATACTGTTCTGCTCCGAACACGGGCAATGAAGACGTGCATACGCCATACAGTGTGCTATGAGGGAAATTTTGCCCGGACAGCGGCACTACGGTCCACTCTTATATCGAATTCCAACTACACATTTTACGCGCACGCCAATGTGTAGACAGGACTTTGTTTTTCGGTCCCATCCGAACAACTATATAGCCAACTGTACATGCCAGGCCCTCCGTCCTGCATCATCAACAAGGGGAGAACAAAAAATAACTTATCTATCCAAATTCTACACACCATCTAAATTGAACACCCTTGATACACAGCCGCGAATCCAAAAATATATATTTTACCATTGCCCTTATACTGCTTTAAACGACTAGACACAGACAGAAAGGTAATCTCAAAGTGGAATAGTATAACATAATTTCAAAGGCAACTAAATATTTATTTCCCGTCGATCGTGTATCTCTTGTTTGAGCAGTTCTAAAATATCACAAGGATCGTCGAAAGTAGCTTAATTTAAATAAAAACAAATATTTGAACAGAATATGAACATAACCAATTATTCATGTAGGGCGACAAGTACCTTATCATATTTATGCTGCCCTAGTGCCTTATATAGATTAGTATTCCAGATACCATAAAAGTCGTATGGTATATCTGTACGCGAGGCAGTGGACGTATCTTTATTATCGAATTGGAACTGCGCACAAGAGCATAACCCCTGGGCAATTAATGCGACAAGTGATATTTTGGATATATACGTAAAATATTATCCCTGTAAATGGTTGGCAATTTTGAATACCTAAGTACTAGCATCTTGAATTTCAAGCACGATAGGCGTGGCTACTTTTAGACCTTTAGACCATTATATTGATAGTTCTGATTGCTATTAAAGAAAACCTACTACACAAATCAGAAGCTTAGTCGTCACGGATGTTTAAAGATTTGACCAGAACTTTAAATAAGAATAGTCACACAACAGCTATATCAAAAATGATACCATAGACAACAATATATCTGAACGTGAACAAATTGAAAAAGATGCTATCATGAAATCTGATGTCATCGGGTGTACCGGGTGTACACATATCGTCTCACGACCGACTGAAGAAATATGCGGAGGATCAACCCCAGAATGGACGATCGGGGGGACGCTCGTAATCATCTGGGTCCGTCAAGTCATAACCCCAATGTAACCTCTATCGCGTTCATAAATGTTTTCGTTAATGAACGTGTAACTCTAGAGCATTACGTAACACCAAAACCCCAAAACTTCACACCAAATCTGCAAAATAAAATATGTTACAGACTACAACATGTACCGCGTTAAGTAAATATTCTTAGTAGTCCGAAGAAGTTCGTAGAAATTTTCTATGGACAAAACAAGTTTAAAAGACGGCTACATTGGCACCATCTCACTCCTCAGTCTATTCTGGTAGTCAGCAGGATGGTACAGCGAGATGAAATTCAATAGAGTACTTATTCAACGAACCCGAACCACCTACACCATACAACCTTCCATTAACCAAGTAAATGTCTCCTGGGTATAGAATGGCATCTGCATAAAATGAAAAAGATGAAAGCTCGCACGATGAGTGTTTGAAAAGTATTATATTGTGTTGTAAATAAATTTATTTAATACCATTATCGGGCAAATTTCATTCCCCAGACAAAAAAACTGTAAATTGAATCTTGTAAGGTTTAATAGCATGAGCGTGAGCGACTAAACGCGTCGGGTAGCCATGTTGCAGACAGATTTTAAAGGATGAGGGTGGAGGTTGCTTTTGTATCCCCGCCCCAATCGGCATATTTAGATTTGATCATAGCCCAGTTGAGACATGGGGCCCAGGGCCGCGCGATTTTTTGGGGCCCCGCGTTTCATGGCAAAAAGAGAAACAATTCAAATTCCAGATGAAAGTATCACGGTAATAGATCTAGCGGCGCGAGGGGGTGGGGTGGGGTACTGGGCTATCCCTCAACCTTTTCTATGAAGTTCACCTCGATGATCGGTCTACTGTCTAGGCTTCTAGTGGCGATTTCGTTTGTCATAACATTTCCGCGCATTGAATGCCATTCGGAACTGACATAATGCATGTAACTTGTCTTGTATTACAGACCGTGTAAAAAGGGTATGAAATAATGTTTTCGTCGCGTTAGGGGCCCCGCTCTGGTTAAGCTTGCCTTTGGATTTGATGTGATTTGACCATATGATTGCACCATTGAATAATTAAAATTCACAAATTAAAAGATATTTTGTGGACCAGGTTATTTAAATAATAAATAAATAATGTTTTCTGTTCATTCAATTATTATGTTATTGAGTGTGCTAATCTGACCCCATTATATTAAAAGTCCTAAATCTCTAGCTCAATATTTTCGGTGAAATTCGAAATTAAAAAAAAAAAAACCGAACAAAATCCAATATTGACCAATTTCAATAATGTTAATGTTATCTTATCGTGAAAATATGAGATTGTAATATTTGTGTATTTCTACGGTTTCGGGCGCCATTTGTAACAAACAAAGAAAACATCCTTCAGGACAATGCAGAAGTAATTAAAAATGGCTGATTCACAAACAGAGAGAGAGAGAGAGAAATGGGGTTTAACGTCCACTCGACACAACTAGGTCATTTCGGGACTAACATATGGTTTTAATTTTATTTCAATAATTCGCTTGCGCGTAGGGGTCTTTAGCAGTGGGAGGAAACCGGAGTGCCCGGAGGAAACCCACGAGGTTGAGAAGGCGCCCCTATCTCCATGCCACATACGCTCACACCAGGGCTCGAAACCACAGCCGCAAGCCAGAGGTGACCGGCCAGCTAGAGGTCGAAGCGCGGCACTCTAGACCACTAGGCCATCCCAACCCCCCGATTCACAAACAACAAAATAATAATTCAAGCGTATAGAATAGGAGGGGGGTGACGTCCACTCAACACAAACTAGGTCATATCGGGACTAACATATAGTTCTATTTTATATTAATAATTAGCTTGGGCGTGGGGGTCTTTAGCGATGGGAGGACCCACAGAAAACCCACGAGGTAGGACGTACAACCGGGAAAAAGAAACCACAGCAGTTGACATTATGATTCAGAAGTTGGTAATTATTCGGCCATCCAACGACTTTCAATTTGGACGAATTAATCACGTATTTCAATGAACATACTTGATTAGATATTACAATATTTCTTTTAAAATTCAATATAAATCACCTTATATACACATTCATATCACAATAATATGCTCTTTTAGCCTCATTTTACGGTTCCAAACAATAGAACCATCCGTTTGGTTTCGATTTCCCCGTTACCAATTAAAAATGTAAGCAGTTTA
Source organism: Patella ulyssiponensis (assembly GCA_963678685.1). NCBI lineage: Eukaryota > Metazoa > Mollusca > Gastropoda > Patellidae > Patella > Patella ulyssiponensis. The sequence continues at coordinate 20,129,442 of OY783230.1, read as the reverse complement.
GGTCCGATTAAAGTTGGGTTCCCAGATAAGTATTTATCGGGTGGTTATTGACAATTTTGGTATATATGGAAAGTAGAGATATCCAATCTTACTAGAAAAATACTGGATTCCCTGAAAAACACTCACGGAGCGTATACAGGACAAAAATGTAAGGGGTTTCCTTAATAGTCAACCCGACGAATAAGGATACCTACACGCTTGGCGTTGAAGGCTGCACGCGAACTTGAGCGATTTGTGTACATGTTGAAGAACTTTATGAAGAGTAAGACGTACAACAATTTCTGGGATAAAAATCACGGAAAAGACGCGGGCATTGGATAATCTGAGAATTTAATTAGGATTCGATATTTGTAGTAAATAGTCAGCGCTTACAGACAACATCGTCTTGTGTATGCAATGCATTCTCCCCTGTCCTCCGCCGCCGTTGCCATTGGTTACGGGGAGGTGTAATCGCCTGACGCAACCATGATCTCTTTCGATAGATTTTTATAGCAGGCAATACTCGTCAATTACAATGTTTTGAGAACGATTTGAAGCAAAATTATGATAAAATAATTAGTTTGAATATGTTTTTAGTTCTAATATATCATCAAATCACCCAGTTTGTACCCGGGAATATAACTTTAAGCAGGTAAACTTGATAATCACAGACGCGTCACGATAGTTATGGAATACAAATCCCAATTTGAAAACAAATTAATTGCTTTTTAACAAAACATGTAGCCTACTAGTATTTCTAAATTATTTTGAAGGTGTAGTTTATCAAAAATTATTGGCCTACTTTTAAAACAATAATTTGATTATTAAATATAAATCTGGATTCTTTCCAGGAGTTTCAACCATGTACCAACTTATGCAACTCCCTGCATAAGAAATTGTGATTATCGAAAGTTTCTAACAAAGTGTCTTATGGATGCTTTTTACACAAATTACCCAATTCCGGTATCACTGATACTTGGCATATCATCTAATATTAAGCATACAAATTCTGGGGTCTCATAGTACATAGTAAACAAACATTCGTTTCGTGTTTTTGTACCTTCGATGGCGTCCACTGCATGAACATCTGACCGTTCGATGTGTGAGGCCACATTTGGGGTTAGACGAGCGGGTTTTAACCCTACGACGCCAGGCATTAAATTAACCAATGCGCATCGGTGTTTCAAGTGGGTATTCGGAAATACAATGTTTGCTTTGATTTGTTTTCTATCGCTGCAAAATGTCGAAACACAGTTCCGCGAGTCATACGATAGGAACTCGACTCAACAGACAAATTCCTCCCACCAACCAGAGCGCAGTCTTTTTAATAACTATTCTGGACCATAGTGTTGTCAAGTAGATCGAAATTTTGAACCACCAAAGAAGAAACGAAATAGGATCAGCGTTTTAGTCATTGTTTGGTAGCCTACCAATTTAATAATTGAAATAATAACTTGAGAAATATGGTTGCTTGTAGCAGATGAGCGTAACGATATGTTGCGTAAGAAATCGATAAAGAGCAGACAGTTCTCGCTATACTAGTTCAAAAAAGATAACCAATAGAGAATATATTGAAAATTACAGTCGCATTATGTCACTCTGAACGGAGTTATGGCCGTTTGAAGAACAGCGCAGTGTAGACAAAGTAATAAAGTAACGATTATACAAATCTAACTTAAATTGTTAAAAGGCAATCGCGTTGAAAACCGAAACTGTCCGTTAGTCCAGAGTGTTGATTATGGTCTGACCATGTGAATACATCTATTAATGCTTTATAAAACATTTGAGGCCAAATGAAAGATCTGCATTAGGCAGATTTAGCTCCTTAATATATATCACGTATTTAACTCAGTGGATATTGCTTATATATACCCCCCCCCTACTCCAACTCAAAGCACACGTAACCATGAACATAAGAAATAGTGTATCTTAAAGGACAATATTGGCGCCAGTCGTTATCGCATAATATGTGCTAGAACTGGTTAAACACGTTTCAAATATAATTTTAACAAAGAGATCATTGCTACGATAGATGCGTAGTGCCGGTTTCAACAATGGGAAGTGACGAACGCAAAAAGAAAACACCAGTTATCCTTCCATATAACTGACTGAAGTGACGAGTGATAACAGATACACGGGCGAATTTCTGCTCACTAATAATTCCCTCGAAGACCAAAAGCTGTTGTGTGGGACTGTGAGAGGATATCTGACAATTCATGAAAAGAATTGACTGTCTCTAGATAAAACAGAACAAGTCCGTATATTAAATTACCATGTTTTTATAATGTATAGAAGGAATAAAAACAAGGGAATGTACGGACTATTTCTATTTTTCTCGGGTTCTCTTCTTATCTAATGACAGCCAATTACCTTTTTAAATTGTCAGATATCCTCTCGCGTTCTCATATAACTACTTTTGGTCTTCGAAGGATTTATTAGTGAGCAGAAATTCGTCCATGTATCTGTTACCAATCGTCACTTCAGTCAGTTATTTAGAGGGATAACGCGTGTCTTCATTTTGCGTTCGTCAATACGCATCTATCGTAGCAAGATCCCTGTGTTGTAATTATATTTGGAACGTATTTAACCAGTTCTGTCACATATGTGATAATGACTTGCACCAATATTGTCCTTTAATCACAAAATGAGACACTTGTAGGTTTTGAAGGATAATTCAATTTGTTAAGATAACACCGAAATCCAAAATACCTTGTTTAAAAAACTAAACGCAGTGTTTAAACAATAAAAGAAAGAATTTTTAGAGTATTCATAGTGCCATTGGCATTGGCAACTTTCAATAAATAACCTTTGCATTCTTTAAGGTTAAAGTTAAGAAACAAGAAAATGCTCCCTTTCTTCTTTGCAAATTCTTCTTGTTCTACATCACAAAGAACAATGCAAGTATCTTCTTATATTCAATACGTGTAGTTAATAATAACGACACCCATCAGTTTAATTGGATTCAATCCTTTATTATGCTTAAAGTCAACATCTTATATTAGAAAAAAAAAGTTGATCAATACATTGAAGGTGGGTGTATAGCGTGACAATATTAAAAATGTAAATGAATAGACTGCATCGTTTCTCCACGTTTGCAAGTGTAGAGGTCGGAGAAAGCTCTGGATTCTTTTACTTCACAGCAGCGCTTTTCCATGCATAATGGATAACGTCAAAAGTAATATTAGGTAGCGATTAAGGGTCACGATTTTTTTCAAACTTTAGGGTTATGGTTCGTATGAATGAGTAGAATAGGGCAGGCGCGGATCCAGGGGGCCGTGACCCCCCCCCCCCCCCCCAGCCACCGTGAGAGTGGTCATCACTGTTCAGTTCAGCACCTGCAGCCAGCAATGGCATTCCCAGATTTCGGAATGAGGCCGCGACGAAGACTCTGGGAACTACACCAAACCACTAATGCATGCGGCACTCTGATGATTACCCTTTGTTGCAATGTATGCCCCCTCCTGGATCCGGGCCTATAGTGTTTGGATTGAATTTGGACGCAATCATGTTTGTGCCGGGCTATTTAATTAGCGTAACTTTGCTTGTCTGCTGCCCCTTTTCCAATTTTAAGATAAGGAGTAGACGACAGATGGAGTTAAATTTGAGCGCAATCGCTATCGTTGTGTCGGAGTTATGATCCGTAGGATAGTGATTGTTATGAGTAGGCGACATTTGGAATTAACCCTGAACGCAATCGCTTTTTGCTTCCTTTCCATTGTCCCTTATTGAATACGAAAGATCAGGATTTTGCCTTTTGGATCCTCTAGAGGTTACAATTTTTTTCCGATTTTGATGACACTTACGATGTATGTTTATAAACAACAAATCTCAATTCCTCAGCGGATATCGGACAATAACTGCATGGGTTATGGCCGCTGATTGTACGAAGTATCGCGTTTTTATTTGATTTGGAAAACCCTTAAAGTATATCACTGTTACCACGGGTGAGTTCGAATGTCGTGAAAATCGGACAAAAACTGCCCGACAAAAAAAAATTCATAATAATTTTACATGGAACAGCCACAAAGGTAACATTATTAGTAGAGTGTCCAAAATAGAAAATTGCCATCGTTCATTAAAATCTCTCATTCTTTTCTCTCGTTTATATCAAAGTAGATTAAGTATAAACACTTAAAAACAATTAAAATACTTCCATTAAAAATAAAATAATAAAATCATGTAAAATTGGAAATTCATGTAAAATTGGAAATTATTTTTCAATCAAGCCACACGGGCTTTCAAAGTCTTAATGTAGATATTCAAAAAAGGCAAGTGGTGACAAAATTATGAAGAATCACGCTACTGGCCCCGGGTGGGTACAACGATTTACATGAAAATATAAATAATGATTTGTCAAATAAAACTTCGTTTACAAAAACAATAACGACAATAATTTTACCGAAACACGCAATGGATGTTTTGTTACGGTGATTTAATTATTAGGAAGTGAATTAAAATTGAATTGGTCTTTTTATCCTCCGGAGGTGGAATAAACTTGTAATTGACTAGCAACGGACCTAGATGAGAATGGCCATTTAGGCGAATGAATACGGTAAATACATTGCTTTGATTTACAAGCTCACAAATTCCTAAAACGTATTATTGCTCATCCCCCCGCGTGCCTTTTCGGTCATATATTTGAAGACAAAACTAGTTTCTCTTCTTTTTGCGACGCTTCTTACGTTTAGATGCACGAAATATAATTTCTAAAGTATAACTCTCAGTCTTGAAATAAACACTATAATTTTTGCAAAAGTTGACAATTTTATTAATAAATTTCAGACGCAATGGAAACGCACCATTGATTTTACTGATTGTACTGTCGATAAAATGAATTCAATGGAAATGTGGTATAGACTGGATCTTTACACACACAAGGCCACCCATAATAACTTTATAGTAACTTATAAGTGAAAAATCAAATGTCAGCAGCGTTTACATCCAGCTTTAGCAGCCGTAAGGGCCCGAAACGCGGTAAAAAAGCCGCTGAATGGCTTTTTAAGGAAACCCTCTCGTTGTTGTGTCGATTCCTGTGCATATGGTACTATATGCCCTCTTGAATCAACTTCTAATAGCCAAGTCTGTTACTCGATATCATCCAAAGTCTTCGAAATTGAAAACACGAATTATTTGTCAATTTAAAACAACATAGATGTCGTGATCTTACCGGGAAAAGTTGGGCTTCTGATATCCTATGTAAGACAAAATAAACATTTCACCATTGGTACACGAATCGTGTACCATAATGCGTTTCGGCGTCATTTGTGACAAGGGACTTGAAGAATGGGGCTAGACATGTTTACATTTGTCAATAAGAATATCATAATTTACTATGTCGCCCGCTTTTTTAAAGTCAAAGAATATTGCTCAACAAACGGAGAGAGAGAGAGAGAGAGAAATGGGGTTTAACGTCCAATTGACAACAACAACTGGGTCATTTCGGGACTAACATATGGTTTAATTTTATTTCAATAATTCGCTTGCGCGTAGGGATCTTTAGCAGTGGGGGGAAACCGGAATATCCGGGGATTTGAAACCACGCCAGTTGACTCAATGACAGGCGGTATGATAAAGCGCGCGCACGCTAACCATTCGGCCACCCAACCCAGGAGACTGGTGTTAATATAAAACATACATGTTTCCAGTAATATGTGTTAATGTTGTTTGACAAAGGTGAGATGAACGGAAACCTGATTGATTACTATATGAAAGTTGACATTTATTTAAATAATTGTTAAGATGTTTTTGAACATGTCTTTCAAGATTTTTTTTTTATGTATTTGGAATACTTGATAACGGACTATAATTATTGGGGTCATCTTTGGTACCCCCTTTATGAAGTGGAATGAAGAAGGGTATATGTTATTGACAAATTAAAAATGTGCGGAGATTAGCAGAATGTATCAACGGAATTAGGAAAGATACGCCATCGGGTGCTTTAGAGTTTAGATAGGGTTTTAAATTATTATCACAAAGTCTTATATAACTAGGGGTATTATCTCTATGGGCATTGCATATTTTATCGGATACGTTAGAAATAAAATGAAATACTTTCAATTAATCTTAAGCCTTGCATGTAGTTATCTCCAACGAAATTTCTAAAGGATCTGTATGTAACAAACATATAATTTTATGTTTTTTGGGGGGATCTTTACTCCTCTTTTAGACAAAGTAAAAAAGTTGGAAAGTGGTCTGATATTGGCTTCAATAATATGGTTTGTGGCAGATACAATGAAATGATCATTTAGCGTAGAAGTTAAATTTGTACATGGACTGGGAGAAGAAATGTTTTGAGTTAAATTGTAAAAATTGAGTCAATCCGCCCAAAACAAAAATAATTTTTGCTGTCTAACAGAAAAATATTTATGTCACCAAAATTGATGAGTTCACCCCCATGATTCCATGCAGAATCAGTCATTAATTTAAATTCTTCGTGCGATTTAATATTAGATGCCGGATTTCTATATAAGCAACATATTTAAAAAGGCGATGTCGTTTTTATAGTAATTTCAATCCAAATGACTTCAAGAGTATCGCGTTCCAGAAGAACTATACTATTATCTCTCGTAAATGGTGAATGAAAACCGGGAAAATAATAGGACTATCATTTACAGGGTGATAAATGTGTTTCAGTGGAAGTAAAAATATCAAAATCTTCAAGAAAAATTTGAGTTCCACTGTTTTATTTCTTAAATGACAAATATGTAAATATCCTATGTGAAGATCTTTCTTGTTCAGAAAATGAAACATACCAGTATTGACAACAAACAACACTTAACTATTCGCAATTATCAACAAACAAACTGGACTTGTCAAATATATAATGTATTTATGGCGAGTGCGTAAGCTGTGAAAAATACTCACTTGAATAAAAAAAAAGTATAAGCGGTTGCCACACAATAAACGCCAATATTTTGCAACCTTGATATACCATATATTTACACTATTTGCGTTCGGGGGGGGGGGGGGAGTTTTGCTCCCATTTTCATGGAATTCGAATTAACCACCATTAGTGTGTAACAGGGATATATTTAAATATTGTTTTTTTAAATCGGACCTCTGGAGGGACGACGAAATTTTTCGTATTCAAGGTCTATATTTCAGGAAATTACGGTTCGATATGTGCGAATATCTACTGGAACGGTGATCTTTTGGTCATAAACATTTATTTCAAGTTTCAAAAAAAATACCGTGGCCTCTAAGAGGGTGCCTTAATATACCACAAATTTACCCACATTAAGTTGAAATACAGGTTTGGCAACAGAAGCGAACTCGGCAGATCCAATGTCGTTAAGATGGGCGGTACCACGATACAGAAGAGGCCTTGTAGTATAGTATGGTGAAAAATGTCGGGAAGCAACAGGGAAGTTCAGAGAGGGGATAGGAAGAGAGAGAAACACGCACTGCAGTCCAGTAAGCTACTTGGGGCGTTGGGTGGCCGAATGGTTAGCGTACGCGCGCTGTATCATACGGCCTGTCATTGAGTCAACTGGGGTGGTTTCGAATCCCCGGTTGTACGTGGCAAGGAGTAGGGTCGCCTGTCCAACCTCGTGGGCTTTCTCCAGGTACTCCGGTTCCCCCCCCCCCACACACACACACACTGCTAAAGATCCCTACGCGTAAGCGAATTATTGAAATAAAATTAAAAACCATATGTTATTCCCGAAATGACCTAGTTTGTGTCGAGTGGCCGTTAAACCCCATTTCTGCAAAAAAGAAAAGTAGGCTACTTTTTCTGAAATGGCGATTGCGACATACGACTCTGCGAGGTTTTTGTGAGCTCTCTTTGCATAAGATACACGCACTGGTGAATCGGATGGCATCGCGTTGGTTGTTCATGTGGTCTTTTGTCTGTCTCCGCTTCAACACTAGGTGGCGCCAGTTACCTACTATATAATTAGGAGATACGATAGACGTAATCTTATCATAGCTAACTAAAAATTCGACCTGCTTTTGTACATCTGGCCACAGTACACCAATTATTGTCACAAGCTATAACTCTTTCTACAATATTCGTTGAGCTAATTCCTTCACAAGGCATAAAGAACAACACCTGGCAGTCTGAAGCATGTATGAGGTTCACCATGAAAATCTCAAATCAGTAAAAGTTAAAGTAGACTGGGGCCAATTCTTTACTTCCGGTTCAATGTCAGACCTCTTTCAAGCCCCTTTTCCCATGTTATTCTTCCGCACAAATATCCTCTTTTTCCACCCAAACTGGCAAAATATTCAAAATTCAAAACCTTCCCAACAATTCCACATCTAAACAAAACGCCTGAAAACTAGGCTATTTTTAGCTCAGAACTACATTCGTGGGTAACCAATGTAGGAATTTTTTGGTGATCTGTGTCCATCTATTTCTAGATTAGTTGAATAGTTTCAAGAAGAAGTTTGTCTGATACCGAGATAGTTGATTAATTTTCGAAATGATATTCCTCCAACATTTCACATAACATTTATTTATCTTCACAAGAATTATCAGTGAGCTGAAAATCAACTGTGTATCTATTACTGCTCTTCGTTTATTTGCGTCACTTCTTACAAGACCCCAACATAGTCTCAACACTACTGAGCGCGACCCCGATGAGATGCAACAAGACACGGAGATGTTCACTCTTGAATATCTTGACACGATGTACTACTATTCTGCAGAGGTCGAGTTGACCTGCCCCCGATTCACCACGACCTGACGGCGACATTCGCGATCCACGAGGACTGGACCTGGACAGTATCAGAACTGAAGCGAGATTTTCGAGTAGGTTTAGCAAGATCTTGTTGGATCGGTCCCAAATTCACCAAGACCTGGACGTCACGTGAAGAAGTCGAGTTGTTGCCTTTTCAACAAGACCTGTCCCCGATTCACAAAGACCTGACGGCGACCTTCTCCAGCTCCACATCGCGACTCGCGTTAGATCATACTTTCATGTGATGGAGCCTTTAGAGGTCGAGTTGATGCCTATTCAACAGACCTGTTCCCGATTCATCAAGACCCGAGCGCGACCTTCTCCACCCAAGAAGACTTTCTCAAGCTTTACAACGCGACTCACAATATTTGACTCACGTTTAGTCGTGCTTTGGTGTGATGGTGGCTTAAGCGTTTACAATGAACACTGGCACTTAACGCGATTTTGTAGATGCCTTTGAATTTAAGGTTTCAGATTTTACGTTTTAGCATCACGATAATGATGATGGTACATGATCTGTAGGCCTACATGCTATTATTAATCTGTGATAGTGATATGCTTATATCTCTGTGTTTTGAGCAATTGCTAAACCCCCAAAGTCTTCATTAATAAATCAGCGAGTAATGATTCACGTACCCCCTTGAGACTCTTGCCATTCATTCGTTTTATCAACCAATCAATAAGAGATTTTATAGTTGGCCCCTGACTATTACGGTATTGCCGTATATGGATATTAAACAGTCGTCATTAACACGACCCTGGTGAATTAAGCGGGAAATGATGGATATTACGATGTCATGGAATAGTCTTTTATAACCTTGACTAATAAAGTGTGATTTAGCCAGACACAGACAATAAAATAAATGATCCAGTCCACGTCATGACAGTCGCTAATGATCAAATGTCAGTTCTTTGAAGAAAAAGGCTGATAAAATGCTTATTTCTTATGCTTTCAAATGGTATTCATTGTGTGCATAGTGGTGGGCGTGGCTGATCTTTATTTCCGGACAATCACGGACCACAGCGCCACTCGATCTTCCTCGTGAGGAAAAAGGACAACAAAACTTTTTCTTCTCTACTTTACTCAAAAGTTTAATCGCCTTATCAATTCAAAGATTTTTAAGATTTTATGAGCAATATATTAACCCCCCCCCCCCTTTGACATATATTTATCTTCCGCTTTTTAATTAAGAAATAAACCATTTTAAAACAGCTTTTGTCAAGGAAATCAAAATAACACCCCAGTATTTTGTATAACGTTTCCCTGCAAACAGAAATTAAGAAAATTGATTAAGCCGGGCTCGGTTTCTAAATTCGTTAGTCGTTTTCACACTGGATAATTGTGTCAACAATGTGTGGATACACTACTAATAGATTATAAGATGTGGGCGCATGGTTATTGTTTCTAAGTAAACAGACCATCGGACATCATAAAGCGGAAGTTAATGGAGTGTTTTATGTATTTCGGTGCACCGAAGAACATTTTTTTTTGGAAATCTGAGATAAAGTTTTCTTTCACATCTTTATTGATCTGGGCTATTTTTAGATTAAAATTCCATATTTAGAATGTAATAAGAAGGTATTGTTACAGTTGTAATTTGTTAGTCGGTGCGATTAGATTTAACTACTTCTCAACAGAGTCTTAAAGGTCATTTCCAGATTAAAATTGGTTTAGCCTAACCGACCATCGTTCATTTAACAAAATCTGAAGCATGCGATACGTGGATAGAAACTAATTCCCGCCGAATCCCGTTTAGGCCTACAACCAGAATTTCTAGCGTGAAGTATCGCAACATGGTACCCCTAACTCTCTGATTTGTGTTCCTTGTGTTATAAGCTTTCCAAAAATGTATAGTTTCTTCAGATGGGAGATGCAAGATGCGAAACCTGTTTCTAAGCAAGCTACAAATTATGGCTGCAGACCTAGTTGAGAAGATACCATTCACACAAGTTCAACCAAAATGCTGCTGATACCCCGAACAAATGGTACAGTACTACAAACGGAAAGTCTGTTTCTACTCCTTTACCGGTCGTTTATACTGAGAGTGAACCCGATCGTCACATTTCATCATTGATTAACTACTATCAGCCACCCCTCCCACAAAAAAAAACAAACCAATATTTAAATGTGTCTACACGGTGGGGAAGGCTCCTGCTTTCGCCGGGTAATATTGGGCTGTGTGGAACACAACAGAGTCGATTTGTAGCATATCTGACCAATATGTTTGACGCTGGTTGGTTTAGTATTATGATTATAAAGTTGAGTACCGCATAATTTTAGGCCGAGGGATACAAAAACTCAATGAGCGCAAAAACTCAAAACCATGACACAAAGCTCGTCATGGCGTCCCTCTCAAAAGCAAGCATTAGAACATTGTGAATTCGTCGATTTCATTTGCGAATTTTCGCGGGTATTAGTGAGGTTCCGCAGGCAGTACGAAATACGAACTGTATTTGTGCTGCTGACGTCATCACTCCTTGTGTTGTTATTGACATACGTGGCGTTCGATTCGTCCATTTACTACGAGGAAATTGGGAAAAGTTCGTGGTTAAAAAATGAGGTACAACATATACACACTGCAAGGAGCCTCTTCGGGACTAAAATTGATTTGATTTGAAATTTTTCAATTAACCAAATTACAGAGTGTTATTCCTTGTTTCAGGTGAACAACCAAACATGATTGATGCGAGGGACAACATCGCACATCGCTTTGTGGCGGAAACAGAAATCCGTCAAAAACGAAGTACGACGGTGTGTTCGTAGTTCGTACTGGTTGCGGAACCTCTCTATTGCTGCATTCATTACGAACGATGATTCCCTTGGTCGCAGTAGCTTATGAAAACGACGCTTTACTTCTGTGATTTAAATAGATTTTAAAATCCAATGGATAGACCTAGAATGTGCATACATCCCTTATATAACCATGTCCTGCAGACGTTCATAAAAATGCATGTCGATTATCAGTAATTTAGGTCATACTGACATATTTCGAATATAGCATAACCGGTAATGAATGACTGTAAACGGAGCTTAATAAGGAAGTTTTACATAGGAAATAACTGTTATTATATATGTCATGCTCCTTTTATTTACATCAATTCCATGTTGTTGTTTTTTTCAGTCTGGGGATTTTTCTTTTCATTTTTTCTAAGAAAACAAAAAATGCTATTTTCTTCTTTTACCATCATTTTACAAATGTAAGTGCAATCTTGGAGTACATATCCCGAATATGTAACACCACCACGGTTGATATTGTTAGATAATTCGTTTGATGGACAGTTTTCTTGTTTTTATACGCCCACATTTTCATGTGGACGTATTGTGCCGTCGCCCCTGTCCGTCCGTCCACAATTTGTTTGTGGACTCTCTGTCGCTTTCGATATTTGCATGTATCGGATCAAAACTTCGTGAATTATGGCCCCTGATTGTACGAAAAATCCTTTTTTTTTTTTGGCTTGTAGACCCTATCGAGGTCACAATTTTGAACCAATTTTGATGACACTTGACATGCATGTTTATAACCCAAAGATCTCGAGTCCTTTTGATATTTGCACCCATTGAATCGTGACTTCCTGATTTATGGCCCCTGATTGTCCGAAAAATCAGCTTTTTAAAGCTTGTGGTCCCTCTGGAGGTCATAATTATTATCCGATTTAAAAAAAACAAAAAAACCTTTGATTATATCACCGTTACACGGTAATGAAGGTTGAGTTCGAATTTCGTGAAATAGTGTAAAATATGGTTTATCAAGGTTGTAGACCCTTTGAAGGTCACGATTTTTTTCTGATTTTTGATGAAACTTGAAATGCTTTACTGTTTATAATAACCCAAAGATCTTTGTTCCTTTCGATATTTGCGCATATCGAATTGTAATTTCATGAATTATGGCCCATGGTTGTAGGAATAATCACTTTCTTTTTAGCTTGTTCTTCATCCATCTCTCGAAATTGTGGGCGTATCTCACTCGTATATCCAAATCACCGGAAGGTTCCAGGGATAATTTGGACAAATGAAGTACACACTCGTTGTACATAAGTATACAAAGTGTGAATAGATGTATCTATATTTGACAGGAAGAGGGGTTTAATGCAGGCGGGCTATACTATATACCGGAAAAACAACCGGAAAACACCATGTTATACTAAACACTGGAAAACACTAAATAAAGGAAAACACACTTAATACCGGAAACACCCTAATTAGGCAACTCGTAGCCTGGTCATCCGGAAAACACACAAAAAAACTAAACCTAACCCTAACCCACGACGGAAAAACCTAACCCCCACACACAGAGGATCGGGCTCAAAGTTACCTATTTAGGATGTTTTCCGGTATAAAGTGTATTTTCCGGTATTTAGTGTTTTTTCCGGTATTCAGTATAACATGGTATTTTCCGGTATATAGTATTGCCGATGCAGGCTATATGCCTCTTCCACGTCCACGTACAAATCTGAATAAAATATTGCCTATTGAAGTAATAATAGAATATTTATTAATATTGTGATGTTAGTCTAGTCTACGCGTACAATATTTCCCACAATCAGGGAAACTATTAAACCCATTATATATTTCGTTGCGAATTTTGTTTCCATTACATCACAAGACATATAAAACATTCAATTTCAGATGCCACCAATCAAACTCCCATAATTTGAAAAGATTACGAAGTAGTTTCGGCCTAGAACTTTAATAATTATAGTATTAAAATAATAAGGCGGTAATTACACTGTGGGTAATAACTAACTATTCGTCTAGTTGGTTAAACCGTAGATTATTATATATTTAAGATCATGGGCACCTTTAAGCGGAAAGTTATCTTCGTTTTAGTATTTTAACTGACAAATAACAGAAAGAAACTATTATCTTCGAAGAATTTTTACCAAGTCATATATAACTGGTTCTACAGCAACTGATAAAGAAGATGTGCGCGAGGACATAGTGTCGTCGATAAGAAAATGTCTTAAATCGTTACCTTGGTGACATAACATAGTTGTCGCCCGTGAGTTGACATTAAATAATGCCGTATAACTGACGCCATTTCACTTAGTTTATCATATAGGTACAGAAACACTACCTGTCAACTGACACCTTAACACTAATTAAACCCCATTGATTGTTTTAATTGTTTATACCTTGCATTCTTATAATTCCTTTTATTTTATTGTTTTACAATGGGACATTGTTTACTCTATTGCGATGAATAAAGGTACGTTCACACCACTGGCGGTTTAATCTGAACTAAACTGAATCTGGAACAGCTGTTCAGAATCGGGTTATTCGCATTCAAACTTAGAAGCTGTTTTCACACTGCATGCGCAATCAATGCAAATTCCGGAGACCGGCCTACGGAATTCGGATTGGTTTTTCCCAGATTAAAAGCGGCGGGTCACATTACAGTTTAGTCTACTTGAATTCAGAATGAAAAGCGCCACACTGAATGCGCAGTGAAGGTCATTCATATCCAAGATCGATGTGCCAGACATTCGTATGGGTGGTCTAATGTTGCTTATGTTTAATTGCCTAAGGCAAGCAACGCTACATCAGCAACGCCGGGTCTTATTTCTTCGACACCTTGCTATGCAGCACCGGGCACGATTTCGTAGGCACCAAAATCAAAGAGCATTATTTCTTTTTTTGGTATCGTTTACTATACATCAACACGAATGTACATGTATTTCACGAAGATACATTTCATAAATACTTGAAATGTAATGAAATGTGGTCGCATATTGTCGTCACCCCCGTCCAACGCGCCAGAGGCTGTTAATATCTGATTGACTTTAAATTTATGCACAGTATTTAGGGTCATGGATGATGTATAAGCCAATCCATTTTGAAAGATTTACTATAATTAAATGTTAGAAAAGGGCAGAAGTCGTAATCAGAATTTAGTGTGCTGTATGCCACAACCTATGTTGACTGCTCGGAGGACATAACTGCTGAGGGCGTATGCTTCGTTGCCTGACAACCTATCTTTTAGCTGGTGATTTACCGCAGTATTTGTGTCAGTGACGAAGTGCTACATATTTTATTTGCAGAATATTGGCCCGAGTCGTAATCCACGTCATCTTTGGGTGAAATATCGTCTTAGGAATTATTGGCATCTTGTCGAACCATGGGGAGAAAGCGATTGGCGAGTGAACCTTCGCATCTCAAGGGCTAAGTTCGAGATAATTTGCCATTTGTTCAGACCAGCCATTGAAAAACAAGATACAAGACTCCGGAGGCGGCCAATTTGTCGCCCAATTTCGGTCCCATTTTCACGAAATCCCAACCCTCATTACGGTGGAACAACGGTTGCGGTCCTATATGTGCCAATATCGAACGTATCTGTGGGATCTAACCCTATATTACAAGTTTCGTCAAAATCTGATAAATATTATCGCCTATAAATAGAGTGCCCTCAAATAAAGTATCAACGGACAGGGACGACGACAATATACGTCCGCATGAAAATGTAGAGGTATAAAAACACAACACAGCTTATACGGAAAACACCGATCTCTGATGTGGTCACGCGAATAAATAGCGCCACAACTATCCCGTGTCTCCCTGTGCTGCGATATAAAGGAATGTGACCATAAAGTTGAATCAAATAATACCAACACGAACTAAGTACCGATAAACTATGCCACGAAAGCATTATTAAATGGTTTGTACTTCAATTTAGACATCAATAACTTCACATTGTGTTTTTTAATAATACAAAACTACAGAAACAGCGTTCTTCGTAAACGCGCAAGTCCGAACACCAAGTCTGCTGAATGGAAACGCCCTCAAGATCTCGGAAGGCCCAATGGTTTTTAATCGCAACCTGGGCCGGCTCATGTACTGAAACCGATATGCTAATATGGGAAGTGAACGAAGACTCATGATAGGTGCCAACTATGAATCACCATGCAGTTTTTTCCAGGGCGCCCAATTAGCCAAAAATATTATCTGCAAATCACACACAGGCACTGTCAGAAGCAATTACATAATACTAGACATTTTTTCCTAGTTCATATGTCTGTATATGTGTACAAACCAGTGATTGGTGTCCACTTGAATTGTTGTGTTTTATAAATGAATGTAATACGACTGCGCAATATTCACAACAGTCTCGTGCGTAGCCGAGGATGGGGGGGGGGGCAAGAGGATGACGTTGGTCGTTGTTTTCGTATTGCGACCAATGTGAAGGGCACAAAAGGCGCTTATTGGAGGAACCGATGTTCCAGGGCAGGCAACTGCCTCTCGTACACCCCACCCCCTAGCTACTGGCCTGCGCAAGTATATCCCAAATCTACAATAAAATAGACGAACCAGCGAGATCAAGAGTTTATCAAATTGGTGTAAATCTGATTATTTGCACTTTACTTAAATACAATCATTTACTTGAACCTAAATAACCAAACTCGGGAATGTTAGGAGTGTTGAATTTGAGAAGTGATAAATTTGAAAAGTTTTTTTTTTCAATTAAAATGAGAACCGTTCACTGGCATACCCATTTCAATGTGATTATGCTGCAACATAATTATCGATACACACGGGGATTATTGTCTCCAAAAAACGATTTTATCGCTAATTTTGAACAATAATAACTGTTATCTACGATAACTTGTATCAGATGATATATGAACATAATACGTGTCTAATAAATTTATTACTTTCTATTTTTAAACAGCTGTAATTAAAAACTGAATATTTATCCTTGTAATGAAACTAGATTACTTTTATGACCGAATAATATTTAAACTGTAGACAAATCAACGTCAGAAGATTACAGTTCAGAGAAAGAGACGGCACTATAAGTACTACTATTAAAGGAGCTAAATCGCTAACATTTGGGACCTAGAAATTGACACAAGTGGGTCGCAACGCATATAATACTGTAATATGAATGTATATAAACTGATTTACATTCAATGGTTTCCGTTTTACTCTAATTTCAAATCAGTTATGTTCGGCGAAATAAGCCAACAGTCTCAATCGAATGCAAATTTCTAGCGTCTGGTTATTCCAGTCTACATAACCCGTTTGATTTGGTGCAATGTGTGTAGCCTCGTTCCTCGAGTCTCTTGTTACAACTGGGGCTGAAACGCGTTATGGTACACGATTCGTGTATCAATTGTAAAATGTTTATTTTGTCCTAAATAGCGGATATCAAAAGCCTATCTTTTCTATGTAAGATCACGGCATCTATTTTGATTTAAATTGACAGATAATTTGCGTTTTCAATGTTGAAGATTTTTGATGATATTAAGTTAGAGACTTAGCTACTTTATAACAATTATATTATTGATTACAAAGGGCACAATAAACCAAATCGTTCTTCTCCTTAGCAAAAGTCAAACCGTAGTTATCACATAATCCGATTAATTGATTTTAATATAATTCGCTTTAAATGATTTTTAAAAAGTACTTTTGCTTGTGTTTAGTCTGGAACTATTTATTTCAACTTTATTTCGGTATGCTGCAACAAACAGTTGTTTTTGGGCATTCGAACTTGCAACAAAAGTCAAGATATATTCCCTTGCTTCATTTTGCCTACACCTTTCTGTGTTAGAGCCAAATCGGGAAATGGTGTAATTTAAGGTACCCTTACTATAGAAAAGTTGACTAATCGCCTTGACGTCATTGTCTGAACAAGAAAGGGCAGTAACAATTTTGCTTCCAAAATATGACACACATGTATTTCTATCGACGTTTAATGTTTGAAAATGCTCTCTACCTAAAGTTTTTCCGAGTCTTGCAATTTTAGCATATCGTAATTTTCCACCCTTTGGAATATACATGTTGACATCGAGTGTCAGTGCAGAACCCATAACGGACACCAATTCCAGTCACAGAAATCCGAAAATTAAAAAAAACCCCATACATTTCCATAAAAGGAGAAAGGAGCCAACAAACCAATAGTCGACATCATAACAAAATACATCTCAATTAATTACTGTTTTATGCCCTTCACGATAACAACAAGATTTATTGATGGGAACAATTAAAAATATTACTTTAAATATTTGTTTGAAAAAGGCCACAACCTGGCTCCTTTGCTTATCCGTAAACGGTGTTTTTGTCTTTTCAGGAAAGACCGTAATGTCGGCTTACTTTAAGTGACAGCATTGATACGCTTTTCAGTTTCTGTATCATGTCAGCCCAGAACTATAGTCAAGAAACAATGAAATAAAGCAAACATTGTCAATTAGCACCGCCAAATCTGTCCCAAATGTATTCTCATTTCAAATCGAGAGGCGGAACCGGAAGACAAGAAGGTGTTGGATATTTACTCTCAATTGACATGTATTTCCGGTTAAAAGAAATGTAATAAAAGACCAATCAGCAACTGGATTAATTGTGTCTTTTATTTGTTAACTTACCAGAAATCCGCCTTTCTAGGATTACATTCATTAACAATAGGAATTTTTCAGTTGCTTGTCTGTAGTTGTAAGTATAGATATTTGTTGACATGAAATCAGGTGGTAAGAAGGAAGTAATACTCGATATGAGACATCCAAGGTTGAGGTTTTTGTTATCTATGCCTTATGATTGAATTGTTTGTGAAACCAATCTGATTATAATAGATCTATATTTCGTTTCGTTTTTTTTTTATAACTTTGATGACCCCCCACTACTTGAGGAACTGGGCGGTTTGACGTCAGATATGTGATTAACAAATCAGCATTGATGTTTCAAGTGGATATTTGGAAATACAAATTTTGCTTTGTTTTCGCTGCAAATGTCCATCCACAGTCCCGAGCACCGTACGCCAAGACCTCGCCCCAACAGAGCATTTAAAAAGCTAATCCCTCACAGTGCTGTGTTTGGTAAAGACAAGTAAAACGAATATTTGATCTATAATAAACGAAACGAAACATGGTCCCTGTTTTAATCAGATTGTTTGTGAACTCTACACATTGGGTACTTTTCAGTAGAGTTGTATTCAACAATAATCAATAATGGTGTATTTACTAAAAAAAGAGTCGTGTAAGATTTTAGATCAAAAAAACAGAAAAGAATAATATCGAAACTTTTAGATAACTTTACTCTGAATGTTTGAACATTTGAGAAGAAATAGCCTTAATATTTTCGATTTTCAAATACCATTGCCACGATATTAAACGACGTGTAGATTGGCAGTCATTATTCTATCTTCGTAACCGGCGTCCAAATTAAGTTTCAACGCAGACATTATATAATCTACTTGATATTTCAGGTTGTCCGATGAACTACTTAGTTGATTATGTGCTTAATACTAACCTATATAACATTTGAAGAAAGAAAACGGAAGGCAGATTTAGTTCTCGGATAAGATATCTTCAAGAGAGCCTGAAATCCAGCACCCACAATTACGCACGAATAGTAACTACGCTGTCCGTAAATAGGCCTAAATTTGCACTTACAAAAAAAGCCTCGCCCGTGCCCTCTAGAAAGCGATTAATTGATTTGAATTGATCAGGAGAGGAAAGCAAATCAAAAATGTCAGAAATTGTCCTTTTCGGAGGTTCTGGCCCGCCTTTATTGGGCTGATCAGCCACCATCAACAATTAATCCAAATGCGGTCCAACGCAACGATAAGCCTTTCGAACTTAGCTGATATCCATAAAGCTGTTCTGGGGAGAATGGTTAACATACGACAGACAGCGAGTGTGAATATTCAAACTTAGATGTCATTGCAGCAACTTCCTGTGTAGGCAGAATAAAAAGGTGTCATACAGGCGAAGTATTTATTGAATTTACTATAGTGTCGCTCTTTAATCAAAATTGTGCCTTCTTTGTGCAGTTGTCGCCCAGACACCAATGCATTGGCCACGGTTGATGTATTGCAGCAGTTACCTATCAGGTAGTATTCTTCATATTCGCCGTCGTCTTTTGGCTACCGGGATCCAGTGACAAGATGACACCCTTATCGGGTTTAACGTCCACTCGACACGAACTAGGTCATTTCGGGACTAACATATAGTTTAATTTTATTTTAATAATTCGCTTGCGCGTAGGAGTCTTTAGAAGTGGGAGGAAACCAGGAGGACCCAGATAAGTCCATGAGGTTGGACAGGCAACCCTACTCCTTGTCACGTACAACCGGGGATTCGAAACCACGCCAGCTGACTCGATGACAGGCTTTATGATACAGTGCGCACGTGCTAACCATTTGGCCACCCACCCCCACGATACGGGTCAGGAATTTACGTTGACCAGAAGTTTCTAATAACTCTGAGCATTGGAAGTAATTTCATCATGACAAAAGTTTGTCAGCTCTAAATAAGTTCTGATCAGTTTATATTCACGGATGGAAGAGCTTATTTAATTCATTTGATAGGAGAATTAATGGATGTTAATACACATGCAAGCCACACACGTACATATAATGCCTATTGCTCTACATAATGCTGGTGGCTCGCCTCCACACCATAAAATGCTTGTGCGGCTCAAAAGACCATCACGGCAGGTGTGTGATGGTAGACAATGCAAAGCACATTATAACAGCACGCGTTATTATTTCTTGGTACCAACTTATTGTTTGAATGATGAATATGTTTATGACGTCATTAAGGTGAGATATCGACGTCGTTCATTAGAGTGTGTATTTAACAAGTTGAATTATGATCTATAAATATAGATGTATAACTAACGGTTGACGGAACGTGACCTTCTCTAATTAGTTATTATCTAAACATAACAGCCGTCAAACGTATTCTTGGCTAAAATTTCGAAAATATTTTATATTACATGTTGTCTGATGTGATAATTACGTCATATTTCACAATTACCAAGATGCGTCTGTCTGTCAAATCTGTTGAATTTTCGAAATAATGTATAAATATGTTCCACCGACCATAAAATTGTGAATATGTTCCTTATCTGCAAATGTGATATTCATACATAACAGTACAAATCCACTCAAATTGTCTAATAAGCCCTCAATAATAATGGGTGCATTAATGGCCTCTGCCAGGTAACGGAAACGCTAATCCATTCATTGCCTTTAAAGTATACCAATACGCAAAACCGTCGCTATCCCTAACAAGTGTGACTATTTCGAGCAGTGTTGACCATGGGAAGTCATAGAACGCGAACATGTGCTGTTTGCGTTGGACACTTCAAACTACGAAACGAAACTGCAACGAAATCTCGTGATTGGTAAAGCTAATCCGGGCCTTTAAAGTATACGCTAATCCATTCTTTGCCTTTAAAGTATACCAATAGGCAAAACCGTCGCTATCCCTAACAAGTGTGACTATTTCGAGCAGTGTTGACCATGGGAAGTCATAGAACGCGAACATGTGCTGTTTGCGTTGGACACTTCAAACTACGAAACGAAACTGCAACGAAATCTCGTGATTGGTAAAGCTAATCCGGGCCTTCGACAAATAAGATAAATTGAAAGTATAGTCTATTTTTAGCAATTAGAGTACTGTTTGACAGTGAGACATTTCTTTCTCGGCTAGACAATGAAGAACTTTCCTTCTTTTCTAAAGTACGTAATCGTGAATATGCCAGGAACTAACTGATCGATTCAAAGAAACATGCCTTCCAGTGATGCATAACACGATAAGTAGTGATATTTCGATACCCTTTCATAGTTTTGCACCAATCCGTACAGTGAAGTTAAGCATACGCCATGCATTATTATTTGATGGGGTGCGGTGGGGGATTTGTAAATATACATGTACAACTAGTATTCCTGCTTCCCATGCAAGTATCATCAGTGTAAGGGTGTCGCAGTGACCCAATACGGGGTTGGTTCACTGTCAGGGATTTGATCCCCGTCCGGCGTGGCTTCTCCTTATCAGTGGTGCAGGATGTAGCGCTCAGTGATTATGGCGTTGGCTCACTAATCAGGAGGTCCCATGTTGGCCTAGAAAGTGCAGGACGGAATACCCGAGTCAAAGGGTTGGGTTTCCATTCCACGCTTGTATCTGACAATAAGGATTGGGATCGCCTGTCCAACCTCGTTGGTTTTCTCCAGGTCTCCCGTTTTCCTTCCACTTCTAGAGACATCTAACCGCAATCGAATGACAGATTAGTTAACGCGTGCATGTTGCATCTATAGGTCTGTGATTGAGTCAAAGGGTGGTTTTCGATTCCACGCTTGTTCGTGACAGGAGTAGGACGGCCTGTCTAACCTTCTGGGTTTTCTCCGGATCACCGAATTCAAGAAATAAAATCAAACCACAAGTTAGTCCCGAAATATCCTAGTTTGTTTCGAGTGGATATTAAACCTTATCTCTCTCTCATCAAGTCTAAGTCAAGTTATTGCAAACATCTTGGAACTACCGGATTTGTGTTCCTGGTGTTATACCATTTCCAAAAATGTATATTTTGTTTAGCAACGAGGACCTTGTAGCAGAAATGTATTTCTGAGCTAGCTAGAAAATTTGCTTGCAGGCTTATTAGTTTCGTGCGCTCGAACATTATGACGCGGAACTGTCTGTAGCGGGAGTCGGAATAGGTTCTACGTAAGACCGTCTGGTACCCCTAACAATCGCAACCAGCAATACGGGAAGCGTGCAATCCTGCAGACGTTTCCGCATAATGCACCGGTTGAGGCCCGGCCATGACTTGCGGTTGTGTCGACAGCTCTAGATTAACCATTAAAGAGAAAGAGAAATGGGGTTTGACGTTCACTCGAATCAACCACTAAGCAAAATAAGTAACTGCTTAGTCCTCATTTGAAGAGTGACCCTACAAACGTTTGTTTTGCCGGTGCCAGATTTACACCGGAAGAGGGCCAACATAAAGGGGGCTCACAATGATACATTTGTTTACGCAATGAAATACTGATATTCTAGTGTAAGGTTTGCTTCATTTCGAAAGCTGAAATATTATTTTACTGTTTAGGATTGTATTTATTTTTAATTTTACATCTGGTTTACCGTTATCTTTTCAGTGCTTATGGCCTCTAAAAGTCGTTCTCCGACCCTACGTCCATGCCTTGGCCAATCTCTTATTGAACGTCCCGGCTGAAAACCATCGACCAGTCTCAGGATTGTAGTGTGATTATGCGACGGCTCTGGTTCTCATATTTTCTTGAATTAACGCAATGGAGAGTTCCGGTGTGCCAATCTTGCCATATATACTATTCAAAAAAAGTAGGGGATATTTGATTTTTAAGTGTTATTAAAGTCACCTAATGAAACTGACGAAGAAACAAATGACAAAATGAAATGAAGTTCACATTCATCGATTTATTCCAAATGATCGTTAGACTAAGTAAGGCACAGACTGGCCATTATGAGGGTAAAATGATACCACAGCATCACAACAAAGTCAGTATATAACGGGTAAATCCTCCTCTGTTTGCCAAACAAGCATTGATCCGACGTGGCATACTCCTAATGAGACGCCTAAGGTCATTTTGGTCCAGATTGTCCCATTCCTGTTGCAACACAGCAGCAAGTTCTTGGACATTGGCAGGACGTTGTTGACGTTAACGTAACCTATGTCCAAGCATGTCCCAGACATGCTCGATGGGGGCGAGGTCGGGACTCAGTGCTGGCCAAGGTAATGTGGTGATGTTCTGTTGTTGGAGGTAACCTGTAACGATCCTGGCCCTGTGACATCTTGCGTTGTCATCCTGGAAGATGAAACGGCGGCCATGACGTCGTGCGAACGGCACAACATGGACTGCCAAGATGTTGTCCCGGTAGTACTGGCCTGTAACACGCCCTGCAACATGTAAAGCCGTTCTTCCAGCAACAGTGATGCCTCCCCACACCATAACAGAACCACCCCCAAATCGATCATGTCTGATGACGTTAACGTCTTGGAAGCGCTCGTTTCGACGACGCCACACCCTCCTACGTCTGTCCAAAAAATCAACAGTGAACCTTGACTCATCTGAAAACATCACATTGCTCCAGCGTCGATTATCCCAGCGACGTCTTGCCTGAATGTGATGATCTCTCAAACAAGGGATCACGCGAGGACGTCGGGCGCGAAGGTGACCCCTATTCGTCTGGCCACTCACTCTCACACCAGTGTCTGTTTGAAGACGAGCGCTGATCTGATTTGCTGTGATGACACGATTTCTCAAGGCCAAGGTACGGATAAATCGATCCTGGGCTTGAGTTGTCGACCTGAGCGTGGTCTGTCCTGTACAGATTGTGTATCGCGGTATCTGGATCATAGCCTGCTTATGACAGACTGAGAAACATTCATCGTCCGCGCCACAACCGCCTGTGTTGTGCCGATCTGTAGCATGCCAAGGGCACGTAACCTTTCATTTTGGGTAAGCCGACGCATATCAAAAATTTGTTTTCTGGTCACTAAAACAATTAAACTGATATTTCCACCCTGGAATTCAATGCCACAATGACTGTAACATTCAAAGTCAGAGTCGTGCAAATCTTGGGTTGGACCCCCATGATGATCCCAAGCATCACCTGCATTCCATGTGGTAGCTCTATTGGTGCGTTTGGGCGTCACATGTAACTGGAAATGTTTCTTCTGTTAGGTTCTATAGTGACTTTTTTCGTAGTCATTTGCATATTTTAGTATTATGCCCCCAAAATCAAATATCCCCTACTTTTTTTGAATAGTATATTACAGATACAGGGAAACAACAGTACCACATATCTAAAATGTGTAAATGTCTTACAAAGTATCCCTGGTGTGAGCTATGTGGCATGGAGATGGGGGCGCCTTCTCAACCTCGTGGGTTTCCTCCGGACACTCCGGTTTCCTCCCACTGCTAAAGACCCCTACGCGCAAGCGAATTATTGAAATAAAATTGAAACCATATGTTAGTCCCAAAATGACCTAGTTTGTGTCGAGTGGACGTTAAACCCCATTTCTCTCTCTCTCTCTTACAAAGGTAAATATATATCTATACCTTACATGTAAACGGCAAAGAATAACAGAAATTAAATATTTGGAAAAATTATTAATAGGACCTTTAAAGGCAAAAAGGAAACGATGGTCTAGATCTGCAAAATTGTTCCCATAATACTTTATATAGCCATAATATGAAATAAAATATACCCCAAACACCCCCAGACCAGTTAGATATAATAAGAAACATAGCTACTGTGTGTAAAATCTGTGTGGCACAGTATAGTGGTAGTCGAGTATTAATCATATAAGTTCTTGTATAAGTGTAAAAGCTAACAGTTTGGCCAAACTTCGTTAGTTATGTGGTGTTCGTTATTTTGCTTAAAGTCGGAACAGTGAAGAATATTTAACAGTTTGATATGCAACAGCAGATCCGAAATGTGTTATAACATAATATTGTGTATCTTTCCATTTGGTTTATAAAACACGCCATTTCTTTCTCAACAATATTTAAACCAAAGACGATATATTGTTTTGTCAAAAGAAAAGGATCCCGAACTGAATTGTAATTTAATTTTACTTGAAACTTTGTCGAAGCAAGTTGGTATCGCAATTTGTTATTAAGTTGGTTGTTTTTGTATTATTTGTGTTTGATGTATAAAGTGATGACCTGTCTGGTGATTGTAGTGAAGAACCATTGTGGTAAATGATTTATAAATTAGATTACACAAAGATATAATCCGGATTTCAACGATATTTTGGATAAAAACGGAAAAACAAACTGGAGTGTTTTTAATGGTCTGTTGACAAAGCAGTTGAAAGTTTAATAACCCGGGGCGTTATAATATGGTTACTGATGCTGATGTGATACAATTTGAATTGCATTGTAGCTATCTAAAAACTGCAGTTGTAAATATTTTTCCAGTTCTTAATGTTATGTAAGTGTCGAAACACTTAGCATTGTGAGTTTAAACGGACTTGTTGCTCACGAAAAAAATGATAAATAGCCCAATCGCCATTACAAGCAAATCGGTCTGAATCCATAGAAATGCTTTCTTCATAGTTACGTAAATTTTATTCAAAACTTCTATTATCTAATGAAGATTTATTCTATCAAAGTTAGCTCTTATCTAATAAAGATAAATCGTGCCACTGTGTGCATGGATGACTCTAGGATTTGTAAATGCATTTATTGAAATATAAATGAATTGTAAAGATAGAAAGAAATTCATACTACCATTATGGGCGTATGGAATCACTCAGATTTTTATATTAAGTGGAATTGTTAGCAAACAGATGTGTTATGTTACATGCTAACTCTTACTAGCTTGAGAGTATTATTGGATTGCGGTAATAAAATCAAACCACCCCCGCCAATGATGATCAAACGCGTATCATACGATTCCAATACTTGCTTTCACAATCCCAGGCAATACACATTATTAACAAACTATCCCAACTAGCAGACTTCGTTAAGTACGTGTAGAAATAGGAGGAAGGTGTGTTTAATAGCAAACGATTCTTTCGCGCGCTTTTTGCCGCTTTCCGTATATAAAATAACGAATCGAGTGGAGTTAACCGTTGTAGTTTGCTTTGCAAGATAAAGATTAAAAGATTTATAATCATTATGTTGTAGAATTTATAAGTTTATAAGGGTTGATTTATGCGCCACTAACACTTACAAGCCGACGTACGCGTATCCCCACGTTTGGTGGTGGATGAGACGGCTGAAGGCGGGAATGAGTGTTTCACGGCGTGCAGGCAGGAATTGAGACACGCTCTAATGATGTGAGATATTATTATAAAGCATGGTAGAGTAGAGTATGAAGTGTGGGAGTTATCATCAAGAAGGAGTTGTAGTGACGAATCATCGTCATTTAAACATATAAACTTGTAGAATGTTCATTCCAATATGAAAACGTCGTTAGGATGGCTGAAGTGACAGTGATAGTCGTGTTCCAAATGTTATTGTCGCTACTTGCGATTTGTGAGTGCTTGCCCTTAACACTACCTGACTCAAGTGCCAGGAGAGCTCCGCCGGGGCCGGTCGTCGGCGAAGACTTTCCGTCAATACAATTACCTAAACTTGCCAACTACTATACAGAATTATTAAAAAGGAATATGAGAGACATTGAAACGCAAACTTCAGAAAGTTCTAAAAACTTTGAAGATGACCAAAATCCAAAAGTTACGTGGAATGACTTTTTGACATTTTTAAAGCTGAACTTACCTAATATTAAACACAAGCGAAAACTATCTCAGGAAAAACGATTAAAACAAAACAGCGAAAAATTAAACGCTTTAGTAGTTTCCGATTCTCGCGTTCTACCTTCTAAATCTAATTTAAACCACAAGTCTACTCAAAGTGACACTCAAAGTATGGATTCTGTTCCATCGGACTTTACAAAGGACGTTCCTTCTACGAATAACAGTGGTGCCCTATTGCACAAAAATCTTCGAACTAAACGGAGTCTTTTCAACCGTTTCCCTAACTTTATGTATAGTCCACCTTTAGAACTTGACTTTACCTACACGCACGTGGTAGCATGTTTGCATTCAGACAGATATTACTGTTTGAATGGGGGACGATGTGTTTATGTTGGGGCTTTGGACATCAAAACGTGCAGGTAAGAACACATTTTAATTTTAAACATGTTTGTGATTTCATATTCTCTGTTCAATAGACGTATTTAGTTTTGGGCCATAATTAGATGGATGTTCCTCAATCCAAATTTGAAAACGGGCGTATTCCATGATTTTGATGAATGGAAATTTCAGAAAAATGTTTACTTTTTGAAAATGTTGAATTGTATTAAAGCGCAAGCGTCTACACGAATAATGCAAGTTATGGAGTTACGATACCAAGCAACCCCTACCGATAGTCCAATGGGTGAGAAACTTATTATACCGAAGCCTAAGTAGATATATTTATAATTTGATGCAAGTTATGGAGATACGGAACCATGCAATCCATAATTTGATATTGAAGCCATTAATATGTAGTATCGACGTTTCACTTATTCCAACTATCACGAAAGATGATAAATTGAGTGATAACTCAACATATAGATCCTTAGTAAGCATTTTGCATCATTAATAAAATATCTTATATATATGATCATGGGGGAAATCACAGTGGCTAAGTGGGTAAGACGCTTGCTCGCTAGCCTTGAGGTCGGGTGTTCGATCCCTGCATTGGCCGAGAAAGTTCATCTCCATTTTCCGGCGTGGTTTCCCCTTGTCAGTGATGCAGAACGGAGGGCCTGACAAGGACAGCTGTCTAGTCTTTCGGATGGCACGAAAACCGGGGTCCCGTGTACACATTGGCGTGCACGTAAAAGATCCCTTGGCAGTTGGAACTCGATATAAGAGTAGGCCGTAGATCCGCTGCCCGGGCAAAATTTCCCTCATAGCACACTGTGGCGTATGCCCGTCTTCCATTATCTCAGGTTAGGTGCAGAAGAGTAGGACGTTAAACCCCATTTCATTTCATTTACATGATCATGACTTAATATGGAAGTACTTTACACAGTACACTGATATGTTATATCTGTGCTTGACATAGCGAAACTGTGTGGCTTACATAACTTGTGGAATGCAAGGTCGCCATGTGCAATATCTGAAACTATATACCGGTCCATATTTTTTTTTTTATCTAATTTAGATCCAGTGTTGATATTTTCCTATAAATTAGAATTAGTAAATTTTTCGATCTTTTCGAGACAATATACGGCGAGCGATTATTCAAATAATCATTCTTAAGATGAGTAAATATAATTTTCTAAGACCATGTGAACATTGGAGGTTGACAAACTGAAACCACTATCAATAAATTTAAAGTACAGCCTTGAAATAAGAGGGCATATAAATGTTACCGAAAATTACATATCATGCCCCCGCCTTCGATTAGCCAAGGTTAAGTGCAGAAGAGTGGGACGTTAAACCCCATTTCATTTCATATTATGCCCATCTTGTTCAAACAAACATTACTTTCACATTTTTCTTTATGTAAAAGCTACGATTGATGCGGTGAGTATGGCGCTGATCCACGAACCAAGACGTCTGGGCCCGATCTCGGTGTTGTCGATAAACTTGTTAGTGGAGCAAGAACAAACGTTTAGTCGTTCGGATGAGACTAAAAATATCGGACGCCCCGTGTAGAACATTGGCAGCATTATAAAAATCGCCTACAGATGGAAATCGGAGTAAGAGTAGGTCATAGTGCACTGCATGACATATACTCATCTACAGTTAGAAAACTTGAGGTTAGTAAGGTGGGGGACGTTTTCCATGTCCTATCTGCGGTTCGGTTACGAAATAACAGGCAGAATGTTACTAAAAATCTTAAAATATGTGTAGGAAGATTTACCGAGTTTAAGAAATGAAGTGAAATGGAGTTTAACGTCCCACTGTTCTGCTCCGAACTGGGCTAATTTAGGCGGGCATACGTGATACAGTGTGCTATAAGGGAAATTTTGCCCGGACAACGGTACTACGGCCTACTCTTATATAGAATTCCAACTGTAAAGGGATCTTTTACGTGCACGCCAATGTGTACACGGGACCTCGGTTTATCGTACCATCTGAACGAATAGACAGCTGTTCTTGTCAGGCCCTACGTCCTGCATCACTGACAATGGGGAATCACGACGGAAGATCTGGATCAAATTTCTGGCCAACACAGGGTTCGACCACTCGACCTCCAGGCTACAAGCGTCTAACCCACTTAGCCACCGTGATCCCCTCAACCCCTTTTAAGCGTAATAGCCCTAATAATTCCTTATCAGAAAAAAATACCGGGTTCAAATTCGGTAGGCAAAATATTTACGGGCTTTATCAAATTGGTTAGGATAAACAGCCTGTGATTCTGGCCAGAATGCACCTGCCAGGAAGCCTTGGTCCTGTGTACACGTGAGCAAATGGTCGATCGTGGACTAGGTGGATCAAACAAATTTCGCAATCCATCTGTTCGAAAAATGGCAAAGTGAACAGAATTAATGGAGAATAAAAACATATCTACATTCCACACGTACAAAATTGTGATATTTTAATCCTAATTCCCACGGCCTGCAAGACAGATTCAATTTAATCTTCGATTACTACTCAATCTAGCAAATACATATTGAAATGAAACGGGGTTTAACGTCCTACTCTTCTGCACCTAACCTGGGCTAATGGAAGACGGGTATACGCCATACAGTATACTATGAGGGTAATTTTGCCCGGGCAGCGGCGCTACGGCCTACTCTTATATCGAATTCCAACTACTAAGGGATCTTTTACGTGCGTGCCAATGTGTACACGGGACCTCGGTTTTTCGTCCCATCCAAACAACTAGGCCGCTGTCCTTGTCAGGCCCTCCGTTATGCATCACTGACAAGGGGAAACCACGCTGGAAAATCGAGATGAACTTTCTCGGCCAATGCAGGGCTCGAACACCCGAACTCTAGGCGAGCGAGCCAGCGCCTTACCCACTTAGTCACGTGATCCCCCATACGCATTGAAAGGGTACACAATAGAATAGCCGGGCTGTTTCTAGTGCAATGTTTATGCATCTGTATTGGGGAGCCTATGTGACACAGTGGGTAGGTTTTGACTCCCTTACAACAAGGAAGTCCCGAGATTAAGAAAGTTCCTAGACATTGTCCAGTCTGGTGGGTTTTTCAGGACTAGTGACCTGGCAAGTAAAAGTGTCTAACGTTTCGGGTAGTATGAAAATTATTAGCACGTTGAAGATTCCTGAAATACGGTATGACGTATGTCCGCCTTTATTAACCCGCAGAGTACGCAACAGAATAAATGGGTATATGGGATGCCATAGACAAAAACGGGTCAAATTTAAAATTCTCTAATGTAGAAGTTCATCCCATTATAGAAAGGTTTATACCGTCGGATTACTATGACGTGTAACCATACAGTATGTAATCCACGCGATTTAACTTTACTTTATATGGTACCAGGGAAGATTTTAAAATCACCATGTGTGGGTGTATATTTCCTACACTGGCCAGTCAGTGCGTTATTATTTCACCGTAAGAACTGCGCACGTGCTGCAGTTATAGACAAGGTGATTGTTATTCAAGAAGCTCGTCCCCAAATCTCATTTGCAGTTTCGTCTGAGATTTCTCTTTTAAATTCCACCCACCTGATATCAGTGACAGAATAAACAAATTGTTTATGGTGTCTCTAGTTTGAACATGTAGTAGAACCCTCGGCATTTATTGTCTTTAAATGCGATAATAGATATCCTCTTCTGAGACAAAAACCTAATTCACCCCCATATGCACCGTTGTTTGTTTGTTTGCTACCAATATTACATTCAGCAAGTGGCTGAATACATATTGCGAAATTTGTTTGATCCACCTAGTCCACGATCGACCAGTTGCTCACGTGTACACAGGACGAAGGCTTCCAGGCAGGTGCATTCTGGCCAGAATCACAGGCTATTTTCCTAACAAATTTGATAAAGCCCGTAAATATTTTGCCAACCGAATTTGAACCCGGTATATTTTTCTGATAAGGAACTTTTAGGGCTGCTATGCTTGAAAGGTGTTGAGGGGATCACGGTGGCTAAGTGGGTTAGACGTTGGTAGCCTGGAGGTCGAGTGGTCGATCCCTGTATAGGCCGATAAATTTCATCCAGATCTTAGTCTTACGTCGTGGTTCTCCCTTGTCAGCGATGCAGGACAGAAGGCCCGACATGGATAGCTGTCTAGTTGTTCGGATGGTACGAAAAACCGAGATCCCATGTACACATTGGCGTGCACGTAAAAGATCCCTTGACAGAATTCGATATAATAAGAGTAGGCCTTAGTGCCGGGCAAAATTTCCCTCATAGCACAATGAATAGCGTATGCCTTTCTTCATTAGCCAAGTTCTGAACAGAACAGTAGGACGTTAAACCCCATTGCATTTGAAAGGGCTTGATGATGACACATGTTTGATGTTGACTAATCAATGTATGTGATGACTAAAAACGTGTAGTATTTAATGACGAGAGGGGTGATTGGATGTCGGTTCTAAATTTAACTGGAATCATGACGGTGTTAATCCACTCAATTGATTTTTGCAAATCGACTGTAGTAACTGGATATGTTTGACTACAGTGTTGTGGAAACCAGGTAACTAAAAGCGTGCATTTTACTGATATTGTTATCTGTATTTGTGATGAATCGCTTGTGCTTTTTAATCCAAAAATGACATAAATCCTCACGATATAATAACGTGTCGTGCTGACAGGACACGGTTATATCACATAATTATACCTACAAAATTCATCTAATTGTCAAGACTATACGGTAGTCCTCCAGATCTGGTTATTGCGCAGATATTTCACTTCTGCAAATTTCTTTCTCTGTTGGAATTCGATGTAAGAGTAGGCCGTTGCGCCGCTGCCCGGGCAAAATTCCCCCCATAGCCCACTGTATGGCGTATGCCCGTCTTCATTAGCCCAGGTTAGGAGCAGAACAGTAGGACCCTATTTCATTTCATTTTTTCGTTGATCCATGGACAAAACTCCCCCTTAAACATCGTAATAGGCCAGTCCCATCTGCATTATCTCCATTTCATTGCATTTCACTGGGCCTCGTCGTCCTCTGTTGATGTCACGAGTATATAATTTAATAATATGATTCTACAATAACAGCACATAATACGTTATTGTATGGTTTCGCTAATTTATGTTTTTTATACTTTATGTGCATATTCGATACACATTCACTCAGCACCGTAATTGTAAAAATTTTTTGATGCTATTCTATAGCTTCATAGATCTACGACGTTTGAGTCAGCGATGTTTTACCCTAACATGGCAGAGTGATTTACCCAATACTCACCAAATACCACCCCAGCCCTACCCCAAACTAGTTAGCTGTTATTAGCACCAGTTAGCGCTTATTTAACCCTTAAGGCTGAAATCTGGGTCAAAGGGCTTCTACACCACCACATATTAGTTTACCTGCTATTAGCACCAGTTAGCACCTTGGTCATCTCTGTGGCGTGGTCTACGAGCTTCTATACCACAACAGTCTTACCCAAACTAGTTAGCTAATATTGTTAGCACCTGTTTAACCTCTGTGGCTGGAATCTGCTTCCACGAGCTTCTATGTAATTACTATGTACCAAAATGAATCGGCTGGAGTCGTCTACTGCAATAGCAGAAAAATGAAAGCGAAACATTTCAGGACGTTGACCGCGCTTCCCGGGGTTTCAGAACAACATCAATATACCGTTACAAATTGTGACTCCGCGCTAGATTATCATATTAGAAGTCATATATCTTTAGAAAGGGAAATCAATTCTTCTTAGAAATTGACTACATTTGGGTTTAAAGTCCTGGCATTCTTTGACAACCGTGTGGTAAATTTAATTTCAACGGACAATGGCGTTTTGGCCTACTCTTCGTCGGATACCAACTGTCAAGGGGGTGGGAGGTCCGCTTACTTTTCACAAAATTCACACCGGAAAACTTTCCCCTGCCATGCCCTTTAGATAAACTAACTGATTTCAAAGGCTTTGTGAAACATTTCCGTAAATTTCCAAATATAGTCTCCAGCGGCAGTGATAAATATTATATATTTAACGATCGGCTGGTTACCTATGTAATCATTCCGATGTCAGTGTCTACTATACACCCACCAGCAGAAGGTGTTCTTCAGAATGTAAAGTTTTATATATTAGTGTACTTATATGATGAATCTGGGAATGTGTCTCATCAAAATATGAATGTGTAATCGAAAATACTGCGATCTAATTAAATAGCCAGACGTTACACCCAATTTCATTGCATACAATTTTATTTTAGGATTTAGCTAGTCGAAACAATGTTTAGTAAATTTTAAGTGGAATGCTTTAAACAGCACTCTGCTAACTCGATTTGCCGAACAGTTAATATTTACTTTTTAATGGAACATGCATGTTGAGTGGGATTAATTTCCCGAGGATTAAGTTCTCCGACAATTGTTCTTTTGATACATTGTGTAAGTTACACGCCTCGACCGGAAATAGGTGTGTAAACGCCACCTACTGTCGGAAATTGAAATATCTATAATGATTTTGTGATGTAGAACACGGGCCTACGTCATTCATGACAGGTCTTTTGTTTTTGGTCACAAAAATGAAAAAGCAATTGTAAATGCTGCGTTTGATACTTCCGCAAGTTCCGCCCATTTCCCCCCGACTTCACAAAGTATAGAATTTTATATTTGTAAACTTTAAAAGGTCTTCGGATTCAATGTAGTTAACTTGTTTATATTTTACATTATCGAACAGGTATTATGCAAGGCAATACGGGGGCCATTTTTGCCACAGTCTTAAATATTATCCCCATAAGACAATTTTTTTAGAACCATAATCTAATTAATCCGGTTTAAACATTACACAATTGACTAACACGCACTGGAATTTTTATGGAGAAAAAAAAATGTAATCTTGTGTTTACGACTGCCATAAAAGTCTTTCGCAATTCAGTCAAAGTTTAGCAACCTTAATACTGATACGCGTTACAAAACATGTATAACATAATAATATTAGACCTTCAACTTTTAACCGACAGTTGTGTCGAATGGACGTTTAACCCCATTTCTCTATCTCTCTCTTTAACCGACAGAACTATTGTTTGAAGATACAACCACTTAACACGAGGTATATCTGTGAGAAGGGTGCAGTGGCAGGTTTCGGGGAAATAACAGCTTTATCGTCTATTTATCGTCCATGTACTACTGTTTGCAGGTTATTTCTTCTTGTAAATGAAGGTATACCAGACCCAACATACATGACACAGATAAGTCATCCATCCATGGATCAGCTTAGTCACCGTATTACATTATCAAGATATTCCCTTTGGCGAGAACATAGAACTGCAAAGTCAATATGCTAACTCAAGTCCTCGATTAAATGCAATCTCAACAACAACGATATTTCGCTTCTGATTTTCTGTACTATAACAAAAATATAAAATACATTTAGAGTAGATACCGATCAGTACGAATTGTACCAACGAACGTGTTAAACCAGTTCATGGACAATAGTGTATGAATAATTATGCAGCAAGCTCTGTACTCTCAAACCCCAAAAAACCGTCCGCTTGGAAAATACCAGACGCCAATTTTAACACTTGCCATAGGGCCTATCGAAATCGACAATAAATAACGTTTGATGTTTTTATAATTCTTTAAATCTACACTAGACGCGTAGTGAATAAGATAAAAGTAGTGCTATCAATTATGGAGTAGGGCATTGCGTTCGAGATGACATTGTTTCTGATTGCTCATCGATGAAGTCGGACATATCCCATAATTAGTGATACTAATGATCATAAGGATGATAATTGGCTTACAGTAGATATTATTTTCTTTTGTGCAGTGTTGTATGTTGATCATATTATTATGCCAAGGTAGTATCCCTTCGGGTGATAAACATACCTCGCATACGAATTGTTCGGACGTTATGATAATAATGATAATGAAGGGGAGGCGGGGGGATGTTTCAGAGAATGTGGTCGAACATATGTATTATCATAATTATCCTAATCCCATTTCTTATTGATCAAAACTCAGGTATTTTAACGATCCGTCAAACTCTAACAGATTGTTATATTGCTATCAAATCATTTGTTAACGATCCGTTAAATTTATGTTGCTGGAAAGTCAATTTCACTATCTGTTAGCCTACCTACTGATTAAAATACTGTTTTGTCATTGGCTGAAGTTTATTTTTTTTTTAATTCAATGTACATGTATAGCGACTCAGTAGAGGTTGGTATTAACAAAAAACTTGAGAAAGGGGGACAACTGGTGCAGTCTATTCACAAAACCTGATTTAAAAAAAAGATAAGTGTAGAAAACACATAAATATGTAGGAAATACTTTAGGATTTACACTACAAAAAATGTAGAATATTTCGAGCCGTTATTTCCTACAGGCCCCAAAGTTCAGTAGAATATTATAAAATTTTATTTTATAGAAAATATGATAGACCCAGCCCCCACATTCTATTGAATTCTACACAGGTAATCTATGACTCTTTGTTAGGGTAATGCCATCGTTAAATATAACAGCAAGCTATTTCTTATAATCCCTCCAAATTCTATAGAAAACTACATTGGTAATTTATGACTTTTTGCTCGAGTATACTTCGACTGACAGCCGACTAATGCCAACGTAAAACAGATACCGGAGCAAAACTCCTTCGTTAAATATAACAGCAAGTTAACAGCATGTTAAAGTTAACAGCACCTTCAGCAACAGACTTCTTTCCATTGAAGATAACGATCAGTTTACCCCTTGTTAACGCTATAAGTTAACAGAGCTCTGAACAACCGGCCTCAGAAGACTTAATAGCAAGACATCGAATATTCACGAGCATGAGATGGTTGTCATTCATTCAATCGGGAAAGCACATTCAAAATTTACATTTAAGGTAACAACACATCATCACCATCAGCAGCCAAATATCAATTGTTTACCTTTCATACCATGAATACAATGTTCAATTGGGTGGTATGGTCACATGGTGGTTTTGCACATGTCAACCGACGTCAAATTTTACAGTGTCATAATTGAATAATTCCAAAACAGTGCGCAAAATACGGGGCAGAATTACAATTCTAAAATACCATTGTGAAAATGATACAAGAAGTGTGACATTGCAAATGATGATATAACACGATTGTGGGTTTGAATGACACTGGTGGGGGTTTAATTTACAATTAAAATTCCTAATTAAAAAAATGATTTGTAGTCAGTTTGAATAATTAGAATATCAAGATTGAAAATTATTTGAAATAATTGATGTGTTTATTTTTTTTCAATTTAACTCCCTGATATAGTGGGGATGGGGATGGCCGAATCGAATGGTTAGCTTGCTGTATCATAAATCCTGTCATTGAGTCAACTGGCGTGGTTTGGAATCCCCGGTTGTATGTGACAAGGATTAGGGTCGCTTGTCCAACTTCGTGGGTTTTCTCCGGGTACTCCGATTTCCTCCCACTGCTAAAGACCCCTACGCGCAAGCGAATTATTGACATGAAAATGAACCATATGTTGGTCCCGAAATGACCTTGTTTCGTATGTCTATTTCTAGATACAATACCGATATTGGATCATATTGCCATTATTGCCTTAAATACGTGATAAATTTGGTTACAAATAAATACGGACGGAGGGCCTACTGACAAGGGCAGCTGTCTAGTCATTCGGATGGGACAAAAAACCGAGGTCCCTTGTACATTTTGGCGTGCACGTAAAGGGTCCCTTGGCAGTTGGAATTCGATATAAGAGTAGGCCTTAGCGCTGCTGCCCGGGCAAAATTTCACTCATAGCACACACACTGACTGTATGGCGTATGCCCGTCTTCATTAGTCCAGTTTATTAGCAGCCGAACAGTAGGACGTTGAACCCCATTTCATTTCATTTACAATAAACTACAAGGGTTCGGTGTGAAAATTATAAGCATGATAGATAGTCACTGCGCAACTAAGTCAATCGCAATATTTAAAAAAGTGATCTAGAATTAATATGTAGATCGTTTACAATTTAAAAAAACAAAAACAAATACGAGCGTTGTATGTACCAGGGGCAAACCGAGAATGGGTGTTGTTCCATTTATGTGTCTCACAAGTTTACCGTGTCACTCGCTCATCACGACAGGTTTATAGTCGATAAATAGGTTCGGGGACTGACTGCCCCAATGTTGCCGACTCCCATGGAATCAAAGAGCTGTGGGGGTAACAAGAAAAAAAGTACAAGGTACAGTCTCAATAAGAACTCTTTGACACAACAAAATGTCCTCTCATCTACCCAATACAACACACGTATTGCTGATGGACGTGATGTGCTGTCGTTGTGGATTACCTAATGTAACCATATTAAGCTATTTTCAGTTAAGTACCTAAAATAAACTTACATTAATAAACTAGAAACACTGGTGTGGATAAATGTATTAATTGTAACTCAGAATAAAGTAAAAAAATTACCTTATTAAATACAATCCATCAAACGACATTTCAATTACTCAAATAATTTAGAGTGGTAAGATAGATCGTTTTAATTCAGGGATTATTGACTCAATCCAATTCGGATGAGTTAGTTACAAGTGGTAAAAGAATAGCATTTTTAATCCTGAAATGAAAAGAATGAACTTAACATTAATACCATCTATTGCCTCGGGTTACGTTTAACTTTTAGAAACAATGGTGAAATCAAATGAAATAATGAATAAAGTTCTACTCTTCTGTCACAGTCAGGCTGATAAGGGCGGAGCAAACAATGGTACAAAGTAGAATGCAAACAAAACAATCAAACAAAACAGCTTTATCAATGTATGCATACTTTTGTTGAATACGAAAATTAACCTTGTAATGGGATAGTGGTTTTCACTTTGTAACTTAAGTGGGCTTTCGGGGGTTTCGTGTTAGCTGGAACCAAACATTGTCATAGCTGCAAGATGCTGGCACTATTCAATAATGAAGTAAATAATTCGTCATAGAAAACTGACCGTTCCAATGGATGTTCAAGGGTATACATGCGTATCGGTTTTGATCCCATGCGATAATCGACAAGAACACTCAGGTCTGATCACCCAGACAGGGAATAGCGCGAATTTCTCCATTCTTAAAGCTACACTTGTATAATAAAATGACCTGGTGACCCAAGATCTCTGGCAGCCCTTTCGACCCCCAGCTTCCGAAACTAAATTTAGAGCCGAGATGTTGTTTTGTTGCAAAATAAAACAAATCAAAACCATATTTTTGACCTAGATTCAGGAGTGTTTATTATTTCTTGACTTATATTATATCATCTTCGTATTAATGTCGGTATTAACAACAGATTATCTGTATGCTCCTTGATGTTTCCCCGTCGGTTAAAAAAACGATTAGTGCGTATACCGTTTCACTCGGTAACACTAAGACGATATTGGAAAAACAAAGCAGCGCGTGCTAACGTCTGGTAAGGACACAAAAATAAAACCAGTGAACAGCGCACTCGTTTTTTCTCTCGAACGTCTTTATCTTTCTTACTTGGAAAAATATAAATAATTTTATATTGGTCTTATGTATCATTTACATGGAGAATAATTACGATATGATGATATATCATTTGTTTGTAAAAGTGTACAACTTGTCGATTATATATGGTCAAATCAGAGTGCATTCCGTCATGTTGTAATTCACCGGAAGTGTATACTTTGTCCACAACCATTTTACATAACATTTTAGTTTGTTGCCCACTTTATCCAAAACGTTGCATGATAATAAACAGTAGCAAACTGACTGGCATTCGAAATATTAAAGTTAAACCAGCTATTTAAACCTAAGCTGTGGCTTATGGTGGGTAACGAAAAGATCAAAAATGACGGTTTTCAAGAAATGACCATTTTTAAAACAATATTATTGGAAGGTTGAGGAGCTGTAAAATCACTCAGAACAGCCTGGGAAGGTGTCATTGGGATATGACTGTAGCTGTAGTGTCCTTATAAACAATGACAATGGGTCATGGGTGGGTCAGTTGGAGCTATAGGTTCCTTTCAGAAATGGACCCCAGGCGAATAATTTGAGCTGTGGGACCTTAGGATAAGCTATGGCTATCTAAGATATTTAATAAGAACAACGGGAAACTGTTAGGAAAAAGAATAGTTGGATCGCTAAGGGGCAGTGTAGTGGAACTTGAGAGAAGGAACTGTGCCATGGAGTCAGTAAAGACTTTAATTTAAGACCTGTGGGTCCATTTAAGTTCAGAAACAGTAGTAACTGTTGGAACATCACATATGGTCGTCGAACTACAACTTAGTTGAGGCATTATATGATCATTAAATTAACGACTACGAACCTGCTTATTCTTTCATGGACTTTTTTGAGGACTATATTTAATCCATGCGTTGGTTAACTTGGGCGTTATAAGACGTCTTGTCTAAGATTACTTTCAAAATTTACATAATGTCGATTGAAAGTAAAATGATCTTGATATTGCTTAGAGCCACAGGTTTCTGTGGTAAAGAAACTGATGAAATATTAAGTGCAAAATCAGCTGACGGAAAATAATATTAATAAATCAGTACGTGGTGACTTACTTTTTTGCATTACAAAACAAGATTAACACCAATTTCTGTTCTTTATGATATAAAAGAATAGCTGTTAATCAGTGACAAATTAGATTCAAAGTCGCGATAATCATGAGTGGGGAATAGGAATCGTTTTTGCTTCCATAAAAAGAAGTTATCCACA
The DNA here is from genome assembly GCA_963678685.1 of Patella ulyssiponensis. NCBI lineage: Eukaryota > Metazoa > Mollusca > Gastropoda > Patellidae > Patella > Patella ulyssiponensis. The sequence continues at coordinate 20,089,808 of OY783230.1, read as the reverse complement.
GTTGATCTGCTTCCTGTTAAGATCATATACTGCATTAAATTACTATCAGTGCAATTTATATTTGAGTGGAAATTTCTACAAGGTTTCATCTTAAAGTGGCAATTTCATATTTTTAAGTTATATTTTTAAAATATAATAAAATAAAGTCTTAAAATAGATGGTATCTATAAACAGTCCAACCTTGTTAAAGAATTCCTATAATTCACTATTGCCAGTTGAGAAATTGGAAAAAATATCACTTTCAACATTAAATTCAAACGTTTGAAGATAGCTATTGCATGGGGGAATGGGAAAACAAGGAGGTAATTGTGTTATTTTTTCCGATGTGAAAGACGTTTCAGTGTGGAAAATAATGCCTATGATTGTATAATAGTGAGTTGACAACCTATTGAGCAAAAAACAGGGAAATAAATAGATTTTGACTTTCTTGGAAATTATGAAATTCCCGCTTTAAGTTATCTTTTCACGTCCAATGGAAAATATTTTAAACCTTACAGATGGTTCAACCACTTTAATGTGAAAGTAGAATTCACGTTGTCATTTTACCTACCGTGACAAACTAAATCTTGCGAGGAATTAAGAAATATCTCTATTCCAATATATAACACGGGTTTAATGTATGCTAAACTGGCATAACGTCTATCTACATTTCTGGGGCCTGTTTCACAAAAGTTAAAATCGAAATTTAGTAATTTGATTGGATAAAATTAGATTGATTTTATCTTTAGTTAAGATTTCGAGAAACAGGGTCCTGGAGTATCACTTATGAAGAACGGGGTTGCCGCGCCCAGAACATCGTTTATCCCATTTTGTCGACTGCATCTCTGGATGTTTCGTTACTATTTAATACGCCCTCACCTCCTTATATTTGACGTCAATGCTTTCAAAGATTTTCAAAGAACATTTTTATTTGAAATGCCTTGTTAACGAAGTATACTTCTTTTTCAGATTCGAAGTTTCATTACTATATATTACACCCTCATTTTCTTTTATTTCATATTTGACGTCAGCGCTTTCAAAGATTGTCGGGAAAATCCGTGGACATATTTTTGGAAATATATTGTTAGCAATGAAATGACGCCCATCCTTGTTCTTAAATTACTTAAAATACTGAAGTTATGATTGCCTATTTTTGTTCCTGATTTGCGAATGTGACATTTCTGATTTTCTAGACATGATTGTGGGCGCAGTGCTGGATATTGGTTCTGGTAGCTAATGATAATAGCATTAATTGATCAGGGTCCTGTTTCTCGAAATCTTAACCAAAGATAAAATCCAAATTTTTTAGTAGAAACTTCAATTTTGATTGATTAAGCACTAAAATAAATCTAATATTATCCAATCAAAATACAAAAATTTGGATTTTTATCTTACGTAGAATTTCATGAAACAGGTCCCAGGTTCTTAATTATTTTAGTAATAATTTTGACACGGTAAACAAACTTTCTACTAAATAAATGGTTTTTAATCTTCGTTTAAAGCTATCATAATTCAGCTTTGTTGACAGTAATCCCGTGTTTTTCACTCACTTAGATACTTGCTATATAAACATGTTTTATATTAACTCAGATTATATTTGAATACAAGGATTGTTAATCAGTCTCAGGTAAATCTCTTTGACCTATACATATTTGTTTATGTCTGTCGTGATTTTTAAACTTAAAACGTGTTCGCATTATAAGTGGATGTATTAACTCCCGGTTCCTTTCAAGACGTATTGACAAGCCGTCTAAATATAAACTCTAGTTCTATACTCATCTTCTATGGCACCATTCAAGTAATTTGCAGGAACTTGTGAATAGCCTGATTGATTTAATTGTATCGATTTCTGCTCGATACAGGAATCGTGGGTGGTTGGAAAACAAAAGGGTTGACAAGTTGATATCTGGTATTCCTTGAGATTGTGATCGAATCTGGAGTTAATTATACACTTAACAACCAAATAAACATTATAAAACTCGCCTCGTGTTGATACTATACGTCATTATAAGAAACACTCTACAAGGGAAATGAGAAAACACTTCACAATGATTAGAGAGGACAGCTATTAAGACAAAAATGATTGGTTTTCAGCAATTACTAAGATTATGACAATACGATTTGAATTATCCCATTATAATCTACCAGTACATGTTAAAACAGACTGAAAATGATTTTATTATAATCGGCAAGTGTACAAGTAATCATGTTCGAATCGTAGTGCTCAAAAATGTGCTGGACAGTTGCTCTTTTATAATCCAGGGTCCTGTTTCTCGAAATATTAACTAAAGATAAAATCCAAATTATAGTAGATACTTCACTTTTGATTGGTTAAGCAATAAAATCCATCTAATATTATCCAATCAAATTACTAAAATTTGTCTTTTTTTTATCTTAGTTAAAATTTCATGAAATAGGTCCCAGATTGCTCCAATTAACTAAACGTATGCAGTGACGGGTGGCATGTAGAAGGAAGGGTGTGCATACTCTTTTAGAACCGCGGATACCAAAGTACTTCATTGTACCCCTATCGATTTACTAAACCAAAGTTCACATTCGAATTACGAAAACTGCATTTTAGTAAATCAAAGTATGGTGACTTTATAATAACGTTGACGAGATTCTGCTCCCACCTGAATCCTTGCATCGAGGTTGTATAAGATCCTGATTAAAAGATAATTCATCACAGCAAATGATATTATACGGCATGCTTTCTACGTCTTTACTAAAAAACTGAGAAACCAAAAAAAAATTGATTTTAAATACGACACCATCTGATGTTTATTTTGGCTTCTTTCGTCTTGTCTTCATTCTATAATTTGTAGGCAACCCTGTTGATCTCAATGGTAAATTCAGATTCAAGATTTGTTATTTTTAACGAAACGATATAGCCATTAAGTATATACCAGATGTGTGTTTCCATTGATATATCGTAAGAAAAGAAGACGTTTTTACTATAACATCATTTATATGCAGAGAAATAAACAAATTATATAAATCTGTGTAAACGGGCGGTATGATTTACGGTTTGTGTACTGACTGGGTTATAGACTATAAAGTACACTTTTCAAGGTCAGCTATAAGATCATATTATGTCTGTATACTTTTAGTAACCCTCATTTTAAAAAAAAAATATATATATATTTCAGCACATATTTTCCTTGTCTTATACACCATCCATCCCTTGGGGTAGATTTCGACTTTCTCTGTGTAGAACTAAGACTTTGATTAGACAGCGAAGGCTTATCTTAGTTGATAAAACGTTATGTGGGTCTTTCTTAACTTTGATACAGTCAGTAAGTATGTGAGGGTTATTATGTAAATTGAATATGGAGGAACACGAGATGGTACTACATTGAAACAAATTGAAATGGGGTTTAACGACGGCCCACTCAGTAAATATATTTGTAGCTGGAAAAAAGGGCAGTTCCTATGAAGTCTCCCACTTTAAACAAGTTATGTCTGGTTATGAATCTCTGGTTTAAGATGTTTTAATTCACCTAATAAAGATCACCTCACCTAGAGATGAGTGAAACCAGACAACTAAATGGGTGTACAAGCTAATAACGAGGGTCGATAACTCTAAGGTTATCGCCACCAGGTGGTATGTCTAGCAAGTAAAACAATTACTACAGATAGTACAGACATCGGTGTCGGTTAAAGGAGCACGGTAGCTATTTCATTGTTGGTGGCATTCAGTTTATGATTTCCGCCACTAAGCACAGTTTATATGACATGCATTGATTCATATAGATTTTTGCAAGCCCTACTGTTGGTTTCTTTTATTCTTTAACGTTATCGCCGAGATTTGTAGATGTTTGTTAACGGAATCAGTGGGTTCAGATGTGTTGTGCCTCCTTGAGGTCTAGTGGCTCATTTAAATAATCAAGTTGTTTCAGCGAGCGTTTCAATGCTGTTGACCGATTCTGATCTGCATTACCTTACCTCATAATCATGTTGCCCAACCAGTGTCAAACATGAACCATGCCTCTGATATACTACAACTCGACTTCATACTCCACACATGCTAAGGTTTTCGGAGATGCACCCCCTTCCACCCTATAGATATCATGGTTTGGTTCCACATGAAAATCATCAGTGGTCCCTACGGCCCTACATCCCTAACCTTATTCTATGTATTATTTCAGACTTGTTAACTTGTCATTTAGTTTGAAGCGGGGACATCACAACCACCTAATACCTCAATCACATATCACGCACCTTAAATGATACCCTACTCCATTAACTTGAACATTAGACAGGGGAACATATAAAAATCGAGATTCAGATCTTGTTCTCTTTATTAAATAATCTTCTTCTTAACGTAACCTTGGCCCGTTAAGACAATAAACAATAACTTAATAAAGTAAACAGCTTGATAAAGGCTATTGAGTTCTTACAAATACCAGAAACTGTGTGTGAATCTTTTGGCAAACTTTGATAGTATCAGCAAGTGAAATCTTGTATAACACAGTTGATGGCTAACTTGCCCTAGATTGTTTTAGTCAATTGGACAGAATTGGTCAATTATCAACATAGAAGAAAAAGAGGAGACTTGCATTAAAAAACCTTACATGGTTAGGTGCATATATACAAATTAAAATACTAGAAATATACATGGACATAATTATACAAAGATACACAAAAGCCCCTAAACATTTTAAAATTTCTACATTTTTATTCATCATCAGTATTTTATATTGTTGAAAATCATTCGGTTTATAAAAATTTGGTTCACGAAATAAAATTAATCTGAACAAGTATTTTCTATTTTTGTCATGTGTTTTGGTGGAAGTATGGGCAGTATTGAAGTAAAACATAACAGTAAATAAAATGGATTTTAACATTCTTCTTTTCTGCACCAACACGTGCACGCCAATGTGTGCAAGGGACCTCCCCCCCCCCCCCCCGGACCTCCCTCATTAAGAAATGAAACCATTTTGAGGAAACGATTATGGGAAGTTTGTGATGGAATCCGTTTATAGTTTGACCCTGTTTTTGGCATTGAATGAGTGTACATTAGATGAAAAAAGGACATGTTTGTTTTGATTTCTCAATTCGTGTAACTAGTGCTACAATTAATGGGTACCTTTCGGCCAGAAACATAGATGTAATATTTGATAATAAATTGACTTTGTGATTCAAAGTGAACAATATTTATATAAATGTTTATTATCAGGAATGAAACATAATCCACCAGCTCACTTAATCTAATAATATCCAGACTAAGTATCAACAAATCTCCAATAACTAGTCTCCCGAACAAGTTAATTTGCAATCTACAGCAATTACAGATTATAGGTTCTAGAGTTATAACCTGTACTCTTTAACATAAATCTACACAAAATCCGTTCTTTTTGATCTTCAGAAACTGCCTTATTTATGTGATCTTTTACAATTGTACCGTTAATCTAGACAGTTAAGGCCCACTTCGTCGACCAAAATCTCGACTGCTTTGGAAACCCCAATTCATAAAATTGGTTGGCTACCAAAATAACGCTTGTTTACAGTTTGTGACACAATAGGGACATACACATTGGGCATTTTGAATATCCCTTAAACCTTTTTGCATTTCTTAATTAAAGATACATTATGGGAAATTAGATAACGAGTTGACAGTTCTCACTATAATATTTAAAAATTTAAGTCAAATTGATCCAATATAAACAAAAAAATAAGCGAATGAATGTTCTGCTTAGCCTCGATCATCATTACTAAAGTCGGTAAGACAAAACTAGTAGTCTCGATTATCCATTTAATCGTTAATCACGAAGGAAAATTTTTGCAGCAAATCGAACTACAATCCAACAAATATCGCAGGCTAGCCTTGACATCGAGAGTTGATTATGGTCTGGATAAGTTAATTAATGTCTAATTAATAGTTTTTATAACATTTCAGACCTAAAGAAAGACCTACAATTGGCAGATTTTGCTCTTGCATAATGTATGGTTAACATGCATTTAACATTTAGTATGATTAAAAGCTGATTCATGACCGCAAATTAATCTGGCTTTCTTGGACTTATTTGCACCAAGAGACTTCCTCACCTTTATTATGGAATAAACTCCCACATTTTGTCAGAGACATTTTATACTGTATTTCATTTAAGCTTTTAATGACTTTGTTGAACGGTAAATGTGTTTGTTAATACTTTTGAGTATCTTTTTCTCATCTTTGAAAGTTTTATTTACACACTTTATGTGGCTATTCAATCTGAATACTTGCACTATATTAAGTGGGTCTTTTCGTTTAACATATTTTTGGAAGTGATTATAAAAGTATGACCTATTGTCATATTATTTCCCTTGCGCTAAGAAGCTGCTGGGGAGAGCTCTGTCCCATTTTGTGTGTTTTCGCATGTTATATGAAAGTGTATTATTGTGAAATTTGGCATGGATTTACATAAGATACCCGGGAAAAACATGGATTGGTTTACTACCAGAAATTTCCATCAACTTTGGAGAAATATGCATTTGAAATATTGACAATAGGGATACAGTGATCATTGTTTATTCAGTCTAGTGAGTGAAACTTATGGTGACTTATACTAGTGAGCAGTTACTCAGTTTAAACAACAGACCTCAAACTTAAACCTGGAGTATTTAACATTATTAAGTTTCTGAACATTAACTCTGTTAAACCAACCAAGAGAAGTAGACGAGGTGGAAAAAAGTTCACAGCCTACCTTAGTACCCTGAATACAGATCAAGAAACACCCAAGAAATCTGAGTTAAAATCTGTCAATAATGACAAGTTGAAACTTTGTTTGCTAAACTCAAGATCTGTCAGAAACAAATCAATTGAACCGAATCAGTATATTTTAGATGAATCCATAGACATATTGTTAAAGTGCACATAAAATGGCCCTGAAAACTTCTCTATGTGAGCAGTCCATGGTTATTGTATCCACTTTACGGCAAATTCACATCAATCCGACTAAAATTAAATCAGCCATCTTCATTTAAAGTCGTAAAAATAGACCTCCCGTAAAAACGACTTTGCCAATTATTGAAAACACTCTTAATCCCCTCAGACGCCAGTGACGTCACAGTGACCGAATGCATATTCGGAATGTTTATTTCCTTAATTACCTATATACAGCCGGCGTGTGTATTCATTAACGCTTGACTGATTCCCTAATCCCCCTAATTAAATAAAACAATTGACTACGGAATAATTTGTTTTATAATTCAATTTAATTCAAGATCCAATTTAGAATTTGTTTCATAATGTACGGTCGTTCTGTTTTCTCACGGCAGCGATTTTAATACACTCTACCATCGTGTACAGTCTAAACGATTCGAGATACATTTTCGTCAGAAGTTTATTGTTCGAAATTAGAATCTGTCTCATTATGTACGGTCGTTCTGTTTACTCACGGCATCGATTTTAATACAATCTACCATCGTGTGCAGTCCAAACGATTCGAGATACATTTTCGTCAGAAGAGTATCGTCGTTCTAATTTAGAATTTGTTTCATAATGTACGGTCGTTCATTTTCACACGGCAGCGATGTCATACACTCTGCTATGTGTGAAGTCCCATCTATTCGAGATACATTTTCGTCAGAAGAGTATTTTGGTTCGAGTAAAAAGATGTGGTCACGCAAAATATATCATAAATTTCAAACATGATTGAAACGCGATTTGTAAATGACGATCCGTCAGGCGTTAATAAATACACACGCCGGGTGTGTATAGGTAATTAAGCAATCGCTCGTAAAATGTTCACTGCATATCAGGATTTGAATTGTTTACAAACGCATTCCAATTTTTCCGTACGATTTCATCGTTGGGAAATTTATGAAACGCCGGTACATTATTCCCCTTTCCCTTGCTGGGATTTCCACAACTCTCAATAACACAACGGTAATATGGCATCTTGAAATACACTCGGTAATATTCTAGTCACAAATATATAATCTATTACAACCCAAGACGAGAAAGGTCGGCTTTTGAAAATGCTTTGACTGATATAGTGATATGTAACTTACATGTAAATAATTATGCGTTAATGATTACGACAGTCAAATGTTTATTGGACCGACAAATACACACGTGTCAACTGGCTGTGTGATATATTGTACAGATGATGTGTATACTATGTGTAGTGCCTGTGACGTCACCAGCCAATCAACCAGATTAAGGTTGTAATTGAAAATTTGAAAACCGTTTTTGGCAGTCGGATACTAAAACGTAAATATCTGAATTAATTTTAATCAGATTAGTTTGAACTTGCCGTAAAATGGATTTTGTTACTATTGAGTACCCGTACGTAAACATTTTCTGAATCATTTGATGTGGTCTTTAATAACAGAAACATGGCTAAAAGACAATGACACAATAGTAATTAATGAAATCCTCCCCCCAGACTATGACATTCTGTTTGAAAATCGCCAAACCTCCAGAGGTGGCGGATTAGGAATAATCTTCAGACAGTCATTATCTCTGAAACAGTTTAATAGCTGTGAAATCAAATCTTTCAAGAGCTTCGAACATATTGGCTTCAACTTAAGACAAAGTAATGTATCTGTTCAAATAATAGCCTCATACAGACCTCCGCCGTCTGCTAAAAACAAACTCAATTTCCAAAACTTTGAGGATGAATTCCTTGAATTGATCTGTGATCTTAATGTAACTTGCACCCAACCCCTATTCTTAGGTGATTTTAATATCCATGTCGACAATGTTCTCAACAATAATTCCCTGAGATTTACACAAATATTGGATAGTTTTGGATTAAAACAACTTGTCGCCAAACCCACACATGGTAGCGGCCACACATTAGATTTAGTTATCTGCAAATCAACCTCAAAACTGGTAACAAATGTAAATGTTTGTAACCACGAATTATCAGATCATTCCAGTGTGTTTGTGGATCTAAACCTGCCAAAACCAGCCCCTACTAAAACTGAATTAGTATATAGGAAGTGCCGGAATATCAACATCGGTCAGTTCATAGAGGACATCAATATTGAAACTGTTTTACAAAATATATCTGTATTAGACTCTGTTGATGATAAGTGGCCAGTTTTTAATCAAGCCCTTTATGGTACTTTAGACAGACATGCTCCCCTCAAGAATCATATTGTTACCATCAGACCCCACAGTAAATGGTTCAACGATTCCCTTTTAACATTAAAACACCAATGCCGAAGTGCTGAAACCAACTGGCGAAGGTCAGGCCTAGAAGTGCACCGTCAAATATACAAATGTAAACGTAACCAGTACTCATCTGAGTTAAGATCAACCAAGATTAAATATCTTGAAGATCTCATAACCACATCCAATAACTCTAAAACACTGTTTCAGACTTTCAACAAGCTTACAAAAGACGTTTCTGGGGATAAGTACCCATCATGTTTTGACAAAGATACTCTACCAGAGGTTTTCTCAAACTTTTTCATAAGTAAGATAAACAAAATCCGTGATCACTTCCCCGATGTGACCGAGACCGAACAACATATATCCTTACTTGACAGTGAGGATGATTCAAATTGGTTAACATTTAATCCAGTTTCTTTGGTAAATCTTGAGAAAATTATTCGAAATGCTCCCACAAAATCATGTGATCTGGACGCAATACCAACATGGCTCTTAAAGATATGTTTACCACACCTGCTACAACTATTATTCACTTTAATAAATGGTTGCATCTCTAGCAGCCAGTTTCCGACTGCATTCTAAACGGCCCATGTCAGACTATTACTAAAGAAGTTAAACCTTGATCCAGACTGTCTTAGAAACTACCGACCAGTATCAAATTTATCGTTTCTCTCGAAAGTCATCGAGAAAGTTATTGCTGAACAACTCCAAGAACATCTAACTCATGAGAATCTATCAGAACCATTTCAGTCCGCATATCGAGACAATCATAGTTGTGAAACTGCACTAGTCAGAGTGAGTAATGATTTATTGCGTGGTACGGACAAAAAGTGTGTCATATTGTTTGTTTTGCTCGATCTATCTGCAGCATTCGACACTATTGACCATCATATTTTACTTCACAGATTCAAATATAGGTTAAAATTATCTGACTCTGCCATAAAGCTTATTCAGTCATACTTATCTAATCGTAATCAGATTGTATGCGTAGACAATGCTAAATCAAATCCAGCCCAAGTAAAATTCGGTGTTCCCCAAGGATCTGTCTTGGGACCAATTCTATTTACCATCTATACCTCTCCCCTTGGCGAAATCATCCGCAAACACTGTGTAAACTACCATCTTTTTGCAGATGACACTCAACTCTATCTAATAGGACCACTATGTGATATTCCGGACAAACAACAACAATTGGAACGCTGCATTGAGAGCATCAGAGTATGGATGACTGCAAACTTTCTTAAACTGAACTCTGACAAAACAGAGTACATGACCATTGGCTCAAAATCACATGTTTCATCATTAGATAGTCACCCCATTCAAGTTGGAATTGATCACATCAGCCCTGTTCAATCTGCCCGAAATTTGGGTGTTATGTTTAACTCTACTATGGATATGTCCAAACAAATTGCCGCAGTATCAAAGGCATGCATCTTCCAACTGTACAACATTGGTCGCTTACGAAAATACTTAAACACAGATTCTACTAAACTGTTAGTGAACTCATTAATCGCATCTAGACTGGACTATTGTAATTCTTTACTTTATGGTCTTCCAGCTTCTCTTCGCTCCTTACAAAAAATACAAAACACAGCCGCACGTCTGATCACCAGAACAAGACTACGTGACCACATTACACCTGTGCTCAAATCCCTCCACTGGCTCCCAATTAACAGGCGTATTCAGAACAACATAATCCTTCTAACTTACAAGTGTATGCATGGTTCAGCTCCTAATTACCTGAGTGATCTTATAAAAATCAAAAGTGGAGATAGAACCACTCGATCAACATCAAAACACGACCTAGTTGTTCCAAAAACTTTTAAAGTGTCTTGTGGTGATAGGGCTTTTTCAGTGGCAGCACCCACCCAATGGAATAAACTCCCAACAACATTAAAGGAAGCCAAAACAGTAGAGTCTTTTAAAACATCCCTTAAGACTCACCTATTTAACTGTGAATACCAAACGTGACAGAGCGGCTCAGCGCCATCGAGTAGAACAGTTCTAGATGAGAGGCGCTATATAAATTCATTATATTATTATTATTATTATTATTATATTATTGTTCTATAAAAACTTAGTATAACTTCAATTTTAGAATCGCATAATTGCATTAAACATATATTATGCAAGAGCTAAATCTGCCTATTGTAGGTCTTTCTTTAGTCATGAAATGTTATATAAACTAGTACTTGGACATTAATTAACTTGTCTAGACTATAATCAACTCTCGATGTCAACGCTAGCTTGTCATATTTGTTGGATTATGATCCGATTTGCTGCGTAACGTTACCTCGCGATTTAACGATTAAAAGGATAATCGAGACTGAATTTTTATCGTACTTACTTTAGTAATGATGACCGAGGTTATGCGGGACTTTCAATCGCTTAATTCTCGGTTCATAGTGGATCAATTTGACTGAAATTTTCAAGAAATTGCCTCTACATTATCTACTTTTTTACTAGTGAGAACTGCAAACTCGTTATCTAATCTCCCATGATGTATCTTTAAATAAATATGCTAAATTTCCATATGTAATAACGATAATCTACACTATTTGTAACCTTGACGACGTAAACCTCACACTTCAAATCAACTATTCTTATACTACGGCTGTTTACTTTAGATCATTACATGACGCCTATGTTCAATTCGAAAGATACATAGTCGCTGAAGCACACAACCTGGGTATAAAACAGAACCCATCTCGTGTGGTATTTTTATTTTTAAAAAAATACGAAACGTTATTTAGACCCCTTTACTTAATTGGCTAACTGTTTGAACGCGAGGAACCCGTCTATTTTTGGGTTGCGTCTCCTATCGGTGTTAAGTTAGTTTTATACGCCCACATGGAAATGTGGCCGTATATTGTCGTCGCCCTTTCCGCCCGTCTGTCGGTCCGTCGTCCACAATTTTTTGTGAACGCTCAAGAGGCTAACGTTAATATCCTATTGACTTTAAATTTATACATAGTGTTAAAGGTCACGGGACAAAGAAGCCTATTGATTTTCAGCGATATCTGATAATTACTGCCAAAGTTATGACCCTTGATTACTTTGAAAAATCTTGTGAACGCTCTAGAGTCAAAAGTTAATATCTGATTTACTTTAAATTTTAACATAGTGGTTAAGGTAGTGAGACGAAGAATCCTATTGATTTTCAGCGATATCCGATAATTACTTCCAGAGTTATGACCCTTGGTCACTTTGAAAAATCTTTTAAACGCTCTATTGTCTAAAGTTAATATCCGATTGACTTCAGATTGATTCACAGGTTTTAAGGTCTTGAGACGAACAAGTATATTGATTTTCAATGAATTTTGATAACTGAACAGCTAAATCCATGATTTAAAATGTTTCGTATACTGAGCGTTAGCATGATTTTCTGATAATTACTTTATGAGTTGTTAATCTTAATCCGATTTCAGAGTATAAAAAATGTTTCATTACCGAAAAAAGTAAGAAACTTGTTGACTGCCCGGACGATTTAGCTGCTGTGGGCGTATGTTTCGTTGCCTGGCAACCTATTTTTGTTTTAGCTACCAATACAGAGAAGCACCGCTCAGAATTAACCGCTGGCAGTGGTCTTTAGTTCACAAAGCACAGAGTTAAGGCCATTTGACGATACAGTCTATTGAGTGTTGCACATGCTTCGTGAAATGACCCCTGGTATGAATGCAACGGGTGGTGGTTGGGTGCTGGTCACAATGGTAATATTCCACTTGTGGTTTATTTGTTTTTAAAGGTGTCGGCGTGGATAATGAGAAATATACATTTATATACACATTATTATTATAATTCATTAAAATACAGATGTGACGTCATCCTTTGATGTTGACGTACCATTATTTCCAATAATGTACGGGCAACTTGTCAATCGTATATTATCTATACTAAATGAAATTTTGAACTTGCGTAACGTATTTCATTGAAAAGCACGCGCGGGATAGTGTCTGTATTTTAAGTTGTTTAATGGTCTCGAGCTAAAGACATTGTGTAATATATTGAAACAACACTCAGGTAACGCCTCGTGCAGTATCAATACATTACTTTATGTCGCGCTCTCGACCATTAAACCATACGTATTTCTCTATTAAAAGTGTCTCTTTAAAACGTAGATACATGTAAGTGGGTTGGGTGATTGTTGCACGTTCTGACTCTAATGCATCAAGTTTAACTGTCAAATTACTTATAAAAATAAAATCTTCTTTCTATATAAATATACATTTCAGCTCTACTAACTTACATTTAATGAGAATAAAATGAAAATTTGAAAAGTAAACCAACTAAACGCCCCCATATCGGATTTATACCAATATCTTTTTTTTCTTATCTAACGCCCATATATTATGGTGGATTGTTTTTTTATATTTGTAAAATGATAGATATTGCCTGATATACACTACCCAATTAACTGAAAGTCACGGACTTGTTTTAAACCCCCGATATCTCGACAAAATGGGACAAGAGGCTAAATATTACATAATTCCAACAGTGCTGGCCTAAAAATAAATAATGGAAAACTCCCTAAATTATGATGATTAATATCCCACAAACTAGTTATATCTCAGTTAATTGCGATCTTGTAATTTTCGAAAGGCAACTAAAACAAAAGATATAAGCGGATTATGAAAATAAGATTGTGCCATGTGTTAGTCCCGAAGTGACCCCTCTCTCACTTTTAAACATCAGTTTACAGGATGACCTCATTTGGTAGAATACTATTCAAATATGTAGTGATCGGCTCCAAATACAGCGTCACCGATCACCAATTTGCTAATAAATTTAACAAGAGCTATTCGATGTGTTTCAAATGGCCTAAAACTACTCATGAAAATATGCATTTGGAACGGTTGATGGCATATTAAGTTGGCCTACAGATTGTAATAGAACTGTTCAAAATATCTTGAAGAAAAGAACGCTTAAGATTAGAGAAACACCACAGCGGTACATGGTTGTGGTAAATTAAAAACCGTTTAAAGTACCTTCTCACCTACTAGTTAATTTGGCTTAATCGTAAAGAAAAGAATTTATGACGTCAGACGCTGATCTGTTCAATATCGGTACGTCAGAGGCAAAACAGGGGGTACATGTGACAAATAGATAGGCTGACGTCGATAGCTGTCAATAAATTGAATTTCACACTTAGAAAGGAAGACTGGTTTTAAATTTCTGATAAAAACGCCAAAATGTTGTATTTTTGAAACACATTTAGCAGTTCTATAAATCGGGTTATCCCTTTCATTATTTTGGGTTATTTTTAGATATCCGAGGGAACATTTCTGATAAGCCAACAATAGAAATGACCTTTAATGTTATAAAAGACAATTTGGATTCAAATAACGCTCTCTTTAGAATCAATTTTTCTGTGATCTACGTGACATTTTCTGTAGGCCAAATTATATCATTTTAAGTAGAACTGTCATGCGAGTTCACTACATTCTTAGCGATCATGGTCATAATTCATGTGGGGGGGGGGGGGCTCATTGAGTAAGAGGTTGGCTCCGTGCTTGATCCTTGCGTTGGCCGAGTAAATTCATTTTATTTTCCAGCGTGGTCAGTGTGCGGGAAGGAGGTCATAGGCAAGGGACAATGTATAGTGGTTCGGATGGGACAAAAAACTGAGGTCCCGTAGAGATTTGTCCTGTGAAAATTTTTAAAGTAGAAATTTTAAATTTAAAAATGGTCGATTCCAGTAATTGTTAATGATTTGGCCCAAACATGGGTTGCGTGTAGAACTGCAAAGTCCGAGTACCTCTTTAAATGTGATCTCCAGTTTTGTGCAGCGAAACCCTTGTTGTGAATTAAGACTGTCTCACAGTCAGACTGAGTATAATTGTTTGTTGTGAATTGTGACTGTTTAATGTAAACTAAGTAAAGTCTAACATCTGTTAGTAATTGATTGGTTTATACAAGTTACTAAACATAACCATTAGTTATATGATATGTTTTACATACAATAATATATATATTGTATACCAGTCTAACAGGTGCCGCTTTATAGAATATACGGTACAGCCAGTTTAAATCCCGTATTCTAGATTACGGATGCTTTTAGGAAAAGAGGAATGGGGTTTATCTTCAAGACGACACAAAGTTTGGGGAATTTGACAGTGGAGGGAAAACCGTAGAACCCGTAGAAAACCAACGAGGTTGGACAGTCGACCCTACTTGTCACGATCAAGTTTAGAATCGAAACCACGCCACTTAGTCAGTTTAAATTCCGTGTTCTAACACGAATAATTATAGAAATAGAGAAATGGGGTTAATCATCCAGACGATACAAACTTGGAAATTTCGGGACTAACATATTGTGTTTCATTTTATTTCAATAATTCGCTTGCGCGTTGGGGTATTTGGCAGTGGAGGGAAAATCGGAAAACCCGTAGAATAATACATGGAATTAATTGCCATAACCTCTGTCGGTTACGTTTCCCTCCAAATTTGGCAATGCGTAGGTGAATATTTTCAGATCGTATCGTAAACCAAAAACACCTTTGGTAAATAGGCCGAAAACCATCACAAATGAATTGAGACTGTGGAAGATTTTGCGAAAAGCAACTCATTAATTGGAATGGGGATTATTTTATAATTGCATCTTTTCTAAGACCTCAACAGAATAAGAAAAATGGCGAACACATGCATGCTAGATTCTCTCTAATCAGACTGTTCTTGTGAAAGATACAGGTGACAATATTAAATTAGTTGTCAATGATTAGTCCCAAGTACTAATTGTACCCCGCCTTTGGAAAATCGGCAACATGTTATTAGAATGGGCCCGAGTATCTGTCACGGTGTTTGGGACTAATAATTCGCTTCTGGTGAGTTAGAATGTTCATTGGGTGAATGTCTTGACTGAGTTCGGGGATGAGCATATGGGCTCAATTGTGATAAGCAATGTCCTTGGTGGAGAATTTGGGAAATAATAAGTCTGCTTTTAATTGAAACAGAATGCTTTAACGCGGTATTGATGTTATGTTTGGAATATGTATGTCTTGACTGAGATCAGGGAGGTCATTACATCTATAGCTTGACTAAATGTAAAAATAAGCATCTTCAGTCTGTGTAGGCGTGTTCTACCTTTTAACAATTTAACTATAGAGCTGTATGAACGAGCAATGCATCACTTCTTCCCAAATTCAAGACATAAGACTAATAACATTCTGTGACCTTCATCAGTGCAACAGATTTTGAGTGAGTATTCAGCAGAAAAGACAAAAAACAAAATTACCACAAAATGAATTGATATAGTTGGCCACAACTCAATTTGTTCAACCACTGGAACATAAAATACATCCCACAGTATTTGTCTGTGGTTTTTTTTTTTTTTTTTATATAGATTATATTATCAGAAATTACATTCAAATTTCACAAATTATTACACAGATAACAAATAGCAGAATTTTGAATATATACGAATCTGTTAGGGGCATTACCACTCCACTGTTTCAAAGCAAATACAGATTTGGGAATACCACTATTCCATGAAATCTTGAAATTAACATGATCATGGAATTTTTGGTAAATTATTTCAACATGATAATTTATTTTTTTAAAATCCCAAGAGGCGACAATTGAGTTGAACTTTTAACTTTACCGATAAAGACAACATTAAGCAATCACAACTTGGATTTAATGTCTGGATAATTGAACGGTTACTTGATAATATATAAAAACTAACAATTATCAGATGCGTTTAAATCAGGTTCTATCTTAAACTAGTCGTTATCCGTTAACTTTAAGTTTATATGATTCATTACAATTCCTGCTGTTTGTAGTCACCATTAATATTGACGTCTGTTTTGGCTGTTTTACATTCCTTTAAAAGACAGATGGAGGCCAGAAATTGTCGCATTTTATATTTTTGGTAGCCACCTGCATAACCAATTTCTCTCTTTCTTTTTTTACCATTTTTTTAAAGAACAAAATTCCATTTTAGATCTTTTTTATAGCTTTAAATAATCAGATTCTTGAGTATTTCTAAATGTTAAGCTTTTTTCATTTTGTACCCAGCTTCCGCCACTTATTATTTATTAATATGGATTTACTTGTCCAGTGCGGGGGGGTAGTCGAATAAAATGAAATAGAATAGGGTTTAACTACTGTTCTGCTCCGACTGGGCCAATGAAGACTGAAAGTGTGTTATGAGGGGAACTTTTAGCGGACAGCGGAGCTACGACCTGCTCTTATATCGAATTCCAACTGCCGATGTGTACACGGGATCTCAGTTTCTCGTCCAATCCGAAAGCTGCAATTGACAGATGGTCTATTGGTCTAGAGTATTGTGATTCGAGCTTTAAACATATGCGGCTTGGAGATAGGAGTGCTTTCTGGACCTCGTGGGTTTATTTCGGGTAGCCCGGTTTGTTCCACAGGAAAGACCCGTGCGCGTTTACTAACGTTACAACAAATAGTTGTTTTAAGCACTTTACACATATAGATTTGATATCTAGACTTGAGGGAACTAAAGAATACGCGCGATTCCTGCTGCAAATCTGACCACGTGTTACCAGCTGCTTTGACCGACATGATTGGGTAAAATTAATCTTTTTCATGCATTTTCGGTTTCTTTATTTTTTTTTTGTCCAAAAAAGACATCTGTAAAGTGAATCATGCACGTGTATTACAGCAGTAGAATTTGTTTTCAATATGTCCGCCTTGTTGTGTCTACCGTGAGGATTATGGCGGGTTTTTCATAGCTAATGGGATTTTAATAAGTTCCTGAAAAGATCGACTAATGCAGAGCAGGTGAATAATCTGAACCACCTGGACGATAAAATAAGAGAAACTCCACACAATTAAAGAAATACAATTATTTGTATTTTCTATCAAATATATATAGCAATAATAGAACACCGAAGCCCAAAACAGAATACCCTTAATAGTTGTTTGATTCAACGCCATGAACAAAGCAATCTACAACTAAATATAAACATTAAACACAAAATAATGTCCACGGTGTCAATATTTAATTCTGTCAAAACAAATCAAAGCTGACAGCAACGTAAACTTGTCATAGGAGAGTACCTTTCTCATTTTGAGTACAATGTTTAATTCAAGGCAAAGAACAACGCAATCTATACAACTAAATATAAACACTAAGCAACACAAAAACTAGTGTCCAAGGTGTCAATATTTAATTCTGTTGTCAAAACAAATCAAAGCTGACAGAAACATAAACGTGTCATATTGATTACAGTGGCTAAGCTACGACGTATGTTACCGTATTTTTGAATCAATAAAACTACCCCCACCCCAACAACCCCATTTTAAATAGTAGCTAATTTGAGACAAATTTACGCCGAGTATGGCAGTGTTTGAGTGGGATTAGGTATAATCAAACGAAACACTGCGAGGTGTATGCGTCAAACCTAACTCCACAATAAAACTGACCAAAATCAACCAAATTGCCTTATGTATACTTGTAGATAAAACCCTCCAACAGATTACAAAGTGGTTAATGCTATATATCTAGTGCTTTGCAACTAGAATGCTGTTAGTGTGTCCGATATAGACGCCAAAGGAAACTTAAACTATTGCTGGAAAAATAATAATAGCAAATTGAAAACTTAAAACATGGCTGTCACATTGTGTCAACAAACTACAAAAGATAAAGAGAAATAGAAAGAAAATATTAAGAGATGAATAAGTAATAACATTTTGACATTTTAATATAAAAATGTTATTTTGTAGCCAGTCAAAGAACATACGTATTTTATAGTAATGGTGGCCATATGTCATTTGTTTGTCTTTACAGCTGTGTACATTACGCCACCAAGAATTTCGTAATAAAATGAATGTGACACACACGAAAGTCTGAAACGATTTGGAAACTGAGATTCAAAAATTATACCCCTAGTTCAATATGAACTACAATACTTTTATTGACATTAAAGGGTAAAAGTGCCCAAATTTGAAAAAAAAAATAACTTGACTAGAATGCACATTTCATATATTTTAGAACATTTTACCGAATCTGTATAGGCTATAAATGATATACATGTATAAAGAACTAATAAAAATTGCACATTAACCGTACAAAATTCAGAAATAATTTCTAAAATAACCCATTTTTTGTGGTCAAATAGCGGAAAGAAGGGTTATTCATTTCGTGCCTTCATTCGAAACAACGGTCCCTGTTTGCCTGTGGTGAAATGATTGTATCCACGTAAAAAAAGTTACTCAAGGCCGCCATTTTGTTAGACCACCTGGTATTGTAGCCAGCACTGATTAGCCAAACAAAAACAATTGCTCCACGAGAAGTTGTTTGCTGCCATATTTACGCAGCAATTGATGTCCCATTTTAGAGCGACGAACACTTGGCAGTGACGTGTTCACGTGATTTATGTCCTGCAATTATTGCGCAATTAAAGTTAAGAGGCATTGTCTATGTAAATAGGTATCGGCTATGTTAAAGACGAATAGAAAATTTGTTTATCAGTTGTTAAACATAGCCTACTCGTTCAATAAGTAAACCAAAGTTATAATAATTACCGCGCATCATTTCCTATTCTTTATAAGTTTCAGCCAGTCGCCACGATGGCAGTATTGTCATTTAGAGTTTATAATGAAGAATATTATTTCAGGATAATTGTTGACTTATTGTTTCAAGAGGTTTCCTTAGTTGTGTATGGGCTTCCGTATATTACGTGTAAATACATTGATTTGAACGCCCCACTTCAAGCGATACTGGTTGACACATTAAGATCAAATTTTGAGGAACATTAATGCATTTTATTTATAAGAATAAATGTACTTTTGAATGCAAATTTGTATTTGATTGTTGTAATTAAATATGGCTCTTATTGTCGCTGCAATGCCACTATTGTGTTTTGTTGTATGTGTTTCCTATGGGGTTTATAACGAGAAGTTATAAAGTGTAATATCTGGTTATAAATAAATTACTTGCATCGTAATGTATCATCCAGAATACATCTTAGTTCTAAAACGTTTTAATGTAATAATATATGTGTTTAAAAGAGTTTCCAAGTATTGGCGTTTATAAAGAAAATAAAAGATGTCGAAGATATTCATGTCGCTTGTTCTTTAAAAGATCCAGTAGAGCATTCGCTGTTACAGAGATATTGAAAACGATGTCGTCAATAAGTCACATTGTAAAATCAACGTAAAAGAAATATGTTTTGATGGGTCCTATATTAATCACAGACAAGGCGGTACTTTAGTCAAAATATTGCAAGAAGTGACCAACATCGAAATACATGTTTATGGATAAGGCATATTCTACATCCAAAATTTATATGATTTTATAAAGAGAATTGACAAAATTATGGTTATTCGGAATTTTGACAAAGTTACACGGAATCTTATTTTAATTAATGAAGGTAACATATAAAACAAAATTCATGGCTTTATATATACTATTCAAAAAAAGTAGGGGATATTTGATTTTTAAGTGTTATTAAAGTCACCTAATGAAACTGACGAAGAAACAAATGACAAAATGAAATGAAATTCACATTCATCGATTTATTCCAAATGATCGTTAGACTAAGTAAGGCACAGACTGACCATTATAAGGGTAAAGTGATACCCGGGATCAAACAGCAAAGTTACCACAGCATCACAACAAAGTCAGTAACGGGTAAATCCTCCTCTGTTTGCCAAACAAGCATTGATCCGACGTATCATACTCCTAATGAGACGTCTAAGGTCATTTTGGTCCAGATTGTCCCATTCCTGTTGCAACGCAGCAGCAAGTTCTTGGACATTGGCAGGACGTTGTTGACGTTGACGTAACCTCTGTCCAAGCATGTCCCAGATATGCTCGATGGGGGAGAGGTCGGGACTCGGTGCTGGCCGAGGTAATGTGGTGATGTTCTGTTGTTGGAGGTAACCTGTAACGATCCTGGCCCTGTGACATCTTGCGTTGTCATCCTGGAAGATGAAACGGCGGCCATGACGTCGTGCGAACGGCACAACATGGACTGCCAAGATGTTGTCCCGGTAGTACTGGCCTGTAACACGCCCTGCAACAACATGTAAAGCCGTTCTTCCAGCAACAGTGATGCCTCCCCACACCATAACAGAACCACCCCCAAATCGATCATGTCTGATGACGTTAACGTCTTGGAAGCGCTCGTTTCGACGACGCCACACCCTCCTACGTCTGTCCAAAAAATCAACAGTGAACCTTGACTCATCTGAAAACATCACATTGCTCCAGCGTCGATTATCCCAGTGTTGACGATCCCTACACCAACGACGTCTTGCCTGAATGTGATGATCTCTCAAACAAGGGATCACGCGAGGACGTCGGGCGCGAAGGTGACCCCTATGCAGTCGATTCCGAATCGTCTGGCCACTCACTCTCACACCAGTGTCTGTTTGAAGACGAGCGCTGATCTGATTTGCTGTGATGACACGATTTCTCAAGGCCAAGGTACGGATAAATCGATCCTGGGCTTGAGTTGTCTGTAGCATGCCAAGGGCACGTAACCTTTCATTTTGGGTAAGCCGACGCATATCAAAATTTGTTTTCTGGTCACTAAAACAATTAAACTGATGTTTCCACCCTGGAATTCAATGCCACAATGACTGTAACATTCAAAGTCAGAGTCGTGCAAATCTTGGGTTGGACCCCATGATGATCCCAAGCATCACCTGCATTCCATGCGGTAGCTATTGGTGCGTTTGGGCGTCACATGTAACTGGAAATGTTTCTTCTGTTAGGTTCTATAGTGACTTTTTTCGTAGTCATTTGCATATTTTAGTATTATGCCCCCAAAATCAAATATCCCCTACTTTTTTTGAATAGTATAATACGATATTTATGACAAAAGCACAAAGAGATATATAATTAAAGATGATTAATTGAACTTTAAAATCATTGTAAAGATCGCTTGTATACAATTTAAATGAATGAATAAAAATGTGGCAATTCCGTGTTGTAGGCTTAATAACCCTCTTTCATAACTGCGATTACATTATAGAGCTCATTTGAGCTACGACATTTTCTAATATGCATAGTGTCAGGTTTAAAAAAAAAACTGATTTCGATGACTGCAAGTCAAGACTGGAAGAGTTTCCTTCATTCGACAGAGGTGTTCAGCTATCTATATGAATAGGAATTTTAGTTTTACCGTAGGTCCCAGAAACCTAAACGTCCAAATCCATTGTTAGCTTCTGAAGAAAGTGCTATTGCGATTCTTTCAAATATAAACACTGAAGTACTCGCAGGTCTTGATCTCGGAACACTATTTGATCATTTAAAATAGTTGCTTATAATGATTTGAAAAATTGTTTTACCTGTCATAGAGTCAACTGGCGTGGTTTCGAATCCCCGGTTGTGTCTGACAAGGAGTAGGGTCGCCCGAAATTACCTAGTTTGTGTCGAGTGGACATTAAACCCAAATTTTTGTCACCCCTCTCTTTCTCTCTCTCTCTCTCTCTTTGAAAATAAACTACTAGACATGTTTCAAATTAAAACATATTACGTAGAGAGTGTTATGTATCATATCTCTCGTTTGGCTTACACACGTAATAGTTTTATGTATCACATTATATTAATGGATATTATTAAAAAGGTATAATATTATTTCAATATATAATATTCCACTTTTGTCAGGATTTATATGAAAATTATTGTTTGACCTATTTATATTATTACCTCCCTTTCTTTTACCAAACTTTCCCGGAATTGATAAGGAATGTATCAAATGAGCGCCAGTATGGGAAATTTCTGTAAAGACGTGTTTTCATGTCGTTCTCATAACACCCATCATTTTAGGGTTTATAATTACTCTTATTTTGTATATATTAGAAGAGTTTGTATATGTTTGGAACTTTGTTGAGTAATATTTTAAAACCGATATTTCGATTATTCTGTTCCTGTCTGTTCGTTCACACGTTGAGTACGTAACAGAGGGCTTACTTAGCTTTTTTGCCTGCATTTTATATGAACAGACTCGGGTATTTTGACCCGATACGTCATAAACTATTCATATGGTTGATCGATCGTTTTAGTTGTACTTTTTTGTTTATCAAATACAAATAATTCAAATAATCGGGGGGGGGGGCAGGTAACAGGAGTACGCTAAGTAGAATTATTCATATATTTGTGCCCATATTTTTTCAAATTAGTGTGATTGACCAAATGATTGGTACGCGTTACCTATAAAAGTGGAACATTTTAAATGTTGACGTTGTAGTGTACGCTTGCTGATAAATCAACATCTAGTTTATTCATCTATACACTTGTTAGTGGATCATGTAGTGTCTTTATAAAATGATATCCGTGATATCTGCATAACAAAAAGGTTGATGTACCAGATCGGTTATAAACGAGAAGGGCATTGCAACAAATGGAAGTAAATGGGTCAGCAGGCTATAATTATTCAACCATGGTATCCAATTGTTACCGCTGGTATTGTTTTTATGTTCAATAAACGATTATAAATGACATCAAATGAAAGCTAAGTAGATCGATATATTGTAATGCGTCGTATCAGCGATTATTGTGCACAATATTAATACGTTAGTGTATATATATATAAAAGTTGTTGATGTACACATAAAATAATAATATGCTACAACTCATCACTAAATTAGTAAAATCCATTATTTTATATTGATAGTGTATAATGAGACAATAAAATATGAAAGGCTGCATATGTCTCCAATTATTCCATAAATCAGTCGTTTGCTAATTGGTGTTCTACATAGAAATTGACATCATTTATTTACTCAATAAAGGGAATAATTTCATTAAAAGATTTTATTAATGGCCCGAAACTCTATCGCCTGAAAAATGATACAGCCATTGTACGGAGGTCATTGGAGGTACATTCTGGTGTTCGCCGTCCAAGTTCATTCGGCGTGATTCTCCCTTGTCAATGGTGCAGGGCGGAGGCGATGGCAAGTTTGGATGGGACGAAAGGCCGAGGTTCCGTGAACACATTGGCGTTCACACAAAAGAAGCCTTGACAGTTGGAATTTGAAACAAGAGTAGGGGGTGGTTCTCTTCAAAGCTCAACCGATGCAGAGCAGTTACTGTAGGACGTGAAACCCAATTTTGTTGTAACATCCCGTGATCGATCCTGATGTTCGTCGTGAAAGTTCATCCGGCGTGATTCTCTGCTGTCAGTAGTGCAGGGTGGAGTGGTTGACAAGTACAACATATGGCAGTTCGAATGGGTCTAAAGACCGAAGTTCCGTGAACACATTAGTTTTCACGCAAGAGATGCCTCGACAGTTTCCATCAAAGCTCAATCGGCGCAGAACAGTAAGACATTATACGTAATGGGTGACCTTTAAAAAAAGGGCCATAACATTTGAAGACGTTGGTGGTGGGGTGGGGTGCGGTTAAATTTAAATTCTGAATTTCTGAGTCCTGTCGGGCAAAAATAACACGTGTTTAAAAAGGAACAGAATACTTATTGTCTAGATTTGATTCTTAATAGATACAAATAATTAATGAATTCGCGGCAAATGTAATCCAATCTCCTGTCAATTGCCAGTCAGAGAAATCAATTATTGTCTACGTTGTATCTTTGAGCCATTGTCAAATTACCAAAGCCGTATTTTAGAACCCCAAAACAACCCGTGAAGGCGATGAAAATAAGACATTAGGATAGACGAGTTACAGAAATAGCTTACGACTTTATCACTGTAAATGATGAACACGCCGTATATTGGCTGCAAATAACCAATTAACAGGTGTCATAAAGACTATTTGAATACCGTATACAGGGGAGCTTGTGACGTGGAAACTTTTTTTAGTAAGACAATTGTATTATATAGCTGTAAATGGTCAGTGTCAAGTGGGTGGTTACTATTTTTGGTATCCCATGTGATTCCAGCACGATATAGCCGACTAAATTAGGGTAATAACAGCAAATTAATCTAATGGATTAGAACTACTTGTTATGATCTACTGTAACTCTTTATGGTCGGCATAACAGATGAAACAGCATGAAAGGTTACAGAGTTCAAAACATCTATATGAACAATAGATCACGACAGATAATTTGTTGCGCTTTACAGGTTCCATAGAGTGCGTTCGTCTCTAAACCTTACGGAGGGGCTGTCTAGTTGTTCGGATGGGGCGAAAATCCGAGGTCCCGTGTACACATTGGCGTGCGCGTAAAAGATCCATTGGCAGCTGGAATTATATATGAGAGTAGGCCGTAGCGCCGCTGACCGGACAAAATTTTCCTTATAGCACACTTTATGGCGTATGCCCGTCTTCATTAGTCCAGTTTAGGTGCAGAACAGTAGGACGTTAAATCCCATTTCATTTTATTTCATTTCTCTAAACTTTAAAGAAATGGAACATTTAGAATCGAGTTTTACGTCCTACGATTCTGTTGTCTTTCACATTCATATGCATAGTAGAGACCTGCATGTTTTTAACCGGATGTTTGCAATTTGAAAATCCTGAACATGCTAAAATCCTGAAAACCATAACCCGTGACCTGTTGAAGTTGCACCAATAATCATCTGGCCAGTGAGAGTCATACTGATAAGCATCATAACGACGTAAGTAGTACTAATGAGTGGGCCACATTTATCCACACTGACACTTCGAAACTGGAACGGTATACCCAGCCCGGAATCTAAACGGCCCAGCAGAAATTTCAACCCGTGTGTACCCAATCCAAGCTCCATCTGATAGTCGAAATGGAATACCAATCTTTGTGTACGGCACACTTATGTAAACTGTATTATGACGAGTTCAACACATAACCAAGCTGAAAACAGATTTGACACAAGGTTCGACTACTTGAATTTAGGGAGGAGGAGGAGGGGGGGGGTCTGATCTACACCCAGTGTATATGGTTTTTCGATATCTTGTCTGCGATATGACTTCGTCGGTGGAAACGGACGTTAATTAAAGCTATTTCACAAACGCACACTTTCGATATCGTGTATCAATTTTTTTCAGAAGAAAACAATGGCACGTCGACTTACAGAACGAGGTGTTATCGTTGGTGTAAGAATGATGTTATATCACTTCGGTTTGACGGCTAATTATTATAAGCCTGATAACCCAGACACTCACAGATTAAAAGGTTAGACGCATAATAAGCAATTGGCGAAAGAAGAGATACCGGGGTCTTTCTGGTTATAAATTTGTAATTACTTTTACAATACTCCCATATCGTATTGGGGCTTGGGTAAATATACTAGAGTTTGAAATATAAATACATTATAATCTATCGGGACTAATCGAAGACAAATTGGCCACAAACGAAATGATAACTTCCTGTTTCCTTGCTATACCAAGACTAACGAAGACGGACATACGCTATGCAGTGTGCTATTTATTTTCCTGGGCAGCGGCGCTACGGCCTACTCGTGTTTAGAATGCTAACTGTCAAGGGTTCTTTTACTTTTTACTAGTCCTGCACCACTGGCTCAGCGAAACCACGCTAGAAATCCCCGGGGATTTTTTTTATCACCACCAGAATGTAACCCTGAGCTCTAGGTTAGAAAGCCAGGCCCTGACTCACCCAACCACCGCAGCCCGCTCTATAAAATGAAGAGCCAACTTAAATATGGTAAATTAACAAAATAATAATACCCAATTGTGGTACACACCGTGTGCTTTCCCTTGATACTTCGATGTATATATTAAATCTGCTTATTTACGAGGCCAAAAGGATAGCACGTGCACTGTATCATAAACCCTGTCATTGAGTCAACTGGCGTGGTTTCGAATCCCCGGTTGTCCAACCTCGTGGGTTTCCTCCGCGTCCTCCGGTTTCCTCCCACTGCTAAAGATCCCTACGCGTTAGCGAATTATTGAAATAAAATTAAAACCATATGTTAGTCCCGAAATTACTTAGTTTGTGTCGAGTGGAGTTAAAACCCCATTTCTCTCTCTCTCTCCCGATGTATATATTAAATCTGCCGATTTACGACCATTCCAAGAATGCCATCTACAGTAGTTTATAAATATCTAATTCTCTATTCTCAATCAGGCTTGCTCTAAAACAGCACTTACATTGTGTTGGGGAATTACCCAAAGCATTATATATTTATTGTCGAAAAACTTTATAAGCTCACATTGTTTTAAAAGTCCATTAGAAACACTCCATCTATCAAAAGCGCTACAATCAACAACATTTTTGAATTGGTAAAGAAACCTATGTATAATATCCGGTATAATATTTCTATTTTATCAATTATTAGGCTGTCATGCCATTGATGATAAACTAGAAAATTTCGTGTTAAAACAACAATTCGTTTTAAAATAACCACAGTTTATGCATTACCGTGTGATATCAACAGGTTGTTTTTATGGCAGATATATATTTATAGAACATGTATACATGGATTAAACAATAAAAAAAACAGCGGTCATAAACCCAATTCACATTGGACGTTGGATAAAATGTAGTTCCAGGTCAAAACCAGATTCCGATAAAAAAAATGTACTTTTTACATTATTGCTGCCAATTATGTAATCGGTACGCTGGGTGTTGACTTTCAGGAATTCATTTACAAGTTAAAATTCGATCTATCAAAAAATATGGCTACAGCTTCCGTTCACTCGATTAATTTCCACATAAGATCCATGCTAAAAAAAAAGTTCAAAGGGCATTTTGTCTCTAAATAATTTCGACTTCACTTATATCTTGATAATGACATCACTGAACAGCACAAATGAGCATTATATTTAGATTTGCGTCTGGCATTTACATTTCACGTCTTTGGGGTCTTGATAAAAAAGTAACCACTGGAATCACACTTGGGATATTTTGGAAATAGCATAACCAAACCTTCTTTTTTTAAAATTAATAATCTTTACTCGAAGGACAGAAAATCAGTGCAGCGATAAAAAAACCCCCGATCTTTCTGCTTTTGTTTGTTTCTCAACTTATACGCTAGAATATGTACGCATTGACATCTTTGTCAGTGGAAAACTGGGATATTACAAATTGTGTGAGTACTATCGTTTGGTTTAACTTGATGTTTCCGTATTATCATACTCGGCAGGGTATATGATTTCATCTTAATACACCTGGTACCACTTTCTAGTATAGTCTATCTATCTCATTTAGCTGTAGTTACTTAATTTTACTGGACTGACCTGTAGTAGTGTTGAACAGTGGATTCGACCACTGGTTAAGAATGATTTTGTTCTCAATCTTGGACCAGCAAATGTTCCCCAAGAACTACCTAGCCCGTTGTTACTCTTCTTGGGATCCACGCTCTTCGAACAAAAAGTCGCAGACTCTGCGGATTTAACTACGATCGACATGCAACTGTGCACGACAGTTGCGCATCGATATGGCGTCACAATTCAAGACAATCTAATTAAAATTCAGATCTATATTTCGTTTCGGTTTTTTATAATTTCGATGGCCTACACTACATGTAGATTTAACAAGGTATAGCGGGAGGTCACCTTCAGCCAGTTCAGATGTCAAGCACGCGACATTTGATCCTATAACCTGATTCATTCGATTAGCCAATCAGAATCGTTGTTGCTTTGTTTTGGTTACTATCGCTGATAATGCCTACCCACAATTCCGCGCAAAAAAGGTCAAACCCTCGATTCGACAGACAATTTGATTGACTGACCCCTCATTTCAAGCAGAACACGAGTTAAATAACAAGTCTTTCAGATCCTAATGTAGTAAAGTCAAGTAAAACGAAATTTTGAACTATAAAAACGAAACGAAATAGGATCTGTATTTTAATAAGATTGAATTCAAGATGGCGACGATTATGTCATCAGCGGTTCCAGTTCCATGCCCTTTAATATGCATGTAGTTTATCACATAAAACAGTAGCTCGGCGTGACAAGTTGTAATGTTCGGGTATCAAAACAGTTGACATCGTCTTTGATCGCTTTATTATGTGGTATTGTATAGGTGTACAGCAATAGGTGCGTGGTAATTATTTTGTCCAATCAGTGAGGGTAGAGTTAACCATTCTTTGAAAATTGCCAGAACAATATTATGTAAGAATTTATTATATAGTGGAATAATGGCACGGACAATTGACAAGATAAGGATTAGGAAAGGTCATTAATAAGGTCAAGGATGGCGTTATGTTGGCACTTTATACACCATTAACCTTCCTGTACAAGTCTCGTCTGCTAGATAAAGATATATCATGGTCTGGATAAGCAAAGTTCAATTAATCAAAGAATGATGTGTAAAATCACAGATTAGTGGAAATGCGATTCTAGACACCGTCAATTCTTTTTGTTTTTCTTTATGGGGGACTCTCGTTGTCAAAAATTGGGTTAAAGAGTACTTTTAAATGATTACAAAGTGGTTCTTTTGTCAGCATTCAAGATGCATTATGCAAGAGATAAATCTAACTATTTCAGGGTTTTGTTTCTGTTTCATTTACAATTATTGCAAACCAAGAAACATCCTTAATCCATCAGATGACTGAGATAGATATTGAATGGATTAGACCACCCGCGCCATAATAGCTCGATCGAGACCTTGTTTATTATCATGACAAACACCCATAATTTCATTATCCATTTTTTAAACAAAAATAGTTAAATGTCTTTGTTAAATAAATTGAACTCTTCTTCTTATTATTATTGTACATTGTACAATAAATATATACCTTCAAGTTTACTCAATGTCACTGTGCTTGATAACGATGAGAGGATACTTATCGAAACGTCGTGCTAGTGATTGTTGTCCCATATAACTGTTAGTGTATAAAAAAATAGAAAAATACGTCCAGGTAAAAAATTTCTCCACTTTACTTCATTCTGACATACATTAAATTATATAAGCTAGCTGTCTGCCCTCTATAGGCGTCTTCAGATATTAATAATGTATACAAAATATTGCAAATACGATACATATATATATACATTCTTAGAACAATAGATTTCCATGACAATGGATTATAAATAATATTAAGTAACATACAACAAAAGGTTAAAAGTATATAATACATAACATGACATTAATCTACATAGTCTTCCTGGTATAGTTAGATAATAGACCAATTATGTAATCTGGTTATAATTCCTGGTCTAATTTGACAATAGGACCATACAGGAGTGAAGAGATTAAAAAGAAATTGTCAATAGATCAATTATGTAATTTGGTTGTAAACTTGTTTATATCCACCTTATTCTCTAATAAACCGACTATAGAGAAATAAAGATATACAGGGTTTAAAATCCCCTTTATATCCACCTTATTCTCTAATAAACCGACTATAGAGAAATAAAGATATACAGGGTTTAAAATCCCCTGTTAGTGTATTTATGTTTCCAATTGCTAAATGCCACTAAAGGATTACGTCATTATCAAGGATGTGATAACAAAGAAAACCGGTGGTCATCCAGTGGAACAAAATGGCCGCTCCAATGGACACTTAAGAAAAGGCATGGATATTTCGATGATATATGTTTATTTATTTATTTCAGATGTCCCGTCGGATATACTGGATTAAGGTGTGAAATGATAGATAAAGATTATTTACTGGCGCTATTAACAAACGCTATAATCATCAGCTGAAACAATGGCGACTATACAACTACATTTAACATAAGGTACAGTATATTGTTTAAAATTACCGTAAAATTGGGAGAAAATCAATCGATAAATAACCGGTTTTAAATACTTTTCTTTGCCGTGTGTCACAAAACGCTTCAATCCAAACCAGTGAACAAAATACAATGTCCGATGACAATTGCCCAGAAAAGGGAAATAGACAAGCACCACTAGACAAGGAATAGTTTGTGTACAGTGGACGTTAAAATAAAATTACCTTGTTTGTGGACGTTTCCCCCCCCCCCCTCTCTTATTTCTACTGCTATGTTGTATACTACCAGTCTCTTCCGCAAGATTGGATTACATAAAACCAAACTTTTAACTTTATTGATATTAATCTTGTAACGTCTTTTATTAGGTTTCGCTGATAATATTTGATCAGTTTGGTATCTGAAACATGTATTTAACTATTTTCCTTCAAAAGAAGGGATTATAAAGTGAATATTTGCATCTTTAAAAAATTAAAAATAAAAACATGTTCTAAACCGCCATAATCATAACGATATGTTTGTTAGACACAGTTAAAATAGTCGGTTAAAATCAACACACGGGTGTGTTTAAATCCAATTTTGCATTTTAAAAGACTATTAAGTGAATAAGGCGATGACTCATTTTTTTTTTAAAAAAAAAACAGACATCGGTCCTGGTGGTAGCCGTGAAACTTTGCGGCATTTTTTGGCATCGTGTCCCGTGTCATCTAGCAAGAAACACTAGAAAATCGTTTGGGTTGAACGATAAACCAAAGAAACGTGTACACATTGGCGGGCACGTAAAAGAATCCTTGGTAGTTGTCATTTGATAGTTGGTCTTATTGACGCTGTCCGGGCAAAATGTCCACCATAGCACATCTGTGGTAGACCAAAAACAAGCCCAGCTTCTAAACATTTTATGAGCTAAGAATATCCGATTAGGTTCCTATTACCAATAGTTAAGTGCGTGTTACAAATTCTTTAGTCAAGACTTATTTCGTAAAATCACTGAGCGACCCTTTATAACACATTCATTTTTTTAGTGTATAATTTTACAATTTTCTGTTAATGTACATTTTATAGAATAATCCTGCGTAGGTTTAAATCATAAATACATCAAAGGCTGATTGTCAGAGGAATGAAGTAAGAAAGATGATATTTGCAAACTTGTACCAAAATCTGATAAATGCCATTCTCAAGTTTTACAAAGCTACTTTTCTTTGATTATTGCTGCGTGATAGCCCAGTGGCGCCGCTTAGCGACATTGTACAGAAACACAGTTTTAAAGATAAAAGTAAGGGTGGATGGAATATTTTGACTAAGTTTCTAGAACATGTCTTAAAACCTAAAGTAGAATACTTTCACACACATTAATGTTAAGTAGGGTGAAAATTACGATAAATTCACGGTGGTGGGTTTCTTCAAAGTTGATTTTACACATTATCAGATATATGGCACTTTGTTTTTCAAACTGTTACATTAAATGGTCGGAAGTACGTCGACAAAGAACGAATCGTGTGCGACGACTTGTTGATATTGCCCTTTGTTGCTTCCGGTCGCCTTTGGTGGCTTCATTTCATTCCATTACAACAATGGTGGTCATTCGGAATTCTATGAACGACAGATTAATTATTACGTAAACATTTAGGCCTAACTGAAGACCGCGAGCTCGTGGTATATAATTTTCCTTTTTATAAAAAAAAAGTGTATACAACATAGCTTTTTAAATTTGGGCAGGATTTTAATAATATACCATAATATCTACAAACAATTGAACTACTTCTTGTCTTTTATGATAACCTCGTAGAGCATTTAATCTGAAGGTTAAATACCATGGGTGGGATTGACTTTTCAATGATTAAATTGTGTGCTGAATACCCGACATACTATATCCGGTCTCGCGTGACGATATAGATTCAATTTCATTTTAATGTTTTGAATCATGGTGGTCAACATTTACAACTTCAACGGTATACCTTAAAATTTCGTTCGTCAGGAAATGTAAGGCTAAACCAGACTTTAATAAAGTCTGCAAATATTATTTCGCATGAATAACAAGACTACAAAACTGATTAATGTGAGACAAGTACGAGCCGAGTATGACGTCATCGCGGCCATCTTCGAATGGTTGCGTCTTATATCAGGAATCAAAGATCGTCACTGAGTGTGTCACTGTCCAAGGAAAAGGCATGTCAAATTTCATGTCGATCGTATTTGAATTGTCGGAACCCTAGGTTTTTCGGGTTTTTTTTTCAAAGATGGTCACCTCTTGTAAATCAACAACTACAAGATGAGAAGCGCTTTTAGACCAATTCCTGGTCCAAGAATGATTGTAATGAAAGAATACATTTGCACGTTCCATAATGAATTAGCATATATTTGAAAAATCTGAGTGTTGGTCAGGTATTGTGATACTTTCTAACACCAGGAAGTGAGTAACGATTAGTTAAACACGAAGTCTTTGAATTGCGTGAGAAATGAATTAATGTGCTGATGTGTTCAAATTGAAAAACCGACGTCCTTAGATTATAGTCGGTATAAGAGATTAGTAAGCAGACAATGAAAATGACAATGTTATCTTATAGAACACGTACCATTACTTATAAACCTAATGCAACACTTTATTTTCATAGAATCCTATCTCGACAATGTAAAGCTAATTGTACTGGCGGCGATTTTGGTACCTAGATAGAAAACGTTCAAAGACGGAAGCAATAAATTTCTGTAAAGTTCTTGTACAACAAACAGAAATGTGTTTCCAACATCAATTGTTGTTTTTTATGGCATGGGACAGGATAAAATATTTTATACAATTATCCACAAATTTTAAAATGTCCGGTAAAATTTAGTAAAAGATATCACAAATTGTAAGTTTTACCCATTTGCAATTCAATTTAGTGATATTTTAAGAATGAACTTATCTTAACTCGTGAGTGTATACTGTATAGATGCGTGTATGCAGTCATGGCATATCGAAGTATGGTCGTATTACACTTTTGATCGGATCAAAGGCAGATTAATTCATATGCTGCATCTGGGCTTTAAAGTACAACTAAGGCTTAAACAATATCACACAACCTTTATCCGACCTTCAAACACTATAAGATCTTTCTGTTGAAAATGCTAAAAGAAATAACAAAAACATATGCAGTGGTTTAATGTTAGACTTGTGCTTTTTTTTTCTCTTTTTAAATGTCGACCCGATGTGAATTTTTGTTACAAATTTTTTAAAGAAAATACGTATTTGAACTATTCCAAACTTTTACGCGAGTACTGGTGAATGGTTTCACTGTTTGTTCATATACAAAAGAAATACAATTATATTTAAATACTGTGACGGGGATCGACAGAGATCACGTGGTCTTATATTTCAACTGTTTATTTGTTGTTAATAGCTACCATGTGTTGTCAAGACAACATTGCAAGACATTTCACACATTTTTAAAATAATTTAAATTTCAGGATGTAAAGAGTTTAAAAATCAATCCAGCTTATATTAATTAGACTTTCTTCCTTTATTTTGTTTAAATATGTCCTCACTTTTCGCGCCAGTGTTCTATACTCTTCAATTACATCTTGATTTGATTGAATGTGAGTTTTGGGATGGCTCGATGTGTAAGGCACTGGCTCTAGTGTTTCAAGGTTCGATCCTGATGTTCCTGGGGATTTTTAGCGTGGTTCACCCTGTTAGTGGTGCAGGACGTGGTCCCTGACTAGGAACCTTGGTCCAGTCGTCGGATGGGATGGGAAACGGGGTTCAATGTACATGTTGGCATGGACGTAAAAGAACCGTTGACATTAATTGGAATTCGAAGTAATAGTATACGTAGGCTGTAGCGCCGCTGTCCGCACAATATCTCCTTGATTGTGCACTGCACAGAGTATGACCGTCATCGGTAGCGTTGACAGAGCAGAGGAGTTGGGCGTTAAACCCCATTTCATTGAATGTGGGTGTGTATTTATAAAATATTACCGGGATTCAATTCATACATAAATAAAGCAGTTCTGGTGGTATAGATATAGATTATTTTGTTAGTGGAACATCTGAGATTGACAGTACACATTAGTCGTTCATTACTGTCCGCCAAGAATCATTAATTGATTAAGCATTGTACTACATTAACAACTTCTTGTGGGTAGGTGAGAAAATGGGAAATCTCCTATCCTGTTACTTTTTAGACTAATAAAAATAAAACCACCTGTGATGGCGTGGTTTAACTTATTATCCGTCTGACCCGTGTACAGCGGTTACACAGTCTCTTTAAACACAAACTGGTCAGGAGTAAATATTCGATTGGAAGCTACTACCATTGAGAATTAGCTATTAATATTAACTTTGTTTCTTCTCCGAATTAAATTCTTAAATAAAGGTATTGGAAGTATATCTGGTTGAAAAATATTTCCTATTTAAATGGGTACCTAAAATAATGTCTGAAACTCTAATACGATTCGGATATATGCAGACTTAGCCAGCCATAAATCCCAAATCATTAAGCCATAAAAGAACATTGACAGTTGTTGACACTGGGAGTGTTCATCGCGAAGAGTACAATGTAATTCATTCCTTAAATGAGTTACGGAACTACTTACGTAAATCAAGCTATCGTTTGTGAACAACTCAAGATTTTGATTTGACACTCATGCTCTTTACATTTTAGCGTTTGTTTGTAAAAACTGTGACCCTCAATGATAGATATGGCACCTTTAAATTCCCAAAAATATTGCAATGGCTCCCTTAATGTTAAAACTTATAAACGTATTGGCATGTTGGGTCCCATGTGATGGTTGCAATTAAGCCAGTTGCGTTGATTTCTTCTGAAATCCCGTAAATCCCAGTCCAAAGACTCTGGGGTACATCAGTATCAATGAGTTGAGTTTTGTTCGTGACTTAAGGCGTAGAGTAGACTGCCTATAAACCCTGTGGGTTCCTTCGGGTATATCTGAACACATCCTCCCAATACCCGTATATTAGACGTTGATGTGTCATAATTCACATAACATTTGTCGCGAGCAGAAACACTTCGATTGCAGACAAAGACAAAATTATGTCCTTAAAGAAGAAGACTTGGAAAGCTACCGTGAGGACAATTGTGTATATTTTAGAGATTCTGAACTGTAGGGAAACATCTTATAATAAAACTGTGTAAGATGGTTCCCTACTGCTCAGAATCTTGCTTTGAAACGTCATACTATTGCGTCTAGTGAAATTCATGGGATAATGAAGACGGTCACACATTGAAATTTTGCCTGGGCAGCGACTAAGGGCTATTTTAGGTTTACACGGTACCCTGTTTTTTCCGGCCATCCGAACCATTAGTGCCTCCTCCCACACCACTGCCAAAGGGAAAGACATGCGTTAAGATGGAGGCGAGGCATGGATGAGCTATTTGTGAGGAGTAACTTTTTATGTTTTGGTAGCTGCATAGGATGCCGACAGATTTAATGAGATGGAAATTTCTGTTCCATGAGTCTTTATAAGTTTCTCTGTAACTTGTTAACACACAAATAATTGCATACAGTTTCACGGTGAAGAATTCCAACAGGTTAATTAAATGGCCTCGCAATTTATCTATTGTAGTGCTATTTATACATATCAAAGGTCCTAACCTTATGTTAATCAGTGGTTTTCCATCCATGTGTATATTACAATTAGAGGTTTATGTTAATCTATATGGTTTCATTAATTAGAACAAGGGTCACTGTTTTTCCCAATTTATGGTTTCATTGAATGTTATGATTGTACATAGTATATATATCTCATTCCTTCTATCTGTATCAGTATTGTGCTTGATAACGACAAGAGAATCGTTGTTGAAACGTAGCTTTAATAGAAATATAGTAATTGTTATCCATATAACTTTTGTGTTTCTATTTTTTGTCTTTATAAGCTTGTTCTGTTTCATATTTCCAGTACAACGACCAGACCCTCACTTCGTGATCTTAAACGTACTAACACGTTGTTGACAAGTCACAAAATCCTACTGTATCATTCGATTTTTTTTAATCTGCTCGATGGTCAAATACAAACTGATTTGATAGAAGAAAAAAGACAATTGAATCTGAAATAGAACGGGGTTGATAAAACGTTCGGTTTCATTTTTCCACTCAATTTCCAAACCACGAAATGTCATGAACAAACAATATATCATCCAAAAAAAGGAAGGTCATTCTTTATATAGCTTCAGTAAAGGATAATGTGAAAGCCACTTGTAAAGGGGGTTGGATGACCGAATAGTTAGCACGTGCGCGCTATATCATAAAGCCTGTCATTGAGTCAACTGGCGTGGTTTCGAATCGGCGATTGTACTTGACAAGGAGTGGGGTCGCCCTCCAGCCTCGTGGGTTTTCTCCAGGTCCTCCGGTTTCCCACCCACTGCTAAAGACCTACGCGCAAGCGAATTATTGAAATAAAATTAAACCATATGTTAGTCCCGAAATGACCGAGTTAGTCTCCCTCTCTCTCTCTCTCTTGTAAAGGCATACGGAACTCATTATAAAGGGTTGGCTTCAATAATTCCATTGTTGTTCTTTAATTTTGTCTAATTAGTCCATTGACTTTTGCAATTTGCTTTCTGGCTAGGGTTGATTGTTTTCTTGCTTTAAAAGCGGCATTTAATTAAAAGGTGTATGAACTTGCTTATGGTGGGGTATCGGGTTCAACATGCGATTTTGAGTTAATAGTAGAAAATCAAACGTAAAATGGAAATGTCTTATGTAAAAGGGTATTTTAACGGCGGAAACCTATAACTTTATTCATCTAATCTGCAAAGGTATCAATATTTTCAACTTTTAACCGGCATAATTCTACTTTCATTTACAGTTATAGATCTCACCAAAATTGCTTTTAGATGAGGATTTTCCTTTTGCCATTCTACTTTTGGCGTTTGACATCTTAACCTACCATGAGAACTAAAATGCATACCACGTGTTTTATTACGTCACTATTCTATTTTAATCGCTTCAGCCGATACGATAACTAAAGCATTTTTTATCGAAAGTTCCATCGATCTTTAGGTCTTAAAAACTTTTATACCAATAGCCAAATGTTCCATTAACAAATACGACCACAAAATGAGCGAATTATTAGCATAGGTTATGTAAAAAAATCGTTTTTAAAAATGTTCCATATATTGGGTCTTAGAAGGGAAATAACCTTGTTGCAGGGATAATGATTTATATACATGTATATTGATATAGAGTGTGTGTTTTAAATGATATCATTTCAGGTTGTATAACAATATTCGTGTTTTGTTTCTTTTTCGTGTCAGAAAATCAGCTTTATTTTTGGCAATTTCGTTACTTTTTTTTTAGCATTTTAACCAACGTTTTGCTATGTTACTCACTCTTTGAGGTCCTTTCTGTCGACTTCTCTTCTGTCATAAATTGAAATACAACTACTGTGGGCGTATCAAACACACAGACCGGCTGTATATCCAAAGCGAAATATATGTTCGACGTTCTAAGATTAATACAATATGTGACTTTCGTTTCAGTGTCTGCTTCCCATATCATTTTTCAATTGTTTTTCCATATTATAATAATAATAACGTAAATAATAATAAACTAAACCAGACCTTGAAATCCACGTTTTATGAGTTGTTTGACAGCACAACACAAATACATTATTACGTTTAACAGTCGGTTGATAAATCACAACAAGCACTCAACATGCGGAACGAAATAACATTGATAGAAAAAACGAACCAACAAAAAATAATAAGGAACTAAAATACATGTAATGGTTGAGACGGCGATTGCATTTTAAGATGTACTTACTTACAAGGTTAATGCGATATTGAAAGACTCTTTTACGTCTTGTTTATATTTTATACTGCATACCCAAGTCATAACAATTCGAAATGAACCGTTACAATACCACAAGAGAAAGATAGAGAGAGAGAGATTTGCCCCTTATGTCTTTAGCATACCATATAAGCCTGAGATCGAAACCAGATACACTTGACTCAAGGACAGAACCTTAATACTCCCTTCAGACCAAGGTGGCGTCCTTACTGAGCTGCTACGGTGATTGAAAATGGCCCCAGAGCGCGTCAATATCACCATGAGCCTGATAACATCTCCATGAACGCGGCAAACATTCTGCGAATATTGTAACATTTGCAACGGCGACTACATAGTGTCTTCACCACAACCCTCTCCTGTCTGCCAAGAACCCGCCACGCATTCGTCCTTATACCACCGTCTATGGAAGCGTATAGGGGTCAATAGCGCGATAGATAACGCAATATTAAGTTGGTATTATGTCAACATATTGTGATTATTCTGATGATTTTATCTCTGAAAAGTCAATTTTTACCGAGGTAATTGAGTCAACACGCTATGTTGTATGTCCTTTTTTGTTTTAAGTGTGTACGTTTGAGGTAAGATATTGGTATTCTGACGCTTTGGCGACATATGCCATTTCGCCGTAGTATATGTCGACATATTCGCAAAATATTGGCATGCGCTATGTCGACGTGTGCATCTAAAACGAATTGACGACATGCAAATTAGCTAGTTATTCAGTTAACTCAGCAAAAATTGCCTTTTCAGAGATAAAATCGTCAGAAAAATCACAATATGTTGACTTATTATCAACTTAATATTGCGGTATCTATCGCGCTATTGACCCCTATACGCTTCCATACCCGTCAGACCGGGGTTACGTCCTTACTGCGCTTCTACTGCGACAAAAAATGGTCTCAGAGCGAATTATGATCGCCATAAGCATGGTAAAGGCGTGGTGGAAACGCTAGATATCGTGCTGTGGTCTCCATGGTCGCCAATGATCGTCGAGCCACGACGTTTGTTTTGAACATGCTCATATGATCTGGAAAGCTGCGAGAACGTGGTGGGGTCGCAAATGTCCTTACTGCGCTGCGTCCTTACTGCGCTGCTACGGCGACCACAAATGGTTTCAGAGCGTGCCAAGATCACCATAAGCGTCATGGTGGAAACGCGAGATATCGTGCTGTGGTCTCCATGGTCGCCAATGATCGCTGAGTCACGGCATTTGCTTTGAGTATGTTCAAAGCAAACGCAAAGATTCTGCCATATGACCTGGAAAGCTGGGAGAACGTGGTGGGTCGCTAAGGTCGCGAGATAAGCTTGGTAACATAGCAGTAAGAACGCGA
Source organism: Patella ulyssiponensis (assembly GCA_963678685.1). NCBI lineage: Eukaryota > Metazoa > Mollusca > Gastropoda > Patellidae > Patella > Patella ulyssiponensis. The sequence continues at coordinate 20,050,117 of OY783230.1, read as the reverse complement.
CGTGTTTAAGTTCGTAATTTTAGTACATTTTTCCGCGTTGTGTTCACGCTTGTGTTTTTTCAAGCCGCCGTTCGGTCTCAGAGCGCAGTAGGGTCACCACTCCGGTCTGACGGGGGGCATGATGGTGAACGATTGCAGCACGTCCTCATAGGGCTTCCAGTGCGCCTATGGTGGTGTTATGGGGTTCTCACTTCGTTTATGGAATTCTTAATACGACCATGGCGCGGGTAACAAGCTTGCATTACGCTCCTATGTCGACTTCATCTTTAAATTTCCAATAAAATCAGACCAGCTTATATAGTCGCCATGATCACGTGGTAGACACAAATATACGTGCAGTCGCGATACAGAATACGTGTGGCGCGAGTTCGCTGATGATCGCCGTTGCCAATAGATCTCAATAGCAACGCCATAACCGCGGAGTGGTCGTGACGGGCGCACCGTGAGAACGCGTATTTTGTTTATTCACGTATGTAATTTTTTGCTCATGTTCACGTTTGCGACCTTGTACATTTCTGGTCGCCATACCGCCACAGCAGCGCAATAAGGACGCCATCCAGGGTTTACTAGGTTTATATGAATCAATGTTAATTTAGAGGCTACATTGGGTTGCAATATCTGGAACACTACTTTATTTCATTCCATATTTTTTTATTCTAGTGTTCCTATTTAATAGCCTATTATCTTCTATTTTTAAGGACCAGACAAACATGTATGATGACGTCACCAAAATGAGGGTGTTTTGTGATCAACTTATGATGACGTCACCAACAAGAGAAAAGAAGTGGAGTCGAGATGTATGCTGCGTGACGATGTGTATAACGGATAGTGAAAAGAAATTCCACTTCCCCAAAAGACCCCCGAAAACAAGAAGTCAAAGAGTACATATATTGAACAATTAAAGAACAGCATCCCTCGGCTTTAATCAGCTTCATGCAAACATTTAATTTACCTGTGAACATGATGCGTTTGACCAACTAAATTCAAGCTATGAATTTATGGAAAGTTTTTGACCAATGACCCAGCCAATAATGTGATTTCCGGTTACCGGAGGAAAATGAGAAATAATTTTTTTCGCGCATGATCTGTTGATATAGACAATTAATTAGACATAGTAAGGAACGACGACGTTACGGAACATGCGCAAAATGGACGGGTGAATTCCGGATGTGCCATCAAAATGTCAATGCAATGTAAACTTTTAATTAGTTTACCTATTAACACAACTACAATGATCAGGAAGTGGCGCGGATATAAGGTACATCCGGGTGTTAAGAATGGCAGGTAGTATTTGATAGTTAGCAGAATGATATCGACAATCCCTGCGTAGGGAGAGATAGATCAAAAGACTTATAGTTTTGTTTTCATCTCCTTATTTTATATAACAGTTCATTTTTTTTTAAAATTTTTGTTTATTTTTCTGGTAGCAATGTATTTTACTAACCTGTTTGTTTTTCTTGTTTTTATCCAATTTTATTTATATGTGTTCAAAAATTGAGGAATTTGTTATTCGTGAACCATCTTTTTTTTAAAAGGCATTAATACAAGATCCAAACTTCGGGGAGTATTCTATGTATGTCCTATAACGATTGCGTTCTTTCATAATCGAGTAACGTGCGAATGTGTGGGTGTATGTGTTTGGGGGTGGGGGTGGGGTGTTCATAGCATTTCAGCATCTCTAATTTTGAACAAAGTATTAATTCTGCTCGGAAGCACAACTTTATGTTACAGGGTGTATGGATCTTTTGTGTGAAACGTTAAAAACGGGTGAAATGGGTCTAAAGCACATATTAATGTAGTATGGATGTATATACAGCAATTTACAATAAATTTAAAAACAAATATTGTAATTTTTAACCAGTTACGTTCGATGAAACAGGCTGAAATGGATTACAGTCGTTCACACTTGCTTAGTCTATTCTACACGGGTCTCTTTATTATTATTATTTTGTGGTTATTTTTTATTACATCCGCATTGTCGTCTGGAATATTGTTCCCTCCTTTCCATTGCAATACACGAATGGTGTACTGTTTACAATATATTATGTTCATTATTTCTTAAATATTGGATAGTACAGGATCCCATGCTTTCACCACAAGATAACAACATCAATATCGATTGAAATTGATCAATATTGAATTCTAATTCGTGTTTGTAATTTCGACTATTGTGGAAAATATTGAGTTCGAGATTTACCTCCTTATATCAACCGAGATCTAATTATTGAAAATCATAACGTGTTTTTTGGTTGCGCTTCAGAGACGAATCAATCGTATACCTTGAAAGTTTAAAAGTCAATCGTCGAGTTCTTCATGTCATTCGGCATAACAATATGTAATAGTCCCTGAATGTTAATTAGGTTAAAGCCGTGAACACGGAGAGTGTAACGATGGCTACTTCTTTAATATTGATATACTTAGCGGTCGGCTAAATGTCATCCTCATACCTTAAAAGTCATTGGGCAAATCTCTGATATAATTGCTACTTACCAACCCTGCATAAATGATAACTTGACACCAACAATGGATAGAGGTACAGGGGTTAATTACTGCAAAAAATCCAATCAGGTAATTACTAAAATAATCAAAATTCTACAAATCAAAATCCAGTTATTTTACAGAATCCTTGAAGAACACGTGTGTTAAGCGGGGTCATTCAGTATTATTAATTGGAAAATAATCAAATAACGGCATCATCAGAAACGCATATGAATAATGATCTTGATTTTAATTTCTTTTGCTATCTACATGTACATTACTGAAGAGATGCGAAAGCTTTTATTGTTTGCGTAGCCCTACAATATGAAATACTTTTATACAGCAGAATAATAATTTGATGGGTCTACCTCAACAGTGGTTTGGTGATGCCTGTAGCCAACTTCTTGAGTGTATGCCACTAAGAATCACGCATACACTTTCTTTTTATTCAAAGTAGGTACAACATATGTAGCATGGGCAATTTGACATTTTAAAAAACTTAATTTGAATATCATCATTATTTGATTGGATACCCCGCCATCCCTTTAAATCGTTGCCCGCCACCACCCCATCTCTCTCTCTCTCTCTCTCTCTCTCTCTCTCGCTCATAACTGCACATAACTGAGCGATCGCAGCGTGAATTATTGGGGAAGTCATAAATTGTAAAATCTGTTGTTTCGTATCTAAAACCACTCACCCGCTATGAATTAAAAATGCTACTTGAAAGTATAACATCTGATTCCAAAGGGACTATAGGAATCTATTTCGTCCCGTCATTCTTCTCATTACAATTTATATTTCAAAATACTTAGATACTATTATGCTCGATAGCTTGTTCCTTTGATTGGTTGATTTGACTCTTATTGAATTTGAATATTATTGAAAAACGGATTCGAATTCAAAACAATACCATGGGATTATGGAAGCACTTTACCCAGAATTAATTTGTTAAGGTGCTTCCTTAACCGCATGGTATGGCTCTAAATCAGACACCGACTTTATAACCGTTTTAATGTCTTCGTCGTATATTGCCGTTGTCCCTGTCTGTCTTTCTAGGGTCCATATTTTCTCATGGAACCTTTGGTGACATTTACGCTTTGTTTATATTAGATACTATATAAAAACAAACATATCAGTACGGCCCAGGAAACTACATTGGAAGAAGCATGTTGATATTCAACAGGGCGTTATGGGAGAAATATTAATGAATTGGTCGCATTTATTTCAATAAAGGGGTAATATTGCGACTATTTTTAAGCTGTCTGGACGACAAAGCTGTTGATGTTTGTTTCGTTGTCGGGCAACCTTTCTTTTAATAATGTTATAACATAATATGTGATCTAGTAATATCATCCCGTATATAGCTTGCGATGATTGACATTTGTGCGTGTTATTGGTTCCAATGGACAATTACGTCTTTTCCATGTTGGACTGGGCGCATGAGTGACAAAATCTAATTCTTTCGCTGGGCTAATTTAAACTTAGTTGATTAAACCAAATCAGAAATTATAGTAATACTTGTTGTAAATTGTAAAATATCCAATTTGTGTTTTGTTTAACTGTTGGTTCGTCCATTTAAATGTTTGTTATGTTATCGTATGTAAATAATGAAAGCGTTGTGAAATAAACTTATATATCCAATTCTTTAAACATTATTTTGTTTCTCTTTATATTGCCGTGTTAAGGGGAAATTTTCACATTTAACAAGAAACTAAAAATAAAAATGTATTCATAACATAACATGGCATACATAATCAGCCAAAATGCAAGAACTGACCTTCGCCTAAACAGCCAACAGAGAAGCACTTTAATAAAAACATTCTAGAAAACGACTCACTAAATGGATCAAAGAATTTTTTAAACAGTATGTTGACACATTAGTGTTTAAGTCATCCAAGACATAACGAGGAGGTTTAGAGTCTGTGCGCAGTCCATACGTCAGTATCTGGTATGTCCACCGCGAGTGTCAATAACAGCAGCGCAGCGTCTGTACCAGGATTGATGAACGCCGTTGGCCCCGGGAACCACACTCTCAGAAAATCCTGACGCAATCCATCGACTGTGTTTGGTCTCGGTACGACGTTATTAAAGTCTCCTCTGAATTAAACCCCAAAGTCCGGACTAAGGGATGGCCAGCGCATAACGTTGACACTGTTCTGCTGTAGAAAGTCCCAAGTAACTCTGGTGGTGTGGGCACGGGTGTTGTCAAGTTTTCAAGATGACGTGCGAAGTGTGGTATGACGTGGGGTCTGAGAGCTTGATCGATGTAGAGCACTGCTGTGATGCCGCCTTCTCTCCCTGGACCAAGAGTTTGGAACACCACAGGACCCACTCTCTGGTTCAGGCCGATTCCACCCCAAACCATTATGCTTGGACCTCCCCATGATTCTCGTTCCCTAACACATTGGTCAGAATAACGCAGGCCACGTCGACGCCATATTATGGTCCTTCAGCTGCAGTTGATACGCATTACCGACTCTCATCCCGGGCAGAAATGTTCTCAATTGCCTGTGTCGCCAGTTCTGGCGTTGTTGGGCAAACTGTAGACGTTCTTGTCGATGGCGAGGGGTAAGGATCGGTCCACGGTAAGGTCTACGCTAATGAATGTTCTCTCTGATGAGACGTCGGCGCACTGTATCGGTACTGATGGGTCTTCCCACCTACATCTAATCTCGGCTGTATGACGAATTCCGCCATATTGGAACTACTTTAAAGGTCCCGGATGAAACGTGGCTGCGCCCATGGTGTCTTGTTTGTTTGTAATAGCGCCAAGTTTTCCTGTTAAAGTAAACCGGTAGCCGCATCGAAAATGTATGGGCGTAGGTACATATCACTTACTGTCATACAGCCGAGACTAGAGGTAGGTTCCGGAATCTGTCGAGGATTGCCGAGTGCTGTATGAAGTGATTCTGAACGTGCTGTCGAACAATATAGCGGCCTTGTCTCTTTATGGTAACCATTGGAGCGATCATCCGTGGTGTTGGTGGCCCGAAAGCGTCGCTGAAGCGTGTAGATGGTCCGAGCATTGACTTGGAAGTGATTGGCAACGGTTTGGACGTCTGGTTCATCTGAGCTGTCGTGAGTCGTGGCATGCTGCTGACGTTGTAGTGTGAATTATTCAACCAGGTATGGAGGTGCGTTTTATATGGCTGGTTCCGGTACACAGCTCGAGCAGCATGAGTTACATGAAAATCACAGAAAACACATTACCATCTCATAAGTGGAATTGCGTTTTTGAGAACATTCGTGTGTTCGATTGGCTGTTTGAGAAGGAGCCTTATTGCTTAGGAAAAGTTTGAAATGTGGTCACAAATATACAATAAAAACATTTGGCAAGTTTTATTCAATGCGTCTATTCTGAGTAAGATACCAACCAACGTTTCTTTTGCTTCTTAGTATATTATACTTTCCTATCCACTTCTATGTCGGGTGAGTTGGCAAGGTTAACTGCGGTCCTGAGAAAAGGAGGTCTGGGTTGGCTTCCAGTGTTTCATGGTATGGTTCCTCAGCAGTGCAAGACGGGGGGGGGGACTGTCAAGGAACGGCGTGTAGTGCCTCTGATGGAAGGAATAACTGAGCTCCCGTGAACGTTTACGTGCACGTAAAAAAACTTTAGACAGTTGGAATTCGAAATAACTGTCGGCTTTTGCGCCGCTGTCCAGACCAAATTTCTCTCATAGCACACTGCAAGACGGATTCATTGGAACAGTAGGAAGTCAAATCTAATTTCATTTCAGTATCGGTTATCCAGTAATATGACAGTTCTTCTTACCACTGTATTCTTCTTATTATTTATTATTATCCACAAGAACGCCAGATATCTACTCAAGTAAAAACAATAAATTCTCGTATTTGGAAAAGAGAATGGCCCCCCGTCCCACTCTAATCCTTGTAGGACCAAAACAACTCGCCCCAAACTAGTGCATGTTTCTCTCACTTTAACCCAGGTCGGAAGCTGCAAGCAAAGTTATCATGTAATCTCCGCAACTTACATTATCCATTGCCAAAAACCCAGTTATATGCTCTGCACCACATGTGGTGTATCTGCTAAATATCTATAACCAGAGTACTCGAATGAAAACAACTGCTCCAGAAAGTCCAAAGTTTTTAGATGTGCAAATAGTACCCTTACATATTTACACATGGAGACACCTCGGGGGGCCGGGGGGGGGGGGGGTCAAACCTTCGCTATCCTTCGCCATGGTCGCGTATTAATCATTCGTATTTGGGTGAGAATTTTGATTTATATTTATATTTTGATAAGGTGCTAAGATACAGCAACAATAAACTGACCGAGCAACCACTCTCATCATCATTGTAGTGTTTGTCGGTTATCATTTGTTGACTTTTTACAGGATGATGCTAACAAACTTCTTCCCTGTAGTCTACGATATGAATAAACAATAAATACAGGTGCATATTTTATTTGATAACTAATACAAGAACCCAATTATTTCCCGGACCCTCACCAGCATCCCTACCTTATTTACTCTCACCTGAATGGGGGGTCGCGGTGGCTGAATGGGGGATCGCGGTGGCTAAATGGGTAGGACGCTGGCTCGCTAGCCTAGAGGTCGAGTGTTCGATCCCTGCATTGGCCGAGACATTTCATCCAGATTTTCCGGCGTGGTTTCCTTGTCAGTGATACAGGTCGGGGGGCCTGGGGCCTGACAAGGACAGTTGTATAGTCGTTTTGAAGGGACGAAAAACTAAACCGAGGCCCCGTACACATTGCCGTACACGAAAAAGATCCTTTGACTGTTGGAATTCCATATAAGAGTAGGCCGTTGCGCCGCTGCCCGGGCAAATTTTCGCTCATACCCCACTGTATTGCGTCTTGATTAGCCCAGTTCATTTCATTTCTCAACTGAATGGCCGCTCAGATTTTAAAGGCCTTCGGTCTTGCATGTTCTTCGTCTATTGTTGTAATTCTAACATCAATGGTTAAAACAAGATTTCTAAAATCATTGACTTCTCCAGAAAACACCATATGAAAATAGTCCAATAATATTCTGATTTTGAATTGATGGGAACCTTTCTGCTTTTATTTACAAATAATCTTATTTAGATCCAGTGATGCCTTAAATGTCACCGGAGGAAAAAGTCTCCAAATAAACACTACACATCATTACACTAATAAAAAATAGTGTTTTAAAATTATCGATCACATTTTTGTCGTGCAGATGTCGCCGTAATTCTAAACATAAATCCTGTGTGGAATAATTTTATAAACTCAGGTTGAATAACTTTATAAACTGATTATTATTTAAATATATCTTATAACTAATATAACGGATCTATATAATTACATTCGTATTTGAATATCATTTTGAAAATTGAAACGAAAAAAAAGAATCTGTATTGTATTATTAAATACAATCTGGCTCAACTATTGATCTAAATTGCTTTTGTTTTTATATGGATGAACTTTGATTCAATGAGGGTTACCATTAATATCTTAAGGGCGGGCGTAAAGCTCAATATTATCAATATTGCTCCATTTTAATCCAAAATATATCTGTTGTTGATGTTTATTATCTAGCCCTGAAAAAATGGTATCTCTTTGTATTCAATATCTAGAACGCGCAATGGAAAGTTTAAAATCAATTCCCGTTCTGTGTGGTCTCGAGCGCCAGCTATAAGAGAAGATTCGATGAACCAAACTAAAACATATCCAACAAGTCAATACGGAAGTAATAACCAGTGCCTGATCCACCAACGATAAAGAGAAACACAGGCGCAAACGTCTACGAAAATTTAAAAACAAACAGTGTATATCAGTCTATATACATTTATATTAAACTTTCGACTATTTTAAGAAATGAATTATACGCACTTTAATTTTGGACATAGACTAGGAATTGTCTCCTAGTTGACTTTAAAATTCCACAAAGAACCCAACATGTAACACGCGTCTGATAAAAACAAATGAAGATGTCTGGCCATCTTGATTATTTTCTACGCCAGGTTACATGCACCTATTTATAGGCTGTGGCGCCACTTTCGTCTCTAAACCATAACTGCTCATCAAACCCTCGCAGAAATGTAAATTCAATGCTAAAAAATTATGAAAAGTGAAAAATTGCTACTAGCAGATGAATTACATTTATAAAATCAGCAGAAAAAATTGCTAGGCTTTGTCCTTTTGAGAGCAGACCTCCTCATAATCTCGATTTGACTCTCGTGTCAATTGTTCTCTCTTTTCCCGGCTCCATTTTTGTCCCACAGTATCTTGCAAACACACGAGGTTGAACAAGTGACCGTACTAATGACATCTCAAGTATGACAAGAACTCACAATATCTAGTTAAAGGGACTATCCCGATAAGAACAGAGTCTCAAAAATTACATTCCGAGTATTTATGAAATAAAATATAGAGGCATGGTCTATTTACCTTGTCTCAAAATTTCAGCTCAAAATATTGAGTCGTTTGGACGTGAACGTCAACACTGCTTATCCGGACACGTAACCCTTTAAAGATTTCGGGTCAATTTTTCCATTGGGTGACCTGATAATCAATTCCCGTTTCTTGAGAGGTCTATACAGTGAATGACCCATGTACTGTACTTGATAACAAAAGGTAAATTCCATATACATATTATTTTTAGAGAAAAAAGGCTGGTTTTATCCAGATACTGTATAATACAACGGTCTCCATTTCCAGATGAAGACTGTCAGGTCAAAATTAAGCAGTTTTATTCCCCAAAAAGTTATCGGGATTGGCCCTTTAAGCTTTCTATGAATGATCATACATTCTCTCGGACCCCATAAGCTCGAGAAAATAGGCTTACTAGCAGAAGAAGACAGCAAGGTTTGGGGTGTTGAATTTCAGTGGAACGCCTCCTGGTGAATAACCAAACACCGAAAGAGAGTTTACAAGCTTCACAGGGGCAAAATTTAAATGTACAATATTAAATCCGGGGCCTGGGCACAACACACAAAAACAACTCCAATGAAGCAAACCTACAGACATTGCAAAAACTACACCGACATACTAGAAATGAAATGGGGTTTAACGTTCTACTGTTCTGCTCCGAATTAGGCTAATGAAGACGGGTATATGCCATACAGTGTGCTATGAGGGAATTTTCCCCGGGCAGCTGCACCATTACTGACTGTTATAAAATATCGAATTCAAACTGCCAGGGGACCTCGGTGTTTTCGTCCAATCCAAACGACTAGAGGGCTGTCCTTGTCAGGGCCTCCTTCCTGCACCACTGACAAGTGGGAATATCGTCGGAAAATCCTGATGAACTTTCTCGGCCATTGCAGGGGTCAAACATGCGTCTTACCGACTTAGCCACCGTGCTTCCATATATAATTGTCAATATTTATGTTGAAACTCCTTTTGATGATAGGTTGTGATTACACTCATAACAATATCTACTGAACGACCACGCACCCCTTGCTACTAGTTGCCCGTTATGCATGGATAGAGATCATCATTGGTTGCGCTGCCGAGATTCGGTGAGATGCAAATACGGGTATGCGTTCGACACAAAACATGATGGTCAATCCATCTTCATAAAAGAGCCCTGAAACGCATAATATTTGTCTGATAACTGGATTTATCATGATAAAATAGTTATTTACTCTTCAATTTTTAATTCACAAATAACTCTCCATTAAAAATTAAAACACCACGTGTGTACATCGTATAAGTTTCATTGAGTACATATACTTATGTCAAGCAGCCGAAAATAAACCCTAAATCTAAATATACTCTTGCCTCTTGCTGTTTGATGGCGCTATTAATATCAACTTTTACTTGATCACATGTCAAACTAAGAATTTGTCTATTTTATTCAAATAAATGAGGAATCTGGCATGCGTGTTTATCTCGGCATGTCGTAAATTCAAGGAATATTTGTGTAATATGTTCCCAGTGATGTCAGTATTGAATGTCCTTCGCAGATTTTAACTTGCGATTATATAACTGTAAAGCAGTATTCAAAATTCCGTGGGCTGTTAAACAGCTTTCTGCATAAAGAGAGCAGCGCTAGAGTAGTGTGTCTTTCCCGAATTTGCAATCGGTCAAATAACCATATGATTAATTTACTAAATCTGAAAAATGTACAACAGAATCTGGGTCGGAATAAGATTTAGTGTAATATATTTGCCTAGATTTGTCTGTGCCATGGAGTCCGGGTCAGAGAAAAATTTAACAAATGAAATGTATGTGTCGATTATTGCCAAATGATTTTCATTGATTTGCTGATTGTAGGTTAACAGATGGTCTGATGATATTTATGCATTACGTTAATTTCCGTTTGACTTTTGCGGGTTATTTGTCTTTAAATTGGTGGGTTGGATGGCCAAATCTGAAAATCGGATTTGACTGTGCCATGGAGTCCGGATGGGAGGAAAATTTAACGAATGAAATGTAATATATGTGTTGATTATTGCCAAATGATTTTCATTCATTTGTTGATGGTATGTTAACAGATGGCCAGATGATATTTACAGATGCTTTACGTTAATTTCCCTTTGACTGTTCCGGGTTATTTGTCTTTAAATTAGGAATAATATAGTATATCAGTTTATGATGGGCGGCACATGTGGGGATGACAGGGAACTAAGGTACCGTGTAAAAGTTGGTAGTCCACGTAATTTGGAGAAGAATGCGCGCAAACGTCTCTGTCCCGACTCGGTTACCCAGTTACATCCAATGTAAGCTTAGAAATTAAAAATATATATATTGACGTTGTGGTAAACCCCATTTCAATCAGTCCAAAGTGTCTTTATTCCCTGAATTTTCATAATTTCCTAGAAGTAATTTCTTTATGTGTACACTTGTTAATTGGACCCATTCTTTCGAAATAAAGACACCTTTTCTTCTTTACTCATGGTCATACCCAGAGGCTTGTCTAACCCCTATCTCTGCTTATAGCGACATCGGTGGGAATTCGTCTAAATAATTGCCGAAGCTGTATGATATTCCGGATCATTTTCCGGTTTTCTATAAGAATTTCACATTAGAAGACAGCAAAGCTATAGAATCCATTAAGACAAAGTCTAATACCAATTGTACAGCGAATAATTGTCTCTTTTCCAAAGTGTAACTGTATTGTTTCTGTTTGGAGAAGATTCCCGTCTTTGCATCGGTTCAAGATGACGCTGAAAAGATATAAAGCAAATAATAAAACTGGTTAATTATGTGATAAAAGAAGAAATGGCACTGGGGTGGTGTGGCAATAATCTCTGGATAGGATAAAGTTTACAAACTGAACATCAAATAGTCGTTCAATGAAAAATTGGGACCTTCCTATCAGGCCCATATAACCCTTTCTGGTAATAGTCCCCAAATTAGCTTTCTTTGTAAAACTTTATAATTGACCAATCCTGACCGGAGAAGGAGAGAGAAGTGGGGTTTAACGTCCACTCGACACAAACTAGGTCATTTCGGGACTAACATAAGATTTAAATCCTGACCGGGTGTAGAGAAAAACAAAGAAATGAGAGGCTTGTCATCCACATATTGTATATTCAATTTCAATAATTCACTTGCAAGCATGGGTCCAAGAAGAAACGTACATATCCTGTTTACCAGGTCGTCATTTCATGCCGGTGGTGAGGATCGAACATCCGACATATATACTGATGGCAGGTTCATCATGTACAATGCAACCCTCCTCAAATTAATCAAACTAGAAAGTCGGCCGATGTAAAATAAAACTTTATCAAGCACGACCTATTCTAGACGTTTAATTAACGAAAGCGGAAAATTAATATAAAAAGTACTATAAGGCAAACCATTATTACTGAAATTAATATGGATTTAAAAAGTTATATAAACTGTGTCAAGTATTCTAGAAATCTGCTCGTCAATTTCTCATCTTTCAATTAATAAAAACCTGAAAATTACTATTAATAGTCTATCAACAGTGTGCATATCATTTGGTATATATTTATAGATGCCCGCCCGTCTGCGATCGCGTAAATATTTCTGTTTCTTATATCGCGTTGATAGCGTACAAACGACCTCCATGAGATAAACTTTGTTCTAAGGGGAGATAAGCTTGGCTAATAAAAGTCTGGTCGAGGTGATTATCAAGTCATTAATATTATCCTAGCCAAGAAAAGGCCACCTTAAGATAATAAACCAAGCTATGTAATAGAAATTTGAAATATGGCATAACTTACAATGTTAGATGTTTAATCACGCAGAACATTTTGGACCCCAAAGCCCTGTGCCTCGCAATGTGTCCTTGAATCGTAATCTTTACCAAAATATTCTATATTACAAGTGGAGAGTGTGTTGTAAATAGCAAGGAAATACAGAGAAATGTGATTTAACGTCTACTCGACACCAACTAGGTCATTTCGGGACTAACATGGTTTTTTGTAAATTTTTATTTCAATAATTCGCCAGCGCGAAGGGGTCTTTAGCAGTGGGAGGAAACCGGAGTGCCCGGAGAAAACCCACGAGGTTGAGAAGGCGCCCCTATCTCCATGCCACATACGCTCACACCAGGGATCGAAACCACAGCCGCAAGCCAGAGGTGACCGGCCAGCAAGAGGTCGAAGCGCGGCACTCTAGACCACTAGACCAGCCCAACCCCCAGCAAGGAAATCATGAAATTGGCAACATGGATGGCTCATAGAAATATCGTACACAGAAGCTAAGAAAATTGTTGCCTACTAATCATGGTGTTCTAGTTCTGCGACTTCCCGCGTCCATTTTTTTTTTTATTTTTTTGCTACAGAGAAAACAGGCGACGTCGACTTTTTAACAAGACGTCGCCCTTCTGACTGCCTGTTGTTTTTTTTTTAACGCCTGTTTCGACATAAGTGATATCGCAGACAAGACGTGGTATAGAGCTGACACTTCGACCTGTTGTTAGAATATGATTTTGCAATATTAGGGCATCGTCGCTCTTCGCTTTTTATAAACGGATATAGTTTATAGTTTTGGTGAAGAAATGCTCATGTACCAGAAGAATTCATTTACTATTTAGTACTTTTTCTTCAATGCAGTAATTATAAGACACACGGAAGGTTCGCATTGTATACTTATTTCATCTGATGGCGTTTGTGAATAGTGAAGACTATTGGATTTACAAGAACCCGGTTTATTAACCTCTAAGAATATATTGTAAGATGTAAAATAATGAAGTCTTCCAGAGGGACGCAAAGGACGTGATGTTAAAAAGTCGACGTCGTTTTCGCGACGCCGGAATCGGCTGGAATAAAACAGCATAGAGACAGAGGTAAAGGATTCAAAGCTGACAAGTTGAAGTCTGGTTATTAGAACCAGATTTAAATCCACCATCAATAAGTGTGTACTATCATGGCATAGACGGTTATCGTTGGTGATCTATTGGATATGTTTACCCCTTATTGATATAAAATACATATTTGGGTTTTTGGTATTTCATTTGGAAGATATATTTCAAATTTATAACCATGACAATATTACATCTGTTATTCTTGATAAAACTTAATTTCGGTCTTTATTAATCGTTTCGTTTTCGCTATATTTTACCATCCTATGGAAGCCAGTTGCTACCATTCGCATTGTCGTTCTGTTATTTTATATAGTAACGAATTAAAATCGAAACTGGATATAAGAAACTCCTAGTATCAGAATCCTGGATATTTTGAAATCAATTCAGGGTTCTTTGCACCATAAAGTTTTGTTTTTGGACAAAGTACGGTTTTTCATAAAATGAATTAACTCTTAGCATATTGATCCAGGGTTAAATACGGATATTATTCTCTACAAAGTTTGTATTATTCCAACACAAGAAGAGTGGAAAAGCACCCGATAAAAAAAAACAGAATAACGTTTTGACATGTTTTAAATTATACACAAAGTCATTGACATGTTTAAGTATCTTTTCATCTGTCAAACTGAAGATGGAAAAATCATAAAGAAATTGATAGCACTAAAATCGTGGTAAAAATTACACCAATCAGAAATGAAGTATTGTGGAAAAAATACAAGACTTTCCAATAGAAAACCGAAACATAATATTCCAAAGTTGAGAAATACTTTTTTCTTTAATTATGGAAAATGATCAAGTTGTTCTAACTGTATATCATTTAGAATGTCTAAGACCAGTTCGTACTGGATGTCTTGTTAAACAGTAGGATTATAATTGTCCACGTGCGATTTAGTTTTTTTCCACCTGTCATCACGAAACTCGGTATCATTATTTTGTCACCTGCAGTAGCAATTGTTGACATTTCTTTGTCAAGTGATCTTTTTTTAAAATTCTTCTGTGGAGGTTTGGACAATATTAAAATTAAATATAGGTTGTCGAAGCCCCGACAAGAAAATATAATATACACCCACTAACAAAGTTGTGTTCATGGTCACACATACAACAGAATAAATAGCGAAACAAATTGAACATATTTCAAATAGAATCAGTTTGAAACATTAAACCAAATTTCGTTATCATTTGACATAAACCTCAGAGTTTGTTTTACTGAAATAGCTGAGAAATTGACCAGATTCTTTCTTTTACCAAATAAATGAAATGAATTTTTACGTCCTATTTTTCTGCTCCGAAGACCGACCTACGCCATGCAATGTGCTATGGGGAAAATTTTGCCCGGAAAGTGGCACTACGGCCTACCCTCATTTCGAATTCCAACTGTCGATGTTCTGTTACGGGCACGCCATGCGTACACGTTACCTCGATATTGCGTCTCATCCGAACCATGACAAGAGGGAGCCACGCTCGAAAATCCGGATGCACTTTCTCGGCCAACGCAGGGATCGAACACGGTGACTCTAACCTCTTACTCACTGAGCCACCGTGGGTCCATTTTTTTAGCAAATAAAAATCACATTAAACCATAATACAATTTTGTAATCAAGGGAAATATATATGAAGGTCGCCATTACACATCATTGAACCATGGATGTTCTTTTTCCAAATCTGACCAACCGATCAAATTTTGTTAAAGATTAAAAAATAACCAAAGACTCAATGAATTTATATTTTCAATGTCACCAGAAAGATCGCTCTACAAATTTTGTGATCTAAAAACATTTTCAAATTCAATATGGCCCCAATAATTGGTTATCTGTAATGTTAACGTGAATTTGTGGACCGGCGAGCAGATATGAAGACGAAATTATTATAATTGTTGATATCAAGGCATGCCACCCTTGCCTTTGGTCATCACGACCCAAGTTACCGCGTCTCCCTTTAATCATTTAAAACATACATTATTATGTAAAGAGCTAAATCTGCCTATTGTAGGTCTTTCTTTTAGACATTATTTAACTTATCGAGGCCATAATCAACTCTCGATGTCATCGCTAGTCTGCGATGTTTAGTGGATTATGATCCGATTTGCTGCTCAACATTCATTCATGATAATTTTAATCATGAAATGGCTGATCGAGACTGGTTTTTTTTATCGTACTAACTTTAGTAATGATGATCAGGGCTAGGTCGAAAATTCAATCGCTAAAATCTCGGTTCTGTTCAGAGTGTATCAATTTGACTGAAATTTTCAGCAAATTCCAATTACATTATCTAGTTTGTAACTATCATAGTGAGAACTGCCAGCTTTTTTTTTATCTAATCTCCTATAATGTATCTTTAAGTTTTATCTAACAATAATTCTCCCATGCCCTCGTCAATCGATTCCAAGATCAAACTATTGTTTGCGGATATAAATAAAACTGAAGCCTCAGAAAGTCATAATATAAGAATTGTATCCATCTGCTCTTATAAGGAGTTTGCATTGTTTGGTAAATTGTTATGACCGTGACGATTAGCTGTTGGCAATCATGCCTGTACCATTGGTAGATACATCAGTGGTAAAATATGTTTTGTCTTTATCTAAACCGCCATCATGATGACGATGACTAGAATAATAGACAATAAAACGACAAAGTTGATCATCAAAATTTCTCTTCCACAACCTGATAATGACGTCCATACTTTATAGGTATTAAAGGTTCAGTTACACATCAGCTATGACGTATTTCTTGGAAACCAGCTTCCTAGCTACTAACGGGAAGCCGTGCTAAAACATCAGGAAAAGATATCATTTTAACATTATCGACAAATGAAGATGTATGTAATTGCGCTTTAACCGGTTTCTGGTAAAATCAGCTTTACTTAACTCGGCAATCATTGTCACGGTTGGGAAACAATTAAGATATATTTATCTCCTTTTTTCAAAGCCTTTACTTGATGTTAAATTACGCTAGTGTTTAAATTAATTCCAAAATAGTTACCAGGTAGGCTATAAATGATAATTACTTGTCGCTTATTGTTCTTATATTTGAATACGGAGTGTTATATAATCCCAATTCAGAAAGTAGCATTTCCGTGAAGTAAATCTAGTCTATCGGCAAGAGGCGCCGGGTTTCAGAGGCTGATCACATAACAGTGTCTAATAGTAAGTGCAGGAGGGCTGCACCACACAAAGTAGTATATGATGTGTATATAGCAATGTATGTAGGCCTATATGTATATGTAATATAACCTTTTGTCAGCTTGTCAATCAAAGATTGTGTTTTAATCACTAAAGAATATGTTTCTTTACCGGAAGGCCGAATGAATTGGAAATAAGGGAAATATCAAACCACCAATGACATATATAATATAGGTTAAAACGTCGCGTGTTCGGTTTATTCCGAATAATATGCCCAAGTTTTAATGAGTTTCGTTTGACCCCCGTCTGTCAGCGAAAGCTGCGTGCTATTAAATTGGAGCATTGGGTCACAATCTTTCAAACGCTATAACAATATTTCTAGATTGCTCTTTGAAGACCAATCATTTTACTCCTAATAAACGTTGTTCGAATTTCAACGCCTCCCGTGTGTATATAAATTTACTGCATCCTCTAACTTTACGCCTAGTAAATGAATTAGGATAAAACGACGACACATTTAATTTCGAACATCGTCGCCATCTTTGCACATTTAATGGGCATACTGCATACTGCAACGTGAAACACATTAATTTTACGTCTTATAACGAATTGGGCCGGTGGGGGTCAGACATCATTGACATCTGTATATTATTAGCCTTCTCGAATTTGATTGGTCGATTCTTTGAATGAATAATTTCTTATTTTCTATATAGACCAATTCCAACGATGAAATTTTAAAAAGATTTTCTAGAACATTACTCAGTAATTGCGCCTTTAATGAGAGGAAATTGATAATACACAGCCAACGAAAGAAAAAAAAAACGGTTTTACTACCGACCGACCATCCCTTGGTGATTAATTAATCAAAGACGTCATTGAATAATGCTAAGTTCCCAATATCACGATTGGTGCTACGATTGAAATCGTGGGGTAGTCGTGGTGATCCTATCAGGTCATAATATATCATATATAAAGGTCAGTGGTGCTCATATCGAAACGGGGGGGGGGGGGTCACGTGGCTAAGTTGACATGACGCTGGCTCGCTAGTCTCGAGGTCGGGTATTCCATCCCTGCATTGGCCGAGAAGAGAAAGTTCATGCAGATTTTCCAGCGTGGTTTCCCCTTGTCAGTGATGCAGGATGGAGGGGCTGACAAGGAGACAGTTGTCGAGTCGTTCGGATGGGACGAAAAACCGAGGTCCCGTGTATACATTGGCATGCACGTAAAAGATCGCTGTATGGCGTATGCCCGTCTTCATTAGCCCAATTTAGGAGCAGAACAGTAGATCGTGGACTCATTGGGGACAATCGTATCGTAACGCATCGCATGACATCGGGAACCAAGCATTACGTAGCACATTGTCTACACACTGATGACATGACTTTTCAAATAAAAGTTCAAATTTCTCCGATGTAATTATCATGATTGAAGAGCGAACAATTTTGTTTTTCACTGGAGACAGTATCGACATGAAATGGAGTATTCCTACCCTCCGTCAATTCGAATTAATAAAATGGAAATTCAAAGACGGGAATTGTTACCTTTACTCGCAAACAGACCGAACACGTCCAAATACCATGGCCGACATTGTACATGCAAATATCAGAGGTGACCGAATCATCTGGGGATTTGGGACCTCTTTATGCCAAATGTCATACTGGTATGCATTTCGGCTAAATGCAATAAAAATAAATCTATTTCAATTTCAGATCATCGCATTGCGTACTTCAGCGATTTCGTAGAGAATCCTAAACTGCCAGGGGGGGGGATGGCCTAGTGGGTTAGAGTGCCGCGCTTCGACCTCTAGCTGGCCGGTCACCTCTGGCTTGCGGCTGTGGTTTCGATCCCTGGTGTGAGCGTATGTGGCATGGAGATAGGGGCGCCTTCTCAACCTCGTGGGTTTCCTCCGGGCACTCCGGTTTCCTCCCACTGCTAAAGACCCCTACGCGCAGGCGACTTAATGAAATAAAATTGAAACCATATGTTAGTCCCAAAATGACCTAGTTTGTGTCGACTGGACGTTAAACCCCATTTCTCTCTCTCTCTCCTAAACTGCCAGTACCTTCCAAAATTCTTAATTTCCAGATTCCTGAGATGAATTGACGAATGCATAAAAAGGTAAAAACTGGTGTGCATAGGTTAATGCGGTTTGTTCAACACAAATGACACAATTGTATTATAAATCACAAACGGAAAAGAGATAAATCAATGTCAAATACGGACTAATTTCACCATTATAGTAGTATTATATCATAACCTCTTTACAGAGTAATACCGTCCCAGTAGAGTATCATTAATGGATTTCAAATATCGAGGGAGTGCTATCAAACAGTAGAAAAGCGGATTTAATAATTGCTGTTCCATTAAACGTATTTCGTCTTTGTTATTGAGATGTATAACATGATGGCCACAACACAATAAATATAAAACAAAACATACCACAGTTAATGGCTATTGTAGATAGTCGAATATCAATTGGTTTCGTGAGTTCCACACCATACGAACACGTACACACGGCTTATCGAGCGGCGTAGATCCTTCGAGTTGTGGAATTTAAAGAGGGATTAAAATATTCCCACGTTGAATATAAAGAAATGAAATGAAATAGGGTTTAACGTCCTACTCTTCTGCACCTGACCCGGGCTAATGGAAGACGGGTGAATATAAAGAGGCGGTGACACCTTGATTTGATTAGATTAATACATAATACATAATACATATTATATTCAAATTATATTGATGTCAGATATACCAATATATTGCTCAGATAGATTTTTAATTTACTATATTACTAGTTATACAAAGTTTTCGTTGTTTTACATGAATGAAATTTAATGTCCTCGCGACACAAAAATGTTCGTTTCGGGACGAACATAATCATAAACTGTATTTCAATAATTTGCTAGTGTTTATAGGTTTTTAGCATATGGGTTGAGGCAGAGGATCCGTAGAAAACCCACGAGGTTTGGCAGGCAACCTTACTCGGTCGCCTCGTCACGTATGGGATCGAACACTGTACTTGGCTAAATTGCAGATCTTATACTTTTCAAAAGAAAGCCTTTACCCGTTTGGGGGGTCGTTTAATATGATTCAAAGTGGTCTGGTTTGTCCTTAGAGTCTTGTTTGTGATATTAAAGGAGCTCAGTCACTTTCGTGTAGGTCAAATGTTTTTTTCAAGGTTGATACGATGTGTTATTTTGAACGGACAAACCCCTTAGGATAAAATTGTTTCGGTAGATTAAGCGGAAGTAAGGTTGTTTAGTCTTATTTTAGTTTTAAATAACACATACTCTGGTATATAGCTCAATAATGAATTTATCTATCTAAACGGGTTGTGATCACACTAAACAAATGAACAAAATCAAACCGACCTTTGTTTGTTGCCTCGCATCAAAGAAGTCTTATAGTTATTTTGAAAAATGGCGTGAAACTTGTCTAAATAATAGACTGTGGTGAAAATGTCTGTATTGTTAATCGTCTTGATCGTTAACATAATTATTAGCAGAACATAAAGTATAAAAACTACCTGTTTTTTACTCTTTTTTTATATAAAAAAAATAATCAAGTCAGATAATTGTGCTAATCATAATTGCTGATACAGTTATGACTGGTTTAAGTTTACATTGTGGTTTCTATTCAGTTCAGATCGCCATCTTTATCACACTTATAGCAAGTTTAAATGGTTTTAAAAACACCGGAATAGTTAAACCAGTTTTACCTCTTCGTCAATCTGATTAAAACACAGATCCAATTTCGTTTCGTTTTTTATAGTTCAAAATTTCGTTTTTACTTGTCTTCACTACTCTTGGATCTGGAGGACTTGTTATTTAACTGGTGTTCTACCTGAAATGAGGGGTCAGTCAATCAAATGGTCTGTCGAATCGACCCTTTGACCTTTTCATGCGTGGAACTGTGGGTAGATATTACCAGCCAACGACGTCTATACTAACACCAGCGGATAGAAATCATAACAAAACACAAGTGGATTTTGAAAAGCATGGCGATCGCTAATTGGTTAATCGAATGACTGACGTTATCGGGTCAAATGTCCCGTGCTTGATACCTGACGTCATAGAACGTGAGCGTTCACTATAACTAGTTAGATCTACATGAGTGTAGGCCATCGAAAGTATAAAAAACGAAACGAAATATAGATCTATATTTTAATTAGATTGCCTCTTCGTCTGCATTATAAGGTCTTCTCATTATAAGGGTTTCGATTTTCCGATTGCACGTGACAAGGAGTAGGGTCGTCTGTCTTAGCTCGTGGGTTTTCCCCGGTATTCCCCATCTGCTAAAGACCCCCATGCGCAAGTGAATCAATGAACTAAAACTGAACTGTATGTTAGTGCTATATGTCGAGTGGACGTTAAATCAATTCCATATCACATCTGTATGCCACTTTCAATATAAGAGCGGGTTGTAAGAGTGATAGCAATAATGCAAGTCGTCCAATTCTTTATACAGGTCTTCTTTATATTGAGTTGTGCTTAATTACAAATCACAACAATTTTACATCTTCAGAACTGTCTTTAATTTGTGAAATGTTTGTGAACGAATTTGCAATCGGACTATGCTATTAAAATACCTTATGTGAGGGTCCCGGGTTGGATTCCGACTTGGTATCCCCTAATCTGTTGTGATAAGAAATAAAAGTTGGCTGTAGCGCCGCTGTCTGGTACAAATTCACTCATTCCCCGCATTCATTAGCCCGAATGGAGCAGAAAAGTGTTATGTTAAAACCCATTTCATTACGGATGAAAAACTTTAAAATTATGTGTTCCTTCTTTTATTATTAAATATCTAGAGTATAAGAAATGTTGTTTTACACTACATTATACTCGCTCAATTAGCCCGTTAAATGAACCGAACAAAACCAGATCCAAAAATTGGTTTCGTATTTATAGCTGGTGGGTGTTTTAGAGAAAAAGAATAACCCGAAAATTTCAGTGAAGCGAAGAAAAATCGGACCACCTTGAAATGAGAGCTGATATTTTATTCCGTAACCATTCTTTTTAAAAACATTTCAGTTTGTTTTCATTAAATTTTTGTCAGATATTTTTCGTCGAACTTGATCATGGGAGTGTAGATGGGTATCTTATTCTAATCAGATTTGGGTTTTAATTACCATTCAATTAAAATTCCTACGTAGTCGACACATTCTTGAAATACTCCCGTTAAAGGAATTTGAAGGTTATTGAGTTAAAGTAACATCTAGAAACCCTAATCATTTCTATTGTTGGTCTCTAATTATCACAGCATTTAGAATTATGTTCATAATACATGTTTTGTGATTTTAAGAAGTGTGGTCATATGAATGTTTGAAAACTGTTGAATATTTGAGACAAATAAATCAACGAGTATCTGAAGAATATATTTAGATTTGGGAGAGGGGCAAGACCCATATTCTTCTTATTTGGGAATTAGCGTCCACGTCCAGTCTGGTTGATAGACAAGCCGTTATTTTGTATATTCAATGCATGCACAGGGGTCTTTGCTGTGGGAGGAAACCGGAGTACCGGGACTACGATCTCCAAGTCACACGGGTTTATAGCGGCGGTCGAAACCGCGACTGCAAGCCAGTAGTGACCGGTCACTACATCATCTCAAAATATAATAAAAATACGCTTGTGAATAACATGCATGATATGGATTTTGTACCGTATCTATCCGTCTTTCATGCACATTAGAGACATATTTTATAGTGTGTATTATATTCCTGATTTTAAACAAAGAAAGCAAAGCAGTAACGGCATTTAAAACATAGCAGAGTCAAAGTAATGAAAAAAATGGGCCACAGTCAAGAAAATTGCAAGAAAACTTTTTATGGTTGTTTCTTGTAGTATATGGTCTAGACAACAACATTTGATCATAGAATATTATTATGAGAAGAAAAATGGGGAGTTTTGTCTAATAGCGGTCATTTTGTTTGACGTCATATTTAGACCCCGGTAGCTCAATTTCAGGCAACTTTTGATTTGTTGCTCTCTGGACCAAATACTGTAATAATATGCACCTTTTAAGGGTTATTCTGCAATTTGACTCTACTAACAGTGAAAGTCACCACCATAAAAATCTAATTGGAGAATATAATTATTTCAGTCCGCCTTTATCCTTATGATTTTATACACAATCTTGCATATCTGCCGTGTTTTCATTATATTTCAGTGAGTAAATAAATAAATCAGTTGACGATGTGTTTCATTGGCTGTTTATCATACAGAAGCGAAAACATGTAATAAAAAATGGCAGATGCTTTATTACATTGAGTTAGGTAAGATATAAAGTATAAAATAAAATAAAAAAAAGATTTGCAGAATAAATGTCTGTTTCTTTTATCACCGTGGATATATTTCACCACCGACTCTTCTGCCTCTTTGTTTATCAAACTACTTTCTTCTTAATCATGATGATATTACCTTGGTACTTAACTCCAGTGAATCTCACTCACCCGTTAGGTGTTGATGGAATTAGGACAGGGATCGAGTCCTTTACTTTATTTCCCTTTCTATATCTATGGACTTAAAGCTTGGTTTGCCCTTACTTTATTGTCTTTTTTGTATTTATGACCTTAGATTTTGGCTGTCAATTATAATAATGCCCTTTACGTGTTTATGGACTTCTGTTTATGATGTCCTTTACTACGTTGCCTTTTGCCCTAGTACTATAATACTTCATATTTAATAATATAAGAAGTTGGAACTCAACTCGTTAACTAGTTCAAGTTTATGTTGTACGGACTAACAATATGTAAGTAATATATGTAAAGTGATTATAATACAAGATATTATCAATATACGTGTTTTTCATGTAACCTATCAGATTGTCAGCTTGTTGATATTACTTGTTTTAAAATGTCAAACTTTTTATAAACTTTTCATTATCTTTTTCTACTCCTACTTTTATCTTTCAACAACAGTTTCTACTCATCCAAAGAAACGCCATTAATCACTTTCTACAGGTTAATTCACTTACAATGCTTTTTACCTCCGACTTTACCTTGTTTACATCAGATATTATGTTGATTTCATTTTAAAATGTGTCTGTATATCTTTTGTACCTATTTATTCATCATCAGACAATACAAAAACTGTCACATCATTAATTATGGGTAGGATTCATAGGGATCTAGCTATCCTTTGTTGTTGTTTTTTTTTTATTTCTAACTCGTGTATCATATACAATAAGGTTGAGTTCACATGCGGAGATCTGTATTCGTTGGTTAACTTCTGATTCTGATCCACTTGATATATAATATAGTCGCTGGTCGGGTAGCTTAGTTGTTGTTGTTTATTACAAATTTAACGTCCAATACGTAAGGCATGAGGGGGGTTGGGATGGTCTAGAGTGCCGCGCTTCGACCGCTAGCTGGCCGGTCACCTCTGGCTTGCGGCTGTGGTTTTGATCCCTGGTGTGAGCCTATGTGGAATGGAGATAGGGGCGCCTTCTCAACCTCGTGGTTTTCCCCCGGGCACTCCGGTTTCCTCCCACTGCTAAAGACCCCTACGCGCAAGCGAATTATTGAAATAAAATTGAAACCATCATAGTCCCAAAATGACCTAAATTGTGCCGAGTGGACGTTAAACCCCATTTCTCTCTCTCTCTCTCTCTTTCGTAAGGCATGATGTTATTGACAGGTTGATTTAATGGAGTAATTTACACGAATGAATAATATATAGAAGATGGGTAAAACACTAAAAAATAAAAAGTTCTTGTATAGCTAAAAGTCACTTTAAAACACCGTTTTAAAATCGCTGTCGACAGAAAATAGGGCGGGTCATCTTCTCACTTTGTCATATTGAAAAATTAAAATGTGATCTCAACGATACCGCCAATCGTATCTTGCAAGATAACGTGATATTTTGCAGTGCCACCTGACGAACTAATCCAATGCCTCTCTACTTACACGAATTACAATCCTGTCACTGTTAAAGCAAATATTAATAACTTTTTTTAGTGGATATTTTGCTTTGGGTATTATCATTGTAAATACTAGGACTAGGAAAAGGCGACTTAAAGCAGCTTTATCGCTAATATTTGGGACCTAGAAATTGACACAAATGGGTCGCAACGTATATAATAATGTAATACGAATGTATATAAACTGATTTACATTCAATCGATTCCGCCAGAAGTCTCAATCGATAGCGTTAGGCTATTCCATAATATACTATTCAAAAAAAGTAGGGGATATTTGATTTTGGGGGCTTAATACTAAAATATGCAAATGACTACGAAAAAAGTCACTATAGAACCTAACAGAAGAAAGATTTCCAGTTACATGTGACGCCCAAACGCACCAATAGCTACCGCATGGAATGCAGGTGATGCTTGGGATCATCATGGGGGTCCAACCCAAGATTTGCACGACTCTGACTTTGAATGTTACAGTCATTGTGGCATTGAATTCCAGGGTGGAAACATCAGTTTAATTGTTTTAGTGACCAGAAAACAAATTTTGATATGCGTCGGCTTACCCAAAATGAAAGGTTACGTGCCCTTGGCATGCTACAGATCGGCACAACACAGGCGGTTGTGGCGCGGACGATGAATGTTTCTCAGTCTGTCATAAGCAGGCTATGGTCCAGATACCGTGATACACAATCTGTACAGGACAGACCACGCGCAGGTCGACCAAGGGCGACAACTCAAGCCCAGGATCGATTTATCCGTACCTTGGCCTTGAGAAATCGTGTCATCACAGCAAATCAGATCAGCGCTCATCTTCAAACAGACACTGGTGTGAGAGTGAGTGGCCAGACGATTCGGAATCGACTGCATAGGGGTCAACTTCGCGCCCGACGTCCTCGCGTGATCCCTTGTTTGAGAGATCATCACATTCAGGCAAGACGTCGTTGGTGTAGGGGTCGTCAACACTGGGATAATCGACGCTGGAGCAATGTGATGTTTTCAGATGAGTTAAGGTTCACTGTTGATTTTTTGGACAGACGTAGGAGGGTGTGGCGTCGTCGAAACGAGCGCTTCTAAGACGTTAACGTCATCAGACATGATCGATTTGGGGGTGGTTCTGTTATGATGTGGGGAGGCATCACTGTTGCTGGAAGAACGGCTTTACATGTTGTTGCAGGGCGTGTTACAGGCCAGTACTACCGGGACAACATCTTGGCAGTCCATGTTGTGCCGTTCGCACGACGTCATGGCCGCCGTTTCATCTTCCAGGATGACAACGCAAGATGTCACAGGGCCAGGATCGTTACAGGTTACCTCCAACAACAGAACATCACCACATTACCTTGGCCAGCACTGAGTCCCGACCTCTCCCCCATCGAGCATGTCTGGGACATGCTTGGACAGAGGTTACGTAAACGTCAACAACGTCCTGCCAATGTCCAAGAACTTGCTGCTGCGTTGCAACAGGAATGGGACAATCTGGACCAAAATGACCTTAGACGTCTCATTAGGTGTATGCCACGACGGATCAATGCTTGTTTGGCAAACAGAGGAGGATTTACCCGTTACTGACTTTGTTGTGATGCTGTGGTAACTTTGCTGTTTGACCCCGGGTATCATTTTACCCTTATAATGGTCAGTCTGTGCCTTACTTAGTCTAACGATCATTTGGAATAAATCGATGAATGTGAACTTTATTTCATTTTGTCATTTGTTTCTTCGTCAGTTTCATTAGGTGACTTTAATAACACTTAAAAATCAAATATCCCCTACTTTTTTTGAATAGTATATCTATTGCACATGCTCCACAGAAGGCGTCACCGTTCGACGTGACTTGTGGAATAAGTTTAGCCTCGTTCTTCTAGTCTTTTGTTACAAATGGCGCTAAAACGCATTGTATAGGTGTACCAATAGTAAAGTGTTCACTTTGTCTTAAATATTGGATACCAGAAGCCTATCTTTTCCCGGTAAGATCACAGCATCAATGTTGATTTAAATTACCATATACTTCGTGTTTCCAATGTCAAAGACTTTGGTTTATATGGAGTTAGAGAATGGGCTACTTTAAATTGAATTGGTCATTGATTGGAATTCAATGATCTGAGTCTCACGCAACTAACCATGTTTTACATTTTTGAATTTAGAAAACGTGGATGGTGGCTCTGTATGCGGACATTTCTCTGAGGCTACGTTTCAACAGTTTCATCGAATGGAAGCCGATAAGTAGTCTTTCGCCCCTTCTTGCTTTCGCGTCAACGAGGTGCGAGGACGAAGCAAAGTGGACATGATAAATGAACCTAAACGCAAAGCAATAGTGTGAAGTTAAGAAGTCGTTTTTGGTTATAAAATAATTTGACTTTTGTGCTCAATTTTCTATTCACCTGATTGCAATTATTCCGTATCAGACAAAAGACATAAACTTGCGCAATCAATCTTTTGATACATTCTTAAATATAAGAAAGCCAATCAACACCCCATAACAATATATTAATTTGTCTTTTATTTTAATTATGAAGCGAATTAGAAAAGCAAAATATTAGTCCGGGTAGATTTCTGTCTTCGCCCGAGTAGCCAATCATTTGGTTCGAATGGTGTTGGTTTGAGTGGTCTTTGGTCCGAGTTGTCTGAAACCGGAAGGCGAATTCACTTCGCTATAAGTTTACACCGTAAAGGCAAGAAATGAACCAGGCGAAACAAAGAAGTGGCTCGACTTCTTGGCATCGCACTGATTATTTCTTGACTTCTGACTTCCCGTAGTAGAACGTTAAACCCCATTTCATTTCATTTGGCTTCGCAAGAAAGAGGAAGACGCGATGGCAAGGGGCAAAAGGGTACTTTGACTGTCATATTATCGTCTGACCAAAGTCAAATATATCCACCAAAAGAAGCCAACATAATTCGCTCATTTTATATTGTAGAACTTTTGTTGGATATTTTTCTCAAATAACAAAGTTGCGGTCTGTGTATTAACACACCAATGTGACCTAGTTACACTCAGGTGTTCGAAGTAAGTAATGTAAACTTTAAGTACACTGTACAAGATGAGTACATTAAGAGAAAATGCGCAAAATATCATCGTTAAAGTAGCTAAGTCTCTAACTCAATATCACCCAAAATCTTCGACAATGAAAACACAAATTATTTGTCAGTTTAAATCAAGATTGATGTTGTGATCTTACCGGGAAAATATGGGCTTCTGATATCCAATATTTAAGACAAAATAAACATTTTCTCATTGGTACACGAATCGTGTACCATAATCTATTTCAGGCCCATTTTTAACAAGGGACTTCGAGACTAGACGGTGAGCATGGAGAGCATACGCAACAATGTAGACTGGAATAACCAGACGCTACAGATTGGCATGCTATTGAGACTTCAGGCGTGTTTAGCCGAAAATAACAGATTTGAAATTAGAGTAAAGACGGAAATGAATGAATGTAAATCAGTTTTTATACATTCATTTAAGAATATTTTATGCGTTGCGACACATTTGGGTAAATTTCTAGGTCCCTAATATTAGCGATTTACCTCCTTTAATTTAAATGTAAAAACAACATTAGTCCCTGACAATTTGTTGTTTTCAAGTATTCAGTAGTTAGCCCTCAGTCTATAAAGGTATAAGTAATCTACAGTTTCATTTATCATCAGCAACATTTTAAATTAAATGTCAGATTGTTTTATTTATGAAATTTATATCTCGGCCATTGAAATGCAACCACAACATATAATGATCAAATCCTTCGCAATGTAAAGATTCGTCATTGTCGAAGGGTGATATAACGCATATTTACAATATCAAAATCCCGAATTTTACAAAATCAGACTTACATTGCTGGGTTTTTTTTGCAAAAAGTCCCTTTAAAGAAAAGACAATATGCTGACATGGTGCATACAATTGAAATTACGTGGAATGCTGGCACCAAACCAAATCACCCAACCCTCTCCCCAGTTGTCTGATTACCCAATTAAAATAATAAAATCATAAAATTTCACAAGTCATTAAGCCATGATATTAATACAAAGTTATGATAAGTTCGTAACATCTTGACTGCTAAACCACAAAAAAATGACCTTCAGAATATGGCTGGTATTACACATGGAACATAGTTCATAGGTATAATAGTTGGGTACGAGACCTAAAATCCGTGACCAATTTGTGGGGAAGTTGTTTTGAAGGTGGTTTCTATATGAAAAAATCCTGCTGAAGCGATTAAGCTTGGGTGCCTCTCTCTAAAATGCTGGCGGAAGCCGCTAGATGGCCAAATTCAAAATGGTGGTTAGATGTGGCGCGAAAATATAAAATTATGTAATATAGGCTTCTGACGTGTCTATTCGTAGGTTTTAAGGGTCTCTGAATCGAAATATTGTAATCAAAAATCCATCCAGCCACTAGTTTTGCCAATATGGCCGAAAAATCCAAGATCGTCGAAGTATGGTCTTGCCGATGGGTGGACATTTTGTAACGTCATAATTCATTTAGTGCGCACACTCGTGAAAGAATTGTTATGTTGTATATTTATGTTGTACTATATATATAAACTGAATTCTCTTTTATCTTAGTTTTCTTTATTCCCCAAAACGGTCACGCCTCGCCCATCCTGTGACAAACATGTCTTCAGACAACGCCCACGGTGTTGGGTCCTGCCAATTTTAGAACTCGCAATGAACTGGGTGAATTTCACACAAGTTTCCAGGCCTTGAAACAGACCGGGAGATGCATCTCCACACAATATCGTACTGGTAATTGAGTGTTCCCTCTTGTGCAGCTGCAAAAGAATTGACATGTTCATTGTCTGTGTTCCCGGTCACAAGACCACATGTTCCGTGCGCGAGGCCACATGTTCCCTGGGTACAACCTATGGGAACAGGCACATTAAAAAAACCAAAGGTTCATTGTCCTTGTGGCGCGTCACAAGGTCACATTGGAACACGCCACAAGGGAACACGCCACAAGTGAACAGCCTATGGATACAGGGCATTACATGGGCCCATTATTAAGCGTTGATTAAATTAAAATCGAAATCAGTTGACTACAGAGTATATCAGATGAGTATTATTACTGGTTGCCATCTATCGACACAAATTCTTCAAAATTGAAGACATCGACCCCGAAACTATTTTTCAGGCCAAAAATGCTGGTCATCTTGGATTTTTCGGCCATATTGGCAAAACTAGTGGCTGGATTGATTTGTGATTACAATATTTCGATTCAGGGACCATTAAAACATACGAATAGACACATCAGAAGCCTATATTACATAATTTTATATTTTCCCGCCACATCTGACCACCATTTTGAATTTGGCCCTCTAGCGGCTTCCGCCAGCATTTTAGAGAGAGGAACCCAAGCTTAATCGCTTCAGCAGGTTTTTTCATATAGAAACCACCTTCAAATCAACTTCCCCGCAAATTGGTCACGGATTTTAGGTCTCGTACCCAACTATAATGTGATATTGACACAAATTAACTTTCTAGTTAAAGCTACGGAATTCACCTTTTCAATTTATAAATCATAACGAGAAATGGGGTTTAATGTCCACTCGTCAGGAACTAGGTCATTTCGGGACTAACATATGGATCAACTTTATTTCAATAATTCGCTTGCGCGTAGGTGTTTATAGCGGTGGAGGAAACTGGAGGACACGTAGAAAATCCTCGAGGTTGGAAGGCGACCTTACTCCTTGTCACGTACAACCGCTGGAAATCGAAATCACGCCAAATGACTCAATGACAAACCTTTTGATACAGCACGCACGTGCACTACCATTCATGTACCCCAATGGTGGTAAAGAAAGGGGATCTATCTTTATTTTCGACACCGCAAATATCTGTTTCATTTTCATTTGCAGAAGTGAGTACGGCAGCAGAATCATGTGGCATTGGTCTATCAGTAACCGAACTTGAAAAGAAGTCCTTCTCTGAAAATACATGTCTTCAATAATGTCATTTGGAAGAGAGAGAGAGAGAGAGAGAGAGAGAGAGAGAGAGAGAGAGAGACATTGGGTTTAACCTCAACTCAACACAAACTATGCCATTTCGGTACTAACACATGGTTTTTCATTTTATTTCAATAATTCGCTTGCGCGTAGGGTCTTTAGCAGTAGGAGGAAACGCTAACCATTCGGTCATCCAACACCCTTCATTTGGAATAAAGCTTTTTGAATAGCATTACCATTCAATTCACCTAAATTACTTATTACATAGGATGACTAATAATCTAATCATTCATATCTTTACCATATAATCATTTAAAAGGACCGTAAACAGTGACATCAAGTGGTTGAAGCTAATGGTTACAACGGAGAGAAAACGTTAACAAACTTAGACCATTATCTTTTGCCATCTTTATTGTTTCAGCAGATACATGGCTAATATGACTGCCTAATTAACGAAGGACTTTCCTATCTCTGGATACAGACATATATTTAATGAAATGTTGGAGAACTTTGGGAAATATTTCAGTCGTCAGCACACAACTCAAAACCACCTTGTGGAGAACCTGGTATCATGTGTTATTTGAAATGTACACAAAGAAATACAGCTGGGGGTAGATTATGTCCTCTGATGCAACAATACATTGTGGTTGCAAGACCCCCCCCCCCCGTCCTTTCCGCAAAAACAACTTGACCAAGCCGTTTTGTACATTTTACAGCTATAGTCGTTGTAGTAATATCGGTTTCGTCGATATTCAAATTTCTTTCTGGGGTAATTTGTTCTGTTTCTTAAATTGTTTTAAAGATTATCAAAACAACAGGCTGATGCACCGCCTTAACGTGTTACTTCTGGAGCTCGTGTGGACAGTTTCGGATAACGCTTACGGAAAGAATCTAGCCAGTCTTTACTTGCCTTTTCAGTTCCTGTCCAGAAAGTTGGAATTTGTTTTGCAAGTTTTTGGCATAAAGATAACTTTCAAGGCTCAATCAAAAAGATATCTTTGAACATGATACATAATATAGTTCTTCAGATGGATCTGTTTCTTTAGTACATGTGAACAATGTCTTGGATCCAAGCTTTAACTCCGACTTTTGGTCATTTTAGTATAAAGTATGGTCAATATCACCCCTATTAGCACGTCCCATATTACCCCAAAATAACAAGCCAAGAAAAGTCAGAATTCATAAAGATAAACTAGGAGTTATCTGGCTTTAGCTATATGCGACTAGAGCCTAACAGTAATAATCTATTTTAATCCCCAGAAGAGCTTCCCTTTGCAAGTTAAATGCTTCATGAGATGCGCTGATATGTCTTCCAACCCCAAAAACTCTAACGCAGAAAATTTTGAAAATACTAACCTCTGTGGAATTGATCCATGAACTTTTAGAAATGTGCAACACATTTTAGAGGATGTAAAAGCCTTGGATAATAACATTCTAAAGAAATGTCACATGACATGCTTATCAGCACTGTGTCCCATATTACCCCGTGCCCATATCCCCCCCCCCTTCCCCTATATACAACAAATCAATTTATGCCCATGAAGTTTTTTTGTGTACTTTCGTAATGTAGTGCTTAACCGCAATAAATAATTATACAAATGGTTCCTTTAATTGACTTCCAACTGGTAACCTCTTAAACCAGTACACAATCTTCAATCAAATCTAGACATCTTATTCTCGATCTGTTTAAAGGAAGTTCATATATATTTCCTATTATTATGATAGTTTTACCACACAATTAAAAGAAATGGTTTTAATCATGACATAGACTTGACTATGTGGCTTAATTTGACACGTTTTCATTAATGTTTGATCAATATCCGTCAATCCGACCAAGAAGATACAGTTACAAATTACAAAGCAAGACGTATCAAAGCATTAGCAGCATACAAGAGGTGGTTTAAACATTTACATAATTAAACGTACAACATGACTTCAATTGATAAACTCTTGGCATCCATGTAGCTGGATACTAACTAAAAATATTTTTTAATCGGTAATAGAAACACTACATTGAAAATGAAAAACCTGAATAACCACATACTGAAATTTTCAGCAAATTGCCTTTACATTAGCTAGTTTTTAACTATTGTTGTGAGAACTGCCAACTCGTTATCTAATCTCCCATAATGTATCTTTAATTCTGTCATGTGGTGGAAAAGAAGTTGTTCTTTACTATATATATATAGGACGTACCCCTTCATGTGGTGTCCTCAATGATTGATCTGAATCATTTTAGACTCCTTTTAGGGGTTCAAGAGTCCGCACACGGCAAATCCAGTTTCGTGACACGACTGGTGAAGCGGTAATTTAACAATATATATATTTTTAGAATTTAGCATTATGTTATACAGCGGCACATGAATTCTTTTTACCGACATAAAATGAGACGTTATGTTATTTAAAGTTTACATTATAACTTTACCACCAAATGTGCCTAATAGTGCTGTTTGCAGACATGCGATTGAACTAATTTCAAATCAGTTGGTGCAAAACCGCGCAAATCAAATTTATATTGTTTTTCCTCTGACTAAGATGTCTTTCAGAGCGACGATGATGGTGGTGTGTGCAAGCCGTGGACATCCCAATGTTAATCTACTGGCAAACAGCTACACTCTGATACACAGTAAAACTCTATTAATTTCTTTCTTAATATATTTTTTCCTAGAAATCCTGTAACTCCCAGTTACAATGTAGAGGAATAAAATGAGATAATTATCGGAAAAATTATAATCTTATCTAATGTAAAGCTTTATTAATTATTTATTGGTTGATTTTTTTTTTGTTTTGGTTTTTTTTTTTGTTTGTTATGTCTTCTTATTATTTTATTTTATTATATTTTTTGTTGCTGCTAGAAATCGGATTTTTAATTCCCAATTAGTGGAATAAAAGGAAATAATTAGCCTTGATAGTATTCCATTAATTGGTCCTTGATATGTAACAGGTGGCAGCTGAAGATGTTCAGGTAATTGTGTAAGCCGTCTGCTCAATGTAGAAATTATCGGGTAATATTAGCAGGCAACTGGGAGTCATAACTCGACATATACCGCCATGATTATTGTTTTCTCTTGTAATCTTGTCAGACGTTTTGATTTCACTTAATTCTACTTAATAAAGTTCGTGGTAGAATGCAGGTAGTCTATGGTTAACCATTATGACTTTGCTACCACAAAAAGTGGGTGAGTGGGCGTGCACTTTTGAGTAGAATTTTTTTCGATTTTCGGTATCAGATGGCCATATAAAGGATTAAGACCACTAATCAATTCGAACGATTTCATGATACGAATGTAGTTCGTCTACTTGGGGAGGGGGTGGGTCTTGGTGTCTCGGCGGGCCTTGCGTTGACTCGCTAACCCGGGGCTCCAGTGTTATATCTCGGTGTTGATCAAGATTCTCTCATAGCAGACTACATACCCATCTTCGTGGGTTGAGCAAACTAGTAGAATGTTAACTCCATTTCGTTTGAATTCCATGTGTGTGTGAGGGGGGGGGGGGGTGCGTGAGGGGTGTGTGGGGGGGGGGGGGGTACTAGTTTGAGTGTATGTCCTTAAAGTGATGCTAAGCCTACGCCACCTACATGCATGTACCTGCGGTACGTTTTGATATATAATACAGTTATTCCATACAAGGCCAAACTTAAATCATCTCCCGAATTAAAGCAGTTATAAAGACCCTATTTTGTTCATTAAACATGCATTATGCAAGAGCGAAATCTGCTTATTACAAGTCTTTCTTTAGGCCTGAAATGTTACCTAAATTATGAATTAGACATTAATAACTTATCCAGACCATAATCAACTCTCGATGTCAAAACTAGCCTTCGATGTTGGCTGGATTAGATTCCTATATGCCGCTTAACAGCCATTGATAATTAAATCAAAAAAGTGAATAATCGAGTCTATGCTGTTTATATCAATGATTTTAGTAATGATGACCGAGGCTATGCGAAAATTTCACCCGCTTCGTTCTTTACACTATCTAGTTTTTAACTATTATAGTAAGAACTGCCATCTCTTTATCTTATCTCCCATAATGTATCTTTAATCGGGTTTGGTGAAATATTTCATGACAAGGTCCCCAACCTATTTAAAATGAAAATCGGTTTAGTAGGGAAACTAGAGAAAATATAAATAAATAAACAATGTCTAGAACTACTGGGATGTAAAGTGGAAACGTTTTAAGGAAAGAATTCATTCTTGTATATTTAGATACGTTACAGAAATATTTCCCTAGACAACACAATTTGACCTTACAAGACTAGAAAGTCAATGTAATGTTGATAACCGTCGCTAGGGGTCGACTGTGGTGCTCTAATGTCATACAGAACAATAGTTAGTTATGTCATTTATATTGTTAAAACGCCATTTTCTTAATTCATAACAACGTCTTAACCATAAGCACGTGACAAACAACATATGAAGTCATAACCTCGATTAGTCTTGAATATCACGGCGGCAATTTGCATAGATGTTGAAGAAAATGTGGTCTGGTTAATTGGGCCAAAGGCAAAGAGTGGCAGCAGTTTTGAGGATTTCGTTTCATAATATTTTTTGCGAACAAGCTGATAGAATTTCACCTGTCAATTTAGCGGTAATGAAATGCGTGAAATATTTGGAAAGAAATCGATGACTTTAGTTACAAATGTTGACGAGAGGTGGCGTTAGAGTGTTGATATATTTAGAGGCAGACGACGAAAGAAACCATATCGTCATTTATCATATAAAATATGATATGTCTTTTAAGTCTATCGGTGCATTTAGCGATTTGACACTAGATTTAGGCTTTTGAAGGTGTACCATACTTCCCACGACTGTGAAGTAACGGGCCTCCAGGAAAGGATAGACAGGGTTTGCACATATTCCTGAAGCAATGGCCCGAGAAATCTCTCTCTGACCATTGCTGGAATAGCGTCTGTTTCTTGAACTTTTGCGGGAGTGTGTCTATTCTCCCCGTTCAATGAAAGCTATCACTTAAGTACAGCAACATGACAGTTCTTCGTTTAATCTGAGTCTTCCCTAAAACTTTGGACAGTGATTTAAGGTATTAAAAACGGTGAAAGTATGTTCGTTTCCAAAGAGTATTGTTTACATTTCATTCGACTTGATAGCCTCATTTGTCACACAATTAGTTTTACTGCAGTATTCTCCTATGCACGGGTTAATTAGGCATAATAAAAGCGTGAGCCATGACGTAACGTTATGTAAACATATTTGGTCCAATACTGGCACCCGTTTTAAATGTAAAGCTTTTGTATGGTAGGTAGTGATTGGTTGGTAGTCGGACTACTGACCAATCAAAATTTAAAACAACAAATTTATCCACTCATCATAATAGCAGTGAGTAGTGAGATTACCTGTAATCAAACGAAACGCTGCGCGGAGTATGGGTTTGCAGGACATTATGCAGCATTGACAAGGCGAAGCGACACTGGGAAATCAGCGAAGACCGCGAGCGATTCCGACAGCTGGTTAACGAGCCAGTGCCTCACTCACTGATCCTCCTCGGCTAAATTTGCAGGGCACAGTTTATCGGAAGTGGCTTATCTTTTCTGCAGTAACATTTCGTCTACCAAATATCAATGTCTTAAAACAATGGATTTGTCAGTGTTTTATCGACCATAATTTTAGAGTCAAATAATTTTTAAAAAATTAAACGCCTGTCTTTATTTTTTTTATCTCCCTTTATATTATGGCTATCGTGCTGCAATGGGGCGTGAGATAGAGAGAGAAAGAGAGAGAGAGTTTTAAATACATAAACTGACACTACTGTGTTGGATTTGGGTAGATTAACACGGTCGGAATGAAATGTAAGACTAACATCAAAAAGGGATTACAGTGTTGGTCTAGCTACTGATGGTTTCCATCTATTTTAAGCTATAAGGGGATCGCAATAAATTAGTCATTAATCTATTTCGACATTTATTTTTATTATTGTGACTTTTAGAAACATGGATATAAAATGGCTGTAAACATGGTGCTTAATCTAATTGTTCATTTCCTTGGACAATTCTATAGATGTGTCATTTTATCTAATTTTGTCGCGGCAATTAAAACAACACGCCCGCGTCATTACTCCAATGGCCACGGTGATATTATAAATGACAACGACAGACATTGTAAAATCCTCATTTAATTTATTTTCCGGTCCTACCTTCACCTATCAGGTCAATATAACATAACAGCAGATGTTTTTATCGAGATAATACCCATGGACAAGCGTCAGACAGTGTGTGTGTGTGTGGGGGGGGGGGGTTGCTGTCAAGACTTGTGCAGGACATATTCTAACAGTCAAGAGTTATTTTATGTCCAACCAAAGGTTTACACGGAACCCCGTTTGACATCCGAAAGCCCAGATAGGCTCTCCGACCGGTAAGACTAAGAAGGTATGTGTGTATGGGCGGGAGGGGGGGGGGGCAGATTTGAGAATCGAGGCCCGCCGTGTCCAGGATTTATTAGAAGTCGGTATTGGTAATGTATTAGAGATCGGGAAATGGGGGCGGGGGGGGGGGGGTACCGGGAGGAGGGGGGCTGTATCTATCACCGTGGCGGTTATAGAAATTGACTTTTGCTCAAAGAAATAGTAACATCTCTAACGATCGCCGTTCAGCATTCGATCTACAAAACATTAGGGGGTTTTTATGTGGAAACGAACATTTGTTTAAATTAATAAAAAGATGCCAAAATATGGTTTACTTTTCACATCAAGCAGAAGGTTTCCCTGCAAATACACACATGGTATTAGTAATATCTTGTCAGTGAAGCTGGTTTATTCCCAGGAATTCTCCGTTACAGCCCACGCGAGATTAGGACCAAATTTAAAGATTAAATTATCGGAGACTTGGCGAAGCTCTGAACATTTGAGGGATAAAGTGATCAATAGGATTGAACCTTGTGGACTTAAAGGCTCAGTGCGGTAGAGGGCCAATAAACATTTTTCTTATTTAAATTTAACAAAGTATTTGGACTGAAAAAGTGTTCTTTAGATATCAATCTTGACAATTGAAGCTATTTTTTAAAAGTTATCTTGATGTCGATGGATCTTCGCTGGCTACCCATTCCATATCGTATTCAATTTAAGGTTCTTTTTACTGCCTATAAATGTTTTCATGGCTTAGCCCCATCTTATTTATGTCATCTAATTGAAAAGCAAACAAATGCTCGTAGTCTCCGTAGTTCAAATGACATTTATCGTCTCAAAACAAGATCTGCTCGTATGGTTACATATGGTGAAAGGTCGTTTTCATTTTTAACTCCAAACCTGTGAAATGATTTGAAACGGGCTGGTTCTGATACTGATATTCTTTCCAGCCCCTCAGTACAATCTTTTAAATGTGCTCTACTTATTCAAAAAAGCTTTTACTTACATATATATTATTTCATTATATTGCATCTTTTTGTAGTCGTTTAGCTGTTTTATTTTGTTTCACTGGTATATGATTTTACTCATTGTGGAATGATTTAAAACCGTCTGGTTCTGATACGGATATTCGTTCCCCCTCCCCAGTACAATCTTTTAAATGTGCTCTTACAAGTTAATTATTTAAAAAAAAAAGCTTGTACTTCGATGTATGTTATTTTATTATATTGCATCTTTTTGTAGTCTTTTAGTTCTTTTATTGTTTGTTTTACTGGTATATGATTGTACTCATTGTTTTGTAAAGCGCTTATGAACACCGTTGGTGAAACTAGCGCAATACAAATGTTTCATAATAATAATAAATGAATGAATTATTCTTCAATATTTCAGTAAAGATGATGGCGTAATATTCAAAAATACACACACCGACAGGGGCGGTGTCGTCCACGTTATGATTGTGTACGCATGAAAGGTGCTGTTACATTCGTTAAAGTAGATCAGTTTGAATACTTTTGGGACAAATGCCACTTTAAATTGGCATGGTCTGACCTGATGACGTGGTGAACAAGATGAAGGGGGGGGGGTAGCTATTAAATTTAGTAAAGACTATTCGTAAATGCGTTATTTCTGTACCTAATGAGTCTTGTTGGCAAATATTAGTGGTGCACTTTAACAGACTTGACATTAATACTATTTTCTATGTATAGGTTTGAAATATGCTTGGGTTTTAAGGTTGTCGAAATCTTTTAATACATCCATGAATTAAATGGAACCTTCCTCTCCTGCTCTTGGATAGATTTAGGACCACTGAAGACGTTAATGGTCTCACCTAATTTGGGGGCGAATTTTAGTCTTAACACGGAGAACATTGAAGCAATTTTGGGTATATTATCTGTGTGATGGTTTGCCCGAACGGATCTGACCCATTGTCCCCTGGATCTCCGTCCCTGCTTCTGCCTCCATTTAACACTAGTTTGTGTCTGGCTATTGAGTTGTTGAAGTGGGTACAATGGATCATTATCTA
Source organism: Patella ulyssiponensis (assembly GCA_963678685.1). Classification (NCBI taxonomy): domain Eukaryota; kingdom Metazoa; phylum Mollusca; class Gastropoda; family Patellidae; genus Patella; species Patella ulyssiponensis. The sequence goes on along the minus strand of OY783230.1, from coordinate 20,011,063 downwards.
CTGTGTCTATGATAGGGCCTAATGTCGAATACATCTTTCGATAAAAGCATATTGGCTTATTGTACTTGATTGTATATAACCCTCTATAATATGTTTGTTTGAATCATTGCTTGGTAACGATGATAGTGTCCCCATTAAAGCGTGGCAGTTTATTAGCTGTCTCTGTTCTATAATGTTTTACTAAATGCCTTTTAAAAAAGTATTATACAATATTTGATTGTGTATGATCCGAAAGTCCATTTCTTTAAGCATGATAATCCGGTTATTATTAACTTTTCTATAAGTAAAATATATATTTAATTATAACTTTGTCACGTGTACACAAGCAAGAATATTTGCACAACTGTACTACAAATGAAGCAAGAGAAATGAGGAATCGGTTAAGTGGAAAACCTAGCCGAAATTAAATGGGTTTAATCGGGATAAGGAAGATTGGGTTGATTCATATCGCGGGCCACATGAAGGCTGTGTTGTTCCATGTTGCGTACCATTAGTGAAATATTATACAGTTTACATCCTATCTGAAGGACTAGATATCAGATATCTGTCCATGCCAGTCTCTCCATGTTTCAACACTGACAACTGAAAACCGGACTGAAAAAATCCGAGTCACGTTCACGGTCAACACCGTGACCTAGCCCATATTCACCGTATCACCATAAACGGCTGCTGTTGTGCTTTTATAATGTTGCTTGATGGCCTATTCTTTACTTTCCTGAATACCGTGACATTGATGCAATGTTGATTTTTGTTTTGTTTATCGAACTCTACAGAATCCCGATATTTTGTAAGACAGTTGGACCATATTATTTTTTTTCTGATATTATTTAATGATATGTTTTATAAGGAGGCACTACAAAGATTTTAACTAAAGACATAAAAAGGTGAATATTTTGAAGTATTATTGTCTTTAAACAATATACAAATTTGTTCCACTGTTCCAAGGGAGGTAACACTAGGAATAAAAGACTGCTGGAGGATAAACACCACTAATCTAGTTCTGGCTGCTACTTGTTAGAACCGTTTACCGGTACTTTACTTTTCTTCCTATTTGAATTAAAATTTATATAATGCTTTGTGTTGAAAGCCCTTAAAATCCTCTACCTTAGTACCGAGCAACTAACACAATATATGTGATACATTTTCAAACAACTTAAACCCGTCAGTCTTCATCTGGAAATGGAGACCCGTATCCCAAGCTGTATTAGACCTTTACTTTATAAAAATAACATGTAGATGAAATTTACGTTTCGACATCAAGTACAGCAAATTGGTCATTCATTGTATAGACGTTTAAAGCAGCAGGAATCAAACATCAGGTCACCCAACGAAAACATTGACCCCAAATCTTAAAAGGGTTACATGTCCGGATAAGCGATTTTGACGTCCATGTCCAAACTACTTAATATTTTGAGCTGAAATTTTGGGACAAGGTAAATTGGCGCATAAATGTCATACGCACGAGGATTTTATTTTGAGCCTCTCTTTAAATCGGGATAGTCCCTTTAAACTCAGCTAAGTGTTTATTTTCGTTGTTTTCCACGGAAGATTGTATACGGATATCTAGTATCGCGTATAAAAGCGAAATGTGTAATCATGATATTAATCTTAAAGGAAGTCATAGCGATTTGAAAATCTGAAGAATTTGTGTGTGACTGGTGTTACTGGACTCAGGACTGTTACACTGGTCAATTCAGATGTCGGCAATTTGCAACTAAATCAAGCAATTTATACAGTATTAATGACTAAAAATGACATTAAGGATATTGGTATGAAACGACTTTTGACAAGAGCCTCCAAAATATGCATTTTTAAGCATGTGCGCACCAAGTCGTTGTTGATTTGAAACCGGACCTTGGTGGCTCGGTGAGTAAGACGCTGGCCCACGCTGTTCCTCAGGGTGTAACTTCCTACTATAAACACCGATGGCGCTAATAAAAACGGGCATACACCATACACTTTGCTATAAGGGAATATTTGGCCACATAGCGGCGCTACGACATTCTCATATTTCGTATTCTAACTGTCAATGGTTCTATTACTTGTACACGAAATCTCGTATTCCGTCCAATCCGAACGACTATACACTACTCTTGACATACCCCCCCTACTACCCCATCTGACTATGCCGGACCCCCATGTAATTGGTAAATGATGTTAGATAAAGCTTTCTGAATAAGATGTCTCCTATATATTTTATATCCAAACACCAGTCATGAAGATAATAGCCCAAGAAAGCTAATAGATAGTTGATTGTTCTTACGTATATAATATGTCTTTCTTAAACATAACTATTATCGTTAGTACTTTACCCCCGTTTGCAGGGGTGGTCGAAGCTCGGTGGAAATTGTGGCGTTGCCTGTTCGGAAGGCCGGCCGCGGATGCTAATTTTAAATCGTTAAAAAGATAATGGTCTATTTTCATTAGGTTCAGCGAACGTCTGTTGCTGTCGTATATCTATCTGATGTTTCTTCGGTCCGGTCTTCCGTGAAGGACAACATCCGTCAAATAGTTAAATTGTCGTAAGATAACTAATAATATCCGGACACAGGGACTCAGTCTAGACAACCATCGAATGGTTATAATTTCGACAACTAAAAGCCCACGTGGAACAATATATTAAGCATCAAAAACGCGCATTACTATTCAATTTTTTATTGCAATCTCTGTAGCGGTGACGGATGTTGTATACGGGGTTATGTATTATTAAGTTTTCATAATACAGCTTCTTTAGTTAGCTTACAATTTTGTATTTGACCCTGTTGGTAGCCTTTGTCCCTTGTATTTTCATAAATCTGTAGCTTCGTTATCTGTGCACGAGGATGGGTTTGCATACCCCCTCTTATTCATTTTAGTGGCTAACAGTTTTAAAAGTATGCAGTTCTTATCTTCAGTTGATGTTTTTGGGGGTAGATAAGGTAGACTATTAAAATAATATTTGCTTACGATACTAAATGGAGGAGATGGATTTAGGTGTGTAAAGACATTCGTATAGTTTGTGTTCAGTCTTGTCATTAAATGAACATTCTGTCTTAAAACACAAAGATAATAGCACAACTATATCCATTGGGTTCCCTGTAATCTGAAATGGATCAAAGCTGGGCTAAATTATTAATCAGAAGGACGTAGTGCTGCAGGGGAGGTAACTCCTGAATGATCAGGAATGAGACTATCGTCGATGTTTACATTTTGACATTCCGATCATCTTAAAGGACAATATTGTGATAGAACTGATTAAACAATTTCCGAATATCATTTTAACACAGAGATCATATAGATGCGTAACGAAGATTTGATAAATTGAAAGTGATGAAATTTTGCCCGGACAGCGGCGCTACGGCCTACTATTCTTATAACAAATTGCGAAAGCCAAGGGATCTTTCACGTGCATGCCAATGTTGCACTCGAAAAGCTAAATAGCCGTCCTTGTCAGGCCATTTAAATTAATGATAGCATTATATTATAGAGAAGTTATATCTCACGAACTCGAGGTAATATGACTGATGTGGTGGACACATAAATACAATTGTTAAACCAAAACGTAGCTGGTTCTGTGAGGAAAACTAAATAGCATGTTTATCACCAATGAACTGTACGTAAATTATTATTGTTAGAAACAGTGGCGGGAGACCGCAGAGGTTCAAGAGACACCAGCTTGTTTGCAGGGGAGCCATTTGATTTAGCGTGTTCCGACAGTAAAGTCGATCTGCAAATAAGGGGGTGGAGAGAAAGACATAAGTTAATTTTTACTATTGTAATGTAACCTTACCTTACTTATAACCTATGAGCGTATGTATCCAGAGTTTGATATAAAATGTAGAAAGGAACTGTTGCAATACTATCACTGGTATATAAAACTCTTTGCGTCTGTGATAAGTATCAGATATTAACATATCCGAGGTTAATATGGTAGGTATCATATCAAGCCGAATTATTTGTGTGTGTGTTGGAGGGGGGGGGGGGTATCCGAAAAATACCAATAAGTACACCTTCTGTTTAGGTGCCGAATGCAACTAACTGTACCATAAACATTTGCAATTGTCAAGAGAATAAAAAAAAGTGATTCAGTGTTCTTTGTAATATTACTAATATTTCATCAGTGTCATCAGAGGTTGATATGAACTGAATATGTCAACGGACGATAACGCCATGACAGGTTGATATGATATATATGTAATCAAAGCAAAAACTACCACTAGTTGTATTTAAATATATACACAACGTGAGTTCTAAGAAGAGTATAAACAAATATAACCAGGGATAATACTAGGTGACCTGTTAAAATATGTGGCAGAAGAGAGTATGTTACACCACAGACAAGAGGGAAAACAACATCGGAACTTTCCCGGCAAATGAAGGGCTGGTCTCAAACACGGGACCTCCAGGCTAGCTAGCCAGCGTGGCTCCCTAAATTAACAGATACACGAGCGAATTTTTGCTCACAAATAATTCCTTGGAAGACCAAAAGTTGTTATATACGACTTTGAGAGGATATCTAAAAAATTCAAAAAATTCATTGAATGTCACTAGATAAGCGAAAACGAGTAAAATAGAAATAGCTATTTTCACTCATTCTAAACATGGTAATGCACGAATTTTTCTATTTTATTCGTTTTCTCTTATCTTGAGACAGTCAATTATTTTTAAATGACCAGTCGATGTCCTAAAGCCGGACGTGGTATTTGGTAGGGGATTGACCAACTAAAATAATTTCTACTTGAGGTCAAAGGAATCTACATGCTGTGACGTCATTCTTATGTTTGTTTGCCACCTGATTCTTCAGCCTCCCATTCATTGATATTCTCAGAAACATAGAATTGTAAATTCCGACACTTGTGTGATTTTAAAGAATGTGAGGTCTGCAATGTGTATGACACAAAATTAAGATGTCTGTAAAGTTTCGCGTGTAACATTTAATTAAGACGCGACGAAAAATGTCTTAAAAAAATAAATACAATTTATTTAAATACTAAAAAATTTGGACTAATAATATGTTTATTTATTTCAAAATTTAGCCAAAAATATAATTTAAATGGTGATTTTTATATTATCTTATTAGAAATATGGGCTTACAAACTATCCTATTACGTGCACATGCTTCCAAAGGGACTCATTACGAAATATTTCAAGCTATTTTGCGTGATTTCTATATTAAAATAAACCTCTGTGTTTGGGCTTTCCCAAGGACACAAAACATTAGCAACAATTTATCAGCTGTGTTAAAGAATTAACTTATTTTCACAGAATTAAAATTCACCAAATTTGATTAAATCCAGTAAGATTAAGGAATCTGTGTTTACATGACTGAACAGTTAAATAACCGTCTCCTCCTTTCTCTATCCCCTGACCTAGCCCTTGACCTATGGCGATGTCGCCTCTCTGAATGTAGCTTACGGAGTCGCCGCATTTCCTCGGATACATCCATCGATCTATCTCTACGACGATCTAAACGTGCTTCCACTGGACGGCGTTCATCGGGATCCGGGGGCTTACTAGGCTCCACTTTGTTGTTCCAGCGATGTCGCGATTTATGTCGCGATCTGTGATCGCTTTTGTGGTGTTTTTTCTGTTCCTCAGTTTGATTCTGTGTTTTCTTCCACGTATCTGTGAGTTTAGTTTTCGAATCTTTGCTTTGGAGGTGTCGCTGTTCCCGGAGTTCGTTAATATTTCCGTGGCCAAGAGTTTGATCTGCATCCTCAAAAGAAGCCCAAGTTGATTTTCCTTTCCGATCACTAAGATTTTTGTTCAGAATTCCCGAAGGACCAGCTTCATTATCGATATTCAATTTCTTCCTGATATCTGGCATACTGAACCGTTTAGAATCCTGAACCGTATCCAACCAGTTTTGAATAATTCCATGCGGAACTTTAGAACTTTCCGTATTCTGACTTTTTACTGAAAATTCTGTCCTTAGTGTGCTGCTTTCAGGATCAAAGGCTACGTTGGAGTCCCAGTCTTCACGAATATTCCCAGATAGCTTAGAATAATCCGTTTTGGCTGGACTTGACCTCGAGCGTTTTTCTGGTGGTGGGGGTGTGGATTTTCTGCTCCGACTGCTGTGGTCACTCTGGTGCCGTTTTCCGCGTTCGGAATAGTCCGTGTTCCGACGCGGAAGTGTTGATGCAGCCCTGGAGTCTCGGGAAAATACATCAGTCTGCTGCAGTGTCCAACCGGCATTGTAAGAAATCGGTGTGTCAGGGGCAGCTTCCTTGTACCTTACAATGAGACCCGTGCCATCCGGTGACTTTTCCACCGAGACGGGGGTTAAAACCTTTTGTGCTTCAGCTTCCTTTCCCCCAGCCAGACGTAGAAGTGTATTATAAGGACTCTGATCGATACATAAGTTTGGTAGAGCAAGGGTTCCAGAATTTCGTCTTGAATCAACGGTTGATGAACGTTCTGGAGAACAAGCCCTTCTTCTTACTATGAGATTACCCCCACTTGGTTTGCCTAGAGTGGTACATCCCCTTTCAGACCTTTTGCTACTTTCCCTGTTTGGCGAAGGTGAAACATTTCTGAGCGAACCTCCCCTGTTTTTCTTTTTCTTTCTATTTCTTCTTTTCTTTTTACCGCTGGATGCAGGTGAAGTGGTTCTAGTAGATAAATTTTCATCCTTAACATCATTGATGTTATATGGTATCGAATTTTCAGGTATCCTGTAGGATTGTGAAATGGATAGAAAATCATCTTCTGTCATACCTAAAATAAAACATTATTCACAAAAATCCATATATATATATATATATAAGCTTTGCCCATCGGCTGCCAAAACGATATGACAAGAAAATTGCTTAAATTAAATTCAATCTATTTATGAATCTTAATAAATCGAGACACATAGCGGGCTAGCCTTGGTACACTTTGACGTTTAAAAAAGGTTTAGGGCATAGACTTACCAATTATTTATGCCCTGCTTATTAATGAAATTAACTTTCACCCAATATACTTTCAATTTAGAAGATTATTTTTCTATAGTTTCATATAGTTTGTCATTGCTAAAACCCCCGGGGGGATTGGGATGGCCTAGTGGTCTAGAGTGCCGCGCTTCGACCTCTAGCTGGCCGGTCACCTCTGGCTTGCGGTCGTGGTTTCGATCCCTGGTGTGAGCGTATGTGGCATGGAGATAGGGGCGCCTTCTCAAACTCGTGGGTTTCCTCCGGGCACTCCGGTTTCCTCCCACTGCTAAAAACACGCAACCATATGTCATGTTAGTCCCGAAATGACCTAGTTTGTGTCGAGTGGACGTTAAACCCCATGTCTCTCTCTCGCTAAACCCCCCACTGTCCAGTCAATATAGACTGTTACATCTAATCTATGAATAGTAGCTGCAATGAATCTTACCAGGTATCACCCATAGTTCCTCTAAATCTCTAATGGGGCAATCTTGTTTCTTCTTTCTGTAGTTGACAATAGCCTTAGCAAGCTTTGACGATATTTTAGCATTATTAACCAATGTCCTGGCTGTACACTGGTTCAAATTTCGAGACATTTTAGACGATTTTAGCGAGGAAGAATCCTTCGCAAATTCCGCGTAATACAAGGCAAGCCATTGGATTGCTAGGCGCGCTAGGTGACGAATAGTTAATCACAGCTCAGTGACGTCACAAATAAATGACGTTATTATTAATTGCATGACTTTTCTATCTATTGTCACAGAGTAAAAATAACTCTGTGCTATTGTTGAACTCAAAGTACCGTTTTCATTTCTATTGGGGTTTTTTTTTTTTAAATTTAATAAAGACATAACATTTTCCGTTGTAAAATTAGTGTTTTATTTACTCCAAATTTAGCAAACCATATAGGGAAACGAAATGAAATGCGGTTTAACGTTCTACTGTTCTGCTCCTAACCTGGGCTAACGAAGACGGGCATACGCCATACAGTGTGCTATGAGGGAAATTTTGCCCGGACAGAGGCTGATATAATGCTTGTGAGGAGAAGTCTAGATCGAAGACGGTCCTACGCATTTTAGCACATATGACGTCATATATAGATTGTGGGTTAGGGTTAAGGTAAGGGCTAGGACCTGTAGATTTCGTCAAAGTCTCGAGATGTAAACAGGGCTAGCCCTAACCCTAACCCTGGGCCAAGCCTAACCCTTACCCTAACCCACAATCCACATGTGACGTCATAAAATGCGTAGGACCGTCTCCGATCTAGCGTTCTCCCGCTTGTGAGCTTCGGTGGCTCAGAGGTTGAGAAGTTCGTTAACTTGGAGGTCCGGTGTTCCACATACCATAACTGCTCAATAAAACACAATCATTAAATAAGTCTTAATATCAGAATGAGTAACATAGGTAATTTTTTACTTCGATATGCTTAAATTCATATATCTTGTAAGATATAACAGATCATGACTCATGTTGACATTACACAAAGGTTTCTCTAGGTTATATGGTTTTCAAATTTGAGTAAAGTCTGTAGCATTACAGGCCCGGTACTGTACAACGCAATGGACGCTTACCACTAGCCCCGGAACCCAATGACTTACTTTGCTTTCAGCGTATTGTGTCTTGACCCTAGATTTCTTTTGTGTAAATTATGTATGGTGCAGTCCCCCTGGGCAACTAGTATTACTTTTGAAAATGCACACCGTTTCGACCATGCCATACAAGTTCCATTCTCCAGAGAGAGGGGTTATACATAGGCAAGTTCAGATATTTACTTTAAAAGTATCCCGTCAAATCTTACGTGTTATTCAAAATTTATGACAACATAATCTAGTGCATCGACAGATTGTTAAGTTTACAAAAATAGAGAAAGTCACGAACATCGAACCAGTATGTCAACTCGATCAGAAGTATTTCAATTCATTTCGAAAACTAGTTGTCTGTGATTTAGATGAGTTTAGATAAAACCGTTTCTTCATGTATTCTGGTTGGTTCCATATCGATCCATGTAGCTCGTGCTGTACAGAAAGAACCAATCAATAGAACAGCGTCTCGTGAGATTGTAACCGCCATGTTGGAAATCGGTCAATAACTGGAATAAAAGTGAGTTGAATAACATAGGTTCCAACATTCCCTGATATTCTACAGAACACATAACATCTTCTCTATCCTGTTACCTGAAACCTACCTATTTGCACCGTGATTTGCTGTGATAGGTTGCAGTTCCGTTGCAGATTTAATTCAGAAAGAGGTGAGTAGAACCAATGTTATGGGTAATTTTCATCACCGATATCAATGTGTACAACGATGATATAAGGGATATCTATAGCAAATCATAGTCATGTTTAAGTACAGTTTGTACGCTATTAGAGAATGCAGGATATTGCACATCAAACATGAGATAAAACACAACTAGCAACACATATCGATTCGAAATCAAATATGAAATGGAATGGGGTTTAACGTCCTACTGTTCTGCCCCTAAATTGGTCTAATGAAGACGGGCATACGCTATACAGTGTGCTATGAGGGAAATTTTGCCCGGGCAGCGGCGCTACGGCCTACTCTTATATCGGATTCCAACTGCCAAGGGATATTTTACGTGCACGCCAACGTGCAAACGGGACTTCGGTTTTTCGTACCATCCGAACGACTACACAGCTGTCCTTGTCAGGTCCTCCGCCCTGCATCACTGACAATGGTAAAACACGCCGAAAAATCTGGATGAACTTTCTCGGCCAATGCGGGGGGTTCGAACACCCAAAATCCCGGCTAACGAGTCAGCGTCTTACCCACTTAGCCGCAGCGATCCCCACATATCGATTCATTAAAGAAAAATATATAATACATACATTAATGGGATATCGAATTTGAAAAAAGGTGATTTTTTTTACATAGAGATAGTGCTTATTCATCAAAAATATTAATTGTTGTCACCGTGTATCTAAAGGTTACATGTCTTTAAACCATTCTATATTATGCATGAAGCTTTCATAAGTGTTTAAAATGCCAATATTTAAGAGAATAAAACTGCCTATAGATTATGTGTTAAAATCCCTTAAAATTCTCTACGTTAAGGCCGAGCAACTAACACAATATATTGTGATATGTTTTCAAAAAACTTAGACCGGTCAGTCTTAATCTGGAAATGGAGACCGGTGCCCCAAGCTGTATTATGCGGTGTCTGGATAAAACCAGACTTTTTGAATAAAAATAATACGCCGGTGAAATTCACCTTTCGTTATCAAGTACAGCACATCGGTAATCCTTTGTATAGACCTCTAAAGGAACGGTAATAAATTATCCGGTCAACCAACGAAAAAATTGACTCAAAATCTTAAAAGGGTTACGTGTCCGGATAAGCAGTTTTGACGTTCACGCCCAAACGACTCAATATTTTGCCGCTTAAATTGAGACTCGGTTCCAATCGGGATTGTCCCTAAAGTTTGAAAGATTATGCTCTCTTGAGTTTTATCGACACATTTCGACCTAGAACTCTTTATTAAATTTAATCAGCAAACGTATTTATTAGAATTAAGGAATTCATCTAACTCCATTTTATTCAAGCTTATATGAACCCCTGTTGAACTACATGTATATTAAAGGCTTTAAAAACAAAACTTTTGCAGCGAACCCAGATATCTATATAGTAAAGGAAAGGAAATGAAATGGGGTTTAACGTTCTTTTCTGTAAAATAATGTTCTTATATTGTCGAGCTACAGAAACTGAAATTCGTTTCATGTGACGCCGTATACTGCAGATTTCAGAAACTAAAATGTCCTCACCAGAAACTCCACTTGGGAGGCGTATGGTAAAATCTGTCCTATTTGAATAGTTGCTGTAAAATGCAAACTTGGTCAGGATAATTAACAGCTTGTATTTATTAATTTAATCTTTTAGTACGTCGATTAGTTATTCATTCATTTTGCAGATTTAGGGTATAACGTGTTTATTTTCAATTAATTTTCTATTTCGAGAAGTTATCTTTAAGCTTTTAAAAATGCATGTCGAAGGAAAATTTACAGAAAATATATTATTTCTTGTCATGACACTTCTAAAAAAAGGAAACATATTTATTTTCTATTAATTCGTTGAGATAAAGCCCTGATGGTAAGCTATAGAAAATCCAAGTATGATAAAAGCGATCAAAATAGATCGTTAATACATTGTCATCCTTGCATCTATGGAAATAGATTTTTAATATTTTTTAGTTTTTGTGTAAGGCTGCACGCATATTTTTGATATGGATGATCAAAGATAGCTGTAGGACAGAGAGGGCTTTTAAACCGTCTTTGTCAACCAGGTTCCCTTTGAACATCAAGAAATGTTAAATATAAGAGATCCCAGAAGAGATCATATCTAAGCGATTAGTGCAGGCTTGTTTGCTACTTAAAACATATCTGAAATGTCATCAAATCAATGAGCAAGACACCTTCGACGCTTTCGACAAATACTTATTCGCTTGGTGCATCGAAATCTTATGTCACAAAAACAAAGTGAACCCGTCAACCAGGTCATTAAACGGTTTATGTAAAAACGAATCATATGTAATTTAACGTACTTTACAGTATGATGTCGTGAACTGGTAACCATAACTATGTTCTTATAATTTTTTAAACATGCATTATGCAAGAGCTAAATATGCCTATTGCAGAGCTCTCTTTAGGCCTGAAATGTTTTCTAAAGTATTAATTAGACATTAATTAACTGATCCAGGCCTTAATCAACTCTTAATGGCATCAGATTTCTCCGATATTAAATAGATTAAAACACTTCAGCGCTACTTTGATTTAATCAAATATGGAGGAACGAGTAATTTTCAAATTATTCATTTTACATTATCTACTTTCGAACTATTATAGCAAGAATGGCTTGTTCTTTATCTAAATCTTACATAATGTATCTTTAATAAATGTGACTTTTTATCATTAGGTAGTTGCTGGCGTTTTACATAAACCCGTGTCATCTTGAGGATCTTGACATCGAAGTTCGCGGCATGAGCATAAAGGGGAATCGTTATATTAGCGTTGACAATTCTGTAATCCTAGATTATGTAATGACACTAAAAATAATTTTTAAAACCTGCTGAAAACCCAAACCCAATACTTGTGGCGTGGACAATGGTAGGGCTACCAGAGAAGCTAATCACGTTGATCTATAGCAGGATTGAAATTTTGGTTAGATTTTGTCCCATTGCAAATTGAATAATTATAATTATAGATATATTGAAAACCGAACACACACAAAATTGAACTTGCGGGCAGATTTGACCTATTACATAGACCTATGTTGGCGGCATCCCGATTGTGTTGTGAGTCTTGGCCCCAATCCCCCAACTTATTAACACCACGGGGATTGTAATAGTTAATTTACTGAATGACGTGTCAGTCGAATGATATCATTTTGAAATATGTAATACTGTATGCAATAGATCCCAATTCAACAACTCCTTAAACATCATAAGACGAAGTCAAGTCAGTAGACTTCCTAAAAGGGTGTGCAAAATGGGAGGGGGTATAAACGCGAAGCATTATCTGAAGAGAAAGTTAGCTATGTCTCACGCGCCACACCTACCAAAACTATTAAAGGTCAGTAGAGACAGCAGACCTAATGACTGTGACAGTCTTATACTATTGAAATTTGTTTCAAAAAACTCATGAAGTGAAATAAATAATATTTCAATATCCTACTCATTCTTTAAAATAATGAAAAATGAGGAAATGGAGGAAATAAAGTATTTAAGTTATCAGTTTTCATTATTTTTGAAGAATGAGTATAGAACCACGATCTCTTTGAAGGCATGGTCAACATGATATTAGATAAGATTGACATACTGTTCTGTTCCAAAAGATCATCCAGTTTGTTGAATATTTATAGATATGCATTTGGCAGTCTTGAACACCTGTCAGATGATTTTGTCCTTAATCCCTAATTATCTTAGTGGATAAATGTTGTTGGTTCACATACGATATTGAACACACAGATACTCAAATGTGAAAATAAGGGGGCTTGTCTAGACTTTGATGTTTAAAATCAAACTAACAGTATCTGATGTTTTGATGGATCATGTTAGACGTTAAGCGATTGGCTTTAAAATTTCCAATCAATCTTAAAATATTGTCAGATAATGCAGTATCCATTATCCTTAATGATTTGACCTCTGAACATTATTGTGAGCTCAGAACCATTTGAAATGTGTTAGTCAGACTATTAGAGGGATGGGGTATTTATGAATTTTCGAAACGAACATGTTTTAAAGAGGCAAGTCTTTAACTCAATATCATCAGCTGTCTTCAACATTGCAAAAACGACTTATTGGTCAATTTTAAGTAACTTGATTACCGTGAAATGATAGGCTTCTGGTATCCAATATTTAAGACAAAATTAAAATTTTAAAATTGACACACAAATTGCGTGTCAAATTCTTTCGGGCTTTATTTGTAATGAAGCAACTCGATGAAAGAGGCTTAACCTATCCCACACAGGAGAATACTATCGGTGTAGACTGAAATAGCCAAACGCCAAAGACTGCCATTCGCCGAATATAACTGATAGAAATTACATTTTGCTAGTGGGCGTATATTGTGTTAGCGTCCAGCACTCGTGATCTTAAGGAGGAATCTTGTATGACGCAGTCTGGTCTTGAGTGCTTCCCCATATTTTGCTCTACAAGACACCTCTTCTGTGGGTTTATTTTAAACTGAATATTTGCTCAAGCATGCAAGACTGTGTTGATTTTTCTCTTGGAGACTTGAAGATCTAGGCTTAAAATAAACATTAACCAGTCAGAATCAATTGGCGAGATAAAGCAGCGAAGCGAATGTAAATACGAATTGGTTTTAATAGAGTTGCATGATTAAAATAAACCCCTTGTCATGTTTAATAAGTCAAGAACACATTTATAAGATTATTTTCAAATGAGGTATATATGCCTTTGCCATGTATTTAATAGCAGATTATTTGTCCCTTTATGCTATTAAAAAGACACTCTGGGGGACAAGGCGCCGCATTTATAAGGATCAAAATTTTATGCTAAACTCGTAAATTTGGTGATAACCTTATCTGGACATTTCAGATCACCGGGTAACGAATCTGCAAAAGAAGGCTTGATTTAGCCTCCACGTAAGACCCTGCATATATCCGCACTAATTTCGAATGGGTACAAGCCCAGCTTGTGAGCTTATCGTCGTCAATACCAAGTCTCGTGCTTTCAAGCTAAAATATCTACCTGTGGTGATCGAGTTGCAACGTTCAGGCTTCGTTTAATGGCAAGGTTTCCGTTAGGTCACAACCTTTGGTTGGGCGCTTTTGTCTGTAGTTCGGGAATTGTGAAGTAATCAAGCAACGTCCAGATGTTGTAAAATTAGCAAACGTTGCTTCAGAAACATGTGGGTAACGTTACTTGTTTACGAAATATCATGCATCAAAATATAGTGACTTAAATAGTCCCAATGATCACGTACATAACATCGGTTAGATGGACATTATTGGCCATACATTTTACATGGCATGGAATTTGGCACTTACCTTACTCGGCATACAGAAACTGAAAGTTTATATTTTTTCAAAAATACTTTTTTTTAAAATAATTGTACAGTACTAAATCTGCCAACGCGGATAAATCAGCTTTACTCTGTAAAATATCTGGGACCACAACTATGCTGTAATCCTCCACTCCCTCACCCCTATCTCAGCAACTATGTCGTTCTGATTCCAAATTGCTTGTGCCATTTATTATTATACTGACTTTCAACACTACGGGAACAGGGCGAGTAAAAAATCCAAATGTCATTGTATTCATACCCAATTTGAGACAACCAAATCTGTCACTAGAGTGAATAACGGAATAATATCCATCCATAGATAGGTCATCATAACAGTTGATTCTTAAACGATAGAGTCATATCACGAAACCAATTCCGGCTCTTGTGCCAAAAGTCGTGAATAATTTACTAGAACTTTAAAGCAAAAAAATAAAACATTTCGTGGTTTGAAATTAAAAGAAGCTATGTAAATTGAGAGGGTGTGACTTGTAAATTATTCACCTTCTCATCAACTAATTAAAGGGGAAGGTTATCAGTTAATAAAAATGGGTTTACACAAATCAATCGCCAAAACGTGAAAACATAGCCCATATGCATTGGATGAAAGTTTAATCTCAAAATATTGAGCCGTTCGGAAATCATCGCTCTATAGACTTTGTTTAACGGGCTGCGCTGCACGCAACTCATTAAGGTCTAGATGCGTCATTTCCATTTCCGGAAAATATCAAATTTTGCACGACTTAATCTACGTTGAATTGTATTCACATTCATTAATTCACATTTAATTAAGAAACGAAAATCAAAATATCAACTAAGATTCAGTCGGATTTTTTAAAAAAAGGTCTTGGATAGTGGATGTCGAATGTTGACGATTTTTCGATTCATCATATTATCATTCATGAATCATTCTGGACTGTTATTTCTTCTACAATTTGCAAGAGATTGACAATCTCTCGAATAATGATCAGAGACTTTAGTTTATCTTAATCAGATGACGTTCAGAGGCTTTGAAGCAATATTTACAAACACTGTTATCCAGGTACCTGGGAATAACGGTGTGTTCTCGAACGCATCGCTAACATAAGATTGAATCTGAACGTATGTATATCTTCGAAAAAGCATCACAAAACTTGAACGAATTTCATACGACTAGTATAAACGTTTCGATGAACGTTTGCTATATAATTAACCAGTTTTATATACTGAGATTGAATCTGTAAGTATGTATTTCTTCGAAAGAGCATCACAAAACTTGAAATAATTTCATACTAGTATTATTCGATGAACGTTTGCCATATAATTAACCATTTTTATTCACTGCTTTTTTATGAAGCGGTAAACTATACGTTATATTTTTCGACTTTTCATATATAAAACGGAGGTATATAAGGGCACATTGGTAGTAACGGGGTTGATTAAAGTGTATCACAATCTTGATGAATAATAAGACATGATCGAAATTGACAGCCCAGAGGTCAAGCGTTCTGAAAAGTTTGTATTGGGAGTTCATTTACGAAATTCGAGTCTTGAAGTCGCAGATCCTGTAATATTGGATTTCTGAAGATCCAATAAATCAGTTAGTTGTGATACAAAGGATTGATTAGATAGAAGTAGTTAACTTGATTAAAGATAACACCCACATCTTTAAACTTGTGTACATGAAAGGAAATTGCCATGGTAGAATGATAGAAGTATTAATGCTGATTCTATGGACCGCAACTACTTGGTTATAGCCTTCAGCCAAACAATTCCTTGACAAATTCCAAACCAGAGTTAGGAATGAAAAGAGATCTGGGCTAAATGATAACGCTGGGATACACTTTCTGGGACACTAAGCATCTCTAAGTTGGGAGGTGTTTTGCAGAACCATCTTGTTATTGACATAACTTCCGGTATTTATAGAATTATAAAATGACTGCGCGATCCGATGTGTGCGTATTTTTTAAGCTAATGGACTCGTTTATTCTGCAGAGAACTTTGGACATGTAGGATAATATGTGTTATATCTAGCACACTGTATACCACATGTTTAAAATAGTTAAAATTTCTAAAACACTTATCTAATTAAAATTAGATGACAGTTCCGTTCCATTATTTTCTCCATCGTGTTCTGCCAGATGTTATATCAAGCAGTATACTCGTTTAAATCAAAGCAATGTATACCGATATAGATCATTTGATTGGAGAGAGGGGGGGGGGAGAGAGAGAGAGAGGACCCGAAGAAAGCCCACGAGGCCCATTTGATTGGTCAAAACGTTAACAGGATGTGGACAACACCAAAAACAAAACCGAAACATACGCTGACAATTCATTTGAGTGAGATTACCAAAACATCCGATACCACTTCTTGGTTATCTTTGAAGTTTGCATAACTAAGAATATCTGTCTTATTTTACATTTTATATACAAATTTAGCCCCAAAATATTTTCTTGTGTCCCTTAAAGAGATTATTTTATGACAAGCAGATAACCTCTTCTTATTAGGTGTGAAAAGACGGATTATTTTCTGAGGTTCCTTATGTACGTCATTGAAATGGTTGCCTTTTTTTCGCCAGAGAAAGATGTAATTGAACCCTAATCGATTTTATTTCTAACTATTGATAGAGAATTACTTGGGAAATAAATACGCTTTACCAGATAATATCCCCCGAGGCAATCCCATCATCTCACGTATTTTTATTGTCCGTTTCTTATAACTACATTTCATACTAAAAATCTCGGATTTCATGGGGGGTTTTTTGGTAGCGCATTTTAAAGAGATTGTGCCTATCATCAATTTCAATAAACCGAGTGGATTTCAAGGATTATAAAGATCTTTAACTGTAAACTGGATCAAAGCATGTTTTCAATTAAATACAATAATGGGATTTGAATTCAAGTTTCCCCCACTAACGATTTTGAATTATTTGGTATTAAATGTTCCCAAATGCAAGTTCTCCTTTTTATCTTCCTTGTTAAAATTAACATGATGATACTAAACACCACTATGTAATTCGTTTATCAAATTTCAAACTTTTTTGGTCAAGTGGGTATTGCGGTTATTAGTTACAATAGCATGCATTTTACACTTAACCAATTTTAAACAGAACGATAATTATGTTATTGGCACTATATTAAATCTCTTACGACTATGATTTGTGGAATGTGAAGCTACTCAATTGTTCTTCCAGTATTCGTGAATATTTATCACTGCAGAAATAGTTTAAAATCATTACATTTCCTGTAGATAATTCAGAAAATATATGAGCTGGTATAATATTATTTAACATTGCAGCTGCGTCATAAATATTTCTGTCTGCAAAGATTTTGACCCCAGTATGTGTTGTATGTCTCAAGGGAATTAGTCGTTCTGTATTATTATCTGCGAATGAATATAAAACGATTGGGACGCATAACACGTTTACCGCCGGCCATTTTATTGATAATTCGACATGTTGGTTCAATAGCCGAATAAAATGGCGTCCAATAACTGGAATTATGGGTGGCAAATCGATAGGCATCTGGTTGGGTTTATTTACCGTAGGAGATCACTTTATGTAAAAGAGTCATTCCTTAACCCAATAAACAACTCACCCGGCAGTAAATCGGTGCCCTCCTGCTGACCAATATCTCCCTGACATTGTCCATACCATGATAATCTGTTCGATTTATTGCAGGTTGTCAGACTCCATTAATTTATTATTCAATAATAAAGCTAACACTGTTTATTGTAACATCCATCTACTTTTATTTGAACAACTGTTTAACTAACGGCGTTCTATAGATATAATTAATACTGACCAAAATCGAACTGGATGCTTTCCCTGTATCCGTGGCATAAATTTTCATTAGGAAGTGATATTAGCTGTGATTTTTAAGATGGCCTGGGGGGGGGGGTAAAGGAGCCAAGTCTCTTTAACTCAATATCATCCACACCAAAGTCTTCGACATGGCAAATTCGACTAATTGGTCAATTTAAATCAACATTGGCGTTGTCTTACCTTGTCTTACCAATATTTAAAACAAAATGAAATGTTAAAAATTGACACACGAGTCGCGTACCAGTTAGTCTCGGACAGCCAAAACATCCTAGTCTTCAACATACGGAGGGTCGGGGACCGTTTTCATTATTGGACGAAAAGTTCCATTGCCCATGCAAAACCGGGAGTTTGTTGTTTTTATGTGGTTGTTTATCCAGTATCTTTGGTCAAGTCAAGTAAGACTTGACCCTTTCCCGCAATAAATCCCATAATTCTTGCATTAATATAATAAAAATAATGCTTTCGAGTGCCATATGTATGGAGCGACTGGAAAACGAGACTAAACATACCCCATAGGAAAATACTACCGATGTAGACCAAATGCTGCGATCAAATGCCCATAGTCGATGGTCGTGCTATTTTGTCCAATAATTTGTGAAATGAAATGATGTTTAATGTGCTACTCTTCTCGACCAACATGGCTTATGACTACGGATGTAAGATCGTAGCTTAATCACTGTTTGTATAGGATGTAAATATAAACAAAATGAGAGAGAGAGAAAGAGAGAGAGAGAGAGAGAGATGGGGTTTAACGTCCACTCGACACAAACCAGGTCATTTCGGGACTAACATTATGGTTTAATTTTATATCAATAATTCGCAAGCACGTAGGGTTCTTTCGCAGTGGGAGGAACCCGGGCATTATTACAGTAAAAATGGTTGGTCGAGCTACTAGTGTTAGCATGTTAAACAGATTCAAGAAGGGTAACAAGCATTCTTTCCGAAAAAAACACTTTTAGATACCAATTTCGGTGTTTCATACCCTGAGAGAAATGATTGAGCTAGGGATTTATGATTTATGCAAACGAACACAACATCTATGTGAAAATGTTCAGTACAGTAGATCTATTTTTTTATCATATTTTTTTATCATATTTTCAAGAACTTAATGTTTTATCCACAAGATTGATAAACCCACGGAGTTTATTGCTCACAGTGGATATATTTTTTTTATCATATTTTCGCGACCTGTACTTTTTATATCCCTAAGATTGATGTACACACGGAGTTTATTACTGACAAATATTTCTTGAAAAGCTAATCTGTAATATTAATGCATAATATCGATTTTAAGATTAACTCAGATTGTGTAGCTTAAGTTAAACATTAAGTTGGTTTTTTTAATAATGTTGCACGAATATCCATGTCACTAGCTCCATCAGTTTTTGGCGATAACGAAAAACAAACTACATATTGTATATTATACCATTTATCCCTGATCATTATTGATATTTAAAATAAAATATAAATATTGTTTGGTGATTAAATCCTAATCTGGAATATATCACTTCTGACAGAGTATGCTTATTGTGTTGGAAATACCCGATGCAATGCAATGTCAAGTTTTTTTTTTATACGCTCCCCGTCTGTTATTACACTAGTTTGTTTTATGTAATTATGTGTTCCGTATTATGTTTGTCCCGTTGAAAGGCTTTAGTTATCAACCTCATGCTTCGATTCTATAAACCTGTCACTTTCACTTGTACGGGTGTGGGAGCCACGGTGGCTAATAGGGCGCTGGCTCGCTAGTTGGGGGTCGCGTGTTCCACCCATGCATTGGCCGCGTGGTTTCCTCTTGTCAGTGGTGCAGAGCAGTGGGCCTGACAAGACAGCTGTCTAGTCGCTCGAATAGGACGAAAAACTGACGCCCCTTGTATACAATTGGAAATTGTAATTCCCTATAAAAATTTTCCACATAGCACACTGTATGTCGTATGCCGGTCATCAATAGCCCGGTCGGAGTAAAACAGTAGGGCATTTAACCCCATTTCATTTTATTTATATCCGTACGGGTGTCCCATTTGATAAATTCCGACCGTAAGGAGGGGGAGGGAATTTGAAAACCCTTACTTCGATCGTACGGGTGTCCAATTTGAATAACCTTTAAAATTGACCCTTTATTTTTTTTTTTCTTATTGGACTAGAAGTTTAGGAATAAGGAATTACAAAGGTTTGAATGATGTGAAACACCGTGTATAATTAGAATTATGTCTCGTTTCTGGGTAACAATATATTGATATACATCCAATCACCGTGTCAAGAAAACTACTAATAATTTTCGTCTAGACTTTTAATTAAGAGAAGAGTCTTCATAACGCTAATGATAGGAGATGTACAGTATGCTGATATTGACTCTCGATCCATCGTGTTCTTTTGGTTTATTTACAACCTCATATTACTGTAAACAAAAATAAAAAAAACGGAACATCAGATAAAACATTAAAAGTAATTAGAGGGAACAGTGTAGTTAACCTTACTAATGAAGCAGAAGAGAATGTCCTGTATTATTGTGACCGTACCTCCTCTACAAAAATCAAAAAAAGGTCTACGGACAATTCGTAACACAGTGGTCCCAGATTTTTTTTAACATTTCGGGTTTTTTCATTCGTACTCGGTGTGTTGTAAATGGTACACAATATTAGCAAAGTGCTAAAAGATTTTTAAGATTGTTGTTATTGTAGAAATATGGATTGTATTAAAGGAGCTAATTCGGTAATATTTGGGACCCAGAAATTGACATAGATGGGTCGCAACGCATAAAAAAATCTAATTTGAATGTATATAAACTGATTTACATTCAATCGTTTCTGTTTTACTGTAATTTTTAATTAGTTATGTTAGGCGAAATACGAATGGCTATCTCAAGCGTCTGGTTATTCCAGTCTACACCGATAATATTTATTATGCATACTCTCCAGATAAGAATACAAGGTCCCCGATTTACCTGACTTGCTGTATATGTCTATAACCTCATTCTTCGAGTCCCTTGAAACAAATGACGCTGAAAAGCAATTATGGTACACGATTCGTGTACCAATGGTAAAATGTTTATTTGGTCTTCAATATTGGATATCAGAAGCCCACGTTTTCCTGGTAAGACCAAAACAGCAATGTAGATTTAAATTGACAAATAATTCGTATTTTCAATGTCGAAGATTTTAGATGATATCAAGTTAGAGATATAGCCCCTTTAATACCTGTATTTAAAGATATGTAGCTACATCTCATAATCGATACAAAATTTATATGTGCAAAGCGGCATGTGGGGTATCTAAAATTTTAATGTAATTTAGACATTGGTAATCGTTGCTTAAACGAGTTACGACCAAAATGTCAGCATTGATATTTGAAAAAATTACAGCTGATCACCACTGAGTATCGTGTTATAAAAATTAAGAATTCAGTTTTATTGATTTGATCTTTTGTTACATGGCTATAATTGATTTTCATTCTGGTTTTCTTATTATCAAAATCTAGTTTTCCCTTTTAAACACGTTTCATATTATTTAATTCTGGGTTCCATATTATTTTTGTCCTACAGCAAGGTGTTAGTTATCTAGCTCACGATGAGATTAAGTTCATCCACACCATGCTTTTCTTTTGTAACCAGTTTCTATAGACCTGTCACTTTCACTCTAACATGCCTTCATCCTGTTTCTAGGGATTCTTTTGTAACCTGCTGAGCGCCGACATCTTGTCATTTACAACCGTCGTACTCGATCTCATCAAAAACAGGAATATCTATATTATTGAAGACAGCTAGAAATACCACTGATTAAATCACAGAGGGGAACAAGCAGGGTATCAATATAGAACCCACAGAGATTACTATTGTAAAATGTCATCATTAAAAACTAAAATGTCAAATGGGATACACGCTGCGCGAATTTGCCACCAGATAAAACCCTCCAAATTTACTTTGTGGCCAGTAATGTTAGGTTTTCCAGAAACAGTGAACGATCTTCTTCGTACATGACCCCTTCAAGCACGTTATTAGAACCGGCCTAAGAAATTTAAAGTAGCTAAGTCTCTAACTCAATTCGTCCAAAGTCTTCGACATTGAAAACACGAATTGTTTGTCAATTTAAACCAACATCGACGTGGTTATCTTACCAGGTTTCTTATATCCAATATTTAAGACAAACATAATGCGTCTCAGCGCCATTTGTAACAAGGGACTCAAAAAACGAGGTTAGACATATTCCACATGTCATGTCAAACAGTGACCTCATATTCTAATCTGGATAGCATGCGCAATTCGATTGAAACCTCTGGTGTATTTCGCCGAATATAACTCTGATTAGAAATTACAGTAAAAACAGAAAAGATTTAATGTAAATTAATTTATATACATTCATATTACATTATTATATTCGTTGCGACCCATTTGTATCAATTTCTAGGTCCCAAATATTAGTAACGAATCATGTATACGTGTTTTAAAACATGGTTCCGGTGACTAATCAATATAAGATGGTTCCCATCTCCGTACACTCAGAAATAAATTTCTAAACGACCAATAAATTTTACCCCAGCGACGGAAGATATTTAAAAAAAAATTATTTTACTTCTTTGAAAACAACTTTATGAGAAAACTACGTTGTTTCCTAGTACATTATAAGAATATAATCCAGTGATTTAAAAATTAAACTCCTGTGTAATTATTTTCGCAGATTTTTCATTAAATCCTGTATTAAAGGCCATGTGACGTAAACAAACTATAACCATTATTAGCACAAAATGATATTGATGTAATTTCTCTGTGATAATAAATTGTAAAAAAGCTATTCTGGGTATTTTTATTCCTTTGAATTGATCGCAGGATAGTTGCCCAGGGTTTAAAGTGACTTACACTGCACATACGTAAGTTATAAACTGGAATTTATCTGGGAATTAACATTACGGTGACACGAAATTGCATTATTACTCTCCATTTTGTACCCATATGTTGACGGATGTTAGTTAAGAGATAAATACTTTAAGAGTTGTCATTATTCATTATCAGAGGTCGACAACGCCTATCATGACAATTTCTTAAAGATTGATTGGAATCAAGTACAGTCTTTGTAAAGATATATTTGTCCGCAGCCAGTTCCCATTCAGTCAGATTTTATACTTCAAAATTTCGTTTTACTTGTCTTTACTACACTACGAACTGGGAGAGTTGTTATCATTGACGTGTTCTGAATGATGTGAGGGATTAGCCAATGGAACAGTCTGTTAAGGCGAGCTTTAGGCGTGTTTTGCACAGAATTGTGGGTAATCCACCAGTAACATCAATGCTGATTGGTTAATCAAATGTCTGACGTATGGATTGGACAGATGAGAATTGATTTATCTTTTCGCTGTACTTTCTGTTTAATTGTCTTCACAAAAACTGTTTCTTATTGTATAAATCTATTTGGTAATATATTTCTTATTTATTCGCATATTTCTCTTACCGCTTAATAACAAAGATCGCAAAACTGTTTAACTTTGTTTCCCCCCAAGCATTTAATTGTTGAATATGATGTTATTTGAACCTCGTTAAGTATAATCCATTATTTTATTAACTAGTTCAGTCCTTGTAATTGAAATTCACCCTGATAATCATTTCAGAACGAAAATCTGCTTTAAGAAATCTGTACGTCTGCCAACCATCTCCTGAATCAATTTCCCGCTTTATGCCAATCAATAAAACTTAATGATGTTTGTTTTTGTCTATTTCCAGTTTTGTAGACCTTCGGTTCCTCCGGGGCCTTCCAAATGGCAGAACCAGATATCCCGAAACTATTCTTTTAGAAACGTGAACCGTGCCAAACCAACTCAAGACAACCAGCAAGCGCCATTGAACAGTACGTGGAAGGACAAAAGTGTATTAAGCAGACGACTCTTCGATCTCATTGGAAAGGTTCGTGATTGGTATGGTAAATTTGGCGGGAACGACAGGCTATAATTAACAAGTGTGAGTTATTGCCGCGCATTTAGCAGAAGTGAACACTGAAGGGTAATCAGACGATATTTCATTTAACCAAGTGTATCCGAGACGGAATTTGAAGAGCATTACGTAAAGAGTTTTATGAGCAGAGTGAAGTGCTGGCGTTCGTTGATATTTTAGTGCTCGGTTTAAAGCTCCAGTGGTAAAACGATTTTATTGCGCAGTCTAACAAGATCAGAATATCCTTGGTGCCACGTACAGACATCTTTGATCTGTGTGTTTAATCATAACGACTCATAAAACAAATTTATTGCCACGTCTGATAAGATCACGAAAGAACGTCGGAAATAAGTCTTTGATATTTTCTGTCGAGGAACCTGATCTCAGTTTAGGAGACGAGCTTTTAACATTACTTATGTAACTGTAGGTGCGACTTAAAAGATACAAAAGTGTCATAATTCCAAACATAAAAGAGTTTCCCAGTTATTTCAAAGCGCTGGAGAACCATTAATATATTTTAAACTTTCCACAATCAAGAAAGCAACATATTGTTAAGATGACGGGAAAGGTAGAAACAGCGGTATATATTGTATCCGGGTTCCACTGTTTTGTGGGATTATTAAGTGTGTGTATTGGTGTAATATCATCTATAAAAGCGGAAGTCTGGTTGGCCCACAGCGTTTCTCCTATATGGAGCGGCGGATTCGTAAGTATTCCCCCTTTCCTGTCTTATAGAGCATACTTCGAGTTATTTCTTCACTCTCACTCTTTTAACACTCTCGAGTAAATTTATTAACGAATCACATCCTTTCATTCGTCCTTTTTGCTATGAATATGTATTGGACCAGGCTTCTCAATAGTACCGATTGCAATCGGCCGTTCTTTAAATTTAGTTAAAGATGCATTATGTAAGAACCAAATCTGCTTATTTCAGGTTTTTCTTTTTGCCTTAAATGTGATAAAAAGTGTTAGCTAGACATTTATTCACAAGACACACTCCTAATCAACTTTCTAGACAATTGGATGATTGTGATTTGAACGGACTGAAACAAGAGCGCCATATTTAAAAATGGATACTCGAGATTGTGTTCATTGTCGTAACAACGGTAGCAAAGAAAATCAAGGCTACGATATTCTTTAAACTTTTTATAACTTCGCCCAGAATGAAGTAATTTGAATGACAGTTTCAATATATTCCCCTTTCCTTATTTATAATTAAACTATTGTAGTGAGAATGAGGTTCTCTTTATCTAAATATTACATAATGCATCTTTAATGAACAAACGTTTCGATACAAAAACCAAAATGGATGAGTTGCGCATATTCGATATTTTGAGCAATCTGACAAAAGTCATAAAAAAGAGAGGATTATGTATAAAAATCCGGAATTATACAAACACTGAAACCGGTACCGGTATGATCAGTTTTAGAAAGAACTGGGTGTATCCATGAAATAGACGTCCTCAGATTTATTCTGGTTAATGTTTTCATTTATGTCGTTGAGAAGGGCTTTGTCAGTTACTTCTGTGATTAACCCCGTCCCCCTATATCACGCCAAATCCAACATTATTTCTTCCGATGATCTGTAGGTAACTGATGCATCATTAATATTCTATTCACTGCTGAGGTGTCAAACTGTTAGAAATCATAATGTCTCAAAATTCACTAAACTAGACGTGTTACAATTTTAGTTATCTAATTAACCATGTTTTCCCTGGACGCGGTGCCAAATTTTCGCACCATAAGAAATGTCTCTGCCAACACTGGCACTGAACTCAAGACCTCTAGATTAGTGAGCTACAGTCCTTCCCTCAATAAACACTATGACTCTAAATTGACGATTTTCTCTAAGCACTTTACTATTGGCGACTTGGCGTCATTGATGCTGATATTAAGAAAGATTAACTGGCTATTGATTAATTGGATTACCATATATATTATTGATATGGCACACTGTGTATGTTAAAATCAATATCAAGTGAAAACGCGAATTATTTGTCAATTTAAATCAACATTGATGTTGTGATCTTACCGAGAAAAGATGGGCTTCTGATATCCAATATTTAAGATACAAAAACATTTTACCGTTGGTACACGAATCATGTATCATAAGGCGTTTCAGAGTCATTTGTAACAAGAAACTCAAAGAATGAGGCTAGACATATTCCTCAAGTCATGTTAAACGATGACGTTATATTCTTATTTGGAGAGCACTATAAATATAAATACTATCGGTGTAGACTGGAAAAATCAGACGCTAGAGATTGTCATTCGACTGAGACTTTTGGCGTATTTCGTCGAACATAACTGATTAGAAATAACTGTAAAAACAGAAACGATTGAATGTAAATCAGTTTATATAATACGTTCATATTACATTATTATATGCGTTGCGATACAATAATTTGTGCCAATTTCTGGGTCCCAAATATTTAGCGATTTAGTTCCTTTGATGTTATATGTCGAGTGGACGTTAAATCCTCTCTCTCTCTCACTCTCTCTCTCTCTCAGAAAATAACAATATCGGTTTAATAACAGAAGAAAAAAATAACGGTTCCAAACTCTTCATGAAATCACCGCAAATTCCGGAAAATAAATAAATTTCACGCTTTCTGGAAATTAAGGGAAACAGGAGCGTGATTTATGCCTCAATAGTGCAATACTCTGTAGAAAATTGGAATCGGTTTTTGTTACAATCGTTAAAATAAGCAGGGTTTTTGTTCGTATTTGTTGAAAAGAAAAGAGGGAATAATCTTTTATTTTAGAATCTTCTCATCAGTTATTTATTGGATTGAATGAACTCGTTTCCAATGTATATGTCAAACGCCTAATTAGAAACTGTGCCTCATTTGAGTTGTGCTTTTCCATCGTTGCAATGTTTCTTTCTTACAGGTTAACAGCTGTGATTGACAAAATAGTAATATTGTAGTTTTGCTGAGCTACTCTGCGATATCACCATATTTGGAAACAGACGTAAAGCCATATTTTTGTTGACTTACGAATAACTGCAAAGAAAGCTTGAGTGTGACGAATCTACATTAATTAACAGATTCACATTTTCAATAACATTATTAGGATCAGTTTCATTAAATATCCTTAAGGTTTGCCCAAACCGATTATCAAAATGTTACTGCGTTCTATTTGTTAGATTTGATATTTCTCAAACAAATGGTATCGTTGCTGCGTCAAAGCGTTGTACCTGGCATATTTGATGAAATTCACTTTTTGCGTATTCAGAATCAGAATCTTGAGCCTTGTTTTATTCAGTAATGGTATTAAAATTTCGAAGGCAATAACGGGCTTTTACTATTTGAAATTTCCAAAAATAAAATATAAGTAACTTTAATACGGTATTATCTTGAAAAAATTAACACTGTGACTTTGCAAAACATTGCAAGGAGCCGCCTTAACCTCCTATGTGTGATTTTAAGCGGTTAAAAGTGAATGCATTTCTGCATTTCTGTATTTCTGTTTAAAACAACAAAAATTATCATCTTTAACTTCGGATTTTTAACTTGATATGTACGAATAGCATCATATTACTCTTTAGAAATATTTATGAAAATCTTTAGAAATACGACATTGGCAACTTTGCACAAAAAAAACACGGATACGAACTTTTGACTCGCAGTAATTACACAGGAGTTTCTTATGACTATTTTTAGAATTGGTTAAATCAATACATAGAACCTTTAAATTTGCTATATCCGTTTTCATTTGTTAAATCTTATGGAATTCGATTTTGTTAAAATACAAAACTATCACATATCATGTCATGTTTTAGGAAATAGGGAACATAAATGATCTTCTGTGTCCTCTCACCATTTTTGTCATAAATTCATCAATACAACTTGTATCTTCTGTCTGTTTAATAATCTCCATTGCGAGTTGCTGTTCATCTTAGCGACAGATATCAAAATGAATTTTATCGATATGTCTCAAGATGGCGCACCATCTTTGAAGTGAAGAGAAAAAATGTTTCATATCTTAACATCTGTAATTATCAATTTTATGCCAGTTGATTTCGCTAAATGTCAATGCTGTTACGTCGCATTAAAAACCTACTTTGATAAGAATTCAAGGATTCTGGAGTTATTCGCTGTCTTATTTTTTTATACGAAATGACCAGATATATTGCTACAGGGTTTACATGTTCTTAACCCCCATTTCGATTTCAATCATAGCTTTTCGAGATGAACAATGTCAGCGATCTCTGGGCTTGATGGATTCATATTTCAGACTTGATTTTGCGATATTTAATACGACATTTTTCAGGAAACAAGATTCTATTTTTTACATAATATTTCGAAAATAAAGAATAATTAATGAACTTGAAATTGACAACTTATTGAACAACGGCACACAAAAAAAATCAAACAATACAAATTGTACACAAGAACAAAATTGCCAAATTCAAGGGCTTTGTTCAGTTATTTTTTTAATCATCATATTCAGAAGTATTTATACAATAGGCAACATTTTAAGGTACATTTCACTCAAATTGGTCCATTATGAACCGAAAGTTTAGCGATTGAGTGTTGGGGCTAGCCTCGAGCATCATTACTACAGTCGGTAGGATAAAAAAGCATAGTCTCGAATATCTATTTTTTGATTTAATTATGAATGGAAGTCGAACAGCAAATCGGACCGTAATCCAATAGATTTCGCGGGTTAGCGTTGACATCGAGTGTTGATTATGGTCTGAATAAGTTAATTAACATTTCAGTCCTAAAGAAATACTAGCAATTGTCAGATTTAGCTCTTGCATAATGTATGTTTAAAGAATAGCCCCAGTTTGACATTATGGATTATTTTTCATGTACTTCAACACCATCTGACACTTTTCTTGTTTAACAATGTACGTCTATAGATTAAATTTTTCACACTTAAGTACGTTCGTGTTTTTATCTTTTTTTAATTAAATATTTATCTAAGTACTTACCGTGTTATTGAAAAAATTATCTTATACTAATTGATCTGCAGTAAAGTCTGGAATGAACTCAACAATGCAGCTGTCTGGTTTCCATGAAACCCGTGTTAAATAGAAAGAGAGGGAGAGAGAAATGGGGTTCAACGTCCACTCGACACAAACTAGGTCATTTCGGGACTAACATATGGTTTAATTTTATTTCTATTATTCGCTTGCGCGTAGGGGTCTTTGGTAGTGGGGGGAAACCGGAGTACCCGGTGAAAACCCACTAGGTTGGACAGGCGATTCTACTCCTTGCCACCTTCAACCGGGGATTTGAAACCACGCAAGTTGACTCAATGACAGGCCGTATGATACAGCGCGCGCACGCTAACCATTCGGCCATCCAACCCACCCACTCGTGTTAAATAACGCGCTGTATTTTTTAAATTATAAGTACATGTATGATCATTATTTTTAATACAAATAAAATAAAATGAAAGTGGGCTAATGAAGACGGTATATTCAATACATAATGTTGGTGGATCAATTATCTAGATAAAGAACTTAAAATAGCGTGTTTTTATTTTTACATAATCAACCCACGTCAATGTCTGCTACATTTTTAAAATTTCCATATTGAACTGAAAATGAATACATTTGAATATAATGTTTTCATAAACACGACGGGAGAAAAACTGAGATCGTTTATTAAAAAAATAAAAGATAGATATTCCAGTATTGTCTGATACCGCTTTTTTTTTCTTTTTTTTTGTTGTCGTTTTAAATTTCACACTTGATAAATTATTGTACTAATGATTGGCGTCCATTTTCTACGCAACGGCGAAATTATATGTGTTATGACGAACCAAGTAAATCCGGATCCTTTAGTATTCAATGAAATCCAACAGAATCGGTTATATCGAGATTTCTCGTACTTATTCATAATATAGCTAAAACAGGTTAGAGGTCTCAGTCTCAGGGTTTCATTGGGGTCTCACAAAATTACCCCTTTATCTTTAAGCTTGTAAACTTTAATGCAGCATTTTATGTGTAGGCCTATGCATCTGGGTTTTAAAGCTACAATTTCATATTTTTAAGTTATATTTTTAAAATATATTAAAATAAAGCCTTTAAATAGATGGTATCTATAAACAGTCCTACCGTGTTAAAGAATAATCCTATTAATCCAATAATTCACCATTGGCAGTTGAGAAATTGGCAAATAAATCATTTTCAACTTCAAATTCAAACGTTTGAAGATAGCTATTCCATAGGCGGGGGGTAGAAAAACAAGGGAGCTAATTGTGTTATTATTTCCGGTGTCAATGATTTTTAAATGTGGGGAATAATGCCTATGATCGCATATAGTGAGTTGACAACCTAGAGCAACAGACATAGAAATCATTATGTTTTGACTTTCTTAGAAAATATGAAATTCTCTCTTTAAATGACTTGTGCTACTAAATAATTGATACTTCTACTAAATGCCTTGTTTTAGGCATTCACTTTGAGACCTACTGGTTTAACTTTTATATAACCTAAGGCCACACTAAGTAATCAGTTACTATACCCTCCTGGATTATGTCCCCCTCGTGTTCCGCCATTCGGAGCAGTATGTTTCATAGCAAAAGCCTTCTTTTAACTCTATACAAGAGGACTGACCTTGAAGTTCACGAGCAGTATGGGTCTACGTATGACGTCACACATACGATGTCGATAACACGTGCATTGTTTACATCAGACGTAGTAACACAAAATGGACAAGCAGAATTGGTGAATTTTACTCATTTTACGCCTCCACGTACTATTTTATGTGCCCGTTGAAACTAAACGGGAAGTAATTTTTATCCAAATTTACTTTTAATACTTATTTTTTTCTTTTTTTTTTTCTTTTTTTTTTTTTTGAATATTGTTATAGAATGTAGTTTGCAGAAGAAAAGGGGTCATTATTCAGACCCAAGAGCCAAATAACTCGCCCAGATGTCGATGTCATCCGTTTCAGTGATAGTAGCGACCAAGCTAATATTTAATGCTGATCAGTTTGCATTCGGAGCATTTCTTTCAATTACCATTTTTTTTTGGAGGTGGGGGGTTATAACTGAGAAATCAGTTCTAAGATTGACATTTATATTTAAATTTGCAGTAATTTATTAGACTCTTGATTCTATGGGAAAACCATGGCTTTCGATCAGAAAAACTTTCCATATTCATTTGACTTGGTCATTTATCACTGACAGTTTCCTGCATGTGTGCAGGAATAGCTTAATTTCCTTTCTTAATGGGGAATAAAAACGGTTGTTTTTACTTGTGGGAAAAAAGATGCCGATTCTTCAATTTCAAGAAATTTGAAATGTTGTTTTTACTAAAGAAAATAAATTAGAAACAACAGAATGATATCTTACAATTCGCGAAAACTCTTCGTAGGTTATTCCAGAACAGATTATAAAAACTTCAGTCTTGAAGTATGGCGTTTGAAGTGACAATTCCTAACCAAAGGCTATCGCACAGCCCGTTGATTTACAATAGCAGTGTTTGGTGATGTAGTGTAGTGCGTTGTGGATCGTCGATATTTCACAAATATAGAGGACCTGATCCGATTCGTAACACTGAATTGTATGTGGCTACCACTGTTATCTCTAAATCGCTGTTGTCTCTCAAACCGTAAGAGCTCAGCGCGTCACCAGTAATATTGCAACTAACTTCAGTTGTTACACTAGCGTTAAATCCCACCGAGGCCATGCCGATTGACCACCTAGCCTAATTATATTTTAGGGAGTTTTTACAGATACATTGTAGGCATTTAATAAAGAGTTGGCGTTTTTGTTATGATAATTCAAAAATATTGAAAATTTCAGTCAAATTACTTTATTCTGAACGAAGTCGTCACTGTTGGAAGTTTGGACCAGAAATAGGCAGCAACTTTGTCCGCACCGTCTACGAGAATTGCCACCCGCATATTCTCGATTATCCAGTAACATTTTCAATGGCTAAGGTACCCTTGCTTGGTTAGGCCTTTCATCGGAAGTCTCTGGTACTGACGTCAATGACTAACGGTAGACGTTGGCTTAGTCGGCCATTTATTGATTTTTAAATATTAAATGGACGATTGTTTAAGTCCAAGCTGTACTCAAGTTTTCTAAAGGTCTACAGAGTTTATTTTGAGCTTGTCATGTAAATAAAGGTCTAATTTTAAAATAATTCCTATAACATCTGAAGCCTTAATAAACACTTGCAATAGGCAGATTTATTCCTTGCATAATGTCTGTTTAAAAACAGCACACTGTCATTACGATAGAAGCCCTAATATGTAATCATGACTATTTATAAACTGTCCTAAAGACTTAAAACTAAGATTGTCCCTTAGGTTTCTGTTTATGCATTGTATAACTAAGTTTATTAATTGATGGATGTTCAAAACAAAATTGAAAATGCTGACAGCATTATTCTTAGAATAAACATTTAAAAGACATTGCATTCATTATTCTTACATAAAAGGAGATAAAGCGTGTAACACTATCTTTGTGATAACAGAGTTCAGATGGGTAAATATATCATTTACTTATATTAAGAACAAAATATAAAACAAATACATAAATTTACACCGGGAACATAAAATTAAACAGGTACTAAACCACACAAGGAACAAAAACAATAACATCAACAGGTACATTAATATTTTTATAGTTTATGCCTATATCTCAACCATTACGCCCTTCTGCCTTAGCTTCTCTCTTCTTATCCCCACTCGTCCCTCTAAGTGTCACCAAACTCTTGGTTATGTAGCGTCCGACAATAAGAAAAATAGATAAGAGCCATGATCAAGGAATTGTCTGTTTATCATGTCATGGTATACTATTCAAAAAAAGTAGGGGATATTTGATTTTGGGGGCATAATAATAAAATATGCAAATATTTGATTTTTAAGTGTTATTAAAGTCACCTAATGAAACTGACGAAGAAACAAATGACATTCACATTCATCGATTTATTCCAAATGATCGTTAGACTAAGTAAGGCACAGACTGACCATTATAAGGGTAAAATGATACCCGGGGTCAAACAGCAAAGTTACCACAGCATCACAACAAAGTCAGTAACGGGTAAATCCTCCTCTGTTTGCCAAACAAGTATTGATCCGACGTGGCATACTCCTAATGAGACGTCTAAGGTCATTTTGGTCCAGATTGTCCCATTCCTGTTGCAACGCAGCAGCAAGTTCTTGGACATTCGCAGGACGTTGTTGACGTTGACGTAACCTCTGTCCAAGCATGTCCCAGACATGCTCGATGGGGGAGAGGTCGGGACTCAGTGCTGGCCAAGGTAATGTGGTGATGTTCTGTTGTTGGAGGTAACCTGTAACGATCCTGGCCCTGTGACATCTTGCGTTGTCATCCTGGAAGATGAAACGGCGGCCATGACGTCGTGCGAACGGCACAACATGGACTGCCAAGATGTTGTCCCGGTAGTACTGGCCTGTAACACGCCCCGCAACAACATGTAAAGCCGTTCTTCCAGCAACAGTGATGCCTCCCCACACCATAACAGAACCACCCCCAAATCGATCATGTCTGATGACGTTAACGTCTTGGAAGCGCTCGTTTCGACGACGCCACACCCTCCTACGTCTGACCAAAAAATCAACAGTGAACCTTGACTCATCTGAAAACATCACATTGCTCCAGCGTCGATTATCCCAGTGCCTGAATGTGATGATCTCTCAAACAAGGGATCACGCGAGGACGTCGGGCGCTAAGGTGACCCCTATGCAGTCGATTCCGAATCGTCTGGCCACTCACTCTCACACCAGTGTCTGTTTGGAGACGAGCGCTGATCTGATTTGCTGTGATGACACGATTTCTCAAGGCCAAGGTACGGATAAATCGATCCTGGGCTTGAGTTGTCGCCCTTGGTCGACCTGAGCGTGGTCTGTCCTGTACAGATTGTGTATCACGGTTTCTGGACCATAGCCTGCTTATGACAGACTGAGAAACATTCATCGTCCGCGCCACAACCGCCTGTGTTGTGCCGATCTGTAGCATGCCAAGGGCACGTAACCTTTCATTTTGGGTAAGCCGACGCATATCAAAATTTGTTTTCTGGTCACTAAAACAATTAAACTGATGTTTCCACCCTGGAATTCAATGCCACAATGACTGTAACATTCAAAGTCAGAGTCGTGCAAATCTTGGGTTGGACCCCCATGATGATCCCAAGCATCACCTGCATTCCATGCGGTAGCTATTGGTGCGTTTGGGCGTCACATGTAACTGGAAATGTTTCTTCTGTTAGGTTCTATAGTGACTTTTTTCGTAGTCATTTGCATATTTTAGTATTATGCCCCCAAAATCAAATATCCCCTACTTTTTTTGAATAGTATATAATTGACTGACGTTATGTGGAGCGTGTACATAGATCACATTTATGTAGCTTGTAAATGACATATGGGATTTTAATCACATGTTTAATTATGTCAATAAGTTATATGCACCTACATGATCGTTCAATTCGATGAAAGTTATCGAAAGCAATTTGTCACAAACGTGAGAAAAGTTGCTTTAACCAGGAGACAAAAACTGTGTGCCACAGCGGAGTCTCTGTAAGTTGCCACCTAAATGAGATAATAAGATAAGAATACGAAGGCCCGTTTGACATTTCTACAACCATTACACTGTTCAATTTGTATTCATTCCTTGCTTTTCCATTTCCTTTACGGCCATGAATAGACATAATTTGAGCTGGTTGGCTGCTGTGATGGGACTGTATAATTCGCTGTCCCTTGCAAAATTATCAGGATTATTAGACTCTGAGAGTAGTTGTAGTCCATCTTATCGTCTGGTATTATCACACAATATACATAACGAGACCTTTATATAACTAAGTTGTATCTGTTCAGACTGAACAATGGCGTTCATTATATAGACACCCCATTTATACACCAATAATGGATAATCTCAAAACTTTAGAACCAGAAGCGTGGGATTGTTTTTATACACACTAGCCATTGTCAAAGCATAGCAAGCATTATGTTTTTAAAATCGTATGAAATTGATAGCACATTATATCTTACACACAATGTATGTTATATTTGTTAAATCGCCAACAATAAAAAATAAAAAGTTCCCTTTAATACACTAAATGAAATTACATCCCATTATGAGCCACTATTGCTGTACTCTGTCTTTGCCGTATAAATGTTTAAATAGTGTTGTTTTATTCTGTCGATATGTCCTCTATGTTTAATTGCATTATGTATGTGAATACCCAATTCAGACTACAAAAGAAGTATTAACCTTGGAAGATAGAAACAAATTAAGTTTTGCTGGTCGAAATGCAGGGAAGGCATAAATCCACTTTGCATTTTTTAAATTAAAGAATACTTTGATTTATCTATCTTATGTTCTGTCATGCTGCTACATGACTTAAAGTTGTCATCGCGTATGATATATCTCATGTTCTATCACAGATTTACTGGATTCAAGTTGTTCGACGTGACGACGTCCATTAACATATTCTATCATAGTGTTTCCTCTGTTAGTCTGTTATCTACTTCATGTACTGTCGTAGTGTTTACCCTGTTATTTACTTCGTTGTATATCATAGCGTTTCCCCTGTTATCTACTTCATGTTCTATAATTGTGTTTCCTCTGTTATCTAATTCATGTTCTAGCACGGTGTTTCCCCTGTTATCTACTTCATGTTCTATAATTGTGTTTCCTCTGTTATCTACTTCATGTTCTACCACGGTGTTTCCCCTGTTATCTACTTCATGTTCTACCATAGTGTTTCCCCTGTTTTCTACTTCATGTTCTACTAAAGTGTTGCCTCTGTTATCTACTTCATGTTCTACCATAGAGTTCCCCCTGTTATCTACTTCATGTTCTACCATAGAGTTTCTCCTGTTATCTACTTCATGTTCTACTAAAGCATTTCCCCTGTTGTCTGCACCCCGTTCTACCTCTCTGTTGACAGAGTTAACCTTTCTATCTCTATCATAATTTTTTTTTTTTTAAACAATATTTTATTCAGAAATTGAAAGGGATTGAGGAACAGGCATAGCCTATAATGTTTACTGTTTTATATATTTCATAAATTTCCTGTTCTGTCATAAGTTTACTGTGCTTAAGCGGTTGTATGCCCTATCATAAAGCCCGTCCAGGCGCTTAACTTGAACTAGTTTAAAAAGCCCGAGCGTCGTTAAACCAGTTTAACTTTGTCGTCTGAACGCAAATGTGGGGCAAATAAACCAGTTTGTAAACCCAGACTCGCGATCTCCCTTTGAAGAAGCTTTTAATCAAGTGTATGTCTGAACGGTTGACATAAAAAAAAACCGGCTTCAGCTCTCTTTGAACATACGCAGTACGCAGTAAGTTACATTCCTGGGAAAATGGCGATGTCATAGGGTGCAAGTGTTATCGAACCAAATAAAGAATATGAATCTAGTACGTGTGAACGCAACACGACCTTGCCTTTTAAAATCCCGGCGATTTTAAACTGGTTTAAAAATAAGCGTCTGAACGGTTTATTAGTGTCATCTTTAGTATTGACAGGTGTGGTTTCAAATCCCAGGTTGTAAGAGAGAGAAAGTGAGAAATGGGGTTTAACGTCCACTCGACACAAACTAGGTCATTTCGGGACCAGAATATGGTTTAATTTTATTTCAATAAATCGCTTGCGCGTAGGAGTCTTTAGCGGTGGGAGGAAACCGGAGGTCCCTCGAGAAAAAATACGAAGTTGGACAGGTCACCCTACTCCTTGTCACGTAAAACCAGGTATTTGAAACCACGCCAGTTGACTCAATGACAGGCTTTATGATACAGCGCGCAAGAGCTGACCATTCGGCCATCCAACACCACCCCCACCCCCACCCCCAAATCCCCGGTTGTACATGACAAGAAGTAGGGTTGCCTGTCCAACCTAGTGGACGTTATACACCAAATCTCTCTCTCTCTCTCTCTCTCTCTCTTTCTCTCACTCTCTCTCTCTCTATCTTTCAGTATTGGTGCTTTTTTTTGTTGTTTTTTTACTGCTAACTTTAGAATTTATTGATCCTCAATTTTTGAACGTTTACCATCTATCACATGCTCTATAATAGCGTGTATTGGATCTTATTTGTGGAAAACCTAATCATCGGTGTTATAGCGATGACACTTGGCTTTACAAATGCATTGTTCGTAGCAAGTTTTTAAATCATTTACAGTCTAAAGTGCAGCCCCGGTAATCTGTGGGAGTAAAGGTGGGGACGGTCGATCGCTGCAATGATTGAGCTGTAGATCATGTTGCATGCAGTCCATGCATGTAATGGGCTCAATCCCTGGTTCGTATGTGGCAAAGAGTGAGGTCGCCAGCATAACCTCGTGGGTTATCTCCGTTTCCTTCATGGAATACCTGTTTTCCTACCCCTCTGTGCAAGCTACGTGTTAGTCGCCAAATGGCCTCTTTTGTATCGGGTGGACGTTATTGCGATCCCCTTAAAGCTCAAAATAGATGGAAACCACCAGTAGATAGTCCTACATATCATTCCTTCTCGTGTTTTATCTAAATCCAACATGGTATCACAGTACTTATAGCACCGATAGTGTCAGTTTATGTATTTAAAACTCTACCCCCCCCCCTCCCCGACCTTCTCTCTGTCCCTTTCTCTGTCGGTAACCATTTGCAGAGAAGGGTTAAGGAATGACGGTGCATTTTCCACCAATTCAAGCTATTGTGATGTTATTGGTTGATTTGGCTGTTCAATAAAATGTTATTTATGAGCTTGCAAAGTTTTTTTCCACCATTCTGTCCGTTAAATCTTCTAGCAGATTGGTAAACGGTGATATATGTTTAACCTGGTGAATGATTTTATATAAAAACTGGCTAATATACGAGGCACGATCCGTCATCATAAATTTTGTATTGTGACTTTTTTGTTGAGTTTATTGTTAGAATCATTGATCAGTGTTTTTTGGAGACATGTTTCTTGGGTAATAGATTACATTGATCGGAAACCTTCGGGTAGATTGTGGTAGAATGCAAATCTTGTAATAAAAGATGAGATTTGGAAGCCTTCTTTAGATAGATTAGAATGGATTGCTTCCAGCGAGATTTTAACAGCCAACTAACTGGTTGTTGTTTTAATTAATGATTTTATTCTTATTTTTTAGTTCATCATTACTGGTGTTTTGGGTTTATGGTGTGCTAAGAAGAAATCTAATTATGTTGTAAGTATTTTTGAAGAGTGCCAAATCCACGTACAAAACAAGTGCTAAGTTTGATTTATTCAGATAATGTCATTGGCTTTGAAATGGTTAAAATCAGTTTTCGTGAATTAATGATATAGTTGATAGATGTATTTTTCATACAATATTTTCTCATTAATTTAACTCGGAAACAATCTGATTAACACACAGTTCCTATTTCGTTTCTTTTTTATAGTTCCGAATTTCGTATTATTTGTGTGTACTAAACTACGATCTTGCAGAGTTGATATATATAACAGGCCTTCTGCGTGGCGTGGGGGATTATCCAGTGAAAACATTTGTTGCGGCGACTTCTTTCCGTGCCATGTACGGAACTGTGGGTAAACCAATAGAAATTTTAACGCTGATTGATTAATCAATGATGACGTCATAGGGTCAAAAGCCGCTCGGGCGACTTCTGATGCGACCTTCCAGTACAACTTGACAGTTCTTCGTGCAATGTAAGCCATCGACAGTATGGAATGACCCTTTCTTGCTTTTAATTAAAGACCGCGAATTTGATAGAATTGGCTACGTGGATTAAAAGACTTTTCTTGATCCACCGTTGCTTCGTGCTAAGGACTGTATTTTCTATCATTTTTATTTTGCGCGAATAGTCAGTTCTTTTAATTGTGAAATATATTAAAGTTTAAAACATTTGAAATCAGTGTATTTAACAACTTCTAGAGCTGCGGCCTTGTGCAAAACCCTCAAATACGGCTACATTGGACCATATTCTTGTTGTTGTACTCGCGACCTGGAAGATCAGTAAAACATGTTTTAATTGTCTAATTTTCAAATTTTGTCTCGGGGACGCCCCGATTCCTTTCTGCTCCCATCCTCCAAAATAGCAATTCAGATGGGTATAGACTGGAATTTCGGTTACAAAACAACATACATAGGCTATTTTGGAAAGGGAATAAAGGCTGTGCATATATATCAATATTTTATTATTATTTCACTATGAGTACACAAAATTTTATCAGAAAATGCAGGCGCTACAGTATTTTCCTACACGAGGTATGCCTAGAAAGACTTTGTCTTTAACACTCTTTGAATGTTAATTGTTTAAATTGCATTAAAGCTGAACTCCGGTTACAAAAATACCGAAATGATTAAATAAAAAAAAGTCAACGCCCTCAACCCGCCATACTTGATTCCAATTTGTGAAATAAATATGGCGGACATTGAGGCTTATGACCTGGAAAGGTTAGCCGATCTCACTTCCAGTTTGTTTATTGTCAGCTACCTATACACATCCGGCGTTATTCCCTCGCACGCTTCACTGATTGTTCTATTTTTCCCAACACAGTATACCAAATTATTGAAGATTGCAAAATGTCTGATCAGGTAAGACAGTAAATAATAATTATATGATCTGCGTCTACTACAATATCAATTTCTTCAGCCTTGGTAAAATAGAAACAAAACATAACTGTCAAACACTCCCCGGTGAGAGCCGCCCCCAAAACTGTACTTATGTCTCTTGCTCGTTTTCGTGAACAATATTCAACATGGAGTAGACTATAGTTTGTACGGGTGATTTGTTTTGTTTGAAAATTTTAGGTTGGGGTAAGCCATCTTTTTGCACCTTTTGTTTTAGAGTAAAGCTTAGGCTATATTGTAGTAGACGCTGTTCATATAATTATTTACAGTCTTACCTGATCAAACATTTTGCAATCTTCAATAATTTGGTATACTGTGTTGGGAAAAATAGAACAATCAGTGAAGCGTGCGAGGGAATAACGCCGGATGTGTATAGGTAGCTGACAATAAACAAACTGGAAGTGAGATCGGCTAACCTTTCCAGGTCATAAGCCTCAATGTCCGCCATATTTATTTCACAAATTGGAATCAAGTATGGCGGGTTGAGGGCGTTAACTTTTTTTTTATTTCATCATTTCGGTATTTTTGTAACCGGAGTTCAGCTTTAAGTACTATATGGAAATAAACAGGAGACAATTCTATGGAAAATTTATTACGCATCGTCGCTCTGTAATAAACGGGAATTGTATTCCACAGAATAGTCACTTGTGTATTGCTTTGAAAGCAAATTCGTTGATAGACGTCATTTTTGCTCCGATTGAACTTTGACACCTGTAATTCAAGATGGCGATACGGATATTGGCGATTGGTATATTAGGATATTTTTGTAAAATTGGGACCATAGATTATTTTTAAATGAGCTAGAAATAACATACGTCGACAATCACCTTGCAAGTACAAAACATGACCGTACTCAATGTCTGAATAAGTCTAGATTTGTTGCCAATCTAATTTAATTTGCTGCACTCAGTATTCTATTTAGAAAACAAGACTAAAAATAAAAAACGGTGGTACTGATGCATAGGAAGTTATGTTATTTACAGGGCATGGTTCGTGAGGGCGCCGACTGGTCATGTATAAGCTATCTGTGAGAATTTTAATGTATTGTCACTGAATATTTTGTTTTTCAGATCATGTGCTTTACAGCGTTCTCTGTGGTGTCCTTGGTAACGGCCGTAGTCAGCATCCAATTACTGAGACTTGGTTTGGTAAACCACACCACTGATGGTCACACGTTTCAAAAAGAAAACAAAGATGTGCTCATATTTATCGCCCTTGGATCAGCCGGATTGGAATGCCTCATCTGCCTGTTTTCATCAGTCGTTAGTTGTCAAATCGCGAAAATCGCCAAGTACGAAAATTCGAAACAAAAGGCTGGTATGTTCCATGTGAAAGTTCTTGGGCAGAAGGATATAGTCGTAGTTACCAAGCCGTCAGTAGAAAAGGAAGAAGTTACAGCAGTGTGAGATGATTATCTGTCCTGATATTCGGGATTGTTTTTGTGTCTAGTTTTAACAAATGTAACGTTCCTCTTAAGAAATGTAATTCATCATAATTTATAAAGAAATTCATCATCACTGAGAACCAGCATCGAACTCTTATAAGACAAAACTGATTTATAGAAGAATATAAGTTATTCGATAGTGAACACTGAATATTTCCTCTTTAAATTGTTTTTTTACAATTGAGATTGTTACAATTCAAGTTTAAAAACTTCATTTGCGTTATCAGTTACAAAATACATTCATTTTGGAAGATGTGTGAGGGGAAAGAACTCTTGCAAAAAAAAAATTATAGTGTGCTATGGCTGGTGTTTAGTATATTCATCGTATTCATATTGTGATACTGTATAATTATATCTAGCTTTGATAGCAACTTTATGTAGAGTACTGGTTTCTGTAAATAACCGACTTATCTCCATTATTTTGTTCTGGTATGCCGTATCGTGTCATGTAAATACGCCAAAATGTTTTAACAGTGGTAGTAAATTACTTAATTTATAAAATAAATGTATTAATATACCTAAGGTAAGAACATGATGTCGGTCATCTCCTTTAAGTGAGGCGTTTTAGCCCACCATTTACGCTGGAAGATCACAAGTTGTTATGTTGAAAACACTCTGCTGGATTTTAAAATTTCATATACATAAAAGCCAGAAAATACTGAAGACCATTCACGCCCTTGAAATGCATTCGTTATTATTATACATCCACAGATTATGTGCAAGCATATTATTGTCTTTTTTCCGCACCGCCCACCCATCAGTCTTGTGAACACACTACAGGTCAGATTGTTTGGGAAGTGTGTTTTTAAACATGCTGGAATTGTTCTTAACCTTAGCAAATGTCGCGCAACGAATTTTCCCAAAGCTACTGTCACTGTTGCCAAATTTGCAACAGCTCTACATGTCAGAGTTCTTGTAATTCGTTTTGTTCGGATTTGCTGAGAATGTCCAACTAGTCCTAAGGAAATGAAATAAAATAGGGTTTAGCGTCCCACTGGCTAGTATATTGGTTTAGTAAAGAAATTGGGCAACCATTCTGTTCGGGTTACTTCATGCCAGAGTTCCAAACGTGGTGGTGTTATTTGGCTTACTTGAGATGAACTTTATCGAAAGTCTTAACTACCGATATATTTGAAGAATATTTATTTTTCCTGACCGAAAAATGTGTGTATATTCGTTGCTTGTGTCGAATTTGCAGCAGTATGTGTCATATTATTTTCAAATCCTCTAGATTACGTAAAATACTTTGTAATGGCATTAAAAGTATTTAACACACAGCCATACTTGATTTGTCCTTCTGTGGGTTATACGTGCTGAAATTACGAAATGACTTTATACCATGAGAACACTTGCGGGTGCTCTATATTGTCAACAATTTGCAACAGAACACGCTATCATTTGACGTTGTTTTATCACTTTGAAATTATTCAAAACTTTTGAATATCGATTTAAAAATATAATATTAAAACACCTTTAAATGTCTGCGTTGACTTTTGGACGACAAAATACACGTACTCCGCTAATGTATTGGTTTAGTAAATGGAGTTTCATGTCCAACGCCTGGTTGTTTGATTTCAAAAGACAAGTTATTTCTTTTCTTATATGAATAAACACGTCAACATACTTATATGTGTTATATTTTAATATCAAAATATAACATAAATAACAAAAATATCAAAAAATATCAAAATTATAACCAAATGTAACAAGTGTAAATAATGACGTATATTGCACTAAATTGTCCAATAAAATGGACGGAATTAATCATGTGATAATATTTAAATCCTTCTCACACGTACAATGTGAACTTTCTCTGTTTCATTAAAATAATTCTAGCATAAAATAATATCTTTCGAGTATACAAAATATCATGCAATTCTAGCAAAAAAAGAATGAAATATTTAAAGCCCACGTGAACAATAATTATATGATGCATTATTGAAGTTAGGTAGGATTCAATTTAACACTGGGGAAGAGCTATGTGAAACAGTAATAGACGAATATCAATGATAAACTAAACTTCGCCGACAGTGCGGAAGAGCTATTTTGTAAAATAGCCTCGCCTCAGTTCATCTTCACATATTTGCCGCAGTGTCCAAAATTAATCTCATCATGAAAGCATCCTCAATGTTTATACATTACAGTACCGGAAGGAGTCAAATGTCGGCAGCACTTTTTCTCCAACATTGAAAGCACTAAATAAATGAATCTGTGTCATCCCGAACGCCCCAGTCTTTAACGTGCGTAGAACAATCTTCTTGATAATAGAGACTGTGAATGCAGTAAATTTGATCATTTCACCTTTAAAACAGATGAATTGAGTTCCTATACACATCGATAGGCTGTTCTAAATGTTTCCTTGGCAACGGTGACATA
This sequence comes from Patella ulyssiponensis, assembly GCA_963678685.1. NCBI lineage: Eukaryota > Metazoa > Mollusca > Gastropoda > Patellidae > Patella > Patella ulyssiponensis. The sequence goes on along the minus strand of OY783230.1, from coordinate 19,967,575 downwards.
CTTCATTCTGAAATTAAAAAGACTACAGTTATCAGACGTTGATGAATATTATGTTGTACACAATTATGGCAAGTTTTTGCTCTTGAATGTACGTATATATTTTCTTCCTCCAGATATTCCGGCGTGGTTACCACTTGTCAGTGATGCAGGGCGGAGGCCTGACAAGGACAGTTCTCTAGTCGTCCTACTGTTCTGTCCCCTGTACATGTAAAAGATCATTTGGCAGTTTGAATTCGATATAAGAGTAGGCATAAGCGCCGCTGTCCGGACAAAATTTCTCTCATAGCATGGCGTATGCTCGTCTTCATTAGCCCAGTTTAGGGACAGAACAGTAGGACGTTAAACCCATTTCATTATTTTAATTTATTTTCTTGCAGTATAGTGGTAAAAAAATACGCCCATCTCAGAAGCTTATATGTAAGGGTTATAATTTATAATTACTGTGAAACTTTTAGGGGATGCTCGATTCACAGTCCAGAACGTCCCGAATCGACAGAATTACAATCGAGTGACGCGGAATTCAGTCCTGTCACAGTTCTGCCAGTCCCGACAGCTGAGGTGGAGTGAGTAGAATCGTGACGTATTCCTAGGTGAAAAATATGTTTCAGCTGTCATGATTGGCTGAGATATTTTTTATACAGTCGACACATGCGTTGTACTCTGAAATTCTCCTTTTCACTCGATTGACACAAGTTTTGGAATTTAATTCCGGAATTGTGAATCGAGCATCCCCCTAAATTTTCGTAATTAAAGGGAGATAACTACTTCATAAATGTAGAGATATTTACCTGGTTTGAACGCATCTCTTCCACTTCCACGGACCACATCTCGTGACGAATTCTTCTCTTACAACTCGTCTATAGCTCCTTTTATACGGTATGGTATACTGTTCATATTTACAGTTTCTACAAAATAAAATGGTTTTATTGTTTATAAAATATTACATTATTTTATCCATTAAAATACGTTCAAACATGACTATTAAATAAATACTATTTGGTAAAAGGTGTACACGGATATTTATATATTAAAATATGGAATATATATCAAACATTACGAAAATGTATCCTCATATACTTGACGTAGAACGTAATTAAATTAGTAAATGAATTAACGAATTTTGAAATCAATCATGCCTACCTGATTTCACAAGTTTTTCCAGCAAAACCTTTTTTACATTTGCATTTATTATTTCTTCTACATCTTCCTCCATTCAAACATTTCATAGAACATTTCTCTGTAAGCATAATATCATAAAACATTCAAGAGTTGTCTTCACTTTGTAATTGACATGGTTTAAAACATGCTATTGTTAGAGGGTCTTCATATTTGTGTCATTTATACATGTAGTTGTCGCTTTCTAAATTTAGGTACAATTCGCCATTTAGAGATTTTCAAAGACAATCAGTTAACAAAAACCGTGCGAATACTGCAAATCCAATCTGAATGTATGTCTTACCTTTATGACATCGTCTGCCGTGAAATGAAGGTGGACATTCACATTTATTAGGCCCTATACATTTTCCGCCATTTTTGCATTGCTTGGTGCACTTAACTGTAAAATAAAATAATAACAATCAATCAATATCGCACATTTCAGTCCGATAACAAACCAAATTAATGTTTTATGGTCCAAGCGTATTTCAAAAAATGTAATTTAAGTTGACAATTACTTTTTCAAGTTTAAAGTGTGACAACATTTGAAACCACTAATGAACTTTATTGGAATGTTTTATAATCATTTGATATATTCAATATTATTTCATAATAATAAAAACTTACACTGTTCGCATCGGGCACCAAAATAACCCCGTTTACACATACAAGTATCCGGTGCCACACATTTTCCTTTATTTTGACATTTTGGTCGACATTTAGCTGAAAATAACAAGTCAAACGTCAAAGTACTTGAGAGAAAATAAAACATCTTATGATTGTAAAGCCTTCTATTCTTTATTCAACTTGAATTTGGTCTTAGGATATTAAACACGCTCGTAGCTCGTCCAGCGTTTTGCAATTTTGTATGTAAAAATGTAGTTTTAATATTTCATAAAAATGTATACCCTTTCAGTTTGTTTGAAAATATAATATGCATATTATTTAATCTTACCTTTATGACAATATTGCCCTCTATAACCACGTGGACATGAACATTTTTCTGGTGCAACACATTTCCCGCCATTAAAACATCCCAGAGAGCAGACGGCTAAAATGAAACCCAATCAACACATTAAAATTCAAAACAGGTTAATGTTAAAACTAGCAAGATAAACAAAAACAACGATAACAAATGTTCAATCTATATATAATTAGAGACAATTGCATCATAAATAACAAAATAGAAACTTACGTATGGAGCAGTCATGGCCAGAGTACCCCTTTGGACAACGGCAGACGTTGTGACGTGTACAGACACCGCCATTATGACAAATCTGGAAGCAAAATGCTGTAAAAACACAAATGTTAAATAGATAATTAGTTATAATATAATATATTATTTGGGAACGCGTTTTAATGAAGTCTGTATAGTACCGATACTCAGAATAGTGAGCTGGTAGAAATATATTTAGATTATTGTTTGTGTGTTCTAACTTGAGAAGATGTCAAAAAACAAATTTAACGTGGACTTACGTTTGCATTCAGGTCCGGAGAAGCCACTGAGACACTCACATTTTCCTGGTGCCACACATTTCCCGCCATTTTTACAGCCTAGGCCACAGACAGCTGAAATTAATTTAAAGTATGAAATAAATTCAGAGAGTACAGTTCGGTTATTTATAAAGAATAACTGGTGGTGTGTGGTGTAATTGCCTCGATAATGACGATTCAATAAATTTCTCTGAAAGGCTCTTTGTTACATAGTTTATTAGTGTTTATGTTACAATAGCCAAACTGAATAACATTGATTACTTACGTTGATTACATGTATTTCCGGTATAGCCATAAGGACATGCGCATTGGTTAGGTGCAATACAAACACCGTTATTTTGACAGGCTTGGTGACAAATAGCTAAAACGAAATAAACAAATTTATATTAAAATACGAATATGCCAAAATATACCCTGATTAAATTCGAAATTAGTTAAACAGAATGGTGAAGTGAAGAAAAAGAAGGTTGACGTTTCCGGGGCATCAAGACGTGGAAAGGGGCCAGGATTGGTCACAATTGTAGTCTATTCAGATCTGCTCTGGGTATGAGTTATTCGTTTTTTCGGTTTTAAGTATCTTAACATGATTTGTTGCTTACCGTCTTGGCAATGATCACCCTGGTAACCAAGAGAACAGCGGCATCTACCATTTGTCTCGCAGACACCTCCATTTAAACATGGCGTAGGGCAAGGTTCTGTAAACAAAACAAAATCAAACTATGAATAAACTATGAATAAACTGTTTTAAAAACGTCAAATCAATTCGTACAATGTTAATTTTTAATCAGTGTATTCTTTAAACATCGTGAAATATCTTTTTTTCTAAATGTCTGTACAGTTAAAATATTGAAAACATATCAGTTGACAGACTTTGATACTTTTATATTGAAATTTAAATGAAATTTTTTAAACATAGAAAGAATATACATGGAAATGCGTACAAGCCAAGCAGTAGGGACTAGTATATAAATGACATCTATATAGAATGGTGTTCAAATAATAAATGTTTTATATATCTATATTGGCATAGATTAGATCAACACTACACAGAAAAACCAGTGGTTATTAGAAAAGGTTAATAGCAATAATATTTTTAAAAGAAACGCCGAGCCATTTAAACTAAATTTTTAATAAAAAAAACATCTAAAAGCAAGCACAACTAACTAAATCTAAACTTCGGAATATACATTATTAGAAACCGCAGCAGATGATGCAATAAGCACTACATAATCAAGACTATGATATATAAAGCAGCAGGTTGTTCACGTCTACCTGCTACAATCAGAGTTCATAGTTCAAGGGTTCATAATGTCAGGGTCATTCTAGCACCTTTACAGTGTTGAAGGTAGCAAATTCGGGTCTGCACCGGAGTACTACTGTATGGAAGGCAGCTCTCCAAACTCAAAACATTATTACTACAATACATGGTACGAGATTGACTCCCTCTACCACAAGTGGTGCTACAGCTTGACCATTCCGACCAATCCGAGGAGAATACTGCAATTCAAATTCAGAAGATACGATTTTATCATACTGATTTTTAATCAAAATTTGATTTATTAATCAAGAAGGTGTTATTCTTCAACTCTCTTACCTTGTGTGGTTGTTGATGGGGGAGACACAGTGGTTGTCATGGTAACCGGCTTTACACCCAAGCTTCCATCATTGATTGGTTCTATCTATAAATACAGGGGGAAATATTTGTAAGTTAAAATTGACGTAGCCCTATAATATTCCTTAGTAATTGAAGAAGAAATGTGTTCAGAATTTTTTGGGGGGACAGTATTTCAAATTTTAAAAATGCGATTCTTCAGGTTATAATTTACTTGTTTGATTGAGTTAGATGACTTACCCTATGGCCGGTCTGTACAGAACATTGGTGTTTGGCGGTTTCTGGCTTTTCACTTATTACGAGTTGTTCTAACTCACCCTGAAACGATTAAAACGAAAATCATACAAATGCATGTAAAGCCAATTGTTTTATTTATTCATTTTGATAGAGATAATCCGAATTAGAGCTACGGGTATTTACAAAGACACAATATGAATTAGCATGCCTAAACTTACCGTGAATGGGTTTCCATATCGAGGAAAATAAGGTCCAACAGATAACATCAAATTACTTCCAAAGCTCGACATTTTGCTTCTTTCTAGCCTCTTCTTCAGCACAATAGCACAGTCTTGATACAGAGTGACGTCATTTCCAGATAGACTTAGTGCCAATTGGTGCCACTGGCCGTCCGTAACGTTGACATCAAAAGTAGGCATGGTGACGCCAAAATAATTGTCGTCCAGATAATCCATTCGAATTTTTTCATCCCCAAAAAATAATCCAACTCTTTGCCTGCCTTGGATATCGCTGACAGATAATAAATAACCCTTGAATCCAGGCTGAAGCTTAATGGTTAAAACAATTGCGAAATCACGTGGTAACGTAACGTCATATAGGGTAGCTACTGGCAGAAAGAGTTTAGCACGTGATGTGATGATGTAAGCTGTAGGTCGTTGTACGTTCTGTGAAACACCAAGCGGAAGTTTAGGAACACCGAGATTCGAAAGAAGATCCTTTTGGTCTGAAATAATTATATAGAAAATAAAATAACCAATGCATCATTCGTTCAAACATAACGCTTATAGCATCTTTACGCCTGTGTCACTTAAACAGGCCAAGGGACAAATATTGACCGGAAATGTTCTGTAAGGCAAAATGCATATTATGATCCAGCTCTTTAACACTAAGTAGAATCCGTCCCTTGAACATGGGGAGGAAATTGCAGACGATTATGTTATAGAATTCTTACCTTTACAAGAAAACGTATTGCATTCACGGGACTCGAAGGCCTGTCCTTCACAATCTGTCACGTTCTCACGTGAACATGTTCTGGTACGTGTTTGATGTCCGGAGTTACATTTAGTTGTACAGGAACTCCAGTCAGACCATTCATACCAACCTGAAACAACAATAACGGGTTTATATATAAAAAATTAAGGAGAATAAATATATAAATGAAATGAAATGAGGTGTTAATACCCTACTGGTTGGTCCTAAACTGGGCTTATGAAGACGGGCATATATATACAGTGTGCTGTAAGGGAAATTAAATTTTGCCCGGACAGCGGCGCTACGGCCTACTGTTATAGCTAATTCCAACTGCCAAGGGATCTTTTATCTGTATGCCAATGTGTACACGGGACCTCTATTTTTCGTCACATCCGATAAAGGAGAAACCACACCGGAAAGTCTGGCTGATTTTTCTCGGTCAATGCAGGGATCTAACATCCGGTCTACAAGCTAACGAGCCATCGTCTTATCCACTTAGCTACGTGATCCCCATAATAAATATATAGAGCACGAAAAAAGGAAACAGTTCCAGACTGAAAGGTTCCTTTAAGCTGAAATAAAATGTTTTCTCTTTTCATAAATGTTTATAAATTGTGTGTAAGTTGCGCTTAGGTTGATGCGATGCGTTTTTTTAGAGAATTTTTTGTTGGGTCATTTCTGAAATATCGTTTATATGACTCAGTGTGTTGACTAACTTTACAAATCAAAGACAACTTTTGTTCTTGTTTGTGGTTTTGTTGGCCTGGGCCGTGTTCTTGGCGGTTAATGGTTTAAACATATTTGGTTTTATAAAGAAAACTATAACATTTACAATGTAATGTTTGTTTGGAAATCATCAAATTTAAATCATAACATTCATTTTCCATTTAAAAAGCAGAATCTGCCGCTTCATTGCTCAGGGTACAGCTATAAACTACCCGTATCAAAATGGGCGTAGTTTCAATTTCATTTCAATCTTCCCATAAAACGAAAGTATATCAGAAACAAACAAAAACCAAAACAAAGTTTATAACAGCCAATTTGGGAATATTTACACCTCCCACGTGTTCAACTAGGAGAATCTTTTTTAAATTTCGGTTAGTGCAGAAAGTAGGACTTTAAATCCCATTTCGTTTATTCGTTTAATCAGGGAGCACACATCCCTCTTGCCCAAGTGAAGACGTTAACTATATTATGACGTGCGGTAGATGTCACTAACAGTACGTATCGTGTTGTCAATATAAAGACGTTTTAGATCGAGTTACAGGCTGGAGGTTAAAGATATTATTTCACGGGGTCGCGAACAAACTTATCTCCTTTCTCAAATATAATGACAACAAGGTGCGAAACCTGCGTATTCTTCTAAATTCAAAATGTCGCGTTTTGTTGCGAAAAATGTAGCAGCGTTGATAAACAAAAACATTTCTAATTAACTGATGTATATTCTGTTCCGCCAATTTGTCGCCCGCATCAAATTTCTTTCAACTTGATACAACGTTTTATTTTTTTAATATTTTCATTTTGAAATCTTCGTGTGTGGGTTTATAGGGTATTTTGTAAACTAACAAGTAACTATAGTCCTGTTTTGTTGCTCTAACACAAAATCTACAATTGAATCTGGAAAAGAAAATAGTCTGACGCTGTACGCGAGAATTACATGTATTACTTGGGCAAGAGATGAGTTTGCGTAAGGAAGGATATCACCAGAGATAATAATAAAAACATGAAATTATACAAACTGAAACAGATGACAGAATAAAAGAGGAAATTATAAGGAAAGTCCAAATTAGCGACTTTATAAAATGGTGTTCAGCAAGGATCTGCGCTTGAACCTATGTTGTTTAGCTATTGTACGAAAGATTTTGTTCGTAGAAATAATTAAAATATTTTCATTATATAGCCAATATCGCAGATACCCATACTGTATTTACACTAGACACTAATTTAAAACTATATCCCACAAAAAATAGGGAAAACGTTACATTCTGAGATCCTAAAATTGGATCTTAAGTTTAATTGAGGTTGCTGAGATTAGTGAATTAATGACTGAAAAAAGTCACGTCTCGCCAATTTAATAAATAATTTGAAGATAAGTAGAATCCTGTTCCATCTTAAAATAAGCTCATACCATGATTTTATCACACCTGTGGGACATTTAGAGCTCTGTTATATTAAAAAAGAGGTCTTAGATCATCTGTAACGATAACCAGAATATTAATTTTGTAGATAGCATTGGAAACTCTAATTTAAGAATCCTCTTTTACATACATGTACTATTTTATCAGATAACAAATATGATTACATTGATAAAAACTTTTCTCACTTTGAAAAGAAAAATCCTTACGCGAAATTTCACTTTGAAAAGAAAAATCCTTAAAGGAAATTTCTTTAACTAAATTTATTTTATTACCAATGATTTTCGTGATGGAAGAAATTTAAGATGTTGACAAGAGGATGTTAAATATCTGTTTTTTTCTTTGATTTGCATCCGTTGAAAGTTTATTACCTGTTATTATCAGGTTGTAAATAAAACGAGATTTACTCAACTGACAAAACCCTTAATACAATATAAAGACGCCTTCCGACCAACACATCAACCTTATACAAGTTAACAACAAATAATTGACTGGGCAGATCCTCTGTCAAATCTGTGGAGGAGAAAAATACTTTTGAAAAGTGTCGACGACGGTAAAGAAACACAACCTGTATTTGAGATGGATTCCTTTCTTGCTCTTGGAATTATGCCTTTATTAAACATATTAAAGCGCTTAATTTAAACGTTGAATTGGACTAATTTCAGCCTATATACATGTATCTAAAGGATGTTCTGCTTTCAGATTTTAATAGAAACCACGTCCATTTTAGTTTTGTTTACATCTCCTTTGGAATATCAGAAGACAAGTGACTTATATTCTAGAAGATGTTTAGATCGATCGATTAGTCGCTATATTGATCTGTTCCACCAATTAACTGACTCTATCCTTACACAGTTTATGAATATTTAACGTAAATTCACACTTCAATACGAACGTAATCATTAACTAGGACACGTTTCCTTTTTTTTCACAGATGACGGCTGTAACTGTTATATAAAATTAGTGACAGTTTAGTAAATATATGTGTCAGCGTTTCAATTCTTTTCCATCACATTTATCCTGCTATGCACAGTTTAAATATGTAAATATCTCTCTTATTTAATAGAATAATTTTCATCATCGACGTATTACCCAAGCCACTCCCTCACGCCGTCAATAAAATAAAGTTCAAAATTAGGTGAAATTTACAATGTAATATGTCAGTCAAGACGAGATTTTACCTATTAAACACAAAATACTACAGAAATAAGCTATTAAATCTATTCACTTGAATGTTTTCACTTAAATAGAAATTAGTTACCATAACAACCAACAAATCAACATCTTTTTATCCCTAAATTGCTCAATTAAAACTCAAGCAAAATTGAGTTTTCTGAAAAGACACGAAATTAGAAATTAGTTCCCGGGGTGGTAAATACCGTTGGTGAAATGTGAAACCCGATGCCGGATTTTTAACTTGAAAGGAGTTTAGAAAATCTTGAATGAAACCTTATTAGGCAGACTAGATGCCTTATTTGGTTATAAAGAAAATGGGCGTGGTCGACTTCACGCTCAATAAATGTGGTACAAAGGTAACTTTCTCCTTGCCGACTACCTGGCGACTTTGTAATCAGTGAACATGCACATACTAGTGTCAGATGAAAAAAAACGCACGTGTCTCGATCACTAGAATTTAGATCTAGTGTGTTTGTTTTCAGTGGGATGCCTTCTCTAAGTTTTGAAAGTGATGTTCGTGACGCAAGAGCAACAACCATATCAATATTTATCTAGAATTAAATAATATAAAAGATTTGTTTTCTTTAAATAAATAAAATATTGGATTTCGTTCGTCATCTTCTTTTACATTTAATCCATGGGTTTAGATTTTCTTTTACACCTTTCGCAGAGCGGTCACGAAATAAATTGAGGAGTTATGCGAAATAAAACTATTTTTTATGACTGAATCGTTGCTGTTCAGTTGGAAATTACTATGAGTAATGAATTATGAGTGTGCTGGGGTTTTTTACACAATAATATCTAGAACGAATGTTTAATATGAGCATCGTATCCCCTGCAAGTCTGATTCCATTAAAATTTCGTTCCGTTTTTCTTCTTCCAATACTTTCACCAATTTAAATATAAAAAAAGAGTAAATGCCAATAATACGAAACGCAATTATACTCAATTTGTTGCCCTCATGGCCTACCATACATATGAGATTAGATTCGTGTTTCGATGAGTTTCACTTTGTCTGGAGTATATATGTAAAATAAAACCAGCAGGAGGTGAGAAAATGTGATTTTATCTCAGGTAAACCCCTTACAGGTAGACGATATGATCTATCACTACATCATGACAAACATCTTAATCTTTTTATACGGATTCAAACCCCTTTCATTCCACTTTTCTTCCCGAGAACGAGTTAAATCTTCTTTGGTTTTAGCTATTAGACCGATGTTTAGAAATTGGATTTTTTTCCGTTAAATAAGTGTTAAATTTTGAAAAGATGGGTTTATTTATTTCAGTATTTGTTAAACACAATTTTAAACCGCTGTTTTAAATAGGAGATTAAACAGCTCTAATATTGAATACAGAAACGCATTTGAATTACACTACGTATAGTGCTAGTAAATATAAACTTATTAAAATAGTTCATCCTTTGGGAATATGCCATGATCTTATTTTAAAATTTCCAGCAGAAATTGACGAAAAAAAATAGCCTATTCTCTAGACTCCTGTAAAATAAATGACATTTGAAACATCAACAACAACACGAGACAACCCGACTCGTTTCTAGTTTCCTTTCAAATAGTTCTCACATCAGCTTGTCACCTATTTATAAACTTCCTTTTTTCATAAAAACTGATTTTTACAAGCTGTAAAAATACTTGTCAATTTTAACACGCTAACATTTACAATAAAGACATAATTTTCAGTTCACAAAACAACACAGCGATTTAAACAATCTTGTCAATGACGCTGTTCTCATATTCTGGCTTTCATCTTGAATCCCATTCCACAATGTGTTGTTCCTATGTGTAATTACTGAATTTATGATTTCGTGTGAATGACCCCTCCCCCACCCCACCCTCCTTACCATTTTAAAATTATTGGTTATTTGTGTTCTGGAACGAGCCAAAATCCATTTCCTTTTGACACAAGTGAGTATTCAGAGACCACAATTTCGTCAAAAACTATTTTGTATCATTTTAGGCCCCAGACCGCGTGCATTCGGGTCAAATTTGTGAAATTTGTCCATCCCCTAATCTCTCTATTCTGTCGCATGCTTAGTTATAATTGTCTCCGAACTATAAAAAAAAGCTTTTATTCCTTTGACAAATTTCTATCCATAAAACTACAGGGTGTCGCCAGTGTGCAGGTTGACTTTACCAAGGCTATAATTAGGGAGTTTTATTTTAAGGGTGAGAGGTCACCCAAAACAGAAAGGACCTGCATTAAGTGGCTTGTCAAAGACGATAGTCCGACATTAGTTACTGGGTACTGATTCGACCATTGTTTCAAACTTTTAATTAAAAATGTGAAATCAATTGTAAGGTAATTAATTTTCTTGATTACAGGTGGGTGCGTGTTGACACGTGGGTTTGTCACTAGGTAAAAAGATAAAGATGTTACTTAGCTTGAGGGATGTGTAAAGATTTTGTAGAAACTTAAATATCTGAAGGGGATTTCAAGTAGGCATAGATTAACACAACAATAGAGAAACAAAACATTCAATACGCGGCCAGATATATAAAATAAGGAGTGGGGCAATCAGATTTTTGAGTGGTGATTTTAAAAAATTGAGATCATTATCAAAAATCAAATGTGTTTTTAGACTGTGGTTGATAATTGGTCTCTTTCCCAAAACAAAATAAGCTCTCTTGAATTTTTTTTCAATTTTCAAGAATATAAAATTTCAAATAGCATTATAAATTAATTACGGAATAAAGTTCAGGCCCCGACTTTACAATTACAAATAGCATTGTTCGCATTCTCAGACTTAATTTAAGAATTTACTAAATTTTCAATCACTGTTATGGCTTCGTATTGGTGTATTTGATACAGTAAAGCAACAAAAGTGTTTTAAAGGGCTATATTTTAGATAAAATAAGGTGAACAATTAGGAAATTCTTAACTTAACCCCGGGATGATATTCTGTAGAATTAAATAATGAAAGAGTTAATTACATTAAGATTTTCCTTTGTATTTGTGGCAAGCAAATGCAAGAATTGGGTGGGGGGGGGGGGTTATATATAGAGAGAGATACCAGGCGGAATGGATGGGCTATAAAGAATAATATTATATTTATGTGGGTCACGGATAGAGAAGAGGTGGGGATTAGGATATGAAAGTCAACAAACTACCCTAATCTGTCTTCTATATCTGATAGATCACATCTTATATCTAGAGGTAGGTGTAAACTTATATGACGAGATAACACACAATTCATATAAGTAAAACATAATGAATATATAACTAACATAACCGGCATTACAGCTTATAAAAAAAATCGAGCATACGCAAATACATGATATTCATAAATACCTTATTTTACAAGAATGAATAAAAACGTTTTCTTCAAATATAGCTGCGCTTGAAACTGTGGTTCAATGGGAAAATTGGACTATGTTTGAGGTTTGGGGAAATATTTGTGGTTATATCTACTTATAAACTCGAGTTTTGTTTAAAACTTTTAGCCGGTTTGCATAACACAGTTGTCATCGTCAACCCCGTCCATTCCAAAACAATGATAGCAGTGCAGATAAAACATAAATTCAGGTGACCTATTGTGTTGTCTATTTAAAAATATATAAAATATATCAAAGGCTCAGTTGGTGACATTTAGAAATAGGATACAAGTTATTGTAAAAACTATGCCCCAGTTCCATAAAACAACTGAATTTTACATTAAACGTTCACACATACAGAATATATTACAAAGTAAATATGACCTTGTATATATCGAAGAATGTGCACATGTATTATCGTTCATATACAATTACATACACATTATTTTCTTGTTGTTTTTATTTTAATATTACTGATTCCTAAAATATCAATCGTTATTTTTGTTAGCTTTTAAACCCTAATGATGTGTTCACGATGTAAATGTATATACCCATACATGTGCTTTGAATGTAACAAATCGTGATCTCTCTTTTATTATTTTTACAAAAATACTAAATTTTCGGCATTGTTAAATGTTCTCATTATTGCAATTGCATATGGTTGAAATATTAAATTAATATTCTAGAAACTCACCTAAATATTCTAAAACTTGTTGTTCATTGTCTGTAGAGAAATCAGAGGCTGCTCCAAAAATATCATCATATTTTGCAGACATTCGACCATTATAAATTGTAAGGAATAAAATGTATTTAGCACCTTCCGTCAAATCGGCATAGCACATGGTCTTATCTCCAAAATTACTGACGTTATATACTTTATATTCACTGGTCGAAATATTTCTCATTAATTCATCACCCTTATATACATCCAGTACTTTAACTTCGGCTGTATACGTCCCAGCTTCCGTACGATCTGTCTTAAACGCTCGTAAGACATTAGCTCCGACAACGACATCGGCCATTTCTGTGCGTTCGTATATAGAAAGTGGATCCCAGCCGTTCAATAATAGAATGCAAGACTTTGTTATATAAATAAATTGCATGCAAAGAATAAGTTGTAAGAGCATTCGTATATGTGCTGCCATATTCAGTTCTTAAAAATGAAATTGCTCTTTAAAACATATGCGAGATTCTTTTGTTAAAATGTCTAAAGCACTTAAAATCACGAGAGCATACTTTTCTCCAGCAAAACAAAAACAAACTTAACGCCAAAATAAAATCCGAATTCAAAATATCAAGCTGTTCCCCGTTCTTGTGTAAAATTGTGTTGTTGAAATTAGCCGAGTATGAAAAATAAAATGACTTGCTTGAACACAATTCGGTCGACAAACTAACTACAAAAAACTCATAGGCCACTTGTCGTTTATAAAGAGCACGTTGTAATCTGCTCTGTGATTGGTCTATCGGAACAATAATAGAGGGTTATGATAATTATTATAATTATGAGCGCAGACAGACGGACAGAATGACGTCATTGTAGCAGCCGACGAAGACTGACGGACGGATTACTCCAGCATTGTGACCTGCAGCCGGAGTTAAATAGCTTAAAAGGATCAATTAGGGATATGAGGACCGCTTTCGCCACTTTAAAAGGATTTGTGTAAAATATAAAGTAAATATTTACAAACTTGTAGACGCTTATGTTGCGCGTGAGAAGTGTCGTCTACGGTAAAGTCGTAAGATTATGAAGTTCTGAAAATTGTGATTTAATTGTTTTAATCGGCTTTTTGTTTAGTCTAATTAAATTGCGTTTTAGCCAAGTGAAATTTGCATATTGGCATTACAAGTAAAGGGAAGCGATGGAATAAGAACTTATTAAATTCTAATAACGTACATTTCATTGCATCATGAGTGAGTAATAAATGTTTTTCAATTGATCGCTTTTTCATATGTGGCTAATTAAAGTCTACTCTCGCTTGATTTTCTGCTTTACAGCAAGGAGTAGCCTGAACAGAACAGTTGCAAATTCCCGAGTTCATAACAAAAATGATAATTCTACTCCAAAATTGCATTTCATCAATAGCTTTGGATTTGTTCGTCCATTATATTTAGCAGAGTGGTTAGATTCTTCGGGTGGGGTAAGGGTATACAAATTAATCTGCACATCAAAACACAATAGATCGTAAAGACACCCCACCCCACCCCCTCTCCCAGGCCGTTAAGAGTGCCCTTTACCTGCAATATTGACTAGCAAGATATAATGACAAGACAAATTGTTTTCTACGATTTGAGAATTAATATGATAAATCAGATTAAGAAGCCGCCATTTCAATTTTAACTTTTATTCTCCGACAAATCTCTACCTGATTGTCTTATAGTAGTAATGGCAAATAGTCGCAACTCATTGTTATTGTCGTGGACGGATTGTCGGAGTGGTCAAGACGAAAGGTGGACCAGACGGACTAAGAGTATTTTCCCACAGACAGATTACTCTAGATGGGTGATCAGTAACTGCAGTTAAAAAGATTAACAGGGTCAATTAAGGAAGTGGGATCTGTTTTCGTCCGTTAATGAGTTGCATGTCTCGATCTCTCTGTATTCCAGATTAAGCTTCACTTCATTGTAACTTTACTTTTATTTATTTACTTATTGGTCCATTTATTGTCATTTAAAACCTAGACCACATTGTTATATATATTTTATTGCCCCCTCCCATTGCGTTTAAAGTAAATATTTATAAATTTGGTAGATGTTATTGTTGCACGTTGAGAGTGTCGTCTGCAAAGTCGTAAGATAATAGAATTTTGATAATTATAAGTTAATTGGGATGGGATAAGTGACAGTGATTTTATTCAGTTAGTTTGTTCCAGTGAATATTTTTAACTTTAGCGCCATGTGTATGGTAAGAGATAAATGAGAACTACTAATAAAATCATATTAATTTATAAAAACATGCATATTAATAAATCGTTTCAAACTATTTACTTCCATCACTTTAGATGATGTTATCAGTCCATGAAAACACATATATTTGATTTAAACGTAGTTTAGTTTTGAATACTAGCATTATGATTTGTTCTGAGAATAATCTGACAATTATCTGCGATAAAGGGACTTCCGCATACAATTTTACTTGTGTGTTCAATACATCTATTCAGGGGCTAAATAACAGCATAAGATATTCTTTTATAAATGTGTTTCTATAAAATATGTAAACTTGTAAACTTGAGCTTAGAATTGTTTGGAATAATGTATAGCTAATGAAATTTAATGTTACATTCGGGGTTGAGATATGCGCCAGAAATAACCATATCGACATTATATTCCCTCTCCACTGGGGTGGATGGCCGAATGGTTAGCGCGTGCGCATTGTATCCTAGGGTCTGTCATTGAGTCAACTGGCGTGGTTTCAATTCCTCCATTATACGTGAGAAGGGGTAGGGTTGTCTGTCCAACCTCGTGTGTTTCTGGTCCTCCGGTTTCCTCCCACGGCTAAAGATCCCTACGCGCAATCGAAGTATTGAAATAAAATTGAATCATATCCCGAAATGACCCAGTTTGTGTTGAGCGAACGTTACCCCCACCCCTCCCTCTCTCTCTCTCTCCCTCTCTCTGATTTATAATAGATGAGACGAGGATGAATTACAGAACAAAACAAACTGCGCGACAATTCGGATTACTCTTTATTAGGGATCAGAGACGAAGAATAGGCAAAGGTTATCGTCTCAGTTTTTCCAGATCAACCAATCAAATTACTCAACAGTCGTATTATTGACATTTATAACTCCACATTTAGTGTTGTTAACTTTATTTATGTAGTCAATATTTATAATCTCGCGGGACGTGCGAAATGTCTGTAATATAGTCGGGAGATAATTGACTTTATTAATCGCTTTTGTCATTACTTCTCAAAATAGGCTGTACTTTAATGGATACAGACATGGAAAAAATCTTAAAATTAAATTATGCTTATTAATTAGTTAATTACTGGGAATCCCACAATACTGCCCGGTATCCAATGTTTATGCTAACATTAAATCTTTAGTTTCTTACATTGTTAGAAAGTCAAAATTACTTCGAAAGGCTTACTGATGGCATTAAAAACTGTACATCTTAAAATCAAGAAATTCGGATGTGTTGAACAGAACCATATTTATTTTCATTTAATACCCTGGCAGCCATGGGGTAAGGCACGAATCTAAATGACTTTGCTCGGAAGACATTCGCGAAAATAAAAATCTCCCCAAATTCAACAATGTGTCTTTTAGGTACAAGTCACCTGAATACTGTCCACTATAAGCGAATTATAAATTAATAATGAAATATATTCGCCAGGTTGTTTATTATCATCGTGTAATAAATTAAACAGCAGGGAATCAGATTTACAAAAATTCCTTCTACTCATTGCCCCGAATCGTGATCAAAATATTTCACAGTTCGATAAATATTCATCCACTTGCTTAAATTTTAATAATCTAATATCTATTTTCAAATGAAGACATCTAAAGGGGGGGGGGACTTAAAAATCGGTGATCTAAATTTTGAAAACTCTAATTTAAAATGAAATTACACGAATCAAAATCAATAAAATAGTAAAACAAATTTGGAAAAATTGAATTTAAAGGGAAAACAAGCATTTTCAAAAATATTGATTTTGAAAACTATAATTAAAATAATACAAAATTAATCACTAACAAATATTCACATAATTAATTCATTTTACTTAATTTGATTTTAATGTATTCTTAAAAAACATTATCTTATAAGGTTGAAAAGTTAAATGAAATTTATAAACTTGACAAAGGGATGACTGTAAGAGTAGAAACCGTTAAAGGTCAATTGATTCCCACATGATGAGATAAAAGGTTACCAGTTCAAAGACAATTGAGATACGCTCAGTCATGTTAAGTTACCATACCATTTGGACTCTAATTCGACTTGAGATATGAATTCTCTCACTCGGCTGTCGTTTTATCACACCAACGTTAGGTATTGTCAAACATAATGCATAGATACGTAAGTTGATGTGCAACAGCTTTAGTAAAATAAGAGACATTATAAAATAATGCTCCTGCACCAACCAACTTGCATTCCTGACGTCTTTGTTTGGCGTTTGCGAAAGTAATGGGTGTGGAAGTGGGAGGCGGAGACGGGGTGTACAGAAGCAGGTAACACTTTAGCTGTAAAAATGACCTGATCGGAGGAAACTTGCCGATATCTATATCGCAATCCTTCAGACAATTTGGAAAGACCCAGCTATAATGACAAAAATGAGAAAAGTCGGTTAAGTCAGTTTTTACGACAACACAGGCTTACTTTAAATAAATAAAACAATGCGTTTTAGATTTGGACGATCAGAAAGTCCGAAAAGAGCTTAAAACTCCCTTTGATCCAACGTCGTTTCAGCAACCCATTGGCAACAGCCAGGCGCCCAAGGATTAAGATTTATAAAAATGTCTGGACCCTTTTTAATCTCGAATGATCACGATTCTCCTCGCGAATTAATTAAGATGTTTCTCAATTAAGTTGTTTGAATGTTTGTCTACATCTACAGTTATAAGTATCAATTACAATTAATTAAAAAAATAATTGGACAAATTACCTGAATTTCTCTTTTGACATAATAATTCTAGTTATGCCAAAGAGGTTCGTTTTAAATCGAAAAAAAATTCAAATTAAAACCATTTCATTTTTAATGAGATAATTCTGACTTATTGAAATGAGCAATTTTTATGTTTGTTATTTCAATGATTCGATAATGGTATGGAACTCAAGCCAGGCTTATTGTTAGTTTCTATACACCAACCTTTTGATCAAAGTAAGTAAGGAAACTAACTGGCTTGATACATAAATTTACTGGTGTCGGTATTTAAATAATATCTTTGGAACCAGCGATGTCCAAGTATAAAAATATTGACTGAAACAGGGTGGTATATCTCCGATCAAATCTAAGTTTGGTAAGAATTTTTAGATTAACATTGTGACATCGTTCGCACTGTATATATGGAGAAGTTTCGTATTTCACCTGAAGGTATTAATTAAGGTTGTTGATCCACAGACCTACAATATTACAATACCTTGATTTATTACCTGTACGAAACGTATATAAATATACCATTATAAATACCTTTATGATATGAATGTTTAATTTTTTTATAAGGTCAGACAAAAGAAACGGTATCAAGACGTCAATCTTCAAAAAAAAAACAACCAAAAAAACCCACCAAAAAACAATTATCCGCCCATAGCCCAAAATATAACCATACCATGGGTTTTACAACGAACATTTTATAGAGATGTGATATTCTGTAATCTTTGAAAAGTTAGAAGAAGTTGTCTTTTATTGAATACCAGAGATGAACAATAATTGTTAGCCATGCTGCGTTTCTGAATATACATGATAAGTGGCATCAGCACGATGTATAGGAGCGATAGTGCCAGTGCCAGTTGCATTCTTTTGTGATATTTTCCGCTTTCTACGTGTAAGTATAACTGATTCAACAATTGGAGAAAATAACCGTAATGGAGAGGTAAACACAATGTTGGATATTGGTAATAGAATTTGTTAAAAGGATCCCAAATATAATTTTAACATTTACAGAGATCTTTGCACTTCCGACTCATAATAACAACTTCTCGTCATTAAAGGAGTTATAAGTGAACTGAAATCATCTTTGTAGCTGTTACCACTCTCTGTCTGTCTGTAAACAATAACTGTATTCCTTTTAGCGTCACTTTCTGATTCTTCAAATCTTTGATACAGATGAGCACACTGATCAGCAGTGCATATTCGCTAGGCCGCTACAATCCCTGATAAGGATGACATCGACGCTGCTTAATGGAGTCCCCGGTATTAACTTTTTTCCTCCGCCAAAATAAATTCTAAAACATTTTTTTGAAGTATAAGAAAAATAAATAAAGACGTTTGAAGTATCTGTAGTTAAACAATATTTCCTATTTAGTGTAAATGGATATTAAAATGAGTAAAAGGCATCATTTTGCTCGAAGCAGTTACGTGTTATGTAAACAATGCACGAGCCATTGGGCCAATGACTGACGCCGTGTGATGTCAATGCACGTGTTCAAGACAGTCATCTGTGAAACAGATTGACCAATGAGATGTATAATAAAGATAGATGTCAAAAGGATTATGTGGGATATGTTTAACCAATTCTATCAAGTATATAAAATTTGTGAAAACTAACGTTGTCCTTTAAACAGTGATTTGTTTTATATACCTTTGGTTGAGGTAGCTAGTGGGAGGGAGGTATTCTTAATAATTTGATTTTCGAAATAAACTCTTACAGGTAAAACTGCAGCGGACTATGTGAATCAGTCCACCTATAGTATGATTCGATTTCCAAACGACATTTTGTTCCAGATATTTATCAAGGAATATGGGTATCAAACATTTGATGCGAACGCTATACCATGATGCTCGTTATCAGTGGGTGCAGATGTCTGATTAAATGACAGTATTGTGGGACAAGGAAGAAAGAAGTTCCCCGGCTAATCAATTTGTAAATCATTTTGTCTGGCCTAAGATAGAAATGTCAACCGTAGAATAAAGAAGATATTTTACCAGACAATGAAAATACACAACTACCTGTTGTAGGCAAAAGGTGAGAATAATTTATTATAAAATAAATCAGGCGGGGAAGATTATATTTATCCACAGAAGTGAGAAAAGTATTAACGTTATTTTTATAAATAATCGAGGCGGAGAGAAGGCGACATTCCGGGGGTTTGCGATACGGTATCGGCTAACATGAAAGAAGAGTACCCGCTGTGTGACGTATTATAAAGATACAATGTTCATATTTCCCTATATTTTATATATAGCATATAACAAGTAAAGAAATGCCACAGTCATAACAGTGCCACAGTCTTAAATATTCATTTGAATTTTCTTTCATCGTCGGTTCAATCTAAGATCACCATAACCGTGAATTAAAGCGTTATCGCGTTGCTGTAATCATCACTACCATTAGTCCCGAAATGACCCAGTTTGTGTCGAGTGGACGTTAAACCCTATTTCTCTCTCTCTCTCATCACTACCATCTTCGTTATTTCTTATCACAATTGGCGACATATTTTGATACCCAGTGATCCGCGATACCACTAACGACGTTGCGGCGTTGTTTGTTCTATGTTAACGTTGGCATTCGCGTAAAAGAATCTTTGACAATTGAAATCCGATGAAGAGTAAGCGAATTTTTTTATGGCATATGTCATGCTCGTCTTCGTTAGCGGAAATGTAGGACGTTTAACCCATGTCATTTATTACCCTAATTGACTGTATTTCTCTAATTACCCTAATTAAAAGCAAATCTATGAAGTGGCTGCTACATGGCATCGATTCCACCGCACAGGTTATTTTCATAATACGGGGGGGGGGGGCAAAGGCGTTTCTTTTGTCGTTAGATAGGTATAAAGTATAGAATATACTTATTACACTACCCACTGGGGTACCTACTTATACTAGACACAGGATGACTGATACGGCGAGAAAATTAATTTACATGACAACCTGGGTAACTTTAGCAATAGGTGAAACGTGTCACGTTATTTTAAAGGGAAAAACTAAGGATTAAGGTTGTTATAATTTGTCATATTGAACATAAATCTTGTGGTGTTTCATTCTTTTACAGCCACATGGCGATTTATATAAATAATTATGGCCATGGATGAAAAGTTCTAAGCCTGAAAGGGATAGATCACTTTAGGATGGTCTCCACTTTAAGAGATTAGGCCCCTTCTTTTTCCACAGTGGGCAGTGTAATTCAAACGTGACAGACAGAGCCTTGCCGATGATCCGCGTCCTGGAAGGCCATCAACGGCAACCATTCAAGAAAACATTACCCGGGTGCATGACATAGTGTTGGCTGATCGACGATTGACCACCCGACATGTCGGTGTTGTGGGCATCTCTCATGAGAGAATTGAGCACATTATCGTCAGCGAGTTTGAAATGACAACATTTTCTACAAGATGGGTGCCAAAGCCCTGGACTCCAGATCAGAAAAGTGTCACATTCCTGGCGCCCCGTGATAACCAACGTTTTGAAGCAGACACTGTAAATTGTTTGACCACATTTGACCCCGTCAGAGTTTTACCTGTTCCCAAAATTGACCGGCATCCAGGCCTCTAACATCGACGTTGTCAAAATGTGTACACCTCGACATTGTACCGTTTTTTCTCAGATAAGCTTGGAACTTTTTGTCGTACGATCACATTTTCATATGGACGTATTATGCTGTTTCCCCTATTCGCCCGTCCGTTTGTCCTATCGATATTCAGAAAACGTCTGTTTCGGAGTTGTCCTCCTTAATCCGAAAACCTTGTGAACGCAATGAAGGCTATTGACATTCCCTCCCCGTCTATTTGTTAGAAAATTGCAGACACTTGCTGTTCTTTTGAATGATATGGATCCAATTATCTTAAGGTAGATTATAATCAGAAGTTTTATAATATGTCTGCTTTGGTATAAATCTCTAATTATTGTTAGTGTGATTTTTGAAGATCCCATTGGGGGATTCCACGTCAAGTGTACACAAGGTTCTGACATGACCATCACAGATTTTGATGATTTTTGGTGTGCAAGTTAACCATGACGAAAAAACATGATGTGCAAAATTTTAGCGCTGGGAGCCCCATGGGACCCCATCAATGGCATTCCGAAATTTGGGCCTTTTCGGCTGACCTTCAAACTTTGAAAATCCATAACTTCGTCCCTAGTAATGCTACTTACATGAAATTGGTATCAAATTGTTCAGAAAACATGGATCTTTCTAAAGATCAGGAGCACAAACTCGACAGAACAAAACCCAGGCAGATGTTGTTGACCTTGACCTTGGAACCCACGCCCCCGTAAAGGGGCAGCTTCGATTTGGCCAATTTTTCGTGTGAACATTGCCCCGCCTATGATTAACGAACACACAAAAAATCAAAATGGGATCTCCATGGGAACAGATTTTAGGAGCCGGTCAAGTCAGGTGCTACACAGTTATTCAAGTGCACACGACCTTATCACCACGACATGACGTCGTAACAACAAATTCGTGTGGGGAAAAATGTGGTTCTATTTTCGAGGTGCGGTAAAAATTTTAGGTCTGTACACTATTAATGGATCGTCCAGTGACAAGATAGGTTGCCAGGCAACGAAAAATACGCCCAGCTAAGTCGTTCTGGCCTCAACAAGGGTTGTCGCATATTTTTACTTTTGTCAGTAAAGAGAAAGTTTACAATGCATGAAAATCTTATTACTAGTAATAGCCCATTAAGTAATGGTTAGAATTCGTCCACAAGATATTTCAAAGTGATCAAGGACTATAACTCTGGCAGTAATTATGACCTTAAACAATGTGTATAAATTTAAAGTCAATTGCATAAAAACATTAGCCTCTAGAGCATCCACAAAATATTTCAAAGGGATCAAGGGCCATAATTCTTGCAGTAATTATCGGATATCACTGAAAATCAATAGTCTTCTTCGTCTAAACACTGTGTTTAAATTCAAAATCAGTCGGATATTAACATTAGCATTTAGAGCATCCACAAGATTTTTCTAGGCCATTACTCTGGCAGTAATTATCGAATATCGCTGAAAATCAACAGGTTTCTTCGTCTGATGACCTTAAACACTGTGTATACATTCAACGTCAATCGGATATTATCTTTAACCGCTAGAGCATCCATAAGTTTTTTCAAAATGATTAAGGCCCATAACTCTGGCAGTAATTATCGAATATTGCTGAAAATCAATAGGCTTCTTCATCTATTAATCTTAAACACCGTGTATAAATTTAAAGACAATCAGATATTAACTTTGGCCTCTAAAACATCCACAAGATTTTTCAAAGTGATCGAGGGCCATAACTGTGACAATAATTATTGGATATCGCTGAAAATCAATAGGATTTTTTGTCTCATGACCTTAAACACTGTGTATGAATTTAAAGTCAATCGGATATTAACTTTAGCCTTTAGAGTGTCCACAAGAAAGTGTGGATGACGGACGGATAGACAAACGGGCGGACGGACAGGGGCAACGGCAATATATGTCCACATTTCCATGTGGGCGTATAAAAAACAGAGTTATCATAGTGAAATTAGTGATCAGAAGTCAGCTTGCACAAAACAACCTACAGTGAATTCGAATAAAATCGACGTCTGTTTTAGCGACCAAGATGGACTTCATGTCCATCAAATCTGTTCCCATGGAGACCCCACTTTGATTTTTTGTGTGTTCGTAATATATAGGTGGGGCAATGTTCACACGAAAAATTGGCTAAATCGAATCTGCCCCTTTTCATGGGCGTGGTTTCCAAGGTCAAGGTCAACAACATCTGCCTGGATTTTGTTCTGTCGAGTTTGTGATGCTGGTCATTAGAAAGATCCATGTTTTCTGAACAATTTGGTACCGATTTCATGTACGTAGGATGACTAGGGGCAAAGTTATGGATTTTCAAAGTTTGAAGGTCAGCCGAAAAGGCCAAAATTTTGGGATGTCCCTAAAGGGGCCCCATGGGGCTCCCAGCGCTAAAATTTTGCACATCATGTTTTTTCGTCATGGTTAACTTGCACATCAAAAATCATCAAAATCTGTGATGGTCATGTCAAAATCGCCCAAATTTTGTGTACACTTGACATGGAATGCCCCCATTACACTATAGCTATAATTTCTGAAACTCATTTTACTAATCCTAGCATAATTTCAATATTTATGCTTCTGGGGCAAGACCAGATCCTTCCCTAAAACAACTGCCAGTCAACAAGTGCTGTCGCATATTTGTTCTTTTGACAGTAATGAGAACATGAAAATCTGATTATAAGTAAAAATCATGAAGTAATTATCAGAAAACATGAGAATTTGTTTCGATTGTTTGTCTCATGACCTTAAACAATATATAATTATTGACTTTAGCCTCTAGGGCGTCCACAAGATGTTTCAAAGTGATCAATGACCTGTACTCTGGCATTAATTATTATCGGAATCGTTGAAAATGGATATGATTCTTTGACTCGTGTATAAAGTTAATCGGATTTTAACTTTAGTCACAAGAGCTTCTACGAGATTTTTTTAAAGAGGTCAACAGCCATAACTATCGGAAATTGCTAAATATGAAGAATATAACTCTGGCAGTAATTGCTGGAAATCATTGAATATTGATAGGCTTCTTCGTCTCGTGACCCTAAACACTGTGTATGAATTTAAAGTCAATCGGATAGTAACTTTTGCTTCTTGAGCGTCAAAATATTTCAATGAGATCAAGGACCATAACTCTGGCAGCAACTATCGGAAAACGCTAAATATCAATGGACGGAGGCTACGGCAATATACGACATTTCAAAGAGGAAAAAAACTCTTTAACCCTTGACCAACCCAAAGTTTTTTCTGAGTTTTTATTTATTTATTTATCACAGATCTGAGACCTTGCCATAGGCCTGAATGGGCCAAAAATTTAGTTAAAATTTATTTAAATATATCATGGGATTCATATCAAATAAGGTCGTCATGAACAATATATGCCTGTTTTAAGTAAATATTTTTAGTTCCATCTCATCCATAAGCCATATAAACAAGTAAGGTCTGATTAAAGTCTTAGAGATTATAAACGTGGTACTATGGATTTCAATTAAATGTTAAATAATCATTTTTGTATATTTTAGTGTAGATTAAGCCAGGAAACACAATCAGCTGTTTCAACAAGGTAAGATTTTATTATTATCTGAAAATTTTACCTGAAGAGTAAGACTGTAGTGTGAACTACAGGTTTGATACAAGAATGTAGGGACTATTGGCATATTTTACACAAAATTGAAGTTTTCAACTGCTTTGCCATCAATTTTTGCCTTGTTGCACACAGTTGTTCTGTACCCACATAATTATAACAAACACTATAATTTTCATTAAATGGTAATTTTTATTAGTTGATATAACATGCCGCCATTTATAACACTACATTAATATGTTGAATATACAATTATTCATAGCCACGTTACCATATAGCTATCACTCCCAATATCATCACTGACTTCAGTCATCATCACTGCCAATTCAATAATATCACTGTCTTAAAGCATATTATGAGATGTCCTTTAAACAACATAATATAGTTCTTGATGTGATCAGCCCAAACTTTAATAAACACTGTCATTTTATGCTACTTCTTGTCATACAATGCCACTAAAGCAATCACTGACACTTCACATGAAACTCGAATTGAAACAGCCGTTTTACAAAGAGACTACAGTAAAGCAAGAATTATCTCCCTTCTCAATATCTAAATCCAGGCTGATAAAAAAAAATGATTACGAATATTTTTCAAGTTCTTATTAATTTGCGCCAATTATTAACATCAAAGAAAGGGAGATAATTCATGTTTACAATACTCTCTAATTGAACAAATGTATCTATAAAGCTAGTTGATAGCCATAAAAAAAGCCAAACATATATTTTAAAATGATCAAATTATTGATATATGACACAAATGTGGATGTTAACATAAATATTAATGTTAACATAAATATTAATGGTAATGAGTAAATTAATGATATCTTGGAATACATGATTCTATTCCAAGCGCAAATATTGAAAGAACATTCATATTTGGTTTTACTTTTGACTAAATATTTTATGACATAGCTTGACATTTCTCCTACAAATACCTATCATAATCTAAATAATTTCAAGCTAAAAATATTTAATTTTTACAAACAATTAAAGAACGTACATATTGTATAAATTTATGGATGAGTAACAAATAAATGATGATTTTTAAATAAGGCTTTCACAAATCACAATGTCGAATATCTTAAACAATTCTTCATTCTCACAATTCTATTCAATATCAGACAGAGTCAAAGAACAAACTCCAGTCATTTAATTAATTTGAATAATGATTGGTAATTATAATTCTATTAATTAATGATGATCAACTAATGAAT
This sequence comes from Patella ulyssiponensis, assembly GCA_963678685.1. NCBI lineage: Eukaryota > Metazoa > Mollusca > Gastropoda > Patellidae > Patella > Patella ulyssiponensis. The sequence goes on along the minus strand of OY783230.1, from coordinate 19,941,512 downwards.
TTATATCAGGGCTTTTGTTTAATAATTGTGCTTCAAATTTTAATGAAATTGGAGATAATTTATAGGTCAACAACTGAATTCCACCCACCTAGAGAAATGAAGCAACATTAAGACACAATTTTAATCGAAACAGAAACCCCAATAGTTCTGCTCTATAAATAAATCTGTGTATAAAGCAATTGGGACATTTATTGAGACAAATAAACCTAAGACAGATTAACTAAGTTTATTTCACTAGTTTTGATTTATTTCTACAAGGCAAGCTAAGGATGATATATTCAATATTTGTTGTATCAACATGTCAAATTTATAAATTAACAAAAAAAATATGTTCACCATCTATTCAACACTCTTTGAATAAATATTTTATTGAGTTAAACACTACAAAAGTTCGTAATGATAATTTCTTCACTAATAATTACATAATTACGTACTAAACATATTCTCTATAAAACTGCAGGAACTAATAACTTCAATTCTTGGTTTAAAAAATCAACTAAGAAACTCTTAATATACATGTATTCCCTAATACAAGTATGTATACAATTCAATGCTACATTAAGAGTTTAGTTATTTGAAACTATGAATGTCACACTGTAAAGATCATCTGGAGATCGTTCGTCATAAAGGTGTCGAATGTGAGTGGAGATCACTAGCTATGGAAATGACTGTATAATGAATAATAATGGCTTCATGTGAATATCATCATGTTATGTATGCAAACCCATCGATACAAAGTACAACAATAAATGACGACTGAATCAAAGGATAACCAACGTGACAAACGTTACCATCCTTTCCGTAAACTACAATATTTAAAATATATACAAAATTATTTACATTTTATATTTGATTTTAGTGAGGAATATTTTTGGTATTCCGACTTTTTTTTAATTGTTATTCAATAATTATAAGATATTCACCTCAATTTAAAACATTATGCCACAAAAATAACTTATTAAAGCAATTACTGAATGTTTCATATCATTCACAAAATATTACCATTATAAAACTTAAATAAGTTATCTTTCCGGGAAAAGTGTATTAAATTCTTTCTTATATAATTTAACAACTAGATTAATTATGCTTAAATATTATTAACATATATATATATTTATAAACGTACGCATGCAAAACGTAAATGCATGCATTTGTGTAATCCATTCACACTATCTTGTAGACGAGAACAACAACAGTACAGTCTACAGTTAGAGAAATGCAACACTGGATAATCTCGTCTCTAACACCACATGATTTAAAAACATCCACGGACAACAACAAATATTATTTTTAACCATTCCACCATTTCACTTACTAGCAAATTTGATCCAATTATTATGATATATATAATATATTAATAACATTACTAGTGTAAATGACAATATTTTAAAATCGTACTTTGAATAATATAATTTTGGTAATATCAAGCCTGTTCTTCGTTTCAACTCATAAAAAAAACTCAGTCAAATGTATGACCCAAATCTTGCACATAATAGCACAAAGCAAAATCCATTAAAGATACACATTATATGGTTTCTAATAATATCCAGTCTTTTATAGAAATCTAGCTCCACGCTTGGTAAAATATTAACTTGTAGCGTGCTCAAAGTATTTTACATCACAGCACTTAATGATAAAATAAGGGTGTTTATTCTCATGTGTCACTGAAGTTGGGTGAAGCAAGACTTCTGGCGCCATCTTTTGTAGACTGGTTCCTTTTAATATAGAGATTCAATAATTTCATCTGAAAGAGAAATTGATCATATATTGGTATAGATTAATGACAGAGTAAAACTGTGCAAACTGACCACTTCCGTTAAAACATACATAAGGTTATTGCAGCATACATAAGGCAATAAACAGCACCTTGTCACTAGCTATATGTAATAGTGGACCTCGGTTCCCAGTGCTCTAGCAACACATGTTTAAATGAAACGAAATGAAGTTTAACATCCTACTGTTCTGCTCCGAACTGGGCTAATGAAGGCGCCATACAGTGACCTGTGAGGGAAATTTTGCCCAGACAGCGGCACTACGGCCTACTCTTATATCAAATTCCAACTTGCAAGGGATCTTTTAAGTGCACGCCTATGTGTACACAGGACCTCGTTTTTCCATCCCATCCAAACGACTACACAGTTTTCCTTCTCAGGCCCTCTGTCCTGCATCACTGACAAAGAGGATTTGCACCAGAAATCTGAATGAACTTTCTTGGCCAATGCAGGGATCAAACAACCGACCTCCAGACTAGCGAGCCAGCATCTAACCCACTTTGCCACTGTGACCCCCACACTACAATGTGTTTATAATATAAAGATGATATTCTTACCTTACTACTAGAGAGTGAGATTAAATGGGGGCGTAACTCTTCCCCTACACTATTATAAGTAGCTACCAACGCAAACACAGCAGCTTTTCTTACATGACTGTCAGCATCTTCACAGGCCTAGAAATAAAATCATTTTATTTTATCAACTAAAATACAACATTACCATAAATTCAATAGAAAACGAGCAGGGAGTCCCCACTACTAGTACTTAGGGCTTTTTCAAACTAAATTTTATCTCAATTCCATCTGGTGCAAAAGATCTTACAGTGAGTATCCATTGGTATGTAAAAACTTTCCTGATGACATTATTTTTGTAAACTATGTACATGTTTGCAAGCCTTACGTATAACAGTTTGCAAGCCTTACGTATAACAGCACCGAATTCCTCTGCGACAATCTAATTATTTAGATAGATTTGAAATCTGTTCAGTTGGTCAACAAACTAAGAAGAACATAGTGTGTATAATATCTAGAAGCTCGATGTTTGATAGTTTTAAATAAAACAGTAAGGAGTTCTTACCTTGAGTAAACCAGGAACTAAAGAACTCAGTGATTCTAATAAAATATCATTATCTAATAATTCAATCACCTGAAAAATATACGTTTCTTCCACAATTTCTACTACTATAAATGATAAACGAAATGAAATGGGGTTTAACGTCCTACTGTTCTGCTCATAACCAGGGCTAATGAAGACGAGCATACGGCATACAATACAGTGTGCCATGTGGGAAATTTTGCCCGGACAGCGGCACTACGGCCCGATCTTATATCAAATTCCAACTGTAAAGGGATATTTTACGTTTGTACAGGGCACCTCTGTTTTTCGTCACAACCGAACAACACGACAGCAGGGTTCGAACACCTGACCTCCAGGTTAGCGAGCCGATGTTTTACACACTTAGCCACGGTGACCCCTATTTCTGATTTACATCTGAACTTCATTATAAAGTTACGGTATGTATTTCAGCTTGCGAGGGTCACCCATGTACATAATATTTATGATTCAACTAGGAGTTTAGTTAATCCCTCAATACACCAATAGAATAATTGAGAAATATTTCCTTACCTTAGCTTGCATTTTGATTGCAGCCATATTAACTGGAAATTTAGCCGATTCTATAATTGATATTAATATTTTCATAGTCTGTTTAGTAGCCATTGATTTAGCTAGTGTATTGGAACATTCTTCTGATGCTTTTACAACCTATACAGAAAATATAAACAATATACATTTAGTATTACAATGGAATCATTCTGGAAGGTTTATCTTAAAAAGTACAATATAAATATTTATATTTTATTTAAAGGTACATTGTCTCGAAAGTATTTATCCGATGGTTATTTCCAATAAATTTGGTATAAACATCCAATCTTACTAGAAGAATACTGCATTATTGGAAAAAAAAAACATGGGGCAAGCACTGGGCAAACTTATTGTGTGCTAGATTAACTGAGGGAGCAGTTGTTTTTTGTTGATCAAATGGTTAGACAGTTTTGGGAATATTGAGTGGTGTCAACATACAAAAGACTCTGCAATTAAACTGCGGAAAAGAAATCGACAGAAAATAATTCAGAAAAAAATGGACTCCCCCCCAAAAAAGCAAAGCGACAGAAATAGTCTCTAAGTTTATTTCTAGCCTGAGATATCTCCTTGCGTACACAAAGGTTTGAGAGGGATTCGAAAGACGAGACACTTTTCATTGTCACTTCTGACAAGAGGAACCAGAGTGGTAAATCAAGAGAAACTATCTCGGTTAATAGCTGGATCAAACATCACGACTCCCATACTTTGATATAGCTATGTGAAATAATACTTACTTCTTTAGCACTATCTTTGTGAGCCTCTAGAATACGGAATATTGTTAACTCTGCATATTCTTCAAATCTATGGGACTCTTTCTGTAATATTTCCTTTAAAACTCGTAACGAAAATGCTCTGATCATTGCCTGAAATAAAAAACATATCATGCAACTAAAGGCATCAAGTTATTGTCCTTTATTTTCCAGTAGTATAAACTCATTAATCAGAGGATCTTTAGCAATAGGAGGAAACCGGAGGGCCCATGAAAACCCATGAGGTTGGACAGACGACCCCACTACTTGTCACGTACAACCGGGGGAAACAAAACCACGCCAGTTAACAAAATGACAGGCATCCTGATACAGCATGCACGTGCTAACCATTCAGCCATTCAATCCCCTTGCAGAGGGAGAGAAATATTCATTTTACAAAGGGAGGTCATCTTAGAACTAAATATACATGTAGTTTATTGTTTAGGAATTTATGTCAACTTCTTCTTGATAACTTTTTAAGATCAGATTTCTTATATACTTACATCATCATCTCCGAGTGTTTCTAGTAGAATAAGTAAAATATTTTTAAAATGTTCGTCCCAATGTTTAAAATCGCCTTTCCGTGTTAACTGGGTTAAAGAGTACATAGCATTTTTTCTCTCATCATTTCTGAAAATATAAATTCAAATAAATATATCTAGGAAATGTTTGGTACATGTAAACTAGAGCAAGGGTTAGAAAACTATGCAAAAAAATTGCTTTTGGCGGAGCAGGGATAAAAATAACAGGATGTAGCCTCATTAAGTCCTATTTTGAGCTCTTTGCACTGTGGACACAGCGGTGATGAGAATTGGGAAGGTCATAATGAGGGCAGTCTGGTTGGGAATTCTGAACATTTCCTGTAATCTGATATCTAAATATCTCCGGTACACACTAATACGAACTTACTTATAATTAAGTTCGATCAATCCAAGCCTACATTGTCTTGGACACGTTCTTCAAAAAGTACACTGCTAACTCAAAAATAAGGGGAGGAAATAGTGCTGTCAACTGCTCTAAGATGAACACAGCACAAAACAGATTACACTCTGATATAAGGGTCATGAAATACTCACCTAGTATTATGGTTAGATAACTCTGTTAATATTTCTATAATTAACTCCCCTTGATTAGCAGGTAAACCTGAAAATATACATCATGACATGTAAATCAATAAAATCTCAATAGAGACTAATAATAAGGGTTGAGACCCATCACCAGATGTAGAATTACACTATATAATGTTTGAAGAATTGATGGAATGATAAGATCGGTTATGGATGAAAACTTGGATTTGAGATTATTTTTGAAAATTGAATGATTTAGGAATAAGATGTTGTTATTATTAAATGATCTAATGGAATTCTATTATCTAATGTTTGTACTAATAAATATAATCAGTAAAATAAGAATGTATATGTCTAGGTGTTAGAATATTCAGCAAACAGGAGGTTAAGACTCTAATCATGGCACTACTCCCTTGAAAGATAGTGATGGCCAGGTAAAAGGGATTTTACCTTTTGAGGGGTGATTTAGTTAGTATTAAACAGTAGTTATTAATAGGAAAACAATGTTTACATAATTAGTAGACTACAATTATCACTGAGATTAGATTGTTACTGGTGGGCGGGACATAATTGTTATACACTGGAGTCACTGGAGTGTTGCAAAAAATAAGGGAAGTGTCTACATATTACTTCAATTAGCAGCATTCTACTCGTCGGGAATTCAAAGCCTTTGGTTACAAAATCAAGGATTTCAATAATGCACATATTATGCATTTCGTAGTCCTTAAAATATCAGCATAATATTGAAGCCTTAGTCAATTTATATATAAATAGACACAACCAAATGTCTTAAATTTGTAGAACCTTTGTTTGAAATACAGAAGTATTTTGTGGACTTTTTTAGCCAAGTCAAAAAAATTAATCAATTTTCAACAGAAGTGCTCAAATTCAAAACATTCAGCTCCTTATTCAAAGCTGCGTATTAGATATATTGGTGTAACATGCTAGATAAGGGATTATTCTAGGGACATGAGAATATCTGAATTGAATAGTCTGTCATGCTTGATGATAAACATTTTTGTTTTTGTCGAAAGCTGCTCCAGATGAATGGAAAACAAACGAAATTACGGACACACAAATGCTTTGCTTTATAAAACTAATTTCATTGATAGATTGCCAAATTCTGAAGAAGACAGTTCTTTTCTATAGATGATAACTTGAAACTTCAAATAACGAATCATTACTATTACAGTCCACAATGAAACTTCAACAGCAGGTCAATATAAATTAATGAAACACTCTTTTTTGTGATTAAAAAAATTGAAATGAGGTTAACACCCTGCTGTTTTGCTTCGACTGGGCTAATGAAGACAAAGTGATTAAAATAAGCAACACCTGTATACTGGCAAATTCTCAATAATAGAAGATACAATGATTTTCTGAAAATTGAAAATTTCTGCTTTTTTTCACAAAAACAACATATTGATGTCATTCACGTCAAAAATTAGAGTGAAGGTAGATCTTGAGTGGAATTAATGGGAGGTAAAGTAAATGAGCTTGATTTGATAAAACTAATATTTCTTTGACATCAATAAATGTTAAAGACATGTGTTGTTGAAGAAAAGACTGGATCATATCTTTTAACACAGTTTAAAATTTTAACAAATCAATTAGACGATAATAAGAATTCAGAGATGATATACATAAAGACATTTTGATCACACTTTTGGCTAATTTGAGAAAAGCTTTTGGGGGGTTCTTATTTATGTCAGTTTTGACCATATCCAGCTTTTATCGTCTGCAAAGGATGCTGAATATTGTAAAAATTTCAGCTCACCATGTCTTTGTAAATACTAAACATAATTGAACCATATTTTTACTTAGAGATTAAACCTTCACAATATTGTAATTTGAAAGGGTTTATTTATTCATATAAATTCACTTGTTAGTGATGTCTTCAACAATACATGTCTTCAACAACAATCACACCAATAATTTAAAAACAATTTGTTTAAAAATAAAAATTAATGAACATAAAAATTACAGCCAATGCTACAACTGAACAAAAATTAGCGGAGTGCAAAAAACAGACAATATTTAGCATAAAATACAATTACCCTCTTGTGTTATTCCTAGCAGAACCTTCCACGGAGCTACATTAATAAAAAAATAACGGCAAGGCAACTTATTAAACCGTTCCAAACTGAACCAAGGGGATAAGGAAATGCAGGATGATATAAAATAAAGCACAGTTTTTGGCGCACACCCAATTGGATTCATTAAAATACAGACCTTATTAAAATCTATTTGAATAAGATTCAAATTCAACCTTTTTTAAAACATATTATATAATATATTTTTTAACACTCCTAGCCCTAGGTTTGTTGCTGAGGAGTATAAATTTGACTATTTATCAATTTTACAAGTCTAAAAATGAGATTCATCAAATAAAAAAATGATCTGAAAAAATGATAAACTTTTGAATTTATATTTTATTTCCAAATCATATAGAATGAAATTCATTGTCTGTGTTTTAATGAAACACGATGATTTTACTACTTGTATGCACTGTGCAGGAGAATGATTAATGGGAGTGATCTATGAAATAAAGATGGGAAACCAAGTGACCACTAACACCATGGGATGTATTGTCATAAACACAAAGTATCATGAAATAACCTGTTAGTTTGGTTATTGCTTTTGAAAATATCATTCTATAAATATTTTATTAATAAACTGACTTTATCATGGTACTTTGTGTTCACATAAAAGATAACTTTGAATGGGATTTTATTTTTCCTAAAGAATCATTTCAAGTTGTTGTCATGTACTTCAGGCACTGATAGAGCAGGAAATTTATGCCATATGAAGAAAAGAACTCAGGAAGATAGCACCAATTCAACCCAACCATACCAGGCCTAAAGCGTTCCCTTAAACCTAAAACCCTTTTGCAATAAAAATATAAGTCACCTGAATTGCTAATTGCCCATTTGTGGACCCAAGAATGTCCTAAGAAAACCCCTATTAATAACAGAAGTGATATTTTAGTAGAAAATTTAGTTTAAGGAATAAATAACATAGAATAATAAATAGATAAATCTGTTTTTAATAAAAGCATAAAGGGTTAATAGAACTTGTAAGCGTAAAGTCTAAGGTATTCTAGTCCTCAAATAACTTTATTGTTAGAATAATACTGAATAATAATCATGCTTCGTTTTCTGCTTTTCAGTTACTAATAGATTTGTTTTGTTTTTTTAAAAATTAAAAGCAGTAAGAATTCTATTAAAGCCAGTATAATTTGTTGCCATTAATTGCACATGGGGTTTTGAGTTGTGGGAGGAAACCGAAGGACCCCGGAGAAAACCCACAAGGCTGGACAGGCGACCCCATTCCTTGTCACATACAAGTGGGAAATTGACTCAATGGCAGATCATATGATGCAACGCACACGCATTAACTATTCGGCCAGCCAACTGAGCCAACCCCCTTTTGTAAATTAAATGGCATATGAAAGTAAAAGCTATTACAAGGAGTAATGTTGGATGAATGAGATGAATTTTTTTTTAGATGTGGATAATTTATAAATGAATATGAATGATGAATATTTTAGTGGAATAACAACACAACATTGCTGTACATCTAAACATTACACCATCATATTTATATAAACATTTTAGACAAGCATTTCAATGAAGCTGTAACTTGTTATTGGGGACTTCTTCTCAAGAAATCATCCACAATATCAAAGAATGCTTGGTTTTAACACTACATCTAAAAGTACTTAACAAATATAGATAAAAAACAGAAGCAGCATTTGAAAAAACGATGAAACATAAACATTTTGATCCAATGACATTTTCCCCCGCAACATTATGCTATTAATTTTTCTAGTCGAATGCTTAAACAAAGAAATCAAAATTATTTATAAACTATTTAATCTTAAAAATTTTACTTCCAGTAAAGATTTAATATCTAAAATATATCTTATTTCGCAAATGGCAAATTGTAGTGCAGTTTCCCAACATAAAAGTATTCTATTACGACAATCAGCTAGACAATTTCCAAAAGAAAATCTACTAAAATCTGTTTAGAAAAACTTGAATAAATTAATAATATACTTAGTACTTACTTTCATTAAATAATTCATCGGCATCAAATACAGTACCAGTATCTGTCTTTATTTGTTTACCATTTAATATATTCTACAATAAAAGTAATTTAATATATTCTACAATAAAAGTAATTTAATATATTTTTCACAAATATAAACATAACTTAATATTTTCTACACAAACATCAACATAATTTAACAAGTTAAATAGTCTAAATTAAGATGTCACACAACTTACCATTGAACAGCAACCTGGCTGGTAATCCAATGTTATAGTTATACTAAAGCGGTGGACACACTAGCCGAATGATTCGGCTGAATCAATCGGCGTCAAAATTTGTGTGTCCACTGTCATTCGGCTGAATTCCTATTCGGCAGAATGATTCGCCCGAATCAAACAGGTTTGATATATTCGGCAGAATTATATTCGCCTGGTGTGTCTGCTGCGCCGAAGCATTTGGTTGAATGTAGAATTCATTAGCCAATGGCTATTAATAGTGCGAAGTCATGTGATTGTTTGACGACATAGACACCACCCTGCTTTAATCATGTGACATAGGAGGTGATGCAATCAACTGGTGAATCGGGCAAAGCATTCGTCTAGTGTATCCACCTATTCGGCGCCGATTAATTCGTGCGAACCATTCGGCTAATGTGTCCACTGCTTAAGACTCTTATTATTATTATATCTAGCTTATAAAATCCATCTGACCACTTTAGTGCTGGTGTATAAAACAATAGAACGGAAATATGTTGGACAGGTTAAATATCTCAAAGAATTGTTAATTGGCAGAAATGACCATTTGATAAATAATCAATGCCCAAATTTACCTCTTGATAATGTGTAGGATTATAATGTGAACGTTTTCCGTCTACACCATCAGGGCTATCATTTCGTAAATCTTGTATTCCGCTATCTTGGGATGTGAAATCCCGTTTTTTCTTGATATCCTCGTAATGATCAAGCTTACTGTTGATACTCAGATTGTGAATATCAGCTGTTGTTTTCTTGATTGAGTTATAAATATCTTCTGGATTTAAATTCTCGGTTTCGTTATCATCGGGATGTCCTAGACTAGACCTGAAATACATTAACAGTCATCAGTATCACGCTTGTTTTAAAAGATATTCATATAATTCTTTTTTTTTTATATCAAGCATCAAGTTAAGAAAATTAATTCAATCTGATAGTTTCAGATATCAATTCTCTCATCAAACAGAATACAACATTAATTTTAACAGGTAATCAAATTTTTTTTTAACCCCACTGTGCTCGAGTCGACTCAATTTAAAAACAAAACAAAAAAAAGGTACACATACCTTGAAGGAGGTCGACTACGTTGTTGTGAAGTATTATGGGGTAGACTAGCAACATTTCTCTGTGAAAGAACATCAGATGTACCACTGCTACTGGCAGTACGAATATGATTATGAAGAATCTTTGTGGCACCATCCTGAAAGAAAACCAAACACCAAATTATGAAAAACTCTTCACCTGTTATATATATGAATATTTTAGATATTCATACTAGAAAACTAGCAAGGTACTTTGCTGAAGTTGTCTAGCATCGGAAAGAAGATTTTTGGAATCAAAAGTTTGAATATTACCTGGAATGGTTTTGGTATGGCTGATAAAATGAGTGAAAATTCAGCTGAATTACAATTAAATAATGCAATTAACACATTCTGAGCTGACTGAAAAATACAAAACAAGATAAAACATTAAGAGAGAAAAAAATATATAATAATTACCATTTCTAAAATTTCTCATAAAATAAATGAATAAGGAGATAGATAAGTTTGTAAACTGTGACAATAATACCCACTTTTCTAACTTCTACATGAGGTTCTGTTGTCCAGCTGATTATCTTAGATATCGCTACTCGGGACTCGGTGGAGTTAACTAGGGCTGAGGAATCCATTTGATTGGCTAACGCATGTAAAAAGTTCAACACTGATATCTTTATCTGAAAATAATAAAAAAAAAAAAATCATTCAAAAAGTTACAATGTCATGTATTGTGTCATGAGACATAAGGAATTAACTTTCTTCCAATACATGTACTACCTCTGACTGAAATAAAAATATTAATGTGCCTAATGAAATCGGGTTAAAATTAATGCAGATACAGTAAATTATATCTCAAATTAAAAACTTGTTTCAAAACTACCACAACCTATTAAAATTATATACGTATAAATATGTTATCCTAATTCATAGCATCCTATGATTGAATTCTTACAATATTTAAGGAGTGTGAAAAATATAGTACTGTGTTGGGCAGGAAAGAAAAGAGGGTTGTGAAATTTGGACTTAAAACAAAAAAAAATGAAAAACCTAACAGGTGTATTTAACTTTAATTGGAGTGAACGGGAGGATTTGACCACTGTCTACAAATTATTTTATTTTTCGATTTAAAAATATTTTTATGATACACGTTTGTTATTGTATTGTCAATTGAATCTCAGAATAAATAAATATAATATCAAAGAAAGTCTGAAGCGATTATTATACATATAAAATAAAGTTTCCTATCATGCTAAGCAAGACAGGTCTATAAAATCTAGATATAATTTGATAAATAGGTTATTAAAGATAAACAAAAGAAAAAAAAATAAAATTCTTAAACTGTTACCAAGACTACCACAGTAAATAAAAAATTCTAGCCAAATTGATCAATATAAAATAATCCACACCATAACCATGCCTATTTAAATCGTGTATCATGGGGGGAACATTTTAATTACACACTGGGAACCTTATAAGATACCAAAAATAAACAATGTGCACACACATACAATACACATAACATCTAAATAACACATCACCAACATTCATCTCAAAATCAGATTGAATCCTGTCAATTATCTTCCATTTGTTTCTTGAGACAGACTTTAGGCAACAGTCCTATTGTAGTCACTACACTGAGCAACATACATGTATTATTAAAACTATGACCATGTGCGCCCTCCTCCCCATCAGTCATATTCTTATTGGACATTGAACCATACATAAAAATCCTATTTGTGCTATGACTGTCTCTCTTTTGTGTCAGAAAGATCTTGTATACTCCAACTACATAGTACATGCTGATACTGCCAATACGAAGTCAAGCCAGAACCTTGTTCATTTGGAAACAAATCCATGAAACATTTACAGTTAATAACTGTCGACTGGCTTTTAATGTTCTGTCTAAATATGTTCAATCAATCAGAATACGGTATACAACGATGATTTATTAAAAATATAAGCTACAACATCCATCAACATATTTTAAAAATAACAACATCAAAAAAACCACACTCAGTTATTTCAATTACACAATATCTACAGCCATTTTAACATTACATACAAAATTAATAAACTTTGAAGATTTTTCTGGCACCTGATTTAAATGTTTCCACTGTCGTGCGATGCGTTGCAATAGGATTGTCCCTACTGAGTCCTCGATCTGGTACGTGCAAATAAGTTCGGATATGTTTCCAAACGATTAACACAACTGCTACGAATGACTTCAACATATGATAAGACCTGCTAGGTTCATCACGACTACTCCATGATTTAAATCACAATTTCAATCGCAGCACAAATCGTGATAGTGGGAACACCCGGCATAATGAGACAAATTTATATTATAGTATCATGGTTAATTTTTGGTTTTTAAAAATATGAATAGGTAGTCGTTTTTCATAATAGTATTCTGTTTCTCGAAATTTCAGAAGTTATTATTTTCGTATGCAACATTAAAATGGCTAATTTAGGTGAATAAACATATAAAAGCCGAGGAGAGACAGAGGTTGAGATAGAAGATTTACCTTTTGCTACAAGAAATAGAAAACAAAACATTTTACTACATGGCTACAGTTTTAGCATTTTGCACATACATTTGAATTTCACTAATAATGTGAAATAATTAAATTGGGCTAAATAAAAATATAATTTCGTTTGTGATGTTGACTGTTGGAAAGCTGGTTTTGATTACTATGTGTTTAATATGCCATATCATGCAAAGTGATGTTTTTTTAGAATAATACATTTTAAAGTGAACATATAAAATGATCTTCTTTAGTGAAATCAAACAAAATATATCAAATGGGCACAATTATCTATGCATTTTATTTTTCTTTTGAGTGGACAAAAGAGATGATTTCTGTCAGTTTCCATGCAAAAGTTCTCAAAAACTTTACAGCAGAGATAAAATAAATTTCATAAACAAACTACATTTTTGCAATAATATGTTTCAAATTTGATATTAAACTGATTTATAGAAGAAATTTTTTTCTTTATTTGGGAATATACATTTCAGATTTGAGAACTATCATGTGTATGAAATATGAAAGCAGAGCTTGTCAATCCCAGACTGGTTATTATTGGCGTCTACTGAACAACAAGGGGACATAATCAAAGAGGGAATAGGCCAAGTGTCACAGCACTCTAAGCACAGCTAGCATTCAAAACATTACTTACCTTTAAATTGGGAGACTGATTCAAAAATTGATCAGTTATAAATTTGGTGACTGTATTAAATTGATTCAAAAAAGGAAAATTTAATCTGAAAGTGAAAAGGAATAACGATATCCATGAAAGCAACAATAAATAGGACGTGTACACTTTACAAAAAATCTGTCATTCCAAAACAACAAATATTTTGTAAAAACAACATGGTTTCGGTTGACACAAGGTTAATTCTGCATTCTAGAACAATATGGAGGTCTAAATAATTAATTCATAAATGCTAGAAATAAAAACAAATTAAACGCATATTTTATTTTTTGACAAGAATTATTAATTAGACTTTCTCAGCATCATTTTAAGGCATTAGCAATCTTTGCAAAATCCTTCAAAACTGTGGAAGGAAACTGAATAACCCAGAGAAACCCCACAATTTTGGACAGACGACCCTGCTCCTCGTCTAGAACAAGCCAGGAATCAAAACCACCCCACTTGACCTTGTAATTCAACATTCATACGTTAATCATTCGGCCACCCAAAGAGATATAATAATTTTAATACAATACCTGACTGTATCAAGAGCTTTCTGTAATCTAGCATTGACCGATCCGAGCATCTCGGATCCAGTTTTAATTAAAAGCCGTGAAACTAAAACATATAACCAATCTAACAAGTCCTGATGATGTAAATTAATTAAATAAACTAAAGTATCCATAAAAATACTGAAAACCTGAAATAAGAAAGAAACAAGAATTTGATTATCACAAATTGCTAAGTTAAAAATGTAAATTCAATCAATGGCATAATCTTTTTCAATCAAACACACAATTCATATCCACAGTCAGAATGTTCTTTTTTAAATGACTTGCCCTAAAAATTAAATCATATTTAATTCTAACTTACTTTACTGTGTGGATCATGAAACATTCTAGTAAATATCTCCGTTACTTTCTTTAATTCACCACGACTAAAAAATAAAGACATAAATTATTATAATTTTTTCTCATGATTTTATTTAAAAGAAATATCTGAAATCAGAATGTTAAAAAAGCAAAGAAGTTAGGGAAGACATGAAGGAGAGAATTAGAACTTTTGGTAATATCGGTCTAAATCTGGATCATAATGAGATTTTTTAAATCAAATTCAATACTATGTTTGTGTCGCAGAGTGCAAGTCAGTCAAGGCAACCAATTTTTTCCTTTTAATTGTGAATGATTTTTGAATCCATTAGTAATTTAAAATGTAGTAATTTATGTCTTAAACATAATACCTACCTTAAATATCTATTTGCCCGCAAAACTAACTGTAATGATATCAAACCCTCCTTTCTCTCTGTGTATGAACCACTCGCCATACATGCTAATATTTCTTGCATATCCTGTAGTGGGGAAATAAAATATTCATTAAAAAATACACAAAAAGACAATCAAATTGTCAAAACTGCAAGTAAAATCCAAAACCATATTGGAAAAAAATTAAATGAACTGTAGTCGAGCAATCTAAATCAATGAACCATCAAAGATATTGAAAAGATTTCTTTATCTCAGGATGGGATATTTACTGGCAAATATATATTATTATCTATATAATTTCAATTGTGTAAATAAAGCTATATGAGAAATCTGAAAAGAGTGCAAACATGTAGAAGGGCATGCCTTATAAAACAAATCCAATTTCAGTTAATCATCTAAAACAATTATCAAATAAAGTCTACAAATTTAGTCTGATACAAACAATTATCAAGTGATGTCTACAAATTCAGTCTGATAAAAACTTTTGACATTAAAACACAATAATTTTTCCACAAAATACAATAAAAAGACTCAGAAAGAGAAAAGAATACATGTGCTAAAACAACTTCACTGATGTGGGAGAAAGGAATTACATTTCTTTCTAATAAGACATCAAGACTTTTTGCAAAAAAGTAACCAAAAAGAAAAGATCATATAGACTTACAATGGGAACACACAATAATAAATTCAATTAAAAAACTAATTATAAATTTTGATATTCTGCTATGGAGTGCTGTCAAATTTTAGCATGATTCTATCAGTAAACTCACTTATTTTCTATGAGTTACTTTTATTTTTTTTACTTTTTATATTACAAACACTTGAATAAATGCTTAATTCAGAGCAAAGTTCTGTACTCTTTTTTTTATTAACCATCGGTGCACAGCAGTTCCCTTTAGCAGAATATACATGAGCCTAACAAGCATGCTGGTTGAATTTGATGACACAGTTGTGTAATTAGCTACCTTTCGTTTGGCTGAAGATAAGTGATGTATCCTTTCCGTGTCCGATGACTTAACGTAGCACAAACAAAAAATATACACTACAAGCATTAGCGAAGCTTGACTATCCCTTCTAATGATTTTTATAATTATTTGTTATTTTTAAGAAAATTTTTCTTTCAAGTATATCATAGATATTGAATTCCATTATAAGATATCTACAAGTGTATAGATAATCCCCTATATAATATACCAAAGATGTCATTATGGGAACCAGCAGACAGATCCTGTATTGCAATGGAACATGTTCTTGCATGTAGTTAAGCATAGAATCATTGTGAACATATACCGCTACCAGCAACAAATATAAAATCTCAGGATGTTTAACAAATTTCCTCCAAGAAGTTTGTCCTTTATCGCATAAACAAGTTTAACCAAAGTTTTAAGAAGATAAGTTGCCAGGCAAAGAAACATACGCCCGCAGCCCGACCAGTCGATAATTGCTTCCACATACCTATTCTCTTGTAGGTAACGGAGACATGACAATTTCATACAGATCAGATTATAATTTACATCATTTCAGGGTTTACAAAGTTCAACAAAGAAAACAAGGGCCATAACTTTTAAACGAAATCAAATGGTGTTTAACATCCTACTTTTCTGCTCGGAACTGGACTAACGAAGACGGGCATACGCCATACAGTGTGTTATGAGGGAATTTTGCCTGACAGCAGCACTGCTGCCTACTCTTATTTCAATTTCCAACTGTCAAGGGATTTTTTACGTGCATGCCAATGTGTACACGGTAGACTGACAAATGCAGAGGGTGACAATATATGTCCACATTAATAATGCTTTCAGAATAGGTTTAACTTTCGTAATAAGCAGAGCAGAGATGATTTCTTTAAGCGTGTGAGAATTTTAACAAGAGCTGACAGGATTTGAGATCTTCAATTTATTGATGGGACATCATCATGCCAAATTTACGAACTACACACTACTTAATATTTATAATCTTGCTATGGAAAACTCACCTCTGATGTACGACCACTGTAAGATGTATAGGATCTCTCTGAGCAGACACTACTTGTTTCACTGGCTCCATCATCAGAATCATAATTATATGTCTTTCTATTTGGTGTTCTCTGAAAAAAACAGATTTGATGATTTTTTTCGCTTACAAGGATTCAAGTACCATATTTTGATTTATCTTATATACCCAAATTTAGCAACACTATACAATTTATTTTGCAATTCAAGCAGCAGTACACAATTTACTGCCTAGTTTAAGCAATGATTTTGATTTAATTCAAGAGTCTACATCCTCTGTAGATTTAATTATGATGCGCGGCTTCAGATCTTGTACGGCAGTTTTATTTTTTTCACCAAGATATAAATTTGTAATCAAACTTGTGTATCTTCATTCAAATGTCAAAATAAAGAATAAATTCAACTTACAAGAGCATCTGCTATAGAATCTTCTAATTCACTGCCATGCCGTAATAAACGATGAGTCATCAAAGAACCTGAGTGAAAAAAAAATACAGATAATAAATACAATATCTTAAGAATGGAATACTGATATTTCATTGCTTTGGATCTACTTTCTGCCACATATTTAGAGAGAAAAGTGGTATAGAAATTGATAATTTGAGATTATTGTTAACTACACACAATTTGAGAGTAAATGAGAATTAGATCATTTCACTGGTGGTAAGATCACCAATGGAATTCTTTTTACCAACATATATGTATCTATGCTAAAATAATAGGTAAACACCTTTAATACCACTTACTTTTTCCACCTGATCCTACTTTACTTCCACTTAAACGTCTTTCTCTACCTGTAAATATAGGTAAACAATCACATTAATTCATAAACTCACAAATCTGACACCTCACCTCCAACTAGCTTAACCGCAAAATCTCGGGTCAGATTTGGACAGGCTTTTATAAAAGTAAAAACACATCTACTTGTATTGACTGTGCAATAGAGAAAGTGAGAGAGAGCGAAGAGAAATGGCATTCAACATCCACTTGACCTAAAATATGTCATTTCTGGATTAATATGGTCAAATTTTATTTGAAGAGTTTGTTTGCACATAGTGGTTTTTAGCAGTGGGAGGAAACCGGTGGGCTTGGAGAGAATCTACGAGGTTGGACAGGCAACCCTACTCCTTGTCGCATACAACCCGGACAATTGAAAACATGCCAGCTGACAAAATGACAGAGTCGCAATATAGTATAGAGTTATTTGAATGAAATTTTCAAATTATTTATTTTATATCATCTACTTTTGAACTATTACAGCAAGAATGGCTAGCTATTTATTTAAGTCTTACATAATGTATCTTTAACAGTTGGGATTTTTTTTTTTTATTCAGAAAAAAAACATATGCCTCAGGTATGTTTGGGTGGCCAATATCAACAACATTATTTCTTGTGCGCACAATTTTACTCTTTTCTTGTGAATTCCTCTTTTCTTGCTACAATCTCAACTTACCATAAGTATTACGATTGGGACTAGCTTCACGACTGGCACCTTGACTTCTAGGCATCGACTTACGCGTCCTGTTTGGTGTCAAATTAGAATCTGTTCGTGCTTGAGTGGTGTGAGTTAAATAATTTAATCTTGACGAAGGAGAGTTCGACCGACTTCCAGCTAAAAAAATCATTCAAAACTTTATTAGTATACAAAATCTAGTGTAAAAAATACTTTCAGTTGATATTTCTGTTTGCCAAATAGTTTAATCACACATGCTTTGTTGTGCCGTTTTTCATATTTCCAGAACATTTTAATCTGCACACATGTATTATGTTATTAATGAAACTGAAAGTCCCAAGAAGGGAGGGTCGATACAGTACAGTGTTGATCTTTCCTGTAATGTAGGCTACCCATTTTCTGATGGCAGATCAGGTAACTAAGGTCTCCATTTAACAACAAATCCAATCATGGGTCAACTTCAGCTTCTCTGATCTTGATCAGTAGAGTGTTTATTAATTAGTTTTGGTGTTGAATTAAATAATTAGTCTCAAAAGTTACATTATTAAAGTTAAAAAGTGCACACAAACAGATTATTTTCACACAGAAGAAACTTTTTTCAAACACCAGAAAACTGTTCCTTCCTTTCCTTTTATTAGAACAGAAATACAACCCGGCCACAGTCTGAAATCATTCACAAATCCTAACAGGTGTCATTTGAAAGTAAGGGATTAACAAATGATTTCATATTTAGTTTCCGGTGACAACAAACAGAAATTGTGTTAAAATATCTAAATATCAGGGTCTTTGTTTTGTTTACATAAATTACAATATGAGTTCATATTAAAAAAAGAAAGAATACAAAAATTTGTAAAATGTCAATCAACATTCAAAGCTCACTTTAAGAGCAGAAATCAGATTGCAAAATTGTCAAAAAATAAAAATGACCAAATAAATGCAGTTATATAAAAATCATGCAAAACTTTGAAAGCGTGTATAATTTGCAAAAATATATCCAAAGGTAGCTCTGTCAAAATCCTATGTGTTATACATACAAACTTAATGAGTTACTCATGCATTTCATATGTAATTCTAATTTCAAATGTTATCTCTCGTATTTTGTTTTTACCATGCATATACTCTGACTGTTTTACACTTTAAATAGAATATTAATGTAGACAAGGTCAAAGGTCATGCTTTGTATATTGAAATATCTAAAGCAACCTTTTCCCCAACTTTGAGGTTTGAAAATTTTTCACACAAAAACACAAATCGTCGAATTTTCATGCCTTGAATTCCTCACACGAAACAACACTATGACCTACTATGTCATGCCTAGAATTTACAGTAAGGGCAGGCTACTCACGCTGTGATTGTGACATTCCCATACGAGTTCGATTTCGGCTACGATTAGGGGAAGGGGCGATGAGACTTTTCACAGATTTACTGCCTGTACTACTGCTTTTCTGTCGGGCTGTAAAATAAACTATGTTATTGCAAGTTGTCCAGATTTGTTCCCCCTTCATAAGTTAATTTTGATTGTATTGAAAAGATGAATTGATTCGAGTGATGAACACAATTAAATAATAATAATAACGATATGTTCAATGAATTGTTTAATTAAAAAGTTACAATAATGAAAGACTTCAAAATAAAGAACATATCCTAATAAGCTTACAATATGATTGCGTCTAAAAACATTTTTATTTTTTATATTTCAAACCTTTTTTCTTAACATTATCCCATAATAAATTATCCTCCGAAAAAGGAAAAAAATCAATAAAAACATTTCTTAAAACATAATAAATATTAGTAAATCTATTTTTTTCCCTTAATTTTATGGTTCTAAGAAAAATGAATCTAATTTTTTTTTATCAAAAATATATCTTTCTAAAATAATAACATATTCTATTTCAAAAATTTCTAATCTAGCAGTATGAACTATGTGAATATTGTTCTAAACAATTTGTAAATAACATAAATAAAATTATTGCACTATATATAACTATAAATATACTATATGTATAGGAAATATAATAAATTGACTAACTTTTATTTTTATATATTATATTGTAACAATCCGTGAGATATTCTAGCAATAGAAAAGTTTGATGAATACAGAAAATTATATAATTTTCATTCCAAGTAGATATATATTTTATTTATTTTCCAGGAGATAGATTAAAATCTAAATTTGTGATTATATTGAATGAGAATTAAATAATTTGAACATGCGGATATTGGAGTTTATAGATTTATATAACATGCTTATTTCGTAAGAGATACAGAGAAATTTGCCAAAGAAATCAGTTTGTCTATAAAATCAAATTTTACGTTTGCTTCATAACAATATGGTTGAATGTTGAATTGATGAAAGAATGGAAAGTGAAATATTTCTTTGTTTTTGTAGCTGGTCTGATAACAGAAATTATGTCCCCCACCCCCACCCTCTAATAAATAAGATAATCTTTAATATTTAAATTTGAAAAAATAAATAATGATGTGTTAAGAGTTAGATTTCATTTAAAATTATGAAAGCGAAATTGGCAAAAAAGTCAAAAGCTACATCAAAACAAATCATAATATTAACAATTTTACATAGTTTGACTAAAATGTAATAAAAAAAAATAAACTACTGTACGTATGGCACATAGAAGACAAATATAAAATAAAATTTACAATAAAAGCGGATTTGATACTTGACGTGTACTGTGAAATGAACTGCCATTTTCAGTGGGGGAGCAGCTTAAGCTATTTGTAAACTGGGTACTTGGGAATTAAATTTGGGCATTATGATAAACATTTCTATTTTTAGCTTGATGGGATTTAAAAATTTTAAGCGAATTTTTTTCATAGATCACCTAATACGATGCAAAAAAAGGGGGGGAAAATGCTGATTTCCTATTCCCGATTTTGACTTATAATTTTTCTTTTTTTTTTAAAGCACCCTTGATATTTGTTAATTCAAATTTTAATTTAAATTGTGGATTACTAAAAATAGATATTGATAAATATATGTAATAAAAGTTAATAATAATATAATTCAAAACCATAACTAAGTATATCATAATATTGGTCTGCAAATAACCGCATCATGGCTATTACTGGCCGCAACAAGATTCAAGATGAATGTAAATAATGAGTTAGTTCTTACGTAGCGAGTTAGTGGATCCAGGCGCAAGCCGGGATGCCGATAACAAGGTTGTCCGTGGTCTGGGAGAGATTCCATTTGTTGCTGCTAGATCTACTGCACTACTAGAGCGCATAATACCCCGCGAAGATGTCGCCGTGTTTCGATATGTTTTATCAACCCTCAAGGTTTCTGTAACATGAAGATTTTTTTATGTAGAAAAATTGTAGTGCATTAAAACAGATTAACTAAACTGACTGCATCAAGTTTTCAACCGCCATTATATTTCATCATGCAACATTTACTGGTAAAAAACAAAATAAGCAGGAAAATATTTCAAGCTTCTTAAAAAATAATGAAATATAAAATAAAATGATAAATATCTTTTTAAAAAAGCGACAAATTTTTCTAAATAATTCAAGATTAAAAAAAAAAGAATCATGAAAACTTGATACAAGTAGCTAAACAGAATACATTAACAGAGTTCACAGGTCAACAGTTGAAAGGTTACAGTACAGGTTAAAACAATTAAGAAGCAAGGTGAAGCAGCAGTGAGTGATGTGATAATCATCATAGTAAGTTTTAGTTCATATACCAATCTTGGCCTAATAATGTGTAAAGTCCTGTTAACCATATTTGGACCAGTGGTTTATGATCTAGAACTTGCATATCTACATAAGATTAATTCATTGTCAAAATATTTTTCCTACTAATTTTCAATGCTTTTAGTCATACATATATTATCTTTTGAAGAGTTTTGACATAATTCTTTTTAAGAATGACTGAATGAATACGTATTCAAGCAGAAACTAAAAAAAATATATCTTTTAAACAAATACATTGCATTTTAGAATGGCTTCATCATGCAAACGAAAAAAGAATACACACAGTTTAAAATTAGCTGTTTAGTTTGATACCCAAATGAAAGTAATGAATGTTGTGAAATGCTTGTTTTTATATGGCATAGGGGTTCCAAAATTTGATTAATCCTTTTATTCATTATTGAATTAATAGCATTTGGTATCAGTAATTGATATTCTGATCTGAAACGGTTTAATATAAAAATTGTTATATGAGATGCATATTAGTTGATCACTCAAAGCACCAACTCGAGAGTGAGAGAAAAGTCTTGTAATGAATAATCGTATGTTGACATCTATTGTTATGATATAGTTCTATATAGATACATATATCTCTAGGTTATCATGTGACTAGATTACCTTGGTAACCCTGAGCTAACTCCTCCAAGTCTGATTGGATGGAAAAAGAAAATGGTGTCAAAAAATGAAATAATTGTTCATAAAGCATTCTCAGAATCCAATTTGTGAGATCAATTTTTTTTATGGCATTTATATTTAAATTTAACAACCACTGATTAAGAGTATTTGTCTTTTAATAATTTGCAAAATATGATTCTGAAAATATCTTTAAAACAATATGAAAAACATGAAAAAAACAATATGTGAAAACAAGTAAAATCATTAATAAAATTGTGAAATTAGAATGAAGTCTGAAATAAATCGATCAATAATAAAATACAAAAATCTTCACGAAATTTGAATAAAAAAGCAAATAAAATGATTTGCCTCACATAAACATTTCACAATAACATTTACAAGTCAGTAAATTTTTCTTAGGAAATTTCAATTTTATATTCATTTAGTTTAATAACCAAAACTGAAACCTCAAAATAAAAAAATCCTAAATATTCCTGAAAACAATAAAACATACCAATAATATATTGATAATATAAAGCTTGAAGCTAAGCAATAAGCCATCAAACTATTTATTTAACATACCTCCACCAGCATCACTCTTGGAAGAACTATAACGTGCTGATCTCCTGGCTCCTGTATTTCTCCTGAAAAAAGGGTAAAAGTATAATATTAGGCTTTTCATTCGTAGACACACTAAAATAATAATTTTCCACGTCCAATACAAAGTCAAGATATTTAATAGTTTCAATGGACTAATACACTATAAAACCTTTGGTTCTCTACAATGCCTCATGCTTTCATACCATAATATAATGGAAATAAATGATATGCACATATCTTCAAGTCGCTTGTTTTTTTGGTTTAACATGACATAATAACTTTAACACAGGGCTATGCCATTTACAACACTTGTAAAATTGTGCAAGTGACCAGTTCATTTACTGGTGAGTTAAATGGAAGTTGCACCTGATAAGAAGCTATGGCTGAGATTTGGGGGGGTGGGATTTACATCATATTACAAATAAACTAATACTTACGTTAATGTACTTGACTCCAAGCTACGGTCCTGACTAGCAGACCGTGCTCGATTACGCACCATTCTGTTATTTTCATTACTATTTATAGAGTTGCTACTAGACGACCCGCTTATCTCCCCTTGTAACATCTTCTGTTTTGAGGAATCTAAACTATTTAATAAAGCATCTGCCTGGTCCTTAAAATGGTCCGCAAAACCCCAAAAAGCTCTGAAAATTAAAACAATATATTTTGAGCTTTTTTTTTTTGCGAAATCAACACAATAACAGAGTAAGTAATCAAAATTTGATTAGCCTTTTGTTATTCATGGTAATAGTGGTAAAAATTGATCAAGGGACATAACTCAAAAGATAAATATATAAAATCATGAAAGTTTCATCATGTAAAAAGATAAATAAAACTTACTTTCTAGAGAATGATCTGGCCTCTGAGTCAGCATCACTAATGCCACGTTTTATAGCATCTTGTAATAATGCTATGTGTCGTTCTAAGATATGGGTGGGCCAGATGTGTAATAACTGATTTAATAATTCACAGGAATATCTGCAATATAAAATAAACAACAATGTCAAGTTCCATTCTCAAAAAACTGTGAACATTTATTAATGAAATAAATCTTATTTACAAAATTCTATCAAAGCTAACAATCGAAGTCTCTTTCTTCAGTTGGTTTTGAGGAAGACTCATTCATTTTACTTTCTTCACTGTGAAAAATGTACTTTCTTTGCTAAAGACACACATGTCCACAAAACCAGTAAAGTTACTACTATACTGACTTACCGTCGTAATATATTAGATTTGGATGTCAAGTTGCCTGTTATT
The DNA here is from genome assembly GCA_963678685.1 of Patella ulyssiponensis. Taxonomy (NCBI): domain Eukaryota; kingdom Metazoa; phylum Mollusca; class Gastropoda; family Patellidae; genus Patella; species Patella ulyssiponensis. The sequence continues at coordinate 19,916,858 of OY783230.1, read as the reverse complement.
TGTGGAATCAATCTAGGTGTAAAAACATATTGTACAATAAATCGGATACACACAACACCAGAGGTAGACATGACCTTGGCCGTGTTAGGAACTAGTTGGAAAAGAGTCTGGAAAACAGCTTCCGCAAAATGATCAAACTTATGACCTAGTGTCTGGGCAAGGTATCTGAAATATAAAAATAGAAGATGTAATAAAATAATATGTTTAAGGGTCTTTTCATGAAAGAAGAATATGTATGCTTTAAATATTAAAATACCTGTGCACTGTGAAACAATAATTCAGAACAGAGGTCAATCAAAGAAAATGGTAAATAAATCGGAGGAGTGTTTTGTTTTAACTGTTCTCCTTTTAGTTTGGTTTGTGAATTCAACTTCAAGACTCAATTTATAAACTTTATGGAGAATTCATCTATAGAATAAAACTTACGCTATAGTAATACATGCTTCTCTAACAACTTGCGATCGCAAATCTTTAGCAGCCATGTTAAAACTAGATTCTAAACTTCGTAAACTTTGGTAAAATTCATCGTGATCTGTTGCTCCATGTATAACTAATGACCGCACTATCTTTAGCTGAAAAATAAAATAGAGTGTGCGTATTGTTCTGGAAATAATTCTTTAAATGTGACTTAAGTTTGCTGGGTAAGATGCTGGCTCGGTAGTCTGGAGGTCAGGTGTTCGATCCCTGCATTGGCCAAAAAGTTCATCCAGATTTTCCAGCGTGGTTTCCCCTTATCAGTGATGCAGGACCAAGGGCCTGACAACATAAAAGATCCCTTGGCAGTTGGAATTCAATATAAGAGTAGGCCATAGTGCCAAGGCCCGGGTCAAATTTTCCTCATAGCACACTGTGTGGCAAATGTCAGTCTTCATTAGCCCAGTTTAGGAGCAAAACAGTAGGACATTAAACCCCATTTCATTTTATTTGACTTCAGTTTACACAACTTAACTCATTTTGCAAGATAAAATTTGGAAACCACCTATATAGACAAGGAGAGATACTTATTTTCGTTGTAATAAGGAGCCTGAAATTAAAGGTAAAAAATCTTAAAATTGCAAAATTGGGGAAAACTTCTTATAAGAAATATAATTTACTTACAACTTCTATTCTTTTCTCCCAATCTTCATTTGGGTTATTTAAAACAGATTGAGTCCTCTGTAAATTGTCTTGTACATCTCGTGCAGAGAATATCTGAACTTTAGGAACATCTTCAAACGATTTAATAAATAACTCTTCATCCATAGCCCCTGCGACACCAGTGACACTTGTGGCTGAAAGGTAAAATGACAAAATGTAAACACATTTTGAACAAACATAATTGTAAACACACAAAAACATCTAGAATGAACAAAATCGTCTTAAAAAAGGACTCTTTAAGAAAACAAAGGTACCTCAGCTTTAGAAGAATATATTCAGCTATTTCAAGCAATACTAGATTATAACTATCTTATTATTTTCATAGAGACAAATACGAAGGAAAGGGTAGACAGCACAAATTCTTGGTACACACTTAACAAACACAACTTTCCAAAAGAAGCAAGCTATCACTGGTGAAAACATTTGTATGCATTCAACATATTTACGTAAAACCATGATATTAAGAAAAATTCCTTTCGTCACACCACACTTTGCTTCTCAAACTCTAAAAATTCATTATTTTCAATTTGTAAAATATAATGCATTATTATGCCTAATACTATGTCCTCATTTCAGACAACATAAAAGCAAAATTTAGTTCACTAATCAGGCAGACTGCACGATTGTGAATTAAATGATTTTAAAGGTCATCAGACAAAGTCACAATTTACCTCGCATACTCTTCATTATCATAATTTAAATTTAAAATCACGTATATCTGTAAAATAATCCATTTAACATAATCCTTGCAATTTTTGTTCACTGGTTGTTGCTGATCAACCTGGGAGGAGGTCAATGTTTCATAAACAATTTTACCTCCGAGTTTGCAGTAAGCGTGAACAATACATGAAATAACACGGTCAGTCAACCAACTGGTTTTTAATGACATTAGTTAGTTATAAATATCTACTAGACCAGAAACTTTAACAAACATTTAACTTGAAATTCTAGATTATTTTTTTTGTCTGATTTGACCTTTAGTTAGGCTTTACATTGAAGAAACTTGACTCTTAATAGTAACACATACTCATATTTAAATTGCATGTTCTGATAAATATTTGACATGTTCAGACTTTAGTCAGTCAATTTATACCCTATTGTAATTACTTGCTTACTGATATTGCAGAAAGACTAAATATTTTACAAGCAGGTCTCAACCATTCCTTACTCGCATGGAAATGTAAGGCTTCTAGGTCATTAAATTTGTACATACCAGAAAAGAGATTTTAAAAAAGTTTTAAAGGAAGCAAAAAGTGTTCATATTGTTGGAAAATTTGTAAATAAATTTCTGATACATAAAATGAAAATAGATAGAATTTGAGAGAACACTAAACAATCATGCCTTAAATCATCCAATACAAACCATTAAAGAAAGGATAATCAAGTTTAAAAAGTCCACACAAGGGACTGAAAAATCAAAACAATAGTATTAAATTTTGTGTTAACATACATTTCATTTCAGATGAAGTACAACAGTATAAAGTCAAGATCCAGGAGTGATAATATTCAGGAAACTACACCATTTTTTGTTGAAGACAGAATAACACAGCCAATTGTTAAAATCACATGAAGCCAACAATTTTAACGTCATTTTTAAACCACTTGGAGATTTCTCGTTCATAGTTGGATAGCAATCAGTTTTATTTCACATACACAATTGTAATATTGAGATACAAGAGCAGAATACCAATAAACAATTGGCCTTAAACAATTTTATGTCGTCCAATTTAAGTCCTGACACAAAAATATTCCCAACACATCTCAACCACAACAGTGAAAACAGTTGTAGCAAGTAGTTTTATAATGTGAATTCTTTATTCTATTCACATAAAATATATTATGAGGTATTCACTATTTATTGGAATTTTATGGATGATTGCAACTCTACCTCCTTAATATATATTAGAATATCAAGCTAGATTTATATAACTACTGCTGGTAGATTTTGATCCAATATCAATTAATAAAATATTTCCAACATTTTATTCAGCTAATGCAATAAGCATGTCTGTCTGAGAATTAGAGTAATGCAGTCATGAAATCATTAGTCACTACTACAGTATTTCAACTATATCATATATGTATACTAAAAACAACAAACAGAACTTCACATATTTGGCATAAATATACAAGTTAACACATTCATTTCTGTTGTACTGAACACTGTCATCCACAAATAGATTGCATATTCAACCAAAGGTCACCCGTCTCATATATGAATATCCATTTCAGCTAAATTTACGAGATTATTTCATTTTGACTGACATTCTCCTTAAAAGTTATAAAATGACACAATTTTCCATCAGTGACAATCCCAGTTTGACAACTATTCCATTTGTGAATGAAGATACATTCCAATGAACTTCAAGTCATAACCAATGCCATTTTCACACTCCACTCCTCTACATAAAGGTATTCGTAAACAATGTCATCTTAATCTAGCAGTCGGTTCTATAAACACTGCACAAAAAGTTACAAATACGTCACACATTATAACTACTGCCAAATCTGATTTCAACCCCAAAATAAACTATAACAAGTCTAAGAAGATATTAGTTTTAAAGAATTTACAAATCATAATCTTGAGATCCCTTAACTACAATTTGACGAATTCTGTTATCGATGTATTTCTGTTCATTTCTCACATCTCGTAATAACGCTGCTTATCAAACCATGTGTCCCAACTTGGCAACTATGTAAAAACCATTCTCATTCAATATTGCTACTGCTCTAAAAATATACGACTGCTATATAACATGAATAATTGTAAGCACAACACAATATATTCTGGTCTCGTGACAAACAATTTAAAAATCATCCAAAAACCAGTCATGCTCTCTGTTATAACATATACACCATAACAATATCCGATTAAACCCTAAACACAAGTCACACTGATATGTAGCATAAAAGACAGGCCTTTTTTCATTACGTAATTAGAACAGCTCAGCCAATCAATATATGAATGGAGTGAGTCACAAAGGACAGACAACCATTTGTTCTGTTTCTACTGTCTTATCAGTTACTTTAAGGATAGTAATAGACAGCTGATCTAAATGTGTTCAATATTCTGTGTTTAATGTGAACTTTAAAACAATGTGTTTTTAGTGGTTAAAAATATGTCCAAATGCATGTAACTCAATGTCTTATCAGTTGCAGGATTTCATCAACAGCAAATATTTGAAGTTAATAAGTGAGTTGATGTGCGTGCACTTGTTCATTAAACCAATCACATGTTTTGGTCAAAAAATAGGAAATCATGGAGCTTTCACAAACTTCTTGAGAGAAAGCGTATTTTTGTTCAAATCATCAAGACTACAATTGGGACAAAGTAATTTGTCAGATGAATATAAAATTTAATATTACCAATATAAGAAATATATAAATATTCATGTGTATATCTTGTCATTTTTTACTGTATCTTAAAAGATTCTGTGTATATGTTGGCGTGCAGCTGGAATTTTCCTCATAAAAAATTGCATGTCATAGACTCTTTATTAGCTCGGTTGACACAGAAAAGTAGGAATTAAAAAAAAAATTCATACCAGTTTCCAATGTTTTCCATTCAAAGCTATTTTTTGGTTATATTAGAAGTAATAAAACCTTCATTGCAAAACATGTCAGCATAACCGTAGTTGAAGTATTTATCAGAGCCATATGAACTAGTGAAAGTCTATCTGCTGGTATCTAGTCTCAAATTACATCATGTGTTATCTAACCTTACTATAAACTTGATGAACTAATCATCTTATTCTTACTCAACCAGACCTTCTGCAGTCTAGTATAAAGTCGTAGAGTAAAAGTGCATACATGTATATATATATATATATATATACAAAACTGCAAAGGCCCTGTGGCAGACACTGGGCATTGGCTTAAGACTAGAATCTCCCCGTGTCAAATCACTGTATGGGCTGAGGAAAATTTCAAATCTTTGAACCCTGGATTCCAGTTGTCATCAGTGGTGACTACTGGATTGATACAGAAAGTGTGTCTAGTCATTCGCATGGGACAAACGGATGAGATCCACCAAGGTAACCATTGGCATACATGTAGCCTGTTTGTAAGGATTTCAGAAGAATAATATAGAATATTGTATGCATAATTTCAAATCAATTGGATAAAAAACTTATTGTCTTCACTGTATATAAATCTCAAGGCAATCAAAAGATAATTTCAAATTGGTCAAGTAATATAATTTGATAAAACTCAATATAAGCTTTTTTGTCTCACTAATGTCAATACTGTGTAACAAAAGCCAAGTCAATAAGATGATAGCTTTAGTTGCGAGCAATTGATGAAAACAGACAAACATAAGGACAAGGGAAATGGAAATATATGACTATTAGCAAATTTCAATGTGGGTGTATAAAAACTCAAATAATTAATCTTGGAAATTATACATAATCTCTCACCTGTGCGTCTACATAAAGTAGAGATTGATCTTAAAACCGATTTCATAGAAAAGGTCCACAAATAAAATAAATTCACAACTCTCTAAAAGTACATATGCTCGCAATCCAGACATCCCAACAGAAATAACACAAAATTTATTCTGCACAAACTTTACTTTGCACAACCTTTTATTTTCTCCTCATACAATCTGGTAAAAAAATTCTAATTTGCTAAAACTGCACACATGTCTAGCTAGACTACCTATTGGATGTAATGTATGTGCATTTCATGTGCATGTGTTCACACACAGTTTACCTGAAGCTGTTCGTTTACGTCGGTAGACTTGAAGATGAGCAGCTGATGATGGGAAGAAAAAAGAAATAACAGAAGGAGAGCAAAAAAACAAACATTCAACGAATAAAGCAACAGATTAAACAAAGATAAGCTTTACTACATCATGAAATAAAATAGTTATTTCAGAAGTATAATTCTATTTCCCTTGGTTACTATGAATATAGTACTATAAAATGTAAATAAAATACAATGTTTACAATACATGCAGCCTACTCATTATAACAATACAACAGACAGAAGACAGACGGCTCTCTTTCATCATGGCTGCCCCTTGACTACTGACACAAAGTTTCCATCTATGTGAGCAAAATGGTAGCTTCAGCTTCTGAAATGCACCTAGTGATAAGAGTAACTTATTACTCTTCTAACACATTCGATATACATTATATCCTTTTTTTAAAATTTGAATAAAATATTTCTGGAAGTCTGGTACCCACAGACATTGTCAGGCACAGCATCAGACTTTTTCTAACAACACCCTTCTTGTATCAGGCATTTACTCTGGTACAGACTTGACTTTTTTGTGTTTTATTTTTTAATACATGTCGACCACAAAATTCAACTGAAGAATAAATAAAAAAATAAATAATTGCAGGGAACTTACATGCCGAAGAGGTTTTAGAAGCAACCAGAGGTTTTCTCGTTTTGGTGCCAGCACTGGTTGGAACTCTTTTGGCTTGGAAGGCTTTTGTTGACATCGGTTTCGCGAAGTCAAGTTCATCATCGCTGTTACACGCACTTGACGATCCTCTAGATGGTGCTGTAAAATAGAATTCGACAAATTTACAACCATGTAAAATTACAAAATCACTTTGTGTTTACCATAAATTTGATTCAAGGTGTTAACATTCAGGTTGTGTGAACTGTGTATGGTCAGATATAACATCAATTTCATTTGTCATTTACATGGTGCACTTTATTTCTTGTGGGTATTTATTTTACATGTATGTTGCGTTATGGTAAGATCAATCATTATGGTAGTGCTGATATCAGGTACAACTTGAAGCATAATGTAACGAAGGCAACTATATATATTCGTATGAATAAATTGCCTGTCACCAAATCTCGCTATTTGAACAACAATACAATGCCACAAATCTCTGGTATAATTTCTATAAATGCATTTACTAATATTTATACCTTTTTGTATTATTTGGCACATTTTGCGTGTTTACAAATTCTATGGGATTATGTGATTATCTGCCATGTTTAGCATTTACCTGGTGTGTTATAATACGTACATGGTGTTTTTATAGTAGAATAATTAAGAATTGGCTACATGACATGTCCGGTGATATTTTCTTTTATGAATAGCAGCTATGTTGAGATAGAAAAACAAGCTATGTAATACAGTATGTTAATAATAGCTTAGCAAGGTATTTAATGTTTGTTTTTATATGTCGGCTACCAAGTATATTTAGGTACTGGTATGTTTATATTGGTCTACACTAGAATGTGCAGTAGGTACCTATTAAATACCACAGCTTTACTTATTATAGAAGGATAAAAGATATATTATTGAAGAGTCTGTGCTGATGTGCAATTTATGAGACTATATAATAATTTATTAGTTTTTTTTTAACAAGTATATAATTAACACCAGATGTAGCTGGGGACTCCTCATCCACATGTCTACTCGACATTATGATTTTTACAGATTTTTTAACAGTAAAAACACCCTCACTGATTTATACATTCTTCCATTTAAACACATGGCAGTAATTCTAGATTAATTACATCCTTGTGATAAACTTAGAATACTTATCATATGGAGGTGGAGGACAAGGTTTATACATTCATTAATCAATTAATGGGATTTTTCTTCACTTTTTTTTTCAAAATCTGGTGAATCAGCTGGGTTTGCAGAATGTTTCTTCAAATATGAGCCTGCGTGTAATTCTTCATTCTTGTGGTTATTTTGTACCACAGAGGTTACAACAAATGCTTCTAAAAAGTAATTAAGTAATAAAGGTAGTCAGTATTTTGGAGGTAGGACAATCTGGTAATTTCAGGTAATTAGTGAGTAACATGAAGCAGATGTTTGTCTTCCAGTTTAACTTTAACTCAAGTATCAGTACCAGTAATCTATATTAACAACTGTAACCCATCATATAGTAACCTGATATACTATACAACACCTAAAACTCAAAACAGTATTCAACTCTCAAATTTCAAGTTAATCAGAAGCTTTTTTCCTCCATCAACAGTCAGTACCCAAGAATATCACCTTAATATCAACTTCCAGCAAAAACCATCATTATTAACCTAAATTTCCTAAGTATTCAATTCAAACTAAATATTTTAGTATTCATTGTTAAAATTTCGTTTAAAACAAAAACAAGCAAAGCGAAAGTATTTTGAATATTCACACCTTAAATTCAAATTTAATATGATTAGTACTGAAGTTACAACACAAAAAAGTAGCTCAAAATGTAATTGATCACAATGGTTCCAGTCTGAATCAGTACATCAACTACATGCAGCATGTCTATTCTATTTCATAGTAAAGATAAAACACCTGGTAGTTTAATAATAAACATAAAGCTTGATTTGATGGTGGACATCTCGACCACCCAATAGACACATTAATTATCATAAACCCCCCATACAAAACACTATACTTATAGTTCTCATTAGAAAGAGAGAGAGATAACTCGGGTTTAACGTCCACTAGACACAAACTAGGTCATTTCAGGACTAACACATCGATTAATTTCATTTCAATAAATTGTTTGCGTTTAGGGTTCTTTAGCAGTGGGAGGAAACCGGAGGACCCAGAGAAAACCCACGAGATTGAACAGGCGACCCTACGCGAGTTGACTCAATGACAGGCTTTATGAAACAGCACGCACATGTTAACCATTCGGCCATTCACCCCCCCCTTCTCATAAGAAAATCTATATTCTTATTAAAAAGATTCTGCAAGCTTATACTTGTCATAAAAAGTTATTTAAACACGCATATAAGATTCATCCTATGTAATCACCTGATCTTTCAGTACACAATTTTTTGTGCAATCACAGACATAAAGTTTCAATGTATCTTGAAAATCAAATATTTCCTTGTTATAAATTATATTTTATGATAATTTAAACTTCATCAATATATTCTAACAACATGTTACCAACCTGAAATCATTTAATAACATTTTCTCTTCCTTACCTTTGAGTGGGAAAAGTGATTTACACTTCTTCACAATTTTATCCCTTATGGACACCATTTTAATTTATTGAAACAAGAACTGTATCACTGGTAATAAATAATCCAAACTATATTACACTAATATAACTTTCATAAACATTCAGACGACACTTGTAGATTATAGAAGAATATTTTTTTATGAGCTAGAACCATTGCAATGCTCAGCCTGTGTTCATGTCATTATTTTTTCATCAATTGGCAGCCACACAAAACATTAACATTGCTTTATTCATAGCATTCGGTGTTCACAATGCCACCAGTTCATTACCAGTTATAATTTTCTGGTTGTTCACTATACATTTACTGATATCATTAAAACGTATTTTTCAATTCCTATTCCACTTTTACACCTTATAGGAAATACTGAAAATCACTTATGGTATTTAGAGAGCCTACAGGATTAAGTTTCCTTTCTTTCTTGAGCAATTATCGTCAAGATTTAAGATTTACAAACACAAACATGACAAGATAACCCAGTAATACAAGTTATACATTTTTTTTCATCTTTTCTACAAGCTTGGAATGTTGAAATCAGTGTAAAACAAGGTATCATAACTTGTTGACTAGTGACTTCATGAAATGGTCAGAAACATAATTTTCATTTCTTCACTAACTAGCACATCTTTGAAAATGAAATCACCATCATAAAACAAAATTATCACCAAAATAAACAGAAGGATCTTAATATAACTGACTGCATGTCGATGTTTCTCTCAGTTTTATCGTAAGTTAATTCACAAAAACATCTTGAAAGTAACTTCAAAATACACAGCACGAGTCTCTAAACAACTTTGACATTTCCAGAAAAAAATTTACAAACTTGATTCCAGAAATATGGAGGTATCTCCAGGTTGAAGAGGTAAAGTTCTTGTGGAGTGGAATTTGAGATGGTATGCTCCACAGCTGGCAGAAAGTGAAACACTACTCTAGTCTGACAGTAAAATGGTGGCTATAATTAGAAACTGTCAAAAATCCATCTGTTGAAGTAGAAATCTTAAATCATTAGATTCATTTAACCTATCGGTTTTTAGCACCCCCACACACACATGAACATTTTATGATTTTCTGACTGTAAAACTACTACCAATATAAACAGTTCTATTGGTAACACGAAGTTAAAAGTTTAAGCTGAGCCGATTTTAAGGAGAGCACATGCACCCCAGTAGACTATGTTAGTCTGATAAACATCTTACTTAAAGCTTCAGGTACTGGCAGTCATATTATTGTCTTGTAGCAGACGTCTCCTTGAGTAGGTGGTATGCTCCTACCAGGTTAATGGAACATTGTAGTTTACAGTATACATAATAAATAATGATATAATTATTTGAACACTATCTGGAACTATGAATCTCTGTTTCTTCAAGAAAACCTAACTGCTTACAAATTCTCTATTCCAGTTCTGAAGTGTAACACATAACACCCACAGTCAAACTATGTAGTATCACTACTATTTCTAGTTTACATGAGCATGAATGCATAACATTAAAACCTGTAGAACAAGCAAATCTAGTTGTCCAAAAATTTTCTTTATAACCTCCACCTTCCCCCAAAAAAACCCAAACTTTTAAATAATATACATGTACATTGCAATTGATGCAAAGGTAACCATACAAATCACTAAATGTGCTGTCTATCCATTGATCATTGTTTTGGAATTTAATGATTCCTGACTGATTTTAGTTTAATTCTTTCTTGTATCCCACATTGTTTAAAACCTGAGAGATATCATAGAGCCAAGTTTATGATGGACAATGTTGATGGATATATTTAGAAAGTAAATGAGAGAGAAGGTAGTAATCAGTATCTAGAATGATGAACTAGTGATGAGATCATGTCAGTAAAACTAATTCTAACCAAACAATACTGAGATAAAGTAACATCTGTAAAGGCAGACACAAAAAAAAAACCCAACCTTAATTCAAGACAACAGACCTAGGAAGAAATGGGGGTGTACAATGAGGTAGTGTAATAAAATATTAAAAACATTGTATAACCTTATCTAAGAGAGAGAGATGGGGTTTAACCTCCACTTGACACAAACTAGGTCATTTTGGGACTAACTTGGTTTAATTTTATTTCAATAATTCGCTTGCGCGTAGGAGTCTTTAGCAGTGGAAGGAAACCAGAGTGCCCGGAGGAAACCCACGAGGTTGAGAAGGCGCCCCTATCTCCGTGCCACATACGCTCACACCGGGGATCGAAACCACAGCCGCAAGCCAGAGATGACCAGCCAGCTAGAGATCGAAGTGCGGCACTCTAGAAAACTAGGCCATCCCAACCACCCCACCCTTATTTAAGAGGTAATGTAACAAAACCATTGTAAATTGAAACCAAAAACTTGAATATGAAATATGGATGTGATCTGCTTTACAGGGCATCTTCTTGTGATTTGTAAGGCAAAATGATTGTGTTGTTCTTATTTTAACCAGGAGAGTTAACATAATATAGAGCTGCAGACTGCTTTGACCTAATAATGCACACTAGAAAATATTGGATAGACACTATCAAAGAGTATATGAAACAAGTATTTATTTCATATTGGCCTAAGTATGTGGATTATATTAGCAGTAATATACAAGCTAGGAGTAAGGTAATGTTAAGTTACGAGATTAACTCACTGATTGTAGAAACATGAACATTGGATATCATCATTCTTATTACCTACTCCCAACATCTCATTTTACAAATACCTGGAGATTCGTTAGCACAGGTAAATGTAGTCTGCCAGGTAAACAAAAAATATCAACCATGTTCTGTCTGGCATTCCTGTTAGTGTTAGATATATGCAATAAATATACAACACATACAGTTCTAGTAGAACTGTTATCTTATATAACACAAGATATAATATAACGTATATATGTAGGGTAAGCTTGTATACCAGTATATGTTTCCACTGAAAAATTCAGAAAAAGATGCCACTAGGTTTTAATTTTCAAAATAATTTATCTACTAAATGATTTATTTCCTGAACCGAATTCAGTTTTGACGAACAAGTCAATTAATTAATCACAAATCAGTGTAATGAACTGTATAAATCTATGTAAATTCGGATTTTCTATGGCATCTTGTCGGTGTTTTCTTCCATTAAAACATTCAGTTTGATTTTAAAGACTGGAGTATGGTTGCTGTCCAAACTTGTGGATTTTCTCCAGGTCCTCCAATTTCCTCCCACTGCTAACGACCCCTACGCGCCAACAAATTATTGAAATAAAATTGAACCATATGTTAGTCCCGAAATGACCTAATCTGTGTTGAGTGGACATTAAATCCCACTTCTCTCCCTCTGCTTTGAAACGACATTTCTAATTCCAAAATCAATTCCACTAATTTTTTTATTTAGAAAGTAAATAACATTGTAATCAGTCTCCCAAAGTTTTAATATACAAATTTACAAAATGACATTCTCAAATGTAAGTTTTGTGTTAAAAACGAATAGATCAACCAACAGTAGACAGATATATTGACATACATTAAACAATTACCCTTTGGCCATCTATATCCAATACATCATCTTATCCATTTATTTATACATCTGTTTGTGTAGGCCTAATAACATATTTTATTTACAAAGACAAAGCTATTTACCAAAATCAAAAAAATTATGCTGATTTTCTAGTTATGCCAAGGATCAGATACACATGTATCTGTTGCCAATAATTGTTGGGTTCATTTTTTAAAGGAATGGGAGATAACTCCATTTAAAGAATGATTTTCTTACTTGGATCATGTTAATTGTTATCATTTTAAAATATTTGTGACTGACAAAACAATTCTTATAATATACGTTATATAAAACAATGGAATGAATATATTTTTATTTGCTCACTATCTTCTAGCAGTATTTTAAACTTAGAACCATCATCTGGTACTTGGGTAGTTTTAAAACAGTACATCACGATATGCTAAGAGTTGAAAAGAGTCACCAAGGAAATAAGCATGAAATGATAAATTGATGTTTTTGTCATGCATGCCTGGCTGATCAACAGATTCAATTGAAAACTAACCATGGAAATTTTTTCAAGTCGTTTGAACTTTAATAATTTAATTTTGAAGGAAAATCTTTTGGTTTCCCAACCTGCCATCTAGAATCTAATGTTGAACAGTGAATAGACTACTGATTAGAAACTTTTAAATATTGTTCATATTTATTAAGTAAGAATTGTATAAAATTATCCACAGTATGTAGTTTTTACAGGTGTGTGTTTAAATGAATCCTTCTGTCTCATAAATTTACCCCTGGATTAAAAGTGTTTGTTTTAAGCCTAACATGCATGTAGGCTGTATCAAATTTAATTGAAAACTAGGAAAATTATTATAACTCATCTGGTTTCAGCTAATAAAGGTAGAAACAAGTTTTTACAAAATAGTACTCAATGTGGACGCTTTCACATGTCTTTAGTCTACAAACCAACACTTGAATATCTGTTTGAGATCAATTCATTCACTACTATTATAAAGACCAATAGATTAATTCACTGGTCAAACCCTTAAATTGTTATGGGTTCAACCAACTTAAGAATCTCTAATAACACTCCAAACACCATTAACCAGAGCTGCAAAAGATGGGCACAAACCTAGGCAAACAATAACAGAGCTAGTATTTCTTCTTTGAAATTTGTACTCGGTTGTTAAATAACCACACTCTCTCTAACATTCACAAAGGTCATGCATATCAATGTTACACATATGTCCAAAGGCCTTGGTCCAAAACTTCTCATATCTTTTGTAGAGCTACAAAATCGGTATTCAATACCATTAATTGGAGGCATATGATCTATCTTGCAAAAATCAATAATATCATTTTGGTGCACCATTGACAATCTAATACAGACTGTACTTTATTGAGGTACAAAAACAGATAAACTTTGCTGAACGTGTGATACAGTGTGATTAATGTGGTCGAACCCTTTAAAGACTAATAAAACATGACAGTCAATTTATTGGTCATTTTTACTATTGTAAAACAGTAATAAACCTCACAGGTCAGTATCAATGGACAGAATAGGATTGTAGATATATAATACAATCTATTTAACCTGTACACTAGGTGTACCAAATCAACCCGAGGACAGGTGTCAATACTTTATTTATATCAGAAAAAATATTCTCATAACATATCAGATTTTATCTTTAAGTTGTCAAATAAAAATATTTTCACTCTTCCTTTTCTTTTAAACTCATTCGTGTCAAGTTTATCAATTTAACAGCCCACAGGCCTATATAGAAAATCTATATAACATTACTAGAGCACAGATAGGTTACTCAAGCATTTAGCCCTTTTCAAAAAGAGAGAGAGAGAGAGAACAGGAACGTCCACTCTACACAAACTATTTTGGGAATATTGGGTTTTTTTTTTCAATTTTTTTCAATAATTTGCTTGCACATAGTGTGACATAGGGGTCTTAAGCAGTGGGAGGAAACCAGAGGCTTGGAGAAACCCCACGAGGTTGGACAGGCATTTTCAACAAAGATTGGGGTTCTAAAATGTCACCTCTTCTCACCCCTCTGTTACATGCTTTAAACTATTGGATTTTAACACTAATGGAAGCTCTCTAACTATAAATCTGTCACTATCTGAGAGATGTTTTTATTTTATAATTTATCTGATAGAACAATAATATTAAACATAGATATTTGACTTTTTATATCTCATACCTTAACTTATCTTCAAACTTCTTGATTCAATCTTTTTATTTCTAATTTATACTCAAGGTGAATCACGTACAACAGAAGATAAAGACAGTTTTTTACCAAGAATAAAACAGAAAGATTTTTTAAGAATGCTTGTGTACATGTCGTTACTATTCAAGACCAATTGGGCATTCATGAGAGTTGCAAAACTTCTTGTGTTTTAACTTCGAATAGTTATAAAATCTCTGAATCAAATTAATATAATATGATAGTGAAAAGTTATAATTAGATTTAGAAAAATCTCAGACAACAGTACATTGCTTTCAAGAATGTTGCTAAAACTCAATTCATATTTCCTCTATAAAAAATGCAATCCAATTGTCACCTTTCTGACTCTAAATATGAGAACTTAATTCTTTTTTTAAAAAATAAAATAGGAAGCTAAATTATTTTATGTCTTATATATTTCAATATTTAATAGTTTGACACCAAGGTGACCCTTTTTAGTCTCATGTATGGAACAAAGGGCAAATAATACAATAAACCCACTCGACCTTCCTCTAATCCTATGTCAAAAATTCCAGATAAAAAAGATTTGTCGCCACTGTGTATATGCAGCTTAATTACGCGTAAGATATTTTATTAGTCGCCAGGATTTTAATTCATGCGAAGATTTCACTACTACTAGTGTTGATCTTTATAGTATTGACCTAACATGTATAATGTCACGAATAACTTCACGTTTGTTTTTCTTCTTAACAACATACAACTTCCAACTTTTGTTTTGTATTAATTCTTTTTTCTTTCAATGCAAATTTATGGGATGGCTTAACATAATGTATTGGCCACTTTTTCATTCAAAAATCCCCAGTTATCATTAGAGCAAATTAGCAGGTAAATATTTTCGTAAAACATGGGTCGTTACGATTTGGTAAAAAATAAACATACAGAAAAATTGTTTTTTCTTCTTTTCACAAGGCCATGTAAGAAGATTACAAGTGCTTTGTAAAGACCAATAAAGTACTTCAGATAAATAAATAAAGTAGCTCATATCTAATGACAGATTATCATATCAGATATGTTTTAGCTTGACGAGTTTTGACACAAGCTCATCAATTTATGTGTCTACCAAAAGCAGGTATTATAACAAGTTTTACCTGAGTCGACATTAAACAAATCTTATAAATCACTATCTTAACACGATACTTCTATTTTCATACTTTCATCATATTTCATATCATTTACTTCAAAAAGACCAAATAACCTTGCAATTAGCTTATAATGAAAGTATAAATTATAACTTCCAAAGGGTTCTTTTTTTTCTCCTGTTGAGGTAAATGAAAGAAATAGTTTCTTTTAAAGAAAAGAGATAATGATAATAAGCTTGGTGATAATGTTTTATAGTTTATAACCTGTTTTCAATGTAATTTGCATGGAAGGCATGATTTCAACTAAGTTAGGTAAAAAGATATTAAAACTGTTACAAGAATACATGAACAATTTTTCTTTTCAATGGGTAAAAAAAGAGACTTTCTTATTCCAGTTTCCTTTTTATAACTCGACACAAAAACATTTTTTCCGCTAAAAGCCTCAAGGCCAAGACCCATTTTTGCTAAGGTATCTGTAAAATGAAAGAGCTAAATTCACAATGTGAATTGTGCTGCCTATTAAAGTATTGAATTTTACCATGATTGAGATATTGTAGTTAGTTAATAATGGTAGAGCATAGAGTTTACTCATTACATCTCATACTTATCATGTAATAATGACAGCAAAACATTCTTAACGTCTAATTCATAAGGATTCATTGAGGAAAACTATTGTGAAATGTGACTCCTTGCTTTCAAAATGCTTTTAGACCCATCACGATATTATACAGCACTCTTTATGAATTTGCCTATCTAAAGATAATAATCACATACTTCTACAACTTTTTGTTGAATAGAAATAAATTACCAGGAAAACCTAATACAGATATTTAACAAATATACAAAATTTTTGTTTGGGTCTTTTGCTATCAAATACATTTTCATTTCACCAAAGATCTTTGGATATTCATTCAAATTATGATACATTTGATCAATATTTCAATTTCATGGTATAATTTTAAAGGACTTTTTGCAACCGAAGACAGATACATCACATATGTAAGCACATGAATGATATATCCAGGACTTTAATTTGAAGATAATGTAAAGAATTGCTACTTTTGTAATAATAAAAGTTGAAATATTTCACCTGTTTTGCTCCAATAAGCACAGGTAAGTATAAAAATGTCAGTACATAAACATGACATATGGTCGACAGGAGTTATAACATACTTTACAGCTTTCATTTCAACTTTAATTATCAATTATACTTTTTAAATGTTACAGACAATACCAGTTTTGTTACAATTGTATGAAAGACAGGTTGCCAGATGAAACGATTAGCTCATTTTTTAACTTTAGCAAGGACAATAACTCACAACATAATTACTGAAAATCGTTAATATATGCAGGTTTCTTCATCTTAAGAACATAAACAATCAAATGATGACTTGAACAAAGTGAGCAATGGCAATAACTCATAAAGCAAATCTCAGGAGCATAATTTCAAGTGGATCAGATGACAACATCGGAAAAGCACTTCTGCATCTCTTGAATATAAACACTACATAAATTTCAAATCAATCAGATGATAACTTCAGCATCTAAGGCTTCGACATCTCTATTAGATGATAACTTTAATCTTCAGAGTATGTTACCGGTATGTCTGCAAAAACTATCAAAGATCTGATGCTATCAACTGAAGACATATAGAATCTGGAACTAAATACTATCAGCTACAATTATGTCCGTGAAAAATGTTTACATTACTGATAGGCAAAAATTGTTTATTTTCAACTTAATAATGATCATATAAGGTATTTAATACGATTTAAGTAGCTTATTTATAAATATACAATTATGAAACAAGGTGTTATAAACCATAATTACATCGAAGTGTTTCACATAGTATAATATTATTAATTCATATAATCTATAATATAACCCATTACAATTAACAGGTATCGACCCAATAGTTTCAATAACATGGAGTTAATACATTGAAACCTTTGGTAACTTTGACCCTGAGGCTATTTCATATTCGCTTCATATTTCAAACAGCGTTTATCATTTCTTTTACAAAACGGAATAGTATCATCTTAGAAAAGTTACTTAAAGGGGCATTATGTAACATTAGATAAAGAGGTGATACATGCAGTTCTCATAATAATAGTTAAAAACAAGATAATGAATATGTTTAATTGTTCAAATTACTGCAGTCTGAGCCGAACTAGTGTAGCCTTGATTGTCATTGCTACAGTTGTTACGATAATACACAAAGGCTTTTTTAACCTTTCTTACATCAAATCCTCAATCACAAGTCATATTCAAATCTATTGAAAATCTAGAGTACCCGATGGCATCTAGAATTGATTATGGTCTTGGTAAGTAAATTAATGTCTTATTAATAATTTAAGACATAAAGTAAGACCTGCAATAAACATATTTAGCTCTTGCAAAATGCCTGTTTAACCAGTAACTTTTATGCCATTTTTTGTTCATTGTCTTACTGGTCAATGATTAAATGCCCTTAAAAGAAGAGCATTTAAAGGATTCTAAACAGTGGCGAGACTGGTAATTAACATTAAATAATGTGTAGAATGTGCATATCAACTATATAGAATCAGGGATGTCAACCACCCCAAGTTCAGTGTTTCTATTTACCTACGGATTAATTCATGAATTGAAACATAAAATTATATAATTATAACTGATAACAAAACTTACTTGTAGAAGGAAACACAAAAACAGGAACAGGAAGTAGACTTGGTCTCTCAATATCTTCATATAATTCCTTAAAATCACTGAACGGGGACGTGTAGTGCATGAGGGGAGAGGTGAACAAATCCCCCTTCCCGTCGAATACTCCTTCATCTTCCATAGTAGAGGTACCCGTTTTCAATCATAGCCCCTTTCACAACACTGAGCATAAATTTACACACTGTCAAGATGGTTTATAAACACAAGACTTGCTTCTAACAATGCATGGGTTTCAAATATCACATTAATATTCCACAATTTTCTAATAATAATTCCACACAATTCTTACACAAGACAAATTAATCCAAAATTAGAAATATATCCAGGAATTTTCCACTAAATAACTATAGTCAAGTACCTCTAAAAAAATATAAGTATTAGCAAATGTGCACTTAAGTTCCCAGGACGAATATTATTTACGAAAGACTTTCCTATTTTGAGTCGACTAATAGTTGTACTTCCAGTACAAGGATTTGAACAACCAGAGATTTTTTTATAATAATTTATAATAACAGGTATATTTGGATACTTGTTATTAATCGTATCACCGGTACACTTTATAACGCAATTGTTTCATCTAACATAATCCTTAGAAAATTTTCTTTAAAGATGTCTTTTTAATTTCATCTATCTAACTGTAATCTCAAAAATTGTAGATTTTACACAAACTGATTTTTACACTTTATGTGAGGATCCACACAATGAACAGAAATTGACTTCTAAAGTTTTGATGAAACAAATATATCACAGACTCACTGGAATTTTTAAAGCAAGTAAAAATCCAAACACTGTGCAGTGACCATTACCTCGTCACCATTCAAAGAAACAGTTATTATGTAAAAGAAACCACTAGTATTAAATCACAGAGCTGTCTACAAGACAAGTAAGTATAAGACAATGAAAATATTTTACCTATGTTTGAACATGTCCACGTAAATCACAGGTGTAACAAACTAATTAAACCACTTCAAAAGACCAGCAGGTGGATTATTGGATTAAATCAGTTAATCATTAATCCAGTATTTTAGTAAATCTGATAATAAACAGCTCACCTACAGGACAATAGTCTGATCAGTGCTATGTAGGTATTTTATTTGATATGTAATCAACTGTGAACAAT
This sequence comes from Patella ulyssiponensis, assembly GCA_963678685.1. Taxonomy (NCBI): domain Eukaryota; kingdom Metazoa; phylum Mollusca; class Gastropoda; family Patellidae; genus Patella; species Patella ulyssiponensis. The sequence goes on along the minus strand of OY783230.1, from coordinate 19,897,169 downwards.
GTTATAATAATCACTATATAACAATGATGTCATTTCAAACAATATCTATATTGTTCCATACATAAGTAAAATATTACTTTTTTATTGCAGTCAGTGATTTTCTACGATGTTAACAGTTTTGTTTCTGATTTGGTTTTGCAGAGAGCAGAGTTTCAACTATAATATCAGTTTTACTTCTAATTTTGAGATTCTTTTGCAGTATTAATGGATGGGAATCTCATTAGTTGTATCACAGAATATCTTATCTTGGGTGTAGATTAAAGAAATGAGGTAACTGACCACGTCACAATGAGGTAGTTCTGAAGATCAAAAGAACAATAAACTATTATTATGATGATATATTTAAAATAATGAAAACAGTAGTTCAAGCTAAATTATTTAATCTATTTAATCTTAATAATCTTATTATTTTATTAATAATTAAAATCATACCCCATAAAATATTGCATCAAATTAAACATACATTATGGGAGAGCAAAAACTGACTTTTGTCGGTCTTCCTTTGGGCCTCAGAAGTCATAGAAATTATAAATTAGATCTTTATTTAAATAACAAGCCCAAAATTAACTCTGTAGACCTACGGATGGCTTGGATTGGGCTCGGATTAAAACAGGATTTCGTCGACTGATTTAATCACTATGGCGTCGTGGGAGGGGCTTCTCCGTGACGTTGACGTCATCATACTTCCGGACTGTTTTCTATTCGTCTGCTTAGGGAGTCGCTTAGGCCTGCCTGAAGTACAAAAGAGTACACGCAGGCAACGCAAGAAGTCGGCTATTTATTATAATTTATTTACAATACTGCCTCGTTGATTTGGCCCATTCCTTTCAAACTTTAATATCCTATCGCAGACTTTCTCTTCTTATCTATATATTAAAAGTCTTAATTCTAATTTATAGTAAAAAATAAATGTATACGAATTGAATTGCAGTCCTGTCTCAAACCGAATACGCTATCGGTACTAGTCAGTGTAAACATTACTTGATAATCGAGACTATATAGGTGGAGTTAACGCCTGTCAATCAACAATCGGCCATAATGGGAAAACGGTGTCGATGAAATTTAACTACTATTTCTAGTAAAAAATTATAGTGGTAACAACTTTGTTCAGGATAAAGTAATTTGACTGAAATTTTCAATATATTCTTGTTTGAGCATCTATTTTTGAACTGTTATAGAAAGAATGGCTAACTCCTTGTAAAAATCTCCCATAATGTATCTTTAATTTTTCTTTATAATGTATAAATATCGTAGTGATTATGTTTGCCCTGAAGCTTTGTCATAAAATAATAAAATTGATCACACGTCCCTAAATTAATAACTTTCAAACATTCCATTATCAGTTTGTAGTTCATTTATAGAAGTTTTAGATATTTAGTTTTAATAAATTTGTATACCTTTGCAAGTTTTTAAGTCACATATCAAAGTTCTAATTGATATATTAAACTGTCTATTCATGATATATTATGTTGATTCAGGTGTAATATTAAACACTTCTCTTGATCTTTAAAATACAGATAGGTATTTAATATACTGGTACTTGATCTCTTTAACTTATCAAGTAATAATAAAACAATGCTACTCGAATAGTGAATATCACGATATTCAAGATTTCAATTCTTCATTCATTTTACTTTCATTTTAATTCTACTAGTACTACAAATAGAATAAGGAACGTACTTTCTAGACAGGGTAGGGGGATATACATGTTCTAAACAGTGGGCATCTGGTACAATAAAATGTTATGCATAGATCCTGCATAAGCTTATTTCTTGCTAAAGTGGAAGATGTAACCAAATATGATATCTGATGACCCCCTTGCTAAACTGACCACCACAACTATTTTCTGAATATGGCGTTTTTGATTATTTATGGAAATCTTTGAGTATCTATAAACCTAGATAGTTTGTAACAGTGACCTAAGTAAAGGTTATAAATCTATGACAGTTATTCCGATAGCTTTAATATTCTAGTTACTATAAATATAGATAACATATATCTATAAATCACCACTAAAGAATTTAAAATCAGTCAGATGAGAATATATTTTCTGTAGTCATATACTTTTAGAGATGGAAATATCACAAATCATCAAGTATAGAATTAAGGGTTAAATATATTAACACCTTTTAAACATGACCTGTATATCATTATTATAAGTATAAATCTCATGAGACATGTGACATGTACCTGACATGACTTTTTAAAACAACTTAGTCTTGTTCCTATTTAGGATTTGAACTATTTTATATTTCCACTTGGTAACTATGTCAAAATTGGATTGTAACTGGAAGCACACCTCCATTTAAGCTACTAACTTACTCTCCAAACTACAATAAATCATCTAACAATAGTCACATAACTTTAATAATTATGAGATTTAATAATTAATTAATGGTTTTAACACTGTATATAAATCATATTATTCAATTAACTGTAACATACCTGTACAAGGTGCTCTATTATTACTTAAATTGTGTAAATATTTCACAGTTATTACAATACTGTCACTGTCCTAATTTGACTTTAAAACTATTACATGTATGTACTGTTGATCCAAGTTTCGACAAACCTCACATTATTCTATTCAAGTAAATTTGAATTCAAATAAAAAACATTAAGTGGGTGGGAAAATTCAAGTTAAGCAAGAATAAGTTGTTCCGTTTTTGAAATTTTAAAATTATGTTTTCATTTTATATGTGATTTAAGCCCTATTTTACAGTAAGCAAGACACACAGAGGAAAATAATGACAATTATTCTTACATGAAGTTTCAAAGAAGTATTTTATTTCCTTCTGCTAAGAGGAAATATGCAATGACAGCGTAATGAAGTCAGTCAAATGGCAGAAAACCTGGGGGGTTTTTCTTTTCAAAATTGTATGTTTTGAAGAAATAAATTATTTGAGTTTTAAATGGTTTTGACCAACTGACAAATAATGTACAATAGGGTAATTAATGTCGCATTATCATTGGTATGATTACTTTTTTTTCTGGGAAGCCAAATTTGAAACAGATAATTAGCTCATTTACATTTTCTGGAATATTAAAAGCTTTGTTGATTCCATCGGGTATTTTGAAGTGAATTTGGACAGGTATGTTACATGAATATATCACCTGTATGGGACAAGATAGCATGTACAGGTAATTAATTAACTGATACACAGGTAAATTACCTATCCAGATGACAGGTACAATCTACTCGTCATGTACATCACATGCGATATTCAATCATCACAATACTTACAATATCAAAACATGTATTCTCATTGTTTTCCCTACATTTTTAAAATGTTTATTTATGGTATGTTTCTTCTTTCTTTCATTTTCCTCAATTTAGAATCTAGGCTAATCCAATTTTAAATTTTGATTAATGGCTAACTACTGTTTTTTAGGCTTTGAACACAATGACCATTAATTTAATTGGTATACACTAAGGTATTTCACATTTTAGGAATATTCCCCCCCCCACCAATATCATCTGACCTAGAAATTCAGAAGGAAAATTTACATAATTTTGAACTTTTTGACACATTGTCTCCATAAAGCAACACAGGAAAAAAATCCAATTTATTCCGTTGAAGTGGCTACTTCTTCAGGTATTTTAAAATCTTCACCTGTCTCTAGCTCACAACATAACAACAAATATCCCAGGGATAGCTTCTGAATATTTGCAGAATATTATTGGAGATTAAAGGGATTGAACGACTGTCAGAAGATGGTTCACAAGTGGTAGAATGTCCAAATTTTTGACAAGATGTTTCTTAAGGTCGAGCCAGAAGGGCTTAAAACAGACGGACACGATCTGACCAGTCAAGGTCAACAGGTAATTCAAAACAGTTATTCAAATAGAAGAAATTTTAACGGGTTTTACAAAAGAAGCTTAGCTTGAAATTGTACATTCTTTGATGTAATAAATTCAATCACAAAAGTCTTAATTTTGTTGCTATTATAGTCCATTTAAAAAAATATAAATATGAACAGTGGCTATGTTTTGATCCGTGAATGATGTTTCATTAATGTGCTACTACAAAAATGACTGAATAGGGTAAGGTCGACAATGATCTTTTAAATTATTGGCCTTACTTACTAGAAATTCATTATCTATTAAATATTAATTATCTTTATCTGATTTTTAAAGTTTTAATTGTAATCAATCCAATTAATTAATCTATGTTAAGGTATTGATTTTCACCAAATTAATCTCATTAAGATTTAGGTAAACAGAATATAAGTTATATTTAAGATGTTGATAGTCAGCTACTATAAGTTAAACCTATTGACCAGTTGTATTCTTATCTATATAGTTACCTACACACCTGAATTAATTCATCCATATATCTAATTTAATTAATCTATTAATGTGGAAAATTTAAACTTGTGACAAAATTCATCATCTTTCATACCCAAGCACGATGATAGAAAAACAATTATTTATTGGCAACAAATATCCAAAATTTAATTTTGGGGGCTTTATATCACAATATTTTCTATACTTACTATAATCACAGAAATATCACCTGGTTTCAAAATCAATTTAATATTTCAATAACTTCACATACATCACTGAATGCTTCAATTATAAGTGATCATTCACTCACCAGCTAATTTTTTCACAAAATTTTTCACACATCCATAAAATGAGAGACTTGAATCAAAAAATATCAAAAAACACAACCAGAATGAATTTCTTCCACAAAACATTAAACAGTTCTAATAGAAGATACCACTGAATATTTCAACTGGTGTAAACTAAATTGTCGACAAATAAACACTTTCAATTTGAGATTTTCAAATATTTTCACAATTCAAAATATTTGACGCAAATTTGTTTACTCTATTAATTAAGAAACTTGTGACGATCACACTGTCTGTGTTGAATGAAGATGTCACATCTCTGCTACTTCGACCATGTGGGGTTTTTTTTTCAGTTGGAATGTTCAGAAGGACAGTAACTCCAGCTAGGTATGTAATCAGGTATGATGGCAATAGTCCAATTAACAATAGTCTAGTGTCACAATATTCCTCATGTTACTAGTAGGGTATATAGCTTCAATAATTCACAGTAAAACATCATATACCACAGTAAAATATGACATTTACCACACTTTGTATTCATGATATATCATTACTTATTAACAGGTTTCCTTATATCTATATGGAGAAAAAACATTAAATATGTAATAATTCCCTGGGCAATATCAAGAATATATCACAGTCGAATATAGGTATGTGTATACAATAGTCACGGACCAGTCCATTTCACCTACAGGGAATGGCTAACCCTATTGTAGAGGGATTTTTAAAACACCTGTGAATCATTTCCCTAGCACATGGTTTTAAAACAACTAAACTAGACTAAAATTTAAACAATAAATCAAAATGTGTAAAATGAGACATGCACTGATGAAATAATTCACCTTTTGGGCCAAAATATGAATTTTTGATTGATAAATTGGTGACCTAAATTTAGCCCTTTCTTGTTTTAGTGGTGAAATACCTAGTCAACATTCCAAACCATAAAAAAACTAGCGATTGTTGCACAACTAGTTCTAATATAGTTACAGTATACAAACTACACAATCATTGTTGTTTTGTCTTAGTTTTTATGGTCACTTTTAATTTCTTTTTTTAATAACTTTATTTAATACTTTGTTTTCTATCCAAGATGAATTAGTGGCATTTTATTTATATTTTCATTTATGACAGTCACGACTCTTTGGAGCTCTTCCACAAAAGATTTCTTTATGATGTATTAAAAGATTTCCATGTCAAGATATTCTAACTTATCGAACAGAGACTGCAACAAAGGAATTCACATTATTTTCTACAATAAAAGAAGTATGACAGATCATCCACAAGATATTTCAAAGTGATCAAGAACAATAACTCTGAGAGTAATTATCCTGAATTGTTAATAAAACAGAGCCAGGTTTATGTATTTTTTTTCTAAACAATATTTATTCACAGAAACTGGATTGGAGAACAGGCAGAAGCCTATATACCCCCTCTTCAGTGAATGAGTCCGTGTTTTGCTTTTATTTTTATGAACTTGTCTTAACAGTAATTATCATTACTCACTGTAGACCTGATTGGCATGTTTATTATACCAAACTCTGATGTAGCAAACATGACTTTTCTCTCTCTTATTATTGCTGACTGTCATATGCCGTTTCATAAGTGATAATGACATTCAAGGACATAAACTATGTTAGAAGACAAATCACCTTACATTTTCTAGTTAATTTCAAAAGAAATCTAGCTTTCCATCTCAACAAATTACTTTTTTTACATACAAACTGAGTTTGATATATTCCCAGGCCAATCTATATAGATGTATAAATATTTGATCAATTCTGTAGTATGAAATGAATCACCTTGATAGAAATATCTTTTTTATTTTCCACCTGACTGATAATTATCTAATCATCTAGAAATCTTTTTATGTCCATTTGATTTCTGTTTTCATAGTTTGTTACCTCTAAATTAACATAAAATGCATATGCTCCATGAAACTATTGACCACAAAAAAACAATCACCTTACTGTAGCAATCTCAAATTTCTGTCAGATAAATTGTTCTCAGCAAGTTGTCAACCTTGCTTACTCTGGTAAATGAACACGCTTTATTTTTAAAACTCAGCTTGAGTGTTGTTTCTAGAAAGGATCCGTCAACACTTTGAAACTTTTTCTATCTACTCCAAAATTTAATTCAAAGGATGTTCCAGACTAATCAAGAGGAATTAAGGTTTTTTCTAGTTGTGACATTGTGAGATACAAAATGGAAACAGTGGATAATGAGCCTAAAATGATCAGATTACCTTTGTAACAACACTTTCTACAGCTTGTCAGGAACAGACGAAGTATGCAAGCATTCTTTGAATGGAAAGAGAGAAATGCAGTTTAATGTCCAATTGACACAAATCAGGTCATTTCGGGACTAATATATATGGTTAAATTTTATTCATATATGTAGGGGTCTTTAGCAGTGGGAGGAAACTGGAGGACCTGAAGAAAACCTACGAGTTTGGACAGACGACCCTACTCCTTGTCACGTACAACCGGGGAATCGGAAACCTGCCAGATGACAAACCTTATGATACAACATGCACATGCTAACCATCAGACATCCTAACCGCCCATTTTATTGGAATTGATAATGCACACACAAAAATTTCAAACTGGTCCGATGAAAATGATAAATATCAGTTCACATCAACAAATTCATTATCTTTCTAAATTAAAAAAATATTTTTCGTCACTATTTTAACAACTATTTACAAACTGTCATCAAATTTGATGTAAAAAGCATTGAGGCAGATCCTTCAATATAATATAAACATATCAAATTTCTTAATTCGTTCAATATGTTCAATAGACATCTAATTTTATTCAATATTTACTCTGATTTCTGATCATGAATTAAAAATTATATGTTATCTTTTAACAATCATTATTTCATATCAACGGTTAAAGTGATTTTCGTGAATCATCAATATATAAACATATAGGTCAGTAATTTGATCATGATTTAAGTGGTTCGCTCCTTTATTTAGATCATTAGAGCAAGGCGATGGTTTTAGGGACTACTGTAAGAAGGATTGCACGGTCTAGTACGAATTGTTTACTAAGTTTCTTCACGACTACCTAACAATTCTATACAAAGCAATAATTAGTCTATCCAGTGTTTGTTTATAAACCAAGGGAGGTTACTCCCATAATTAATGTTCATTCATGATATTCTGAACCTCAAACCACATACCTGTAATAGCAGATACAAACCATTAAATAGCATAGGTAGCTAATTAATATCTTACAAAGGGTTTTTGAATAGCAAACAATTGAAATTCCATCAATATGCAATTTAATTTGTAAAATAATCATAATAATTTGGATCATAATATAAACAATACTGTCATATAATGGATTCTTTATTTCATAAAAAAAAATTACCAATAATTTGATTAATCTATTTCTACTTATTAAAAAACCTCCCATTATAAATAAACCTAATTCAGTAATTACTGAAAGATAAGATAAATAATAATAACAAATGACAAAATAAATACGAACTGGCTGTCAGCAATTACAATATTTTGATCTAAACATAAAAGATAAGCTTTGGTATATACATGGTAAATAATTAGCGATAATGAAATGCTAATGTTATTCATTAAAACCGTAAACAGAGCGTAATCAAATCAAGCCAGGGGGTCAACAAGACCAGGTATATAATATATTTGCGTGTGATTTAAACCACAGCCAACTTACATGTAGTCACCAGTCCACAAGAGATTGTTGTATACACCTTAACAGCTGATCAGAATAAAATAATCTCATTATTTATATCTTTCACCAATAACAGATTTTGTCTTGCTCTGACCCCCTATTCAAGTACATGTTAGGTTACTTTTGAAGTTTGCCATTTTAATCAAGATCTTTCAAAATGATCAGTTTACATACTTCTACAAAGTTAAGTTGGCCGCAACTGCAATTTGGAATCAAGCTATGTAGCAATTATGCGAGATTTAAGTGTACTGTATTCCTATAAATTAGTCTTTATAATATAAATTACATGTGTATATTCCATAAGCTGAATAAAATGGTTTGTAATAACATATAGATTGTATTAACGTTGAGATTATTTATGCTAAGACTTTCTTTGGCATGGCGTGTTTCCATTTATTTTACCATCAAATTTCTGACTAACATTTTGGGGTATTGAAAATATTAACTAATTAGGCAACTAGACCAACCCCTAAAAATGATATAAATAACTGGTCCAATATTTGTTTGGAATATATTTTGAATGAATCATTTAAGGTTTATATTGTCATTGTACCAAACTTATTCAACTCATTTTAAAGAAGGAAAAATCAGTCAAAACTTGAAAACAAAACTCTTCTTTTTCAAGTAGCTAATTAGCCATAAATAGTTCACAACTTTTTTTTCTCAATGCAATAAAAACACACTGCATCAACCTTTTTAATGGTGACCTTTGACATAGGGTGACCCTCGACCAACATTTGAGCACTTGACCCCACAATTAGTATATTGATGAAAGGGTAAACCCGTGAGTGGGTAGTGGGTTTTGTTGATGTTTAAGAATAATACCTGTCTTAATTAAAGGTTTGTCAATAAGAAAGAAAGGTCGACATGTTTTGTCTTCTGTTGGATAAAAGACGAGATAAGTAGATAAGTTTGTTTAATAAAAGCCTACGAGTTGTGAATGAATAAACACCATTAGAATGGCAGAAACGTATCCAAGTCAGTTGACACCCTTTGCTATTTGTGGAACAATCAATGTAAATGCAAATAAATGGCTATTTCATTTACTTATTTATAAATTCATTAGAGTATTAGAGTCTAATAATATGTTTTTCATGGATAGTGAACTCGGTTTTTGATGGCAGAGGATATTCGCCATGCGCATGGCAAAGAGTTATTCGCCATTCGTTTACGTTATTTGCCATTCGTTTTTGTTATTCGCCATTCTTTTTTTTTAAATCGATATGCTCTGGCCTATCACGATGTCTGGTCGAGTGGTAATGCCACAAAGCACTTAAACTAGTTTAACCTCATCCTACAAAATGAACATATATCATTTTCGTTGCAGTAAAAATGCGAAAATAAATACTACAACAAACGTCGTTTGGCAGAGTGCCATTGGAGGTCTATTTATAGCCTAGCGGTGACTACCCGAAAGAGTACCATACCTTATGACCTGTCAGTTTAAATAAGACAAAATAGTTTTATTCAAGTATATGAATTGGAAATAAGCATTTTTCGAAAATAAAAGGTTCCAGTAGATCAGAATGTTCTGATCGGAATACATCAATATGAATTTCATGCTGGGCCTATGCTGTAGAATAAAAGGGTTAAATTACTAGGGGGTAGGGATGGCCTAGTGGTCTAGAGTGCCGCTCTTTGACCTCTAGCTGGCCGGTCACCTCTGGCTTGCGGCTGTGGATTCGATCCCTGGTGTGAGCGTATGTGGCATGGAGATAGGGGCGCCTTCTCGACCTCGTGGCTTTCCTCCGTGCACTTCGGTTTCCTCACACTGCTAGAAACCTCTACGCGCAAGCGAATTATTGAAATAGAATTAAAACCATATGTTAGTCCTGCTATGACCTAGTTCGTGTCGAGTGGCCGTTAACCCCATTTCTCTCTCTCTCTCTCTCTCTCTCTCTCTCTCTCTCTAAATTACTTAATTTGTTCACCATTTATATTTATAATTTATACGTGGAGAAATACCTTTTGTTGGGCCATGTTCAGGAGTAGGGTCACCTGTCCAACCACGTGGGTTTTCTCTGGGTCCTACCACTGCTTAAGACCCCTACGCGCAAGGGAATTATTCAAATAAAAAAAACTGAACCATATGTTAGTCCCGAATTCCCCCACCCCCTCCGATATCTAGCCACAGCTAAAGACCCCCTACGCGGAAGCGTATTATTGATATGAAATTGGACCTTGTGTTAGTCCCAAAATGACCTACATTGTGTCAAGTGGACGTTAAACTCTCTCCCTCCCTCTCTCTATTGGTATAGGGAATGAAATATAGGAATGGAAAATAAAATATATAAAGTACAGGTCGCAGATAAAATACGCGTTTGGCAACGAAATATATGGGTAGGCGGTCGGGCAGATCAAATAGAACAATTTCAATAAGCCTCTATTGCTTTCGCTCGACAGGAATGGAATTAGTCTAAGTTTGTATTTTATATACTTTGTGATAAACAAAAGTACAAAGAAATGCGTTTTCAATGTTCCAGGGGCCTATTTCACAAAATTTTAACTAAGATAAGATCTGAATTTTAGTTATTTGATTGGACAATATAAGATTGATTTTAGTTCTTAGCCAATCAAAATTGAAGTATCTGCTAAAATTTGGATTTTATCTTTAGTTAAAATTTCGTGAAACAGGGCCCTGGATTAGTAAAGATACAGAATTTTACAGAGTACGGAACTTTTCACATGTGTTCTACTTCCATGTACACACGATGTCGGTTTCTCTGTCTTCGCTTCGCTGTGAACGAAGGCTTTCATTTACACGGTGAAGCTTCAAATAACAAATAACAATTAAAAATGGATTCTAGGCATGCAGTTTGAATAATAGCACAAACAATCTGCAAGGATTTTAAGTTTATTATATAAAACGAATGGCGAATAACCATCCTTATGGGTCTGGGTTATTCGCCATGCGAATGGCGAATATCCACTCCCGTTTTTGATAGAGGATCAATATCAAGTTTGTAAATGTATGAAACCTACATGGACGACAACAGATTGTTTACATGTTTTTACTTGTATCAAATTAATCTGCCTCCAGCTATGATATATAATATATACCATATTATTGTAGTATTGGTTATAACCTTCTATTGTTATAATACACCCACAACAATCTTTAGTTTAAAATATCCAAATGTTTACATCAATAATAAACATCATTGTGAATACACCAGCACCTGATTCTTAATTACTCTAAATAATGAATTAAAACTAAAAATATGCTCAACAAAAATGACAATTTGTTGAAATATCTTTAAAATACTCTATGTGTAAAGATATTTTGCATTAAGGACTGTATGTAGCTGATTTAAACTTATCAATATCTTTATATTGATGGCACAAAAAACAACTAGAGCATTCACAAGATTTTTCCTAGTGATCAAGGGTAATAACTCTGGCAATAATTATCAAATATCGCTGAGAATCACAAGGCTTATGACCTTAAACACTGTGTATAAATCTAAGTCAATCGGATATTAACTTTAGCCTCTAGAGGGTTCTCAAGAAATTGTGGACGACAGACAGACAGGACGACGGTAATATACGACCAAATTTCCAATGTAGACGGATAAAAACCTTTTGTACAGGTTAGCGTGTATGTAAAAGAACTATTGCCTTGGCAGTTGGATGAAACGGAAAACCTGCTCTTCAAGCAAAATTTCCTTTATAGTAAACTGCACTTAAAGTTACATTTCCGGGTACAAACTGGGTGATTTGATCATATATTAGAACTAAAAACATATTCAAACTAATTATTTTATCATAATTTTGCTTCAAATCGTTCTCAAAACATTGTAATTGACGCGTATAGCCTGCTATAAAAATCTATCGAAAGAGACCATGTTTGCGTCAGGCGATTACCCCTCGCCGTAACCAATGGCAACGGTGGAGGAGAACAGGGGAGAATGCATTGCATACACAAGACGATGTTGTCTGTAAGCGCTGACTATTTACAACAAATATCGAATCCTAATTAAATTCTTGGATTATCCACTGCCAGCGTCTTTTTCCGTGATTTTTATCCCAGAAATTGTTGTACGTCTTACTCTTCATAAAGTTTTTCAACATGTACACAAATCGCTCAAGTTCGCGTGCAGCCTTCAACTCCAAGCGTGCAGGTACCCTTATTCGTCGGGTTGACTATTAAGGGAACCCCTTACATTTTTGTCCTGTATACGCTCCATGAGTGTTTTTCAGGGAATAGAGTATTTTTCTAGTAAGATTGGATATCTCTACTTTCCATATATACCAAAATTGTCATACTTTTATAGGCAATAACCACCCGATAAATACTTATCTGGGAACCTAACTTTAACCCAGTTGGTGAAGAAAAGTAAGATGTTAAACCCCATTTCACTTCACGTCATTTTATGGGGGTTACAGTGAACATTTATGTTTGTTTACACCTAAAAAACCAGCAACATTATACCTATATATGATGACAGGTAACTGACAACTTTCTACCTGTCAATCACCCTATATATCAAACACCTGTTTATTGAACTGTTTGATCTACACATAAATGAGAGGTAAATCTAATAAAACTTGTTAGTTTTTACCTTATCAAAGATAAAATAATAAATTTAAGGCCTGATTGGCTGGGCTTATAGGTACAATAACTAGATTTTCTGATCACCTGGAAAATTTTATTTACCTACATGGTACTACACCGGATCCCTTTATGATCTAATAGTACCTATATTACACCTTCAAACTTCTGAATATATTGCTTTAATTGAAATCAGATTATTTATTTATCACTCTAGTTTAAGCCATCTTACTGATTTTGTAACCTTACATTAAACAATTTTTCTCAAGAAACACAATACAAACAAAAAATGAATGAAAAGAATACTTCAATATAAATATTCATGATATGTTGCTATGAAATATTGAATGAGTTTATAATATATCTATTTAGTATATAATATAACTTGGAACTATCTAATAGGTATTGACTTAAGAAACCTAGTTTTATTCTTAGGTAAGGACTCTAGAAAAGCTGAAATTCGAGACACATTAATCAAGTTTTATTATCGTAAGATGGAATTCTATAGGCGTAAATAATTTGTAGTTTACTATATATTTGTGTAAGGACTTAATATATGTTTGAATTATATGGAGTATTTATCAACTAACATCAAACAGTATAAATTACAACTTTGTACCTATGTATGTAATATTAGATATATTGTTGTAGTAAGAGCTGGTCTAATATTACAGATTACCTGATGAAAGGTGAACTAAGTAAAGATTTCCCTTTTACAAACACTTACTAAAACCCTTCACAACATAAAAACAGTTGCTGGGACCTACATGTACGAGGTTAAATGAGTTCTTCGGGGGGTTACACTTCCATGATAATATAACATTCTCTGGCAAGGAAAAAACACCAATCACCAGTTTTATGAAGAGGTGATTTGTTGAGCAATAACTACTAAAATTGATCATGAGTCGAAATTTAGATTTATTTTTATGATTCACTCTCAGTTTGAAAAATAAAATCTCATATAATGTTGTAGAGCATTTACAAGGTTACACTGACCTGTAGAGAGTTTAGAAAGTTTCAGTGACAGGCTTATTTATTAACTCCTTGTGTAAATCTGATTTTCATAGGATTCCTCATGAGGATTATCCGAAAAATTTAAACAGGTTGTAGAACATTTACAAGAATTCCTATAACCGGCGAAGACAGACGAGCTCCTTGTTGTTGGTAGAAAAATTTATTTTAAATAAATTTATCTACCAACAACAAGGAGCTCGTCTGTCTTCACTGGTTATATTGGTTACTACTTCACTTTATCTATCTACTTCCTGTACCCCTAGTGCATCGCTGAGATCCCAGTTCAGATGTTCTCCGACTACTAGTCGCCAGCTACTTCAGACCTACTGTACGAGAGTTGTTGTTGTCTCCCACCATCCATTTACAAGAATTGTTAAGCGACTGACATACAGGTGTGACATCAATATACCTCCACCTGAAATCTGGGTGTGTAAGTATGGTAACTCTACTTAAAAGTAATATCTTAAAAATTCCATTATGACTGAAAAATTATTTCAACAGTAAATCACTACCAAAGACTATAAATTTGTAAGCTTTACATGTGTCCATATCAAAAACATTCCAAGGAAACATTGTTATTAAATTGACGAAAAAAGTGTCTGATTTTGCCATAAAATTGGAACTAGAAAGAGTTAAAGAATGGAATGTTGGGAAATGATTGTGTGGTCACACCCACCCCAACCCCCACTTTTACTTATGCTACCTATCCTTTTCTTTATAGTTACAGTCAGCTCTAAATATTAGTTGTATAAAAGTAGGTGTAATATTTCTATTCTATAAGATATAAAGATATAACTGTAAATAAAGAAAACATGGGTAATAGAATATTCCTCATTAATATTCATGGAGGTCCTCAGTTAAAGGGACAGAAAGAAATAACTACAATTTCATACCTAATCTTTTTCTTGACATTTGTGTACGTAAATGTACTAATAACTAATATCACTTTATAACAGATACAGATGGGAACATGTAGCCCCAAGCTTCGACCACCAGCATATAAAATCATTATCAATAAAGCAAGTTTTTAAAACTTTGGAATTCAATCAATAAAGTTTTTTATGCCACAATGAACAGTTTAGTCCAGTTTCATAAATTTGTTCAGAAAGTTTCATAAATTTGAATCTTAACTGGAGATGTGACATTTGAAATAGAAAAATTACGAATTGCATTAGGTTTTTTCCTTCGTCCCAAATGAACAATACCACAAAGTTTAAAAAATTCCATCGAAAGTGTTGCTTTGTATACAGCTTCGATACATAAAAATTAGCTCTAAATTGAATTCTCTAGATTCTATACCCTATTCTAAATTTCTATTGAAAAAATCACAATACAGAAAATATGTCAGCAAACCAGACTATTTTTAATCACATGTACTTGAACTATATCATGTAACATAGATAGTATCAAGAATGTAACATTATCCACAATTTAACAGAACATGATCTGAATTGAAAAGCCCTCACACTCTGTACATTCAGTGAAAATTCTTTTTCAAATGGGTACACAATTATTCAGTAAAACTTTGCAACATTATAATAAAAATTTGAACGGACAATACTTGGTTGCATTTTTTAAGTAGTGATAACGGGTATGCTCGTTTTTTAGAGCATGTGCTATAAGGCAAATCAAACAAAACGAGAAAAACCTGAAACTGGTGTATTTAGAACAAACCAACTGTAACACCCATGTCGGTCCTGTGATAGCAGCAACCTGAAGGTATCGCAATATATTGGAATACGATTTATGGCTGCAATACACAGCCCTATCAGAGATCCTTTTTCTAAAAGGAAAATGACAAGCTTGATTGAACAGATCATACTAAACAATGCCTGTTAGTACAAAACTATAGAAATGGCGACAGGCTGAAGTATGGGATTAAAGTTGATCTATATATCAAACACACTGATACATTAAACATTTAGGCCTACTTTTTATCTATACTACTATGTTAATAGAAAGGCTAATAGAAGCAATTTAAAGGGCAATTCATCTCACACAATAACATGTCTACTACCATTATTATTTAATATCTGTAACTTAGATCTATTTTGATTGTCTAACAAATAAATGATGCCAATATCACACAATTTACGACATAAGTCCCATAAAAACATCATATAAATCTAATGAGTAAATCATATTTCACTGTTGACCCCAGGTCACAAAGTATTCCAAATATAACTTTTTTATTACATTAAATCATATTGGATTACCCCAACACAGTTCATATACAATTTATTAATGGTACTCTATGTCAATGTCTGTTGAAATAATAGATTTAGTTCATAGAAACTGGGTCAAATTCCGAATAAATATGCAATAAGTAAGTTTATTGCATATTTCATTGTTCAAAATGTATTTGCATAATCTGCAGACATAGACTATTTTACAGCTTTGAAAAATTGTAGAATATAACTGTTAAAGAGAACTCTTGCTGTGTTTTCAAGCCGTGACAAAAAGTGTATAAAGTAGAACACATTTTAACACTAATTGTAGTTTCAGAGAAAATACAAGAATCACATGAAAATAATCTGTGTCTCTTAGTTTACCATTTGAAACATTAATTTACAATAAGAATGATAGGCATTTAACTCCAACTCTAATCTGTCCAAAATAACACAGTTTTTCCTTTCCCCAAGAAAAATTAAAGAGGTACTTCAACAAAATAGTATTTCATTCAGATAAGAATAAATTCAAAAGATTGTAAAGATGCATTATGTATAACTGTCACCTATGTACTGTATGTTTATGTGGTATGTTTATGTTTATGTTTATGTACAAACATTGCTATGTGAAACTTTGACAAAATTTAAATGTATAGTGTTTGGTTAAATATAGTAGTATATTATTGTTACTGTAGTAATATGGTGTAATGTTTTCTACTATAGATGAACAAGAAAAGCGAACAATGTCCTACAGTAAACATGAATAAAACTAAGGTTTATACAAATCAACAAATCAAAGATTTTTTTATGAGAAAGCACACTGCTTGTTTTCCAGTGACAAGTCTGTATACATAGATACAAAAATTCAACTGATTGTATCCTCTCTGTTACGGTCAGTTATCCCCAGTTGCCAGAAAACTAGTTGTCTCCAGTTGCAAGTGTTGATGTATTTCAGGCTTAAGGCACTACTTCATTTTGCCTTAGTAAAATTTATATTTAAGCAGGACATTGTACCTTTAATGGTGTAATTTAAATAACTAACCTATATCAGCTGTAGGTAACATATTTCCTGATGATTTTACTTCATCAAATCTTGTAAATAACTGTTTTAATCTAAAATATAGAAACATTGAGTTATCTCCCCATCAAAATTCACAACTTCTCAATTTCTTCTTTCAAATTTTAAAGCACAACATGATATATAACTGATTGATAATTTAACAAACCTTTCTACCATACAATAAATAACTGAGGTGGTGACATTTTTGGGGAAAAACAATATTACAAATTTTGGCCAATGGTCATAAGCCAATAGTCACCACCATTATCATCACAATGTTAAATGTCATGATTACTTTGGAGACCAACCTAACCTGACATAACAGTGATTTGATGACATTTTGTGGTGTAGTTGTTCAAATATTACCAAGGTGCTTAGATTTATCCTGTGTTTAATCCGATTATATACATGTACTTCCTATAACTTTTACAGGACAAATGGTCAGATTAGTTTAAAAATGTTTTGCTTACAATAAAAATCTCAATTATCTCAATAATATTTTGAGATTAATACACAGGTGTGCAGAAAAATTGATTGTATAATAACGAATGTAGTTTGAATGTCTTGATAATCATGAATTAAGTCTTGATAATCATGAATGATATGTTAAATAAAGTTGTTATCAGTATCATAGGTAATAATATCTTCTATCGACATTGTTTCAAAGCGACTACTGATCCAAACAGGTATATTCTTCTGGCAATAATTCTAGAAACAGAAAGTGTTTTCCAAGAAATTACAGATCAAACTTTGTTATAACACTTATTTCTTTAATTACTTTGTCTGTGAACTGAGTTTCTTTTTTTGAGAAAGTCCTACCTTTGAGGTGGTATAGTTTTCCGACCTAGATCAATTCTAACTCGTTCTCCTACATGTCGATAAATCTCTGTCATTGTATTTATAGCTTCTTCTCGTACCTAGTAATAGAAAAAAACAAGAGTATACCACTGACACTTGAGCAGTGCCATTCCCTTTAACCTATACTTCTAAACTGTTTCACCCAATGGTTATTTAGCATATAAATACTTTCAAATCAGATAGTATAAATTATTCTACTTCTAGTATTATAGAATCAGAATTTTTTCTCTTCTGGTATTATAGAAATAAAATTTTATTAACAGCCCAAACTCATCTCAGTTATTTTAATATCTAATCTGTTAAAAAAAAAACATCAACTTGTGACTATTTTGAGTACATTGCAGAATCTTTGAAATCTGCAATAAATCTTGCTGTCACTCGATCTATGATCCTGGAAATGCAACGCTTTAAACCTAAATTGTAGTTTTTAGTCACTTCAGAATAAAATCCAATCTGATGACAATACAAGAGAGTTTTGTTTTTCATAGCTCAAATCCTGTTATTAAGTCATCACGATCTGGAATAATTTTTAAATTTGACATCTGATGAATGAGGTGCGCACATGTAGAACAAAAGTTAAAAGATAACATCATTTGGTAAAAGTTTATCCATATGAACACTGCAGTTACCTCCCACACAAACTGATCAGATCAAAATGTAATGGATACAATCAGAAGTGTTTGGGCCAAGTCAGCAAAGGGAGATAACTCCAATAACTATAGTCTATTTACCTGTGCATTTTGATCTTCAAGAAGTTTACAGATGTTAGGAACTATTTTTGAAAGCTGAAGGCTTCGAGCACCATATCTAAAATTGATAAAATTAAAATGATTATCTCATAAAAAAATAACCAATACAGGACAAATGCACGCGCCTGTTAGTAAAACAAACTTAGGGTAGGTGGTATCAATGGGACACATGCATAAAACAGCACACAATAAGCTGATGAGTTGAAACGACAAAGGAGTGTGTTACATTATTGGACAGTTTCCTTTTTCTTCCTCTTTATTAACATTATATTAAAAATGTTAAGATGGTTTTTTTTACGAAGCGTACCTGTTAATAGTAGCAGCTAAACAGATTAAACAACCTTCCCGTACATGCCATAACTTATGGCTAAAGGCCGGCATCATACGCTCAAAGACATACTGAAACATCAAAACACATATTAATATCTCTCAAATTATCCTTATAAAATTATTGTTACATGTATATGGTACTCAATTACGCTATTCAAGACAATAAGACTTTGAAGACCGATGATTTTATTTTAAATTTATATTTTATTAATACAGATCAATCAATCTGACAAGAAATGACAGCCCTTAATAAAACAAAAATAAGCATCAAAGACACTCCGTTAATAAATTAATTGTGTTAGCAAATAATAAGATCATTTTTTCTCTAGCAGATTTTAAGCCAAGAAAAACAAAATCAATGCATTTATTTTGGATATTTCACTATACATTACCTGTGGAGAAGAAGCTGGAAGCATTAATTTTAATAATAATTGTTGAGCTTGATCTCGGACCTGATCTTTGGCATCACCAAGACGATCTATACATGCTGGTAACACTGGAAAAATATAAATGTTATTTCACAAAACATTCAGTTTAATTTTGACAGTATATGTTAATGTTAAGTATTGTCCAAGATACTACATGTACAAGCCAACCATTTAAGCTAAGCCACAAACTATAATATTGTTACATGTAATTACAATCCAAGAAATCATAAATATCTGATAACTGATATTAGTCAAAGGTGGTAATTATTATCAACTCATGAATGAATAGAAAGAAAGATCGTAAAGCCCTGGTCATAAATTTCATATTTTAAGAATTGAAACTGGTACTTGTTGTGGAGTTTCAATTTGTTGTAGATAATGCTCATTTAATAAATTAATAATTTATGAATATTTAATTCCCCCTTCCAGCAGACTATTTGGTGAAGTGGAATGTGAGTATTTTTCCAACATAAACATTATATTCCCTACCTCTTGGTTTTTTTTTTATTGATTTATTGCTGTCAAACGGATTGTGTATTGAGGGGAATATAGCAAACAATTATCATATCTATAGATGTAATGTATGATACGAGCTATCACTACAACAGTAAGAGTTTCCTCCCTTGAACTGAAATTGAATCTGGGGAAAACATTTTCTCACAAATGATAAAAGTTACCAGTACCTGTAACTACACAAATATATATCATTTGCCAAGATACTGAACATTGCCTTTGGTAATATTATTTTTGTCTAAATACCTGTAGAGACATGTGGTTTAAACTCTTCTCCCATACGGTCCACCATCAAACATAAAACTTCTAATCCATTTACAGAAATCTACAAAATATACAAAACATCATTGCCAACATCCAAGTTTTAGTTAAATTCATTTTTAAAATTCTTTAAAAAATATAAAATAATTATCTAAAATGAAGACAAGAGATAGAAAGATGGAAAAGAAAATAAGAAAACAAAATGAGGTAATGTCAGGTTTTCAGAATTATACTATATACTAATCTAAGTTAAATAATTTTTTTTTTTCCAATGAAGAAAACCACCAATGGCAGTAATAGTCCAGACCTTGAAATATATCATGACCAGTATATTACCTATGTATATTAATCATAATAATCATATTTTCTTTATTCAATATGTGTAAAACTGAGATTGTAGATTTACCAGGTGATGAAGAATTACATCTGTACAAGGAACATTACTGGGACTGGATATTGGAGTTCGTGGACGACGTCGTAAGCTTCCTTGACGCTCTAGTTTACATTTATCCAGACCGAATTCCATCGATCCATGAGGGGAGCGTAAACTATCCTCATATTCAGATGATTTCTGTCTTTGAGTGAGTTTGAGTCGAGTTGGACTCGACCAGTTATTGTCAATCATTTTGATTATATTTAATTGTATCACAGAGTTTTTAAAAGTTCACAATGTTAAAGAAAATCCTCCTGAAAAGAATCAACAATATCCACATTCAACAATAAACTAAGCATTAAAAGAAAATTAACATCCAAAATACCAATATATATTTTTGAAGTTGTCACAATTCTATCAAAGAAACTATTGTAAAACCAATCGTGTCTTCACAAATAATCTCCTTCAATTTCAATTAAGATTTCAAAAACCGAAAACAAAATGAAATTCAAGCGGTCCACCATAACAATAAAAGTATCATCAATTCTTAAAAAGACTTTCTCTTTCAACAATTCTTCTGTAAACAATGCACGCCTTTCACACAACTTGTCAAACTTGCAAATCTAAAAACTTGAAGCAAATGTTTCAAATATTTGATTAAAACTGTCACGTGTACATATTGACTATTGATGCACCATGTCCATATTTACATAGCATCATGTAAAAACTTTTAAAACATTTCTAATTATTTCACTCTATAAAATGAAGAAATCATTCACATTGAATCAGCACAAGAACATTTGTAGTTTGTTAATCTTTTTAAAAAATATTTATACTCATCTCAATGCATTCTATATCAAAACTTAACCAATTTTATAAAACTTTCCGCTAAATCCAGCTAGTGGAAGTTGATACCTTAATAATCTCTACATTTAATGTGTGCACTTTCAGAAATTGAAACTCAACTGTAAACTGTTTATAGAATTGAAATATATATCATATTACCATCTCATCTACATCTACACCTTGTACTTATTTATCTTATCAATAAGTTAATATTATCTACATACCTTCACATGTAAGTAAATACAGGTAAATATAAGAAATAAAGTTCAATTGAAGTCAATCACTCAACAATATACATCACATGTCACATCGAAGTTTCTCCTCATAAAAATATCATCAATTATGTAATTTACATTCAAATAAGATAATCTGATTTCAATAACATGATGCTGTTTTCAAATCATGAAATCGAAATTATATTAATCTTTTTTGTCCAAACAATAGATCAACATCTTGGTTCTGTTACTTGTACATGTACACTGTAACCTATATCAATATCTACAGGAATGTAATCAAAAACATGATATTCCACACACAGTTATCATTCCAAATATACAATACATCCAATATATCTATGCAGATTCACTTGCTCTATATATGTGTACAGGTACATCACTATATTATTTGTATGTTTTTAGAAGGTTGGCCAGCATCTAATTTAATACTTCTGAATGAAGACCGGATCTCCTGTATGTTATCAACTGTTCTATAGTTTCTACTTTAACCTGTTTACAACATGCCAAGTTTCACAGTTTTTCTTTTTGACCTAATTTCATCTCCTGTATGTCTTTCCCCTGCAGCATTAATTAACACCCTATTATAATCTACCATTGATACATAAACCTGAAAATACATTCTAATTACACCTATTTACTCTTATATCACACTCAACCCTTAGGGCTTTAACCCCTTCTAGATAAAACATTTCTGTTTTCATATTAATCCCTTTTGTCCAGTCCATCACTTTATTGTCTAATGACCTATGATACACCCTGGGAAAATTCTTACTTTTACTTAACCCATATTGTTTAAATTCTCACTCAAATCATAATAAAAACAATAAAGAAATACATCCTTTATTTACAAACAGTGAAACAGAAGTATTTCTTTACTCATCCAAACGAAAAATATGCAAGAAATAAACCACAATTTTTGAAATCAAATCAATTTAGTCTAAGAAAACAATAAAATCTAGAATTTTTGGGTTACTGGTACCAGTAGTTAATTAATTTTTCAACTTAATATATGTATGTACTCCGTGGCAGTCCAGTTAAAAATTTATAAGGCCAGTTTACACCATTACATGTCAACATGTATGTATGACCTAAATGTGTCAAGGAGATAATCTCCCTATGTACATTTAATATTACTTACATTTACCTGATGGGATTAGGATTAACAAACCATTTATAATAACATTACTCGATTAAGGCATGAGAAACTCAAAGTACATGAAATTCTACAATATTTCAGGTGAAAAGCTGATAGAAATCTTGATGACTCAATGAATTTTATTCTGTACATCATTAATTCTCCCTACTTGCTGACGATGAATTGCAATATTAATCTAAAGATCGGCACTATCATGAATAATAGGAATCTATACCATTCCAAAGCATCCTGTAGACCTAACGCAACAAGCAACAGATCTGAAAAAGCTAAATAAAGTTTAGCCCTGGCTATTTGTTAGTTATCATGTGCTGTATGCCAGTGCTGTAAATTTCCAGCCCACAATAAATACATCTCTCTGTCAATCAGTGGATGTTGTGATCAGCAATCCCTATATAGTCCCTGGTATGCATTTGCCTAAATAAATCTCTATTTCTTGTCATATATATCAACTGCTTACAATTTGTAAAGGTGAGAAAAACAATTAAACTTTATGTATGAGAGAAGTGAAATAAAAGCTGTTAAAAGATGGGATTTCACAACAAGAATGGATGCTTTCAGTTTCAACCCTTCCATCAAGTCCTTACATTCCACCCTTTGATCAAGTTCTTACATCCCACAGCACATGACACAAACTAGGCCAATTCGATGTGATATCATGTTCAATAACTTGCTTGTGCACATGGACCTTTAACAGTGTAAAATCCCCACAGGTACCACATGGTCAGAAAGACAACCTTAACCCTTCTCACATATGAAACTGGGAAGACTCTTAAACCACATGGTACAGACAATCCTACCTCTTCTCATATACAAACCTGGGATATAAACCACAAAACTTAACACAGTGATATATCTCATTAACTAAAACACAGACACTCAGAAGTAAACGATACCTGTACAGTTTGAACTATGAACTTTTAAATTTATTCAGAAATCATTATATCTCCATCTAAAACTAATGATACTTCAAATCAAAACCTTCCACTCGAATGATCATTGACTCCCCTTTCCAATAAAACGCTAAACAAATGATACAGACGGTGAAGGTATGTGATGATTGCAAATTGATTTATTTTAAGATGAGTTTGGTGTAAAATCTACATGGAGTGAGATTAAGTTGACCCGGTTCAACTACCAGGTAAAATCAATAAATCTATCAATAACAGTAATAAATAATACTCATCACCACTATTAATATGTCATCTTCATCATTTACATCATCAGACAGTATTATTAACACCATAATTTAATATAGACTGCTTTTTCACCAACAACACATACTGACTATACAACATATAAACCCATATCAAAACTTAAGCCCAGTTTACACTTGGCCGCAATAAGCGTGCCATTCTGGGTATGGCACCAGGTCACGATAAACTTCAAGAAATTGACCTGTTCACATTACTCTAAAATAACCGGTCTCAGAACCGTGCCAAGCACGCCAAATGTGGAACTCTGCACAGAAAAGTTAATTTCAGTGTCCATACAAATTACCCAGAATCAGATGAAAACAATTATGATGACTGATTAAGTTTGAGCAGCCATTTTGACAGAACTGATAAAAGAATTGTAATGTAAATGGGGTTTTAGAGGTATAGCCCAACATGCCAGAAAGTTTAAAACCATAGAAAGGCAAAAGTACTTTCATTAAAACCCATATTGGTTAAACCATGGACATATTATAAGGTCCATGGTTAAACAACTAAGGTTATCATCATTTTCAGCTTGCATCGATTTCTTATATTGATTTCTTGCTGCAATCTGAGATCGAAATATAGAAATCAGTATTTGTCAAGTGACACTGTCTGTTAGATAATAGCACTTGCAGGCCAAGTCAAAGACGTTTTTTTTCAAACTGTTTTATTGTTATGACTACAAATACAGGACAACATTCAATAAACTACTGTCCACCTTCAAGTACCAATTGTTATTATAATATTATTGATCCTATATTTTACTGGATAGTTTATATATCAACTGTATGTTATTGTTACACTGATAATTTTGATGAATTATGTCAGTTTATTCTCTCAGGCAAAACAATTTACAATAACTTCTCTCTATATTTATCCAGTACAGTCACAGGTCTATGCTTCTTTTCCAAGGTTGGACATTGTCAGCCACCTATATTTTGTTACAAATTTTTGTTCATCTTAGAATTTATAAGGAGGGAAACAAAACAATAACAATCAAAGATAAATATGCCTATACTGTTCAAAGTACACATATTTTGTATTTTCAGGACCAGTTTTGTTTTAACAACTTAAATGTCAGTTCATTTCAAATTTTCATAAATCTTTTGTACTACTTGCGATAATTTATTCATGTTAAATTCGGTAATAAATTAAATGTTGCTAATATAAATAGCAGTGGTAATGACCACATTAATAATAACTTCTATAATAATTAGGTTTAATATAAATTTACACTGATGAAATAATATGATATATATTTAGCATGTATTATATAAGATATAACATAAATCAAATACATAGGAAATAAATTTATGTATTTCATGAAATGTAAAGGATGTCATAAGACTCATATATTAAAGTCTCATGTCGTCATTTTAACACCTAAAGATGAATCTCTATTGTAAAAGATTAATTTCTAATAGGAATATTGGTCCAAAGCTGATTTTTAAAATACCCTGCAGTATTTACAGAGATATGTTGAAGTGAATTTTATTCATCTACATGCTGCTCTCTATGTAATAAGCTTGTTGTTATTTTGTTGTCAGCGAACAGAATCAAAGGGCCTGTTTTAAGTCAGATTGAATCCAAGTCGAAGGAACATCTAGTCATCATATTTTCATTTTGTTTTCTTGAACGTTAAATAATCATTCTGAGATAGTAGTGAGGATTAGGCCCTGACAAATTTGATAATTTAGCAAATATGCAAATGACACATCATGGCATCATTACTGAAAAGGAAAACTAGGGCCGTGTTCAAACAGGGATGAGTACTTAAAGTGGTGTCTCTCATACTTATAATAGAAATCTTTAGAATGTCTCAAAAGTGAAAATGTTTTATATGATTCAAAAGAAATGTATTTCTATGCATCTTTATTTTTATTATAGGATATGGCCATGTATTATCAAACAAATAATGCATGATGTGCAAAGATTGGAGATACAATTAACAGATTGGACAATCGTTTATTCAGAACTCTTCAAGTGATAATGTATGATTTAATAAAATAAGGTCTGGAATCTTTGATAATACAAAATAACTATCTACATGTATCAGTGTGTGACATTTGTTGTGATCTAAGGCAATCTTTTTGCCATGGTAAATTTGACCTACACATGCAAATGTGAAGATGATTTTCAAATATAACAATGTAACATTTCTCTCATGTAATTTCCCCTCAAATAAACCTTTAATAGTTTCTAAGAACCAATTTCAACAAATCAAATAAGCAATAACCTTGTACCTACTACAGTACATTAAACAAAAACTGACAATTCAACCCATTTTCTTCACCTAGACATCCACTAGAATTTTATATTTCCTAAGTTACCATCTTTTTTTTCTGAACTTTATGTATTTTTGATCTTATGACAACTGTGCCTTTATTGACATTCAATGATAACAACATTGCATAAGTGCAGTGCCCTGTTAAAAAAACTTTGATAAAATAGATGCACCAACTTTTTAAATAACACTCGGTTTTAAAAGTTTAGAATATCTTTTAATATAAATTGAAAGTACATATATTTGCTGTCCAATACAAACTATCCCACCCATATGCAAGGCATCCATCACAGACATTGTCAAGCACAAATTATTACATAACATATTTGTTATTATAATTCAACTATATTATCAGAATTAACTAAGCAAATTACTTGTCTAAAAACTGAAATGTCAGTGAAAAGGAAATCATAAAAAAGCCACAATGTCCGGTCGTTATTTCACAATCTGAGACAGCAACATGGAAAGTAGATCATCTTACTCAAATAATCCTAATAATCCCCTTCAACAAGCTTAAGACATGATAATCCTGCAAAATTGACACACAGTATCAAATATTGGAGTAATCATAGGTTATAATACTGATGTTATATTTCTGATAGGAGTTTATCATATTATGGTGTTTACCCACTATTTCATTCAATAAACAAATACTATTATATATATAATTCCACTTCTTTCTATATGGCATTAATAAACTGTATACAGTGCAGCATTTTATCCTTTTTTTTCTTTCAATTTATTCTTTCAATAGTTGACAGGAAATCTCATGATCCCTGCAATGTTTCTCAAATTTATTAGTACAGGGGTAGCTGTAAACATGTCTATATTCCCATATGAAAATTAAACATATTTATATCAGTCATACAGACATGATGTTATAATTATCCTGTAAAATATACAATATGAACCTGACACTAGTCATTTTTCACATCCTATTAAGAAAAGAAACTTATTAGTTCATCTAAACAATGTCACACATTCTTTTATCCTTGTTTCTCTACACTTACTAATCCTAACAAATCTTATAAAAGGCTTTAAATAGAAGAAGGAAAACTCCCCCTATCTTAACATTGGATCTTCTCCAATAACTAGTTTAATCAAATAACTTTTTACTAACAATACAATAAACCCTGATACTTTAAAACATTGAGTATGAAATGAACATCACAAATACTTGATACAATTTGCTGTATAAAACAAAAATTGAATGGCACCCCATCCAAACTGTCCTGCTATATCCCCTCATGCCCAAGCAAATGAATTCGGTCTTGATATCAGATCGAGTGTGGTCAGAATTATGGTACTAACTCTCGTTAGGACTATATATATTTCATTACTATATCCCTTCAACAGTCAGGCAACTAGACACAACATCTTAAATATTTCAGGCATTTTGTGTTTGGTCTTCATAAATCTTCATGAATTACCGTGGAAAAGAATACCCATATCAAAAGCTAGAATTGTCCTTTTAAAATAGCAACATTCAAATCAACTAACTTTAACTTGGCTTCAATATGTTATGTTGTATCTAAATGACCGAATGTACTCTCTTCAAAAACTTGTACCTTATTCGCCACTGAATCCTCTCTCAATCTGTGTTAAAAAGTAAATATTGAACTAAATGACAGATTCACAGGTAAACTGTACGACTTGTCTTCATCTTCTTTCAACGTGACAAAATGAGTTGCCCTTATTTAGGAAAAGCCAAAAACAGTATTAAATGCTTAACAAACATCTTGTGTCTTTGACGATGAACAATTACAATTACCGACTATACATTGCACAAAATAGATTTGAAAGATTTCATTTCTCTTATCAAGAAATTTGTAGGTTATGTTTCAGAACATCAGGAAAGGGATACAGAACTTTTGACATATTAATCGTTTCTGAATGGCTAGAAATCAATCTAGATTTAGGAATACAAAAACTTAAATTAAAATTCTGTATAGCCTACATGTATCTAACCGCAGGTTTTTCTAATGGGTTTTGTTTGTGTGCAGTATGGTCAGTAGAATACCTTTGAGGATCAAGGTAATATACACACATAAAAAGCCACAGATTTCTTAGGACATCGTAAATAAAAGCGGGGCTAATAAGCAAAGCAGGACATAGCCTATTTCTAAATATTTCAAAGAGGCTGTTTAAATGTACATGTACCAGTGACTTCATATAGCTAGTATCACAAACAGTACTACTCCAACTTTGGCAAATATATTTGATATGGTTAGGCTGACCTTAAAAATATCTTTGTTTCGCCTAACCCGACCGACTAACTAAATCCACCCCCGACCCAAATTATTTTATTGCACTTTTCCGCGATCTTTTTATTTTATTTTGTGTGTCAACCTGAAATATATCACGGGAGTTATTTCCCTTTACTATGGCTATGGTTTGATGCGTTTGATTCATTATTGAAACTGGTTGATCAAGACGAAAGCGTCATAGGTGTCGCTTCTCAACAAAATGGTTGCAAACGAAAACATGTCCATCCCTACGAAATGATTCTGCCTTTGTCTGTGGAGCGTCGTTTTAAACTTGACGACGATATATTCAATATCCGTTAGAGAAAAATGAAGGCACAACCCGAACGATCGTTAAAAACGTGTTGAAGAAAATTCACACTTCAAGTTCGGAGCAAATCGTGTGCGAGTCGTGCATCGCTAAAATTTAAAATCCCGATGCGATGTCATTCAATATTGATTTGTTTACAGCTTATAATTAAGTTATCCATTTTCTGTATGGGCTTCTCTGACTTAAAAAAAAAATCTGAAAAAAAAACCGACCTACCGACCCTTCTCCTCAATTGTGGGTCGGGTTTGGTGAAACAAAGATATTTTTAAGGTCAGCCTTATTAACACATTTACACAGCATGCATGGTGTACCTGTACTACAGATTATATCTCAAATGCGGTATAAGTTTTTTCAACGGATCTGATTATCAGACATTGTTATCTTTTGTGAAGGTGAAACATTAATAAATGTAGTTGTTACACAAGAAAAAAATATATAAAAGTTCAGATTTTTTACCCTTTTTAACGGCAACCTTTGTGTACAACCAAAGGTCTATTTAGAGGAACAATCTTATTTCTGTTGAATGTAAACGAAAGAAGTCTAAATATGGCTAGGACCAAACAATAGGGAGAGAAAAGTAGTTTATTTGTACAATTTCAATGTTTAGTTTAAAATATTTAATTTGGTGTCGTAAGTAAACAAAGACATCTATTTCTCTAAATCATTACGTGGGTATTTATCTTATGAGTTATTTCCTCTGAAGACCTAGAAACCGAGACTGACACAAATTATGTGACTTGTTAATAATTTTATCATCTTAAAGCCCCAATAACACTCTTGTTGTAATTGAATAATATGTCCCAATCTTTATTCTCGTCAACAAATTGTATTATTTTACAATATTCAAATAAATTGATTATACAAATTTCATCGTAACACACCTAATTTAAAAAATTGGAAAAATTCAACTACATGATTTGAAAAGGTTAACGTAAACCTTTTCAAATGTGACTTGGATTTTAAAATATTTTCGAACCCTCTGGACAAGTAAAATATGTTGTAATGGATAATTTACACAACAGGTAGGACACATAAACATCTGGTACTTAGAATAAGACTATTATTTATTTTCTAGAGCTGCCAAGCCAGCTAGAGTGTTATTGTCCCTTTAATCTTATTTCTAATTACGGTGATCAATAATAATGAACTTGGTTGCTAGACTAATAATGAGTTGTTAATCGAAATTTTACGATTTTAAATTATTGAAAACAATATGAGCGTAGTATTAATTCTATTAAAACATTCTAGGTTATTGCTTTAGTTTGTTGCATATAAAACTGACAATCATTCAACTTGAAGTATGACAATATAAATGTTTCATGTTACGTACTCCGGTCAAACTACATTCATATGATAATTTCACATTACGATAAAATACAATTGAATATTTTATTGTACTGAACAGGCAACATTTCAAGTCAAATCACTTTCAAAAGTGCAATAAATTTACTACAGACATGACAGGACATGATGATAAAGTCTCTGGGAGTGATTTGCATGATATAGGGATCACTTGAATTTTACAGAGCTGTAAAGGTTGAATCCCTAATATACATTAAGTCCAAAAATGGTTCATGAGATATAATGAACAAAAATTAAATCGATCTATACTGCTACACATATGTCAACAAGCCCACAGCCACATTTATGTTTGCTGAAATAAAATGGATGGGCCAGATTTTAATCTGAATAAATCCAAGCTGGGCTAAATTACATGTGTATCTAGTGTTGATGGTTTTTGATGGTATACATGAATTTAATCCTACTTTATTTCAAGGGAATTACATCTACAATATGTGTATCTAGGGTTGATGATTTTTGATGGTATATTTAATCCCACTTTATTCGAGATTTTAATTTTGATATTATCAATTCATACCCACCTAACACACAAATGAAAGTTAAGTCATGTTAGTCAAGTTCAAATTATATTTTTTTTCATACGAATCCTATTTTTAGAACCTTTGAACTTTCTGCTTCAGTCAGTAAAAATTATAACATAAACTTAGCCAACTATAAGACGTAAAATATTATTTGATCATCAAGACGTAAAATATTATTTAATCATCCAATCATAAATCTACTCATCTAAATACGTAACTTTTAAATATTCAATCCAAAATTGCAATCAATTAAAAAACGTTCATTTCAATCATAAAATTGTGACAGCTTCAAACTCAAAAGGTAAAACATTTGAAAATAAAATCAATTTGTTCTTTCATAAGTTAGACCACCTTACCTTTCTACAGCATGGTAATAAAAATTGATTTTAAAATTAAATCAGCATTTACTTGAAGGAAAAACGAGAAAAACTTTAACTTGAAATTACACATTAACCCACAACAAGCTGTCACTGTGATATATCCTGTGGCAGAATTACTAGTGAGAATCCATATAATAACTGAACATATTATTAATATCCAATTTCAAAACAAAATTTATCAACTTAAAACTTTATTCATATGAGTTAGAAATAGGACATAATTCTAACCCTGAGTTCTATGTTTACATGAAGCAAACTGTAACTGTTTAGGATAAATAATTGATGCAATTCACATTTGTAATGTACAACACATTGTACTCCTACATGTACAGTACGTGTATATCATACAGCCAACTAAATTCACTTATTTATCCAGTTTTCACACCAAATCACAATTACACACATCAACGATGAATAATTATCTCTCTTCTCTATAATCCATGTTCTAATGATATGTAGGTATCAGATCAGGTGAAAATGATGACATGTCTGTCCAACTGCCCCACAGGTAAACACTACTACCTGTAACATGTCAGCCATCTTGTCTAGTCATGTGACATGAAAGAGAAGGTGTGTTACATACTGTATACATTACAACTAGTATCAGAAGATGTGATAATATATTATTAATTACAACAAGACAGCTATATCTTATAATAGACTAATTATTTACATTGTATTCTTCATTTCTTCATTACTTTAATTTATATTCAAGCATGACTTTGTTTTTTTTTGTCTTTTAATACTTTTAACTTCAATTGAAAGCCTGTGTAGAGTTATGAAAACTAACTGCATTGCACAGCAGTCTTTAAAGATGATTTGGTTTGTAATTTTATTTTCCTAGAAATGTGAACACAGAGATTATACAGGACACAACATACATTCATACCAGTATTAAATTAAAACAGGTGTTCCAGTGCTGTAATTCTTATATCACCCACAGTATTATTATATATCCTGTCAATATTATTACTAACATTTAGCACTATTTACATTTTGAATATTTAGTACAATAGATGTAGATTTAGTTATATTATTGATTTTAACATTATAAATAGATTAAACATGTCATTAAAGTTAATTCCTAATAAACTGATCGGATGATTCAAGTCTATCCTAAACATGTGAATTCTGAAAGCAGATAATTTGTCCTGCTTGAATATCGGCTCAATTTTAGATGTCTTTGAATTCCCTAGAATTTTTAATGTACCTCAGAAACTAATATGATGTAACGGCTGATGTTTCTGAAAATACATCAGTTTATTTATGTGTCCTTCAACTTTAATACATTAAAATCTGATTAAGAGTAACAACTCATTAAGTAATTAACAGAAAATCATTACTGCAAGCGAAGATATTAGCCTTTGAAGGTTTGACAAGATGTGTGCAATAATTTCAACCACAAATCAAAATATGACTGAACTGTTCTAATCTTAGAATCCGATGCCATCAAGAGTTGATTATGGCCTGGATCAGTTGATCAATGTCTAATTAATAATTTAGAAAAAACATTTCAGGCCTAAAGAAATACCTGCAATACCGGTAGGCAGATTTAGCTCCTGCATAATGCATGTTTAATGAATTAAATTTCAAATACATGCTTTTGAAGATAGACTAATTATTTACATTGTATTCTTCATTTCTTCATTACTTTAATTTATATTCAAGCATGACTTTGTTTTTTTTTGTCTTTTAATACTTTTAACTTCAATTGAAAGCCTGTGTAGAGTTATGAAAACTAACTGCATTGCACAGCAGTCTTTAAAGATGATTTGGTTTGTAATTTTATTTTCCTAGAAATGTGAACACAGAGATTATACAGGACACAACATACATTCATACCAGTATTAAATTAAAACAGGTGTTCCAGTGCTGTAATTCTTATATCACCCACAGTATTATTATCATACGATTACATCATGTGTACCTACTTCAAGAATACACATGATGGCAAATGGCCGCCATTTAAAATACTGCGCCCGCCTCTTAGAGACGATAACTTAACTCGCTATAAATTGTAAAAAAATTTACTTCGGCTAGAATTAAAAAACACCTAAGATTAACATTTGCTAAAAATTTCTAAAAAACAACCTAAATTTATGGAAATGGGGCCAAATCAAATCAGGCAAATTACATCAAATAGTCCATGTTAAACGTATAGCAAAAATTTTAAACTAACGCGAGCACGCGCGTTTCCAGACAACGCCATAGCGGGTCATAGCAACCAGTGAGTTTAAATTGGAAATCCCCAATGACGTAGATATTATAAATTGGAAAGCCGAGTCTGTCTTAAAATAAGTAGTACCGTCAGTAAACAAGATGGAAGCCATCTGCTGTCGTGTTTGATCATGGAGTAGGCAAGCACAGGTGTGTCGTATGTATTATTATATATCCTGTCAATATTATTACTAACATTTAGCACTATTTACATTTTGAATATTTAGTACAATAGATGTAGATTTAGTTATATTATTGATTTTAACATTATAAATAGATTAAACATGTCATTAAAGTTAATTCCTAATAAACTGATCGGATGATTCAAGTCTATCCTAAACATGTGAATTCTGAAAGAAGATAATTTGTCCTGCTTGAATATCGGCTCAATTTTAGATGTCTTTGAATTCCCTAGAATTTTTAATGTACCTCAGAAACTAATATGATGTAACGGCTGATGTTTCTGAAAATACATCAGTTTATTTATGTGTCCTTCAACTTTAATACATTAAAATCTGATTAAGAGTAACAACTCATTAAGTAATTAACAGAAAATCATTACTGCAAGCGAAGATATTAGCCTTTGAAGGTTTGACAAGATGTGTGCAATAATTTCAACCACAAATCAAAATATGACTGAACTGTTCTAATCTTAGAATCCGATGCCATCAAGAGTTGATTATGGCCTGGATCAGTTGATCAATGTCTAATTAATAATTTAGAAAAAACATTTCAGGCCTAAAGAAATACCTGCAATACCGGTAGGCAGATTTAGCTCCTGCATAATGCATGTTTAATGAATTAAATTTCAAATACATGCTTTTGAAGATAATTCTCTCTCTCTTGGGTTTCAATGTACATTTTCTGCAAGTAAATCAATAATCAGGATGTTGAGGTGGACAGATAAAAAGATTTAAACAGACATGATAGGAAAACTCTGAATGGCTTCATTATGCTCACAGGAGAGGTGTCTGATATGGGATATGCCTGTTCTCCAATCAATGATATTGTTTATAAAAAGACCTGTAATCAAAATGCAACTTGACGTTCGGGCCTTTACAGGCAACATAAATGTCAAAAATAATTGCGGCACTTTCCACAAGGAGGCAGACCACCATTAAATTTTACCATCTCGATACCCACAAATTGTAGTTTGTCTATTTATAACAGCTCATCTCTGTCTTTTTACTGCCCTTTTGCGTGCCCATTTCGGTTGATTTTTTGTTCTAGTATGGACGAATAGGGTTTGAATTAACATTTTCTGCCAGATTTTGGTAAATTGTCATGATTTTGAGGCAAAATAGTAACAGGGTTATCAGGTTGGCTACGGTGATATGTACAGTAACTATTTACATGTGCATCTCAAAATTTTGGAGGTCAACCTCATAAATTTTAGTGCAAAGACATACATGTAGCCATTTGTTCCTCTGTCTGTGTAGTGAAAAGCATTCAGCCCAACGAAAATTTGGGGAAAAGTTGGAGGTGGGCAAAGAAGCCAGAATGAACAATGAACATTAAAGGCAATGGAGAAATTAATGGTGGTCTGTATCCACAACACTAGTTATTGTGAAGTTGTCTCCCTTTAGTCTGCCACAATGGCAAGGTGAGCATATAATAATTTATTAATACATTTTCTAGAAAGGCAGATATGACATTTAGACAAAGGTAAATAACCTCATATTATAATCTATATGAACTGAAAGAATGAACTTGCAATAAATTACATATAAACTGGTATACCTAGATATCAACAATCAAATTGAGAAAGAAAACTCATTGTTTTTTGGCATTTCCATGGATACCAGACAAACCAATGTCTATAGTCAAAAATTGCTCCGCTGATTGTTTTGAACTGCAATTTAACAAAAAATCGACTTTCGTTATTATCAGCACCCTTTATTATCATGTTTGGAATGTACATGTAGTTGGTAAACAAAATTGATATTTTTTGGTTGATTGATATGTAGTTTATCACCCCCCACAAAAAAATGTCATATCTTACGAGCAAAACTTACAGTGCTACATGCAGCTTTAAAATGTGCATTTTAGAGCACTCAACATCATAAGTACAATTTTAGTAGAGACATTTTACACTAGTATTTAAAATCCATAGATTATTTCTATCTACATGCAGAGTCTTTTGAAAAAATCCCCCCCCCCCAACCAATATAGAAAAGAAATGCTCCACAAGTTCATGTGACTTTATACAATAATTGTTATGTATATCAAACCAGGTAATGTACTGATATCGTGTCCAGGTTTGTAAACAATTGTTTATGAGTCATAAGTTAAGTACCTTAAGTACTAGTAGATAAGAATATCATACTGTTATTACTACACTGAATAAACATATTATACATTGATACAATAATATCACACCTTAATATTTATAATATTATTCTGTTGACAGTATCATACTTCAAGTTTACACACAAAGCAATTCATTTCATAAAAGGGAGTTATTGCCCTTTAGTTAAAATCCTGTATCATTTTATATAACATATTAATTTACTTCCTGTGCATCACATTTACTTTTAGTTCTATTCAAGTCATTCAATAAAAGTTCATATTCAATTTCCAAAATGACCTACATCATGCAGGTTACATGTATTGATTATCCATTTCAAATTAACATGTTCTAATATATTTTTTGTAACAAGAGTGGCTTATTGGTCTGTATTTTTTACCTGAAAAAGGGCATTTGCTCATGACATTTTATTAACTATTGGACATTATAAAAAAATGTTCACAGTACCCGATCTACAACAATATTGATTTGCATATCTGAATTATCTCTTGATGATACAATGACTATAATAGTACCATATGAATCATCACTATATAAACAATAGTAGTAGTACCAATCAATAGTTGATGGTCAGTATAGAATTAGACTAACAGGTACCAATATTATGATCAATAACTACACACATAAGTAAAACTGTCACTTGTTACTCTTATTAAGTATTAGATGTACATACATGTATATCATGTATATCAATATTTTACTGAA
The DNA here is from genome assembly GCA_963678685.1 of Patella ulyssiponensis. Taxonomy (NCBI): domain Eukaryota; kingdom Metazoa; phylum Mollusca; class Gastropoda; family Patellidae; genus Patella; species Patella ulyssiponensis. The sequence goes on along the minus strand of OY783230.1, from coordinate 19,860,793 downwards.
TGTGTTTTGTGTTGACAGTTGTGAACTGCACCCAAAACAGTTGATATCTTGGAAGATTGAAACAGCTGATATTTCTAAAATATTAAAATAAAATTGTAGGCGGCGCCGTCAGACGAGCAGACAGACATACTGATGGCGTCTATGGCAGTATATACGACAACATTTCCTTGTGGGCCCATATATAAACAAAAATGTCCACATTATATGCATAAAATCTTGAACAGGTACATGTATGTGACAGGAAGGGGTTTTTACATCAAGAATTTGTTTTATTCGAAAATATAATAAAGATTTACTTTTACACCAATGTTTTCCAGTAAGGAAGTAAAGTAGATACATGTCTTATTATTATCTTAATGTGTAATTAACATGAAACTAGTACATATACAGGTAGCTGACATGTCGTATATCTTACTCTAGTGAAGGTCAACTAAATAAAATATAATTAAAGGTGTGTTTAAACAGTGTGAATGAGTCAACAAACATTATTTAAATGAAGTTGTAAAGAGATGAGAGTAGAGGTATAAATCTAGTTCAGTAGTTTATAATATACACTGGGCCTGATTAAACATTACATGTTGATATTATAATAAAGTAACAATTATAGGCATGAATATTTCAAGATATCTTCATGAATCAAGGTATTCAGACATGGAGAGAGAGAGAGAGAGAGAGAGAGTGTAATTTCAATGTCAAAACAAATCAAGTCATTTCAGGACAAACATGGTTCAGTTAGATTTAAAGAATTTGCTTGCAGGTTAGTATTTTTAGCAGTTGGAGGAAACTCGACGACCCAGAGAAACACTAACAGCAGCATTTCTACTTGTACTCAACTTCTTTGATTTTTAGTGAATCTTCCATTTCAATCTTCATCCAGACAATGATTTGAATAGCTAAAGGCAGGGAAACTTTACATTCAAATAATTTTGCAACTGTACCAGATGATCTTAAATCAAAGCATAGCTGAATAAATTGAATGAAAATGCTTCAAGCAAAATCTACACACTCCAAGAACTTCTATTTATACAAGTAAATATGTTACGCACTCTGCCTTTCAAGTCATCAAGTGTAATAATATTATTATTGCTTTATATAATTGAATATATAACATATTAATAAAAGATAAATAAAATAGTAATTCACTCTCTTAATCAACAAACACAAATATACACGCCCATACGCTCAACTCAAAAAGGAATCCAACAGAAATCGCAGAAAAAAACAGCTCAATATTTAGAGATGCTGCTGTTTTTCAAATATAATACAAATCAATCCCATTCAATTCACTCTGAAATTACATCAACAATTGATATGGTACAAGCTCTTACACTACAAAATGTAAATATGTTATAAAAGTTAAAACATATTAATAAGCCTGACCAAACAAAAATGATACAGGTTTAGCACTAAAAGTAATGTTGATCCATTGCACAGCCAAAGTTTTATTTCCAGATTTGATTTCCATTTCTACTGTCATCAATACATTGTTTACTATATTATTGTCCATTCAGAAGATAGTGTGATACTCCAGACATGATGAATCAGAACATACCATGCAGGGGACCAAACATTTCACACTCAACAAATACAACATCCATCTGGACTTGATTTGTCGTAAATACAGGTAGATATATGTGCCACTTTAAAAAAGATGTTACATTGTAATGTTAGAAAGTGTAATATAAGATATACTAGTATAGGGTGGAGTATATTAATCTATAAATATCTTATATATACATGTACCAGTCAATAACTGTTAATATCACTCCAATATTACACAATATATTTTACTCTGCAGTATTTACATGTAGCATGTATCATTAGTTTCCCTTCCAAGATTCATAATTACTGTTAGTATGATAGTACGCAAGCTTTCAATGTACGCATTTCTACCGACATTTCAGAGTGCGAATTTCCACGTCAACTAAAAATCACCCTTAAAATTTGTGAATTTCACGTAAACTACATCATACATGTAGATGAGACTTGATGTACATGTATAGCACAGACCTTGATTTGTTTTTTTGATTCAATTGCATCTTGTCAAAAAGAATCTATGTTTGTTAATCTGAACTATGAAAGAGTAATTACGGAGAATCGATATTCATGAGAATCACACTATTGGCATAGTATTGGTCGCCATTGCATGAATGAAAATGCTGATCTATCATTTTAACCACACATATGCACTCTCCACAAGAGCAAAAACTGCGAAAAATTCTCTCAAGTAACTTTTATTATTCAGTGAGAGTCTTCTCATCTGCGGAGATGATTATATGGAAACATTCCATTACATCTGAATTAGACTAGTTATTTCGTCGCCAGAAACGCATACATGGAAAGCACACCTCGACCTCAGGACAAAAAAACTCCTGACAGACACTCTGCTGAGCCAAAAATATCAGTAACCTTTATGTCTGATAAATCTAGGCTTTATGCCTATTACCACAATATTCTTTTTACATTGACCAAAGAAATCAGGAGACAGAAAAAAATTTAGCTTGACATTCTGTCACTTTACAGTGGCAATTTTGACACTAAATGGATTACACTATTTTTTTTTTATGATAAACTGGTGATGTAAATTAGGCAACGGGATGGAGAGAATCTGATTACTGTAGATTTCCTCTTCCTACACATGTTCTATTTCTACTAGACTATAATATTATAAGGTATACTTTAGCCTTACACAAAGAAAATACCTTATTTAGTACCTTCTTAAAACACAAAAACTATTTTGATTAAAGTAACGTTCTGATGAGGGTTCTCATGATGAGAGAACCCTCAGCAGAATGTTGCTTTAATACTTTAATGAAAATAGTAACAACTAATTCTGTTCCATAGTTTTTCATGTTTATTACATGTGTCAATTGCTAAATGCCATTGAAAGAAGATAGTATATTATTGTAAAACATAGAGTCCAGGGGCAAAACGCTACATACTTGTCACAGGAGTCCTGAGGCACTTTCAAAAATCAGATATTTAAAGGAGACACCTGTAAAACTCTTTGATCTACAATGTAGGTAAAAATGAAGAATTGAACTTTTTGAATTTGATGTGTAAATCATATTAGTGATGCAACAAGCTCTACATGATTCAATTTTTGTTTTGAAATATAAAGTGGAAGTCAGGGTGTTTATTAATGTAGTGAATCAGACAGGACAATATATTATAGTCTATCAATGACCTGTTTACACAATGTACATGTTGGTACATAAGTACATCTTAGTATTTTTCAGATTTATTCTCTTAGCTACATGTACTTGTATGCCTATTATATGTACACAAAGACATGGCAGCATTCATCATCAAATGGCGAGATGTGATATTGAGTGCTCTAAAACATACATGAAGCCTATAGCACGCTAAATCAAGATGTATCTATAGTTTTTAAGCCCAATGAATGTTATAAGATGACCGTTCCAGTTCCTCACTACTTGTACGTAATTATATATTATTATTACATGAGAATTGATCCATGTACCATACCACCAATATACAGTACAATTAACAACAAGTGGTTTTAGTATTCATATGAGGCATCTGGTTGTCTTATTTGGTACAATGTACCTTGAAATTATCAATGTACCATGATGTTTTGTTCACAGAACATAGAAACAATTCAAAAAAACAATAATCAACATTATTGGCAAGACCAGTGTTTCACAGAAAATCAAGCAGGATATCATTTGTACTTATACATTTACTATACTATTTTTATAAAATTTTCAAATATTGACAATCTTTTTAGTACATGTATGTCAAAATTATTGTTTATAATTCCAGCATTCTGTGTCAGTGATGACAGATTAGGTATGGTAAAACAATGACAGAGATGATGGCATGCCAATGTCACATCAGATGTAAATATTGTCAGTGAATGGTAGAGAATGATATCAGTTTAACGCTAGAGTAGTCACTTGAGTTGACAGTAAACTTGACATGTCAATACAAAGTCCTATAATAATATAAGCCATGAAGAATATATTCTCACTATATCATAAATATTAAAACCCAAACATTGCCCTAACTGGAATTCTTCTTTGAACTCCTAATATTAATCAAGATTGTATTTTACTAATTTTAGACTTCAGGGATTTCTCAATTAAATTATACTTCAACAAACAGAAATTCTACTTGAAACAATTTATTTAATTCTATCTTTTTGAAAAGCATGAAATAGAAAAATTGAAATTTCAAGTCATTTTCTATCAATTACATGTATATTATAATTCAGGCTGTTAGATTAACAAATAGACTATTTAAGATGAAGTGAACTATTGACTAAATGTTAACTGCTTTCTAATTTTACGTTTGACATTTCCATGTCTCAACAAGTTATTTCTAGTAGCAAAATGTCTTGACATACGATATGGCTGATCCGTAGGCGAGAAAGAATTGCAGTTGAACAACCTTGATGTACACCACCAATTGCACCTGTAAACGAATTTTCCCGAAATAACATGAAAAAATCAATCAAAATGAAACAAACGGAGAAGAATTTCCTTATAATGTAATTCTTATATAACAGACTACCATGTGCCATTGATGGAAATATTTGTCCCAAAGTAAAATAATCAAAAGCCCAAATATTCATAGAAAATATCAGTCACTTCAAGAGACCTTGATGAATAAACGTTCAAACGGATTTCTCTTTGTAGAATGTAGATCTTCAAAAATATACATAATGGAGAGTAAATCTAACAGGTATCTGTACTACACAGGGAATACAATTACGACATTTTGAGAATACGCTGTACAACATAAGGTACTGTAACAGAACTAAGTTTGTTACCAAAACATGTAACAGTAAGCATTGAAGCAAAATATGTAAGCTTGTGCAATGTTCCCAAAATATTCCCAGATCAACATCAGTGATCACCCCCATTTTGTGAAGTAATGATGGGACAACAATGATGTGTTCAAATATTTGTTTGTGTTTTAATATTCTTATCAATTGATAATCTTTACGTGGAAGTACATGTAACTGATATTGTACTTTCAATCAGTAAAATAGATACATGAAAGTATGCACTGCAGGGTTAGTACTGGTAGAAATAACTGTATGAGCATGCTCACAGCCAGAACACAGGATGCATAAATTGTTAGTAATCAATTTTTCTTATTTTTTTTACCCTGACCATCGGGACCTCAAATGTAGGGCCTCCCCTCGCTAACCGATTACAGAAATGTTTTGGGGTAAAAGTTGTTCATTACAATACATGTACATATAACAATAGCTTCAAATATAACCCTGCATCAATTAACCATTCAGCTCGCTGACTTGATAAAAGCATGGTGATTGGTGCCTGCATGTACAATTAATTAGTAGGTAATAAGCATTTGATTGATTTTTTTACAGAACAAGCTCAGGGCCGTACAAATGGAATGAAGATTAAGTGTTTTGATATTTGATGGCAACACATTTGCTGTTGCTACTTGCTAGTCAATGAAATATTATTAGTTGAAGATGAATTAGTCACAAGTCAAGCTGAAAACAATGCTTCTACTTCTCGCAACATCTGGTCCAGGTACATGGCAAAATATCAATGAAATACTCAACTGTAAAAATTAGCTTTCAAAATCATGAACAGCTGATAAAATGTTTTTAAACAAATTTAATTTCAAAATGGCTCCACTTTTCGATTTTTTAAATGAAAAAATGTTCACATTTGTGATAGGTAGAACTAGAAGCCTACATAGTATGGACATAAGGAATTAGGATAATGTTTTGTCAACAGCCAGATTTCTCAGCATTTACAATCTTTGTGCACCATTCCAATTTCTAGCTGGTGTCAGTGTATGTCCTGCTTTATCTTGCACATAAAATGCCCATGCAATGTTTATGAAAGTGTACACTCCATATGCATTGTAGCACCCAGATGTATATTGTAGCTCTATCAACCCTAATACATGTGCATTGTAGCACTCGGTTGATATATATTGTAACTCTATCAACCCTGATGTGATTGTCTTTGATAGCATGTAATTATTGTAATGTACATGTACATAAAGTAAATCAGACAAAAATCTGTCAAGATTATCTTATTTGAAGTAAACCAGTGACCAGATGTTCAGCATCAACAAACAATTTTGATAGGCAGAGGCTTAAAAATATTATACATGCACCATTAATACATGTAGTTGTACATGTACATGTGGCTTCAGAGTTTGCCTCTAAGGTAAATATTGGTCATTGATCTATCATTCATGACCTTTAATGACATTGGTGAAGAGGATGTGTTGAAGATGTTATTTAATATTGTTAAATCCATGGATTATTTATCAATAAATAATTATATAGTCATTAAAACTAAAACCTTGAAAGTTATAACATTAACCTTCAGATGATTTAATATATTACCCTACATGTGCTACATGACATCATATATGTACATGTACATTAGTAAGTTTAGAATGCATAGTTTGACTTTGAAATAATTATTTCCTTATTAAATTTAATAATTATGGTTCACACATTCACTAACAATTTAAGAAAAGATGGCAGCATGAAAGCAGAAGAAGTAAACAGATGGTCATACCTATTAAATGATCAGCTTTTAAAAGCAAAGTTACATTTTTCTGAGACCGTCAAAACATACCTTGCTCAAAATCTCATTGCTTCATTTTAGCACAATAGGAATCCCTTGCAAACTACAATATCTGGTAGTGGGTTTATGTTTTTCCATTTCTGTTGGCTATTTTTGATAATTTTCGAAAAAACTTAAGTTTAATCTTTAGCGATTTCTAACGTTCTCCGTGAGTAGTTGTAACTTTCTGCCAATAAAAAAGCTGTGATGTAATTTTAGTCAGACTTCTGCTCATAGAAATATAGATTAGAACATGAGACTAAAATTACACCACAGGTTTTTTTATTGGCGGAAAACTATTACTACTCACGGAGAACGGCAGTGGCAGGTAACATTGAAGTTCAAGATCATTTCAAACTTATGGAAAGGATATGGTGACATATTTTACTGCATTATTTCAACGAGTTATCAAGCTTTTCCTGTGAACTTTTAGTTACGGTACTTACCTTATGACATGATTGTCTGTTTGGACAATATTGATGTAAATATTAATTACAAATAACCTGACATTACCTCATCTCACATAACATATTTATATTAAATGTATTAAGCTTTTGGTTTAAAAAAAGGTTGAAATCATATTTTTAGGAAAAGATATAGAAAGAAAAGAAACATATCATACATGTTCATATTAATAGCTTTATTTAAAATATATATCGCCATGACAACGGATAGCTCATCAAAGATCATGGGGTTGGAAATCAAAATAAGAATAGGTCCAGGTTGTAATGGTGTTCTCCTGCAAACTTTCCCACTTAGCACAATCTACATGTACAGTATGTATGTCCAACTTCATTAGCCCGGTGTTGGTGTAGAAGGGAAGACTGACAGTAACCCTAATTTCATTTCCTCTAACCCGCCTGATGAAAAAAACGTAGTATTTTGGAAGGCCTACATGTATTTGACCTGTTTCAACTAATAGCCTAATAAGGAAATTAAATTGTCTTTGAGTCTAGGATTTGGAAATAAGATGTGAATAAAGAATTCTAACCTTGTAGTTGCTGCTGTTAACCCATCCTACCAAACCATCAATAAATTTATCTATGTCGTCACAAGTCAAGGAACTGTGTGGATCCGCAATAAATTGCACCAATTCTCCATGGGTTTGAACACGTATTCTGGTATCCATGGTGGTGACATTGTTGAAAAAATCATCCAGCGTAGCCATATTTGGTTATGAAGATAAAATTCACTGTATCTTTTTGCACTATTTATTAAGAAAATATTTCAAAGAGCACTAAAAATGATAAAAACAGAAAGTGATGTAATCCAGTTGATCCTGTCACAGAAGGAAGAAGATCCAAATTCTAGCTTTGATTTATGGCCATCTTTCTTTGATTATCTAAAAAACATAAAACAAAAAATGTAAAAAAAAACAAACACTTTTTATCTGCTTTGGCATAATTTTTGACCCACTTCACCCACAATGTATATAAGCCAATTACTTTACTACATGCATGTAGCTTTGATTTAGACAGTAATTTTAATTTGGCTGTACATTATTGTTATGCTAGCCGCACTGTATGAAACCTAACAGCATCCATAACTGGATTGATTGAGCTGGGCCTTGACCATTCCAGTACAGTACAAGCATCTTTTCCATGGGTGAAAGACTTTAGATTGTGAGATGGAGAAGTCACTATTTTTCTTAGCTAGAAAAGCACCTACAAAAAACCATTAAACACAAAAGAAACAAAAGTAAGTCTATATATTTTAGTAGACAGTCTTGAGATGGTTGACATTATGTAATTAATAATGTGACATTAAATCCACATTATATTTTATAGGTACCTGGGATGAGTCAGCGTATAAATAAAGCATCAGAATTCCATTCATCATATCTATTCATGAAAGAATAAACCTTTCATGTAATATTATGCAAATTTTACTTGTGTCTTGTAAGCTTTACACACAATACATCAGTGAACATTAATTCAATGCAAGCTTATGAATACACCTAGTTGACGACATACAGAGATGGACAGTGAAAAATCAAATAAAAAAGCAATTTTTTTGTACAATCAGGGACCATACACTGTAAACCAGGAAGTTCCAGTGCAATATGCGAAAAGATCGAAAGGAACTTACATTTCAAGTTTCATCAAAATCTGATAAATATTGTGACCTCAATGTGTTAAATATGAATTGTTTATTATCAATTAGCCTAATTATTTTAAGACAATTTAAATATTATGTACTTGTTTTATTCTTTATGTAAATTTGGAAACAAAAAAATATCGCAATACATATCATATCATGAGGCCGCTACACCATGATACATATCGTGAGGTAAGCACATTGCATCCCTATTAGTACAGTAGACATTGGCTCGCAGGTTGACCAAGAAACCCCGTTGGGCTTTACCTTGTTAATAGTGCTGGACAGAGGGCATAGCAAGGGACATTGTATAGTTGTTCAGATGAGACAAAAAAAAACAACGGTCCTGTGTACACATTAACAAGAGCGTAAACGAACACTTACATGTAGCAGAGGAATTCAACATAGGAGTTCCCTCATACATATAGTACACTTTACAGTGTATGCCCTTTTTCCTTAGCCTAATTAAAGCATAACATTAACCCATTTCATTTTTTTCTGTTTCGGAAAATATTTGTGAGGAAACGTGGAGTATGTACCACAAACCACAATGTAGATTTTTAACTCGATGTATGTTTATAAGTTTAATAACCTGGAATAATCATCTGCAGAAGAAACTCTGTCGTTACAATGTCGTCAATGTACGTACCTTACCTTGCTTATGATAAATTCAATAATTCTTTCCTAATAATTATTTTTATTCCTCATAATCTTTATAATCATTGTCTATTTACATTTCAGAATCAGTTATTATCTACAAATACACAATGATATACAGCTCAATACACCCTTCTTTAAACTTACACACTAAGTTATACACATACTGTCTACATGTATCTACAACGAAGGTCCTTTCACACCTGAGGCCATAATAGCTTATCAAACATGTACATGTACTATAGTCAGTTATATACCGGTAGTTACATACATGTACCTGTAAGTTTACATGTAGGTATAAATGTATAGTGCCAAATTGTACTGTTTGTTAAGTTGTACTGTAATGAAGTTCAAAAACAGACAATATAATTTAATTTTTCAATCCAGGCTATATCACTAAGAATAGCGATCCTGATTTTATGATATGTTGTAATAATAAGTTCAACAATGTATATATATTTTTTTTAGTTATTATAAAAATAGTGAATTTAGTTTCACATTTAGTAAGCTTACGCTACTCACATTTACATGTATCACTCAATGAAGATAATTGATCATGATTTAAACAAATGTATTTTATGGTTATATATACATGTACTTAGCTGCAATGTACGTATTTAAAGCCAGTCATTATGCACATAATAAGAGTGATACAACGATAAGGGGGTGTACACTGTAGGTAGGTACATGTACATGTAGGTATTTAAACAAGTAATAGTCTATAGTCTATTTAAAACCTCCTACGTAACCTTTTTAGGACAGATAGATAGTGAATAACTGCGTACCAAGTGTGTAGTGTTGTGATTGAGACTAATCTTCATTCAGTTTATATCAGCTGTTAGGAATGTTTTTATCTTATTTAAACTATTGAAACTTTTCCAATAACATGACTAATCCCTATCATTGTATACAGACAATCTGGTATAACTAATGTTACAAACAATTTGGTATAACTTTTAATAAACAATTGTAGTTGGTATATTGCTGATAATAAAAATATACAAGTTTGACAGTTGTGGTTTATTATTAAATTTATTAATTGTTTAAAAAAATAACAGCCTAATGTACACATACGTACCATTGTATATTTTTATGTAGAAATAAATTTATCAAATTTAATTTAAATCCCAAATGTTTCTCCTTGCACCGTAAATGGAACATACAAAAAAAATATTGTTGCTACTCTACAGATAAAATCTTTATTCTACTTCTAGCATTTGAACATAGTAGGGGGGTGGGGTGGATGGCCGAATGGTTAGCACGTGCGCTGTAACATACGGTCTGTCATTGAGACAATTGGCGGGGTTTCGATTCCACGGTTGTACGTGACAAGGAGTATGGTCGCCTGTTCAACCTCGTGGGTTTTCTCTGGGTCCTCCGGTTTCCTCCCACTGCTAAAGACCCATACGCGCAAGCGAATTATTGAAATAAAATTGAAACATGTGTTGGTCCTGAAATGACCTGGTTTGTGTCGACTGGACGTTAAACCATAAATTTATCCCCCTCTTTTGAACATAGTACAATATAGGTACTGTAGACAGTGCTAGAGTACCCTATAACTAGTATAAACCCAATCATCATATTGTAACCCTTCTGGAGCTTAGTGTAATCAAGCCACAATAATTCTAACACCTGTACCTATGACCTACAGTTCTACAATACTGCCAAAATTTGCAATACATGTATGGCAGACATAAACAACCTTTCACATAATATTTACAAACAAAATCAAAGCATTGAGTTTGATGGATTCTTATCTTAATACATAGTTGGTGCAGGAGGGCTGCACTACATGTACATGCAAAACAAAAATCTACATGTACAAGATAAATTTGTGGACAAGACAGAAAATAGACATTGCACAAAATAAACAAAATGTCTACATACATGTATATGTAAATAAATTAATAACTAACCTATGAATGATCAGATTACACAAATTTCATTATTTTTATCAAAACACATCCCCCCTCCCAAATGATATTATAACTTGAACATTTAATTTTTAAAGCTTCTGATATTATTCTAATTGGAGTTTTCATATCATTATACATAGATTAATAGGCTTTAGTCTCTACAACCATCCATTCAGTGTTCATTTAGTAGGCAATGCATATACATGTACTGCAAAGTTAATATCCCCCAATGTTTACTTAGTCAAAAAAGCTTTACCCTGATGTGCAATACCAATTAAAAAGCTCTCTAAATCTTTGTATATAAAACTGAAGGGTTTATGTCAGTGCCAGGAGTTAACTTATAAAATTTAGAGATAACCATTTACATGTATGGTCTGTGATTGGCCTAAATTAGACAAATTTAATTTAAAAAAGCATCGTTAATTCTGGATGATTGTCTTGACCAACTTGGATGTTATGGAAAATCTCTTAACAAATATGGAACAATAGAAGTTTACATACACGCAGTGCAAAGACACACCTTCCATTAATAATAATACTGAGCTATTTGATACAATGTGCTTACATTCCATGTAATTTATTAAAATACCGAAGATCAGCATTTCTTAATCTTCTTATGTACTTTCATGTCTGATGATGTTTCTCAATATGTTTTTCAAATATTGAGAATTTATTACATAAACGTTAAGGTTTATCGTGTTCTTGTATCATGGACCTTATAATACTAATCTATTCATGCCTTTATCCAGTGTCAATGTCATGTCATCTCAAGTAGCTTGTATTATGCAACCAAGCTTAACTATCATCATCAAAATCAAAACCTGTCCATCTTTGATGATTTTATGATACGTCCTTGATTTGCTTTATTATCGTACTTCATTAATTAGACTACGGTAGTTCAAAATCAAAAAAACTTCCTGCATCAATCATTTTTACAACTTTTTCAATTTGCTTAGATTTTGGCAAAAAATACTGGTGTCCATCTTTTCAATCTTATTCTTAAGTGCAGGGGACAACACTTACAGTACTACACCCAAACAAAACAAACCAGCAGAACAAGACACACGCCACACAGACAATGTCAATGTATGATTTCAAATGTCAATATCTAACATCCCTTGTCAGGAACACGATGAAAATCAATTATGACTACCTGTTTATATAGAGGGGACGCAGGGGGCACGGTCAAGCAATTTTGTTCCCGAACACCAACGGACGGGAGCTGTTTTTCTTTATTTTTTTTGCTAACAAAGCATTATTCTTGAAATATAATTACCCTTTCTTGTCATTTTTAACAGAATAAACACAACTGGGTATGTTTAATGGCATGATTTACAAATCAAGACAATACTGGGCCATTTCATGAATCGGCTGCTACTGATGTTTTGCCAAGAATTGATGCTGAAGATGGAAAAAAAAAGAACCCCGTTCGACTCGTGACGGGCAGTGGTTGTCAAAATTCTGTCATTTTTTGCAGTTATAAACACTGCATGGGACTCGTTAGCTATTAAATTTTGACGAATGTCATTCATTTGTAACTATGAAATATTGGATTGGCTTTTGTATGCCATATCAAATTGAATATATCTATATAAAACCACTTACTTCAGAATGATAATTCTGGATATCTGGTCCGCCATGTTGAATTTCAAATCCGTGACGTAGTACACATATTACTTTCTCGTTTTCGCGGAAAATTGGAAAAATAAACACATAAACTTATTACGTGTTTCACATTATGATTTCGGTGGCGTTTTATTATACAATTTTAAATATTAACAAAAACTGTGTCAGATGGAGGCAATCATAAACAAATTAGTCCATAACAAACAAGAATTGTCCTGATTAAGCGCAAACTTGTGCCAAATTTATTCCGTTAACATTATAATGAAAAAAATTCCCCTTTTTCAGATGATTGCCAATAATCAGAAAGCTTCTTGGTGCACATCGTCTAAGCGATTTTTCAAATGACAATAACATAATAATTTGTTTTATTTCAATTGAAATTTAAACTGGTGTTCTCTCGATAGAGAAAACCAGGGCAAGAGAATCAAGTTAATGTAGTAAGGGAAATAACTCTTTTTAATTGAGCTGGGTTGAGACCACCTCTACGGCTAACACGCGCAAAATGATATTTATAGCAATTCTCTCATTTCCCCTTTTACATAGTAGTTTTGTATGGAAGACCAAACAGCTCTTTAAGCACAGTTCTTAATTCTTAGTTCTTAATTCATGGTCTATTTGTATACGAACATTAACATTTGTACAGCTTCGTAAAATTAATATTTGTTTCACAAATCAGACGTTAGATTTTGTCACATCAGATTTGTAAATTCTATCTTTGTTTAATTTAATTGTATTTTAATATAATGATAACTTTTCATTTAGAAATAAAAAAAATCACTGACATTTCATTAGAAACATACAACAGTGCAGGGCTAATAGGCCCTCATCTATGCGGTGAGGGGGGTTGGGATGGCCTAGTGGTCTAGAGTGCCGCGCTTCGACCTCTGGCTGGCCGGTCACCTCTGGCTTGCGTCTGTGGTTTCGATCCCTGGTGTGAGCGTATGTGGCATGGGGATAGGGGCGCCTTCTCAACCTCGTGGGTTTCCTCCGGGCACTCCGGTTTCCTCCCACTGCTAAAAACCCCTACGCGCAAGCGAATTATTGAAATAAAATTGAACCATATGTTAGTCCCAAAGTGACCTAGTTTGTGTCGAGTGGACGTTAAACCCCATTCCTCTCCCTCTCCCTATGCGGTGATCTCACAATATTATTCTTCCAATTAGTTAAGCTGCACGAATACTATGTAGGTGTATTTGTCCAACGTACATGCCCAGTTTACCAAATGGAAAGATGCAAGTTTATACTGAAGTATACTTACGATATAAAACTAAACTCACTGTTGCTATTTATTATGAAGTGAAATTAGGTAGTCAATCGTTTTCATAAGCCACATCAATCATCAATTTTCTAACGTAAGTTGGTACTCGAGAATTTCGAAAAATTGCAAGTATTGCCGCTAAACCGTGACCAAGATAGCAATCGAAACATATATCCTTTAAAGTGCACACTATTCCACCACCCATCTCTTCCCAAACGCAAAAAGCGTCCACATTTCTATGTATGGGCGTATTGTGTCGCCATCATGTCCATCGGTCCACATGCCTGCCCGTTAATCAGTGGACGCGACAAATTTTCGAATTTGATGTGAAGTGTTGGGAACATGAGGGACAAACTTTATCGACAATCAGCCCCTTTTGCTACAAATCTTTCGGTTTTTAATGGAATCAAATAGCCTATAGTGTGGCGCATTGTGTTATAGAAAAACGAATCCCATTAATGTTCATATAGTTCCGCAACATTCGTTACGGAGTTACCCCCCCCCCCTCTACTTAGCTCACAACCCTTTTAAAGCAATAGAGATACAGATTTTAGCCGATTATGACTCCCGATTTTACGAAAAATCGCGTTATTAGCATGTGGTCCCTCTATAGTTGTCACAACTTTTATTCGATTTTAAACCTTTTATTCGTGTTACACCCTAATGACGGTTTAAAAAAACCCCAAGCGGTTGTCCTGCAAAATGGCCGCTCCCTGTGCGCAAATAGTGTAAAAATATGTAATATAAAGGTTATGGACCCCAAAAGGTCACACCTTTCATCTGAATTTGATAAAACCTAAAACTGGTGTTTATGTCCCTAAGATCTCTGTTACTTTCGATTTTCATGCATATCTGGATTACAGCCCCTGATTGTGTAAAAAATCGCTTTTTAAAAAAACTGTGTTAACATGTGTTTACATAATAGAGATTACAGGTTTTAACAAATTTTTTTCAAATATGGTGTTATACGACCGATCTTGAGGATTTGCAACATTCTAGGGCTTTCTTTACCCGAGAATATGTGTCCTGGTAAACTTGTGGTCAATGTCCAAGTTTCCCTTAAGCTGCTGTCTAGGGCAAAGCCCAGCTTAACCGGAGCGGGGCTCTGGGCCCGACTAGAATCGCGGGGCCCCTGAAGCGACGAAAAGATTATTTCATACACTTTTACATGGTCTGTAATGCAAGAAAAATTACATGTCAGTTACGAATAGCATACAATGCGCGGAGATGACATATATAACGGCAGGGAACTGTTATACCAAGTGAAATCGCCGCTGGAAGTCTACATCGATGATCATCAGAGGGATAGCCCAGTCTCAGCCCTCGCGCCGCTAGATCTACTACCATGAAACTTTTGTCTGGAATTTGAATTGTTTCTCTTTTTGCCAAGAACCGCGGGGCCCCCTACACCGCGGGGCCCTGGGCCTGCCCCCCCAGGCCCATGCTTAAACTGGGCCCTTGTCTAGGTCTATATCATTTTCAAGACTTAGCTGTAGTGTTTACGTATATTTTCGCGCTTTGAGTGACTATCTGCAAAACTATAAGCCAACACCATCTGTTGTTATTGATGAAATTTGCATTCAAAGTTCTATCCTATACTCGCGCATGAATTGTTAATGATTTACTTTAATCCCACCGAAAGAAGTTCTGTGTCCAGATGCCTTTATATCGCACGGTAGCCATTTCATTAAATTCTGATAAATAGCGTGTGAGGTAAGGTGTATATTTTTGCTCAAAAAATGTTTTTTGTTTCTTAAACATGGTGTCATTTGTAAAGTCGTTACATGCATTCTACCAGACTTTCCCATAAGCATGTTTGCATTTATATTCTTAAATTCTCTTAAGAATAATGTGCAAATCGGGATTCAATTTGTATTGCAACTAAATATTATTATTCCAATTTTCACAAAATATAATCTTTGAACATGCTTAAGCGATTGAACATAAACATAACACAGTTCCGTGGATAACAATCACTATATTAGCGGACAACCCGGTACTGCACAGGTTAAAAGTAGTATAACTCAGAAACCGGAAGAGAAAGTCCAACAGCATCTGGTCCATGTTGCTTCCCGGCCCGAGCTACACCTAGACACCAAGGCGGCTATTTTTTTTTTTTTGTTGTATTTTTGTTTTTTTTACAAAACGAAATATTTCGGTTGTCTTTCCATGGTTGCCACTCGATCAACTTCACAAAAGGAAAACATATTTCAAGATATTATTTAACCGAACCTGAAATGTACGCATCAAACTACAAGGTACGCATATTGTGAAAAGTGGACCTTTATGACGACATAATGTAATAGAGGTCATAAATTTACCTCACTGTAAAAAGGAGTTGTATACCCCATTATTTCGTTATAATTATCCACATGTAGACGGTAATAAGGTTGTTAACTAAACATTTAGGGATCCCAATTAAGTTATTGACGGATACCATGGAATTTGTTACAAATGTCATAGGAGTCAGTGTACAGCACATTGAAATATGGTTTAACGTCCTGCTGTTTCTGTTCTGACTGGGCTAATGAAGACGGGCATACGTCATATACAAGTAGTGTGCTGGGGGGGGGGGTACAATAAAAGGGGTGGATATATCCTCACAGAATGGGGTATTAGTCCATATTGACCCATGGATGTAGAAGGGGCGGGGGGCGAGCGGTCTGGTTACCGGGTACCTTATTACTTATTATCTAGCACGCAATACTTCGTGCGCGAAATATTATTGGATGGCCATTTAAAAAAATCCTAGCAAGGACATTATCTATAGCGTTAGAATTTTGATTTGGGTTGCTTTAAATAATCCATCTGAGTACACATTAGGGTGGATTAAGTCAACTTAGAAATCCCCCAAGTTCTCTCTTTTTGTTCTTTTTAGTTATTTTTGAAGTCATCTACAATGTTTATAACATGTCGTCGATTTATCAAGAGGAAGCCTGTGATGAGCGTTGTTTGTGTGGTCTGCTTCATGTTTGGTCTTATATATTCAAGGTAAATAAATGACACAGTCGGTAGAGCGCTGGCTCGCTAACCTGAAGTTCACGGGTTGGCCGACAAAACTCCTTGGTAATAGTGCCAGTAGTGCATGACTGACGTCTTAGCAACGAACAGTATCAAGTGGTTCGGTTGCGTCAAAAAACCTAAGTCCCGTATACACGTTGGTGTGCACGTAATGACAGTTGGCATTTGCGATACGAATAGGAGGTGGCGCTGCTGTCAGGACAAAATTTCCCTTCATTAGCCAAGGAGACGCAGAAAACTAACACCCCATTTCATTTCATGATTTTATAATCATGGCGGTTGCATCACGTGGGTTTTTTTTCAGGAGACACGCCTCTAAACGCTATTTTTGGTTACACATTAAATCACAATATAAACGGCAAAATCTATTACTTGCTTATTATTTCAACAAAATAATGAAAATATTACAGGAAGTTGTCACTTCGTACACGGCTGTGCACGATAGAACTTGAGATACAATGGGACTAGAATAAAGTATTCTTTCAGTCTGCCAAACATAATCAGGTTTACATCCCCTAAGGTGCATTTCTGGATGCTTACTTAAAGCCTCGATGCGCCATCTTAGCGCCATAAGAATCACTTGCAAACTACAATATCGTGAAAGTTCAAATTAAAATAGTCCAATATCGTTCTGTATTTACAAACATAATTGGAATTGGAATTTCATCGATCTATTCTGCTTTAATATGTAAAAAGCCGGTCGCCATTTTGTCGCCCGCGAAGGTTTATTGGTTAGCCTTTTTTTATAAAAAAAAAAGAAGAAAGAAAGCTGATTGAATCAAAGCATGGAAATTATCTAGCGTCAGTATTAAATATTAAATAATCATTCTGAGTACATACTAGAGTGGATTAAGCCAACTACTTTGAAATCACCCATTTTGTCTCTATAATGGATGAACATATTTTGAATGTAATTTTTAATTTTTTTTTTTTTAAGATATTCAGAAAACTTGTATACGAAACACAAAGGTCAATTAGTGCTGGAGGATAAACGGAATGAGCACCAAATCGTCAGTCGAGATTCCATTATCAAAATCTCCAGGAATGAAATACTGAATCCTAAAACTATATTAAAGAATGGTTCTGTTAAACATCGTTTTAAACGCCCAACTTATCAACAAAAACACAGATTCACACAAAATGAACAGTTTATTCAAGATTTGTTCATTTTCCGAATGAAAGATCATAGAAATGTTTCTGGGGTGAATCCTCGACAGTGTACGGCTCGTCATCAAGACTTGTGGCGAACTTGTATACATGTAACGAATAACCAGGAGAAATGCGATGGAGAAACGTGTCTCTGTTATAACGGTGGGTGGTGGTTCGAAAAACCAAGATTCACAAATTTTTCTCGGCTTGCGAACAATATATTAGATCAGGAGAGAAACCTTTTGTATGATCCACCAATCGATGACGTGAAAAAGCTCCCTGACCCAAGAAAGTCTAAATTACAGTTGTTAACCCCTAATGCCAAAAACATATACAGTTATGGGGACGTCATCAAGGTTCGTGTGGATTTATATAACAGTTTCGGTGACGTCATGACCAGAGGTGGTGATGATGTTAGAGCGTGGATGGTAGGCGGTCAGGAAGGGAGTAAACGTGTAAGTGGAGAAGTCAATGATTTGAGAAATGGAAGTTATGAAGTATCTTTTCAAACATGGTGGGGAGGACAAAATGAAATTAAAGTTGCCCTTGCGCATGAAAGAGAACTGTTAGCGACTCATTTCAGGTGGCGAAGACAATTTTTCTCTCTTTTTCTACATCGGGCTGTGTACAAATACCAAAACGAAACAATATATACGACTTGTGGCGAATACCCAGAACTCCCTTTCCAAAATGGCATCTGTAACTTCACAAACGCTAATGGTGGATTACCATGGTTTTGTGGTCGTCCTAATATTCCAGAATTACAATGTGATGATTTGGAGCATGTCGAAATGTTTAATGCTATCAATATTCCCATGACCGAACCCGAATTCAAGGCGTCAACAAGGTAATTTGTTCCTTTTTATTCTGCCACGCTACATATAGGATAAGATAATATCCCGTGAACACAATAGTAAATTGGTTAACTCTGTTCATTTTGGAAAACCAGAGCACATCAGCTGTTTTATGCTGTGGATATATCCGGACAATAGCTGTTCTAAAGTAAGATGTTTCTCATATCAGTGTCTCCACGTGAGTTAATCCGACCGGAGTCATCGTTATAAGTGTAGGACCTCGTTGATTAAGGTCGACCGTTGAACACCAATATCTTTAGGTACACTTTTGTTGAAGTTCGTTAGGGTATCGTTTCCTCCATGAACTGCTCCAGTCGGTGTTCTTCCAATTCTATAATTTTGCTGACAATCTGCGCATCATTGTCTTTTATCGTTGGGTACATGGGGCAATAGCCTTGGTGTTATAGGTTCTGTATGGGAGAAATATTGAACGTATAACCACCTTCATTATCCTGGTTAGTGTAGCATCATGGACGTTAAACCCCATTTCATTTCATCTTCTTTTTTGCGACCTTTCCGAAACTATCAAAACTTAATAAAACCATGTATATACTATTCTGTCAACAGAAGTACTTACAAAATGGTAATAAACAGTAACCAGAAACTACATGTTAATATCAGTGGAAGCCCGAGGGGTAAGGAACATAATGAATATTGTTTTACCATTAATCAGATTTAAAGGAGCTAACTCTCCATTATTTGGGATCTAGGAATTGACCCAAATAGGTAGCAACGCATATAATAATGTAATCTGATTGCCTACGAACTGATTTACATTCAATTGTTTCCGTTTGACCCCAAATTCAAACCAGTTATGTCCAGCGAAATACGACATATTTCTCAATAGAAATTTCTAGTGTCTGGTTATTTCAGTCTATTGCATATGGTCTGCAGATTAGTTATGACGTCGCCGTTTGACATTAGTTGTGGAATATGTCTAGCCTCGTTCTTTCTGGCCACTTTTAACAAATGACGCTGAAACGCACTGTGGTACATGATTCGTGTACCAATGATAAAATGTTTATTTTGTCTTCAATATTGGGTATCAGAAGCCTACCTTTTCAAGGTAAGATAACAACCTCAATGTTGATTTGAATTAACAAATAATTCGTGTTTCCAACGTTTAGTACTTTGGATGATACCGAGTTAGAGACTTAGCTACTTTAAATTTGGTTTAAGTTACCAATATTTTGTTATTTTTTGTCAATTTAATTCAAAATCTTAATTAAATGAGATCCTAATTATTCTCTTTTTTTGTAATTAGTGATGAAAATTTTCAGTTGGGTTCTCATTGCGTCCATCATTAAAGTTGATATTTATTTCGTGGAAGGATTATTAATAATTATTAAGGTATGTATGTATTTATTGATTTGATTTTATGTTGAGACCAAATTATTATTTTTATTTGATCACATATCTCTTTCACAGACATCCCAGAGAAGAAAGCATTACCGGCTTGTTCTAAGATTCAACGGGAAATGACATGGAATATATCGGAAATGACGTCACCCACCGGCTATTACAAAAATGGAACGTGGATACCACGTGACTGCTATATACCCCACACAAAAGAAAATCTAATGACCTGTTTTAATAACTTAAGTATAATTCTTTCCGGCGATTCTACAATACGACAATGGTACTCTACTCTGAAAATGTTTACAAACTGTAAACAAACATCACAAAAATGGTCGAAAGTTAAATGGTTTGATAACTCGCACTGCGTTATAAATCGTCTAAACTTTAGTCTTAGCTGGATTTGTCACAACCTTCCATTTGTCCTAGACACATTTAATAAAACAACAAAACATTTTAACCACGAGTCGGTGAGAAGCATTTTAGAAAAAGTTCCATCTAGTGGACGTTACCTTCTTGTCATCCATTTCTTTGCACATCGTTCAAGGATTCACCACAGTCACTTCCGACAGGAGGCCATTCAAGTCAAGCTGGCGCTACGGGATCATCTAAACAAGAACCCGGATTTAATGGTGGCATTTAAAGGTTTTCATGCTTTCTACGAGGGCGGTTGTCCAGATATTTACGATTACGCTGGTGTATATTTTTTTGAAATTTTGAAAGAAGAATTACGTGAGTTTTGGAGCCGAGTGTGGTATATAAATTATTGGGATATGACAATAGCAGCTGAACATAACTATTATAAACATTTACCAGAATCTGAAATCTGGCAACAACTTAGATTGTTGTTTGGATATATCTGTAAATAAAACAATGACCCGTTGAAAATCAATGTCATTCTATAAAGTTACCTAATGGGAGATTGGCAGTACTCACTGTAATAGATAACAGCGAAAAGGGAATCTGCTGAAAATTTAGAATATTGATCCACTCTCAACCTAGAATTTAGGATTGAATTTTCGGCCTAGCCTCGATCATCATTACTAATTATAAAGTCGGTACAATAAAAATCATAGCCCCTTTGAGCGTTGAACAGCAGATCGGATTCCAATCCAATAAATATCACAGGCTAGCGATGACATCAAGAGTTGATTATGGTCTGGATAAGTTAATTAATGTCTAATTAATAATCCAGATAACATTTCAGGCCTAAATAAAGCCATGCAATAGGCAAATTTAGCTCTTCTGTGTTTAATAATAAGAATATTTATTAATAAAGGGATATAATTCTGAGGGCGATTATTGAAAATGTCTCGGTTTCAATGTGATAGACAATCCATATCAGATTAAAAAATGTCCCTCATAGTACACTGTGTGTCGTATACCCGTCTTAAGTATCCCAGTCGGTGCAGGAAAGTAGAGGGTTAACCCTCCGTTCATTTCATTTTAGATTGTATAACTAGTGTGGGGGGTGGGAGGGTAGGCTGGCCGAAAAGTTAACACGAGCCCGCTGTATCATAAGGTCTGTCATTGAGTCAACTGGCGTGGTTTCCATTGTACGTGACGAGTATGGTCGCCTGTTCAACCTCGTGGGTTTTCCATTGGTTCTCCGGTTTTTCCCCACTCATGCTAAAGACCCCTAGGCGCAAGCGGATTGTTGAAATAAAATTAAACCATATATAATTCCCGAGACGACCTTGTTTGTGTCGAGTGAACATTTAGCCCCATTTTTCTCTCTGCTTTTATCGCGTTACCTTGCCTACTATACTTAAACAGGGAGATAACCAGGGGCGGATCTAGGAATTTTGAAAAGGGGGGCGCCGCAAAATGATGGCACTTACTGTGGAGACGGGGCACGCCGCTCCGAGGGGGTTGAGGGGGTCCCCCAAGACAATTACCCGTCATTTCCTTGCATCTGTAGACAGTAAACGTTTGGAGGGGACATATTTGGGTTTGAAAAAAGGCACTTTCAGCAGTAAAGATAGGTTGCCAGGCAACGAAACATACGCCCACAGCAGCTAAATCGTCCGGGCAGTCAACAAGGGTTGTCGCATATTTTTTCCTTTTTTTTGGTAATGAAACATTTGTAATACACTAAAATCTGAGTAACAACTCATTATGTAATTATCTGAAAATCATTAGAATTTGTTTGCTTTTTATAAAGTTTTGCCCCAAGCTAACAATTAGTATAGGAAACATTTAACATCATGGATTTAGCTGTTCAGTTATCAAAATTCACTAAAAATCAAAATACTTGTTCGTTTCAACACCTTAAACTCTGTGTATCAATCTGACGTCAATCGGATGATAAGTTTGGCATCTACAGTGCCACAAGGATTTTGAAGTGATCAAGGGAGATAACTCTGGAAGTTATTTGAAATCAATGAAAATCAGCAGGCTTCTTCGTCTTATGACCTTAAACACTGTGTATAAATTTAAAGTCAATCGGATATTAACTTTGGCTTTTAGAGCGTCCACAAGATATTTTGAAGTGATCAAGGGAGATAACTCTGGCACTAATTATCGGAAATCGCTGAAAATCAATAGGATTCTTCGTCTTATGACCTTAAACACTGTATATAAATTTAAAGTCAATCGGATATTAACTTTGGCTTTAAGAGCGTCCACAAGATTTTTTTAAGTGATCAAGGGCCTTAACTCTGACACTAATTATCGGAAATCGCTGAAAATCAATAGGCTTCTTCGTCTTATGACCTTAAACACTGTGTATAAATTTAAAGTCAATCGGATATTAACTTTGACTTTTAGAGCGTCCACAAGATTTTTTGAAGTGATCAAGGGCCATAACTCTGGCACTAATCGGAAATTGCTGAAAATCAATAAGCTTCTTCGTCTTATGACCTTAAACACTGTGTATAAATTTAAAGTCAATCGGATATTAACTTTGGCTTTTAGGGCATTCACAAGATTTTTTGAAGTGATCAAGGGCCATAACTCTGGCACTAATTATTGGAAATCGCTGAAAATCAATAGGCTTCTCCGTCTTATGACCTTAAACACTGTGTATAAATTTAAAGTCAATCGGATATTAACTTTGGCTTTTAGAGCGTCCACAAGATTTTTTGAAGTGATCAAGGGCCATAACTCTGGCACTAATTATCGGAAATCGCTGAAAATCAATAGGCTTCCTCGTCTTATGACCTTAAACACTGTGTATAAATTTAAAGCCAATCGGATATTAA
Organism: Patella ulyssiponensis; assembly: GCA_963678685.1. Classification (NCBI taxonomy): domain Eukaryota; kingdom Metazoa; phylum Mollusca; class Gastropoda; family Patellidae; genus Patella; species Patella ulyssiponensis. The sequence goes on along the minus strand of OY783230.1, from coordinate 19,837,066 downwards.
CTTTAGCCTCTAGAGCGTCCACAAGATTTTTTGAAGTGATCAAGGGCCATAACTCTGGCACTAATTATCGCTGAAAATCAATAGGATTCTTCGTTTTATGACCTTAAACACTGTGTATAAATTTAAAGCCAATCGGATATTAACTTTAGCCTCTAGAGCGTCCACAAGATTTTTTGAAGTCGTCAAGGGCCATAACTCTGGTAGTTATTATCGGAAATCGCTGAAAAACAATAGGCTTCTTCGTCTCATGACCTTAAACACTGTCTATAAATTTAAAGTCAATCGGATATTAACTTTAGCCTCTAGAGCGTCCACAAGCAATTTATCTTTGTAAAAAGCGCCTATTCGCGATAATAGAATAAATTCAGACACATACAACTTTATCGTGATTCAATTGTAGCGTCCGATATGTTATCAGTGCGACGGAAACGGATGATATGAGTCTGACAAATGAAAACAGTTCAATATATTAATTTCTAAGAGACAACAACACATCACTAACGATGCTTCGAGATAGAAGTGAGGGTATCGAAAATATTGCAAACGACTTTTTTGTAAATCATTACTACATATTGCAATACTTATATTTGAATTTGCAAAGCAATGGATGTAAAAAAAAAATAGCTTTTAGTTGAGAGACATTAATAACCACTCCTTTGTACGTTTAATCATCTAACACGTGACAACAGGATAAACACAAATATACTTCTTAAAAATAGTATAAATATACACTTATATATATAATCACACGTCTATTTAAATACTGTATTCAATCAGGTTTGGATTTATAACTTTGCCAAGCATTTGATAACAAGTTTAATGAATATATACCCCATTTTAAAAGCGTTTCTTTTACTTCTAACAATAAAGTTAATATTCGTGATCGTATGTAAACTTCTTGATGAATAAGTCGTGTCATTTCTAGAGATAATAGACGTATAACGCCGATATCCCGCGCTAAATCAATCGGTAGTTCTGATTGGCTAGTAGTTTGAAATACGTCAGCCCCGTAAATAACCAACAGACTTACAATCTGCACCCATCCACACGCTGCCGCTGTATGTAACGGAGTAAACCCATGCACATCCTGTGAATTAACGTTAGCACCCTGACATAAAAGAATTTTCACAGCATCGATATTGTTGCTAAGGACGCCATAATGAAGAGCTGTCAACCCTACATGATTGGTCATCTCAATATTCACAATCTCTTCAGTGTTTGTAAGTATACGCAACAGCTCTGGTGTGTCACCATCTTGGACAACAGCCGCCAGGACGGAATCAGGCGGGAAAGATATCTTACGTCGCGCCATTTTGATTCAAGAGTGTGAAACGTCAACTGTGGTTTCTCTTAAGGATCCTGAATGACATTATTCATTGTCACATGGCGGTACATTTAACACATTGAAATATGGCCCGTAACACCTGTTCGCCTTCTTAATACAGTGACACGATTTTAAATAGTACGCACGTCACCAGACAGGAAAATCTCTTAAGTTCTATATTCATCAACACCGATTTCTCAACTGTTCAATCTAACCCCATTGGAATTTTGTTTACAGTGACATTCGTTTAACAGAACACAATTTTTATGAGAAATGATCACTGGTTTTATTCTTTTAGCAGGAAGATTTGACAATATCCTCTTATTGTCATCTAGCACAATTATATCTGGTTAGAGCATTCCGTATAGAAATAGGAAGTGCAGAAAGAAAGTATCGAGATATTCGTTGTTTTAAAGATTGATGAGTTCCACAGCTTCTTATTCCCAAAGCACTGTCAATCTATTCCTTATTAACGATCCAGCAAAGAATAAGCAGATACATTATATTCTCCAATTGATTTTGAACTGTGTCAAACTGGTCGTATATTTGATAGAAGACAAGTCAAATAAATAAACCCATTTATAAACCGTTAACTCTTTTTTACCTATAGGAAATGTGTATTATCCGTAATTGATTTTTAAACACTGTGACGACTGCTTGTAAACTGTGACGCCAAGCACGTTCATATTTTTAAAGCTGATCCTTCTGGTAAGTACTACACATCCTCAAACTAGTTTTTAACCAAATTACACGATCCGTCTGTAATTTAAATGATGATCAATCTGGATTGTCTTTTTGCCAGGAAAATGCCGTCAATATCTTTTTAAATGATTAATCAGTATAGGTTGTTAATTTGCTTGACGTCGCCATTTCATGTCTTTTCACCAATGCGAAACGCCTTTGTCAACAGGTATTGTTTTCCTATGAAAAGAATAAATATAATAAGATTAATTAATGAATTTTCTATTTGTCTTTCTGTGGTGTAAGAAATCAATAGGATGTTGTATTGTCTATATTCCTGTAGTTGAAACTAGAGTAATACAGGTGTTCATAACCAATAGAGAGAGAGAGAGAGAGAGAGCGAGAGAGAGAGAGATGGGGTTTAACGTTCACTCGGCACAAACTACGTCATTTCGGGACTAACATTTGGTTTAATTTTATTTGTCACGTACAGTTTCGCACGCCAGTTAACTCAATGATAGGCTTTATGATAAAAAAGACAGCAGTATATAGATACATGGATACAGGCCCATCAATACAAATACATAGCCGTTGGTCGTGTAAATAAGAAGTGGTATCGGGTGTTCTAGAAGACTAGCAATCTCTTAGTGAGTGACTATTTAACAGGAGCAATGATTTGAACTTTAGATTTCCGACCTGATAACTGCTTGGTTTAAAATAACACCCGTCTGCATTAGACCCGTTGGTTCAGAAAAGTAGGAAGTTAAACCTCATTCCATATTCACAAATTAGCCTCTAACCTCTAAACAAATAGCCACCTTCAGCGTCACCTATATAGTTCAACTGCAGTTGAATACACCTGTACATATAAACACCATTAGCATGACCTATAGTCAAATGTTTGGTAAATGTTCCCTTTCATTTAGAGTTAACCTTGTGCCACTGCAAGGCACGGGACTGTACAATGCCGTTAATGGTTGCTTATCTTGCCCCCGGGTCCATTCACTTGGTTTGATAGTACTTTTATTATTTATTACTTACGATGTCCGTGTGTTGTGTTTTTTTCTGTGGGTTTGTCTTCTGGTTTCCTGTTCGGTCGTTATGTATGTTGCAGTTCTCTAATACTTACTATAATCAACAGCTGAAATACAAAAAAATACAAAATTAGCTCAATGAACTTCACAAATATTTCAGAAATTACATACAAGCTATATAAAAGAGAGGGAAATGGGGTTTAACGCCCACTCGATACAAACTAGGTAATTTCGGGACTCACATAAGGTTTAATTTCATTTTAATAACTCGTTTGCGCGTAGGGGTCTTGAGCAGTGTGAGGAAACCGGAGGACCCCGAGAAAACCCACGAGGTTAGACAGGCGACCTTTCTCCTTGTCACGTAAAACCGGGTTTTCAAAACCACGCCAGTTGACCCAATGATAGGCTTTATGATACAGCGCGCACGTGCTAACCATTTGGCCATCCAACCATCATACAAGCTACATAAGAATGGGATGCAACCCCGCCTCGTACTCCTGATATAGTTAAAATGGGTTGGCGCTTCAGTTATCGAGGCTGCTGTGTAGAGAGTTACAACGTCGTTGCAAATGGCCAGCAGCGTCGTCGTTTATCAACATAATGTGATTCATCCCTTATACTTTTTTGTCGTTTTCTTGTCGCAGATTGGGTAAATACATATAGGTTTGTTAGTTCCATTCCAGTACTTTCTTTGACATATTATTGATCAAACATTCATTTCTTAAGCTCATAGAAAATCCAACAGTGTGCACTGTCCTCAAAGAGCATTCATTTTCAAACATAATACAGAAAATAAAATCGGACGTAAATCCGATTGGCTATATAATGACAATTTACCGAAGACTTGTTTAACGGTCGTTTTCGCTGACGAGGAAATCCTTAACGTGCTTCAACAAATTAAACAACATAGAACAAACGACAGCCCAGAACAGTCAATGTCTGAAAGGCGGTACACTGGACTGATTAACGTCCAGAAACAGGCTTTTTCCGGCCAAAATCTATTCGTCGACTCACTTAAAGATTTGGGTTCAACCTTGGCCAGCAACTGTAAATGGTCAATTCATATTGCAAGTATTTATCAGAAAGCACGTGTTAATATTTTACGAAAACTGAAAATCACATCTAACCGAGAATCACCTGAACTTACTTACAAAAGTCACACCAGATCTGTATTGGATTATGCATGGGGGTATTTGACGGCTGTTCCGAGGGTAACATAATATAAAACTTAAGAAAATATACAATTAGAAGCAGCACGTATTGTGCCTGGACTGTATTTCGAAATAAGATGGACAGATCTTGTTGAATGTCACATGTCACCGTGTTCAAAGTTTATCTGTGTTCTATTATTGCCTTTCTTATTTACAGAACTAGCAATCAATTTCAACTCCCATTTGTATTCACTAAGATAAATTAAAGATGTACCAATTCCCTTCGGTGGTAAATCACTTTACAAGAAATCAAACTATTTCCGATGGGAATCGTTAAGAACCCCCGCATAGGACATTCCGTAAACAAAACTTAAACTTCTGTTTAAAGAGAGAATCCATCGATAGTGTACTCCACAATAGTTCATTGTTGGTAATATAATATTATAATATTGTTATGCCAGGATTAAATGGACTATCCCGATCTTACAGAGTCTCAAAAATAAACGTCTGAATACGTATGAAATTTACGCCCCAAAATATTGTGGAATTATGTATTTACCTTGTCTCAAAATCTTAGCTCAAAATATTGAGTTGTTTAGGCGTAAAAGTTAAGCAGTTTTATTCTCCAAAATATTATCGGGATTGGCCCTTTAAGGCACATGTAGCATCCCAATTACCATTAATTTTTAGTTCCAGTATAATTTAGTGGTGGACAGTACTAATTGCGCAGCAGTACATATTTGTTAGCTTGTCCTTTGTACATAACTCATATGAAGATATTATCTGTCAGCGAACATGTATTATTACGGGGAGACCCTGTTTTGACATTTAGCGAGAATTGTCTGATAATTGAAATGACTGCTTGAAAACTACAAAACGTTTTGTTTAACGGCTGTTCTATTTTACTTTTTTAAAATTTATTTATAGTATTATTTAAATTCGTATATAGCTACTAATTTATTGAGGGGATCGGTTATCAATATCCTTTTATATTTTTGTTTTTGGCTAAGTGGGTAAGACGCTGGCACGCTAGCCTGGAGGTCGGGTGTTCGATCCCTGCATTGGCCGAGAAAGTTCATCCATATTTTTCGACGTGATTTCCTCTTGTCAGTGATGCAGGACGGAGGGCCTGACAAGGAAAGCTGTCTAGTCGTTCGGATGGTACGAACACCCGAGCTCCCGTGTATACATTGGCGTGCACGTAAAAGATCCCTTGGCAGTTTGAATTCGATATAAGAGTAGGCCGTAGCGTCGCTGCCCGGGCCAAATTTCCCCCATAGCACACTGAATGGCGCATGCCCGTCTTCATTAGCCCAGGAAGTTAAACCGCACTTCATTTCATTGATAATTTTTTACCAGACCCCTTGTATGATGTGCAAGAAACTATGCTTAAAGTCTAGTACATGTAGTGATCGGAACATTAAACTATAAAATGTTGCCTGTAAATATTTGAATTGATGAACTTTATATAGAAGTGTTACTCTTTTAGAAATGATAGAATGAATTTAATTTTTTTTAGTTGGAAAAGAGTGTTTAAATTATAAGTCACCAGTTTAATAAAATAATACACATAAGTTTATAAAAGTAGGTTAGAAATAGTATAGTTTAAGCAGGTACGCACCTAGTGGGGTGGGGGCGGGGACAAGAGAGGCAGTTGCCTGTCCTGGAACAAATTGGACACCAAATGGGTGCCTTTACCTAATGGGGAAAGAATTGGTTACCCCAATGTTTGCCTTTGGTGCCTTTTTCATTGGTCGCAATACGTAACCAACGACCAGCGTGACCTACTCCGCCCCCCGCCCTCCCGCGAGCTACGGGCCTGTTAAGTTATCGCCATTCAAACAGTAGGATAGATATTTTAGAGCAATTTAGTGATAATGTGTCTTGACCAGATAAACTTCAGATTGGCAAATAAATGTTGTTGTTATTGATATTGATGAGTAGGAGAATAATAAGAGCTATTGCTATACCACCAAGGTTAGCACCGTTGTCCGCTACATTCACGGTATAATACTTCTGTATATTCCTCAATTATTAACATATTCAGCTTAAAGTTTGGAATTTTCATATTTCTCAATTTGAAGTTTATCTCTTATTTATTAGTTTCAAGGTTGAAAATCTTTTAATATTTCTTTGTTTGAAGTTTGGAAATCTTATATTTCTTAGACTGGAGTATAGACTCAGTCTGGTTTTTAGAAATCTCAAATTTCTTTCTCGTGTATTTCTTGGCGTGATGTTTATATACCTTGAATGTAGAAACCTTTCTCTTCTAGGTCTCTATATGTTCGATTGACATGGCGACGGGAAATTAATTTGACATATACATATATGTACCTACAAAGGGCGACAATAGAATGTATTGATTCTGTCAACATGTTCATAAAATAATAACAAGATTTTATACTGGTAAACTTATATCGACTCAATGAAAACACAGCTGCAAAAATCAGAATTTTATATCAATGCTCTATGTGATGTTATTGATCGGGTCTTAAAAATCAATGTCAATAAAAGAAAGAAAAGTAATTTCTTAGATACTTATAGATTATAAAATAAGAACGGGCCAATGTACAATTATTGAACATTTTGGCGGAATAGTTTAAAAACACTAAAGTTAGAACAGAAAGAAAATTAATTTGTTGTATATTCTTTTCAAAATCAGGTCAACTACGAATACTGAACATTTTGTAAGTCAAGGATTTCTTACTTCTGAGGAATATACGGTAGTTTACAAGTTAGAACAAAAAGAAATTATTTTATTATATCAAAAAAAAAAAAAAAAAAAAGAAAAAAAACCCAAACACATTAACTACGAATATTGACTATTTTGTAAGGCAGATTTAACTTCGAAACAATAGTTTGAACATTTAAGGGTATGTTAGAGTGAATTGAATCATGCATTGTGCAAGAGCTAATTCTTCCTATTGCAGGTCTTTCTTTAGGCCTTAAATGTTATCTAAATTATTAATTAGACATTAATCAACGTACCAAATCCATCACCTCTCGATGCCATCGAATGGCCCCGATATTAAGCACATTTAAAATACGTTTTGCTGTTAATGATTTACCGTAAAAATGGATATAGGGGCCGTGTTTATTATTGTAACAACGGTAGCAATGACAATTAAGGCTGAACTAATATCGCGCCCCAGTTAAGTAATTTGACTGAAGTTTTGAACATTCCCTTTTCATTATCTATTGTTTTAACTATAATAGCAAGAACTATGAGATCTTTATCGAATCTAACCTAATTCACTTCTCTATTTAATATACAGTTCCTGCACCAAAACCTTCACCAACTTTATTTTCAGGTCCAAACTCCAGAACATATACAGGGCCCTTGACAATACTGCAATTCTATACCATTTAAAGGAGAGGATGACAACGTATCAAACAATTTTTTTTAAAATTTAACAATAATGTTATTGTATAACGATACTTGTTGGCTGGAAGTACGGACTAGAATCTCCTTCAAAACAATTTCAGTTTGTTTTCTAATGACTTCTATGTGATATGAAATAATTTGAAACATTGCAAATGACTGTTATTACGACCTTTCAAACACAAATTAAAACAGTGCCAGTAAGGGTATGCTTCCAGTATCCGTAATTTGCACACCTTCCAGTCATGTTTATTAAATTAATCATTCTCTACCGTGTTTTGTCACAGACTTCAGGAGCAAATATACACCATGATTTAATTTCGATTAAATAGTTGGAACATAACCTCGAGGCAAATCACTATAGCATCCAAGGCTCTATATTCCCTGATATACCATAATTACCAATCGTATTGAATGATGAATGTGCAATAAAGGTATTAGTTAACGTCCACTTCCACATACTTGTATTGTAAATTCTTCTTACATGGATCGGCCAATTATTCCGCAATATAAGATCCCACCTCAAGCCAGGAAGTAGGGAATAGAAAAACAGCAAATCCACCAAAGAATGCCAATGCCGATGGATTTGATATATCCCGTGTCACCCTCATTTGAGAAACATTGGAATGTAATCCTTAGACTATTGACACAACAAACTGGAATAGAAACCTGGGCTAAACACCAGACGCACTTCATTAGTTGAATCAAACAATTGAACGAGAAGGAATTTATAATAACAAATTAATGGACGACCTTTATAAAATATGTCTATTTTACCAGCAGCTTCAGTCTATTAAATTATTGCTTGACTTCGTAGACATGGTAGTGTATAATATAAGAAATCAATTAATATTACTGCACAATTTGCGGATTAGCCCTAATTGGCGTTAGAGAATATTAAGGTCTATATGCAAAAGTCAGGTTATTCTGACTAGAATACATAATGCTACTACTTCACATATATAGGCTTATTATTAAATTTAATACAGACCAGGACTTGATAAACTATTACTTATACTTTACATATATTGGATTATTCTATATCTAATACCCAATACAACTACTGTTTTCATATTCCTGTCAATAGCGTTTGAAGAAACTTTCTACAGTTATCGAATACGAGATTTATGCGTTTTATTCCTCATAAATCGACATAAATTATTCATGTAAAATAATTTTCTATGAGAGTTTTATTATTACACGATAAACTAAATGTACCCGATAAATTTTGGGTCGATACAGAACTGTAAATAACTATAGCAAGATTTATGTAGGATGTCAATAGTGGGGTACAGAGGTATTGTTTGCAGACAATACATCTCACAGTGCAATAAATCGTAATAGCATAAACATCAAAAAAAATAAATAAAAAAATAGCACTATTGACCGTTAATATGTATAAGGTTATTCTATAAAATTGTCTGAATACGGACGGCTAGGGTTCAGTGAGTGAATAATGGCTCGGGAGATTAATGACATGAACGATTTCTAGGTAAAAGTGTCACTTAACTTACAGTGTAATTTTATTAGACTAAAGCATCTAATGAGCTATTAACGTCCATTAGCGTTTACCTTCACTTTGTTCTTATATGTGATACAGCATAAACAAAATACATTCACATTACAAATAGAAGTATTCTCTCGTCAAAAAAATGTGAATATCGGGTTACACGCACGAACATTATTTATGATTTCAATATCTCCTGGGGTCACGGTGGCTAAGCCTGGAGGTCGGGTGTTCGATCTCTGCATTGGCCGAGAGAGTTCATCTAGATTTCCCGGCGTGATTCCCCTTGCCAGTGATGTGGGATGGAGGGCCTGGGAAGGAAAGCTGTCTAGTCGTTCGGGACGAAAAACCGAGGTCCCGTGTACAAATTGTGTACAAATTGTGTCGCTGTCCAGGCAAAATTTCCGGTATGGCGTATGCCCGTCTTCATTAGCCCAGTTCGGAGCAAAACAGTAGGACATTAAGCTCCATTTCATTTCATTTCCTTATATCCAAATACCAGTATTTCCTACGTTACTAAAGGACTATTATGCAACCCGATTATCATCCACTTTACCAGGAACTAGACTCAATATACCAGTGTATTGGTAAGATATTATAACGGTATATCTATATCCAGCCCCATCGCCCTTTATCTATAAAATAATGATGATGTTTTTCGACAAAAAGGCTAACTGAAATGGGGATTAACGTCCGACTGGGCCAATGAAGAGGAAAATCCCTATTAACTTTCTCGGCCAGCGCAGGGATCGAAGACAGGATCTCCAGATTAGCGAGCAAACGCCTTACTCACTGAGCCACCGTGCACCCCCCCCCCCCCCACAAAAAAACATTGGAGACTAAGATTGGCTGCTGAACATCCAGACGCTACCAAACATGTACTTGAAACTTAATGGGCCAACCCCGATAATATTTTGGAGAATAAAACTGCTTACTTTTGTGTTAAAATTTCTTAAAACCCTCTACCATAGGGACGAGCAACTAACTCAATATATGTGATACGTTTTCAAACAAACTTAAACCTACCAGTCTTCGTCTGGAAATGGAGACAGGAGACCAATGTCTCAAGCTGTATTATGCGGTGTCTGGATAAAACCATACCTTTTTTTTAAAACGGATCATTCATTAAATAGACCTCTATTGGAACGTGAATCCATTATCAGGTCATTGAACCCAAAAATCTTAAAAGGGTTATGTGTTCGGATAAGCAGTTTTGACGTTCACGTCCAAACAACTCAATAGTTTGAGCAGAATATTTTAGACAAGGTAAATACATCATTTCTCTCTATTTTGGGGCTTAAATTTCACACTTAACTAGACTTTTATTTTTTTTTTAGCGTCTGTTCAATTCGGGATAGTTCCTTTAACAGAAACATACCAAAGTTTATGATGAGGTACCAGACGAATTCTAACGATTGTTATAGATGTCTGGTTGACTGGTCTGTTTGACTTTCTATCATCGGGAGCATCAATACATAATCAGTGTTTATACTATAAGTGTATTACTTCAGCTGGCAGTCTTTATAGTTCTTTAAAGTTGCCATACGATACGAGTACGCCATGCCTTGTTCACATTTCGTATACTTGCTATTTCAGAGCGTGAAAATATTGCACTTCGTTTATTCATAAAATAGATTGCTTTTTTAAATTTATCCTGCGTTACAGCTCATAATCGGATTTGTTGTGTATGTTTGAGTTACCACATCGAATCCTGAATTTATTCTTCGATTATTCGAAGTCATTATTCGAATTAAATATTCAATACAACTGTAATGTTAATTGGCTTTTTTCTTCAAACAAAATATAAAAAAAAACCCGAACAAATCAAATCTAATTTATAACGAATACTTGAAATTCAATTCCGATAACCCCGAAATACTATTTGAAGTTGAAACTTTGTGAAAGTACTACATGTAGTATGTTGGCTAAAGAAAGATATAAATATACGTACGCACAAAGCCTCTTTAAATTTACCTTTAATGTCGTTAAGAGATATATATACACAATGTAATTAACAGCAAGTAATAAAATATAAGTAAAGCATACTTTCTGAAACCCATTTAACAGTAAAAGTAGGACATCACACAGCTGCTATGCCTTGAACTAGAAACTATGCCGTTAATTCGAGTGATAAGGCAGTTGTCTTACTAATGACTTTTTATTTCACCATCCTGACTTCTACAATAATAGTACTTCATTTAAAGAGGTACTTGCTGATCGATTAAAGATTGTTGGACATTAAACCCCATTTCATTTCGATAAAAGATTTAATGTAACTCCAGTCAAATCTGACTTATTCCAATTAGGCTGCAGGGGCTATACAAATACATTTATACAGTACATGTTATCTGGCACTAACTAATAAAGACTAATCAAATACAGCTTAGCATGAAAAAGTTCCAAAAAATACCGAGTCTTAAATACATGTATGTAGGCACTAGTAATTATGTGTGGAGACCTACTAATAAATATTATGAATAAAGAACAATTAACTGACTACCCTCTGTAGTCGCGTCTTTTATCAATTGGCATGGTACCAAGCTTCTGAATTAAGAGTGTATCAAATTTTGACATTGTTCCAGGTAGACGAAAGTTAATAAAACAAGAGGTAAAGAAGTAGTTGGTAATAAGATCTGTTTATTATTTTTCACCAGAACCTGTTCCTACTTGTCCTAACAAATGCACTTCCCCTCGCTTTAATATCAGAAAACTGAAAATAATACATTTAGAATCTTAAAGATACAGTTACAGATGTAATGTGTTGAATAAAATGCATCTATACGTTTTCGAAGGAATAGAATGGTAATTTCACACTATCGATCTTTCCGGAACTGTTTTAATTTCATGGAAGTTTCATTCGTTTACATTTTGGCTTCTAATTTGCATATATACCTCAATAATTCTGTCACTGTTCCTTTACTGCAGACGTCTAACTTTTACCGTTTTGTACTTCATGACGTTACCAATGCAGATCTTTTTTTTTCATATCAGGTCAAATTGAAACAGACCAAGCGTTGCTTGTTTTTAATGGAAAATAGAACCCAGGACACTACGGAAGGTTTGTCTATGTGTTGCTGATAATATACCCCAATTTCAATGAAATACTGCTTCCATTATACTATTCCATCTTTGATATAGTTTACAACGACTAAGCTTTACTTAAAACAGCAAAGAGTTACATTTTCATTTATATACGTAATATATAAGCCAACTCCTCAAAAACTAAGCTTTACTTTAAATAGCAAGGAGTTATATTTTCATATATATACGTAATACATAAGCCCATTCCTCAAGGCATATGGCCACTTTTCTTAATAATAACACCAGCGAAACCAAAGAAAGAATTCATAATAACTGTAATCACGAGGTTTCAAGTGTGAAATTAAACGTATTGTTTACATACAGCAGAGACCAGATTTTCTACCCTAGAGCACAGCGTGATATTAATTCATCTTCAAAGGGAAAATACACAAATCACAAAACAGAAAGACTAAATTGTAAACTAAATTCAAAATATCGAATTTGGGCCAACTGTGTTATGCATTTGAATTGCTTTTACATGGTGTGGTGTTTTATCACAGATTTCTCCAGGTTAAAATATTTCTTGTTTTCGAATTCCCCGTAAGAATAACATCGTTTTGTATCTTATATGTTCGACGACGTTTAGAACAAACCCATGTGTTCCAGAAATGAAAATGAAATGGAGTTTAACGTCATGCTGTTATAGTGTGTATTGGGGAATATTTTGCCCGGACAGCGGCACTTCGGCCTACTCTTAAATCGAACTCCAACTGCCAAGGATTCTTTTACGTGCTCGTTAATGTTCACCCGGAATCGCGATGTCCCTTGTCTGGCTCTCTGTCCTGCATCACTGACCACCCCGAAAAATCCCGATGAACTTTTCGACCAACATCGTGATCGAACACGGAACCTGCAGGTAATTGAGCCAACGTTTTACTGACTGAGCCACCGCGAGCGTGTTTGAGTAGGTGTTACATAGTGTGAGAGACAGTGATAGGAAAATGATTATAATTATCCCATGACAGCATGTGGTCAATTAGAGAACGGTGGAGAGTTTATTACACATGCTGTCATGGGATAATTATAATCATTTTCCTATCACTGTCTCTCACACTATGTAACAATTTTCCTATCACTGTCTCTCACACTATGTTACAATTGTTACATAGTGTGAGAGACAGTGATATGATAGGAAAATGATTATAATTATCATGGGATAATTATAATCATTTTCCTATCACAATTGTTTCATAGTGTGAGAGACAGTGATAGGAAAATGATTATAATTATCATGGGATAATTATAATCATTTTCCTATCTGTCTTCACACTATGTAACAATTGTTACATAGTGTGAGAGACAGTGATAGGAAAATGATTATAATTATCCCATGACAGCATGTGTAACAAACCCTCCACCGTTCTCTAATTGACCACATTGTTTCATTTAATAAAGAACCAGATGCTGCCATATGTATAATGGTCAAGTTAGATAATCAGCGTTAGCTGTCACACATCAATTGTTCTGTAGCCTGTCATATGCTTATAGTGAGATAATCTATCAATGACAAGTGATTTAATTATGTAGTCTTTACATAAGTCCTTTTGTTCCATATTATTAATTACCCGTGTTATCAAAGTGAATTTAGAATAAATTGGCTTTGGTTTTTCATGTAAATCTTGTCTGCGATATCACCTCGGTGGAAGCGGACGTTAAATAAAGCTATTTCACACACTCATGTAAATCAGACAAGCTTTGGTGGCTGACCAGATACGACTTTATAGTATATCTAGTAAACTATAATAAAATGTTGCATCCAGATCATGTTTTATTTCTGTTAACTCAAACTATGTTATATAGGTCTGAAAAAATTCTTAACTCTTCTTAACTCTATCACGCATATGCAACATCCATTCCACCATATCAACTGCTATCTCTAAATTCATTATCACGTTATGTTTTAAGTTTCATAAACATAGTTTCTCTATTCATACATTGATACTAGCCAACTAAACCATTTCAGTACTAATCCCATTAAAGAGATGCTGGTTGAAATTGAACTGATCATGTGACGTGAAAGGTGATGCAACCAACTGGTGAATCGGGCGAAGCATTCGGCTTGTGTGCCGATCCACCCATTCGGCCGAATAAAATACGCCGCCGATTGATTCGACCAAATCATTCGGCTAGTGTGTCCACCGCTTTATGTGTTAAATTATCAGAGTATTACCTGTATGTAATGAATGTTATCCTTCTAATAAAAAACGTCTTGCCTTTCATCGCACATTTATTAATATCCACCACCATCTCACTAGACAAGGATTCTGTTTAATGTTCAACCAGATGATCATAAAATGCGATCTTACCCAAGGGTGTTCGTTTATTTATAACTAATTAACCGTAACTTAAAACAAGGTACATAACAGGTATGACCTACATAATTACACCTAATTATAACCAATATTACACGGAATAAGGTAATATAATCCACGCTAACAGGAAAGGTGTGAAATGAAATAGGCCTTACTGAACAAGTCATTGACTGAATTTTATATTGAGGCAGTGTATTCCAAAATCGATTGTTTTTATCTCTGTCAATAATCCAGGTCCCACCCCGCCAAAGAGGATCTGGGTCGACTCAGCGTTAAAGAGCACATAAAATGTAGTGGGCTTGAATGTGGTTTTTGTGCACTAAAAAGCAGTTTTGACATTCAAATCTATTAAAACGATTTTGTCACTTGTTTATACACCCATTATCATTATACAGTCTCCTGTCGGCGGGTATGTGCTCACTGGCTGATTCTTAACCCACCTCCGTAATAAAATAGCAGAATTGACCAGGGAATAAAATGTATGACACAGTATTGCTTATTACAAAAGTTTTCTAATCTTAGATGTTATTTATATTTTGTTTAAGTAAGCCGCCAATAAAATACAAAGTCTGCGGCTTCTTTCGGATTAAAACAGCATGTTGTGCGTGAAATTTGTACGTATAGAAGCCACCGTTCTTGACGCCGCTAACATGAACACGAACGAATCACTATAACTTCATTATGTCGTCTTTTTACGAAACGAATAATGTAAATTCAAACAATGGATGGCGAATATTTAGGAGTAACCAGTGAGTGAACTGCAGTATTGATGGAAATACGTCCAGACAAATAGCAAAGGCAGATTAAGCGACAACAAGGTGCTGGAGGTCCTACAAATGATCAGATAGTCTTCACACAGAAACCTTTGAAAATTACATCGCCACAAATTAGACTTAGATCACTTTGGGTTAGATACAAATTGGAACCGATGATTTAGCTGCTCAAATCTGACGAAAATCAACGTCGACATTTTGACTGAACATAATGCGCATGAAATTTTTATCTGCGTAATAAAGGACTACGGGAAGCTCTTACAGACTATACACATTTTGTGGCAAGTCTTTCCGGATTTGGATGTGTGTGTGTGTGTAGGATGAGGGGGGGGGGGGTGCATGATGCTTGGCACAATGGTTAGCACGTGTGCGCTGTATCATAAGGTCTGTCATTGAGTCAACTGGTGTGGTTTCGATTCCCCGGTTGTATATACGTAATGAGTATTTTACACTGCATGTGTTCTCCGATTTCCTCCCATTGTTAAAAGACCCTAACACGCATGCGAATTGTTGAAGTAAAATTGAACCATGTGTTAGTCCCGAAATGACCTAGTTTGTGTTGACGTTTAACCCCATTCATCTCTCTCTTTCAGGATCTCATCGCGGTTATGGGGTTAAAAGCATTTTTGTAAGAAAACAGTTGTTTCGTTAGTGGCCTAGCTCTACGTTTCTATGCAGGTCGTAATTTGATAGTTTCTGCATTAAAGGAAGTCCAATTAAGTGACGATTTGTGTTTTATTTTTTTTATTGAACAAAACATTTGCCAGGAAATAAATTAGAAATATGCGTTATTTGTGAGTATATTTCAGTGTATTTACCTGTCTTGTGGGAGAAGCCAATAGAATGATGATGTTTTCAAACAGACGATAAGTCAGTATCTAGTTACTTTAGCGTTTAGATTTCTTCATACCTGCACGTAAAAAAATATATTATCAAAGAAAGAAATTCAACCAATATATTTTAAGAAACATTCTCCACCTGTATGTAATAATCTCCAAAAGGCCAATTGGCGCTATATATCATAACCCTCTATGCACTGCCATCATAGTCTACGAAGATATAGTCTTAGATTATGAGGATGATGATGATGAGCATCAATTTCATGAAAATAGTGATACAGACACTAGATGGTGAGGTAAATGTTGATAATGATGATACTAGAATGTCTTGTGGGTGACAGGGATGTATGGTGATGATAACAAAGACAAGTTGGCATCGGGTTGTTTATAGTTACTAACCTATACTAGTAGAGTATATACCCAAGAATAGGTAATCTGTCAAATACATGTATAAGTAGTATAGTCTACATATAAAGATTTGATCATTAATGTCTGCGGAAAATAGCCTACTTGTGTGAGGAAGGAAATCACTTTACAGCACAAATTTGGGTTTATTGCTTGTTGCATCTCCCATTATAAGAATAGTTAGTAAGTGTAAACTATAATATGACGATTTTTGTTGATTTGCCAAAACAAGTTTTAATCCGTCTGCTGGGAAATATCACTCACAGACACCTGCTACCATGCCTTTAACTATTTACCGAGTTTATAACGCCTTGAGTAATTATCTATATTGGGGATATAAAGCAGATAAATCGCAACGACTTATTTTATAAAATCTTTGCTAAGAGTAAGTCGTTTGAAATACTCCAATCGCAATCTTTATTTTGTAAGGACAATAATTAATGCCAGCAAGAATTAAAAAAAGAAACAAACTGAAATGGAAACACAACAATAGTGTGTCTGAGATTACAAAGCAGATCTCAGACAAGTAATTATCCTCTCCTCTATTGGCTTCAATGTTAAATCTACGACTTTCCTTTGTCGATATTATTTTATTGAAATATTCCGAGCTAAGTGGGCAAGACGCTGGTTCGCTAGCTTGGAGGTCGGTTGTTCGATCCCTGCATTGGTCGAAAGTTCATCCAGATTTTCCGGCGTGGTTCCATCTTGTTAGTGATGCAGGACGGAGGGCCTGGCTAGGAAAGTTGTCTAGTCGTTCGGATGGGACAAAAACCGAGGTACCGTGTACACATTGGCGTTCACTTTTACGAGTAGGTGGTGGAGCCGCTGCCCGGGCAAAATTTCCCTCATAGCACACTGTATGGAGTATGCCCGTCATCATTAGCCCATTTTAGGAGCAGAACAGTAGGACGTTAAACCCCATTTCATTTCATTTCATTTTGAATATTCCGATGATATAACTACAAAGAGACCAACATGGTACAATCATTTGATAAAACTATTTACGTTATCAGTAGTGGAAATCTTTCTGAAACTCAACTTGTGTAACTTTTCCAACTTTGTAAAACCATTGTCCTCACCACTCTTGTCGCCGATCGTATCAAAAACCGATAGTCTTATATTCGAAAAGGGAGACGAATTAAGAAGATTTCCATGCATTGTAAACACTACACATGAGGACACGGTTAGAAGGGGTTAATTGGAAGGAAAGGAGCTGTGGATATCTTTATATCAGGCGCTATGCCGCATCCTTATGGCTGATGCTCCCCAAATTGCAGACGAAGAATGTTCCTTGAATGTGACGAAAAATCTAGGCCCTGTGTCCACATTGGAGTACACGGAAAGGAGCCCTTGACAGATGGAATCCGAAGAAAGAATAGACCGTAGCGCCGCAATCCAGGCTAAAACTGCATGGCGTATGTCCGTCTTAATTAACCTGGATGGGGTAGAAGAGCGGGGCGTTAAACACATTTCAAAATGTCAGGTAAGAAGACGTACACTGTTAGCTACTCAGCTAATTTTATTTACGAAAAAGGGGTAAATGATTTGAAGCGGATGAGCGATAATCTGACGAGTCCATTGTTGTAACGATCAATCAACAATTTTTACAGGTTGTCGTGTGTTTTTTTCGCTCATCAATTAGCAAGTAACATGTTCAACACATACACTGTTTCTCCGATTAGAATAGACTTTTTTTAGTCGGTTCGATGTAATTTGATATCATCGAGAAGCGTAACGAGTGGGTTTAATGAGAAATATATGGCCGGGTTGCATATCAGTGGTTAAATTAGTCCCTGTCTGTTTTATATAGATGGATCTGACCTGAAAATTGATTGCATATCTTAAAGGGATAGAGAGAGAGGGAGAGAAAGAGAAATTGGGTTTAAGGTCCACTCGACATAAACTAGGTCATTTCGGGACTAACATATGGTTTAATTTTATTTCAATTATTCGCTTGCGCGTAGGGGTCTTTAGCAGTGGGAGGAAACCGGAGGACCAGGCGAAAACCCACGATGTTGGACAGGCGACCCTACTCCTTGACAGGCTTTATGATACAGCGCGCACGGGGTAACCATTCGTCCACCCCTACCCCCGTTAAAGGGATACTAACATTTATACTACAAAATATTTTGCTCTACCAAAAGTAAAAGTTGTTCGTATACACGTCTTGCCCCCAATCACTAACCGAAATCCAACTAAATTCAAAACTTTGACATAAATCAAAGAGCTGCTGTTTCTTTGAAGAACGACTGTTCCAGAAAATTGCTTATGGTTGAGTGTTTTTAATATAAAAGATGACATGAAATGCTATGTAACAACACTTATTCGTTCCTTTTTATATTGGTAAAATTTGAAGTATTGGACGTCTAAATCTTTGAGCTAAACCCCTTGGATCCCAGGTGCTATTTCAATTATAGATAAGACAACTTTTATACCAGTAAAGCATTTTACTATTTTTTTTTTATCATTTTTTGTTTGTTGTGCTGACAGAAGTGGAACACGAAATCGGCTATATCACTACACTGGTTAAATCTGTAGACACTAAATTTGGAACGAAATCAAGTCACCTTCAAAATAAACATAACATAAAAATCAAATAAAATTGCCAACTGCATTTTTTCACACACATCAAAGGGATTTCTGTATGTTAAAATTACAGTTTTAACTTGTGAATATAGCAAGCGTTTAGATTAGCTTCTCGTTAATTATTTAATTAAATAGAGGTTTTTTTTCTGTACTGAAAGCACTGAACGCCCAATGGGTAGGTATAGTGAAATAAGCTCATTAAAGGTGTAACTTTATTGATTATCTCACAAACATCATACATTAATAACCTCTATAAACATAACTGAAGTCACTATATTAAATTATGGAATGTTATATCAGTGTAAATTAATTAAAACATTAGTTCCAGGGATGATCACACAGGACCCACGCAACCGTCGAAACTGGTGCCCCCACCCACCATTCCAATAATTTGCAAATGTGTGTTCATCAGCTTAGATATTGTCTCGGGAACAAGCATCCAGATCCCCACGTAGGTAAAACATTATCAGCATGGTATACCAGTTGATATTTAAAACCCAAGCAGAATTATTGATCTGACTGCTAGGGAGATTATACTAAGGATAATAAAACAAACACGGAGAGTCATCTTTGGACAAGAAATATGATAATATTCGTTAAAAGAGAAACATGATCAGTATAGTCTTACATTTAACCGTTTATTGCTGGCCTGTTTATTAATCGTACATCTTTCACCAAAAGCTCTTGTGTCTTCAATAATTCACCATTCTAAGTACTATAATTATCGAACTTGCTGAGCTCCCGAGTTAAGCTACAGATTATTAGCAGAATGCGACACACATACTGACAACAAAGGCTCTGCATGACTTCTTTCATTAGGTTATTCCTATGACACCATTGCAGAATTTATATTCTTCGTTAATTATTATATATTATAACATGTAATTAGTTCCACATAGAAACGATCGGTTACTGTTAAAAGTAATGAGCTGTAGAAATAGCAATCGCCAGCAGTTGGAACTTGGGTCAAATAAAGGTTGAGAAATCTGACATTTGATAATAGTAATCAAAAGTAATCCTTGACCAGAAGTAAAATATACCATATTTCACCGGAAAGTGTATGTACAAGAAGGTGATGTATACGGGAGAGAGGGGGGGGAGAGAGAGAGAGAGAGGGGGGGGGGGAGAGAGAGAGAGAGAGAGAGAGAGAGAGAGAGAGAGAGAGAGAGAGAGATGGTTTAACGTCCACTCGACACAAACTAGGTCATTTCGGGACTAACATGTGGTTTACTTTTATTTCAATAATTCGCTTGCGCGTAGGGGTCCTTAGCAGCGGGAGAAAACCGGAAGACCCGGAGAAAACCCACGAGGTTGGACAGGCGATCCTACTCCTTGTCACGTGCAACCGGTGATTCGAAATCAAGCCAGTTGACTCCAAGACAGGCTTTATGATACAGCACGCACATTCTACCCCACCCCCTGATGTATACGAGACAGACCATTACTTCCCGCTTTGAAACGCACGTTACCATGTTATCACTCTTGATATGGAAGAAGCCTTAGTATTGGAGATGTGGGAGGACAATATTGAAGGATAATTGGTAATACAAATGCTAGGAATCAAGCTGCAAATTCATAAACACTTAAATTATACAGCTGATTATTGGGAGTGTAAAATAAATTTCCCACGTGGACAAAAATAATATAACATTTTGTCATTCTCGCCATCAGGCATTTGTCAAGATGGCTTTTACCATTGTCAAGAGTAATATTAGTTTCTATCAAAGAGACAATAATATATTCTGTTCTGATGTATAAATAATGTTAACCAGATATCAAGTGTTGCGTACGTTTTTCACTGAATACAATCTGAAATATAATATGAAACAAAATATCGATATTTCTAGAAGAGTAGGCGGATACTCGATTACTCCGCACGACTTAAATATTGTTATATGCCGTTTGGAATGAATGTTGCAACCTATACATTTCAAGCATGTATGATTTTTTTTTGACTGAATATAGCCACGTGTTGCAGCTACTCGTGATTGAGAGCAAGTGGGTATATGAAGGAAAAGCCACATGGATAGTTTTTGCTGTCTCTTGAAACAAAATATATCGAATTATAAAATGACATTGATTGATGACCTTTGTTCATTTTTATATCAATGGCGTATTAATGGATGTCATTACCCATGTGTTCACCGTGTATGATTGCAGGGCATTAAGAGATTTATAATCCTGAGTAATACAAATGAAAAGGAAAGGAAATAGGGTTTAACGTCCCATTGTTCTGCTCCTACACTGGGCTAATGAAGACGGGCACACACCATTGTATTGAGGGAAATTTTGCCCGGGCAGTGGCGCTATGACCTACTTTTATATCGAAATCCCACTGCCAAGGAATCTTTTGCGTGCACGCAAATGTGTACACGGGATCTTGGGTTTTCGTACCATCCGAACGACTAGACAGCTGTCCTTGTCAGGCGCTCCGTCCTGCAACACTGACAAGGGGTGAGTAATATATCTGGAGTATTTTCTTGAATATACATTACAAGCCACACCCTAAATTACCTCTGCTAACATCTTAATCAATAATAATGAACTGATCTATGGCACTGATCAAACAGTCAGGAATATAGATGTTATAATATTGACATGTAATTGACAGGAACTATAAGAACATGGTATTAGGATGACGAGATGTAGTCCTTTATAACAAGGTGCATTCTATTCATATCACGAGAGCTCCAGATAAAGGAACATGTTAAGTGACGTTGAGATCAATGGATAGATTACGGTGTATCAGAATTTAAGGACATGAAAGGTCGGTAACGGGACAAAACCTAATTGTCCCAACAAAATCTTTGTTTTAAGAGAGAGAGGGAGAGAGAGAGAGAGAGAGAGAGAGAGAGAGACGGGATTTAACGTCCACTCGACACAAACTACGTTATTTTGGGACTATTATGGTTTAATTGTATTTCAATAATTCGTGGGAGGAAACCGGCGGACCCGGAGAAAACCCACGAGGTTGGACAGCTTTGTTTTAAGAGATGCTTTCCTGATAATGTGTGTGGTATTATTTCGATTCGGGTTAGAATAAAACCAATCTACGATGGTTATTCTCCAAGTCCAACCTAATTTCATGTTTTATTATAGATAGAAACGGTGATACTATATATATAGCTTGTAGTGATAATATCCTGATATTATGTTATGTTTTTACTTGTGGGTTATCGAACTTGCTGAGCTTCGGGTTAATCAATGGCCAAGTGCTAATTCACACTTATTATTCTATCAGTGTTTAACGCCCGCTTCCACTTAGGGTGATATCGCAAGACAAGCTGTGAATAAATCCACGAGGTTGAGAAGACACCCCTATCCCTGGGATCGAAACTATACTATTCAAAAAAAGTAGGGGATATTTGATTTTGGGGGCATAATACTAAAATATGCAAATGACTACGAAAAAAGTCACTATAGAACCTAACAGAAGAAACATTTCCAGTTACATGTGACGCCCAAACGCACCAATAGCTACCGCATGGAATGCAGGTGATGCTTGGGATCATCATGGGGGTCCAACCCAAGATTTGCACGACTCTGACTTTGAATGTTACAGTCATTGTGGCATTGAATTCCAGGGTGGAAACATCAGTTTAATTGTTTTAGTGACCAGAAAACAAATTTTGATATGCGTCGGCTTACCCAAAATGAAAGGTTACGTGCCCTTGGCATGCTACAGATCAGCACAACACAGGCGGTTGTGTCGCGGACGATGAATGTTTCTCAGTCTGTCATAAGCAGGCTATGGTCCAGATACCGTGATACACAATCTGTACAGGACAGACCACGCTCAGGTCGACCAAGGGCGACAACTGAAGCCCAGGATCGATTTATCCGTACCTTGGCCTTGAGAAATCGTGTCATCACAGCAAATCAGATCAGCGCTCGTCTTCAAACAGACACTGGTGTGAGAGTGAGTGGCCAGACGATTCGGAATCGACTGCATAGGGGTCACCTTCGCGCCCGACGTCCTCGCGTGATCCCTTGTTTGAGAGATCATCACATTCAGGCAAGACGTCGTTGGTGTAGGGATCGTCAACACTGGGATAATCGACGCTGGAGCAATGTGATGTTTTCAGATGAGTCCAGGTTCACTGTTGATTTTTTGGACAGACGTAGGAGGGTGTGGCGTCGTCGAAACGAGCGTTTCCAAGACGTTAACGTCATCAGACATGATCGATTTGGGGGCGGTTCTGTTATGGTGTGGGGAGTCATCACTGTTGCTGGAAGAACGGCTTTACATGTTGTTGCAGGGCGTGTTACAGGCCAGTACTACCGGGACAACATCTTGGCAGTCCATGTTGTGCCGTTCGCACGACGTCATGGCTGCCGTTTCATCTTCCAGGATGACAACGCAAGATGTCACAGGGTCAGGATCGTTACAATTACCTCCAACAACAGAACATCACCACATTACCTTGGCCAGCACTGAGTCCCGACCTCTCCCCCATCGAGCATGTCTGGGACATGCTTGGACAGAGGTTACGTCAACGTCAACAACGTCCTGCCAATGTCCAAGAACTTGCTGCTGCGTTGCAACAGGAATGGGACAATCTGGACCAAAATGACCTTAGACGTCTCATTAGGAGTATGCCACGTCGGATCAATGCTTGTTTGGCAAACAGAGGAGGATTTACCCGTTACTGACTTTGTTGTGATGCTGTGGTAACTTTGCTGTTTGACCCCGGGTATCATTTTACCCTTATAATGGTCAGTCTGTGCCTTACTTAGTCTAACGATCATTTGGAATAAATCGATGAATGTGAACTTCATTTCATTTTGTCATTTGTTTCTTCGTCAGTTTCATTAGGTGACTTTAATAACACTTAAAAATCAAATATCCCCTACTTTTTTTGAATAGTATACAACCACAAGCCAGAGGTGACCGACCAGCTACATCTGGAGGCGTCACCACGACCTCGCCACGCTCTACAGATTATTTTTTGCGCGAAATAAACGCATAGCGAGGTCTATATTATGTGTGAAAGGAGCTTTAATGAGATATAAAACGCGTTGTGCATGTATATGTTGTTAATTGCTATTTGTATTCAGTGATGGTCTGTCTACTAATCAGACCTGTCTGTTATGATTGAAACATACACCTGTGACAACCTTGTAATATTCGCTATTAATGAAGACCTACAATCATCACATTCATATCAACGGCGGATCCTGGGACCATGGAGAGGGGGAAGGGGCGCACGGGTGGCGAGGACGCGGAGTGTACACTAGAGGCTCTGGGTGGCCTCCCCCGGAAAATTTCGAAGTCATTTTCAGTTACACCATACAAGAATTAGGTTCTAAAGTGCGCCCTGGCATACCAACCAACGTCCGTTATGTAAGATAATGAAAACTTGTCGAAGCGTTAAATTAAAATGAATAAAACCGGAAATATAATACGAAAAACAACATGGCCACGTATAGAGGAGAATATTCATTTACTCACAAACATTATTATGGGGTATTTGAAATATTGCAGTATTTTGTCTTGTTTATTACCTTTATAACATTCTCAAATAAGACTTATTTGTTGGTATTCTGAAAGAGTACGCAGGTCCTGTAGTAACTATTATAGTGAGAACTGCCAGCTTCAGCATATCACATGTGCCATGGAAAACCAGTCGCCCACGGTTTTAGCATTTGGCTGAAGTCGGAAGTGTCGAACATGAGACAGAGTATGCGAATTTATCTATCTATATATCTCATACCACAGACAACTAAAAAATATATACTCTTCAAAAATCGAAACGCACAGCCCATTTTTCATCATTTTTTTTATTTGAACGAGGTTGTTTTTAATGCCATTATGTAAGGATAAAAGAAATTCATTACTGGTTTTAAAGGTGGGTCACTTATTGTGACTGGTCAAACATTTTTCGAAATTTTTTTTCGCTTGATTTCACCTAGACACAAGAGTTTAGCAGCTTCGCGAGCTATTCGCATGGAACCTAAATGTAAGATCTTTAAAATCCGGGGTTTCTCGGTTTCTTAATCAGTTACACATGTAAACACTCAACGAACCAAGTAATGCCACACCTGAACGAAGACCAACGCAACAACGCTATTGGTTGGTTACAAGCAGGTGAAGCCCAGACAGATGTAGCCAGACTGCTGAATGTTTCGCCGAGTACCATTCCTCGCCTTTTGGATAGGTGCCGACAGCGAAGTTCAACACGTGACCGCCCAACCCCAGGGCAAACATTAGTGACCCCAACTGCCCTTGATCGTCACTTCCGGTTACGTCATTTGCGGAAACGGTTCTAAACCACGACTTCTATTGCAGAAGCAAGCAATTGACGGCGTAGAATCTCTGACCAGACATTCCGTAATGCCTTCGTGAAACCAGATTACGAGCCAGACGTTCCGTTAGAGCTGCTGTTTTGAAATACGCCGATACCGTCAAATCCGACTTTATTGGGTTCAGACCTGAGGGTATGGCCACAGCAGCACCGGAGAACAGTTTGGGTCAGCTGCGTGTCGCGGTTCCTGTTGCAACGGGGATGGTGGCGCGAGGGTATACCGACGACGAAATGTCACATTACGTTTCTTTTTTTAAAAGAGTATATATTTTTTTACTTTTATCTTTGATTGACGTGCATGAACATATAACCTTGTCATCCTTTTGTGCGTGGGAGAGGAACTGTTTTCTGAAACCCAGACGGTCGATATCGCAAATATATTGAATGTCGTCTTTAATGTATGATGGTGATCTTTAATACTAAATACATGTATCTTCCTGAAATGAAATGGGGTTTAACGTCCTACTGTTCTACTCCAGCTGGGTTAATGAAGACGGACATAGGCCTTACAGTATGATATGAGGGACATTTTGTCTGGGCAGTGCCACTATAGCCTATATCGAAAAAAACGAACATGCACAATACCATCCCATACGCATATAACATACCCCTATAGTTCGATGCAAACCTCTAAGCAAATTCCTGTTGTTCGAGCCCAAGTATTCGCATATACCTCTAAACGTATACCGAATACCGTATACCACTATGTATACCGTATACCACTATGTATACCGTATAATACGTATACCGTGTAATTGGGAAGTATTCTTTACCCTGAGAACATTGTGTGTTTACAGCTTTTAGAACAAAGCCAATATATCCTGAGTGAGTGCCGTTTGGAATGTGTGATGCCCCCGTTTTCTTCAGGAATTAGTTGTAACACGTACTCACAAAGTCGCCTAGGGGGGAACAGAGGTCCAAAAATTATATCCATATCTTGAAAATATTGAGAGCAATGTGTGGCCTGCCTTTTACCACATTTATCAGATATGGAAATGTTGAGTGGTTTCTCCAATTGGAAGGAATTCCCGTCATTAATTGGAAAACGGAAATCAGCGATCTACTTCTAGTGTAAAAGTATCAGCAAGTGTGATCAATTTTATGTCATTGACCAGGTACTAATCGGGTACAAGAAATGGAGATTAAGTCTTCAACACGAATCGTTGGCGCGCTAGAACCTTACATTCATCGACACTGATTATTTTCCTGGTGAGATAAATAAAGCCCTTAATAATAACTTGCTGTCACACGGTAAGAGACAACTATAATATCGAGTCAGTGCTGGTTGGAATCAGCGAAAAGCCTTCGAAGTAATATATATTAAGGACAGGAAAGGCAGTTAGGAGGTGGAAACCTCGGCAGCCGCGCAATTGTTCCTTATAAATCTTCTCTTTATTAGAATAATACGCGAGGAAGTGGAATCGTCATAAATAGCACTGAATGGAAATGACATTGTATATACCGAAGTAGATGAACCAATCTTTTAAACATAATTCCATATCATATTAAGATTAGCAACGTCGTACAATTTGAGTTTATATCTAAGCCTAATGTAACAAAGTCTAGAGATACTCTCACTCGCACTCTCCAATAAAATCACACAACTAATAATAAGAGCAGGGGGACTGCACCACATATAATTTACACAAAAACAAATACACGGACAAGGCATCACACTCAGTCAAATTGTAAATTATTGTTTTCAAACAGTCAAGACCTCCAACGTGTGATGATACGTAATAGTCCGCAGGTTTGTCATGTGGGTTTTGTTTGTGTTTAGTGTGTCCTTCCTACACATACTAACAGTACTGATAAAAATGGATGCGATAGTCAGTCTACACGAACCACCGTCTCTCAAGCCAACTGCATCCTGAATGTGAATATCGTTAATTGCCATCTGAACTCACAGACTACTAATCGGATATTTCTGCCATGTCTAAACTAATGCTACTAATAAGACATGTGATATATATTTTTTGACACCCCTACTTTACTGCCAACCTACACAAATATCCTCGCATCTTAAACAGTGACAAGTGACGGACTTTGTATAATATTGAATTGGTTTTGAATGAGGGAGGCAACAAAAGTTACGTCCACGGCGGATCCAGGAATTTTTGCAGGAGGGGGTTTGCCAGGTTCCCCTTAAATAAATGAAATGTGACAGTTGACAATGCATGATGCCATCATTGCCTACAAATTACGTAGGCATACATATACGTAAAAAGAGAAAATCAACACTCCCTTTAAATGGAATTAGTAGGATCAAAGCATTAATACGTCTATATCATTATTTTGCGCTTTGTTAACCCACTCGACTCCACTATCTGATGACAAAGGAAAATGAACACGACCGTGACACTTTTCTCATAAAATCATTTTACAATTTCATATGCAGCTGAACAGAGAGGGTAACTATATCGCTAGGTCTGCCTCCGTTGGAGGCAATAGGAGAGATTACAAGATACCAAAGGCAGATTAAGACAAACAAACCCATGTACTATTCATCAGAAATAGTTGAAATGCGATTGGCTTATAGTTCGACCCAGCGCCAACATATTTATCGTAGCATTCTCCATGAACAAAGAGCTCCCATATTCAAACAGAGGGAGGTGACGACAATATCAAGCACAACCAAACATACAAATTCCGTATAAAATAGTTTCCACGTTATTTTGTTTCCCCTTTATCATTAAAAACGTAACAAACCTAATTAATCAAGTGGTCATTGATAAATTACTCGCTGGAAATATAAAAAAAAATCTCTTAGACACGGATAACAAATGGAATGCTAAACTCTTTTAATATAGTATGCAACGTAAAGGAATGGTTTGTTTAAGCAGTAGTCGTGTTTCGAGAAAGTTCATCCAGAGTTTCCGGCGTGGTTTCACCTTGTCAGTGTTGCAGGACGGAGGACCTGACAAGGACAGCTGTCTAGTTGTTCGGATGGGACGAAGAACCGAGGTCCCGTGTACACATTAGCGTGTACGTAAAAGGTCCCTTGGCAGTTGGATTTCGAAATACGAATGGCGTATGCCCGTCTTCATTAGCCCTGTATGACGTATGCCCGTCTTCATTAGCCCAGTGTAGGAGCAGAACAGTAGGACGTTAAACCCCATTTCATATGTCATGTTTCTAGGTCTTGCGTGGGTTACAAAATGAAAGACGCATGATTAGCCTTGCTATTTGTAACTGTCTCTGCTGGCACTGTTTACTTTTTTTTTTATAAAAATAAATACCCCCACTCATACGTTCCTCAGGGTATTGTAAATGTACGACACAGTGACATCATTATTCGGTAATTCTATAACAAAACACTTATGTATTAGTAAATTGAGTTCAGTATTAATTATTATGTCGACTTTAAGTGATAAATAGGGTCAAAGCACTTTATATTGATAATGTTAGAGGTTATACGTAATATATTTGTAGAGCAAGCTTGTGAAGAACAGTTGACATTTAATGAACACGATCCTAATACAGCATAGTTTAATAAACTGATTATTATTAATATAAATGTAACATAAATATAGGGCACCCAATCCTTAATACATTGTGTAAAATACACGGCTCGCGTTCTTTCATGTTTTATCTTATAATAATGCAATTATATAGATTTATAAAATATAGATTGCTGCTTGGTAATAGTGTGATTACATTTTCTAATAACACAAAAACCATTACATATAATTTATTGATAAAGCTAACAACATTATTAACAAATAGCATCAGAACATTATTAACAATTACACAGTGAACACATAACTTTATCTGTGTTTATTAACAGGGAATTGTTTCAAAGTAATCTTAAGCACTGGGGCATATAGGGGAGGGGGTTCGGGGGACGATAAACATCTTGAATTTTGCAATTCTTAGTGGAGATTTAGGATGGGATTACCGTGTGCTTTCGGGTGCAAGTGTGATGTAAACATAACTGCTAATTTCCATCTTTAGATTAGTTCCAAAAGCTCTGGATTCTCAATTGACATCATTGGTGTTGCCAAAATGCTTAAATATACATGTATTTGTACAACACATTTGCCAAACTATTTATCGTACTAAAATGCCCTATATATTCATGCAGCTGAACGACCTCATAGGGGAACATAGTTTTTAATTTCTTTCCCAGATATGAAAGTAAGTCCAAATATGCAGCGTTTTAGGGGAAATAGCTCAATTTATAAAACTGTGGTCTCGTGTGTAAGGTACCATTTTGAATCTCAACATTGACTGACGAATATTGTCACTGCGTTATTGTGGATAATTAATTTTGACATATTTGGTCATATCTCTGTGTATATGCTGTACATAAGTCAAACTTTATACAACCACTAGCCTTTAACCCAGCGTTGCGCGGGCAGAAACCTGAACCGGAAGTAGTGTAATACCATAAGGCCCTTGCCACACCACATGTGCACTCGCCAACACTGAACAGCCTTAATAAATATAAAGAGACTACCTGTATCATATGCTGCCCGTCATGTACATAAATATAAAATATCGTATTGATCATTTTAAAAATAAGATAAACTATGAAACTGATATGGTGGAGCAGGGCGTGGAACGAATTAGGAAAAATTAGAGTTGCAGGTATGGAGTAAAATGAGACATATATATTCATGGTGGTGAATCAATAGACTGACTAACTATTATTATGATTTGTGTCCTACTACAATATGGCTTGATATGTCAATAGAGCTAATCATAGGTGTGTGTGAGAGAGAGAGAGAGAGAGAGAGTAGTGTTGGATGGGGTTTGTGTAACGGGCGGTTGGCAACAAATTAATTTTACTTTTGAGTATAAATTAAAATCTGAAACAGAACTTTTGCGTCCAATTGTTAAAAAACCTACTACCCTGAGATGATCCAGAAAATACTGCCTAAGTAGTACATCATAGCTCACGATACAGTGACATCAATTATTAGATGTTGAATTCAAAATTATTAGTAGTAAAACCATAGCTCATGATACAATGGCACCAATAACTTGGGATATTAATTCAAAATACAACGTTCTTGTATGTATAGTGACATAACAAATGAGCGTAGTAGCGTAACATGGAAGAACAAAACTACACTGACTGACATCCACCACGAAAAACATGTCCGATTGATTTATCAAAATCAACTCATAAATTTATATGCCATGCAGCAACATATTATATAGGCGTCACACCAAATGGCCCAAGATTAAAATTTACATACCTGTATTAAACATTTAACATGACAAAAGACCGGTTGATGATAACAAATTAGGCTCCTTGCCATTTAAACTAGATTTAAGAATGTTAAAGGGCGCTTAGCTCAATTCTTTAGAACGTTAAAATGGACGAACATGTGCCTAAAAGCATATACATTAATATACTTTGAGTGTATATAGCGATTTATATTCAATTATGTTCGGTGAAATACGCGTGTTTTTTGTAGTGTTTGGGAATCAGGCACTTTAAGTTACTTCCACGTTGTCTACTGGGATATGTTTTCTTTGTTCATTACAAATGGGGCTTGAAACCATAGAAATACACGAGTCGTGGATATTTGAATCTCATATTGTCACGATAATATAATATCGAATGAAATGGACAATTCCCGATATTAATTTCAAATATTGTTTACAATATTGTTCTAGGGGCTTAGCTCCTTGAATAGCTGTGCGTTTACAATTTTTCAGTATGGTGAAGGCTTGTCAGGTTGTATCCTGCATAGTCTAAGAGGCAGAATCAGGAAATATTATTGTCCTCAGACCAAAGGTACATGTCAATAGACCGCTGATTAATACATCGACGTGCTTAGTTACACTGTGACCTTGGTAACAGAAAATAAGAGCATATTCTTTTCATACACCGTAAATAATAATGGCATCGGAGTCGGAGCTAATGTAAATACTCTGGTGCCATTAATCAAAAAAAAAATTATATCTAGTAAAATACAAATGAGTTAATATTTAGAAACTATGGTTAGAGATAAGATTATCTGGTCATGTTGATAGCAGTAGTACATTTCGCTGACAATATTTGACAAACAGGGTATCCTTACTATTTCTGAAATCTAATATCGATGTGAATTTTGGTTCGTCTGAACACAGGGTCGGCTTAAGACCCTACGAGCACTTTAAAGATTTGGGTGTCCCATATGTAATTCAAAACATAAACAAATAAACTATAACATAATTTTTGGTATTTTTCGATATAACAAAACTTACAGTATGTTGGAAAATAATGTCGTTATTAATTGAGGCAAAGCAGGTG
Organism: Patella ulyssiponensis; assembly: GCA_963678685.1. Taxonomy (NCBI): domain Eukaryota; kingdom Metazoa; phylum Mollusca; class Gastropoda; family Patellidae; genus Patella; species Patella ulyssiponensis. The sequence goes on along the minus strand of OY783230.1, from coordinate 19,805,439 downwards.
GTAGTTATGTTCGGCGAAATACGCGTGTCAATTTTATAAACTTCATTTTGTTTTAAATATTGGATATCAGAATCTATGGTGGCTGTTAGCGGCCATTCTACATCGTCGACTTGTCGGGTTGTGAAGGCGACAAGTCGCGGCACGACAAAGCGAAATAATTGCATTTCGTCGACTTGTCGCTTTGTCGCTTTGTCGGGTTGTGAAGGCGACAAAGCGACAAGTCGACAAAATCAACCCGACAACGCGACAAACTAACCCGACAATCGTCGCCCTCATTTTGTCGACTTGTCGGGTCAATTTTGTCGACTTGTCGCTTTGTCGCCTTCGACTTATTCACAACCCGACAAAGCGACAAGTCGACAAGCCGCCGAAATGCAATTATTTCGCTTTGTCGACTTGTCGCTTTGTCGCCTTCACAACCCGACAAAGCGACAAAGCGACAAGTCGACGAAATGCAATTATTTCGCTTTGTCGACTTGTCGCTTTGTCGCCTCGGAAGTCAATCACTGCGCATTGGCGAGCATTCTTCGGTTAAGTATGGAAGCCCAATCTCGACGAGGCGAGGGTGCATTTATTCAGCATTTGGTTTAGTTTTGCTACACCTGACCATTACACAGATAGGATTGAAAAATTCATTTGGTTAAATTTGCATTTAACGACCCATAAAATTAGGAATCTATATTTCAGAGGAGAGTCAGTTTTATATGTTGATATGTATTTTAATGTATGCTTTCAATATATCTATCGTAATTTAGAATAGAATTTGCTAGCTTTGCTACATTAAAAAATATTTAAAATTTAAATCCTTTCTTCTTAGGATGTTTATAGGCAAGTTTTCTTTACAGAATACGTTAAAGCTTTTTCTTGGCCACATTCCAATTTCAAATCTCATTGACGGTAACTGTATGACTGGCTCACTAACCAGAAGGTCTGCGTCAAGCATGGCTTCCCCAATAAGGGAAAACCGTGTTTGTAAAATATGTAATTTAAATGAAATCGGTAATGAGATTCACTTTATGTTAAAATGTCCAATTTTAAATGATATAAGAAATAATTTTTTACCTCGATGGCTAATTGCTTCCCCAAATGAATGTAATCTTATATCTTTATTTACTTCAAACGATCCGGTTCTTATTCGAAATTTGTCTATCTACATTTCAAAGGGAATGGAAATCAGAAACGAAATACTTAAATATTAAAATGTATCTGATTGTGTAATATACTTTCGTACCAAATTGTTCTTTTTAGTTCTAGTTATATTATATATTTAAAATGTTTTATTAAATGGTATATTGACAGTTATGGAAAACAGTGATATAATTGTACACTATTATATTTTCTTGATTATTATATTGTATATGAACTAGTCAAAGGCCTAGACTTTATGATTGTATTTATATTGTATCACTATCAAATATATGTGATTGTACTATAGGCAAATATAGTAAATAAATTATTATTATTATTATTATTATTATTATTATTATTATATGTCTAATGTACGGTGACGTGCAGGTAATGGAACCTTTGTCCGTTGAAATTTTTTCAAATAAGCGTAAGCCGTGGAGTTGCTGTCTGGGCAAACTTTCCTTAATAGCACACTGCATTGGTGTCGAAAAATAGTTTAAAATAATATGTTGGCAGAAAAAAGTACCCCGGCCGTATCGCCGCTGTCTTGACAGAATTTACCCCGTAATAGGCCTACACGGCATAACATATGCCTGTCTTCATTGATGCAGAAAAGTACTTTGGTTGATAAACTAAGTCATAGTTTAAATAAACGTGGTCTGTCCCCAAAATGTATGTTTTTGTTTATTAAAAGTATATAAGTTTTAATAAAAACAATATAGTTTGTAATTAACGAAATAGTATATTAAGTAAGTAAGTAATTCTTTATTGCTGAAAGTTACTTATAGCAAATACAATGAATAAATTTGTAAATATGTAAAGGTGTTAATGATACAAATAGTACAAAATAAATTAGAAAAGAATGAAAGTTCTAGGGAAGAATAACGTTTAATAAATTATAAATGTATATATTTTCCAAACAGTTTAAAATAACTGGTGATGTGGAAGACATAATGTCTATAAATGTTTGGAGTGAAGGGTGATTTCTATAATAAAAAGGAATAAGCTGTTCTCTTAAATCTTTATATAATGGACAGCAAAGTAAAAGATAGGCTGGCACTGCCAGGCAGGATACGCCCACATTTTCGAGAGATGAATAGAGAACAAGCAATACCGAAAGCGATTTTTCCTACATCATTAAGTCCTGTATTTCATACTGTATTGGGAGCAGCCATTTTGTTGGTCAGTTCCAGTCTGATATTCATGAAATTCGAAGCTGACAATGATTATGGTGTGACGGTACAAAACCTAGAAATGTGTACAAACGGCGGCCATTTTGTCTGGCAATAATTATGGTCTGATTTTCTCGAAATTCGAACTCAACCTTCCGTAGGGTGTAACGGTGATAGAGTCAAACGTTTTTTTAAATCGGATAATAACTGTGACCTCCAGAGGGACCATAGGCGATTTTTCGGACAATCAGGGGCCATAATTCAGGAAGATACGATCCGATGTGCGCAAATAACGAAAGGAACCAAGATCTTTGGGTTATAACCATGCATTTCAAGTTTCATCAAAATCGAATTAAAATTGTGACCTATACAGGGTCCACAACCATGATATACCATTTTTTAACAGTATTCGTGTAGAAACGGCGACCATTTTGTATGGCAATTTTGGTCCGATTTTCCCGAAATTCGAACTCAACCTTCCTTATGGTGTAACGGTAATATAATCAAACGTTTTTTTAAATCGGATAATAATTGTGACCTCCAGAGGGACCACAAGCTAAAAAAAGGCGATTTTGCGTATAATCAGGGGCCATAATTCAAGAAGTTACGATCCGATATGCGCAAATATCGAAAGGAACCAAGATCTTTGGGTTATAACCATGAATTTTAAGTTTCATCAAAATCGAATTAAAATTGTGACCTCTACAGGGTCCACAACACTGATATACCATTTTTTAACAGTATTCGCGTACAAACGGCGGCCATTTTGTATGGCAATTTTGGTCCGATTTTCCCGAAATTCGAACTCAACCTTCCTTAGGGTGTAACGGTGACATAATCGAACGGTTTTTTAAATCGGATAATAATTGTGACCTCCAGAGGTACCACAAGCTAAAAAGGGTGATTTTTCGGACAATCAGGGGCCATAATTCAGGAAATTACGTTCCGATAGACGCAAATATCGAAAGGAACCAAGATCTTTTGGTTATAAACATGCATGTCAAGTTTCATAAAAATCGGTTCAAAATTGTGACCTCTATAGGGTCCACAAGCTAGAAACGTGATTTTTCGTACAATCAGGGGCCATAATCCATGAAGTTTTGATCCGATACATGCCAATATCGAAAGCAGCCGAGATCTTTTGGGGATAAACATATATTTCAAGTTTCGTCAAAATCGGGTAAGAATTGTGACCTGTAGAGAGTCCACAAACAATTGTGGACGGACGGACGTCCGGACGGACAGGGGCGACGACATAATACGTCCACATGAAAATGTGGGCGTATAAAAATGATATTCGTCTTCAACGTTATTTAAATTGCATAATTTACAAATTCTATCATTTCTGTTAATTGTATCGTATGTGATAAGTTATGTGATACACATCTAAATTTGGATAGAGATACACAGTAATTATGATTTGATAAATATTCTTTTTGTGATAAGGCAATGTTGAAAAGGTTATAATAATTTAGTTTTGAATATTTCGACCGATCTTCATTCCATTCCTGTGAATACTGATCGTTTATTCTATGTTTAAGTTCATCATATACATGTACGGGTAAAACAACATATTGATCATCAAAAGCGTACACGGGACGTCGGTTTTTGTCCCATCCGAACGACTAAAAACTGGCCTTATCAGGTCCACCTTCGTGCACCTTTAGGCCAATTGGTTGATCCGGGTCGCATGTCTTGGATACTCACCATAAACAATATATTCACTTGAAATGAAATAGGGTTAAACGTCCTACTCTTCTGCACCTAACCTGGGCTAATGGAAGACGGGCATTATGCCATACAGTGTGCTATGAGCGAATTTTTGTCCGGAAAGGGCGCTACGGCCTACTTTAATATCGAATTTCAACTGCCAATAGATCTTTTATGTGCACGCAAATGTGTACACGGGACGTCGGTTTTCGTCCCATCCGAACGACTAAAAAACTGACCTTATCAGGTCCACCTTCCTGCACCACTGACAAGAGAAAACACCACGAAAAACATATATGATTTGAGTTGGGATATTAGTAGATTGATTATTATTATATATTTGGGTAAACTGTGCTGTTGATGGTAATCAGTGAAGATGCGAAGGAATTCTAAATTACGATAGATATATTGAAAGCATACATTAAAATACATATCAACATATAAAACTGACTCTCCTCTGAAATATAGATTCCTAATTTTATGGGTCGTTAAATGCAAATTTAACCAAATGAATTTTTCAATCCTATCTGTGTAATGGTCAGGTGTAGCAAAACTAAACCAAATGCTGAATAAATGCACCCTCGCCTCGTCGAGATTGGGCTTCCATACTTAACCGAAGAATGCTCGCCAATGCGCAATGATTGACTTCCGAGGCGACAAAGCGACAAGTCGACAAAGCGAAATAATTGCATTTTGTCGACTTGTCGCTTTGTCGCTTTGTCGGGTTGTGAAGGCGACAAAGCGACAAGTCGACAAAGCGAAATAGTTGCATTTCGGCGGCTTGTCGACTTGTCGCTTTGTCGGGTTGTGAATAAGTCGAAGGCGACAAAGCGACAAGTCGACAAAATTGACCCGACAAGTCGACAAAATGAGGGCGACGATTGTCGGGTTAGTTTGTCGCGTTGTCGGGTTGATTTTGTCGACTTGTCGCTTTGTCGCCTTCACAACCCGACAAAGCGACAAAGCGACAAGTCGACGAAATGCAATTATTTCGCTTTGTCGTGCCGCGACTTGTCGCCTTCACAACCCGACAAGTCGACGATGTAGAATGGCCGCTAACAGCCACCATAAGAATCCCATCTTTTCTGGGTAATATGACAACATCAATGTTGATTTAAATTGACCAATATGTCGTGTTTGGAACGTCAAAGAAGATGAGATGATACTGAGTTGAAGACAAAATGTAAATATTTCCCCTTGAACTAAAAATAATTGTATTTTGGAATTTTTGATGAAACGGAAACCCTTGTTTCGTATAGGAATTAGCTGAGAAGGGACAAATGCAATTTGGAGAACCAGATATTTGATGTAAGTAAACCCATTTGTTTCAATGACATGTTTCGCACAACATCTTATTTTCTATCCAGACGAACCTTCTATACAACAATCTATCTGCATACAATGTTTACGAAAATAAATATTTAAACAACCTTTATTATGGTCTACCATCCGTAGCACGTTAGTTTAAAAACAAAGTTTATTGGAATTTTCGATTAAACGTAAACTTTTGTGGCTATAATATACTAGACTACCAAAAATTCATTTCATTTTCATTTAGCATATCTTTCTACGTGAATTAACAATAAGTGTTTAGTTTACCTGTTAAATAATATACCAATACCTGTTATGGTTTACCATGTAATATGGAAATTTGAAACACGTTTTAATATCATATCTTTCTACACGGCGTAACAATTTATTGTTCATTAGCTGAAACGATAACATTTATTATAACTACAAATTAATATACGAATTATCATTTTATACCGCGATATGTTTACTGATAATCAAGTTTTAACGTCATATCTTTCACACCCCCGACCCCTTCAACATGGTATGAAATGAGTGTGGTAGTTTCAGGGGTCCCCGAACTGGTTGATATTATAGCGTAAAATTTCTTTTGGAAAATTGACTGTTTTTTATACTTTGTCCTGATGTTTCTAGCTAAAGCACCAATTGGATGTGTGACAATCTTATCGGAAATTAATTATTAAACCCAATATTTGAATTCAATAATCCCGAAAACGTTATTTTACAAGTTATATCGATAGATACGTTTCGATACGGTCAACACGATAGCCACGTCTGGCTTCAATATATGATGACCAAGATTACTCCACGATAAAAAAAAAACACGATTTCTATCGTAATATGAATCGTAAGAGTGGGAACATAGCATAATATGTACAGAGTGAGCCTAGTTTGTGTTGATTAGCAGTGAGTACGATTTCATTTTCACCTATATGTATGTGGTCTATAAAATAACTTGGAGCTGAATAAACGTTACATTGTAACTTTATTCCATTCTATTTATTTATTGCATGTAATTAAATGACAAGACTTTTTGTAATGTCTTCCATCAAGGAACTGAGCCCAGCTTATAATTAAATCTGGGTAAAATGCTTTACATCGAATCTTGTCTTGTAGATCACGCAATATAAGAATTCCCATGGTGAATTGCAGGAACTTTTTCTTTAGTGACATGGACGGTTTCTTGTAATATAACTAAGAATTTCTCTTATTATGCAGGAAGTCAAATAGATCAGGGCAGACGTACATAATCAAATACGTCGTATTTAAATACTGAACAAAACCAGGCACATAATACATATGGCAAATTGTTATAATAAATTTTGATGGATTTTAGCAAAATGTTCATAACAACAAATTTAGTAGTCACTTCTAAATTTTAGAGCCGACGGAATTTTCCGATTTAAACTTAAACAGTGGTTGACTGAGGCAGCAACTGAAGCCATGTTTTCCAGAAGGATTAGTTTGGCTTATATGTTTCAAAGACTTCACTGAAGCAGGTTATCTTGCAGTATTTCAGAAGATCGCCACACAGCAATGTGTCAAATGCGTTTTTCTTCTATTGAAATTTACATACATCTAAAGTATAAACCGTACTTTGGTAACCATCGTCAAACTAAAAGAATGCGATCGATAAGACTTATAATTGCCGACATTATTTTACAGACTTGACAGAACAACATAAATCTACATTCAGGAACTCTGTACGTAATATGTTTCTATCAGCACCTCTTAAATCTGATTGGAGACACACAGTGGGACATCCATAGCATAGGGACAGTACGCATACACATGCGAACATTTATACCGGACGTTCATACACGCGTATATCTATGCATACGGGACATTCATACACACGTATTTTTGAACTATAAAAACACGAAATGAAATAAGATTTGTGTTTGAATCAGATTGGTATCTATATATACTGGACATTCATAAACACGTATATCTACACATGCGGTACATTCACATACGTGTATATCTTTACACATGGGACATTCATACAAGCTTACTTTATAGTTACTACCAGGCTTAAAAGGAATCGATCTATACTTTTAGCGAAGATATGAATTACATCTATATATGAATTCCAATATCTTCTAACACGTTCAGCCATGGGATGTTTGCAAATAGTAAATACTCGAGGATCATCGGGTATGTGTTGGCCTCCAGTCTATAATTTGGATTTGTTCCAATTAATTATAATGTACAATTGTTCATTAAACGCGTAAATATATGGAAAACAATTCTCTTGATTTTCTGATCCTTAAATAAAACTATATCAATTTATGAATTAACTAACGTCCGTGTAATTACAGGTCAGAGACTGAACAGCGCAGTGAAAAGTCGAACGAAACAACCGAGTCCGTCACCAACATTCATGACATAGAAGAGTTTATACACAAATATAAACATTTAATCCAAGTTTTATCGCTAATTAGTTTCGTCTTCAAATTTTCTGTGCTACATATTATCTAACATCCATGTCAGATGTTAACTAAAATCAGTATAAAACCGGAATAAAACAAAAGAAAAGCGAATTGAAAATCATCAAATTCCGCTTATATTACTTTTAGAAAGAGCACAATGAAACGAGAAACGACCCTAGTTTATTTGAACCCTGCATGTCTTACGGTATGGGCAATCTGATATGCAATTCAACCATCCTGCATTAAGAGAAATGTGAAATAATCTCTTCCATCAGAGAGAGTGATTTCTCTTCCATTACATTTAAATCATTCAATATCATTTCACTTTAGATCTTCTGTTACTTGGGAATCCATTTGTTGTTTCATTTAGTTTCCAGAATGAGCCTTCTGTATTTTACAACATGTCGTGGAAATATTAAATAGATCATGGAAGTGAATTTTATCATGTTGGTCTAATAAGGTTTATGTACATTTATCAATATTATATATATCAGTGTATTTATATACTGTCATGATAGATTACTACTGGGAAATCCATTTATATCCATTAACACCAACATCATTGAAGCAAATAATATACCTTATAATGACATCCTATACACGCCATCATCGTTTAATATACCATTACACAAACCATATTTAAACAATAACATACCATTATGCAGAGAAAGAGGGAGAGTGAGTGTGTGTGAGAGGGAGATGGGGTTTAACGTCCACTCGACACAAACTAAGTCATTTCGGAACTAACGTATGGTTTAATTTTATTTCAATAATTCGCTCTCGCTTAGAGGTCTTTAGCAGTGGGAGGAAACCGGAGGACCCGGAGAAAACTCACGAGGTTGGCCAGGCGACCCTACCCTTTGTCACGTACAACCTGGGATTCGAGACCACACCAGTTGATTCAATGACAGGCTTTTTGATACAGCACGCACGTGATAACCATCCGGCCATCCAACTGCCCTCAATCAAATGGCCTCCCACTCGTTAGAAATTTCTTTCGTTTGAAGGAGAATTTATTTTATTCCATAGCGGTATAAAAATAGTGCAAAGGTGATGTTGAATCCAACGTCAAGAAAAGGCCAATACTGTTAGATATTGCATTATCATAGAAGAGTTTACAGGCATGTGGAACGAAGTGTTTCAGAGATCAGCTTTATTGCAAATGACATCAGATGTTTGAGAGATGGTCTCATGATTCAGAATGTGTATAAACTTGGCTAATCCACGACACCCTTCACTTAATTATGAATGGAGTTCAACGTCTCTTCAAATCAATATTTGTGTTATTTTGGGACTAACATTGTAATTTATATTCTATGGTTGTGCGTGGCATGCAAAATATGAAAATATTCTTTTTTTACGGGAACGGTAATGTGTGTACTTTTGGAACTACTAGACACCCTCCCAATGCCATAGCGTCGCTGACCGACCGGGCTGAATTGCCATCACAGCACATGGCATGACGTATACCGTCTTCATTAGTCCAGTAGGAAATGAAATCAAATGGGGTTTAATGTCCTACTCTTTTGCACCTAACCTGGGCTAATGGAAGACGGGCATACGCCATACAGTGTGCTATGGGGGAAATTTTGCCCGGGCAGCGGCGCTACGGCCTACTCTTATATCGAATTCCAACTGCCAAGGGATCTTTTACGTGCACTCCAATGTGTACACGGGACCTCGGTTTTTCGTCCCATCCGAACGACTAGGCAGCTGTCCTTGTCAGGCCCTCCTTCTAGTCCAGTAAGAGTAGAACAGTAGGACGTTAAACCCCATTTCATTTACATCTTCCCAAGTGTAAGTGTCAGAGTTTATTGAGCCAAGATTGCTATGGCTTCATAATAACAGAAGTCTTAGTGATATCATATTTATAAATATTTAATTTTTATGGCTTCAGACAAAATATTCGCGTCAGATATGGAAACAACAATGTCATAACATTAATGCGTTTAAAGGGACTATAAATAGAGTCTCAAAAATAAAAGTCCGAGTAACAAAAAAATTTACGCACCAAATTATAGAGGAAAGGTGCATTTACCGTTTGACCTGATAATCGATTCCCATTCCTTAAGAGGTCTATATAGTGCACGACCCATGTGCTGTATACTTGATAACGAAAGGTAAATTTCACCTACACATTAATTTTATAAAACGAAAGTCTGGTTTAATCCGCCGACACCGCACAATGCAGCTTGGCACACAGGTCTCCATTTTCAGATGAAGACGACGGGTTTAAATTGTTTGAAAACAAATCACCTATAGTTGCTCGCAGGGCCGTATGTGGGATTTCAAAAGTGGGGGTGCGCCAATATAACTCCCAAGTTACTGAGCGCTAGCAAGTAATCCCGTAGGGACCCTATTTCTGGGGCACCTTATTATTGGGATTGGCCCTTTAACGTCTTTTACTACAACAACCACGTTTCTGAAAAATAAATTTTAACCATCGAAAACAAAGTGCCATTTAAATTATTTAGAAGCTAAATTAAACCGTTATTTTATAGCCTGTATATTTTCTCTAGAGGTATCGGAGATTTAGTCGTTATAGGCATTAGACCAAGATGTGGGCGATAATAAATCTATAATTATTCACTTAAAGACGTGATTTAATTTGTTCTTCTTCTAGAAAACATAGACGTGGACGTGATTAGAAATCTGTGATTTGGTTTAATGTATATTTTAAGAGTGATGTATGTTCGGTTACAACCAATACGTCCACAATAATTACAAGTATAAGTATACAACACAAATGGACATTCCAATTCAATGTAATATAGACTGGGGCCTGTCCGATTCCCTACCATTCCACTAACAGTACAATTGTCCATACTTCTCTAAATGTCAATGTCAACAAATTGGGCTTAGTCTGATTTATATATTCCAATCAGGTTAAGTGGTACTTTTCTGCAAAAGCTCAAATCAGTTTGAAAAATGACCCCAGATATCACGTTCACGGGCTTCAAACGTCAACATGTGACCCGAACGAACCTTCAAAAACAAAAACTAACTAAGCGATAACAGCACAGTTTTCGCTTGAACTATTGGTAATTTCAAAAAAGTTCCAAATTATGCCGAAAGGAACACCCTTGTCAAGTTAAAGAAATTCCCATAAGGTCTGCAAGTCATTTAGTCCAAGTGGAATCATTACGACCCCAAGCTTGTACATGACAAGAAGTGGGGTCAGCCTAATCTCGTTGTCTATCTCCCAATATTCCGCGAAGAGCTATTTCCTGGATCGCCTTGATATTTCATAATTTTGAACGTAAATGAAGAGATGACTCTTAAACTCGCGGGATTTCCATTTATGATTCCTCTTTAGGCACAGCCAGGCCATAATCTTGTATGCCGTTTATAAGCTTTAAAACTCCAGACAAACATGTAACTCAGTTTGACTTGGCTCTTAGACTTTGTGTTTACATTCTATTTCATTTAATTCCCTTTACAAATAAAATAGTCGTTTTCTCATCCCAGTTATGGAATCTCAGACAACACAATTCGTCTTTAATTGTTCATATAATTCACATGCTGTCTAGGACTATTTATAGAACATACACATCTCCAACAAAAGGGTCTCGGCATAAATAGTGTGTCGAATAAGCTGTTCAAAATATCTTGTTCTATTCGTCTTATAAACCTCGGCTGCTCAGCCGAAGTTAATGGCATTGCATGCCTCGCCAGACCATTCATTAAATGCAATGCCATTCCAGTCATGTCGTATCGTTCAGATATTAAAAACCAGGTTTATATTAAGAATGAACACCAAATAATTACCGTTATAAATTAACGATAGCCCCCTTTGTCATTACTGAATCATCGAACTAACCATTTTACAGTAGCATTAGGGTTAAATAAAAAACACAACACAATTTATATGAAAAAATCACAGTGTTGTTTTTTTTAATGTGCTCAATCACTAAATGCCACTCAAGGATTTTAGGTGTTAAATAGACTTCCTAATAACTGTTTCCGGTATAAAACATCTGATAACATTTTCCACTTTACTGTATCGATCACAACATTCACATAGCCAATCATTGTTAATTTTTAAATTAAGACAAGCAACCAGAGTCAAATTAAACAATTGTGACATATTCTTAAACATCGGGCCTGTCTTGGTTTAATTATTTAAATAAAGTAGGATAAAGTCGAACATAAAACATGGTAATTAGACACGACTGTTATCTTGTATTGTAACTAATTATTACTTTTGCATCACCTAACCTATATGCGCAATGATTATGACACTATATATGAACAAAATATATATGAGCACACTATATCCAGTCGGAGACGATCATAGGACGTTTAAACCAATATTTCAATAACAGAAAGGAATTTATTTTCCCGATCGATAACTGGGCGTGTTGCACTATTCCCTCGGTTACTTTCTCTCCCTGTCACTTCAGTCATCATCGATACCACTTGCCTATAGCTACTGTTGAGATTTAAAAAGAAAAAAACAATATGACATAATGTCTTGGAATTTCGATAATTAGGTTAATCTAAAGTTAATTTGAATATAACATTATTTAAAATTATTTACATTTATTTCCGCGGTGAGACTGGGAATGTCTGTTCAGACAATATTGCTGGTCTCCTGTTATTATTGATGAACAACATATCCGGAGTTACGAATTTAACCTTTAGGTAGACGGATACTGTGCGCGAAATGCATGACTACTATTTCTAGAAGATTTGTCACTATACTTTCCATTTAAAGTGATGGGCCTAACGTTACATATAGATATACTTGCCATTTAAATGGTTCATTTTTCCGGTTACCCCCTTCTGCTAAAGACCCCTAGGTGCAAGCGAATTATTGAAATAAAATTAAACCATATGTTAGTCCTGAAATGACCCAGTTTGTGTCGAGTGAACGTTAAACCCCCCTCTCTCCCTCTCGGTTCATTACTTTCATATACTTAATGTTTTTTAAATGATACACTACCACAAGCTATGTCTCCCATTATGAAATAATACATTACATCCAGATAACGCGTTTGGTGTATTCCACAGATAGCCCAAATCTAATAGATGAATACCGTTACCCGTAAAAGCTTGTTTCTTTAAGATTTCTGTTCTTATTATGCATTAATAATTCAATCTACTACAATAATGAGGTCATTCTATAGACTAGATTATATGCATTATTCATCAGTTCTATTCACTCCATAACACATACACCAGTCTCCATATTAATATCAAGTCGTGTTCATCTATAGTGTACCATTTACCGGTATGAAAGAACTCTTTCGTCATCTTTAATGTTCATCTATAGTATTTCTGTTGGCCATATCAACCAGATATGAAAGAACTGTTTCATCGTCTTCAATGTCGGGTTTATATTCTTGTTGGTAAGCACGTCAGACATGCGTTTATTACCTACTAGCGGATGACCCGGTTTGAAAGTAGTACAACTCCAAAATCGGAAGCGTACGTAGGAGCTACCCCTAATCGGCCTCGGGACAGCCCTAGTGTAACCGTTAACCCTGAATAGACAAACGATAGATAAGCATATTGGAATAGTTTGTACGTGCAAAAGTTGGTTTCTCATCTCCAATGCTAGGTTTTCGTGTCTTATTATAAGGGCGTTCAAGATGCACCCAATATATATAATATATATAATATTCTTTAAACACAGTTCCTGTATCTTGTAGATTTTTCAAAATCATGCTTATTATTCCACAATACGGTATCCACATTAACTATACAGACGACTAAGGGTTAGAAAATCTGCTCACTTCTGGCAGGTTACCGGATGATCCAAATCACTTTATATGACAAACGTATCATATCCCCAGTGGTAGACTAGAGCAGTGGTAGCATCGTGTCGAAGAAAATCTAACATGCTTCTACAGACATCGTATAATCGACACTTTTCAACCTTAAATGAAGCCATACATCAATGGGGACAGTTTAGATTACTTTCTCGACAACATTATGAATAGAACACCCTTCTGAATCAGTAAATTATTAAAAAAAATTCTTTGCTGATCTGTAATGGGATAGCGTACCTTTAATGAAGAATCAAATATTGTATCACTCTCTTGCTTTAATATAATATATGCCTTAAAGATTACACAAAGTTCAAATTAAAGAAGATCACTGAAGCATGTCTTGTTTTATGTTTAAAAACCCGCGCAATAAAATTGTGTTATAATTATGACAGTGGGTCGATAAACCTTATGCTATTTCTATAAATAGAACATAAAGTTATTTCTGCACTAAGTACTATATCAATATATATATAGATACAATAAGTATGACATGTGTACTGACTTTAAAGAACAATCAACCAATACATCATTAGGTCCTCAGAATCAAAGCGATATTATCAACTGCTCTAAATGGGTGTGCATTTTAGAATGGATATGATAATCCAAGAACCAATGGAAAAAGTTGAAAGTATTTTATAAAAGACGATGTTCATCCTAAAAACTCAAATCCAGTTGAACCGTAGACGGATTTGAACTCTGATCATTACCGCAAACTGACTAACAAGCTACGACCATCTTCATCATAAAATAACCTATTAACTACAGAGTTCTTGTAATTGTTCAGGTGACAATGAATTCAACTTCCTAGAACTCGATTAACTGGTAGTAAATCTCCTTGCAAACGACGATGCTATCACAGACTGCGGTAAGAAATATTCATACGTACCTTTGACTTGCGTTTATCTAAGACAGCTTGGGTCCAGCGTAGAGCCAATATGAGTTCGAAAATATTCCAATTTGCACACATATAACTCCACAATACCTCGATTATCATGAACAAGTTGACGTCTACACACATGAACTTAGCAACTCATCTGCCTTCAAAACAATATTATCGTCTGCTTCAATCACACACCCGCCAATATCAAAATGCTTCCGTTCCACACAGCGCGTGCAGCCGTGCTAATAAACAACGTGACACTAACATTTCTGCTCGTCTCAACTTATCTCCAGAACGCTGAAGACTGATATTTTACGATATCGTCAAAATAAAAACCACTGTTTGTTTTCTTGCGAAAATTCGTGGCATCGCCGCCGTCTTGAAATAGATCTGAAATGGTTATTGTGTAGGCATTTGTGGAATCACTGGTGTCTTTAAATAAATCTTTGCGGATATGGAATAGGTAGCCTATTATTCCATCTTCACACTTAGCCTATATGGCTGTCTACTCTAGCCATTAACGATAACTGCTTTCTTTTCGTCAAATCCTGTTACGGATCAACCTAAGCACTGATCTCTGTGTTAAAATTATATTTGGAGTCTGTCTGACCAGTTATGACACTTATTATGTAAAATTTTTGTACATGAACATTATGTCACGCTTATCAAAGGACCACGTGGCTAAGTGGGTAAGCCGCTGCTCGCTAGCCTGGTCCATAATTCCATGGCGTGCACGTAAAAGATCCCCTGGCAGTTGGAATTCGAGAGAGTGAGAGAGAAATGGGGTTTTACGTCCACTCAACACAAACTAGGTCATTTTGGGACTAACATATGGTTTCAATTTTATTTAAATAATTCGCTTGCGGGAAGGGGTCTTTAGCAGTGGGAGGAAACCGGAGTGCCCGGAGGAAACCCACGAGGTCGAGAAGGCGCCCCTATCTCCATGCCACATACGCTCACACCAGGGATAGAAACCACAGACGCAAGCCAGAGGTGACCGGCCAGCTAGAGGTCGAAGCGCGGCACTCTAGACCAGTAGGCCATCTCAACCCCCGGAATTCGATGTAAGAGTACGCTGTAGCGCCGCTGCCCCAGAAAAATCCCGCCCCCCCCCCCGCCCCATAGCACACTGTATGGCGTATGCCCCTCTTCATTAGCCCAGTTTAGGAGCAGAACAGTAGGACGTTAAACCCCATTTCATTTCAATAATTCTCAACTAGCCTATATGTGTTATTAATTGTATTATTTGAGAAACACTCTAACCTTGATGAATGTTTATCCTCAATCTAAACATCCCTTGTCAACCCTTATAAATCTGAGTATATTGTAATTAATGTTGTTTATTGATTTTTGTTATTAATTAATGGTAAATGTATTAGAATTATTAGAAGTATGTTTAATATTCTGTGTTTCTTTATGATAAAATCATGTCGTTTACATCTTTATGTACTGACTACCTGAATGATCTTACGTTTGATGTATGTTTTACTTAATATTACAATCAAAATGTGTATGAAAGTTATTGAAACATTTCTTTGATGTGTAAGAAATTTAAGATAAAACGATATCTGATCTGTCTCGGTTACAGAGTTGCTTTGTCCTTTGATAGCCAATTAATGTCTGAGATATCGTTTCATTAAGGGAGATATAACCGACTTTTCTTATTTTAAAAAAAAATCGAGTTACATTTGATTTCTAATTCTTAGAAACTACTAGCTCGCTACACAGACAGATTTGTAAAAAAAAAATCACTGTCTTTTGTTAATGTATTCCTTGATGCATTATGCAAGATGTAGTTAAAGAGAAAGCTGTCAAAAAGAAATTGTAATCAAATTACTTTAATTTAAGTTAAGTTATGTGTATTTGAAGTTTTGACAGGATATGAAAATTGTCAAATACCATAGTTAGTGCTACGATAATAAATACAGTCCAAATTATCGATTTGAACGGTAAATTATTAAATATCGCGAGTTTTCTGATCCATTCAATATCACGGCCATCCGATGTTAGTTGATTATGAGCTTATTGTGTGAACGAATGCTTAATTAGTGATTTATACGAAACCAAGAAAA
The DNA here is from genome assembly GCA_963678685.1 of Patella ulyssiponensis. NCBI lineage: Eukaryota > Metazoa > Mollusca > Gastropoda > Patellidae > Patella > Patella ulyssiponensis. The sequence continues at coordinate 19,788,960 of OY783230.1, read as the reverse complement.
TAGAAGGCAGAATAAGCCCTTACATAGTACATCTTTAATCTCCTATGTACACGACTACTTTTATTGATTATTTGTATGCTGGGACAGGGCTTTGTACTTTTATCAACATTTGCATATCTATGTTAAAGGGATTACTCACCATAAATGAGTTTAGGCATATCTCACTTTAAATTATGAGTGGGCGCCTGGCATTCTTTCCCTTCAATGTAATGGTTTTAATTTCTATTGCTGCACTGTCTGTATTTAAGAAACTTGGTCGGAAATTGTGATACCGGATAAATCTTAACCAACAACACTTACCCTAGACCAGTGGTTCTCAACCTTTTTTTGCCAACGGCACACCTTTGAACACATGAAAAAAATAGCGACTCACCTGGCTAAATATATAGGAAAAATATTTGAATTTTGCAAAATAAAATCATGGCAAGTCATAGACGGACTACAACCGTATCTACAGACTGGTGCCTCAAATTAAATAAAGAAAAACACAGCTATGAACTTATCAGTAGAAACCAGTAAAAACTCAATCTAATTAAAATATAGATCTATATTTCGTTTCGTTTTTTATACTTTCGATGGCCTACACTCATGTAGTTCTATGACGTCAGGTATCAAGCACGGGACATTTGACCCGATAACGTCAGTCATTCGATTAACCAATTAGCGACCGCCATGCTTTTTAAAATCTACTTTTGTTTTGTTTTGATTTCTATCCCCTGGTGTTAGTATAGACGTCATTGGCTGGTAATATCTACCCACAGTTCCACGCATGAAAAGGTCAAACGGTCGATTCGACAGACCATTTGATTGGCTGACCCCTCATTTCAGGCAGAACACCAGTTAAATAACAAGTCATCCAGATCCAAGAGTAGTAAAGACAAGAAAAAACGAAATTTTGAACTATAAAAAACGAAACGAAATTGCATCTGTGTTTTAATCAGATTGGTAAAAACTCAATTGGGATCACATGGTTTTTCATATTTTCTTAGTGTGCCGTTTAAAATTATTTCGCGGCACACTTAGGAAGTTTTTGCGGCTCACCTGTGTGCCGCGGCATACTGGTTGAGAACCACTGTCCTAGACTAACAGAAATTTGCTGATCAAATCCTTGATTGTATGCCCCAAGGACCCTTGATTGAAGTATACAACGGGAATGTCAGATGGAAAGGCATTTTATAAAAAAATAAATTATTTATTCAAATCGGATCAGATATAAAGCTACCACATTATCTTCATTCAGCATGATGCAAAATCTTTACATTGAAAAGGTTCTCCACGCTATTCTTGCCTATTTAAAAACAAGCGGTTGCTATGCAAGATATGCCCCGCCCCTCTCTTCATGACACTGTCACTTACAATTACACGATTGTTATAATGGGGCATATAGTAGTAGTTAATACAATATACGTCCATATGAAAATGAGGGCGTATAAAAACGACCCTACATTGACACCATTTTGTGACAGTGATAATTTCAAATACGTCCATATTTTCTTTGATCGGATATTTCCTAAAGCGGACGCTTACGAAAATCGCACCTCTGTCCCCCCCCTCCCCCTCACGACACTGTCACTTACGCACTTACGAATACAGTATTATTATAATGTGGCATAAAGTCGTAACTAGTGAGCGTAACGGCCTAAAACTGTTAAACGCACTACTTCTTCTTGCGATAGTGGAGAATTAATGAGTTAGATATACTATTCAAAAAAAGTAGGGGATATTTGATTCTTAAGTGTTATTAAAGTCACCTAATGAAACAAATGACAAAATGAAATGAAGTTCACATTCATCGATTTATTCCAAATGATCGTTAGACTAAGTAAGGCACAGACTGACCATTATAAGGGTAAAATGATACCCGGGGTCAAACAGCAAAGTTACCACAGCATCACAACAAAGTCAGTAACGGGTAAATCCTCCTCTGTTTGCCAAACAAGCATTGATCCGACGTGGCATACTCTTAATGAGACGTCTAAGGTCATTTTGGTCCAGATTGTCCCATTCCTGTTGCAACGCAGCAGCAAGTTCTTGGACATTGGCAGGACGTTGTTGACGTTGACGTAACCTCTGTCCAAGCATGTCCCAGACATGCGCGATGGGGGAGAGGTCGGGACTCAGTGCTGGCCTAGGTAATGTGGTGATGTTCTGTTGTTGGAGGTAACCTGTAACGATCCTGGCCCTGTGACATTTTGCGTTGTCATCCTGGAAGATGAAACGGCGGCCATGACGTCGTGCGAACGGCACAACATGGACTGCCAAGATGATGTCCCGGTAGTACTGGCCTGTAACACGCCCTGCAACAACATGTAAAGCCGTTCTTCCAGCAACAGTGATGCCTCCCCACACCATAACAGAACCACCCCCAAATCGATCATGTCTGATGACGTTAACGTCTTGGAAGCGCTCATTTCGACGACGCCACACCCTCCTACGTCTGTCCAAAAAATCAACAGTGAACCTTGACTCACCTGAAAACATCACATTGCTCCAGCGTCGATTATCCCAGTGTTGACAATCCCTACACCAACGACGTCTTGCCTGAATGTGATGATCTCTCAAACAAGGGATCACGCGAGGACGTCGGGCGCGAAGGTGACCCCTATGCAGTCGATTCCGAATCGTCTGGCCACTCACTCTCACACCAGTGTCTGTTTGAAGACGCGCGCTGATCTGATTTGCTGTGATGACACGATTTCGCAAGGCCAAGGTACGGATAAATCGATCCTGGGCTTGAGTTGTCGCCCTTGGTCGACCTGCGCGTGGTCTGTCCTGTACAGATTGTGTATCACGGTATCTGGACCATAGCCTGTTTATGACAGACTGAGAAACATTCATCGTCCGCGCCACAACCGCCTGTGTTGTGCCGATCTGTAGCATGCCAAGGGCACGTAACCTTTCATTTTGGGTAAGCCGACGCATATCAAAATTTGTTTTCTGGTCACTAAAACAATTAAACTGATGTTTCCACCCTGGAATTCAATGCCATAATGACTGTAACATTCAAAGTCAGAGTCGTGCAAATCTTGGGTTGGACCCCCATGATGATCCCAAGCATCACCTGCATTCCATGCGGTAGCTATTGGTGCGTTTGGGCGTCACAAGTAACTGGAAATGTTTCTTCTGTTAGGTTCTATAGTGACTTTTTTCGTAGTCATTTGCATATTTTAGTATTATGCCCCCAAAATCAAATATCCCCTACTTTTTTTGAATAGTATATATATAGACCGAATACATTCGTTTGTCACCTCTCTTCTCTTCGGTTCTAGACCATACCAATCTATAGTATTTGAAGAAACTTTACGAATTTGCACTTTATAAGTGTAGAGCCAACCTAATAGTTGCCGAATTCGTTCATTATGTTTTAAATAGGCTACTGGTGGGCCTAAGGGTTTTTATGTCTGGGGTTTTATTAGATTGAATATGTTATTGTTTTTTGCTCACCTCTAAAAGAAAGAAAATTTCTTCAATCGATAAAATCCGTTTAATTAGCCTAGTTATACTATATATTATATTGTTTATCCAATTAGGGGCATTTATATTCTTAAAATCTCTCTAATTGTGTTGGCAGTGTATTTTATGGATTATTTTCACGATTATTGAATTCGCCATGGCGATTAAACAAAAACTAACATAAACACACTCTTTTCAAATGTATAGGAGTACAGCTATTGGAAGCTAACGTGTGTTAGTGTAAAAAAAAGAAAAGAAAAACACCAAAAAGAAACTGCAATTTAATTTCGGTTCGATTTGGTGTAGGTCTGGGAGAGTGAAATATTGTACATGGGAACAAAAATCGCAACTCCCATGCGTACCCCAGCCCCTATGCTCCCCATCTCATCGAAATTATCAGAAAACCTATAAATGCATTAGAGAAGTAATCCAAGGAATCTTCTTCTGTTAATTTTTTACGTCCACTTCCAAAGCGTATGATATCGCAGACAAATTGCCTCACTTTCTTATGCTTAGCGCACACGTGGGGATCTTTCCGGTGGAAGGAAACCGGAGTACCCGTACCACAAGTTTGAAAGGCGCCCCTATATCACCACATACGATCATGCCAGGAATCGAAACTACGACTGTAAGCCAGGTGTACACATTGTTGTGCACATAAAAGATCCCTTGGTAGTTGTAATTCGATAATAGTAGGCCATAATGCCGCACGGCAAAATTCCCCCATAGCTCACCGTATGCCCGTTTTCATTAACCCAGTCAGGAGCTTGATGTAGGGTCCTACCTGCGAGTGGAAGGTGGCGCATTTCAGAAGTTATCTCCCCTTATATGATGATTGCTATAAGATTTTGCAAGTCGAAATCGCATACGGGAGTTTTGTTTCGCTTTTGTATCTTAATACATTCTGTAATTCAATCAATGATTATATTACATTAATCAGACCATGCTTGTACTGTGTATTTTCAGCTATCGCATTTTTAAATTGATTGTAAATTAACAACAGGGAAATGATTGTGTTGACGAATGTTGCTGTCACTAAAACTGATATCATCATTCGTTTATCATATTCCCGTATAAATAAAACATACCTGTGCGCCAGTGGCATTTCATATCTGTCCAATTGTACAATTAGACATGTATGTATTATTTCACTTTGTCTAAGTATAACTGAAAAAAGCATACAAAACAACAAAAACTTGATTTAAATGAGCCTTAGGATCACCTAATTTTTGTTGTTGTGTTTACCCACCTGCGAAGATCTAACGACTCTTTAATATTTACGCAGATGTGCTCAGCCCTTTAATGATAAAAGATGGCTTTATTCTAAATTGTAATCGTGCCATTTTGATCGGCCTAATGGTTTACAAGATTTATTTCTATCATCTGTTATTCATTCGGAACATTAATCGATCGAGTTTCATTTGTAAATAAATGTTTCACAACTTGATCAATTATTGTTGAATGTCAAATTATAAAAAAACGTCAAAAGATTAATCCTCACGATAAATCAATATTTTACAGATCCATTAATTTTGTATTTAAAAATGGAAAGTGAACCATAATTGAGGAGCTTGTTCTTACATCACGATAACACTTTATATTTTTTAGCCTGGCTCAGATAGTAATTGGTTCTGGGTCCTGTTTCACAAAACACACACCAATTGAACATTTTACTGTTAAAATTAAACGGAAGCACGTAAGCTTCGTAAATGGGTTTAATAAGGTGGATGCTCAAGAAAGACTACGCAAACCCTATCAATGATAGCGAGGTTTATTTAGTGCAACACTCGCATCTGATACGCTTATCAATGAGGCTAGCCTGGAGGTCGGGTGTTCGATCCCTGCATTGGCCGAGAAAATTCATCCAGATTTTCCGTCGTGGATTTCCCTTTGTCAGAGATGTAGGACGGAGGGACTGACAAGGACAGTTGTCTAGTCGTTCGGATGGGACGGAAAACCGAGGTCCTGTGTACAAATTTGCATGCACGTAAAATATCCCTTGGCAGTTGGAATTCGATATAAACGTAGGCCGTAGAGCCGCTGCCCGGGCAAAATGTCCCTCATAGCACACTGTATAGCGTATGCCCGTCCTCGTTAGCTCAGGGTAGGAGAAGAACAGTATGACGTTAAACCCCATTTCATTTCCGTACTAGAACCCTTTGACGACCAACAGGTGAAGAGATCTTATGGCTCGGACCCTTACTCTAAACATGGAACTTCATTGGTCAGCCTTTCTCACCGACAACCACCCCACCATCGTTATTCATTCAATTAAAATACTACGATTTCTGGTGTATAATCAGTATTTTATTTAGGAGATTTCGGATTTCAATCGACCTTACGTGACACTGACGAACAGATTACTCTTGAAATCCATTAGTCTTGTTTCCCAACCACAGAAAAATGGGATCCCGCTTCTAGGCCTTGCATATTTCATAGTATATTTAAGAGTCTGGTGACCTCGGGTTGAGCTCTAAATTGCTAACAGTTTTATTTTATTAGACAGAAAAGACATTGTAGAAATTACAGTGACCGGGCACACCGTTTTATCGCTTTACACATTTAGATATTGGAATCGTCTTTTTAAACGCGGACCTTAGATTAGTATTGAAGAAATAATAACTTATTGGTTTTATGCAACTAGTAATATGTATTAAAATAATGGTAATTAAGATCAACCACTCGGGTATATAGCTGTACCTTGAATATGTCCACGTGTACGACAGTATAACGTAAGGGAACCAACACAAAACGTATACACAAATAATAATGACGTATGTTTTCAGAAGATCGTAATCTGTTTTCGACATCAAATAAAACTGTCTTTTCACGTCTTCCGTTTCCAATGATTCATCATCCGTTTCAGAATCACTTACATATCCTTGTGAAGTATATTTTATCGGCCGCAGTTTTGGCTTTTTAAATTTGATTCCGGCATTTTTGAATTTCAAATTATTTTTCTTTATGCCGTATGCGTATGGATTTACATCCGATCCATGGTACTCTTCGATAATAATTCCTGAATCTGGAACTACTTTACTCCGCGCACTTCTGATCCTCATAAAGCACAAAATACACAACACGACCAATAAACAAATCGGGATTACGTAAGTCGTCACAAACAGGAAGTTTAAATGTGACGTAGATAATTGATATTCGGGAATGCACTGATATTGTTCCGGATAAAAACGGACTTTTCCCCAACCAATCACAGGAAAGATAGCAATGATACCATCCATAAACCACACGGCTCCAATCAACGCAAGCGTTATATAATGTATAAATACATCTTCATGCCTTGAGGGTTTTAAAAATTTCATTGTTCGCTCAGCTCCCAACAGTAGAAAAGTGTGCATATTATTCACATTACTAAAAGTCATAGCGTAATTCTGAAGGGCACAGATGCCATAGCTTAAAATCCAATCCTCGTTGATCAACGCAATGATAGTTATTAACGTCCAGACAGAAACAGCAATGATATCTGCAATGCACAGAGAGACTGGTAGATAATGATGAGGCTTATGCAACTTCCGACGACGAATGTAGGTCACAAGTGACAAACTGTTTCCGATTAAACAGAAAATAAGAACCAAGATGAGAATGACTGCTATAAAAATCCTTATTTCTAAACTAGCCATTGTTAACGATTTTCGGCTTTCAAATTAATATTCAATTTTAAAACAAATACGTATCAATTGCTTTGAAGTTTGTATCCATGGGACTGAATCCATTGATGTGTGGTTAATGTCTGTTTATTCAATCGAGTCTGAAAGAAATAATACATATGCATTTATACTTTCGTAATGTAGGTCTATATTGAGCATATATCTTTTACTTGTAACATGTCGATTTTCTGTCGTGGTTGTCAAAGATCTCGAGATACGTGGAATTTAAAATGAAGTCGAGTCTATTCAAATACTTCCAGATCTATACTCTCTTGTAGGAAACATAACTAGCTATCAATCAAAGATTGTATAATCTATATTTCTGTTGTCTTACTAACATATAGAAAACATATTCAAACTTACACGAGATTATTTACAACAAAATTTCAAAGGAATTAGTATATTATTCCCCTACCTGTGCAACTTGTACGTGGTGACCTAAACAACAATACAGTTGTTATTCTAAGCAAACGCGTAAAGATTCCTTAAAAGTTTACAATTGGGAATATTCTCACAGTCATTTGACAGTGTCAAAGATGGTAAACAAATTACCTATATTATATCCATGTACTATCAAGCAGGTCCTAGTCTGTCCTTTCTCATATCATACACGCAATTTGTTGTCATGTCGACGAATGTAAATACAACTCCAATATACACCTGTAATTATTGGTTGTATGTTTATCTATGTATACCTACATTAATACATAGGTCTATATACACGGGTACAAGTATAAGTCAATAAAATTAACTGACGACTTCAGCTGATATTTGATAGCTCGCTCCTACCTTAAATGTGATTGTTTAAAGGCTAAATCTGCCTATCGCAGGTCTTTATTTTGACTTCAAATGTTGTATAAACTCTTATTTAGACATACATTCACATGACAAGCATATAATCCACTCTTCTAAACTATCCAATGGTCGAGATTTGTATGGATTGAAATGCGATTGTCATTTAATGATTTAATTTAAAACTGGATAATCGAGGATTAGTCTCGATTGTGAAGTACTTAGAATATTTTCAATATATTCATTTTTCATGATCTATGTTTGAACTAGTACAACAAGAATGACCAACTCTTTATCTTATTCTTACGAAAACTTCATATGTAATTTAAAGGTGGCCTTTATAGAAGGTATCGCTGCTAATATTAAATGCTCTGCTTAATGTCTTTTCCATTGATTATATGTAAAAAGAACAATTCATAAAGTCCTAATACCGGTAATGAGCAAGTCAAAATACCTTTAAGGGCAAAGATAAATGCACTCTGTTAAAAGTTTTATTGGAAAATGCTGTTTTGACGTGTCGACATTTTGCATTTCTCTGATTACATTTGTCCTTCATGATTTCTACATGGCATCTTACGCAGAGTACTAACTTTTATATGCAAATGTAGGATACAACGTGACGTAACATATACGGAAAAGAGGCTTCAAGATCAATATAACACACTATCATGTTCGGGAAGCAACGATTACGAGTTTTACAACATGTGGACGTTACTAGACTACGTCGTTCCTCCTTTTGTGGAGATAAACGTCCACTTCAACCAAGGATTGTCTGTAGACACGTTCAGTAGCGTCCAATCAGAGGTTGTCACATTCAGAGTGACCTCCACGGAAACCTTGACATTGATCAAATCTTGAAATTTGCAACTCACATTTATCTGCAACGTCACTCAATGCCAATATTGCAATACGCTGGAACTCAAGAACACGTTCTGTCCTAGCTAAACTGGCAAATCATTCAAATGTCTCACCAAATGGACTTGCAATACTTACTTGTAAAACATTAATATTTGGGCGAAACCAAAAGGTTGTTCCGCATTAAACTGAAGAAACACTATGCTGATATCACTCAACTTTGAGAGAGACAGACAATCGGTCGGTTCTGACTTCCACTTACCGAGACAATTCGAAATCTTATACTATGGAATAATTAAACAACTAGCTATGAAGTTGATACCTAGTCGTTTAATTATTCGATAGTAAGATACACCCAATAATTTCTAATCAATTATTTTGCCCTATCATATTTCTTATACCAAGAAAAGCAAAGCAAAGTATCTTATGGTAGGGTAAAGTCGGCCCGGCGGAGGGGTGTGAGGCATAGTCTGACTGCAAGTAGGCAACTCACTTTTGGAGATAATTGCAGACATGTAACTATTTGATTAGATCTTTTAAGAGGCCTGATCTTAACAAAAAAAGACCTACTAAATTCCGATTTTATCACATAATTTAAACATATTGTGTAAACCCTGCTTTATTTATGCTGATCCCTGAAGAAACCCCGGGTGGTTGCGATTAATTAACTGATTCGTTCTACTACCAATTGGTCACCCCTTCACGTAGGTATGTCTAACTAGCGTCAACCCAGGATTAACCCTTATGGCTCCCATCCGTTGGGTATTGAGGCCAATCTCAAGTCGTTATAGAGTAAAACAATCTTCTTGTCCCGCCAAGTCAAACTATATGGTCTTTGATACCAATCACACACACGAGATCGCAGAGCAACTCATAGATGCGTGTCTGTTTACCATTGGATAGATCTGATTTTCTTTCGAATAGGATATGCGGTGGAGATACGTTCACGCTGCGGCTACACTTTTTAGGCTTGACATTACGTTTTCTACCTTATTTATGCTGGGTAATTAACGTTGTACCTATGACAGAATAGGCAATACGAAAAACATCGGACGAGATTGCGTTTTTCTTACGTCCCTTATCCATCAAATAATTAACTGCTATCAGTTACGGCCAATAAAATAAAATGTGATACGTTTATTGAAATATCAAACTGTAACTCGGTGTGTGTTTCTACAATACCTAACCCGACCAAATACCCGCAGCCTGTTTTCATTGTTTAGAAATTCGTTGGCGACTTCTATCAGATCGATAGAGTCAGTAAGCTCTTTGTGTATGTACAGCAGCGAGCACTGATTTAGGCGCGCTTGATTCATCGTCGACCTCAGTTACGTTTTGCAACGGCGCAAGGTTGACACCGATCGTTCACCGATGGCAATAGTGGCAGGAATCGGCAACGGTAACTTCAAAACTTTAATTGCCTCTGATACAACAATTCTCTGTGGAATACACATTTTTGCGCTTAACCCAGAACATCTTTCCAAGCAGCCTTTCGACAGTGTATTTCCGATTGCGCATTTACATACGTCATCTGCACCAGCAAAAGGCGGGCATTGAAATCACCATCGTAAGTCTTGAACGCTGGTTGAATCTCTTCTTCAACCTTGTCGCCATTTGCAGCCTTTGTAATAAATTTTCTTTCGAGGTTCCTAAGCTGTTGGTAGCCAGGCTGGTCAAAACGTCGTTTGATATTCACCCTTGCCGTATCAAAGATTTCGATCCATATTCGGTGAAAAAGACCTTCGGGCGTGGCTGGATATTATGGTGCGGCTGTGTCGTACTCAAATCTACTAGGCCTGTCGTGGTAAAGTGGCAGTTGTAAGTTCTAGATTTGTGGCTTCCTGACTAACGATATTACAAAAGAAAAATCCCTCTCAGTGTCTGAGCTCATATTTTCGAGTGCCAGTAATGTGCCTTTGGCTATCTCCTGGTCTTCAGGCTTCAGATGTTTCGATAGATTGTCTTTCATTTTCAGAACAAGGCATACTGCTTTCGCACAGAAATGAAATCAGACGCTTTCCATCTAATGTTGAATTCCAATGAGTCTTGTCTTAACTTCGGACTCAAGTACCCTTTCGTCTAAGCATGACTCCCATAATGATCGCCACTGGTCCATGACGCTTTGCAAGGAATTGCCACCAAATGTCCAGCGGTTTGGACAGATGACTCGGAAACCTTTGGTGTCGGAGGCCAGAAGACGTTTTAGTTAGTCTATGAGTGTGTTGCGCTTAGGGAAGCACTTTGATATTTCTTGTATAGTGTCAAAAACATCCCTTGCTTCTTCGATACCTTTCATTGTATCGCCTATATCTAGCTGTAGGCTATGACCATACCAATGTGTTGAAACAGGTCAGCATCAAATGACACTACACGGATGTTAAAAGTTCTTCATTCTGCACTCCATAAAGTAAGTGTGATCTACTTCATGACTACAAAGAAAAATGGCAGCCATCTTGGAATCCAAGATGGCCGACATACCAAATTCCGTCACAGTCTGGTGTCATTTATTCAGTGCTCAAAGTATGGGTTGTAATATATCATCTGAAAAGTATTGAAGAGGTGAGAGGTGATTACAGTTTTCAAATGTCCTATACCCACCAGAGAACATGTTAAATAAAGAAGTTGTTTTAGACATTGTTTTCTTTGATCGGCATTAGGCAATTTACATAGGTAATAAACACAAAAACATAATATGGAACACAATTACTATTTTAATTACAGTGATGTTTCGTTGAGGATTCTCTCAACGTTTTCAAGCAGATGATAATAAAAATAATGTACAGAGGGTTTATCTACAAAAACAAGTAACAGCTAATTAATCATAGGGAAGTCATTATAAATTAAGTCAATCTCCGATATAGGAATAAAAGCTTATGAAACCATATAAAATATATAACAACTAATTATAGCCAATAAACCGTCTAGGGAAACCACTAATCTTAGTAAAGTTCAGGTCAAAATGAAAACTTATAATAACATACAAAATAAATCCCATCTGATGACTATTGCTGGTCAGGCCTATATCTTAGACATAAGCGCTCATATACATAATCAAGGTGGCTCGGAAGAATTATACATGGAAGTTTTCCCATCACTGCGTTTAAAGTCTTTGCCCCAGAATGTATTGGAGAAGTATGTGGCCATTTTTCAAATCGTTTAATTCATTAGGGAAAAGGCTAAAATGATCTGTGAGGTATTGGCGACACTAGCCGATCTTTGCTGGCAACATGACTTTCCTTTTATTAATTGGTGGCATTGTGACCTGTCACCTACAAAAAATTAACAAAATAGATAATTAAGGGTAAGCATTACAAGACATAATCTAAACATAAAAAAATATGGGTCTAGGACAACTGCACCCCCTCCCCCAATGTAATTTTTTAATGAATAGATTTTCTTTCAAAATTAAATCATGAAATTGATAACTTTGAAGTTCACATTTAATAAAAGAGGTCAAAACATTTACAAAACATAATATAAATACCGGTACATAATTATTTTAACTTTAAAGTCATTCAAGAACATTTTATGTTAACATTATTTTGATACATGTATTAATAAACTTAATGATTAGGCCACATGTTTCTAATTAATAAAAAAATTCAGTGGTTATTGCTGATCATAAAGATCACTATTTCTAAAACCAAATTAAATATAGTGTACTGTTATTTATTTCAATATATTATACTGTGTTGTGTTTCAATAAAATAGATATTTTTTTTTTTTAAATCAATACATTCTCTTTAAATAAAAATACCCCTACCCCCACCCAAAACAAAAAAAAAATATTTCAATTTAATTTACAAACCCTACAATACCATTATGTGTTCCACAAAAAATATATCGATAATACATTTTTGGGGGAAATAATAAAATAAAAGTTATTTGAGTGTGTGGGGGGGGGGCAGTTGTCCTACAGTTGGGTTTGGGGTGGGGGTGGTTTTAAGCAAAATACAGGTTATATTGTGTACTGTTATTTATTCCAATATATTATACTGTGTTATGTTTCAATAAAATAATTTTTTTTTAAATCAATACATTCTCTTTAAATAAAAATACCCCAACCCCCACCCAAAACAAAAAAAAAATATTTCAATTTAATCTACAAACCCTACTATACCATTATGTGTTACACAAAAAATATATCGATATTTTTTTTAAATAACAGGCTGCATTTTTGGGGGAAATAATAATAAAATAAAAGTTATTTGAGTGTGGTGGGGGGCAGTTGTAAGCAAAATACAGGGGCCTATTTCACGAAATTTTATCTAAGATAAGATCCCAATTTTAGTAATTTGATTGGATAATATTAGATTGATTTTAGTGCTTAGCCAATCAAAATTGAAGTATCTACTAAAATTGGATTTTATCTTAAGTTAAAATTTCGTGAAACAGGGCCCTGGTTGTTTGGGTACCGGTACCGTAATTAAAGTTGTTTTGGGTAAATCTGATGAAAATAAAAATCACTTCTCAACTTGTGCAGTAACCTACTTAAAAAGTGTGCATCATTTTATTTTTATTCAGCAGAGAACTACATGTACATAAAATAAAGTGAACTTTTGTAGACCTGTCACCCTCCCATTTTCTTTTCTTTTAATTTTTTTTTTTTTTTTTAAATTCCCCCTAAAAAAGGCCATTAAAAAGTCGATATCCCCTTTATCAGAGATTGCATACGCCTACATGCATGAAGCATAGAACTAATAAAAGTTTTAAAAATCCATTAAAAATGCAAAATGAATCAATAAAAGCATATAATATTATAATAATGGTAAGCAAGATAACGTGAAAGAAACACGAACGCTTGTGTTTGTAAACATTGACATTGACCAATCACGTTGTCAATATGGGGTCACGTGACCTCCGGATCGCTGAAAGTTTGAAAAGGTACACATCAAAATCCTCAATAAACTGAGTCTCTATGGCATAATTTACACAAATCCTGCTATAAATCAATAGTAGACATTTGTAAGTCTCATTTAAGTGTAATTTTAGTGCCAAGCGTTGAGATTAAAGGCACTGACAGGAAGTTGTTCCCAAGCCCTCGCCAGTATGGAATCGTCAAAAACAATTGGCGGATGATCTGATACACTTCAAATTCACAACAGGTATAGACAAATACTTATAGAAACAAATAATACAGGTATAAAAATTAAAAATACATACCTTCGGGTTATGAATCGATGACTTTGACAAACCAAAACTTTGACGGATTTTTTTTTTCGCTTCTACAAATCGCATTGAAAAAATTAGCAGCCGATCATACAGAGGGTAATATGAGCTACGTCAACAGTACCGGTGTATTATTGTTACTCTTAAAATACAACTAGTACTAGCAAAATAATGACGCGACCGGACAAAACACGATGACGTCGTAGGAGCATAGAACTCACACGAAATGGCCCGATTATCACGTATCTATAATTTGAAGCTGCTCGTTCTGAATATCGCTCGAAATGTAAGTATCGGTAGGTTTTTTCAACAAATCCGAAACACTTTGATACGTCTTTTGTCCATCTTATTAACCACAAAAATGTAATTTAACAGATACCCGATATGACAACTATACCTTTTTTTATAGATTACAATACCCCGAGTGTTTACTAGAAAAATAAGAAAATACGATAAGATATCTAGTAGTTCTTTTTTGGGGAATATATCCAATGACACCGATTCTCGACTTTTTGTATGAAGGCAGCGCATCCGGAACGGAAGATCTTAAATAAACCATATATCTTGTCTTCTTTAAATCAGCCCATTGAGGTATTGTATTTTGCATTAAATTGCTAAGAATGTTTGTAGCTGAGGGCAGAATTGATAATGCTAGGATATTTGAATATGGTCATATACAGCTAGCCACACAATTGGTGGGAACATTCTGGTATGGCTTTTGTCTCTAAAATAAACAGAAGGATCTTCTTCGGGGCTTTTTTGTAGTGACCCCCCGCCCCCTAAAAAAAACCCAAAACAAAACACGGAGAAAAATCCAAAACGAACTGAATTGTGAAGAGTGGGTAAGAGGTTGTTACTACATTGAATACACAAAGCTGAATTTGACATTTCAAAAGTATATAATCTTATGATGGAGGTCGTTATTTACAGATAATGACAAACAAGCGGTTGCCATTTAAGATAGCCCATGTTTTGCAATAGATGAACAGTTGAACAGTTGAGCAAGCGGTTGTTAGTCAAGGTACAGTCACATTTTGCAAGATTTGGATACAAAAATAAGCTAACAAATGTGATTTTTCGTGCAACCAGGACGTATTATCCAGGAAGTTCTTATCCGGTATGCTTGATCCATAACCTTGACATTACATAATTTTACACTATTTGTTTTCCTGCTCCAGGAAACGAGTCGGCGCAATTAAATTTTCTGATGCTGCAGAGGACGTAAAATCTATCCTAACCTCGTCAATGGCTACGCATTTAGGATGTTGAATGAGGATACGTAAATGCTTTAGATTGCTTCTCATGTAGATCCTCCTCACCAGATGTGGATGTATGCCAAACGACAGTGTGATCTCTGGACAATCTGACTGTTGTGAAGCCTTGTTCCAAAATTTAGGGAATACATAATTAGCCACTACTACTTCTAACCGATGAGGAGATTCAATGGAAGCTAAATAATTGGAGGCGGCAGGGAAGCCTGTTCTCTTCAGGACTTGATCAATGTGAATCTGCGAAGGCATACCCCACTGGATCCTTAAGCAAGAAGGGGAAATAAACTTGCAGTGACTTGAAAATTCTCACCATTCCATCCGGCAATTAAGCCACCAGCGAGCAAAGAACCCGCCAATGGAACAACCTCCAGAATACACCGTGGAGGGGTTGCTGTGAAAACCAGAAAATCCGTCAATCCCATAACCTTGGCTGCTGCCGGTTGTAATACCAAAAGTTCTTCTAAACTCAACGCACCTGCGATTGTATCGCTGGAGGATGCAGCTGACGTTCCTCGACAAATAACAGAAGCTCCTGTAGCTAGACGACGCTGGCATTTAAAGTGATAATTTCATATTTTCTAAGAAAGTCAAAATATATTTATTTCTATGTCTTTTGCTCAATAGGTTGTCAACTCACTATTATACAATCATAAGCATTTTTTTTCACACTTATACATCTTTCACATCGGAAATAATAACACAATTACCTCCCATGTTTTCCCATCCCCCTCATGCAATAGCTGTCTTCAAACGTTTGAATTTGAAGTTGAAAATGATATTTTTGCCAATTTCTCAACTGGCAACAGTGAATTATAGGATTATTCTTGAACAAGGTAGGCCTGTTTATAGATACCATCTATTTTAAGGCTTTATTTTAATATATTTTAGAAATATAACTTAAAAATATGAAATTGCCGTTTTAAGAAACTCTACGAGGCCCATCATCAATTGTATCCACAGCAAGAGATTGGTATCTGTGAATCCTGCACCATTGGAATGAGGTAAGTGTCTGGCTCGGCTGAAGCATAACGAAGTTTCCTGAGTTTTACAGCGCAGCACGTTGTTTGAGGAGCAACGTACCATGGTAAATGCCCCCGTAACACATGTCGTTTCAGATGAAAGAACTTCCTGGTACATATTAGGCATCGTCGGCCACGTCGAAAATGTAGGGCGCAATCTTCCTCGACGGAAGCTCCATCTACGGTTACATACCCTTCTGGGGAATCATTGGCGGTGGTATACTCAGATTCCGATGACGCCATCTACAACGTGAGAAAATCAGTTGTGTTACACTGTCTATAGAGATAAAAATGAAATGAGTGCCAAAAATCTATAAAGTGAAATTAAATGAGCAACCCGTGTATCCAAACCGCATGCCATTCACAAATGGTGCAATATGAAACGATAAAACATTGTTTACAAATATATACTGACAATTCTATGCTTAGGATTAGTTATAACATGGTAAATTGGTCAAAGTGTTTGAGTAGCCAGATACTCCTCCCGCTACTAACGGAGACCGTGATTCCAGTACCAACCAAATCGTCCTCAGCGGAAACTTTGACATCTTGCGGAGCCTGCCCATTTAACGAAGCATCCGGATCCAGAGCATCCCTTGCTATCATACCATACTCTGTTTCGTCATTAGATTCCAGCAGAGTAAGACCATCAGACAATCCATAGCTGCTATGATGGTCACTTTCCACACCTGACTCATCGTCACCACTTTTTCGGTCGTTCCAACATCAGCTCCCAGGCCCCCTAGTCCTAGAAAGACATGCCCGCGACGCTTCAGCCATAATTGGAACTCTCTATCCAGACATCGCTTAATCCTATCATGATGAACGATTATTTGCCGTTTTCTGATGTCAAGACAATACAATGGAGGATCAGCAGTGATTACTAAGTACGGACAAAACATAATTAGATTTTAAGCTATCCCGGGGATCACGTGGCTAAGTAGGTAAGAGAGAGTTCATCCAGATTTTTAGACGTGGTTCCTCCTTGTCAATTATGCAGGACGGATGGCAAGACAAGAACAGATGTCTAGTCGTTCGGATAGGACGAAAAAGATCCCGTGGCAGTTGGAATTCAATACAAGAGGAGGCCGTAGAGGCGCTGCCCGGGCAAAATTCTCCTCATAGCACACTGTATGGCGTATACCCGTCTTACGGTCAAGAGCAGAACAGTAGGACGTTAAACCTCATTTCTCATTTATGCTATCCCCGTTTACGGTTACTTGGCAACCAACAAAAAATAACATGCGATTTGTCATTCAATCGTATGAAGCCAGGGTCAACAATGCACATTACTATACTTATTTGTAATAAATTGTGTGGTAATGTATACAAACCCTCAAAGTTGTCACTTTGCCAGGTCTAGTTTCGCCTTATTTCGTGAAAGACGGATTTACTACATTTTAGATTATTTCTTGTCAGTGGTGCCTGACAGAAGGTCTAAAAGGGAACAGAGTTCGAATCGGACAAAAAATGGGGTCCGTGTACACACTGGTGTGTACATAGCACACTGTATGGCGTATACCCGTCTTACGGTCAAGAGCAGAACAGTAGGACGTTAAACCTCATTTCTCATTTATGCTATCCCCGTTTACGGTTACTTGGCAACCAACAAAAAATAACATGCGATTTGTCATTCAATCGTATGAAGCCAGGGTCAACAATGCACATTACTATACTTGATATTTGTAATAAATTGTGTGGTAATGTATAAAACCCTCAAAGTTGTCACTTTGCCAGGTCCAGTTTCGCCTTATTTCGTGAAAGACGGATTTACTACATTTTAGATTATTTCTTGTCAGTGGTGCCTGACAGAAGGTCTAAAAGGGAACAGAGTTCGAATCGGACAAAAAATGGGGTCCGTGTACACACTGGTGTGTACATAGCACACTGTATGGCGTATACCCGTCTTACGGTCAAGAGCAGAACAGTAGGACGTTAAACCTCATTTCTCATTTATGCTATCCCCGTTTACGGTTACTTGGCAACCAACAAAAAATAACATGCGATTTGTCATTCAATCGTATGAAGCCAGGGTCAACAATGCACATTACTATACTTGATATTTGTAATAAATTGTGTGGTAATGTATAAAACCCTCAAAGTTGTCACTTTGCCAGGTCCAGTTTCGCCTTATTTCGTGAAAGACGGATTTACTACATTTTAGATTATTTCTTGTCAGTGGTGCCTGACAGAAGGTCTAAAAGGGAACAGAGTTCGAATCGGACAAAAAATGGGGTCCGTGTACACACTGGTGTGTACATAAAATAACTCTTGGCAACTGGAATTCGATAGAAGAGTACGCCGTAGCGCCTCTGTCCGTGCAAAGTGTATTTGGTGTATTTCATTAGCCCAGTCGGAGTATAGAACAGCGGGGCGTCAAACCCCACTTCATTTCATTTTCAAATTATTTCGAGTTGTCTCCCTTAGATCAAGGTCCATGTATCGTTCTAGACCATGTATAGTCACAATTATTTTCATTGCGAAAAAAATGTGCAATAGGTCTGTAATATCATCAGAACATGCTAGCGCTGTAAAATGGAAATATACCTAAACTATTGAAGTGTGCATTACAATACTTTGAGTAATAAAAGCAGTATGTTATGATCGTTAACCTGCACAAAAGGGGGGTGTATGGCAGAATGCTTAGCACGTGCGCGCTTTATCATAAAGCCTGTCATTTAGTCAACTGGCGTGTTTTCTTATCCCCGGTTGTACGTGACAAGGAGTAGGGTCGACTGTCAAACCTCGTGGGTTTACTCCTAGTCCCCCGATTTCCTCCCACTGCTAAATACCCCTACGCGCCAGCGAATTATTGAAATAAAATTAAACCATATGTTAGTCCCGAAATGACCTAGTTTGTGTAGAGTGGACGTTAAACCCCATTCCTCTCGCTCTCTCTCTCCCTCTCCCTCTGCACAAAAGGTTACTAACTCGGTGGATACCTCAGGTTGTTTTATCATGAATGCTTCTTTATTAAACAGTTTATAAAGGGGGTTCCCCGGTTTTATGTTTATATTTTGAATGAGATTATTAAAAAGAGGCAATCTTACAGTTATTATCAAATGGCCCATTAAGTTAATACCTGACATAGTAGTGGTGCGGAAAAAATATATTTTGCAAACAAACAAGAAACATCGGAGAGGAGTGAATACTTATTGAACAAGATGGTGAACATTTTGTTGTAATAAGCTATGGCAGGGCCCCTACGCTTCGAACTACTTTTTTCACCTTGACTTCTCACAAATCATTGACCTCTTTCACAGTGGGTCGCAGGTAATTCTAAATAAGTTCCACAGGTTAAAAATTTCACATTATTAAATAAAATTTTTTTTTATATAGTTCAACCTACACTTTGCTTTGCTTCTCTTGAATATCAAAAATGATTCCTATAAATTAATTTAAGGGACACGTACGTACGGTGCATTTGCCGTATCCATGGTGTTAATATTTAACGCTAAAATGAAAAAAAAGGTTGCATGGACCCTGCTCTTGGTGGGCAAATAGGCTTCAGTCTAGACATCCTTGAGGATAATACGGCACTGGTAATAAGCAAGGTTTTTAGAGCCCTAATCATTTAATATATTATTTACTTCCAAAAGGGACACATCTATTATGTCATAATGGAGGGTCTGGCAAGGATAGCTGTCTAGTCGTTCGAATGGGACGAAAAACCGGGGTCCAGATTGCACATTAAGAGTAGGTCGTAGCGACGCTGTGCGGGCAACATAGCACACGACACGACGTATTCATGTCTTCATTAGCCTAGCATGTGCAGAAAAATAGGACGTGAAACAGTATTTTATTTTAGTTCAATTGTGATACAACGCTTACCCTTGATAATACAAGTTGTGCAGGTAAATGAGTTTTCTAAAAGAAATATGTTTATCTCACTTGTTTGTCTATTTGCAAATCATATTTTTAGTATATCATTTTTCTGTATTTGATTAACCGTTAGGATCAAGTTAGTTTACATACACTGAAATGTGGTCGTATATTGTCGTCCACAATTATAAGAAATGAAATGAAATGGGGTTTAACGTCCTACTCTTCTGCACCTGACCTGGGCTAATGGAAGACGGGAATACGCCATACAGTGTGCAATGAGGGAAATTTTGCCCGGCCTACTCTTATATCGAATTCCAACTGCCAAGGGATCTTTTACGTGCACGCCAATGTGTACACCACGGGACCTCGGTTTTTCGTCCCATCCGAACGACTAGGCAGCTGTCCTTGTCAGGCCCTCCTTTTGCATCACTGACAAGAGGAAACCACGCCGGAAAATCGAGATGAATTTTCTCGGCCAATGCAGGGATCGAACACCCGACCTCCAGGCTAGCGAGCCAGCGCCTTGCCCACTTAGCCACCGTTATTCCCCACAATTATAAGTAAAGTTATCAACCGAATGATTGTCGGAGATAGACTCTTAGTCAAAAAATCTTGTAGACGTCCAAAGAGACTTAAAGCGAGAATTTCATATTTACGAAGAAAGTCAAAACATAATTATTTAGTGTGTCGACTAACTATTATACGACCATCGGCATTATTTCCCATACTTAAAAATCATTAAGACCGGAAATAATAACACAATTACCTCCATTGTTTTCCTATTCTCCCCATGCAATATCTATCTTCAAACGTTTGAATTTGAAGTTGAAAATGACCTTTTTGCAAATTTATCAACTGGCAATAGTAAATTTAATAGGATTATTCTTTGAAGTTCCAATTTCATATTTTCTAAGAAAGTCAAAGCATAAGTATTTCTATGTCTTTTGCTCAAAAGGTTGTCAACTCACTATTATACGATCATGGGCAAAATTTTTGGGGCATTAGAAAGGGTGACACAGGCTGATTGAGGAAATAGTTACTCAATTACCTCCCTTGTTTTCCCATTCCTCTCCACGGACGGCCATCTTCAAACGTTTGAAAATGATATTTTTGCCAATTTCTCCACTGGCAATAGTGAATTATAGGATTAATAGGATTATTCTTTAACAAGGTAGGACTGTTTATAGGTTCAATCTATTTTAGGGCTTTGTTTTAATACATTTTAAAAATATAACTTTAAAAAATGCTATTGGAACTTTAACAAGGTAAGACTGTTTAAGGCTTTATTTTAATACATTTTAAAAAATATAACTGAAAAATATAAAATTCTCGCTTTAAGGCAGAGATTAAGAAGTCATATACGCACCCCAAAACCATACTTGTACAATTTGTTCAATGCGGCATGTCTGGTGGATGGTTGTTTATTTTCCCCTCGTATTCATATAATTAAATATTCCAAAGTATACGTGTGAGGTTCTCGGTAGGTAATAAGCATTATGAAATGAGGACATGGTTAAGCGTGCTCTGTAAGAAAATTAGATGAGGCCTTTGCTTAGCTAATACACCCCTTCAAATATAGTACAGTGTATCTCTATACGATGTATTATATATGAAGGTAATGGTTAACCTAATGTAAAAGAATTTAATGTGAACGTATTGTATCACAGGTGACACGTGTTGCTACAAAAAATAACATGTTAATATTGATTGATTTAACAAAATACAACATTCCTCTACATTCCACAAATTCCTCAAATATTTCATCAATTTGTATCGGTCAATAATCCTAAATACGTGTTAGAATATATAGTTAGATGATGGTATCCTACATGGACAACTATAAGACTTACTTATCGCCACGTGACAAGGACTAGGGTCGACTGTCCAACATCATGGGTTTTCTCCGGGTTCCTTCTACTGCTAAAGACCCCTACGCGCTAGCAAATTATTGATATGACATTAAACCATAAATATATTAGTCCCGAAATGACCTAGTTTGTGTAGAGTGGACGTTAAACCCCATTTCTATCTATCTATCTATCTCCACCAATGTTTCTATTTTTGTGACTTCTTATTGGGGCCATTAAGGTTTTCTTTTTTATGTGGCGGAACTGTTAGTAATAAGTAATTGTATTTGATAGATAAACTTTATTTTTAGATGATAGATTTTAACATAATTTAAGGTTTCGAATGTTTTTACCAATCAAAATACTTAAGCGTACAATGGGCTTCATATAATCCGATTTTTCAACCCCGTAAAAGGAAAGCATCTTCAACATAATATTTGTCAACAAAAGTAAGTAGGCCGTGATGTTCTCACGCAACAACACGACGGAGGCATCCAATGTGCTACTAAAATCTAACATAGATAGCGAAAATTTGTTTTTAATAAACTAACAAATTAGATAAATTATGGTATGGCTGTTTGTCAAGAAATTTTATTGGAATTTTCCCGGGCAGAGGGCGTGTACGTAAAAGATCCCTTGAACGTTATTCGATATTAGAGTAGGTCGTAGTACCACCGTCCGAGCAAAATTTCCCTCATAGCGCACTGTATGGCGTATGCCCGAATTCACTAACACGGTAGGACTTAACCTCATTCCATTGCATTTCAGATAAATTGCGTGTCCTATACTGTAAAATATCGAGTAAATTTTACTCGATTTTCATTGTGACACGGTAATTTCAATTTACTTCAGTAATACTGTAAGTGACGTGTATTTCTAGTAAATATAACAATCAACCTCACAATAAAATTTATATTTGATTGTACTATTTTACTGTACCGCTAAGCTGGGCTGCTTCGGTATCATTGTAAAAATGAAGAACATGTGAGAAATTGTGGAGTTTTTTTTATTATGTACATGAAAGTGATTGTCGTAGAAAAAATTCGACACGAATAGGCCTAAATCAAATTAATAGACAGTAATGTCTAATTAAATGGTCTTGACCATTTTACTTTATCACTTCAAAATTTTTGGATTAATATTCTTTTCGCAACGTTTGAGTATTGTTTGAAAATCTACACCGGTCCTTGTGTTTGTCATCTAGTTAGCGTAGACACAATTAGATCTCACACTCTTTCAATGTCAACCTCCCCCACTTGATCATAAATGGACATTTATTTGAGAACGTCCTCCTACTACCAACATTTGATACCCGTATCCTGAAACCCCATACTGTATTGTTTACATAATATAGACACCACTAGACAATAACATCGTGTTAATTTGCTTGCAGGTAATACATAATAGTTCCTAAAATAAACATGATGATTCTTATTGTGAAAATGAACAGTATTTTTGTTGACTTTGCGCATTGTCATGGTAGATTGTTGATATTTTGTGGGTATGTTGTTGCGCACGGTTCCGGCATTTCCGGTCAAAACCCACAATATTTGTGTTCATTTGCTTAGGATTAAAGTGGGATTTCTTTTTATAATAAAATGTAAATCATCAATCCTTTTTAAAGGCAGCGGAGCCCTTATTTCGCGAAGAAAAATTCTCGCCCATGTCATCTCTGAATTGTTTAAGAAAAAATAATACATAAATGTTTAAGTGGTGCAAGGAGGTTGCGGAGAAATACATCGCAAAGAAATAGTTCCTCCTTCCAATTGTCCAATTATTTTTTGAAAAAATAAATAGCTGATGGATCGGTCTTTAGAATAATTAAATTAATCATCGTTTAAACATTCAATTCTATGTACAATAATTTAAAAACGCAATTAATTTTTTTGTGGAGTATTTTATTGAAGGGGAAGAGTAGTTGTCTCTTGTATCGTTATTTATATAGTTATATTATATATAATTATGGTTTCATTTTTCGGGAATTAATATGACCCGAATGTTTAATAGAACAACACCTGAGAGTCAGCACGAGTTAACGTTATTCTTACTTTATTTTGTCATGTTCACCAATACACATCAGCAAAAATAATTACTGATACGATATTTTTGAGATTTATTCAAAATAACGGAATATTATCAGGTATAAATATTGCGGATATTCGAAACGTCTGACTCTTTCTGCCTAGCCTGTTTCTTATTTTAAGTTCGCACAAGACAAAAATATGTGTTGAACTAATGGCTAACGGTTGTCCAAATACTGAGAGAATTAAACGTCCAATATATTTTACGATTAAATGGGAGAAAACGGTAAATGGACAGCGGCTAACGACAATTACAAGCCGTTATGGGTTATACCTCAATCAAATCAGTGATAAACACGGCTGATAAAAATACCTTTGTTTCGATTAAAATGTTTTGAGAGGGATTGGAAGGAAACATTTAACAGATAATTTATTAGTTTAAATAGGTTTTTAGTCCAATTTCTATCATCAAATCCCACAGTTTGTACGCGGGTAGGAAGATGATGTTAATTGATAGATCACTGTTTTTAAGGTTAGAAATGATGTTTGCAATTTCGAAACAAAGTCCTGTTTTTCTGACAAAGAAAGTTGTGAAATACTCTATATCCGGTTTCGGATCTGGCATGACATGAACATTAAATCTAAATTAAAATCTTATTAAAGACCGGTCTTCGTATCAGTCAGTTTAAACAAGAATCTATAGACCGTGATATCCGCCATGACAGCCCTGCATCCTTGTTTTCTCAATCAATGGTGAGTCTGTTGTGGTTTTAATGATAATAATACCATGGCTCTTGATAGAAAAAAAAATACTAATTGGGGTTTAACGTCTCAACAGAAAGCGTTGGTCAATTTGCAATCTGATTAAAACACAGATCCAATTTCGTTTCGTTTTTTATAGTTCAAAATTTCGTTTTTACTTGTCTTTACTACTCTTGGATCTGGAGGACTTGTTATTTAACTGGTGTTCTGACTCAAATGAGGGGTCAGCCAATCAAATGGTCTGTCGAATCGACCGTTTGACCTTTTCATGCGTGGAACTGTGGGTAGATATTACCAGCCAATGACGTCTATACTAACACCAGCGGATAGAAATCAAAACAAAACAAAAGTAGATTTTAAAAAGCATGGCGGTCGCTAATTGGTTAATCGAATGACTGACGTTATCGGGTCAAATGTCCCGTGAGCTACCACTATAACTTGTTAGATCTACATGAGTGTAGGCCATCGAAAGTATAAAAAACGAAACGAAATATAGATCTATATTTTAATTAGATTGGTCAATTTGGGACTGACATGTGAGGAAAGAACTCAATTACAAATGTCTAAAAATGTCATATTGGGCAGTTCTGAAATGATTTGCTTGACGGGGTTATGAATTTCATGAATTCCAATTTCAAGCTATGTTGCCCATAACCCATCAACATCTACATCAAGTTTAAACATTCTACCGCAATCAGACAACGAGTTATTGTGTTCCAAAATTCGTGGTAGTGAGACAGACGAGTAGTGAAATTAATTGAGATGAAATGTGGTTTAACATCCTACTGTTCTGCTCCTAAACTGGGCTAATGAAGACGGGCATACACCACGCAGTGTGCTATGAGGGGAATTTTGCCCGGGCAGCGGCGCTACGGCCTACTCTTACATCGAATTCCAACTGCCATGGGATCTTTTACGTGATCACGAGACCACCGTTTTTTATTCCATTCGAACGACTAGACAGCTGTCCGTGTCAGACCCTCTGTCCCGCATCACTAACAAGGGGAAACCACGCCGGAACAGACGGGCGGACAGAAGAACGAGCTAGTTTTTAATAGTCCCCTGCTTTATCCGACAGGCAATTGACAATCGAGGTGTTTATTTTAATGGCACTATCAAATCTTCGTCCCACGTGCGACAGTTTGTTTAGATTATATGGAATTACATGTATATTACCCTTGGACAACTACACCATGACAAATCACCCCACCTCGCACACAATGACAAATGCTATTATATGTACTGAAAAACTAGCTTATGATGGCAATCTTAACTTATGTCGGGTAATATAAATGTTTTTTGTCACTGAAAAGGATTCCTGAATAAATTGATGCGTGTGTTAACAATGATGTTTCGTGTCATGAATCTGAAAATAATTCATAATAAATCTTTGTTCTTGTGCGGTTTTCCGGTGAGTAGACAGTAAAGCCCAATGTCGTGATTTTGAGAGACAGGAAATCCTTATACGGATGTAACAAAAACATACTGTTCCAATATGCCACTGTTTATCAAGCAAGACGGATAGACTAAAACTATCCAGTTCATTGTTAGTTACTCCTTATAATTTATCTTAGGTTTTTTTTTATTATTATTTTATATTGGGGGGGGGCTTTAAAGTGAGCACGATTAGTTCGACAATAACAGTGTATGGAACAACTCTTAAAGCTCTTCTCTGCTCAGTCTTCCCGAAGATATTTGTTTTTGTACCCGGGTGTGCTTAATTACGACACAGCAGTATTTCTCGAATTTGCATTCAAATCTAAATTAGTATTTTGTTTTCTCACTGCCTGTACTTTTCTTGTTCAGATTTATTGGCATTAATGTCATTAATCTGTTATTTTAAGCAGATAAGGTTTTCAGCATGGTGGATAAAATCATCGGAGTCATCAATTGAGTGGTGTTCCATTTTTACTTCTTCTGGCATCGATTTTCATTATGAATATACAAATTTATGGCACCGGTTAAATGAAAGTAAAATATTCATATCTTTAGCGTTAATTACAATATTTTAATATACAAATGTAAAATGCCCTCAAACTGTGTGTCAAATCTATTTCTATCAGTCTTGTTAACCTGAGATGGTTGCGGTAGAATCTGCTTTAAGCTCATGTTTGTCTTTAGTCGCTGTCCATTTACTAGAAAAATTACTCTCTTCCAGCTACTTCATCTGCCGTTTAGTCTACTGCGCAGTTACGTCTCTCCATGTTCTCACAACCGTTAGTCATTAGATCAACATAAACGATGCACCTCTTAAGACCAATACACACACGAACTTTTTCAGTTTAATTATTGATCTCAATAATAGTATTGATCTCGTTAGTATTTACAGTTTGACGTTTGCTCTAAACGCTCAATATATATTGCGTGTGTGTGGGGGGGGGGGGGTAGTAGTCTAGAGTGCCGCGCTTCGACCTCTAGCTGGCCGGTCACCTCTGGCTTGCGGCTGTGGTTTTGATCCCTGGTGGGCTAAAGATCCCTACGCGCAAGCGAATTATTGAAATAAAATTGAAACCTTATGTTTGTCCCAAAATGATCTAGTTTGTGTCGAGTCTCTCTCTCTCTCTCAATATATATATTGTACAATATTTAGTTTGGGCCCAACTGTCACAATGGACGGACCAACCCACTATTGATGAAAACTTTGTGCGTGTATGGGTCGTTTTAGGCTGTCAGTTAAGGACACTTTTTCATCTTTGTCCGGTGGACGCCAGTGTTTAATATAAGGGAATCAAGTAGCTTTCTTATAGTACATTTGAGTGTCTTTACTTTATATATGTCATACGTTCGTGTGAATGTAGCTTTAAATAAATTTATTTCAATATATTCTTTTGTGAAAAACATTCGAATGGTTTTGCTATTGTGCTACATTTCAGTGTGTTTTATTATGACTATGTTACATGGTCGACAAACCGAATTACGTAAATGGTTAATGCGGTGAAAAGGAAAAATACTTCCGATCAATGTTTCTATTTAAGTTGAAAAAAGTAGCATAATATTAATATTTTACCATAAAGACAGTCGACCTTAACACGTTTCGTCTGTTTATAAAATACGTTGAGAAAGTGTAAAGATTATTTAATTTTGCGAAAATAAAAAAAACAACTCTTGGCTATGAAATTGGCAAAGGCCTTCATTTGAAAAGCTATTCTTCATAACTTTATCAAGCCAACAAGTACGCGCGTACTATGGACTTCGATCCATCTTGGACTTCATACGTCATGTCCCAAATCGAAGTTGTTTGTCATTCTATGCGCAATTGCTCAACCAACAAGCATGCCAAATTTCATGTAGAGTATATGAATAGGCAGAATCTAAGGCCTTTTTTGGAAGAGCAACGAGATAAAATTCTTAGAGAATTCTTATGCGCCATACAATTACCGACGCGAGGCACAGTTGCCCTAAGACAAATTGTTGTACGGGTACAGAGAGATTCTGTTTTTGGAGAGGGGTTTCACTATTACCAAAAATCGTATTTGCAGATTATAGCGACGTGCTATATTCATCTTCAAGTGCGAAAGGTTTCCGTTTCATGAGTAGATGAATCATCCCAACAATTCGTAATTCAATTCTTCCGGTATAAATAACAGATCGTAAAATGACCCAGATAGTATATAAGAAGTTATTAAAGCAAGAGGCTGCGGGTATAATTAACAACATCAATTGGGAAATTCGTCCCATTTCCCGAAAGGGGAGGGGCGGTGCTGCCTTGCTGACATGCTGACAAAAATATTTTTATGCGTAATACTATTGGCAGAGCACGTAAATCTGTTAGCCTTTGGAAGTCAAATCAGAGTATGTTAGAATACCACTGTGATTGCTCTCCACGAACTAATTATTGAAGCATCATTAAAAAGAACGTACTTTACTTGTTGAGATTAGCATTACCCACTCGGCAAACCTCGGCAGATTCCGGAACCTACATCTAGCCTCGGCTGTATGACAGTAAGCGATATGTACCAACGCCTGTACAATTGTGATGCGGCGCCGATTTACTTATTAGGAAAACTTGTCGCTTTTAGAAAGAAGTTCTCAAAATTGCGTCGTTCGAAGTGTGTGTAGAATTTTCAGAGCACACTTGTCCTTTTCTAAAGAAATTCGGATGAACTTGAAAGAAAAACAGCTTCAAACTTTAAAAACTTTGCAAGATAAAACATTCTTCATAGGCGTCGTCTTGGGCAACGCCGTTGGTAATCCGGGAACTTGAAAGTAGTTCTAATGGCGGACTTCGCCAAACAGCCGTGTCTAGATGTAGGGCACTGGAATCTGCTGAGGTTTGCCGAGTGTAGCATTATCATCTTTAAGATTTTGGACAAGCCCACTGAGATAAAAAGATATTCGTATTCTATGCCTTTAAATGTTACCGCAGTTTCGTAAGATAGTCCATGCGTTATGGATAAATGCATCGACAATGGGATTTAGGTTATCTTTTTTTAAATTTAACGTCCTCATTCCACTAACCTAGTGACTCAGTTTCTGTATTGTAGAATTCCCCTCGATATATGACTAATCTGCATAGTGCATAATCTAGTTCATGGTCAACCATGTCATCATTTTCGTGCTTGTGCACTTCAAGAACCTTATAAGGGTATAAGAAAAGAGTAACATTATGCACCATGGCTACGGGACCGTTTGTAACTCCAAAGGAAACAACTCCTGTGTATAAAGCAGTATAGATACAGCCACGTAATAGCATACGTGTTTTAAAATATTACGCTTTTAGGCCGTGGTATTATTAAAAATCGTTTCTAATAGATTCTGGATTGTTTAAATTCTTATTTTCCAAAAACGACAGGCTTTGGCGCACGATGAAAATATAATGATTGGTCGACGGTGTGCTAACAAAATACCTCCGTTGAAACTTAAAACTCTTTAGCGAACTAAAAGATAAAATGGTGCACGCATAAAAAAAAAATGTAAATATCATTCCTTTATCTAGAAAAAACGAAAGCAACGTGAACCTGAAACTGGTATACATCAATTTTATTCTTTCACAATTCATCATAATATAGCATTGCTAGACGAATAATCAAACATACATTACGCAATTCCGAATCTGCCTATTGCAGGGGTTTCTTTAGGTCTGAGATGTTATCTTAATTATTGATTAGACATTAATTAACTTATCCAAACCAAAATCAATTCTCAATGGCATCGCTAGCATGCGATATTTACTGGATTAGGATCCGATTTGCCGCCCAACTTTCATGAAATGGATAATTGAGACTATGTTTTTTTTATCGTATACCACCAAAGTACAGAGAGTGGATCAATTTGACTGAAATTTTCAGCAAATTCCCTTTACATTGTCCAGTTTTTAACTATTATAGTGAGAACTGCCAGCTCTATTTCTGCCCGGGAAAAATTACCTTCATAACACACTGTATGGTGTATGCCCGTCTTCATTAGCCCAGTTAGAGTAGAACAGTAGGACGTTAAACCCCATTTTATTTCATTTCTCTATCGAAATTAAAAGTAACAATACACTAATATACTTGGAGAAGATAGTTTAAATAAGTTTAACCAGTGTATTGTAATATCAGTATTTAAAACTGTGAACTATAACGACAGGTTAAATCAATGAGTTCTAGTGGTCTGTCATTGTTAACCTCCATTTTATTTTAAACGGGCAGCAAACATCCGGCATAATATGTTAGTCGTCACAGTCTTTAGAAATTGAAATGGATGGTTTATCGTCCACATCGTTGATGATGAAATGTCTTATTACGATGACATCAACAATGTATGCGAAGAGAGGTGACACGACCTGTCGTTCATTTCTCATGTTTATATTGTATATCCATTTTCAAGCCCCAATAACACTCTCGTTGCCAATGTAAATTTTCTTCAAGAATTATTTTTGGTCGTTTTGACCAATATGACGTGCACGTAAAGGATCCCTTGGCAGTTGGAATTCGGTATAAGAGAAGGTCGTAGTGCCGCTGCCAGGGCAAAATTTCCTCCCTAGCACACTGTATGACGTTTGCTCGTCTTCATTGGCCCAGTTTAGGAGCAGAACAGTAGGACGTTAAACTCCATTTCATTTCATTTCTTTACTTCGCAATATTGAAACGGGAAAGGTTTGTGAATGGATATATCGTATAGAGATGGTGTATATATACCGTGTTATTAAACATGTATAGTAATTAAACGATGACTCAATCTTCATTAACATCATTTACCGTTATAATTACTCCATTGTTATAATTATAGGCACAGTTTGGGGTTAATTCATGAATCATCAAGGAAACCGGGTTAACAGATACGTTTAGTCTATTAAAATCAGGAAAATTGATCATATATGAAGAGAAAAATTATATATTCTCCGGGTTTTACTATACTATAAATTGTGGCTGAAATATGAGAGAGAGAGAGAGAGAGAGAGAGAGAGAGAGAGAGAGAGAGAGAGAGAGGTTTAACGTCCACTCGACACAAACTAGTCATTTCGGGACAAACGTATGGTTTAATTTTTTTTTCAATAATTCGCAGTAGGAGGAAACCAGAGGATCCGGAGAAAGTCCATGAGGTTGGGCAGGCATCTCTACTCCTTGTCACGTACAACCGGGGATTCGAAACCACGACACTTGACACAATGACAGGCTTTATGATACAGCGCGCACGTGCTAACCATTCGGTCATTCATCCTCCGCCCCCAGCTGAAATATGAAATGAATTACCAATAAATTTGCCTTTAATTGAACTATCTCATTTTAGTAATTAAAACAACAAGTGGTAAACCTGAGATTAATTGACTCAAATATGCAAAGAAATGATGCAGCTAAATTGAATTTAAAGTTTATTGTAAATTTAAACAGCCGAATCTTTTGATTGCCATTGCTATCGTTGTTACCAATTGTGTTTAAGGCCGGGATTCCATGTGTACGCAGTGCGTGCGGAATGCGTGTTACGTGATGCGTGTTGCGTATTGTCAGTTTCCATGTGTGCGTGAGTGGCGTATTATATGTGGATAAAAACCGAATATTGCCATCCCAAAACTACATCGGATATGCCTATTGCAGTGGCAGTGCGCATGTCCATGTCGTTTCCGGTCTCCGTATACACGCGTATTGCGTATTCGGACACTCTTGTGAGCGTCCCGAGAAACACGTACTACGCGCTGCGCATCACGCTTTATGGATTACGTGTACATGGAATCAACTCCTACCATTTTAGTGCAAAGTGTTAAATACGCATTACGTACTACGCATTCCGCATTACGCAGTACGTACACATGGAATCCCGGCTTAAATCCATTGAATATCAAAGGCATCTTTAAGCAGGGATTTTATATGTGATTTAAATAAAACTTACGTAACTGCAATATTTATGTTTAAAAAGGAACGGAACGAGCTTGAAATGGAGTTATTTTTGGAATATTCAGGTACAAAATAATACTCTTTAAAGAAGTGTAGCTTAAAATTAATATGCATGATGTAAGAGCTAAATCTGCCTATTGTAGACCTCGCTTGTGGCTTCAAATGCTATTCATAATTGGACAGGACAAGCCCGTAATCTATACCAGCGGATAGTTGTGATTTTGAACCGATTGAAACATGATCGCCATTTTTAATTTAATTTGAAAATAGGTAATCGAGGCTATGCTATTCTTCACACGTTCATCACTTCGTTCAGAATGAAATAAATCAACTGAAATTTTCGTTAACTGTTTTTTAACTATTAAAACGCAAATTGTCAACCCTTTATCTAATCGTATATAACGCATCGTTAAACAGCTTCAGGAAAACGTTAATCATGAACCATTTGTTTTAAAAACATTATTTTTATTCAGTTTTGTCTGAATGGGATTGGGGAACAGGATGTAATCCCATCTCCCTTATGAACTGGCATACAATGTGTAGATTAAAGTGGTGTCAAATTCAATGGAATGCTTTCCACGTATCAATTAGTGCACATAACGTAATTGAGAAACTACCACGCCCTTCGCTCTTTAGTGATATTTCTAACGATGCCAAATAGGTCATTTTATAATGATACTCTATGTTTAGAATAGATTTAGATGTGTTCCATTGTACACAAAGAATAAAGTTGAAAATGCCTTCTAAACAGAACGAAATATTCAAATACTTATCAGAGCTTCTACTCCCCTTATTATTTATACGTTCCGGAGAGAAAAATAAACGTTGTTGTTGAATTGAAGACTGTTGGATTTTTGGAGAATTTAAAGATGGAAGATTTCTATGACGATAACAAAATGTGTAAATAGGGTAGAGGAAAACGAAACAAGTTAAATTTGATTTATTAAATATTCAAGGTCATATCTGTGAATACACACAGGAAGTAATTATACCACAGATTATTATAAATAACCTATTGAAACCGATTTACACTAAATTTATTAACCTTTTAGTTAAAATCAACAATCTGATACCCATTGCACAGGTGGGCTTGGGGTTTTCTTCATACTTGAAACTCTTGACTAGGGGCTAGATATTGAACATGACAAAAAATATCTTTGCGGGATAAAAGAAATCGGAATAAACCCATGGAATTAACTAATTCCGTTTATGTCATTCAATATTATTTTTACAAATCTTTTTTTATTCAATTGTCGAAATACACCAATAATACAGGAGTCAACTTCCGGTTTCGCTACAGATGGATCCTGGTTTAAACTCTCAAGTGTTCTCTGTTTGGTGAAAAATTAAACTACTTCCAAAAATAATATAAAAAGTAATTCTAATTTTACCAAGTTTATTAAACCAAGTTGTAGTTCTGTAAACACGCTGAAATTTGTTGTTGGCTTTTATCTCTTTCACCCATTGGCCTGCACCATAAATTTATAGTTAACTAATTGAACACTTTTATTTCATAGGATGACCACAATTAATTGGGTAGTAATATTTTGTTGTGTATTATTCTATCGATTCCCAGTGCTTTCATCAACAAAAGTATTCAAATCTCTAGGTGTTACTTATGCTATATAGCACTTTGTGAAATGAAATGAAATGGGATTTAACGTCCTTCTGTTTTGCTCCGAACTGGGCGAATGAAGATGCGCATACGCCTTACAGTGTGCTATGCGGGAAATTTTGCCCAGACAGTGGTATTACGGCCTACTTTTATCGAATTCTAATTTTCTGGTACGACTTGGCTAGTGTGGGGGAAATTTTGCCTAGATATCGTCGCTATGACCTGTTCTTAAATCGAATCCCAACTACCAAGGGCTTTTTTTTATGTGCTGGTATATCACGATGCAATCTGATTAAAACACAGATCCAATTTCGTTTCGTTTTTTATAGTTCAAAATTTCGTTTTTACTTGTTTTTCCTACTCTTGGATCTGGAGGACTTGTTATTTTACTCGTGTTCTGCCTGAAATGAGGGGTCAGCCAATCAAATGGTCTGTCGAATCGACCGTTTGACCTTTTCATACGTGGAACTGTGGGTAGATATTACCAGCCAATGACGTCTATACTAACACCAGCGGATAGAAATCAAAACAAAACAAAAGCAGATTTTAAAAAGCATGGCGGTCGCTAATTGGTTAATCGAATGACTGACGTTATTCCTTTCAAATGTCCCGTGCTTGATACCTGACGTCATAGAACGTGAGCTCCCACTATAACTTGTTAGATCTTCATGTAGGGTAGGCCATCGAAAGTATAAAAAACGAAACGAAATATAGATCTATATTTTAATTAGATTGATGACGATGAATGTCACGATGAACTTTCTCGGCCAACACCGGGTTAGCGAGTCAAGGTCTTAATCACCCAGTCACTGCAGCTGTATGATGACATGATAACACTAGCAGTGCGACGTATGAGAATTTTGCCAGATCAGTGGGGGTTTCTGACTATTCGTCTCCCATTTCCAATTGTCAATTAATGAACTTATGGGTTAACCTATAGGTCTTTTCGTTCCATCCAAACGACTAGCCACACTGCCCTTGTGAGCCTCGCAAACATCAACTAAGACACTTGCCTTTCTGTCTCGAGGACTATTATCAAAACAGCTTGTATCCTTCAAGGGATCCAGGAACAGAATACTCAGTTACCGCTATATTGATGAACTATACAAATAATACAAGAATATGCATATAATTTCAACAGAAAATAAAAAGTAAGAAACTGTGGACACGCCACTTTAATGTTACAATTCTTAATATCATAAAATTAAGTTGTTGGGTTTTTTTTAAAACCTGACTCCTTATCTAAAACGCACTCAGGGACATTATTATAGCAATAATAACAATGAATGATTTTATCAAACGAGGAAATTAATGCTTAGTTTGATTTTCGGAGAATCAAGTTTTTACACTCAAAAATTGAACAACTAAAAAGCCTAGCAATAAAAGTTTTAAATAAATTTAATGACAGACTTCATAAAACGTTTCTTTTTAACTCTTGCCTTTTATCTTTATCTTGGTTTGTTATATAATTATTCCTTTGTTGATATTTTTTACTTTCCTTTTAGTTTCCTTTTCTATTTTGTTTATGTGTGTGTGTGGGGGGGGGGTATCATATGGTCTGCTTGTGAGTCATCTGGCGTGGTTTCGATTCTTTGGTTGTCCAACATCGTGGGTTTTCTCCAGGTCGACACGAATAGGCCTTCATCAAATTAAATTTCTCTGAGAAATCAATAGACAGTAATGTCTAATTAAATGGTTATAACCATTTTACGTTATCGTTTCAAAATTTTTGGACCAATATCTTATTCGCAAGATAGCGTTTTCTCTTGTTGTGTATTGCTTGATAGTCTACCCTTGTCCTTTAATTGCGCGTATGTGTCTCGCCCTCTCCTTTTCTTTTTTGCTTTCTCGTAACGTAACCTGACTACATCTATATATACTGGACTGCACTGCACCTTGAAGTGGACATCCCTATAAAATAAAATAAAAATAAAACAAGATTATCGATTAGGTTATTTTTGTTTACCTACTGAACACATTTTTATAAACATTTCTTTCGACATGAGAAAATCAAGTCAAAGGATTTATTGTCCATTTTGTCAAACCGCAGATTATTAGATTTTCTTAATTTCCACAACTTTATTTCAAATATGTAGCAAACTACATTAAATGGTCTAAGTTAAAACATTTTCAAATGAATATTTAATTTTTACGGACGTAAGACGGGCTTTGTTATTAAAGCATACTTTTTTTCTGGGCTATGCAGAATGGATAATCGGTATAGTTAATCGGCAATTAAGTTTTCAAACGAATGTCAAAAATGAACAGATTTGCTTATTTTGTTGTTTCAAAGTTGCCCCTTCGCCTTGTGTATACTTACCCACAACCAACTGAAGACACAATGCCATGAAGGCGATGGTGTCATAAAATAGAATGAAGCTCCTGAAAACCCAATGGTGATTTGAGAAATTTGGGGAGTAGGCTGGATTAATATTATAGTTAAACTAACCCCTTCCACCTTTAATGTTCAGGCGTATACATCTCATGTGACGTGTGGCCGGGTTTTCTGATCATACTGGAGTTTAATAAAATGCTATGCCCAATTAATATATTTCGTAACAAGCTATTATGCGGAATTAGTTGTTTCGTGCATAATCATGTGCAGTATCCGTCTGTTGGGAGCATTATCTGTACGTCTATGAGGGATATTGTGTATATATGTATTCAAATACTACCCACATTGACGTAAGTTGATCTTTTAATCGCCGAAATAAATGAATAGATACACATTTTATTATAACTTTGGAGAACTTACTATACTAACCGTTTCGGGTACACAATATTAAAAAAATCACTTTTATATAGTATGTGCAAGGGGCGTATATTCAGTATGAGTTGAAAGAAACTACTATATACGATTCTATAATCAATGCACGTGCAAGGCTTGACATATATCATTGCACAAAAAAATCCTAAATGGTTGGATTACGACACTTTAATTTATTATGAACATATACGAATGACAAATAAGACCATTACAAGTAAAATGCAGTCGATAGCCATATAATGACATACTATGACCACCGACACATCTAAACAACATTGATGTTGTGATATTAACGGGAAAAGATGGGCTTCTGGTATACAGTATGTACCATAATGCGTATATCAGCACCATTTGTAACTAGGGACTCGAGGAACGAGGCTAGACATATCCCACAAGCCATGTCAAACGGTGACCTCATATTCTTATCTGGAGAACATGCGCAATAAATACTATCGGCGTAATAACGATAGAGATGGCCATTCGATTGAGACTTCTGGTGCATTTCGCCGAATATAACTGATTTAAAATCTAAGTAAAAACGGAAACGATTGAATGTAAATTCGGTTTATATACATTCATATTAGATTAATATTTGCGTTGCGACCCGTTTATGTCAATATCTAGGTCAAAAATATTAGCGATTTAGCTCCTTTAATGGAAAACAACTCCGTCTGTTTTAGAAATCATTTAGATGACAGCAAGCTTCATTCCATGAAGAGCAAATATTTCTAACACATTTATTTGCTTGTCTTGCTTCACTCATCGTCGACGACAGCAGGTCATGCCCGTTTTTGATAAGTACCCCGATAATGGTACTTCAAAGACATGAGGTCAGATACCAAATTTGCTATATTGTGGTGGAACAGTGCAGAGTTATGCTTTTCGTAAATTTGGGTTTTCGGTCACACATGAAAATGATGTAAGGGGCTATCATATATAGTTAACCCAATTTGCAGAGTTACGCCCAATCATACATGTGGGTTCTCGGTCATAGGTTTATGAGGTAGGGGTACCCCCAAAAATGCTGCAAGGGGCATTAGACATCTACAAACCTATTTCATATGAAAGATTGACTCTCCGACGGCGATAACTAAATGATTTTAGTGTGGAGATCTGTTCTTTTTGGGTCAATACAGGGTTAGAGCCAGGTAGTTTGTGGGCTGGTTTTAATCTTGAATGTGTGTACTTCGTTGTTGATGAATTGGCGAGATTGACACATGCTAAATTGGACTAGAAATATCAGCTAGAAATAGGTGTGTCTAAACCATCATCGCGTTATAAGTGGCCAGATATAGGGGTCCGGCCTTCATTCCGTACCTGGTCAATATTTCAAGCTTATACTTTGTAGACATAGCGAAACTTTTTCACCAGTCTTCCACATCTCTACAAATAAAATAGCCACACAAAATGAGTGAATAAATTATTGAATGTACATGTTTCATTTTCTATTAAAAGAAATGTCATGGTATATGACAAGTTAAATTGTGAAATTCTTTCTAGATCATGTCATCTATGATGTATCGACGATGATGTCCGATTAAAGGAATTTAAATACACACTATTTACCACGATATCGATCAACATAATAGCCCAGTACATAGAATATTATCAACTGATCATGTACTTTTAGGGCCCGACAGAATTCAAAATGAGACAAAGTCTAGGATCACTCTGGAACTGAACATATTTAGATTTAAAACATATCGCACCTCAGACTATATAAAGTTAACAGTTGCTAACATTTTCGCCGATATTAATTTCATGCAAATGAAGTAAGGGCGGGGACGACAAAGACGGTTTCTCAAGAATTTTAGTAGTTGAACTCATAGTAACTGATACCATTTTTGCGTGATGTTGGTCAGATGCCGATGCCTCACTAACCCATTGAATTGGCTTCATGTGGTTTCAGCATGTATACCGCCATTAACGTAAACATCATCCAAACTTTACAGAGCACCCGTTAGTGTTATAGTTAATTTGGTGGTTATATCGACTGTTGCTCGTTTGACCGTTACAAGAGGCTAGAACAGTCGGTTGATGCTTCTGGGTCTTCTTCCTGTTCTTCTTGATGGGCTTCACAGCCACTTCCGGTACCATCTCGGTTCATATCAAAAAAAACTTTCTGGATCTGTTGATACCAAAATTTATAGTGCATCGTTTTTTCTATAGCGGCGGATTACAGAAACCGTGAATTATTAGACCAGGAACGTGCTAAGTATCATTATTCTACGCATCCTGGCACAATTGTTAATTTTTTGGACCACGGGAACAGTGTCCACTAATCTATCCTAGTTGGGGGTCCGTGGCATTTTGGATTTGTCTGTTAGGAGTAACCCACGGCTGAAACTGCCTGGCGGTGGGCATTCATGAATTCTGTGGTGGTACTGAACAACGTCAACCCCAGTAATCTAGCCTACCTGTGGTCTGGAAATTAGATAACTCTTGTCAGGGATACACCACTACAAATGTCTGGCAATTACATAGCTCGGTCAGGGGCACCAACCACTATAAGCGTATGTCAGGGTGTTTTTGTAATACCTGAAGATGTAAGGTACACCGCTGTACGATTTTCATGTGGTACACTTTTGAGCTAATCTAGCGGAGTGGGGGCATGATATTTTGGGAGTGGAATACCCACCCACCACCAGATACCCGAGAAACTTACATTCTGATGGTACCAGATATGCATGCATTGATACCATCTACCATAGGAGAGAATCGGTACACTTTCAGCTAGGTTGAATCCCTGATGATCCCAGATATGCTTGCATTGATACCATCTACCATTGGAGAAAATTGGTACACTTTCACCTAGGCTGACTCCCCCTGATGATACCAGATATGCATGCATTGATACCATCTACCATAGGAGAAAATTGGTACACTTTCAGCTAGGTTGACCTCCTGGGCTCCCGCTCAAAAAAGTAAACCGTCTTTGAACGCTGCAGCACAAACTGTGCTACATTTTTTAATACTCTATTTAGGAACCACTGCGTTTATTTTTCGGTGGATTAATATATTATATAAAAACAACCCAGTGAATTATAAATGTGTAATTATAGGTAGGATTTCGATTTTACTAGTTTGAGGGCAAATTCTTTCGTATTGCTCATGAATTTAAAAGTTATCATACATGAAGAATGTATGACAGATATATTCTTATTATCGGCACTTACTAAAAATGAGGTATCAGAGAAATGAGAAATAATGAGATCACCAATCAATATGTATCGATCTGTATATTATTGTTACAAATATATAACGATACAAATAAATATATACCATTTTATTTATCTAATACTTAGCTTAAATGATACACAGAAAAAACAATCATCTGCTCGTATATTATTTACGTTTTAAATTTACTAGTCATATATTGTTTTAAAATACTTATTGAGTGACATAAGCAATCAATAAGTATATTGATTTTTTTACAAGGGAGTGTTTACAACAGCCTAGTAATATATCTGCAATAACTATTTAGGGCGTAGGCGCGTATGGTACGATCGATTACATCATAATGGATCATATCATAAATTGACCTAATTACTCTGTTATTACGGAATCTCCAAGCAGCACCGCCCTAAATATCAATAATTTGGAAAATCACAAATTTTGAAAAAAAAATGCAACAGCTTATTTCTTAAATTAAGAAATAAAATCATATTTACTAGATATTAAATGAGGTGATTTTTCTACTCTGGTTTTCGAGGACTTAGGACAGAATTGTCATTCTCTAGACGTACCCTCAGTCTACTACTAAATAGACTTGGACAAAGTCTTTCTCATTGCGCATTTCACCCGTAACGTTACACGTGGACATAATCATATGTTTGTCCCAGATCTCAATGTAGTTGAAAGGTATGGGTTTGATGCAAGGGGTGAGGTTTTCAGGGGGTTATCCAAATTTTCTTCCTAAACTCTTATATATTTTGTCTCTCTGGATCAGATATTTTGCAAACGTTATTAAGTCATTTAGGGTGAAAATATTTACTTGAGATGGTTAATAAAGGATTTAGAAGAAGGGTGAGTATGCAATTCGAAATATCTATCCTTTTGATGTATATTTCCACAATGCAGATTGTGATTAAAAATGTGATACATCTACACTATCAATTTCACTTTGCTCCAAGGCGAGGGGTAGGAATACCGCCATTACAAAACTCTCGTTGAGATGCAATCTACTTTTATTAAATTTATCTAAGACACAAGAAATGATCTATAAGTAAGTGAAGTTGACTGATAGTTAGAGGGTAAAAGAGAGATAGAGAGAGAGAAAGATTTTATCTCGGTAATCGTCAAGCACACAACGGAAACCGGAAAACCTGCAGGGAAAACTTTGATGACTAGTGAGGACTGTTTAATTTCTCACTTCCAGTTTACGAAGACGTAGGAAATCTTTGAATTACGAAACCGTTGACATCTATCCGTCCGTAGACAATTAAGGCCAATATTTACTTAATTCAGATAAATTCATTCATCAGTATTCATTGTTATACATCTTGAGACTTAGGGTTGATGATGAACGCCATAACCTGGTTTGTCTTCAATTCTATCTAGTTCTTCTTCTTTTGAAACGATATTTTGGCAGTTTTGTGGGTAGAGGTTGCACTTTACTATGTCTTTTTATAATCAATATTGGAAACCATGTTGTTAATGCAAAAATTCACTGAAGTTACTAAATTCTAGATACATACATGGTTTTAAAGAAAATATCGCCTCATCAATGCAAGAAAGAATAATTGGGTTAAGTCAATGCAAGAAAGAATAATTGGGTTAAGTCTAATGTTTGCCCTGTTTAGCATAGTGTTAACCACGCCCATCGAATCAAAATTCATATCAGGGAGAGGGAGGGCTCGGGCGTTTTCAGCGTATCTACCCCAAATTAGCACAGGATGTTTCGAAACCCTAATGTTATCGTATAGAACTTGCACCAGTCGCCGAATCTTGGATTTTAAAAACATAGATTCGATTTTGTGCATTTTGAAGTATATTATTGGCGAATTACACAAGTTAAATAAAATAGAAATATTGAAAAACAAATTGTGTTAGAACAGACGTATCAGACTTCTATCAAGGTACAAATCCCAAACAGTAACTAACTGGCGGCACTACATACTCCGCGCAGCGTTTCGTTTGATTATAGGTAATCTCACTACACACTGCTATTATGAGTGGATATTGTTGTGTTAAATTTTGATTGGTCAGTAGTCCGACTACCAACCAATCACTACCTACCATACAAACGCTTTACATTTAAAACGAGTGCCAGTATTGGACCAAATATGTTTACCTAACGTTACGTCATGGCTCACGCTTTTATTATGCCTAATTAACCCGTGCATGGAGAATACTGCAGTAAAACTAATTGTGTGACAAACGAGGCTATCAAGTCGAATGAAATGTAAACAATACTGTTTGGAAACGAACATACTTTCACCGTTTTAATACCTTAAATCACTGTCCAAAGTTTTAGGGAAGACTCAGATTAAACGAAGGACTGTCATGTTGCTGTACTTAAGTGATAGCTTTCATTGAACGGGGAGAATAGACACACTCCCGCAAAAGTTCAAGAATCAGAAGTCAATCCAGCAATGGCCAGAGAGAGATTTCTCGGGCCATTGCTTCAGGAATATGGCAGCACTACTAACATGTATTTGTTTAATGGGCCGAGTCAAAACCAAAGTCAAGATTACCAACTGAGCCCATTTTGATCTAAAGGGATCCCTATCGATTACAACAGCGAGCGGCGAACATGTGGCTTCCGATTGTGGACTAAAAAAGGGCTCAGTGAAAATGGCTTTAATATTTTAAAATTTAAATTAGAATGACACGGTCATCCATTGAATATGGGGAGGGGGTGGGATATATGTCACGCTTTGTCTTCCGAGCATCCGGTACTGGCTACGGCGGGTTTTTTTCCGTCCAAAATTTTTTTGTTCACTCGATTATCATGGGATAGGGATAATTAAATTCCTGAAACAATTAAATTCCGGAACGTGCCACAAAGACCCCCTTATTGTCCCTGATTGTGACATATGAAGTTTCCAGACTATAGCTATACCATTTTTTTCCTTTTTATCTTGTCGTCTAAATATATTCACAACTATGGCAAAGTCTAATTAATGTCGTACCTTATATCAGTATATACTAATCTATATATGTCCCTACTTAGACAAAATAAAAAGCAATACTAGAACTTAATAACCTATGTACTTATTGACTTTGAATGACATTATAAACAAAAATCAATATACGTATTAAGTTACCAATTAAATGATCTCAGTAATACATCAAGTTTATAAGTCAAACATAACCAGGGTCCAACATTTTGTTGATTCTTGGCTGGACATTTCCTCTATTATAAATCGTCGAATTTAGATTTAGAATAACTTTTCAGACACCACCCTTCAGTTATGTGTTTCCGTCGTGTACTACTTGAATGAATCTAACATACTTTTAGGAATGGTGATTGCCCCACCCAGTCCCCACCCTCTATATATTGTCGGAATCACTCAGGAAGAATGTCCCACCCGAGTATCTTAAAACAATCTTTGTAATTGATCGGCGAAAAAAACATAAAATAAATCATAAACATATGTTGTAGAATATGACCACGGTTCCATTGACATTACTGTACTCGTATATTCATCATTAAAAGTGGTAGGAAAGAGAATATTAAGTATTCCAAGAGTATATCCAGAAACGGGTGTTATCGTTTTGCCTTCTAACTATATTTATACCTATTATATATACATGTATTATACTTATATAAGGTATAGAAGTCAGTCGAGAATATTCAGTTTTACACAGTTAACCAACGGACCATAACACATACACATTACCAGTTAAAAATAAGCCACGTCTTTCGACGAATATAGTAGTCTCGATACTCCAGACACTTATGTGTTTTTAAAAGATGTCACCCACAGAAACCGCGATAAATAAAGCTGTTTGATGGTGCTTTTATTGGGATGTTTTTTATCTTGCTTTTAAAGCATATAAACACGAATAAACAACTGGGTATGTTTAAATGCGAGTTATAAAGATGAAAATTGTCAAAACGTTTAACACATGTTTTGGCCATTCCTGCTTCGTACACCACTAGAAATTATGACCTTTCCGATTTGAATAATCCGGATTTCTTGATATTCTAAATAAAAGTACTTTAAATCGTGTATGTTCTTCACCCCTATACAAAGGCGTTTTTTAGCCGAGGCGCTGGAGGCGCCAGCCTCCTCGCGAAAAAAATAAAAGAAGTTGAAAAAATAATACGGGAGAAAAATGCCAAAACCGATGAGAAAAATGAAATGTACCCTAGTTAGGAGGCCCTTAAGGTGGACAGAAGGGCCCCACGTCTCACAAAAGCAAAAAGGACCCTCTGGCCAAGGGAAAGGGCCCCCCGTGTCCAGGTCAATCGTTTTCTATACACCGTTACTGTTGAATCTACTACTGAATGAGAATACAGTCAATGTATTGGCGTGAAAATCATCAATCTAGACCCCCCCCCCCCGCAAAAGAGAGTCCTCATAATAGTATAGCCTCCGCCATGATAAGCCTTAAAACGTCCCTGCCCCTATATTTAACCTTGGTTCTTGCATGTTACGGCTTTAAGGTAAACAGCACATGTGGTACCATGACACGCGTCAGAAGTTTTATAGCTATCTGGCCGAAACTGGCTGTAATTTTTAACGGCAACTGTATCCCTCTAACTTTAGAATACATTATAACAAAAATATTGAAATTGGGCTTTCATCGATACAAAATTTTATTCATTTTAAAAGGACTGTTCGAATCTGCGAACTCTTAGAAAGATAATTACACAGCAAACATTTGCTCAACAAAATTTAGTACATTGCAGGATCACTTAGAGAGTATTTAAGGAAAGAAATCTCTCCTGTTTTCGGGTCTTTTGAAGTATTTTTTAATCTTAAAAAAAAGACGTCATAACCTTTAATTCTGCAAAGAGGGCGGCACTTCAAAAGTACAATGGCGTAGACTTCTATTGTTGTATTTACATCATGATTTTAATGTCGTTCGTGTCTTTATAAATAGAAAACATGGGGTATACTGTAAACATAATATTTATATACACCACGTTTTGATAGGTTTAAGATTCTATTCTAACCTACTGTTTCATATCCTCCATCTAAAAATATATAATTATTCAGAATTTTATGATAAAAATAACTTATTATATTGTATGTCAATCCTAAAATAGTAAGCAAATGTTACTGTGTTTATTTGTGAATGTGGTGTGTGTGCGGGGGGGGGGGGTCAATAGCGTGCGCTTTAGATCATAAAGTATGTCATCGAGTCTAGTGGCGTGGTTACGATCCCAAGTCATAGTTCATGACAGGGACAGTAGTCGCCTGCCCAACCCGGTGGGTTTCTCCGGGTCCTCCGGTTTCATCCCATTGCTACGTACAGAACCCCTATGCACAGCCCAATTATTGAAACAAAATTGTGTCATGTTATTCTTGAAATGACCTAGCTTGTGTTGATTT
Source organism: Patella ulyssiponensis (assembly GCA_963678685.1). Lineage (NCBI taxonomy): Eukaryota > Metazoa > Mollusca > Gastropoda > Patellidae > Patella > Patella ulyssiponensis. The sequence continues at coordinate 19,744,079 of OY783230.1, read as the reverse complement.
GGCGTCAAACCCCATTTCTTTCTCTTTGCGAATGTAGAATATATGGGGAGGGGCAGTATGTGTCCGTGTAGCATTACATGCAGACCCCCGCCATCGACTGTGAATGATCTACAACATTATTATGAGAGCTCAATGTTAAGTCGGTCTGGTTATTCGCGAAGGACGAGTTTATCTCGCCGTCTGGCTTGATCAATACCGCGGTTCAAAGGTCTAACTAGTCTTGGTTGTCAAGTTGTGGTATTGTGTAGTGAACTCAACGCGTCTTGATAACAAAGTTACGATCGATGTCGGTCACGGCTAGGTCAGCCGATATTCTATTATTGTCCCGGTCTCGACGAGTGTTACACGCATTGCATTAAATCCATATTATCGCAGTCTGCAACCATAATTTAAGAGACTGCACAAAGTCTTCTCGACAACTTTTTTCTCCTCTTTATTTATTCTAGAAATCACTGACCCATATCTATAAAAACAAAGTATATGCAATGACGTCAATAGGTAAATTTCCTAATATGGTAGGGTAACCACATCACGTGATCCATCGACGACGAAAGATGATGTCATTTTTCTATTAATAGAAGTATGAGTCACCCATTACTCACTGCTTATATATCTTGTATGGAGGTATTCCCTCTCATTCAGAAGTAAATTGTGACTCATCAAGGAATCCTCTCCTGAACTACGGAAAACTCAGTCGGTACCGGCTTATAGATAAGACACACGAGAAACTATCAACAAGAGGACATTTTCCTGCGGATATTCAAACTTCACACAATAACAGGATGTACACAACACAAAGAGATCCAGCCAACTTCAGCGAGTCGAAATATGTGGCCGACATCTTATCGTCTATGGCAAATGGTGAACCAATTACACCTAGCGTAAGTATTTAGTGAAATTATTATTAAATTGTGATTATTTTAGGAAATGTAGAAGATTGTATAATATAGAAGAAATACACGTAACGTTAGATCACGCACGACGATTTACGTGGTTCTGTACTATATGGTACTAGCCAACCCCAAGCCATGAGACATTCATTCATTAATTCATGCACACTAGCTCTGGCTCTATTTCCCGCCGTCTTCTAGTATACATTATTTATATACAGTTATATACCACTATACATATACAAATTTTCTCTATTTGAAACACATTGCTGAAATTGTGATTGAAAAATTCACAAATAACAGTAATTAAATATTATGACTCAGGCTTTGATTCAATTTCTCTTTGTCTGCAATTTGCAAATAATTTTTATCACGGAAAATTGTTGGGATTATTCCAGAAATTAATAGTTTAACCAATTAAATTTAAAACTACACAGTTTTAACTGCTCGCGCCGGTTTAGTGAGACCCTGGGATATATTCAGGAAGCCTACTTGTACCAATTATCCAGTGACATTTCTTTAGCTTTACTTTGCTGTTACATAATAATGTGACTTGATGATCGGGACAAACACACCCGAAAGTAATTTTGATTGACAGATGAGGGGGTGTCGGTTTCCTTTGATGCTCTCTTGCCTATAATAAAGAGATTTTGAGAGATTCGCATCACTTAATTCGGGACTCTCGAGTTATTTATGTTACTGGGCATTATGGACTATCAACAACACCAATGGATGTATCCCTACTACCACCACCCTGTAAGTCTGAATTGTCAAATATTTCATGACACTGATTTATTCATTACCTAGCGGCTATTCATTTGATCAGAGTGACATTTTAGAAAAATGCATATGAATTAGTACAATATTTTCGAAATTATTCATTTGATATATCTAATTCAAATATACTTCGAAATTTTCAATTCTACAAAGGATTTTTTTTTGTCAAAACAAATTTCTTTATAGAAATTTGGCCTAATGCGATACAGACTCGGAAATTGTTTAAAAAGTAGTTTTGATTATTTATTATACCTAATTTTATAGATGACGATTGCCAATAAAATAAATGGGATTGGACAGTATACTTTACCAACAAAATATAAAAAAAAAACTATTTAATCGATAAAACATTGACACCAACTTGTTGTGGCGTACACCTTGTTTTCATACTGACGCCGTGTGGTTGTTTACGTGTTTACTTGTATATAATCGGTCAATATCCTAGTTATTGCTGTACTACGTATTGCTAGATCTATATATCAGGGTTAAATCTAGTTGATACCTACATGTGGCTGGTAGCCTGGTAATAAGTATCATGTCTTCCTTTGGGGAAAAGGTACTTAAATCTCGTGGTAGCCAGAAGGCGACAGTGTACTATATTAAGTCCAAACTCATTGAAGTTTGAACTGATCGCGGAGCAATAATTGGACCCACAATGATTGCCTTTTGGTTTTAATAATGTGACTGATTGTTATACCAATTTGATAAGTTTTTGTTTTCTTCTCTATTTCAGTATCCAATGCCAGGGTTTTTAAGCGGTGTGACGACAGCAACAACACCAACCTTGACACCAACAACACTAGCCAACATTGAAAAAACATTTATTGAACTTCAAGCGGCCCCAGTCTCCTCACACGACCCTAACGCTTTGACACAGAGCGGTTTCGTTCCTCCAGTCGTTGATCCCGTTACATCCAACGGTCATTCCATAGATAGATATGACTACAGCGATGACCCAGACTGGATGCCTGGTGGAAAGAGAGCGAGAGGAAGCAGAGATGTTTTAGCCAGTGCCCCATACCCTACTACCACAACTCATACACCCGGTAGAAAAGGAGGACGAAGACCCAGAGAGGAAAAGGTAGGATTAGTTTTCGTTGATACAAATTGTTTAAATATTGAATGATACGCAATGGGGGTTTATATAGGGAAACATTTCATTATCCGCTCACTAAAAATCGGAGTTTCTAGAAGTTCCTTGAAATTATATACATAGATATTATGAGTGCAGAATTACGGATACGATGGTTTTTAATTAGGAAGCTGTATTTTTTTAAACAAAAAATAATAACCTAAAAACGGAACAGAAAGGGGAACACAAAATAGTAGTCGGTTCCAAATAAGTGCTATAAATAGATTTGTCACGGGAATCTGCTGTGACGTATATAAGCACTAGTTTTACATTTCCAACATATTGACAGAATTACTACAACATGTCATTAAACTCTGTCAGCTGATATAACACACAGCTGCTACACATACCACGTGCTCTCGTGACAATCTCGTGAGCTAGTTATTGTTGTTTTTTTCACTGTTATTCTGAAAATATCGAGAAAAAATGAATTTATAATGAAAGACTGAAAATGGCCATAAGGCAACAATTGGCAAAATGAGGAAGAAAATCTAAGACTTAAAAGCTCAATTAGACCCCCAAGCGCAATTGAGTTATGGAGCACTCTCGACGTAAAATATAATTTCATAATGCATTGTCAACCCGTCACAAGAAATTTTGTGAATTCAAGATAATGACCTTTAAAATTGTGTTATCTGTTGAGTAGATGAACAGGAAAAGCTGGTAAAAATCCTAAATTTATTAGTGAGCCCAGGCCAAATTTAAACTTAAACACTACACTAAATCAGTGCTTCTTGAACTTAGTAATCCGATTATGAAATATTTTAAATTTCCAATTTTACCTAAAGGAATTATGTTGGGTGCTATTTTTTTGTGTGTTAGAAATTGTAATTGTTATTTTCGTATTTCATTTTGTTTAATTGTTAATTTATATTTTAGTTAAATCCGGAGGAAGAACAAAGACGGGCAGTCAGAAGAGAAAGAAATAAGTTAGCCGCTGCCAAATGCCGACAGAGACGCGTGGACCACACAAATGTTCTAGTGAAGGTGAGTTAAGTTCCTTCGCTCTCTTTATATCAATAACAACCGTCGTAATCCCACCCCCATTCTATTGCCTTGCCTATTTAGATTTTATTTGTACTTAAAAACAAACCAATTATTTGTTTCAAATCCATTAAAATTTCTGACACTATCCATATGAACGGAACACTTCAGTATGTTGAATTTTCATAACAAAGATAAAATCCCAGTATTGTCGTGGTGCTTTGGTTTTAAAGAATCTTATATTTTTATATTTTAGGAAACAGAAAAACTCGAAAGTGAGAAATCCTCTCTTGAAGATGATATCCAAAAACTACAACAGCAAAAAGATCAGTTGGAATTTATTTTGAAAGCCCATCAGCCATTATGTAAAGTAGAATCCAGAACAACATACCAACACATCACACCAATATCCATTAAACAAGAACGAGGCTCCTCTCCATGCTCCGTCCAGTCATGTGACAGTAGCAGCAGCCAATCTTCACTCTCCTCCAGTCGTCCAAGTTCTTTGGTCATCCCAAAAAGCGAATCAAGAACCATGACAACATTAGCTGGAATTCCAATCAGTACGCCCTCTAGTGGCTTGTTCTCTTTCGTCGGATTAGATTCATTGGTGGACGCCAATGGTTTGTCCTTAAGATCGAGTCCAACCTGTGGTAGTCAAGTACACCGCACATCCAGTGACAGCAGTACCGATGCCGTTGGTTCTCCTACTTCTACTCTCATTTCTCTGTGAAGATGGCCGCCTTTTATTGCCTGGAAACAACAGCCATGAAATGAGGATGGCCACGATATGAACTTTTACATGGTGTGACAGAAGGTTGAATTTTTTGTTTCTAAAAAGCTTCTTTTTGTATTATTTCTGCCATTGGTTTAGTTCTTTGCCAGCTTTCTATTGGCCCCGAAGATGAGACGGTGGAACGCGCGGAATAGAAGTCTGAAAGGCCCAGGTGTCTTCTGAAAGCCCCAGGTGTCCTCGGAAAACCAGATGGGTGACTTGGCCAGAGTCAGAAGAAGAGGCGCCATTTTGAAAAAGGCCGTGAATGTGATGTGTTAAGAAGATGTGATAAAATGTTATGAGCATTTAAAAAGAGAGGGAAGTCCCCAAAAAACACTAACGTCAAAGCATAAAAAACTGCGGTTGGGTTAATATATAATCGCTTACGGTTTCTTGAAATTTCTTGAAAGTGAATTATTGACATAGTAATATAATTACCCTAAAGATAATTTATAATGGAAAAGAGTGCTATAAAATGAACACTATAGAACTGAAAGTGCTGTAATATTTATGTATGAAAACGTTAAAAGTGCTATTAGAATACGTGGACGAGCCTAAACCTGCCTTAAACATGATTAAACAATGCAAGAAAATGTTTTTTTCTATATTTCTCCATAAATTCTATTTAGATAGTGTTGAAGTTACGAGAATGAAAAGAAAGTCATATTTTAATAATTAATTAACCAAGCAATTACATACTCTATAATATACACATTTACATGTTACTCTTTTTTATATATCTGCTGAGATACCAATCGCCATTATTTCACACTTTTATAAAATTTTCTAAATTTTTTAAATTCTTATTTTGTTGTTTAAATGTTAGTGTAAAGGAGATCCATGTTTTTTTATTCATGTTGTTGAACTGTTGTTTTAGAAAAGAGAAACAAAGCTAAGCTGAACTAGGCATTTTGGATTATAAAAAAAAAGAAAAAAAAGAGAATTATATATCTTTTAATACAGATCAAATTGGTTGTTCAAATCAGGAATTAGAATACCTATGATTTGGTTGGGGTTTTTTTAACCCTACTTTGAAATTGCTAAAGGTGTTGCTTCTCTTTTCATTAATATTTAACAGATGTTTTAATGAATGTAGAATAAATGGAAGATAATTTACGTAGTTATGATATTGTGACATTAGTATAAAGTAATGCTTATGAAATACAAAATACTGTTTACAATATAGTCTTTAACTTCAATTATATAAGTTATTCAAAATCACAAGATCGAGTTGTTGGTTTTTGAAAGTTTTTTTCTTGTCAGAATAATGTGCCTCGTTGAAAGCCATAACTAAATACAAAATAATTCTCCAAATATATATTATGCAATTTATATACTTCTGATCTTTTGTAAATCACCTATATATCATCATAACTATCATATCTTTGTCTGACTTTTCTTGCTTTGTTTTTTTTTATATAAGAATGTCATGTATTACTGTATTACTATTTGTAAATTGTGCACATGTTTTGGTGATGTAATATGTGGAGAGACGGGTGCGTGCAGGTCACGTGACATAATGGTGCTGCGCAATTAACAAAGTTTTTTTTAAAAATACCTTTTTGTTTAGGGCTTTATGATACCACGTTTTCATACGATTTGTTGTAATAAAAATTAGAAAAAAAAAACAAAAAAAATATATAAATAAATGCTTTAAGTATAGTTCATTTAGTTGTTTCTTTCATTGTTTTATTGAGGGGCCAAGAGGAAATTGGGGCTTACAGAATGAAGAAAGGACAACTCCGAATGCATGAAACGCGCAACCGAAGATCATATTGTTTCTTGGAAGATAATTCTAAAATGTATAATAAAAGGCAACTCCGAATGCATGAAACGGGCGACCGAAGGTCATATTGTTTCTTGGAAGATAATTCTAAAATGTTTGATAAAACTGTCATTTCAACAGAAGAGAAATGACTTCCTTTGAATACAGACTATCACCTAGCCATCCACATGAAATGCACCCCGTGATTTAACACCACAGTCACAAATCAGCAAGACAGATATTTAAATCTATGTGACAAATCCATCGCCAATTCACGGGATATTTAAAGATTTCGAATCCCTCCACACAAACTAGGACTTGGTACAAAATGTTTTTATAATTTACTTGCGCGTAAGGGTCTTCAGCAGGGGAAGGGAAAGGGAGAAAACCCACGGGGTAGATAGGTGATCATACTTCTTGTCGCGTACCTGCATGGGATGAAACCACCCGACCTTTGCCACTCGTCCGCTTCGATATGAAAGGAGTATGATCAGTATCATTCACTTCAAATTTATGGTGTAATACTGATATCCATTAACAAAGGTGTAACTTGATGGTGTCGTAAATTACCGGAACTCTCTCATAGGAAGGAAGGATGATATGACGAATAACCCGTATTTCCTCTAATTACGTCATCATTCATTCACGATTCAAACCAGTTAACATTTAAATTGAGGCCGCGAACATATAAATGGGAGGTGGAGTGATCAAGCTAAATGACAGCTTGATCCATCTACCACATGATTTTGTTGCTTGTTAAATTTTGTACAACGCCCACATCTTAGAGTTCAGAAATGTTAAGGTTTAAATATTGAAAAGAAATGTTAAGGTTTAAATATTGAAATGCTTCATCTTACCAGCATTCGTAACCCTTTTAACAAAGAGGTCGCGCTGCCAATTATGTTCAAAAGTTTATATATTTCTATAAATTAGCACATTTCTTAACCTTTTAATGAAAAATGTTCACATTATGACAATGTATTTGCCCATACCCTGTAATAATCCTACAGACAAAAGCTTTTGAGATCCTCCGCCCCTAGAATTCTCGGGGATCTTTTTCTATCGATATTAGGAGTCCATCATCAGCTATCCACACATTATTCTGGTCGAGTAGCAATTGCAGATAGGATCATTACCCTTATTTTGGATTTTTATGACTTATTAAGATCGTTTAACATGTCTTAAGGATGAACACTGTCATTCAGGTAAGATTAACCCCGTTATTGACACATTATAAACAAAGTCAGAGTTTTGAGATTTCATAGGATTCTAGAGTATTACTTAAATCTTTACAGTTTTCTCAGATGGATTCCGTCTTTGGTATACCTTCCGTGAAAATCTCTTGAAAAAAACACAACCTCGAAAGGTTTCAGAACTGGAACACTTTTGGCTTTGTCTGCAGATATGAAATATTCTGGAATGGGGGTAGAACTAATAAGTACCTGCCTGGTCTTCCATATTGTGGTAAGAGAGAGAGTGAGAGAAATGGGGTTTAACGTCCACTCGAGACAAACTAGGTCATTTCGAGACTAACATATGGTTATTTTTATTTCAATAATTCGCTTGCGCGTAGGGGTCTTTAACAGTGGGAGGAAACCGGAGTCACAAGAGAAAACCCACGAGGTTGGACAGGCGACCTTACTCCTTGCCACGTACAATCGGAGATTCGATACCACGTCAGTTGGCTTAACGGCAGGACGTATGATACAGCGCGCGCACGCTAACCGACCCCCCTCCCCCTTGTCGTAAGAGAAAAATACGATCCACAGAAAGTTGGGATTTGATTATTTCCCTGACAAAACCATCCCTAACGTTGGAAAATATATTATCTTATGATAGTATCGAAAAGACCAAAGTACGCAGTCGCATTAAACTTCAGTGCTTAGGTAAGAAATCCAAATTACAAAGTATAGTCCTTTATGTCACGAATATTAAGTATTGTTGAGCAAGTTATTTTGGTTAAAGGGACACAACTTACAGATTAGTGAGTAGTAATTTCTTGTTGGCTTTACCCTACTGATGACCTCTAGGCACAGACGAATTATTGAAATAAAACGGTACGGTACTATGCTAGCCTCGTAATAAATGGGTGTAGGAAACGCCTCTCTCTTTTTCTCTCTCTCTCAAGTTATACAGCATCTGATACGTCTCTTAACATCTCTCTCTCTCTCACACACACCAAGACAGTCGATTAGTATCTTTAGGTTGACTAGGACAGCTGTTTAGTCGCTCGGATGGGACAAAACGAGGTCCCGTGAACACATTGCCATTTACGTATACGACGTAAAAGATCCCACGGCAGTTTGCATTTGATATGACAGTATGCCGTAACGCTGCTATCCGGGCAAAATTCCCCTCACAGCACACACTGTATGGTGAATGCAGCTCTTCATTAACCCAGTCAGGGCAGAAAAGTAGGATGTTAAACCCAACTTCAGTTGTTTTATCACATAATTTTATACCCGTTTCTGTTGCATAAATATAATACATATTAAAATATAAATATTAATCTTTCTTCATGAATTAAGATTTTCTACTTAGGTTTAATTTTAGCACGATTTCTATGTCGAGTTTTCCACAACACTCAAAACATGATTAAAGATGCATTATGTTAAAGTTTGATCTGCATATTGCATGTCTTGTTCTGGCTTCAAATGTTATAAAAATTAGTATTTAACATTTCAAGCCCATGATCGATCTCCTGGGTCACCAGAGAGCTCCGATATTAAGTAGATTAGAACACCGCTGCCATTTAAGAATTTAAAGTCTCGATTGTCAAATATGATTGCTACGATACTAAACAATCTATGAATTTTATGATACATTTTGTCAAATCTTTCATTATCCAGTTCAGAACTATTATAGCTCGATATTTAGTCAGAACGGCCACCTCTTTATCTAATGCTTACATAATGCATCTTTTAAGTAACACCCAAACAATGTCTCGCTGTTATAATAGCAACCACGAATCATATTTTGCGTTATTTCCCGGTAAAGTAATTTCGTCTACAAAAGACCCCCCGAAAGAATGTCCAAGGTGATCCAAGTCCTTGTGGTTGTCTAACTCATTTGTGTCTAAATCATCCAGTAATATTTCACACGAAAGATCCTTCATTTCTATTTCGACTTCCTGGCCTGGCCACAGCATATAGTACTCAGAATCAAAATCATAACCGTACGGATTTACTGATGACGGGCTACTAAAGAAATTAATATGTTCTCTTTCACTAGTGTTACTTTCATTTGCTAGATTTACGCTTTCACTAGTGTTACTTTCATTTGCAAAATTTAAAGTCACGTCCCGTTTTTCGTTGACGTTTTCCTGGTCACACACTATGTCGGTACCCAGACATGATTTAGATGAGCTGTTTCGAAAGAAGCCAAGCTCTGAGAGTTCTTCGTGTAGAGAAATGGACCGCCCGTCGTCCGTTTCATGCCAACACGAACTAGTATCACTTTGAAACTGGAAAAAGGATCCATCACCGGAAGTGCATTCGGATTCCGAAATATTTTCATAATCACTTAAACCGTCTACCTCATATATTTCACAAATATTTTTGTTATTTTGATTATTCTCACCGAGTTTAGATTTAGCACTATTTTGTTTGTTATTGGTGGAAGCTTTGGATTTTTTTAAAATCCTGGATTTAATTGTGTCTCTTTCTTTCTGTACTAATTCGGCCGTCTTTTGTCTCACCCGATTTCTGAAAAATGATCGAAAGCTTTGAATATTGTTGTCGTCATCGTCAAAAGAACACGACATTTGTGACGTAATTAATGTCTCAAGGTAGGCTAAACTTTGTTCATCTTGGCTAATGTCATCAACAAGGGGTTTGTCTCTACCTTCAACCTGTAAATTGGTCCTACATAGACTTTCTTTTCTGTCTCTCCCCCGTTTCGATTTAGTGGATTTCTTGGGTCTATTGCTTTGTTCTGTTTTTAAACATTTTTTGTGCATATCAAATGCACTATACAGATTTTGAACAACAGCATTATTTGAATTGTTGAAATCAGAATCTTTGCCGGTTGTTGTTTTAGGAGTTGATGTAGCGAAATCAAAGAAATAGGGGCTGCCACAACCTTCAGGTCTATTGTCTTCCAATTTTGAGTCAGAACATTCGGCTGTCTCCGGCATCGTTAATTCTGGACATCTTTCGACTATGCTTTGAACGTCCCCTTCAAGATCGTCAATGTTGTTATTATCGATACGTGATTTTGTGTTAGATTCATCGTCGGAGATAGATGTATCACAGACTTCAGCCATTGACTTTTTATCCAATGAGCAATGTGCCACAGCTACTGCCCTTCGTAATGCTGACGTAACAAGTGGGTCTAATTCTCGCTGTATTCGAAGATACAATAATAAACTATCAACAGAATAAGTGTCGCCGCTACCAGAATCGATATCACCCAGGAATTTAGATTTGGACTTCGAAGTATCCTTTCCTTCACTACATCCAAAGCCAATGTCATGAGTATAAGACACGCCGCTACTTTCATTTTCAAGACACGATTGACAATTTTCATTTTGAGTATTTTGATCTCCAAGCGCCCCATTGTCTTCAGTTTCACCCTCACTTTCAGGATTTTCAACTGAGAATTCCTGGTTAAAGTCCTTTAACTTAGTTGTTAAATTGTTCGTATCTACGTTATCCTGATTGACATAGATTGTCAAGTCTTTTTCGTGAAGCACATCTAGTATTAGATTTAAACTCAAAATTTCCGCCTCTGAAAATCCAAGATTTGTAACCGTGTTCTGATAGGCTCTCTTGACATTTTCGTCTTCAAGCTTTGACCACAATTCAGTCGTAGAAGACAGATGAATTCCCCTCCGGTGTAATTTCCTGAGTAAAACGAAGAAAAACAACGAAACATGATCAAACATGGCTTTAGAACGACCATCTTGTCGCATCAAGATTTCTATCACATCGAAAGACGTCTTTTCACGGCTGTATTCCACCTCGCATTTACGTGCTTTTGCTTCTAGTTCCTCTGCACGTCCCAACAAATCGTCATACACAATGGTCAGGGCAGAGGTCCGCTTTTCTAACTCCGCAAGTTTAGCATCCACATCGTCCATCGGGGAGACTTCTCTGTCACTATTTCCAGCTAAATGCAATGATCCAGGTTGCATAAATTCTTTTTCGTGGGTCATCAACTTGTTTTGAAGCTTCTGACGTCGATATCGCGATGACGTAAGAATCTCAAACCGACAGACGTCATGTTGTTTTGTTGTGGCGATTGGACTGGTGCCTGGCGATTCCTTACTCTTCAGCACACACATGATTATAAATTTATTCCGAATGCATTTGCCTTTAAAGTGAATATCAATTAATTGCTGAATATTTGATTTCCAATTTAAAATCGACGATCCGTTCCATGCAATATATCACACGATTAAAATTGTTTCATTTCGTTTCAGATTAATTCAGTTATTCAGCCTTGTATCGGATCCTTCAGCTGTCGCGTCTGCTATCTTTCGCTTGAAATCTGTGGATAAATAAGCCTCGTTAATGTTGTAAATAATTAGAAATACATGAAGCTCTATTAATAATATACAAAACATTACCTGTGTTGGCCGCCAGTTGACCTTGTCAAAGCACTGTCTCAGTCGCCGGCATGCAAATTTACAAACTATAAGAAACTCAACCACGAAATTCTTACTTAACACATGTTTCATGCAGCACAGACTTGATATTATATTTAAAGTGAGTTCAGACAGTTATCATTTAAGTTATGATATTGCTGCCAAAAGGTCGAGAGTGCCAAATGCAAATTCTTGCAGTAAAAAATAAGTAAAATACCATTAGATCAGACTTTTTCAAAAGATGAGACATGATTCCCTTATGAAATTATAAATCGTCTCCGTATTTTCAAGACACTAGTAATACCACTTTAAATCGTTCCTTTAAAGCACGTGATTTGGTTATTTAACGTGTTATTTATGACAGAAAAACTGAAACCGTTATATAAGTTAAAAACCTTGAAACAATTTATCTTTTTCAAGATAATTAAGTCGAAGTATAAATTTACATAAAAAAAAAACTTGGATGCATATTCTGCGGTTTTTCCTAATTCAGTAATTCTGCGCCCAGGAGCAGTTGTCATAGTCATTTGATTACCAATTATGAAGTGTTAAGAACGTCATCAGCACGAGACTACTGTCTTTTTTTTGTTTATAAATCGTTTTTTAGTGGGATTTTTTCATAAACTTTCTAAGTGTACAGCCTATAGCATCCAAATGATCACGTTTTACTGCATGAGATTTTAGCACAGATAATGGTGACGATGGGTTTGTATTAATTTTCTTGGAAGTGAATTCCATAAAATTGATATGGTTGATCTAAAAGTCTTATTTTTGTTAATTTTCGGATACAGATCTTACAGGACACTTTGGAAACAAGGTCTTTCCGGTGATACAAGATTGATATTCCGAAACAATGTCTATCACTTCTTGTACAAGACATCCAACACCAGCGATGTACGAGGCCAAATGTGCGATGTACGGGGTCAAACACTAGCAATGTCCCACGATACTGAAGTGAGTGAGCCGAATTCATGGATGGTTAACAATATGAACTATGACTGAAAGTCCTTAGATTCATACGAATTGGGGAGTGAATGACAGAATGGTTGGCGCGTGCGCGTTGTATCATCCCCGGTTAGACGTGACAAGGGTCACCTGTTCAGCCTCGTGGATTTTCTCTGGGACCCCATATTTCCTTCCACTGCTAAAGACACCTACGCGCAAACGAATTATTGAAATACCATTGAAGTGATCTAGTTGTGTCAAGTGGACGTTAAACCCCATATCTTACTCCCTCCCTCCCTCTCTCTCTCTCTCTCTCTCTCATACGAAAAGTAACGACTCTGTCCTGACTTCTAGTACATGCACTAATGTATCACACACGAACCATATGTTAGTCCCGAAATGACCTAGTTTGTGTCCAGTGGACGTTAAACTCCATCTCTCTCTCTCCCTCTGTCTCTCTCTCTCTCACACACACAAAATGTTACGACTCTGTCCTGACTGCTAGTACATGCACTAATGTATCACAAACGAACATACAGTTGGTTAGCTATCTAAACGTCCCAAGTCGTATAAAATGTTCCTATTCCATATCGTAAAAAAACATGCAACACCACAAAATACACTGGCTGTCTCCATTCACCGGAAGACTGCAACATGGAAATTTGTAAATTCCCTCAGCCAGTGAAGCAATTATGCACCGTTATAACTGAATTCCATACTTAATTTTACTACAACACTTACCTTATACAGTTCTAAACTAGATTAAGCATACCTCTCAGAAAGCGCTAGCTTGGATTAGAGTTTACAAATCGCACCATTATAACTCAATTCCATACTTAATTTTACTACAACACATACCTTATACAGTTCTTAACCAGATAAAGCATACCTCTCAGAAAGCGTTGGCTTGGATTAGGGTTTGAAATCCGCCAGAGGCAAATGGTCATTAAAAGAGACGTGTCCAAAATAATACCCATAAGATAATCTTATTTCTAACAACGACAATCAGTAATATAAAGTAGATAATAAACAATTTTCACCTGTCAAACCACCTGAGGGGGATATCGTCCAGTTCCATACAAATGTAGGTTTTTTTTATTATTGACCCTACAGTCCTCTTTGTTTATATCCAATCCATTCGGACATTCATACCCTGGTGTAGTTTTAACATCAACAAGGTTGTTTTGCAACAGAAATTCGTAGTGCAATAATGGATCAGTGAGTTTTCTAAATGCCGCATTTATATGAATAGAGAACTGTAACAAGTAATGCTAAAATCACCAGCAACCTGCTTCATAAATAAATCTATTTGTTACCTTATTTGCCCGAAACGTCGAATTAACACTCTTAATTACACCTACCTGACCTGTCAACTGCTTTTCATACTGACTACCAAAGAGTGTCGCCAGAGCTTGACGATTTACAATAATAGTTTATAGTATAGTTTGATGTCAACTGTTTATAGCCACCTATAGGAAGGGGATAAAACCTCTACCCTTTTTTTCCTTTGAAATATCTGACCATTATTCCCGTTTTTACACTATGTCCATCATTTCCTCCCATGTCCACTATCGACCCCCTGGCAGTTTAATTATAAGCGTATAATATTGGTCCTTTGAAATATGAAATGACCCTAACCTATCTTGAATAAAATGAACCGTTTAGTGGAGAATAAAACAACAGCAATTAAAATAAACGGCCATAAACAAAATAAAAAACTTTAATGACATCTACAGTCCACCGTCGAAAGTCTATGATATTCTCAAAGAGATATTAAAGACCGTGTGCGTGATTTGGGCGATGTAGGAATCCCTAGCAAACCACGACGTTGGAATATCAGTTCAAAGCAAAAAATGGTCATTTCCGTTCAGGATTTACACAAATATGGTGAATTAAAGTTTCCTCGATCACTACCGCTCGTACAATAAACACACCCGCATACATCTTTGTTTTGCCAAACGTAATTGATGGGCTTGTTTTAATCCGACTGAAAATCAAACCTGGGAGATTGTCTAGCGTTGATGTTTTGATTTTGTTTTCTCAATGAACTATGAACTGTTAATTAAACAAACGTTATGCAAGAGCTAAATCTACCCATTGCAGGTCTTACTTTAGACCTGAAATGTTATATAAACTATTAATTAGACATTAATTAACTTATCCAAACCATAATCAACTCTCGATGTCTACGCTAGCCTGTGATATTTGTTGGATTATGATCCAATTTGCTGCATAACTTTCCTTCGCGATTTAATGATTAAATGGATAATCGTGACTATGACTTTTGCCGTAGCGAATTTAGTAATGCGGATCGAGGCTAAACGAACTTTTAATCAATTAATTCTCGGTTCATAGACGATCAACAAATTGCATTTACATTGTCTAGTTTTTAACTATAATAGTGAGAACTGCCAACTCCTTGTCTCCCATAATGTATATTTAATCAATCTGAATAGCGTACGAAATTTGATACTCTGCAAAAAAATGCAAATCACGAACCTGTTCAATCTTAAACAATCTCTCAAAACAAAGCGGTTTGAATCATTGTCTTGTCTTGACAATTGGCGAGAATCCTCCCAGCAAGTCCACCAAGAATCAGTATTCTAGTTCTACGGTCGTACTGAAATTAATGAAGTTATTCGTCAAAAGATAACCACCCTCCTGGCCATTATTACAAATTAAATAATATATAATAATTGTATCGTTTATCTACATCTGTTTGTTTCTTGTCAAAGTCTGACCAAGATGATATACAATAGTGTTATAATAGTGTCATAATGTCAAGTCTATAGAAATATTTTCACATGTCGCGGTTCATAATATATTACAACTTACAGTGTAGAGATTACATTTTACTGTAAGGGTTACCTTATTATCCGACATGACCTCTATTATCTTAATCATATGATTTCACATTGGTCATGCTACAAACTGATCAAATGCCCACCTTTACTTTATTTTTTAAAAAATTAGAAAGTAGTATTGTGTTTATGATCAGATTCGATTTTTTTAAATACAAAACGAATGAGTAAGTAATTTTAACGGCTCAGATGGGGAGTGGTATTGGGTGTTCTGAAATATTGAATCTTACAATCATGAAGCATCAATGGTTGACCCTGGGTAGCACGGGCTTAGCAATGAACCGTGAGTAGCATAACTCCGAAATGGGGAGTGCTAGTCCATCGCCCCCAGACCTATGTTAGCCTACTCCTGGGTCCGAGCTAACCCTATACACCAATTCTCAGCCTCGGGACAACCCTTGTGTAGATGCGAACCCCGAACAGACAATAAACGACCGTTACAAATATTAATATCGATAATACAAATAAGAAATGTTTATCGTGACATACGTAGGAACTGCAAAATCAATCCATAAGGCAAAATGATTTTAGAAAATTTAGATGCGGTGCCCCCTACATTTATATTATCATTATTATAATGTTGCACATGTATGACACAGACTAATAATCCATAACTTACATTAATCATAACTTATTAGAAATACAACTAACTTGACAACTTTTGCATATGTTTAGTCTCGGTGGTCTTGTAATAAAGTGGGTTGATCGATGGCCGAATATTAAAGGGACGGGGAGATTAATAAAATGCAGGATACACATTGGTAATGTGTACGATGAAAAGTGCTAAATCTATGTTAGGAAATTCGATAAAGAATGTTCAATTATGACAAAATTCAATTTGTAGATTTTCGTTTTTGAAAAAAATAAACATTGTGAAATAAACGCTTGGCTAGTATTGGGGAATCAAGGGTCGATATAGTGCCCCTTTAATCCCAATGTTATAAAACTGGTGTCACTTAATTATCACGTTTGAGAGAGTCCGTAAATGGTGAAAATGACAGCATATTCATTGCTACAATCTCCAATGAAGCGGGGTGCTATTGTTAGAAATGTCTGTCCTGGGCCTTGGTGAAAATGACAGCATATTCATTGCTACAATCTCCAATGAAGCGAGGTGCTATTGTTAGAACTGTCTGTCCTTGGTCTTGTTAGCTTGTAATTGTAGTCCTCGGGATGTCAATGGTTGTACCCTATTGTAATGAAAGGAACACAGGTAGATAACCCATCTTATCCTGACCCATGAACACATCCAAATCTTAATTGACCCAACTCACCGTTATTAATTTGCTGGATAACAATTCTAATTGGGGTCTGTTCGCGAGTCTTTATTTTCCCTTTTAAACTGTTTTTAACAATATAAACACGTATAGACAGAATGTGAATATTTCATCAACCGAAAAAACAGTTATCAATAAATATCTGCGATGAAAAAAAACCCGTGCAAGTTTGTGACTAAGTGCTCAACCAAAAGAGGTTTCTTCTCATCTGTTCAAAATGAAATGATCGGGCGATTATGTTCTGCTTTCTGGACCAACAATGGCGCATCTAATACGTGATTTTTGTTTTAATACAGCTTACCTTAGAATTGCTGGATGTATGATATTATGAAGACCAGTTTAGTCAAGGTTTAGGTTAGGTCTATGTCCGATGAAACATGGCGTCGGCGTCAAATAAACGTCAAAGGAGGAATTACAGGGCATAAAATTATATCCCACGTGACCATCATACACAAATTAGCAGGTAATTTATGGTGATATAACAGTGGCTTTATTGATGCTCTTTCGGGTTCGACGTGTTGGATGTCTTATACACAAACTGCGAAAACTGTTAGCCATGATAAATGGGAAGAGATTGTGTAAGCATAATCTGTCTTGCGCACGACAGTCTACATCTATTTTGTGAACTTTCAGACGCCACAACTACTTGGTGTAAGTTAACGTCGAGGCAATATTCGCTTCATCAATATACAACAATAAACCGCAAATGCTGGTTTCGTGAAATTTCCAAATAAATAAGAAGTCGCATCAGATGATCTGGAAAGATAGGCATATTCGCTCCAGCGACAGTATAATAGATACTTGAAGAGCTGTAGAGCATTATTGGTAAACAGCATTGAATGATTGAATAGAGACACTGTACTCACCCCGTTCGACCTATTTGAGACTATGAAAACCACAAACAAAACAGAGGTCACTAGTTGGATTGAAAACTGTTCAGACATTTACAATAAGATTCCTTGACAATTCGCCTTCAATTACTTTCATATCATTGCAAACTTACCTATGTTTTGTAAATACATTTTTAAAATGACTTATATGTAAATAAATTGAGTTATTAGACTTACAGCGGGTAATCTGACCAATATCTCTACCGCTACTTTCTACTTTAAGACGACACATCATAGCAGATTAAGCTTTGCGGTTCTTCTCATGTCCAACAAAAGGCGTGTACGTCCTAACTGGCTTCTCCCAGTTGAATAACTGATCGTTCGTACTGTCTTCACAAAAACTATACCATTGGCTACTTTCAATTTGTTTCTCTTTCAGACGCATAATAAACTTACGTAATCTATCGGTGAAAGCAATTACAAAGAAGCCCCGGAGTTGATCTTCGCCCAATGTTTTTATAAGAGAAAGGATTTGTTTGTCTGAATGAAATCACGCGAGATTAAGTGATTTAATATAACACCTTGATGTAAGACGTGTTAAGGTCACACACGTTCCATATCAGGGAGAAATGGGGTTCAAAGTCCACTCGACACAAACCAGGTCATTTAGGGACTAACACATGATTCATTTTATTATTACAATAATTCGAGGGCTTAGGGGTCTTTAACAGTGGGGGGAAACCGGACGACCCGGAGAAAACCCACGAGGTTGGACAAGCGACCCTAGTCCTTGTCACGTACAACCGGCAATTCGAAACTACTCTAATTGACTCAGATCTTATAACACAACGATACAACGTGCACCTGCTAACCATTCGCCCCCTCCCCCCCCCCCCGAACCCGTCATCAGCAAGTTAGGTGACCTGTTATTTGGAGGCAACCAAGCAAGGGGTTTTAATTTTCAGCAAAATCATTCATATATATAATCAATAACACTAGACACAAAACACACCCTTGTCAAAGGCCGTTTTGGGGTTGAATAGATTTCAATAAACTAGAATGGTGTTTAACATACATATGATAACAACTCTGTTTATCTATATTCCCTTTCCTTGTCATATTACAAAGACATTTACATTATTTGAAGACCCTGTGATAACATTGGTTTTTGAGATACGTACTATTTAATATAAGTACTTAAGAAAAATACTTTCTATATAGCGTAATAGATAATTCGGGATAACTGACAGCAACACATATACATTGTAATACTACCGATACAATTATGCAACAGGCTGAACAAATAGACATACTTTCGATAATATAGATAAACATATATATAAAATTACGAATAAAAATATAAAAACTCTCTCAATAATTGTCTATAAAACAAGTATAGAACGACCACAAAAATTTCTTCATTAAATCATTAGTATATATGATTTTTTTTATTTCCCCTTAATTATTAAACATAATTAAACTTACACAAAATAAACGAATTAGTTTCTTGCACGTTATGTAATCGCAGTCCTACTGTTAATATCCAAATAGACTCTGGCTTTAGAATAGTAGTAAACCTTTTATAAGCATTTTACTTACCCTAAATATATAACTGATCCCTTATATAAATATCTAAACCCGTGACAGTATGAGGTAATCTATTATCTATAATAGGGAAATTATTAGCCAATAATATATGTATTTCCTATAAAGATATAATAATCGGGTATTCATTACGATGTATTAAAGTGGAATTATGGCTATGTTGAATGCATGCATTTATGTTAACAAAAAATGTGTGGACTAACTTATACATATTATTCCAAACAGTAAGTGTTAATTAGGGATTTGAATAAAATAATTCTTAATATGGCCATAACTTGAACAGGAAGCTGAAATTATTATTCCAAACAGTAGGTGTTAATTAGGCATTTGAATAAAATAATTCTTAATATGGCGATAACTTGTACAGGAAGTTGAACTTATTTAGAAAAAGGGGGCGTACAGAGAGTAATAATCAAGCATTTGAATAATTGGGTTAAAACACCAATTTATACCATTAAAAGGGCTCAAATTCTTGCCTTACACATTCTGAGCGAGTATTAAAGGAGCTAAATCGCTATGCTGCTTTAAGTGAAAGTTTGCGAATTTCCCAAGATCGCTGTACACAGTGATGTGGTGACACCAAGAAGTTCTGCACTCTCTAGAAATTCACCGTACATTTTTCTGTCTAGTGTAACCCTATTATTTTAGCAAGAACTATATTCTCATATTCCTGAGTACTAGACCAGTATATTTGAGTCTTTATCGAAGAGTTTGTCTCGTGCACCACTAATATCTCTGCATGGCACGGTTTAGTAATAATTTATATGTCCACACTGAAGGTAATCTTGGATCAGCATAATGGCCGGTCCATATTTCAGATCAATCAGATGTTGCGATGTTATGACATAAGATTATACCATATATTTGGTACATTATATTCATTTTGTGTCCTAATATGCAACCTATATTTTTAAACGTGCAAAAATAATTACGCACCCACACGTAATAAAAACATAGGAACCGAGAGTGACTAACCTCTGCCTCGTTCAAGACAAGTGTCATTACTCAGAGCTAAAAAAAATATATTTTGGTTCCCGAATCCTAAAGCATCTAGTAAAGTCGGGGCAAAGCGCCGCCATTAAAGATATATTATGTAAGATTTAGATAAAGAATTGACCGTTCTTGCAATAACAATTGTTCAAAAATAGATAATACAAAATTATAAATATATTGAAATTGTTATTCAAATTCCTTATGTGTGCATTGTTTACTATCATAACAACGGTGCTGGTTATTCTGGTCTTAGCCTAGCATATCCATTTTTAAATCAGTTTAAACAATGGCTGAATCGCTCTAATCTACTTAAAATCGGAGCCACCAGTGGCATCAACAGTTCATTGTCGTCTTATCATGTTAATAAATGCCTAATTAATAATTTATATAACATTTAAAGCCTAAAGAAGGACCCGCAATGCAGATTAGCACTTACATAATGCATCTTTAAATACTAAAGTATAAATTCAGATTACGACTTAAAGTAATTATTTTCATATATATCTGGGCATTTCTCTCCATCATCTAATCATCAAAACGTCACTTTCTGTAATGATTTTGATAACGTAATTCTCGGAGAACATTTGGGGTTTAATCAATTTGATACTACTCATTTGTTTTTAGAAATGATAACGTCGTTTTTAACACGCGAAAGTGAAACATGATAGTCAAGACATGTTCCGCCGTCGGTGTCGTCATTTTCAACTATAGACAACCCTCTTGGTTGTTTTTTAAAACGTTATCAAATTAAACTTCAATACATGGTCTAAAGAGTATGACTGTATGTAAATATGCAAAAACCCATGTTGGGGGTGGGGTGGACTAAGACTTCATCAAATGATTTTTTTAAAGCTAAAAATTAGTAAAAAGGTACCACTTTCAATCCGCAACACCGCTTATTCATATGGACTGTTCCCCGGTAAGAATTCAAAAGATAAAATCGGGAAAAGAGCGATTCTCGTGAAAATATTTTTGTGATGTAAAAAGAGAACTTGTTATTACATATCATTTTCCTTTTTGCTGTGAATTAAGTTATCCTTATTTAAGTGCATGCGAGAAACGTTTCACATTATTCTTAAATGAAAGCTTTTATTCAAAATATTGTTCTATAGATATATATAGCAGCCAACAATGTAAAACGGGACAATTGTTTGCCGTGTTTATTGTGAACTGCTTATTGATAAATACTGTTACTTTTAAACAATACAACACCTGGATATATCCCGTGTGACCTACTACATAGTACATACCAATATATACAGGTAAGATCTATTATTAGAATTACATAAATATAGTAAGTGTTGTACATTCCGCTGGGTCACGTGATGTGACGGAGTTGACCGAATAGTTCCGACAACAATTAAAATCTATTAATAGAATCACAAACGCAAGCAATATAGAACATTCGATAAGATGACGAAAGCGACCGAACTTAACCGACGCACATAATGATATGTAAGATCTATTAATAACACCACCTACACGTTCTGCGTGTATATGGACCGGTGATCAAAGAAAACATGCTTCAGGTGTATTATACCTGAGCATAAAGTTTACAGGTCATGTACATATACAAGGTTCCCGAAGCCCCAGCAGTGTTCAGATTAATACTCTAAAATACACATTCCAACGGAGACAGAAAGGATACGAAGCTTAAAAAATAAATTGTACATAATCGTTGAAATAGAGTTAATCCGTCAAATCGGTTAATTTCTAGGTGTCCTTTTAAAATGTTGAGGGTTAAACATTCTTGACATGTCAAAATCCCAATTTTAACCTTAAATTAAATAATATAATTAAAAGTCCTACTCAGAAATTGGTAAAATTTTTGCCTTTTCACCAAAGATATTATCTTTAATTAATAGAAAGGATCAAGATAATTATTTCGATATTATAAAAAAACAATGCATACAAAATAGTTTGGAAAAATAAATAAGGGTGGGATGGTCTGGTCTAAATTCTTATTTTTGGACTGATGCTGTAGATTTCACTCCCTTTTCCCTTCTCCAGAAATGGCGAATTCGCGGATCATCTTTTCAAAATAGTTTCAACAAAATCCAACTCTATTTTAGATTTTATACCCAAAATATAAGTACGGAATAATGTATAAATATTTAACATTAACAACAAAAACGTGATTATTTGTAAAGTTTTATATTGACATAATATTTTGTTACAGACAGAAATATAACAATAAAGTGTTGATATTGAAAAGATAAACATATAACATTAATCTGATAAATTCCACATCTACCACCAAATATTTCATAAATCTAACACTTTCAACTTTTTGTTTGAAAATTGTATTAGATTTAGTGTGTTCAATAGCTGTGGGCATTTTTATCTCTTATATTCATTTCCTCTATTTCTAAATATACATTTTGTTTATGGATGCTGTGTACGCTGTCACCCAGACCAACGGTTTGCCCACACAGACCACACCCCAAGTACTAAACATAGAGTTAACTTAGCGTCTTTGCAAACTGGTTTACATAGCAGGATAAATAGCAAGATGAAGATGCAAGATGCAGAACTAGCCTAACTCTTCGTACTTCGTATACCTTCCATTCGCCTTTAAAGACTCAAAAAGGCGAAAGTGAAGATGCAATAATCATGTATTTTGTAGCATCTTCGTCTTTTCAACGTACGAACGCAAATATAAGAACGATCGTTTTCAGGAACCATGTGCCTATATGTTTCATTTTTCCCCATTTCAATTTGTTTGTCTTCTCTATATTATGTATTACCATTTTTTAGATCACCGTACAAGGTATTTTTTAAACCTTACCTAACAATCCTAAACAAATCATGGGTTTATTCCAACTGCGTAATAATATGAGTAAGTTTCTATAATAAAGTTCTAGTGTAGTTAAATCTGATAATGAAATCACACTGGTCAGCTGTGGTCTATAAAAATACCCAGATGACGAATACTTGAAATACCTTGAAACAATATGTCAATGGAACCTAAAATGACATTCCTGGAAAACAAAACATATGAACGGCCACTTGGTAGAAGGTAACCTTGAGTTGATTGACTTTAGATATACAGAATTGAAAACATGAAATTAAATGGGGTTTAGCGTCCTACTTTTCATGCAACAACCGGACTACTGAAGGTGGGGAAATGTCGAGTAGTGTTCTGTAAGACACTTTTTGTCCAGTTAGTGGATTTTCCGACAGCTTTTCATGGAATTCCAACTGCCAATGGTTCTTTCATGTGAATGCCAATGTGCATGCGGGACCTCGGTTGTTCCGTGACAGCCCACCCCCGTGATTCAACACCGTTAAGGTGAAATATCAAGAGGAAATGTCAAGACAAAAACCCGGTCCTGGTTAGTAAGCCTGCGTCTTACTCACTTAACCAGGGTGGCTCCCAGAGTTAGAAAACCATGTCAGTTACAGTGCAGAAATAATAGTTGAACTGTTAACAACCCTGGGGTGCCAGAACGGCGTGAGGGCCAGGGTACCAGAAGATAAGGGGGACCAGGGGTTCTCTCCCCTCGGCCGCTAGAAAAATATATTAGGCAATTCCGAGAACGCTGTTCAGATCGCCCCTAGCATTCCAAATTCCGACATAAAACCCTTTAAAAAAGATGATAATGAGAGTGTGAGAGCCGATTTGCGATCGACCAGAGAGCAATTACCAACATATCTATCATTTATAACTGAAAAGACTAGTAAAAAGGTTAAAAACTGTCATCATTAGGGCATGGATATAATGTATATACTCCAGAAAAGGTAGGGTAACATTTTGATACCCTGGTTCCAGCGCCCCTGTACCAACCTTTATTTTCATTCAGATATAATACATGTTTTTTTTTTATTCTATAGCCAGACCCATTTGTGTTTATTACATGAACACATTTGATAGCAATATTTTTTTATGCCATTCAGATGATTGTCGCCATAGATAGCAATAAAATACATATCAGACGAAACTCATTTGTCGTTTTAAAAATACAATCGATAAAAGTTACATAAGCTTATCTGGATTATTTATAAATCTTAATCACCTGTCGGTGCCTTGTGTCTTTACATTAAAAAGACAATTCACATTCACAAAATATGAAGCGGACGATAATTAAAGCTATTTTACACACACACATA
Source organism: Patella ulyssiponensis (assembly GCA_963678685.1). NCBI lineage: Eukaryota > Metazoa > Mollusca > Gastropoda > Patellidae > Patella > Patella ulyssiponensis. Next base: position 19,719,548 of record OY783230.1, on the reverse strand, counting down.
AAATATATAACAATAGGTTGAAAGACTGAAGAGTATGTTAGTTCTGTTTGTGGCCGGTAGTTCGCATTTTATTAAAGTGCTTCCTTTTATTAATTACGGATTCCCACTCGCAGGGGCAACCGGAACGGGTTTGGCAAGATGGAAATCATTTGGGGTATATACTGACAGTGTACGTATGAGTGTCCATTACACGAAAGTCCAACCGCAGTTCTGAATAAGTCCAATAAGTCCACGTGATTTGTTGTTTAAATTAATATTGGCATCAAAAGGGAAGTCGAAATCAAAGTCGGTAATGGCTAATAGACTAATTGGTGTAATAGGAGTGAATGTATACTAAATTAACTGGCGTTCCAAAGGCAAAGTTCGAAAAGAGTAAGCATACTCTCTTTCCATCTTTAGCATTGGTTAAAATGCAGCTACAATTCTAAAGTTATTTGACTCTGGGAGAAATGTCTCTTCATAATCTGCTCACGGCGCCTTTCATCTTTGCATTACATCCATTCTTGATTACCGAATCGCGACACTTCATATATTTTTCACAAACCACCATGAGGTAAGTATATGACTCAGTGAATTACTCATGATGACAAACTTATGGCTTCCAGGGATCATTCCAAGATTCATAGGAATTTTCCTTTCAGGTGATTTCACAATCCTTGGTTGGAACTGCTGCGAAATGTCAACTGACTCAGAATTAATGGCGTGCTGTTATTCAATAGACGAACCTGTGCCAAGAATGATCAATAATGAAAAGCAGAGACTTTAGTCGCTATGGAGTTATCCCCCTTATCAGACGCGTTACTAAAGACGGCCATAAAATACTAGATTCCCACTATCACGATTCGCGCTACGATTGGAATCGTGGAGTAATCGGAATGATCCTTTCAGGTCTTATCATATATTGCGGACAGTCGTAGCAATGGTGTTGATCGCATCGAAACGTATCTTCACGTACCAGATCGTAACGCATCGCACATATCAGAGAAGTGGCAAGTAAAATTTTTCCCACCCGTATACCCCATCCGTATCGTCACGTGATACGTTGCGTCAATGTTGTTTTAGAGTTTTGGCAGATCGGCAAAATCGGTAGGCCCTACGGAGAGAGACAGAAATGGGATTTAACGTCCACTCGACACAAACCTGCAGAAACTAGGTCATTTCGGGACTAACATATGGTTTAATTTTGTAGGGGGTCTTTAGCTTGGAGGGAACCAGACGACCCGGAGAAAACCCAGAAGGTGGGACAGGCGACCCTATTCCTTGTCACGTACAACCCCGCCAGTTGACTAAATTACAGACCTTATGATACCACGCGCACGGGCCAGTTATTCGACAATCCAACCCCACGAAAAAATAAAATAATATAACCTTTGCCAGTGTACACGGGACCTCAGCGAATATATCCTGATTCTTCATTTTTAAAGTCCGTGCAGAAAGGGGGGTGGGTGGGATGGCCTAGTGGTCTAGAATGCCGCGCTTCGACCTCTAGTTAGTCGGTCACCTCTGGTTTGCGGCTGTGGTTTCGATCCCTGGTGTGAGCGTATGTGGCATGGAGATAGGGGTGCCTTCTCAACCTCGTGGGTTTCCGTCGGGCACTCCGGTTTCCTCCTACTGCTAAAGACCACTACGCGCAAACGAATTATTGAAATAAAATTGAAACCGTATGTTAGTCCGTAAAATGACCTAGTTTGTGTCGAGTGGACGTTAGACCCCGTTTCTCTCTCTCTCTCTCTCTCTCTCTCTCTCTCTCTCCGTGCAGAAAGATTGATAGGGACTTTTAGCAAGCGTAAATTCCCGGTCCGTATCGCATATCCGTATCGATTTTTAGCCTGTCATTGAGTCAACTGGTGTGGTTTCGAATCCCCGGTTGTACGTGACAAGGAGTGGGGTCGCCTGTTCAACCTCGTTGGTTTTCTCCGATTCCTCCGATTTCCTCTCACTGTTAAAGACCCCTACGCGCAAGTAAATTATCGAAATAAAATTGAACCATATGTTAGTCCCAAAATGACCTTGTTTGTGTCGAGGACGTTAAACCCCAAATAAATGAAATATTCAATTTTTTGAGAGAATTTTGTTTTATTTGTTTGATAAAATCCATCGTATTATTGGGTAATTTCAAACATAAGTGAATGTTTAATAACGATAGTTAAGGAGTATGTTCATATAAAGAGAAAAAAATAGATATAAATTTGAGCGACTCATACAAAGAGAAAAAGAGAGAGAGATAGAGGGGGGGAGAGAGAGAAAGGGGGTCACGTCCACTCGACACAAACCTGTACAAACTAGGTCATTTCGGGACTAAAACATGGTTTAATTTTATTTTAATAATTCGCTTGTGCGTAGGGGTCTTTAGCAATGGGAGGAAACCGGATGACCCGGAGAAAACCCACGAGGTTGAACCCGTACCCTACTCCTTGTCACGTACAACAGGGGATTCGAAACCACGCCAGTTGACTCTATGACAGACTTTATGATACAGCACACACGTGCTAACCATTTGCCACCCCCCCCCCCCCACACACACACACACACGACTCATACAGAAGTCTGTGCTTGTTGTCTTCACAGAGTTGTTTCCCTTTATAACGCTCGACAAGCTTGTCTGTGATAGCAGTATCACTATCGGTGGAAGCGGACTTTTAGCCCCACGAACAAATTAACAACTACTTGAAAGTAAATATTATTACAGTTAATAATGCAGTTTCCCTTAAGATGAATTATGTAAATATGTAAAAATGAGATAATGATAGATGAATAATATTGAAAATTTCACTTTAAAATTACTTTATTCTGGGCGACGTTTCGACTGTATGAAAATGTACCGTAGATTGTTTATTATCGCAGCATCGGTATTTGACAACAGAGACTTAGCCTAGACTGTCCATTTTTTAATTAAATTATTAAATGGCGACCGCGTTTCCATCCATTTAAATCTCGTCCATCCTATGGACCAGGGAGTTGATTATAGGCGTGCCATGTGAACAAAAATGTCTAAATAATAGTATAAATAACATTTGAAGCCAACATAATGCAAGTTTAATTTATCGAAAAATCTGGTTTCTGGGTTGGACCAAATTCCGACTCTTCTCGGACCCAAGCTGACTTTGTGGAGGTCAAGGTAGTTCGTTTCAATAATGGATTGTAGTAGTAGCAAGATCCATGTGATATTATTAATAAGTAATCTTTTAATAGACCCAATATCCGATTTTGTCGCAGTCTTTAAAAACACAGTTGCCTGCATACAAATAGTTGCCTACATTTCCTATGTATATTTTTGTTAACTAATAGTTTTTAGACAAATAAATCTATTTTTGTTCACTAGTTGGTTTAAAATTGATAACTTTTATGAGTGCTGATATATTAAATATATGTTTAAAGACGAAATATTGAATTTTCATAATCGGGTAATTTAACTTCGTAGATATTGTGATGATTTTTATTAATAGTAACAATAAATGATAAGGATTCATCATTGCCTGTCCAACTTCGTGGGTTTTCTCTTTGCGTTGGTGCTTTACACTCGTGTCTTATTAGTATCACTGCAGGTATATGAACAAAAAACAGACGGAATTCTCGTAACTGTAAATTAGTAAAATTACGTATTGCAATTCAGGTGCTACGATACGATTCGTATCACGATTCATAGCCAGGTCAATTTTTATGAAGGAAACAATTATATTTAACCAAAGAAATAAATCTGTTTCATATATATTACGATATTGGTATAGATCGAAATTAGGACCAAAACAATTTAAGAGTGTATGTGTACCTATGGATATCGTGTGACGTTTATAATTAAGTGCGACGGGTTACTTTCTGAAACGATAAAAAAGGATAAAAAAAAAGAATGGCAAACATCGATTCAGTATCGTGACGATACATCGATCCGACGATATATCGTGCCAGTAAATAATCATACCAGTCTTACCTTGAAGTTGACATTAAATTTGTCCCACTTTCGTTTATTCGTCGTTAACTGATTGTATTCCACACACATTTATGTGCTGTATTTCTGGAGTCTAAGTCACAGCTGACTTAAAATGAGCTATCCAAAATAACGTAAGACGAAAATCTTTTACTGCCGCCATGTCGAAATGTTTTGTGTAAAACATGCCCATTTAAATCTATGTTGCTTTTATTTCCCTGAAAAAGAAAGCACTTTATTTAAAAACTAAAAGTTAAAACGCGTTTCAGTGTAGTTATTATTAAAGGGGCGCAACTCCCTTAAGCACAAGGATACAGACCACACTTAATATAGCCGGGCTATAATGGAGAAGTCTATACGCCATGCATTGGGATATGGTTACTACAACTACGTGTACTACTATTTCACACTGATCAGCAATGAATATTCGCTTGGCCGCTACAATCACTGATAAGGATGACGTCGACGCGACTTAATGAGTCCCCGGTATTAACTTTTGTCCTCTGACAAAATAAATTCTAAAACATTTTTTTTGAAGTATAAGAAAAATAAATAAAGACGTTTGAAGTATCTGTAGTTAAAAAATATTTCCTATCTATTGTAAATGGGTATTAAAATGAGTAAAAGGCATCATTTGGTCCGAAACAGTTACGTGTTATGTAAACAATGCACGAGCCATTGAGCCAATGACTGACTAGCGCGAAGTCAATGCACGTGTTGCAGACAGTCATCTGTGACAGAGATAATTCATAAGTAATTCTCTGTGAAACAGATTGCTACTATTTATTCAGGATTTTTTTTTTTGGTGGGGGGGGGTATGGTCGGCCTCCACCAATAAAGACGTACATACGGCCTACTTATATTTCTAATTGTAACTATCAAGGGTTCTTTTACGTGCACGTCAATGTGTATACGGTTTTTCGTCTCATCCGTTGTCCCGTGTCAGGTTCTTCGTCCTACACCAGGGGAAACCACGCCGGGAAAAATGACATCAGAAGCATTCGAATCAAAACACCAAACTAATTATGCGTAGGATTTACAATTCAAATTAAAAAGTTCAAAGATAAAATGGTAATATGTGTCCAATACGTGTTTAATAAGCGAAAACTCAGTCATGATTTATTTCAAAACACGTTTAGTCTCCTATAAATCGTCTTAAATACAGAAAACAGAATTAGATCTATTACAAAAAGTATACATTTTTACATACCCAGTGTCTGTTAAATGTACATTATCATCGAGAAACTGGTTGCGCATTATCCTCCTAACGTTACACTCTTTCAGTCATGTACAATTTATAAATACAACCATTACATAAACGATTATTAAACCTACTGGCCAGTTAATAGAGGCTACTGGTAAATGATGCGTGTACCTTTACGATCCTGGTGATCAGGACTATATTTGAGCTTGAAAATTATATTATATTGACTATCGATCAATTATACCATATATGGCCACCGTCTACTACGAGTTCACGTCTACGAAAGCGCAACGAACATTACTAAATATGGAACAAAAACAATCACCAACCTTTACAAAATATAAAATATAAGGGTTTCCAAGAACATGTCTAAAAAAAGCCCAACGCACATATATTAACTCCTAATAAAACAAACCAAATGCTGCTTTTAAAGGGGGTGTTTCTGTTTTTGGATTGTTGTAAAAACAGGTACATATGTATTGAGTTATGGTATACTGTTTATATATTTTCATAATCATTGTTTGCGAGATAGTGTTGTCATGCTCTACTACATATTGAGCCTATTTATTAACATCATTTCGTGAAGACATTTTGTTTACACTCATGTAAAAGTGACCTCATCACCTTAAAACATTTACTATTAACATCATTTATAATCATGATCAAGATACAGTTTGTAAAGATTTTTAGAATAACAGTCAAAATAATAACTACAAAAAACGTTGTGTTTAAAAAGTTTTTCCCTGGGAAGCTATTTGAGATAAATTGACTGATATCTTTAATATCAATTGTCTCGACATTTCATTGAAACCGGCGGAAAAGTTGATAGTTTTAACAACTGACCAATAATGCAATATATTTATGGGGGTTTCCTTTAATTTGAATATTTCATACAGTTCTAATTATGCTTGCTCCAGTCTTACTTTGACAGGGTCGTCTTGATACCATTGTTTTTACCGTATCAAAAAGGGACATAACTCTTAAAGGACCCGTTGAAACTAATTGACATCGCCCAACACACAAATTATAAACACCGTTTATGCAGTGTCATTAATGAAGTGTCCCTTTAAAGAATTGTGTTCGTTTTACCTTTTATCAACTTGACTATATATGGTAATAAGTGCGGTATTGAAGATCATGTGATGTCGCCAAGGACATCAATATATAGTAAGAGAATTGGTTCAATAGCGATACTGACTACAGGCAGAAATGCAACATTCCCTTATATGGTAGTACAATGATATGTAAGCTTAATTCAAGGACGTAACAGGGTCATTTAGTTGATTTGGGGATTTCCGTACAGCCAACTAAGGCTGTAACTCTTTTGCACACAACTGATGCTTTAAATTATGAAAAGAGTTACGACCAACGAGCTAGCTATATTCACTGAAATACTTTCGCCATAACTGCCGTGTAGGCCTATAATGGAAGCAGTGTCCGATATTATTGATGAGACCACAGGTAATTATATTATTTGTATTCAGTACCAATTATGTTTCACCGGGCATCCAATAGCTTCGAATAGTGTGTGAATATTTCTGAAGGTTTAAATCGACCATTTTAAATCATTTGAATTTCGCTGGGGCCCGTTTCACTTCCGGTTATGGGTTTAGGTACCATTGAATGAAAAGACATCAAACCAATTATATATATTTCTGAATCATATAGAAGATAAATGCATTACATTGGGGTTTGCCCGCGTGAATCAATCTTACAGCCTAACCCCCAACACCACCACCACCACCACCACCTGCTCTCCTTTCGCCACCATTTAGACTTGTTTTCCCAATGATGTTGCTATAATAATTGATTGAGAAGAAACGCTGCATCAACATTTTGAAACTTTATAATTAATCTCGTAGGCCTATCCTTCCAGGGATAGCAAATACAAAAGTACCACAACGACGCGTTGGTTGTATGCAATGTTCAGACGACACGTGGTATCTAGAAAGAGTATGTATCTGCCACGAACTGCTACTAATTGGAGCGATCGTTTGGGTATGAATTTCTTAAGACGAGTGCTATCGGATTGAATATTGCTTTTCCGCCACCACAGTGATTTAGATACAAAAGAGGAGCCATGGTGGCTAAGTGAGTAAGACGCTGGCTCGCTAGTCTGAAGGTCACGGAATCGGTCCTGGTGTTGGCCAAGGAATCACATCGGGATTTTCCGGCATACTTTCCCCATGTCAATGTTGCAGGGCGGAGGGCATTGTAAACCTACATAAAATGGTTTTGTTCTGATTCCATTTTCTGGCTTGGTTTTCTATTGTCAGTGGTTAAGACGAAGGACCTGGCAAGAGACAACGAATCGGATGGGACGAAAAACCCCTGTACACATTAGCTTGCAGGTAAAAGATCCCTTGGCAGTGGAAATTCAATGTAAGAGTAGGCCGTAGCGCGCCGCTGTCCAAGCAAAATGTCCCTTATAGCACATCCGTCTTCACTCGCCCAGTCGCAGCAGAACAGTAGGACGTGAAACCCCATTTCATTTCATTTTATAGCTACAAACGTGCACGAAGGCGTAAGCGTTTTGAATTTATCGTATAAAAGTGTTACCCGGTGTTCTGTAATAGTGGGTCAAGTAACTGGTCGATATCGCACTGTATCCTATATTATTTCATACACGCGACATTATAAAAGAGTCAATGCAAAAGGTCGTAACGGGTCAATAACACGAAATGTAAGATCCTTTCACGACCCTCGATTTCTTGAGCAACATCAACAGTCACAATTCCATATAAGGTAATACCGCAATAAGATGTTACCAGGTATAAAAATAACATTGGTTAATGAATTTAACCAGATATTAACTAATAACTTTGCTGAATAAACGTAGATTTGCGTTGCGTCAAGTTATTAGAGATACCAGTACAAAGTGTCTTAATGAAACAATGTGTCTACATAATTATTGACACACTTATATAGAGAGATTATGATATAAAGAGGATTATTAGAACTATTTGGGTGTAGAGATAATCCATAGCACACGTTTGTATAATAGCCGGACACTTACTTTGGTTATAGGTGTGTGTATAACAAAATCTGGAATCTTTTACTTACATTCGACAATTTGCTCCTTATATCTGCCCAGTTCAAACTTATAGTTGATGTTTAGAACAGCTTTTTTGTGTAACCGGAGTTAAAATTAGCACAGTTTCAGGTTCAATTGGAATCACTTGAATCAAACAAACCCAGAGCCTTATATAAGGCTCTGAACAAACCTATATCAGAGATAAGCTACATTTAGCAAACTGTAGAAAGGGAGATAATTCAGATAGGTTTCTTGAAAACGATGTTCAGTTCTATTCATTTATCTCAACTGTAGCCGAGGAACGTTAAAGAGTTGTATCTGAATCAACAAACGGATTATTTAAACAACAGTGGTTATTAAAGGAGGTGCATACAATACACTATTATGAATATGGGTAGGTTTTTCTATTATCTTTACAGTGACAAACGTAACTCATTGGGGATGCTCGATTCACAGTTCCGGAATTAAATTCCAAAACTGGTGTCAATCGAGTCAAACGGAGAATTTCGGAGGACAACGCATGTGCCGACTGTATAAGAAATATTTCAATCAATCATGGCAGCTGAAACATATTTTATACTGGGAATACGTCACGATTCTACTCACTCCACCTCAGCTATCGGGACTGGCAGAACTGTGACAGGACTGAATTCCGCGTCACTCGATTGTAATTCTGTCGATTCGGGACGTTCTGGACTGTGAATCGAGCATCCCCAATTGTGTGAATTGTCCGAAGAATAAGAACAAGAATGCTAACAAGTTTTACCTAATAACACGCCTCTTACTACAATTCGGATAAAAGAGTCACTGTGGTTATTCAATTTTCGTAAAAACATATCAAATAAATTTAATTGATACAAAAAAATTATATTTTATATTGATAGGCCCACGAGTTAATCAATAATACAATTACTCAATAAAGAAAGTTCTCCTCAACACGGGCTTTTTTAAAAATGGGTTGAACAGGGTAAATTTTATACCACAGCCTGCATTTTTAAACATAACGAAATATAGCAAAACTACACTAAATAACTATAATCGATATTCATAATCAACACGGGGAAGACTCTAATTTTAATTAACATCGGTGAAACATTCCCAAAACAGGTTACATTGCACTAAAATTTTGGTGCTTTTGAAAAACACCTCAAGTCAAGTATAACGTATATTTAGCTTGTTTTACACTAAATTATTTTAAGTGTGTTTTACAATTTAAGAAGTGAAAATGTTCCAAAATATTATCGTTTATTATATCTTAATAATTCTTAACTCAAGTTATTTTCATACGCCATACATTTGGTGGACCATAAATTCCCTTTAGAAATCCCCCTTCCCTTTACGCAACTAGTGGCAAAGCATGAAATTCATGCTAAGGTTGTAGATTCTTTGGTACGAGTCAGATCGCATCTTTTTGAGTTAAGACGAGAAATGGGAAATTTGTAAAAAGTGGACACTCTAGATCTCCAATGGGGGTAATGCTGGTCCGCATCGACCCCTAACCACATGGTTTAAAGTTCCTGCGTTTTACGCTAAATTTATTACGAAGTTTGTGGGTTCTCAAGTGTTTATGAAATTGGGAACATGTCGCAACCTATATCGACTGTCATTGAGGTCATAAGAGGACGAATCCTATACAGTATATAGTTTCCGCGACCTTCGGTCAAGAATTACACACCCAACCCCCATTTTGCGAAAACCTTGACAATGAGAGAATGAGTCCTTCTCCACCAACCTCTTGGAAAATGTGAATACATCTCGCATAGCAACTGTTTTTATTTTATTATCCCGTATATTATACCTTAAAGCAGAGGTGTTCTCAACCTTTTTTTTAATTTTTTTTTTTTTTTTTGCTAACGGCACACCTTGAAACACATGAAAAAATAGCGGCACACCTGGATGAAATATTTGAATTTTGCAAAATGATAATATTGTAAGTCACATACCAGTGTATTCACAATTGCCATCACATGACATCTCACGGCACACACTCACTGCCTTAAATAATTATTCTTAATTGAGATGCCATACATGGATGAATAAACAACATTATACCTAAATTAATTATTCTTAATTCAGATGAAGTAACCTACATGGATGAAAAAACATATCTCGATTAATTGTTCATTTAAGATGGCGAACATTAATGAATAAAACACATTATACCCCAATAATTTGTTCTTAATTCAGATGACGTGCATGGATGAATAAACCACATTATCAAATTATTATTCTTAATTCAGATTACATGTATTTATTATACATAGATTTATTCATATTCTACTTGCTGATGGTGTAAATAAGAATGTGTAAGCATTAAACCCATTGGAGTTCCACATAAATTTATACTCCAACCATTATTTTAAATATACATTCTCACGAAACTATTTATAGGGTAGTTATTTCTAATAGAAGTCACTTGTCAGCGAGAGCACCCAAGGTGGAAGTGGGCGTAAAACTCCAGGAACGAACGAACCTAATAGTATAGAACATTTGGTATAAATGGAAAGTGAAGATGCGCAATCTTACTAGAAAAATATTGGATACCCTGAAAAACACCTATGAGGCGAGCACCAGTCATTAATTGGCGATCCGACGGCTTATTGTCTGCCAGCGGTTCTTATTTCTTGATCGAATGGTTTTGGCAACATTGAGGAGTTTAAGGCAAAACAAACTCTGCAAATAAACGGCGAAAAAAAGAAGTTAATTCAAGAATTTACTCAGTCTTCAATATGTATGGCAAATGAACATTATACCGACAAATACATCCTCAAAATGGAGCCTCCGTCAATCATGTTACATGACAAACATGGTTTCTAAAATTTGATTTTTTATATCTGGGGTGTTTCCTCACGAATACAATGTTTTGAGAGGGATTCGAAGCAAATTTGTCATAGATTTAATTTGTTTGAATGTGTTTTTAGTCCAAATATATCACCCAGTTTGTAAGCGGGAGGGCATCTTTACATTTATCAGAACATAAATTGATAGACTGTTTAAACCGTTTATTTGCCAGATGCAACAGCACTGTAGTTTATTCCTCATCTTCAGTGGTGGAACCGATTCACTAAATTTGAGTGAGTGTTATGAAGATAGTGTATATCATTTCACCAAAATAAGGTTTTAATAGTTTGCACGCATGGATGTAAATTAAGCAATAAATCAAAAATAAAGGTTTTTATGATTCAAATTCTCCGAGTGTAAATTTCTGTGGAACTCAAGGGATGTTATCGTTACAAATTCATATTAAATTTTTCTATTAAAAGGTTCCTATAATCCTTGAATGGCATTTACCTATACAGCACATTAACAAACACAGCACAATTTATATGGAAAACAATCACTGATTTATACACATACAGCACGACGTTTCGGCAAGTATTCTCTTATTGTTTTCAAACTTGAAAATGATATCAGAATACTAGTCGCAGGGGCGCCAGAACTGATGTCCCCGCCCCCAAAAGCACGTGCCAATTGCCCGGCTAATATAACCATGCATCCCTTTTCGCTGACTGTCTTTTAAAATGTTTTCGTACACAAGCAATGAGATTGTCTAACCACCCTTCTCGCTGTAGCTCTTCACAGATCTGAACAGTTTTAGCCTTGTATGAATGTAAGTTTTCGTCGTTTCTGCACCCAATTTTCCGAAAATCTCTTAACCTCAGATGGAGGGCGTCCTTGACTTTTCGAAATGTCGTGCTAGCTTGAAAACGATAAGCGAGTACTTGTCGTGGTATAGGTTCGCCCACCTCACCTCGTGGGTATTTCTTTAATTAATATTACTGTTTGTTGGTGCAATATGACCTGATTGGAGCTGACGTGCCATAAAATTCAATTTCATTTAGGGAATATGGTCGCCTGTCCAACCTCGTAGGTTTCCTCTGGGTCCTCCGGCTTCCTCCCACTGCTAAGTACCCTACGCGCAAACGAATTATTGAAATAAAATTAAACCATATGTTAGTCCCGAAATGACCTAGTTTGTGCTCTCTCTCTCTCTACCTCTCTCTCTCTCTCTCTCTCTCTCGCTCATTTCATTTCTAAAGGTTCACCTCGAAGGTGTACCAGGGGAACTCAATATATTATAGAGAGCATTAGAATTACAGAAAATACCCACTTTAAATTACAGCAGTCAAAACGAAAGTGCAATATAATTAAATATTCAAACGTTTACATAGAAACATGACACATTGTTATTTATTTCATAAACCGACATAATGCCACGTGGTTAATGGAATAACAAGCCACGTTGTTTGATCACGTGATATAATAATGCGGTCACGGGAAATACCCTAATGATGTAATGCCTGTTGGAGCGCAGGCGCTAAATGACGCCGCTACTATTAATAGTTTTGATGTTACGGTCTTGTGACTGATGAGATCATGTCTCCGCCCATATCGTTCGATCCATTCACGACGCCGTGGTATTATTAAGTGTGTTGTGGTTTGAGGTGAATATCTATGAACATTAGGCACATGTCGGCGATGTGTATGAATCACGATGTAAATAAACAAAACGCTGAATTTACTATCGTACGATACCAACACCTGGAATGAATTGAAATGAAATAGGGTTTAACGTCCTACTTATTATACACCTGAGTAGAGTTTAATAGAAAATAGGAGTGTATTTTCTTAAAACCAAATTCTGTCTCCAGGCCCGTAGCTTGCCCCAAAATATTGGTGTGACAAGGGCTTCTTGGGCCCCCAATGTATTATGATATTTTGATATGAACATTGGAAGGAAGGAATGCGACTTTAGAATACCTATTATAATTTATGAGAGAAACGAAAATTTCGGAATCGGGTTATAAAGAGCGAGTTGTTTGAATTGTGAAAATATCACGCCTGGTGCAGGCTTGAATCAATCCAGCATTTGACTTGCCCACCAATTCTAGTCTCGATGTGGTTAAACCTACCAAATTTTGTACTAGAATTATATTGCTTATCTTTACTAGGTATATTGTCCTCTTCCGACTGGGATAATAATGACAAGTGTGCTATTGGGCTAATTTTACCCGGGCAGCCGCATTCCAACCACCGGGGATCTTACCGTGCACGTCCCATTTGAACGACTAGACAAATGTCCTTGTCAAGCGTCCCGTCATGCACCACTGACAAGGAGAAACTACGTCGGAAAATCTCAATGAACTTCCTTAGCCAAAGCAGGGATCGAACAAAGCGACTTCAAGGCTAGCCACAGTGGCTCCCAGAACCCATACAAGAAGTGCACTTATAAACTATATGACTGTGTTAGGGTGCCAACATCTGCGCCCTAAATACCTGTGATTCACATAATTTGCATACGTTACAAACGAATTACCCTTAAAGATACATTCCCACGAACGAAAAAAATTATTTTGAAAGAGATACCTAATCTTACTAAATAAAAATACTGGATTCCTTGAAAAACACCGACAGGGTGCTCACGAGACAAAAATGTGAGGTTATCCTAAAAACGCAGTCTGTCTCCTCGAATGAGGTATATAAGGAGCGCTTCTTATGTGTTGATCTGGTGGCTAACGGTTTCGATTATGCGATGGAAAAAAGTTGGCAAACAATAATCCAGGAATTTACTTAGGCTTCGATACTACCGACGAATACAAGTTGTAAATGGACCCCCTCAAATAAGTCATGTAATAAACAAGACTGATAAGGGTAGGGTTATTCTTCCGGACACCTCTTACCACTGTTTATCATGTATGTTGTATCCTACATGGTCAACAGTCCATTTGCTAATTACACTTTTTTACCGATACCGTTTTTTTTAGGATTTCGAATATTGTCTAATGGTTTGGATTGTACGTACTTTTATTCATACACTCGGCATGGAGTTGTTTATTACAATTTTAACGTAACGTAATATTTTACATGATATTGTGAACAGAAACGTCAAATTGCTGCTTTAAAAATGGCCAGTTATTTTACTGACATAGCCTGTATGTGTGCCCCTTTAATTGTTTGTGGAATGAAATTGTATAGGGTCTGGTCCTGACTGACACTTACGGTGATTTATATTTAGTTCAATCTGACATCAAATCTTAAAATACACCCGCATTAGTGTAAAATTATTATTCAGATTATTATTCAGTCCTAATCTTTGTAAGCCAATACGGTCCATGGGCGAACCAAATTAAACAAATATAAAACCTTAACCAACAATTGAGCAGAACTTTAAGACGGTAAACCCAGTTTCATTTCATTTCATCAATATCCTTTTCAGGAGACCTTTTGCACAAACAATTCAAATCTAGTAAATATCGATGACATCGAGAATTGATTCCGTTATTGAAGGTAGATTATGTAAAAGCTAAATCTTCCTGTAGAAGATCTTTTTTCTGGCTTCAAATGCTATATAAAGTATTATTTAGACATTTATTCACATGGCAAGCCATAACCAACTCTCTACATGGTTGAGATATTGAGTGGATTAGACAATCTCTACCATATCTTTAAAATGGAAAATTGAGACTTCGCTCAGAATAAAGTTATTCAAATACAATGTTAAACATTCATTTTTCATTGTAACAAAATATTCAGCTCTTTATCTTAAAGACACATTGTAAAGAACTAAATCTGCCTATTGTAGGTCTTTCTTTAGGCCTGAAATGTTATCTAAATTATTAATTAGACATAAACTTATCCAGACCATAATCTACTCTCGATTTTATCGATATTTTCTGGATTTGAATCCGATTTGCTGCTCAATGCTCAGTGATGATTCAATCCAAAATGGATAATCGAGACTATGTTTTTTATAGTACCGACATTCGTAATGATGATCGAAGCTAGGCATAAATTGAAATTTTCAGCAAATTCCCTTTAGATTAACTAGTTTCTAACTATTATAGTGAGAACTACCAGTTCGTAATTCAATCTCCCCTTTAATCTGCAAAAAATATATAACTGTAAAGTATACATTTTTGTGTTGTTGTAACATTCGAACGAGTAGGCGCTGTTCCGTGCCAGGCCCCTCCACCAAAATCCACCTGGAAACTTTCTCGGCCTATCCTGGATTGAAGACGGGAGATCCAGGTTAGTGAGCTATCGTTTCATACACTGAGCCACCGCGGGTTCCTTACATAATGCATCTTTAATGTTTGCAATGCCTCTTTTAATGTCCGTAATGCAAAAAAACAGTAAAAAAAAACCACACTATATTTCTGAAGGCTTACTGTGTTATTTTTAAAATATTCAATTAATATTCAAAATAGCCAGTAACATACCTGTAGATAGTTGGTA
This sequence comes from Patella ulyssiponensis, assembly GCA_963678685.1. NCBI lineage: Eukaryota > Metazoa > Mollusca > Gastropoda > Patellidae > Patella > Patella ulyssiponensis. Next base: position 19,704,149 of record OY783230.1, on the reverse strand, counting down.
TAGTGTTTGACAGAACAACATATGTAATTAACACATTCATATTGCGAAACCATATTTTGCAACTGATAATTTCGTGATTGACCTACCTTTACAGATTCTGACGTAATGCACATATAGGTCTAGTGATCTGGTATGGCAGCTGATCGAAGTACGCGCAACACCACCACAATAACATTATTGTAAAATCAATTTCATTGAGTAACTCTACTTTTTGCCGGCTGACAAGGAGATAATTTCCTTACTATAAATAGAATCACGAGACATTTGGCGCGTTAATCTCTGAATCATCGGTAAATAAGATCTGTTGACCTGATTAAATGACAGCCCCACCAGTAGTCAACACAAACGATGCGTGATTCACATTATTTACAAACATTCAGCATGTGACACGTTGTCAAATATTTCGTAATACTACTATGATAAAATTTCGTACTAAGCATAATGGGGACATTTTCTATTCAAGTGCATTAACTATTTTAAAAACTTTATTGATTTACTACTTTTTTTAGTTTATCACATGCAACGTTTCAATACACTGACAGGTACTTGTGTTTTGTGAACTTGTATGGTGAGCCACCAAAACACAGTGAGTATGGCGTTGGGTCACTAACCAGGAGTGTCCGGGCTCGACAAGGAATAGCGTATAGCTGCTTTGGGTCGGACGGAAAACAGATCATACGTCATTTGGTATACTTTCAAAATACCCTGGCAGCTGCAAATCGAAATAAGAGCGTGGCCCCACTGCCCGGGCAAGATTTTTCTCATAGCACACTGCACCGCTAAACCCCTTTCCAGGGGACAAAGGGGGGATATAGACATGACGAAATATTAAGTTGTTATTACGCTAACTTATTGGTGTGTGCATATTTTTGTATAGTTACAGCAATGGTTACACACCTGTAAATGTATTGGACTTTCGCAATGTAAGCATTGGGCGGGTTTCATTGGTAGATATGATGCGTGTTACAGGAGAGTTCCGGCAACTGAACATCATCATATTGCCACAATCTAATGTATGATGAATGTAAAACGCAAAATCTAATGTATAATGAATGTAAAACGCAAATTACTGGCCTTTCGCGTTTTATAACTTCCTTCCTTTATCATTGGATCTGTGATTAAGGGGGGAGAGAGAGGGAGAAATGGGGTTTAACGTCCACTCGACACAAATTAGGTCATTTCGGGACTAACATAATAATATTATGGTTTAATTTTATTTCAATAATTCGCTTGCAAGCGTAGGGGTCTTTAGCAGTGGGAGGAAACCGGAGTGCCCGGAGGAAAACCACGAGGTTGAGAAGGCGCCGATATCTCCATGCCATTTACGCTCACACCAGGGATCGAAACCACAGCCGCAAGCCAGAGGTGACCGGCCAGCTAGAGGTCGAAGCGCGGCACTCTAGACAACTAGGCCATACCCCCCCCCCCCCCCCTGTGATTAATGATCTAGTTCAACAATCTTGCCTCGAATTCTGGATGACAAATAGCTTTGATCAAGAAGCACACACTTTCTTATGAATGTATTTGATACATTGAAACAACAAAAGTTTGATAGAGGGCTAAATTTTCAGTAAATTCGTAACTTAAATCTGGGAATGTTTTGTGAAACTGGGCCTAGGCGTTCCTCGTCTCCATCCAGGTGTTGGTCGAGAAACAGCGTGGTTTGCCCTTGTGAGTGATGCGGGGCTAAAGTACTTGGCAAGGAACATTATCTGCTTATTCAGGTAGGATGAACGGCCGAGGTCTTGTGTGTATATATCTAATATTTAAGACACACGGAACATTGTAAAATCAGTACACGAGTCGTGTAGTCTAAGGTTTCATGCTACATTTGTAATGAACAAAGACAAACACCCAACAAGACGACGCCGATGTCATTAGTAATGGCTGATTCACAAACGACAAAAATAATGAAATTTAAAAAATGTATAGAATGGTCTAAGCAGATTGGCCTGCTCAAGTATTTAACCGAACATAATTGATTAGAAATTACAACAATTTTTTAATAATTGAATATATATCATTTGATTTAGACCCATATTAAGGTTAATAGAAATAGAGCCATGCCCTCTTTAGTAAACGTGACTTATGGTTTGCGTACCTAACATCTTTAATATAACATTATGTCAATGTATTTAATATTGAATGACTTGGTATTAAGATTGATATAACCGCGGTGATCGGATCACCACCTACTATGAGTAATTTGTACTATACGGGTATATCAATGTGTATTGATTACAATAGCTGTTTTATTGACCTTCAGGAAAATAATCGCCGACAGCTCTTTCATCTAATCTATTGACAAGTGAGTCAGATGACCACGTGGACTAAACTGTCAACATAGAAACCAAAATAAATATAAACACATCTCTGGATGATTGCTAGACTTGCTAAATAAAAGATTGATTAACATATCCAAATAACAATTTGTGTGACACAAGTGTTATGGGTGGTGGAGGGGGTGGGGTGGATGGCCGAATGGATACGCGCTGTATAATAAAGCCTGTCATTAAACTAACTAGCGTGGTTTCGAATCCCCAGTTGTACGTGACAAGGAGTAGGGTCGCCTGCCCAATCTTGTGGGTTTTCTCCGCGTCCTCCGGTTTCCTTCCACTGTTAAAGACCCCTACGCCTCAAGACAATTATTGAAATAAAATTAAAGCATATATTAGTCTCGAAAAGACCTAGTTTGTGTCAAGTGGACGTTAAACCTTATTTCTCTCTCACACAAATGTTATGGTTTCGATCCTAACCTTGTATGTGACTATGAGTAGGGTCAGGGTCGCTATATCTCTGACCCAAACAGGGGTTAAAGGGCCAAGGGGGGGGGGACGAATGAATGAATTACATAGTAGGATAATGTTTAAATTAGGTAAGTTCCTTTATGACCTAGATAGATATGGAATATCAATGTGTATTTGCTTTACTACTCATAGCCAAGTAGCACTCATCGTAGGTTAGGGAAGGTCAATCATAACATGAATTCATTTATCGTGAACCTGCCGTGTTTAATATTTCATAATATTTCAATTGAAGCCGCTTTGTCAACCTGAATGACATGCATTTGTTCAAAGAAATTAGGGTCCCATGCTTGTTATTAGTCATTATCCACCCTACCCTGTTTAAGAAATAATTTGCTTTTTAGATTAGGGTGGTAATGTTTTGTAATTTTTCTAGTGATTTATTGTTTTTTCACAAAGACGGGAATTGTAGAATCGCCGAATACTGCATCGCTGCTACCCAGAGGACAAAAGCATCCTCGAATTACTAAAAAAAAAACACGTTTCTGAAATAAGGCATCTTGTTTACAAAAAATATACTTGGTGTTGAGAGCGGAAATCCATCGGGATCCCTAATATCATGTGTACAGGATGGGTGGGGGTGCTGGTAAGGAGACGTGTCTTGTCGTTCAGATGGAACAGTACGCGAATGACCCATTGGCAGCACGTTAAAGACCCCCTGAGAGTTGGAAATTGTAATAAAGAGTAGTCCATTTGGGACAATTTCCCCAATAGCCCATCTGTTTAGCCTATGGCCACCATCGTTAGCCCGCCTGCTGCAGAAAGTATGATTTTAAATCCTTTTTTATTTGTTTCATGGAAAAGAATTCTTTATGTTTCATTCTACATGTAATTCCATTGCAGTTTCATTCATTGACATTAGTTTATTTCAGCGTATATTATATTATAGTCTCGAACGTGGATTAAGTCGTTTCTGGTACCGTATTCAAAAGTATTCACAATCAGTTATGTCCTGATAACAAAACTTTGAATCATCAACTTGACTTACCTTTTAAAAAAAACAAACAAACCCTATAGATATACTATAATATATTATAATCATGCAATATTCAACCGGTACGATAACCTCGCCGTGGCCTAATTCATGACGTCATGTACCACGTGGTATGTCGACTATAAATAAATGAGTAATTCCCGGTATTTATAAAGAGCTCCGTCTCGTGATCGAATTTACAACACAAACATCGAGACGCTTCGAGAAGAAACAACGGGAATAACGACATAAATACAACAAGTAAATACAAGATTGATGTACGAAAATTAAGTTTATCAAACCACCTTTCAATTTCTGCAAATATTTTGGACTGTTAACTGAAAGGTGAGTTGGATTAAGCGTTTATATTTCACGGGTGTTGCCGGCATGCAATCAATATACGGCCATTTCAAGCGCGATTGCGAAATCCTGTTAGTTATAGTGCAATACCTCACCTGTATGGAGGAATACAAACGTACAAACCACGTTTTGAATTTGCACTTTTATGTTTTATAATTGATCTAACTTTTTAAAATTAAGTCGTACCATACAAAAGCACTTTTATTTTTTCTCACATTTCCATGTTTTCATTTGTTTATATTCTGTTGTCAAGCAATCGCCAATTATCATGCAGCCACCGTACTATTTTACGGAAGACCTACGATTAATACAAAATTAATGTTTGCTTGTGTTTATTGGTCGCTGGACGGGTAATATTTTTTGTCAATGCAACGGCAATTGCCACATAACTCTTCCTCGGTTTTTTTTAGCTGCTTTGAGCGCTTACATATTATTGAGAGAGAGGGAGGGAGTCGGAGGAGTGATGATTGGGCGGGGGGGGGTGTCCATTTAACTTAAACTGGTTTATTTTGAGTGTTAGCGGTGTGTGTGTGTGTGTGTGGGGGGGGGGGCTCGGACCAAACACACGAGGTTGGGCAGGCGACCTATATTATAGTTACCTACGAATATTTACTCTAACTTAAAGCCCCAATAACACTCTTGTTGTAACTAAATAATATGTCCCAATCTTAATTCTGGTCAACAAATTGTATTATTTTACAATATTCCAATTAATTGATGATATAAATTTCATCTTAACACACCTAATTTAAAAAATTGGAAAAATTCAACTAATTGATTTGAAAAGTCTAACGTAAACCTTTTCAAATGTGACTTTGATTTAAAATATTTTCGAACCCTCTGGACAAGTAAAATAGGTAGTAATGGATAATTTACACAACAGGTAGGACACTTAAACATCTAGTACTTAGAATAAGGCTATTATTTATTTTCTGAGGCTGCCAAGCCAGCAAGAGTGTTATTGTCCCTTTAAGATTGAGAGGAGATTGCAGATGAGGGTGATGGGTATCATTTTGTTTGTCACAAAGGTGTCTTTAGTATCGGTTTGAAACAGGATGAGATAAATCAGTTGTTTTTTATTACTTATATTTTTTCTTACTGCCCTTTATAAAACCTCAACTAGTTTGTAATGTGTATTTTTATTAGAAAAAAAGACCCACAATTAATCGTGGTTTTCCAAAAATACAATCGCCTGTGGCTGATTCAGGCAATTGATGTGACCTCTGACCTGTGGTCACTAATGTTTTTAGAATAAAATATTTTTCACCATTTACCATTGTCGAGTGATTTAAAGATACATTATGGGAGATTTAGATAAAGAGCTAGCTATTCTTACTATTAAAGTTCAAAAAAAGATAATGTAAAATGAATAATTTCATTCAAATTACTCTATTGCCAGCGAAGAAATTAGGCTTTGAAGGTTTGACAAGACGTGTGCAATAATTTCAACCACCGCACTGGTTGTTCGAAGCTATGTCGCGCTCCTCCATTTTTAGAGTAAATCAAAATATGGCTGAACTATTCTAATCTATTTGATATCGGAGAAATCCGATGCCATTGAGAGTTGATTATGGCCTGGATGAGTTAATTAATGTCTAATTAATAATTTAGAAAACATTTCAGGCCTAAAGAAAGACCTGCCATAGGCATTTTTAGCTCTTGCATAACGTATGTTTAATTGTACGAAAAAAGAATAATACGCTGCAGAGGGTATCAGGAGACATACACAAAAGGCTATTAATTTTCTAAACAACCACTGTCCCGATTACGTTTTCATGTGCACCGACGATATAAGTACTCAAAAATTTTTAAAATGCCCTAGTCTCAGTCAACAGAGTTTGTTTCGATTGGGTTGGAGGTTGTGGATCCTTGGTATGAATGACGTGGATGGCAGGTGTGCGGTTAAGGACCAAGGTGGCTTTTTATCTGTCATATAATCTTTCGCAAATCCAAATTATAATGGAGTGTAGCATTGTGTGAGAGTTACAGTTAAGGACATAATAACGTACGAAATTTCAATTATGAAAGCAAGACAGGATTTTCCTGTATCAATGAAACCTGTAAAATATGACGACAGAAACAAAATTAATACAATGTCAAGTGTCATAATTCACCCGTACGTCAAGATGAAATGAAGTGGGGTTTAACGTCCTACTGTTCCGCTCCGAACTGGGCCTGGGCTGATGAGAGAGAGAGAGAGAGAGAGAGAGAGAGAGAGAGAGAGAGAGAGCGTTTAATGTCCACTCGGCACAAACTAGGTCATTTCGGGACTAACATATGGATCAATTTTATTTCAATAATTCGCTTTCGCGTAGAGTTCTTTAGGAAACCGGAAGACCCGGGGAAAACCCACGAGGTTAAACAGGCGACCCTACTCACGTACAACCGGGGAATCGAAACCATGCCAACTGACTCAATGACAGATCTTATGATACAAAGCGCACGTGTTAACCATTCGACCATCCAGCCCCTCCCCTGGGGTAATGAAAACGGGCATATACCATCCATGTGCTAGGAGGAAAATTTTGACCGGGCAGCGGCGCTACGGCGTACTCTTTTGCGAATTCCAACTGTCAAGGGATCTTTACGTGCATGCCAATGCATACACGAGACATCGTTTTTTTGTCCCATCCGATCGTCCCATCCCATTGTTTTCTTCCGTAGAAATGTATCAGAAATGACCTTGTTAGTTTCAAAATAACTAAAGCAAGCGGTTGAATAACCTGCTGTTATTGACAGGAATTACATACATATGAAGCTTAACAATTGCGGTAGAAATATTTACACTTGAAACAGGCTTTGTGTGGTTTGGATGTTGACATCAAATAAAGGATGTAGGAGTGCCGTAGTTAAATACCTTTCATTCAAACAGCTATAAAACTGCTGATTCATGCATCTTTTTATAAAGTATCCAGCGTGTAAGTTCATTATGTCATATATTCTTCCCATTTATTTACATCCGGGTTCTTTTTTTTTTAGCAATTTCCCCTCAAGGTTACACGAATATGGGTTGTGGGCGATAATATTCTTCACCTCTGACACTGCTAGCTGGTAAATACATGTATTATGTAATTATCATCATCAAAGGGAATTATCGGTCTCATTATGTATGAATATAGTCTACATTTCTTTTTGCTGTTATAATGGGCTGGGGTGGGGGCGCCTATGTCGGTCTTCAGATTATGAATTACTTCGCTCCAGGTGTTGACCGAGACATTTCATCGGGATTTCCCGGCGTGGTTCAGTGCGGAGGCCCTGGCATCGACATCTGTCTAGGACGAAAAATTGAGGACCCGTGAACACATTGGCGTGCACGTAAAAGATCCCTTGACAGTTTAAATTCGAAAAACCGAGGTCCCGTGTACACGTTGGCGTGCACGTAGAATATCCCTTGGCAGTTGAAATTTGATATAAATGTAGGTCGTAGAGCCGCTGCCCGGGCAAAATTTCCCTCATACATAGTCCACTGCATGGCATGTTCGTCTTCATTAGCCCAGTCGGAGGAGAACAGTAGGACATTAATTCCCATTTCATTACTATGATCTATAGTAGGCCTACATAATACTTTTTTAAAATTACAAAAAAGGTCTATAAAATGTCTAATAATGTTTAAACGGGTGGGAACGTGCTTTAAGCGCTCAATAATCACCTCTCTTTAATGCCAAGATTTAATTGGGTTTCAGTATAACTAAATGCAATAGTTTTAAGACATTCTCTATACATCTATATATATATATATAGGTTTTCTATTTCTTCATGACTTTCCTCATTCCGCTTACGTTTTCCTTGTCACTGTTTCGGTTTCTTCCTTACGAGATGGGATAGATGAAAGTTCTTGATAATATAAATAAAGATGGCAGTGTGTAATCAATAGAAACCGATGTAAACTTAAAATGGACATACATGTATGTTAGAATTGTGCGTTTTCCTTATTTGTTTGGACCAACTATAATACTGATTTGTCTGAACACTTAAAAAAAAACCCATTTACCCACCCACCCCCCGTCCCAAGAAAAAGAGATGAAGTTCTTCTCTATATATACGGTTCTCTTTTTAACCACCTCACCATACCTGGCTCGAACTTCACTCAAGATATCATTACCTACGGCAATTTTAGGCCTGATGAACTGTATACATGTCTGTACCATACGGCTTTTATATTAACCCACGTGATTTGTTATTCACCATGACCGAGATTTGATCAATAGATCACGATTTGATTTAGTATAATTTATACCCCACGAACATATTGAATTTTCTTATAGCCATGACCTGACTCGTGACTACTCTTGTATACAATGTGAATTAATGACGACCGAAATTCTTCAAGCAACCTTGTATCTTTAACAGCCATTGAATCCATGTCATGTCCATGAATTTGCTGGGGAATGGGGGTGTCGGGTTTTAATGGCCACGGGACGTGAAGCGAGTGCCTAAGGTGCGAGTTGACTAGAATCGTTGATTTTAATATCAAATGTTAGCTGAATGGCAACGATACCTATTCACAAACATAATTGGAATATTTTGACATTGTATAATGGTTAAATATGATAATCTTTGGCAAAATGAAAGAACAAGCATTTGTGAATTCTCAAGTGAAAACAATTCATCGATAATCTGGCACATGTTCAGTAATAATAGATCAGTTTGATCATGGACCATGGTTGATAAATATATCTTCTTATTCAAAATAGATTTGTTTTTATAACACCGGCAGTGTAGTAACATATATTATAATGTAATGTAGCACATTTGCAGACAGTAGGGTGTCCGAGATTACATCGGAAATTGTGGGTAGGGGATATATTAACTGTATTTGGAGCAATCTCAACGATAGTTTTGCTACTGTGATGACCATTTTGTATTGAATGGTAGTATGAACATTCTTGAAGTTGTCAGAAACGTTAGTACCAAAAGCCACGTGGAAAATTTTCTTCTTTTATGACCTGTAGCCAATTATAATAGTCATTGATAAATTGCTGACTCATCAACATTTAAGACTGGTTAGTTACCATGACTACTACAATGGCATTTATGGACTTATATTAGTCATAGTTTTCCAGTATAATCATTATCTTGGCAAATGCAATTCAAATTCTTGCAGATTAACCTCGTCAATTTAAAGTTACGACCAAATATTTCATTCCAGTAGCTTTACTAAGGGCAGATTTATTCCCAAAATTTCACATTTTCAGATAATCATATCTTGCATTCAATAGTCAATGGGAGGTGTTCAATCTGATGAATTTTAAAGCATTGTGAAATCTCGTAAGTGCGAAGGCTTATCTCTCAAAAATTTATTAAAAGGTATAATGAGAAAACGCCCGCTAATACTTTATTTAATTTTAATTACAGTAGATATGAAAGATACCATTGCCCAGCGTTTGCTACACAGCATCATGGCCGGAAAAGATATTAGCCAATCCGAAGTCCCGTCCACATCAGCTGATAACATCGACTTCCTGACTTACGATGACGACAACAGTAACGTCTTTTACTCGGAGGACGTCGGTCCTATGTGGACTGATAACATTATTGAACTCAGCTCGTCAAATACGTCGACCAATGACTCCCAAGTAAGCAATGTTCTGCCTTTTGAAGAACGTCAGACCGAGGATCCAATGTTAGATTTAGTAAAAGGGGAGCTAAAACATAGAATCAGGTCCAGACGTCACGCCTCAGGCCAGGAGGACATTGTTGTAGATTTTGCAGCTGAAGCTAAGGAAGAAATGGTAAGATCATTTTTTTTTGAAAATTAATAATAGTAATTGTGTCTTTTTAAACGAAATACACGGAATCCGAGTCCTGGTCTGGTGTATGGTATTAAAAAAGGATGGGACTTAGTAATTTGAAAAGTAATATTGGACCGGTCGAATGAAAATGACAGTCTGGCATTTAGTAGGCTAGAATAGATGATGGTGCGGTGAATGGTGTTGCAAGTGAGTGTAGAAAGAATATTTATTAAGTATTAAATGAATGAATGAGATACAGAAATTGAATGACACATTTCTGGTCATTATGGATACCAGGGGTGTATTGGAAGGTATTAATGAGTGACTTACATGAACGACTTGATGAATGCATGAATTAATGAAAGGGTGTGACGAGGACATCGTCGTAAGACAGAGTTTGGCATTGTGATACTATAGATAAATTTGAGTGTGTGTGTGACTATGAATGGATTGATTATTTGGAAGGGGGTGGGTGGTAATGTAGAGTAAAGAGAGGGATATTTGGGTGGATGGATTGAGGTGGGAGAAGTGATGAGTCTGTTCTTCTTTGACAACAAATAGAAGATATGAATGGTAAAGGATATACCGTATACATATTGTGATAGAGGAATGGGTGATAGTGTTGATAGTGGCGAAGATGATGGTTTTGACTGAAAGAATGAACGGTACGTTTATACTTAATTTTTTCAAAACGTATGATCTACTAGTCTAGCGCATGTTTCATTTTCTTGTATAAACGACCTTTAATTCACTGCCAATTCATCATTTATAGTTGACAAGCGAAGAAGAAGAAAGACGAAAACTTCGTCGAGAGAAAAACCGAGTTGCTGCTCAGAAATGTCGTGGAAAGAAACGAGAACGCGCAGACAATCTAGAAGGGGTAAGTCATCCTTTATGCTATCTTAACTTCTGTCAGCTAGCAACAAGTACATTTTGAACATTGATTTTTTAAAATTTCTTTTAACTGTGTATGCTTTCAGAAACGTATTTTGAACGGATAACTGATTGTTCGCCTACCATTGTATTTCAGTATCTGTTTGTATTTGTATTGCAATTTATCGGCATGTGTGTTTTTTCTTGCAGACTGTGACTCGACTAGAGAATAAACAATCTCGAATCTCAGCTGAAATTGCCAAACTTCAAAACGAGAAGGAACATCTCGAAGATTTAATTAGTATTCATCAATCAGTATGCCCAAAGATGAAAAAACATGGAGATTCATAAAGTTTATAATTGAATCCTTTTGTGAGGAGATTTAATTCTACTTGTGAACGTGTGTTTGGCCTTTGATATATCAACACAATTACACGCAAGAACCACCGATACGAGTCGCCGTTTGTTTGAACTTGCGGGCATCATAACATTGTTGTATAATTACCGGACCGTAAGCTGATTAAAAACGTTAGAATAGAAACATGGAGTTGGTGCCAATATTAGTGTGTCAGGTAGTCTGATTAAAATGGTTAATGGTTAATAAGGCTGGTTCCTTGAATAAAACAAACTAAAAAATAACCATAACGAGAACATAATGGGCATTATTTATCATCGTATTCCGCAAACGTTTTCTCAATCCAAATTTGCTAATTGTGTGATATTCTGTAGTCATTGCAACCACATGTGTATCTGTAAAATTCAGAAACTGTTTACTGTTTACAGATTACAGAAGCGTTGATCTAGTATTAGTAACGACAGATAACCATAGAAACAAGTGTATCCATAGTGACGGGTAACCATAGAAACACAGACTTGTTACTATAGCGACGACTGTACATAACGGAGACCGGTGTTATGTGCGACTGGAACTATAATATGCATGTTTAATGTCTGAAAGAATGAATGAGAACATTTTTTTTAAATTCTAGACTACGTTGCATTTTGTTATAATTCTCGTTTTTTGAAGATAAAAATAATGTCTGTGAGTGCAAAAACTTAAAATGGCGACGAACTTGAGTTCAGATCTGATCAGGCTTCAAAATGGCTTAAAACAAAATGGTGGTCATGTAAAATCGTTTCTATTCATATATACATGTATTACTTTTAATGAATTATTGTCTTTTACTTTAACAGTGTTTTTAATCGTAGTTTGTACAGTATAAACTTATTTCGGGTGTAAGTGTTCAATAACACCTTCATTGAGATATGCCTATAAATGTTTATTATAAATCGACTGATATATTAACTATATTAGTTCCTATGATACAGGTTATCTCAAATAGTCAAATGATTTCATGAGTATATTTTGACTAAATGTGGCCCCATTCCACCTAACTCCTGTGTTACATTATTTTTGATTTAGTTTTGCATTTATATTGATTTATCAAGGCAGCATACTAACCCATTTTATATGCGTATATATATATACAAATCATCTGTAGCGTTTTGGGGTTTTGTTTTAAAAAGAAGAAAATTTTTATTCCTTGAGAAATCACCATTTTATCACAATGTTAATAAGGTATAGCAATATTTTTCTTTGTTAAATTTGGAGTTTTGGACAAACACTGCAAATGAGTATCCAATTTGTTGAGTCTTGACGTTTGCCGCTGGCTTAACCCCAGAGTACATGTTTATCCCTTGGAATTGCTTACCAGGTAAAACCCAAGTTTATGATATCCAGGAAATAATAAGTGAAATACATTATATTCATGTATTTTCTCTTGTTTCAGTCATCGTCATAATCACAGAATTTGTATCACAATGGCAGCAGGTCTTCATTATTTTGACTATAATTTTTTAAAAAAAAGAAGAATTAAGTACTAAAAGTTAAATCAAAACTCTTCATGTTGAATTTCGCATAGGCCTATTACTTAAAATAACATTTGTTCATATCTTAATTATTATTTGTAGGTCTGTGTATTTTGTTGTGTTTCTGTGATTTTTGTGTTCACTTAAAGGAGCTAAATCGCTAATATTTGGGGCCTAGAAATTTACCCAAATGGGTCGCAACGCATAAAATAATCCTATATGAATGTATATAAACTGATTTACATTCATTCATTTCCGTCTTTACTCTGATTTCAAATCACTTATGTTCGGCGAAATACGCCTGAAGTCTCAATAGCATGCCAATCTGTAGCGTCTGGTTATTCCAGTCTACAATTTTGCGTAATGCTCTCCATCATAGTTCTATGTCTCCATGCACCACCGTCTAGCTTCGTTTTCCAAGTCCCTTGTTAAAAGTGGTCCTGAAACGGATTATGGTACAAGATCCGTGTACCTCTGATTTTTTTTTGTCTTAAATATTAGATATCAGAAGCTCATCTTTTCCCGGTACGATCACAACATCAATGTTGAATTAAATTGACAAATAATTTGTGTTTTCATTGTCGAAGATTTTGGATACTATTGAGTTAGAGACATAGCTACTTTAATAATTGCCAATCCAGTTGCGTGCTTGCTCAGGTGGCAGCAGGTACAAAATCTTGCCTCTCCCCTGCTTGCTGTGACCGGCCCAACAAACCACTGCTCCTATCACTTTATTTTTTTGAAGTAATTGCAGCCCCCCACCTATTATACCCTCACTGGTGATTGGTGTAAACGTTTTCAGGATGAAGGGGTCATGGTGGCTCAGCGAGTAAGACGTTGACTCGCTAATCCGGGGGTCCCGTGTTCGATCCCTCGTTGGCCTAGAATGTTCATTGGGAGTTTCCGACGTGATTCCTCCTTGTCGGTAGTGCCCAGAAAGATTCAATGTATAGTCGTTCGGACGAGACAAAAAACAGGTCCCGTGTACACATTGGCGTGCACATAAAAGATCCCTTGGGTGTTGGAATTTGGCATAAGACAAGGCCGTAGCCTTGCCCAGGCAAAATTTCCCCCATAGCCCCCTGTATGCCGTAAACGTTAAATCCCATTTCATTTAAATTTTGAGTGAATAAATCCCTGGCCCTGACCGTGGAATTCCAAAAGTCCACTATGGAGAAAGTGTTTTACACCAACACCAGTATATAGATGTATTTTTTTTTTTTAGATATTTTATTAATTTGTGTGTATTGTGTACGACATTATATGAGAATACTTATTATTAAATATCAATTTGTTGTAAATATGAGTGACGAATATGTTATTTGTTGTTATTAACGAATGTTTTACAATTATTTTATTTGAAACAGAAAATAAAAAATAACTTGAATAAATTGAATAATACGTCGTTAACTTATATAAATGATTGATGGTAATTGTGTTTACATGGTTTTTGTACCAATAAAAGAGGATCGCGTGTCTAAGTGGGTTAGGCGCGGGCTCGCTTTCCTGGAGGTCGGGTGTTCGATCCCTGCATTGGCCGCGAAAGTTCATCCACATTTTCCTGCGCGGTTTCCACCTGTCCAGTCGTTCGGGCGGTACGAAAAATCGAGGTCCCGTGTACACATTGGCGTACACGTAAAAGATCCCTTGGCATTTGGAATTCGATATTAGAATAGGCCGTAGCGCCACTGCCCAGGCAAAATTTCCCCCACAGCACGCTGCATGGCTTATGCCCGTCTTCATTAGCCCAGGTTAGGAGCAGAACAGTAGGACGTTAAACCCCATTTCATTTCACCAACGATCCTGATCAAAGTCAAACTGCATAAAAAAAATAACGAATTAATTTTAAGGGCAATATTTGTGTCAGTCATTATCACAGAACTGGTAAAACACGGTCCAAATATAATTTTAACGCAGAGATCATTGCTACGATAGATGCGTAATGAAGATTTGAACAAGAAAGGGAAGTGAAGAACGCAAAAGGAAAACACGAGTTGTCCTTCTATATAACTGACTGAAGTGTCGAGTGATAACAGATACATTGTACATGGGCGAATATTTGCTGATTAATAATTTCTTCGAAGACTAAAAGTTGTTATATTAGAGAAAGCGAGAAAAGTAGAAAATGTCCGCGCATTACTTTGTTTTATTAAGTATATAGAATGAATAAAAACAAGGTAATGTACTATACGGACTATTTCTATTTTTTTGTTTTCCCTTATTTAGTGACATTCAATTTCTTTTTTGAATTATTAGCCAAGAAGCTTCGAGGACATCCAAAGGGAGGGGGGGCAGTATTAGGTGTTTCAAACAGAATGTATTTTTATGCATGTTCATTTCAGCAACAGAAGTTTAAACCCGACTGGATAAAATGTTGTTTACCGCCTGGATTCAAGGAAAAAAATAGAACAGATCCGAAAATTCATAATTAATTGATTATGAGTAAAAGTAATTTTTGGATATGAAAATTTTGATCGAAACAAAATGTATTCGGGTTCTTTTTCCCAGGGCAAGGCAATGCATTGAATGGGCTTTTTAAAAGCCATAAGTCTAATTCACAAGCATTCAAGGAGGTCTTCTCATTTTTCTTCACTATGAATGTGGTCTATATTTTTCGTAACGGCAATAGACCAGAAAAAAAACAAGACATTAGTTTTCAGTACGGAAGTCAATCTTCAATATAAGGCTTGATCTCGCTTATATTCCGTAAATCGTATCAAGGTAAACATGGGTAGTAGCCTAGTCTAAGGGAGGCAATCCAATTTACTGTCACCTTCCCGCGCGCATTCTTACAGCGCACAACAAAATACACCAACTTCCGCGGTATAGTGCATGATTTTCTGCAAACAGTTTGGTGTTTTGACAGTAGATCGGGATGATTGAATCTGATTTGTTGTTTATGGAAGAGGACGTGGAGTTGGAGGTATATCCGGCACACCCCTCATAGAATCTACAAGAGGGGAAGGCAGTGATAGTTGGCCAATCGAACCGTTTTGGTGTACAACTTCACTTGGACTGGCCCTTTTCTTCGTTCTGGTTTGACTGGTTCTGGAGCCCTTTGATGATTATCCCTAGAAGTATTAGGCCCACGAGTTTGATGCTTTCACTCAGACCACAAGAAAAATGAAAGATCAAAATAACAACACTCTTGCTGATTATCTCAAATATATTGACAATCAAAATGAGTTTGTTGTGCCACTGTCATGTATTGATAATGCAGAGAAGCCGGTTGGTTTTTGTTTTGTCGAACTAGCCCCAAAAATGCAAACAAAAATTTTTTCTTTTTTAGTTATTATGGATTTAGATATGAAAGGTTTAAAATAAAATAGATTAGTGATTTTCGTAGAGTTTATGAGGTTAGTGACCATGAATTTAGATGACAAGAGACAGTCGTCAGATTCATGGTACCGATAGAGATAACAGGCCTCTCCTGTTTTATTATATTTTTTATTTCTGCAATAATGGTCTTATTCTAAGTACTAGATGTTTATGTGTCCTACCTGTTGTGTAAATTATCCATTACATCATATTTTACTTGTCCAGAGAGTTCGAAAATATTTTAAAATCCAAGTCTCATTTGAAAAGGTTTACGTTAACCTTTTCAAATCATGTAGTTGAATTTTTCCAATTTTTTAAATTAGGTGTGTTAAGATGAAATTTGTATCATCAATTAATTTGAATATTGTAAAATAATACAATTTGTTGACCAGAATTGAGATTGGGACATATTCAGTTTCACCAAGAGTGTTATTGGGGCTTTAAGTCTTAATAAGAGTGAGGTACTGGTTGACCATTGTATTTCAATAAATCGAGCCAATGGATTTGCCCTATCTAGAGCAAATACACAATCCATCAATCAAACTTATTGATTTTTTTCTATATTTTTCAGTTGGCAATGGATGATATTATGAATGAATTAATAGATGAAGTATCTCTTGGTCTATGTTTTGAGATTCATCGTGCCAGTAAAATTGGCACATTATTTATTTCTGATACAGATCCCAAGTAAGCATTGCAATTATTGCTCTGACATAACCACAACATTTGTAGGCTACATTTAAATTAGGCTAATTATATTGGCCTTATTAAAGTAGCTAGTCTCCCACTCAATATCATCCAAAATCTTCCACATTGAAAACACCAATTGTCTGTCAGTTTAAATCAACATTGATGTTGTGATCTTACCGGGAAAAGAAGGGCATCTGATATCCAATATTTAAGATAAACTAAACATTCTACCATTGGTACGAGAATCGTGTACCATAATGCGTTTCAGTGTCATATTTAACAAGGGGCGAGAAAAAATGCGACTAGAGATTCCATAAGTCATGTCAAGCACTGACGTCATATTCTTATCTGAAGAGCATGGACAATAGACTGGAATAACCAGACACTAGAGATTGGTAATCGACTAAGACTTCTGACGTATTTCACCGAACATAACTGATTTGAAATTAGAGTCAAAATGGAAAAGATTGAATGTAAATCCACTTATGTACCACCATATGAAATTAATATGTGCATAACACCTCATTTGTGTCAGTTTCTAGGTCCCAAATGTTAGCTGTTTAGCTCCTTTAAGATAACTTTATTGTTTAATTGTAATATAGTTTGTATGTTTTTTTCTACTTTCAGATCTTCCAAGGAATTAGGTTTGTATTCCCAGATTTTCTTGTCTGTTTGTTATGGCTAGGTTCATTCTTTTAGATAGGCAGTAAACATTATGATTGCAATTTTACAATGTTGCATGGTAATGACATTTCTATTAAATTTCCCAGGTGAATTTTTTTCAGTATCCATTGGGCAGTCCTCAGTGGAATAAAAAAATGGATCTAAGTCATTAATTTTGGGCAACATGCTAATTATCAAAATAAATAATAAGCCATGCTGAAGAGTGGAATCCAGACAATACATGTAGACAAGAGATGTGACCATACTAAATAAATTGATTGCCTTTAATTAATCACTGGCATTTTGTGACTACAATACACCTTCAATTTATCTACTCCTATGTGACGCATTAGGGGGTTCGGGTGGATGACCAAATGGTTAGCGTGCGCGCTGTATCATACGGCCTGCCATTGAGTCAACTGGCATGGTTTCAAATTACCGGTTGTACGTGGCAAGGAGTAGGGTGTTGCCTGTCCAACCTCGTGGGTTTCCTCCGGGCACTCCGGTTTCCTCCCACTGCTAAAGACCCCTACGCGCAAGCGAATTGTTGAAATAAAATTGAAACCATATGTTAGTCTCGAAATGACCTAGTTTGTGTTGAGTGGACATTAAACCCCATTACTCTCTCTGTGTAACTCATTATTAAAAAATTATATCAAATGTAAATTTTATGATTGAATGGTTTTTGATTTTGAAAACACACCCTTTTCATGTTTTATATACGATTAGAAAGCTATTGAAGCAACCAGTATACTGCTTGATTGATGTTTTGAAAATATGGGTTTATTTGTATTTCTAAAAAATTGAGGTGCATAAGAGTAGGACGTTAAACCCCATTTCATTTCATTTCTAAAAAATTGCTTTGTTTATGAAAAAAAAAGCCTAATAGAGTTTTGTGTAAGATTTAGATACTTGAAATCAGATCCTTCAGATGGCATCAAGATTGGATTATAGTCTTGTCATTTTAATAATGTATGTGACTCTAATTGATAATTTATACAACATTTAAGGCCCAAAGAAAGATCTGCAATAGGTAGATTTATCTCTTATATAATAATGCATGTTCAAGCAAATTGACCAACTCCAAATTTATTTTTAGAGAAAAAAAAACATTGATCTTTTTTACATTATAATTATGATCAGCTTATTTCTGTAATGATGGAAAGGGTAAGATATATTTTATAATGAAGTATAAGGTTACATGTCACTCGTCACATGTAGATCACAGTATAGAAAATGTATTCAGTGTTTATATTTGGCACTCAATGGGTTCGCTTTTATTGAATAGGTAAATCTACCATTTTCTGCACACTACATAAGATAAAATAAATCATTGAAATATTTTTATGCGTAATTTGTTTGCTGTTAAATTTATTCAGGGCCACATTTTGAAAGGGTTGAGCCCTGGGCCCTGTTTCTCGAAATTTTAACTAAAGATAAAATCTAGATTTTAGTAGATACTTCAATTTTGATTGGCTAAGCACTAAAATCAATCTAATATTATCCAATCAAATTACTAAAATTTGGATTTTATCTTATTTAAAATATTGTGAAACAAGCCCCAGGTCAACTGTTGTCTCTTGGAAAATCTATCAGTGTACTTGACACCCCTAAATCTTGTTCTCAACAAGATGCTTATTGTTGAAACTTACATCTGTAGATTCTTTGTTATATGATCTTATATTATAGAAGTTGTTGAGAAGCCAGGATTAGATGTGTTTGGCCAGGCACCAACCAAGAAACAATTTGAGTGTATTTGTCCAAATTGTCACCGCCATCTTGCAGCATCGCGTTTTGCTCCTCATCTAGAGAAGTGTATGGGAATGGGTAGAAATAGTTCTAGAATAGCTAGTAGAAGGTTGGTATTCAGGAAAACTTCACATCAAAACATAAACAAAGCACACATACTGCCAACAAGAATTAGTTTTAGAAATGGTTAAAGATACATGTAAAGTGAATTGCTGAAAATTTCAGTCAAATTGATCCATCCTGAATTGAGATTTTAGCGATTAAAATTTTGGCCTGGCCACTGTCATCATTACAAAAGTCGTACGATAAAAAACATAGTCTTGATTATCCATTTCATTATTAAATCATGACTATAATTTGAGCCGCAACTGGGATCCTAATCCAGTAGATATCGCAGGCTAGCACTGACATCAAGATTATGGTCTGGATAAAATAATTAATGTCTAATTGTTAATTTAGATAATATTTCAGGCCTAAAGAAAGACCTGCAAAAGGCAGATTTAGCTCTTGCATAACGTATGTTTAATTTTATATATGAAAGAATCGTAGAAATCTTGAGTCTGGTCGTCAAATGACAAAACCTCAATGTAGTGACAACATCTAGTGGTGCTGATCCTGTGTACACGTTTGCGTGCACGTAAAAGAATCCTTGCAAGTTGGAATTGGATGAAGGATAGGCAGAGATCTCGCTGTCCTTTCATATTTACCCTTACAGATATTTCAAATTTTCGTTTGACCAAACTTGACTTTTGTTTATAAAATTTGTTTGATGAAGCTTCTGTTTGAAAGACTGTTTTATCTGTATGTTTCTATTTGTGTAGAATTGCTACAAACAGTACATTAAAGCGGGATAGTGATGATAGTGGACCTGATCATGATGATAATGATAATGATTGGACATATCAAACAGATTCTAAACGCAGTAAGTTATCATATTTATTAATAAACAGTTGAAAAATTCATGTTGAAAAGAATGGAAGTGAATCAGATCTTCATGCATATCTACTGTTTTAACCTCAAGAAGAACACAACACAGTTTAGTTCATCTTGTCCATACACATTCACTACATAAATTGGTATCCACACAAAGAATTTCCTTTGTTTGGATATTATAAAAGAGTAAAGTCCACTTTTGTCCATATTGGCCTGCGCATTTAAAAGAATCCTTGGCATTTGGAAGAGGCTATTTATAGCTAACATCCTAGAAATAGTCTGTACATTCCCTTGTTTTTAATTATTCTATACTTAATACAAACATGGTAATGCATATACTTTTTCTATTTTTCTCGTTTTCTTTTATTTAGTGACAGTCAATTATTTTTTGGAATTGTCAGATATCCTCCCACAGTCTCACATAACAACTTTTGTTCTTCGAAGGAATTATTAGTGAGCAGAAATTTGCACGTCTGTCTGTTATCACTGTGTATCACTCGTCACTTCGGTTATTTACATAGAGGGATAACCTGTGTTTTCCTTTTGTGTTCGTTACTGTGTTATGATATTTAGAATGTTTAACCAGTTCTATCAAATATGTGATAATGACTGACACCAATATTGTCCTTTAAGCTCAGATATTCTACCTGGTTATTTCTACATAAGAAAATAAAATGCTTGTATTTAAACTCTATATTTGTTTTTCTGCTTTACAGTTGATAAAAATTCCTCGGCAACACATAAATAAAAACAATAACATATGTCAATGAAACTTTCCTATTTTAGTCAAGAAATTGAAAAAAGAAAGAAGCACAAACTCACCAAGAAGAAATAAATTTGGTAAATTTAGTAAAAATGGTGGTAAGTAGAGCATTGATTTCATAACGAACTCTTTTGAATATATTAGCTTACATTTTCTGAGCTACTGGTGAGGGGTTCAAATGTTTTGAGCATTTTAGAATTTATTTTAGGCAATGGTTGAACCATTTTGATGTACTCACATTAAAAACCACTAGATGTTAAGAGCATGCCATATAATCAGTTTGTTTTTTGGGGGGGATCACAGCGGCTAAGTGGGTAAGATGCTGGCTTGCTAGCCTGGAGGTCGGGTGTTTGATCCCAGCATTGGCCGAGAAAGTTCATCAAGATATTCCGGTGTGGTTCCACTTGTCAGTGATGCAGGACGGGTGTGACAAGGACAGCTATCTAGTCGTTTGGATGGTACGAAAAACTGATGTCCTGTGTACACATTGGCATGCTCGTAAAAGATCCCTTGGCAGTTGGAATTCAGTATAAGAGTAGGCTGTAGCGCCGCTGCCCAGGCAAAATTTCCCTCATAGTACACTGTATGGCATATGCCCGTCTTCATTAGCCCAGGTTAGGAGCAGAACAGTGGGAAGTTAAACTCCATTTCACTTCATTTATAATCATTTTGGACTGAATTATTCATATTTTTTTGATGGAGTAAGTTTTTATGCCCAAAGAGTTCAGATGATTCCCCCAACAAAAGTATTTACATGAAAATATATGTGCACCAGATTAAAGTGCCAATCATATGTATAATATCATCACCCATTTGACTTTTATGTTGAATTAAATGGAATGAATACACCGTGAAAAGTATAGTCAAGTCTAAGGAGTCTATTTGTTAAAAATATTTGAAATAGAAGATATCACTTCACATAGCTAACAAATTATGGTTGAATTTGTATATGTTATTATTTTGTAGGTGATATTTATAATGATCGGGATACGGGAACACCTGAACCTAGATTTGATTACGATGATATGACCTTGGGTATGTATTAAAATATATAAAAGCACAACCAGACAGAACTGTAAAACATGCAGCCTTGATTATAACGTATACGTCTATGAAGTTAGTCTTGATTATTATGCCTTCGCTTTCTGTAATCATTTAACTCTTTAACTGACCCACAGCGACTTTTTTCGACAAAACCAGTTAGCCAAATGCAATGGTCCTAGCGTAATGAGAGTTACTTCCCTTATAAACAGACAGCCTTTTTCTTTTCTTTAAATGACATCTAGAAGCACGGATCACTATTCATAATAAAACACAACACAAGGTATATATGGATATAACTACTTCTCTATAATTTAATTAACGACGTTTCGTAACACATACAGGTCACGTTTTCTTGTTTGTTTACTTCCTGCTTGACATTTTGGCAGTTAAAGATCTTACTGTTTCTTCTTGAAAAATTATAATAAAACGGTGATATATTTAGGTCTATACCCTCCTTATTTTGAAGGACAATGATTCAGATTTTATCGCTGGTGTAGATGTTTATAATTTAATGTTAGAACGTTATAGAAATAGGATTAATCAACAAATTGCTTTCATAAACTTAAATTGAAAGTGATTCATGATGACTGATTTTTAGTTCACAGCTGCCAAACATAAAGAAAAAAAAATAGAAATAGCCATTATGTATATAAATTTTGCATTAAATGTCTAAATTGATTTTTGGTGTAAAATTCATATTTATGAAAATGGCATTAAATTTAGATTATTTCATCCATTTACAAATTACATGAAGTTTAATATGAAATGACTTTTAAAATGCTTATCTATCTTTTTACACTATTTACTATGCATTATGACGTGGGTTTTTATGAGGTTATATGATGTCAAACCTCTGAGTTATTTATGAGTTAAATGGATTTGAATTCTTTAGTTTGATTATGTTATTGAAGTGTAAGAACAGATCTATTTTTGTCTTGTTTAAGAAAAGTTTTTCATCTTATAAATTGCCTATTTAATTTATTTTCAGAGGAAAGGAAGTCTCTTCTGTTAAATGTAAGTAAACAATATTAGTTTTAGTAGAAATTTGGAAAAATGTATTTGTACTAAATTTTTACTTTGTATTAAATTATTAGTTATCTGATATATTTAATCGTGAACATGTGGGGATATTATTTATGCTTGTAGACATGTGGTGTGATATCTGAACATACAAAAAAGATGTGTACAAGATCGATGAGGTGTCCTCAACATAACGATGAACAGAGATTACTAGTTAGAAAAACTCTACTTAGATCTTTGTAAGTTATATTATTACATTAAGTATGGTTTAATGGTTGAGAGCGAGAAATTAAGTAAATATATTAATACTGCACAAAGCATTAGCCGAGTGTTGTTTCAATATATTACACAATGTCTTCAGCTGGAAACCATTAAACAACTTAAAATACAGACACTATCCTGCACGTGCTTTTCAATTAAATGTGTCACACAAGTCCAATATTTCATTTAGTATAGATAATGTACGATTGGCAAGTTGCCCGTACATTATTGGAAATAATGGTACGCCAAAATAAAAGGATAAGGTCACATCTGTATTTTAAATATAGTTATTAATGTTTTCTGGATATTTTCTATCAAGGTTAGGTAACAAACTTGATCATCTTTCAAACATTAAAAGGACTAAAACTATGAACAAATATAAGTGAATTGAAATTTCAACCAATAATGGGGAGGTAATAATAGTCTAGTTGAAACAAAAACATGAAACTTCTAAATAAACTGATATCTGGTGAGGTATTTAATCTTTGTATGGTTCAATCACCCATGATGGTTGAGGTGTCTGATCTGTCTGTGATCTGAGTCCAGTCATGACAAAACAAATGACCACAGAGTTGCAAATTGGCAGTAGAGCCAAGGGTGTCTCTTGGGTTTGTTTTTATACTGTACCATTTTGAATGGTAGTATAAGGTAAAATAAAAATAGACATCTTTGTTAATTTACAATATACAGGAATTCATTAGATGAAGATATCCATGTAGATATAGATAGTTTTGATGATGGAGAGAATCAAGCACTAAGGGAAACATTACAATGGGAAGCTTCATCCAATTCTTCACCTGCAGACTCTACATCTACTAATAATAGTAAGTCAAAAAATTCTTATGATTACAACAACACCCTGGTCTAAAGGAACAAATCTTCAATAAGCCAACAGGGATTGATGATTATCATTACAAAATTTATATAGCCTTCCTTTCACTCAAGCGTTCAGGACCCCCACTGATCAGGTCAAAAGAAATGTTCTTTTTTGATAAACTGAAATTGATTCACAAAAATGGATAAATATTTTTGAATGCATCACAATGGTAGACAGTAGTATCAAGGGTTAGTAAAAAATGACAAGTTTACTTTCTGAACACATACAGAAAATAAGTATGATTGTTTGTTGTATACTTATTGTCATTGCATTAAATTTTTCAGGTACTAGTTCCAGAAAACGCTCATCAAAAAATAACTCTCGATCAAATGGTGCTGGAAATAACAATGGCAGTAATAGAAAGAAGAAAAAAACTAATAGTTCATCCTCTAATTTATATGATTTCTCATAGTGAATAGAAGACAGGAAGAAATAAATTAGATAATTGTTATACAATTAAAATTCTCAACAAAATTACTGTTCACAAAGAAAATGGCTGCAGGATCTCCCTGAACTGGACGAGGTTAGTGAAAATAAGCCCTGCTTGTCAAAAATCTATTTTAAAATCCACAAAGAACTGAAGAACTGAAGACCAGTAGCAGAGTTACTGCACGCCAGTCAGTAATCTAGGAGGGTAGTTAGAATTTTCAGGTACACAAATTCTGTGAATTGTTTTTTTCAGACAGCAGAATTGATAGTTACCGGTATGTTTCTTGTGCCACATTACAAAGTATCTTTGAATTGGATGAATCTCTATAAAAATATAAATGAATAGCATTAATTCTTCTAAAATTTGAATTAAAATTTTAGAGGTTGTCAGAAATCAAAAATAGCTAATTCCAAATCATTTTTTATAATCAAACCAAGAGAAAAACTGTGGAAATATCAATAACTATGTGAAGATTAATTGTGTTGCTTGTATATGTATATTAGTTCCAAGTGAATTGTATAAAAGTTGAATTTAAAAAAAAAGATAAGTTATTGAGTGTTAGAGCGAGAGTGTATAAAAAGTGTGTTGTGTGATACATTGTTAATTGTATGAAGAGTTGTTATAAGTGTTCTATTGTTAAACATTAATGTTAAATTTTGTATATATTGAAATGTCGTAAATATCTTCCTACACAATCTGATTAAAACACAGATCCAATTTCGTTTCGTTTTTTATAGTTCAAAATTTCATTTTTTCTTGTCTTTACTACTCTTGGATCTGGAGGACTTGTTATTTAACTGGTGTTCTGTCTGAAATGAGGGGTCAGCCAATCAAATGTTCTGTCGAATCGACCGTTTGACCTTTTCATGCGTGGAACTGTGGGTAGATATTACCAGCCAATGACGTCTATACTAACACCAGCGGATAGAAATCAAAACCAAACAAACGTAGATTTTAAAAAGCATGGCGGTCGCTAATTGGTTAATCGAATGACTGACGTTATCGGGTCAAATGTCCCGTGCTTGATACCCGACGTCATAGAACGTGAGCTCCCACTATAACTTGTTAGATCTACATGAGTGTAGGCCATCGAAAGTATAAAAAACGAAACGAAATATAGATCTATATTTTAATTAGATTGCTTCCTACAAAGAAAATGTCAACATTTCTTTTACATGAATTGTGAAATTATTTTGAAATATTGATATATAAAAAAACCTATATTCGTTTTTTTCAGCAGCTATAATGAATTTAATATACTTAGCCAAATTTTGCCCATTAGAGGTAATATATCTGCATGTATTGATCATGCATGTGCTAGTTTTGTGGCTATTCACTGGGCATGCCACTTCACTATATGGACATTTATGACTTTATTATACTATTACAAAATTCATTTTTAGGTTATTGCTACTTATTTTTATCATCTGATTTTGAACAGATATATTTAGATATCCTCTATATTCTTTAAAGAGTTAAATTTAAAAAGAGAGAACCGAAGCTCAGTGGATGTCACAAGCACAACATGCCAGTGATTAAATGAATAAATATAATGTATTCTCCATTCATGTTAAGATTAATGGGAAGTGAAAGAAATTAAATGTCTGTGCCGGTGGTCGATGCTAAAGAAGAAAGAAATGATAAATAGGAAAAAAATATGTTGGGCTGTGGTTGTTTTTTTGTTAAAATAATAAAAAAAAAATAAAATTAAAAAAAAAATATGGATCTCAAAGGGAAGATGTTTAGTGCTTGAAATTGATGTACCCCCCAAAAGTGTGTACCAAAACTGGTTTATATGTTGAAATATAATCATGAATGCGAAAAAAATGTGTTTCAATATTTTTGGATTAGCACCTTTTTTTTTTACCAAAGATGATTAATTTTGAATTTAGTATATATACAATAAACCTACATGTTGATATTTGTAAAACATGGTGAATACACGCTCTTGTGACTTTATTAAAACTTTATGAATACTGATGAAAATATCCTACCTTGTTATTGTCAATAAAAATTGTTTTTGGAAAGAGCATTGTAATTTTAGTTTATTTAGATGTCTTAATTGAAGACTAGTTATTTATTTTCTTTTTTTTATGAAAGAATGTTGACTAATACCAGTCATGGTGGAAAAGTTTCACATCTTAGAAGATTACTTTAAAATCAGTGTTAGAAAATTTTGTGGTACATCTCCATTAAGGGGTCCGTAGACGCTCTAGGATCTAAAGTAATTACCCCATTGACTTAAAATTTATGCATAGTGTTTATGGTCATGATTTCTGATAACTACTGTCTGAGTTATGGCCCTTGATCAGTTTGAAAAATCTTGAAGACAACATATTCATGACCTTCTCTACTTTCTGGGCTAAGTAATTGTAGCATTTGCTCCAAGAGGCTGCAAGAGACTTGGTGTGAAGAATACGCTAAGATATTTATGGAGGCAGACCACCATTAAATTTCACCATCTCGGTACCCACAAATTGTAGTTCGTCTATTTATAGCAGTTGTCTCTTTTCTCCCCTATTGCATGCCCAGTTTTGTTGATTTTTTGGTCTAAAATGGATGAAGAGGGTTTGAATTAATATTTTCTGCCAGGTTTTGGTAAATATTCAGGATTTTGAGGCTGAAGGATAATGGCATTATGGGGTTGGCTACAGTGATATGTACGGCAACTAGATACATGTTTTTAGTATGCTTCTTCAAGTTCGTGTATCCCAAAATTTTGGTGGTCAACCTCACACAAATTTTAGTGCAAAGACATGGCCATTTGTTCTTCTGTCTGTAGTGAAACGCATTCAGCCCAAAGAAAATTGGGGGAAAAGTTGGAGGTGGACAAAGAGTCCAGAATTAACATTGAAGTCAATGGGGAAATTAATGGTGGTCTCCCTCCTTATATGCAGACACTGTTACCTCCCCTGGATAGAACCATTTCACAATAGTTCTTGTTTAAAATAGATTAATTTCCATACCATATTTTATACAGAACTTACTTTTGCAATTGACTACAATAACCTATCAGTTTTGTCTCATTTGTGATATTAGATCCTACACGAAAAATTCTGCCCTTAATACTAATACCATGGTTTAACAAAATAACAGCGTAGGTGACATTGTAAAATACAGTTGTACGCTTTCTAAAAAATTGACCTATCACCAATAGAAACGACCTTTTTTACGGGTGAGGTAGGTATTATTAGGATCGAATTAGAGTGTATAAGAAAAATATATTTGTGATCTTTCCTATCGTGGGATCATGTGGGTAAGACGTTGGCTCGCTAGCCTGGAGGTCGGGTGTTCAATTCCTGCATTGGCCGAGAAAGTTCATCCAGATTTTCCGGCGTGGTTTCCCCTTGTCGGTGATGCAGGATGGAGGGCAGGTTAGTCGTTCGGATGGGACGAAAAACCGAGGTCCTGTGTACACATTGACGTGCACGTAAAAGATCCCTTGGCAGTTGGAATTCGATATCAGAGTAGGCTGTAGCGCCATTGCCCGGCCAAAATTTCCCTGATAGCACTCTGTATGGCGTATGCCCGTCTTCATTAGCCCAGTTGAGGAGCAGAACAGTCGGGCGTTAAATCCCATTTCATTTCATTTCCTATCGGTAGTCCCGAAATCACCTAGTTTGTGTCGAGTGGACGTTAAACCCATTTCTCTCTTTCTCCCCTTTCCTATCGGCGGGGTTAGATGGTCGAATGGTTAGTGCGTGCACGTTGTACCATAAAGTCTGCCATTTTAGCAAATCCTTTTCCTATGACATAAGAAGGAAATCCCTCTGTAGTTTCCAGGATCCGTCTCCTCACCCTACTATGGTAATGGAACACTCTGGAGAATTTTAAATGGTGTGGTTAAAAATTGGAGCAGAGAGAGCATAGAATGCTCTAAGTGCTCGTTCAGAATTCCAGCTGGAGATTTCCCATTTAGTAGACTATTTACGAATTTTCTATCTCATTAACAGTTATTGGTTCATCTTAAATACAACCATCCAGCTCGTCATTCTGGTTAATTACATACTTCGTGAACACAGGGTCCATCTCTGTCGTCCTATAAAACTGAAAAAAGGACACCAGGGCCGATAACCCTGGGGTAGGTTTCGGCCAACAACGTGATCGAACTCGGGACCATCCAGTCAGCGAGCAAGCGCCAAGACTTCTATATTTATATGTTCAATTGGTTTTTTTTTTAATACGCCTATAAAGGTCCCGAGTTTGATCCCGGTAGTGTCCGAAACGTACCTCAGGATTATTCGGCGTGGTTTCCTGTGTGCAGTTGAAATTCGTAATAAGTGTAGGTCGCAGGACCGCTGTCTAGGAAAAAATTCCGTCCTGTCTTCATTAGCCCAGAGAGATAGTACCAATAGAGGGATTATTGTACTTCGGTCGGTCTTCTAAAAGTGACTATCTCGATTTGAACATCGAGTCTCAAAAATAAAAGTCCTTGTGCGTATGAGAAAGCGCCAAAATACAGAGGAATGGTGTATTTACCGTCTCAAAATTTCAGGTCATAATATTGGGTCGTTTGGGCGTGAACGTCAAAACCGGTCATCCGGACACCTGACCCTTTTAAGATTTCGGGTCAATTTTTGCGTTGGATGACCTGATAATCGATTGCCGTTGCTTTGGAAGTCTATACAGTACATGGCCCAAGTGGTGTACCAACATATTATTTTTATCCAGACATCGTATAATACAGCTTGGGACACCAGTTTCCATTTAATTCCATGAAGACTGGCGGGTTTAAGCAGTTTTATTCTCCAAAATATAATCGAGATTAGTCCTTTAAAAAGATGCACGGGCTTCTTCTATAACTGAGTTAATCTAATTAACATGAACTCCTGTAGAAGACTGAGACATATTTTGGCACTTCAGAAAATATTTATCAGAAATGTAACTAAACCTTAAAGAGGAATTATCGCAGTACTTATTTTCGGTGTATTCATTTTTCATTATCAATTTTCGAACTATTATAGCAAAAAGGGCACTTTAATGTTGCTAAATCTCTAACTCAATATCATCCAAAACCTTCAACTTTGAAAACACGAATTATTAGTCAATATAAATCAACATTGATGCTGTGATCTTACCGGGAAAAGATGGGCTTCTGATATCCAATATTTAAGACAAAATAAACATCTTACCGTTGGCACACGAATCGTGTACCATAATGCGTTTCAGCCCAGTTCTAGCAAAAGACTCGGCGTATGTAGACTGGAATAATCAGTCGCTAGAAATTTGCATTCGATTGAGACTGCCTGCTTATTTCGCGGAACATAAGTGATTTGAAATTAGAGTAAAAATGGAAACCAGTGAATGTAAATCAGTTTATATACATTCATATTACATTATTAAATGCACTGCTTGGTCCCTAATGTTTGCGGTTTAGCTCCTTTAAGTTCATAAATCTCCGTATATTTTGAGTGGTGTATGACATCGCATTTTAAGCATTTTCAAAAGTTATTATTCGCCGATGTTGTTGGAAGGAGAATTGGTCAAATTATAGCTGAAATGGAATTTGCTTGATTTTCGTATTTTATCCTAGAAAGATGTATATTTCCCTGGGATTGAAAAGAAACGAACACATTTTCAAGGGATTTTGCTGTAACATGTTTTCGGGTAGGGGGGGGGGTCACGGTGGCTAAGCGGGTAAGACGCTGGCTCGCTAGCCTGAAGGTCGGGTCTTCGATCCCTGTATTGGCCGAGTAAGTCCATCCAGATTTTACGGCGTGGTTCCCACTTATCAGCAGTGATGCAGGACGGAGGGTCTGACAAGGACCGGTGTCTAGTCGTTCGGATGGTACTTAAAACCAAGGTCCCGTGTACACATTGGCGTGCATGTAAAAGATCCCTTGACAGTTGGAATTCGATATAAGAGTAAATGTCCTTCATAACACCCGGTATGTTGTATGCTTGTCTACATTAGCCCAGTATAGGAACAGAACAGTAGGACGTTAAACCTCATTTCATGTAACCTGTATTCGAAATAACTTATTATATTAAAAAGCGTTACAATGTAATATATCTTTCGAATAAATTTAAATGTACTGCGATGGTCTTCTAAATTTTATCGTAATGATCAACAAAACAAGATCCCATAATTTTAGTATAATGGCTTGAATGATCCCGACTATACTAATTAAGGCTGGTATTATTTAATTGGAAGTTAATTATCGGTAAATGATTTCGCCTGTTTGTATAGAATGACCTAATAAGGAAAACAAATGTGTTCTTATTGGTTAATGATGAGTATACCACGATGGTGTCGAAGGTGTCCACATTATCAGAATCTGTCTGAAAGGCGGGTGACACCGATGATTTATTAATTATTTGGAGGGGTCTAGCTCTGTCTCCAATGTCACCGACAAGAAGCGACAGGGCGATATTTTCCCGTTATCAATAGCTCTGAAAATATTGATTAAAATGACTGACGAGGAAAATGCAGTTTCTATAACACATTATTACAAAAATTTGAATGATTTCATAAGAAAAGGTTATTGATAATTGAAATTGTGAAAAACGGCCCAATCGTTTTTGTCAGTATCCCCCAAAATATTGCAAAAAGTGACTGACAAGGAAAGATGTTATAGATATATTCCACATTATTAACCATGTTAAAACATTTCAATATCAAAAAATGAAACAACATGGATTTGGTGTATGTTTACATAGACACGTACCCTATTTTTAAAATAAGTTAATTTCACTAAATTAAGTGAATTCACTCAAATAAGTAAATTTCACTAAAATAAGTAAAAATTCCGTTCACTAAAATAAGTAAACCATTAAAATAAGTAAAATTCCGTTCACTGAAATACGTAAATTTCACTAAAATAAGTAAATTTCACTAAAATAAGTAAATTTCACTAAAATAAGTAAATTTCACAAAAATAAGTAAGTGTTTCTGAACTATCAATACTGTGTTGTCCATGCTTAATTATTTTCACTGATAACATAATTTTATGGCCGGTACGTGAACAATGAATTATCTTGTGCTCATCACCCAAACGCAAGAAAGATCGACATTGATAAATAATGACTAGAACGATAGTTAATCAAGCATAAGTAATAGGTGGTTGGATTTTTTTTCTTTTTTTTTTGCAAAGCATTAACCCTACGTAGTCCATCAAGTAGAATGTGCTATCAAAACTGAGAAATGTGTAAAATTGTTGCGGCGCGATTAAAATGCGATGATTGTTATTTAGTGAGAGACACTACAGATGGTGCTGAACTTTCCACAGCTGGAAGATAGCTTTGCTGTAATCATTTAAACTTGCTCGCTCTTGTCGGTGGTCGTATATCTTACTGACCGATTACAACACATCACGTGACTGGTCAGCGTTTAGACTGGGGCTAGTCCATTAAAGGGGTTTAAGGGATACAGAAATTGTCCATTTGAAACTTTTATTTTTTGGGATTTTCACATCATGCATTTGTGTGTTCACAACTGTCTTTTATCAAACTTTTCAGATTCAGTTTTCGGAAAGTTGGAAGGTTTTGTACGTGAGGCTTTTGGGATCTTTATATTTTAATCCTTCCTTCACACCCTTGAATAGTGGACACACCCTATTGCGCAGGCTGGACGCGAGCTTGTGTCAGCGGTGATGACGTAATATACTGGACAACGGGACCAAGGAAGCCAAATAACTACAGAAAAAACAGCAAAAAGTCTTCAAAAAAACCTTAAAATGACGGAAAGTAACTTTTGCGATTTTCAAGGTTCGATTGATAGTAATATGATGTCTTCGATGGTCAATTATTCGCATCGAGGAGGTGGAGAAAACTTCGGTAAGTCTTCATAATTTGTAACCTGTTACGAGTCGAGGTCAGCAGCCATATTGAAAAGTTGTGAACACAATTATATAATGACCCATAACGGTAGCCATTTCCTTCTTTAACGGCTGTCCCCCAAACCTGCCCATAGAATTGTTCTGTTATTCAATTAATCGTTAAATCTCACATGAAATTATACAATCGGTTATTCTTACAGATATTCTTACTCCATATTACATAGCGCCCTCTAAATAAAATAGATACGGTCCCTTTTTGCGACTTTAATTAAGGGATGACCTATTTTAATTTAAAAATATAAAAGATCTCTGCTTCAATATTAAGGCGACATTACAACATACTTTTCCTCGTTATCAAACTAAATCTGAAGATCTTTTTAAAGGTTTTCGAAATGTTAGTTTTTCCGTCAGATAGCGAAAGGGTTAACTATGTTTTATTATACTATACGATAAGAAAGTGAAAGGGTTAAAGTCACCATATTGTAGTTACATCAGCGTTATGGCGATGGTTTCATGGCTTTGTAACAGCCGACGAGTAGTTTTCAAAGGACAGATTTTATTACTGTAGGCCTATTTATGTGCAGAATAATAATTTAGTATGATAAATTAATTCTGTTATATATAAGACACAAAACATATAACGGGCAAATAGTTATGTACATGTATAATATAAGTGAGTGTGTGATTCGAAAAGTATTTATGAGTTCCGCTATTGACGATCTACATGTAAAAGCCATTGCCGTCGAACTGAACTGAACTGAACTGAAATGAAATGGGGTTTAACGTCCTACTGGGCTAATGAAGACAGGCATCCGCCATGCAGTGTGCTATGAGGGTAATTTTGCCAGGTCAGCGGCGCTACAGCCTACTCTTATATCAAATCCCAACTGCAAAGGGATCTTTTACGTGTACAGCAATGTGTGCACAGAACGGGCCGTAGCCAGTTCAGAAAATTTGGGGGGCTACTGGATTTTTTGGAGGGGCTGAGGATGTGGCCGGCTAAGAACACTCCTAAGAAATCATTGTTGTTGGCAAAATATTTGGCGGGGTTAATTACAGAGATGGTGCTGTAAGTTAGGCCTAGTCTCCAATTATATGTACAATCTAAATATGAAAATTCAAAATTTAGCTTTATAGACTTGTCAAACTGAAAACTCTTTTTTTAACCATTAACCAAGAGCACCAAAGAGGATCTATAGCAAAGTTAATATGTCAGAACCATTAATATACATTTATTGCATATTGACAAATGAATTGGGGTTAATGTCCTACTGTTCTGATCTGTATTGTTTGCTTAGAGGGAAACTTTGCCTGGACAGCAGCACTATGGTCTACTCTTATATCGAATTCCAACTGCCAATGGATCTTTTACATGCAGACCTATATGACCCAAGGGCTTCCATCCCATCCGAATGACTATACTACATGTACATTGTCCCTTGCCAGACCCTCTGTACCGGTACTGCACCACTAATAAGGGGAAACCAAGAAGAAAGTCCAAGTGAACTTTCTCACCCAGCATGGGATGGAACAATACATATATGATCTCCTGTTTAGCGGGTTGGACCATATGGGACCTCCAAGTTGGCGAGACAATGTTTTACTAGGCCAGAACACACCTATACATGGGGGGGTGAGTGGCTGAATGGTTAGGACATGCACGCTGTATCATAAAGCTTATGATTGAGTGAACTCGCATGGTTTCGACTGCCGGGTTGTACGTGACAAGGAGTATAGGGTTGCCTTCCAACCTTGTGGGTTTTCTCTGGGTTCTCCAGTTTCCTCCCACTGCTAAAGACCCCTACATGTAAGCAAATTATTGTAAATAGAATTAAAACATAGATTAGTCCCAAAATGACCTAGTTTGTGTCGAGTGGACGTTAAACCCCATTTCTCTCACCCTCTCATCTACATGTATACATGTACATGCAGGCCTATGCCCTTGTATATTGGTTGAACTATTGTGTATTAGAAAATGCCTTTGATGTTCATGTACATGTATATTATAAAATGTATAGGAGATTATCAAAATAATAAGTATGTACATGTACATTATTTGTGAAACAATTTATTTTTGTTGTTAACAACACTAGAAGTAGACAATGTAGAAGCATTAAAGCTGAAACGATATGTATTGGACTGTGATCTGACTAAGCTTACATATATATATTGCATTGTTTAGTTCAAATTAGGTCGTTGTATGTAAATTTGAGATCAAAGGTTATTTTGAATATGATATATAACTAGACCTGCAAGCAGCACTGAACCGGCTTTCAGGAATCAGACAGGATGTTTGTTATACTATAACCGATCCATTGAGCTACCAAACTATACTTTAGTTGTTTTTCTTCAGTGACACCCTCCCTCATTTGTAAAAGTAATATTTGCTGGCGAAAAGACCGGTCAAAATTGTAAATTATTTCAAAATTACGACTACTTCCGGTTTTACGATCATTGTCGTGATAGCTTTACGAAGTTCTTTGGATACTTATCTTTCTGTACCAGAAGTGTCAGAAACATCCATTGAGTAGTTTTGGAAAAAAAGATAAATTAAAGAGCGTTTACAAAAATTTAACGATTTTTCAATTTTTTTCAAAGTTTGATGCCATTTTTATTATTTCAATGCTTTTCATTTTGGATTCACTATATAGACAACCGATAGGACTTTGAGTAAGAAAAGTTTCAGAAAAATCTGCGGCCTCGATTTCGAGAAATGGGCGTCTCAGAATGTTAAAAAATCCGAAAATACTAGATTTTTGGCATACAATAATTTATTTCCTTACCATCGAAATCGTATTATTTAGATACCATATGATGGTCCATTAATAGGACTATCCAACAACACTTTAGTTCTTTTGGTCCGCTATTACCTAAGGGAGAAATCAAGCTTTTTGCAAGTGCGACAATGTTTTTATCCCTTTT
This sequence comes from Patella ulyssiponensis, assembly GCA_963678685.1. Lineage (NCBI taxonomy): Eukaryota > Metazoa > Mollusca > Gastropoda > Patellidae > Patella > Patella ulyssiponensis. The sequence continues at coordinate 19,669,090 of OY783230.1, read as the reverse complement.
TTTTTCATTTTTTGAATACTTCCGGTATAATTATTATTGTCGGAATAGTTTTAATAGCCGGTTTGGGCACTAAAATAGCCACAGGGCTCTGTAATGATATATTACATTATCTGATCAGATAAAATGCCTCAGAGAAATCCCATGTTCAAAAGTGCCAAAAATGCAAAAAATTTAAAATATCGAAAATTAAATTTCAATAACTACATACATATTATACATCGTTAGAATCGTAATTAGGTCAGCTATCTGAATATACAATCTTTTTTTGGAAATCTCTTAAAATAAAAAAATAGCAGAGCATTTTTCAAAATTTCACGATTTTTCGACTTTTTTCGATTTTCAGTCCGTTATTTCACACATTCCAGATATTTCAAAGTCATATTGGATGGCTTTATGCTTAATACCCCCGAAAGGACTCTCGACAGAAATTTTTTTTTAAAAAGTTGCGGTTAAGTTTTCGAGATACAGGCGTCCAAAAACGCTCCAAATCAGAAAATACTTGATTTTCAGCGTGCTATATTTTACTTCCGGGTCATCGTATCTGTATAAATTGGGTATCATACGATACCCAAATTCATGTGCAACCCAACGATACCCTAATACCTTTCATCCGTTGATATCGGACAAAATAATCACGTTTTTCCCCAAAGCACCCATTTTTTGCATTTTTTTCCAAACATCAGAAATTATTTCGACTACTTCCGGTTTACGGATCGGTGTTGAAATTGCTTTATCCAACTGTCGGACTATATGGCTTTATGTTCCAGAGGTTTCAGAAATATCGATTAATCCTTTCCAAAAAATATAAGGGTTACAAAATGGGCAGAAAATTCGAAAAAATACGAAAAATAAAGGGCGATAACTCTGAATGAAACTTATATTATGGGAATCACATAGACTTCAGGAATCCAAAAATGAAGGTCAAATTTGCAAATTTTGAAAAATAACAAAAATTGTCTCATAAACAACGTCTTTTCAATTTTCGAACGATAGAAGTCATAGACGAATGTTCGAAATTGAAAAATGTGAGATAGCCATTATCTCCGAAAAGATTCAGGGTTCCCGAAAATGTCATTTGTTTTAAAATGGGTAAAGAATTGATGAAACTATGGCCTATTTTCAATTTTTAGACGACGTACAAAGTTCGGCCACTTCCGGTATGCGCAGAGGTTTGAAAAATAGTTTATCAAGTAGCCACCACATGTTTTCCAGATAGAAATGTTGGTTCCAGATCTATATCTGTTTTCGATCATGGAGAAATAGGCTCCCGCGGAAAAAAATAATAATAATAATAATAATTTTTATACGCCCACATTGAAATGTGGTCGTATATTGTCGTCGCCCCCGTCCGTCCGTCCGTCCGTCCGTCCGTCCGTCCGTCCGGCGTCCACAATTGCTTGTGGACGCTCTAGAGGCTAAAGTTAATATCCGATTGACTTTAAATTTATACACAGTGTTTAAGGTCATGAGACGAAGAAGCCTATTGTTTTTCAGCGATTTCCGATAATAACTACCAGAGTTATGGCCCTTGACGACTTCAAAAAATCTTGTGGACGCTCTAGAGGCCAAAGTTAATATCCGATTGGCTTCAAATTTATACACAGTGTTTAAGGTCATAAGTAGGGCTGTGTATTGCGGCCAAAAATCGTATTGCAATATATTGCGATACGCGAAAAATAGTATTGCAATATATTGCAGTATTGCAATACTTTCAATAAAGGCTTAGTTTATTATAATACACATTTTATTTTGAATAGTTTTAATAGTTGTTTAACTTTAATAGATGTCATTTGTCTTGGTAAGTCACGGTTTATATTTTCGGGAAATCGCATAACCTTTATTAAGTTTCTTGAAAACCAAAGTGTCCCGAAATTGTGGACTTTTCTTTGCTATTTGAAACAATTTTACGTGAATTTCCGGTTGCCGTAGCAATAAAGTGATTCGTTAGTCGACGATTTTTAACAATACCGTAGTGTCCGTAGCCCTAGATCTAATGAATGTTGCATATATGCAGAAAAAGAATTTGAAATACCGGTAATCTAGAATAGCTTACATATAGATGCAAGACAAGATCACTTGAAATTTGAATATATTCAGATGAATAGGATATTAATTATTATTTTCTTAGCCTATGGGACATTTCATGACAATTGGACCGATAAAATGAGTACTGTAGCCGCAATTTACGTGACTTGGCTCCCTGCCATCATGGTGCCAAATTCTCCACGTGCAGTTTGTTGGTTTAAACAAACTTTTTATGACTTGTCGCATTTATTGGCTTCTAATATCAACCAATAAAAGTAAAAATATTGCTATCTTATCTCATTATCTACCGCAAAAATCTGTTCCGCTGACATTTTATTGTTCATGAAAACATTTACTAAATTTTACTTTGTTTTTGCCGACTTTTATCATAGTAATTCGTGGTTGTCGTAAATTCGACCGAGATTTGTTTTATTTACGCATTACGACAATATAATGCTACAACGAGTGACTATGGTCTAAAATAGGAAAGAAAATAAGAATTCTAAGTACGAACGTCCTGTTAAAAACATTCTAAATAAGATTTACGACAACCGGCAAAAATAAAACGAAAGTAGAAAAATATCGATACCAAAAAAACGTATCGATACAGTGTATCGCGGGAAGGTCGTATTGCAATATATCGATATTGCAATTATTTTTGACAGCCCTAGTCATAAGACGAAGAAGCCTATCGATTTTCAGCGATTTCCGATAATTAGTGCCAGAGTTATGGCCCTTGATCACTTCAAAAAATCTTGTGGACGCTCTAAAAGCCAAAGTTAATATCCGATTGACTTTAGATTTATACACAGTGTTTAAGGTCATAAGACGAAGACGCCTATTGATTTTCAGCAATTTCCGATAATTAGTGCCAGAGTTATGGCCCTTGATCACTTCAAAAAATCTTGTGAACGCCCTAAAAGCCAAAGTTAATATCCGATTGACTTTAAATTTATACACAGTGTTTAAGGTCATAAGACGAAGAAGCCTATCGATTTTCAGCGATTTCCGATAATTAGTGCCAGAGTTATGGCCCTTGATCACTTCAAAAAATCTTGTGGACGCTCTAAAAGCCAAAGTTAATATCCGATTGACTTTAGATTTATACACGGTGTTTAAGGTCATAAGACGAAGAAGCCTATTGATTTTCAGCAATTTCCGATAATTAGTGCCAGAGTTATGGCCCTTGATCACTTCAAAAAATCTTGTGAACGCCCTAAAAGCCAAAGTTAATATCCGATTGACTTTAAATTTATACACAGTGTTTAAGGTCATAAGACGAAGAAGCCTATTGATTTTCAGAGATTTCCGATAATTATTGCCAAAGTTATCTCCCTTGATCACTTCAAAAAATCTTGTGGACGCTCTAAAAGCCAAAGTTAATATCCGATTGACTTTAGATTTATACACAGTGTTTAAGGTCATAAGACAAAGAAGCCTATTGATTTTCAGCAATTTCCGATAATTAGTGCCAGAGTTATGGCCCTTGATCACTTCAAAAAATCTTGTGAACGCCCTAAAAGCCAAAGTTAATATCCGATTGACTTTAAATTTATACACAGTGTTTAAGGTCATAAGACGAAGAAGCCTATCGATTTTCAGCGATTTCCGATAATTAGTGCCAGAGTTATGGCCCTTGATCACTTCAAAAAATCTTGTGGACGCTCTAAAAGCCAAAGTTAATATCCGATTGACTTTAGATTTATACACAGTGTTTAAGGTCATAAGACGAAGAAGCCTATTGATTTTCAGCAATTTCCGATAATTAGTGCCAGAGTTATGGCCCTTGATCACTTCAAAAAATCTTGTGAACGCCCTAAAAGCCAAAGTTAATATCCGATTGACTTTAAATTTATACACAGTGTTTAAGGTCATAAGACGAAGAAGCCTATTGATTTTCAGCGATTTCCGATAATTAGTGCCAAAGTTATCTCCCTTGATCACTTCAAAAAATCTAGTGGACGCTCTAAAAGCCAAAGTTAATATCCGATTGACTTTAAATTTGTACACATTGTTTAAGGTCATAAGACGAAGAAACCTATTGATTTGCATCAATTTCCGATAATTAGTGCCAGAGTTATGGCCCTTGATCAGATCAAAAAATCCTGTGGATGCTCTAGAGGCCAAAGTTAATATCCGATTGACTTTAAATTTACACACACTGTTTAAGGTCCTGAGACGAAAAAGCCTACTGATTTTCATCGATTTCAAATAATTACTTCCAGAGTTATCTCCCTTGATCACTTCGAAAAACCTTGTGGCTCTGTAGATGCCAAACTTATAAATCATCCGATTGACTTCAGATTGATACACAGAGTTTAAGGTGTTGAAACGAACAAGTATTTTGATTTTCAATGAATTTTGAACAGCTAAATCCATGATGTTAAATGTTTCCTATACTAATTGTTAGCTTGGGGCAAAACTTTATAAAAAGCAAACAAATTCTAATGATTCTCAGATAATTACATAATGAGTTGTTACTCAGATTTTAGTGTATTACAAATGTTTTATTACCAAAAAAAAGTAAAAATATGCGACAACCCTTGTTGACTGCCCGGACGATTTAGCTGCTGTGGGCGTATGTTTCGTTGCCTGGCAACCTATCTTTGTAAAAACAATAGTCTTTCAGACGAAAGTCTGAAAGCCTAATGATATTTATGATTTATGTCCTTGCTGCAGAAAGTGACAATGTCCCTTTTATATTGATGGAACAGTATGCTGATTCCTGTGTACATTAGTGACACTATTATTGTGTATTAGTTTTACTAATACACAATAATAGTGTCACTAATGTGTATTGGTAAATGTACATGTGTAAATCAGTCAAGTGTATTGGTAATATCATTCAAATGAATTCCATATAGTTCCTACGGATTTGGCAAAATTGTTCCAAGTGACTAATTATTGATGTGGGATGAAAACAACTTTGTGGACCCATAGACACATCTGTGTGATTGTTAAAGACCCTTGGCAGTTTAAATTTAATGCAGAGTAAGTGGAAGTGTTGACAAAATTGCATTGCCCACTGCATGGCATTATGGCCTATTTTCATTAGCTCAGCTGATTCAAATACGTAGGATGTTAAACCCCATTTAATTTAATTTCTTTTTTGATTTTTACTAAAACTGACCGTTGAAAATATTGTTTGTTAATAAACTTGTTTTTCTTTCAGATGGATCCCACAAATCTGGTCCGGGTTTCTACACAGAGCAGTTTCCCATGACAGCAGGTACCATGGATGCACTTTCATCACATAGTATTGCTGCCATGGCAATGAACATGCCAGGTACGTCCTCTGGTGTTCAACCAGATATGTCAGGTCTGGGTACCCTGGCAACTGCGTCTGCTGCGAGAGCAGCAGAGCAAACGTCTGATTATTCAGGATTACAAGGTTATTACATGCCAGAATCAGGTTATCCAATGAAAGGGGAGAAACACATGCCGCCCACACCTCCAGGTAGGAATATAAATGTCACCCAAAAAGCACAGAGCACTGGTCACATAATTGTTTCAAATTTTCACACAGAAGTTCTGAAGATTACAACCCTACTAATATCTGTTGTTAAAAACTTGCACATCGTCGTTGTAAAATTGAAGAATTGTTTTAATACATCACACTTTGTTTAATTTGAAATTGCACCCAATCTTAACAAATTAAATATACATGTGAACATCTAGCACCCTAACTTTATGATGCCTGCCTCCCAGAAAAGAAAGTTTAAATTACATGTAGGTGGGAGAGTGTGGAGGGGTAGGGGGGATTTAGAGGCTTATTTCTGCCTTAACCTTAAAATTAACTCTTGATCCATACGTTTACATTTATTTTGTGGGGAATGCAAATGAAATATTTTAAATACCTATTGGTATGTTTTATTGTTATGAGGTTGTGGTGATTGAGTAGTCAGGGCAGGGCCCTGACCTCTCTTCTAGAATATCATGGGTTCCAGCCTAGGCATGACAAAATAAGCTGCACATAATCGGTTGGTTACATGTAGGAATGCATAACCAAGGTCGCATGTGTACATGTACATAGTCTATGTATGTAAAAGAAACCCTTGAAAGCTTGAATTGATGAAGAGTAGATGCTAATGCTAACCATTCGACTATCCCCCCCCCCCTCACAGTTTGCAGTCCTCAGTTTAAACCTGAGCTCATTCTGATTATTATTTCCTGAGTTATTGTCCATGTTTTTGTAAGAATTGAGTTAATACTTGATATTATGCTGTGTAGTTTAACCCTAATTAGTTTTATTAAAAAACATAATAATAAAGTAAGTACTTATTTATCTAAAAATTAAAGGTACATGTAGTGCATGAAGGTTGATAAGGACACAATGTCGTAACATCACCACAGTAAGCACAATAGTCTATCGAAAACCTTATCAGAAAATATTCGCTTTTAAGAAATGGTAGCTTAAAAAACAAGTATACATGTCTAAGTGCTTTTATATTTTTCTGGTAGGAAGTCCTGAAGAAGCTATGTCAATGATGCAGCAAGGAGGTATGGGGAATCTTGTTGCCATGCAGCAAAATATGTTAGCAAAACCAGTTCCAATGCGACGATTATCAGAGAAAAGAATTGCTCAGGCTAGAGCTTGTTTGAACACTGTATCAGGAATGATGTCTGACTCCATCATGGATCCAACAGTTAATTTAGGTAAATATATACATATATATATGTAGGAAGTAAGAAGCAATTTTAAGGTTCAAGGATTTGATCAAATTGGGTTAATGTCTCACAGGCACCTGGATAATCGATTTCAGTAGTAAATGAGCGATATTATAAATAACTGGTCTTAAAACAATTCTTTATCCTTTCCTACATCTATAATACTAAAGGTCCGAAACAAAGCCACAGACAAAAGGTGGGGTCAAAGTTCAGTATCTTACAGGTTCTTTTAACCAGTCACAATACTCAACGTGACCCTCCTTCATACAACAATTGATTTCATTGGCCAAAAGTGCTTTACTTTCTGTCACCCGGTCGTAATGCAAACTACTTTCACAATGTTGTTAGTCAATCGAGTCCACCACAAGACTGGGATTTTGCAAATAGCAGAAATTATAAACATTATGGTAGAATTTAATATCGGTAATTCTATCGGCCAATTTTACAATCATTTTTAAACAGTGGAATTTTGATTTATATGTAGCAGTGACTATTATATTTAAAAAAACATTTTTACTATGTAGATCTGCTATTACATGTATATGAAAATTACAATTTTAGAAAGTAGCAGATCTAGAAGCTGTGAATGGGGGGGGGAATGAGGGGTTCAAATTCAGGACACCATCCACAGTGAATGTCAGCCAATCAGCAAAATATCAATACCTGTATAGGCTATAGTTGTTCGCCGATAATTATCTCGCTGGAAAGCAGTCTTAGTTCTTGACACAACCCAAGTGTCATGTACTTTTGGGACTAACATGTGTAGTGTAGGGGTCTTAAACACTGGGATGAAACCAGAGAAACCGTAGAAACCCCACAAAGTTAGAAAAGCGACACAACTTATTCAGAATTTCTCAATTACATGCTTTGGATGAAAACCACATCACTTGTCTCAGTGACAGACCTCATTATCTAGAGTGCATATGTTAGACCATTTGACTACCCCCCCCCCCCTTCAACTCTAGAGAAAGATCTTCTAGCCAACCCACCCTTACCACAAGCTCCAGCATTTAATTTAATGTATAGGTACATGTATATCGACGACCAAACTCCTACAATAAACCTGAACAAAGCATTGGTTAAGGATACATTATGGTAGATTAGATAACGAGTTGGCAGTTCTCACTATAATAGTTAAAAAGTAGATAATGTAAAGGCAATTTGCTGAAAATTTCACTATGATCTGAAAATTAAACAAGTGAAATTTGCGCCTAGCCTCGATCAGCATAACTAAAGTCTGTACAGTAAAACGCATAGTCTCGATTATCCATTTAATAATTAAATAGGGAAGGAAAGTTATGCAGTAAATTGGATCATAATCCACCAAAGATTGCAGGCTAGTGATGCGATCGAGAGTTGATTATTGTCTGGATATGTTAATTAACGTCTAATTAATAATTTAGATAACATTGTGGGCCTAAAGAAAAACCTGCAATAGGCAGATTTAGCTCTTGTATAATGTATCTTTAAAGGTACATGTACTTTGTATGACATTCAGCCACAACCTTTCCTTAATTTCGCTTCAAAATCAACAGAATAATTTAGAAATGGCATGTAGCTCATTATCATCCACAGTCTTCAACATTGCAAACATAATGTATCTTTAATTGATGATTTTATGTAAAACACTTTAATTGAATTAAATAATGCATTGGCTTTTACCTATAAGTACTGATATTTATTTGAATATCTAAAAGTTAAACATTTTTGACTAAGAAGTGTATAATTTGTCCCTGTTAGAAATTTTATTAATTAAATAGGCCATGAGTTTAGTACCGGTAACTGACATTAATTTGGCATGTCCAAAAATAGAAAATATTTACTACCAAATGTAAATTCTTCCCTGTTGAAATTTGTAATCATAATTTTTCTGTAACACTTTTGACAACATTTATTTGACATATCTAAATTTGGAAATTATGTCTTGAGAAATGAATAATTTTAGTTTATTAAAACCTTATTTGACAAATTTTATGCAGCAATTTTATTGAATTTAATCAAGCATAAATTTCTAGTGAGTGACATTTATTTGACATACCCTAATATGGAAATATTTGATTGAACCGCAAGAGAAATGCATATTTTTATTGTCGTCAAATGGCCGTGTCAAATTATAATGTCATGACATTATGTCATGTCACTACACAATATGACACAAGTGGTCATTAACTGCTTGTAACTCTTGTCTATTACTAGAATAGTCCATTATTACATAATGTTATGGGGGTCACAGGATAATGACCCATAGAAATGCTACTAAATATAGTATCAGTTGGTCCCACCCCCTTTGATTCTAGGCAGGTGATTTTAAGATGGGATTTAGATGTAGTCAGGGCTTTGAAATGATCAGTGATAGGCTGTAAAAGTATAAAATGCTAGTTGAATTATTGCTTTTGTCAGTAGACGTGTGAATTCTGCTATGGATAGCATTGTTATTTATGAACAGTTGTGGAAACTTTGAGTATTCAGAAATGTTTCTTATTATATGACTGAAATATCGGTATACATTTCATGTGAATTTTGGTGAAAGTGACATTTACAGTTGAGGAAATATTTCCTCTAAATATCTGTGTTTTAATTTCATTTTGATTTTATAAAAATATATTCAAATAAATTTGAATAATAATTTATAAATTATTAATTAAGTTTTAGATAGACTTTAAGTATCATAAAGAATATTTAAATAATCAAATGTTATTGGTTGATTTAGTAAAGTAATTGAGAACATTAACACAGGAAATATTTTCAAGACGTTTTTTTCGAGTTATATACCAATTTGTGAGGATATTTAGAGGAGTTATCTAGTTTATAACGCTAGAAGGATTTTATCTTATCAACTTGATTTCCAAAATGGAATTTCGTTCGGATCCCAGTTCTCCGGAATATTATCAACAGTATTGTTCTCCTGGGAGTTCTTCGTCATCTTCTGGAATGTTTTCTTATCCAGTTCAAAATAATCTTCAACAGCTCAGCTCTTATTGGGGTAGGTTCACAGAAACATGTAAGTTTATTGATAGTAGGTGGAGGACAGCAACCACTACCTGCCATGCTTTGGATCTATTTAACTGATTGCTTACTATTGTCAGTGGTGTCCATTTTTTTTTTACTCAGCATTTTACATTTATTTTGACCCCAAAAGCCTTGTACCTTACAATTATATTTTCTGTTACATTAATTAAAAATCAGTGACTATTATGAATCGGGATGTGGAAACAGACCTTTCCAATTAAAATACATGTATAGGTATAGTTGAGTCATGAAATACAACCATACTCAATTTATGGTACATTTAATTCATATCTTACTCTACTATTTAGAGGATGAAATCACTAAGTGAAGAGATAAAGTTTGATATTTTTTTTCTCCTGGTAGTACACAAATAAAAATGTTGATTTCATATATATGAAAAAGGATGGATGAAATTATATTTCCCACCTTCACCACATGTGCATCTGCATAACATGATTAGCTAATAAGTTACTATTGATCAATCAATGTTAACTAGAAGTACATAGTGTTAGGTTCATAATAAATGATATTGATGCCAATTGGCGCTTTCCTTTTCTTCATTGATAGTACCTGGTGATATTGGTCAGGTGCCAAATGTAGCAGATGAATGTAAATAATAGATAAATTTAGTATGTAGTTACATTTAGAGTTAGTGGGATTATGACGCTGTCCTTACATTTGAGACAAACATTTGTTTACAACACTGGATGTACTGTGTCCAATACATCTCAATGTATACACAGACTGACCTGACTTGATTACAATCTAGTGTCATGTTTTAACTCAGTATTCAGAGACAAAAAATAGTAACTTAGCCTTGATCACTTGAGATTGGGGAACGGGGGTTGAATGGATGTCCGAATGGTTAGCATGTGCATGCTGTATCATAATGCCTGTCATTGAGTCAACTGGCGTGGCCTGTCCAACCTTGTGGGTTTTCTCTGAGTCCCCCGGTTTCCCCCCCACTGCTAAAGACCCCTACGCCCTAACGAATTATTGAAATAAAATTAAACAACATGTTAGTCCCTAAATGACCTAGTTTGTTTCAGTGGATGTTAAACCCCATTTCTCTCTCTCTTATCGATTTAGAAGTAGAATGGTATGTATACTTAATATACAAAACAATTTTCAGAATACCTCAGTAGATTTAAAGTAAAAAACAAAAATATGTACACAAAAAAGAAATAAAACAACAAAGATTTATACTTATAATAAACAGTTGCATTGTTCAAATGCTTTCAATAAACAAACTGAAGCGGTGTGGCATATAAATTCTCGGGTCTGATAAAATATATAAATAAACATGTAACTGATGCAGTTTCAATCTAATTCCTTGTACAAGGAATCAAGGCAAACAGGGTAGCAAAAAATATTCCTATACCATTACCTTGCAATTAAATTGCACAACTGAAAAATGAATAGAACTTCTGAAAAACTTGTCAAAAAGTTCAGTTAATAAAAATTTCACAAATTAATTTAGCTTGATTTGTAATCTTGTATTGTTTAGGTTTATAGGTAGATTTATTGCACCACAGACAAACTCATAAAGATTGAATCCTATTCTCTATTTAGAATTCAACCTATGTCTTTCATCTTGTCAGTTTTAAAACAGATTTAGGTGAAAAATGAAATTTTAATTGAAAAAAAGAACAATGGGATGAAGGGAGGGAGGATGCTTGTAAGGCTTTTTAATCTTATTTAAATCCCAGATCTAAAGCTGTAAATCAGCTTGAATGATACAATGTAGTCCAGTGTTGCAAATTTTGATAGTTGGAGGTGAATAACCTATGGAAGAAATTGTTACTGGTTGTTGTGACTAGTTACTCCGAATTATGCCATGTTACGTAACGACTGGTAATTAAAGATAGAAGAGTATAGTAGCGTAGATGAGATTATCAAGGTATTTCTATGGTAAATGAAGTAGAAATGATGTAACTGGGTGATCTAATATTCAGTAATTTGAGAGTTTGTTACATGTCAGTGGTTTTAAGATTTGGCTTAGGTCAATAAACTTTGAGTCTGATCAAGTGTTAATAACAACCTGTTCAATAGATTATGTTGGGAAGGGGAGGGGCAAAGAGGAAAGGGGGGAAGGTTGTGGAATTAGATTAGGAAAACTTGATGTTTAAGTGATTGTGTCCATGCAACATTGTGCTTCTAATAAACAAAAAAAAAAGACCCAAATGATTGGGTTGACTGTACATTGTCCATATGATTAGCATGAGCCATGAACAGATTCTAAAGTGTACACAAAACATTTTCTCTTCTGACAAACATGGACAAGATGAAACTAAAATAACACATTAAATATAGATCATCAACCAGTGTTTCAGCCATTGCTACAAGTATGTTGATGCATGCGGTTAAAATTGATAAATTTTATACTGAACTCATGTTCATGGTTCATCTAGTTTGAATATATTTGCCAATGATTGGACATGTTTTTGGAGCTTGGTATATTATTTTTTGAAAACTTGATTACTTTGGGTTTTTCCTAAATGAAGACACTGTATACCGATCTCAATAAATTGTACAAAAATACCGATTAAGTAGAAAGTTACACAACATACCATGTGGTACACTAGGGTACATAAGTGACCGATCATGGTGAGTGCACCAGAGGTAAATGATGTCGTACCGACAATCTGGGGACAAAATTCGTTTTTTTATGTTTTTCTCCAAATTGTGAAGCAATGTGTCATTTTCCGGATACGTTTTGAGATGGTGAGGTAGGGAGGCTCCAATGGGCATCTGTCAACCAAACTTCTGATATCAAGTCCCTGATAGACAGGTTGATCACAAAAAGTAGGGGTGTACCACTTCAGGGAACTTGGTCTTTTGGGTAGCCCAAGAGTGTCCACCAAGAGCTGTTTTTTGCTCAGCCTGTACGCCATGGCTTTAACAAACTAAGAATCACCATCCAGTGTCGTAAAGCTTGTCAACCATACTGTCTGCTGCTAGTTTGGTCACAGTCCTGTAACTACAGGATACATACATGTACTGTCCAAGCGATCCACTTTTTAAGTCAGAGGACTTATTTTGCTCTAAAACTACTGTCTCACTGTTCGTTAGTTTATGTTGAATATTAAATATTTTGTCCCCGAGGATACACGAGATACATGTACAACGAAATAGTATTTTGTTCTATAATATAATGGAAGATAAAGAATGGGGTAGATATATGTACCCATGTTAACAAGATATCTTATAAAATGTTCCTTATTTTAGAACAGAGTCACTGCAATTTCATTATGCATTTAGGTGGACTTTCTTTTAGGTTGCATTATTTTCAAGGAAGGGTGGCGTCGCCTGGTCAGACAGTTAAAAAAATCATAGAAGTATCTGTATCTTAACTTTGTGCCATTATTCTTATTTTTCATGGAAAAGGTCTAATTAGATGTATAATCTTCAGTGAAAGTATGATTGATGCATTTCATGGAATTGATATGTTTTATATTTTTAGCTGCCTCTAGTAATCCAGCTCTAGCTCGTGCACTAACTGCAGTAACATCTTCACACAAAAGACCACGTAGCGAGAAAAAAGCCATTCCAGACGAACACAAAGATGATAAATATTTTGAACGAAGAAAACGCAACAATAATGCAGCAAAGAAATCACGAGATTCACGCAAAGCCAGAGAAGATGAGATTGCAATCAGAGCTAGTTTCTTGGAAAAGGAAAACGCAATATTACGTGCACAGGTGGCGACCTTAAGAGAAGAAGCCAATTCACTACGACAACTGTTACTTCAAAAACGAGCTCGACATTAAGATCAAAGATGATATTTTTTTATGTTTTTTGTTTTTATTTTATTCATCCCTTATGTTGATTTGTCTTTTATTCTTCTGTTTGTTTTTTCTTTCTTTCTTTCATTAGATTAACTTGGAGTCTTGATAATCTAGGTTCAGTAGTAACCAAATTTGATGAAAATCTATTATACAATCTGTAGAAATATATTCATCAGAGTGATCTGTTTTCTAGAATTTATTACGTGCATGCATACACAAAAAATGACAAAAGCATACATTTGAATTCCAAAGGGCAAATGGTACAAAATTTATCTCAAAACTTGTCTCACCTGTTACATATTGACCTTTAAAATACCAACTCCCCTAATTAAACCATGATTGAACTGGTTCCTACCACTGTACATTACATTCATGTAGTACAGGTGAGATATACTTCATATACTTCATAGGTCAATTCAAAGTGACAATTTATTTACCTCCCAATCCTTTCCTCAAAATATTTTCATAATATAGCAATTAGCAAGTATTACAAAAACAAATGATTTAGAAATGCATTGCTGATACTCTTGTTTTGCAATGAACTACTACAACCAATGGAATAACAGAGATGACTTGTTTTGTCTTTAATTATAGTTTGCACATTAGAACCAAAATATTTTTAAAGGTTTTCAAAGTATAGTCATTAGTATGATAAAAGTAGTGATATAGCATTGATAAATAGAGTAGGTGATATTTTGAAATTATTTTCATATTCCTAAATGAAGTTCGAATCATGGGAATGTTAAATCTAAGGAATACTGACCACAGAAGAATGTTTCCTGGTAATTATCAAGACTCCAGTGTATTTATATAATGGAATTATTAGATTATTGCTAATATTATCAACATTATGTCTTAGTGCTTTAACACAACTACAAAAACTGCATGGCAAAACTACTTTCATCTTGAACTCTTGAGGTCATAAAACATAATATCTAATAAACTCAGATTATTAAGAGTAACAATATTTAAATTTGGGCTTCAGATTATATCCAGATTGCATCATTATGTAGGCCAATTGATATTGTTTGGCTTAGTACTGGATATAGACTTAGCATTAATATTTACAAAATCAAATTGTGACCAAGGAATGGAAAAACATTATGATGTGTTTTGTTCTAAAGTGTTTTGTGACCCCAGAATCAAACTGAAAGTTTGCACCTTCACTTGTTAAGATTTATAATTTAATTTATAAATTTGGTTAATTGATGTTTTTTGGATTTGTTAATGAAAATAGTTGTTTATCTCCCTATTATAGTTTTTAAGTGGAGTTTGGTTTGTAGCCTGTTGTATTCTCTACAGCACATTTTTTCCCATTTTGAAAAAAAATGTTTTGTTTTATTAGAATTTGTTATGAGAGATTTCTCATTCATGAAAACTCAAGGAATCATTTTCGATATTCCCAGTGGTATCGCACCGTTCTATTCCTCTAACCCCTGGGTCCATCCAAAGGGAAGACACATAGTCAAGTTATCTGCCCTTGGCCACGGCATGATTTGACAAAAAACAGCTTTACATCCAAGTCACCAGAACTATCTTAGTTGCAATAAAATGCAGGTTATTTCCCTCCACTCTCTCGATTCGTTGATAAAATTAGAAGTATCAAGGGAGGATAATTTGACTATGTGTCTCCCCCGTGGATGGACCCTGAGGTAAGTGGAGTAGAATGGAACGCTACCACTGGGGATATCGAGAATGCAAATTAAGAATTGTTCCCTTATGGATACATGTACTAAAGTATTAGACTTTTTACAAATGACATTGTAAAACCATGGCAAATACCCTATTCAATGTGATATTTAACATATTATGCAAATTTATTGTTCTGTGTAACGAGAAAATGTTATTTTTGTATCCTTTTTAACAATTTGTTATATTTTTTACCTGACATTTTACTTGAAAATAGGTCATTCAAATACTGCTGATTTTTATATGCCCAGATTTTCGAATGGGAGTATAATTTTATTGTAATCACCCTTGTTGGTTGGGTCAGTCCGTCCATCCACCATTCTTCAGACTTTAAAAAAAAAAAACTTCCTGGGGTTGTCCTGTCATTCCTAAAGTGGAACCTTATAACAGAATGTGTTTTGGAAGAGTTTCAACGAGGACCGAGCTCAAATACTAATGAAATTCAGAGTTGCACGATTTAGTACAGTTACTACCCCAGTTGATTTGGTTGTACACTAGATAGTTTATGGGGTTTATTTTGAGACTCGGTAGGATGATTGAGCCAATCACACTGATGAACCCCGTCGAGATTCAGAATCACACAATGATTGTTAGCAGAGATACTGCTCCTGTGCACAATCTTCTTGATTTTTCAGCTAGTTAAGGGCGACAACCATGTTGAAATTCAGTGTCATTCAACATTCTTTCAGAGCTGTTGCAGAAACCCTGTGAGTGCACTTCAACTCAGCGTTTTCTAAACTTGATGGGATTGTTTCATAAGTCAAGACTCATTCACAAAGTTTATACATAATTACTGCCCCTGATCCTGAAAAATGAAGAAAGTTACCCTTAAAAAAGCTGCAGGTGGACGTATATTTGTTTCCCAGCTACATTAGTTTAATTTGAATAATGTCTGTATTGGTGTGATTTTTAAAATTCTTCGAACAAACCATTGTTTTTAGAAAAATGTGTTAATTTTACATTACACAATGTAAATTTAGCTGGCGATTTTAATTTTATTGTACTAGAAATGAAAATATAAGTATTATAAAATCATGAACCAAGTTACAAATCAAACTAGCAGTATTGATATATAAATATATTTAGAGCAAACTTTAACTAACAGGTAAATAGGCTATTTAATTACAGGTATGTTAGACATAGAATTGTTTATCTGTCTGTGATATATTGATAAAGATATACAAGTAGGTACAATATGTAGATATCTTACTACTTTATCAGTCCATTAATCTACCTACATATATCTAACTAAACTATATGGTGAATCTTAGGCTAATGCATTTAGTTATTGGTTTTACAAGCTAATAAATAATCTTTGTTGAATATTCTATTCACTGAATACATAAGTCCACTAAAGTATTTCCTATGACAAAGTAACTGTTGCTTCTGCTAATAATGTAAAGTGTTTCTGGACATTACCTTGGTCCATAACAAATAATCTCTACCCATGGCTCAAAACAGCTCATAGTATCTGGTGCATGGATACTTTCACTGACTGTTATGTTACATGTTCTTGGCATCAAGAGAGCACTGGCTCACTTACCAGGTCTTGTCTTCACTGCCAATGTTGGTCGAGTAAGTGACCCAGGATTTTTTAGCATAATTTTCCATTGTCAGTATCTAGGATGAAACAAAAAACCAGCGTCCCATGTACATGCACGCAAAAAGAACCTTAACAGTTGGAATTTAGAAAAGTATAGGAAGTAGTGCCACTGTCCAGACAAACTTCTCTTCATGCCCTATGCTGGTCTTTATTAGCTTGAGAGGTGCAGAAAAGTAAGAAGTTGGACCACATTTCATTTATAACACACATGGAGACAACTTCCAATTCTCTTTAGCAATGATTCTGTAAATATGATGAAGAATTAGTAGGAAAAAATTAGCATTATATGCTTTCATTATATAGTTATTTTGTTTGGACTGAATTAGTTAACTTAAAAATCCAGTTTAAAATATGAGTTTTGTTGATTAATGCGAGACACATTTATTTGAAGTAAAAAAATCACTTTTGAATACATGTATTTGTAAACCAAATAACTATAATATAAGGCCTCAATAGCAACTTGTAACTTTCAGCTTCACAAAAACTGACTGATATATCCTAATTTTAGAATCTGTTGTTGCTAAATATAGACAGAATTCTTTCTTCTCTGAGTCATGGTGCCACAGGATTCTGAAAATGGTTCACTCATCAGTTTTGATGGAGTGGAAAGTGAAAATAGACAAGAATTTAGGATAGGAAATATTTTAAATACTTCAGAGATATAGCATAACCTCATACAATTTTTTGTTTAAGATTATTTGCGTTGTACAAAGCTAACTAGAGAATTTTACCTACGCTTGATATACATATATTATCATATGAAAATAGCCAGATATTAAGGAAAGGGAATATCTTAAATACTTTATATTAGTTTCTCTTGATCTGCGCAACATTTAACTATATTATCTTAAAAGGTTATCAAGTTAAATAGAATTATTTGAAAATTACTGAGGAAATTTATCTGAAAATATATACAAGTATATTTATATAAATGTGTCTGTCAGATCAAAAACGTTGTGATTAGAAACAAATTTGTTTGGGTGCGTTATTTTTATACACAAGATATTCTATTTCTGGAAAGATTTTTTTAACATTCCTGAACTATCATTTACTATGTAGTAAGTATGATGCAAACATCGCGTGGTGTTTGTTTTAAAGCTAAAGTGTATGTTCTTAGACTGTAGAACTAAACATAATTTTTTAAATTACAGTTTCTTTTATGGTTTCTGTGATCAAAAGAAAATTAATTTGGCAGTTTTCATTAACATAGAACATTCCTAGACCAGTATGTCTAGCCAGACATCTACCATTGGAATAACCTTATATCTATATCCATGACAATTAAACAATTATTCTATTTATTGATCCAGTAAAAACCAATAACTATAAACCTTTCAGTATTATTTCTATATATTTGTTATGCATACTTTAATTTATGCGCATATTCAATGATCTCAGGTTTTTTTAACAGTATATTCCGATCTCAAATATGTTTTTACAATTCCTTGCATTGTATAGTCAGTATTATTTTGTATATTTGACAATCAAAGAATTCCATGCATACATTATGTAGAGATCTATGTTCCTAACATAAGTTAATCAATGTTTTTCCAGATTATTAGAAATATTTTATTTTTACCTTAGAGCTTAATTGAATGATGGATGATATTAAAAATACAATGCAGATAAATTAGTATTTGTGCAATTTTACATAGTTTAATAATTGGGTAAATGATTGGTATGTCTGAATTTATAAGTTTATTAGAGAAATGAACTATTAGATTATATGCATGTTGGCATGTGTGTGCATCCTTTGACTTGTTACTGGAATCAGTGTGTGGATGAAAGAACCAGTATATATTGTAATTAAAATTGTAAATAGATCCTATATATATTATAACCCTGTAAATAAAACTTTTATTACTACACTAAGTTAAATGGGTAGATGTATATTTTTTTAATAGTAGTAAAATTATTAGCTCAAGATTTTAAATCTCTTCTTTTACCCACTAAACAAGAATCATTTGGAATGACAGGGTGTTGGACACCTGGGTAAGACTTTACTAAGGGTAAAAATAAATAATTTCTCACTGCCTAGCCACCCATTTGAGCAACTAGACAGCTTTCCTTGTCAGACTATTCTTCCCGCATTACTGACAAAGTGAAACCACGTCGGAAACACACGATGAACTTTCTCGGGCAATGTAGGATCGAACACATACCCTCCAGGCTAACGAGCCAGCATCTTACCCAATGTGGTCCCAGCAATAAAATGTGAGGCAGAGAATTTTGACCAGACCCTTAACAAGTGAGTACTGGGTTTGACAAATAAGATAATAAAACAAACAGTCACCCCTCTGTTCCCAATACTGTCCACATTTACAAACAATTGGCTATCTTTAGTAGAACGAACTCATGATTTAACAATCTGGTCGGAACAGGACTTGAATAATAACTGCAGAATTCAACCCCAGGAAACAGAGACAGGGAGAAATGGGGTTAAACATCCACTCGACACAAACTAGGTCATTTGGGGACTAACTTGTGGTTTAATTTTATTTTAATAATTCACTTGCACATAGGGAACTTTAGCAGTGGGAGGAAACTGGAGGACCCAGTTATGATACAGAGTGCACTTGCTAACCATTCGGCCACCCAACCCCCTCCAAAGGAAACAACCAAAAACAATTCAAAGTTTGAGTGTTTCTGTCCAGTTTATTCCATACAAAAGCATGACAACCAAGTCCTAGAGCCCTTCCTCAGCAAATAAATGATTAATTAAAAATTTAAATACAGCAAGCAGCGAAATAAAAATAAAATATAATATACATTTAAAAAATATTCAATATGGGATGCATTTCTTTAAAATAAAATTAAAATCTAAAGATACATATATTATTTTCATAAAATCAGGGATGAAGATAGGCAGACATCTGAACGGATATTGGAATTTCGTATACAGTGGAGGGGGATTCTATAGAGTGCAATAACAAAGAATATCTGCTGATTTTGTGGCTGTAGTCCAAAATAACTTGTTGTTGAAATAGTTTCATTTCTGACTTTGATTTGAAATCTTGAAAATATCAACATCCCTAATTTTAGTAAAGATGAAAGACTAGCAATTATAATCATCTTGGCTTAACTCCTCATTGCACTTAAAGCAAGCGTCAAGTCTGAATTAAGTCGCTTGTCATTGGTATTGGTAGTCTAGAGACTTTATGGCTATTGAAGGTACCATCTCATTAACATCTTCTTGAAACCGATACTGAAGTTAAGCCAAGATGTTAAAAAAAAAGTAAAAATTATTCATTCTACGTTTTACTTAATCTCATTATCTCTTCAACTTCGTAATAACATCTAAAAATGGTAACTCCTTCCATCCTACATTTTAAAAAAAATCTAAATAGTTACGACACATAAAGAACAGTTGCTAAATATGGCAGTGCAGGTCTTGCAGTCACAATCATTCGATCACCTTTACATCAACAGTCACATGACAGTCATGTGATCAACTACGTGACCAATCAGTACAGAAGACCTAATGAAGTATTATATGATCTTTAGGGGATCATATAAGTTTAAATTGTTACGGTTACAGGGTTTACTAAGCAATGTGGACGGATATCTTTACATGTGACTACACATAAAAAAACTTTTAATGTCTTCTGGTATCACGTACAATGACTTTCATATCACATGACGAGTCACATGACAGTCACATGATCAATAATTCACAGATTTAAGATAATCACGAACTCGTTCTACGCCATTTCGGATAACTCCAGCAGAAACGTCCTCAGATTTATTTGCTCCACATACGACTGCCATTCCTGATAGAGCTATGATGAGATTTGTTTTATTATTGTCGGGATCCTTTCCTTTTAGAATTAACACTTCAACATCATTTTCTCGTCTAATGACTGTCCAGCGTTTTCCAGAAAGTATGAGCCCTGTACTGTAAATATTATCGTTAAAACTGGTCAATGCATCTACAACTATCAAAATTTCATTTGGATTACACTGGAATTCAGGATGACTTGCCCATAATGCTCCATTTTTTCCATATAGGCCACCAATTTCCACGCCAACAGACTGCAATTGAACAAGATATGGCTCCCAGGACATCTGAAATAAATAGAAATTTCATTTTATAATATTCTACATTATTTGATACACAATTACACATAGGAAAGCAATGGAGTGTTCCATGATAGTGCCCTAGTTGTATCAGCATTGAGTACCCGGTATACTTATTCTGGTGATATTTTAATTTAACATGTATAATAGACCAGAATTTCCTGTGAAAAAAGATCAGTATTTAAATAAATTCTGGGGGCACTGCAGACTATTGCTCCAGTTAGCTATTAAGACATGTAGTGTGCTCTCTTTCCTTCCAATCACCAAACAGTGGAATATGCCTTTTAATCATCCGCAATTGTGCCTCTTTAACAAAATTTTAAATCTATATGTGGTGGTATAAAAATAATAATCTCACAGTTTTTTGCTTTATTTTTGTATTTTTAAAGATATCCTCTGACATTAAAGGAATATTGTCTTGAAGTTAATGAAACTGAAGACAAGACTTCTCTTTGAACATAATAAATAATATACCTTACAATCTAGACCAGGGGCCTATTTCACGAAATTTTAACTAAGATAAGATCCCAATTTTAGTAATTTGATTGGATAATATTAGATTGATTTTAGTGCTTAGCCAATCAAAATTGAAGTATCTACTAAAATCGGATTTTATCTTAAGTTAAAATTTCGTGAAACAGGGCCCAGTTACAGAACAACACATATTAGATCAACCAGACCTCTTGTATTTATACACTATGAGGAGGTCAGATCAACCAGTCCTACAGGTGTTGTAAACCTGTATACAGTTAGGTACCAGAAGTAACTATTTTAAGATACCCATAACCCAGTAAATATCAACATAGAATAAACACTTCAAGTATTAAAATAATTCTATTTTAGTAGTTCTACATGTTTATTGTACATGTTGGTGCCCACTCTTCTCCTCTTCTCAGAATACATGATTATGATCATGTACTATCAATTACATCAGTGGTTCCCCAAGTCATTTGTCAAACACATAAGTTTGTTACAGAAAATGAAATGATTTTTTTGTCTCATCCTAATGACTAGAAGCTGTTCCTTGCCAAGACATCCTTATTACACCACTGACAAGAGGAAACTGTGCTGAAAACGCAAGAGGATTTTGCTTTACACCCGAGACCTTTCGGTGAGCAAAGTTTGTTACAGCAAGTGGGGCTTATAGAGAGATAAACAAGAATATTGTAAGTTACCAAGTAAACACCCTATAATTTAGTATAGTTATAAATTGTTGACAGATTATTATGGCTTCCATAGCAGTAAGACTTACACTGGTATTTAAGTACTAAACTTTGAAGATCTTCATTACAAACATATCAATTTGCTATTAACTCCAGATTTAATTTATTTAGAAGTTAGAAACACCCCATTATTTGTAAGAGGCAGTCATCAAATGAAGACTACTTCCAGTTTCAACTATTTTTCAAGGAAGACCATAAAGATCCATCTATCAAATTCAGAAGCAACCACATTTTGTTCATTTACATGCAAATCGTTAATAACTGGTCATGCAAGCAAGTCACCAACTATATTATTCACAGAAAGTTCTAATCATAAAAATATATTTTGACAAAATAAAGTCTTACCTGCATGTCATAAAGCAAGCCTTTGTTAGATGATGAGGAACACAATTCTACTACCATACAACTAAACTAGGTTTCAATACACCATTCCATGCAATTATCTTCAACATCCATTTACCAGTAAACAAACCCAGCCATATAATAAACCATCATTACTTTTTGAGGCTCAACTTTAAAATACTTACTATCATGCAAGGTTTATATTAAAATGATTGACTCTTACGGTTGTGGAGAGATTTTTCTATTGTAATTTGTGAGCAACAATATATCACTATCAGATCACAGTGTGCTATAATTTAGTGCATTAAAGGCAGCTGTGTTGTCTGGCTTCATCCATGTCCATGTTTAAATATGCTATGTACATATAACTTGTGTGTCTTAAACCAAAGAGGTGCATATTTTTTTGTCTGTGCAGAAGCTTGGTAAACAATAAATCATTACAGACAGCAAACATTCTCCATTATAAGCTGACAAAACCCAATGCATATCATGCCCAGTAGCCTTCATATGGCTTTACGAACATCTACAAAGGGTCCTTTTCACTTTTATATCATAATTCAAATTAAATCAATCTAGTGGATTTTAATGCAAAAATTTAATACACCAGATTGTAAAGCATCAAAATATTATAAGATGCCATGCAAGAGATGTACAGATAACAATCAGATTACCTAATCCAGGAAGTTATGGTCTGGTATGCACGAATATTAAAAGGAATTGAAATCCCTGGGATATAAACATATATTTTAATCGAAATCAGATAAAAAATTTGGACCTCTAGAGGGTCCACAATCTTCATATTGCATACTATTACACAATGGTGAGATATTTAAACATTTTTAAAACCTGAAAAAAAATAGGTTGCCAGGCAACGAAACATACGCCCACACAGCAGCCAAATCGTCCAGGCAGTCAACAAGAGTTGTTGCATTTTAAGTAATCATCAGAAAATCATAATTCAACCTCCCCCATAACTACGGTGTAACTGTGATATAATTGTGAAATCCAGAGGGACCACAAGCTAAAAAGGGTGATTTTTCGTACAATCAGGGGCAATGATTCAGGAAGTTACGATCCGATATGGGCAAATATGCAATGGAACCAAGATCATTGGGTTATAAACATGTATTTCAAGTTTCATCAAAATCAGTTCAAAATTGTGGCCTCTATAGGGTCCACAACCTTGATATAACATATTTTTACACAATTCGCGTACAGACAGTGGCCATTTTATCCGTCAACTCTGGTCCGATTTTCACAAAATTCAAATTCTCTCTTCATTACCATGAAACCGTGATATAATCAAACGTTTTTTTAAATCGGATAATAATTTTGACCTCCAGAGGGACCACAAGCTAACAAAAGCGATTTTTCTGACAATCAGGGGACATAATTCAGGAAGTTATGATTCGATGGGCGCAAATATCGAAAGGAACCAAGATCTTTGGGTTATAAACAGGCATGTCACGTTTCATCAAAATCGGTCCAAAATTGTGACCTCTATAAGGTCCACAACCTTGATATAACATATTTTCACACCATTCACGTTCAAACGGCGGCCATTTTGTCCGTCAATTTTGGTCCGATTTTCACGAAATTCGAACTCAACCTTCATAACCTGGAACGGTCATATAATCAAATGGTTTTTTAAATCGGATAACAATTTTGACCTCAAGAGGGACCACAAGCTAAAAAGGGCGATTTTTCGGACAATCAGGGGCCATAATTCAGGAAGTTACGATCCGATGGGCGCAAATATCGAAAAGAACCAAGATCTTTGGGTTATAAACATACTGTCAATTTTAATCAAAATCGGTTCAAAATTGTGACCTCTATATAACGTCCACAACCTTGATATAACATATTTTCACACAATTCGCGTACAAACGGCGGCCATTTTGTCCGTCAATTTTGGTCTGATTTTCACGATATTCGAATTCAACCTTCATAACCATGGGAACGGTGATATAATCAAACGTTTTTTTAAATCGGATAACAATTTTGACCTCCAGAGGGACCACAAGCTAAAAAGGGCGATTTTTCGGAGAATCAGGGGCCATAATTCAGCAAGTTACGATCCGATGGGCGCAAATATCGAAAGGAACCAAGATCTTTGGGTTATAAACATACATGTCAAGTTTCATCAAAATCGGTTCAAAATTGTGACCTCTATAAGGTCCACAACCTTGATATAACATATTTTCACACCATTCGTGTACAAACGGCGGCCATTTTGTCTGTCAATTTTGGTCCGATTTTCACGAAATTCTAACTCAACCTTCATAACCATGGAACGGTGATATAATCAAACGTTTTTTTAAATCGGATAACAATTTTGACCTCCAGAGGCACCACAAGCTAAAAAGAGGGATTTTTCGGAGAATCAGGGGCCATAATTCAGGAAGTTACGATCTGATGGGCGCAAATATCGAAAGGAACCAAGATCTTTGGGTTATAAACATAGATGTCAAGTTTCATCAAAATCGGTTCAAAATTGTGACCTCTATAAGGTCCACAACCTTGATATAACATATTTTCACACTATTCGCGTACAAACGGCGGCCATTTTGTCAGTCAATTTTGGTCCGATTTTCACGAAATTCGAACTCAGCCTTCATAACCATGGGATGGTGATATAATCAAACGGTTTTTTAAATCGGATAACAATTTTGACCTCCAGAGGGACCACAAGCTAAAAAGGGCGATTTTTCGGAGAATCAGGGGCCATAATTCAGGAAATTACAATCTGATTGGCGCAAATATCGAAAGGAACCAAGATCTTTCGGTTATAAACATGAATTTCAAGTTTCATCCAAATCGGTTCAAAATTGTGACCTCTACACTGTTCACAAGCTAAAAAACGTGATTTTTCGTACAATCAGGGGCCATAACCCATGAAGTTACGGTCCGATACATGCCAATATCGAAAGGAACCGAGATCTTAGGGTGATAAACCTATATTTTAAGATTCATTGAAATCGGATAAAAATTGTGACCTGTAGACTGTTCACAAACAATTGTGGACGAACGGATGTCCGGACGGACGGACGGACGAACAGGGGCGACGACAATATACGTCCACATGAAAATGTGGGCGTATAAAAATTGTGACCTCTTAGAGAATCCACAAGCTAAAGATAGGTTGCCAGGCAACGAAACATACGCCCACAGCAGCTAAATCGTCCGGGCAGTCAACAAGGGTTGTCGCATATTTTTACTTTTTTTTGGTATTGAAACATTTGTAATACACTAAAATCTGAGTAACAACTCATTATGTAATTATCTGAAAATCATCAGAATTTGTTTGCTTTTTATAAAGTTTTGCGCCAGGCTAACAATTAGTATAGGAAACATTTAATATCATGGATTTAGCTGTTCAGTTATCAAAATTCATTGAAAATCAAAATAATTGTTCGTTTCAACACCTTAAACTCTGTGTATCAATCTGAAGTCAATCGGATGATAAGTTTGGCATCTACAGCGCCACAAGGTTTTTTGAAGTGATCACGGGAGATAACTCTGGAAGTAATTATTTGAAATCGATGAAAATCAGTAGGCTTCTTCCTCATAGGACCTTAAACAGTGTGTGTAAATTTAAAGTCAATCAGATATTAACTTTGGCCTCTAGAGCGTCCACAGGATTTTTTGATGTGATCAAGGGCCATAACTCTGGCACTAATTATCGGAAATCGCTGAAAATCAATAGGCTTCTTCGTCTTATGACCTTAAACACTGTGTATAAATTTCAAAGTCAATCGGATATTAACTTTGGCTTTTAGAGCGTCCACAAGATTTTTTGAACTGATCAAGGGCCATAACTCTGGCACTAATTATCGGAAATCGCTGAAAATCAATAGGCTTCTTCGTCTTATGACCTTAAACACTGTGTATAAATTTAAAGTCAATCGGATATTAACTTTGGCTTTTAGAGCGTCCACAAGATTTTTTGAAGTGATCAAGGGCCATAACTCTGTCACTAATTATCGGAAATTGCTGAAAATCAATAGGCTTCTTCGTCTTATGACCTTAAACACCTTAAACACTGTGTATAAATTTAAAGTCAATCAGATATTAACTTTGGCTTTTAGAGCGTCCACAAGATTTTTTGAAGTGATCAAGGGCCATAACTCTGTCACTAATTATCGGAAATTGCTGAAAATCAATAAGCTTCTTCGTCTTATGACCTTAAACACTGTGTATAAATTTAAAGTCAATCGGATATTAACTTTGGCTTTTAGAGCGTCCACAAGATTTTTTGAACTGATCAAGGGCCATAACTCTGGCAATAATTATCGGAAATCGCTGAAAATCAATAGGCTTCTTCGTCTTATGACCTTAAACACTGTGTATAAATTTAAAGTCAATCAGATATTAACTTTGGCTTTTAGAGCGTCCACAAGATTTTTTGAACTGATCAAGGGCCATAACTCTGGCAATAATTATCGGAAATCGCTGAAAATCAATAGGCTTCTTCGTCTTATGACCTTAAACACTGTGTATAAATTTAAAGTCAATCAGATATTAACTTTGGCTTTTAGAGCGTCCACAAGATTTTTTGAAGTGATCAAGGGCCATAACTCTGTCACTAATTATCGGAAATTGCTGAAAATCAATAAGCTTCTTCGTCTTATGACCTTAAACACTGTGTATAAATTTAAAGTCAATCGGATATTAACTTTGGCTTTTAGAGCGTCCACAAGATTTTTTGAACTGATCAAGGGCCATAACTCTGGCACTAATCATCGGAAATTGCTGAAAATCAATAGGCTTCTTTGTCTTATGACCTTAAACACTGTGTATAAATTTAAAGTCAATCGGATATGAACTTTGGCTTTTAGAGCGTCCACAAGATTTTTTGAAGTGATCAAGGGCCATAACTCTGGCACTAATTATCGGAAATTGATGAAAATCAATAAGCTTCTTCGTCTTATGACCTTAAACACTGTGTATAAATTTAAAGTCAATCGGATATTAACTTTGGCTTTTAGAGCGTCCACAAGATTTTTTGAAGTGATCAAGGGCCATAACTCTGGCACTAATTATCGGAAATCGCTGAAAATCAATAGGCTTCTTCATCTTATGACCTTAAACACTGTGTATAAATTTAAAGCCAATCGGATATTAACTTTGGCCTCTAGAGCGTCCACAAGATTTTTTGAAGTCGTCAAGGGCCATAACTCTGGTAGTTATTATCGGAAATCGCTGAAAAACAATAGGCTTCTTCGTCTCATGACCTTAAACACTGTGTATAAATTTAAAGTCAATCGGATATTAACTTTAGCCTCTAGAGCGTCCACAAGCAATTGTGGACGCCGGACCGACGGACGGACGGACGGACGGACGGACAGACGGACCGACGGACGGACCGACGGACGGACGGGGGCGACGACAATATACGACCACATTTCAATGTGGGCGTATAAAAATGCAATAATCCAGAAAGTTATGGTCAGATATGCTTGATTATCTAAAGGAACTAAGACCTTAGTGTGTAATGGTAATATATTCACACTTTTTTAAATCAGATAAAAATTGTGACTTCTACAGGGACCACAAGAGATAATTCAGGAAGCTACTATCCAATATGCGTGAATATTGACAGGAACCAAGATCTTTGGATTATAAACAAGTATTTTAAGTTTCATCAAGATAGGTTGCCAGGCAACGAAACATACGCCCATGGCACCTAAATCGTCCGGGCAGTCAACAAGAGTTGTCGCATATTCTTACTTTTTTCTGTAATGAAACATTTAACATTTATAATACTCTGAAATCTGATTAAGATTAACAACTCATAAAATAATTATCAGAAAATCATTAGAATTTGTTTGGTTTTTATAAAGTTTTGCCCCATGCTAACGCTTAGTATACGAAACATTTAAAATCATGGATTTAGCTGTTCAGTTATCAAAATTCAATGAAAATCAATATACATGTACAAAAGATTTTTCAAAGTGATCAAGGGAGATAACTCTGACAGTAATTATTGGAATTAGCTGAAAATCAATAGGATTCTTCGTTCCGAGACCTTAAACATTGTGTACAAATTTAAAGTCATTCGGATATTAACTTTGGCCTCTAGAGCGTTCACAAGATTTTCTGAAAATCAGTAGGCTTCTTCGTCTCATGACCTTAAACAGTGTGTGTAAATTTAAAGTCAATCGGATATTAACTTTGGCCTCTAGAGCGTCCACAGGATTTTTTGATGTGATCAAGGGCCATAACTCTGGCACTAATTGCTTGTGGACGCTCTACAGGCTAAAGTTAATATCCGATTGACTTTAAATTTATACACAGTGTTTAAGGTCATGTGACGAAGAAGCCTATTCATTTTCAGCGATTTCCGATAATAACTGCCAGAGTTATGGCCCTTGATCAGTTAAAAAAAAGCTTGTGGACGCTCCAGAGGCCAAAGTTATCTGATTGACTTTAAATTTATACACAGTGTTTAAACCCATGAGATGAAGAAGCCTATTGATTTTCAGCGATTTCCGATAATTACTGCGAGAGTTATGGCCCTTGATCACTTCAAAAAATCTTGTGGACGCTCTAGAGGCCAAAGTTAATATCCGATTGACTTTAAATTTATACACAGTGTTTAAACCCATGAGATGAAGAAGCCTATTGATTTTCAGCGATTTCCGATAATAACTGCCAGAGTTATGGCCCTTGATCACTTCAAAAAATCTTGTGGATGCTCTAGAGGCCAAAGTTAATATCCGATTGACTTTAAATTTATACACAGTGTGTAAGGTCAATAATCCTTGAAGTTAAGGTCCGATTTATACCAACATCGGAAGGAACCAAGATCTTTGTGAGATAGATATTTTAAGTTTTGTCAAAATCAAATAAAAATTGTGACCTAAAGAGTGTCCACAAACAAATTTTGCATGGACGGACATTCAATATATCCACATGAAAATGTGGGTGTATACAAAATAAAATGGAAGTGAGACACAATGCTATTAGTATTATTGGTATTGGGCATGGGGGCAAATTAGACTGGGGTGGGGGTGGGGGGCAAATTAGACTCCAACTATAATATCACACTTCAAAATTCTTCAAAAGCTCTTGTCAGAAAAAAGTTGCAAGGAGGACAGACAATGGCAGGCCCATTTTGAGATATCAATAGGAAATTTTCTTTAGTATGTCACAATCTGAACACAAAAGCTTATTAATTCCATGCTATTACTGTCAGGTGCTACATAAATTTACAGTCATGCAACTCATGCCCCTTTCTCCATTTGAAACTGAAACTCATTTTCAACCCAAGCTATTTAATTTGACACATGCATAATTCAAAAACAAATTACACAAATCAACCACATTTGGCAATATAACAATAATAATGTAATAAATTAATAACATTTTATTGATCAATTTTGATTTTTTAAAATAACATTTTGAATAACAAATAAAACATAAATTATAGAATAATGAAGTAAAATAAAATATGAAACAATTACTTGATTGTTGATCATGATTAAAATGTAATGGCAAGTTTTTGAGAATCACACTGACAAAGTCAAAGTTCATTCTAAAGTACAGATATATCGAAGCCTGATACAAGAGAGGAAATTTTTTAGAAGACTGCTTTGTCTTTAACTTGGATAAATAATATTGGTGTAATATTGACTTAATAACTTATTATTTACATCAAACACAAATAGTCCCTATTGTACAAAAAACTCTTAATATTTTTAAAAAATTTATTCCTACTCAAATACAATTCCATACACAGTACTTAAATATTTTATCGGTCCAAGTACTTACTGGCCTTATTCATTTGAATTGAGTATCTATGTATACTATTATTTCATTTCTTGGCACTTACAATCCTACAGATTTTTTATTTTCGAACAGTAAGAAAAAAGAATTTGAGAATGTTTACTTCTTGAAAACTTCATTACATATCAGACTGCATCAAGAAGTGTGAGAAACTACCAAACTTGTGTGTACGCTACACTCACCTGAAACTTAATTTTAACACCGGTACCATTTCAAGAATTTCATGTACATGTAGCAAAGTATATAATGAACATGTTTTAAAGCAATATTTGTAAAATCTGTGGTACAACAGTATAGATAAAACTATAAATAATTTAACGAATATTAAAAACAAATCTAAGGTTATATCAGAACATAACAATCTCAACAAAACAACTGCATAGTACTTTACAATCACAGGCACTTAAAAGGATTAAAATAAAACTATACTGTAATATATAGTCAAGCAGTAGTAGGAAGTTTTATTTTAATCTCTTCAAGTGCCTGTGTTTACAATCACAATGGACAAGACAACTTTTGGTAAGTTACTTAAACTGTTCCACTCAAATCCTGTATTGTCAGTATGTATACCGGTAATATGAATACATCTTTCAGCACTAATTGAATAATTAGTGTACATCTATGTGTATCATACAGCCAGATACACGTCTAGAGCAGATTTTTCCTTACATTGCAGTAAAGAAAATAATGTATGTCTGGCACCCCTGTAATCTTATAAACATATTTTAGATAATGCTGATGATAACGTAAGACAAATGGAAAGTGTATTTCCCCTGTAATCTTACAGATTTTAATGATAATGTAAGTCAAACGGGAAGTGTAATTCCCCTGTAATCTTATTCAGAGATTAGGAGACACAATACAGATTGTTAGGTAATACTGATAGGTTAAGTCAAATAGGTTAATATGGATAAATCTAAGTTGTAAAAATATTTAAATAAAGAGAGAGAGAGAAATGGGGTTTAGCGTCCACTCGACACAAACATGGTTTTAATTTCATTTCAGTAATTCGCTTGCCCGTAGTGGTCTTTAGCAGTGAGACGAAACCAGAGGACCCAGAGAAAACCCACACGGTTGGACGGACGACCCTTTTCCTTGTCACGTACAACTGGGGCTTTGAAACCACGCCAGTTGACTCAATGACAGATTTAAGGATACAGCACGCACCTGCTAACCATTCGGCCATCCAACCACCCACAAATATAAAGATATCACTCCAAAATACATGTGAACTCAAGCAATATGAAATTCATACATGTTACTTAATTATTAAGTTAATTCTTCTGAAAATTATAATCCATAAAAAATTATTTTTATAGTCATGAATCTGTGCAGTAAACTCCTGCAATATGAAATGCATTATATTTCGATAATTATGAAATTAAAAATTTTAAATAAACATAATTAAGACATTTCACAGAAAGTTATTCAGTATTATTTGTCATTGTAATAAATTGATTAAAACTCATATAATAATGCTATGTGATGATAAAATTTAACAATTGCCTTTAAAGATACATTATTCAAGAGATAAATCTGCCCATTGCAGGTCGTTTTTTAGGCCTTAAATGTTATATAAATTATTAATTAGACATACATGTAACTTGAAAAGAATCAACTGTCTAGGTCATCAGATGGCTCTGATTTTATGTCAATTAGAATAGTTCATCTATTTAATGATTCAATTTAAAAATGGAGAAGCAAGGTCAAGTCTCGAATAACCAGCACTGTGGTTACATTAACAAACAATCAATGCACACATCTTGACAAAACTAACAACAATGATAAAGTAATTTGAATGAAAGTTTCTATATATTCATTTTGCTTTATCTAATTTTTAACTAATATATCAAGAAAGGTGAGTTATTTGTCTAAATCTTACATATTGTATCTTTAATAAGGACATAATTTAAAAATTAAGAAAAATAAAACAAAAACTATAACAAACAGGGACTTTTGAATCAAGAAGATATGGCACATTCCTTTTGACCTATGAAATCAATGTCATAAATCTAATACGAAGTATCATTAATAATTTGCATTAATTAAATAATCTTGAATCCCAGCAACAACCACACAACAATTTCTCTCGTTGGCTCCTGTAGGAACAGCCCCAATAACTATTGCTTTCTTCGTAACTCCACAATAAACAAAATACTTTTCATCTGAACCGCAGTTCTTTCTTTTCAGTTTAATATTTTCGTTGACTTCCATACTAACAACTGTGTAGTCCCAACCAGCCAGTCTGATGCCATTACTGGTTTCTCCTCCTTTTGTGGCGAGTTTAACCAGTATTCTTATTTCATCAGCTGAAGGACTGAAGTTACCTGCCCAGAATGAACCATCTAGTCCAACTATGGCAGCAAATTTACACCCAGCGGTTTCAAGGTTTGATATATATGCATCCCAAGACATGACCTGAAATTTAAAGTTTAAATTAAGATTAAAATAAAAAATTTCAAGATTATTTGTACTATTTAATTATAAATATCTATCAATAATATTACTAATGACATCACATAGCACTTAGAAGTATTAACATAAAAAAGGGACTGTACATGTACAGGTTGATGGATTTACAGTATATCTACATTTTAAAAATATATCCCGAGAAATTAACCAGGTCGATGGATTTACAGTATATCTACATTGCAAAAATGTATCCCGGGAAAGTAACCATTCTTCTTAAAGCTTCAATCAATAAATCATGGTGCGTCTAATCCAAGCTAGTCATGCACAGCAAGAATGCAAGCATTAATTAATTCAGATCTTGACTCATGCTTTAGCACTACATGTCATATACCTGTATCATGTATGTGTGTGTAATTGTTTTGGTTTTATTTAGTTAATTTCATGCCAGTATAATGTACAAGATTAATAGTGCTACTGTGTGTATTAATTTCCTACACATGAACATCAAGACATCATTAAAAGGCAATGCAAAAAACTCGGTGTAAAGCTCATGTAATATCTGAATCTACTAATATTGTTTGGATTATTTGTTTTCCTTAAATCCTCCAAATTTCATGGGTAAGAATGGTATACGTCTCCATCACTGATCTCCTTTATTGGCTACCATTAGTACCATAGCACCATTTCACATGCTGTAAATTTTCTTAATATTTTCATCTGCTTTTATTTTAGGTTTCTATACATGTAATTTTAGTTAATGAGAACAGCAGTCTATTAATTAATTACATTTATTTGTTAATCAAATCCACACAGCATTGTATTTAATGTTCACAGAAACATTAACCATGTATGATTAATCACATGTAGCAGAACAGCTGGTTAAGCGAGACTACATTATTGTTGTATACCAAATCACACTTGCATGCTTTATAAAACAATTTTACCTGCATATTTGTAGAAAAATTTCTTTTTACCCTTTTTTTTAAAATTTGTACAGGTGACAATTATGGTCGGACTTCAAGTACATGTACTACATAGGACTGTACATGTAGATACCGAATTGTAGTAGTAAGTATGTGGCATCTTTGGTTCAATTTTTTCACACAGGATTTTTTTTACTGGCACAAATCGCTAAAGGTATCAATTAGTAATATACTAAATATTAGGCAACTTTGAAATCTGGATAATTTCTGCAGACTTGATTAACAGATTATTCAACTAGCGCATAGAGATAGAAAATCTTTCTTAAAATTTAATTTGATAGCAAGTCGTCTTTTACTGTAGGCTTTGGGATGCTACATGTAGTAGTGCTGGCACGATAAATCGTTGAATCGATGTATCGCGATTCACCGTCTCACGATACCAGTATTGAATCGCAGGATGCCGAATCGATTTTTCACGATTCTTTTTTGCTTTTTATCCAATATAGCATGAACTTTAAAAACTTTCAATTATATCCACAACCCTAAACTTTATTTGAAACTATGACACTTCGCAAACGATGCTCAGTGACATGTGTGTTACTATAAATAGCGCATGACCGTAATTAACGTTAGTTTCGTAGGTAAAGATTAACAACATTTTCATGTCTTTTCGTTTTGTTTCTGAATTTCAAAGTTTGTTATAAGGTTTAGGTAATAAAACATACATATTTGAACACATAAACGACATTTTACTCTCGAATTTTATAAATTTAAAACGTAAATATAATAGATAGTACTATAGTAGCTCTTGTAAAAATCAAAATGGCGGTAAATACAATCGCTCCATCGAAATATAAATCTAAAGTTTGGGAAAATTTTGGGTTTTTAAAAGGGAACACAACGAAAGTTGTTTGTAGAATATGCAAAACTATTCTAAAATATTATGGTAATACAACCAATCTCAGCATTCACTTGACAAGACACCATAGTGTCCATAGTGGCGACTGTCTTGTCTAAGTTCGTCTGCTAGGATTAGTAGAGTTTACTTCTAAATAGTAGGTCCAATCAAGTTTATTTATTTCCTGGTTTTAGTGACTTCATTAAAAACACAATCACATATTTAATTTGTTGTTTTATTGATAAATGTACGACCTAGTTAGGAATCTCGATACGTATCGTATCGCGGCACATGAATCGCAATACGTATCGTATCGTGACTGCAGTCGCAATACCCAGCACTAACATGTAGGCTAGTGAGATATGTGTCAAAATTACCCACTGTATTGTACCACATGGTATTAATTACAGCATTGTTCTTAGGGTAACTGTACCATACCCCATCTGGTCTTCAAAATGATCGAATAAGCTAATATTTTATTCAATTTTCTAAATACCTACACATTTAATATGTATCGGGCCACTCGAATGAACATTCCGAAATTCAATTCTATCAATCTCTAGAAATTGAATAAATACATGAATTTTCGGTGAGAACTTACAAGGCAGACGCAAACTGAATTTGAAACAATTCTGCTCACAGCACCTCGATTTTGGGGACAGAACTGTAAAGCTACTTTATTCTGTCACTGCAGAGCATTCTTGACTCAGAATCAAACATCCCCTGGTTGACATAATTGCCAACTTTCAGAAAATGATCAAAAAAAGAAGCTGCCACTAGGAAGAAATTGCAATTTTCTATACGGTATTTAATTTTCATTGTGTAGACTTTTAGTTAAAGGTACATTGAATTTTATATTGTTTTTGTAAAGCACCTCTGAGCATTGCTCCGAGGTGGAAGATGAGCAGTGTATAAATATGGTTTTAATAATAATAATTAGTGATGGTTCGATAATAGGTTTCAACATCGGTAATTGGCCGATAAGTGCCCAATCGGGAGATATCGGTGTCACCCGATAAATTTCCATTTTGCCGATACTAGAGTTGTCGATATCTGTTCAAAACGACTCTGTAAATACTTTTGAAATATTGTCTGAGTTATGAACAAATCAACTTAGCCGCGCTTGTTGCTTTTTAAACGTACCGGTAATACAAGACTCATAGCAGCCGTAGAAAGGAAATAATAAACAGTACGAAATCCTCATCGGTCTCCTTTATCTAAATTGCTACGCATTTTTTTACTTCATTTTATCTAGTTCACTATATTGTCTGTCACTATCATAATGAGTAGAAGTTTTGGAAAAGGTGGGAATATCACGTGGTTTGCGCGTGGACGAACCCATTTTAATAGTCCCCCAACTTTCTTCGAAAGGCGGGGGACAATTATATAGTAATCAACACTTAAAATATGATAATCTCGACCATTAATGATACATCAAATAATTCAGTTCATAATGGATGGTGTATATTTTGGTGGCCCAATTATTACTTCAAAAACAAAGTGTTCGTGTTTGATTCCCGCAGTAAAATAGTACCATGCATTTCGCGACTAATAAAGACAAATATCTACATAGATCATCATGCCATTCGAGACATTTGTGTAATAGTTTTATATCCACCACTATCGGTAATTTATCTGTATCGGCCGATATATTTCGCTGTCAGTATCTGATATCGGACCATCCCTAATAATAATTGTCAAAAATGGTAAAGGCAACATACATACATGACACATGTCATGTATACGTATACACAGGCTGGGAGCCGCATAATTAGTCTCAAATTAGTATAATATTATTAGGCTATTATTAATATTTTCTTAATTTGAGACCTGAAATGCATAAAAATACAAAACGTTTTTGAAGTTGAAACTGAAGAGCTCAAATCTTGTTTAAAACACAAATATCAGAATTATCGATAGCCAGGGCAGCACAGAACAGTGCGAGTCGGTTAAGAATAAGATAAGTTCTCATTTCAACACTTCATCAAGTCAATTAATGGCTGATCATAATCCTCAAGAAACAAGTAGCCTTTATCGCCGTCAATAATAATATGACAGCAAGAGCAATCAAATCACTGAACCATGACCCCAGTTTTCATCATTAGGCCTATGTTAGTCTGGCCTCTTAACTTTTGGTTGCAGTTTTGGGACGGTTCCAATGCTCCGTCAGGCACCATCCTTATTCCAGTCGCCTGAATCGGTTAATAAAAGTCACTTTATCCACTGAAAAAATTAAATACAAACTTACTTTTGCTTTCTGTATGTTAATGAGTCAACTTTAAAAACTTCTGGGCCGGTTCTAGTAGGAGTACTTCGATAAACCGGCGAATATTTGATGGAAAAATGGAGGATGTCACGCCAAGAGCAAAGGAGAAAGGCTGAGGTTATTGGTCTAGTTTCATCCAATCAGTTATGAGCAATTAGTTTTCTCCGTGGCTTTGATACAAGGGGGAGGTAACCACTTCCGAAATAACACTGGCGATAAAAATTATATTTTTTCATTTCAAAATGCTATTTAATTGATTAAATTAGCCCACATTTCGACATGGCAACTGCAGACTGGAACCCCCTAGGGAACGTGTATTACAGGTAATTGATAATATAAAGAATATATAGACATATAGATTTAATAATTACAAAACACTTGAATTAGCATAATTGGTATTAGTAGTATTTCTAGTATTTACTTGAACTAAGTTGAAGTCAAAAAGTTGGCGCATACTGCGTTAATCCAGCTATTCTTTGGGTTAGGGTTAGAGTTTGGGTTAGTAAAGTAGCTTGGAAGTAGCCGGGTCAAGCTACTAGGCCAAAAAGTTTTGACCAGGAACAAATTAGGCCCATTTCGGAACATACCATACATGATACAGCTGGGAGTATAACGAGACTTACATTAAGAGTTGAACTAGACTTGTGTTCACGTGCATTCATTATTAGGGTATTAATGTTGCAAAGCGAATTCCAGTCAATTCGACCAATAACCTTTTGATTTACAACCTTTTTGTTTTTTTGATATACTGGTGTAGGCCTTCATTAGTAAGATTTCTCTCAACGAAGCCACTTAGCACATTTACTATTTTAGAGTCGAAAATCAAGATGCTAAGAATCGCTTCCTATATACTGAGCTTCCTCGCTATTATAATAATAATGCCTACTCATTATTCAATACATGACCCTCTATATTCATCGCCCTTGTCCGTCTGTTGTATAGTATATATCCATTCAAAGAGCTTTTGATGTTCCAATTTGCGTCAAGTGTTCAGTTCTTCTTAGAAAGAACTTTAATTTGCAAATTCCATGATAAATCTTCCTAATATATGTAAAGTTGTGGACGAAAATGTCCAATATTTAGGCGACAGACCGAGGTGACCATAAAAGTATAGTAATGACATGTCATTTATAGCAGATAAATGTTATGAGTTTAGAAATAATCATATTCATACAGATGCTACATAATGAGATTAAGTTTCTGGTGTGGGTGGAATTAGGTAAATCCTTCCATTTAGAGAATGCGGCATTTTTTCAGTTACAACTAAAATTGTTATCGGCATGCCTTATCATTAGACCAGAGTTTGGAATTTGATAAGCAAAGTTTCTTGTAATTTTGCAAAGAAAAGAAGACAGCATATTAATTGAACATTTTGTTTGTTTATAGAAATGTGGAACTGTATCAAATGGATTGGAATGGGTTGTTGGAGCTCAATCAGTATATGATAGCAGCAGCACCTTATGGAGGACCAATAGGTAATAACATTTTCGTCATTACATGTACTTTCATGCTACGAACCTGAAATAAACTAAGAAACTAGTTTTGGATAATCTTGAGACGATCTTTTGAAATTCAAGTCGACAACCTTTTTTTTTATAGAAGACCATTTATTTCTTTTTAAGTAATTGTTTTCATTAAAATTTCACTGTAAGTATAAAGTAAAAAATAAGTGTTCTATTCTCACATCACAGAATGCTCTGGGAGCTAAAGTGATTAATTGAATGACCGTGAGTACATGTATAATGAAGTATAAGTCTATCTACTTTATGGTTTGTTACCCCTTTATGGTGAATTCCTCCATACTTGCAATAGAATAAAAACAAGACAATCTATAGTAGATTACTAAGATGACTTGGCTGTTATGGACGAATGTTTCCATGCTGAATTTTGTGTCTTGTTTATCCAACATGATATATTTTAATGTATGTTTATTTTATTGACCATCGAGCAATTGAAAGTCAAATTGAAATTTGATTGTACTATTAAACGAATTGATTATTATTATTTCAGCTTTAATGAAAGATGACAAGAAGACAGGTCGAGTATCAACAAATGTTAAACCTATAATAAATGTTTATAATGCTGCTGGTAAACCACTCAGTCAGTTGAGGGTAAAACACTTTTAAATATAAATACACAGATATAAATTAAAGACTATTTAAGCAGTTAAACATGGATAAAGCGTTGAAATACATAGATATCTGGAGTAACACTTCAAAATTTGGCTATTGTTTATTGTTATGTGGGGGGTGGGTGGATGGCCGAATGGTTAGCACGTGCGTGCTGTATAATAAAGCCTGTCATTGAATCAACTGTTGTGGTTTCAAATCCCTCGTTGTATGTGACAAGGAGTAGGGTCGCCTGCCCAACCTTGTGGGTTTTTTCCTGGTCCATGGGTTTCCCCCCACTACTAAAGACCCCTACACATAAGCGAATTATGGAAATAAAATTGAACCATGTGTTAGTCCTGAAGTGAGCTAGTTTGTGTCAAGTGGACATTAAACCCCATTTCCCTCTCTCTCTATTGTAATGTGAGTTCATTTACTTTCTTAGTGTAGTGTAAATAATTTCTGTATTACAATATGAAATAAGATTTTACAACCACTATGATAATTATTTATTAATAAGATATATACATCTTATTAACAAAATTTGTTTTTTGGTGAAACAGAGGGCTAAAATGGTCATAGAAAGACCAAAACTGAAAAGCCCTACACATCATAACAATTGCTCTAGAAAAGACACTGATCTTGATAATTTTAAAAATGAAAATTGTCTACGACATATTTTGCATCATGTTAATCTATTTTAAACCACCTTTTGTGGCATTATTATTGAAGACAGAATTGTAAGCCCTAATAAGTTGATGTGTGACAGCAAAACGAAAAACCGTTTCCATCTGCCAATAGCACATGGTTATAGCAGACTAAAGAGAATGAGAATTATGTCAATCAAGCTGCCCCAAAATGTTTGAAAGCATGTCATAGGTTTATTGTTGTTTATTTGCAGTGGAACAGCGGCAATGTAGTTCATTTAGGATGGTCTAACACGGAAGAATTACTGTGTATCCAGGATAATGGAGTAATATTGGTTTATGACATCGCTCTAAATTTTAAACGTACATTTGGCATGGGACAGGTATGGTATGATACTAATGTAATAAGGGGTGTTGGGTGGCTGATTGTTTTAACACATACACGATAGATCACATGGTCTGTCATTAAGTCAAGGGGCATGATCTCGATTCCTATTCGTTAGTCTTGAGATAACATAATTTATGTCGCGTCAACATTAAACCCAGTCTCTCTCACTCCCCAATATAGAATCAATCAAATATAAATCTCGACAATGATCAGTACAAATGTAGGTCTTGAGAAAATAAAAATAATAAATTTAGTTTTAGGCTTGAAAACTTTTGTATCAATATCATTTTTTTCACTAAACTATCTGCATGTCATCTGTTGATGTAGAATATTTTTTGAGCTATTTTATTGAAATTGGTTCATAAAGCTTTACATTCAGTAATATTACTTATGGTGACCTGTAATCTGTTATTTTCAGGAAGCGAAGGAAATGAAGATATTAGATTGGAAGGTATTCTCTAGTTTCCAGGGTACGGGAATTGCTGTCATGACAACCAGTTATCGGATATATTTAATCAACAATGTTGATGATCCCAGGGTTAGAAAATTAGCTGAAGTTCCAGGTTAGTTACTTCAAAATATGCACACTGATCAGCAGTGAATATTTGCTAGTCTGCTACAGTAACTGTTAGGGATGACATCGATGCGACTTAATGAGCCAAAAATATTTACTTTTTTCCTTCTGCAAATTCTAGAACATTTTTTTTAAACATTAGAAAAATAAATAAAGGTGTTTCAAGTATGTAGTTAAAAATTAGTTCCAATTTAGTTTAAATGGGTATGTAAACTAATTAAAAGGCACCATTCTGTCCGGACTATTTGTGTCTTGTGTAAATGAATGATTGACAATGCGTACTGTGGGGTCACATGATCAAGCAGTATCTTTTACAGAGCTATTAGTCTTTGCGATACCTGTGAAACCGATTGCAAAATATGATGTTATTCTCTGTTTTATTGTTACTGGGCAAGAGCTCCATACTTACTAGGTTTATTATTTTTTGTTACTGTGCAAAAGCTCCATACTTTCTAAGTGCTGTGGACTACTTTTATATCAAATTGCAACTACCAAGTGCACACCAATGTTTTTTGTCTAGACAGCTGTCCTTGTCAGATTCTCCACAATGCACTGCTGACAAGGTAAAACCACGCTGAAAACTCCTGATGAACTTTCCCGGCCAACACCGGGAACGAACCCGTGACCTTCATTCTAGTGAGCTAGCATCTTATTCACTTAGCCACCGT
The DNA here is from genome assembly GCA_963678685.1 of Patella ulyssiponensis. Classification (NCBI taxonomy): domain Eukaryota; kingdom Metazoa; phylum Mollusca; class Gastropoda; family Patellidae; genus Patella; species Patella ulyssiponensis. The sequence continues at coordinate 19,627,993 of OY783230.1, read as the reverse complement.
CACTCTCCCAAACTCTAAGCTACCTGTAAAGCCTGCATACACCAAACTACTGATCAATCTTTAAACTGAAACCTTATAGTTTAGCGCAAAATTCCCAAGAGTATTAGAATATTATAACTCAACCATAGACTAGATGAAATTTGATATTTTAAAATTCTTTTCAATAAAACGGTATTGCAGATCTAAACAGTGCACCAAGTAGTTGGACGATATTAAATCTAGATCGTCAGTCTCGAGCTCTCGTTGCTAAAGATGCTCAGCTTTTTCTGGTAGATCATGGTGGACAGTATCAGGAACAGGTGAATTTCTTAGTCTGCTCTCAGCTCTTGATCAAGATTAACATTCATAAAATATTGCAATTGTGGAGAAGAAATATGATTTATATCTGTTAAGTTTAAACTTTAGTAAAGAAAGGATATAGGGTAATAATATATGGTAATTTTAATTTCTTCGTGTGCCATCTGCAGGACATGTTCTTAAGCAACGTTCGCGAGTTATACAACATCTCTCCGTTGCTTGAATACTCAGCAATTCCCCGAACTTTGCGCTAGTTGTTTTTGCAAGCGACTTATTATCATTGTCCAATCAGAGTTTGTGGCACCAAACACACTATAAACAAACAGGGTTTTTTAAACTGAGAAACTCGTGGGAGAACAGCAACCGTGACATTGAAGATCTTTGAACTTTGCAACTCGATTGTCACATGTAGGCATTTTAGCTATAAAGCACGAGACTTGGTATTCACGACGACCGATGAATCTGATAGGTTCCCAAGCTGGGCTTGTGACAATCGAACTTAGTGGCGAAATATACTGGGTATTACGTGAATGGCTTGATAAGATGTATGTAGTTAAGGCGAGATCAAGCCTTCTATTGAAGATGTCTGCAGGAGGACAATTTCAGTTGCAACTGGCATGAGTTCTTTTGTGTATACACAACTGCACATACAGCTGGACCTCAGTTTTTACCCGAACAACCGGGCACACTTACCTTTTTTGCCTGGCAAGCATCTCCTGTTACAAAACTAAGTTTGAGAAAACCCTTAAGGTTGTTCTTAGACCAAGCAGGGATCAAACCAAAAATATTCTAACCATAACTCCATTATAATGATTACTTGACTGATGTAACATCTCATTAGAAAAGGGCTGTGAATGTTGTAGTTGTAACAATATCTTTGGTATTGTCAAAAATAATGTACATGTATCTTGCTCTCCTACCATAAGAGGGATATTTATACATGTGATGTTGAAATATGAACTGAAAATTGATCTGAGTCGGTTTTGTTTTTTTAGTTTCCAGAGTTAGCCTCTCCTGTAACTGCATTTATAGAGATGGCTGTATCATTCAATAATAAACTACTAGCTATGTTTACAGATAAAGGTGTTATCTGGATCGGTTCATCAGATTTAAAGGTGAGACAACTTTTAATAAGGCTTCTTCTTCTAAGGCTATCCAAATGAATAGTGCTCACAAGTCACACAAATAGTAAATAAAGTCTTTTGTGTATTCAATGGTATCATTGGAACCCCATGCAAGTTCAATCAATCTGTTTTGAAAACTTTCACCATTCATGTCATGTCTGATGTGGTCTGGTGAATTAGTATTTATGTCTTGTAAAATATAATTGGATGGTCAGATCAGCCACAAAGTTTTTAACAAAATAGGGCCTTCAGGTGAGAGGTGAAGGATCAGATGTTGGTAGAAAAAGTCAGACCTCATGTTGATACCATTCTCTGAATAAGTGGTATGCATTTGAATGAAGAGATCTTCCTAAAATATCAGCAAATATCAGTGAAAATGTTTGAGGAAACTAATCAGATATTTTTAATTTATCATTTTCTTGACTTTAAATATGATTCTTGCTCTTTTTTCAGAAAGTTTATTGTGAATTTAACACAAAAGCATCACAAAGACCTCAACAACTAGCATGGTAAGATTCATATCTGTTTCAATTTCTATCGAGGTGTCATTATCACTTTCCACAAGACAATTTTTATGTATGATTTTCAAAATAACACTTTGACTGCATAGAGCACGAAATTATGGGAGTAGACAAAATAAAACAGACGTCGAATATCAGTGATTTATGTTACTCAGTTAATTTCTCCCTCGTAAACAGGTCAGATCTATAATGGGGTGTGGGGGGATCTAAAGTAGACAAAAATTTAATGAATTGTATCTTAATCAGATTGTATCTTGGTGATGTATTGACAGATTATATTTTTACTAACCGACTCTAATGCCCTTAATGTTTTGTATTATGATATTATAGGAGTGGTGTTGGTGCTGTTGTGGCATTATGGGATAAATTATGTATTGTAGTCGGACCAGAAAAAGACTGGATAAAGTATCCTTGATATTAGATTTCATGACGGAATACTGATTATTAAACTTAATTGTTAAGGTTTGTTTTAATAATCGTTAAAATAATAAAGACCATGTTTTGCCATATTCAAAATGGAAGGTACTCTTAAGAAAGAAAGAAATACCCTTAACTAACATAAAAGATATAATTTTGAGAGTTTTGTGTATTTGGTACAAGAAGAGGATGGATTAAGGATTATAGGGAATGAACTTCATCAATTTTTACAGAAAGTACCAGGTAGGTCTTATTACTAGTTTCCCTGACAAATTGGTATATATTTCTAATGATTTTAATGATATAAGCCAAAATTGCTGACTGTATTCTAAACTTTCCTGCAGACAAGTTCCAACACTAAATACAGTAATAAGATAAAACCAAGTACAAACAATCCAAACCATTAGAGTCCTAAAAAAAACTGTAGAGGCAAAATAGTGTAATCAGCAAATGGACTGTTCACAGTGTACAAAATGCACGACAAACAGTGGTAACGGGTGTCCGGAAATGAAAGCTATATTGTATATCAATCTGTTTCGCCCTAAAAACAGTACCAATGTCATCTCTATCAGTGATTGTAGCGGCTGATCTGTGTGGTTGTATATGTTTTTGATAAGAAACTTTAATCTATTATCACAGTTATATTAGTATCACACCACTGCCCAAGAAAAATTTCCCTCATAGCACACTGTATGGAGTATGCCCGTCTTCATTAGCCCAGTTTAGGAGCAGAACAGTCAGACGTTAAACCCCATTTCATTTCATTTTATATTAGTATCGCACCATAGATGTATCTGTAATTACTTGGCAGGTAAAACACTGCAGTATTAAGTGTTAGATATTCATTTATATATGTTTTAAAATTCCCTTTTAGATGTAACAGAACAGATATTTAAGATAGGATCTATGGAGCCTGGTGCCATGTTGTATGAAGCTTCCAAAGAATTTTCAGTAAGTATTTAGATTAAATGGATGCTGAAATAAAAAAATGTCTGTCATTGAGTCATTGAGTCAACTGGCGGTTTTGATTCCCTGGTTGTACGTGACAAGGAGTAGGGTCGCCTGTCCAACCTCGTGGGTTTTCTTCAGGTCCTCTGGTTTTCTCCAACACGCAAGTGAATTACTGAAATAAAATTGAACAATGTGTTGGTTCCGAAATGACCTAGTTTGTGTTAAGTGGATGTTAAACCTCTCTCTCTCTCTCTCTCTCTCTCTCTCTCTATTTAGAATATTTTAATATAAGTTTTCATGAATAAGGCCACGTACATGTACTGTAAAAGCCTAAGAAACTGTGGGCATGAAAATAGTGGATAGAATGTGAGATCATATCACATTTCTTTTGTGGCATTTGTCATGGCATCAAAAAAATGTTCAGCTTTAAACTAGGTATATTGCCATGTTGGAACCAATGTATCTGTGGTTATTTATAGAGACGCAGTCAAAAAGCAGATGAATACATCAGAATGATCAAAGACAAGTTAGACGTAGCTGTAGACCAGTGTATTCAGGCTGCGGGACATGAAATAGAACCTTCTAAACAAAAGGCATTACTGAGGGTAAGTTATATATAAAGTAATCTTAGTTATAATGCTCTGAAGATCCAAATATAGTATGATTATCACTGATGAACTTTTTGGATTTTCCAAGCCCGACCATCATTTTTCGAACATAACCATGATAGACATTAAACTTTATTCTAATCAATTCCATTCCATTTGTTGGGTTCTAGCTAGGACTTACTTGTACTAATATAGAGGAATGGTTGTTTGTTTATTGTCCGTTAGTAGACAGTAATATCCAGTCACCAGTACACGCTTCACTGCACTGTTGATAGCATAAGATATCTATCCATCTGCTGTAAAGTGAAAAAGACTGGTTTGTATAAAGTGGGACAACTTATAGTGAAGATGTGGTGTGGAGAACTTAGTATTATTGAATTTCATGAAAGTAATGGTTCTTGATGTATTGCCATAGGATTAGAAAATATTGTAATATTGTTTGTATTTAATTTTTTTAGGCAGCATCATTTGGAAAATGTTTTTTAACAGATTATCGTCCAGAAGCATTTGTTGATATGTGTCAGATGTTGCGTGTATTAAATCAAGTTCGACAATTCAGTGTCGGTATTCCTCTTACATATACTCAGTATCCTTTTATACTTTATAAGGAATACTTGATGGAATGTTCCAGAATTTAAATATGTCAAACAGATCATGTGAACACTGAACATGTGGATTTCTGGTCACAAAGCATGTCTTTACTGAGAAAGAAATATCTCAGTTAAACATGTTTCAATAATTCCTGATTTTATTCACATCACATGACCACATGTATTTTCAGAACTGTGGCAAGTGAATTCTAGGTCACTTCATGGCTTTCCTTAATTTCGAACCTTCTGGAATCCAAAATTGTTCAACCGGTATCATTATTGTAATAAGCGTTGTCAAAGAATAGGGTCCCAGAGAGTGTAAGAGCACCTCAACAAGTGTGGAGGAATCTACCCCATAGAACTTATGAGCTTGTTGAAAAGAATCACAAGCAACAAATGTAAGAAAGAGTTGATTTTAATGACCTTGACCTTGTTTTAGATTAAATCACCTATCAGTACCAGTATTAATTGATCGATTAGTGTTACGTAAATTATTTTGTCTAGCTATCCGAATCTGTCATTATCTTAAAATACCTGATGCCGAGGGTGCTAGTCGTATATTGGCACATTGGGCCTGTTATAAGGTAAGTAAATGTATGTTACATTCTAATGTTATGTTTGAAGAGGAATCTATAAGTTATATTTTTTTCTCTGAAGCAAAGGATATTAAAAGGAGCCCCACCTGTCCTTACAGCCTGGTTTTGTTTCCGTAGCATATATCATGAACTAATTATAGTAGTTTTCTCTGTTGAATGATTTATGTGGTATATTGTTTAAGGACATCTAGAATGTTGTATAAAAGTAGAAGGCCTCACGTATTGTCAATTATTATTTTATTTATGTTCAGGTTCAACAGAAACATGAAGATGAAGAACAGCTGGCCAGATCCATATCACAGAAATTATTAGATGCTCCAGGGGTTTCATTCTCTGAGATTGCTAGTCAAGCTTTAGAACAGGGTCGTAAACAACTTGCCATTAGGGTAAAAATTGTTTTTTTTATATATCCATAAAGTAATCTAATTCTTTCTACTTACAAATTCAACGAAAAGAAAAACAAAAGTAATGTCCTACACCAAGTATATGGTAAGAAAAAGAAATGATTGCCAATTATTGGATGTTTTAAAAAAAAAAGGTGCTAATCATTCTGAAAATTTTAATCAAAGGGATTCAAATGTCCTAACACAGTGGAACAGTAAATCGCATTTGTTAAACATTTTTTCACGCTTAGTATGGATCAAGAACTTGATTTGCAGGTTCCCTTTGATTTGATAACTTTCGGCTAATCAAATTAATGTTTTATTAGCACATATGTTGTTTTTGGTTAGCAGACTGCGGTGTGATACCACTTATCATATTCCCCTTTTCCATCTAAACAAGTGATATTAGATAAATAATATGCATTCTTTTGAAGTTAGTTTTTTATTAGTAATTTTTATTAGTCTGTCAAGGGAGATAATTATTGTCTATCAGGCCAACTTAATTCTAAACCGAGTTGGACAAATGTCTTATTTAAATGGTAAAGACAACTTTCTACATTTTAAGAATTAAGTCTCAAACTTTCTTAGAATTTAATCTCTGAATTATTAAATATTTTGGTGCGAAGACAATTTTATTTGATGCATCAAGGGAGACGATTTAGATATTTAGTGATTACTTGATAGAACATTCCTGAATTCAGATAGTCAACTCCCATAGGTGGTGGCAATCTCAGTAACATTAGTAAACAGAAATTAAAAACTATATCTGCCAGTTAATCTAATCACTACAGGAACATTCTGTACTGGAGCATCCCCATTGTGATGCGTTAGTCAAGGGAGATAATTTATGAATTATATATTTCAGCTATTAGATTATGAACCAAAGGCATCAGAACAAGTACCTCTACTATTAAAGATGGATCAGAATAATACAGCTCTTAGTAAAGCTGTTGATAGTGGTGATACAGATTTAGGTTAGTCTCACTTTATACTGCATAATTTAAATTAATGGGAAGATCTTATCCTCATTTAGATATCCATTTCTTGTAAAGAGTAATGTGCTTTGAATTATAAAGAATTTTAAATATACCACAAGAATAAGAATAGATGATATGGGTTGGTCGAAACGATGTTATTCTTTTGAAGTACTGATTCTGCAAGCATTAACATTCAAATAAAATTCATTTTTTACACGGCCACATTGAAATGTGGTCACATATTGTCCCGTTCTGTACTCTGGCAACTACAATTGCTTGTATGCACTCTAGAGACTAAAGTAATTATCCAATTGAATTTAAGTTTATACACAGTGTCTATGGTCATAAACAGAGAATCCTATTGATTTTTAGCGATTTCTGATAATTACTGCCATACTTATGGTCTTTGATCACTTTGATAAATTTTGTGGATGCTGTAGAGGCTAAAGTTATTAACTGATTGACTTCTAAGATGACTAAATTCATGTGGGTGTATGTCTTGTTGTCTGGCAACCTATATTTATGGGTCTATTTTGATAATTAATTTGTATCAATTGAAATATTTATATGAATATTTATAACAATCATAAAGCTTTGTAATACAGAAATTCAGAATCTCTAACCTTCCAAAATCTCATAACAAAACACAACACAAGGTATAACGAAACGTCGTTATTAAATTATAGAGAAGTAGTTATATCCATATATACCTTGTGTTGTGTTTTCTTATGAATAGTATCCGTGCTTCTAGATGTCATTTAAAGATTTGATTTCCAAAATCTGTTCATGTTACTCCTAGAATTTTTATATTAAATTTAAAAATGTGTTGCTTTATAATTTTTTTCAGTTTATACTGTTTTATTAACAATGAAAGATAAAATATCCAATATGGGAGAATTTTTTATGGCAATACGACAAATGCCTATAGCTTATTCACTTTATATACAGGTAAATTATAATTGGTATATTATTGAAATAATGAATTTGTCATCAAGAGTGGAAGAATTGAGAGTAAAAACAGTGAAATTTGTATTCTTTAAGTTTAAATTATTTAGAACGGAAGACAGAAAGGAAATGAATTGAGTGTAACATTTCATTGAAATGCTTTGGTCATCTTGTAACTAACAAACACATAGTTTTTATATTATGGCCATGTTTGAAAAGTGAGGAAGCATAATTTAACTTCCACCTACATTTCATTGAATTCCATCTATCAATCAAAGTGTTTACTATATATTTCAGTATTGTCGTCAACAGAATCCTAAACTAGTAGAAGATTTATATTATCAAGAAGATAATTTTCTTGCAGAAGGAAATTGTAAAGTTGTATCAAGTTACAGTGAAGAGGTAATTTATCACTTTGTGATGAAAGAACATAAAAATTTGTTTTAGCCCTATGAAGATAAGTCTTCTTGCACTTAATTATCTTGAAAATACAGGTGTGATGTCACCCTTTGATGTTGGCATACAATTATTTCAAATAATTGTACTGGCAACTTGCCAATCGTACATTATTTATACCAGTGAATTATTGGACTTGTGTGACGTACTTCACTGTAAAAGCACATGCGGAGTGTCTGTATTTTAAGTTGTTTAATGGTCTTGAGCTTAATACATTGCATACTACGGCCCTCATGTTGTTACTTAATGTCTGGCTCTCGACCATTAAACCACACATAATGTGCATGTATATGACTGATCTATAGTTGCAGCCCCAATCACATTGAATGAAGATGATAGATATCTTCAAAAAGTCTATTAGTTTAAAGGGACAGAACAATAGTGATTCCTTCATATATTATGCTGAAATTAGTTATACTCAATTTCTAATGAAATTTAGTTTTTAGATTAAAGTCTTAGTTGCATTTCATGCAGAAGTGTCCCCTTAATATGCTGTTTGAAAGAAATAATTTTTCTGTTCTCATAAATTAAACAAACTAATACAGAACTCATCATGAATCTGATGTGATAAACTTTCATGTTTATTTGTTTATTTGTTTCTGTTTACACATGTTGATGGCAAGTTTTAAAAAGTGTGAAGGTTTTGGGGTTTCTGTTCTTGACATGTATATATAAAATCAAAATTGATGTTCCTAACAATTAAATACGTAAATTTTACTTGAATGCTAAAGTGTAGCAAATTATGTCTCTTTATTTTAAGATGTTTGAAGATAGAATAAGGAAACTAGAAGCAGCTATTACATGTTACCAAAAAGCAAAAATGGAATTTGCTAGTAAGGTAAGTAAAGACAAACAGATGCAAAAATAACATTTTGTAATGGCGAATCATCTTACTGCTGATCATGTCAAACATATTTATAGTAAAAATTACTGTCTATTGAGATGAATAAGAAATTTATTCCAACAAATTTATGGGAAACATTGCCATGATTGGTCAGATTACAACCAACTTTAATACATAAATACCCACAATTTACTTTCAAAACTTTACCTTAGTAAGCTTTGTAGTTTTTTTATGTCCCTTCATAATACAAAATTATAGCTTGGCGAATAATATTTGTAGATGTGTTGATCTTTGATAAGTTGAGATATAAATAAGTAACATACTGATGAATGCGTGGCAAAATCCTACCCTGTCACATCATGCTAAACAAACAAATTTATGTAATATACTAGATAGCAGATGACCGGTAGAAAGACATACATTATGCAAGAGCTAAATCTTCCTATTGCAAGTTTTTCTTTAGGCCTAAAATGTTATCTAAATTATTAATTAGACATTAATTAACTTGTCGATGTCATCGCTAGTCTGCAATATTTACTGGATTAGGATCCAATCGGCTGCTCAACTTTCTTTCATGATTAAATCATGAAATGGATAACTGAGACTATGTTTTTTATTGGTAATGATGATAGAGACTAGGCCGAAAAATCAATCGCTTAATTCAGAGTGGATCAATTTGACTGAAATTTTCAGCAAATTCCATTTTCATTATCTTGTTTTTAACTATTATAGTGAGAACTACCAGCACTGTACCTAATCTCCCATAATGTATCTTTAACTTAAAGTTAGTGTCAAATAAGAAATTAATTTGTTAAGGGATACCTATCACAAGTTGCAATTATGATGCCCCTTGTTAGTTTTTGATAATTTCATGAACGAATGATGTACATGTATTGATATATTAAAGAAGAAATAACACAGCAATTGAAGGTCTTTTTACTTTTTAAATGTGATTTTATATCGCTAAAAATAATTTTATTCAGCTTTATTTCTTCAATTATAGTAGTCTTATTGATTGTATTTATTCCAGCAAACTGAAGATCAAATAAAATTATTAAAAATCCAACGTAAACTAGAAGATGAGTCGAATAAGACATATATAGATATGAGCTTACATGATACAATGTATAAATTAACACAAAATGGTAATCACAAGATGACAGAACAACTGCGTAAAGATTTTAAAGTGCCTGATAAAAGGTTAGGTGACAAACCAATATTTTATTTCTGAAGTGTTTTAATGGAGTTATCCCCCTTTATTAATTTTTAATTTTGTAATCAATTTGTACCTAATAGCCATGGTGGTTAAGTGGGTAAGATGCTGGCTCACAAGCTTGGAGTTTGTGTGTTCGATCCCTTTATGGGCCGAAAAGTTCATTGGGATTTTTCCGACATGGTTTCCCCTTGTCAGTGGTGCAGGAACGAGGGCCTGACAAGGACAGCTGTCTAGTTGTTGGACAATTGAACAAAAAACCTGAGATCCTGTGTACACATTGGCGTGCATGTGAAAGATCCCTTGGCAGTTGGAATTCGACATAAGAGTAGGCCATAGTGCTGCTGCCTAGGCAAAAATTCCCTAATAGCACAAGGTATGGCATAGCCCAGTCAGCAGCAAAACAGTAGGACGTTAAACCCCATTTCATTTCATTTCCATTTGATGACATGTGGTTCGTAGTAAATATGAAATGTTGTAATCTGATTGAAAAAAGAATATAATCTGTCCACAGTTATCCAGTCAGAAATGAGAATTATATGTCTATTAATTAACTTCCAAGGTTATGTATTTATTTCTGAATCTTGTTTTTTGCTTTCCTTGTAGATTTTGGTTATTAAGAATGGAAGCTTTAGCTGAATCTAGTGATTGGACAGAACTTGAACGATTCTCCAAATCTAAAAAACCACCCGTTGGAATGGAGGTAGAAAATTTGTCCAACATATTTCTAATCAATTGAGATTGTTTCAATGGGGGTGGGGGGGGGGGGGGTCTGTCATTGGGTCAAGCGATGCGGTTTCGATTTCCAACATTTATGTCACAAGGAGTAGAGTCGCTCATCCAACCTAGTTTGTGTCAAGTGGACGTTAAACCACATCTCTCCCTCTCAGTGGCCAGTGTGGATAATATTTTAAATGTTTAATCTCTGAATTAATTTCGATCTTGTGAAAGGTATCAATCGGATAACCAGAAGAATTTGGGACAACAAGGCATGCATCAACTGAATATTATACTGTCGCAACCAACCACCATTGTTAAACCAAGTTCTGATTACTGCATGATTCTTCTCACAGCTCATCTCTAATCGGGGGGGTTGGGATGGCCTAGTGGTCTAGAGTGCCACGCTTTGACCTCTAGCTGGCCGGTCACCTCTGGCTTGCGGCTGTGGTTTCGATCACTGATGTGAGCATATGTGGCATGGAGATAGGGGTGCCTTCTCAACCTCGTGGGTTTCCTCCAGGCACTCCGGTTTCTTCCCACTGCTAAAGACCCCTACGCGCAAGCGAATTATTGAAATAAAATTGAAACATATGTTAGTCCCAAAATGACCTAGTTTGTGTCGAGAGGACGTTAAACCCCATTTCTCTCTCTCTCTCATCTCTAATCAGGACTGTGATAGGACTCAACTCATTCGTTCCCAATTCTATTAAATCAACCTTCGGAACTCACATTCCAACACCCCCCATATGTATTATTCACGTCAAAGCAGAAGTTGAGATAGTATCTGAATGTTGACTGATACATATACAGTTGGTCCATCAAGGATGTGTGCCTTCCGATGGTATGAAACAAAAAACAAGTTCCAGTCACACATTGGAATTGTACAAAAAAGATCTGTGTACCTCAGTTCAGATTCGATAAAGTGTAGTGACTGTTATTTGTTGTTGCAGGCATTTGTTGATGTTTGTATGAAATACTATAATCGTACAGAAGCCATGAAATATGTTAATAGAGTTACACCGGATCAAAAAGTTAAATGTCTTGTTAAAGTTGGGTAAGTTGACGGTTGCTGGTTTTATTATTACTTTCTAAGAATTTTGTCCATTTATTGGGTACCAGTTGTTCTTGATTGGAATATCTTAGGTTCAGGAATTTTTAAGCCTGGTTTGATTCCCACTTTGTCAGAGGTATTGCCTACAGTACTGAAGAGGAAAGTATTGCTTAGGGATTGCTTTCGTGTGAAAAACTGAGGTCCAACTGTGTCCATTTTGTGACATTGATAGGCACATTAAAACAACACCTGACAATGGAATATTAAGAAAAAGAGTATCGATAGGTGCAAATGTTGTTGTTGTCTGGGTGAAATTCTTCCAGTATTTCACATTTCGCCATAGTAAATGAAATTAACTGTATGCTAATCCGAAAATGAACAAATTGTTTTCTTTATTCAATATTCAAAGATCTGCCATCTTCACAGGTTCAATCATCCATATTCAAGGACATAAGGAAATGAAATGTGATTTGACATATTTTGCACCAACAGGGCTAGGTGGATCTATGGACAAACTTAAGTGGATAATTAGTTTGACAGTATTCCTTTTCAAGAAGAAATAATAATGATCTGAGATATATAGTGATAAATTGTACAAAGTTTGTTAAACCCTTTTTTTTACATAATTTTGTATTCATATATTTCAGGAATTTAAAAGAAGCCGCAGATTCAGCCCTGGAATCACGAAATGAAGACTCGTTAAACATTGTCTTAAGTAAAGCAATCCAATCAAATAATAAACAACTGATAGAGACTATTAGAGATTATAAAGTTAGGTTAAACACTAAAAAATAAACAAATAACATGTCTTTATGGAGACAAACTCATTGCTTTACATGTTCCAATCAACTCATCATTTATGTTGAATGAAAATTTTTTATTTTTTTCTGGTTAATGAACACTCTCAAAATACTCAGGATATTTAAGAAAGAAGATTAAGATGGGCACTTTATTTAGCCTGTCAGATTTTGTCTCACCTGTTGTCACATTTTCTCCCAGACCACATGATGAAAGAAAACCAAATTTGGTTGCCAGGATGGTGCATATTATCATATTCAAATGAAGTTGATCCATAAAGGAATATATGGACATTTTATTATTTGGCTTTTAGGTACCAATGCAAATGTGTTTGAAATAATTTTTTGCTTGGCAACTACAACAGACATGTTGTTATAGACAAACCAAACCCATTTTGAAAGCCCATTTAGATTCTTGTTTTTGTGATCTTATCTTCAGATGAAATATCTGATCATGCAATGATTTTGAGTGATTGTTTTGTTATGTTTTTGTTATTGTTGTTATGCATATATTGTTAATTCGAAGATGATTCCAAAACATACTTTGTAAATAATTTATAACCAATTAGCCATATGTAAATTATGAACATATTGAAAATCAGATTTCAAGCCTGCTTTTGGTTTTTAAAGAACAATTGCTGAAGTATTATAGCCAAATAATGAAAATATAAAGGGAAAGTACCTTCTGGTAAAAATGTATCTAGGGCAAGGCCCATCTTTTAGACCATCATTTTTATTTGGTATGATGGGCTGTGGATCTGGCCCCGGTTTCACAAATCAAATCTCAGACTTAAGTAAAATACAACCGTTTATAAAACTTCTGTTGTTTTAATGTACATCAATAAGAAACTATAATATTTATGTTTCTGGATCAAAGATATTTCTCATAAAGAGTGATTGAAAGTTGAGTAAATTCTTAACGAAATCACAGGATGCTTTGAGAAGCGAGGACCTGGGTTGCAACAGTGTGAAACAGATAAGTGTAATAGCATTGATAGGATTTATAGATAATTGTAGAAACATGGACAGGACTTATTAATCATTGCTGTAGCATTGATAGGACTTATAAACTGCTGTTATAACAATAATATATGGACTTTAAGACTGACTTATAGACTTTTGTTATACCAAGTTGATGCTCAGAAAATATGTTAGATCTTGATAATGGCCTTCACTAGAACACTGAGTTTGGTGGCTGTCGAGAGACCACAATGTGTTGGAAATCCCCCCTATCCATGTTATAGTAAGATCCTAGTTTATTTAAGCTTTTTGTATATTGTGCAATAAATATAACTTGTATTTAAATTGTTTGTAAACAGACAGTGTCCATAATATAATAATATATTTAATAATAAAATAAATTATTTCGTCATAAATTTGTCACGTTTTACTACAGTATTGCTTTGTCAGCAAATTATATACCTTCAAGGGCATGTTTGTTAGAAATTAACACAAATTAGGTCATGCCACATTTACCACCGATTCAAACTGACATTTTTTAAAGTAGGATAAGGAATCTAGGTATGAATTTATTGCTATCAAAACCACATAAATGTCAATCATGACAGGATACTATCAAAATGTAACCGATGATGACGAGTTAATTAAAACAATTTTTACAACACTATTAAATTGGGAATGTTCATATCTGTTGGTTTAATACCCAGATAACCTTCCCAAACTTAGGCTGCATGTCTACAGCTAGCTCCGCCTGAGAACAGGTTGAAGTTTGACGTAGATGGTTCGCTGGGTGCAGTGTGCCAGATATAATGACATTGTCATATATATGTAACAGTTACTGTATGTGTCAACCAGCAGTTACCAGGCAAGATAAGCCTAAATTTTGCAATTGATGGAGAGAGAGAGAGAGAGAGAGAGAGAGAGAGAGAGAGAGAGAGAGAGAGAGAGAGAGAGAGAGAGAGAGAGAGAGAGAGAGAGAGAGAGAGAGAGAGAGAGAGAGAGAGAGAGAGAGAGAGAGAGAGAGAGAGAGAGAGAGAGAGAGAGAGAGAGAGAGAGAGAGAGAGAGAGAGAGAGAGAGAGAGAGAGAGAGAGAGAGAGAGAGAGAGAGAGAGAGAGAGAAATGGGGTTTAACGTCCACTCAACACAACCAGGTCATTTCGGGACTAACATACGGTTTCAATTTTATTTCAATAGTTCGCTTGCGCGTAGAGGTCTTTAGCCGTGGGAAGAAACCGGAGTGCCCGGAGGAACCCCACGAGGTTGAGAAGGCGCCCCTATCTCCATGCCACATACGCTCACACCAGGGCTCGAAACCACAGCCGCAAGCCAGAGGTGACCGGCCATGATGGATAGAGAACAAGCTATAAAAAATGTGATTTTTCTTACAATCAGTGGGCATAATCCAGGAAGTTATAGTCTGAAATGCCCGAATATTGAAATGGACTGATATATTTGGACATAAAGATGTAATTTAAGTTTCATCAAAATCGAATGAAATTTGTTTGTGGACACTCTACAGGTTACAATTCTGATTTTGACGAAACTTGAAAGATAGGTATTTCTCCAAAAGACCTCGGAATTGAATTCTCTCAATTCCCCAAAAAGTGGCAATCCAGTATAAAAGAGGCTTTCAGGTTATGCATGTGTCGACTGTATAAGAAAATATCTTAACCAAATACAATCAAGTGACAGCTGAAACATTTTCGTTCTGTTTACTTATGTAACGATTTTACTCACTACCCCAGTTATTGGGACTGACATTATGACAGCACTTTATTCCTTGTCACTTGATTTGCATTTCTGTCAATCCAGAAATTTCCAGACATCGAGCATCATCATCCACTTTGTCACAAAATCACAACCAATCAAACTGCTTTTCTCTGCTTAATTTAATTTGAAAATTGAGTATTAAAATTCTGTGTCAACATTCACCTAATGAACATCTGAACCGAGTATGATTATATTTCCTCGAAAGTGTGACCAAGTATTCTTCCTCAAAGGTGTGAAGGATAAACTATTTTAACAGTCCCCTACTTTCGTCGAAAGGTGTGGGACAAACAATTGTCACCATTTTCAAATATGATGTCAGTCATAATTTGTTAAATAATTTTTTTATTTCAACAAAAATTACAATTTACAGATAAAAGTAAAACAATTAACAGATTAGTTTTTATAAATAGATGTTTATATTCTACAATTACATAAGATCGCTATAGTAACCTGTAATCATCACCCCAAACTGATCAGAAGCAAAAACAAAATCTCTTGATGTAATTTAATGAAGTAAATGACTGTTAAAAAATATTAATGTCATGATGAGATCTGTACCAGAGATATGACACTGCCTTCAAAGATACATAAGCTTTTTTTGATAGTCAAATCGATGGAGTCATTTCAGATATTGTCCATGGAACCTTGAAAGTTGAGGTTTTTAGCTACTTCAAGGACATTTAGAATTGACATTTTATTTTTGTTAAATATGTCTATTTATTGTCATAAATAATTTTAACTGTCTCTTTGAACACTACAGGAAAGAGATGTTACACTTACAAGTTCAAATTTGGATTGCTTTTATTTGTTTTTTTAGTTCTACATGTAGAGTTTTACACATGCAGAAGATCAGGATCATTTCACCCCATTTCGCTCTCTGACACTGGCAAAGAATTTTAGTAAATAATATAGCATTCTGATAGTAGTGATCTTGAGGATTTACTGGAAAATATTTTGACATACATGCAGTTTGTTTTTATCCTCATTTTACTATGTACACTTTCAGAAACTATATATATGGGTCAATTCTGCTTTAAGACCTGTAGATATTTGAATGTTTGTGTATTTGTTAATTATTAACAACAAATTTGGTAATTAAGTCAAAAAAAAATTAGCACTGAAGTAAAGTAAATAAAATAACTAAAAACATATTTATAAATAAAAATATTGACTAGATCATTAAACTACTAATACAAATTTTGTAAAATAACTTAATATATATACATATTCAACTAGAAAATAGCTTCAGGAGTATCAACTAGATAATATTACTAGTATATGTCTAGTAAATGAACTTCATATTGGATCACAATACTAGTAAAATAACTTGTCATATATCATCTCGATAGTATAACAGTAACTATCTAGTAAAATACTTTAGATATATCCAGTGGATCATATATACTAGTATATATCTAATAAACCATCTAGATATATCCACTAGATCATAATACTAGTAAAATAACTTAAATAACATTATCAGCTAGATCATGTAGTAGTAAATATCTCTAGTAAAATAACTTAAAACACTGACTAGATCATAATAGCAACTAGAAGAGATTACTACTCTACAGAGTAAGTTAAAGAATACAAAATATCAGAATCGACTGAAATAAAGTACTAGTAATAAATAACTAGTAAACTAACTTAAAATATATCAACTAGATCAGAATTCTACCAGTAAAATATGTAATAAAATAAAGTTATTAATATTGACATATATCTAGTAACAAAACTCCAATGAGACAGTAGCCCTGGTTTAACAATTAAGCAATATAAGTGCATGCTTGGAGTACCAAGGGGATAAAAGGGGACCTTACCAAATCTTTTCCAAGTGCCGAATTTACCATAGAGAAAATAAACCAAGAGCTCACCAAAAGAGACCCCTAAATAAAGCCATAATCCTGAATTTAGGGAAAAGCTATTTCAATCATACATTATAGTTTTGATTCATTCTGAAACAATTTAGTATCGTTTTTATTTTGAATTAAATATTTGTGGGGGCGGAGGTGGAGAGAAGCCTAATCTTTTTAGTGCTTTGGGCTGCTAAAGGTCTTAATTCGGCCCTGTGAGACATTTTGACACAGTTAAAAGAATAATATGAAAATTTTTAACAAAACTAAGACTGCCTGTTCCAGCGTATCCTGTCCGAGATCATTCTTGATACCTCCTATAAAAAAATTTTGAGGTGTACTGTGAGCTACCATCAATAATGTCATCGAGAATGACAGAACAGAAAACTATTTCATAGACTATACAGAGGCATTAAATAACCATACATCATACATATAATTTAAAAAAATCACTCTAAATCAATAATCATACTTGAGAGTTGAGACATTAACTAAGGTATTAATGCTATTTACAATTTTCTATAAAATATAAAATAAAATTGATCATAGTATACATAGAATAATAGTTCCTACTAAAATGTTGTTTCTTATTATATTTCTGGTCTTGCACACATTTAATGGTAATATACGGTATTTCAAGATATTTACCACAGGAAAAATATAGCTTTAAAATGTTTTAAAGGCTTGTAAATTGATTTAAAACAACTGTTTGGCAATAATATTACTTACTTAATTATGGTTACTTATGGTTGATTTCCAGATCAGGTTCTATGCGATCTTCTACTCTGGACTCATTGTAATTGTATGTTATTCCGGTGAATATATTGGCAAAGAATGTAATGACTATATTAAATAGTGGTATACAGGTCCATGTTAAAGATGTTTTTGATTGTCAATGTTTTTCAAACAATGGCAACTTAAGGCTTATTTTAATATATTGATTTTAGTTACATAGAAAAAATTGTTTTACAAGAACTTGGCGATACATTATGTAAGATTTAGATAAAGAGCCGACCATTCTTGCTATAAAAGCTCAAAAATAGAAAATGTAAAATTACTTCATTCTGAGCCAAGTTATCACTGTTTGTAGTTTTGACAAAATTTGTGCATTGTGGTAACCAGGGCACTGGTATATTCGAGACTTAGCCTTGCTTTCCCATTTTAAATGGTGAACTGTTCTAATCTAGTTAAAATCTTGAATATCCGATGCCATCAAATGTTGATTATGTTCTTGTTTTGTTAATAAATGTCTAATAAATAGTTTATATCATTTCAGGCCTAAAGAAAAACCGTCAATGGGCAGATTTAGCTCTTGCATAATGTATGTCTAAACATTTAATTCATTATAGAATATGAAATAGAATTACATAACGTATCAGAGCTGTACAGATGATACTCAAAAGTATCCTGTGTATGAAATTATATATCTATATGGTAATCATGTCTACAATACCAGAAATGAAATTACTCTGAATAGTTTTAGCCTTAATTTATACCATTCTTGATATTAAATTAAAAAGCCATAAATACTAGTCTGTACATATACACTGAAAAGTCTGACACCTGAACATAAAGGGGAAAAATAATAATAATCATGGCCTGCAAGAACAAAACTGTCAAAATTTTAGCATTGGCAATATATATAACTCCAAAGCATTAAATGTACCACATGAATTTTGATACAGGTCAGGGAACCAAAAGAGACTGAGAAAAGTCTGTAAGCTTTCTTTAAATAAAGACCCCCCACGAAAAAAAAATAGCAATACAGTGGGTACTAATTATTAGTCGGATGTCAGACTTTATACTATGTGATTTACATATATCTGTACATGTAATTATTAAGTTTTTATTTACAATATTTAAATAATTCTCAAATATAATTTACAGTCAGTAAACACAACCTTCCATATACGGTCCCGGTCCATACATACGCTGAACTTCCTGCATATACTGTAAACGATGTTGATCTGTTGTCATGGCAGCAGGGTTAGTATGAGGGTGAGGTGGCAAGTTAAAGTTTCTACGATTGGTCGGAATAAAAGCTTGAGAAGTTGTCAATGACAATGGTTTATCTTGCTGCGGAGCTACTGGTTTAAAGAAGTCTTCTTTTTGTGGATCGCCTTTGAGAATGGGACGGTGATTGTCCGGAAATGCCATAGAAAACAATGCTTCGGGATCACACACAAATTTATACACATATCTTTCCCCTGCCACCTTCTGCATTATTCCTTTCTCATAGTAGTATCGTAACGATCGACTTAATTTATCGTAGTTCATAGCTGGTCGATTTTTCTGCATGCCCCATCGACGAGCAACCTGAAAAATAGTATCGCAATACATGATTAAATATTCTAGATGTTCAGTGCCATATCATTCCTTTTTATGCGAAAGAAAGTATTCTTTGACCTGCCCACTTAATTATATCACAAATTAATTCAAATTCTCATTAAGTGTGAAAAAAGGGTTAATTGTGAAACAAACCTCTTCTGGTTCAATTAGTTTAAATTCCAACCCGCGTCCTGTCCAAGCGATAAACGCTGAATTTGTGGGATCATCCAACAGTGTGACTAGAAACTGCCAGAGTTGTAGTGATCCTCTCCGCTGGTAGGTAGGTGGTGGAGCTTCACGATGATATCTCTCCAGGTAAAAATCACGGTAAAAATCACCTTTCATTTCCATTCCTGAAAGATATTAAATTTTGTAAACATCAAACAAATATTTTACAAAACAGATCTGGGAATCACTTCGGTTTTTAATAAAGATGGCATCGCTCAGATAATTGACTGAAACACACAGACGGTTGGAGTTTTCATTAATTTATAATCATAAGGAATCAGCCCAGATATATTTTGGTGATTCAAAGGGGTTAATTCTTTGAGAAAACTGTTTCGCACATTTATCCTTGACCTTTTTTTTTTTACCTTTTTTTTTATCTTAGACCTATCATTTTAGACATATTTAACTATATGAAGTTCTGTGGTACTTTTCGCAGAAATGCAAACAGTTAGTTTCTTTATGGGATTGACAATAAGGTCCTGAAACCCATGTTATTCCGCAAGTGTCAGAGTTATCATCACACCATTGGTTAATATAATTTTTAAACAAGATACATTGCCCAGTTCAGCAATTCCTATAGGCTAAATATCTAATATCTCTACAATTTTGTTTGTATGCATAAACACACTTTTTTCCGGATGCACATAGAAATGTGGTACTTCCCCTTTAATGTAATCTGAATAACCCTCGACTAAGCATTTACGATGGAATAAAAGGAATTCCTATATTATGATTTACTGATTCAAAATTGCATGTCAATGTATATCTGTTATAATCACAGTTTAAAGGCTCATGGTGTAATTTGATTTCCCGATGCTGTAGCTGATTTAAATAATTTATCAATGTTACAATTTTTAGTTGATCCAGTTTTTAATCATTCACTTTAAAAGTGTAGTATAATTACCGTTTAAAGGATCATGCTGAATTTTCATTTCATGATTCCATGGTTCAATCAGAAAGTTAAAATTTGATTGAAAGCGTGTATCTATGTTATAATTCCTAGTTGAAGCAGTATTTAATCAAACAACACATCTGTTGTCAGGATTCTTTAATCTCTTTATTCACTGATTACAACTACTTCAACAATACAAACATCTTTTACGTGAAACCCAACTAAAACAAAATATGGCAATCAACGCTACTTCAATAACCGACATGCAAACTATTGACAAGCCTTCGTCGCTCTTCTCCATTGTTGTGTTGCATCTTACGACGTTTAATGAAGCCATAAAAATTCTCGCCCGAATCTCTAACATGTCTAATTCCCCTTGTTTGACTCGATATCTGATTGTTGATTGGTGGATTATGTTACCATGGCTAGATCAAATGACAACGAGGGTATTAATTAGTTGTTAGCGGTGAGATTGAGTTCACAAGACAAAATAAAAAATTAAGTTTTGAAGTTTTATTCTCTGCGAGGGAAACTTACATGTCATTAACCGTTTGTTCTAGAATTCAATTGATATTTATTTTTTCAAATTTTAAAAATCAAACTTTGATGTCTTATGTAAATGATTCTCTTTTTGTTTTGTTGGTTTTCTGTTGTTTTTAATTTTATTGTTTTTCTGTTTCTCATTTTTGTTTTGTTTTTCTTCTGTTTTTTTAATTTTTTGATTTGTACTAAAATTAATGTTTTATTTTGTCTAATAGACTAATAGTAGGTCGACCCCCTTGGTATTATTCTACTGATATTACTCAGCATTCTTCAATTGCATACAATTTAACTCAAGAATAGATTTCCATCCTCATTTCATACCTCGCAGGCTCAATTTCTTTTGCGAAAATTACCTTTATCTCAAGAAATTCTCTGAAAGTATTGATTAGATCTCTAGAAATATATTCTAATGGACAAAAAGTACTTTACAATTGTTTTTTGTGGGGGTTTGATCTTTTTGATTTGTTTAAAATTCGGTCATTCAGATATCGAATTATTTTATATGGGCCTCATTCTAACATGTGTACCCTAATCACATTATGAAGATTCTGTGTCATTTTCGACATGGCTGTTATTAAAATGTTTTAAACATAAACAAAACTATCATTTTTGTCCTTATATACCCAGCACATAATATTTAAAAAAAAAATAACCAGAATTATTTCAAAACACGGTTTGGAAAATATTACAGAGCGGTCCTCACAATACCTGTAGCTTATGGCCTATAAAATCTTAATAATAAGGAGAGAGGTTGTTCTTATTAATTTCAATAATGTCTTAATACATGTCAAGCGTAGATATCCCACGGTAGATGCAATTCCACTGCTGTCCTGCTAAATATTTGTTTATATTTCACTCAATCATCGATGTAATTTAGTATTCCACTTATTTATTAATATGGTGCATGGGAGCTGAGTTGTTCAACGTGCAAGTTTTAGATCTTTAGGGCATCAGAAGTAGTAGGTTGCCTGTTGAACTTAATGGGTTTTCTCAGGGTCCTCCCACTACTATAGACTCCTAAATCCACGCATGTTATTAGAATAAGGACTATATATTAGTCCCACAAATCACCTGGTTAGTGTCAAACGGACATTAAAACCCATTTCTCTCTCTGATTTATTTTTAACTCTTCAATTCATTTCTAGGTCAAATCTTTTGTCAGATGAACAGATTTGGACTAGTTATGATGGCAGCACAGCACAGCGTCTTTATGGACATCAATTGCATGACAAGATCTCATCAGATGAGTATCGCAGCCCGTCATAGTAACCCACCATTACGTTATTAGATTGATAGGAAAATTAACACTCACTGGATAATAATTAGCTTTACAACAAATTAAGTCTCCATTATCCTGTCTTTATTTATAATGAGTGTGACATGAGATAAAGATTTATCTGTGTTTTGGGAGACTGGATAATAGACTCAAGTGTCAATATTATATCAAGAAAATCCAATAGTAGAGTGTCACACTGATGTCAAGCACAAAATAATTCTACAGGTTATCTCAGTAAAATAACTTTGAATAAATACTGTAAAAGGCGCAATTGACAAACTGAACCCTTTCCACAAGAAATATGACCCCTTTCACTCCAACCAACCATCCAGGATCAATTCACCAAACTGAATTGTTTAAACAAAGGAATTACAGTCATGTACTACAGCAGAAAGACCAAAAACACATGAAGGTGTTCGGTGCACATATGAAGAGCTTAAAATGAAGTATTACTACAGTACTAAATATAAAGCCGTACACAAAAGTTATGAAGATGATGATATTCTAGAAGACCCTAAAGAGAAAGATGTCAACCATAGCTCAAATGATGATGCACTTCAGCTATCAAGAGTAGCTGCTATGTACCTAAAGCCTTGAAGGCAAAGCAGTGCATATGGGTCTTAAAGAGGTACACTGTGGTACTGACGATAAAGAGTCTCAAAGAAGTGCACTATAGCCATCAATAGAAAAAATTAATGCCTCTGATTTTCAAAACATGGGGATGCACTAAAGTTTAAACGACAGAGATGCATGACACCAGAAAGATCACAATGGTCTGAAAGATAAGTGTCAGATTACCAAGATGAGCAAGTGCACCAGAAACCTTCACTACAAATATGTGCACCACCAAGATAAAAGATGCACAATTGACCAAAAAGGAAAGAGATGCCCCACTGTTCTTAATAGCTGTCTATATTATCAAGAGGAAGAGCTGCACAACAATCGTCAAGACAAAGAGACACATCTGTATTCAAATGGAAGATATACACTATAGTCATGTAGTCAATGAGCTGCACCAGTCTTCAACACAAAGCAATGCAGCACAGTCTTTAATAGGATGAGCTGCCTCCCAATCCTCAAAATCAGAAGCATCATCATCCAGAACTCAAATGGGAAACTACACAATAGCCAAAGAGCTACACCAGTCTTCACACTGAACAGCCACAAGACAGATATCATGACAAACAGCTGCACTACAGTCTTCAAGAGGAAGAACTCCACCACAGTCCAGAGTAGTGTAACTATTAAAAAGAATCATTATTTATTTCATTTTATCCCATTCTAAACTATGTACTCTGTGATGTTCACAGCAGTTTCATGCAAAACAAATGTAATTTCTTAGCAGTTTAGCTTCAATTACACATATCATAGTGTCCATTTAATATTCTATTTAATGTAATTATCTTATATTTTATTGTGCAATAACTTCATAACAACTGTGCAATTTTTAGGGATGACTTACCATTATTTATTAAATATGGCTTCAATAATTACAGTATTTTAATTATTAACGATAGGTTATTATTCCGTCACAAAATAATTTATTAGTCATTCAGTATAAATTTATCACAGTAAAAAGTTGAAAATGGGTGGATTTATGGAGGATAAACGTAATAAAACAACAAATAAAATATACCATAATTGTCACATGGCATGACACGTTTATAACGTGCCATCTTGTTAACTCTCGTTATCGACTCAAATTGGCCGCATCAATTATTCATGACCTTATATGGTAGTGATAAATGATGACATCATGTGAAGAATTCATATATAATATCATAGTTTAAGTGAAAGAGACAGAATTGTCACCATGGATCATTAGGTTTGCTAAATTATATATCTTCCACCACGATTAAATTCCCAACAATCCTCTTAACGTCCCGGTTTGCATGAAGATTTATCTCCTGATTTCCTAACAACACGAAATTTGTCTTTAAAATTACTCAACAGTTGCTGATTTTCTTTCCTTTTTTACGTCATAAAATATCAGATAATTTGTTAAATTCAATCTGCACAATTTCGCATGGCTAACCATTGAAAATGATATATATCTATTACTCGAACAAAAATTAATTCCATAGGAAAAATACTTCTTAGTTACTTATTCACAAAAGAATTATGGACTCCATTGTACTTGTTAGTGAAAAAAATTTGAAAAGATAATGGCCACCAGTTAAGAATTATGATAAAAAATGACATGCAGACACAGAAAAATTCATCCCCGAAGTTTGACAGTCGGCTAGATCAAGCACTCGACAATTGTCAACGATGACAGGAACAAGACACTGAATGTCTTGGGTATTATGGCGTCAGTAATTCATTGTCAATAAGACTCAATTAGAGGGAGCTATGATTAGGTTCAAGCTAATTATCTGGGAATTTATTCAGCTAATGAAAAGTCATCTTGGATGATGGAAGGGTAGAGTATTAAGCGTGAAATGAACATCAAAGGTTTAAAACTGGATTGTGTTATTAAATACAGACAGACAACACCAGACAAACAATAACTCAACACTTTGAAAAAAGGATGAATTAATGAATGGATGGATAAAAGAATGAATGAAAGATATTGACAACAAAGAATGAATGAATTAAAAAAAATTGAAAATATAAAACAATACATACAAAAGAGAAAAATTAAATTATGAATAGTTCAAACAAACTGGTAGGTGGAATCAAATAAAGGAGAATGATGAATTAATGAATGAATGGATAAAAGAATGAATGAAAGGTATTGACATCTGGATAACAAAGAAAGGATGAATAAAAAGTTTGAAAATATAAAACAAAGACCCAATATATACAAAACAAAATTTAAATTATGAATAGTTCAAGCAAACTGGGAGGGGGAATCAAATAAAGGAGAATGATGTATACTTGGAAGGGAGAGATATAATTATGGTTTTAACTCCACCTGACAAAAACTCAGTCAATTTTTGACTAACATATGATTCAATATTATTGCAATAATTTGTTAACACATAGGGGTGTTTAGCAGTGGGAGGAAAGCACTTGCAGAGGAACGAAAGAAGATGAATAGAATGATGGAAGGAAAGAAAGGAATTGTTAAATAATTAAATTGAATTTTACAGAATTCAAGGATGATCAACATAGATGATGAATGAATTCTAAAATAGACATTTTGATGAATAGCTAGAGAAATCCATAAATCTTAAAGGTTAAAGCAATGAATACATGGGGAAAAAATGACCAATGGATGAATGGAGGAATTGGCATTTCTGAAAGAATTAGGATTTATATAATAATTTAATTGTTTTCAACTAAAACATATTGTGAATGTAAACATCTAATACCACTTCTGCTATATATGGGAAGTTCACAAAGTCAATATTTTGTAGTTAAATAAAAATCTATTTAATATTTACAGCAGGGCTGTCAAATTCTTTTCGATTCAGAAGCCACATAAATTAAAATCTTAGATCAAGTGGGCCGGTGACATACAAAAATATCAAGATAAAGAAAATTGTATTGATCTATATTTTGAATAAAATCATTACATATTATACACAACTTTCTCTTGTATTACATACAATTTAGATATCTATGACAAACAGTGCAGAAGTCAGAGTTTTGCTGAAACCAGACAACAATAATAAATAATTTCCACCGTTTGTTTCTAAAAATTATCGACACTTGTTGACATTTGTTACACAGGCCACATTGAAACCTCTCGCGGGTTATATCAGGCCTATTTGGGTCGCATGTTTGACACTTCTGATATAGGCCTACAGATTTAATTCTAGGAAATACCTTTTACTTATTTTGTTATTTCTATAAATCAATACATATAAAGAAACACAGAAATTCAGACTTGAATAATGTGACATAACTGACATTCATCAACCTTTAACAGTTTTTTTCCTTATTAGTCCTAGGATCAAAAAGACATCTCTAATCTAAGAAATGTTTAACGGCACGTATTCATTATTCATTTCGTAACATATTTCAACAACTCTGAAATGCATCAATCCCACTGTTCTCAAACTGTGAAACTATTATTAGAAATACGATCTCAATTTGTCACATGACTTTTCTCTGTTGTGCTCCTCAGTATTAGGAATAATTGCAGAAGAAGGTCGAAAGATAACAGTAACGATGTGACCACCTGGAGAGGCAAGTTACCTCCCCTTGTGACAAGCCATCAGTCATTTAGTACACTGATTACCCACGATTAATAATTAATGAATTTACTCCGATACAGCTAAATCATAAAATCACACAGAACAATAGATGCTCCCATTATACAAAGTCGACCATCGTTACAGAAGAGTTTTATCTCGCGACTTCATCTCAGTGGCTGAACAAAAGACAGTTCAAAAGACAAATAATTAGTGATTGAGAAGGTAAATGCTATCAAAGGCATCGCATGTTTTCTCGTCACAAAGGTAACATGGCTAATACAAAATGATCAAAACATTAGATTTCGTCTTTATTAATTCTACAAACCCTAATACCCAGGTGCATATTGCAAGTAGGAGGTGGCTGAAATTTAAAGATGCATTACGCAAGAACTAAATCTGACTATTGCAGTTCTTTTCTCTGGCTTTATATGTTGTATAAATTATTATTTACAAATTTATTCACATTACAAAACTATAATCAACTCTCTAGACCATCGGATGACTTAGATATCACCTATAAGTGGATTAAACAATGTATTCCATATCAAAGTAAAAAAATAATTTGAAGACTTTGTTTATATTTGTAGACATGTTACATGACAATCAAAACTATTTGCACTATTTCTTGTCACAACTTCAACCACTGTTAACTTTGCTCAGAATAAGGTAATTTGACTGAAATTTTCGATATATTCATATTGCATTATTTATTTCTAATAGCAAGAATGGACGTCAGTTTAACTGTATCTTATAAATAATACATATATTTATTAACAAAGTATATCAATTCTTTTACTCTATTTGACAATATGCAACTCAACCACCTCTATGCTTAATTCAATGATTTCAATTTTATCCAGACCTACCTTTATGCTTGTCTCGTAAATGAGTGAAATAATTTGGATCTTCGTGATAAAAAAATCTCATAGCTCCATCATATGGGTAGGGCATACCTGCAAATAAAGAAATGGAAGTTATTTAGTAACATTTGGATTTTTTACATGCAAATTGATTACAGATTTTACATCCACACAATTAAGGAGGCCCTTATAAAAATGTCAGGCAGTTAAAGTTTTTTTTACTATTAGTGTATACTGTTACATTGACTATACAGAACTTTTAATTCATAAAAACTATTTAGTGGTTTCCAAGGATTTTTCACACGCTCCTGACAAATAGGCCTACCTTACTCTAAAAAAAACACTACTTGGTTTTCCTTTATTTACATCAGGCTAGTTAATTACAGTTTACTTTAAATTAAGAGGTCGAGTCATTTAACATCCAAATGAATCTTAAATTTTTCCCTCACCTTCTTGTGGACTGGAATGGTTGATATATTCTGGTCTACTGTAGTTTGAACAAGGCAGAACATTTTCAGCTGTGGATGAAATATGAATATTACTAAACAAAATATTTATTTATTTACAACAAGATACAATAATATATTTTTGGTAACTAATAAAACTAAAGTATATTTTACACAAAGTTAGAAAAAAAACGGAACTGAAAAACTATTTGTGTTGATCTGTAATAAGAGTGACAATTTCAATTAAAGATAGCCTAGTCAGGACTTAACATATATGTCAGTCAGAAAATCTAAGGAATCAAACTTCACTATTGTTATTCATTTTTGCTTTTATTTATTAATCTTAAAAAAGGAATTTTCTTTAATCAATTATGATCGACATTCATAAAACCATTTGAGGAATCTAATCAGATGCAAGCTTTTTATTTTGTTAATTAGTATCTGATTGGTCGACATGAAATCCCATGTGAGGGTGTCTGATGTTTTCAGAGATTTTATGCTTCAGCGATTAAGCTGCTTAGTGAATAAATAAAATAAATGACCTGGAGAATTCTCAGTATGAGATTGGCATCCAGCTGATTTCATTCAATTCTTTGTTGTTTATTCATCCAAATTTACTAACAGGATTTTCTTTAACCTCGCCCTACATCTTGATATTTGCTCACGGATCTTATCTTATTAATTTTTTTTGTTAACAATATTTACACCATCATCTGAGCTGATTTTATTATTCTTTATTTCAAATATTACTTCACAAAAAAAACACTTTCTGGAACTTTAAGCATATTAATGTACATCTTTCTTGATTTCAATTACTTGGTTAGTGCCGAGTCTTTATGGTAATAAAGAGTTCAAAACGTTGATTTTCTTGCAATGTCATTTGAACTTCTTTTTCTCCAAAAACATGTATGGGGGAGGGTGGGGGTGTATTTTAATGAATGCATTAACAGTTATAATGAGCCAAACTATTAAACCACAAGCCGTAACATTATTCACTATTTACAGAGAAAATTTTACAGCAGTTTTGATGAGCTGATCATTTGAATAATTTCATATCATTGATAAGTTTAAACATACATCTGCCTATTGCAGGTCTTTCTTTAGGTCTGAAATATTATCTAAATTATTAATTAGACATTAATTACCTCGTCCAGGCCATAACCAACTCTCGATGTCATCGCTAGTTTGTGTTATTTACTGGATTTATATCTGATCTAGTGCTCAACACTCATTTATGATTAAATCAAGCAATGGATAATCGGGAGTATGTTGTATGTTTTTTATTGTACTGACTTTAGTAATGATAATCAAAAATTCAAACTTTTAATTCTCAGTTCCGAGTGGATCAATTTTACTGAAATTTTCAGCAAATTCCCTTTACATTATCTAGTTTTTAACTTTTGTAATGAGAACTGCCAGCTCTTTATCTAATCTCCCATAATGTATCTTTAAGTTTCAAGTCTTGATATTAAACTACATTCAAAGGGAACAATATCTATTATATCTGAACATTGGTTAAATTTAATTTTGTGAAATTTTGGAAATAGTGAGATCACATCATAACAAAATTACAAACGGATTAATAAGGCAAATCTATTAGAAAGTCATGTTTTCCTTTAATTTTCATTCTTTAATAACTGATTCAAGAGTGTCGCAAAGAGATCTCATAATACTTGCTTCTTACTTTAGGATACAAACACTCCTGGTGCAATATATTGTCGAACCTGGTATAAGGAAGGGCATAACGACGGAACAGATAAATGATTAAAGGACGTGTAAAAATTAATTGGACTTACCACAACACTGTGAGGTCTCATATCCGTTATCTCTTGGTTCTTGTTTGACCGACATAACACTAGGTGGTAGTGGTGGTACCGGACCATACCCACAATTCCTTGCAGGCAAGAAATTACGATCATGATAGTCATGTTTGAGGAATTGTGGGTAAGATGTGGCTGTGATGAGGGAATGTTGAGAATATGAGGGATTTCGGGGTTCTGGGCTGTTGTAACCACTACTGGGTTCCGATTGTGGTCTTACAAATCTGAAGATAAAAAAAAAGAATTCCAACATAATTTTATTTCAAAATTGCAGCTACATATATACACCCACCACAATTGAGGTAGACCTTAGATCTGCAACACCGGGATGTAAGAGATTTACAGTGAGTTGATTGCCAAATTTTCCTAGGACTGACCAAAATACTGATTAGATTTTGAAACCAAGGATAATAGTTCGGTATCATACTAAGGTGGGCAACAAACATTTTTTTGAGTGTTATCAAGTATTTTAGAAAGTTGTTTCGATAGCAGCCTATCCGAAGAAACAAAACCTTGCATGTTGATCAAATAGCTTGCAAAAATTGGATAAAAACTGTAACCTCTTTCGTGTTCAGAAGGTTTTCGTAAAAGGGTGGTAACTCTGAAATGTATGGTAGCTACATGCTGAATATTTATAGTGTTCCCAATGCTTCACACCAACCTTGAGACAAAATCTATTAAAAACTGTAGTTCCTATCATGTTCACAAGGAATTGAAAGTTGAGATAGATAATTGGGTACAGAACAGAAAATTTGAAAAAAAAAAACGGTCAAAAACTGGTAGCCCATAGCAGATTTAGCACGCAATTGTTGCTGTACAGACCAACGGACAATGTGACGACATAATATATACACCCACAATGTATCTTGATTCCAAACTAATATCTCCTATTGTTAGTTAACAAAAAAGTATGTCTGAAAATTTCTAAGTCAGTTTTATCTTGAGTGATCTTTAATCTACCTTCGTCTATCCTTCTAAAAAACTGATCTTCTAAATTACGGCATCAAATATCTGTATCGCGAATTGAAATGACATTCTTATTACCTCCCCTTGGGGCACTGTTCGATAATTGTAGTTGATCGCAATTAGGATGAATTACGCCTCGCGGTTCACTCAACTGCAGGACCGACAAGCCTTCTGTTCCAATTTACATCACTTCACATAAACTGTTCTATTTCGTTATCAGTTTCCATGACAACAAAAAGCCATGGACGAGGGGAGTATTTTGTAGCCGTTGGAATCGTGCATAATTACAGTTTTTAACTCGACTACAATTTTTATTTTTCGGTATTTGTAAACCATGACTCGAAAGGGGAGTATTTATAAACGACATATTTACAACATATAATTGAGAGAAGATTCACAGAAAATTACGGTGTTCATCACATCTAATAACCCCCTAATTACTGCTCCCAGCAGGAGCAATCATTGTAGCAGAGTAAAATTATGTTTACTAACACGACATTTCTTTGTTCTTTTTTCCCCCCAATTTTTTTTTTAAAACAACATTTTCCATTAGGAATCATTATAAATTTCTTTGCTGTTTTTCCAAATGAAGAAATATCAAATGAATATGTATTTCTCCAAATAGATATAGCGAATCGCACAAAGTGCGCTGAACATAGTTTGATCTATATAGGTAGCTATAAAATTAACATGCAAAGCAATTATAGAGGCAACATGAGATATGATGAAAAAAAATCAAATAAACAGAGATATTGTAATTTTGCCATGAAAAAAACATTTATGTAATTAAAGTTAATTCGCTGCTTAAATAAATAGATAACTCACTAATTACTTGCACATTTATCTTATTTTATAGAGCATTGACAAATCAAATTACAATCTTAATTAAGCCACAGACACTTGAAGGGATTAAAATGAAACTTATTACTACTCTTTGACTACATATATTATATTTATTACTGATAGTCAAAGAGTAGTAAGAATAAGTTTTATTTGAATCCCTTCAAGTGTCTGTGGCTTAAAGCACTGAGCAGAAAATATCTATTATTGAACTTAAGTCATCTAGAGAGAGAGAGAGAAATGGGTTTTAACGTCCACTCG
Source organism: Patella ulyssiponensis (assembly GCA_963678685.1). Classification (NCBI taxonomy): domain Eukaryota; kingdom Metazoa; phylum Mollusca; class Gastropoda; family Patellidae; genus Patella; species Patella ulyssiponensis. The sequence continues at coordinate 19,596,315 of OY783230.1, read as the reverse complement.
ACACAAACTAGGTCATTTTGGGACTAACATATGATTTTAATTTTAATTCAATAATTCGTATGCACATAGGGGTCTTTTAGCAGTGGGAGGAAATCAGAGTGCCCGAAGAAAATCCACGAGGTTGGACAGGCAACCCTACTCCTTGCCATGTACAACCGGGGATTTGAAACCAAAACAGTTGACTATATGACAGGCCGCATGATACAGCGTGTGCACGCCATCCAACACCCCCACCCCACCCCCGTAGCTTATATAAGTCATGTTATTGATGTAATGAAACTATCCACCCAGTTAAATCACCCGTAATTCTGTAATTCACTTAATAGAATCTGAGTTATAGTTTAACAAAGCATAGATCAAATCAAATCGCTTACATTACGATATATCTAACTTTAATCAAAGTATTCACGCAATGAACATCTACGCCAAGTTTGAACATTCTATGTATACCTCAATTAGAAGCTGAGTCATTCTCTTTAACGTCTCAAACAATTAAATTACTTATTTATTCTATTCCAAAATGTTGATTGACAGAAAGAGAGAAATTCCCATCCCCATACCAAGGCCTTGTATTTTGGGACTATGAAATGGTAGTTTTTGCATTTCAATAAATCGCAACAGGTATCTTTTGCACGGGGATAATATTAGAGAAAATTTGAAGCATGTTGATAAAATTGTTAATTAAATATATTTATAATGGATTGAAAAAAATCAATGGCCACTTACCTGTCATTGCTAATGTAAACATCTGTGGGAGAACTGAACGTAGATTCTTTAAACGAAGATATGGACTCTTTTCCAGAGTTAGAGGAACACACTGAGCCAGAAGGTGATGGGGCTGTAGTTTCATAGGGACTATTTACAAAGGCCTTTTCACCATATTCAAATTTAGATGAAGGTGCAGTCTGTTTATTAATTTGTGAACAATCTTTACGACACGTTACAGTGGTTGATTCTGCTTTTACTTTATTATCTGAAAAGAGTTAATATTTGCAGGTCTTTAAATAAAAGGAGGACTGCACCACACATAACAGGTAACCGGAAACTCAGAGGACAATCATGTGTACAAGACACAAACACAGATATGGTCCCCATTAAAAGAAGCGAATGATTTCGCTGTGTACACAAAACCTTATTTATCCACACTCTACATCAAAGATTTTAAAGTTAATTTTAGTTATTAATAAACAGAAAAAAAAATACCCAAATTCAAACTTACTAAAAAAATCTAATGTGTAGTCATTTGAAAGCCACTCTCTAGTGGAAGTTTATTTGTTGCTTCTCCTACTGTTTTTATGCAATTTCATTAAAAAAAAATTCTCAACTAACAATTTACTTCTGAAGCCATCTTATAGAGCACCTGTAATTTTCTAACTAAAGGATTGCAATAAGTGGAGACTCACATTAAATGGACCAGAAAAAAAACTTCTTCGTTCTAGAAGCTTTATTTTGTGAAAGTCTTGAGTATGACACAAAATGATCAAATAATGCAAACCCTACAAAATTTCATTAAAGCCATAAATATTTTCTCATTTGCATATTGATATAATATCATTTGATCTTAAATTGGCCATTTTGTGACAACTGTCACTTTAAAAGTGATGTCCTGTCACCAAAAAAAGCCAGGTTCTTGTGTTAAGTTTGACAGATTTGAATTAGAATATTGGATGCTGTGGACGTATTAATGATAGTTTTATCTCAGTTATTATGTGAATTTATATGAAGTCATAATTTAGTATGAAAGATGATCTCTGTAGTCGAGTTTATGACAGCTCTCAACACCAGTCTCCCGAGCTTACGTTACAGAATTCGATACCTTCTGAACGGGTATTTAATTAGCCAATCATAGTTAGTGTCACACTAATCCCTTAGATTAGACATTCGATTGTTATAACCCAATTTTTCCATCGTAAAAACAATATCACTTGTCGTCATTGATAGACATTTTATTAGCCTTCCTTCTCCACTAAAATTAATTTAAAATGTGAAATGAGAGTTTGGGGAACATTACATGTTTGATGTAACCACAATGATAATCTCAAAATTTGGCCTATTAATATCAGCGCAAACTTGGGGATCACTTCATATCAGGATACAAAACCCCAAATATATTTTAATGTGATTTTACTGATGAACTGCGAGAGAGAGAGGGTGTTTAAAGTCCACTGACACAGACTAGGTCATTCAGGACTATCGTTTTTTTCAATAAATTGCTTGTCACGTTCAAGTGGGGAATTGAAACTACACCATTTGACCCAGTTACAGACCTTGTGATTTCACGCCACTTGACCATCCCACTCTGAACTGCGAAGGAGCCTGCAAGTATGGTAGGCTCAGGGGTCCCTAAAGAATTAAGCCAATGTTCTAACCTAGCATTTTTAGTCATCATTTTACAATGTTTTCAATGAAATGGTAAGATTGCAGCACATAAATTTGTGCATAAGGTCGGAACATCAGGATATTCATCACTGGGCCAGACTGATGAGCATGTGAGGGGGCCTGTTCCCTCATCCCCTGTTTTTTTTTAGTGATACTTTTTGCCTCTACCAGACGACCACACTGAAACCCATTTGAATTGTTTAGTGAGTCGAACAAAGTTCCAAAATTTTATTGTTAGATAATCAAATTAAGTGCAAAGCAGCGAGAAAACACAATTTTCAGAAATTCATCTATGATTATGCGTATCAAATGTTGTATGCTATAGAAAGACAAAAGGCATGACAATAAATAAATAAATGATACCAATAATAATTTGACATGGAGTCATACAGTGATGTAAAGTGTTAAAGGTCATCACCTCTGACCCCCTGGCTCTATCAATTACAACAAGAATTTATTTCTAGATCATTTAATTGGTCAAATAATTTCGCAAATTATATTCAAATAAGATAACGCAATTGGTCATTATAATTTGCGAAGTTCTCATTTGAATAAATATCCAGACATTTTTGTTATTGTTTTCTTTTCTGTTTTGTTATTGTTTTCCTTTCTCTTGAAGGGATATATTGCCAAGATTTCAAAGTATTCAAGTTTGTTTACCGGTAATCATGCAATTTGCCATGAAGACAAAAGCCAATGTTGTGAGCTGTCAATGTCCCAATAGTAACATTTTGAATCATGGCAGTTGTATATTTTTTTTTCCTTGTCTTGCTTATCAAGGTCATTTCATCAACTTATTTCCATTATTTTTAAGGTTGGTATTCACTACAGTTAAGTATAGTCCTGGCTATCTAGTACCATATGGCTTAATTAATCTCAAGACATTAAAAAAACTCTGTTGTCAAAATCCTTTGAAAGAGGTAAAATTTTGAAACCAAATATACAGTGTAATTCTTTTTTTCTTGTCACAAAATCTGGCAATGGCTCTTCAAATAATCAAATTAATACTTAGGAATTAAGGCATTCAAACTGTATCTAGTAATTTCCATCGGTTTAGTTTATAATCTGATATGAATAAATCTTTGAAAAGTGCATCTCTTAAAAAAATATTTTTTCTTAAAATTAAATGTAACTGATTTTAATGGAGAGATATGATTATATCTGAAAACTTTGTCAAACTGTATCTAGAAATTTCCATCGGTTTAGTTTTTATAATCTGATATGAATAAAACTTTGAAAAGTGCATTTCTTAAGAAAAAATATTTTTTCTTAAATATAATGGAACTGATTTTAATGGAGAGATTTTATGATTATATCTGAAAACTTTGTCAAATATAAATAACAATACAAAGCAAATGTAACTTAATCAATTATTGTAAAAAAAAACTGTTCTCAACACTTTAGATAACATTAGTTAACTTTACATTAATGATTTTGTGGGAATTTCTCAATGTAGGTCTTGTACGTAAGTTATGAACTCAACTGTGCACTTTGCTTCTCCACTCATTGCAGTGATAAAAATATTCATAAACCAGTAATTCATTTCTTAAGAGTTGATTTGTTTCATGTAATAAAAAGTAAGTACCTTATTTTTCGGTGTATTAGGTGCATGCGTAGATAAGGCGGAGGGCGAGTTAGGCAGAGGTGTTTCAGGAAAAAAAAAGTGCATGACCCTTCTCCATCAGAGAATCAGTAAAAATGTTTCAGTATGGAATACCTTTGCTTTTATTGTGTATATTGCATTTAATGACTTCATTCAAAATGCTAAACAAGACTGTGTATGTAATTTGGTCAGAGTGGCCATCCGTATTGATTTAAGTATGCACATTCAGTCAAAATAATATTTCTTTCCAAAAAAGCTCTGTACGGTTCAAGACTATAATAATTTCAAGTTTTTACAAGAATTACTCCAAAATTTTACATAACAGGATTTAAAATACTCTGATATGTTGAATGTTTCAAATGGTTTGACAAGCCAAGCAAATTTCTAACAGAAATCTTAGAAACCATGACATGTAGGGTGTTTACATGGTTTCAGACGGAAAAACAATACAAGTAATTGGCAGGGTTCAATCTTATGATTAGAAAGAAGTAAGTTTTTGTTTTCTTTCTAATATCAAAACTATATTGCATTCAATTGTATTGTGAAAAAACGTATCAAAAAGAAACTTCCAAATGCTGGGGCTGATCCAGGAATTTTTGTAGGAGGGGGTTTGCCAGGTTCCTATTGAAATTTGACAGTTGACAGACAATGTATGATGCCATAATCCTCTCCAAATTACATAGGCTTACATACAAACACACAGCCTTAAAAAGAGAAATACAACACTTTATTTGATGTCAATTCTTATTATGAATTAATGAGATCACATTGTGATTCAATTTCATTGTGATAGAACTGGTTAAATATTATTTAAACACAGAGATCATTGCTACGATTGATGAATGATGAAGCTTTCAAGAAAGGGAAGTGACGAACGCAAAAGGAAAATTTGAGTTATCCTTATCCTTCTATATAACTGACTGAAGCGACGAGTCAGACTGATAACAAATGCATGGGTAAATTTCTGCTAACTAATAATTCCTTCGAAGACCAAAAGTTGGTATGTGGGGCTGTGAGAGGGTATCTGATTATTCAAAAAGGTAATTAAATGTCACTGGATAAGGGAAAACGAGAAAAATAGAAATAATAGTCAGTACATTCCCTAGTTTTTATTCATTCTACACTTATTAAAAACATGGTACTGCATGGACCTTTTCTATTTTTCTTGTTTTCTTTTATCTAGTGACAGTCAATTATTTTTTGGAATTGTCAGATATCCTCCCACAGCTTTTGACCAGATTTGTAACCATAGATGTGGCCTGTTTCCAAAAATGAAAAAGTAATAATGATGTTATGTCAGCTGTGAACTACTTCTTTTGGGTAGCTGAAGAAAAGGTCATCCTGATCTGCATGCAGGCCTTTAACATCATTGGAAAAATTGTGTACACCTCAAAGGTGTCTAAGTAGAAAAGGAATGGAAACCATTAACTTTGTACATTTATTTCACAGACAGGCTTAGAACTTTTCCGCCAGTCCTCGTATAATAGTTAACAAATAAACAATGAATAAAGAATTAGAAAAAGGAATTTTTTTTTTGAAAATTTCAATCAAATTACTTTATTCTGCATGAAGTTATGGAAGTTTGAATTTTTGACATGAAATAGCCATAATCAACCTATAGTAACTTCGGTAACAGTTCTTCTCATTTGTAAAAATTCATTACCATGATAATATACTAAGTCTCGATTGACAGTCTTTTTAGTCACAGTCTCCAGCCATATAAGCGTTTAACGTCAATATTATGGCAGGCATCATCTAATCTAATATCTAAGCCATCCGATGGTCTTGTCATCTAAATAAATGTCTTAATAATAATTCATATAACATTTTAAGCCAGAAAAATGATCAGGAATAGGCAAATTTAGCTTGCGAATAACGCCTCTTTAACACAAAATTGATTGTTAACTCTTTTTATTTCAGTGACAGTTCGCAATCTATGACACTCCACTGAATTAAGAATTAGAAACAGGCTAATAACGAATACAAATTTTTTTTGGTAAATCAAATTTTGTCTTTCAATTTGACATTAATTTCTTTTAGGTCTCTAAGGTGCTGATGGAATTGTTTTATTTGTAATGAACCTAATTTAGAACTCTGATTTTGTGAGTTTAGATCTAATTGTTTTAACTCGAAGCAGATCAGAAATCTGTGAGTGAAAGCAGAAATGGCAGATTGCTCTGAGACGACCAAAGGTGACGATGTTAGAGCAAACTTAATTGACTCAATAATCAAAAGTCAAACAGCTTTGTGTAGTCCAGATCAAACATGTCGCAAGCTTCTATGTATAATTAGTACACTACCCGCTGTCAGGGAAAATTAAGCTTAAATTGGATTAATTTCGATGCATGTAGGGTCGCAGATAATCAATGTTCAAGTTTGCTATTCTATTGTGACAGAGCTCGAGAGACCCAGCTCTCTATTTTTCTCCTATTATTTGTTTTATTGTTCGTTGTATTTCACGGAGGTGTTTATATTAACAATAGTCTTTGAACTTCCAGCCACAAATAATTAGGGATTAAACAGACCAACAATAGCCCCTGTTCACCAGACATATGGGGTTATACATGTCTTAATGTAATTAGTGAAGAATTAGCGAAAGGGGAGGACTGGATAAACACTGGAAAACTTGGCCAACCGCGACACTTGACTGTCTTTTTATAGACTGACAAAACAAACAAGAGAGTTGACAGAAAAATAAAATTACATGATCTGGAAACAACCAGATGGTGGGATAATATTTGAAGAGAAAGATAAGGGGCTCATGGATGATATCTTAAGGGGATTAGCTATTAAATGAAGAAAAATACACCAATTTAATACAGAGATTAAATTATTACTGCAAGCAATGATTGCAACATTTATAGTTTTGGGTTTCATTTTTGATTCAAAGACAAAGGTTGTTTTTCAAAGTAATTAATAATTAAGTAAAAAATAATTAATATGCCTGTTAATAATATCATAATAATATAACAATTTAAATGAGAATCATATGGATTCATATTTACTGCTTAAGATAGGATTGCAACATTGGTCTTGTTACCTGTGGGGATAGCAGATTTTTTGATGTTCTTTTGAAAAAGCCGATAAAGTTTCTGAAGAATATGAAGAGGGCAAGATCATTGCCTATTGCAAAAACTACAATTACATTTTATATTCTCTTTCTTTCTGGTTTTGAATTTTAAATATGACGAAAACAAACATCATTGCATCTTTTATTAAATGATCCCAAAAAGATTATTTTTCTCATTCCTACAAAAAATTAGGACCTTGACAAAACCAATTTAATCCATAGTTTTTCAGTGCTTGGTAAATATAGCCACTTGAGTACAAGAACAATGTTTCATTCAAAATTTAAAAAGTGAAAGATTTGGAATTGAAGGCTTTTGAGAAGAGCATCCAATGTACTTTTTGTTTTTCATTTAGTTCTTTTCTTGAAAAAATAGGAAGCCAAAGAAATGAAACGAAATGGGGTTTAAAGTAGTACTGTTCTGCTCCAACTGGGCTAATGAAAGCAGCGTCACTATGGCCAACTCTTATATAGAATTACAACTGCCAAGGGATCCATGTGCCTCAGTATTTTGTTCCATTCAAACGACTAGACAATCGCCTTGTCAGGCATCCCATTGAACTTTCTCTGCCAATACAGGGATCGAACTCCCGACCTCCAGGCTAGTGTTTCCAAAAAACAAAAATTTAACAGAATCAATAATTACATAAACTTAAAGCTGGTGTCCCGGCTACAAACTGGGTGATTTGATGATATATTAGAACTAAAAACATATTCAAACTAATTATTTTATCATAATTTTGCATCAAATCGTTCTCAAAACATTGTAATTATCAAGTATAGCCTGCTATAAAAATCTATCAAAAGAGGCCATGTTTGCGTCAAGCGATCACCCCACTTCGTAACCAATGGCAACGGCGGCGGAGGACAGGGGAGAATGCATTGCATACACACACGATGTTGTCTGTAAGCGATGACTATTTACTACAAATATCGAATCCTAATTAAATTCTCAGATTATCCACTGCCCGCGTCTTTTTCCGTGATTTTTATCCCAGAAATTGTTGTACGTCTAACTCTTCATAAAGTGTTTCAACATGTACACAAATCGCTCAAGTTCGCGTGCAGCCTTCAACACCAAACGTGCAGGTAACCTTATTCGTCGGGTTGACTATTAAGGGAACCCCTTACATTTTTGTCCTGTATACGCTCCATGAGTGTTTTTCAGGGAATCCAGTATTTTTCTAGTAAGATTGGATATCTCTGCTTTCCATATATACCAAAATTGTCATACTTTTATACGCAATAACCACCCGATAAATACTTATCTGGGAACCCAACTTTAAACAAATGTTGTTTACTTTGATTAACTCTTGAATCAGATTACCACACAACTCAAACAGACCAAAATATATCAACCTTTAACTTGAATTCCTAATACGGAAACTTTCTATTTTTCTATATAAAATCCATTTTTTATTCTATCTAATTCATCAAGATGAGTTTTTAATCCCTGAAACTTCATAACTGGTTAAAAACTAATAAAAATGTTTTCACGTCGTTAACATTTAGTTTTGAATCATCTGATATTTAAATGTTATTTTTTCTTCGTGTATTTCTAGTATTTGTGCCATGAATCTAGTTTTATCTTTTCACAACGCTAAAAGGTCATTCTGTCATGTAAATTTACCGCTCTGCACACAGCACTGCAGTGAGTTTTCTAGTATGGAAAAGCTGTCATGATCATTAATGAACAGCTATGACCAAATTATTAAAAATAGAAGTTCTCTGTAAGGTATAATTTTATATAAACTAATAATAGAAGTTCTCTGATTGGTATAGTTTATATAAAACTATACCAATCAGAGAACTTCTATTATTAGTTTATATAAAAGTTCCCTGATTGGTATAATTTTACATGAACTACTGTACATGTATAATAGAAGTTCTCTAATTGGTATAGTTTTACTTGAACTGTAATAGAAGTTCTCTGATTGGTATAGTTTAGCATAAACTATAATCTGTTTCACAGATCTACTTTGTATCAGTTCTATCAACAATCAAGTCTGGATGTACATAAAAAATGTTCTTTTTCTACTAAAAAAAAAAGAGGTCAAATGCAAACAAATCCATCAAATGATCATTAGTCTCTAATGCACAGTAAAAATTTATCATAGTTATGTAAAGGGTATGGATAAAGAATCAAAATAACGCACATCCTTAAACACAGTTCTGTTACGTTTTTTTCTTTTTTCAAATTTCAACAAAACTCCTAAATCCAATTCAAAATACAGACAAAATTGGCTGAGATAAAGATTGATATGCTTATTAAGTAAAGTTGTCTGATAAATATATGCTATTTTAATGCTCAATAAAAAAATTCTTTTTAATAGAGTAAGTAATTAGTCTTAGTATTATTATGTATCAATTGAAATACTTTTAGTCCTAATTCTCACTTTGCACCTAGGTCTCCCTCCAACACTAACAAAAGGTGAATTACAATTGATTTATCGTCTGGCTAACAATTATTTTAAACTGACGTGATAATTGCTTCAACTGCATTGATAGTCTTGCTTGCCTTTTATAATCAGGATTTACTCTAAGACAAGATTATGCCGTTATTTTTATTATAATCGAGAAAATATCGTCAATAAAATCTTGACGTCTTTTTTTCTCGCTTTACATTTACTAAATTAAAGAAATAAAGGGAATATTGATTTCTACAGGTGAGCTGACATTTTCTCGCATCTTATGAATAATAATTAATTGATATTGAATAAATTGGGATTTTTATCTGTTGTGTCGTGAGTTAATAGATGAGAAATTTATTCGAGAATTATATTGATAAACTGACAATCAACTAAATCAAGACTTCAAGCAGACTTTCACCTTTCAGGTAAATTAAAGTGGCTGATCTCGGAAATTTTGATGTTAGTTGGGTTTTTTTCCATTTTGATACAGAGAAGTATTGAGAATTTAAACAAGTATGCCAACAAAAGATACCAGTATATTTTTTAAAATTATGTCATACCTGTTTATGCCTAATTAAATCCTGTTTCAATACTCTCTGGTAGACAGATCCAGATATTAATATTTTGAAATTTTTTACCCTTTTAATTAATTCAACTTTGGGGGAACAGAAATCATTGATACATTAAATGCAAAATCTCTGCCTCGGTATCCACTGCCCTGAAATATACATGGTAAAATTCTGTTGTAATCACTTCAGCAACTTAAGTTAAAGTGGAATTTCAAAGCTCAATTTGTTAATATTTTTAACTAAATGCTACAGATTAATGATTGAAAAGCTTCACAGGCACATCTTCCCTTTCAATTCAGAGCATGAAATCTTTTGTGAAGCATCATATAGTGGCTGCCAAAATGTTATTGTTACAAAACAAACTCAGTTACCTTTTTAGAAATCTATTTTAACACCTTTCTTTCTGTTCAAGTTAATTTCCAAAGAACTAAAATCACCATTTTTTTAAAAAGTAGCTGTGTTAAATTGGTTTACCGCAAGAATCCCCCCCAATACAAGGTTAAAGAATTTGACTGTTTGTTTGTGATCGGTTCTTGTGTTTGTCGTCGACTTCAACTTGGCAATCAATGCGAGACCCTGGGGCTTACATATCTTGAAAATAAATACTCGAGGGGTGAGAAGGTGAAACGAAGATACAGATGTAACACAACAAGTGTCAAAATGTAAACAAACATTTTGGCCACGGTATACATGTTTTCATTCCAGCAATTTTTAACCATGTAACTTCTCGAACAGTCTTAACGCGTTCCTCCAAGAAACTATCTAAAAAACTTAACTTATCGCCTAATAGCAGAAATATCCATACTGACTACATTTTATACAAATCTAAGGCTTGAATTCTTTTATGAATCACATATCCCATTTTACTCCACCTAATAAAACCTAAATATCGATAAGCCTTTTTTTTTATCTTTTTTTACATGCAGACGCTGAACTCCATGTCTTGAAATACAACCAAAAATGGCACGTTGAACAGATTTGTTTTACAGAACTATTATATGATCATGCAGGCATGCCTGACTATTTTGAGGCCTAGATAAGGCCAACTACTTAGAAACACTCTCAAAAAAATTGCTAAGTTTAATTGACTTTTGACATTGGATGTTTTGTAGGCCTACAAGTAGGTCAAGAAATGTTTAAAAAATCAAGAATGGATGTACTGTATCAAACTATGATCCTCAAAGATAAGTATGGCTTCCCCTTACAAATTACAAAACAGGATTGAAAATACCATTAAAGAAGCTAATGAAATTAAAAACAAAATCAAAATTGATTGGAATCTACAATTTGTTCAAGGTACCAAATTTAATTGTTAACTGTTCAGTTTTTAAGTGTATTAAGGTCGAACATAGGAGGACTATTTTATAAATCAGGGTGGTAAAGATGTCTTTTACTTGATTTTAGATAAAAAAAAAAAACGTGAGGATGACACCCACAGTAAAAATGTTACATTATTGACACTCGTCAATATAGCTAACTCTCTGTTTGTTTAAAAAAAACCAACAGAACACTTTTTTTAAAAAATGGATTCTTTTCACTTGAGGAGGATGTTTCATCTTAATTCTTGTTCATGACAACTACAAAAGACTGTCATTTTAGAATTTCGACAAAATCTTGAGGCCATATTTTAAGTTCAACCTAGCTTACAGAAATTGTGTTCAGGTGGCACAGCTATTTTCAAGATGATTTAGATCCCATGGATGCTTGTTTTACGTCCATTTTGAAGGAATAATAACGAAGGAAGCCTCAATTAGTTGCTTGACGATAGCTTCTAAGTGACTTGTATAAACTACTTGAATCTGATTGGTTGAGATAATAACCGTAGTAACAATGGATGTCTGGCTTTATACAAACTTTGATGAATTCAGATTAAAATACGCCTAAGGATAAAAGAGCAAGTGTTATCATTTGATCATAGTTTGTTTTCAACGAAAAAAAATCCTTGCAATTTATTTCTTGTAATCGTGTCGTTTGCATTGCATAAAATTCAGAAACAAAAATTGAATTATGATGTTCATCAATCATCTTAATATTTGGTCATGCATCAGGTTTTGCCTTTTTCAAATATGAACAGTAAATTTATGCAGTTGGGCATTCTTGCTATAGATGATAAATAAAATAAAAATATTGAAATTTCAGCTAAATTACTTCATTCTCAACCAAATTATGTGTGCATAGTGGTAACTGGCACAGTGGTATAATTGAGACTTAGCCTCACTTTCCCTTTTTTAAATTAAATTCTAAATGGCAAACCGTTCTAATCTCGTTAATATCACGAATATCTGATGCCATCAAGAGTTATGGCCTTGTTTTGTTAATAAATGTGTAATTAATAGTTTATATAAATATAACATTTCAGGCCTAATGAAGATCTGTAATAGGCAGATTTACTTCTTCTTGCATAATGTATGTTTACTTGTTGAGTAAAATTTTTTGATCGGCTTAATCCAATTTAATCAAAATCTGGGTATTATATACTGTATCTATCGTTAACATTTTGTTTTTGGTTTCTTAATTTGATAATTAATTTTGGTATATTTTAATGTGGATTAAGCAGATAAAAATCAGACAATAACTGGAGCAAAAAAAAGATGGCTTTATGGAAGTCTAGTTTTGAGTATGGGACAAAAACTGTAATTCCTAGATTTATTAATCATCTTTAACTTTGCTACTTTGTTGTAACATTAAATGAATGTAATGAACATTTTTTTTAAAAATTTGTTGAGCATTATTTAGGCATCTGTGATAATGTGCTAAAAATAATTCAATTAACATTTTTCATTGACCTGCAGTATTCTACATATTGGTTTTGTCTCAGAAATGTTAATAAATAGTGTAGAAATAAAATTTACTATAAATCAACTTAATTATTATTGTGTAACATTTAAGCACTGGTAATAAGATATAATTGGTCAATTACTTCTGATTGTGTCAAAGGTCACGGAAAAGCAGGTGGCAAAGGTCCTTACAAGTTGTCAAAGGTTGCTTAAGCAGTCATATCAAATATGGTGTCAGCAGATTCTTCAAAGATATTTTCCAGTTGGATGACTTTATGAAAATAATTATTTGTACCATTAAGAGCCATCAAGTTTGGTGCCATCGCTTCAAGCTCTTGACCATGAGGTCACATGACCACAGTAATTAGCTACTAGCTATTCTCTTTATATTTGAAAGTTCACCTGCTGTAACGCATTCATTACCCATGATACCTCATTATTGGTTGGCAAACAGACGTCCCAGCTATCACAAGACAATTAAATGATGTCCCAAAAACTTTCACGACAACCGAGCCATGAAACATTGACAGTGATTGGTTGAATCAGTTTGTAAAAGGACAGCTGATTGCTCCTTGGAGTATATCTCTATCGTAACTCAAGTTTCGCTTCTTTTATATGCCGTAAAATGCCTATAGGGCAAGCTGGAAAGGAATTCCCCACAGAAACAATGAAATGTTAAGGCAAGCCATTTTGCATGAATAACGTAATTATTTTCTCCCTAATTAGCCTGTATTACAGCAAAAACTGTTTCGTGTCATTATGTCTGAAACAAAAAGTTATTAATTTCACAATAGATATAGTTAAATGGAAAAGTAGCATTATTATAAATTATTTTGGGTTGTTGTGAATAAAATTGGAAGTGCAATATGGAAAATAAAATTGTTTAGTTGTTTGAAAGATATAAAAAAATCAAATAAAATGAAATGAAATAGGGTTTAACATCCTACTGTTCTGATGCTAAACTGGGCTAATGAAGTACAGGCCTACGCCATACAGTGTGCTATGAGGGAAATTTTGCCCGGGTGGCGGCGCTATGGCCTACTCTTATATCGAATTCCTACTGCCAATGTGTACACTGGACTTGGTTTTTCCATCCCATCCAAACGACTAGACAGCTGTCCTTGTCAGGCTCCCCATCCTGCATCACTGACAAGGGGAAACCACACCAGAAAATCTGGATGAACTTTCTCGGCCAAAAAACAAATAATCTATATGTCCACCAGCTTTGTGAAAGGAAGTTTGATTTACATGGTTTCAGTAAGAATGTATCTCACTAACTGAAATTTATCAGCTTGTTTTAAAATCAAAATCTCATAACCTTGATCCTATATAGTGTTTTACAAGAACTGAAAAATGGCAGACACAGAGATTGTCATAAGATTTAAAAGATAGGTTTCAAGACATACACACGCTATGTCGTCATAGCAGTTCTCAAATGTAGTTACATATTCATTCTTTTGAAGGTAGATGTCACTGAAAAACCTCAACCTTGAGCATCCACAAGATTTTTAAAATTGACCAAGGTTAGAGCTCTGAGCTGACAGTAACCAGAAATCATTAAAAATCAATAGGCATCTTCAGCTCATGAACATGGTAACTTTAGCGTTTAGCAAGTCCACAAGCAATAGTGGACACTGGACACATTGCAAGAGGGGGGGAGACAATATAGGTCCGCAATTCAAATAAATAATTTGCATTGAAATAATACTTTCTCCCGTTAAATTGATATTGCATTCGAATAAAAGAGTGGTTGACCCGATGAAGTACAGATAGAGTCCGCTACCAGAAATAGTGTAACTCAGAAACTTTAAGTACAATTCACCAAGGCTATTTCACGCCCTGGCTTGAGCTGCCCATGTACCTCAAATTTCGACACAAAAGAAAACAGGAACAAAGATACTATAGTTTGAATCGGTCTCTTAAGGAAAAGCATGCAACCTATTACTGGCTCTTTTACACATGACTTTAATTTCCAATTGTTTGAAAGTAGACTGCAATCATATGTTCAACACATATCTGTCAACTTATTAGATTTTATGGAAACTGCTGGCAATTTATTTTAATTTAAGTTTTTAAAACTAGGTGAACAGGATTAAATCCATAATAAAAATTACCCAGAACAATTCCAATAGGGATTTATTTTTTGAATTTCAGATAGAAATTTTTGAGTATGTTTTCAACTCCTCCATGTTGTCATTGTTATAATACAGAACTTTTAAAAATTAAAATTTCAGTGCACCATGTCTTAATGATGTATGCATGCGAGGAACTCACATGGAACCAATTTCATTGTATAAATTTTTAGATGGAGATTGTTATGTGAATGCAGCCATAGAGTCAAGCTATCATAAAAAAAAGCTGGTTCAAAAGTGAATACTGATACACATAAAGTATCCCAATTGCAGAAGCTTTCCTACTATCACAGTTCCAGTGATATTAGAGATTGTGTATATGTCTGATAAATCAACTGCGGACCAGTTTGGAAATGTTGTCAAGTTTGTGTACAATAGTCTCTCAATATCAATCAGTATTTAAAACTTGCCATTTATAATTAATATATCACCAAGTTCTAAACAAGACAGCTAGGATGACAAGACAATGGACCTTTTCTCCATTTGTGTGTGTTAAAGACAGAAATTCCTCACCTTGTCGTAGATGTGTCGAAACACCATTATTACTGTAATCTGTTACAAACTGTTCACCTTCTTCAGGTCCACATCGAACTGAAAAAATAACAATATTCAGGTCATTATAATAACATTCCACATCTTGGATATAAAAATATTGAAAACATCATTTTGCTCTTTTAATAGCAGCTGATGGAAACGTTCCACTACTTTACCCGTTACAGCTGCCCCCCCCCCACCCCCCCGGATCATTTATTTCTTGCAATGTCTGTGTAGTTTGTCTTGAACGCAGATTTGTCTTGATTCTTTTGTTTGTGTATAGTGCAGTTATCCTGCATTTCTGTATATATTTTCAAAACAATGCTACAGTCATTCATAGTCTAGTGCAAACAGATAACAGTGACCTGACACTATAAACATGTTGTAACAATTATTAATATTTAATAACAATAATGAACCAATTTTCATTCACAGATTAAAACCATAAAAACATCTGGTAACAGATGTATGATTCGTAGCACAACACTTTAGACCAGTGGGTACTATTTTTAGCTAATTTTTCAGGATAATGGAATGATATTAACATATTTACAATATTTAATGAAGAATGTAACCCTAGAGTGGCATTTTAAAATAAACAAGCTTATTTATTACCGATGTGGAATGGATGAGTATTTAAAATAGTAAGGAATTTAGCAGACAAATGCAGAGTTTTCTTAAGAGCAATGGGCCAGCATAGAAATGAATGATATGTTCTAGAAAGCTTCTGTCACCTCATATTGGCGCTCATTACATTTATTGTCGATTTTATCATTAAATATTGCACCAAATCAACAGAATTATTAAATGTACACCTCAAACTTTCTCTTTATAATCTACTGATTGCATTTCATAAATTAAAGCTAGTGTTTTAAAAAACAATCTGAATCTGATCTGAATTGTACTTCCCAAGCCTGTTAAAGTGAGTGGGTTAGGTTCTTGAGGATAGAGCTGATTTAAAGCTACCCTTTCATGGAGCATGCACTAAACTATCATCCAGGTGGTTCCAATCTATAATTGTCTTTGGGAAGAATGAGTGTCTATAGAGTTTTAAAACATTTAGAATTGTTTGTTACCGGTAGATGATTTTCTACCATATTTTTCACTACAAAGTCAGAATTTTTTCGGCTTTAATTCAGTGTTTGGGTTTAACAGGAGTTAAAGCGGGAATTTCATATTTTCATGTAAGTCAAAACATATTTATTTCTATGTCTTTTGCTTAACAGCTTAATAGGTTGTGAACCCACTATTATACAATCATAGGCATTATTTTCACACTTACAAATCCTTCACATTGGAAATAATAACACAATTACCTCTCTTGTTTTTCCATTCCTCCATGCAATAGCTATTTTCAAACGTTTGAATTTAAAGTTGAAAATGGTAATTTTGCCAATTTCTCAACTGCCAATAGTGAATTATAGGATTAATAGAATTATTCTTTTAAAAGGTAGGACTGTTTATAGATACCATCTATTTTAAGGCTTTATTTTAATATATTTTAAAAATATAACTTGAAAATATGAAATTGCAGCTTTAAATAGTCATGCCAAGCAAAAGCTGGGGCAAACCCTAGTTAAGTAACTATGCATGTTACCTTAAACTGTGTTTAAGGTAACAATTGGTACAGTCTAAGACCCCTTACGCAAGTTCAAATAGGTTCAAACGCACAATTGTCAACACACATCATTACAGTTTGTATTAAAATAAGTAATTACATCACAAATAGTGAAGACTGGACCATTAAAATAGTTACCGAACAGTTTTTCTCTGCATAGCGCTGTTTATGTTGTAGACCTAATGACGTATTACGCAACTTGCGGCCATGGCGGTCGGCCAGTTGAAATTTCGCGTACGAGATGGGTTTCATCAAATCATATAATTATGCGGTAAGGCCTCACCTTTATTTCAATAAGAATTGATTTATTATATGTTAAGCTGCGTGCAGTACTGTTTTGGGTCAGTTTATTTGTAAATTAAGCGAGCTATAGGCCAGTAAACTTTTTGTAGTCATTTGACTAAAAAACTTGCGCAAAGGAACTAGGTAGGAAAAACCACTACTGCGACTGGAGTAAGACGGAAGACAGCGGTAGTGGAACCATTTCTAACCCTAGTTCAGCTCTGAACGTCGGTCTCATTTCACTCACCCTGAACGTTCAGGGACTGTCAATTTTACTGGACAATTTTACTGCTAAACGACGGGGTGTCAATCCATGTGAAAGCATGTACAATGTAAAGCCTGTACATTTCGTTTTGTCTTGTATGACCAACATTCCTGAATGTGGACGTTAACCTACAGTAGAGTGTCATGCCCGCGAAAATGTAACTTGATAGGAGGGGACGTGTTTCTAATAGCGTGTTGTGTCGCTCATACCGACTCTAGCGAAGTAAGCAAGGTCTTATTTTCTCACTAAGATGTTCGTTTACATTGTACGTGCGTCCACACGGATTGACACCCCATCGTTTAGCAGTGAAAAGTTCCCCAGTAAAATTGACTGGGGCTCCAATTATTTTCGACATTGATTGAATGGGACAGTCTCTGAACGTGCAGGGTGAGTGTAATGAGACCGACGTTCAGAGCTGAACTAGGGCAAACCAGAGCCTTATATAAAGAGAGTCTGGCCAACCCGTGTCCCGATTATGATTGGCTAATGGTGGTCACGTGACACATGGACGCCATTATGTTACCCATCTGAAAAGAATCGTCTGTATAGTAACCTATAATTTGACGTGTTTTAAATGACATTTTATCCGCGTTTTTTTATATTATTGGTCTGTTTTGTGGCTGTGAAATGCCACACAAATGATGGGCAAGGGATTTATTTGCACAGGTTCCCAAAAAATGCGAAAAGGCGTCGATTGTGGCAAAAATTACATCTCGTGTAGTGTTAGTAGCCTAGGCCTACCGGTAATTATTATCCTGTCATTCGCGT
This sequence comes from Patella ulyssiponensis, assembly GCA_963678685.1. Classification (NCBI taxonomy): domain Eukaryota; kingdom Metazoa; phylum Mollusca; class Gastropoda; family Patellidae; genus Patella; species Patella ulyssiponensis. The sequence continues at coordinate 19,577,910 of OY783230.1, read as the reverse complement.
TTTGAATGATTTCAAGCGACCATAGATTCTCATTGTAGTTTGAAGAAATTCCGAACCTAATGACATATTCACGTCATAGGTTATTATTTTTTTATGAATGAATTTTCAAAGATTTGTTATGAATTGAAAAAGACGCTTTGACAGTGTAGGCCCAAATAGGCCTATAGGATAGGCCTAGCCTTTGTTAATTGTAGATGTTTTTTCGATTTAAATTTCGTCTATATGGCATAAAGTGTTGCGGTTTGCGTTACTTTGTATATAATTAATGCATTCATCCACGAGTGAATTTTCGAAAAAGATTCATGTATAGGCTACTTGGGAATAACACTTTTGAAAATTTGAGTTTGATAGCCTATCGTGTAGGGCCAGTCCTGGTCTAGCTGGCCTAGTTAGTAGATGTTTTTCGAATTTTAACTTCATCGATATGGTCATTTTTATTTTCATTTTTTTTATAAGTGATTATGTTTGATATCTCCATCCAGTGGTGAATCTTCAACAATTTATGAGCTTGAGACACACAGTGTAGGCCTAGCAAAGTTCCCGCTTGACTGAAGTCATCAATATTATTAGTTATTCGGAATAAGCCGTTCAGCTTAAAAAAAAAAATCTTTTTATTCAGATTATTATTTTTCTTTTTTCTGGTTTTTGTAGGGAGTCGAAGTTTGAATTTCGTTTTCCGGCAATTTTGAATAAAAGGCTAAATCATTTATTTTTGCTCCTCTGAATAAAAATTGTACACCAAAATCTACCTCGAATTTGTTCCCATGGTGGGAGAGAGAGAGGGAGAGAGAGCGAGAGAGAGGGGGTGGGGTAACATCCACTCGACACAAACTAGATCATATGGTTTAATTTTATTTCAATTATTCGCTTGCGCGTAGGGATCTTTAGCAGTGGGAGGAAACCGGAGGACCCGGAGAAAACCTACGAGACTGGACAGGCCACCCTACTCCTTGTCACTTAGGCACTACAACCTAGTGGGAGGGCCCTGAGAAAACCCACGAGATTGGACAGGCGACCCTACTACTTGTCAATTACAACCGGAGATTCGAAAGAGAGCTAGCGTATGGTACACCTTTAATAATTCGCTTGCGCGTAGGGGGTCTTTAGTAATGGAAGGAAATTGAAGGACAAGTAGAAAACCCAAAAGGTTGGATACGATCTATGGACAGGCGACCTACTCCCTGTCACGTAGAATCTTTAGGTCGAAACATCGCCGCTTGATTCAATAACAGAAATTATGATTAAAGCGCACGTGTTAGATCACACGACCACCCAACGTCTCCATGGAAACACACAAATGATTAAATCCTAAAGATTTCTAATTAGCAAAAGGCACAACCTGGCACAACTACTATAATGATGTGTTTACAAATAAAGTTTCATAAAGATACTGGGATGGACAGAGCCCGTTTCAAGATCTCCCCCTTACTTCCTTCGACGTGGGATAGTAACATACGATAAAAATTAAATAAAAAATTATATTGGTTCATTGCGGTATTTGTAATGTTAATTTAAAAAAAAAATCAGAAACGAAATCGGAATCAATGGAACCCGTTTCAATATTTCACCCTTAAAATATAATAAAAAAATTTGTTTTTAATTTCAAAGGTAATCTTTGAATCATTATTCGATACTTTCAATTTAACCTTTAGATAAACGATATATTGGATTATTGCGGTGTTTTTAAATGTTTAAAAGGTAAAAAAAATAAATATCGTCAATAAAATTTACATATTGTGATTGATTTATTAAAATTATTGTCTACCCCTACACACGAGCGAACATAAAAATACATTTGCACAAATCTAAAACATATAAATCGGTCACACGCTGTACTGCAGCTCTATGTGCAACGTAAAAATGGGTAACAAAATGGCGCCCACGACGTCAGTTGGCCAGACTCTCTATATAAGGCTCTGGGGCAAACCCCATCACCGTCTGTCTTGAAGCGATGGTTAGACAAGATCCGTCATAGCTGTTTAAAATCAGCACACATAATTCATGTTTTTACAGGGTCACGTTTTTACTCATAATTAGTATTACTTGTAAGTATTGGCTGCTACAAATATCGACATTTTTATTAATTGAGGATGCTGCATCTCATCTGAGAAGTTCATGCAGCTAACAAACTATTCGGGTACGCCACCTGATCGCTCTGAGTATTGTACTTTCGTACTTCTGCACCGTGTGTTTTTATAAAGAAGTTATATATTCATCTTTCGGAAACGTCACCGAGTTTCTAAAGAGTTGAATACTAGTCGAGACGCCAGAGACTACGACTGACAACGTCTTTTGCTCACTCGGCAAACCTCGGCAGATTCCGGAACCTGCAATCTGCTGAGGTTTGCCGAGTGGTCTTCTGCTGTGTTCAGAAACAAATGACGTTGTTCGTGGTGTTTCAAATCTACTTGAGTACTTCACCATCATAGTTTTGAAGCTCATGAACGTGTTTTTCAACCATGCCCGACAATGATGACAGATCGTCAGCTGATCTCCGGTTTTGTTTCGATCACCAAGACGTCTTGAATAACAGTACGTAGCCGACCTAATTCAAGCGCAAATAAACATGACTTACGAAATAATGACGAAAAAATATTTTAAAAAATGAATTGGCTTCAGAAAAAAAACCCGACTAAAAAGGTCCATTGATCTTTAGGACTAACACGGGAGAACTTTCTCAATGATTGACGTGAAAATAGCATAGCGATTGTCACCATCGAATAATTGAAAAATGTATCTTGAAAGAAAGCCCCGCAAATAGCCAAAATATGTCACACAAAATAGATAGCGATGGCACAGACAGCAGCTTATCCGAATGTCTGTATCTGTATTATGTCTGTTGAACAGAACGACATAGACTGCTGAAACTCAAATGGGACTCATCCTCTCTCAGCCCGATACTTCACAGGCCTACCAAATTTGATAAAGCCTGTCATTGAGTCAACTGTCATGGTTTCGAATTCTCGGTTGTACTTGACAAGGAGTAGGGTCACCTGTCCAACCTCAGGTTCCTCCGGTTTCCTCCCACTGCTAAAGACCCCCTACTCGCAAGCAAATTATTGAAATAAAATTGAACCATATGTTAGTCCCGAAATGACCTAGTTTGTGTCGTACCAAATTTGAAAATCAATAGGATTCATCCTCCGACTGAAAAACAATAGGTTTCATCCTCTCACGGTCCTAATGCGTCACACCAAATTAAAACCGTGGGCATAGGCTTGCATTCCGCGTCTGCTTGCTTCTTTATAGGATATATATACTGGTGAGTGAATTGCCCGGTCTGCCTCAATTTTCTATGAAAATTAAATCTTGGTATTTTGACCAGAAGTCGTTACGAAACTCAATGCCCCCAATATTTTCAAATTTAAACCTGATAGGAAAGTGACAGTAAATTCCATTATAAACTTTTACTAATTAAGAAGTCGTAAGAAAGAGGCGAGGTTTAACGTTTCGTCATTAAAATGTTTCGGTTTTGAGACCAACATTCAGTTATTTATTTATTTGTATCGTAGCTTATGCAGTCCGGGGATGTAGGAAGTTATTGTGTCGATCTTCCATTTACATTCCGCCTACAATAAAGATACGTATTGCTCTGACGTTATGTTAAGCAGGTTTGGTTCATAACATTGTCATCCTTTAAAGGACAGTGTTGGTGTCAAGCAATATTACATAAAACTGGTTAAACGCATCCACAATTTCAACATAAAGATCTTTGCTACAGTATATTTGTGGCAAAGCCCGGCTTAGGCATGAGCCCAGGCCCAGGCCCCCGCGGATCATGGGAAAAAAAATCAAAATTCCAGATGAAAGGTTCACGGTAATCGATCTGGTGGGCGAAGGCAGAGACTGAGCTATCCCTCAACCTTCTCTGTGAGGTTCCACTCGGTGATAGGTCTTGACTTCTAGACTTTGACATGTATGTCATTCGAAATTGAATAGATTTCGTATGTGATCACATATTATACAATTACTCTTGTATTACAGATCGTTTAATTGTGTGTTACGTATGCGTGTCATTCAAAATTATATGAAATAATCTTCTCGCCGCGTTAAGGGCCCCGCTCCGAAACTGGGCTTTGATCTGTGGTAGAGATTTGAAAAAATTAAAAAGTGACACAAATAACGGAAAGCAGTTATTGTTTCCAGAGCTGTATATCTATTCCTGTTGGATGTCTCAAATTAAATACCATGGTTTACGATAGTTCTGCGAATGGCGATCGCCAACATGATCGATTCCCTAAGTTTTTCTATGCAATTTAATTGTTTGTCAATAACCTATATATTGTGTGTTTAATTATATAGCTTTTATGGGTATTTTAGCAGTTCAATTATCAATATTTATGCCATAAATAATCTTGTTGTTTACAAACTAAATTACCATATTTGATGAATGTCTACCGTTATAACGATTAGAGCAATTGATAATCAATTTCTCGGAGAAAAAAAGCATTTATAGCATCACACTAATAAACGAAAAAAAAAAAAGAAAAAAAATAGCCAGAGAAAAGAGTACATTCTGTTTTATAGCCATTGCCAGTCAATGGTGACCAATTAGCTGTCCATTTTGAATAGTCCGAGGCGTTTTACTCTTCTCCTGACCGTTTTGCTGGTTATTGTTATGATGGTTAAATTTCAGGGGGGGGGGGGTCCGACAAATCTTCTAACTATTATATTTAATACCTTAGTCATTTCGTAAAATCCAGAAATTACGTGGCAATTACGTGGTAATGAGTCCCAAAATGACATTTAGTCCCCATTCATTTAGTAATATAGGGCCTAACAAACTGTGATGAAGTCATGATAAATCATTGGATGGCCGAATGGTTAGCACGTGCGCGCTGTATCATAAGGTCTGTCATTGCGTCAACTGGCGTGGTTTCGATTCCCTGGTTGTACATGACAAGGAGTAAGGTCGCCTGTCCAACCTCGTGGGTTTTCTCCGGGATCTCTGGTTTCCTTCTATTGTTAAAGGCCCCTACGCTCAACCAAATTATGGAAATAGAATTGAACCATGTGTTAGTCCCGAAATAACCTAGTTGTTTCGAGTGGACGTTAAACTCTCTCTCTCTCTCCCTCCCTCTCTCACTACATGATCTATCTGTTGTAAACCAAGTTTAGGATTACTCCGTCGAAATATACCGATTCAAGGATTATTCTTCTATCAGTTTTTGATCATCAACATCCTGTGTAATTCTATCAAGTTGGGAGTTACCACGGCAACACCGAGAAGACATCTGTAAAGGACTGTCTACAAACTACTACTTCGAAGTAGTAGATGCATCGAGATCAAAGAAGACTTCAACCGAATATTGGTAAAATTGGACTGAATATTTTAAGTAATGCTGTACATTTACTGTGATCAACATTTTTTTTTGTAATGATCAACATTGATACACGGGTACTTGTACTCATTTGTCCCAATATCATTTTATCGGTTGTTGTGTAGATTTGTCTGATCGAGGTATTAGGTGGATCGTCAATAGGTAAACTACAATTGATAATCCGAGGTTGTAACAATAACACTATAGCTAACATCTTAATGAAATGTCTAATAAAATCCATTTTAATTACGATGAAAACCCCAAATTGTTCAAAAACTAGCTGTTTTGCCGTCATTTATTTTACAATAAAAAAATCCCATGTTGCTCATTTTTCACAGCATTTAATGAACACGATTTCTTTAACTCCAGACACTTATAATTGTCACAGCATCTGGTTCTGAGAAGACGTTTGCATTTTGTTGATCCAATGTTCAATCCTTTTACCCCTTTGGAAATTACACGAAAAGTTGGAACTGTTTATAACATAATGCGCGTGTTTAGTAATATTAACTGCAAGCAACTAAGAGGTATAGCAAATTAAAGGAATTCTTAACGTAGAAAAAAGTGTAAACAAAATGCTATTAATATACATGTACATATCTTCACCTAATACGACCAAAATGTAACATGGGAATAGAATTATTTTTCTTTTGTAAATCGCGAAATCTCTCCCAAAAACTGACGGACACCAAGAATATACCTAACAGCACCATCAAAATGAACTTATACGTTAATACAATACAAATTTCTCGATTCCCATATATAGGAGTACGATAAAATATCCCTCAAGTAAGAAGTGGTATCATGTCACTTCCTATCGCTAAATAGAGAATAAGATTAATGTAAGATTTTGAAAGTTAAAACAAAATTATACTAATATGTTAGTCCCATAACAAACGGTCGGTGTTGAATTAATGCTGATATGCATGTATTTTAGTAAATGTTCGGAAATGGGTTCCCTGCTGGTACGGACTGTGACGGAGTCGGCGAGTATGGTATAGCTCCTGGACCCCAAAAGAAATTCGTTTTCTTACGTAGACTTGATGGGCGGGGGACTCTTTTAGTAAGGAACAGAAACTCACTCGAATTCGCCTCGGCTCCCCAGCCCGTTCTTCGTTCTAACGACACGACACTGTGTTTATTTTTGTCTTATAGGACATAAGGATTATCTGCACCTATAAAGTATATATACCCATAGCCGATACGCGTGAGATGAAAGTGGGAACTACACTGATACCACTAGGACAGCCGAACGAAGCTATTTTAAAAATCTATCGTCCAATGCTGTGAAGACGAGACAGAGCATTAAACTTAAAACCTATAGATTCCATGCCCAGAAAGAAACCCTGGAAATAATTGGTCGGGTGCTAAAGTCTCGCAATATGCTAGTTAAAAAGATGTCTGCTGCTGTAAAGGTCGTATCCACGGACCAGATGCTACTGCCAACCACAAGAAAGTCTTTTTGCTATTCTTTAACGGAGCTATCTCTTTGATTTAGGTCAAAATATTGTATCGTATTGGGTTGATCTGATTTATTATTTCTAGTAGTGGTTGAGAAAGCTCTACACGACTAAAATGGTTTCAAAAGATGAAGCGGAAGAAGAGGGTCTTAATTTTGGATCGCTTTGTCAACAGTGGAACGCAAAATCGGTTATATATTTCAACAATTTTATCTATACATATACATTTTATCAACAAACACATATTATCATTCCACAAATTAAAACGATGATTTTATTTGCGTCTCTAAAAGCGAAGTCTAAATATAACCGCAAAATACGTACCCGGTACATGTATACCTAATCAACAAGCCCGCCGAGATTATAAAATGCTGCGAAAAACCCTGTCCTATATCTCTTTCGTAATCTTTCAGAAGTTCGAATGTAAACGGGTAGATAACTTTTATGAAAAGCATCTGAATTTCGATCGAGTTCTTCCTTACGACCAAACAAACATCAGCTGCGATTTTGAAAAAGAAAATCGACAAGATATCTGAACAGTAACGCGTAGTTCACAAGAAACTATGGATACTTGGCGGAGACAGGTAGCATTGGACGTCCAATGTGCATAGATTTTTTTATGGACTATTGGACGGCCAATGTGATTTTTTATGGACTGTTATTCTTTTTTAGAAATACACAGACAGTCTTAAATATTTGGTTGTTATTCGTGTAAGAAGAATTGTTATTGTCCCAAGATTATTTTATATATTCGTAAGACGAGATAATATTCATGACAAACAGGTTGTACTCGTGTCCAATCGGCTTTCTCAAGCGGCTGTTGTTCTTATAAGATATTTTTAGTATTATTTGCCATCCTTTAATATGGGTTGTTATTCTTGTAAGATGGGTTGTCATTATTTAAGCTGGGTTGTCATCCTTTTAGATGTTTTTATTTGTATTAAACGTGTTGTTACTCTTTTCATACTATAATGGCACTGGAATATTTTATATTGAAATCAAGTAAACATTTACATTCTTCTTATTTTATAAAACGCTAATTACACAATTTATCAAAGTTCATCGCGTTCATTAAAAATTGTAGATTAAGATTTTCAGACTTTCGACGAGGTTATCATGCATCTAAAAATAAAATCATTTTATAACCAACAAGACCTGTATCAAGAACTGCGATCAGTGGCTTATTTTTTCTATGACTGACATCAGACAAAAGGAGGCAGACCACCATTAAATTTCACCATCTCGGTAATCAGACCACCATTAAATTTCACCATCTCGGTACACAGATTGCAGTTCGTCTATTAATAGCAATTCTCTCTCTGTCTCTTTCCCCCCCCCCTTTGTATGCCCATTTTTGTTGATTTGTTGGTCTAGAATGGACGAAGAGGGTTTGAATTAATATTTTCTTCCCGGTTCTGGTAAATATTCAAGATTTTGAAGGGGAAGGATAACGGAGTTATTAGGATGACTACGGTATACGTACGGCAACTAATTACATGTTTTAAATATGCTTCTTCATGTTTGTGTATCTCAAAATTTTGGTGGTCAACCTCATACAAATTTTAATGCAAAGACATGGCCATTTGTAGTGAAAAGCATTCAGCTCAACGAAAATTTGGGGAAATTAATGGTGGTATGCCTCCCAAAGGATTGTATCCGAGGTTTATTAATAATACGTTTGTTGGCCACCTCTACGTACCAGTCATACGTACCAGATGCACCAGATATGTGGGCTACCAATACACTTTTTGTAATTTTTATGTATTTCATTAAAGGGGAGTAGATTATACACCCTTCTCCATCAATATAAAAGTAACCTCTTGCGCCATATGATTTTCAATGCGATCCCGCCATCCACTATAATAAACAGAGGGTATAAACCCATTGTCTCCAGAGCTGATTATTCTGTTGCTAGTATTCAACAGACATCTTTAGCACATATACTTTAAAATCTATAAACTGTTCTAATTGAATTCTTGACCTATATAGCCCCTGATCCCAAGATAGAAATGGAGTTCAACGTCTCATGTCTCGTCAAAACTTACGTCATTTTGCGGCAAATAGCGACTAGGTTTTGATCAATGGTCACGTGCAATTGATCCAAGGTGGTTATCCCCCTTAACGAAAATACATGTATATACAAGAGTGCCCGTAAGGTGAACCAGTACATTGTATGATACTTGTAAATTACGTGTTTCAGTTAATTTAAAATGGATGTGGGCATCTATTTTAGCCAGGTGCAGTCTAAATATTCCCAGACTCATTTATATGCAAAGTACCCCTAGTTCCGAATGCATCATTAAGTTTATATAGCTTTACTTTATCGCAGACTATAATTTGGATTCCGTGCATTTTTTTGCCTTCTAAATATGTCTTTTGTTTATATTTCTGCATCAGTTTGCCTTAAAGTGGGCGAATGTCGATTGCAAAGATAACGGTCGGGGATTAGCCGTAATGAAATTGCACCAAAGATAAAAGGTCAGAGCGCAAGTCACAACAAACAGTCATTCCTAAATAGGAAACTTGCCGAAAAGGTCAATCCACAAGACACCCTAAGATGTGTACCGATATAGGAACGCTTATCCAATCTGTAAGGGATCAAAAGTTCCTAATTGGATTTCAGTTTCCAGACATTCAAATCAGTTATGGTCCACAATATGTTGTTAAGATGGGATCTAGCGTCCTTAGTTTCGAATACGGGCATACGCCATACAGTGTGCAATGAGGGAAACTCTTCCCGGGCAGTGGCACTGTGGCCACTCTCATATCGAATTCCAACTGCCAATGGTCTTTTACGTCTAACGTCAATGTATACACGGGTATTCAGGTTTTTGTCCCATCCGAACGACTAGACATCCACCCTTGTCAGGACCTCCGTGCTGCACCACTGGCAATTGAGATCACGCAGAAAAATCCTGATGAACTGTCTCGGTCAATGCAGAGATCAAACACGCGACATCCAGTTTTACCCTCCGTGGATTCCCATTTCGGACTCGCACCATTCTCTTCCATTTTAAAGAACTCCGCCCCCAACTCCAAAGATAGGTGAACAATTCTTTTCGATCTAAATTTGCGAGATTTTTAAACATAATGCATTTCGTGATCATCAGTTTCATACAAAAGGTTCCAAGGGAAATGAAGAGATTTTACAACAAAATCGCCCACAACAATAAGGTTCTAGGTAAAAAGGTAAATGATACAGACAACAGAACAGGGGAATATGCCTTTCAAATGAAAAATGGAGTTCACCGTCCTACTTTTTTCTGCACCGACGGTTCAATGAGGAATACTTTTACTCGGACAGTTGCACTAACTCCCGAACATCGTCGAATTCCTTCTAGAAAGGTATTATGCATTTCTGAAGCAGGGTGTCTAGCTTGTGGACTTTGTAACATGCATATCTGACTAGAAATGAAGGATCTACACTAGTACTGCTAAAAACTTTTTGATCGGTCAACTAGTAGAGTGATAAAAAGAGATAATCAAACAAGTTGAAAGTAAGCATACCCCTATACAACAGTGAAGTCATATCACTAATGATGCACTTAGTAGGGTTATTACTTATCACCACGTGCAGGTGCTGTACCAGATCATTTAAGACTTATTTCTATGCAATAGACTACATGATCGAATAATGATGCATCATTAAGCCTTTTTGGAACAGACAAAAGACGGTTGTCTGGCCTATATATTTTATTCTGCTTCATTTGTATCCGGAAAAAAATTAATATGAAAAAAAATGCAAATCATTTTAGATATTGAAGACTGTGACAAGTCTAATGACTTCGCACCGAGCTAAAACAGCCAATGTAGCATTTATATTTGATGAGTTTATCTAAAATAAATTCCAGTCCAGGATAACTTACAAATGCATAAATACATTCACTTCAAGCCCAGTTCTGAGAGGCAACCGTACACATCAAATTAATACAATATTTTAAAATCAAATATAAACAAAACGGTAATGAGAGGTGAGTTATCTGTCCAGGAATTCTGGTTAGGGCATGCATCTTAAAGACGCACCGGAAACGACATCTAAGTATTTTATTATTATTATACAACTTGAGTCGTTTTCCAGTTTCAAACAGTCAGATTTAGGTTTACTTCCGATCGTTTGCAATTCCTGATTCTTTTCTCTCCATTTTCCCCCTAATGTTGTGTTTCTCCGTTTGTATCGCGGAAGTTTTGTCTGGAAATGGACACAAAATTGAAATGTCTAGATACAGATGATAAGGATTTGTATAATTGCTTTGTACCGAACTAAAATTGTTCGAGGAACATGTGCATTCGGTACGCAATAACTAGAAATTACAATATATATTAAAACTGAAGAGGGACTTCCGTGTATAAGATATATTTTGCAAGTTGATCTTTCAGTTCTAATCTGTTTGGCATTCCTTGTCCAATCACTTTGGATATGCAATAAAATAGTTGTTTCAGTTCTTACAGATCATCAACTAAAAAGTAAACATTCGATGCGTGGATTAAAAAAGTTGAACAAGCACATCATAAACGATACCGATATACGATGGTTAAGAAAGATGTAAATATTAAAAGAAACAATGTTTCCTGTGAGAGGATACAGGCCCGGATCCAGGATTTTGTCGAGGGAACGGAAGGGGGGGGGGGGTAATACGTTGGCGGAGACAATGCTAAAATCATGTTTATATCATCTATTAAAGAGCAGATATGTGAACTACAATAGTAACAAAGCAAACGAAATTTGAAAATCAACTATGTCACTGGGGGGGGGGGGGCTGGATCCGCGCCTGAGGATGTGCATATTTTTAATAAATCGAAGTGTAAAGGCAATTAACAACACCAATAACTTTAACTAATATTCCGCAAAGATACCGAATATGTATCTCCGCCTCCCATAAAAAAACAAAACAAAAAACAGTTGTCATTCCAATTCCGATCTCTGGGTAACTACGTTGAATCCCTTTTCCGTAACTCAATTTGACTCAAATTTGTTACAAACCTGTCTGTCTAAAACATTTCAACATTTTAGCGCCGGGACCTGGCTGGCATTTCAGATTTGAATAAAATTTACACGATAACGCAATTATTAAAAGTTCTGGAAATATAGCTGAATAATTTGCACTAATCTTATGAAAAATTTTAAAATATAGGTAGTCGGTATTCATAGTTTTAATGTGGGAATCACTGTCTTTCTCCAATTTCTACGGCAGAATTTGGCATCAAATTTATAAAAGATTGCACTGTCTTCAGTTCGCGACCAAAATGTCTAATACGCCGTCATCGACCGTGAGAGACATAGTCTAGTAACATGACACCACCACCCTCATTTACAAGTCCCGTCTATACTATTAGTTCATAATTAAATGGATTTGGCCATTTAGCTACAGAAATACCGTTATCTGAATAATGGAACAATTTAACCGTCAGGTTGTCTGCTTTCATTTCAATTGTCTTCTGCACGTGATTAACACGCAGCGTGACACCTCCATATTGGATGACTTGGATATCCAGTTAGCGTATCTCATTGATTTAATTCGTCTGGATAATAGAGTGTCAACGTCGCCTGTTGAAACCGTGTAGGTGTAATTTTGGAAAGATAAATAGAAAATGGCGGCAATGTTGTTGTAACAGACGTAGAAAATGATGAGGTGGGGGAAAGGTTGACGTATTATAATCGGTCAAGATTCCACCATATTTAAAAGTGCCGTCTGGTTATGACAACGTGCTCAACTACCCGCCAAAATGACGAAAACAGGACAATAGCGTTCATCAAAATTATGACGTTGAAGAAATATGCACACGAAACCAAAGTGCCCTTGAATTTGAACGAATAATGATGCTTGTTTGTTCTTTAACAACAGCATGTATTACTGTGACGGTAAATCATCCAGATGTCGCTTTGACTAATTTCAAACTAACTTATTATCTAAACTTTCGGTGTGGCCTAATACTGTAGGCCCTAGACGTCTTTTTTTTATTCTTTACATGACACAAGTCAATCTATTTTTCTGGTTTTAAACATAGTTCACACCATTTAATTTTATCATGGGTACATTTACTTTGACGTTAGATTAATTTAACTAATAAACTACTTCCCAAAAAAAGAAGACAATTCCAGATTTTTTTTAAAAGAGACAACTGAACTGTAGGCCTACTTTAGTTGAAAATTTATTCAACATAAAGAAAATGGTAACTCTACGTTTTATTGGAATTCCAGACAGAGTTTGTCTAGATTTTTTCACACCTTACAACAAAGGTTGTCTAATTCAAGTTAACACTAATTAAAGCTTTAAAATATCTGAAAATCTTCCTTGTGTTATTTCGAACTCTTTACCCCATTCCCCCCGCTACTCACGTGCACTTTTCTGCAGTGCGTACACACAAAATGCAACGTCAGTTGTTGACGTTTAACACATTTTTCTACTTTTGTTTTCCTTTTACATCTTCTGACTAAATAGCTGGGATTTTTAACATCTACCTGGATAACCCTATTTACATTACACCGACAAATAGTCTTGATCAAAAGATGCTTAGCACATAAACATGCTTAAATCAAATAAACAATCCTAACAGTAGAATTATCTTGTCTGGCTAAAGAAAAAACGCTGAAACAAAGGAAAGTTGAACACAACGAACCTAAGGTCGCTTTTAGTTTGAGTCGAAATCATGCATGCTCATGCTGTCTTGAAAACCTTTACCTTACCATGCTCTCACATCTCAATTTTCAAGACTTAGTCATTTTTATTAAAATGGCTGTATACTGTAAACTGTCTTTCTTCTTTCACAAAAATATATAGTATTTAAATCCAAAAATAAAATAGTAAAACACTCGCATTTTCACTAAAAGAATCACAAATTAACTTTTAATGGCCAGTAGCAATATATTTTTCGAGAGTGTTGAGGGTTTCGTTTTTGGTAATCCGAATAACAAAAAGATTGACGACCTCTTCATTTTCCTATAATATTGTCACGCTGTTGTATATCGGTCATTGGAGTACCAAAGCACTTGATTTTGAGATTGTGGAGCGAAATAAATGCGCAAATGTTTAAACCAATAATTGGAAATTAATTCAGAGACTAATTTGTATAAAATAAATTAAAGACGCGTTATATAAGATTTAGATTCAGTGTTGGTCGTTCTTACTATTGTAGTTCAAAATAGATGAATATATTAATGAAAATTACCTCTAAGGCAAAGTTATGAGTGTTTTAAGTTTTGGCAAGACATATCCGATTGTCAAGTCCCGAAAATGTCCACCATTAAAATTAGTCATGGTGTTAATGAGGTGAAACTATTCACTACGTTTCATCGATATCAAACAAATAGAACCAAATTTGTCGAACTCCAAAGTCTGAGACAATCAAATTACTTATCATTGTGCTAAACATGGGCATAAATTGCGCATTATCGAACTTAGTGAAAGTATTGAAACTATGCATCAAGTTTCACCACTCTCACTCAATTTAAAGTTATGGTGCCCCAAACCACCGGCCAGTCAAATTGCTTATCTCTGCTAAATCTAAGCCTAAAATGCTTTATCCCAAAAAGTGTGATGCTCGACAGACAATGTTAAAGGTAAATTTACTTTGAAGAATGAATAAGTATCAGTAGCAATAAATAAAATGGAATGGGGTTTAACGTCCTACTGTTCTGATCCGAACTGGGCTGATGAAGTCGGGCATACGCTATCAGAGAAATTTTGCCCGGGCAGCAGCACTACGGCCTACTCGTATATCAAATTCCAACGGTCAAGGGATCTTTTATGTGCACGCCAATATGTACACGGAATTTCCGAAGGACTAGACAGCTGCCCTTGCCAGACTCTCCGTCAGGCATCACTGACAAGGGGGAACCGGAAAATCAGGATGAACTTTCTCGGCCAATGCAGGGATCGAACACCCGACCTCCAGGCTAGCGAGCCACCATTTCACTCACCGCCCCCCCCCCCTCTCCCAGTAGCAATAAAAGTTGACCAATTAAAGTAATCATGTAGTAAAATGCAACATATTAAAATAGGTATAGGGTATATGGTGTAAGCATGGAAAGTATGGTAATGGATTTTGTGGTCAATAGAGTTCATTAAATTACAAATATTTGAATATAATTATCTGTGATATAAACATGTCTGTAACTTCATTTTGATTAATATTAGTAATTATTTGATAACTCGGAAGGTATGGTATACCCTAATACACAAGTTTTAAGTAATAGTAATTTTTAAAGCACCTTTTGTAATCATTATCAATCCCCCCCCCCCCGGCCCAACATTTATTATTTTTTCTTTTAAAACGGACAATAAACCCCCCAAACCAACGGCTTAGGATATATTAAAAGGTATGTGCAAGTTCTGAATCAGGCTTTATATATATATATTCGTACTTCATGCCGTAAATCAGATAAAGTTGACAGTGCCATTTAACTGTTTATTTATGGTCTTCTCCCCACTGTTCAAATCGGATAAAATTTGGATGATGTCGGCTAAACTGTTCACGGACCATACAACATATTGTTATCACAAAAATCCCGATAATTGTTGATAAAACGAAATATAACATCTGGCGGGACATTGTCCAAGTAGGCCTACACTGAATATAAACATATTAATAAACCCTAGATTTGTTCTGAAATGAAGGCGTGCGCCCTGACAAGCAGACTATCCATCTATTATTATTACAGATTACGTGTATTTGACAAATATTAAAAAATGGAACAAACCAGATTAATAATTTGTAATTTGGGAAAAAATCTCAACAGTTTTTGACCTTGTCATGTACAACAATTCGATAAAAAAAAAAACACCACTAAACGGCATTTTGGCAAAAAAGTTTATGTTTGCGCCTGGATAAATAGATCCATAAGCTTGCCAACATTTAGACTGAAAAACGTCAGACTTGATCCCAAAGCACTATTCCGTCTTCAATACAAACAAATCAGAAAGGAGGGACGTATTAGAACACGTTATCCAGTCTAGTCGAAGTCAAGAAAGGTAATTTGTTATGGCGTTTATCTAGTAACAAAATGTAATAGTAGAGGGAAATTGTTATTCGGTAACACCTCTAAATCTGTTTCGGACTTGGCATAGTTCCAATTATGACGTCACATCATATGGCGTCGATAACACGTGCGTTGTATTTACAAACTGATCCCGACAGAATTGGTTCCGACAAAATTGGTGCCTTTTACTCATTTTACGCCACCGTATACTATTTTATGTGGGGCTACCCATTTGCACAAAATATGAAATATTTCTTGCCCATATAGGCCTACTTGAAACACATTTATTAATTTTCTAATAATCAAACAAAACAAAATGTTTTAGAATTTGATTTAGAAAGCTAAATAACTCGCCCCGCTGTCATCCCTACCAGTGATATTGGCTGCGAAGCAAATATTTACTGCTGAGCAGTTTGGATTTGCATATTTAATCTCTCTATTTATATATCAATGTATGTCCAGTAAAATCCATGTTTCTGAAGACTGGGATAAGATGTACGGAGTTAAATCTAGATCAAACCGTCTAATGAAGATGAGTAACATCTAGAGAACTGCTACGTTTTAAGAAGAAAAACATATACATGCATTCTTCTTATCCTTACCAATGGCATATTGCGTATCACATATTAATTTGAGATAAAGAAAATTATGCTGCGGGGAAATAACCCCTTTCTTTAAAAAATATCAATATTCAAAATGAATAGAGTTGCTTTTTATCGTTTCAGAATTCTATAAAGACATTACTGTATTTTTTTATATGTTCCTTTGAAGCCATTGGTGGTTATCTTGAGGAGTTGTAAAAAGTAGACATACCTTCTGCTAACCAGGTCTCTTGCATACGACTTAAATCTTGAAACAACTCTGAAAGATAAATTATATATTTCAATATAATCTTTTAGAAATAACCCAACCCAATAAGTAAACGACAGTTTTCAGAATAGTCCTATCAAAGGACAACATGCAAAATAAAATAAATACACATAATAAAATATTATTTGGTTTTCTCAACACGGAGGATTTTGTTTCAATATTATGAAGACTTTGTTTTAATTTTATTTTTCGTATTTCTTATTTTGATATTACACAAATGTATGTTCGCAGTATCTGGTTTGCCTGTAGGACCTATGTAAAAGTTAGTGTGTTTTTAAATTATATAATTACGCTTTTAAAGACTGAAGGCACATCTGGGTTGATTTTCTTTAAGTAATTAGTTTTTTTGTGGTTGAAGTTGAATTCAAATGCTTTTTAAAACTTTTAAATATGTTAAATCGATATACTCCTCACTTTGGAAGGGTAAGATAAATAATTTCTGAAAGCTTGTCTTTAAAAAAATGAAGTAATTGCAAGTATTGATTTTAGAGAAAGAAAAGGCAACAACATATTACATACAATTTCAATGAATTCACATAGTTTCTGCGTGCGTTTAAAAGGTTTTACATACATAGTCACGCCCTCTTTTCTATCAAGGTAGGAGATTTGGAAATTGAAAATGAAAAAGGAAAAACATTAATCTGATATAAACAACCTATATAATGTGAAACCATTATTATTATGTGTAACCCTACTCCTGTGTATGTTTTTATTTAAAAAAAAAAATATTTTATTAATGCCAATTATATAGGTTTAGATTATGTATGCATCGGTTTATCCAATATAATATATTTGTATTTTAATTATGTTTATTAATGTCACTAATAAGTTTTTAAATTATATATAGGTCTGTTTATTCTAAAATGAAATGGGGTTTAACGTCCTACTGTATTGCTCCTAAACTTGGCTAATGAAGACGGGCATACGCCAAACAGTGTGCTGTTCTATCCATTTATTGACTCTTTTATAAATCCTATGAAATTTATTAAGCTATATACATTTATAACAATGTGAAAATATTCGTCTTCGCCAAATATCTAATTTGTATTAACAACTTAGTGTGTAACTGAACATTTCCAAGGATATCTGTTTTCAAGACTGCTTAACATCGTATGTGTCCAGAAAAAAAGAGGAAAGCCTTTATATGGTTTCAGCAGGTAATATTCTCAATAAATCATTAATAACTAAAAGAGTAATGTCTTCAAAGAGAAGATTGCGTGATCAAATCTCTTACGTTTATTGTATCAAGACCACCGTGGATGTGATTGATCTGAAGTTTGTAAAAACCTGCTCAGAAAAAAAAGCCATAAAGAGAAGGTCTTGTACAGCCCCGAACTACATGTTATTATCAAGAATGGAAAGAAGGTTACTGGAATGACTCGCTTACACCCGGACAAAGGTATATAATTTAATTTCCGGTAAACAGAATTCAAACCCTTCAAACTTGCTCTTCATGTAGCTCACATCCCCGCACTCGTTTTTATATCTTATCCTGCAAATGCCCTGTGTATACTTTATACTCTTTGTTCCGCTGAAACAAACTATACGTTTTTAGTTGACAACATGTGAAAGTCTGGAGGCGGAACAGCTGTTCGATTGAAATCGGATTTAACGTCCTATTTTTCTGCACCAACCAGGAAAATGAATTCAAGGGGTCTTTCACGTGCACGCCAATGTGTAAACGATTTAAACGACTAGCCGGGAAAATCCAGAGGAACTTTCTGGACCATCACCTGAACTGAATTCTGGACCTCTTGGTTAGTGATCTAGCGACTTCTCATTGAACCGTGGTGGCTTCGTGAATTGCCAGAAGAAAAGATATCAGATTAAAAGGATTGGATTTATTAGTCCATAGGTTCAACCCTTCTTCTTAAATTGCAAGATTATGAGGCAATCGCTAATGTGCATTTTAGCTGATTAATCCCTGAGAAAGACACCTTTTAATGCAATTTACCTTTTCTCTCTAATATGTTTGTCGCGTGCGATGCTGATTAGCTGGCGCTACGCCAGTGCTACATGTTAAACGATTCGACAAGTGTGACATATTAATAACTATTCTCTGATTGGTTTATTAAAATCCCATGTGACCATATGGGATTTTGCAGCTATAAATTTATATAACAGCAGAATTAAATCTCGTCAAGTCCCCCGAGACTAAGACGTACAGAAACACTGGTATTATTAATATCGACGTTGTTCGTTTTGCTCTGATCAAAAATATGGCGTGTAATTTGATTTTATTTCTTCTAATTACAATAGCCATACTAACCAACTATATCCCTAATGTGAACTTGCAAGTTATTTTTGTACATGTTTAACACGGACAATAAAAAAACGCAAGGCTGTCTTGAAGTGATGTATAAAAAAACGAAACGAAATATAGATCTGTATTGTAATCAGATTGGAGGTTTGTTTAATGTTTATTTACATTTAACTAATTACAGCACTTTTATTGAATATACCTGGGATTCGTGGCGATGAAGGTCGCGACATTGGGAGATTCACTTTGGTAAGATGCTGACAAATTTTAGAGATAATGTTTTTAGAAAAGTAATAAAGATTTTTGTCTAGAAAACCATTTGGTACAGGAGTTTTATTATATGTATATACTGGTTAAAACTACGTGATCTGTTACGACAAATAAAATTTGATTTTCCAGTCGCAGCAACTATAATTGATTCGGCTGATACCACGATTTTACCGTGGATTATTTTGAGCACTGGATTGTTTAATATTAGAGGGTCTTCACGTTTCAAGCCCGCTTTATTAATTTCATTATACAATTAATTTTGTCATGCCTTTTTTTATTTAGGATTAACTCTTTTCTTGAATTCAGTTGAACCCCTGAAGGTGTCTTTCATTTTTTTTGTTTCTTTCTTGTTCGTTTTAAATCGTGACATCGAATATTTTGCTTGATCTGTTGAAAAGAAAGCGCCATGAGCATCTTCTTCGTCGAAAATTATATCTTCCGTAGCTTATATCTTCCGGAAAAAACAACACCAACAATACTTGAAAGCTTCAATAAACACAATTATCATTGGTAAAATCGCAGATTAACCCCATCCATGCGTGAATGTCGGTAATGTCATCCCAAGAAAGCACTTTTGAGATAGCGTGTCCATGATCTTCCGATGCTTTGGGACACGCTAACTTTGATGCTAAATTGTGTATATTTCCCTTGTACCATTACCATGACTGAGTTCGATATTGAACATTTTTAAATAGGTTAAACCAAGATAAGTCATTTAATTGGTCAACACTTTGGAACAAGATAAATTTGCTATACTTATTGTTGGGAATTGATAATTTTTGGCGTGTGGTCTCATTACATCAATATTTTGGCTGTAAGTTCGATGATGAGCAGATTTGCTTATAAATTGCCCGCCTTCACTATCCCGGTTGGTGCGATAATGAGTTATTTGATTGTTTGATACTTTATAAATAGATAGATGTGCAAACGATTAATAGATTACATCTATTTTGGAATTAAGGTGGAGGACACTGCAGCTTCTACATCGGCTTTTGTTTACTTTCTTTGGATATTCTTAAACCACGACATGACAGTGAAATTTTGTCGTATCTGCGCAATGTTCACTTTCCAAACCCTGTCCATGATCCCTGTTTCAAATATTTAATGACTCTTTTGTATTTTATTCATCTGAAAAGTCATGTCCACGAACTAACAATTTTTGTTCAGCAAGGGAATCGGCATCAGTTTTATCTTTCGATGCAGTACGACAATAGTTCTAATGCTCTGTTCTTACGACATGTCCCATCTGAAAACATCAAGCCCAAACAATTCAGAAATAAATGTATGCACATGTTTTATAATAAATTTCCTCATGGATATGGTGGTTTTGAGCCAAGCCGGGGTTGTGTATTCACAGAGTTTAGGTGATTGAGAATAGCGATACTGGTTTTATACGGTATGTAATATAGCTTACCAGACCGTCGATATACAGTGAAAAAACAAACCCAAGAACTAAACTATGAAAGATCATATAGACAGAGCCTTGTTTCAAGGGCAACAGCGATTGTTTGACGTGATTTAGAAGATGTATGAAAAGCACAACCAGTGACGCCCACGGCTATACTGTGTACTAAAAGCGTGAAGATTTATTTATATTTTTAGTCCGAAATAAAACAATAATAAATCCCAAAGCATCAAAAGCAACCACATTCCAGACGCCCGTGTTCCAAACACTACAAATCCTTAACGTAGGACAGATGAGTCGCGTGTTTCCATTGGTCAACGTTAACACGTGCTTGTCGCCATATTTATAAATGTGGTGCATACAAATTTACTCCTTAAGATTAAACGGATAAATCACGTCTAATTTCTTTTATAATGCGAAACGAAAGAGTTTGGTTGGTGTGGAGCCAATATTGAATTTATTGACATGATAAAAGTAAATAGGGGTGACCTGCGCGCTTTCTCTAAATAAACAAATCGACGGTTAATCTAAATTTGGCGAGGGAGAAACAAATAGGAAAAGAAAGAAAATAAACAAATAATAAGAGAAAGAATTTCAACCGTTAAAATCGATTTCGTCCCTTGTCAATAGATTTCATCTCGAATCCGGATTTTGCACCAAACCGCTATAAAACTCTAATCAGCCTATAATTACATTTCCGGTCCCAATTTCAACAAAGATCGCAATCTGGTGGAGTGGTAGGGGTTTATGGATTTGTTTGGATTTTTGCAGTAAGATTATCGATGCGACAAGTGCTAAATTATACAAATAAAATACATATTTGTAAAATTGTCTACACTAGATGACAAGGGTGGTAGATTATCCTACATTTATTAGATAAATATTATTTCAATGTCGTCTAACTTTCAATGAATGTCCAATTTTTTCATACAGGTCTAAATAGAATAATATCTAAATAATCAAAAAACGGAATTTCGGGGAGCAATTGACCCAACTAAGAACTGCTGTTATTTTATATCTGTGTATTCTGATAAATCAGTCTCAATCTTGCCCCTTATTTCAAGAACAATAACATGCTCCCACAGAGAACAAATTTCTGGCAGGAATGCTACTTCATCGCGTCACGATATCTAGAAAAGTTCTAGTTTCTTACAAAATTTTCCCACATTTCTGTATTTTAGGGTTATTTGATTGCATCGATTTCTTTTATGTATCAGAGATATCAGTCCTGCCCGTGAATATGCACCAGAATTCATTGCTGGATCACATCTCTTGGAACTTATAACAACTTAAGAAATTTAGGATTTATGTGATCAATTCGAAATCTGTTACGCTACTTGTGCTTTATTTAAAATTGAGACTTATGACTGACTTGACGTTTCTTATGTAAAGTGTCCTGATTATCCAGACAGTGCGAGTATTGGATATGTGATATTGTAATAGTGAAGTGCACTTCACGTGGTGTTATTGTTGATTAGTGTATAAATTATTCATGGCGAGGTGAAGAGTAGATTGTCGACTATTCCTAGATTCAAATCAATAGACTCTGGGAACTTTCAAAACTAGAGAATGCAGAAAGCGAGAAACAAACGAATACAACATGATACGGGACAGACTGGGTAGGGTAGAATACTAGCATCGGGGATGAATAAAAATGCTAGGTGGTTATTGTAAAATGCCACGCTGGAGGGGATTTCCTACCGTCCCCGTCAATTAGATACTGGATTACCGAAACATAACATGGCACGGTATGCCCTTATGATAATGGTTCCCTTGTTATGTAGGTTTTCGAAAAAGAAGGTTTTTTTTCCAGTTTTGTTCTTTATATCTTTTTTCTGTTTTGTTCTTCATATTTTTGTTCGTTTTTCCATTTCTTCTAACTATTTACTATCGAACATGTTGGTATTGCTCTGGTGTGTAATAAAGAAGAATGGTAACACGCTTTTCTGTTGACTATTTCAATCGCATTATTTTTACAATTTCTCGACATTTTGAACTCTCAAAAAAATGAAGGAAGTAGTAAGGTGGAGACAACTCTGTCAACTGTCCGAATGAATCTGTATACGAAAAGTTACATACGAATGGAAACTATTTGGCAGAGAGGATCTTAAATAAAGGGTGTATGGCTCTATTTTTGGAACCTTGAAATAAACGCAATTAGTTCTGAAAGCACATAGGCTACCGTAACATGAATGTGTGTAAAGTGAATTATTCAATTTTTGAAAAAAATACTGTATTGTATGTTTGGTGGAATGTGTGAACCGTTTAAATTGAACGGTAGTCGTTTTCGCCCGCTTAGTGCATTCTACACGGGTTTTAAATTATTAATTTGTCGTTTGTCAATTAGCTTTTACTAATTACTTCCAAATTGTGTTGTAGGGTATGTTTTTATTTCTTCATTATAAAATGGCACCCGAAACAATAGGGTATACGACTCGTGTTGGATCCTATTGTATCACGGCAAGATAAAAACACCAATGTTGATTGAAATTTGTCAATATTGAATTCTACTTAGTGTTTTTAATTACGAATGTAATGGAAGATATTGAGTTAGAGACATAGCTTCTTCAAATTCGCCCATATTCTTAGAATAAATAAATTTTCACATTTTCTTCGATGTTTCCCATTTTTTAATTTGTACGCCAAATAATTTCAATACCTGCTTCGTAGTATTTTTCTTCGTAATATTCTTACCTTTTCGAATTACAGACAGTTGACAAAATTTTCTAGACTCGGGCATGTTCAAAATGTCAATGTAATAAAATCGTCATAAAATTGGGGGGGGGGGGATTTATGGTAAATAATCGGATAATCGGACTAACTTGAAGTAAATAGTGTCTGATCAGTCCCCTTTATTTTACACTGGAGGTTATTCTTTTAATATGAACATGATTGATAGCAAATAATAATATGACATAATTTAGCACCAAATAGGAAGCAAAATAACATTTTAAAAACGCAGCAACGAAGGTAAAATATTTTGAAAACTTGGAACATCAAAAAACAAAATCACATATTTAACAAATCTCCCACAGGGGTAGCATAATGGCGTTTCTGTCCCTATATACCTGTGACAAATTCTAATTCTAAACGATGCTTTACCTACTTGATTTACTTAAAGCGACAATTTCATATTTTTAAGTTATATTTTTGATGTATTAAAATAAAGCCTTAAAATAGATGGTATCTATAAACAGTCCTACCTTATTAACAGAATTATCAGATTAATCCAATAATTCACCATTGCCATTTGAGAAATTTGAAAATATATCATTTTCAACGTCAACAAGGGAGGTAATTGTGTTATTATTTTCGGTGTCAATGATTTTTAAGTGTGGGGAATAATGCCTATGATCGTATAATAGTGAGTTGACAACCTACTGAGCAAAAGACATAGAAAAATAATTATGTTTTGACTTTCTTAGAAAATATGAAATTCTCGCTTTAAATGAAACTGTTATGGACAGGATTATACGTACATTTAATCCTATTGTACGTTAAAAAATAGGAGCATCAATTTTATCGTCCCCAGTTAAAGGGAAATCTTACCACCTCGGAGAAGTATAATATGCTTTAAAAACCTAAGATTATATATATTAATCTGATTAAAATACAGATCTATATTTCGTTCCGTTTTTATACGTTCAGTGGCCTACATACACTACATGAAGATCTGACAAGTTATAGTGGGAGTTCACGTCAGGGGTCAAACGACGCCAGACATTGATTAATCCGTCAGCGATGACGTTTCTAGGGGTTTACCCACAGTTCCGCGCAAAAGAACGCCAAGAAGTCGCCGTAAAAGACCGTTTCATTGGCAAATTCCTCACATCAATAAGAACGCCTATTATATAACAAATCTTCCAGATCCTGTTGTAGTAAGGACAAGCAAATGAAATTTCGAACTATAATAAACGAAACGAAATAGAATGTGTGTTTTAATTAGATTGATTTTATATATAATATAATAAAACATAAATTATATCGGTATAGATATAAAGTGACAATATTATTTGACTTTTCCCTAATTTTGGAAAACATCTTGCACTTTTATTCATAATATATTTTTTTCACTTCAGTTTCCAATAAGTTTATAATGAATATCGAAATTCTTAGTTTGGGAATGCACTTATGATTTATCGCTGTACAATCTATGTAAATTTACCTTTCTAAAAATGCCAAGAATGTTACTTTATGAGGATAAACAATTTCTTGGTGTGTTTCAAACACACAAATTAACATCTCTTCAAAGAAGTCGTGGAGAGCATTATATTATCAAAATACATAGATAAGGAATAATATTAGTTCATTCTCGGACCAGACTATTGCAAACATGTTTACTGTGCAACTATCTGAAGCTCTTTATACTATTTCCAAGAACTACAAAACTTCGATGTGGGGTTGGTTATATATTCACATTGTGTAAGTTCCTGGATAACCCTATATACTGACCGACAGTATCGTGGTCACAAATTGTCAGTCTGTTCTTTAAAATTCCTTAAATGAGTTTCGTAATCTCGATAAGCAAATCTAGCAATCATTTCAAACTTCTATGGAAATTTGTTTTCAGGCTAACTAATTAGGTCATTTCGTCACAGATTGACATTTGATTTATATATATTTAAATCAGTTTTTGTCTAAGGTGTTCTGTGAAATCTGGCACTGGCCCTTTGAATTAATTGTATATACATGTTGTTTCCGAAATGCAAAGTAGTTCAATTTGGCGAATTTTTCAGTAATCTTTCAGTTTGTTTGATGAACATGTCAGCTCTACTTCTCGTATTCAGCAGAAATCTAATACCATTCTCGACACTGCTCAAAAAGGCGAGAAAAAAGATGTTTATAATTAACTGGAGTAAAACAGAAGTCGATCAATGGCGTTAGATTGAATAAAATGATGTGCTGACCTTCCGAATCTTGTATCAGTTCTGAGGCAGGTCGCTTCCGCTTCCTCGGTTCCGGCATGCCCTGCGTCCCAGTCTTTTCCGCTTCCGACGATTTCATTGATAGCCTATAAATAGAAAATAATTGTAGTAAATATAGTATATAGGCTACCAGCCCGGAATGGTGGGTGGAAATAAATAGAATACTGGCATTCTAATTTTTTGTATTAAAACAAAGCAAAACAACTTAATCTCTGGAGATCATGCTAACTATCTAATTATTTATGCTGCCGTTTTTTTTTATCTTTGAAGTGTATCTTAAATATGTTTCTTTGATATTTTTCCCAACAAATTTCGGGAAATTGTATATGAAAACGTGACATCGGAAGTTTTTTTTACAAGGACTATAGCCCAATAAAATTATGTTTTCAATTGTCTTTCGTTTTAGTCATGCATGGGTGTATACGGCTATATATTTTTCTATTTTTCTTTAAAAGTTCTTCTTTTGTACCATATATGAAAAATGGGTTTTCTTGGATATTTTTTTCACATCAAGTTTCGGGGAATGGTATATGAAGACTTGTTATAAATATTAATTTGTCTGTCATTTCAATCATTATAGCTAGCCAAATATACACTTTCATTGACTTGCTTTACATCCCGAGAAATTGTTTGGTATCCGATAAAAAGTACGTATTTTCTTAAGCTGTAAAGGTGTTCATCTTCTGTACTCATCGGAAAGAGACCATTTTTATTAAATATGTGTTCGCTTGAATTCTTTGTTTTTTGGGTAGATATGAATGGACCAATCTTGTATTATAATGAACATGTGGTACTTTCCGCGCCAGATCTGTCTTGTATATAATCAACAAGTGGATTAATTTCACTCACAATATATGATATTCAAAATGTTTGAAGCCGCAAGAATGAAACGTCTACATGATGATGACCAAGTTAAGTCTCGCTTGCGCATATTTTGGAAGCAAAATCGACAGACAATCTGTATGCTATTGGTAATGTATGCAAACAGTCAAATACGAATAATATCTGTCACAGTACACGTACACCGAGTTTAAATCACAACCTACCAGAAGCATCTCTTATTTACTAAAATAAATGTAGCAAGAGACAGACCAATCTTTGGAAGTTTGAAATACAAAAATTGTTCACAAGCAATGGTAATATGAAGGGGTGGTTGTTGAATGGACACACAAAAATTAATCACAAAATTATGTTCACAAAATTAGTCTAGAATAATATGTCCTAATTATCTTGTCGCTTGCTGTAACCAAATGCAATATTGGTTGTCAACTAATTTCAGAATGTCGAGTGAAGAAAAATAGGGATTTATGAGTAACTGCAAACTGTAGATGACCATAATATAAAATCGTTTTACATCATGTAATAATTGGTATAGTTTGTTTTAGGAATTAATAACAATGTTTGCTACTTGTATAGTCTTTATACAGATTACCAACGAATAGTATATCATTAAGTCGTGATGTATATCAATAGGCATGATTGCTTAAAGTAGCTATGCCTCTAACTCAATATCATCCAAAATCTTCAACATTGAAAACACAAATTATTTGTCAATTTAAATCAACATTGATGCTGTGATCTTACCGGAAAAAGATGGGCTTCTGATATCCAATATTTAAAACAAAATAAATATTTTACCATTGGTACACTAATCGTGTACCATAATGCCTATCAGCTCCAGTTGTAACAAGAGACTCGAGGGACGAGGCCAGGCACATTGCACCAAATCAAACGGCGTATGTAGACTGGAATAACCAGACACTAGAAATTTGCATTCGATTAAGACTGCTGGCTTAACTCGCCGAAAATAAATGATTTGAAATTAGGTTAAAAACGGAAACCATTGAATGTAAATCAGTTTATAAACATTCATATTACAGTATAATATGCGTTCCGACCCACTGACTTGTGTCAATTTCTAGGTCCCAAATGTTAGCGATTTAGCTCCTTTAAAACGAAATTATACTGCAAAGGGAAAACGACTGCTTCAGAAAGAGCATTGGATATTTTTTTTTAATATCATGTTCATGGCGCACAAGAGAGACACAAAGCACACTAATCGTGACTTCTCCCAAGTTGAACAAACATTTTCACCAAACAATCTTCCATTTTATTTAAACAACAAATGCATAAAAAATAACATGTTCTTAAAATATCAAAATATTCCAACTAAACCGCAAAACTTGTGTATATCACGTGACATACATTTTCAAGTTCAAGGGGGACAATCGAAAATCAATTAGAAAATAAACATATATAAGACGGCCTCGTTCTCAAGTATTTTGTGAGTTTAAAGAAGGAATAAAAAGTGTAGATTTGGACTGAGAATGAAATAACCAAGCTACTGTAAATATTTATTTAAATAACAAAACCGAGAAGATGGTTCACATTAAATAACTTCGTTTCACTCTACAAACAAATCACAGGTCCACGGCCGATAAATACTCCTCATTTCAACGTCCTATGAGGCAGACGACAACCGACGCCATCTTTGAATAAACGTATTTCAGATGAAAAGCGCGCGGAATGTAGCAGACGACCGAGATTACCGTGGGATATCATAAAAATGGTGAATAAAATCATTAGAAGTCCATTTTAGAGTTTACTCTAATCCTAGTTGACCCCATGTCATAGTTTTCATACCGAAGAGCAGATTGGGATTGACGTATTAACTACCATCTTTAACTTTTGACACTCATACAGTTGGCGCCATTTTGTAAAAGGACAGTATTACGCACTGTATCCAAAACGGTAAAATCAACCCTAGCCACGCACTGCCAACGAATTTCGTTTAATGCGAAGAATAGATAAATGCTAAAAATGTGGCTACTGTTCTGAAAATACCTCGCCATAGGATAATGCATTTTAATAGGCTACCCACTCAGCAGGAAAATGAAATTGCATTAGACTATTTCCGCCCTTCAAGTAACTGAATGTTACAAATTTCAGATCTCCTTGTAAATTGTAACTGCTCTGTATAATATTTGGTTGGTTTAAGTGTCATTTATTTAAAGTTCCTCGTCAATAAAGCGCCCTCCATTTAAACATGCATGAGCTACATCAGCCTATTACATGTCTTTCTTTAGGCCTGAAATGTTATCTAAATTATTAATTAGACATTTTAATGTTAACTTATCCAGACCATAAAAAAACTCTTGATGTCTAGGCTACCCTTCGATGTTGCTGGATTTGAATCCTATACGCTGCTGAATGCTCATTGATAATTAAATTATAAAATGGATAATCGAGACCATGCTTTTTATCTTACTGATTTTAGTAATGATAACCGAGGCAATGCAGAAATTTCAACAGCTTAGTTCTCGGCTCATAGTGGGTCAAAATTTGACTGAAATTTTCAGCAAATTACCTTTACACTATCTAGTTTGTAATAATTATAGTGAGAACTGCCAACTCTTTATTCAATCTCCCATAACGTATCTTTAAAAATAAGCCTGTAAACTCGAGCTACGTCCTTGGACCAAATTAAGTTTCAGGGTTACGGTCGCCAACCAGACAGTTGAAGATCGAAGCAGGCTAACTGGCTTGCAAACCTAACGACGTATTCTGTTGACGAGGTCCTTGCCATGTTCGAATGGGATTATCAATACATGTAGTATCGGTGGGGTTATACAGAAGGCACGATGTACTTGCTCTTCCTAGAACACCTTATACCACCCCTCGTTCAAAGAGTTGGCAAAAATAACAAATATTAGGGGTTTTTCGCCTTATAAATATTTATTAGGTACAGAAGGCAGAACGACAAGTCATAGATCATAATCCGAGTGATATAAGGGATCAATTACTGAAATTATTTAGAAATATATTTCCACGACACTCGCGATCCTAATCAGACAGCCATCGAGGCGACTGGTTTCCATCAAATGGAAAACATCCAAACTATCTGGAAACATATCGTTATTACCAAAAACATTATGTCTTTCATGATATTACTTGGGGGACTTATCAAGTCTCTAAATTGTAAGGTAACCACCATTATTTTCAGGGCGATCAATGGACAAACGCTGACGTTATTTCGCACACGCTAATACCTAGGCCTCACTGGGCATATTTTGCCCGGCGATATCCTGCCGATGGAAATTGATTAGCCTGTTTTCCC
Organism: Patella ulyssiponensis; assembly: GCA_963678685.1. Taxonomy (NCBI): domain Eukaryota; kingdom Metazoa; phylum Mollusca; class Gastropoda; family Patellidae; genus Patella; species Patella ulyssiponensis. The sequence goes on along the minus strand of OY783230.1, from coordinate 19,548,305 downwards.
GACAATGCAACCTTTAAAGTTATTTCGCAGGCCTGTCGATGATTCCACGTGGCTCGCTATGCCCCCGGAGTTTCACTTGGACCTAGCCAGTTCACGATGCTTCCCGAGACTCTTAAAAAGATCCAATCGGTAGTACATCCCGAAACAAAAATTGCCCAATGGGATCTAGGCATGAGATATCAGCTTCAGATCGTGTTTGAATCTCCTATAATTAACTTTTTTGTTTATTGTAGGTTTCTGAGACAACTTGAGGTAATTTTGCAGATGAGAATTACCACCGTACTGTCATCGCAGCTATCTTGGAGTTGTGACGTTCGATGTGAAATCATCCTCGGAGAGAGAGACAGAAATGGGGTTTAACGTCCACTCGACACAAACTAGATCAATTCGGGACTAACATATGGTTTAATTTTATTTCAATAATTCGCTTGCACGTAGGGGTCTTTAGTAGTGGGAGGAAACCGGGGTGCCCGGAGGAAACCCACGAGGTTGAGAAGGCGCTCCTATCTCCATGCCACATACGCTCACACTAGGGATCGAAACCACAGCCGCAAGCCAGAGGTGACCGGTCAGCTAGAGGTCGAAGCGCTGCACTCTAGACCACTAGGCCACCCCAACCCCCATCATCCTAGGAACAAGCATCCCAAGTTTCACACTAATCCTACATGAATTGGCACAGCCTTAGGCTTTTTCCGAAGAACGTCGCCCCCACCCCCCTTAAGAACAACAAAGGAACAAAATGAGCAGCACGTGTGGACGAACGACTAGTCGAAATACAAGTTTAAAGCCGGTATTACAGATTATTAAATGTTCAAGGGAACATAATCTTTAACTGTTTTCAAAATGTCCAAATGTTCTATGTTTCGAAATTGATAATTTATTGTTTTTAAAATGTCATAAATATTTTAGTCTGGCACTGTCGGCAGTTTATAGCAGGACAGGAAATCCAACTTAAACTCAAGTAGCAATTCGTAAACATGTTGCCTATACGACTTTGGTACTTAGGAAAAATCATGTGGCACTGGAATTGTTTTCTTTTAAATCCGTAAACATGCTTCTTGTTTAACCGCAGTATTATATTAACATTTATCCAAGTAGAAATCAGATGGCACTAACTGTTTGTTTCTGCTAGTAAATTTGTAAACCATGTAATAGAAGTGTGATTTGATAAATTGCTATTTAAAGTGCTTAATTTATTTCCTTGTGATTCAAGAACTTATGTCTACTTGAGTTTCTCTAATGTAATTTAAATAAATTTGTAATCCCGTCTTTAGCACTTTCACGATTGTGCAGGCGTGAAGTCGCTGCTTTAAAATGTTGCAGTAAAGAAATCTGTGTCCGTGTCGCACCAAGAACACTGACTAAGACTTCACCCCGATCACTCACACAATTTGTCAATGCGCGTTTTCCAATCACTCCAGTTTTACTATCCCATCCAATATTTTCCAACTCGAATCACTTTTCTGTTAAAACGTTTTACACGACCACGTTCGGTTTTCTTAATTACTCTAATTACTCTAGTCAGATTCAAAAGTTTTATCAATTATTACTGTACGGGGGTCTAGTCCTTATGTGGAAGAGAAAAAAAACATCTGCGTGCACGTAAAAGAACCTTTAATAGTTGGAATTCGAAATAACAGGGAGCTGTGGCACCGCTGTCCAGGGAGATTTCCCATCGTGGCACACTGCCTAAAAGTGTTTAAAAACATGCATTTCACAAAACTCAGATGAGCATTTCAAGAAATAACTAAATTGACAAATCTAAACATATTTTTGTGGAACAATGGTGAGGTAAAGAGATAATTAGAGATGGATCAGACTGGCAGAATGACATTATTTTAACCACAGGAGGCTTGTAGACAGCGCGCGTCTTCACACCGCGTGAGCACGTGCGTGTAAAATCTGGTTGATATTTCATCAGTCATTAAAGATGTATTGTGTGTTGAATGTTATCAACAATGGCCTTTCTCGTGATTTATTGTCTCAACAGATTCATCGAAAACCTTACAAGATCTCTTATTTACGTACACTGCTACTGCACGCTTAGGGTTTCTGATAAAACTACCTATGTCATTCAAAAATATTTTTACCAATCTTTGTGCAGAAAAACAAGCCTTTACCGTCATATCATATTGTCTAAAACATTTAACATACAGGCTGTCTATGATTTCCGTGGAAAATATTGTATTGGTTAGTTTTCGTGAACTTGCCTTACCGTTAATATTATATAATATATGATATAATGATACCCAATTCAACACTTTGTTTACTGAAATACACATGCATGTACCTCTACCTGGATAACTATTAAGTGAATATCACTTCATATTATCTGTTTTTTGATATATATAGAGAATCTCCAACGAGACTTTTTTGATATTACAAAAAGAAGGAATTTCAACACATATCGATAATGTAATAAACGAGGCTTTGCGATTTTATTTATTTAATTTTTTTTTTACTTTATCAACGAGTGTTGATATTTTTTGATTTTATTTATCACCCTACCCTCTCTTACACGCACAAAGATTTTAACATAATTGTGGCGATCAATGTTAATTTAACTAGACTGCATTAAAAATATTGAAATCGTACAGGCGAAAATAAATGTTAAAAATTAACATTAAGTAAACGTAACTATAATTGTTACGGCAGAATGGTAACCACGAGCGCTGTATCACGAGGTCTGTCATTCCCCAGTTGTACGTGAATTAGGGTCCTCCGGTTTCCTCGCACTGCTAAAGACCCCTACGCGCAAATGAATTATTGAAATAAAATCGAACCAAGTGTTAGTCCCTAAATGACCTAGTTTATGTAGATTGGGCGTTAAACTCTCTCTCTCTCTCTCTCTCTCTCTCTCTCTCTCTCACACACACACCCCGCTAACTACTAACTACTTTCTGTAATGGTTGGTAGTTTGGATATCGATTGGTCAATGTTCGAATACGAAACTACGAAAGTAGAAGTGCAAAGTAAGTAATAGAACAGATTCATGCAAATAGTAAATTTCACGGAACTGTTGAAAACGTCACTGAAATTGTGTACACGCGTCGGTGTTGATGAACTACTTTCTGTGAAAGTGTCGATTTTGAATATTGTACAACATCTTTAAAGTAGAACTGATGGGGCGATCGATTGGTTAAATGTTCGAGTACAACCTGCTACACTATAAAAACTACACTTGTTCAATCTGCTACCTGATTATTAAACATAAAGACGTGAGTTAACATCTTTATACGGTGTTTAAACAGTGTTAATATCAATACTAACCACAGTTATTTTAACATGTCTCTCAATACCCTCACCTCTGAAAGATCTGTCTGTATTGGTTACAAACAGTTTAATTCATTGAAGCTTGAATATGATATATTCTGGACCAAATGTCAATGACCAGTATCAAGTATTAGTGTACTGGCGCTCATTTTTGGAAATTTGCAGTATAGAGTTTGTAATCGTCAGTCTTTCTTTCGGGGTTGCATCGAGTTTATCAATTGTCGCAATGCCCCAGTTTTGAATGATCCAGTATATTATATATTCGGCAAAGAATAAGAACTTGAAGCAGTACTTGGGGAGAGTCTCTGCCCCCGGACGCGAGAATATTTTTGAAGAACTGACTGTAAATAGTACTCTATAGAGGATATACTTGTGGATAATATAGTTTTTGCACAATTTTAGTTTAACGTGTGACAATCTTATCTATTCACCAAAAACGACGTAAATGCAAGATAAGGGTCCAAGAACTGAAAACGGGGCCCTAAACCACGTCAGAAAACATTAACTTATTAAGTGGCCCCGAGCCTACCATACTTCATTTTCAGTCCACCATTTATATTTACATCAGTCTTGCAACATCTGAGTGAGCACGACGTGTTCGATCCCCGTTTTGGCCAAGAAAGTTTAAATGAACTTACCGGCGCCCCTCCCCACCCACCTTCTCGGTGGCGCAGGACATTAGGACGTTAACCACCTTTTAATATCCTTTGTATACATCATCTGAGACAAATCAGCTAGGCTACCGCTGAAATATGCTTTAAGGTTCAATATACAAGTCGGTGGGGATTCGACGTACTTTTGTCAAAATTGCCATCAATAAGTCTAGATCCATGCTTGGATATTATATAATTAGGCGAATCTAAGATTATTTTGAATTCTTGAAAATGAAGTGAATTATCTTGGTGAATCTTCTTTACAGTATTTGTATCATGTCACTATTTAGGGAACATAACCATAACAATTCCATGGCTTTCCTATAAAGAAGATCTAACAGCATAGATATCTATAAACATTATGCAATGGAAATAATCTTGAATAATTTTCTAATCATTTAAGTTTGTTTCAGTCTGTGTAAGCAGTTCGTTTCGAGGATATCCAACACAGTAGTACGGAGATTATCGTATACTGAAAAGTCCATTTACTAAATTTTGTGAACAAGTCAATATTCTATCCGAATTAAAGTTCCTTTAATCTGTTTATTAAGGATGTATTCTGTTGAAAGGCTGTAACACAACCATTTCACTTATGTTCGTCATATTTTCTCAATTTCTTGCTATATAATAAAGTTAATTGAATCAAACTAGGAAAGATGTTCAAATTAAATGAGTTAATGCGTTGTTCTTGTCTAACTCTGACGGAATTAGTGACGTAAAATTGGAAACCCCATCTAGTACCTCCGATGATTACTTTGTTTTTGTGAGATATACTCTGATTTCAGCACCTCCTACATCAAATCGGTTAATTTCTAGATATGTCGCCAGTTCCATCATTTAGTCCCACGTATCTTTGTATGCCATTGATGCGTGAAAGGTACATTTTTTATATGGGCATTAGTAAAGGAGAAAAAATTAAACCATCAAATTTTTTTTTTATCAATTTTACTGCTTTGCAATACAGTTTGACGTCTTCAATATCTTTACAAATAAATGAACTTTATAATCAAATTTATTTTGCAAGAAGGTAGCCGATATCAAATTGAAAGATAATGTATATCAGTCGTTGGAACTAAATATAACGATTTTTTGTGTTTAATTTTAAACCAGTTTAAATAAAATCTGAAATTAAAACTGAAATTTTTTATAGACTATAGACATTACAAGAAAGCTTCCGAATTATACAAACATTTTGTATAGTGTTAATTCCTTGAAATATATCAATAAAGTTCTATAAAGTACTTTTTACAGAACGTGCGTAAAACACTATTCTGGTTTTATATGTATATTCGTTTTCTTAGAAATAGTATGTAAAATCAAATACTTTTTATTATAGTACAAGGAAATCTATCAAGTATTTCTCAGAAATCATAATAATAATATGTAAATGATAAACATTTTCTTCAGAAGTTCACGTAAAAAAGGAGTAAATATAAATACTGTCTCAGAATAAAATATCCAATTTGTACTCTTTCATTGCTCAAATATTTAATTGTATTTGAATGATTAATGAAAACTGATAAATCCATTTGTTTATCATTAAAACAAAAACATTCTTTGTCTTTTTTTATAAACATTTTGTTGTATATATTTTGTTGTCAAGTAAATCCTCTTTTATTTGACAAGCTATATTCCATTGCGTGATTCATTCGAGTATTAGTCAAATCGTCATTTGCGTGGTAGCTCTTTAAATAGACTTTGTAGTCTTGTTTTAAATACTAAATCGAAATTTAATAATATCAACTATTTAAATATACGGGTCATAACTATGTGTGAACTAACAAACCGTTTAGAAGGAAATATATACATTTGGTTTAAATTAATCAACTGCAATAAGAACACGCATATAGTTTACTTTTTCTTTTGGTTTCTTTCAGTCACACGCGTGTCTTTATTTATGTTATGTATGTACAACTTAAATTCCATGGACGAATAATGACACTATGTTTTTTTCATGACTATTTACAGGAATAATTCATCAAGGACATTCTGTGAATGAATATAGGGACTTATGCAAATTCTCTCTACCTTTCGGTTAATGAGTTTCTTTTACCGTAAAGGTTGATGAGGTAGAGAATATCTTAGATCACAAGGCATTGAGAAGTTGTCAACATTATTGCACAACAAATATATGTATGCCATTTGCGTTCTTGTTAGAACCTACGTGTATATATTATTTCAGAGGGGGTAGTGAACGGTGTAGGGCGGGGTATGAGAGAGAGAGAGAGAGAGAGGGGAGGGGTAATATTGAGATTTCACTACATTCAATTAAACATATGAATACTAATTGTAATATTACTTATTATTTTTTGAAAGAAAAAAAAAACGGCGTGGTTCTGAATTAACAATACCTCATAATCCGTTTAATTCGTCCGTTGTTTATTAATTGTGTTATATCAAACTCATGCAGAAATTTGAATGTTTAAAAACTATTGATAACATTAACGGTTTAACAGCGAGCTTCTAATATAAGTAGCCGTAATCCCTAAATATCAAGCATGCACTTCCATCGGAAGGTTATACATAAGATAATATATCATCCATGATCATCCTATAACCCGTTAATCCACATATTCATTAAAGGCGAGAGAACGTGCGAATTTCGCTATATTAAAATGTTATTATTTTTTTTCATTTTGACATTATGAACTTGTCATTACATATTAGATTTCCCATTTTTCTGTATAAAATAAAATTTTGAAAAGGAATATTGGTTAAGTATTTCTTAGACACATATCGAATATTAATTATATATACTATATTTCATTCAAAATAAACAGGTGCAATAACACGTGTTTATATATATTTTTCAATAACATTATGTTATTGACAAAGAGAAGTTTATCTTATACATCTACAATATATATTACTTTAGAATACAAAATAAAAATGATAAAACAACCATATAGTTTAATAACTATTTATTTATCGGATAAGTTAGTATTTATTACATTTATTTATATAAAAATAATAAAATATCGCGCGATTGTGATAACCGTAATAAGACAGTATTGTTTGTTGAATAACGAACCATAAATATATAACTCACCTCCAATTTGCGTTATTTTAATCTTTGTAAAACTCTTAGAATGTCAGTTGTTATAAATCCGTATCAACTGGCACTGAACTCGGCAACAAAGCTACATGTGATCAACAAAACAACACACACTGTCACTATCAACCTACTCATTACAGCCATATATCCTGGCTAGTAGGGCGGGGCTTATAGAATGATCGACACATGACGTCACAAGTACCTGCTGGTCACATGATGACATATATCGTCACAATTATAGCCGACAACTGTTGTAGATAGGAGCTTGATTTTATAATAAATTGGGACTAAAATCCACCATTAAAATATTTTATCTCGCATTTATCAGTTTGTGACCGTTTTGTGACAGTGGGGAGCTGTCATTGAAGGTTAATCTTAACCCCGTCATCGATTATTCCTTTGCCATTTAAGTCGCTAACACTCGAATTGTCAACACAGATAAAAATAACATACGCTTCATTGATACTAGACATCGGGTGGCACACAAAATTCTACGTCTCCAGCTTAAATGCTTTCTGCTGTTGTCATGGAAATTATTTCTCGTTCTCTGAATTCTTCTTCTATGTCAATTATTTGCTTAGATCAAATTTACATTTAAGAATAGTGCCCATATACAAATACATAAAATTTAAGAGTGCATCACGAATATTTTTCAGAAAAAAAAGAGGCAGCAAACAAAATGAACAAAAAAGAGAAAATGTTATATCGCATACTATTACAAAATTAATGTCTCCGCTGCAATTCGAAGATAGAAAATTGGATTGTACGCTGCCTTGGCAAGACTAATCTATTCTACACGATCTGTAGACCCACAAATTATGTTCCTTATAACAATGACAACCAGGGTTGGATTAACCATTCAGCAAAATAAGCACGAGCTTAGGGCATCATCATGGGGGGCAGAGAATTTCTGCTTTGTTTGATGACGAATTCAAAATATTTAATTTAAAAATTTATTAAGAATTGTTAATTAGTTTTCAATGTTTTGTGTATTTTCGTACTATTACCTTCATGTCCCAGTTATAATAACGTAGAAAACCCCCGAAATCTCTATAACCACTTGATTGACAGCGTGTTTATATTTATTATTGTTTACATTTTGAGTTGTATACCATGGGGGCACCAAACTCTTATGTGCTTAGAGCCCTTATATAGGTCTTAATATATGAAGTCAACAAGTTCATGACACGGGATAATCCATTTCTCGCTGAGTTTCAAACCACAAAGCTTGTACTATAGTTTAATATATTTTGTAAACAATATGTTAAGCAGCATATAATGATTTACGTGATAAGGAGTTTAGTTGTTTGTCCCACCTCGTTGGTTAACTCCGGGTCCTCCGGTTTCCTCCCACCGCTAAAGACCCCTGCGTGCAAGCGAAGTATTGAAATAAAATCAAACCATATGTTAGTCTCGAAATGACCTCTCTCTCTCTCTCTCCTCCCTCTCTCTCTCTCTCGTATAATATACATGTAGACAAAGCGGGCTCATCATGTTATAATATTATGCAGACCCTTTTCTATTCGAATTCAAGTTAGTCGTTGAATAGTTTGTAACATTTAAACATCGTTAGGTTACTCGAACACATATAAGCGTGAAATTATAACAATGAATCCGTTTACAAGATAAGTGCTGAGAGGATCTTAACGAAATCCATCCTTAACTTTTTCGGTTTCTTTACACAGTGCCCAGTGCTGTTAACAAATTCTAGCAAATGTCTTAATTTTTAAAATTCAACACCCCACAGACTAATCGACATTTTAAAAAATTGCGGAAATGCAACAGACGGGGTATGTTTGAGTTCTCTTTGAATCTCGGTATACAAACTTGTGTATAAAGTAAATTTTATGTCTTGTAGAATTTAACAAAAATATCCCGATATATTTTGAAGTTTTTTAAATATTAATTTTACTATACATTTTCAAACAAGTATACCCGAAAACCCCGCAAAATCTTCTAACAAAATGTCTGTCATGGGATTTTTTCCCCCTTTGGTTCACCACCATAAAGTTTTTCCGGCGGCTATAGAGAATTATTCCTGGTCGTATGCACCCTTGCATATTATTTCGTTTCAAGTCTACATATATTTTATCTTTGTCAATTATGTCATTCGCTAGGCGCAGGGTTCTTTAACAGTAGGAGGAAACCGGAGAACCCGGAGAAATCCCACAAGATTGGAGAGGCAACCCCACTCCTTGTCACGTACAAGCATGGAATCGAAACCACACCACTATACTCGATGAATCTCGGTATCAAACGCGCACGAGTTAACCATTGAGTCACCCAACCCCCACATTTGCTAGGTCACATGTGTCTAAAATGAATGAATGAAATGTCAAGGGTTCGTTTACACGTGTACATGCGACCTGAGGTTTTTTTACCATCAGGACAACTAGACGCTTTTCCTTTTCAGACTACCAATCGCCCAACCCAACACCACCTAAAAGCGTACGTCCTAGACCAAACAGCTAATGACGATCCCTACACATAATGGAACAGAAGGTCTAATAATCATTCCTATGGGATGGGATAAAAGGACTCATGATTGTATTTGTGGAGTAATTCAATGCGGATTCTCAAACTGATCCCGCAGTGAATATTCGCTTGGCCGCTACAATCACTGAAATCGACGAGACTTAATGAGTTCGGCATATTAACTTTTTTACTCCGACAAATTAAATTCTGAAACATTTTTTTGAAGTATAAGAAAAATAAATAAAGACGTTTGAAGTATTTGTAGTTAAAAAATATTTCCTATTTAGTGGAAATGGGTATTAAAATGAGTAAAATGCATCATTTTGCCCGAAGCAGTTAGGTGTTATGTAAACAATGCACGAGCCGTTGAGCCAATGACTGACGCCACGTGAAGTCAATGCACGTGTTGTGGACATTCATCTGTGACAGAGATAATTTGTAAGTTAAGCTGCGTTCACACTAGGGGTTTAATCTGAATTGAATTCAGAATAAAGTCTTATTCCGGATTTTGGCGTTACACTTAATTCGATAAAAACCGAACTGAATCTGAATCAACGAATCCGTATATTTTTCCGAATTCAACCCGGAACAATTATTCCGAACGGATAATTCACAGTCAAGATTTGAGTGTGACACGCTTGATTCAGATCAAACTGTTAACCGTCCAAGAGTCGTGTAACTGTTGCCATTTTCCAAAGCGTTACAGACAGTCGCTCGTGGCGAGACACTGGCCTCCGGAGTCTTGTATCTTGTTTTCCAATGGCTGGCCTCGAACGTAGCCCTTAACACGCGAAGGTTCCCTCGCCGATCGCTTTCCCCCCAAAGTTCACCATGATAAATTCTGCCCTATACTAACATTTAATTATCGTAAATCGTTCAAAATCAATCGGCTTCTTACTCATCACCTTATTCACCAAATGTATTGCTTAGAGCTGAAAGGATTTGAATTATGAAATGAGAGCCACATTATTTCAGTGAGTAAGAAGCTGGCTCCATAGTCCGGTGGTTCCGGGTTCGCCCACGGTGTTGACCGAAAACGTTCATCTTGATTTTCGGGCGTGGTTTCCCCATGCCAGTATTGCGAAGCGGAGATGTAAGACCCGGGGTCGCTGATGTAGCGTTGCTTGCCTCAGGAAAAAAAACATAAGCAGCATGAATCCACCAATGCGATTGTCTGGCGCAGCCATCTTGGATATGAATGACATTCACCTGCGCATTCAGTGTGGCGCTTTTAATTCTGAATTCAATCCGAATAAACTGCAATGTGACGCACCGCTTTTAATCCGGGAAAAACCTATCCGAATTCCGGAGACCGGTTTCCGGAATTCGCAATAAATGCGCATACAGTGTGAACGTAGCTTTATTCTCTGTGAAACAGATAGGCGGATTCTGTTGGGGAAAAGTCCGTTCCCTCTTTTCAATATAACGAGACTACATTGCTTAGCGTTATTTTGCTAACACCTCTTTTTAAAATCATGCAAAACTATCTGTAACCACTTTAAAACTGCATATTTTTTTTTTCAAAACCTTGAACATGCGTACAGAACACGATCTGAAAATTCTAATTACAAATTGATTATTCGAGAGATTTTCTTTTATAGCAGCGAAAAGACTCCAATAAAAGCACAAATCTTGGAAGTAATAACCAACCATTTAATTTCTAGAATTAATCAAATATTGTTACAAAACTTGACAGAATATCACTAGATTTACTTCATTCGAGTGTAAAAAGTAATCAAATATGTTTCATATACACTGAATTAAATATATCGACATAAGTCGCTGTTCCTTTCACTCCCCCTGATTTAATTCATTGGTCGTGAAAGGAATATTGAGCTATCGTTCAACTCCGTAGACAACACGAACAGAATTAGTCGAGATTTTATTGTGCGTAATAAAGTGGATTATGGCAAATGATAGGCGATTAGATTCGCTAGCTAGATACAAAGAATAAAAACAAAATAATATTGCTTTGAAATCAATGAAAACAAAAGTATTATTCGCTTCAAATCGATAAAAAGCTAATATTTTTAAACTAAACGAACAGTTGACAAAAACATTGAGTTAATTCAATCGATAGAGATAATAAAATAATAGCACGATAATTTCTAATTTATCAATAAAAACTGTCTTGTAATTAGTTTAGTAATAAATACCCCATCCCCTGTTATTGGTTTTAATCAAGGTGTGCGTAAGACATATTATATGTATATTTTATTCAAAAACGATTGTAATAAGATATCATAAGGTGTTTGAGACATAATGGTAGATTAGAATCTATACATCATTGTTCCATGTGCAAATCCGACATTAAAACACAATAATTATAAGGAAATGTGAAACCTAGAAAGAAATAGGGTTTAACGTCCTACTACTCTGTTTCGACCGGGCTAACGAAGGCGGGAATAAGCTATGCAGTAAATGGTTCTTTCACGTATATACTTCGCGAAAGACTAGACAAAGTTTCCTTGCCAGCCCCGCTCTACATCACTAACAAATCCAAAGGAACTGTCCCGGTCAACACAAGATCGAATACTGGGCCTACCGGTTAGTGAGCTACCGCTTTACGGCGGCACTGTGATTCCAGATTATGGGTATCAGAGAGAGAGAGAGAGAGCGCGCGTATTGGTCATTTAGCAGTGAAGTCAAACCGGGGAACCCAGAGTATACCCACAAGGTTGGGAAGACGATCCTACTCATTGCTATACGTACAAGCTCGGAATCCAAACCACGCCATTTGATCTAATGTAATGACAGACTAATGTACGATTTATAGCAGACAAGTTAGACCACTCGAACACCCAATCGCCAATATGAAACAGTATACACGTAATACTATGCTGTAGAAATAAATACCCTCTTTAGATGTAGATTTTATATAATTCTGATTGGTTTTCATCCGCAGATCGCCGACAATGTAATTAATATACAGGACAACATTCTGCCATTCAGACACCGTTTTACTGTGATATTTCGGATGAAATGTTCGTTTCCAGATAAAAAACAATGAAATACCGATGAACGCATGTTGCTATTTTCAGTTCATGGTTTGGAATCATCCTAGATAAAAAAAAATGAAGTATTGACAATCCTAGCAAGCCATGGAATACCACAAAACACATACATGAATACAAATCCAAACCCCTAAAAGACAAAGAGGCGGAAAGAATGAAATGGAATATAAAGTTTAATATTTCTGCACCTCGGGCAATGGAACAGGAATACGCCATGTAGCCTAGTGTGCTATGATGAAAATTTTGCCCGGGCAGTAGCGCTTATACCTACTCTTATTATAAGTCCCATTTTACGTGTAGGTCAATGTGTACATGGGACCTGGGTTTTCCAAGCGTAAAATACACCGATGTATAAAGAAATAAATAGAGAGTACAATAAACGTAATATTGCCACAACGTAGGTACGGTTTGACCAAATATATTTTGGAATAAGGGGGTCGTGTGGGGCTTTAAATCACGAGGTCGCCGAAGCAGTGGCGTGCAGACGATTGGGGTCAATTCCTTGATTGTAGGCTCCAAAGACTCAGGTATAGTGCCTAATTTTAAAACATAATATTAGAAAGGTAGACGCAATTGGCAATAATGATTAAAACACAAATCCTATTTCGTTTCGTTTTTTATAGTTCAAAATTTCGTTTTACTGGTCTTTACTAGACTAGGATCTGGAAGAGTTGTTATAATAATAGTGGTTCTTATTGGTGTGAGGAATAAGCCAATGAAACGGTCTGTTACGGCGAACTCTAGGTGGGTTTTGCACGTAACAGTGGGTAATCCACTAGGAACATCAATTCTGATTGGTTGATCAAATGTCTGACGTCATAGGGTCAACAGTCTCTCGTTTAACCTCTGACGTGACCTACCGCTACAACCGGTCGGATCTTCATCGACAGTATAGAAAAACGAAACGAAATATCGATCGCTGTATTTTAATCAGATTGGCGCAATTGGTGTAGCCTACAAATTAGGCAGCTAAAACTGTCCCGTATCAATTACGACCTGGCGTTTAGTAGGCCTACGATGCTAAGATTCTTATTAATAACCGGGCTAGATTTAAGTATTCCCCAAATACTAGCACTAACTTTTACCACGTAATTTATAAGCATCAAGTTTAAGCGCTAGACTATGAAGTCAACTTTTTTTCAATATACGGCGATACTTTAAATGAATCGACGAGTCAAGAAAATGATATAATGTCATGACAAGATGATGAATTTGAATTATCATATTTGGTATAAACCAGCTATTTTGAATTCTCACTTTTTTCTACGCCTCTCATCTTTTATTTACATGCGTAATAAAACGATTAATTAATTTCTTACTCTTCCCGTATTTTGTCATCTTTTGTCAGATTGGAATAAAAACATGAAAGGGGTTAATTGTGGTTCCTGAAACCGATTTCTATACGTCAACTTATTCGGATACTGAATCTATGACGGATCCTATGAGAACAACTTCAAATGACAGTTTAGATGTATGGCTATAGTTTGGCGGAATTCCCCGGTGACCAATAGAATAAACATATACAATTAATTGATTTTTTTTATGTCGCGTTAAACGATAAAATGTTGTGTTTTTCTTTGCATTTTTCTATAAAAATTTCTTATTTTTGAAGTGTCTTGGAGAGTACGAATTTTATGGAAATTGAAATGAAATAGCAAAAAAGGATAACTTGTAAATAATAATTTATAGGCACCTTGTAGCAAGGTTGAATATATATTAAGGATATATATAGGCTTGCGACATTAAATTTTTACCAAGAGAGTAAGTGGGCGTGTGTTTGTGTGTGTGGGAGAGGGGTGTGGGAGAGGGGGGGGGGGGGTAACACGTGCGCTTCAGATAATAACGTCTATATATGGAGTCAAGTGGCGTGAAGTGGTTATCATGGCAAATAGAGGAATTCCGGATTCTGATACAGAACAATCAAAAGCTGCGTTAACACCACGGCTTTAATCTGACTTGAAATCAGAATAAAGTCTTATTCCGGACTTTGGCGTCACACTCAATTCGATAAAAACCGAACTGAATCTGAATTAACGAATCCGTATATTTTTCTGAATTCAACCCGGAACAATTTTTCCGCATCGGGTTATTCGCAGTCAAGATTTGAGTGTGACACGCTTGATTCAGATCAAACTGTTGACGGGCCCGTAGCCAGCTCATGAAATTTGGAGGGGGGCGCATATGAATTTTTTGGAGGGGCTGAGGAACGGGCCCGCTGTTGACCATTTGTAAATCCTACTTAAAATTCCCCAAACCGGAAACAAATTCTCACAGGTAAGGTGCGGTGTTACAAGAATCCTATAGGCGGAAACATAAATAAAGAATATAGACATTGCCGGTTTGTACATAATTGACAAATTAATACTTTTCCGTGCCAACGGGGGTAAGAAAGACGGACAAACTCTATGCAGTGTGCTATATGAGTAAGATTGTCAGGACAGCGGCGTTTCTGGATACTTATCGAGTAACAGTCAAGGGTTCCCTTACGTACACGAGTTTTTTTGCATTATCCGAAGAACAAGGCGTCGTATCTTGTCAAAGCTAGGCTTAGTCCTTCATCCCTAACAAGGGGAAACCACTTTCTGGATTACAGGAGGGTAATACGATAATATGGTTGACCTTCAAAATATTGAAGTTTATTATGGTGACTAGAAGCCTCATCGTTGACGTTTTCGTTTTCTGATATCGAAACGTGTGTGTGTATGTTATAAGCGCCCATTTATGGCCGTGTTTCCAGATGTAACGCAAAAAGTCACGGTTAAGCCCACATACGCTTATAACGTGGAAAATATTTCAAAATAACTTATAAACATACATTATGCAAGAGCAAAATCTGTCTATTGTGTAGGTCTTTCTTTGGGCCTGAAATGTTATAAAAAGTATCCATTAGACATTAATTAACTTATCAAGACCCTAATCAACTCTTGATGTCAAGGCTAGCCTGCGATATTTATTGGATTAGCCTATAGTTCGATTTACTGCAAAATTTTCCTTTTTGATTTTTGTTTTTTGCCTTTTTCTATAACCGAGATTATTACGACAGATATGTGACATTATTAATAGTTAAATATGTTTGCCAAAGAATTATTCGGTACAATTACTAAAAAATAATATTTTTCATTTACACATTTTTTTCTACCTTATAATTATGCAATGGCGTTATATGAATCGAAATTCTCAGATCGCAATGATTAGGCTTTAGGCTTTGGGGTTTTTTTTGGGGGTGGGGGCGGGGGTATGAATGAAGTAATCAATACCAGGATAAATTATATCAAAGAATATACGGTAACAAAGCTATAGCCTATGTGACATTATTCAAATTGAATTATGCTTCTCAAATCATTTATTGAATTCAAGATCTATCCTCGAAAATTTATTTGCTTGTTAATTTCACTACCGGTACCGGTATTTAATATGTAAATTTTGCGCTTCAAGATTAACAACACATGGGAAAATCTAAACGTGTTGAAAATGATTTATGTCTATTTTGTTGCGCTGTTCGCTTGCAAGTATTCTTTTTCGATAGTTCAAGGTAGGTAACTCTGATTAAAGTACAACCCCTAGCAAGACGTCTGGTTAATTGAGCCATAATGTTTTGCCCAATTTTCTACTTTTGTTTTGTTGTCATAAATCGTGAGACCAAAGTCCGGTAAAAATGCTGCATACAAGGACATTTACAAGCAACATATTTAAACTTCAAAATGCTGAACGCCTGTCTCTTTGTCGAAGTATATTTTTATGCCAAGAAGACAAGCAGAAGTCCGATCAGAGTAGACAAAAATCTGGAAATAGTGACAGTAAAATGGCAGAAATTATTTACAACTCCGATCATATTCAGCTACAACAGTCATTACGCAAGGTAGATTTACTTAGTTTGGACCAAAAGTATTAGTAATATTCTTTCAGATCTAAATTAAATAAGTTGGAAGTAAATATTCTATTACTTTTTTTGATTTACATTCTTTTATTTTTAACATAAATGACAATTATGGGCGTTTTTAATTAATTGCAGGATCGGCTTAGACCATGGTCCATGCTTAGACCGATTCATAGGCCTATTCATATCTTCAAATATAAGTGAGTCAATAAATGAACCTTATTGTCAAAATTTGACTAAAAAATGACCAAATTCTCAAAAGGTCAGAGGCTTAAGTCACACACACATTCAATTTTCTTTTGTATAATTCAACCATTTGGCTACAATGAGGTAGTATGGTACTTGGTAGTACCGTACCTGTAGTTAGTATTTGGTGGTATTGAGTATTTCATCCTGCCATACACTGTATGCATTCTAACTCTGCAGCAATTGATATACATTATATATACCGGTACACCCAAATATCGATCAGGACTTATTTATACCTTACCTTAGACTGTTTAGAGTCAGCTGAGAATGAATACAACATTAACATTTTGGAGAGACCTTTTAACAACAGTTGTTAAGATACAATTACTAAAAAAATAATAGCACCATTTACAAATATAAATATTTTGAATTTTACCCTTTTAGATAATAGATCAAGAAATCAACCCATATGTTGATCAGTGGGAAAAGGATGGTCATTTTCCTGCTAAAACTGTTTTTAAAAAACTAGGTTCAGCTGGCTTTTTGGGAGTTACAAAACCAACAGGTATATACCGTGTCTAAATCTCATATAATACCTCAGAACTCTTGATTTATCAATTTCATCTAAGCTGTAAATCATAATCTACAACGCACTTGTTGCTGGTGCGCTGGGGGGCCACGGTGGCTAAACGGGTAAGGCGCTGTCTCCTAGCCTGGAGGTCGGGTGTTCGATCTGTGCATTGGCCGAGAAAGTTCATCTAGATTTTCCGGTGTGGTTTCCCCTTGTCAGTGATGCAGAATGAAGGTCCTGACAAGGACAGCTGTCTAGTCGTTTGGATGGGACAAAAAACTGAGGGCCTGTATACACATTGGCGTGCACATATAAGATCCCTTGACTGTTGCAATTCGATATAAGATTAGGCCGTAGTGCCGGTGTCCGGGCAAAATTTCACTCATAGCACACTGTATGGCGTATGCCCGTCTTCATTAGCCCAGTTCACAGCCGAAAAGTAGGACGTTAAACACCATTTCATTTCATGTTGGTGAGCTGGAGCTTGACTAAATATTCACTCAATACAAATTAGGGATTAACATGTTGAAATACATCTAGATTCGGTTGATTTCATGTACCGGGTAAAGCTAATCAAGTGATCTTCTATGATGTTTAATGATTTATTTTTTTATTTAAACCTTTAGAGTATGGAGGACTAGGTTTAGATTTTACCTATAGTGTGGCAATGGCTGAAGAATTGGGCAACATAAACTGTGGAGGAGTTCCCATGGCAATTGGTGTTCAAACTGATATGGCTACACCAGCACTAGCAAGGTAATCGGTACATCTTTATTTCTGTGTTGATTTGGAGAGGGGTATGTAGGGGGTATATTCCAGACAATTTTAAAAGTTTAAAGTCATTTTCCTTGCATCTGAGACCATTGCTGAAGAAAATTTACTGTTTTAAATGTATAGACCTTCTCCCAGACTCCCTCCTTTGTCTCACATCTTACATTTGTGCATATTTTATGAAAAGAATTAACATAATTTAATGACTATGAGTTATTTCCCTTTAATCATTCTATTAGTTGCCTGGCAACTGATATTTGCGTATATTTTATGAACAGATGGTGGAACCTGTGCAAGCTATCTTTCTTAAACTTGAATTTTCTGACATTCAGTTGTCAGTCTCCCCATATTTTTTTTATGTAATTGTAGATTTGGAAGTGACAAATTAAAGAAAGAGTTTTTAGAGCCATCAATATCTGGAGATAGTGTAGCTTGTCTGGGTGTTAGTGAAGTTGGAGCAGGATCAGATGTAGCAAGTAAGATTCTTATTGTCTTTTGGTGGGAACCATGTTGAGTTTAATCCCAATGTTACCCAAGAAGGCTCTTCAAGTCTGTTTTACCCTTGTCAGTGGAGGACCTGGAAAGGAACTGTGTCTAATCATTTGGATGGTACAAAAAACCACCCTCACATGTTTACCTTCGTATGCTCATAAAAAAATCCTACTGGATTAAATCCCATTTCATTTCATTCCATAATATAATAATATATTTTTCGTTATTTTTGGTTACTATAAAAATATTATATTTTTTTTTACTATAGAAATATAATATTTTTCCTTACTATAGAAATATAATATTTTTCCTTACTTTAAAAATATTATATTTTTCCTGATTATAAATATATTGAAAATAGTATATTTGTTATTATGAATATATTATATTTTGTTATTATGAAAAAATTGTATTTTGTTATTATATAAAAAAAGAATACTTTGTTATTAATAGATGATAAAATATTTTGTTATTAAAAAAATAAATGAAATATTTTGTTATTAAGAAACAATAAATCATTTTGTTAAAATATTTTGTTATTATAAAAAAATTGAAATTTTGTTATTATAAATATGTTATATTATAGATATTAACACAAGAGGGAGTAGACAGGGTGATGATTTAATAATAAATGGAGGTAAAATGTGGACTACTAATGGTACTCAGGCCGATTGGATGTGTTTATTGGCTAATACTGGTGAACAAAAACAACAACATCAAAATAAATCCCTCATATGTCTGCCAATGAATTTACCAGGTAAACACTTTGACAATAAGGAGCTGCCGTAGCTCTATAAATAAGGGGTTGGCTCACAAACTTGGAGGTCTCATGGTTCGATCTGGGTGCTGACTGAGAAAGTTCATTAGGATTTTATGGGTGGTTCTGTCTCGTCAGTGGTGCATGATACATGTAGATGACCTGGCAAGGGACAAAGTATAGTTGTTTGGGTTGGATACGAAAAGAAGGCCCCGTGTACATATTATTAGCATGTACTTAAAAGAACCATTGTCAGTTGGAATTCGAAATAAGTGTATCATACTACTGGACTATGATGTAACACCTGGTCAACACCCTTACATAGGTTAATTTGGAACCAACATGTAATTATTTCAAGGGTTGGCCAGTAAAATCCACATGGTGAAAAACCTGGATATTCACCAGTCATTGTTCTTTGTTAAAAACTGGTCAAAACTCAGTTTAATGGTAATAGGCTTGGAGACTTATACATATTTGGCACTGCAAAAACACAATCATACAGATAGCTTAATTTTAACAAAAAAGTGAAAATATCCATATATTCATTAATACTGACAGAAAATACAAGATCGTGGATATTGTATTTTGTCCACTATCCATATGGGAAGACTCTATTTTATTAAGCAACAGGGCGTGGATGGTAGACAACTATATATCAATACAGGGCGTGTAGATCCATTTGATATGTCTTTGATGTTTATTGTTTGAAATATCTGGGTTTTATTCTGTCTGTAGGTTTTTCGGTGTTATTGTTTATTTATGTATGTATGGCAAGGTCCATATATAATTTGAAACAACAATAACATTTTATGTACAAAATATGAGACCTTTGATAGGGCATCATTTACAACCCAGACCACACAAAAACATTTCCAGTTAACCTCTGCCTGGTTCCTGAATCTATTCGTTTCCTGTTGATATATTGTGTTAACTGTTTTCGATTATAACTAATTGTCATTAGCATCCTCTTTGAAATTACCTGGACGTGTTTTCTTGTCAATTCCATTCGTGTACCATAATGGTTTTCAGCACCATTTGTAACAAGAGACTCGAAGAACGATGCTAGACATATTCCACAAGTTATGAGATACAGTGACCTCATGTTCTTTTCTGGGGGGCATGCGCAATAAACACTATCGGTGTAGACTAGAATAACCAGACGCCATAGATTTTCAGTCGGTTGAGACTTCTGGCGTATTTCGCCGAACAAAGCTGATTTGAAATTAGAGTAAAAACGGAAACGATTGAATGAAAATCAGTTTATATTTGTTCATATTACATTATTATATGCGTTTCAGCCCACTTGTGTCAATTTCCAGGTGCCAAATATTGACGATTAAGCCCCTTTAAATAAAAAACCAGTTACGATACTTAAAAGTTGGATTGGGCAATTGTGTCTCACTAAAATAGATATGTGATATTTCAGGTATAACAATAGCTAAGAAGATAGACAAAATGGGGATGAGATGCTCCGATACTGCACAGATATATTTTGAAGATGTCAGGGTTCCAAGATCACATATTATCGGAGAAGAAGGGAAGGGTTTTGTTTATCAGATGTTACAGTTTCAGGAAGAAAGATTATACGCTACTGCTGTTTGTATGTTACTTTTATTTCGTTAAAAATACGTCCTTAATGCACAATAGATTTCCCACCCCGGTTTCAATGTTGTCAGAAAATAATACAAAATTAGGATGCTTACAAGGCGTAGATGATAGACAAGGCGTTTTTATTTATGCTCATTTTCAGTATTTAAGATTTAAAAAAAAAATTAAGCCATCATAACGAAGTAAAACCTTTTCTCGAGGTGTACACGATTCCCAAGGACTTTTGATAAAACATATGATCTCAACACAAATACAGATTCATACCAATAGTTAATAAGATGTATTGATTAAATATTTTCAGTGATATCTCCATTGGAGAATATAATACGCGAAACAGCTAAATATACACTACAACGTGAAGCATTTGGTAAACCGCTACTCAGTAACCAGGTTATACATTTTAGACTGGCTGAACTAGAGACTGAGATCGAGCTATTGAGATCTTTATTATATAGAACTGTAGGTAAGTTCCAAGCAGTTAACTTATCCACCCCCATCCCCTTCAAATATGTGTCGCTTCACCTAACAAGAACTGCGAATCAAACGGAAATCTCCCCATGCTAGTCCATCATGTGGTTTAATTTCATGTCCTGAAAGCAAGCTTCAAAATGTAACAACACAGTTCTTGATCAGTTGTAACGGGACGCCATTTAGATTTACTTGCACATTCATCTGATGTTGCCACCAGCACCAGTCAAGTAGGGGTGCACATTGGCGTGCAAATAAACGAATCTTTGAGGTTTGGGCTTCCAAAAACATATGGTGAAAACGCTGATGACCAGGATGCACTTCTTTCATGACACACTTTACACCTTTGGAATTCTACAGAGGAAATTTAAACATGTGACATATTTTAAAAAAAAAAACTATTTTGTCATTTTCTTTTTTGCAGCTTTATATATAGCAGGAAATGACGTTACTAAACTAGCGTCTATGTGTAAGTTAAAATCAGGACGATTGGCCAGAGAATTGATCGATAGTTGTTTACAATATTGGGGTGGAATGGGATTCACCAATGACGTATTAGTTAGCAGATTGTACCGGTATGTATCCCAAGTTCGGGTCATTCAATAGCTCCAGTCGAACGGTTGTCCAAAATATCATATCTTCCTTCCGCCTCTTTTGCAATGTGTTAAATTATGATGGTTTGTGTATCATCAATAAGCACCGCCCGAGTTACTGTCCGCAGATACAATAACGCCGGCTAATGCAGTCAAGGTATCAAACATAAAACCAGAAGTCTTTCCAATGAACTGTATGATAGAAAATAATTTCCATGGAATTTGATGACAGGATATAAACGTATGAATGCTGCAGTTCAAACTGCGTAAATATATACATGTATAATGTGACTTTTTCATCCACATTATAAAGCAGGAGTTTCCCAAGGCTTAATAGTAGATAATACTGATTCCCAAGGCTTAATAGTAGATAATAACATACTGCACCGTATTGTTTATACAGATCATTGGATTAGATTGATAATTTAAATAATAATTTTGTTTTATTTTCAGAGATTTTCGGTTGATATCTATAGGCGGGGGCGCCGACGAGGTTATGTTATCTGTGATTTGTAAATATCTTAACATCTTACCTAAATAATCCACAAATTGCTGATCGATTGTCATCGGTCAAAATATTGCCACTCGGAGAAATTGTTGTCGTGGCGTAATGATTATATATGCACTTAATAAAACGGGTATATTTTTTTCGCTTTAATTTTATCTTTTTAAATAGAAGGAACTCGTGTTTTATCGAAATGAAACGGGGTTTTTCTGCACCGACAGGGATAATGAAGAAAGGCATACGTTATACAATGAGTGGAAGTGTCCCGGAAAGCAGCGCCACTGCCTATTCCTTATTTCGAATTCATCTGTCAAGTGGTCTCTTACATTTACACAAACGTGTAATCGGGACGTCGTGTAACCGGAATCTCGGTTATGACTAGATGCTTTTCCTTGGAAGGCCTTCTGTCCAGAGCCTCTGACAAGGCGAAACCACGCTGAAAAATCTCGGGGAACTGTCTCACCTAACACCGGGAGGGAACCTTTTCCTGGTTAGTGAGCCAGACATGCCTTTTATCGACGAATGTAGTAATATGCCAACAAAAGGGCGAAGCCGGGAATCTTGTAAAATTCGTTTGGTCGCGCACTTTTATTTTTTTATAGGCCCACGTTGGAATGTGGTAGCACATCGTCGTCGCTCCCGTCCGTCCATCCGCCCGGCGTCTAGAATTGCTTGTGGATGATCTAGAGGCTAAAGTTAATATCTGATTGACTTTAAATTTATATACAGTGTTCACGGTCATAAGACAAAGAATCCTGTTGATTTTCAGCGATTTCTGATAATTACTGCTAGAGTTATGGCCCTTGATCACTTTGACAAATCTTGTGTACATCTAGAGGCTAGAGGTAATATCCGATTGACTTTAAATTTATACACAGTGCGTAAGGTCATGATACAAAGAAGCCTATTGATTTTCAGCGATTTCCGATAATTACTACCAAAGTTATCTCCCTTAATTACTTTGAAAACTCTTGTGACGCTCTAGAGGCCAAACTTCAGATTGATACAGTGTTTAAGGCCTTGAGAGTAACAAGTATATTGATTTTCAATTAATTTTGACTACTGAACAGCTAAATCCATGATATTAAATGTTTCCTATACTAAATGTTAGCAAGTATCAGAACTTTATGAAAACAACATAAATTCTAATGATTTTCTGATAATTACTTAATGAGTTGTTACTCAGCCTTAATCAGATTTTAGTGTATTTTTAATGTTTGATTACCGAAAAGTGTAAAAATATGCTACAACTTTTGTTGACTGCCCAGACGATTTAGTTGCTGTGGGGCGTATGTTTTGTTGCCTGGCAACCTATCTTTAATTATTTGTAGCTCTAAAAGAAAATGTCTTAAATGTGCCGGTTAAAACGGCCCATAAACCGCCCCTGTGTGGCTGGCCGAGCAAATTCAACTGAACAAATCTGAAAACGCCCATGTAGCACCATCTTCACAATAAACGGTTAGAATCCACAGAAAGAGTTGGACCAAGCAGCTATATTCAAATCCAAACGTATATATAATTAAATATATTTAATAAAGATTTACAGTCATATCTCAATCTAATTCCGTTTCATTTTTTATACCCACACGTCATGTAGTAGGATATGGTATGTCCTCCTGTACACATGTCGATACTTGAACGGATTACTAGATTTCTTCCTCAAGAACGACGATCAACAGCGCCTAGGAAGGAGTTCCTAAAAAAACAAACCAAGATGTGCGGGTAGGATAGTGCTGCTCAAAAGGATAGATGTGACCTGATAAAATATAAAGATCAACCCCGGACTTATGCATTGAATACAGTGTGCTATGAGGGAAAGTCTGACCAGACAGCGGCACTACGGAACCTGGGATTTTCGTACCACCGAACGAATAAACAGATGTCGGTCAAGTCGGTTAGAAGACGGGGACGTATTTTTAACAGCCTGTTGTGTCGCTCATACTGGTTCTAGCGAGAGATAAACAAGGTCTTATTTTCCCACTAAGATGTTCAGTTACATTGGTCCGACTTTCACTGGGATTGACACGCGACCGTTTAGCAGTAGCACGGTCCCTGAACCCCGGAACGTACAGGGCGGGTGCAATGAGAGCTACGTTCAGAGCTGAAATAAGTTCGGAGCAAAACAGTAGGACCTTAAACCACTCGGCAATCCTCAACAGATTCCGGTTCCGGAACCTACATCTAATCTCGGCTGTATGACAGCAAGTGATATGTACCTACGCCCATACATTTGCGATGCGGTTACCGGTTTACTTTAACAGGAAAACTTGACACCGTGGGCGCAACCAAACACAAATTGGCGACCTATTCGGCTAGCGACCTATTCGACCGATCCAGCTGGTAACATGTTCGTTGGAAACCTATTCAGAATAAAGACAACAGTCGCCCAAAATTACCTTTCCGATTATATATAGCTGGATGCTCAGAATTCTGTACGATGGTCCGAATTTTGACTCGGAATATTACCGTTCTTTCACTTTAAGATAATGAAAAATGGCGACGTTTAGGATGAGAGAGCGCCCCTTTGATATGATTGTGCCAAGTGTTACTAATAATATTTAGAAAACTTATTCAATTACCTTTCAGAATATATATGGCGAAATTACACTTCTATTCTGAGCTAAAGGAATGGATAAAAATAATATATTCTACCTTCATTTGATAGACGTAACGCTGGATTTTATTTGTTGATAAAAGTAGATGAGTTTGGGCGACTGCTGTCTTTATTCTGAATAGGTTGCCAACGAACAAGTTGCCAGCTGGATCGGTCGAATAGGTCGCTAATTTGTGTTCGGTATGGGCGCAACCATGTTTCATCCGGACCTTTAAAGTAATTCCAATATGGCCGAATTCATGATTCCGAGATTTGGAGTTAAGCTCCGCCCCCTTAGATACTGTTACTATGTCCCCCAAGCTTAACAGCATTAGCGGTTCAATATGGCGACCCAGCACCTGACAGTTTGATTCGTGCATGCATATTGTCATCAATAGTAACTGTATAGTGTGGTTTTAATGGTTTTCAAAAAAAGAGAGTTTACATAAATAGAAATAAATAAAAATAAATAAATATAGAGTATAAACTTTATTCAGACAGGCCTCGAAATGTCGCTTTAGTACCGTAACTAACCTGTCATTTATAATTTTCCACGTCACACTACTCACACATTATCCATGGCATGTGCACAAACACGATTAAATGGTTCAGATTTGATCTATGTGAATATCATAATTAATTTCTTCGACTTCGGCCGGACTAAAAATTCACACAAATCGCCGCAATTTTTAGCGGCAAGTTTCTGACTCGAATTGGCGTGGATTTCGCTTAGTAAAAGCATGCATCCCAAATTGAATGTACTACAGGTGTATGACACTGCCGTTGAGAAATGTGTAGATTTCGGACTCTAAAATATCGGTATAAAATTTAAATTGAATGTCAAACACGACATTGCACCTGTACATGAGTCATGACACTATTCCAATCACGTGCCGAGGACAGCTGATCACGCCCCCTGTAATTCCTTTCTCGCATTCCAACTAATTTACGCTAAAAATTATAATGTGTAAAATACCGTACTCTTTTGGCCAAATTATTTTCTATTGTCAAATTGTCCTGTAAATTATACATAAACTTTATTTTCGGACATTGTTCTGAATTTATATTTTTATTGGAGACAAAACGGAAACAATTGTTACGATGCAGGCTTTATTGTGTCCAAATTGTTAATTGCTATGCATGATATTATTAAGGACAGGCTGATTTAATTAAATTATTTACAATCATACTGTCGTGAGAAGAGAGGGCAATCATCTTCTCCCTTTATCATAAATAAAAACATGTTAAAACAGAGCTGACGTCAGATGTTGTTAAATTAAATATTATCTGGCTTCTTACATAAAAATGTATAAATACAACTCAACCCTCACCACATGTTTTATTACTAATCTATAACAATCAACTAAGTGTTTATTAAATAATAAATAACAAAGGATATGTTTATTTAACAGTAAGTGGACCTAAATGGGGAAACAATCTGGGATAAAAAAAATTAGGTTGGGATGAAACAGCCCGGGTTGAAACGGTCGTGGGATAAACTGACCGTATCCCCTTGATTTCTGAAAAAGTATAAATTTTTGCGCCATGCCGGCTTTCGGGGTAACGTTCGTTCATGCTTGTTACAAGTTCCCCACGCGCAGCGTAATACCATTTCGACGATAAATGTAGAAATAACAAACTTCCCACAGAGCACGACCTTGTTTGTTTGTGGGACAAAAAAGGCTGCCAATCTTGAACTACGCGGGCCAAATATAATCGGGCTTTCTGATTGGTCAATATCTTTACAATGATTGACAGGTCGGATTCATCAATTCGTCATACAGCCGAGTCTAGATGTAGTTTCGGAATCTGTCGAGGCCATTTCGTCTTCATAAGCCCAGTCGGAGCAGAACAGTTTAGTAAATCCCATTTCATTTCGCTTGATTTGAAAAATAGTTGAATTTTGCCAAGATTCGAAGAGTGTTCGAATTTACATCGTCTGCCAAGTTTTGTTAAATATTCAGAAAGTAAACTAATATGAATTATTAAAGGGGGTTGGCAGTTTTGATTTTTTTTCTACGTCTCAAATAGTAAGTGCCCGGGTGGGGGTGGGGGGTGGGGCGTTCTACACGCAAAATAAAAATCTACAAGATAAACCTGCGTACAAGACAGACAAGAGACATTGCAAAAAATAAACAAATATCGTAGGTGATTTCCGCTAGGCCTAATTCACGTCTGTTTATTTACCTCAAATCACAACTATTCACTAAAATGCAAACGCAAACACTCTTCTTCTATTCTAGTTAGACCACATATTCAACAAAATTTACCAAGCAAGAATAATCAAAAGGGATATAAAGAAAGAATTGCTATAGACTAACACAAACAGCCATAGATGATGTATGGAGAAGCCGGTATTACGTAATAGGCCTACAGTTTTTAGGCATAGCCCAAAGAAGAATTATTTAAGCTAGGATTTCTCTCTTTTCTCTCCCCATGTAATATTATGTAAGACTTTTTCAATAGCTATTATCTACAAGTATGATTTGGCGATGAAGGAGATACGCTCCATCCCGTTTCTACGCAACTGAATTTGACGACTTGACCGTGTTTACATTCTTGCAATTTCTATGAAAGAATGTGTACATTTCATCAGTGCTATTGTCTTGTTATGATATATCTTTATTGTACTAAGATCTAGCACATGTTTGTTCATTGATATTCTCCACGTGTTTGACCCAGTTTAATCAAACACAGATGTTAAAGCAACACTCACTGACGTCTGATGTACTCTCCGGACAACTTAGCACATACATCGATAAAGCAATTTGTGCATCGATGAAAGCGGTTTGCTTTCGTGCATTGTGATTTTCTTTTACGATTAACGAAAACTACAAATTATCTTTCAAAACATTTCATGGTGCGTCCCTCAGTGCGCCGTCGATACATAAGAGAGCATTTCCATTATATTGACGGTCGCTTTAACATTGATACCGTAACATCTGTGGCCTTGTATACGACTGGAGGGTTTACTTCTTAACTTGTTTCACCAGAAGTCGGTTATTGTGCTACGTCAGTGAAAAGGATATTATTCTCATAAATCGTAAGTAAATACTTGTCTGATCTTTAATTTTTTTTTGAAAAGTGAAATGCTAGATTTTTACTATTTGGAATACAGATTTAACCAAATAACAATGACAAATTTAATATATTTGATTCAAAGTTTTCTGAAAATGTTTTAGGGGTGTATAAAATTTTGCTATATATGCAAAAATTATGCAATCCTTGTCAGAAAAAGTCCTGCTCACTAAACATAACCTATTTCTGTTATTCGATATCGAGAGAAATGACATGAAATGCAGTTTGGACAAAAATGCGGATATTACATTAATTTAAAATCTGTTTGATATATATCAATAAACTTGTGGACTGGTTAAAGATATGGTTGTTTACATCGATACTGTGGGTTTAGGACCCGAACTGGAGACAGTTAATGCTTTAGAGATCATATTTTAGTTTGTCTATGGTTTCCTTTCGTACATTTGAATATAAAGAGCATTGCAAGAGTTGAAGTGGAAGTGGGGATCTTCAAAGATGTGACCACAGAGACATGCGGGGCTGTCAGCAACATGTCTTTCGTTAGGCCTGAAATGTTATCTGAAATATTAATTCGACATTAATTAACATATCAAGACCATAATCAACTCTCGGTGGCTTCTCTAGCCTGCGATATTTACTGAATTACAATCCTATCTGCTACTTATCGTCCATTAAAAATTAAATAAAAAATTGGATAATCCGAGACCATGTTTGTATTATCGTACCGACTTTAGTAATGATGATCGAGACTAGGCTCAAAATTCAATCGCCAAAATCCCGATTCAAAGTTGATCAGTTTGACTGGAATTTTCAGCAAATTCCGTTTACATTATCTAATTTTTTAACTATTATAGTGAGAAATGCCAGCTCTTTATCTAATCCCACATAAATAACTGGCCCACAAATAGTGCGTAGTGCACCTAACCTGGAAGACTGGCATTCGCCACACAGTGTGCTATGAGGGAACTTTTGCCCGGGCAGCGGCGCTACGGCCTACTCTTATATCGAATTCCAACTGAGGGAACTTTTGCCCGGGCAGCGGCGCTACGGCCTACTCTTATATCGAATTCCAACTGCCAAGGGATCTTTTACGTGCACGTCATGTGTACACGGGACCTCGTTTTTTCGTCCCATCCGAACGACTAGACAGCTGTCACTGTCAGAGGCTCCGATCTGCATTACTGACAAGGAGAAACTACGCCGGAAAATCGAGATGAACTTTCTCTGTCAATGCAGGGATCGAACACGCACGCACCAAGCGGTGCACCAAGCTGAAGGAATTCGAGATTATTAGATAAGTAGTCTGTGCATCCATTCCCAAATAACATCGGCATTGTCAAAGTGCGGCAGAATGAATAAGGAATATAAGTTATTTAGCGATTTTCTATTTAAACGATATTTCAAGGAGCGTAGGCAGTTTTCTAATTTTGATACTTTACTAATGGTACAATCAATGTTCAGTTACTAACATTATTTTAATTGATTTCATGGCTGTTCCATTAACAAGTAACTTGAAAAGTAAGTCCAAGATATTTATGTTCAGTTACTTAGCGTATTTTAATTGATTTCATTAATAGGGGTGGTTTCACAATTCTGTGTTCAGTCGTGAGTGTTAAAGTTTCTGTCTTGACGGGGTTAAATGTCACTAGCAACGTATCTGCCCATATATTGATTGATTGTTTAAGGTAACTGTGCATGCCTCTGTGTCATCTATTTTTAAGTACAGAGAGGTGTCATCTGAAAATAGCCTGATGTTTGATTAGTATATCATTTACAATGTCGTTGATATATAATAAAAATAACAGTGGTACCAATGCATTACCTTGTGGGACACGAGCGATGATGCTCCTGGAGTCGAGGAAGTTCCATATATCACGACCCTTTGGTTTCATTTTTCTAAATAGTTCTTGGACCACCACAATAGCACCTACCCACCCCGCACTCCACGTTATATACGTGTTTATATATTTTTCTCTCAAATATTTTAATAATAATGCTAAGGAGAGAAATGGGCCTGTAATTGCTGCATTCATTCGGGTGCCATACGTCTATGATTTCTCTAGGTGTTGGAATAATCTTGTCTAGACCATTAGTATTCATTTTGAGGGGTGGAAGAGATTTATTAGTATTTGGTGGTTAAGTTTGTTGTATGCAATTTCCAGACCAAACTGATCATGTAGAACTTGCACAACAGTTGGCGAATTTCTTCACAAACAAGATCGGTACCCTTCGCTCCGAATGTTCAGGTATTGCTGCGGACAGGTGATCTTTTCTGCACTTTCTTTCCAACTTTGTTGAAATCGATGAAACCTAAGTTGACGATTTTATTTCCGATGGTGTATTTCCGTCCTCTGAAAAGTGTAAGATCGTGAGACCACTCTTAAAGAAATCAGGACTTAATCCAAACGAATTGAAAAAAATTACATACCTGTGTCAAATATTTCTTTCATTGGCAAACTTATAGAAAATTTTGTCTTTAATAAAGTCGATAAGTATCTACCCGATAACTCCATGTACTGGAGGTTTCAATCAGCAAATCGGAAATTCCATTCCACTGAGGCTGCACTGGTAAAACTTTCAAATAGCATTTTAAACTTATTGGACAATCATCACCAAGTCGTTCTGGTATTGCTTGTTGTTTCAGCAGCTTTCCACACGATCAACCAATCTATCCTTGAATGTATGCTTCTAATTCGATTGTAAAGCCATCTCTTGGATTGAAATCTTCTTAGTCGACAGAAAACAATTTGTGAAAGTAGGCTCTGCATCATCAGAAACATCAATATTGAAATATGTTCAACCTGCACTGCACACCACTTGAGGACATTATTGATCGAGCAGCATGGCCTTTACGTCATGGTTTACTGTGATGGCAATCGGAACATGCCATCCATTTATATCTGGTGATGTCTGCACTAATTCAATAGAAAAATGTGCAGATGAAACCAGGGCATTGATGGCAGCAAACAGACTTGTACTTAACGACTGTAAGACAGAGTTCATACATTTTTATTCTAAATTTCGTAATGTTTAAACAATGTTTGTACTGGTAAATTTGTACATCCTGTAAGTAGTGTTAGGAATCTTGGTTTTAATCTCGTCAATGTAATGCTCATTGTCGTCATGTATTATTTTTATATGTAGACCGAATTAGAAATAACTTTGACCGCATCTATACAGAAAAACTAGTTCATGCTTTTATCTCTTCTTGTTCAGGTTTGCAACATAGTCAGACCCCAAAATTGTCACAAAAGGTTTCTAAACTGATTCAGAAAGGGTTTACTGTAATTTATAACATACTAAACGTTTACCAGTAGGGCCCCTGGGAAGTGTTTTTTTTTAAATTGAAGATGGCGTCAAGGTGGCCACCGAAACGTCTTAATGATCATAACTATATAACTATCAACTCAAATTTGATGATCTTGGTGTCTTTCCTTGTGTTTTGGGGGTTGAAGAACACATTAAGATCATTAAAAATGACTTTTGCCAAAAATGGCCGCCAACACATCCAAATGACCACAAGTTCATAACTATTGACTCAAATTTGATGATCTTGATGTCTAGTCCCAGGTTTGGGAGGACAAGGAACACATTAAGGAACTTTGGATATCACTTATTTTTTACCGTATTATTATTATTATTGAAAATAAATACCACCGCTTCATTCAATGCGCGTATTCTCAAATAATATGACAGCAGAAACTATATATGAAATATTATCTATGTACTTAAATACCACCAGTATAATTTAACACTTAGGTATAATTACGCATGATAATTTAACCATGAACTGGGTGATCAAGCCTCGCTCAGCAGCGGCCTCGCTTCGAAGGCGAGGCTTGATCACCCAGTTCCTAAGCACATATCGAGTAATGATAGGTTTATAAAGGGACAGGGTGATCAGGCCTCGCTCACCAGCGGCCTCGCTTCGTAGGCGAGGCTTGATCACTCAGTTCCTAAGCACATATCGAGTAATGATAGGTTTATAAAGGGACAGGGTGATACAGACTTTATTTGACCTCATTTCGTCGTAATTCCGGTCCGTTGAACTTGTGAATCGCCAAGTGGACACACTTTAAGTTTGATTTGTAATTAATAGCGCTATAAAATGACCAATTTAACTACATTGGAGGGTTATAATGATCAAATAAAGTCTCGTTGGCAATTAAAACCATGGAAAGTCTTAGAACTAGTGAGTATTATGGGATGCTAACAGACGATATATCGTAAACCAGTCATAACAAAGATGGCGTCTGAATTACATTTATTATACTATACTATATAGTCAAGCAGTAGTAAGAAGTTTTATTTTAAAACTGTGTGATAAACCTATATTTCAAGTTTCATTGAAATCGGATAAAAATTGTGACCTGTAGAATGTTCACAAACAATTGTGGACGGACGGACATACAGGGGCGATTACAATATACGTCATCATGAAAATATGTGCGTATAAAAATGAAAAAGAGTTCAATTTTCTTTATTTACTTATATTATATCTATTCCTAAAGATGTAAAAAATGTCCTAAATACCAGAAGTTATATTTCACACAGTAGACGGATACCGGTACAACAAGTTGAAACTCAAATAATAATAATAAAAATAATAATTTACATTTTGTTATTATACGTTTCTATACATATTTACAGTTTCTTATCGTTTGAAAATGTACTATTA
Source organism: Patella ulyssiponensis (assembly GCA_963678685.1). Classification (NCBI taxonomy): domain Eukaryota; kingdom Metazoa; phylum Mollusca; class Gastropoda; family Patellidae; genus Patella; species Patella ulyssiponensis. The sequence goes on along the minus strand of OY783230.1, from coordinate 19,515,694 downwards.
ATTCTTAATACTAGTTTTAATGGTCAATAAATCAAATTATCTTCCTTAAAACAACAGCTGTTGTGAACCAATGATTTGGGCAACAATTAACTTATCTTATCCACGATTGATTTAATTGATGTTGATTAATATTGATTGATATATTATAAATAACGTCAATTTTATTATGTATGTGTGTTCATTAGTGAATGCATTGTTTTTTTTTTCAAAAGTACACGTGTGTTCTAATGGGAAATGCAGCAAATGCTATAGCTAGAATTGCTGTATTGTTATGTCCTAATATCCAGGTCAAACTGTACCATATGTTCAAGACATACCACATAGATCATTTTATTCATGGCGTCGGGATATTGCTTTTAAATTGCACTTCCAGATTTTGAGTTTGTTATTATAATAACATGTAATAGTCCTAAATTGATGACAAATAATATTTATATTGAATAGTTAGCAAATAATACGCCAATCCTGTTTTTCTTCAGCTAAAGTGGTCGATATATTGGTCAACAGGTGGCTACAGATTGATATTCTCATACGTATTTTAAGTGATCATCTAAGACTTACAACAATCGGTTACAATCATTCCCACGACTTGACAGTTTCTATATTGTAGGTAATTTGTTTTATACATTCATATTAAAGCGGGAATTTCATATTTTCCAAGAAAGTCAAAACATGTTTATTTCTATGTATTTTGCTCATATAGGTTCTCAACTCACTATTATACAATCATAGGCATTATTTTCCACACTGAAACATCTTTCACATCGGAAATAATAACACAATTACCTCCTTGTTTTCCCATTCCCCCATGCAATAGCTATCTTCAAACGTTTGAATTTAATGTTGAAAGTGATATTTTTGCCAATTTCTCAACTGGCAATATAGTGAATAATAGGATTATTCTTTAACAAGGTTGGACTGTTTATAGATATCATCTATTTTAAGGCTTTATTTTAATATATTTTAGAAATATAACTTAAAAATATGAAATTGCCGCTTTAAACGTGGTCGTATATCCATGCGTAGATTTCCGAAGATTACGTATAGAGTTATGGTCCTTGGTTACATCGCAAAATATTGCACTCATTCTTGTGGCTACTGTTTGATATTTCTTGCGTAACAAAATATCAATCTGTTTAAAAGACAGATCTATTTTATTTTATTTTTTTTTATACGCCCACATTGAAATGTGGTATATTGTCGTCGCCCACGTCCGTCCGGCGTCCACAATTGCTTGTGGACGCTCTAAAAGCCAAAGTTAATATCCGATTGACTTCAAATTTATACACATTGTTTAAGGCCATGAGACGAATAAGCCTATTGATTTTCACCGATTTCCGATAAAACGCTTTTTTTCTCGGCTAATAGTGGATCAATTTGACTGAAATTTTCAGCAAATTACCTTTACACTATCTAGTTTTTAACTATTACAGTGGGAACTGCCATCTCTTTATCTTATCTCCCATAATGTAACTTTAATCAACTGTTACTGTTAATCAGATTTTAGTGTATTATTAATTTTTTATTTCCAAAAAATGTAAAAATATGCGACAACTCTTGCTGACTGCTCGGACGATTTAGCTGCTGTGGGCGTATGTTTCGTTGCCTGGCAACCTTTCTTTATACTTTCGATGGCCTACACTATGAAGATCTGATCGGTTTCTTTGATAGGTCACGTCAGAGTTCATACGACCGGCTTTTTACCCTATGACGTCAGACAGCATTGGTGTTACTTGTGGATTACCCACAGTTTTGTGCAAAACATGCCTAACGCGCGCCTTAACAGACCGTGTCATTGACCAATACCCCAAACCATTCAGTGTAGTAGAGACAAGTAAAACGAAATTTTGAACTGTAAAAACGAAACGAAATAGGAACTGCGTTTTAATCAGGTTGAACAAAATATGTAATTTACTACTCAACGGGTTGCTTAGTAAATAGCAGTTCATGGCATTTGTGTGTTGATTTATCTTTGTCAAGTTGCTCACTATAAATGACGAGCACAGGGGAAATAACGATCTAAGTCACCTTTTCAATGAACCCCAGTTAATGGCGCCACCTGGTAACAAATTGTATAAACTTTCGGGAGAACAATCTAATTCAGGTAAAACAATCGGAGTCACATCGAACCAAGGCCCTTCTAAAATGACCACCCGAACAAATACGTCCATCGTACCCTTTATTTGACTTTAATTTGGCTGAAAAGTGGAAGTCAGTTGTGTACTGGTATTATGATTAGTATTAAACATCATTTGAAGTTGTAATTAAGCCCAATTGTTGTTCTGTTCGCGTCAAGCATACTCGTCCAAAAGTTTGTTTTGTCCTTTATGCAAAAAGAAAAATATGTGACTTAGATCGTTCTTCCCCTGGGCTCTTCAAATGTATTCAGTAAAATTAACTAATGTCATTTCATTGGATTAAGTTGGTTGTTCATTAGTAATAGCGTTAACCTGTTTATGATATTGTATAGCACAGTGTTTTATCAATTCGACGAAAGTGTCGTATACACATTTCCCGAGTAAAGCTCGGTTCATACTACATGCGTATCCGTATCTGTAAATACGTGCGTGAATACGTCCTGGTATACTTTAGTCATTTTTAGAGAATGGGTTGAAATAGAATCCAGTACGTGCATGAATACATCCTGGTATACTTTAGTCATTTTTAGAGAAAAGGTTGAAATAGAATCCGCCACGTATTGCGCACAAAAACAACTGCGTCCGTTCAGTGGCGGCGGCAGCCGTCGGTGGTTGGAGGGGCAAAGCTGGGGCAAAGTACAAGGCTAAGGGGGCAAAGCCACGAACTACAACTAAGGGGGGTGGGGCTCCCCCAGAAAATTTTGAAAAGCAGGCTACCGGAAATGCAACCTGGCAATATTTCAGGCAATGATCGTTGAGGTAAAGTGTAAAACGAACGGACCTGCGAATCTCTATGAATTTCCCTTACGAGCATCAAAGTAGGGAGTACTTATGGAGGGTATAGGGGATCTCCCCCAGAAAATTTTGAAAAATTGACTGTCGGAAATGCTGTCTGACAGTATTCAGTAAGGCACCGATTGTCGAGATAAATAAATCTGACGACCGTCCGTCGCCTGATCACTAGTTTATCCCATCAAAGACCAAAATGACAAACGAACGGACTTGCAAAACCTCAACGAAGTACCCTTGTGAAGGCCAAAGTAGCGAGTCCTTGATTGGGTTTTGGGGACCCCCCCCCCCCAAAAAAAATGTTTTTTGAAAAATAGACTGTTGGAGATGCTGCCTGACAGTGTTCAGGCACCGATCGTAGAGATAAATGAGCTGATCGGATGCCGTTTGTCGCCTATTCGCTAGTCTTTCCGGCCCCAGAGAGGAAAGTGTCAAATGAAACTCAACGAAGCCCCCAATAATTTGAAAAGAAGACTGCCCGAAATGTAGTCTGGCAGTATTCCAGGCATTGATCGTCGAGATAAATAGAGCTTAACAGATACCGCCTGTCGACAAGTCACTAGTTTATCCGACCAGAGAGGAAAGTGTCAAACGGGCGGAGTGAGTGACTCAAAGTGAATGAATATTTTCGACACATATTTTGTGAAATGAACGGTCTTGCGAACCTCAAATTGATCGTCGAGCTCAGCAGATACCACCTATTACCAAATCACTAGGTTATCCGACCACATAAGAAAGTGTCAAACGGGCGGAGTGAGTGACTCAAAGTGAATATTTTTACCACTATATTTTGTAAAATAGACTGCCGGGAATGCCGCCAGGTTGCATTTCAGAAACTGATCGTCGAGATAAATAGAGCTGGCCAGATAATGTTCGCCGCCAAATCACCAGCTTATCCGAACAAAGAGGGAGGTGTCAAACGAACAGAGTGAGTGTATCAAGAGAATGCGTATTCTCGTCGCGTTGAACCTATACCCAAAAAAGCACTTCTCAAGTAGGTTTACAGCAGGATGGGCTTGGTAAGAAATCACTCAACAAGCAAGTCTATGACCGAGTGGGGATGTGGGATGTAGAAGGTATTGATTACCAAAACGTATCACAATTTTTTTTTTCTAAAATTATTGGAGGGGGTGGGGCAAACAGAGGGCAGACCAGATTTATGCGCCCCCTCCCGGCGCCGCCACTGCGTCTTTTAAGCCGGATTGATTGCTCCCTTAGCGTATTTTTGTAAAGTGCGTCCGGCATTTCGGCGAGTGAGCCGAGCTTTAGCCAATCAGCGAGTACTGTCCCCGTATTAGTACCGTTACATCATCTCCCCAAGTAGAAACTCAATCCATTCCAAGAAAAGCCAGAATTGTCCCCTCCCCTTTTTACGATACCCTTTAACACTAATTACCGCAATTATCATCAGATCTTTCAAACAGATCACTCGAATATAACAACGACAGCCGCAAAACTTTGTATAGTGATTTAAGGTATTAAAAACGGTGAAAGTCTTTTCGTCTCCATACAGTATTGTTTACATTATGCCAATGTTGCACCTTATAGTGGGATTAGCTCTAATCTATCGGAACACTGCAAGGAGTATAATGGCTGATTTTTAACAATTTTGAGTAAATATTCCTTGATTTACTAAATTGTGTTAGGGGTAATTTTGATTTCAGCTGGTTAAAAGAAATAACAGATCCGGCAGTTTGGCTATTGCTGCTCCCGTGTGTTCATTAGCCCAGTCGGAGCAGAACAGTGGGACGTTTAACACCATTTCATTCCATTGCTGCTCGGATACCGTATCTGACACATATATTGGGTTGCCTGACAACCGATTTTCATATCGAAAGTAAATGGATGCAGGTTTGTTTGGAATCAAAATGGGTTATTTTTTGCATAACGAAACCCCGTAAACAAACACATCAAATTATTTTCGAAATCGATATTTTATCAAGATCATGTTGAAATTTATAATAAGACAATTTGTTATTCAGAAACATGAGCTTAAAGTCCAATCCTCACATCCAACATGGTGGATATGATTTTTTGTACCACCTGGGTATAAATACGAAAGACGTGGACATAAAGAAATTATTTAATGATGTAAAGGTGAGTATACAATACTTATCATCTCGGAATACTCATCGCCATCCATTTCGTCATGTAATATTCTTTTGCTTCAAACTCGGGGGGGGGGGGGTAGATGGCCTAATGATTGGAGTGTGCGCATTGTATCATAAGGTCTGTCATCGAGTGAACTAACATGGTTTCGATTCCTTGACAGTTGGAATTCGATATAAGAGTAGGTGATAGTGCCACTGCCCGGGCAAAACTTCTCCTCATAGCACACTGTATGCCCGTCTTCATTAGCACAGTATAGGCGCAGAACAGTAGGACGTTAAACTCATTTCATTTCCTTTCCCTGGATTTCAGTTTTAAATTGGTACCGGTAGAATATTGCATGGTGGTATTAATTTAAACAAGATAATTCGGTACCATGTTCCATGATAATGCTGCGTTCGTTTTTGGAAATTGAAAATAACGTTCGAATCCAGCTACAATACATATTTAACTAAATTAATGATCGAAATGAGACTTAACCAATCTCAGAACCAGACATTAAAAATTTTTATGTTTCACTTTTTTCATAGTTTGTTTGCCTTGGTGGATCACAGTCACGAATGTTTAAATTTGTCCGATATATTGGTGCACAGTTGAATGTTAAAATCGGTGAAAATGAGGAACCGTTCAACTACGCATATAAAACAGATAGGTATTGCCTTTATAAAGCTGGACCTGTTTTATGTGCCAATGTAAGTAAATACAGCTATATATTTGGAGTCATTAGTTTAATACATTTAATTTTAATCTAAGATAATGTGCTCCATTTTAATTTTGTTTTTGTTACATCAAAAAATTTTGATTACACGCGCGCAACACTGGTCCGTGTGGGAAAATTTCGAAAACTAGAAGCCCGGAAATTCCATTTCCAGTGATCTGAGACAAGCATTCGGTTCTAAAATAATGAGTTGTAATGATACTTCAGATGGGGGTGTTGGCGGTCGCCTCCTCTAGATCCACCCTGCTTGAATATATTGGTTCCGAAATAACGGCCCCGTTTTGACATTTTTATCAGCATTCAGATCTTAAAATGAAATCTATTTTTGTAACCACAAGGCTTCCAGATTCCAGACGTCGTTCCATGTGCGTTGGTGCAAGTAGGTTCGGTGTAAAAACTGAGGTATGCTCTTCTTGGTCGTTCTCATAGGCGTACGAGGCGGGGGGGCCGGGGGGGCACCGCCCCCCCCCCCCCCCAAATATTTTCATGAAAAAAAATAGAAATCTGAAAAGAGCCCAGAATTGTAAGATCGGTCATTAGCCGAGGAGTTTTTGAAAATGGGGTGGGGTAGGGGTATGGCCTTGTCGGGGAAGGCTATGGTCTTGTCGGGAATGAATGCTCTGTTTGTCGGGAAGCGTCGCGCCGTCTGTCGGGTTTGGAATATTTTTAATGATATGGAAGCGGAAAGAAAGCAGTCCAGTCAATGATGAACACGTTAACCATCTGAAAAGAACTAGCACGTACACATGGCCTTTCTCAGTTCTTGAGTACGGTACTGTGTTAGTAATAATCGTTTGACTTGTTCTTCTTTTGGTTTAATATAGTGCACTAGATGTAAATAAACTTGAACTAAAATGGTCATTCATATATTAAAAGTATATACATTTTACAAGTTCAAAAAGTCTTCTATCTTGATTCTAGATCTATCTATCTTAGATATGGATAAAAAATGTGAACTGTCATATAATGAAAAACGTGGCAAAAGTAAATCGTAATACGTAATATATAGATTGTAAATTTCAACTTTTATAAAATGGTCATTCATATATTAAATATCTTAGATATGGATAAAAAATGTGAACTGTCATATAATGAAAAACGTGGCAAAAGTAAATCGTAATACGTAATATATAGATTGTAAATTTCAACTTTTATAAAATGGTCATTCATATATTAAAAGTAGATAAAGTATATACAAGTCTTTTATACATTTGAGATCTGAATAAAAAAATGTGAAGTCTCATAAAATGAAAAATGTGGCAAAAGTAAATCGTTCGACTTGTTCTTGTTTTCGTAGTAATAGAGCTTATTTTAAAGATGACTTTTTACCAGTTTTTATGCTGCAACTGACATAATTTACTACCCACTCCAAATTACTAGAAAGTATTCGAAATGCCTGGAAATCGCGTCTACGGCCGTTTGGTTTTCAAAATTTTCTGGGGGAGGCCCCCCATACCCCCCGTCGGAGGGTCTCATGTGAAGTCTCATAAAATGAAAAATAGGTTGCCAGGCAACGAAACATACGCCCACGCAGCAGCCAAATCGTCCGGGCAGTCAACAAGTGTTGTTGCATTTTAAGTAATCATCAGAAAATCATAATTCAAACTCACCCATAACTACGGTGTAACTGTGATATAATCAAACGTTTTTTTAAATCGGATAATAATTGTGACCTCCAGAGGGACCACAAGCTAAAAAGGGTGATTTTTCGTACAATCAGGGGCCATGATTCAGGCAGTTACGATCCGATTGGCGCAAATATCAAAAGGAACCAAGATCTTTGAGTTATAAACATGTATTTCAAGTTTCATCAAAATCAGTTCAAAATTGTGACCTCTATAAGGTCCACAACCTTGATATAACATATTTTCACACCATTCGCGTGCAAACGGCGGCCATTTTGTCTGTCAATTTTGGTCCGATTTTCACGAAATTCGAACTCAACCTTCATAACCATGGAACGGTGATATAATCAAACGTTTTTTTAAATCGGATAACAATTTTGACCTCCAGAGGGACCACAAGCTAAAAAGGGCGATTTTTTGGACAATCAGGGGCCATAATTCAGGAAGTTACGATCCGATGCGAAAGGAACCAAGATCTTTGGGTTATAAACATACATGTCAATTTTAATCAAAATCAGTTCAAAATTGTGACCTCTATAAGGTCCACAACCTTGATATAACATATTTTCACATAATTCGCGTACAAACGGCGGCCATTTTGTCTGTCAATTTTGGTCCGATTTTCACGAAATTCGAACTCAACCTTCATAACCATGGAATGGTGATATAATCAAACGGTTTTTTAAATCGGATAATAATTGTGACCTCCAGAGGGACCACAAGCTAAAAAGGGTGATTTTTCGTACAATCAGGGGCCATGATTCAGGAAGTTACGATCCGATATGGGCAAATATGCAATGGAACCAAGATCATTAGGTTATAAACATGTATTTCAAGTTTCATCAAAATCAGTTCAAAATTGTGATCTCTATAGGGTCCACAACCTTGATATAACATATTTTCACACCATTCGCGTACAAACGGCGGCCATTTTGTCTGTCAATTTTGGTCCGATTTTCACGAAATTCGAACTCAACCTTCATAAACATGGAACGGTGATATAATCAAACGTTTTTTTAAATCGGATAACAATTTTGACCTCCAGAGGGACCACAAGCTAAAAAGGGCGATTTTTCGGACAATCAGGGGCCATAATTCAGGAAGTTACGATCCGATGCGCGCAAATATCGAAAGGAACCAAGATCTTTGAGTTATAAACATACATGTCAAGTTTCATCAAAATCGGTTCAAAATTGTTACCTCTATAAGGTCCACAACCTTGATATAACATATTTTCACACTATTCGCGTACAAACGGCGGCCATTTTGTCCGTCAATTTTGGTCCGATTTTCACGAAATTCGAACTCAACCTTCATAACCATGAAATGGTGATATAATCAAACGTTTTTTTTTAAATCGGATAACAATTTTGACCTCCAGAGGGACCACAAGCTAAAAAGGGCGATTTTTCGGACAATCAGGGGCCATAATTCAGGAAGTTACGATCCGATTGGCGCAAATATCGAAAGGAACCAAGATCTTTGAGTTATAAACATACATGTCAAGTTTCATCAAAATCGGTTCAAAATTGTGACCTCTATAAGGTCCACAACCTTGATATAACATATTTTCACACCATTCGCGTGCAAACGGCGGCCATTTTATCTGTCAATTTTGGTCCGATTTTCACGAAATTCTAACTCAACCTTCATAACCATGGAACGGTGATATAATCAAACGTTTTTTTTAAATCGGATAACAATTTTGACCTCCAGAGGGACCACAAGCTAAAAAGGGCGATTTTTTGGACAATCAGGGGCCATAATTCAGGAAGTTACGATCTGATGCGCGCAAATATCGAAAGGAACCAAGATCTTTGGGTTATAAACATACATGTCAAGTTTCATCAAAATCGGTTCAAAATTGTGACCTCTATAAGGTCCACAACCTTGATATAACATATTTTCACACTATTCGCGTACAAACGGCGGCCATTTTGTCCGTCAATTTTGGTCCGATTTTCACGAAATTCGAACTCAACCTTCATAACCATGGGACGGTGATATAATCAAACGGTTTTTTAAATCGGATAACAATTTTGACCTCCACAGGGACCACAAGCTAAAAAGGGCGATTTTTCGGAGAATCAGGGGCCATAATTCAGGAAGTTACGATCCGATTGGCGCAAATATCGAAAGGAACCAAGATCTTTGGGTTATAAACATGCATTTCAAGTTTCATCCAAATCGGTTCAAAATTGTGACCTCTACACTGTTCACAAGCTAAAAAAAACATGATTTTTCGTACAATCAGGGGCCATAACCCATGAAGTTACGGTCCGATACATGCCAATATCGAAAGGAACCGAGATCTTAGGGTGATAAACCTATATTTTAAGTTTCATTGAAATCGGATAAAAATTGTGACCTGTAGACTGTTCACAAACAATTGTGGACGGACGGACGGACGAACAGGGGCGACGACAATATACGTCCACATGAAAATGTGGGCGTATAAAAATGTGGCAAAAGTAAATCGTTCGACTTGTTCTTGTTTTCGTAGTAATAGAGCTTATTTTAAAGATGACTTTTTACCAGTTTTTATGCTGCAACTGACATAATTTATTACCCACTCCAAATTATTAGAAAGTATTCGAAATGCCTGGAAATCGCGTCTACGGCCGTTTGGTTTTCAAAATTTTCTTGGGGCCATGATTCAGGAAGTTACGATCCGATATGGGCAAATATGCAATGGAACCAAGATCATTAGGTTATAAACATGTATTTCAAGTTTCATCAAAATCAGTTCAAAATTGTGATCTCTATAGGGTCCACAACCTTGATATAACATATTTTCACACCATTCGCGTACAAACGGCGGCCATTTTGTCTGTCAATTTTGGTCCGATTTTCACGAAATTCGAACTCAACCTTCATAAACATGGAACGGTGATATAATCAAACGTTTTTTTTAAATCGGATAACAATTTTGACCTCCAGAGGGACCACAAGCTAAAAAGGGCGATTTTTCGGACAATCAGGGGCCATAATTCAGGAAGTTACGATCCGTTGCGCGCAAATATCGAAAGGAACCAAGATCTTTGAGTTATAAACATACATGTCAAGTTTCATCAAAATCGGTTCAAAATTGTTACCTCTATAAGGTCCACAACCTTGATATAACATATTTTCACACTATTCGCGTACAAACGGCGGCCATTTTGTCCGTCAATTTTGGTCCGATTTTCACGAAATTCGAACTCAACCTTCATAACCATGAAATGGTGATATAATCAAACGTTTTTTTTTAAATCGGATAACAATTTTGACCTCCAGAGGGACCACAAGCTAAAAAGGGCGATTTTTCGGACAATCAGGGGCCATAATTCAGGAAGTTACGATCCGATTGGCGCAAATATCGAAAGGAACCAAGATCTTTGAGTTATAAACATACATGTCAAGTTTCATCAAAATCGGTTCAAAATTGTGACCTCTATAAGGTCCACAACCTTGATATAACATATTTTCACACCATTCGCGTGCAAACGGCGGCCATTTTATCTGTCAATTTTGGTCCGATTTTCACGAAATTCTAACTCAACCTTCATAACCATGGAACGGTGATATAATCAAACGTTTTTTTTAAATCGGATAACAATTTTGACCTCCAGAGGGACCACAAGCTAAAAAGGGCGATTTTTTGGACAATCAGGGGCCATAATTCAGGAAGTTACGATCTGATGCGCGCAAATATCGAAAGGAACCAAGATCTTTGGGTTATAAACATACATGTCAAGTTTCATCAAAATCGGTTCAAAATTGTGACCTCTATAAGGTCCACAACCTTGATATAACATATTTTCACACTATTCGCGTACAAACGGCGGCCATTTTGTCCGTCAATTTTGGTCCGATTTTCACGAAATTCGAACTCAACCTTCATAACCATGGGACGGTGATATAATCAAACGGTTTTTTAAATCGGATAACAATTTTGACCTCCACAGGGACCACAAGCTAAAAAGGGCGATTTTTCGGAGAATCAGGGGCCATAATTCAGGAAGTTACGATCCGATTGGCGCAAATATCGAAAGGAACCAAGATCTTTGGGTTATAAACATGCATTTCAAGTTTCATCCAAATCGGTTCAAAATTGTGACCTCTACACTGTTCACAAGCTAAAAAAAACATGATTTTTCGTACAATCAGGGGCCATAACCCATGAAGTTACGGTCCGATACATGCCAATATCGAAAGGAACCGAGATCTTAGGGTGATAAACCTATATTTTAAGTTTCATTGAAATCGGATAAAAATTGTGACCTGTAGACTGTTCACAAACAATTGTGGACGGACGGACGGACGAACAGGGGCGACGACAATATACGTCCACATGAAAATGTGGGCGTATAAAAATGTGGCAAAAGTAAATCGTTCGACTTGTTCTTGTTTTCGTAGTAATAGAGCTTATTTTAAAGATGACTTTTTACCAGTTTTTATGCTGCAACTGACATAATTTATTACCCACTCCAAATTATTAGAAAGTATTCGAAATGCCTGGAAATCGCGTCTACGGCCGTTTGGTTTTCAAAATTTTCTTGGGGAGGCCCCCCATAACCCCCGTCGGACGCTTCGCGCCTGCGGCGCTCGCGGGCGGACGGCTTCGTCGCCCGCCGCTCCGCGGATTCTAAAGAAATATATTTGTCGGGAAAATATGCTGGCCCCCCCAAACAAGTTCGGCCTCGTACGCCTATGGTCGTTCTAAACACGTGACACCACGTGGTGTATTTTGTATTTCAGCATGGTATAGGAATACCTTCTCTGTCTGTTGTGATCAATGAGATTTTTAAGCTGTTGTTTTATGCCGAGTGCCAAGACGTGATATTTATAAGAATAGGAACATCAGGAGGATTAGGTATAGATCCTGGCACCGTGGTTATTACAACAAATGTATTGAATGGAGAATTAAAGCCCGTTCACTGTATGGTAAGGTTATCGTTTTTATATACTTTTATATACAGTCACATGCAGTATTAGGATCGCCCCTGTCTGTCAGTTTTCGGGGGAGGGGGGTGGATGGCCGAATGGTTAGCGTGCGCGCGCTGCATCATACGGCCTGCCATTTAGGCAACTGGCATGGTTTCAAATACCCGGTTGCACGTGACAAAGAGAATTGCCGCCTGTCCAACCTCGTGGGTTTTCTCCCGGTACTCCGGTTTCCCCCCACTGCTAAAGACCCCTACGCGCAAGCGAATTATTAAACCATACCCGAGTCCGGAAATGACCTAGTTTGTGTCGAGTGGACGTTAAACCCATCTCTCTCTCTCTCTCTCTCTCTCTCTCTCTCTCTCTCTCTCTCTCTCTCTCTCTCTAACGCCATAAAAACTATGACGTCATGGCGTCATATAGCTTTACTAAACAAAACGTTTTATCTTTTTCTTGGGGTTACGTTTTACGGGCTACAATTTATAATAAACAAATTGGAAAAGAAACCAATGCTGTTTGGTTCAATGATGAAAATGTCAGACAAATTCATACTCAACGGCCAAGGAAAAAATGACGTAATTAACATAATTCAATACGGCGTCGCGTTCTCCGGAGATTATCGGAGAGCGATATCTCGTAATCAGTGTCTTTCAGTGGTGGGAGGATAAATAATTTCTTTTTAAATTCCTCAAACACAGCTACCAGGACGGGTCGGGGGTCGTGGCCATCTAAACTGTAGTTCGGGTAGAGTCTCTAAACCATGACACTGAGACTCTAAACCATGATGTATCCTGTAGTTCGGACAGTATCTAAGCCATGATCTACCAGGTAGTCTCCAAAACATGATGTACCATGTAGTTGGGATAAAGCATAGTTTTGTAAATCTGAATTGTAGCCTACGATATGTTAACCCAGAAATGATATAGTTACTCTTACATGAATATATTGTTAACGCGCTTTAAATATGTGGATGCAATAGACTTGTTGTATAAAATTCTAGGGTACACACTGTTAACCAACCATAGATGTTTTAATGACAAAAATAGTAAGTACAGCAGGATCGCACTACACGCAAACCCAAGAATATCTGATTTCATGTAGTCTTACGTATTTGTCAACATCAAGATGAACTTGCTCTATTGCTCCATTTAGCCTATACAGAATTGTTCAGATGAATCTGATTTTTAAATTTATTTAATACATAGCGCTCTTATCTGGTGATCTTCTATTTTATTTTTTCTTGTGAATAAGTTATACAACAATAATATACTCTTTGGGTTGTATAATAATAATGATAGTATGTTCAGCTATACTTTTCGTTTTAAAAATATATGTTTTATCTGGCAGTGTGAAGTTGAATCGTTTTTCGTTATTCGTTATTCACCAATAACGAATAACGAATAACGAATAACGAGGTGACTTGTCTCGTTGGCTAGCTGCATATTGGAATCCCGAATATAAAGTTGAATAACGAATAGCGAGATGACTTTACTTGCCTTGTTATTCGCCAATAACGAGGCAAGTCACCTCGTATTCGCCGCTTGAATAACGATCTGGTTTATTTACCAACTATACGTCATTTAATATATTTTCTACTGCTAGGGGATACTTTGCAATCCATCGTTTTATTGGTTTCTAATGATCGTTTAGAATTAAATCCTGAAATATCTTCATTAAACACCTTGTAGGCCTATGTGAATCCCGAATAACGAGGTGAAAAACAAATAACAAGCAGCTGTTATTCGCTGCTTTATACTACTGGGGATACTTGTTATCCATCATTATAGTCATGGCTAGCTGCATATTGGAATCCCGAATATAAAGTTGAATAACGAATAACGAGGTAACTTGCCTCGTTATTGGTGAATAACGAGGCAAGTCACCTCGTTATTCGTTATTGATGAATAACGAATAACGAAAAGCGATTCAACTTCACACTGCCGTTTTATCTCCAATAGAATTATTTTTCGCAGACATCTATGACATATCTATCCACACCCTGTATGTCTGGGCAGCCAATTGGGACACAACAATAAAATAGGGCATAATAATTATAAATAGATAGTGCGTAGGTATTTGGGACCCAAGATGGCGTCTTTTTACACATAACGTCATATTTTCATGACGTCACGTGAATTTTCTGGCTTCACAGTTGTCGCAACTTTATGTATACGGCTTTGAGTGAGATTAGTAAGACTTACTTTTGAACAGATTTGTAAGATGGATAAAAAAAAAAATATAACGTCTTTATCTCAGGATGGACAATTTTGCATGAAATCTATTATTTAATAGCCTAACTATAGTTATAGCTCAGCAAATAACAAAATAATATTTATTCCGACACGCAAAGATCTGCAATTGGCTAAGGATATTTGGGCGATGTATGGTGGTCGGTTGTTGATGTAAATAGAATATTTGGTCTTGGTATTTGGTATTTATGATTAAATGAAACAGTTATCGAATTCTAATAAACGTGTTGTATCATCAGCATATCTAGTTATTGTTTTTAACGCTAAATCATACATGTGTTTTTCAGACGACTTTAGGTCGACGAATCGAACACCCAACGTATGTAGATCCTGATCTTGCTAGAGAGTTAGCCAATTTGTGTCCAGATGAAAACTACGCCACTGTCTTAGGAACGACTGTATCAGTGGACAGTTTTTATGAAGGTAAACTAGCGATAGACTGTTCTCTTAATCCCTGATTGTCTTACAATAACGTTTCATAACAATAGATTGGTCAGAAATCTCAAAGTTGCACTGTTATAGTGCACCCTTTCTCATCGGGAGTGGGCGGGGTGATTAGTCAAGTTGCTTGTGTGCTAAGAAGTAATTCGCCTGTCTAAAACTGTGTGTTTTCTCAGGGTCACCCAGTTCCCCCCACATTGCACCAATAGAGTAGAGAGCCAGACAGCCAGCACAGAATGGGGCAATTGTTAAAACAAAGTGAGGAACTAATCTGCTTCCCCAAAAGCAATAAGGAATCAGGACATTACGATCGCAGGAGATCTCGTCTTCGCCCATTCAACTCAGTTTTGAACAAGTCGGTTAGATTTTTCAGTCACTTTCGCTACATTATATAATCAGCTTAATAGTGATTGTAACATGCTTAAGGGTAAATCTTGCGTTTTGATTGGCCAATTAAACACTGTCTATTGGACAATAACACCCCTCTGTTTTAGTAATTTCTTTTAAAGTCCTAAAAAAAGCATGTTACAATGTCGATAAACACTTCCCGATTCGCATTTTGAGGGGTGTTATTGTCCCTACGCGTCTTGGGTCCTAATGATCTCCGGACATGTCTATTGGACAATAACACCCCTCTAAATGCGAAACAGGAAGTGTTTATCTCCTAAATAGACGAAAAACTGATTTCTATATAAATTTTTACTTCTCTTTGAGGATATCTTTTAAAAATGAGCCCGATTTGACCCGACGTTTACAATATTACTTTGGATTTTTAAGGTCAAGGACGTATCGATGGTGCTTTGTGTGATTATACAGACGATGATCGTGAAACATTCCTTAAATCTCTCCAAGAAAAAGGCGTGAAAAATATAGAGATGGAATCCATTGGTTTGTTTTCTTTTTGTCATCGAGCCGGTTACAAAGGTAAGTTTGAGGGTGGGTGGACTGAACCAAGATATCTCATTGGTTCAATTATGACCTGGCTTCGCGGATCAGACCATAAATTACTGGAGTGATTGGAACACAATGTAAAGTTTTATTTTTAAAATGTCCCCTCTCCTTCTTATATTGGATGGACATAAACATTTCTAGTCAAAGCGGAGATGTAGTTATGTTTATTTAAGGTTTCTTACCAAGGGCACGCTGTGATTTGCGGATTTTCGCCTAAAATATTTGAAAATATTAGAGGGAAGCCAATCCCACCCCGGCCCCTTGCTACAGACCTGCCTACTCCTATGTTTTGCTTCGGCCATTCTTATTGAACTATTCTCTGTTTTCAGCGGCCATGATAAGTGTTGTTCTGGTCAATCGTTTAGTATCAGAAGAACCAACAGATGACGATGAAGCTAGAAAAGTCTGGGAACAACGACCATTTTCTATCGCCTATCATTTCATCAAATCTCGACTAGATAAAGCAGAAGGACTTCCATGAAAAGAACATTATACTGAAGTTTTAACAGGGGGAGTGTTAATTTATGTATTATTTCGCTATTCTTTACTGGAATTCGGTTAGAAAGTGAGGGTAACTTCAATACACCACTGATGTAGAACATTTGTAAGTAAAATATGTTTATAAATCTGCTGTTTCTTCCGCATTAGATCATGCTTTTATCTGCTATAAGTCTGTGCGCTTACTTGGAAAAATTTACATTCCGTCAAATTATTATCATTCTTGAGTTTAAATCATGGACAGCAATTTCTCAAAATGTTCGCTCATTAGCAGATGGAATCAAGGTTGTAATATCAGATCATTCCTTTAACTTTGAAGACGTCCTTGGACATTTCTTTGTTTCGTGACGCTGTATAATGCGCGTCCGAATTGTAGCACGGCATATTTTGTAAGGGGGTGATGTTCCAGGCACCCAAAAACAGCACTTAGTTTATGTAAGAGACAGTTTAAGCGAGTTGGGTCAGAAGTTTTTTTTAATTGTAACCTGGGTGGCCAAGCTTATGTATTTATCTGCTTAGCATTGATTTCAAATTTAGCTTAGGTGTCTAATATAATGTAGCTTAGGTTTCCAATGCTTATCTGCTAAACGTAATATTTTAGGTTTGTAAAATTTTGGGCATTCAATTTTATACACACAATAAAATGTAGTCGTGTATTGTTGTCACCCCGCCCGTCTGTCCTTCCACCACATTTACATGTCAATGCCCTTCAGGTTGAATATTGTCTTAAAATTTATACCAAGAATCCAATTGATTTTCAATATTTTACGATCATTGATGTCAGAGTTATGGCCCTTGATTACCATGACGAAATCTTCTGACCGTCAAACTTTTCGCCCAGTTCTGTTCACGGGAAAAAAGAGTCATCTGGAAAATCTTAAGTTCATCAAGTGTTTACCGGTATATGTTTTTTTTCTTAGCATTTTAATTATTTCTTGGGATGTTGACCTTAAGACATTATAAATGTTCCCTATACTTAAAAAAAAAGTAGAAATCTAACGGCATTAATTTAGTTGCGGTGGGTGTATGTTACGTTGTTTTCCTTGGTGATATATTATTATAAATCATGTATTCTGCTTTGCTTCTTTATAACATTAATGACAAATATTGAATCATCAAGTGTTTACCGGTATATGTTTTTTTTTCTTAGCATTTTAATTATTTCTTGGGATGTTGACCTTAAGACATTATAAATGTTCCCTATACTTAAAAAAAAAAGTAGAAATCTAACGGCATTCATTTAGTTGCTGTGGGTGTATGTTACGTTGTTTTCCTTGGTGATATATTATTATAGATCATGTATTCTGCTTTGCTTCTTTATAACATTAATCACAAATATTGAATTTAACAAAGCCAACACATTCCCAGTGAATCTCAACAAATTGATGTGTAAATCAGATGTCTTCCGGTCGCTGTTGTGTTGTGCTGGGCAGAGTAATGGTACTCTTTCAATGGATACATGTTACTACTTTAGGAAGTCCGACTAATATCATGTGTTTCGTTTTTTAAATTGGTCCTTTGCCTTTGGAGGGGTTGGATGGCCCAATGGTTAGCGCATGCGTGCTATATCTGAAAGCCTGTCATTGAGTCAACTTGCGTGGTTTCGAATCCCCGGTTGTACGTGACAAGGAGTAAGGTCGCCTGTCCAACCTCGTGGGTTTTCTCCGGGTCCTGCGGTTTCATTATGAGAGGGGCTATCCACGAAGTTCGTGCGGTGGTTTAGCGGAACATGATTGTTTACGATAGTCGGTGTTCAATCGTGAATTAGTTTTAGTTTACCCACTATGGAAAATGTATATATTGTTTAGATTTTTATGTCTTAGATATAAAAGAACAACATTTTGTTTTATTGCTTTATTATAATAAAGATACGTTAAATAAAAAGTATGCACCGTTTCCTTTTCCGTTGTTATTTTTAGGAGTTACCCCCCTTTAGATAGACCAACATAGTATAACTGTCACGAAAGCAGTCACCATAACATTGTCAATATGTCATGCTGCTACGGTGGTGGAAAACAAGATTATGCAATATCATTTATCAACATAAAAAATATATCAGAAGCACAAGGCTGTGACAACCACTTTACAATGTCCATGGAACCGATGCTACACTGCAGTAATTTTTACTATCTCCACTCCTCATCCGACACAGTTATTGATTTGATAAAGGGAACACTATACAGGAAATTACTTTATAAATATACTTATTATTGCTAGTGCCCGGTGCTAAAAATTGACTTGACCTGTATCAGACCACTGAGTATTACGATTAGGATTCTTAAAAAAATTTTATCAAAGACTATTATAATAGGCGTGCTTTAAACGGTTTAAAATCCCTTGCAAACGTGTAAGTTGAATCGCTATCTAAACGGAATATCTGTCCCATTTATCTATTGTACTCTCGATGTAACCGGTTTGGGTCTCTAGCCGGTGCGTGGACGCCAATGTCTACTGCTCCTACTGGACTAGTGAAGACGGCCAAAGCAGAGATTAAAATGAAATGAAATGAAATGGGTTTAATGTCCACTGTTCTGCTCCGACTGGCCTAATATGAAGAAAGGCATATGCCATGTAGTGTGCTTTGATGGACATTTTTCCCGGACAGCGGCACTATGGCCTTCTCTTATATCGAATTACAACTGTCAAGGGATCTTTTACATACATGTCACGGGACCTCGTTTTTCGTCCCATCAGAACGACTAGACAGCCGTCAATGTCAGGTCCTCCGTCCAGCATAACTGACAAGTGGGAACAACGCTGCAAAATCCTGATGAACAGACTCGGCCAATTCAGAGATTGAACACGCGAACTCCAGGCTAGCGAACCAGCGTTTTACCCACCTAGTTACCGTGGTTCCCCAGCAGGGATCAAACACGGGACAAGCGGCTAACGTCCTATCAAATCAGATAAGCTACTTTTTGGGGCTATCCTTTTAACTTTGGCTCTCTATAAAGATTGCTGAAATTGAAGAATCTCCTTTATTATCTTCTGCCAACATTATATTTTTTTCAATATGTTAACTTATATATCAACATAATTAAGGGCGCTACATTAAGATTGTAGTCATTCTTTGGGTCAAACCGTAACAGAACCTATGTTGTTTTACAATTAAAAACTCATCAATAGCCATATTACCAAAGTTTTGATGTAAATCTGGGGTCAATGTAATGAAGTAAACATAAAATGTTTTATTAAAAATTACAGAATTTGAAGACTCCCATTTATTGTCGTCTACGGGGCGAGGCAATGACAACACTTGCAAATGCTGATCTTTTGAATCAATCGCGAAAAGACAAAAGATAGTTTGTGTTTGGCTAAGTTTGTGCCTGCGTGGTATTGGAGTATGATTAATTGATATATAGACTCGCTGTAATGAGCCTAGATATGTCAAGCATGTCATTAACGCCATTCTTTCATACAATCAGGAACAAAAATCAAAACGTTGTCTTGTAGACAGTTTCTAGTAAAACCAGGCTCACGTATCCAGAAAAAAGACGAAGAATTGGAAATAAAACAATTCCATTCACTCCGGTAAGTGTTTAAGTCTATTATAGAAAGTGGAGGAGAGCCACACTAAACGCAATCAAAACCAAAATCGATAAGACGAAATTGTGGATAAGACAAACTACACAATCATTGTTGGACATTAATACTAAATCAAGTGAATGAATTACCTTTTTAAATGTTACCCGGACACCAAAACTAGATCACTGTTATCGGAGAACAAACTAGGTTATTTCGAGACCATCATATGGTTCAATTTTATTTCAATAATTTGCTGACGCGTATGGGTCATTAGCTGTTTGCGGACCATGGGGAAATCAAGGACATACAGCCAGTCTCCTTGCATGGTGCAAAAGCGAATAGTCGAAACCACGCTACTTACTCAATGAATGAGTCAGATATTATCCTCTTTTTGGAATGTGCTAAATCAGAACCCTGAATACCAGGGTTACAGTTCTTCCCTTGCAACCCGGGGTTTTCTCAACTATGCTCTTAGAGTTGACCCTTCCCCCACTCCTGAGAGGTCACTAATGTAGACTGAAAGAGTAATAATAATCGTCAATGTCGACTAATGGCTACAACAGTTATGCCCACTGAACATTTTGGGACATACCTGTGACATATCTTTGCTAAATGTTTCTTACCAGGAAAACAGGGAGATAAAATATTTTCCGATTCCAACAATAATCCAAATATGTCCCGCTGGCACGTGTAAATTTATAACGGATTTAACTAAACTAGGTATTCTACTTAATCATTATATATTAAA
Organism: Patella ulyssiponensis; assembly: GCA_963678685.1. NCBI lineage: Eukaryota > Metazoa > Mollusca > Gastropoda > Patellidae > Patella > Patella ulyssiponensis. The sequence goes on along the minus strand of OY783230.1, from coordinate 19,494,977 downwards.
AGAAACTGCATCATTAAAAATGATGTTAAAATAAATTCACTTTTATATATATATTTACTCGGCATCCAAGTTTCAGTGAACAAAAAAAAAGCTAGTAAGATTCTGGTGTATCATAACCTCACTTGAAATACAGATATGACGTCATCCGTTGATGTTGGCGTGCTGGATAGTGTCTGTATTTTAAGTTGTTTGTTGCAATGATTGTCTAGTGCAAAAAATTGCGTAATATATAGATATTGCCCTCGTGTTATGGGACCCGTACTATATATCAATATATTACTTGATGTCTCGCAATCGACCATTAAACTACACTACACGTAAATGTCAAACTGAAGGTAATTAATTGTGCACTAGGTTACCACATTCCGATTGCTATTGGATTGGTTTGCCAATGAATGCTTAAATGGTAAGTTTTGATAGGGAAGTGTTACCCCCATTTGTTTTATACCTTCCATGTAACAGATCCAGGGGCGTTTTAAGGTTTATCATGGCAGAGGCTATACTATTTTGAGGGCCCTCTTTCGCGGGGTGTCTTGATGATTTTCATGTCAGTAGTGGGTTCGATAGTAACAGTGTATGTAAAACGATTGACTGGGACTCGGAAGCCCTTGCCCTGGGCATGAGGCCCTTTTGTCAGACGTGGGACCCTAATAAGGGTACAGTTTCATTTTTCTCATCGGTTTTAGCATTTTGCTCCCGTTTTATTTTTTCAATTTCTATGATTTTTTTTTCGCGAGGAGGCTGCCGCCACCTGCGCCTCAGCTATAAAACGCATTTGAAAAGGTCATGCACACAAAACTGCTAACCCGCTTACATGGCAAACTACACAGACATCACAAACAATATATTATAACAAGTAGCTTCAAATCAAGTGATCGGATCCAGTGACTATAAGCGTATAATTTACTCCACGAAAAGAGGAAATGTACAAAATTAATCAGTTTTCCTTTTATGAATTAATAAAAATAAAAACAGAATTCAGTACACGCCCATTTAATATTGATCTTGTGATGCTTGTAAATATGAATTCGATTAGCACGCGATCAGTGTTGATATAAAACCCCACATAATTGGCCGAAGTCGCCGGCAACTGCAACTTTCTAAGCTAGAATTTAATTTGTTTAGTCAGAAAAATAAAATACAGTTGACTATTCAGCAAGTAAGTATAGTATTTTGTCCGTTGTTAGTTCTACCAGTCGTGGGTTGGGTGGGGTGGACTGGTGGTGGGGCTGGGTGGGGGTGGGTGGCTGAATGGTTAACACTTGAGCGCTGTATTATAAAGGCTGTCATTGAGTCAACTGGCGTGGTTTCGATTCCCTGGTTGTCCGTGACAAGGAGTAGGATCGCCTGTCCAACCTCGTGGGTTTTCTCAGGGCCTCCGGTTGCGCTCCCACTGCTAAAAACCCCTACGCACAAGCGAATTATGGAAATAAAATTGAACCACATGTAAGTCCCGAAATGACCTAGTTTGTGTCGACACCTCTGTTGAATGCAACTCCAGATTAATAATAAAAATTGATTTTGTTTGAAAACAACTTGTGAAATCTTGTCCAAATGTTGCAGTGTATTATATTAGACAAGTTGGTATATCCAATACCCACATCGTACAGTTACTAAAGCAAGCTACCGATAAACAACAAACATTTGTAGCGATTGTAAACATTTATCATAAGTGATATCCCTGTTTTCATGCTGGTCAATATTGTTATTAATGTTATTTATATTTTTGCTTCTTTACTTTAACATGTCAACTTGTAATGATTTGATGTTTAATACTGTTCTCTATACAAGACAAATCTTGTTTGATTGCAAATCCGGAAAGGGTCACTGAAATGGAATGAGTTTTATATTAACGACCTACTGTCCTGCTCCGGCTGCTACGAGGAACAGTTTGTCTCATATTTTTGAAGCAATGGTCGGAGAAATCCCCCTCTGCCCATTGCTGGATTGGCTTCTGATTTTTGAGCTTTTGGGGGAGTGTGTCTATTCTTCCTGTTCAATCAAATCTATCCCAAGAACAGCAACATGACAGTCCTTCGTTTAATCTGGGGTCTTCCCTATAGCTCTGGACAGTGATTTAAGATATTAAAAACGGCGAAAGTGTTGTTCGTCTCCTTATAGTATTGTAACATTGTATTCGTGTTGATAGCCTCGTTTGTGACGCAATTAGTTTTTCTGCAATTTTATTCTGCTATATAGAGTCTTTTTTGATATCAAAAAATATCAACACAAGTTGATAGAGTAAAAAAAATGAGGCTCTGCTGAGGCTGGCTTACTCTTATGTCAAATTCCTGGAGCAACGGTGATTAATTTTGGTAAAGGCCCCCGCACACGAGCCGGAAACTGCGTACGCAAATGGCGCAGCGTCATTTTCGGCTCGTGTGCGGGGGTATTTTCGAGCGCATTTTGACGTTCGCCAAATATCTGTCATGTTTGATATTTTTTGACGCAGCGCCAACTGCGCTCTCGTGTGCGGGCAACTCAGCGCTATTTGCGTTTCATTCGTCGTCAATGCGCATGCGTCATCACTACTGCAAAATGGCGGCACCCAGTGAGTTCGTCAGTGACGCAATTTTAGAGGATAAAATCGTCGATTTATGGAAGAAGTAACACTGCAAGGGCTGTATCTTCATCTTCCGATGACGATGACGACGACGACGATTCACTCACGGCTGCCATTTTCGGATGAGTGGTGGTCACGTGAACGACACAATTGCCGCAGTAGCTTTTGCGCAGCGTCATTTTCGGCTCGTGTGCGGGCAACGTATTTCTGCGCCAAATGCGTACGCATTTAGCGCGGCGCTAAATGCGTACGCAAAATGCGCTCGTGTGCGGGGGCCTTTAGACGCTGGTTTGCTAGCCTGGAGGTCGCGCGTTCGTTCCCTGCATTGGCTCAGAAAGTTCATCGGGATTTCCTGACGTGGTTTCCTCTTGTCAGTTATGCAGGAAGGAGGGCCTGACAAGGGCAGCTGACTAGTCGTTTGGATGGGACGAAAAACCGAGGTACCGTGTGGACGTTGACGTGCACGTACAAGATTCCTTGGTAGTTAGAATTCGATATAAGAGTAAGCCGTAGTATCGCTGTCCGAGCAAAATGTCTCTAATAGTGCAAAGTATGGCAAGTACCCGCCTTCAATAGCCCATTCGGAGCAGGACGGTAGGACGTTAAACCCCATTTCAAATCATTTCATTTCATTTTTATATCAAATTCCAAATGCCAATTAAGGCTTCTTTTACGTGGAAAAGATTAAGCAGAAAGAGATACTGCATTTCTTGTTCTTGACCAGATCGGAAATTTACAATACAGTTTTATTTGTTGTTTCTCCTTCTTCTCTTGTCATCTGTCGAGTGGACGTTAAACCCAATTTCTCTCTCTCTCTTGTCATCTGCGTCATACAGGTGGACATAACAAGATAATAATGAGACTCAACAACAAGTATCATATATCCGCCTGGACATTAACCGTGACACATTATAATTATACTTTTACCACTGCTGCGTCTTATATATACATGTATGTATTTTGAAACCACCAATCTTCAAAATAATTAATATTATTTTCCCCATTGATTTACTATAACGTAAAATTATATCTAATCACGGATACCTGTAGTTTGAATAAATAATTTTATTGGGTTTGAACCTTATACTAAATAAGAAATCTTGAGTTTATTTCAAAACAAACTATACAGAATTAAAGAATAGTCTATCGTTTAAATCGATTTGGGTTCAAATATATTGTCGACTTAATTGGCTTTTATATATATTGATTCGCTTTATGAGATGACAATCTGACTTCCTTAAAGGCGTTGTGTCAATAGAAAAAGCCAGATGTAAACTTGCGCGCTATGTTGCCTACACGATAAGACACAAACGAAAATCAAATTAGTAAACAAACCGATTTAGAAACAAAACTTTAATCGAACAAAGCTTATTCATTTAATAATTGTAATAACGTATCCGATCAACCTAATTAATATTTTATTTTGACCTACAAGCATAAAATATCAAGACGTTCGGAATTATAAAGTATGGGTATTTACATTACGCTTGGCGGTAAATTGGACCCACATTGAGTCCAACATTACCACCGTATATAATTATCATAATCCCAAAGCGATAGACACCAGTGTCATTCGGCCGAATATTAGTCAACCCTGGACGTAGGTCTTATTACACTCGTCCTGTACGTTCAGGGACTGTCCTATTGAATCCTTGTCGAAAATAAAATCGCTTTCCAGTCAATTTTACTAGGCAACATTTACTGCTAAACGGTCGCGTGTCAGTCCCTTTGAACGCCTGAACAATGTAACTGAACATCTTAGTGAAACAATAAGACCTTGCTTACCTCGCTAGAACCAGTATGTCAGACACGACACGCTGTTAAAAATACGTCCCCGTCTTCTTATCGGCCTGAATGGCTTATTTGGTCTTTTCTCAAACAATAGTCCCCAAAGAGTAGTTGTGTTAATTTCGATACTTGTATCCAACTTTGAAGGATTTCCCCTGCTGATATAGCAGATATCACGCTGACCAGTCATGACTATTCGGTCACAGGCACTTGAAGGGATTAAAATAAATTAAAATAACACTTCTTACCACTGCTTAATACAAGAATACAAGGTAAGTCAGACGCCATCTTTGTTTTGACTGATTTACCATGTATCGTCTGATATCATCTCACAATACTCACTAGTTCTAACACTTCATGTCATTTTTATTGCTAACGAGACTTTATTTGATTATTATTCACCTTCCGATGTAATTAAATTGGTCATTTAACACTGTTATTGATAACAAATCAAACTTGAACCGCTATCATTTATCGACGATCAACTTCCCGAGACCGGCAGTAACCCGAAAAAAGGTCAAAAGAAGTCTGTATCACTCAGTCCCTTTATAAACCTATCATTACTCGATATGTGCATAGGAACTGGGTGATCAAGTGTCACTCAACAGCGGCCTCGCTTCGTAAGTTCTATCACGTGATAAAGTCTCGCTCAACAGCGGCCTCGCTTCGTAAGTTCTATCACGTGATAAAGCCTACGAAGCGAGGCCGCTGTTGAGCGAGACTTGATGATACAGACTTCTTTTGACCTTTTTTCGGGTTACTTCCGGTCTCGGGAAGTTGATCGTCGATAAATGATAGCGGTTAAAGTTTGATTTGTTATCAATAACAGTGTTAAATGACCAATTTAATTACATCGGAAGGTGAATAATAATCAAATAAAGTCTCGTTAGCAATAAAAATGACATGAAGTGTTAGAACTAGTAGCGACCGGCAGCTATTTTTAAATATTATTTTTTTCTCCAGAAGCTTGCTATTTTCTGAAAGCTGTACATCTCTGTATTGTAACAATAGCTAGTTTATCAAAATCGGTGCAGAATTGGCCGAGTTATAGTCTGTTTTGTAACGCGAACTGGCAGACGCCTTGTTTGCGAAATTGGCCATTTTGCTTCAATTTTCAACCCCACTTCATATCTCAGAAACCAAAAGTCTTAGAGACATACTTTTTTCACCAAAATTAAGCTTATGTTCACATCAACACAACCATGCAAACACTTTACATATAGTTCTAGAAGTTTATTTTATAATGTTTGTTATAGCAGTACAAAAGATTAAATAATTACGTAAACTTTAACTTTAGACACAATGATTAACAATATAAATACAATTAAATCAACATATTTAAACAAGACTTTGTTTCTGAGCATTAAAAAACTAAAAATAACATGATAACAAAATATTAAAAAAAAGAAAGACATAAATAAATACATAAAATAAAATTATTTATCCAAATACCCATATCATAAAAATATCTATATCATAAAATTTAAAATATTCTCCTCCCTGCCCCAACATCACTACCACCCCATAAAATAAGGAAATAAAAATAATTTAAACAAAATTAAACTATTAAAATACAACTATTTATCAAACATTTATGTACCTAACTAAGTGTTATAATATTAAAATATAACATAATATAAAAATATTAATAATCCCCCCCCCCCCAAAAAAAAATATTTGTTTTAAAAAAATTGAAAAATAAATAAATAAATAAAAAAATAATAAATATGTTTAAAAAATAAAAAATAAATAAGAATCGAAAGAAAATTGTTTATCAATGATTTATACAGGTAAAACAGATCAATTCAATGCAAAAAAAAAAACAAAACAGGTATTTTTTCTTCAAAATGGCACTCTCCTGGGTACAGCTCTACCATACTACTAACTGAAAAGATAAGATTTAAAAAAAAATTAAATAATGTAAAGGCTTGTATAGTCAGCACAGCAATATTATTATTCATGCCAAAATGGTACTGTTCAGGTATTTATGAATTATCAATGTAAACATTTTCACCACACACTTATAATTCATGCACAATGCTGGTAAGTTAAAAATTATAGACTAAAATTTACCTTAGAGCCATTCATTAACTTGGTAGAGCAATTAACTAACACACTGAGAAGGGAGAGAAAAATGGGGTTTAATGTCCACTCGACACAAACTAGGTCATTTCAGGACTAACATATGGTTTAATTTTTACCTCAATAATTCGCTTGCGTCTAGGGGTCTTTAGCAGTGGGAGAAAACCGGAGGACCCAGAGAAACCCACAAGGTTGGACAGACAACCCTACTCCTTGTCACGTACAACCAGGGATTCCAAACCACGCCAGTTGACACAATGACAACCTTTATGATACAGCACGTATGTGCTAACCATTCGGCAATCCAAACCCCACACTGAGAAGGAAAAACAGCTACTTATTTATCATATATGAATTTGATAAATTAAAAATAATACCTTGTGCAACAGGCACGAAAAAATATTTTCGTCTCAAAATACACTCCCCTGGGCATAAAAATACAATCCTACCATACTACTGAAAATACACAAAATTTTAGAAAAATATATCAAGTAAAAGCTTATATATATAGTCAGCACAGCAATATCATTATTCATGCCAAATGGTATGGTTCATGTATTTAAGATTTATCAATGTAAATATTCTAATCGCACAGCTACTTAATTATTTATCTGATAACATTTGAAGAATTTTCATCGAAACATTGTCCCCAAAAAAATTGATTTTCAATAAGTATGTATTGTATATGAATTTGATATATTAACAATTATATATTTGTGGAACAGGTGCAATTTTTTAAACAATAATTGGTGTGGGGGAGGGCAAAAGTGCTTGGGATTTATAAAAAATTAATAAAATAAACAAAAAATAAAAACACAAATGGAGAAGAAAAAAAATTAACATCATGCAATACAACATAATTTCAAAAAAAACATAAAATGCAACATAAAACCAACTAAAACATGAAATGCAACTTAAAACTCCAACACAAGTATACCTGCTAACAGTGAATAACTAAACAACAATTTGTAAGTCCCCATTTTCATAATCATCTTTTAAGTTGTAAGCATATACAGCCTCATCATTTTCATACTGTACATTGTACCATTTAGGAAATCCTGGCACAACAGAAATAACCTGACCTAAGTACATTTTATTGTCTGAAAACTTATGTTCGATTTTCTTTCCAACAAGAAGTGGCACCCCCAAACGATTCTCTTCAACTGTTGTTGCTGTTAGTGTTTCTTTAATAAGGGTCAACAGATTTGACCGAAGTTCATCAATTTGGAGTCTTACATATTTGCCACTGGCGTTCTTCTTGGAGAAATTAAACAATTTTTTATCAGCACAGCGTTGCTGTAATACAGTTTTTCTAAACTTAATTTGCGCCTCCAAAGACTTTCTTTGCTCTGTTGATGAACAATTGTTTAGTCCTTCTTCCAGTTGTTGTTCACTTTGCCATAAACCATAATAACATATATCTTGTGTTAGACGTTCTGCATTCTGTATTCTACTTTTTTCTTTCAACTCTAATTCTTCCTTCTTTCTCTTCTGATCTTCTATTCTCCTTTGTTGTATCACACCCAAACGCTCCTTGAACTTTTGCCTAATTTCCACACCTTCTTTCCTGCTTTCTTCTATCAATTTATTCCTTATTTCTATTTCCATTTCCTCCAGCCAGTTACTTGTTTTGTTGTGCGAGTACATGAGGAAAGCCTCGTTTGTCAATAGGGTTGCATTTGGTCTATAACGGAGCAGTTGATCTAGCTGACCAAAAACAAATTCTGGTAATTTGTTATGCTTCATTACTGATTTGGTCTCTTTAATTAATTCATCGGACGGGTCCCAATATTTACCACCTGGTAAGTGATCGATAACCATTCTTTTCAATAAATGGTTAATGGTTTGAAATAAAGTATCAAGGATGGAAGCTGTTAAGCTGTCAGTTCCACTGTCTTTAAGCACTAATTTTTGGAAAACTGCATCTTCGAAGTCAACAACTGTTTCAAAAGGAGTAATTTCCCCAGTTATGAAGTCATTTATCACTTCTGGCTCATTTTTACATTTGTCAAAGAAATCAACAAGAGTTTTATAATGGATATTCATGTCCAGTATATGTCCTTTACTCTCTAGATGTTTCCATAAGGGCCCAGTGATGAATTTTGAAATTAATCCTAAAGCCCTGCAACCACAGAGGTACAATATTTCTTTAACATCCAAGTATACTGCTTTTAATAGACTATTTTTAACCCCATGCACTTTTTCTAAAAAATATGACATATCTTCACTGTGGAAGAACACAGCATGACCAAGAACAAAAATTAGGTTAAACCGATTGTGTTTAAAGCGGATCATTCTATTCTTTTCGTTTCTGTCTGTCTTTAAAAAAGTTTGCCACTCCAAACTCACTCCATTCTTCTCATCATCTCCAACAGCGAACGCCTTGCATGCTGTTCGTAATAATCTGTAGCAGCCACTGTCAGCCCTGTGATATCTTTTTAATTGCGGATCTGCTGCTGAACCAACTTCTACTCCATCCAAATAGTTTCTCTCAAATTTCTTTAGACTCTCTTCACAAGAATCGGCCATACCGACTAGCAAGTGCAGACCACAAAAGAAATTGTTCATTTTTGTGCACAGCCTTTTCTCACCACTTTCCAGTTGTTCCCATCCATCAATAACCCTTGGTAATACCTCCTCACGATAAGCAGACAACAGACGATTAAAATTTTTTTCTGTTGAAGCTCGATCCGACATAGTATCCCGTATATTGGCTAAAATGTGATATCCAATATCCATTTCATTACTTCTCTCTTTATGGTAACAGTGGTCTCTTACATCATCAATTATTTCTTTAAAAGTTTCAAGAGTACTGCTCCCACTTTTGTTGAACATTTCCCGAAGGCCTAAAATATAAGAAGTTTGATCTTCATCTGTAATAATATATGTCTGGATTGATTTTCCATATTTTCTTGTTTCATCTGTATACAGGGTGGTATCCTCTTTGTCTTTTAAGACCTGACCTATTTGTTTCTGAGCTAATGCAGCCTTTGCATCAACAATTCTCCCTACAGTACGTGCAGATGGCAGGGTATTAGGAGTTTTTCCACAAAGTTTGCATACTTCGGATATAACACCTCCAATTTTTTCATATGGAACCTTTAAATTTGTCAAATTCATCACACACTGAACACATTCTACGTTAAATTTACCTGCTTCGTTATCAAATAAATTAAGTTCTGCCTCATCATTTAACAGCATTTGTAAGTAGTCTACACTTTGACGCGTAATTTTTAATTCACTCTTCAGAGTGTCAAGAGTGTTGATGTCAGGATTATTACTTTCATTTTCTGCTTTCAATTTATCAATTTTTATGTCGTCTGATCTTGACTTTAATTTAAAGCGTAGCAAGTGGCGATTTGCTTTAATTTTTTGTTTATTGAATTCTTTTGACTTTTCTTTTTCAATGGCCAGTTTGGTTTCCAAATTATTTATTTTAGTTTCAAAATCAGTTCGCATTTTCAAACCTTTAGCTTCTAGATCAATTTTTGACTTTTTAAATTTGGGTACCTTTTCATATTTACCAATAAGTGTTTCATATTTCCGCTTTAATTGCTTATTGCTTTGAGTCAATGTTCGGACTTTTTGCTGGCGCTCTTTCAGATGTTCCAATGATTTTGAAGTACTTTCCCCAGTACTGATCAATGACTGTGTTGCACTTACTGTAGATGTAGGTATTTGAAATATGTTGTGTAATTTTACATTTTTCTGTTCCCCTCTTAAAGGCTTGATGAGATTTATATGTCGATGTATTTTAGCGATGACTGCACGTTGATTGATGCTGGATTCTTTTAAGCCTAAAAATTCTTCTAACCATCGTATAATTATTGAGACCTTTAATTTATTCTCCTTGCAAAAATTATGCAGTTCAATAACTAATCCAACAGTAATGTCATTCTCTCGCAGTCTAGGTAGATTAGTGCAGGTAAGCAAGTCTCCATTAGATATATTAAATTTCTCAATAAAGTTCATTTTAATAGATCAAATATTATTACCTATTCAAATGCAACTTTGGTAAAATAGAAATCATCTTTGACTCCACATATTATGGTTTGGCATTGCTTATCATTATTTTGGGAAGATTTGAGCTCAAATTCCATAAGATTTTTGGTAAATACAAAAAAATCTGAAGTTATGTGTGTTTGAGTGGACATTTCATGATTTCTTGTCTTAATCTTTTTTTTAGGAATCTTGTTGTCTTCATCAGAACTTATTACAACTGGTTTGTGTTTAGTTCCTGATTGTAAAAACTCATCTACAGTTATAGCAGGGGCTTGGGTTTCTCTTTGTGAAGCAGAGATCTATTAAAAAGGGAAAGTTAATTATCTGTAGTACAAATACAATATTCTTTAGGCAGTGAGAATACTTGGATTACCAACAACTTTACTAAAAACACAACACAAAAGGACAGTCACTTGGACAATCTACCATTAAAATACTCTTGGTTTTAGTAAATATAGCTGGAACTAAAAAATGTATCAAATGTACAATAGAAGAGGGAAGTTTAACTGACCATATTAAATCATTGCTAGCCCCAAAATAGGTCGTTTTTTGGACATGCAAAAGGTTCAATTTTACCTCAATAATCCGCTTGTGCATAGGGGTCTATAGCTGTGCGAGGACGGACAGGTGACTCTACTCCTTGTCACCTACAAGTGTGGACTTAAACCCAAACCACTGGACATGTATTATGACCTAGAGTGTATGAGTAGGACCATCCAATCACCCATTGGTAATAACACATCATAGGAGAAGGATCAGGAGTTTAAAAAATAAGGTCACAAAGACAAATGAAGATCATTTTGTTGCAGGCAAAAAGATATAATTGAATGCATACTTCAAAATCACTGATGTCCAGTTGACTGGTGTCTGAATCATATAACGGTGGCTGGGAATCATACAACGGTGGCTGAGAATCTGTGCAATAACTCTGAAAATATGTACAAAAAGAAAGAAAAACAGATGATTATAAGAAAATTAATTCAAGCAAATTTCATAAGATAAATAAAATTAAAAAGCAAGCATCATGTGTCTGTCTATAAATTTGCATAGAGTAACACAGAGAGAGAGAGAAATGGGGTTTAATGTCCAGTTGACACAAACTAGGTCATTTTGAGACTAACATATGGTTTAAAATTAATTTTAATTATATAATTCAATTGCGCATAGGGGGTCTTTAGTAGTGGAAGGAAACCAGCGGACCCAGAGAAAACCCACGAGGTTGGACAGGCAAATCAATGACAGGCTTTATGGTACAGCACGTACATGCTAACCATTCAGCCATCCAACCCCCACGAGTAATACAGAGTTCAAAAGGGTGACTTTTGTTTATTTTGGGACTTGCTTGTGCAGATACTTGAACAGTAATCAATGAATTATAAAGCTTAACTAAAATTAACTACCCTACTTTAAAAGCAACTTACCGGTCCTGCGGAAAGCAAATCTAGGGTTTCTGGTAGCTCTTTGTCAATTGTTCTTCCTTTTACTTTACTCTCAAACTCTTTCTGAAACAAATAAATATATCTGACTTAGACTAGAAGTACAACCATGGTTAAGTTAATTTTATAAAAAATAAATCAATTATGTGGCATGGCATATTACATGATGTATATAATCATCTTTTAATGAAATAATAAACCTGTAGTGTAACCAGATTTATTTTTAACCAAAGAGAAAATACTTCAGGCTTCAAAAACACTTCTCTGTTTCACATGCATGTACTTACTTCAGTTTCTGACCCAATAGTCAGATGGAACTGGAAGCTATTATCTTCAGAATCGGAAGATTTAACATTCATTATAGCATGGAACTGTTATGCTGTGAATTAAAATGGACTGTATTAATTTAACTTTCAAAAATAACATCTGCATTTCAAATTACACGTATATTTAATAATACACACTAGTCACCCAATGGCATTTTTTTTGTCAAGATATGTCAAAGTATTAACAGTGGTCTGTACCCATAATTGTGATGGAGTTGCGTCCCTTTGAAATCCGACACGGTGCGGATTTCCAGGAATTGCCAATTTCCACGGGGGTTTCCGTCCCTAGCAGTATTTTTTATCAATAATTCAATGTTTATATTCACGATTTTAAGCAAAACTTTTAGCGTATATGCGCGTATCGGACAATTTAAAAATAAAAGAAAACTTCAACAATAAAATAGAAAGCCACTCACCGCATGTCATCCACCATAAACAATATTTCCAGGCACGCTTGACCCTTGTCAAAAATAATCACGTGGTTTCCGACTCGGATTCCGTTGCAAAAGTCTGTACCAGCTCCGCGAAGATATGACCCAAAAACAGATGGGATGGGGTTGAAAATCGGCCATCGCTGTGTACAGCACTGTCTGAGCCCTCTAGCGGAGGCGCCGGTCGCTAGAACTAGTGAGTATTGTGAGATGATATCAGACGATACATGGTAAATCAGTCAAAACAAAGATGGCGTCTGACTTACCTTGTATTCTTGTATTAAGCAGTGGTAAGAAGTTTTATTTTAATTTATTTTAATCCCTTCAAGTGCCTGTGTATTCGGTATAGTCGCTAACATCACTGAGAGGGATGACATCCGTGCAAGAGCTCGCAATATTATTTTTTTTCCTTCTGTAAATTATATTCTGGAACAATTTTTTGAAGTAATATAAAAATAAATAATTAAGTTAAAGGATTAAGAGACGCCATTCTGCCCGGATAAGTTAAAGTTGTGTAAACATTTCACGAGCCATTGATCGACGCCATCTGATGTGACGTCACACGTAGAATGGATATGAACTTTAAAAAGATCAGTCATCATACAGGGGGGTTGGGATGGCCTAGTGGTCTAGAGTGCCGCGCTTCGACCTCTAGCTGGCCGGTCACCTCTGGCTTGCGGCTGTGGTTTCGATCCCTGGTGTGAGCGTATGTGACATGGAGATAGGGGCGCCTTCTCAACCTCGTGGGGTTCCTCCGGGCACTCCGGTTTCCTCCCACTGCTAAAGACCCCTACGCGCAAGCGAATTATTGAAATAAAATTGAAACCATATGTTAGTCCCAAAATGACCTGGTTTGTGTCGAGTGGACGTTAAACCTCTTTTCTCTCTCTCTCTCGTCATCATACACAGAGGCATTACGATTACAATACCTATGTGAAACTGATTGAGCAGTTATCTGCTACACTATCAGTTTGGATACGTAATTTTTGCCAAACAAAATAAGCTGAATGTTTTTCACACAATAATTATGCTTCCCCACTATTTTGCAATATTTATATAAGAAATAATAAAATGTAATCTCTAACAAAATTCAATTGCATTGTTTACCCTTTATTGACATTCTATTTATAATTTAATAAATTCTCAATTGATCTCTTTGAACTAAACACTTACGTAAATATTATAACCACTTGAAATTCTCTTGGAAAGGAAATCTGGTCGAGGTTATTGTTAACTGCAATTCCAAAATATAGTGTACAAAAGTAACAAATAATGTTAAATGTGTTCAATTTTAGGAAACGTGTCAATTTAGACTTCCACTGCAATGTATAGTGTTCTACCTCATCTTGCCCCAAAAATGCAGTATCCTTAACACCCCTATTAAAATTAAATACATGTTGCTAGTCTTTTTCGAGATTCAAATGTTATATGAATTATTATTTAGACATTTATTCACATACCAAGCCTACAATCAACCCCTTAGGTCACCGGGTGGCTTAAATATTGAGTGAATAAGACCATCCGTGCCATATATTCGTACAAAGTTAATAATGGACGGCCCTCAATATAACAACTGGCAATCGAGACTACTTTTATTGGTTCCGTACATGTACTTGACAATTGGCTATCATATTTCTGGTGAAAACTTCAAACACCCAGAATAAAGTAATTTAATTGAAATGTTCAATATATTGATTTTCATTTTTTTTTGGGGGGGGGGGAATATTATTATAACTAGAACGACAAGTTCGTTATCTAAACCTTAAAAATGTATCGTTTATCCTTATATGGCATAATGGTGATCACGTGGCTAAGTGGGCAAGGCGCTGGCTCGCTAGCCTGGAGGTCGGGTGTTCGATCCTTGCATTGGGCGAGAAAGTTCATCTCGATTTTCCGGCGTGGTTTCCCCTTGTCAGTGGTGCAGAACTTAGGGCCTGACAAGGACATATGTCTATTCGTTCGGATGGGACGAAAAACCGAGGTCCCGTGTACACATTGGCGTGCACATAAAAGATCACTTGGTAGTTGGAATTCGATTTAAGAGTAGGCCCTAGCGCCGCTGTACGGGCAAAATTTCCCTCATAGCACACTGTATGGCCATCTTCCATTAGCCCAGGTTTGGTGCAGAAGAGTAGGACGTTAAACCCCATTTCATTTCATTTTATATGGCATAGACGTTACTGAGTTACTGATTAAACACCACTGCGGTGTTATATCTTCAATAATTATGGTCGGTTCCACGTCTTGCTATTTGTATTCCCGTAAGATACTCATGAAACCAGTAATTATTGTTTTAATATATGATTGTGACAATATGGTGGGTGACAATAGATAATGATTATACATGTATTATGTATATATCTTATGTGCAAATCATGTTGGTGTCAAGAGTTCGTCTACTTATTTTCTTCGACAAAACAGATTGGAGTTTGGTTAGTTTTATCCTAAAATTCCTCTCTTGTAACATTTTCACATATACATGACCGTGGTGAAATGAAAATTCCTGTGACGAAAGTTGTCAATTAGCCTATAAACGGGTACCATTATTGGTGTGAATTAATCTTCGCGGTAAAGTTCGCAATTGGGAATAAGATTACATAGATCTCTCATTGCTTAGCTTTTGTTGGTTTATTTGGGGGGGGGGGGGTGCTGTAGTCGAGCGGTTCGCGTTTAAATAGAGAGCGAGAGAGAAAGAAATTGGGTTTAACGTTCACTCGACACAAACTAAGTCATTTCAGGACTAACATATGGTTTAATGTCATTTCAATGATTCGCTTGCGTGTAGGGGTCTTTAGCAGTGGGAGGAAACCGGATTACCCGGAAAAACCCACGAGGTTGGACAGGCGACCCTACTCCTTGCCTCGTACAACCGGGGATTTGAAACCACGCCAGTTGACTCAATGGCAGGCCGCATGATACAGCGCGCGCACGGTAACCATTCGGCCATCCACCCCCGGGCTTAAATAGGAATGTATAGATAACTGCAGGGTTTACGAAATGCAGATATGCGAAATGCAATTGACAGCCAACCGATGGCCAAGACATATAACATAATATACTAATTTACTCAAACTATCTAATTATATGAACGAAAGAAAATACGCGTTTAATCTTGACTTGCTTATATCACACCATAAGTTTAACGGAGCTAAATCGCTAATATTTGGGAAATAGAAGTTGACACAAATGGGTCGCAACTCATATAATAGTGTAATATAAATGTATATAAACTGATTTACATTCAATCCTTTCAGTTTTTGCACTAATTTCAAATCAGTTATGTTTGGCGAAATACGCTGAAAGTCTCAATCGAATAGCAATCTATAGCGTCTGGTTATTCCAGTCTACATAATCGTATTTAGTGTGCATGCTTGCCAGATAACAAAATGGCGTCACCGCTTGACATGACTTGTGGAATATGTATAGCCTCGTTCTTCGAGTCCCTTGTTAAAAAAAGGGCCCGAAACGCATTATGGTATACGATTCGTGCACCAATGGTAAAATGTGTATTTTGTCTTACATATTGAATATCAGAAGCCCATCTTTTCCCGGTAATATCACAACATCAATGTTTATTTAAATTGACAAATAATTTGTGTTTTCAATGTCAATGACTTTCGATGATATTGAGTTAAAGACTTAGCTAGTTTAAATAGAACTTTTTTATCACATAAATAACACATCCTACAGTAGATATCGCTTGTGTGAAAACTTTCATATTCTAATGAAAGGGTCAGGTGATAAATAAAATCTATTTCTACTCGTCTTTTTGGACCGGGAACTGGTCGTTATAACCACTACTCATGTTAATAAACTTGACGTTAAATGGGTTTTTTTTTTTTTTTGGGGGGGGGGGGTATCCCAACAGGTATCCAGTAAACAGCTTGGCCTTAGTAACCGGGCCTATAAGGGGTTAAGATTTATTAGGCCAGTTGAAAATATGAAATTGAAACTACCCCTCTTTCAAAATGATTTTTACCGAGTTGGTACTCTTGTCCTAAAAACATTTGAATTGTTCTTTAGAGGAATTTTATGAATATCGATCAAAATGTACATTTTTAAAAATTTAAACATATTCCGATCATGAAAAAAGACCTGCACAACCTGGAACTCATTGCAAAAGCTGTTATCCCCTTCAACAGTGCTTCCATATTATTCTATGTAAGCATGGTTCTACAGAATAGAGAAATGGTTTCACAAAGCCATAAAACAAACATATTATTTCTGTTAATACAGTCATTATATGTTTGGTAAAAAGACTTGATACAGAAAATCCAAAAATCGATTTATTTCAAGCAATCGTCACAATAATTATCACGGCCTTAAACACATCATTATACGCTTGAACACGGGGTAGAAAAATGATCACGCGCTCACTCGAGAAGTTCAAAATCGTTGATGATTTTATTCGATTAGAGTATTGAACCTGCGCGACATTGTCTATATATCTACAGGTAAGAATCTGCATCGACAGAAAAATTTGTTTCATCTCATCGCAATGAACTTGGTTACGGATGAGAAGCGCTAAAGGGTCTGAATAAGGACATGGCGTCAATCTAAGAAGTTCGAAAAAAAAGGGCATTTCACGACGTATATCGGTAAGCATTCTTAAAATTTATTTCAGGAATTTGAAAATCACTGTTCAGAATGAGCATGTAAAGCATTGAAAGGAATTGATGTTTTCTTTAAAACAATTTACATTTTGTCTAATGATGTGTGTCACGTTAACGATGTATTTCTGTTGATGTACAATTGTTGCAATCTAAGAGTATCGATTGTAGTTTACAGATTCACGATCCAACCAATACCTCGATCAGACAAATCTAAACAACAACCGATTTAATAATATAATTAATGATCAAATAATATTGGAACAAATAAGTATAAGTACACGTATAACAAGCACAGGATTACCAAATTTTACACTTATTCAGTTGAATTCTAATTTGCTGTCGGTGCTTCAACTGCTTTGAAAAGTTGTTTGTAGACAGTCCTTCACAGATGTTTTCTCTGCGTTGCCGTAGTAACTCAAAAGTTGGCAGAATTACACGGGATCTTGATGATTAATCCTTGAATCGATATACTCCGACGTGGTAATAATAACCCTAAACTTGGATTACAACAGAGCGACCAAGTCTCTCAAAACAGAGAGATAATATTTCTCTTAAAACAGGCATTGGCCGAGAAACTTCATCTCGATTTTCCGGCGTGGTTTCCCCTTGTCAGTGGTGCAGAAGGAGGGCCTGACAAGGACAGCTACCTAGTCGTTCGGATGGGACGAACAACAGAGGTCCCGTGTACACATTGGCGTGCACGTGAAAGATCCCTTGGCAGTTGGAATTCGATATAAGAGTAGGCCGTAGCGCCGCTGCCCGGGCAAAATTTCCCTCAAAGCACACTGTATAGCGTATACCCGTCTTCCATTAGCCCAGGTCAGGTGCAGAAGAATAGGACGTTAAACCCCATTTCATTTCATTTCATTTCTCTCAAAACAGCACAATAGGTGTAACAGCACGAAGTGGTAATGAATTGAGAACACAGACCGCGTGGCTCAAATAAAAACTTACGACAAACGTTGAGTTCTGTTTGAAGTGCTAAGAAAGTTCTGTACTGCACCTGGACTGGTCTGGTCCGGTTTTGGGAATCCTAAAACTGAATTGTCGACGATTTTACACAATCTTCTACCCCTTTTCTATAACCGCATCCAAAGCCTTTCAATTATTTCTAAAAACATCTTTCCAGAAGTTTCTAAATGACGATTCTAGAAAGTCTGATCGCCTAAAATGGTAATAAACGATAGATTTTGACGAACACGTTGTTTTGATCTCAAGCTTGTGCGTGACAGGGACTAGGGTCGCTTGCCCAACTTCAGGGGGTTTCTCAAGGTTCCCGGTTCCACCACTGGAAAAAGACACATACACGTACGTATCTAGCTTTTGTCGAATAGACGTTAAACAACATTTCTCCCTCTCGTGGTATCCCCCTATGGTTTGTTATTTGTGTGGTTTTCCTTGTGCGAGTACCCCACTCTCCCCAATATTTAAACTTGATATACACTTCAAATCTGCATTGTTTTTCTTTTTACTCCATCCGACTGACACTGGTATATCCAGATCCCGCGTTATGTGTCTAAAGTGAAGGCTTGGATAACGTGGCAAAAATGTCATTTTCAACTCCAAATTCAAACGTTTGAACATAGATATTGCATGGGGGTTGGCGAAAGAAGTACAAGGGGGTAATTGTGTTATTATTTCCTGTGTGATAGATCTTTAAGTGTGGGAAATGATGCCTATGATCGTATAATAGTGAGTTGACAACCTATTGAGAGCAAAAGACATATAGAAATAATTATGTTTTGACTTTCTATATGTGGGATTTACAGACTAAGAAAAAATGATATTCATCTTGTATTTCCAAAACATTACAGTATGTACAAAGCCTGTCTTTACTCTTTATATTATAATATCTCAAGTTCTATAGCAGTGGTTCTCAACCTTTTTTGCCAACGGCACACCTTGGGACACATAAAAAATAGCGGCACACCTGGCTAAATATATAGGAAAAAGACACATAGACGGCATACAATCGTAGACACAGACTAGTCATAGACACATCGACTGACTCAAACTAAATAAAGAAAAATACAGCTATGAACTTACCAGTAGACACCAGTGAATACTCAATTAGGATCATCTGGCTTTTCGCATTTTCTTAGTGTGCCGTGCAAAATTTCGCGGCACACTTGGGAAGTTTTTGCGGCACACCTGTGTGTCGTGGCACACCGGTTGAGAACCACTGGTCTATAGTTTTAGGCAACTGAGCTTCGTTCTTATAATATACAGGATGTTTTGAATAAAACTGTAATTTAAAATCTGCATTCAAACTACTATAAAGAAGACATTTTGAAGACGTTTTGAAATATTCTGACAGAGAATTCGTTAAAGTTACAAAAAACAAAGTTACTAAATACATTGGTACATTCATCGTCATGAATAAAAGGGTCGTTTACACTTGTTCCTAATTCGTTCTGGAATGTGATCTTACCACTATTAGGTGTCTTACCTTTTTGTACAAATAGTCAACAAGTTCTGCAGATGCAAATTCCAAAGAAGTTACGCTCAGCAGTGTCTCCAATTTTTATGTCGGTTGTATATTATCCATATTCTTCATACTGTATAAATTCTCCTAAATTATCTAAAAAAAACCCAACATTTATTATTCGATAGAATTTGTTTTCAATTCTCCTATTAAAATCATACCACCCTTTGTATTATATCATAACATTCAAACTGTTCCTCTTGATTCACATCTACATAATATTCGTAATAATTTTCCATTTCTGGAGAAATGTAAATAAAACATATAAACATATGAACGGATAATAATCAACTGTTCCTATTGATTCACATCTACATAATATTCATAATAATTTTCCATTTCTGGAGAAATGTAAATAAAACATATTCAGTTTTTTTTTACGATAGTGGCATACGTTTTAACATAATTCTATAAAATAGAAGATTATCGCCACCTTGACTTCTCTTTCTACTAGTAATAACAGTTTGACTTACTGCTTATATAATTCAACACCTATAAAGAATTTATTATAGAACAGTTTCACTTTCACATGAAAGCCACCCTTCCTTTAGTCTTTCATTACTTTCACTAATTTTGGAGGGATTGAAGCAAACTTTGATATACAAACAAGTTTGAATATAATACAAGCAGAACTTTATGGATAGCCAGCAAATTTTAATAGTGCAGGCTTACAAAAGGTAAACAATAATGTGATACAAAAAGATGTTGTTGTTGTTTATTACAACTTTAACGTCCAACTTTAACGATCAATTGATTTATAGTTATGGTCCGTAATTAAATCTTCAGTTCCCAGTTTTGCGATTAATACCAGAAGCCGGTAGTGAACATTTAAGTATATATTATAAAAATAAATGAAGTCACTATAACAAGAATCGATATTCTGTGAAACAATAAAAGACCAAAGACTGCATAAGTGGAGTTATGATTACAAACCAGAGATGGACAAAGTGGCCATTAAACAGAGTAATTAATTGGGTTCTGGGTAGTCAAAGAAAAAAATACTTGAATATGTTTTAGTCTAACTATACATGTATCATTAAATCACAATATTAGCGATTTATCTTCTTCAAGATACCTTGAAGAAGATAAATCGCTAATATTCGGGGCCTAGAAATTCACCCAAATGGGTAGCAACGCATAAAATAATCTTATACGAATGTATATAAACTGATTTACATTCATTCATTTCCGTCTTTACTCTAATTTTAAATCACTTATGTTCGGCGAAATACGCCTGAAGTCTCAATAACATGCCAATCTCTAGCCTCTGGTTATTCCAGCCTACATTATTGCGTATGCTCTCCATGTACCACCGTCTAGCCTCGTTCACCAAGTCCCTTGTTAAAAGTAGGCACACGATTCGTGTCCCAATGATAATTTTTTCTATTTTATCTTATATATATATTGGATATCAGAAGCCCATCTTTTCCCGGTAAGATCACAACATCAATGTTGAATTAAATTGACAAATAATTCATGTTTTCATTGTCAAAGATTTTGGATGATATTGAGTTAGAGACTTAGCTACTTTAAATACTGTTTGTGATTAAACTCATTAATTTACTCACTACTACTGAACAATATATAACTTCAATATATCTCTGACATACAGTATACGTGTTTATCATTTGTTTCACAGAAATAATGCGAAAGACTTCCTCTAACTCTGTGTAAGATGACTGACCTTTATAAAGTTCACAGGCATTCTACGTGTGACGTCGATCATTGCCATCGATAGCGCATGCATTGTTACATAATATGGCGTAGTAATGGTGCGCTTTACTCACTTTACGCCTTCGCGTACTATTTTATATACCCATGCATTTACATTAGATAAGAATTATTCTTATATACATGTACATTTCAACCAGCTTTATTTATTTTTCTATTACTTCAAAAAAGAAAAAAAGATTAAGAATTTAATTTGCAAAAGGAAAAATGTTAATATTGTGAGATAATTAACGCATGTTAGCCCTCTCGTGTAGCGACCTAGCGAATATCCACAGCTGATCAGTTTTGGGTGTTAATTCTACTATCGAAGCAACCGCGCAAAATATCGCTGCGCCCCTCTAGGAAGTGGTACGTTTTTTAATAAGTGGTCCATTCAACGGGAGTGTCGAGTGGACGTTAAACCTATTTCTCTCTCTCTCTCCATTCAACGGCAACGGGCACATAGAAAAAAACAAAAGCATTAATTTATATAATCTGAAACGCGAGTGCAACAGGAAATGTTTAAGAAATACCCACACTAACTCAACTAAGCCAGAGCATACGTGGAATTCTCTTTCAGACACTCTATTTTATATTTTTCTTTCTTATTTCTAATATTTTAAAATAAGTTATCCAAATCCACCAGAACAAGTGAATTGTACATCTGAGAATGGTATTGTATGAAACGAAAGGGAAGTAAGAAATAGTGCGGTATAGAAAATGTATTCTTTTGATTAACTGTATATTAAATGAATTTAAAGCCATAACATATTATGCACTTCTTATTGCCTCGTATCTAGTTAATTGATAAATTAAACGATACTTACGTAGTAAATTGAAGTTTGATTTTGATCTTCCAACACCATATCAACTTTTAGAGATCAAGTATTTATTATGGTCATTATAATCTAGTCAACATGGCCTAGAAATTATATCTGAGTGATCTGTCGCAGAAGGGGTATTTGGCAATTTACACTATTCTAAAGCCAGGCTGACACTTGCACGACTTTTGCCACGATTTTGTCGTGGCCATCAGTGTCCACATTGACACGAACTGGCACGACGAGTTCACGCATAGTTTGCGCATTGTTTACGCACTTCCCACATTGGCACGACGAGTTTGCGCAAATCGGACAGTGTCGTGCCGACTCGATTCGTGCCAATGCGTGCCACGGAATCGTGCAAGTGTCCGCCTGGCTTAAGAAATAATCTCTTTGTGTTTCTACCAGATATCTTTGAGATTCTTCATAAGAATCAGAAATATGATAACTTCTATTGGTATCATTGCCCTTCTGATATGGTTGGTCACTGTAATCATAGTATGGCTCATTTTCAGTGACATCACCCTCATAATCATGTATATTTTGTCCTTGTTTGTAGATATTAAATCTTTAAAATGTGATATTAACACCGATTGAAAATTTCTTATGGACGACGTAAAGATGAAATGAAATGGGGTTTAACGTCCTATTGTTTTGCTCCGAACTGGGCTAATGAAGGCAGGCATACGCCATACAATTCCAACTGAAAAGGAATCTTTTACGTGCACGCCAATGTATACACTGGACCTTGGTTTTTCGACCCATACGAACGACTAGATTTTCCGGCGTGCCCCCACCCCATTGTCAGTGATGCAGGACGAAGGTTGTGGTTGTGGTTTCCTGTAAGTTTTCCTTCAGAATCTGTTTAGTAGCAGGAGCATGTTTTGCCATTTTTTCAGCCATGTTTAATTACGAAAAAAGCAAGCCGATTCAACAAATTATTGACTTCGTCAATACACTTTTCGTTGTTACTACGTAACAGAAAATTTACAGATATAAAAAGTGAATTCTCGCTGGCAAGATGCAATATCAATATTTCTTAATCAAGCCCACAAGTTTATTGACACGTCAAACAGATTTTAATCTTGTACATTAGCAGTTTTAATTTACAATATTAGTTTTAAATTTACGTGATGATGTAAATTATAATATATATTGTTATATTGCCATCCGCCTCATCGTATATGTATTTACATATATTGATGTATGTGTTTGCCATTTTAACTGTGTATATAGGCCTACAGCCATTTTGTTCCTTTGTTTTAATATTAGTATGCATACTATCTAAGGAGAGTGGTTCTACATAGGCTATCCCGTTCAGACATTCTGAATAAAATTTTGTTTATATATATAAAAATATCATCATCACCCGAAAGTTCATTTCAACTCATTTCATTCCTAAATCACTATAAACATTAAGTATTTATATAGATTTCGACTTTATTTGTAGTTCCTAATTAGCCAATCTAAAGTCGATGGTCATAATAACGGTTATTTCTATATTGAATCAAGTAGGTACGATTAACTGCCTACAATGGGGTTAATGAGTTGAATACATATGTATAGACAATAACATTAAGATACAACGTGCAATCAACAATACAGCCAGTAACATATGGTTGACTTTTTATTTCAATAATTTGCTTGCGCGTATTGTGTCTCTAACAATGCTGGGGAAACCGGTAGACATGGAGAAACCCCACGCACCTTAACCCCTCTAAATTCTGGTGCTGCCAAACATTTATTGATATCTTGATTTTACAAAATTTCCCTGACGTTCCTAACGCGGCCTATAAGTCCAGTATCAGCCACTACATACATTTACATGTACACAGCACCGTGATCATGTTGAAAACAAACGACAAAGGTTTGCCATCTGACCTGGAAAGCAGTGAGAAGTTTGTACCTGTTTTGCACATGTTTACGTTTGCGGCGACCTTGTGCAATTTCTGGTCGCCGAACGGTTACAACAGTTCACTAAGGACGCCATCCCGGTCTGACGGTGGCATTGGGGGGGGGGGCATTCATTTCCAAGGCGATGAAAACAAAAATCGGGTCCTACGAGGACATCCATATCGGTTAAATTAGAGTAAGCTGAGATGGGGGTAGAACAAATACGATTAATGGATTAGTGTAATTCGCTTGTATCCATTAATGAGTGGACATTCTTTATAGTATAAATAGCTACAGTGGCGGATCCAGGATTTTTTGAGGGGGTGACAATCCCATGTTTTGTCTCACCGACCGTGGAGCGATGGGTGCCGCGGACACGCATCCGAGTGTCATAAGCGTGAACAGTAGAGCGGGGTATGGAGGGGGGGGGCTCCCCCCAGAAAATTTTGAAAAATTATCATCGATTTCCTCGCATCTGAGCCATAGCGAACAGTCATTTCTGTTCGTCGACAATGTTTCATTTCGTTGACGATTTTCAAAATTTGAAGAATAAATTTCGACATTAATATATGTTGATTATTGTGAAATTTTGCATACATCAAAGATAGTGCAGACTGTACGTACAAAGAAGTTGCCACATTCACGGAAAAGTTGTCATATAATAAACAGCAAGTTATATATCCAGATTATGAACCTAATAATGAACAAACTGTTAATTTGAATGTTATCGAATATTTGCAAATGTACAGTCAATTTTCTTCGCCAATGCTATCAGTCCTATCAATACCATCGTAAAATAATGTATAATTTATACATCAGTCTTTCAAAAGTGTTGATGCTTCGATGAATTTCCTGCAAATGGCCTAAGAGATCAGCCGCGGTTTACGGAGCTAATTTCCGCCGCTAGTAACATACATGTAGATGCTGATTATGTGTCTGATAAGATGCGCACCATGTGCTATATAATATATACGACCATGCGTGTGCATGTCCCGGTGGAAACTTGTAGGACCCGGGATTACACCGGTGGGGAGGGGGGTGACTAGTCACCCTAGTCACCCCCCCCCCCCTGGATCCGCCCCTGAGCTACTAGTTGTAACTTTGTTCATTGCCTGAAAAATGAATGGTCCTTCACGTTATTTTTTCAAAAGCCATTAAAGCACCTTTAACTAACCAAAGAACTACCGGTAGCGAAAAATATGAGAATATACAAAAGTTTTAAAATATTAATATGTACATATTACATAACATATTAAACTAGAACCCGGATGGAGTACTGACGTACGTCTGGTCACGTCAGGTCACGCCTTGTCAGGTCAACAATCAAGTTACTCCATGTACTATTGGGTATAGTAGCATCCAATACCTATTAACTCTGAATAAAATCGGAAGTTATACTTAAAGACCAAAGTGTTTGATATTAATTGTTAGTAGATGTCAGTGTCATCATATATGCAAAGGCGAACGGTTAGGTCAAAAGTTACACCGGAAGTAAACAAAATTGAAATTTAAAAAACTGCTCCCTACTAATTGTTGCCATTTGGAGTAAGTTCAAAACAAAAAAACATTTTTCAAAAATTGGAATCAACATATCGATTTGGAGGTTGTTTTTTTGTGAAATCCAATATGGCGGCCAACCAATTGAAAATATTTTAGAACAATGTCCCTGAAAACGAAAGATAATATCTGGGACTAACACCACCATATTTGTTTTAAAATAGAGAGAACTATTCATGTTCAGGAAATATCGGACTGCCTCGGTAAATTCCGGAAGTTTCCTAAAGCCGCCACAAAAGTTATTAAAATGCCAATTTGAAGGCATTAATATTCCTGCCAAGTTTCAACTTGATAATCAAATACTAACGGAGTTCGCCATCTTGAATATCGAAAAACTTTAGCAAATCTTTGATATTAAAACTAATCGAGCGAACTTCCGAATTTCTAAAAACCGTCAGTCAGAGCCCATATGAGTTTCGTCCAAAAAAT
Organism: Patella ulyssiponensis; assembly: GCA_963678685.1. Taxonomy (NCBI): domain Eukaryota; kingdom Metazoa; phylum Mollusca; class Gastropoda; family Patellidae; genus Patella; species Patella ulyssiponensis. The sequence continues at coordinate 19,468,841 of OY783230.1, read as the reverse complement.
CCGAAAATGAAACCCGACGAAGATCCGGTGAGAAATAAACGAGATATGGGCAATCTGTGATTAATTGCTGTCCCATTCATAAAAGATCCCCTGTTTGTCAAAAATAACCCAACCTATATCTAATAATAGATTTATGAAGGTCAACCACATCTACTTTGGCAGAATGTTCGCACCATGTACAATATTGGCTGCAAACCCGTACTAACCCCACCCCCTCCCCAACTAAAAAGAATTAAATCACTTACAGAAAATCTTTTCGACCGAATATCCGAAAAAGCACAATGAAATTGTCTTAGTCAGGTGTGATTCGTAAGTTTTAATCCACGGTAGGGTTAAACACAAAAAAAACCCATGATATTAACTCAAAGTAAACGTATATTACACAAACATTGATTTTTCAGTATCCCGACACCATGCCTCTACAGATAATTTTATTTCTGTTATATCTGGTTCCAGCGGAGAATACAGTTTCAGATATCAGATATGATTGTCCAGATGGATCAATTGTTATATGTAAGTACGTAAATTTAATCTTAAAAGAGCTTTAGAACCACATCGTACATAAACAACACCAACCAATAAAACAATCCTGTTGCCATGACACAATTTACGGACACTGAAACCAACAAATAGTCCAAAATAATTTATATTTAGACAGGTTTTACTCAAAACGAAAACAAACTTACAACAAGGGAGACAATCTACGAAGAACGGGAACACCACCTGGCAATGAAACAGGGTTTAACAGCCTAATTTTTTTTTGCACGGCCTGGGCTTGGCTAATAAAGACGTGTACTACGACATACAAGGTACTATGAGCGAAATTTGGCATGAACACCAGCTCTACGGCCTACACTTATTTCGAATTCCAATTGGCAAGGTTTTTCTACTTGCATGCCAATATGTACCCGTGACCTCGGTTTTACGTCTCAACCGAACTACTAGACAGTGCCTATCCATCCCCAAACAGTGCACCACTCCTGTGATATCTCAATGTCAATGTCCACAGAAATAAGACACAAAGCCAAGTCCAAGAAAAACAAGGACCTAAAAGAGCAAGATTGTGTTCAAAGTACCCCCGATTTTTTTCAAGTAATGTGTAGCTATTTTAAATATATATAGACAAAAAAGTTTCTTTGAACTACTCCCAGCGACATATATAAAAAAATACGTTTATGGTTAACGTTTTCAGTTCTCTTGAACCTCTTCAGACCATTTTGATATATATTGTAATAATACTAATATAAGACAATGATGTTACGCCAGAGCGTAGATACGAAACAGGAAAAATATCAGATCAATTATGTACAATTCCAGATAGTAAGATATAATAAAATACAACATCTAACATTATTAATATTCAGTTATCCAATTTTACGATTTAAGGAGGGCATATATATTTTTTTATATAAAATTCACGAGAATGAGCGGCATGGTTAGAAAACTTGTTCTTAACAATTATGTTGAAAAATCCTTACTCAAAACCAAGAAATAATTAAACATTAAACGATATATCAGACTAAGGCGGCAATTTTATATTTGCATTTTATTTCTAAAATGATTATTATTTAACAATAGGTATTGTTAGTAGTGGCAGCGGTGCTGGAATCGATTCTGTAGATTTCAATTCCACTGTTCCTCAGAGTCTGCTGGATATCAACTTGTCATTTTGTATTCATAAAGTTCAACCAACGAACGATTATACAGCAGAAATAAATACAGGTATGTTATCATTTAACACGACTTATATGATTAAATTCCCCTTGTCAGTGATGCAGGACGGAGGGCCCGAGAAGGACAAATGTCTTGTCGTTCAGATGGGACGAAAAACAGAGGACCTGTGTACTTATTGGCGTGCACATTAAAGATCCCTTGGCAGTTGGAATTCGATAAAAGTAGACCCTTTTTGCACAATGTATGGCGTATGCCTGTCTTCATTAGCCCAGTTCGGAGCAGAACAGTAGGACGTTAAACCCCATTCCATTTCATTTGTTAGGGATAAATTACCTAAGATTTAGATAACGATCCCTTCTTGCTATATAAGTTTAAAAAGATAATGAATATATTGTCAAATTACTTTATTCTGGGTGAAGTTATGAGTGTTTGAAGTTTTTTCGAAAAAAGTCGATTGTAAAGTATTATTGTGTTTAAAATATCAGTCCCTTTTAACGTTAATCGAGTATATGGCGCGGATGGTCTAAACCCTTTAATATCCAAGTCATCCATTAGTCAACAGGGAATCACGGTGGCTAAGTGGGCAAGGCGCTGGCTCGTTAGCCTGGAGGTCGGGTGTTCGATCCCTGCATTGGCCGAGAAAGTTCATCTCGATTTTCCGGCGTGGTTTCCCCTTGTCAGTGATGCAGAAGGAGGGCCTGATAAGGACAGCTGCCTAGTCGTTCGGATGGGACGAAAACCGAGGTCCCGTGTACACATTGGAGTGCACGTAAAAGATCCCTTGGCAGTTGGAATTCTATCTAAGAGTAGGTCGTAGCGCCGCTGCCCGGGCAAAAATTCCCTCATAGCACACTGTATGGCGTATGCCCGTCTTCCATTAGCCCAGGTCAGGTGCAGAAGAGTAGGACGTAAAACCCCATTTCATTTCATTTCCATTAGTCATCAGAGTTGTTAATTGACCTGTCATGTAAATGAAAAATTGAATAATAATTTATATAACAAATGAAGCCTGAAAAACGTACAATATAGCTTTTTAATATACGGCTATCCCTGCAAATTAATTTTTACCAGGTTTTATGGCAAAACAATTATCGCTCTCTAATAAATCAGGACATTTATAAAATGCAATTGTAGTAAACATGCTTTTATTTTTAATTTTATTACAGTAAATGATATGAACCAAGGATGTGATGTGATTATCATCGTTAATAATGGAATAAGCAGCCTTTTTATGGATGCTGTTACTGTACCAAAAGTGGACATATTTCAACCGGATGTAAAACAGGAACTGATGTCACAGTCTTACTGCAAAAACTTCAACGAAAAACCCATTGATTGCGACTTTTATCTAGTATCTAACATCATCGGTAGCCAATTATCGAAACTTATGGTGTCAACTATGAAGAATTTGAAATGGCAGAATATTGTTATAATCTATGATAGATTTTATGGTAAGCACAAATTAAAATAGAAACTTGTTGTAAACTATTATTTCCTTATACTAAATACATATCCAATGATAATGATAATTCAAGTTGCTCCAAATACTATCCTATTAATAATTAATATATACAATGTCATAACATAACCATCCCGCTTTGGGCTTCTTTAACACGTTATTAAAGGGGAAGAGAAACGATTATCAACATGGTTTCCATAAATTTTAAATATATATTCAAAAATAATGGCCACTGTAACACAAGCAAAGGGTTTTTATAAGTGAAAAATCAATTCTTATGAAATCCGGAAGTGATGTAATTGGTTCAACATGCTCGCTGGTCGTTATGTCGAATATTTAATAAACGGGGCTGTTTATTATAAAACGTAATTCCGTCCTTAGAATATAAGGAATACGTTCAAACCTGATTCATTCAGAACGGTGCCCCTACACGAGACACACCATATATTTTGAAAAAAAATAAATGGTATGACCCAATTCCGTCCTAAGGATAGGGGAGAAGTTCAAACAAGACCAATTCAGAACGTTACCCACAAGCGCGTGACACAAAATATATTTTGAGAAAATAAATTACATGACCCAATTTTTAACTTTTTACAATCTCGTCAGTGTTAAGTAAAATAAACATAGATATTTGACAGGCATTTTATCAAACAAAAAACGTATGAATTAGGCATATAGACATAAAGCCGTTTCCATCTCAATGTCAGAGAAAAAAAACATTTATCAGGGGTCTTGAACTCTACCATTCATATAATATCGGTCTACTTCATCTTCAAACACATCACGATAAGAAGCCGGTAATTTCTGCCCCTCCCCATCGCGATGTAGCCACTGGGAAGCCTGGTTGAACACAGAATTCCAGTTTGTGTCACTAATGAACTAATTTGCCTGGGTCCTTGATTGCTTGATGGATAAGATACTCCAAAAATGGACAAATGTCAAAACGTTGAAAAATTATCGAACATGCCGCTTGGTTGATATTTTTTATTTATGCTGTAGAGGGGATTGTTTCTAGTACATATTTAAAATTCATGGAAACCTTGTTGAAAATCCCTTGTTTCTCCCTTTAATCACGATATATTCAATAACCATAAAGCGTATCTCTATCTCTGTATAATATAGATCGACATGATTACTAGACTATGAAAACTTGTTATAAGGCAATAAATAAAGCTACTTATTAATGCATAATATAGTTTACGCCTTTATTTAACTGTTTTCAACCAAAGAAAATAAAAAGCAGTTCATCGAACTAGATGATCGTCGTATGTGACTCGTATGGAGAAATAGCCATAGAAGTCTTCTTATTCATGGAATAACCCTTCCGCTTGTATTAGACTTCGTGTCCTTCCATAGATTGTCAGCATCTAAACTAAATAAGACATGTCATGGAACTAGACCATCATCGTATTAAGAAATGGTCGTTTCTTCTTTATAGATTAACAAGGGGGGGGGGCGAATGGTTAGCACATACGCACTGTATCATAAGGTCTGTCATTGAGTCAACTGGCGTGGTTTCGATTTCCCACTTGTACGCGACAAGGAGTAGGGTCGCCTGTTCACTCTCTTATGAATTATTGAGGACTGGCGATTCTAACTCTAATAAATATTTTTTGACTTTTGACAAAGACTTGTGTCGTAAAGATCCTTGGTATGCAATCTATTAAAATCTAATCTTTATATTTTATATTGTTTTTTGTGCGGCAATTGTTTATAGATGAACCTCTGTACCTACAGTGTTGACTGTTGAGAGAGCACGAGGAAACAGTACTGTTGATCATCTGATAGGCTAATTATATCATTTCGCTAATGAACCAGCTGCGATTAATGAGGTGTCTCGTCACTGTCTTGTATTTCCTGATAATGATAAAATAGGTACATCTAGAACAGTATAATATACTAACAAATTTTTATTGTAATTTTGTATTGCAAGAAAACAGTTTTTATCCATTATTTCTGGAGATAATACGACCCCAATCACCCCCACCCCTGAAAACCTTGTCAAATCAACGAGTCCTACATAATTATCTTTATTTTTTAGAGGAACAAATATCAGAGTTGGTACTATCATTGGCCACAATTCAAATACAGTGTGTTCTATTGAAATTTGATAATGTATCATGTCAAAACCTACTCCCGAGGCTGAAAAAGATTTATTTTGATTTTGGTGGTGGAAACATGAACGTTTTACTGTTGTGTTCCAGTACATGTACAACTACCGTTTTATCGCAGGTAAATTATACAATACAAGTTCTGACCCAGGGTTAACTATAAACAGTCGGTAATGACCAGAAGGCATATCTCAGAAGTTATATTTGGACATGCCCGTATTGACCGAATGACCATTCATCCTACTCAGTACAACACCACATCGCTCGGCACGGCACGGCACGGCACCACATGGCACCGCATCGCACCGCACGGAACCGCACTAGAATTTATTTTATGGTATACAATATTGTTTGTCGTAGTGCATGTAAATGAGGTTGTTTGAGTTACGCTATATGATACCAATACCAATAAGGGCCCTCTGTGATCGACGTATCCATGGATTACCTGACAAGGGCAGAATGGGAAGAAAAACAGAAGTGACGACCTACACGCCTGTCACTGAGTCAACTCTCGTGGTGTCGAATACCCGATTGTACCTGACAAGGAGAAGGGTCGTCTGTCCAGCCTCGTGGGTTTTTTTCCGGGTCCTCCGGTTTCCTCCCACTGTTAAAGACCCCTACGCGCAAGCAAATTATTAAAATAAAATTAAACCATATGTTAGTCCCGAAATGACCTAGATTGTATCGAGTAGACATTAAACCCCATTCCTCTCTCTCTCTCTCTCTCTCTCTCTCTCTCTCTCTCTCTCTCTCTCTCTCTCTCCATTGTCAACAAGCTTCAGCCGCGGGACAGCTTTGGTGTAGCCACCAATCCTGAACAGACAGACAAACAAACGTACGGGCCCGTAGTATAGTACAGATTAGCAATACCGTACGGGCCCGTAGCCCGGGGGGGGGGGGGGGGTAATCCCTCCCCTAAAAATCGAATTACCCCCCCCCCCCCAAACATTTCGCCAACAACAATGATTTCTTAGGAGTGTTCTTAGCCGGCCACATCCTTAGCCCCTTCAAAAAAATTCCGTAGCCCCCCCCCCTCAAATTTTAAGAGCTGGCTACGGGCCTGATACCGTATAAACATTTTGGTGTAATGTTTGTATAAAAAGATATTATCAAATGTCTGTCTTTACCTATTAAAAATTTACCCGTTGCTAATTGACATCAAACGAACAATTTATGTGATAAACTTTGTCGATTTTTATCAAATTATGAACACAACTGCACCTATGTAATAATATATACTATTTCTAATCATTGAAAAAAAAACTATCAAAGGAGTATTAGAGCTATTTGGGAAAAAATAACCATGGGGAGAGATAATCTTTTCATAGAGTGCTTTATCATCTAGTTTCTTATATCTCGAATCTGGGATGACCTTCCTGGTATTTTGATACCAGTCAATTTATATTCCATAGATAAAGCACATTTTAATAATAATAAAAAAAAAACACACTCATCAGTATAAGATTGTGTTGACACAGGGGGTAGATGGGAATGTATAGATCGATAATAACCACTTTGTCCTTAGATCAATGAAAAAATGTATTATTGCCGTCAAACTATGTAAAAAAAACTTAATTTGCATGGCGTGCAGAACTGAAGTGATGTCCGGGGGCCAGGTACCCAGTAATCTAAGAAAGGAATACATTATTCTAAAACAAAAGAAATGAAAAAAAATCAAATTATGTAATATTAATATTAATTTCACTCTTTGAAATTGATACTCGGACCATCGTCCCATTGCCCTCACCTCTGCACACCAACACTCGCAGTAGGTTCATTAAAGAAATGAAATCTTAGGATATCGATTTTTATCCACAAAACAGTAATCCTGTCTGTGCTGTTATAATTGAAGAAATTATTATTAGGATCTCGGCGAGAAATTAAATTGAATATAGATCATGTGATCTGACTATGGCCTCAAAGATAATACACTGTCAGATGCCACTGTAGTCAGTGGTCGAATTAGCCAAGGGACAGAATACAGAATTGTTCATAACAACTCTCCCGTAATCTGGAAAAACCTAATAACACTGTTGAATGTAGATTTGAGAAAACAAAGGAAAACTGTTTTGTTTCAGAATTAAGCTACTGAATATAAAACCAATTTTATTTTGTCTTTTTAGATGAAGATAATTAGAGGCCCTTTCGGTGAAGGAGAAAAAAAAACCCTATTATTATATACATGTGTACTAAGTCCAAATATGCGTCTAACTCAATTTTCACCAAAATTTGACTTGCTAGGTTTTTCCAGATTACGGGAGAACTACATACTTCTTTTTCAAAAAGTATTTATATATTGTGGAGCTTTTAAACCATTGCAGTGGCTAATTGCGCTGATCAAACTTTCCTTCAGTTTGCTTGAAATGAATTAAATCAACGTTACGTTCCACAGAAATTCATTCATTGTAACATTTATTTAAGCATTTATTGATTTAAAATTGTATTGTTCAATTAAATCAATATTCTACTGTTCGGTTTAATCAATATGGTGTTTTCAAATCAATAGAATTTGTTTATTCAATTACAATATAAACTTGACCTATTTTCGGAAACAGTGCTGGGCAGCGGCCCCTAATAATTAAGTGCACCAGGGCCCTATTGTGCCTTATTCCGGGAGTATGAAGCACAAGAAGAACATATAAATCAAACAAAATTGATTTAATCATAATTATTGATAATTCCTCCGCACTTTTAGACTTTCATGTTACACCAGTGCATAAAACGATTTTATGCATGATATCAGTCCTAAAATCGATTCCAATTCTGTGATTGTGACAACTAAGACCCCTGTTAAATATCTACACACAAACGGATATAAATGGGAATTGTAAATTTTAGTATTTGTTTCAGAATGCATAATTTCATTTTGTCCCATAATTACGTCTGAAATAAGTACAAAACTCAATTTAAACAGATTAAAAAGGACATATATACGTCAGTGTGTTGTTATTTTTTTGATGTATGGAATTGCGTCAATTTGACATTAACATTAATGAGTGGCGGGGGAAAATATTCCAAGATGCTCACGACGATAAAAATATAGATATATAGATTTAATTGAAATTTTATTGTATAATTTTATCACAGGCAAATCGATATAACGGATATTATGGACAACAGACAGCTTTTGAACTGAATACAAAATGGTTGATAGCGTCTACAATGGTTAATAGATGTATATTCGAAGACTCGTCTCTGGTGCTAGATAATGTTGCTGTATTCAACGATTTTAAGATACGTCCCGCGCGTGCTCGTCACCCTATTACGGTACATAACTATCATTTTCCAATAGTTGAATTCTTTATACTATGACTATGAGTGCGATTGAAGACAATAATTGTTGATACAAAGCTAGGCTTTATTTATTATCAAATATGGATATCTTCTTTACAATTAACTTGATAAGAATTATTATTTGTAAGTATTGAAATAACATACCAAACAAATATTTTTTATCAATATATTCTGTTTTAATATAACAGATTATAGAGAATCTTATGGCCGAGACCATAATCAACTACAAAAGAAACTGTTCATTAGACCAGACCTGCAATGTGAAACTTTCTCTAGAAAAGGAATATTTTGTAAATTACACCGTACAGGTATTTATGTGTTTTTGAAAAGTTATTTATTTATTGAATTCAGTATCCGAGTTAGTCAGATCATATGTTGCAACCACACAACTTACTTTTACTTAAAAAACCTGACTTAGTTTTAATGATCCTGACAAAATTATGTATAGGCTTTTAAAACATTATTAAGCTGATAATAAATGATACAGCAGGGCAATTGAATCCACACAAGTATGACGTAAATCCGTATCCAGGAACGACTCGTTAGCAGCAAAAAGGGTCGATCCAAGAACCGATTCTTGTGGTGCACCATATTAACGTGATATGATCTGACATTGCAACATCTGAACACTTATATAAAGGACAGACAGCTAGCCTATTATTCGATCTTTATGAGAATGAAGAAGCCTTTTATATTGTTTATGATGTCACGTCTCTTATTTTATGGAACAAATATCATTCAATTGTTTTTACAGTTGTTTCAAGGTATTATGGAACAGAAATCCATCTCTATATCGACATTGATGTGGGCTGAAAATGATCGCCGTGAACTCCGTCAAGTTGGGTGCATGAAGGACCAAGATGCTTTGAATCTGGGGTCTGTCATCTTTCCCAATGCTAATTTCGGCTTCAATAAAAGAAAATTTGTTGTCTCGACTAACCCGGTATGTATATGGAAGTAATTGTTTGAACTGTCTGTCCGTTAAAGCAAGATTTGGTATTTCTAACTAGAGCAATTCTTAAACTTCGTGTTACATCAGTGTTGGGTATTTTTTTTTCTGGTTTTGCTATACTGAATGACAATTTAGGATAAATTAATATGTATTTGTGCTCTAAACGTGCAATGAAGTGTGACAGTATTAATGCCGTAATGTAGACAATTCTACATGTATTTCTGTCTGATGCTGGATAGTTTTAAGTAACCGAATGTTTGTGATTTACATATAATGATTTTTCAGTGGCCACCTTTTGTCAACAAGAAAACAACGAATACTAGTGTTAAATATAGTGGTTTTTGTTTGGACCTGCTGCAGGAACTCGCCACCAGTTTGAATTTCAGGTTGGAAAGAGCCTTTTATTTGTGGATTTCTTTAACTCTAAATATTAAAAGGTTATTTCTAAAGAATCCTGTAATTACAGTAATTTAATATGCATTCCTTATCTTATAAACGTTATTAATTTCGAATGATATTTCAAATTAATGAACCAAGGTTATTGTTTATTTTAGTTACACCTTAATAGAGCCTCCGGACATGGAATGGGGCCGACAATTGGATGGCAACTGGACCGGTCTCATTGGGCAGCTGGCTCGAGCGGTAAATCATTTCTTTACTACGTTTTTTCTACTGTCAATGTGACGTTAGTTACGTTATCGTCTACGTAGTCAAGCTGCCCAGAAAATCTGGGATTTTTCAACTAGAGTCCCCTTGTGTGTAGTGCAGGAAGACAGGGTTGGATTTGCCAATATGCATAGTATATTGGAACCCACTGAAACTAATTTGTCGCACAGTATGCCAGCACATAACCTTGTTTGAAGTGTACACCGGGTATCGCATTTTATTCAAAACAATAAGAGCTCATGCGCAATAAGTAAAAGGCCCGGAGCATGGGGCGCCTGTACAATAGGTATATTATGGCCCGGAGTATTGGGCCCCTGTAAATAAGTATAGAGCTTGGAGTATGGGGCCCCAGTAGAGTAAGTATTGGTCCAAGGTGGTCAGCAACTGGTGGGCTATGGCAACATTTCTTTAACTGTCTGGACCCAGCTTAATGGGAAGAAAAATTGAGGTCTCTTTGTCATGTCCACAAAGTTGGAATTAATTTGTTGTCGAGGCAAAATTTTCCCATATACCTTTTCGGGAGGGGGGGTAGATCAAGGTGGCTCAGTGTGTGAGGCGCTTGCTTGCAAGCCTGGACATCGGGTGTTCGATCCCTGCATGGCCGAGAAAGTTAATCTAGATTTTCTCCTTGTCAGTGATGCAGGACGGAGGGCCTGGTAAGGACAACTGTCTAACCTTTCGGATGGGACAAAAAACCAAGGCCTCGTGTACACATTGGCTTGCACGTAAAAAAATCCCAAGCCAGTGGTGAAATTCGATATAAGAGTAGGCCGTAGCGCCGCTGCCCGGGCAAAATTTCACTCATAGCACACTCTATGGCGTATGCCCGTCTTCATTAGCCCAGTTTAGGAGAAGAACAGTAGGACGTTAAACCCCATTTCATTTCATTTTATTTATGTTGATCATTACAGGATGTTGATTTGGTGGTCGCACCGATTTCCATCTCAACAGAACGTGAGACTGTCATGGACTTTACACAGCCTTATTTCTACGAAAAAACAGGGTTAGGTATGAGACGGCCCGATCCCAACAAAACAAAATGGCGACGATTAGTTGAACCATTGACATGGCAGGTTTTGTTGTGTATTGGAATATCATTTCTTATGATATCGATATTATTTTCTCTGATTGAGAGATACAACCCGTTTTACCTAACTAAAGGCAAGAAACGAGACACCGATATTACAAGACAAGTTCAAGCCAAAATCTGGTATCTATTCGGTGCCTTACTAGCTCATGGTAAGTTTACTTTCTACAAAAGTATCATCCGTAGTTGCTGGGAACAAAATGGGGTTACATCCCCACGATGAATACTAACAAAATACTGACTATAACATTAGTAGTTCATACATCGCATTGCCCATTATAGTTATTTACCGGTTGTTCGCGGGAAAGCAATATTTAAGTTGACATGAGGTTCATGTCATTTTACGAATATTATTGATTTTGTTATAGTTCTTGTGTGAGCGTTAGTAGCAATTAAATGGGGCCCCATCCCCTGCCTTAAATCCACGCCTGGTTATTTGTAATCAGTATTACTAACTCATCAAAATACTATATTATATCTTTCATACTCCCCTTTGCTCTTAACAGAAAGCTTGCCTCTCCTTGCATAGAAGAGTACATATTCGTACGGCTCCAGACAAGATATTTTAATTTATAGTCAATTCAGTACAACTTCGAGTATGTAAATAAAGTTGCAAATTGTAAAACTAAAATACGTATTTTGAACTACTGACATTTGCAGTTTGTACCGAGAACAATGAAATAATATTAGCAACGTTATCCTTCCATACCCCCCCCCCCCCCGGCAAGTACGCATGTGGAACAACATATCAAACAATAGCAGAAGAAAGCAGTAGCATCAGGAACTATGGTTTTGACAAGATTTCAGATACCAAGGTAGAGTAGGTGGTAGTAAATACTTGGAAATATCCGAGAGGCTACACATTGAGATAGACCATTTACATTATTTCAGTAAATTGTTTATATATGGAATAAAAAAAATGAAAATAAAGCAGGTCATCGTGTTGAAAGGGGAGATAGTTTGACTAATGTTTTCGATGTATTTTGTAAACCTAATATGGAATACTGTGCGGAATTTTGCAGATATTACAATCTGTGGTTAATCCTTTGCAGGTGGAAATCAGGTGACGCAATCGTCGTCTGGAAGATTTTTGATTGGTTTTTGGTGGTTGTTTTGTATGGTAATGGCGGCAACGTACAGTGGAAATCTTGTGGCGTTTTTAACAGTAACTAAAGACAAACCACCATTTACAAGTTTAGCAGGAATGATTCAACAAGATGATTATATTTGGGGAACAATCGGTGGAACAGTCATCGTCCAATTATTACAGGTGAGCTGGGAGAAACAATATTCCCAATGGAAAACTGACTGTGAATGATTTTTCTCTAGAGTATATCATGAGCACCAAGTCGCAATGTGTGACAATCGTACCAATTCATCAAAAAAGAGTAAATGTATAAAGGATTCTATCCTATGTGAGAACATTATCTGTTGTAGGCATCCAGAGCCTATCATACTCGCATGTCCCTTTTCTGCCAACCCCTGATCCTCATTATTGAGTATTAAAATAAATCAACAGTCGATTTTTGGCTTTCACATCGTTATTTCTATGTTGATGGGTTTTTTTCAGACCTCAAACCGGTCAGACTACCGTCAAGTATGGAGTGGTATAGAGAAGTTCAGTCAGTCAGATCCGGGTATTTTAAGTCTATCGGGTGATGATCATTTAGAAAGGGTTCTAGCAGGAGATTACGTCTTTTTGGGTGATTATACTCTAATGGAAGTTTGGGAGACCCAGTATTGTGATCTTTTCACAATTGAAGAACACTTTTTTCCTATGCAGTTTGGACTTGGTCTTCTAAATAATTCAGCATATACAACGATATTTACGAATAAGTAAGAACTTTATATCACTTCAAATCATAAGATCAAAGGCATAACTTAATAAACTTAATACATAAATTTATTTTCAGTAAGATAATGGAAAATATGATGGTTTATATCAGCAGGTGTCATGACTGTCGGCCATGTTCTCGTGATCTTGTTATGTTCTGATTCGTGGGCTTCATGAAACTATCGGTCGATTTTGTAGAATTTTGTATAATAACATCGATTCTTTCTCAAATCTTGAATCGAAAACTGAAGAGAATAGAAAATCCCATGAGTATTAATTTTTATACAGTACGTGTTATGGCTGCTAGTCATCATCTCATGATCTCCGTTGTTCTGATTTGTGGAGATCATCAGGTTTGATCCCGGTGTTGTTTGAAAGTGCATCCGATTTTACGGCGTGGTTTCCCATTGTCAGTGGTGTAGGGTGGAGGGTCCGACAATGACAGTACGCTGTGCACGTAAAAGATCCCTTGGCAGTTCGAATTCGATATAAGAGTAGGCCGTACCCTTGCTGTCCGCGCAAAATTCCCCCCCCCCCATAGCACACTGCATGGCGTTTGGCCGTCTTCATTAGACCAATCGGAGCAGAACAGTAGGACGTTCATTTCATTTTGTGGAGTTCAGATATATCTGTTGATTTCGTACTTCCCATTTGCGTATACATTTTCCATTGTCATCGATTCTTTCGGTAGGTGTTTAGTTTAATTTGTTGTTTCAGTTTGCTAAAGATCTATGAAAGTGGTCTGGTTCAGATTTGGAAAAAAAGATGGTGGCCAAATTCAACATCTTGTGGCAGTGGTCGTAATACTCAGATTAAAGCCGTGGACTTGTTGTCATTACAGAGTGCATTCTACGTCATCGCTATTGGTATATGGTTGGCAGTAGTTGCTTTGATTATTGAAGTCTTACCATACTTCAAAAAGAAAATGAATAAATGACTTTGTCAGTATGCCACCAGAATGAGGACTATCTAAAGATATATCATGCCTTCGTTTGTATCGACCAGAATGATCGATATAAAGTGAATAATTCAGGAATGACGACTTGTATCATCGCTATCCAACTATTAGTATTAAAATTTCAAGTTTTTAATAAAACAACTTCTATTTTCTGTTGGTATTCATCTGTTTATACAGGAAATCCCATTTCAAAAATACAGTCACAGACAGAGCTCGCGATGGGGCCCTCAATCCCCTGAGACAAGAGGCTTAATTTTGAAAGATGCGCGGTCTCCTGCGCCATTTTAGCGCATATCTTGGGAAACTGGAGATCACTTTGCTAAATCACAGACACTGAGATTTAATACAAAATAATATGAAATAGCAAAAACATGTATCACTGGTGTAATAATAGTGTTTTGATAAAAAAAAAAAAAAAAAAAAAAAGGCAAGCAAACATATGGGACAACAAAAAGAAATTTTTTTCATTACCATTGAGTTTTTTCTCAAAACCCCAAATCACGTAGAACTTGACGGCTCACCTTCACTGTAGTGCTCTTTGGGCCCGGACAAGACCTGCCTACCAGCTGGGGTCCGAATAGCCTTACGGTGATGAGGGTCTCAAACGGAACATGGACGGGTCAGGGCCAGACGGCTCGAATTCCAGGGCGAATTATTAATTCACCGTCTTTACTCTTTCCGGGGTGGTTTTCCCTTGTAGGTCCTGACAAGAATAGCTGCCAAATCTTTCAAATTGGACGAAAAACCTAGGACCCATGTATACATTGTCCTGCACGTAGAAGATCCCTGGGCAGTTGGAATTTGATCTGAGTATGCTGGTGCCGCTGTCCGGGCAAAATATGCCTAAGAACACACAGTAGGCTATGGCGTATGCCCGTATTCATTAGCCCAGTCGAAGCATAACAGTAGGACGTTAAACCCCATTTAATTTCATTTCCATGGATTCTAATCCACCTCCCTTTCAACACACTACCGAGGATACTTTGCAGTATTGGTAAAAAAAAGTAATTACAATGCAAAAGTAAAAATTAACTTTCTGTTTTAAATTATTTTGTGTAGGACACTTTGTATATATGTGAAAATTTGGTAACAAATTCATATGCCAATTAAGAAATGAAGGTTTACTGTATTTTTATTTTATTGAATTTAAACATTTATATACACCAACATTTACAGAGATGTAATATTTAATATTTACAATTGATATAATATAAAGAGTACTATGCATAAATAATATATATCTACAATAAACCTAATATCTACATTTATAGAGACCCCTCCATGGCAACAACCTATAACACAAGAGAGAACTGGTTCTATAGCTCTCTCTTAGTTACTTATTTCAAACAACATAACATAATTATATTAAATAATGACCAATCTGTGGTGTATAGAGAAGGGGACATAGGGAAATGACCACATCCATTTCAGCCGGGGACATCCCATCAAAGTGTGAAATTAATTTCAATACTTAATTTAAACAAAAAATGTATTTCATCTCTTCCTTTCTGGCATTTCTTAGTACTAAGCAAAGAAGTAAATTAACAGTACATTGAGGTAATGGTTACAAACATTATGAGCTCAATGACTGATACTACTCCTTGCTATTACTTCACAAATTTAATTAAAATTATAAGAACTTTTTAACAGATCTATGATTCTAACAACAAAATAACATGTATAAAATAAAATGCACAACTTAGTGTTTGTAAAATATGGACGGAGAAAATAACTATTATATATTCACATTAAATAATTCACATTTAGGTAGATGATTTAATTATGTTAAATATACATTATGTCTTCCAAGACAGTTAAAACAATCATCCATTATTGATCATTTTCCAGAATTAAGATAGAATTCATGTTTTTACTCAATACAGAACGTTCACTTCATACCTGACATTCTCTTTGATTTGTATCTATTACAAATGTTTGATTTGACAAGAACCTAAGATATATAAATACTAGAGACAGTTGTTAACACACATAAAATAAACAAAAGAAAATTTGTGTCATATTTATCAATAACAATGGGATGATTGATTTATATATATTTACTTAACAACTGTTATAAAAAATATCTACACAAAAATATATATAAATACTTTTTATTTTACATTGAAGATCTTTTAAGGTTTTTTCATTTGTTCTCATTTTATAGAACATATTTTATGTTATTATTTTTACCAAACTTGGTTTTATTTTTGATTATCTGAATCGAGTGTACTTTTGGTTGAACTGATCTATTCACTTTTTTTTTGCAGATATCAGTTAGATTTTGAGCGCTATTCATTTGCATAAATTAAATTGCCCACGAAAATCTATATATGTACATATCACACTACCTCTGTACTAATGTCAAGTTTTGATTGGGTAATTTAATGAAATTTATCCAATCCTTCATATATGACACTAGTAAGTCATAATCTTAACAAGATAGGACTAATAACTTAAAACAATAAAATAAATCATGGATGGAATGTCTGTACTTCTTTAGTTAATAATCATGACCGAGCAATACTCTTCAACATTTTTTCGATTTTTTGGTCGTTTTTGATAATATTGGCTTTGACAGCAGCACTAGCGTCTAATTGATCTTTGATAGCTTGATCTATGTCACTTAGTTGGGCCTTTAATGGTTCTATAGCACGGTCTGTTACCCTGTAAATACAGATACATTTAAATAAGTAATTAGGTATAAAATAAGTCATGCTAGCTTGCCTTAAAATCACACAGAAATATAATAAATTAACATGTATAAACATGCAAGACTTCAAACGATTTATTTTCATATTGATTATGGTTCAGCGTAATTTACAACTCAATAATCCCATAAGAAAATATCTCTGAAAAGAAGTCTTTATCATAAAATAAAAGATAAATATATATTTTTATTAATGAATCAATTCTTGGATAACAATTCCAAATTATTTACACATTTTAATTTTTTTTTAATATGAATGGCTGTTTCAAAGCAGTGCGACTTACCCCTTTTCCCTTTTTAAAGCTAAAGCATGTTCTTTGTTTTCACTTTTCCATTTCTCAAGTTCTTTCTGCATCGAATCCAGATCTTCCTGTACATAATCCATGATTTTACCAAGGGGATTGGCACTTCGTGTTAAGCTCTGAATACTGGACCGTAATTTATCAATTTCTTTCTGTACATGTTCCCTTTGTTTTCGTCGTGCTGCATCAGACATTGCTGATCTTTCCTGTAAATTTGGGATTTTTTTTATAAACGTTTTTACTCATAAAACAGTATATCAAAATATGCAATCTTTTTCAAATGTTCATTTGATTCTCAAGCCAAAACTTTCCTACTTATGTGGCAGTGTCAAAATTCAGAAAGAGTATTATTGTTGATATTATCTATCAAAAAAACTCAGCTTTTAGGATAAATTACATAATGATTAATTTAAAATTCTTTTATAAATGAAAATATTTTATTTCCCTTGTTCAGGGTAGAAGAAAACCATAAAACACCTGACTTACAATATCAACTTTTTTTAATGGTTGGTTTGGTTGTTCTAATTCTTTCTTGGTTTCTAACATTTTCTTTACTAAACCTCCATGATCTTCATCATCTTCATTGTCTGGTTTTGGTGCAGGCTAAAATAACAAATGTTTAAAACTATCAATAATAAATTTAACTAAAGCAAATCAGAATTCTGAGAATGAAATGAACCTCCAGGATCTTCCTCATCTGGTATTGGTTCACGCTAAAAATGATAAAATTATCAATCATTTTTAAATATTGATAATCAAATCCTGTTGAAATTGATTGCCACTGTGATTGCCAAAGCAAAACAGAGAGGGAGAGAAATGGGGTTTAACATCCACTCGACACAAACTTGGTCATTCTGGGACTTACATATGGTTTCAATTTTTATTTCAATAATTCGCTTGCGTGTGGGGTCTTTAGCAGTGGGAGGAAACCAGAGTGTCCGGAGGAAACCCACGAGGTTGAGAAGGCGCCCCTATCTCCATGCCACATACGCTCACACCAGGGATCGAAACCACAGCCGCAAGCCAGAGGTGACCGGCCAGCTAGAGATCGAAGCGCAGCACTCTAGACCACTAGGCCATCCCAACCCCCTGATTGACAAAGCAATTGTTATTTGTCTAAATGAAAAGTGAAAACAAGATATAGAAGATGTTGTTAGTAATGAAATATGTTTAATCTCCTACTCCAACTGGGCTAATGAAGATGGACATATGCCATACACTGTGCACTAAGTGAAATTTTGACCAGGCAGCGGTGCTACCGCCTACTCTTATATCAAATTCCAACGTCTACATCAATGTATATGTGGAACCTCAGTTATTCGTCTCTTCTGAACAACTATATGCTGTTCCTTGCCAGATCCTCTGTCCTGCTCCACTGACAAAGGGAAACCATGCTGGAGAATCCTCATCACAGGACCTCCAGCTTTGTGAGCCAAAAAGTCTTACTCGCTGAGCTATACAGTATTGTAATTGTAAGGAACAAAAATACAATTTGAATTTAACAGATGGCAAAAATTGCTCACTTAGAACATGCTCTGTAATATACTTTTAATTTAGTTTCAAGCAAAAGAACAAACCTGTTCTGGTTCTGGAGGTGGAATGGCTGAATCTTCAACAAGGAAATTATCATCATCATCTGACTGTTTATCATCATCAACTATTACATTTGTAGGTTTTCCAGTTCCTAGTCTATAATAACAAATAATCAACTAGTAAAGTACAGTGAACATTAAAGCCACAATTTTCTCACTGGAATTTAACCAGAATATGTCTACAACAAAACAAACCCATATACTCTGGTACCATCTTGAATCTTGAGTTCAATGTTCACAAATAAGAAAGATAAGAAACCATTTTAATTTTAGTGAGGATACCCATTCAAACTGTAAAGAACCTATTTATATATATATATATAAGATGATTTTCCTGCACAGACACGTTTCTGCTGAAAAATGGGCAAATAAACATGCTACTGTTTGTTTATATTTTGCAATAAATTGAGAAAAATAATAATATTACCTCATGGATGGTTCACTTTCAGCAGCATCTGGTTTTGGTCGAGGAGGAGCAGGTCGGGCACTTGATGGTCGTGCTTGCCTTCTGCAGACGAAAATATTTGTTTAGATATAAATAAGTCTGTAATATTTTGCACTTGAAAAAAGATTTTTTACTTTTCAGATATATGCCAATAATTCAGATTTGAATCTGAAATGTTTTATAACTTAAACAACTTTTTTAGCTTTGATGAAAAGAGCCTACCAGGACAGGTAAGCCAGTCTACCTAACACAAACCAGGTCATTTTAAATTTAAATCTATTAGTATTATGTATGTTTAGCCAATTTAGGAGATAAACATTTCCAGTTTCGTATTTGGAGGTGTTTATGCAACAAACAGCGCCTTGCATGCTTAACCACTGTGGCTGACCATTATATTGTCATAAAAGTTTTTAACTTACGCAGCAGAGACTTGTGGAGGTACATCTGTTTCTCTAACATGTGATTCACTTTGTTTCTTTTTATCTTCTTCATCTGATGTAAATACAAAATAAAAATGGCACTTACAAAGTGTTTAACTTTCTAAATTAAATTTTTAATTCCTTTGAAAGCGTTTGTTATAATTATGATGTGATAATACTCAGACATTATGACTATAGTAGAATCAAACATTGTGCGATTTATCAATATAAGCAGTACAATCCAAATAGTGTAAATAATGATTTTATTTAGTAAATTCAAAAGAATATAATTTTTTTACATGGATAGTTATGAATGAAAATCTAACAAGAATGATGATAATAAAAGCTAGAAAATTAGGTCTTTCTTTTCTACTGTAACTTAACAAACTAAACATCTTGAGTTACTCCTTGTTATGGATGTTACAATTTGTATAACACCAAAATCCGTTCTAAAATAAGTTAGCAAGGGGACAATAGATAATTTACTCTACCCATCTCGTTTTTCTTGAGGGCAACACTCTTTGAAAAGGGCCTACGCTTGACATAAACGTGACCGGACCATAACAATTGCGCAATGGATTTTTTTCTTAAGACAACAGATATCATGCTCAGTTCCTGAACCATATACTTGTTAATTTTTAGAATAAAGACAGTACCAAAAAGAAATTGTAAAGATCAGAAAGAATGAGAATAATAATGAAGAAAGTACCAAAATGAAGTCAAAAAGATCAGGCCACGAATTCACAAGGCATTCTCAGACTTAAGTCAAGAATTTACTAAAATTTGTTCACCTTATTGTAGCTAAAATATAGCCTTTTATAAAACTTTTATTGTTTCAATGTATCAAATGCCCTAATAAGAAACTGTTTGCAAAGTTTTGTTTTTCTGGATCAAAGATATTTCTTATAAGCAATGATTGAAAGTTGAGTAAATTCTCAACTTAAGTCTGAGAATGCTTTGTGAACTTGGGGCCAGATAGAATGAGAATAATACACATTTTAATCTAACTTTCTATCACAATCATGTTCTGCCAAGGAATGGTTCTAGGGTTTTAAAATTTCCATTATTTCCCGCAAAACATAGACCTAAATATCAACAGGTCCAAGTGTTCCGAATAGAAACTTCAAAGAACATATTATGTCAGATGTTAAGTACTAATACATCGAAAATAAAACAAAACATAACTGACATGATTATAATCAGATCGTCCAGTCCCAAAGTATAATTTCAATTTAGCCCCCCAAATATGATTGCATTGGAATTTGGCCACTACAAATGCTTCAAATTTAGCCCCAAAATATGCTTGTAAATTTATCCTGAACTTAAATTGATATCAGCTCTTTAAATTATATCTTAAAGTATATGTACATCAAGGGACATAGAAACTTAAAACTTCTACAATAAATACAATAATACTTTTTAGGTCTTGATTAAATCTTATAATGGCCTTCTGTTGGTTTATATTGTGTATAAGTATGTAGTATATAAATGATGTGAAATAAATGATATGTTTTAAGATAGATTAGTAATGATAAGAAAACACATACAGATGAAAGTAGCTAAATCTCTAACTCATGTCATCTGAAGTCTTTGACAATGAAAGCACAAATTATTGGTAAATTTAAATCAACATCGATGTTGTGAAAAGATGGGCTGATAGTAAGACAAATAAATATTTACCATTG
Organism: Patella ulyssiponensis; assembly: GCA_963678685.1. NCBI lineage: Eukaryota > Metazoa > Mollusca > Gastropoda > Patellidae > Patella > Patella ulyssiponensis. The sequence goes on along the minus strand of OY783230.1, from coordinate 19,447,653 downwards.
GTACATGATTAGTGTACCGTAAAGCATTTCAGCGCTATTTGTAACAAGGGACTTGAAGAACGAGCTAGGCATATTTCATGTCAAACAGTGATGTCATATTTTTATTTGGAGAGCATGTGCAATAAATACTATCAGTGTAGAATGGAATAATCAGAAGCTAGAGAATGCCATTACATTACATATTACATTCTATTATATGCGTTGCGACCATTTCGTGTCAATTTCAAGGTCCGAAATATTAGTGATTTAGCTACTTTAAAGATATAGCAGTTGAGAAATATTAAAGATCAGACAACCTTGGATGTATAAAGATATTAATGACAGCCTAAATGTAGAGTGTTTAAAGACTACTAATAAATATACAAAACTAATAAACATTCTACAATATAAATACTACTTTCTAATTTTTCTATTATGATATACCTTCATCATCACTGTCTCTAACTCTACCTGTTAGTTTAAAATAAACATCCCACAATAACAAATAAAACATCTATAGTGTATTCACTACTTATTCATCTCGTCACACATGCATGCATTAATTGAATCACTCATTGCTTTTTGTTATATGATTATTTGGTGCCTTGAACTTTCTAATTCACTCAAGCATTTAAAATTAGTGATTTTAGTTTTCCTTCATTTAAACTTAATGCACAAAATAAGCCTATTAATGATTTAAAACTTTATTCATCTACTTTTTCACACAAGCAAAATTGAACACTAATGCTATATTTCTTCATTGATACAAGTTGCAAAACTTATTCAAATATGAAATCTTCTAATTTCATGTAAACAATCCACACATGAATTTCATAATGGCTGAAACATCCAATCAAATTACATAATTTTCAATATTTGAATATCACATATTCTAGCTAAAGATCTAAAAAAATAAAGAAATAGTGTTTACCTCCCCTTCTCCTTCGTGACCCTTTAGCAGATGTTGGTCTCGGAATTCTACCATCCTAAAATAAAAAATTACAGAATACAAAATATACTTCATTAGGTTAAAAGATAAATAATATAATAAAGAGATTTAATTCCCTCAGGCTATACAAAATTCAAGAATGTGATGGAAGTAATATCTAGCCCAGGCATCATTAGCATCATGTCTTTTACCTGAATCCAGTATAATCACTGTTGACCAAGATGATTCCAATCTCTCACATGCTGAATATCAAAGATCACAAGCATGCCGATAATATGGTTTAGACTCAACATGTGAAAGACACAAGAGTAAAACAGTTTACAATTCAAATAATGGCTTAGTAGCAAGTAACACACAGCTGAACCTTGCTTAGCATGTACTAGAAGGTAATAAGCTGGGTGGTCCAAAAAAAACCCACAACACTACAACTACAAGATAAAAGTGCAGGGATGACTTCATTGAGTATTGCATGGTTGTTCAACTGTGCAATCTTCTTGTTTGGTAAGCTTGTTTAAATTCATTTCATAAATAAGTATCTTACCTTTTCACCATTGACTTCTGGAGATTCATTTTCTTTGCCCTCCTCTTCGTCTTCTCTCTGCATTTACAAATAAGAGACCATAATATCATACAAACCCTAAGACATGTAAGAAGATTTTAATTTCAAAATAAGAGATAAATTATCAGATTAATATTTACATGTTCTTCATAAAGTAATGATTTAGCTTTACAGAGAATATACTTGAATAAACAGAATAAAACATGTTGCTATATTTGTATTACCAAAAGTAACTAGGAATCAGGACTAAAAATCAGATAAATGTACTTGAACACGAATATCAGTAATACATTTAACGCCAATCAAACAGTCTCTATATATGAAAATGTATTAGAACTGATCAAGAAAAATTTGATTGTTCATACTGGATGGATGCAATTGACAACATAAGCTCTTGCACACATTGCATTAAAATACATGAAAAGTAAAATAAACAAAATAAAGCTGAAACCAACATACTTTGAATATCAAATGTGTAACCAAAACACTCAAAATTAAATACAGCGATTTAAATGAGAAAAGAACAGATAACAGTCAATTCAAAAGGTCCAAACCAGAATCAACAAAAGTTTCAATTCTAAAAATAAACAAAAACGGTTAGTTCAGTCACCCAGCCGCTAAACTTTGATAGGATGGTGAAACTACTAGTTCGCTGTTGTTTCTTCACCTGGCCTCGACCTTTCTTCTTTGTTAATTTCCTCTTAGTTTCTGAATTTTTTCCCTTAGCTATGTTAGCTGTATCTCTGTCATCCTTTGGTTTCCTTTTAGATTTTGAGGTAATCTTAACATCAGGAGAACTAGACATATGTACATCAGCTTCACCTAAATAATCAGCACCTGAACCTCGTAGACCCAGACGACTCTTCGTACCAATTAACCTTTTATCATCATTAGGTTCTTGAGAATCTTTTTCTGGTGATGTCTCTGTTGATGAAACAGTTCTCACACCAAGTCGACTTTTTGTTCCAATTTTACGCTTTGCATCTGATACCTTCCTTTTATCTGGAGTTATTTCCCCTTCTGTTGAGTCGAATGCTGGGCTGTCATCAAATGACCCACGGTTCTGTTTCATCTCATTCCTGTACCTGGCAGCTCCAGGTCTGTCAGTACGTCTACGTATATTGGATGTGGTGGATGCTGCTAGGAATGAACTATCTGAATCGTCAGACTCATAATTTTCTTCTGAGTTACTTGATTCCATTTGCTATATGTATCAAATTTACAATCCAATGGTATTCACAGACAAATTGAACATTCATCAGGTAAACTGATGTAAACTTTTGATATCATTCTATCTTTAAAATAGTTTCCAATAAAAGGATTACACAGTTGTCCTTGATTTACACTAATATTTCCTTTCAATTATCATGATCTTTAACTATTATATTATATTGTTTTAAAAAAACTAACCTTTTTTGATTTTCTATCTTTGTGCCTTTCCCTTCTCTCGTCATCTTTGTCTTCATCTTTATTTCGCTCACCCTTTTCTCGATCTTTATGTCCTCGTTCTCTGTCACTTCGATGTTTACTTTTATCTCGTTTCTCAGAATCACGATCTTTACTTCTTTCACCATCTCTATCTCTTTCCTTCCTCTCACTATCTCTATCTTTCTCCCTCCTTTCTCCATCTCCATCTTTGCTTCTCTCACGGTCTCGGCTTTTCTCTCTATGTTTTTTCCCCTCCCCATCTCTATCTTTACGCCTCTCTTCCTTATCCTAGAAAACAAATCAGCAAAAATCCACAAAATAATTCTACAGCCTTTTACTAAAAAAAAACAAATTCAGAGATTGCCCAAACTTTAATAGTAAGTACAGGGGGACTACCACACATAATTTTCAGAGAGAGAGAAAGAAATGGGGTTTAACGTCCACTCGACACAAACTAGGTCATTTCGGGACTAACATATGGTTTTAATTTTATTTCAATAATTCACTTGCGCGTATGGGTCTTTAGCAGTTGGAGGAAATCGGAGTGCCCGGAGGAAACCACATAATTTTCACCGAAAGTATAAAGTGAAGTTGTCTCAGCTATAGGCAGGATTATACAGGCATAGAGAGATTGATATAAAGATGTTATAGGCTACCAGACAACTGGACATTGCTAGTTTTTAATATCACAGAGGTTTTAAATCAATCAGTTTTATCTCACAAATATAACTAGGATCTTTCTATTATTATCTGATGAACACACTATTCGATTTAAAATACCTCATCTTTCTTCTTTCGTTCTGATCTATCTTTTTCTTTATCCTTCTTTTCTTCATCCTTGATATCTTTATTACCAAATTTCTTAATATACTCATCGTTATCAACCTGTAGACAAGAAAAAAATTATTATTTTCTTCAGATAGTCTGGTAAAAAATAACCAATATCAACTGGCCAAATGTAGTGTTAATGTCCTAATGTGTTAATGTTTTATATCCAAAGGACAAACATAAGGTTGAACCCATTTTCACTGTACTCTGCTTTTTTCAAGAGCCTGTCGTGCGCTTTACCCCAATTCACAACTAGAGAGAGAGAGAAATGGGGTTTAACGTCCACTCGACACAACTAGGTCATTTCGGGACTAACAACATATGGTTTTTAATTTTATTTCAATAATTCGCATGCGCGTAGGGGTCTTTAGCAGTGGGAGGAAACCGGAGTGCCCGGAGGAAACCCACGAGGTCAATTCACAACTATTAAAACAAGTTTATCCTGACAGTATGATTTAACAAGTGTTCTTAGCTACATATATATACAAATTGTCTGAATTTCAACAGTGTTCATGGTTTCAAAAGTTGTATATCTACCATGGAATGTAGAACATTCTTGTATCATATTTCTGTCAGTGTTTGTGTCCTGGAGATTATAGACAGGGTTTTTGTATTAGTCAAATATTTAAAAGTTTTGGCTGGAGAACATCAGACAATTTTCATTTCAACAAGTTTTTTTATATTAAAGATGTTAAACTCATAAATAAACATTAGCGTAAGTTAAATTTATAGATTTTTATAATTAAAAACACTATCAGATATTGATACGTTTAAATACTAAAAATTGCTATTTTTGATAAGGTAGTCTTGCTAATGAATCTAATGATCAGCTAAAAATGTAACACACAACAAATTAAACTTATAATAAAGCATTGGTCACCATATGTTTAACATAATCAATATAACATGTAGATTATTATCTCCTTATATAATTATTTACAAAATTACTAAATAATTCATAGCCATACTATCAGTATTACTATTTTGCTTCGAACATAATAACATGTTGTTGAAGGTATTTAATAATACAGATCAAGGCTCTTATATAATACTATCAATAATAACTATTTTAATAATAATGGTGTACTGTATGGCTTTATGAATACCTGGTATATATTTATATTTGAGGCTTTGTCCTGACAAAGTTGCTAAAAATAATTTGATTTATGCATGACCTATTTTTGAGAATCAAGAAAATTTCTATTAAAAGGGAAACTATAAACTGAATACTATTCATAATTGTTTTAGTTAATTTTCTTATAATATGGCATTAACAATTGCAGCACAAGAAAACACAGAAAATAACTTGAAATTGAGAGGTTTTATGGACAAAATATACTGTCAAATTCTTTACTGTGTTACTTCCCTAAATTCTCTTATATACATTCCAACTTCCAATGTATTTTGAAATGAATAAATTTTGTTCAGCAATCACAGAGAAAAATGCTTTTTCAATACTAAGGTATTGCTAGATTATTTGATAATGTAATGTCGCAAGGCGCTAGACTTCCTGGGTGAAATCTTGTACAGGTAAATGTAAAACAATGCTATCAATGTTACTTGTAGGTCAGTGTGCAGACACAAACTTTTAATTAGTACCAGGTTGTTTTTAGATCCCTCACTTCATTTCATAATTCATACCACAATTATTTGTTTTGACTCACACTCTTGTTAGTATTTACTAAGTTTATTATTACCTGTTTATTGATGGCTTGTGCTATGGCTTGAAGCAGTTCATTCGTTTTCTCTGGTTCATGACCAGCAACTATTTTAGCAGGTTTAGCTGATATTGATTTGCCAGTTACGAGAGCTGGAATTAAAAAAAACATTCAATTTCATTAAAGATTGAAAAAAAATGGATTAGGGATTAGCTATGCAAATTTTTTATAAACAGAGTGATGAAAAGTTGTTTTTTTATTTAAATTTAACAAAAATAAGGACAGATCACTGAAGTTTATTTTTAAGATAGAAATATACATGTAGATGATTAAAAGAAAAAAATGCAGGTCGTCAGTACTTCAGCGTTAGTGGACATAAATCAATTAGGGTTAAGGCATCGGTGAACAATCCCTGAAATAAAACGATGATGGCATGAAATTAACAGAGAAATTTATGAAAACTTTGATAGCTATAACTTTTATTACTTACAAACAAAATCAATAACTTTTTGTAAAAATGCAATTTTACTGTCTTTATCCTGAAAAGACAAAAACAAATATCTTTTAAAAATCTAATTACTTGGTACATGTAGTAAGAGAAAACTTAGTTTGCATTTCATCACATTTGTTTCTGCACTAAATGAATGCAAGTGAATAAAGCACATGTCAACTTTGCTGATTTTAACAACATTAATAAAATTTGGATTGATGTTAAACGTTAGTTTCACAATTGACCTCTTGAACAAAATCTAACAAAAATTACTTAAATCCAAAGGAGGCATTAATTAAACTGAAGTTTATTTTTGTAAAAGCTGAAATGAGCACTATCGTTCTGCTGCTGTGATGGCACAATGCGAATGACTAGACTGCAGTATAATTTACAATCAACATGTTGTGTAAGCTTATGTTTCTGATGGATTCGAGATTCTATACTGATAAGGAATTACTTGCTGAATTTATAAGGAATTTTCAGATCTTGTTAATTCATAGGAATTTCAATAAAAGTCTGTTACTGTCTGAAATGAGCACTTTCTATCTACTACTTGATGGAACAAAGACTTTGTGCATTTCTAGTAATGTAGACAGCAAAATAGTTTAAAATCAGATGTTGATTATTATCACATTTGCGTGTATTTTGATGGATTCAAAATTTCACACAGGCTTATTTAAATGATTACATGTTAAAATTATATGGAATTTTCAGACCTTATTTAATTGATAGGAATTCCACTAGATTTGTTACTTACTTTAACATTTTCTGAATTCAATTCACTCTCATCATGTAAGCCTTTCATAAAGCCAGTAGATTTTACAACCTGAAATAATTGATTGAAACAATCCCAATCAGCATTTTTACACATGATGAGATTTCATGAATCACAAAAGGGGCTAGAGTTGAATAAGAACATTTTGAGTGCTTCTGTACCGTAGTTATATTTATTATTAACCTGTGCGACTTAATTATAGTTTTATTCTATTCATAATATATCATCATTGTTAATAGTCGGATAAATTAACTGACATAAATATGACCACCGGGTTTTAAGTGTTACACCTGTGTGAAAATTAGCAAAACCCAGTGAATATGAACTTTAAAGGGTTTAAAAAATTAAAAACATTGTGTAAACGTATTACTACTTCCACGCAGACCTATTTCAAAAAGTCAGTGTTTCTGAGCAGTGTTGTGTCATTTAAATGACTGCTGACTGAAAGTGAAAAGAAAAGTTGTCGCCAATTCAAACCGACCTGCTACCGTACTAACACTTACAGTGATAACATCGCCGGCGACGCCGGAGCTATAAACTATAATTAATTTTTTAGCTCTCAATATTAACTTTTTTCAAATTATTGAGAAAAAAAATAAATCTGTTGGAAATATACATATATCTAGATAAAGAAATATTTATTCTTTAGTGTAAATGGGTACCGGTCTAGATCTACATGAAAGCTTTCATAAATTATTATCCCTGTGGTGAAACAGATTGCCGCCAATTACTTTGTCACTGGGGATTTTACCCATAAATTTTGAGGCCTTAACTTTGCTGAAAGCATAACAATTTTATTACAAGTATATACACTGTGTATATAATAATCTTTGTTTAAAAAATCTAAATATTGTAGTCATTAACAAGAAATAAGCAAAATACTTACTGAAGTTGTTATGTCATGTAAAAATCTGAACGGTGGTTTTGACAACAATTTGTCTGTCAGTGGTGGTTTCTTGATTATTTTACCCAAAGTATCTTGGGTTTTCTTCGCAATTTTAGGATCCATACCTAAAGTTTATTCTATTCGACAGGTCCAACACAAATTAATGTACTTGAATGTCGTAGAATTTATTTAGTCATGCCTTGTTTTTATTTCAGTAAATATCTGTCTGTCAGTGCAGACGGAATTCAATCCCACAGTTCACTACGGTACATGCGTACAACACATTTCCTGTGTAATATCCGGTAAATCTTGTTTTGATTTACCATGGTAACCGGGCGACCCTAATTTGTATTAAAAATGTTTATCTCATGGACAGTACGGTATATGATCTGTGGGTTTTTTTTATTAAAACAAAAGTGAATATGGTGGACAGACAAGTTAAACATTTGTTCTATTTATAATTTTCTGGGGAAGCTTCAGAGCACCTGTTCGTTGGTTCAACTTCAACTTCCATGTTGTGTCGCCAAAGATAGATGAAGATCACGTATTCTATTCATGAGATGTTTTGTGTACAGGGGCGTACATAACGAAATTGTTTAGGGGGGTGTTTAGCCAAAATGCGACCGACTGATGCACATACGCCCCCACTCTACCCCACCCCCAGTACGAGTGACGCAATCAGGAGCCGTGCGCCACAGGTGCGAGTTTTCTAGGGAAAATGGGGGTGGGGAAGGGGTGGTTTCAAATCTAGGCCGTCATCCACAATCAAACTACCGGTAGAACATAGATAGTATTGTATAATTATATAGTTGTTCGCCGATCGTTGTCTCGCCGGAAAGCAGTTTTTGCCTATTTAAGTTCACATATAGCTTATGTCATAATCATGATTGTGCTATAACACAAAGTAATTTAAAGTTGCAATTTCATATTTTTAAGTTATATTTTTAAATAAATTAAAATAAAGTCTTAATTTTAAATAAATTAAAATAAAGTCTTAAAAAAATAGATGGTATCTATAAACAGTCCTACCTTGTTAAAGAATAATCCTATTAATCCTATAATTCATTATTGCCAGTTGAGATATTGGCAAAAATATCATTTTCAAATTCAAACGTTTGAAGATAGCTATTGCATGGGGGGGAATTGAAAAACAAGGGTTGTAATTGTGCTATTATATCTTGTGTGACAGATGTATAAGTGTGGAAAATAATGCCTATGATCGTATAATAGTGAGTTGACAACAGCTATTGGGCAAAAGACATAGAAATAATAATGTTTTGACTTTCTTAGAAAATATGAAATTTCCGCTTTAAGAAAATTTTGAAAAATTGATTCAATATCCTGGCATTTGAGGTCATTGCTGGGAGAAATTCTTGTGGACGACAGGATCAGAAATGTGAGTCAATGGGACAGAATCTCGCGATCTTTTTTGCAAGAGTTGACATAACATCTTTACAATCTGACGCCCCACGACCCACACACCAGTGGTACTACAAACTGGGTAGTTCACTATAATCGCGAGGGGGGTTGGGATGGCCTAGTGGTCTAGAGTGCCGCGCTTCGACCTCTAGCTGGCCGGTCACCTCTGGCTTGCGGCTGTGGTTTCGAGCCCTGGTGTGAGCGGATGTGGCATGGAGATAGGGGCGCCTTCTCAACCTCGTGGGTTTCCTCCGGGAACTCCGGTTTCCTCCCACGGCTAAAGACCCCTACGCACAAGCGAACTATTGAAATAAAATTAAAACCGTATGATTCGGAATCGACTGCATAGGGGTCACCTTCGCGCCCGACGTCCTCGCGTGATCCCTTGTTTGAGAGATCATCACATTCAGGCAAGACGTCGTTGGTGTAGGGATCGTCAACACTGGGATAATCGACGCTGGAGCAATGTGATGTTTTCAGATGAGTCAAGGTTCACTGTTGATTTTTTGGACAGACGTAGGAGGGTGTGGCGTCGTCAAAACGAGCGCTTCCAAGACGTTAACGTCATCAGACGTGATCGATTTAGGGGTGGTTCTGTTATGGTGTGGGGAGGCATCACTGTTGCTGGAAGAACGGCTTTACATGTTGTTGCAAGGCGTGTTACAGGCCAGTACTACCGGGACAACATCTTGACAGTCCATGGTGTGCCGTTCGCACGACGTCATGGCCGCCGTTTCATCTTCCAGGATGACAACGCAAGATGTCACAGGGCCAGGATCGTTACAGGTTACCTCCAACAACAGAACATCACCACATTACCTTGGCCAGCACTGAGTCCCGACCTCTCCCCCATCGAGCATGTCTGGGACATGCTTGGACAGAGGTTACGTCAACGTCAACAACGTCCTGCCAATGTCCAAGAACTTGCTGCTGCGTTGCAACAGGAATGGGACAATCTGGACCAAAATGACCTTAGACGTCTCATTAGGAGTATGCCACGTCGGATCAATGCTTGTTTGGCAAACAGAGGAGGATTTACCCGTTACTGACTTTGTTGTGGTGCTGTGGTAACTTTGCTGTTTGACCCCGGGTATCATTTTACCCGTATAATGGTCAGTCTGTGCCTTACTTAGTCTAACCATCATTTGGAATAAATCGATATGAATGTGAACTTCATTTCATTTTGTCATTTGTTTCTTCGTCAGTTTCAGTAGGTGACTTTAATAACACTTAAAAATCAAATATCCCCTACTTTTTTTGAATAGTATATTTGGGATCTATTCTGGCATTGTTTTTGAGACCGACTGCAGTGACTGAACTTATTTAAAGTTTGATGTAGGTCTACCGCGGTAGACCACAAAGTAGACTAAAGGACGAGGACCCGAAAGAAGCATAATAAATGAAGAATGTAAATAGTAATGTATCGCAGGTTTATAGAAACTTTGTAAGTCAACGGTGTTAATCCCGAGATCCCGAGACGGGTTTCTATTAGACCTACTATTAGATTCGCTTTACGACGGAACCCTTGCAAATCCTGCTATGTAGTTTTCAAAAGAACAAAAAATAGCACACCCTTTTATGTTCTCACATTCTACAGTTTTCAACACGAAGGAACAAATAAACGTTTCAACGTAACATTTTGCTGTGGAAAGGGATATGACAGGTGCATGTTGACACATGATTTTGCATGAGGAACAAAATCCCACCCGGCTCCCCGTAAAAAAAACAATATTTATATATGTGTGTGTGGAGGGGGTGGGGATAGTAGCACTCACTCTCGGTGCAACCGGTTACTATTGGGCTGTGTGGAACATTTTCGGGTCGTTGGCGAAGTCGTCCACCAGACTTAGTTTAATTTGAAGATATAGTAATACGTTGGTGGACATAGTTTACTTTCGTCCTTCGGGACATGGATATTCCTTCTTAATTTATTTGTGCTGAGTTCTGCGTGATCATCCAACACGACATAGTTTACTTTCGGGGTATTCTTAATTAGTATATTTTTGAGCCGAGCTCTCCGTGAACATCCATTCCCCCTGATTTTAAGAACATCACCAAGCTAGAGCGGTCCGTTCGTGAATAAACAACAAAGTAAATCATTTTATTCAATAAATAACAATTTCATAATGTAACAAATTCAATAAATAATCATATAAATGTAACAAATTCAATAAATAATCATTAATATAACAAATACAAAAACAATTTCATACAAACAATACGATTAACTTTATTGCAAAAACATCGTCAATACTAATCAAACAATCAAAATTCGTTAATAAAAAAAAACATCGGTGAACAACAAAACAATAATCATAGGATCATACAAACAATACTTACAAAAACATCGTTGATTCGATCTGAAATCAAATAACAAAATAGTCAACGAATACTAGCTATTTCTTCCATAGGCCTACGATTAAATTGTGTGCGAGTCTCATTCTTAGTTGTGTACGAGTCTTATTCTTAGTTGTGGACGACATCACCAATAGTTGGGGGCGACATCACCAACGGGTGTTGATGACTCCACCAACGGGTGTGGACGACTTCACTGTGGACGACTTGGGTGGTACCCGATTTGTAGCTTATCTGGAAACCGCATTGAACCACCAAGCCACAGCATGACAATTAAATGTAGTTATCTCCCTTCCATTAAATTCTTCGTGGAACCGGTGACCGTAAAACATTGACATCATGTCTTTGTGGGGTAACGTAACCTAGGTCAACATAAGAATTCCTAGTTGTGGACCTACTAGTTTTTTTCCCTCAATGTGAACCATGATAATTATAAGAAAGGCTACTATATTTTGAAAGGGTAAATGGAGAGGTCTAGTTTGGTTGCTCATCGCTCATGTGTAAAGTAGGCCTATACATACAGTAATTAAAGTTTGATTTAGAAGGTTATATTGTGGGACTATGAGGTGATTAGAAGATTAATAGAGATAACCCAATAGATGTCTTAACAGGAAAATGCATATTTGAAAGCATAATAACAAGGGCGTGTTCAGTAATGTGAGCACTGGGTTGGCGGAGCGGGTATTACCCGAGAATTTTAATAAAATCAGAAACCTTGATCAAGACTTCCGCTCATTTAGATACATACATGCATAGGATTAAAGTGGAGTAAAGTTAAAATGGCGGCAATTTAGATACATACATGCATAGGATTAAAGTGGAGTAAAGTTAAAATGGCGGCAATGTTTGTTCGATGAATTATTTTGAAGCAATAAATAATGTCTAATAATTGGATTTTAACGCAGTTAAATTTCACAAAGATATCGCATTTGTCAACGATACTTTATAAACGCTCTACTTATTCTCAGAGCTTTTTTTTATTTTCGGAGTTATTGCTCTTGTCGTTTGTAAGCCAACAAATTCGGAATCACTGTTTTAAAATATTATCATCTTCAATAGAAGGCTAGACCTCGCTTTAACTCAGTACTGCGTTTTCTATGGCGCTCAGTATATTATGGCCCCTGCTGTACGAAACAACGTTTTTATCTTGTGGACATTCCAGGGGTCACAATTTTCATCTGATTTTGACGAAACTTATCATATGCATGTTTTTACCTCAAAGATCTTGGCTCCTTTCGATATTCGCGCATATTAGATTGTAACTTCCTGTGTTATGGCCCTTGGTTGTACGAAAAATCGCACTGTTAGCTTTAACATATCACTGTTACATCGTACGGTTGAGATCGAATTTCATGAAAATCGGACCAAAACTGCCGGACAAAAAGTGTTAAAATATGTTACAACAAGGGTGTGGACCCTCTAGAGGTCAGAATTTTCACCCGATTTTGATGAAACTTGAAATACATGTTTATAACCCAATGATCGATTCCTTTCGATATAACCCCATGGATTATGATATTGTACGAAAAATCGTGTTGTTTTTTTTTTAGCTTGTGGATTCTCTAAAGGTCACAATGAAATAACACCAAGTACGAACAATCCAAACCAATGGTCAAAATTCGAAGTCCTAAAACATACGGTCGAGACAAAATAGTGTAATCAGCAAATGGACTGTTCACCTTGTACAAAATACACGACAAACAGTGGTAACAGGTGTCCGCAATAGTAAGCTTACCCTGCCTGGCGCCACACCCGCCATAGCTGCATCCAAACTATTAGACGAAATCTCAGTAAAATAGCCAATGGGCTATCGGTATGCAAAATGCACATGATGAAGTAGACAGACATAATTAGGGAGATAATATACGAGTCATTTTAACATATCTTGAATAATAGCCGAGAGAGACACGTTTTATTTACCAATCAAGTCAACTTTAAAAGGTTTTAATGATTTAAGCGCGCAAGTATCCTTGTGTATAGTTGAAGCCTAGATGACAAATGCCTCGATCTACTTAAAAAAATCAGAATAAAAGGAACGTCCGATTTTAAATACCGTTTAAATATATCACCATTCAACCATAATGATGGTAGAACTCGTATTTCGGGGAAATCGAAACAAAATAAAGTATGTATGTAATACGAATGTTGTGGAACATGTAGGTCACAATTTTAACCGATTTTGATGAAACTTACAGTATATCTTTATATCCCAACGATCTCAGTCCTTTTCGATATTTGCTCATTTCAGACCATAACTTTCTGGATCATGGCGTGTTTTGTATCCATTTCTTGCAGAATGTTGGCGTATCTTGCCTGACATCCGCTGGTTGATTTTCTAGGCTTGTTTATATAGACATTAAGACATAATCTGTTTCTCTTGTCTTTTAGATTATAAATCAGGAGGTACATTTCTGATTTTTAACGAAGCATTCAATCTGTATCAAAAATACGCATTTATGGCATTGTGCGGTTTTGGCAATTGGGAAACGAACCGATTAGGTCAGGGGTAAAGAATACGCAGTCACTTATATAGAATTTTCTCCGTGACAGGCAAGTAATAGCTGTATAGATTAAGTTGCTCAGTCGCATATATTATATGAAATGCATTCCTTTGTTTAGAGAAGTGATTCTCAACCAGTGTGCCGCGGCCGTGAGATCTTCCAAAGTGTGCCGCACGTATGTGCCGTGAGATCTTCCTAAGTGTGCCGCGAAATTTTGAACGGCACACTAAGGAAATGCGAAAAACCACGTGATTCAAATTAAATATTCACTATTGTGTCTACTGGGATGTTCATAGCTGTGTTTTTTTTATTTAGTTTGAGACATTCTATGTGTCATGACTAGTCTGTATCTACGATTGTATGCCGTCTGTGACTTGCCATGCTTTTGTTTTGCAAAATTCTAATGTTTTTTACATATCATTTAGCCAGGTGTGCCGCTAATTTTTCATGTGTTCCAAGGTGTGCCGTTGACCAAAAAAGGTTGAGAACCACTGGTTTGGAGAATATAATTGAAGCGCATTGACCATAACAAAAACTTTTGTAAAACAATACTTTATGAGAAAAGTGTAACGGTCGTGAGCTTTATCCTTTATGATCAGACGATGGGATGGGATGGGCATTCAAAACGCGAAATAAAGATATAGACATGTGTGATATTACAATTAATGTTTTGCATCAATGAAATTGAATTACAATGTGATCGTATTATTTCATTGTAAAAATTGACAGCAAACGGGGTGTTGGATTTTTGTCTTTAAAAAGCCCAACTACGTAATTTTGAGACGATGATGACATGCATTTTCAACTGTGTCCGTTGTTATTATTCGATAAAATGTCGGCTAATTCCACTTTAAAGTAGCACTTGATCTCTTTAAAACCTGAGTGTATATGATTTATTTATAATGTATGCATGTAAAAACGGCAGTTAAATAGGAAGATGAAATAACAATGAATGTTGAAGTGAAGGAAGACAGGATATAAATGTAGCGTTCTTCCTTATGGGGAATTTCCTGTAATAGTAATACAGGAATAGACTACGTGTTCGGTTTTTGTTTAATTCTTCTGCTCCCATATCTAGTTATCTTCCTGGCACCAGATTTATTTCTGATACATGAAATATTCTAGCTGTTTGTGAAATTAGGCACCTCATACCAAGTTATGATAAATAGTAACCACCAATGCCGGTCCCATGACGATAGTGGTTCACTAGTCCGCGGGTGCACCAGTCCGTCGCTATAAGAAATAATATAGATGACAATCAATAAACCTAACCCTAACCCTGATAATAGAGACCGGTGGATTAATGAACCCTAACCCAAACCTAACCCTAGTAATAGATATCGGTAAATTAATGAACCCGTGGACAATGAGCCCCCCCCCCCCCCACCATGACATTGGATTCGATTGGCACACATACATCATTAGTCTTACACTTTTGTCCATTTTGTTGTTCATGAAACTCGTAACACAAATTCAGTTTAGGCGTGTAGAAAAAGGTTCGGTATCCTTGGTACACAACTTGCTAGATCTGCGTTCGAAATTTTACAGTTCATTTTGAGACCTGGGACCACTTCAAATAAATATCATATCGCCATCGAAGACTGATTTTATTTTTATCTTGTGTAATGATTACTGTGCACCAATCATTTTATATTGTATTACAAATAATATAACATATTGTGCTACTTCGCATATTATTTTATAAATGTTGATGACTCAAGTTATGTGAGAGCATCTCTTGCCCCTTAAAATGGTATGAAATGAGGTCTAACGTCCCATTGTTCTGCTCCGACTGGACTAATGAAGACGGGCATATGCCATAATATAGATAGCTTGCTATGGGGAAATTTGCCAGGAGAGCGGTACTACGGCCTACTCTTGTATCGAATTCCAACCATAAAGGGATATTTTACGTGCACACCAATGTCAACACATGAGCTCGGTTTTCGTCCCTTCCGAACGACCAGGCAGCTGTCCTGTGCCACTGACAAAGGGAAAGCAAGCCGGAACACCCCTAGGATTTTCTTCGACCAACACTGGGATCGAACCCACGACCTCCTGGCAAACGAGCCAAAGTTTTACTCTCTTAGCCACCAGCCACCAGCCACACCCCAGGGGTGTGGGGGGCCTAGTGGTCTAGAGTGCCGCGCTTCGACCTCTAGCTGGCCGGTTACCTCTGGCTTGCGGCTGTGTTTCGATCCCTGGTGTGAGCGTATGTGGCATAGTGGTAGGGGCGCCTTCTCAACCGGTTTCCTCCCACCACTAAAGACCATTACGCGCAAGCGAATTATTGAAATAAAATTAAAACAAATGTTAGTCCCGAAAT
Source organism: Patella ulyssiponensis (assembly GCA_963678685.1). Classification (NCBI taxonomy): domain Eukaryota; kingdom Metazoa; phylum Mollusca; class Gastropoda; family Patellidae; genus Patella; species Patella ulyssiponensis. The sequence goes on along the minus strand of OY783230.1, from coordinate 19,431,500 downwards.
GACCTAGTTTGTGTTGAGTGGACGTTAAACCCCATTTCTCCCTCTCTATCCAGTCACCACCTACACCCCCACCCCTTGGGAATAAGAAAACAGACACGGAAATATATCAGTAGTCGTTGGTCAGATCAAAATGTTATTTAGTCAAGTGGAGTGGTTTCAATTCCTTGCTTACGTGACAAAGAGTTGGATATCGCCTATTCAACCTATTTACTTCTCTACAGACCTCCGATTTCCATACACTGCTGAAGACCCCTAAAGCCTATCACAGCCATTAGCTTAAGATCAACGCTTATTTTTTTGACATACTGGAATTTGATTGCTTGATTATTTTAAACTCGATAAGTTAACAGCCAGTGAATAGATTGCGAAAATTAAAACGCCAAAAAAGTATTTATTATCATAGTCTCTCGCCTAAATCTGAACATAATGGTATTTATGCATATTAATTAACTCGATTCTTTGAAAAGCAATAAGTTTAATGGTAATGCAAAGATTGGTGTTCTTAATAGGAGCATTTGATTGTATGAACTGTCTGCATTCTGATTGGTTCATCATGTGAAACACAACCACTGCGTTTTGGGTTGACTGATTCTGGTAAAATTTAGAAATAAAGCTTCATTATACCTATTCCCGGCACATTTACTTTGTATGACAGCTTAGCAAGTTTGTTTGGACGTTCCGTACAAAAGCGTTAGTAATTGCCTAAAGCTTTCCATCTTCGATGTTCACGATTTCCGGTATGTAAAAACCTATGTCTAATATTCCAGACCCTAAACCACATAGGGTCGCAATCTTAGTGTCTAAACTTACAATTGCAGCATTAAGAAACACAGTTATACCATCCAGAAAGATTTCCGCTTTTGTAAAAATCTATAATCTATCAATGTTCGGTGTCTAAACCTATATTTCCAGAGTCAAAGAATACAATTATACCATCTAAGAAAACGTCAAAAACCAAAACGAATTGGTATACTTATATATTTACCAAATATTTGCTTTTAATTAGCCCCAAAAGTTACCCCTCCCCTCTCACAAGAAGGCATTGGGCAACCAAGGGTTGGGTAAGCAATATTACTTAAAGTCATGCGCCCAATAATTATGTATCTAACAATCTACCACCCGCTCTACTCCCAAACGTATCATTTAGTGCCCCATTTATATTTGACAATATAATGTGCTAAATCTACATTAAATGTGAGCGCCTAGAAATATCTCGCTGAAATGATGTCTAAATGACAGCCCATTTAGGTGGCTTTGGCTTTATTGGGCTAACCGAGAATAAAAAACAGATTAAAATTACTTTGTTATATTTTTATATCATTTAACAAAAAAAAAAAATAGTAAAAAATTACACCAGAGAAAATAACGGAGAAAATAAAGCTTGCAACTTTTCATTTTAAAACCAATCAGAGTAAAACAAAACATCTGAGGAATTATAAGATATTTTTGAAACCATACAAATATACAAATAACGTAATTGCCATGATCCGTGTAGACTTGTCTTTCGATGTGGTTGGTAGGGTGCCCAGATTTGCTTTCAGATCTAGATTACTAGAACCACCAAAACAATATCATCAGTAAGATAGATTCCACATACAAAGCTAGCACCGATTGCATAACAGATTACACACCTGTAACCAGCAAAATGTTGACAGGAAAGGGGAGGGGGTCGTGTATTCGTATATCCTAAAAATGCAGGGTTATGCCCAGGATTGCTCTTCGTTTACCCATAAAGTAATGCGAATTTGACTTGGGTGGAGTTTGGTCTTCAAATCAATATGGATTATCTACACTGGTGAATGCAGCATGAGATTTGTAAATCCTAACTGTAACATCATTGTCATGCCCCCCAAATCTATTGAAGATACTGTCCAGATACACGGCCTTGTCAACATCTTCTACGATGCTTCCACACATACTCATTGGATCATCTAATGTGGTATCGGCATGTATGATCTTTAGTGTTTATCTGAAAACCAGCGGTCTTGCAACATCATGCATACTAGTATGAGATAAACTGTAACTTCATCTGTAAATTGTAAGACTCCTAGATTTCGTGTTAATGCTGCTAGAATAAGTGATGTTTGATGGGACGAGTACCAATGAACACTTTAACCACGATAGGAGAAACTCTTGTCAATATCTACTATGTTGTAGATCACATTCCAGATGTACGTCTGACATAGCGCTTTAGTATTTTTTAAAATTAGTGGTCTATCCAAAGTAATAAAAGCTTTCTTGAGAGTTCGTATAAAATGTCATTCTACGCACTATTCGATGATTATCCGTTTTTCTTATCCTAAGCTTTGACTCTTCTGCAAGTTAGATCTTCTCCTGCAGAATAACTCGATTTAAATTTTGTCGTAAGTCTTGTGTGATGATAGCCGAGTAAACGGTTGCGGTATGATGACTACGATTCCATAAATGGCACATGATGCCATACAATCTTCTGGTATAATCCGGAGTGGTTCACGTATGCATATTTCTTTTGACCGCGAACTAGTGGAGGTCCTACATAACAGCTAAAATAGTGTTATTATTACACTACTCTTCCTTTATTAATCTCCTTATTAAATCTGCAGATTTGTCCGCTGAATTTGAAAACTGATACGTCTTCTACTTATAACTTCGAGACAAGCGCTCAAGACATGTTCCATTAGCATCACGTCTAAAATGCCCTAGGGAGACGCTGAAATACTCGATACCAATCTTTGTAACCTTTTAAAATAACTAATTAAATTTCCAGCCCGTGGCAAAAGTCAACTGAGAGCAGGTAGCAGAAGTAAAAAGATCCGCCATTTTTTAAAGTGATTATTTCGCGGCATTACGAGACCTCTAATATTACCCACCACGAAAAACCTATTTATCTTGTGCGAGACAATATGCTCGTGCATGTCGCGTGTGTTTTGAAAGGCGAACCTCCTCTCAGGTAGCAAGTCTTTTCAGAGAATGAAATAAGATGGTATCCCTTGACAACAGAAATCAGCGATCAGGTAGCGTCTCTGTAAACACCAGTTTTCATTATGGTGAAACGCGGAGTCAAGTTATAATGTGTCGGGGGCTCAGGTAAAATATTGTCGGTATAAATTACACGACCTGCGTTACCCGCTACTGATCAGCGATTATCCGGTCGTGCATTTGCTACAACCTGTGTCAGCTTGCGTTTAAGCACGTGTGGGTTAGTTACGATCCCAAGGTGTTCAGTGCTGAGATAGATTACTCCAATATCGGTTTTAATTTCAACGGTCGACAGGAAAATAAAAAGTTTCAGAACAAGATTTTTTTTTAAAATGCCAGTACATGTATAGACGGTTATATCATGTCGATACTTGACACGTCATCTGCCAGTTGCTAACGTCAGAATCCACATCCAAAAGATCCTTCTATATTGAGTAAAATTGTATAAGATAGGGATTCATGTCTTTCGTCGTTGAGCTCGATTTTTGATGCTCAGGATTATATCGATGTTTGTAAATTACTACTCCTTATCGGTCCGGACAGATCTAATTCTAAGTATGTGGTGATTTTGAACCATGTTGCATTGTCACATTAACAAGAAATACCTGATTGAACAGTTATATCAGATCAAGTACCGGATGTACTGTTCTTCTAGGTAAAACCTGAACTCGCCAATAGTCTCCAAGTTGGAAAAGGTTGTACTGATGCTAAATACAAATGCTATCAAACACAGTTTCCTTGACTTGATGATTTTTGGGCAGAGGTATTGGACAGGCACCCCCAAAATTTTTATCAACTAGGAGACATTTTATCAGAGGAGATGTTGCATTCAGTTGAATATCCTAATCGATTTCGATCATTGGGATGCAAACATCAGAGGGCAGCATTTTGACTCCACTGCACTACCCATTGTTTTGCAACATTAATAAAGGGAACATTCGAGAAACCAACTGGGAGAGATGGGGCAGTATGTATGCAGGTAATTTAACAAACATTCATTCCATCAAGTTCGCTGATATTTTCACAAAACATTAAATTTAAAATGTTTCTCTCTTTTGATAAGTCTACTTGAAATGAATGTTCGTCTTAAGCGCCGATACCCTAAAAAGCAGAAGGGGGGGGGGGAATTAAAGCTTTTAAATCCCATTCTTTGACCTTAGAAATCAACATCTCTAACATAAAGCACTAAATGATACGTTTGGAAATAGGACGGTCGATAGATTGTTAGATACATAATTATTGGACTCAGGACTGTGAGTAATACTGCTTTCCCAACCCTTGGGGGCCTTGGTTGCCTAATGCCTTCTTGTGAGAGGGTAGGGATAACTTTTGGAGCCAATTAAAAGCAAAGATGAACATTTGTAAATTTACGAGAATATGCGCTTTTCCATTTTAGGAAGATTTGTGTTTACGGTGGCAGCTTATGGCTATGCCTTTCGGCTACAGTTCCATCAGTCCAATGTCTATGGGTCCATGATTTCTCTATCAGAAATATCCCGGGCTCGTCGTCGAAATGCAATTGCTGCGACTAGGCTATGTGTGCTTAATATAGCTGATACCATGGAATTCCTTTCAGTTTTCTTACTTAAACCGCACATTAAGCATATATAATGTAATTCCTACAAGACGCACCAATTATTAACTCCTGCAGACGATTTTAAACGTTGTGTATGTTATATAAGAAGAAGTCATCGTTGTGGATTCCAAGGAAGAAATATAGATGTTTGGAATCATTGGGTCTCTAATATTATCATGCCTAACTGGAATCTTAATTGAATCACGTGTGTTTAGCATTCCGTAAAATAAATTTATTTTTAAAATCGTAAAAATAAAAGGAGAATATTTGGACGGAACCTAGGGTACTACAACAGACGCCTTGAATTAGTACCACGGACATTTGTCCGCCTTCTTATAAAAGAACAAAATAATCGCAACACCCATATTTGTGGAGTTAGGAACTTGTTATATATATTTCGCTTCATAATCACATCACCCATGACTCTAAACCTGGACGTCTTCATTATCGAAACATGCTTTATTTCGCTTTATAAACACTTCTCCCATAACTCTAAATCTTGACGTCTTCATTATCGAAAAGTTGAAATAATCCGAAACGTAATATGTCAGTGGGCGTCAGTTTCCATTATCATAATGTCAAATTTGATTCTTAGCATTTAGAACTCTCAAATACCAGAAAACTAATATCCAAGCGGGCGTGGCCTAAAACGCGTTACAGTCGAGCGTGACTGATTGATAGAGTTCCAAGCTCCGCCCACAGTTGTCTGCCCCAGTTACTGTTTCTTAGCATGTAGCCAATAAATAGCGAGAAGAGACGGATGGTAGAATTAATATTTCAGCTACAATTCACTGGGAATAATAACCAAGTAGAATGCAGTACACACAACTAACCACCGTTTCACAACTTGAGGCCGCTATGGACAGGTCTCCGACACTGGAACCGATACCTTCGGATAACTCATCAGGGGAGCAGAACGGCGATTCTTCCGATGACGGTATAACCCACGGGGAGAACACCCTTAGTGTAGCGGAACCCGGAGATATGACGAATGATGTTGGAAAATCACCGGATACCAAATCATCATCTCCAAAAGCGAACTCGGAACTTTTATCAGGTAAAAATTTGACTTTCTCTCCTGAACAGGTGGCATGTGTTTGTGAGGCGTTGCAACAAAAGGGTGACATTGAACGTTTAGCCAGATTTTTGTGGTCATTACCCCCAAGTGAACTATTAAGGGGAAGCGAAGCCGTGCTAAAAGCCAGAGCCACTGTTGCATTTCACCGAGGCAGCTACCGAGAACTATACGCTATATTAGAGAGCCACACATTCGAGGGAACGAATCACAATTTCTTACAGCAACTGTGGTACAAGTCCCATTATATGGAAGCCCAGAAAATTAGGGGTCGACCGTTAGGGGCTGTTGATAAATATAGACTCAGGAGAAAATACCCATTACCTAAAACAATTTGGGATGGAGAAGAGACTATTTACTGTTTTAAAGAGAAATCTAGACAAGCTTTAAAGGAATGTTATAAACAAAACAGATATCCGACACCAGATGAAAAACGAACCCTGGCTAAAAAGACCGGCTTGACCTTAACACAGGTCAGTAATTGGTTTAAAAACAGACGACAACGGGATCGAACTCCACAGACACAACAGCATCCTCAGTAAGTGACATTTTCTTATACATGTATATGAGATTTACGCACGGAACAAATATCCTAAATCTAATCCGACTGGTCGTCTTTTTCTAAAATCATTCGAAAGGGTTGATTTATTGCGCACCTTACAAATCAGAGAAGGTATGGGTCGCTCAGAAGCACTCTGACGACCAGAGCAATGGAATTCAAAGTGTTGGTAAGAGCATTCGTTTGTAATATCCAAAACCATAGGCTCAACTGCATTAAAATATTAATGCTGCACTACTTAAATTATTAAGTAATCCAGAAATGCCATAGCCACACGAATGCTTGATTGGAATACGTTTCTGATGTCCCAAATCAGTCATTGGAGTTATTAAGAGTCCTAACAATTGAATGAAAAAAAATACTAAATGATCATGTTAAATTGATGTAATTGGTATGTGGTCCAATTACATGTCATCTATTTATTCATGAAATACTACCCTACCTAATAGTAATTATTGTTTCCCTTCAATTCATTGCTTGTTATCATCAATAAATATTCATTTCATTTTAATGTTTATATTCAAAGAATTTTTTGAAATACTAAACTATGACAACATGGGAGGGGTGGGGTAGACCTATGAGAGAGAATGTGATACTTTATTATGTACATATAGTTAATGAAACTTAATTTCTATTCCGTGTTGGGGTTTTTTATTTAATATACTGAACATTTAGTACATTCTTTCCTGTTTTAAAAATGGTGTAAAACACAACTATATTTGCTAACCGATATTAAATTTAAATTACATTTACTAGTATTCCTGATGAGAAATTGGATATAACCTTTATGATTATGGTTAATTCCAGAGACTGATGAAAAAAAAAATTAGATATGATTGCCATTCATTAACTATTGTTACTTTATGGATGCATCATGGTCATAAAGAAACTGTATTACATAAAAAAAACTTACAAGTTTGTGTAAATATATAAATAATAATAAAATATACTATTTACATGAAATAAACAAACATATACACATAAACTATTGGCAACTCTTATATTTTGATATGCTATTAATTTATTTATTTAATTAAGTAATGTAGATAATATTGGGTTTTATTCTAAAGACAGACTTCTCCATAGAATATTAAAATGTGAATCTTTCTGCAAGAATACAATATGTGTATCCGTATATAATACTCTTTCTTGTAACCTGTCGTCATTACCCTTCTTGGTGCAGAAAAGTAGGACGTTAAACCGCATTTCCCTTCCTGTACTTTCATTTCTTTCCCGCCAGAAAATATTTCCCATATGTAATAGCCTAAAGAACAAATCCATTGTTATAAACGAAAAATTCTGACATCCAATTGTTATTCGGCTATTTTATAGTCAAATAAATGATATACATATAATGAAACATGTAATGAAATTATTTCAGAATATTTCTTTATATTATTTTCACTTGGGATCAGTGTAAATGCGGGAAAAGCTAGTACACAAGATCGATTCTATCATATGATTCAAATAACGTTAATAACAGATAACTGTACAAAAACTATAGCGTTGATGATTATAAACTGATTACGTTTTAATCCAAACAACGTTCTCTTATCAATTAACGCTAAAACACTATTTACGTTATAAATAGTAACATTAGATTTCTAAACTAGAGGTAAGAGTTTTAATGCTGTTCTGATAAAGTTATTGACAAAGCTAATGTGGCGTATAAACTGATTTGCATATTAATTGTGTATTGTGCAAATGATATGATATATTCATAAAATATGCACTTTTTTATAAACTTATTTTATAGAGTTATACATATTTTGATAGAACTGAAATCTGTTTCAAACATGTGAAACATTACTATTTTCATAAATAAATTACGTTTTAAAAATTACGTTATGACGGAGATCGTAAAATAACATTCCGCTATAAAATGCACTATGTAATAGTAAGTAATTGGATACTTATATGCACGCTGTCCAGCAATAAATTGATGTATCTTAGTATTGACTATAAGTACTATATTATCTTGTGATTATAAAGTTTCAGGTTTCAATTCACACTTGACTATAAGTTTTAAGATCAGATAATAACTCGAATACTGCATGTCCTCTCAACCATAAATAATATGATAAATAATTTTATAAACGACAAAGCCGTCTTCCCCCAGCCTCGAGGGTGGCATACCGATAACGTGTTTCTTTATTCTAAACCGAATTAAATACACAAACTTCTTCTCTTTTCTTTTCTTTTTGTTAAAAATAAAGAGATTTCCTTAGTGAATCAAATCACTGTGCATTTTTTTGACTTGATATATATGATTAGTTTTCTAAAATAATGCTTGGATTGATTTTAAATAATTATCGACAAGGGAAAATGGTTTTATTTGCTCTGCCATATCAAACTTATACGATATACCACATATATGAAAAATATTTACATTAAAAGAAACAATTTTGATTTTATTACAAAATAAATCCTCTATTCCCTCAGCATTACAATAATTTTTCATCCGCCTATCTACACTGATTTCAAAATAAACTTTATCTTGTCAACGTTGGTTTTGTTCTGATTTGATGAGTTTTGTGATAAATGCATAGAAAACTTTCAGATAAAGCCCTCATCCCGCATCGATTACAACTGTATCCATTAATTATTTGTAAACGATGACAAATAATAACCGAACCACACAATTTTATTTACATGTTTTTAAACTAGGAAGTGCTTGGAATTTAAAAAATTACTGATAGAAAATACAATAGAATTGTTGACTGGTTATTTGGGTGTTGCAAAAAATATATCCTGCCTCCTTCAGGACATAACTCAGTGGATTTGGAAAGGCATCTTATTGTAATGTCTCTAGATGGTTTGGTCTATTTTTTTCGATCACGAGTGACAGCATTTTTTATTTATATTAATATTCAAGCCCGGGTCCACCTGTTCATAATCTTACATCTTTTAACCCCATTTCTGCCAATATGGCGTGTTGTTATTGCGCAAAAAATCCACGTCAAGATAGAATTAATGTGAAGTTTTTAGTGACATAAATGTTTTTTTTTTTAATGGGCTTGACAATTAAACTGTATCAAGTTATAATTACATGTATTGGTGAAATAAGTAAGAAGTTAATATTTTATGAGAATTTTAAAATGCAAAGACATAATAGTCACACGTATATTTGTTAGATAAGTCTAAGTGTAGATATTGTTCCATTAAAAAAAAAGTCAGCAAAAAAAAAAAAATAAAATAAAAAGAGAGACTTTTTTGGGTGATTAAGTTATAAAGTTTTATAGTATACCCAATGTGCTAAAATATGCATATCAAATATCTAATTGGGGGGGGGGGCAGAATGAATGGAGTAAATTTCAGTTCGAACTGGTTTTATTATATCTTTGGACCAGTATTATTCTGATACCAGTCATGCATTGATATTGGTCATATATTGCAGTCATTCCGGTTTGTCCGCCATCAAGTTATTATAAAGCATGCTTTAAATCCAATCTAGTTATTATAAAGCATAATTTAAATCAAACTGGTTATATAAACATACTTTAAATCAAATTAGTTATTATAAAGCATGCTTTAAATCAAATTAGTTAATATAAAGCATGCTTTAGATCAAATCTAGTTATTACTTATATAAGTGAATGAACGAACTGAGGTTTAACGTCCTACTTTTCTGCACGAACCGGGGTAATGAAGGGGCGATCTACACCACAGAGCGTGTTGGGGGGGGGTGCTCCGTTTTTCGTCCCATCCGAACGACTGGATACTGTTCCTTGTCCGGCACTCTGCCCTGCGCCATTGACAACACCATTGACAACACTTAGCTATCACCCCGAATGGAGTGCAGACATCCTGGTTAGTGAGTGAGTGCTTTACCCACCAAGCCACCGTGGCTCCTTCTAGTGTGATTTATAAAGCATACTCTAAATCTAATCCGGGGGGGGTGGGATGGCCTAGTGGTCTAGAGTGCCGCGCTTCGACATCTAGCTGGCCGGTCACATCTGGATTGCGGTTTCGATCCCTGGTGTGAGCGTATGTGGTATAGAGATAGGGGCGCCTTCTCAACATCGTGGGTTTCCTCCGGGCACTCCGGTTTCCTCCGACTGCTTACAAACCCCTGTGCGCAAGCGAATTATTGAAATAAAATTGAAACTATATGTTAGTCCCAAAATGACCTAGTTTGTGTCCAGAAACCCCATTTCTCTCTCTCTCTCTCTCTCTCTCTCTCTCTCTCCATCTAATCCAGTTGTTATAAACCACTCTTAGAAATCAAATATTGCTATCATCAATATTGGTTCATCTGATGTATCCGTGCGTTTGTCGATAGGGTAATCGATTTCAATGAGAGCACGTATATTGTCATGTGTGATTAGACACGGCATTTCCAGCATGTCAAATATGTCGACATTAGATTTTTAGTTGTGTAGGGTCGATCAGCATTTCAAGATTATATATTATTTATGTGTGCCAAATTGTGCGCTTTACATCCATGGTTAAGTGTTTATTCATTTATTTTATATGAAAATATGGAAGTCATCTTGACAAATTACCTTTATATAATATCTGATTTAATCTACTTAAAATTCACCATTTACTTGTTGATAAAAAAACATCTCTTAAATACATCGCTCCATATTATTCGCGATAGTACTGAAGGAGCTACCCATCTCTATCATAGCCACGAACCATAAATACTGATATTGCTACATTTGACACAATTTGTAAGATATATATTTACCTATCATAGCGAATGATGGGTACTACAGGTGAGATCACGTTCTATCTACCATCGGAACAATGCCTGAATTTACCTGGGCTTGACTTACCTGTGCTGGCCATTATATACCTTATTTATTCGCTCCTCTATACCTTATTTACTTTAGTAGAATAGCGAAAACCCCTCCATCTATTATCTCCCTTGTTGATTTTCCTGTCTTGAAAACCTTAAAATAACAGATTAGGCATACATCTATTCGGCTGCACGATACTAACGATGCGACTCAGACCTGCTTCTTATTTTTGTCACGCTCAAAAAATAAAATCAATTATATTCAATTTTTACAAATCAAACAGTTTCTAAGCCGGTGAAATTAAGCTAGACTTGTGTTAGGCACGTTGCTAGATTTATCAAATATTCGTTTGTAATTTGTGAAAAATGGGTAAAAGTTTGTGGCGGGAGATGTTGTAGTGTTGTATTGTTCCGTCTACCTGTGTGGCCGTGTCTAATTATAGCTGTCGAACTCTATATGACTGACAGTTGGTGAGGTTTCATCTGGAATGCTGAGATCCCATAGGTCGCCGCGATATTAGTTGCATATCGAAGTGAAATGAAATGAAGTTTAACATCCTACTGTTCTGCTCCAAACTGGGTTAATAAAAATGCCATACAGTGTGCTGTGAAGATAATTTTGCCCGGACAGCTGTCGGGGGATCTTTTACGTGCACGCCAATGTATACACGGGAGCTCGTTTTTTTTTATCCCATCCGAACGACCAGACAGTAAATCAAATGTGATTATAATCAGATTTCAATTCCGTATTTTCTTTCAAAAGTTCTGATCGCTTGATCTTGTTGATTAATTAAATTGCCTGCCTAGGCTTGGTCGAATCTACACGGCTTCGTTTTGTGGCAACTGTTTGTAATTTTGAAACCCAAGCGAATATAAGAGTGATTATGGAGGGTTCTATGTTATAGTAACAGCGCTTAATATATAAATAGAACTGTTCCCGATGGCCAGCGTACAACGCTGTGTGAAATTCGGGTTCAGTTATGTGACATGTCTGAAGACAGACCACTATTAAATTTCACCATCGTTCGTCTATATAAGCCCCCCCCCACTCACACACACACTTGTGTATGGCCATTTGTTGGACTAGAGTGGGCGACGGGGTTTGAATTAATATTTTCTATCGGGATTTGGTCGATATTCATGATTTATAGGCGAAAAGATAACATAGTTAAGGGGTTGGTTACGGTGATATACGGCGGATAGCATGTTTTAATATGCTACACCAAGTTTGTGTATCACACAATTTTAATTTATCAACCTAAAACAAAATCTGAAGCAGAGACGACGCCACTTGTTGCTCTGTGTCTGTCGTATTTAGGATTCAACCCAACGGAAATTTGGTGCCGGACAAAGAGACCAGAACATTAAAGTCAGTGGGGAAATTTAAAATGTGGTATGACTCCGTCTGTTGGACGGGTGTTGTTTTGGTTGATTATGGCATAGCAAAACATTCTCGACTTATCTTAATTTTGGGGCACTTATTTCATATAGTAAAGAAAATTGCTCTTTCTGGGGATTAGAATTAATGACAAGACTAGTACAATTGTATGAACTGAAATAAGTAATCTTATCAAGTTTTTAAGAAAGTTTGACTTTGTTATGAAACGCCTGTCCGATTGCTTGATTAATACTTAAAATTACTAGAGACATAACGGTAACTCAACACAAGGTAGATCATATCGCGATTAACGCAATGCTAGTCTACATCTTTATTTCATATTAAATGCCATTTACCCAACCAAAGGTTAGACAGCTGACCCTACTTCTTGTCAATTACTGCATACTCCGAAACACGCAATGCATCATAGTCCCAAAATGACCTAGTTTGTGTCGACTTGACGTTAAACCCCATTTCTCTCTCTCTATACGCAATGCATCAACCGCCCTCCCCCACCTCACACTCATGCATGCATGCACCCTTTTCATTAATAGTTACAGAACATTGGTCACTTGTGTAGAAGGTAATGGGGTTATACACGAACCTTGATGTCTACTATTTCTACAGGGGAGGCGTTTATTTCTCCTGTTACCTTCAATTATTTAGAAATCCAGCACCAAAGTATCACTCAATTTATATATGAACTAAAATTTTATTAATTACGTGGACTATTGTCTTACTCTTGCTGTACATTTTAGATTCCCTTAGAGGTAATCTTTTGCCCAGTCATGTTTGTCTTAAACATTTGAACATGTATTTTACAAATGCGTCCTTTCCTCTGAGAAAATGTGTCGCCTTTTCTTTCAAACTTAACACTTGTTTCCAGCACTCCTCTAATCTAATGAGATGATCTTTAAGGTCATCATCTCACCGTATACTCTAGGTCTAACCTCTAATTCATGTCATCCCTTAAAACCCCCGGCTACACTAAATACCTTTTAAGGTCTACTTGTTAAGGGTCGATAATTACCTTAATTCAACATTTAAGGTAGCCTTGGGCAACCTTGAGGTCAATTTGAACCATAGAGCCCCATCTTTTAAGGTCGCAATAGGTGAATATTTTCATGTCAGAATAAATGCCAGAAAATGCTTTCCTATTTGTCAAGGTTTTCAAAATTAGGGGACTACGTTTTATTTATAACTGTTGATAATAAAGAGATGATATATTCAATTCTTGAGGTGTTTGAACACAAAGTATTACTTGTTCATTTTGTTGGAATATTAAACAATGATCATTATTCCACCAATAGAATGGGGTTGCGAATGATAAAAAAGTGTGTGAAATATATAATTATGAAAGCCAGGAATTATTAAAACTATTAATATTTCATGAAATAGACATTCATTGAGACTAATTTTACGGATTGATTCAAGCAAATTGCAACTGGTCTTTAAAGACATCTTATAATACGATGCCTTTATTTTCATACTTGCATATTATACCTTTCATAAAGCTGCACTGTGCAAGAGCTAAATATGCGTATTACATGGGGTTTTTGTGTCTTCAATTATTAGATGTTTATTCATACGACAAAAAGGAAATGAACTTTAGATACCTTCGGGTGGCTTAGATATTGATTGGTTTACCCCACTCGCACCATATAATCGGTTGACATTAAAGACATTAAAATGGACGTTACTCATGAAAGGGGCTAAAAATCAAGACTTTGTTTATTATCATGGCATTGGTACTTGATAATCGGCCATTTCTTGTCAAAATGTCACGGACAATAAAGTTATTTGAACTAAAATTTTCAATATAGTCATTTTTCATTATCTATTTTTAAACTAGTAAATATCTTTAATAAAGCTAAAATATTATCTATAGTAATTTTAAGAATATTAAATCATATTTCCATTCTATACAAACCCTATTTCAGCATAATTATACAGGATAATGGTTTATTAATTCAAATTACTTATATTTCCTACGTATGCCTCGAAACATCGCATTAATACAAGATATTGGTGGTTATTAGATATCTTTTTAACATATTTTAATAATTAAATTTTACGGTCGAGTCTGAACGTGTATTTGAAACGACGGGAGGTTAAACTAAATAGGCCGTTAAGTCAGGTTATGTGTAATATAATTTCCACTGAATTTACCACATATACTAAACTTTTAAAAAACTTTAACTTTGAAAAGCATTGTTTGTTTAATACTGGTTTAGAGAGAAAGATATTTGTTAAGTAATAAAATTAAAAGGCTTTGAGCGTTGTGTGGAATATTAAATACTCAAAAAACTTGTAAAATTAAAACTTTTTCAAACATGTTCAAATCCATAATTCAGAAAATTTAATGCAATACTATGTAACATTCCCAAAGAATGAGTAATTTGTGATAAAATGCCCAAATTTTACTTCCCGAATTCCTAGTCTACTTTTGATGATCGAATATGATATTGTAACTGGTTAAAACATTAAGAACGTCAAGATAATCTGCACCTTGCTTGAGCTTTGTTCCTTCTTCAACCAATATTTCCTTGACATAGACTATATTATAGGACATACCCAGACTTCGATTTACTTTTCCTTAAAAAGAATGTTCAAGTCCCGGAAGTACTACTAAGAAGCGCCCCAAACACCATTGCCGATACTGCGATGGAGTATTATTAAACATCAAGACTCAACTTATATGGTTTACATTTCTTACAGTCGTTTCCAATTGTCTGATCAAAATACAATGTTTGAGATCCTTAAGTAACATGACATTTCTTTTAAAAAAAAAACTATCTGAACAATTCCGTGACCGAATTACGAAATAAAAACTTAATTATTTTAGATATGTTCGGTCCATTAACTATAATATTATTGTTCAACAACACGTAACCATGTAAACAAAAGATACCAACACAATACTAGCCGTTCTTTCGTATATTCTTTTATAACATGGATATGTCACGCTACATTAACCACGGTTTCGGAGAATACATTTTAATAAAAAAAGATCTTATATTAATCTTCCTTTATTATATACTCGACTAGAAAAAAAAATGTGATGATAATATGTCATCTTTTTGACACTGTGTAGATTTTTTCCTCATTTTATAAAATATTTTTCCCCCGTGAATAGAAGGAAAAATTAAATGAACATCATTAAAATCAAATTAAAATGCGCCAAATTGATGACGTCATTTTGCATGCTGCGGTCCTACGCATCATGTGTTGTTCTTCTACAAATTGTATTCTTGTCTAACAAAAGTTATATTTTGAGAAAAAATAGTGTCAATCAAAACAGCGCCGTCGTGATTAGTCATTTCTTATCAAAACAAGAGGTAAACTTAACGTTTTCGTCGCCTTCTAGGTTGTATCCTTTTAAACGCGTAGTTGGACAATAATTTGTTTAATATTCTAGGCTGGATATTGAATTTCTATAGTATCTTGGGTATCGATATAAAAAACGGTGCATAACTATTAACTATTATAATCAATAAGCAATCAGAATGTGTTTTAGCATAATAGCCTCTTACTTCTGCTTTGTTATGTGTTTTCGATACTATCTTGTCAAATTGTTTCGTCTTATTAGGGCTACTATATTATTATACTACAATATAGCGAGCATTTTTTGGAGAGATGGCGACTCTAACATCTTTCGATACGGCGATGACAAGGTAACAGAGAAATGGGCGTTTGCATGAACGTCATTAAGCTGGTTTTGGTAGAAGCAGAAAACAATCATGCTCTTTAAATAGATACCATAATCAATTAGCTATGTCGCAGTTGTAATTTCTCTTAATGGTTTGACAGATGAACCTTCCAATTCAATATAGTTATCTAAAAATTTAATTTAAATATCAACACAATAACAGGAAAACATGTTAACGTGCTTAACCCAAAGCTAGCCTAATATTTCTGACACTTTCTTGCTCGAGCAGTCATAATTTTACACGTTAGCATCACCCCGGTTAAGGCAGCGCTAAACCAGTGGTTATTTACTGCGGGACTCCACATTATTTCTGCGGGACTGTATTGAAAAGCGTCCAGGCGTTAAGAGTCCGCCATTGTTCTGCGAGCAGACGATCCAGTCGACGAGCCATTGTTACTTTTATCAGCTATTCCTTGATATCCTTTTAATCCGGTTTTTTTACTTTATCGCAAATTTTATAAAATATTTTTCTCGTTCTGAATATATTCGGCGCTGATAAACATCACGGAAAATCCCGACAACGCCCGAATTGAAGGATTGGTTTCATTCGGCTCATAAACCTTTTGTCCGCTTTCACAATCCATTTATTGTCTTCAGCTCGCCTTATATTGTTATCGTTCGCTAGCATCAAATATTGCGCGTCCATAAACATAGAATTTATAGCCAAACAATATACCTCTTTAAAATTAATGTTCTTCTATACAGCAAAACACTACGGATAGACTTTAAGATATATTAAAGTAAATAAAAATGTCGCCTGGATTAATCTCTTGACTCTTAGCTTTCCGGGGGTTTTGGTAGAGATCTGATAGAATTGTTAAAACAACTCTAATGTATTTCAGCACATGGCCAGTCACCTTGGTTTCCGTTAATTGGGTAAACAAACGTCTTTCTTGGAATTTAAAAGAAACGCAAAAAGATTAGAAACTTCACTATAAATTACTATGAGTTAAGTAGAATACATTTATAATAAACACACTTGCAAGCCAAAAGTTTAGGAACTTCTCTGTGACAATAGCGGACACGGTTTTCTTGTTAGGCATTTACGGTCCCCGACCCATATCGTCTGGCTATCAGATTAGCGGAGAGCTCATATATATTGGGTCATATTAATTTTTGGTATCATAGGACGTTGATTTCTTTAAAGGAGCAAAACGCTAATATTTGGGACATAGAAATTGACACAAATGGGTCACAACGCATATAATAATTAATATGAATGTATATAAACTGATTTACATTCAATCGTTTCCGCTTTTACTCTTAATTTCAAATCAGTTATGTTGGGCGAAATAAGCCAGAGGTTATTCCGGTCTACATAGTGTTGATTGCGCATGCTGTCCAAATAAGAATATGGCGACGCCGTTCAATTTGGTTGTATATGTCTAGCCTCGTTCTTCGAGTCCCTTGTTACAAATGGGACTGAAACGCATTATGGTACAAGATTCGTATACCAATGGTAAAATGTTTATTTTGACTTAAATATTGGATATCAGAAGCCCATCTTTTTCCTGTAAGATCACAGCATCAATCTTGATTTATATTGACAAATAATTAGTGTTTTGAATGTCGAAGACTTTGGATGATATTGAGTTAGAGACTTAGCTACTTTAAGTGAAAACACACGCGACAGTGCAATTGTTATAGTTGCCATTGTTCCTTAGAATTGAAGCACTACGGAATTAAGGAGAGACCTACTTCTTAATGAGTTTAATGACGAGCACGTGTTACATGTTAAAATAGATATTAGGCCTACTCATTATATATACTACGTATTAATATATACGATTACACTGGAATCCAGGACTTAAGGAAATAACTTATTTAACAAAGACGTTAAGTGAAATGAATTTTAAGATTAAACAGAAACGGACAACAAGACAGCAAACCAATTTAAACGATATACATATTGAAACAAGTAAGAAGTGGTAGTGGAGTAGCGGATATTCCAAAACCTAACTTTTCAACTGAGTAGATGTCTGTTTTGGCCATTTTCCAGTTATGCCTTCAAATTGGCATGGTTTTGATTGTTCCAAAATGTCATGAAGTTTCGGCCTTTTTTGTCGGACATTCCATATTGTTTTTATGTCTTGTCAGCCAGTGAATTATATCAATAAAATATTGTATATATTTACCATGTGAAGTTTCGCAAAGTATCATTGATGTAACAAACTTAAATATGTCTCTTTCACACACCGTCCATTTTCGTTCGCCTTTTTATACGCCCACATTGAAATGTGGTCGTATATTGTCGTCGCTCCTGTCCGTCCGTCCGTCCGTCAGGCTAAAGTGAATATCCGATTGACTTTAAATTATACACAGTGTTTAAGGTCATGAGACGAAGAATCCTATTGATTTTCAGCGATTTCCGATAATTACTGCCAGAGTTATGACCCTTGATCACTTCAAAAAATCTTGTGGACGCTCTAGAGGCCAAAGTTAATATCCGATTGACCTTACATTTATACACAGTGTTTAAGGTCATGAGACGAAAAAGCCCATTGATTTTCAGCGATTTCCGATAATTACTGGCCCTTGATCACCTCAGAAAATCTTGTGGACGCTGTAGAGGCCAAAGTTAATATCCAATTGACTTCAGATTGATACACAGAGTTTAAGGTCTTGAGACGAACAAGGATATTGATTTCCAATGAATTTTGATAACTGAACAGCTAAATCCATGATTTTAAATGTTTCGTATACTAAGCGTTAGCATGGGGCAGAACTTTGTAAAAACCAAACAGATTCTAATGATTTTCTGATAATTACCTTTTGAGTTCTTAATCTTATTTAGATTTCAGATTATTATAAATGTTCCATTACCGAAAAAGTGAAAATATTCGACAGCTCTTGTTGACTGCCCGGACGATTTAGCTGCTGTGGGTGTATGTTTCGTTGTCTGGCAACCCACCTTTATTGTTAGTGGGGGGATGTGGGATAAAATATGAAATGACTCACATAACTGCGACTGTACATGAGAACTCAGATGTGTGCTATTTTTCTCTGGCCATGAATGTTGGGGGAATGTTCCGTTTGTCTTGACTTTCCTCAAATAATGAATTGAGAAATTATCTCAAAATGTTCGTTAAGATAAGAAAAACTAACTATTCATTCTAATGAATTATGTTAAGTCTTCAAGTGATCCCTAAGGTCAACCAAGAAGTGGTATTTCCCGATGACTTTGACGGTTCTTCCGGTCAGCGCCGCGGTAAATAACTGTCAGGGAAGATATTTGCGGTTAATTATGTGAATTTACAATACAAGTTAAGTGTTTGTTGTTTAATTAATTGGTCTGTTCTTCACAGAAGGTGAACTGATAATTTGGAGCAGACGCCTAACTTTTATCAGCAAACGTGACCTTCGGGTTTTGACCCTCGATTTATGGACTGAGGGAAGTGTTGGGGTCACGTGATTAACGTTTATCATTGATAAGTAAGAAATGCTAACAGCCATATGAATTGCCAGGAATGTCAGATGGGGCGGATTCTTAAAGGTTAATTTCAAACTAACACGCGAGTTTTCAGTCCATTCACAAAATATATCGGATAAAAAGTTTGATGATGATTATTAGGAAGCCAGGAAGCGACTACTCTAATACTCAAATGTAACCGCCTGTGAGATTTAAAATAAAACTGTTGTCAAGCAAGAAAGAGAGAGACGAGAGAAAGGGGGTTTAACGTCCACTCGACACAAACTAGGCCATTTCGGGACTAACATATGGTTTAATTTTATTTCAATAATTCGCTTGCGCGTAGGGGTCTTTATCAGTGGGAGCGAACCGGATTGCCCGGAGGAAACCCACGAGGTTGAGAAGGCGCCCCTATCACCATGTCACATACGCTCACACCAGAGATCGAAACCACAGCCGCAAGCCAGAGGTGACCGGCCAGCTAGAGGTCGAAGGGCAGCACTCTAGACCACTAGGCCATCCCAACCCCCCTGTAAAGCAAGAAACCAATAATTTCACACCGTTCATGCTTAAGATGTTAATGCCATTTGAAATCGTTTTGGTTCTGAGACAACCCAATTTTAGTGTAAATTGGCGTGATCCGTTTGTTCTTTACCTAACACAGCAGTACACGAGAAATTATTAGGTCTGTGAACTTCTAAAATACAGAGAAGTGATGTCGGATGTTTCAGAACGAGTAGTAAAAATATGTCGCTTCGTGAACACGACATTCAATTTCGGAAGCCGAAACTAGAGAGTGAGCCCGATCAAATACGACCCTCAGTACTACGACACTCACCGGGTTTGTATTTCTTGGTGTCGTTCATGTCCAGTGCTATTTAGGATCTAAATTTCTTTGATTTCGGTCAAAATAGGGTGCTGAATTTGGCTGATGGGTTATTTCTATTAGTGATGGGGTAAGCTCAAAACGATAAAATTTATATTTTGAAAGATTAAGAAGGAAGGTTTATCTATAAGTACAATCTAAACATGTGGATAAATTTGTTTTTGACCCAATAAAGGACGCTTATTCAGTTTAATGTATTTTCAGTCTTTAAATCTTATAATTAATTTTTTATATAATGTGTAATACAAAAGCAAAACAAAAATTGTAAATTGTTCACACGAGAAGTGATAGCAGGTGTTCTAGAAAGACTGAACATAGCCTGCACGACACCCACCACTTATTGAGACTAGGCCTAGTTTGTACCCGTATTTCAGAAGGCGAGGCAACCAGGTTCCAGATAACCTTGGGGTGGTAACTAAATAGTTCTGTAACAAGTCTGAACTGTTGTCTCTTAATTCCCAATTAGAAGAATCGATGTGGAAAATTCATAAAGCTGATATTTTCTGTAAGGGTGGGTCAAACTAAAGTTACCATTCTGGGAAGGGGTGCATGGAATGAGCATGTCGATATTGAACCGTGGTTAGAAAGGGTTAAAATAGGAGACTATTTGTTTCCAACAAAAACTTCAGGCTTCTGTGACATTTGTCTGAAAACAAATATTAAAGAATTCGCATTTAGAAATGTAGTGTACAATCAGAATGGGTAATTGTGTATTGGTAAAAATCCTTTAAAGTACAAAGTATACAATACTTAGTAATTATCTAGGTCAGATAAAAATAGCGGTAATTTTCAAGAAATTTCCCTTAAATATAAAACAGGTAATCAAGATATGATATAGCAGGCTATCTTCCTCCTTGGCTAATTTAATAATTTTGGTGGTTTACTTTGAATAGAAATTGTTTTGCTTGAAATATTGCGTTGTAATGGTTTGTTATTATTTTTTATTTTGTATCCTGTATATTATAATTCAATTGAAATTTTTAAATCTTTAAAAATAAAATACCCACTGTTTATGGTTATTGAAGCTTTGAATTGGGATAGTTTTTTCTTTTTCTTTTCTTCACATAAACCAAGTCGTTCACCGACGCATTTTTGTAATTTCATTCATTCATAGTAAGAGCAGAATTCTCGGTGGTGAGGGTTGATTTCTCCGTTTCTTTTCACTTATTTTTGCAGAAGGGCCATGGGGAGTAAAATTACAACTTATACTAACAGCTCCATTATAACATACATGCATGTGTTACAATATGTTACACCGCTCTCTAGATGTATATAGGCCTATACATGCATGTGTTACAATATTTTAGACCGCTCTCTATATATACGTGCATGCCAATATGTTAGACTGCTTTATATATACATGCATGTG
This sequence comes from Patella ulyssiponensis, assembly GCA_963678685.1. Taxonomy (NCBI): domain Eukaryota; kingdom Metazoa; phylum Mollusca; class Gastropoda; family Patellidae; genus Patella; species Patella ulyssiponensis. Next base: position 19,409,837 of record OY783230.1, on the reverse strand, counting down.
TTACAATATGTTAGACCGTCCTTGACAGTAGTGTGCCATGAAAAATAATTTGTTAGTCTCAAGGAATCCTTGAATGGTATATATACGTTAAATAATTGTAATTCATTCCTTAATTGTATTTGTTGTAAATTCTTATATATAGTAATAAAATCAAACATCTCAGCTTTCTACAAACAACGATGTATATATAGGTCATAATAATATAATATTGTGATGTTAGTGGTCTATCTACGATTTCTGAATGCCTCATAAACCAAATTCGCTCGTATCTGAAGGATTATATTTCCCCTTAAAAATTCCATTCAAATAATACACAGAATAAAATCTTATCTAAATATTGATAGTTTTTATTGAAATAATACTAGGGGTGATATCAGGTTAATGTGGGCGGGGCTACACAAATACTTCAAATATCACACTCAGCACGTGACTGATAGGAGGAGGGGGCGGGGCTCCTTGAACGAGAAGACAAATATTTTCAATGATATTCGATGTCAATCGCAGAATAAAAGGATTTAATATGCGGATTTGGGCAATTTATTTGATGTCTTACAATCCAACTTGCAAAAGTTTAATGTTCTAGTTGGGAAAGTTACCATAATAAAAATGTTAAGGGCTCTTTACATCTTGTCAATTGCCATTGTAGTTACCTCCCTGGCTATTGTGCTCAACTCCCTCTATTTAATACAACTGTTAGCTGGAGACAGTGTGGGTATGTAGTTGAGACAAAATATATTAAAACAGCGACTCCTGTTTAAAAGAAAGAGCCCACCCCCTACCGCTAACAGTAAATCGCACATACTCACTATTGTGCGGAAATGAAGAAACGCTCAAGCGAGAAAATAGGCGACAAGTTTTAACGAAACGTATTAAAAAAAATCGGCATTGAATTTGTCAGTCGTCTGCGGTTGTGGATCTAGATGAGAATTACTCTCCTGTATGTTTGAATACAACTATCATTCTAAATCCCGCTGTGATAAAAAGTCGCTCATTAAATTTTCTCAACCAGAACCATGGAGGACTATACGATAAATTTTCCAGTCTATCGCGTGAGTTGAGAGATTGAGCCGAGGGGAGGAAAGTTGAAGTTTGTTAGGAACAATGCAGTATGACAAATCTCTGCAGGGGATACCTAGATCATAATGTCCTTCAAATCCTGCCTTGTATATTTTGTAGGTTTAAACGTCGTCGTTAACTGCACAGAAATATCTGCAGGGGATTTCTCTAGGTCATGATATATCTCTAATCCTACCTGTGGACACACCATCGTGAAATTGATTAATCTACGTTATCTACGTAACAAGTAACTCAATCCTGCAATATGAATATAAAACCATCGTCGTATTAGACCAGGAGCCCGGGGGGTTCAACCTAGCTGAAAAGCTAACCAATTTCCATATGTGTCACTAGGTTCCCTATGGGTCACTGTCACAGGATATGAACGTCTGCCGCGCCCGTTGTGGTGGGTGTGGTCAAGGGGGTCAAAATAAATGGACCCAAAAATAGGCTAGACTAGCTCATTCTATTAACCACGTAAAACTTGTTGCAAAATGTTAAGCATATCAAAATGTATTGGGAATGACCACCGCCAGACATTTTAGGTGGTGGGGCGTGTCCGCCAGACTAAAAAAAACGGGGCCCTAAAACTAAGCTAGACTAGCTCATTTACTAACCGCATGAAACTTCTTGCAAAATGTTCAGCATATCCACATGTATCAAGAATCACCGATGCCAGACATTTTCAGTGGTGGGGTACCCCTGCCAGACGTCCGTAATTGCCCCACCCCCAAAAACTAAGCTAGACTAGCTCATTTACTAACCGCATGAAACTTGTTGCAAAATGTTCAGCATATCCACATGTATCAAGAATCACCGATGCCAGACATTTTCAATGGTGGGGTACCCCTGCCAGACGTCCGTAATTGCCCCACCCCCAAAAGCTAAGCTAGACTAGCTCATTTACTAACCGCATGAAACTTGTTGCAAAATGTTCAGCATATCCACATGTATCAAGAATCACCGATGCCAGACATTTTCAATGGTGGGGTACCCCCGCCAGACGTCCGCAATTGCCCCACCCCTAAAACTAAGCTAGACTAGCTCATTTGCTAACCGCATGAAACTTGCTGCAAAATATTCAGCATATCCACATGTATCAAGAATCACCGATGCCAGACATTTTCAGTGGTGGGGTACCCCCGCCAGACGTCCTCAATTGCCCCACCCCAAAAGCTAAGCTAGACTAGCTCATTTACTAACCGCTCAAAACTTGTTGCAAATTGTTCAGCAAATCCACATGTATCGAGAATCACCGATGCCAAAAATTTTCAGTTTCTTTTTTTTTATCTAAACTGATATTTTTGATACGTGTACATCATTGTTGGGGTATTATTAGCATTATTAAAACGATATTTATACAGCCATTATCTTCAATCGCAGAGCAATGCTCAGAGGCGCTTTACAAAGACATAACTGAAACAATACAAAATTCAAATGTACAAAATAGTCTACATGATAAAATTACATACATATAGAGAATGACAAAATGCAAGATATATAAAATCTTTTTATTTAAAAGCCTGTTTATAAAAGTGTGTTTTTAATGATTGTTTGAATATTGTAATAGATTTTGCTGAGCTTATGAAAAAGGGGAGCTTATTCCAGAGCTTCGGTGCCTGGAAAAAGAAGGATCGTTCTCTAAAACAAGAAAGATTTACAGAGATGGGTTTAAGGAGAAAGGGGTCACTAGATGATCTCAAACATCTAGTTGGCGTATATACAGTGATTAAATCCTTGATATAAAAGGGCGAAGTTTCATTAAAACATTTATAAAGTAGTAAAAGTATTTCAAAATTAATGCGGTGCTTTGTAAAAAAGCTAAAATTGGAGTTACGTGATCATGTTTTTGCTAAATATTTATCAATCCGGCAGCACAATTTTGATCTTTTTGATGTTCCTCATACTTCTGAAGATGCTAGGATCAGAAAGATATGCCTCTACTTCCTTTGGGTTCAAAGGAACTGTGCTCATGACATGTTGGAACCACTCGCATTCCTCTTGGTCTAAGGTCATTAGAAATCTCGCATAGAGCTTCTTTTCCAGAACAGTTGCAAGGAGCTCATGAATCCTTGTGCAGCGGTTATAAAACTTGCCTTTGATGAAACCCATCATTGAGCCTTCTGCAAATACACCTGCCTCTGAAAGAACATATTCAATTCCAGATTCATTGATCAGGGTACTACCAACGCCCTGTAGAAGGCTAGCTCAATGTGAAAGTTACCTAGCATTACCAGAAGCTTATCAAACAGGGGTCGTTCGATGACTTGTATTGAATATGCCTTCAGTGCAACTGCTAAATCATATGTAACAACTGCATAGTTTTGTCCTGTTTCTTTTGCTACGTTCATGGTACGGATCATGGTCTCCCTCGCGACATCGTTGTTGGTTGCCGATCTGGGTATTGGATCCATGTAGCAGATTCGTTGTAATGGTAAGGTGTCCCTGATGTACTTGCTGAAAAATCCAGCATGCATTGGTGTATTTCCTTCCTCCAGTCTCCAAAACCAGTAGATATCCAATACTTTCAATGCAATTTTTATTTTACTGTCTCCAAAAGTGGGTTCAGGAGTACTTGACACTTTGTCAGCGGTTTCAGTCATAGCTGTAACGCAGGCAAATTGAGCTTTGTTGAAGGTATACTATGATCTTGTCCCTGAAACGTTCGTCGGTTTCTTCCATCTCAAAACTGTATTGGACGAAAAAACTTAGCTGTCTGTGATCATTTAATACATTTTGGTAAGTGTGACCTACAGTAGCATGTAATGTTGCTTTGCCATCTAGGGTTAAAATATTCGCGTCATTGTTGTCCCAGGCACAGGCAGTTGCTAAGCTTGGATCGAGGTGTATACCGTCAGGGGCGTCACATTGCTCAGACTGTACTGAATATGCAAATTCAGTCTTGAGACCCTTTGTTTCACTGTAATTAATGCAGTGTCCTGCTCTATTCAAAATCTGAAGAGATAATTTTGAGCCAGTTAGTGAACCTAATCCGAGGCCTACAACAGTGTGCTTCCATGGCTTGACAATACCACGAGATACCATGAAATCACCTTGCGGTCAATGGTTTCCTGTTACGCATCGCACCCACTTCGTGCTGAGCCACATAAAAGGTTCCTGAAAAACTGGTCCAATTGTTTGGGAATGTCTGGGGCGCATTCCTTTAGATTCTGGACTGTTACTGGATCTGGAGTCTTGGTCTTTTGGTAACTGCTTTATTAGGGATCGAAGATGCAGAGCTGCCCACCGTAACTTGTCGTCCTGTTTGTGTCGCTCTGCATCATTGTAGAGACGTGCCACAGCATCTTCTTCCGTCAAGCCGGAACAATAAATGATGTTACAAGTACGCTGGTCAACTAACATGATATTGACTCTTTGTTTGAAGTGGTCTCTGATCTTTCGCTATAGACTTTGAGTCTGGTAGGAGATGATATCAACCTCATCCCCACCATTGCTTGCATACTCAGCTTTATACATTTCAAGTAACGCAGTAACTGACACTGATCGCTGGTTTTCTATGACCTCTGTTTCGATATAGGTACATAGCGATGTGAATGCTATTTTGTGGTACTGGTGCTGTTTCAAGCCCTCTTGTGCTGTTTCAAGCCCTCTTGGCATTTGATCAGATGTTTTAACAAGAAACTGGGCTTGACAGGATTTATGATATTCCGCTTCCTTTGCTATAAGATTGACGCCAATCCTAATAAGACACTTTATGCGATCATTGGTCGATTCATTAGCCCGTTCAAGCAGGGACTGACAACCTGTTAACGTAGCAATCTTGACTAAGTTTTCTTCTTTTCCACGAATTTTCTTGCGTGTTTTTCATATGCATTCACCTTTCAGCAATCCTTGTTGGTTTGACTTCGGTAGAGAACTACACTGTCTTGTCTCAATCTGGGCCTTTTTGGAAAGTACATCACTGAAGGGTGGGTCAGGATGTTAACGCTTCACCGCTGTATATCTCTTCTGACAAGCAGGATGGTAACTTAGAGCAGATGCATCATTGCAACTTAAAATCCTACTTGCACTATCAGAGTATACGTTGGACTTAAGGTTTGTACGTGAGGCAGCAGCATTCTTTATTGCTGCCCATGTGTTTTCGACAAATTTCTTGAGTCTCTTGTCCTCTTCAGTTGACTTCTGACAGATGTAGCAGATGTTAGGTTCGACATCCGGACCCTGGAATTATAAAACAAGGCCTATAACAGTGCATCAATATATATATTTTTTTTTTTAAAAGCATGACTATGTTTCATCATGAATATTTTCTACCAGTGTGCATGAAGTAGAAAACCCATAGACATGATGCACGCATTCGTACGCAATTGGCTTACCAAAATACGCTGTGAAGTAACAGAATGTTAACTAACTTACAATGACTTGATTGAAACAATCAGCAGAAGTATTTTGTTCTTGCGCTAAATCCTCCAAAACTTGCCGCTCCTCCAATGTCCTATCTTCACGATCCATATTAGAGCACGAGGTAGTCATCATTCAGGAAGTCTGAAAAGTTAAAAATCCGATTTGAGGAATACGTTATTTTGATATTGAAAATACCTAAGATCGACAGTAATAACCCTCCATAAGTGATATCCTCAATTCAACCCAAAAACATAATTAATACGACAAATATTTTTATTTTCTCTCTATGTTTTATTCCCAATATGACAGTTCTTATGGTATTGCAATAATGTTAAAAAGAATATAGAAATACTTACATTTTATCCTACTTATCTTTGGCATAAACAGCTCTGAGAATGACTAGAGATCAGCCAGATTTTAAGTTTAAGAATTTGATAATACAGAGAATCCTGTAATCAACTTCTCCAAGACAATAAATTGTAACCCAATTATTATCTATTCCATGGTATCACATATTACACTGCCTTTATATATTTAGAATGTACAAGCTAAATGGGTTTGGAATCAGGTATAAGAGAATAAGAAAAACTAATCAAATTAAACATATTAAATAAACCAATTTAATAACAATTTTTAAATTGTTATTAAATTGGTTTATTTAATATAATAAAAAAATGATTCAATTATCGTGCGTTTAGTAAATGAGCTAGGCAAACTTTACTCAACTTTGAGTGTGTGTGTGGGGGGGGGAGGGGCAATTGGGGACGTCTGGCAGGGGTACCCCACCGCTGAAAATGTCTGGCATTGGTGATTCTTGATATATGTGAATATGCTGAACATTTTGCAACAAATTTCATGCAGTTAGTAAATGAGCTAGTCTAGCCTAGCTTTTGGGGTGGAGCAATTGGGGGCGTCTGGCGGGGGTACCCCACCACTGAAAATGTCTGGCATCGGTGATTCTTGATACATGTGGATATGCTGAATATTTTGCAACAAGTTTCATGCGGTTAGCAAATGAGCTAGTCTAGCTTAGCTTTTGGGGGTGGGGCAATTGCGGACGTCTGGCAGGGGTACCCCACCACTGAAAATGTCTGGCATCGGTGATTCTTGATACATGTGGATATGCTGAACATTTTGCAACAAGTTTCATGCGGTTAGTAAATGAGCTAGTCTAGCCTAGCTTTTGGGGTGGGGCAATTGCGGACGTCTGGCGGGGGTACCCCACCATTGAAAATGTCTGGCATCGATAATTCTTGATACATGTGAATATGCTGAACATTTTGCAACAAATTTCATGCGGTTAGTAAATGAGCTAGTCTAGCTTAGTTTTAGGGCCCCGTTTTTTTTAGTCTGGCGGACACGCCCCACCACCTAAAATGTCTGGCGGTGGTCATTCCCAATACATTTTGACTTGCTTAACATTTTGCGACAAGTTTTGCGTGGTTAATAGAATAAGCTAGTCTAGCCTATTTTTGGGTCCATTTATTTTGACCCTCTTGACCACACCCACCACAACGGGCACGGCAGACGTTCATATCCTGTGACAGTGACCCATAAGGAACCTAGTGACACATGTAGAAATTGGTTAGCTTTTCAGCTAGGTTGAACCCCCCGGGCTCCTGCTCTATATACCAGATACGTCTGTCGAATCAAGTCTTGGGATTATTTAGGGTTATTTTGACGCGAACAATGATGCACCTGTAATGTTACTAATTGTTCGTTTTACTAGACTAGAAAATACTAGGTCTCCTGAATATCTGATGACCACCGTATACAACCCCAGATGTCAAGGTTTCCTTCCTGGGATTACATAATACTTGTCTCTAAACATAAAGAGTTAGGTGTCTTTTACTAAGATAAGATAAACGTGCCGGTATTGAAATTCGCGAACATGATATAATAAGCATTCTTAACTTCGGTTGAGACAAAAGATAATATTATTTCATATATTATAAGATTAGATTTCCATACCGTGAGGTAATAAACTTCTCTGACATAAAGTGTTGTGTTTTCCCAATACAACATAAATAAGCTTCCCTGGTGTAAGCTGCTAGATTTCCCTAACATGAGATAATAAGCTTATGTAATTGAATATGCTTATCTACGTAAGGTGAAGGGTTCCATAAGATGATATAATAGGCTTGTCTAACGTATTAAGGTGCAGGGTTCCATAAGATGATATAATAAGTTTCCATAACATTAGATGCTAGTTTCCCTAACACTAGATGCTAGGTTTCCCTAACATTAGATACCAAGTTTCCCCAACATGAGACAATAAGCTTACTTTACGTAATACGCTGGGTTCCATAACAAGCTGTAATAGGTGTACCATGAGATAATAAGCTTTCCCAACGTAAAATGTTATGTTTCCTCGAGTATAAGCGGCTTAGTTTCCCTAAATGAGATGTTAAGATTCCCCAGCTTAAGATGCTAGGATTCCCTTACATGATATAATAAGCTTACCTAAAGTAAGATGCTAGGATTCCCTAGCATGAAATAATAATCTTACCTAGCGTAAGCTGTTGGGATTCCATAACATGAAGTAATAAGCTTACCTAGGATAAGATGCTAGTGCATCTAACATAAGATGCTAAGATTCCCTACCAGGAGATAATTATCTAACATAAGATGCTATAAGATACCCAAACGTAGCATGATGATATGGGTCTTATATAATGCATGGTACCACGTTTCACTAACATGCCACACTAAATCATAGCATGGTATGTTTGTCATTTTAAAAAATTTAAGAAGGTTGTGGTCAAGTCCTGTAATTGGTACTTCACAAGGATTGAAAGTATTCGGAATTAAATAAACTGCATACACAGAACGATATTTTTTGCATTAATTGTGTTGTCAGTGACAAGCCTGCTAGTTAATTTAAGCCTCTTATGTTTAAACCCCTTTCGTCAATAACCAAAGATCATTCTGCTCTCGTGAGATGTGAAATCCGATCAGTGTATTGCTCGTGGCGGTGTTCTGGGGGATTAAGTTGTATTGTGAGTAAAGCATTAAATGTGTTTGAATAATGTTAAAATGCATTTATTTACAATTTTCATTAACATTGACTGGGAATTAAGTCCCATCGCTAAATTCCCGTAATACAAATGTTGGTCTGTGGGCAAAACGAAAGAACTTTAGTCTACAGAGAGTCAATAAATAAAATATTAATACATCCCTAATTAAACCATGATTTTAAATACTTTCAAAATTTTTAAAAGGTAATATTAAGATAATAGATTATAGAGGATTTGATCATAAAATATTAATAATAAGTACCCGCCCAAGGGAAAAGTCGTATTTCATAAATGTACGACCAACATAAAATGATAATTAATCGGTTATAGAATATTCATATACGAACTAATCCTGCAGTGAATTTTGCACTCGGGTGTTACATTCACAATGGCATGCACAAAATCTATGTCAAGTTACATGTAATTAAATATAGCAATATTAATTCATTAAATCTGTTTAAATTATAATCTAACAGTATGCCTGTAATTATTTAATAAAGAAGTGAATAAGTTGAAGTAAGGTTTAGAGCAAATAAAAAAAGCCAACTGTGTGAGGGGTTGGTGTCCTCCACATTAATATCATCATAAATAGATGACATTCATTAATTACTCGCACATTATCTGACTATAAAGCATTTTGCAATTTAATTACATACCACACTTCGTAACCTTAGCAGAAAATGCCCATTATTGAACGTAGTGAAATCAAACTAGATGATGGTTATTGTAGGTCGGTTGGGGAGGTGCGGGAATTCCCAATGATTGTCGGATCCATTCCCATAAATGGGTATTTTGGGGGAATGTCAACCCTAACCCTTTTTAGAAGACTGAACTTGGATCCGATTTATAACCTTTAGTATTCACCCAAATACCGATTTATATAAAGCGGCCATTGTAGACTCAACTTCGGTTCAATTGAAAGCAAGTTTGGTTACCCTCAGAGTTATCGTGTACAAGGGCATGAGCAACAACGATTAGCCTAAGCAGGCAATCCTCATCATCGAATTAAGTCAAGATATAGACCTACTTAGCAGAAAATGCGTAGTCAAGACATTCATCTACACCATGTTTGAACATTCTACTTCATTTAGAGTGATTTTGTAGATTTACAGAATTGAAGTGACCCGTGAATATAGCGTTCACTCCATTGCCCTTTGTCACCTTGGTGGCATTTAATTATTAGCGATCAGCATTACCCAGTCTTTTGAGGAAGACTATACTTTCATCTATATGGAAGGGAAAGCATAAGAGTCCGCATTTTGGGAAGTGGCATCAGCTGTTCTACAAAGCCTGTTTCAAAACTTACTAAGCTAGTTGATCGACATTTTTATTCCAATTTCGACGATATTATTAGTCAAACACTCCTATAAATACCGGCCTACATATGCAATTGAAATGTTTTAGTCCTTGTGTGTATGAAACGGATTAGAACCACATAATTAATCAGTACACTATTATTTCAATATGGCGGCCAGTCAGGACATTTTTCCTCGATCAGGAAGTTATTTGATTGGTATATAATTTGTTTGTAGTCTTATTAACGATAAACTTCAATTGTAATTTCTGACAACTTTATAATAACGGGTGTCGTGTTAACAATACTTCTTGGTAAATAAAACTTTATGCAAGAGAGACACTAAATAAATAATTACAATAAGTTATACCAGATTTATCAAGCATGTCTATAAGTATGATCCTATACATGTTGTTTTGTTATTATACACAAAACTTGGTACATGTACTGTATATAATAAAGATTGTTATTTGATGGGGGTGCATCTTTGCGTTATGTCCTGTGTCACCAAGAATGGTGGCATCAAGAGCACATATATTGTACCGTAACCTCACCTGGCCCTCGTTCACTTATTGGTGCAACTTCATCCAATCTCATTTATTATTTAATGTTAAGGTATATTCTGCATTGGCTGAGATAATGGTTTATTCAATATTTTATTGTCGTTAAGTAGATCACATCACAGCAGGAGAACAAAATGTATATTAAAGTGAAGCTTCGCTTAATTAACTTTTTCTCAAAATGACAAATGAAATACTGTGATAAAGCGGAATATCCACAATATTTTCGTTGAATTAATAAAAGTATCAATTTTAACTGTAACTATAGTCAAGCCTTAATAACGTTATATCGATTAACTATAAAACCTGTATTTTTGCATAACCTGTTTTTTAAATATTAAATTATAATGTCCTATTATAACGAAATGAAATGAAATGGGGTTGAACTAGAAATGGTTCCACTACTGCTGTCTTCTGTCTTACTCCAGTCGCAGTAGTGGTTTTTCCTACAGAGTTCCTTTGCGCAAGATTTTTAGTCAAATGACTACAAAAAGTTTACTGGCCTAAAGCTCGCTTAATTTACAAATAAACTGGCCCAAAACAGTACTGCACGTAGCTTTAACATATAGTAAATCAATTCTTATTGAAATAAAGGTGAGGCCTTACCGCATAATTATATGATTATTGATGAAACCCATCTCCTACGCGAAATTTCAACTGGCCGACCGTCATGGCCGCAAGTTGCGTAATACGTCATTAGGCCTACAACATAAACAGCGCTATGCAGAGAAAAACTGTTCGGTAACTATTTTAATGGTTCAGTCTTCACTATTTGTGATAGAATTACTTATTTTAATATAAATTGTAATGATGTGTGTTGACAATTGTGCGTTTGAACCTATTTGAACTTGCGTAAGGGGTCTTAGACTGTACCAATTGTTACCTTAAACACAGTTTAAGGTAACAAGTATAGTTACTAGGGTTGAACGTCCTACTGTTCTGCTCCTAAGCTGGGCTAATGAAGACGGGATACGCCATACAGTGTGGTATGGGGGAAATTTTGCCTGGGTAGCGGCGCTACGGCCTACTCTTATATAAAATTTCAACTGCCAAGGGATCTTTTACGTGCACGCCAATGTGTACACGGGACGACTAGACGGCTGTTCTTGTCAGGCCCTCCATCCGGCATCACAGACAAGGGGAAACCACGCCGGAAAATCTGGACTCGGCCAATGCAGGAATCGAACACCCGACCTCCAGGCTAGCGAGCCAGCGTCTTACCCAATTAGCCACGTGACCCCCCCCCTCCCCTATTATAAAGAACAAGTCTACAAATACATGAATATCATCCCTTCAATTTATCGAAAAATTATATTTACTTATTTTAGCATTAATTTAGTAATCTATTGAATAATACAGTTTGACTTAACGGACACACAGCTGTTGCATCTTTATAATTATTTCACAAAACAGCTCAAATATCCGGGCTATTGCAGGATCAATGGGTAGTCGTAACAGCATCAGCCATGAATTAGATAAACCAATCAAACGAGAAGGCTTAAACAAAGCAAAATTAGTTTAAATATAACAAGGGACACCAAATGTTAATGAACAAAATGAATGTTGACGCTGCATTGCAGTAATCCACGATGATGACACTATAAAATAGAGTTAACTGGTAAAACTCTTGGAGAATATCCTCGTGGTTGTGTGAATTGCACTTGTATATAATATAATGTTAGACTAGTGGATGAATTAGGCTCTTGTATGTATCAGTGTATGATGAGACTAATGTGTATAGAGTAGTGTATGTTGTGCTGTTTGTATCAGTGGATAGAGTAACAAACCGTTTCATTGGCTAATCCCTCACATTAACCAGAACGAGTGTCATACAGTATACACGACGTGTGTATTTATAATATGTCTCATTTTTGTGTAAGTAACCGTGGGAATACAGTACCCTTAATCCAGCCCTGTGTATCAGTGTATAGGGTACACTCGTGTATCTGGTGTACTCTTTTATCCGCGTACTAGGTGTATAGGTCACGGAATTGACCCCTGTATCAAAGTATAAAATGGGCGTTTACGCGTAGTGTGTAGGATATGGGTTATCAGTGTATGGAGGAGACTCTTGTTTGCATCATTTGTAATTATTAGTACTTTTTGCACACACACCAACACTTTTAGTGACAAAATTATCATTGGTTTTCCGACAAAGTTCTGCATAAAAGCAGCGAATAATTACTTCGTGAATAATATAACATTCTTCCTGAATAATTTGAACATTAAATTGTCAGTATTTTGTGTTTCTTGTTAGAATTGTTTAAATTATTCACACGGGCGAACATAATTTTTTTGTGTATGTTTCTGCTGTCATGATAAACTCGTTACACATGCCTCGTGCTGCGAGACTACAACAATGGCTAATTTTCCACTTCCATGGTTACCAATGGAAGGCGACGAAAAGATGGCGACACATCATTATACTTATCTTGAAATATATCATTCTTTCGTCAACCACCAATGCTTTCCACTCATTTTATGGGAGCTCAGTTGAGGTGGTTTTAAGAATAAGTGTAAACTTGAAGTTAGCATAAATCATAACGACACAGGCCTATGGGCTAACACTCTAAAGTACGGTATTCGTTAGGACCTTTTAATTCCCTAACGACATTTTTAAGACGTCAAAAGTAAGCCTACCATCTGAATTAAAAATTAAACAATAATCGGTACTCCTGGGGTTTAGTCTACTACTAGTATACCTTTATGCTTATCTGCTCTGAACAAAACAACAAAATTGGTAGGTTTGTGCTTTATTGGAGATTTGCTCTATTCACACACATAGGAACTAAATAGCTGTTCCATCTTACTCTTGTATAATCTTGCTAATCTGTAGGTTACATTTTAATAAAGTTCTCAAGATCTGTTTCTAAATATAAATAGTCTGATGTAACTATAATGTATTGTAGAAATGAGCTCATATTCTCGTGTTAAGAACATCACGCGGTTGCAGCTTTAAAGAGGTTGTTACATTAGTCTTATGTGATTTCGTTGTAGTGTGTTTGAGAGGCCATTGTAAAAGATTTTGAACTTTAAGCCAAACCGACAGCCATATCAAATAACCAAATTATTTTCGAATCCCTCCGCCGTAAACACATTATATAATCGTCATATTAGACACACTACACCAAGATGGCGACCAAACACGGTTGTTATTCATCTAAATCTCCAGCAAATATTTAATAAGATCGAATTTAACTGACGCGTGACAAGTTTCGCGTAGAAACTACGGGAGATCATTCGGATCTTTGAACAATTTTATTGAAGCTTATAAATAACTGATTATCCCAAATCTTGCATTGTCTGCCATTGATTTAAACAATAGGATTGACGGTTGTCGCCCTTTGGTTAATTTTCTGCGTGTGAGTTAACTATAGGCGTGTAATGAGCGAGGTATAAAGAATGGTGGGATATTAATTGGTTTATCACACCTGAGCTAATACAGGTGTAAATAATAATACTTACTCGGACTCTGATTTCAACCTGTCACTCCAACACAGGAAATAAGATAGGAAATTAAATTTTGAATTACATGTTTGGAACTGGTGTTAACATGTCAGTTTTGTCATCAGTCGGGGCTTTATAATGGGTAAAGTTGCCAGAAAACATCTCGAGAGACTCACAAAGGCGCCATAATGCGTAAGATTGGCGACTATACTGGGGAGTATCCATCCATATGTTTGTTCTTATCCCATACTATTACTGAAAATAATCATAATCATAGTTTCTTATAGCACAATTGTTTGATAATAGGATAGTAAACTCTAAATACCTGCCAGCTAAATATATCTTTATTTTAAATACATAGTCAGCAATTGGAAAATTATCTGGAAATTTTTTCCGAAAACATTACTTCTTAGAAGTCCTTTAAGGGAACCAATTTGGCAAACTACAATTTTAACGTGTATGTCACACTTGCTAGATCGTTAAGCAATGGGCTACAATGTGTTCAACTCTTAGAGATCGAATCTTAAAAAGTCCATTTCTCAAATCCATAAAGTCATATTCTACAACTTGCAAGGATCCAAAAAGTTCTAATACTCCATAAGATAATTTGACAAGTGAATTCTGGGATTACTTTTACTTAACATGTAAGAAAATGGTATTCCAATTTAATCATTCAATAAATTTAAATATATAAAACAAGAACATAGCCAGTGCATTATTTTTGTTTTGGTTTTTTTTTGGGGGGGGGGGACTTTTTTGTTTGTTTGTTTTTTGTTTTTATTGTTTTGTTGTTGATCGGTGTATTCGTGCCAAAATTATTAAACCCTGAGATATTATTCTGTTCCAATTACAATTCGTGGCAATTTCAGAAGGTAAATTTAAAGGATCATAATTTTAACTTGACATATTTGAGCCTTAATATTTCGGAAATAATTTCCATAATTCTATACTAGATTGGAGGAAAGATTTGAGAAAAAATTAAAGAAACAGTGATATTAATAATGAAATTAAATACGATGTTTCAGGGCGACTTTTTTGGACCCTGGTAGGATTTGATGAAATAGTACAAAAATGATAAAGAAGAATAAATAAATAAAGTTAATGAGAGTATGTTATTTTTAATAATAGATAAAATATAAATTACGTCTGAATTTACTCAAGTTTCGAGCGTGTTGTTATTGCTGTTTAATAAGTTATATCGTATGTCTTATTAAGATAATGTATATCTTCATATTACTAATATTCATGAATACGACACTTTATTAGCCCTGTAGCTAATTTCGTCTCTCTCAAATAAATGAATATACATTAAAGCTACCGATCAATGATTGGGTGTATCTATCTTTATCTATACATGGTTTTCAACTAACCACATTCACACATTTTATTTCAAATTTTAATATAGAAACGAACGAAGAAAACAAAGCACGCGCATTGAAAAAAAAACCCAAGGAATCCAAAATAGTTTTACTGGCTAAATAATCATTTAAAATATATTGTACAGCTATAAAAAAACGCCTTATTAACACCCCCCCCCCTCCACAAAAACTGTTCCTTAAAGTTTGAACATTCAGCGGTTAATCCAAATTTCGATTTTGTTAGTTTTTTCAATGCTTCCATTGGCTTTTACTCCGTAGGACAAATAATCTGAGTTTGCATTATTAAACGAAACGAATAGGTGTTCTAATAAGAGATTGGATGCAGCTGAGTAATATTTTAATTTTTAATAATCATTATTTATTTTGATTTCTTAGTATTATTAAAATATGAGTAAGTACTTATTAACATTGCGGTTGGTACTTTGTATAAAGGCAATAATACTGGATTAAATTTGTAAATTTGGAGTTTATTGTTGTGATGTTTATGTAATAAGAAATCAGAGTGACTGCGTTAACAAAAAGTGTAGTTTCTGGGCTGTATTCATTGTCAGTATTCATATTTTGCATTTTGACATTTATCTTTTTGGATAGTCGAGCTTGAATAATGTTGCTCAATGGAAGGAAAATGACATCTGCTTATCAGATATAACATTAATATTATAACTTATGTGATTTATTAGTTTTACTAAAGCTCATAATCATACATTATATGACAGATTTCATTAATTTAAACAACTTCAGTCAATATCAAGTTACATTTGTTGTCGTATAGGAGTACATATTTGAACTAACAGGTATGGTTTAAAAACGATACAGGTTATAAACTAAGGTAACATAGCAGGTGTTACGACAATTTCAGAGTTGAAAACGATTCTATCACGACAATGTTGTTTTTTTGTTTGAGACAATTTCTTTGTTTCTTTCTTGACGTTAAATGTTAATAGATTTTTAAAAATTTAAGAAAAAAACAGTGGGGTTGTTTTGCAAGAATTTATAAAAAAAATTGCATCTTAAATTGTTAGCTAGGTTTGCTAGAAAGCGTAAGTATACAATACCTTGTACCGGCTTGCCACCTTAATATAGCTGAATACAACAGTTATAGCAACCAGAAGCCGAACTTGCTTGGGGTGGTCACGGTATGGTATTATCTGGAAAAATAAATTTCCCACGGCACCCCCCCCCCCTGCCAAATAGATGTACAAGCTAGGATATGGTGTGGCTAGTTTTAATACCACCTGATTCCATCTTTCCAGCTATTCATATAGCTGACCATCTTTAATTAGATATTGGATTCTTGGGAGTATTGCACTTCTAAGAAATGCATCAATAGGCCCAAATACGAGTTTATTATGCTTTATTAGCCTAGTATTTTCTCGTCCATTTTGTAGGAGGTGCCCGCGTTATCTCGATTCCCAAGCATCCGATACATCAAATAAAATTACACATCAACTTGCTAAACATCACTTCAAGTTGGTAACCGCAAAAGATTTTCACACGATTTAAATTACGTTTCCTTGCTAAACCGGTTTCAAATGCATTATCGTGAGTTGCGTTTCCTACGGGAGCGCTAGTTATGTAACGTTTGAAGTATTTGCCGGTAGCTTCTTAGTTATCAGTGATCATAAAATTTCCTATTTTAAAAGTTAAAGAGTTTCTTAAAATACCCGAGCTTCAGTCAATCGTACAACCATAGGATGTCGTAGATTGCGGAAACCGGAAGTTGACAAGAGGACAGCACGAGCCATACTGACGGCGCTACAATTGTTGCTTCCGCCCTCTGATTTCGATCTACAATTTAGATAATTCACGCCACTCTGCACCCACGCTCAGCTTTTTAAGCCGACCCAATTAATCCTCGTATTTGTTTATTTGTGTTATTTGAATTAATTTAGAGGATATATGACGTCAATTTAAACAATTCACGACGTCATCTGTTTAAAATTAGAGAAACCGGAAATACAAACCCAGATTTCAGTGTATGAAATGTTCAAGAAATTACTTTATTTATGTAGCCTAAATTAATTGTTTAACTGATTTAAATAAAAAAAATATGAAATGAAATGGGTTTAAGGTTCTACTGTAAGTTAAATAACAAAGAATTCGAAAACTATAATATACGTAAATATTGTTGCCTTTTTATCTAAATTTGTATCGGAGGTTTTCTGAATTTTGTTTATATAATTTACTATAATATAGTATTGTAAAACATTAGAAATATTGCGCAAAAATCAATACATATTTGATATACCAGGAAAGCGAATTCGCATGGGCATTTACGACATAAAATATCCTTCGCTTCGTTCAAGATTTAGAACGAAGAAAGATTTTAGTGTAAAGTCCATTTTGTAGTTGGCAGCCTCCCAACCGTGAATCGAGTCATGTTTTATCAATTGCCAATTATTACGACTGCAGTTTACCAGAACTTGAATGGTCAAATCTTATCTAATAGTAGTACTACTAATAATACACATTTGGAATACCAATCCAGCGAATTCACATTTGATATTTTCGACTTGAGTAAAGTATCCTTTGTTTCATTCAAGATTTCCATGAACAAAGATATATGTAGGCCTATAACGTCGATTGTGTAGTTGGCAGACTTCCAGTCTGAGGCCGTGGTCTATTTTGTTCCAATCTTATCTAATAGTAGTACTAACTTGGAAATCTGAAAGAGATATTGCATTTGACAAGAAAAAAAGTGTTTGTATTCAAAGTATGATCTCTCTCACATTCAGAATCTTTCTGATATGACAGTAGTTTTCCTTGCTATGGGCGATTTTCCGTATGTACTTTAATAAAAAAAAAAACTAAAATAAACGCCATGATCACCTGAATGGTATTCCATCATACCTTACATAACCGCCAATCTCTCAAAAATCATGCAGCCACACATATCCCCCCCCCCACACACACACACCTATTTTGAGGACGAAGAGGTACCCATCCGGAGCATGCTCTAATCAATTCTTACATACCGAAATGCCAGAATCAGGATTTCATCTCAGCAGAAGGATCCGTGTGTGTTAAATTAGAAGGATAATTACTGATGAAGTTATGACCTACAGTTTTATAATTAACCCGAATTTGTTTTAAACATTCCTTAAAGGTCATGCTTATGATGTTATCTTTGACAAAATGGGCGTTTTTCTTTATATTTGTGAATGATTCCAGAAAGCAGACGGATCTTGACCTTGAGGTCAGGGGAGATAATGTTATATGTTACGAATTGCTATCGTTACGCCATTTAAACTAATGATAACGTTACGTGGAACTTTTACAATAAATTGTCTTGCTGTCCGATCCTGGACTCCTAATGTCACACTTTGTTTAAAATAGAAGAAATTTATTTTGACCTAACCCCTGTGTGATCCTCCTTTAACACAGATAAATCCAAAAAAGAAAAATGTACCTGCACTTAAAATTCAAGTTAATCTTGACTTCGGTAAACACACCGATAAGATTTGTGGAAATATCAATAGTTCAAAGTTTGGTGAGAGTTACCACCCCTGACTTACGACTTAAACAGCAGATGATTTT
Source organism: Patella ulyssiponensis (assembly GCA_963678685.1). Classification (NCBI taxonomy): domain Eukaryota; kingdom Metazoa; phylum Mollusca; class Gastropoda; family Patellidae; genus Patella; species Patella ulyssiponensis. The sequence goes on along the minus strand of OY783230.1, from coordinate 19,391,182 downwards.
TGTGAGGTGTGGGCCGATAGGTTCTCTGTATCAATAAAACAATCATTTGCAATTTGGATTACAATTTTGGAAATGTTCATTAATGTTTGTTTTCTTTTTTATTTTCAGTGATATGACAGAAGAGTCTATGAAACATGCCATGCATCAAATGTGTAATATGAACCAATCAATGTTGACTCATGATTATGGCCGGGACTACAACATGGCGCCCAAAATGCTTGACGATATGAGGTCAAACTTTTCCATGCCTTTGGTAAAATCCGAACCTTTGCCTCCTCATTATTTCTGTTCACCTCAGATGGAACATCACCATCACCAACTTCATCACTCTGTGCCGCCTGTTTGACAGATGAACGATTACTAAAACATTGATCAAAATAAAAACTGTTGAAATTCAAATATTCGAAACAACATCAAGTGTTTTGCAACACTGAAACATTGAACAAACAGCAACAACAATGTGCTGTAATTGTTATCTGTTTGTTTGTTATTATTTGTGAGTCGGTGTTTTGTTGTGTTTAAAACTATTTAATTTGTGACGATGGTGGTATTAAACAGAAGTATTTCTGGTCTCCAGGAAGCGTTTTGTTTTAAAGAAAGAAATTAAATGCAGTAATTGACCAGTTCTTTTGATCCTAAATAGGCAATCGCGCTCGCCAGTCATCATGACTTTGCTGAAAGCTGCGGCTACATTTGATGGTCTTTAGTTTATCTCCTCAGCTGAACCTAAAGAGGCGACTTCAGTGACGACGTTGTAATAACGTTTACTATTTAATTTTTAGTGTTATGTTGTTTAATAATGCATATTGTGAATTAAGGCCATTGCGAAACAACAAAATTGATTTTATTCATCACATTGGCCTTGTTTAAAGCGAACATAAGCCAAAATGATTAATTTACGGGAACATACCACATTACCTATCAGATTGAAAATATTCCCCGAAGCAGAGTAGATGAATTTGTCTTTCATTAAAACGTCGAAATTCAAACCGGGAGATAGGAAACATTCAGTGAGTGATCAGGGAGCACCAACTAATTTAATTATTCAGGTTGGTGTGGAACTTGTTAGATTACAGATATTCTTAATGGTGCATTCCAACCAAAGACCGTAGAAGAAAACACAAAGTATTTTATTCCAAGATTATACAATACAGCATAGTATTGATCGACCAAAGATTTTTATTGTTTGTAATATAAATAAAGCCTTGTGTAAATATTAAATACCTGACACAAATATATCGTGTATGTAATATAGGATGTAGTATTCAATTTAAGTACAAATTAAACGCACACGTTTCCATGTGGAATGAATGTACGATTGATATTAATGACCAAAATCTTTTGTCGTGTGACATTTAGATTTGGTTAAAGTTGGAGGTATAAATAGTATTTAAAATATATTTTATCAACGTTCGTATTAGACTTAAGAAGCTTTACCTTTTATAAACATATACATAAAATTTATTAATGAAATACGTTTTGATAATGTGTTCTTTTCGTTGTCATTGTTTAGTTCCTTGTGGTCAATCACATGCACTTGAAAAGAATCCATAATCTGTTATAAACCTTAACTGGATGACTATTTATTTTATCTATTTGTATTTAAGTGCGCCTATTGTTGGCTATTGTAAAGGAGCTGAATCCCTCTATTTCGGCGCCTAGAAATTGACAAAAAATGGGTTGAAACGCATATAATAGTGTAATATGAATTTATACAATCAGTTATGTTCGGAGAAATACGTGAAGAGTCAAACTTGAATGGCAGTCTGTGGCGTCTGGTTATTCCAGTCTACACAGGTAGTATATTCATGTGAGATATGTTTAGCCTCGTTCATAGACACGCTTCATTACAAATGGAGCCCAATAGCATTCTGACACGCGATTCGTGTGCCAATTTTAAAATTTTCATTTTGTCTTAAATATTGGCTATCAGAAGCTCATCTTTTCACGGTAAGATAACAACATCAATGTTAATTTAAATTGGCTATTAAGTCGTGCTTGTGATGTCGAAGTCTGTGGATGACATTGAGTTAAAGACTTGCCACCTTTAAACCTAAATAAAAACAGCTCACAATGCTCACGGTATGATCAGTTGAATAAAGCAGACTGATAAGTAAAAGGGATATAATTCATGGTATCCACATAATTTATGTTTTATAGAATGTCCTGAGCATGAAAGCATACTTCATATTTAAGTATAACTATGTGTTATTTTATTGTTTGTTTGTATTATTGAAAGTGCTATTTTGTAATTTGTGCTAACCAAAATCTGAGCTACGATTTCTGATTGTCCTATGGTATATGATATATTTAATACCTTTGTAAATCGCCGTTATTGAACGTAACAATTAACGTTTTTAATCCGAAACGTCGTTATAGAACTGATATCGGCTACATTAATTGTGATGTCAGAGATCTATTATATCGTTGTTTTTGCAATCGTTACTAAGCTATTTTATAAACACGAATCTGTTCCAACGATGATGTAACGCGATTTAATACCAACAATGTAACATCAACCAATTATATCGGCCAAAGATTTTTGTTTTCATGTTTTATTGAAAAAATGACTACATGTAACTACAAGACTTACTGGTCTTTAGATGCACATAGTCAAACACTTTATCGTTGAAATAATCAACCTTATTCTGTTGACGTACTGCTATATTATTATTATAGCTGTTGTTGGTAGTTAAATACGGTTCACAAATTGTAACATTTAATATTGAAATTTGAATCATATGAATTATATACTCGAGTGTATTAATTATTGGAGGTTCTCAGTTGACCCTATACAGGAAATCAAATAGCCGGAATAAAATTAGAGTAATTACTTATCAAATTTACGTTGGTCATTGATTTATTTATATATGCATACATCCGTGTATAATTAACGATTGTTTCAATGAACTATTTAAAATAAATCCTTGATGGTTTTTTTTCCTGAAAATCTCATTAGCCTTTTGCTGAGAATATTTTATGTTCTTCTTTGCTAGACTTTATAATTATGTCCTGTGTACCAATTTTGTTACATTTGCAAGATTTATTATTCGAAGTTTATAAATATGTTAATTTTTTCCTTTGACGAATAACCCTTTACAGCTTTAAACATTGAATCGTATTTTCAAATGAACTTAATTTTTAAGTCGTGGTTTATTTTTTCATTTAGATACATTGTGGTTAAGCCGTAAACAGTTTTACCTTAAATTTCCAAGTATTGTGCCATTAATATCATTAAATATATTTATATTACTGTTCATTAAAAAATTCCATCAAGCTGCGATATAAATGGAACGTGAGGTTTTTATAATTTAAAAATCAGGCGCTCGTGGGTGTCCTTTAAATGTTTATTTGATTTAGCGACTTCGTAGCAAAATATAGAACCGTTTCTGTAAAGTTTTGCAATTAAATCTCAGTTTCAAACTAGGATATTAAAAGCAGACTATCTAGAGATTATTCCAACAATGCCTTATACATGCATGTACATTCCCTTTAAAACGAGAATACATTGACTATAGGCGGTCATCCTGTATTATAAATATATACATATAAATATCATATTTTAAAAACGTGTTGTTTGTTGTCTTAAAAATAAAATTTTGAAATATTTTACAATTATTTGTGTCTGTTTTCTAAGCACGTTACAAATATGGGCTGTATTATGATATGCCATCGTCTATAAATTGATCCGTCAAATGAAACGGGGATTAACGTCCCACAGTCCTGCTCCGATTGGGCTAATGAAGACGGGCATACACAATACAGTGTGCTATGAGGGAAATTCTGCCCGGACAGCTGTACTACGGCCTACTCTTATATCGAATTCCAACTGCCAGTGGATCTTTTACGTGCACGCGTATGTGTACACGGATCCTCGTTCGTCCGTTCCATCCGAACGACTAGACAGTTGTTCTTGTCAGGCCCTCCGTCCTGCATCACTGACAAGGTGAATTACGGCGGTAAATCGGGATGAACTTTCTCGGCCAATGCGGAGATTGAACACCCGACCTCCATCCCAGCGGGCCAGCGTCGTACCCACCTAGCCACCGCGACACCCCCCCCCCTTCTCGGCCAATGCAAGGATCGAACACACGACCTCCATCCTAGCAAGCCATCGTCTTACCCACTTAGCTACCGTGACCATCCTTGATCCATCAAAGTTTGACGCTTTGCACGATTGTTATAAAGACATTATAATAGGTTCCATCACTTATATTATGGCATCGTTATTAAAGGAGAAGTCCCCAATTCTATGGATATTCGAAACAAGTCATGTTCGTTTAAGTATGCAAATCAGACTCCCTGGTGTTAGCTCAAAATGTTGTGGCTGCGGGGAAATGATCGCGAAAATTCATTTTTGTGCAGTTTAATCACATTCTGATTAAAATACAGATAATATTTCGTTTCTTTTTTATATACTTTCGATGGCCTACACTACATAACGATCTGACTAGTTGTACTAAGAGGTCACGTCAGATTCCCCTCAAAACACTCAAGGAAAGATACCTCTAAAAGACAGCCCCCGTCTCCTCGAGTGCCGTAAAGAACGCTTCTTATTTGTTGATCTAATGACTTATGGCCGTGAGAACGGCGGAAAATTGCGTTGATAGATGATAATCCAGGAATTTACTTCGGTTTCGATATTTATGGTATTGGTACATCGACAGCAACAAGCTGATTCTCTTTCAACCAAGTCGCGACATAAACACGGATAATAGAAATATAATCTGTGAGAGTTCTGTGAGGGATATGAAACAAACTTTCGATAGTTAATTAATTAGTTTGAATATATCCTCAAACCACAGGGTTTGAAGGCAGGGAAATATTTTTAATTCTTTATTAACTTGCAATATTTCCATTGCTCGTTTATGTATCCGATGTGACTTTTAAAATGCTACAACTCCTACAGTTTTGTTAAAGATGCAACGATATGCCGATATTGACAACTGAACACCGACGTATATATATAGTAGAATATGCATAATATATCTATAAAATATCTTTCCTTGTCGGCCCCTTTTTGCAATACTTTGAGCGCTACTGATCCCCCCACACACACCCTTGCAGGTTCTTGTCAGGAATTAGTATACAACCGTTCCATTCAAATCAGTGTCAGTGTTTCGTTTTCATTGCGTCTCAGTATGACGGCAGCATGACAAACACGATAGTTTGTCATTGAAATGAGATCCGTGTTCGCTGTATGTGATATAATAGATATCGTTTATGCAGAATCAAGTCTTTCTAAATATAATTTATCTTATAAAAACAAAAATCACATGTTTCAATTAACGGACCTAATGTTTGGCTTCTTTATATTCATACACACATTTCTCTTTATACTCACGCTCTCACCTTCGAAGCGCTGTATACAGAAAATATGATTTACTTCGATTCACTTTTCACGTTTATTCAAAATTATTTACAACCTAGTATGTCCTATATTTACTGTGCAAATATAGATTTGTTTGATTTCCAGTTTAATTATACCAAGAGGGGACGTGTTGTTTCTCTTGAAAGATACCAGGGCATAAATCGCTTATTGTATCATTTGAATCAATTACCGCATATTATATAATAGTACTAATATTTTATACTTTTTTTTATAATTTGCAGCCCGATTTGTGTAGAAAAGTATTACGTTAAACCCAATTTCATTTCATTTTATCATAAAGTAAAAGTCCATACTCTCGGTTGCATTTTTATAAGGGTGATGGCTTGTGTTTTGCACGTGGCATGCCCCCCACCTCTCTCTCTCTCTCTCTCTCTCTCTCTTGTAAATTGATATGACGTTTCGGTATCGTCTATATAAATTTCAACACTAACATCATGTTTGAAACATAGTGACCAAAATATATATTTGTTTTATCAGATCTTATTTTTTACAAATCAAACAAAATAACCATATCCTATACCCCTATTCATTTCCTTTCGTTTAGTCGTAAAAATATTATAAACACAACCACACCTGTGTCCCGTATATTTGATACGGAGTGTAGCAACTAAGGTTAAATGACATTAGATACCTTTCTGATAATTAATTTCTCATCACGATATTGTGTTGCTGGGTGGCGCTACGAACACAGCCGGGTCTGAAGAGGTTGGTGATGTCTATTGATTAACAGCCCACATACCATGCCTGTGTGAATTAATCGCCAGCAGCAAGAATCCTCCCAAGAATTCGTTTTGCTTCATATTATGAGAGAATTTGTGAGGATTACAATCAGTTTGGACCGCTAGTGTTTTGACAGTTGGTCGATCAGAATCCGCGTGGGGGCTCGTTTAAATTATAATTGTTTGTGAATTGGTAATATTACAAGGGGCGATAATTCCAGATATAATGTTACGTCTACGATTGAAATAAAGGCACCCCACGGGTCACTAATTTTATGAATATCCCAAAATGGAAATAACAAAATATTTTGACAAGACATAATGAAAACATTTCTGTTGCGATTCTATACATCGATGATACAATGGGCAAAAATTTTACTTAGAACAGGCCTGGAGCTATTAAGGCTCATTTATTTTCAGACTTATATGTAAAACATAATTCTATATAGCTCTGTTTGGAAAAAAAACGTGTCCCAACGAAAAAAATATCGGTCAGTTATCAATTTCCTGTCCAGATTGGGCTAAATCGAACCTTTCAGGCAATGTGGTTGGTGGTTATATAAAATACACGCAAGATAAATTTTATGTATTCCAAATTCCCCCCCAAAAAAAAGAAATGTTCGAATCACCTCTTTTAACTTTTGGCATTCACGGGTGGCATGTGGATTAGACTTTAAATTTAGTCCACCACGCGCAATGAGGAGAACATTCAGGTTAATGATAGATTTTAGTAGACTTTATGTAGGTTTTGGTGAATATTCATGATTCTGAGACGTTGTGATAATATATGGAAAGGATTGCAGTGACTGTGCGATGATATTATATAAGTCAGATAGTTGCACGTTTACCAATCCGATTAAAACACAAATGTATTTCTTAACTACACGCATGCTTTAGACCAAGTCATCCCCAAGTGTTGCTCTATCTGTGATAGAATGCGTTCAGCCAAAAGGTGTGACTAAATTAAAATCGGGCACAGACACCAGAATTAACATTTATAATCGTCAACACTTGGTCAGCGACTCCTACTTATCAGTCAAATAAGGCTGTGGAGATATCATAAATATGCGGAAGATAGTTGGACGACGTAATATTGTCATGGATGGAAACGCCGTAGCAATTATACGGAAGCTGCAGACAAAAAAAATCGTCTTAAGATGGCTAGTGTGGTTCTGGTCAGTTTTGTAAAATATAAGTCAGTGAGCAACTCCTACAAATTTGGTGTGAAGTATTGTGGTCATGGGAGAACAAACCGTATCGATATTCAGTATATGCATGAATTTTCTTTCCGGAGTTATCAACCGTTGGCCGAAAACCTTTTGAACACAATAGAGGCAGTTTTTCACATTTGGTGGAAAGAATTGGAGCCATGAGAAGATGGGCGGTATTTATTTTTAGCTATCCACGACGTTTCGAATCCCCCCCCCCTTACCGTGAACGCGACAGAAGACGTAGGTTTTAACAGAATTCGTTCTACAGTGGGGTTATAAGAGATTAGACAAGATTAGACAAGAATCCTAGATCCTTATCAATGTTGCTCGCTCAACATCCAAGTTTTCGTTTACGATAAGCTGCAGTTGAGACAAAGCTGCTGTGTGGACATATTCAATGCTTTAAGTGGTCATCTTTTATTGAAGGGGTTACCCGTCGAATCAAATATATAGTCGCAATATACCATTTTACCTTTGTCCATAACCACCCAGTAGTTTTAAGTCGACGTGCAATCACGTTTAAATTTAATCTTGGTGGAATATCATGTTAAAATTAAAACTGCGTGGGGTTTTTTATGCATGCGACTGTAGTTTTACATGTTTAAATTGATACCCCCCCCCACACACACACATACACCCCCACCCCACTTACTGACGCAGGGTACAGGAAATCTTTATGAAACATATTGATGTTATTTTTCACACATCATGCATCTAAAACTGTGTTCTATCTCTGGATAATTTGATAGTGTAATTCCCAAAATATAACGATGGTTACAGTAGTTTGGAATTGAGCTCAATTTTTGTCAACTATAACCAGGAAGCATAGTTATTGGGATGCCTGTTACTATTTGCTATACGTCGTTCAACATGCACACTATTATAGTCTATTATAGTATTTGGTTGTTGATTAACAATAGCACAGAGATTGTATCCAAAACATGGTCAAGGGCGCGGTATGCTGATGACTAAATTGCATGTTTTGCGATGGGTTTGTGTTTGGGATTTTTTTAGTGATTACATCTAATTTTTTAACTTCAGTGCGAAAACCACACCCGTATTATCATTACCAAAAGTATATTTATTGTTAGATGTTATCAATTTGTCATAAGAAATTTTAGGACAAGGTAAATAGTTGTAGCGTATCTTTATTGCCGGCTATAAGGCTTAGTGACGATCGTTGGCGATTTCTTGTGGATAAACTCCAGTCCTTGCTCTCTAATCATAGGCTACGAATGGTACAAAGGGCACAAGTAATTTCCTGGAGGTACAAAGCGGAGGGGCTAATACCCTAGCTTATTCCGCGCGACAATAAAGACATTATTTCACCCACAATATTAATTCTAAATAACCTATATTTTCTTCATAAAATAAAAATCAACGCCAATCACGTGACCCGGGGCCTTATCTGACCCGGTCAATATAAGGTCATAAATTTGATTAACCAGCCATTGATTCCTCTTAAAAGTTCATAATAAATTCCATTAATCTTTTTAATCGAGACTATGGAATTATAGGGCGGGTCTTCGCGATCACCCTGCCTGTAGCGATTTATGTACATAATATATTATAAATTAACTCTGCGATTAGTCCTGTTTGTGAATATGAGGCAAATTGGAGGATATCTGAGAATGAAATTTCTAATCAATATATTTAGTTACTAGCCGAGTAATTCACTACTGGACAGAACGTGATATAATTAGAGGTGCTGGGAAGAATGTTAGTTTTTTAACGACGCAGGATGTTTTTTGTTCCTATTTTGACAGATGTGTGATAAGTTACCGTGTTTGAAGACACCACATGTCAAACAGAGAAATATCAATTTTTTCAAATTTAAATAGTTTCGTCTGTGTGGTCTCTATATATTCTTTGCGTGACTGTCAAAACATGTTAATAATCAAAATCAAACAAATCGTAATTGGAATTAAAATCGTCATCGAAAAAAATAAGTGTTTTTTTTAATATATATCATCCTGTTTGCACTAATATTAATTAATATATTTACGGTATTGTTAGCAGAGCAAATACTTTTGTGCCTTATGACGTGTCCCATTCCTTTGTTTGACTTGTAAATTAATCGAAAGCGTTACGAAACAGTAAGTCATTTTGTAGTTTTAAGAAAAACCAAATAGAACTATTTAAAATGTGAACGTTTCCAAGAGTAATGAGAGCGGGGATTACAGATTTCTGTTTTATTTTTTCTGGAATTTCTCTTGTGTTTATAAAATATGTAAGGGTAAAAATCTGGATGAGAGAATTAAATTTGATATTTTTAAATTTAGTATTAATATAAAATATCCAGTATAACTTAATATATTTTCAATACAAGGATATTTGAAAATTCTTATATGAGTATGACCGGAGTTTGTATATGTGATAACAGTTTCACTCTAAATGTTTCTATGTTTCCCATTGACTTGCATGGTAAATGAAAACGTGAATTTATGCGCAATTACATTGACAAACAAAAAATATGATACAATGTATAAAATAATGTAACGCTAACAAACCAAACCATCATAGATGATGATTTAAAACAAGATCGGAAGAACTGTGTTAAGCGGCGTGTGCATTGTATTGCATATTAATATTTGAATTGTACGCTGATTTATATCAGAAAATTTCATATCCATTACGGAAAATTTAACCACTAGTAATTGAGAGAATAATATTAGCTGAATTATTTTATTTGATATTTTCAAACAAGTACTAATTCTTCTGTAAATGAAAATATCATTTCAAATGAAATATTATAAATATCTAGGTCTCTGTATGAGTTCGGGTGTTTAAATTTGTTTTTTTATTTCACATGGTTTTGTATTTCATAAAGACACATTATAAAGATCTATTTTATTAAATCTTTGCGTAAATCAAAGTATCTAGCTTGTCCGTCCATATATACCCAATGTAACTGTATTCTTTCCGTCCTTTCCGTATACCAATGATATCTAACCTATTATTTCCTTTGAACTGTAGGACGTTAAACCCCATTTTATTCCATTAAATTTCTTTGCATCTCCCACTATATTTTTTTTTTATCGCGGCTTTAATTTCACAATTGTTCCTTGAATTATTGACCTAATTATATATATATTTATTTTCAGTATACAATCTTTGTGTATCATATCCATGATTAAGATGAACTAATTAATTTTATACAGATACATCAGACCTGAAAGGTAATTAAAGGGCACGTGTCACTAGCTCGTGCCTGCGTACGCAAGATATTAGTAATATGATTTCTGGAGTTATTATTAGTAAAGTTAATGTTATTGATTTTTTTTTATTTTACGAGTTTTTAAGGAAATAGTGTAAATAACGGTTATAAAATTACATGTTTTAATTTGATATTTTAAAAGAACGGACACCTGCTGGCAGCTAATAAACCATACAAACATCTCTGCTACCAAAAGACTTTAGGCTGTATCTTCCATGCTTCTTTATTTTGTGGTCTTGTTTACTTGTTTTGATTTAAAATATTTATAATGCGATATACAGAAGGCACAAATATTATGCATAAAAATTTCAAGACATTAAATTAGCCCTTCGGAATAAATTGATTTGCCCATATATGCATCGAGTCAAATTTGTTGCAAGCATCACTGAGATTTAGCTTGATGCCCGGTTTGGCCTGGTAACTTGTAACTTTTAGTGACAAACGCGACGATAGTTGTGATTTTTTTTATGTAATTAAAATGGTAGACATGCATGAATGCAATATACTCAATAGGAAATACAAAACCAAAACAAAAATCTGTAATGAAAGAATGAAATGGGTTTTAACGTCATACTTTTCCGCTCCGACCGAGATCATAAAAAAGGAGCAAAGATTTATACCAATAATAAACTGTTGAAAAGATCTGTGTCAGAGTATTTAATAAAGACAGAATTTAGTGTTGTATATGTTCCATGCCAATACAGTGAATTAAATAGAGTCGTGTGCCTTTAATTGGTGTTATGGCGTTCAAATCAATTCTCATACACGGGGATCCAAACCAGGTTTTACCGATCGGGCGAGTTAACTTACGAAGTAGCGATTTTCAAAGAGTAATCGCACTTCTACTGTAATTATGTGAACTCAGATAATTCGTCCTGCGATTGACTTTTGCTCATCTATAATCAAGTTCCCATATTTAGATCCGAATATAAGGCTATTAATAAGAAACGGGGACATTGTCTTATTATATAATCTGTTAAAATGTCTTTTCCATTGGTTATGTTAAAAGAACAATGTTCAAAGTCCTAATACCGGTAGTGATAAAGTCAAAATACCTCAAGGGGCAAAGTTAAATAAAAAGTCAAATGGAATGTGTCAAATGTTTTAGTGGAAAAAGCTGTTTTTTAAAGTGTCTACATTTTACATTTCATTTTACATTTGCGCTCTGCCACATCTCATTTGTCCTTCACGCTTTCTACATAGCATCTAACGCATAGCACTATCTATTATTAGGATATCACGTGACTTATTAACATATACGAAAACCAGGCCGATATCAACATGGCATACTATAAGCCAGTACACTATAAGGGTATGCACCACACGATAAGAGGAAATCAACCCGGTACTTTATCAGAAACTTAGTTACTTTGAAAAACGATCAAGTTTGGATGGCACTAAACCATATTTCTATGATTAAGGGGGTGGGGTGGGGTTTTGCAATGTCAAAATACGACCATAATACGAAATTCCAGATATTATGTTACAAATCAGTAAAAAGCACGTTCATGTTCATTCCTCTTTTGAAGTATATTCATCATTAGTTGGGCACAATGCAAATGCATATTCTCCTTTTAATATGGACTTAAGTTAATTAGCCTGTACTAAAATTTATAGAGAGAGAGAGAAAGAGAGAGAGAGAGAGAGAGTTGGGGCGGGGCAGTTATTTCCTGACACATTCATAATTACGTACTTTAGAGAAAGAAAAATCCTTGTTGTTTTATCGGAAGAAATGTTTCGCTGCCCAACAGTAAAGGGAGGTTTATACAGAACGCGAACGCGGCTTTTCGTCTTGGAATGCTCTAGTCATTTTTAGAGGCCCCGTTCATAGAAAGCGCGAAGCCGAACAAATATTGGTTCGCGCGAACGACCGCCTTGATTGCCTCCCGAGCGAATTTTTCAGAAGTTCGCGCAAACTTTTCCCCAATGACCCAATCAGCGGGCACTTCCCATGACATCATTTTCACGAATAGAAACCGCTAGGCCTGATCGTTCCCACTAGAGTACAATATTCATAGTCTACTTGTAAAATACTGTTGCAATTTTTCCGGATGAAAATATAGTTCTTCTAAGATGTGATGGTATTCTCCAAACTCACTTCTTCTCTGTGAAATTTTATGCACTGATATTCGCCTCTTTCTCTTCCCACGTTGTTTTATGTGCAGATACCGTGCCAAGATCTTGTCTGTATCTGATTCCACCTGAGCCATGATAGCAAAGGACAAAATTTATCTCTCACAGCTAGAAAAAGACAAGACATCACGAAAGCCGTCGACGGTTTTCTGCGTTCGGGTTCGCGCCCTATTTGAACGGTGAAACTGCTCAAAAGTCGCGTTCGCGTGCGATGGACGCGTTCGGGTTCGCACTCTGTATAAACGGGGCTTAACCTAATTACTATTATTAAATATAGACTATAATTTCAATTGGTCTTATTTGCCGAAGGTTCAGATTAGCCATACCACTGCATGATTACGTTGCAGGCACGGTTGTCCCGCAGCGAAATTCTTATAGTGTGCTGGCTTACAATGCGCCAGATTGATCTCGACCTCGTTTCAGTATATTGTATATAACTCATGTGATATCCTGCATTTGCATATCAAACTTAGCACTCTGCGTAAGATGCTATGTAGAAAGAGTGAAAGATAAATGAGGATAGACAGCGCGCAAATGTAAAATGTATTGACGGAAATGTCAAATGTAGATACGTAAAAAAAACAGCATTTTCCAAAAAATCACGTGACATTTGACACATTGCATTTGACGTTTAATATTTAACTTTGCGAATAGAGACATTTGGACTTCATAATTACAGGTATTAGGCCTTTGTACATTGTACTTTATACACATAAACAACGGAAAAGCCATTTTAGCAGAGCATTTAAAGTAGCTAAGTCTATAACTCAATATCAATCCAAAATCTTTCACGTTGAAAACACGAATTATTTGTCAATTTAAATTAACATTGATGTTGTTATCTTAATTTGGGGCTTCTGATATGCAATATTTAAGACAAAATAAACATTTTACCATTGGTACACGAATCGTGTACCATAGTGCGTTTCAGCATCATTTGTAACAAGTGACCAGAAAGATACGAAAGCCCAGAAGGCTCATTCCAAATTCCAAATGCGAAATTCCAAATTTCAAATATTCTTGTCTTATCAATAATATAGCAAATTGCCCCCCCCCCCCCCCAATTAAACAATTTAGTACGAAACATACACCCAAATCAGTTAAATTGTGCGGGGATTCAACAAGGGTTGTCACATATTTTTACTTTTTACGACAATAAAACATTTATAAGACAGTAAAATCTGATTAAGAGTAACACCTCATTAAAGCTATAATTTCATATTTTTTTTAAGCTATATTTTTAAAATACATTAAATTAAAGCCTTAAAATAGATGGTATCTATGAACAGCCCTACCTTGAAGATAGCTATTGCATGGGGAAAATAGAAAAACAGGGGTGGTAATTGTGTTATTATTTCCGGTGTGAAAGATTTCTAAGTGTGGGAAATAATGCCTATGATCGTATAATACTAATAGTGAGTTCACAACCTATGTTTCGACTTTCTTACAAAATACGAAATTCGCATTTTAAGTAAAAATCGTTAGAACTTGTTTGACTTTTATAAAGTTCTCCTCTATGCTAAGGTTTAATATATGAAACATATTAAATTATCATGGATTTAGCTGTACAAGTTATCAAAATTCACAATATACTTGTTCGTCTCAAGATCTTAAACTCTGTGTATCAATCTGCAGTCAATCACATATTAAATTTGACCTCCAGAGAGTCCACAAGATTTTTTGAAGTGATCAAGGGCCATAACTAAGGCAGTATATCGGTTATTGCTGAGAATCAATAGACTTAAACACTGTGTATCAATTTAAAGTCAATCGGATAAAAACTTTAGCTTCTAGTGCGTCCATAAGATGTTTTTAAAAGTAATCAAGGGCCATAACTCTGGCAGTAATTATCGGAAATTGATAGAAAATCAATAGGGGTCTCAGTCTCATGACCATAAACACTGCAATGTGTATAAATTTAATCGGATATTAACTGTGACCTCTAGAGCCTCCACAATCAAGGGCCATAATTATTGGAAATCGGTGAAAATCAATAGGATTCTTCGTCTCATGACCTTAAACACTGTATATAACTTTAAAGTCAATCGGATATTAACTTTGGCATCTAGGGCGTCCACAAGACTTTTCAAAGTGATCAAGAGCCATTAACTCTGGCAGTAATTATCGGAAATCAATAGACTTCTTCGTCTCATGACCTTAAACGATGTGTATACATTTGAAGTCAATTGGATATTAACCGATGGAATTTGGAATTTTGCATTTGGAATTTCGCATTTGGAATCTGGAATTTGGAATTTCGCATTTGGAATTTGGAATTTCGCATTTCGCATTTGGAATTTGGAATTTGGAATTTCGCATTTGGAATTTCGCATTTTGGAATTTGGAATTTCGCATCTGGTATTTGGAATTTCGCATTTGGAATCCAGTAATTTGGAACGGGTGTTTATCCGTCCCACTCATCGGATAGGTAAACAAACACTAATTAGTTATGTAAAATTACAATTTACTTAAATTCTGATTTGTTTAATTGAGGTGGGCTGCCAATTTGCTATTTTATTGGTGAGACATGAATTTGCAATTTGGAATTTCGCATTTGGAATTTGGAATTTGGTATTTGGTATGAGCCTTCTGGGCTTTCGTAGAAAGCGACACCATAACCTATCTGGACACAACTGATTCGAAATTAGAGTCAAAACGGAAACAACTGAATGTTAATCAGTTCATATACAATCAGATTAAATTATAATATGCGTTGCGACCCATTTGGGTCGAATTCTATGTACCAAATATTAGCGATTTAGCTCCTTTAACATTAGCATGCAGCGATACCCTTCCATAATAAAAATCTTGTAAAATTAAAAATTAACTAGAGAAAAACATAGCGAGAAACAGAAAGTTGAAGCTAATTAATCAATTACAGTTCTGAGAATGTAAAACGTTCAATTTCCACGGCAAAAGATCAGCTGTTAAAAGCAACACGTTAACGGCACCCCCGTCGTTTATCAACCAGCAAACGGTCAATTCATCTTTAATTATTTCTCTGTTACAATAGTCAACCATTCCGAGTGAATATTAGTTAAGAAGACACCATGCAATTAGAAACGGGATAACAGCAGCTAAAGGGGTGTAATTTTAAAGGAAAGCCATTTCTAAGTACAATAATTACGGTGTTAGCATGTTTATCATTTTAAAATTTGTTAACACGGTGCTCCAGTCCTCACCGTAATTCCAGTAGTTTTGTTGATAATAATTGACTATTTTGTCTCTATTAACGCCAAAGTCGTGAAATATAATTTGCACAATGGTCAGATATTTGACATGTCTCGTCTGCTTTTTAAGCAGAATTTAACTAAAGTATTCATTATGAACGGAAATAAAATACTTGATTTATTTAGGTCAGGGAGTCCTGCTGCTCTCTAAATCCACCAGCTACACCACCTAAGCATCAAAAAAGCGCAAATTAAAATGTTTCGTAGAAATAAATATTAAACATACATTATGCACGAGTCAAATCGGTCTATTGTGTGTTATTCTGTAGGCCTGAGTTGTTATCTGAATTAACTTATCCAGACCTTATCAACTCTCGTTGGCGAAATTTACTGGATCAGGACCCGATTCGCTGCTGAACTTCCATTCACGATTAAACCATGAACTGGATAATCGAGACTATGTTGTTTTTTTTATCGTACCGTATCATCATGATGATCGAGGGTAGGGCGAAAAGTCAATCGCTAAATTCTCGGTTCTGAGAGCATCAATTTGGCTGAGTTTTCAACAAATTTCCTTTACATTATCTAGTATCTAGTTTTTAAGTATTATAGTGAGAACTATCAGTTCTTTATCTAATCTCCCATGATATATCTTTAATCAGGAAAATTTGAGATGATCTGCAAAGCTACTGCTGATATATTAAGATCCAAAGCCACGTCATAGCTTTGCTTTTTAAATTGATTTTTTAAAAAATAATTGACAAACTTTTTATTTTTTGAAATTTAAACTTTAGATTTTGGACTTATATCAATAATATAGACATAGGTCATAGCCATACGAATAATAAATATCAATTATTTTTATATGTTAGTTACCTCCGTTTGAATTAACATTGTTTTTTGTTTGTTTGTTTTTTTTTTTGTTTTTTCGGCAATAAAAATACTACTATAACAGTCAAATCGACACAAAATTAACGCACTGCGAGTAGCGTTATTCTAACAAAACTGTATTTTTTAATATTAAGGTAGAATATCTGGAAGGCAAATATTAATTTACACAAACTGAAGTTATATTTTTGGACGCATCTTGTCAATTTCGTTTTCCCGCAGTTATGCTTTAAAGTCTCAATAATGCCCATTTTCAAAGGCATATCATGTAACGTTTACAAACATGTAGCATTTAAAGTATATGATCAAAATTAAAGCAATAAATATTAGTTTCTAATTTTTATCATTTCCGAGAAATAGGAAATTTATATAGCGTGAGCAACATTTTAAATTTTCAAGCTCATAGAAAGGTAAATTATTGTTCAATTTTGCACCACCAGATATAATTAATTATTCATGGTCACCGGAGTGGGCGTCATTGTGACAATTAACTATTATTAAGCAAATTAAGCACGTGCTTGGGGCATTATGTAAATTTCTCCTTTGTAGACGTTTCAGTTTTATTAAGACTATATTTTTTTTATACATTTCACCGATGTGGTTATTTGTATAGTTGAATTTTACTACAGTATGCTTACATTCGTATTCTTTATTGCATATAGCAGATCATGATTTCTTCGGGTTGTATTCCTGGTTGTTTTTATGTAAATTATGTGTATTGCAGTCCCCCTGCAATTAATATTAGATATTCAAAATATTTCTGTTTTTCATTGTTTTTTGTTTTTTCTTACTGGTACCGTCCGTGGGAGGTAAAATTTTGTGTCAAAATGTCATTGCAGAAAGGTCATTAGCACTTCGATGGGGGTGTTTACCTGTTTTCGGAGGAGACCAACGCCGGCTTTAAGCTTGTTGAAGACAGCCCTATTGAGGTAAATCGAACATGCGTTTTAGAATACTATTTTGAACCAATTTGAACGCGTTTCTTCGTTTGTCAGAGAACTTCTCTCTCTGCACACCCGTTGATGGTTTAAAATGTGCTCACCTCGCCCTCCGCGCAGTTTATAACATTATGTTCATACAAATGATATCAGTTCAATATTGGTGAATATAAAATTTATCAACATTTGGTATTTTCTGCAGGAGGTATAATGGCAAACTTCAACGCAACATATAATAACCTTCGTAAAGATCTTTTTATACACCGGGGTGTCTGTCGTTGCTATTTGGATTTTGTTTTCTTAATTAAATGTTAAATTATCGATTTGAGTATACTTTTTGAAAAATGAAAATGGTTATAATTAGGAGTCGCCACTAAACTGAAATGCCGATTGACCGAAGGGAGGCAACTCCCTTAAAGTATACCAAGTTCCAAGATGGTCTATTTAGAATTCCAGACAGGAATCTCAAAGTTGGGCGTGGCCCTGCCCCAGGGGACTGGACATGGACCAATATATATATATATATATCTATAGGTACAAGACTATGGTGGATCATTCCGAATTGGAACCAAATCTTTCCTCCCACGACTAAAGACCCCTACGCGCAAGCGAACTATTGAAATAAAATTAAAACCGTATGTCAGTCCCGAAATTACCTGGCTGTGTTCAGTGGACGTTAAACCCCATTTCTCTCTCTCTCTCGGATCCAAATCTGTTAATAATTTACAGACAAAATATCAACAAAAAGTGAATGTGACACCTAGTTGCCGTCCTTAGGTTATAAGGAATACTACCAAGTACCAAGCTGGTCAAGTCAGATTGCGGCCTGCAAACGATAAACACAATAATTGGGCTATAAGGAATGCATATCCCAAGTTCCGTGACGACACATTAAGAATAGTGGGCTGTAGACAAAACATAAACAGAGACAAAAGAGGCGTGGCTCTGCCCCTGGGGGTCGAACAGTCACCCCCCCCCCCCCAAAAAAAAATAGGGGTTATCCTTAGGGTATAAGAAATAGGCATGCAAAGGATCTCTTAATAATTGCGGCCTGTAGACGAAACACAAGACGCACAAAAAAATATTGGGCATGGCTCTGCCCCAGGGGGTCGGGCATGCTCCAAAAATAATAGAGGTCAGCCGTAGGGTATAAGGAATAAGTATGACCCATTAAGAATTGACACACAGACACACAAAAAGAAAATGAGCGTGACTCTGCCCCGGGGGGTTAGGCATGCACCACAAACAATGGGTATGTTCCTTACGGTATAAGTAAAGTTTCAAGAAGATATGTTAAGAAATGCGGCCTGTAGAAGACAAACAAACAAATACAAGAAATGGGCGTGGTTCCGCCCCTGGGATCGGGCATGCACCAAAAGCAATAGGGATTATCCTTAGGGTATGAGGAATAAGTATGTAAAGTTTCAAGATGATCACTTAAAGAATTGCGGCCTGTGGGACACACACACATATAGGGGCGACGGCAATATACGTTCACATTATGAATGTGTACGACGTATAAAAAGTAAAAGGAAATTATAAAATTTAACTTTATTTTCATTCGGGAAATCACGTGGCTAAGTGGGTCGGGTGTTCGATCCCTGCATTGGCCGAGAAAGTTCATCCAGATAACCGGCGTGGTTATAACCGGTGTTCGATCCCAGCTGTCTAGTCGTTCGGATGGGACGTGCACGTAAAAGATCCCTTGGCAGTTGGAATTCGATATAAGAGTAAGTCGTAGCGCCGTTGCCCGGGCAAAATTCCCCTCATAGCACATTGCGTGGCGTATGCCCGTCTTCATTAGCCCCAGTAGGAAGTTAAACCCAATTCATTTATTTTCATTTAACATGCTCCGAAAGACACCAATCAAATTCACTCTTTCTGAATGATAATGCCCCATTCGTACGTATTATGGATTTGATGACAGGAAAAGACTGGGATATACGGGAACTTCATTACCCGACAATCAACTAAATATCAGTTCAATCCATATAAAATAATTGTATAAACTATGAACAGATGCCAATATGTACGTTCACCTGGTGAAATAAGAAGACATAGTTTTTGTTATCATGTATTAATAGGACCAGAAACATGTACAAACAGAATTGTGTACAATATTTATAACATTCTTCATATAATGTCTTGTATACAATTATTTACAATTGACATCTTGGCATTAAGTGTTTATGGTATTATTCTTTGGTTGTAAACTTTAATATAATTTAATATTACTCATTTTAAGATATGGTAAACCACCATGAAGTGATGGTTGTATACTTTAATATAATTTAAGATTACTCTTTCATTTTAAAATATGGTAATACACCAGTCTAATGTGACATCTTTTTAACAATATATATTTCAATAACATCTTCCATCGTTTCTTTACTTTCAAAAACATCCACACCATCTTGTCTGGAGACCTACAATTAGAAAATCATGAAATTAACAGATAAGAAAAACCTGCAGTACAAAAACAAATATTATTGGTGAACCAGGTAATGGATTCCCGCGAAGCATGTAGCCTATACCGAGGCGATTGGGGAGCCACGGCGGATCAGTGAGTGTTCGATCCCTGCGTTGGCCGAGAAAGTTCATCTGGGACTTCTGGCGTGGTTCCCTTTTGTCAGTGGTGCAGAGGGTCTGGTAACAGAAGACATACAGTCGGTTCTATCGGACAAAAAATCCCGATGTTTTGTGTACACATTATTCAATTTTACCTCAGAGCACACTGCATGACGTATGCCAGTCTTCATTAGCCCAGGCAAAGCAGAACAGAAGGGCGTTAAACCCTATTTCATATAATTTCCACGACGATTATGGATTTTTATGGTAGTTATAAAAAATTCTTGCTAGCGTGGTAAAGTAATGAATACATGAAAATAATTAAAGTAATATATAACATATCAACAAACTTGAATTACCTAGATTTAACTTGTATATTGGCCTACTTTCACCAACTTGTATATTGATATATATACGTCCCACTAAATTGTATATACTAGTCAATTTCCACCAACTTGTATATTGGGTTACTTCTACCAACATGTACATTGGTTTACTATGGAAAACCAAACAGCACGACTTGTATATTGGTATAATTCCACCAACTTGTACATTAGTAGAGCTTTCACCAATTTGTATATTGGTATAATTCCACCAACTTGTATATTGGTATAATTCCACCAACCTGTATATAAGTTTACTTCTACTAACTTGTACATTAGTAGAGCTTTCACCAATTTGTATATTTGTCTACTTCGACCGACTTGTATATTGGAATACTTTCACCAACTTGTAGTTTGATCTAGTTCCACCAACTTGTATTTTGATCTAGTTCCACCAACTTGAACATTATTCTACTTGTACCAACTTGAACATTGTGGTCTAGGTCTTCCACCATGTATATTTGTTTACTTCAACCAACTTGTGTATTGGTCTAGTTCCACCAATTGCATGCGTATTGGACTAGTTTCATCTGTCGTCTGTCTGTCTGTCTGTCTGGCCATGTGTCCGGCTGTCTGTCCGTCAGGCCATTTATCCGACTGTCTGTCTGTCTGTCTCTCTGGCCATGTGTCCAGCTGTCTGTCCGTCTGGCCATTTGTCCGACTGTCTGTCTGTCTGATGAAACCGGAACAAGTCCGATAACAGTTTAAGCAGAGTAAGAAGCCATTTTATTGGTTGAGACTTTGATACAAATTGGATAAAAGGGGTTAAACTTGGCGGTGGTCTTCAAGTTGATTGGTCGAATTATCTCTAGCAATGATAAACAACATTATGAAAATACGTTTATTATTACCAGTGAACTAGATGCTTTATTATTACAAATTACTTGTAAAACTTATAAAATCCGTCTAATTACACATAATTTTCTTCACATATTTTCAAATAATTTCACAACGAAAAAGTGGAACTGTACAACTGTAAACTAACTGTACAAAACAAAAATATATAATACAAAGTTAAGTTTAATAAGCGTACCGGGAAATAAATTTTAAGATCTGGAGACACCATTTTAATGCGGGCAGCTGCTTTACTACAGTTTACTTGAATTTTTATATCTCAGAAAACTTACCTTCGCAGAAAACTTACCTTAATCAAACCGCAGTGGCTTTTTGCGACGATAAACTCCCGTTTTCCCAGGCTGAAATTATTTACAAAATGGTTTTACTAGATGAGAATACAGATATCTATGGCGGTTAAAATTTGAACTTAAACTACATCATTAATGTAATCTGTTGTACCTACTGTACAAACACACAAATTCGGTTAAACAAAGGCATATATTGATTTTGAAAATATCCAATTTATAATAAACTAGCCCATGGTATAATAAAGATGATGATGATTTACCTGAGCCCATGCATCCTTTACTTTGTTGCCTGGGACAAACGGGGTTGGTTTGATGGGCATTTTGTTGTCTGGCCGCAATTCCGACATAATTTTCTCGAAATGCTGAACCTGAATAATAAATAAACTTATAGTCATTTATTGTTTACTTTAGGTTCAATATATAAAACTGATCCTGTATATTATTACATTACTTCAAACACCTATATTAAATAAACTAGTGTCTAAGTTCTGTACATCTGTTTATTGTAGAATATACGATTCTTTATTACGTAAAATATACTTATAGACTACCGAAAGGAAAGAAAAGGCGGGAAAACTACAGACACAAAAATATAACAGATTATCCATACTAATTTGTTTTGTTTTTTTATTTCATAACAAATACAAAATGACAGCGGTGAGGAAAGAAACGGAAAAACCTTTAACCATGAATTAAAATATTTTTTAACATATAGAATTGAAACCTACCCGTTCAGAAACTAAACGGCGTTTTCGTTCGACTGCCCGAGTCATTTGTCTGCTCAAGTCATCTGTGAAAATATCGAACAATTAAATGAAATTTTTTTAGAAAAACTGCATGAACCACAAGTTGAACTTAAAGTCGACGTGGTGAATAGTGGTTAAACAACTATTGTATTTCTATTAATTGATGAAAATATAAATAAGATAGTTTGGTACAGTTGTTATAAACATTCACTGTCAGGTGTTTAATAATATAATATAAACTATTTATATCAGTCCATAAAACACTTACTTATTTCCTTGATGCTGTTTTCGAAATGTGTTGCTATAAAACATGAAAGCGGGAATTTCACATTTTTAAGTAATATTTTTAAAATGTATTAAAATAAAGCCTTAAAATACATGGTATCTATAAACAGTTCTACTTCTACCTTGTTGAAGAATAATCCTATTAATCCTATAAGTCACTATTGCCAGTTAAGAAATTGGCAAAAATGTCATTTTCAACTTTCAATTCAAACGTTTGAAGATAGCTATTGCATGGGGGTATAAAACTAAATACACTGTATTTAGTTCTATGATGGGGGACAAGGGAGGTAATTGTGTTATTATTTCCGGTTTTAATGATTTTTAAGCGTGCGAAATAATGCTTATGATTATATAGTAGTGAAATTCATAATCTATTGAGCAAAAGACATAGAAATAATTATGCTGCAATTAAAATAAATGATATACAAAATATAGTAAGATACATGTATAACGGACATACTAAGATGTGTTACTCCCCGTTCTATCACAGCAGTTCTCTCGATCCTTTGAACCCCCCTTCCACTAAGCTTCTTTCCATCTGTAAAAAGATGAGATCATGGTATTTAAAGAGGAAATCTCGACATACCTGAGTGACATATTCTTGGTAATATTAACTTAGTTCTATGCATATATCTGAAACCTTATGATGCTTTTATTTATTATCCATGTATTGCATGATAATAAGTTTCGTGAACTAGTATATTCTATAAAAATAAAATAAATATAATATTAAATTTGATCTTACCCTCCCAGAAAATAACCCCCTCGTGTTGCTTTTTCGAGGCCTTTCTTGGCTCCACTACGGCTACGGGTGCTTCTTTTACGGTAATTAAAGAGCTACATTCATAAAATGAAAAAAGGAAAAATATTTTAAAGGCACAAGTTATAATATTTGAGTTTATATGTTCATAAAGATGCATTATGTAAGATTTGATTTTCAGTTAAAAGTTTAAAACTGTTGCAAAAACAGTTATTTATTTCGTTTCGCTTTTTATATACTTTCGATGGTCTACACTGCATGAAGATCTGGCCGGTTGTAATTGGAAATTGCGCCAGAGGTCATACGAGCCGCTTTTGACCCTATGATGTCAGACATTGATTAATCAACCCCGCGTTGTGAAATCAATAGAAACCAATGTAACCTGACAATTGGTTGATTTTATTAATGTTTAGAGTGCAATCTGTTGTATGCTATAAAGTTATGTTTGATTGTATACGCTCTCTATTTATAGTACTGGTCTGTTGGGGCTTTAAAAGAGCAAAAATAATTGCTGTACATTTCTTGTAAGTAAAAACATAAATACACCAGGTGGGTGTGAATCAGCATTTTGACTATAATATAAAACATATAGACACATCTGTTTAGTTTTGTGAATGTAACTTACGGGGGAATATACACGTGACCAGCATCATCCACACCATCTTCAGACACCGGTGAAGCCCGTGATGCCGCTGACGCCTCGGTCACCAAACTCGCTTTACTAAATATAAAACAACACGTAACTATATAATGCTAATGCTTAGATTACATGGGATGAACAAAATTAAAGTCTTATAATTAAATGGATAAACAAAATGAAAGTCGAATAATTAAATGGATAAACAAAATGAAAGTCGAATAATTACATGGATAAACAATATGGAAGTCGAATAATTACATGGATACAAAATGGAAGTCAATTAATTACATGGATAAATCATACATAAATAAATAGGAATAATCCCAATAAATACACAGTCACAAATGTTAGCGATTACACAGATAGATATAAATAACTTACTGTATCTTAGTGTCATCTTTCCCGTGTCCTGACGGCCCAGGTGCATCATCCACAAAATCCATTTTACTAAATATAAAAAGGTGTAAGTCAAATGAAATGAAATGTGGTTTAACGTCCAGCTATTCCGGTCCGATTGGACTAATGAAATAAGTTTAATGATTGCATAATGTAAACATAATGATTAACATAATGAAAATATGATGATTACATAACGCAAATACATGTATAATGATTACACAATATTAATATAATGATTACATACTGTAAATGATTATATAATATGAATTTAATGATTACATAATGTGAATAATTAGATATATAAATGAATAAACAGGGGTAAATAATGAATAAATCCAATGTATAATTTATAACAGATCTATTTTGTTTTATGTACGTGATAGTTGGTCTATTCTCGTAGAATAAAATTATCTGATATGAGACTGGGATAGAAATGTAAAAATATTCACAATTTAAAGGGACAATAACACTCTTGCTGGCTTGGCAGCTCTAGAATAATAGTCTTATTCTAAGTACCAGATGTTTATGTGTCCTACCTGTTGTGTAAATTATCCATTACATCATATTTTACTTGTCCAGAGGGTTCGAAAATATTTTAAAATCCAAATCACATTTAAAAAGGTTTACGTTAACCTTTTCAAATCATGTACTTGAATTTTTCCAATTTTTTAAATTAGGTGTGTTACGATGAAATTTGTATCATCAATTTATTTGAATATTGTAAAATAATACAATTTGTTGACCAGAATAAAGATTGGGGCATATTATTCAATTACAACAAGAGTGTTATTGGGGCTTTGAAGTATACCAGAAACTTTGATAATAAATATAAAAATCTTACAGATTGCTATTTTTAACGACATTTTCTTCTTTTCGTGGCGCTTTTTCCTCTGAAAATGAAAAACATCTAATATAACTCCCGTTCAGTGATTGTAGCGGCCTATACTAACTGTTGATCAGTGTGGTATCTAATACTGATACCATATTTACAACATATAGATAGTGAAATGTGCTACGGACTCACCTTTAATTTCAATTGGCTGAACTGAAACCACTGGGGTATTTTCTACAAAATATAAAATATTTATCAATTTCAAGGGACAACATACCCCCCAAAAAACCAACCCGTATTATGTTTAAGACCAATCATAATCGAAAGCAGGCTTACTCATACCGAAAAACATATTCAGATTGGTTAATCCAAAATGAAGTACTCGCTTACCTTTACTTTCAGTTGGCTGAACTGAAGCCACTGGAGTATTTTCTAGAATATACAAGAGTGTTATCAATTTAAAGGGACAACATACCTAAAGAGACAACATACCCAAAATAAAACAACACAATACATAATCAAAATCAGGCTTACTCATAACGCAAATGTGTAGTGGAAAACATAAACATTCAGATTGTTTATTCCAAAATAAAGTACTGGTCATTCAAATTTTAAGTTGATAATGATTCCATGCCTCTATCTTGATGTGACGGAGATATTATAGAACATGTATACAACCAAATTACTGACCTGAACTACCTATTTCTAGATGAGTATATATTATAACAATTATTTAATACAATGATAAAATACAATTACCTGTAGAGGGTGGTGGTGGTGAAGCTGATCTGACATTGATCACGTGACGCCTACCAGTTCTATTGAGAAACTAAAATACAAAACACATATTATAAAGTCTTCTATCGTTTACTTATCTGAGCATGGAACGGATGAGCGTAAATTGTGTACAGACTCTTAAACAATAAATTTGATATAATTCCAGAAAGGTTACCGCTTTAATGTTATACTTGTTTTCAAGGGAAAATTTATGATGTTCATAAAGATAATAACTTACTAATCGCCTAATCCTTTCCCGTATTGTAAGGGGGGTTGGTGTCTCCTCTCTGGTTGCCGACCTACCGCCATAACTTTCTTCTTCGTTCTGGTCGTCTGTAGTTTGGGGTTTAAGACAACACGAAAATATGCCACAGCGCTGTTGGTAAAACAAAAATATTTGATTGAAAAATTAATGTATCTCCATCTCCGAAAATTCAAAGACACACGGACACAACAATAATAAATATCAAAATCAAGATGCGAAAACTTTAAGGGTACATCATATCTTTATACAATTCCTTTACTAGACCGTGGTAATTTTATTTCATAATACTTAGTCTGTGTAAGCAATTCTTAAAACTTACGATGGTGGTTCCATTACGCCGACCTCTTGCCATAGTTAATGATACTGAAATCAACAATCATAAAAATAAAAACAATCTACTGTCATTTTTACTATTATTAGCTGCAAGAGTTCACCTTGCGGCCAAATTATTAGGAGGGGGGCTGGAGAAGAAGATCCAATTCTACGACTTTAGAGGCAGCATAAACCTGGAGAAAAGAGTAGTCCCCTACTTGCGACTAAATCATTGGGTGGAGTTGGGAGGCCACTCGGCCGGGCCTACCCGTAAACACAACCATTCGATACGCGTTAATTTCCAAATGCCCAAATTAAATTCCTGACGAGACCCTCAAGTTAAGGCCCATTCCACACCTAGAGCTTGGGGTCTATCTACTTGGGAAAAGTATTCATTTAAAAACATTTCGAGGCAAATTATCGTATCCTCGCTCTCTCTCCAGAATATGGCTTCACTTGGTATCACACGACATCTGTATAAATGGAGAATCACGCGAATCATTTGTTAGATTCTTTGTTTTTGTTATACTTTTAATTTTTTGATCGAGAAAAAATAATTTATCCGTGTGACCAAAGCTAGGGTAGGACCTTTAAATAGTACAGGCCTATGTACATTAATAAATTTCAGAACAGTAAGACGTTAAACCCCATGGCCATTTCATTTCATTTCACGATAATAAATTGACTCTATTGAGAGATATCCTAGCACCTGGCTGTTATTGTTTTAAAATGTATCTTACAAACTTTTATTTAGCGGTAAGATATAAGCTTATAATACGAATACAATATTTATATTTATATTATCTGATAAATATAGTCCCTGAATTAAGAAGAGACAGAAAAATGCGGTTGCCCGGCAACAAGACTAATAACTCTATTGATACTTAGCATAACCGAATTCCACCATAAAGAAATCTACCAGAAAGCAATACTTTTATTTATAGTAGACATATAATTAATATACTTCACAACATATTTTAAAACAGAATTTTATATGATCAATAAGTCCATGTTTGCAAAGATTTTATCAATGCGCAGTGGCACGCCATTAGTGTCCCTCCGCCCTTGCATAATATATTATATTTTTTCTTTCTAGGCTTTATAGTAAATAACATTATCTTAACATGACCTGTCTCGTCTATTTTTACAAATACTTACTTAGTTGCAATAATATGCTATTTCCTAGTAAATAGTAAGTAAAAAGCTTCTTAAATGTTGTAGGTAAACCTGCAATGCCACATTCGCCTTTAAAAAAGATAACGCGACTGAACTTTACATGTAACGTCACAATAGTATTTCATCAATTCGGCGTGTTTCGGTTTTTTACGGAATCGATACTGAGTTTTCTGTGACACATTTTATAATATTGAATTAAAATATGAGATCAACTGAAAGTATAATCAGAGGCGGATCCAGTGGGGGAGGGGGGTGCGAGAGGCGCCCCCCCCCCCCTAATTTTCGACAGTGCCCTTTTTTACTGCTGAAAGTGCCTTTTTTCAGACCCTAATATGTCCTCTCCGAACGTTTACTTAGACGAAAATATCAGCCAAATAGCTCTTGGAATGTCTACAGATGCAAGGAAATGACGGATAATTGTCTTGCCCCCCCCCCCTCAACTCCCCTCGCAGCGGCGTGCCCCGTCTCCGCAGTAAGTGCCCTCATTTTGCGGCGCCCCCCTTTTCAAAATTCCTAGATCCGCCCCTGAGCTTGAATAGATTTAATGTAAAGGAGAGAGAAAGAATGTATATAAACTGATTTACATTCAATCGTTTCTGATTTTAATCAGTTATGTTCGGTTAAATATGCCAGTAGTCTCAAACGAATGGCAATCTCTAGCGTCCGGTCATTCGAGTCCCTTGTTACAAATGACGCTGAAACGCATTATGGTACTCATACTCCGACAGCAGCACGTGGTTTTACAATCTGAAACAAGGGCCTTAACTCTGAAATTCAATAGGAGTCTTTGCGTCACAAATTCAAATGATCTGTATAAATTTCCCAGTGAGATCACAATATTGATGTTGAGTTAAATTGACAAATAACTTGTGTTTTCAATATCAAAGATTTTGGATGATACTCGGTTAGAGATTTGGCTACTTTAAAGAAAAAACAAACAAATAAAACAAACACAATTACAGAAAGTTTGAATTGAATCTGATGACAAAAAATTTATTCATGATATTAAATATAACACAGATAAAAATATCAAAAAGTATGATAAAAATGAATTTTTAGGAAATAAAAACATAGATGGGAGTTTGGTTAACCACCTCCAATAGCCGTCATATACACCACAGGTAAGATGTGTAGCAAAATTTTGATTTCAACATTTACTTGGTAAAGAATCCTGTGAATAGTGCGACAATAACAATACACATCTACAGTCAACTACAGGTACATGAAACCAACGGAATCATTTGAAAGTGGCCTTTAAATTATGTTCCTTTGATATATTGGTCTTTCATGAAATATCAGATCTAACATCCTGAAAATGGTGACATCGGCTAATTGTTAACATTATATGACATTCTGTCTTAAATGCAGATCAAATTCAGAGATTGGCTTTAAAACGTTTAAAGGATACTGACAACTTAAAAACAGTAGTTGGTCTACTATGCCCATGGGTTTATCCATGGGAGAGACAAGTATTCAAATTATTTGCCCTTGCGGATTGGGACTGTCAGTGAGTACTTTGCTATTGCACGCATAGTATAATATGTATAACTGATTTATTTTAATTGTAAGAATTTCGGTACTGTTAACAGGGGTCAGAATCACATTGTGACCCGCTATGATAAAAAAACCCAAACAAAGGGCAATAAACTTAGACACACAGGCTATAATGCCATAGAAATAGAAACCGAGAGACAGTGAGGACGAATTGTTTAAAAAAAAACACTGTTTTATATATTCAAGCATACTGAAAATAAATGTTTTCAGTGACGAAATTATTTTGGATTTAATTCAGTGCGTCAATCACACTTTTAAACAGTTCCTTGCAGTCTCTGACAGACACAGGCAAGACATAATTAGAAGACAAGTTACAGTTTATTTACAACCGACATATTTTTATTTTTTTTCAAATACCAAGAAAGGAGACTACTAGAAACCATACTTCCTAATTATTGCATCAAAGTGATATACCTGTGACACAGCAGAAACGGCGATGAAAAGAAAAGATCCATCGGACATGACAGAGAGGGGCAGGAAAAGCCGTGTTTACTTCAGTCATCGATAATATTACCAAATTTATGATAGATGGGGAGGAAGACATAGAGAAGCTTTCTGTGCCGATCTGGCGTAGACATTAGTGGAACTAAATGCATATTTGATTGAAGTTTCGGATACATTTTCCGTAATTGAATCATCAGTTCTTGCCGACGAAATAGTGCCAGAAACTGGCCAAATGTTATACTACATAAATTTACAACATAATCAGTCCTTTAAGAGAAACTTATCAAATATCTAGAAAGGTCAGAAACGCTTTCCAATACTAATAAACAATCAGGTAGATGCGACACATCAAGCAAAAGATCTAAAAGACAGCTCGTGGCTATACTTGAGACCACATTGGCAGAAATGAAATTGAAAGCCGAACAAATGAACAAATAAAACAAAATGCAGAACTTGCAAAACTACAGAGAGATGAGAGACGGAGACAAATGGATTTACAACATCAACAATACGTCAAGAATGTTAATTTGCAAACAGAGCTTGCTTCAGCTAGGAGTAAAGCCAGAGTTGAAAATACAGAAGATGATCAACTGGGCACGCTGGAGCAAGAAGCGTTTGCTTTGATCCAGTCGGTGGAATTGGGCCCAACAACCAACCCACCTACCCTAAACAACATTTCAGACACCACGACGGAACAGCCTGCCCCATTGAATCCATTTGATCGAATTACTACCCAACCAACAGCCACAGCATTCAAAAAACTCTGATGGTAACCCTCAACAACAATTTCTGACAAATTCACACCATTGAAACATAAACAACGAATTAAATTCCTACCACTAAGTTGAGGCCCTGGGAAAAATTATGGCCAGGACTACACTGTCACCATTAAAACCAATTGTTTCTAATTTTTTTTTATTTGATTGAAAGCACGTTGCATATGCAGACCATGCCCAATTTTGAAAAGGCCATGAAGAAGCTCGAAGAGGAATGTGGGAATCCTGTTGATATCTGCGAAGTATGGGTTAAGAAGCTGGACACCTGGTCTAATATAAAAACAGCCGATGCCAAAGCGCTTAGCAGTTTCGTTAACTTTCTTGAAAATTGTTCGGAGTCTTTAAAGGGGCTTGGATACACCGGAAAACTAAATGATGTCACAGTTATCAAGAAAGCCTTGGAACTTTTGCCTTCGGGCATGAAGAACAAATTCCGAGAGGACATCCAATACCTTCGTGACAAAGGAACTGAACCTATTGTTATATAGTGCTATCCTTGTATATTGTGTGTGCCAGTGTCAGTACTAGTTTAGTTCTCTAGTAGTACCTCATACATATTCATGTATTTGAATACGTGGGGGGCTAGATAGGTTTGGAGATTGGTATAGTAGAGAGAGAGAGAGTTAGACACAGAAAGGATAGTACATGTAGTTAGTTCATTATGTATATAGACTGACTTATAATAAAGGATATTTGCTCTACATCATATTGTGTCTTACTGTTTCTACACCAACCACCCACATAAAATGGTGGAGATGCCAAATTGTGAACTGACAATGCTATGACATTGCATTTGTTTTTATTGTCAAGATACAATGACCATTATGGAAAGATGGATTTTTAATACTGATTATGGATTTACATAATGTGAGTTGTGGTGCCGCTAGGATTTATGATGATTTGACAATAACCTTGTTTAAATTGAACAAGATACACATACTAACGTTCTTCATTTTTCACAGCAACTTTATACGGAATTATCATGTTTTTTCATGCACATTCATGATCTGATTGAAAATGTGAACAGTGGACTTATTTTAAAGTGCTTGGTCAACATTTTTTTCGGAGGCACTGTACGTGTTTACTACATATTAATGTGTTTTCCAACTATGTTATCAGGCGATGTCACATTCTTTGATGTCACATTCTTTGACCCGGCCGGATTTCAAACTAACTTTCTTCATGACAGATAGTATTTAGTCAAGATTCTAGATAATATCTTAACCATCTCAATTTTCACAGATGTGTTTTTATTGTCTTAGTTTTAAGGATATATTGTCTTATATTTTTAAGGCCATTGTCTTACATTTCATCACCCATTTTTCTTGAGTGACACAATGAACATTCTTTGCATTAGACTAGTTTCAGACTGAATAGTCATTTTACACGAATGCCTTAGAACCAACACTGAAAGATTTCTCAGATCATTTACAGACTTGAAGAAATGTCCAACCAGAGCATTTAGAAATTCTGTGAAAAACTATGAACATCCTAAAGATAATGTAACAGCCCAGAAACATATTCCTAGATGTCTTTACGGCAGATCCAACCACTGGCTTGAACACTGTTCAGAGTTTAGGCAGAAGCCTATTTCGGAAAGAAAGGAGTTTTTACAGACATGAAACATGTGCCCCCATGTACATTTAGAGGTCATGAAGCCAGAGACTGCCCATACACAGATTGGAAAATATGACAAATATGCAACAGAAAGGGGCACATTGCATTATTTCATACAGAGAATGGCGCCAAAAAGGAACACAGTCGAAGAAGAAGAAGAAAATAGGGTGGTTTTAATGCTAGCCTTAAATACATGGGGAAATCCCTAAATGATGGGCTGTACCAGGGACCCGACATGCTGACCAACCTGACTAGAGCCTTATGCCGTATGAGGAAAGGCAGAATAGCTCTAACATGCGACATATCATCAATGTTCATGATGGTGAAGATCCCTTATGAGCAAAGAGACTACGTCCGAATACTCTGGTGGGAAGATGGGAACTCGCCTAAACGCCCGACGCATTATCATATTTGCTATCATCTTTTTGGTGCAGTTTCCAGTCCATCTTGTTGAATTAGAGCACTTCAACAGACATCATACGACAATGAGCTGTTGGGGTGAAAAACTTCATACTACACGATTTCTATATAGTATATGGATGATGATACAACTTCTGTAGACAGTCTCAACGACGCTTCCGAAGTAGCATTAGGACCTATGAACATATGCAGTAGAGAAGGAATTTGATATTTGTAATTTCTCTTCAATTCTAAAGACTTTCTACAGCGGCTTCCGCCAGAGAAAAGTACCCCAGAAGTCAACGACAATTTCGATTTTGAATAAGACGACCTGCCTCATCAGAGAGCTCTAGGAATGATATGGAATACAGGGAGTGATTGTTTCCAATAACATGTAGACATGCCTAAGAGCATCCTAACAAGAAGAGGCTGTTTATCAAGTCCAGTGTTTGATCCTATGGGTTTAATATCTCCGGTTATGTTACCAAGAAGAATAATCCTGCAGCAGGCATGTAAGCTCAAACTTGCATGGGGCGAATCTCTACCTGACAAAATGCAAGAAGATTGGCTGAAATGGAGAAAAAATCTGGAAGATTCGAAGCATCTATCTATACCTAGGTGTTATAAGCCTACAGATTTCGAAGACATAGTATCATCAGAATTACATTTATTCAGCAATGCCAACACATACGGTGATGGTGGATGTGCATACTTTAGACTTAAAATTGGCCCTGGGCAGATAAAAATATCGTTGGTTATGGGAAAAAGTTGAGTAGTTCCAATTAAGCCAATCACAGTACCACGTCTGGAACTAACCCGTGCTGTCACCATGACAAAAGTAGCCAAACTACTTAAACACTAGCTGAGAATTCCCGATCTTTAAGAATTATTTTGGAATGACAACACCTGTGTACTGGGATATCTTCGAAGTGAGACAAAGCGCTTTAAAACTTATGTCCCACACAGAGTTCAGAGAATACAAGACTACACCAATGCGAATCAGTGGCATTGTGTAAGAGACCTATTAAATACACGCGCACCATACAGCAATTGGTTATGTTAATACCAGTTGAAGATTATTAAATGTGAACCAGAAGACAGAAATAATATCCCCGTCAAGGAGCCTTTTATATCACTTAGTTTTATTAGACAGTATATATCTACATGGACAATAATAGTGTTTTTGTGCTCTATTCTATAAATTATGTTTTATTAGACATTATATAGATACAGTATTAGTGTTATAATTTGATTTAATTCTACCAATTAAGTTTAGATCAAATATTTTTTCTTTTATCAGTATAATCCTTTTTTTGTGCTTTCTAAAAAAAAAATCATCCAAATTAACTTTTGTCTGAATTTTTGAGGAGCCATGTGACTCTCAGTGAGTATTTTGCTATTGCCTTCATAGTATAATGTGTCTACCAGCTGTATAACTGATTTATTTTAATTGTAAGAATTTCGGTACTGTTAACAGGGATCAGAATGTGATCCGCTATGATAAAATCTAAACAAAGGAAAATAAACTCTTTGACACAGGCAATAATGCCATAGACACAGAAACCAAGAGACTGTGAGGACGAATTGTCTAAAACCACTAATTTATATATTCAAGCACACTGAAAATAAATGTCTTTAGTGAAGAAATTATTTTGGATTGAATTCAGTGCGTCAATCACAAGGATTGTGCTTTTTTAAATCAACCAATGCACTTAATATCACAACAACTTGCCACTACCTGTTTTGACTGACATAAACATATCTTTTCCATCCAAAATATGTTTTAAGACATCTTTTTGTGTGCATGTCACATGAATACTTGAATACCTCATGGATGAACCCACTCTATAGTGGAGTGGAACTGATCGAATGAGCCACGGGAGATATCGAGGATGCGTTGTCTGGAACTTAATCAAAAAATTTTGACACACAAGTATTTTAGGTTTACTCAGCTGCCTTTGCTACTTTATATTTATTATCATAAAACCATTGTAACGCAAACATCGTCCATATTGGTTTAGCTATAGATTCATCATAAATAAAAGATTTTCCTTCATCGACCGGTATTTCTACAGTCTCAATGAATTCCCCTTCTTCCACAAGACCTCCTCCGTCACCAACCTTCATCACATCTGATACCTCGGCATAAAATAATGTCTGTTTACTAGCACTAACTCCAATACCAGATCTATAAAAAATGTAGAGAGTGAGAATTAATTGGCTTTGCATAGGGGTCTTAGGCAGATTACCCTACTCTTTGTCCCGGCCCGCACAAGCCCCAGAAGAATGGGATCAAAACCGCGAAAGAGATGTATTAAAGTGTAGGTGAAGACAAATTTGTGGACTGAGACAAATCAAAGAAAGAAATATATGGAAGACATAGATTGGACAGCTGAATGAACAGGAAGTGGGAATGTATAATAATAGTAATAATAAAAATGTGAACATTTGTATAGCGCTATTCCACACTGGATGTATTCTTCAGTGATGATTTGAAAGTTGGTATAGTTGCAATTGGAAACGTAGGGAGGTTATTCCAATGTGAAGCTGCCAGCTATGAAAATGATTTTGCCCTTTTTGTAAGATGGTAATTGTAACTGAAAATTATTACTTCATCTAGGGTTCATAGAGGGTAGATGTTTCTGAACAAGTTCCTGGGGGTACAACATCTGCTGTTATAGAATGCTGTATTAAACCAATGTTTCGAATCAGTTAATGACATATTGATCTGGTTTTCCATTGATAGATTGTTGTCCAGGATCACACCAAAACTTTTGATTGATTTTCAAATTTCAATTTTCAAATTCGTAATGTCACTCTGTTTTAATATCCTTGGAAGGGTGGTATATAAAGAAGGTGATGTAAATACTTTTCGACGAGGAGGCTGCCAAGTTGTTTAGTCAGTGTACATACAAAACAAAATTGGTCCCAATACTGATCCTTGAGGAACGCCATATGTAAGTGTGACAGTCAAGAGTAGGAATTTTTTACCATCACTGCCTTTGAAAATAAGAAAACCGTGCTCTGAAATAAATGGTGTATCCTTGTTACTCATAGAATTTGAGTTTCGATTTTGATGTGATGATAAAATTGGAATCATAATTCAAATAGTATTTGCTGATTACACTATTTTGCCTCGACCGTTTTTTTGTGTTAGGACTTCGAATTTTGACTAATGGTTTGGATTGTTTGGATTTTATTATAACAAAGGTGTCGTTATCTTCCTAGTGCTGAGTTTTCGTGCAAGAAGAAAGCTGCATGTAGCCAAATAATCTCCTACGTAAATAGTCCACAGATGTTGTTTTTCAACTAAAATTTCAAAATGTTATGGGGGGGGGGGACCTTTGGAGTTCACAAGGGTCAGCAACAAGAATTTAACCATATTCTAGGCCCTGCTGCCTGTGTTCTACCGGTCACTGATTCATACCCGAATGAAAGTTTGCTGTGTAATTTATTGTGATCCAGCAATTCAAATGCAGCAGAAAGGTCAAGTAAGACAAGCACAGGATTGAACTTTTGTCAACTCTGCTGCTTATAGTCTTATAGTGGGGGTTGGGATAGCCTAGTGGTCTAGAGTGCCGCGCTTCAACCTCTAGCTGGCCGGTCACCTCTGGCTTGCGGCTGTGGTTTTGATCCTTGGTGTGAGCGTATGTGGCATGGAGATAGGGGCGCCTTCTCAACCTTGTGGGTTTCCTCCGGGCACTCTGGTTTCCTCCCACTGCTAAAGACCCCTATACGCATGCGAATTATTGAAATGAAATTAATTCATATTATGTTAGTCCCAAAATGACCTGGTTTGTGTCGAGTGGACGTTAAACCCCATTTCTCTCCCTCTCTCTCTCTTATAGTCTTATAGTGTTGAAAACATGGTTTAGAGTGCTTTCTGCTCTGTGAGCACTTCTGTAAGCAGACTGATGCTTATATATTAAACTGTGTTTGTATAAAAGGTATTGCGTAACTTGATGGGGGAGGAGAAAGACAGAGAGAGAAATGGAATTTGACATCCACTTAACAGAAACGAGGTCATTTCGGGTCTAACATATTTCAATAATTCCATTGCATGTTGGGGTCTTTAGAAGTGGGGAAGACTACCCCATTCCTTGTCACATACGGTAGAACCGGGTAATGGAAACCATGTCAAACCTTACAACAGATGGTGCGAGGGATGGATGTAGAGGCATGAATGTATTAACACAATATACATGTACCTGGTAATAAAAGTATTTCATAATCAATACACACCTGTAACTTGTTATCTTTTCTATTTTATATAATGGTACTTTATAGCCCAGTTCTTCCAGTAATTCCTGTTGTGCTATTTCCTTTATATTGCAGTCTTTATCAACCAGGCCTGCACATAATTCATGTGTTAATCCAAGCGAGCCAGGATATTTGGTAGTGTCTATTTTAGTAGTACCATTATCTTGATAACTTTCAGCCTTTGCCCAATACAGTGCTACAAAATGTTAATTACGATCACAAACAGATTCATGAGAGGTTGCCATACAACAAAACATATGCCCACACCTTCTAATTCATCCGAGTGGTGAGCAGTCTACCAGGCAAACTATTTAGACAGATAGTGTGCCAGACATAGAGACGAACAGACCATTTTAACAGTTCCGACATCAGGGGACAAAAACCATATATAAATTTTTAAAAAGATCCAATGATAAATGCAGTCTGTAGAAAAAAACGAGCATCTGGCGGGAATGCCAGAATACAACCACAATTCCATCATATGGAAAACTAACATGTCCCAAGACTGTATAATTCCAGATCAGATTCCCTGAGTGTGTGAACAATCCAGCTACATGTATTGAAGGTATAAGCAATTTTTCATAATAGGCGATTTGGATGTCATACTACTAGATGGGGCAGGTTATGCTTGTTCTATACAAAAATGGAAACTCCACTTAATGGATTATTTTTGAAGGTCGTGCAATTAGCTTTCGAATTTTCATTACCAGTGAGCACTACATATTCTTTTCTCTGCTGTACCGTATAACATGTATTTTGACTAAGTAGCATATTGAATAATGATCTATTTTTTTCCACATCTAAACTTTTGATGTACCTCAACGCAGGCTAAAAATACAGTTTTTCACCATCAGGTTGAAGGAAGGATGGTGGGAAACTGGCATTTTAATAGCATCTACGCCCTGGCTACAGTATGGAACATTGGTCAATACCCTGAATGTCACACCCTCTTGTCCTGTGCATCTTCCCTATTTTATTAGCTAACATATAAAAGCGTTTCTGGTTCTTTTACCTGCTCTGAACTGTTTTACAAACACTAAAACTTTTCTAAATGGATTATAAACTAAGATAGCCAGGCTGAAAAATAAACATTTCTTTTATTAAATTTTCCCAGAAAATATGAGCGTATGAAGAAGGTTCTAATGTTGTTAGTGCAGTTTGTCCTTTACTAATTTTCCTGGTACATCTAAATTATGGTACATCTAAATTATGGACAATCTATGTCAGATTAATGATTATCACAGCTCCGTTAACAGAGAGAGAGAGAAATGCCTAGTCATCCAGATAAAACAAAATAAACCGAGGCCCCATGTATACTTTGAGAGAGAGAAATGGGGTTTAACGTCCACTCGACACAAACTAGGTCATTTTGGGACTAACATATGGTTTAATTTTATTTCAATAATTCGCTTGCGCGTAGGGGTCTTTAGCAGTGGGAGGAACCGGACTACCCGGGGAAAACCCACAAGGTTGGACAGGCGACCCTACTCCTTGCCATGTACAACCAGGGATTTGAAATCACGGCAGTTGACTCAATGGCAGGCTGTATGATACAGCGCACACGCTAACCACTCTACATAAACTAGGTCATTTCGGGACAAACATATGGTTTCGTTTATTTAAATAATTCGCTTGTGCATAGGGATCTTTAGCGGTGGGAGGAAACTGGAGGCCCCTGAGAAAACCCACGAGGTTGGACAGGTGACCCCACATGCTTACCATTCAGCCATCTACCCCCCTCCTCCGTTAACAAGAGCAGACATTTTAAATGCATTCAGAGGCTGCAAAACTTGAATTGTCAGTAGGCCTACAAATCAAGTACCTGTACCAAGATATTTCTAAATGTAGAGAACGTTACCTGTCATTTACTTTCATCAGGTCCCAAGTTTTTTCTATACCATTCTGGAATTAAAAAAAGAAATAGTGTACATATATACATGTAAAGGGAGATTGAATGAAGGAAGCATAAAATCCTGTTTATATT
Source organism: Patella ulyssiponensis (assembly GCA_963678685.1). NCBI lineage: Eukaryota > Metazoa > Mollusca > Gastropoda > Patellidae > Patella > Patella ulyssiponensis. Next base: position 19,352,192 of record OY783230.1, on the reverse strand, counting down.
ATTGGATCTCTGAATGTTTAACAAAATATTTTTCATTAAAAGATAGCAAACTAGGTATTTCTATAAGATATAGATTAAAGGAGCTACATCGCTAACATTTGGGACCGAGAAATTGACACAAGTGGGTAGCAACTCTAATTTCAAATCAATTATGTTCGGCGAAATAAGCCAGAACACTCAGCAGAAGCCCATCTTTTTCAAGTAAGATTACAGCATCAACGTTGATTTAAATTGACAAATAATTCGTATTTTCAATGTTGAAGATTTTAAGTGAAATTGAGTTAGGGTTAGCTAATTTAAACTGGTGACATAAATATTTATTGTTCACATAAATTCTTTTATGCAATAATTTATGCCTTATTAATGCACCCCAGTTCCCCCCACTCATGAATTTTTGTCAAATAAATCAAATTTTTTGTCAACATTCTCGAATTAAACACAATCTTCCTTTAGAAGATACGATTATGTGTCATCTAGAGCTACCATTGTTCAATTCTAAAATCACTATACTAGAATAGTGAATATGAAATAAAATAAAATATTAAATAACTGGTTCAACAGTAGTTACTTTTGCAACTGTCCTTTAGCGAACGATTTTCGCTGACAGTTGCTATCTTGCCTTCTATGAAAATACAGTAAAATACCGATATTCCTTTGGCGAATTAAGTAGAATCAAGGTGAAAAATAGTAGGTATGGTTTCCAAAATAGTCTTAGAACAGAGATGGGGAAGAACGGTATTTTCATACTGCAGCTATAGAAGGCCGGATAGCAACTGTCCGCGAATATCGTTCGCTAAAGGACAGTTGCAAAAGTAACTAGTTCAACAGTTCAGGACAGCTAATCCATCTCCCAATCCCATTTTGTTTGCAAATTATTTGGAAGAAATAGGAAGACAAAAGACACTTTTTTTTTCGAAAACATTTTGGTATTGATCAAATCGTTTATTTACTTTAAACTTTTGAAATTTTTCTTACAGAAAATATAGTCAAAACAAAACCAAAGTAGATATTTACATCACGTGATAAAAATAAGTGATTTCATTGGACATTATGTACAAATCGTTATCCTTTGCAACTATCTTGGAGAAATTCCAGACTTTTCGGCACAAGAATGAAGCTTAAAAGCAAAACCTGTGTAAATCTTAGTCTGTAGGGCTTTAGATATTTTGACTGTGAACATTCTTCGAGGCTAACGTCTGATATTTTATCCATATCTTAACATCCGCAGCAAGGATAAAACCCAAAACAAATAATTTTGTAACACGGTATAGTAAAATTACTGAACGTAATTGTAACTAAAACGAATTAATATCGATCGAATATTGTATTCTAAATAGGCCGAGTATCATTTAATATTTTTAAATATACGTAAACCAATATTCACAATCTTCCAAAAGCAATTATTGCTTAATCCAATTATGCAATGTCATAGTTATTTTTTTCTGAAATATATTTGCTTACTAACCACTCCTGAATTTTACAATATTGAAATTGGAACCAACCTACAGCCGTATCTTCGGATTATCATTTCATGACTTTCTGAAACGTAAATTCACCTCCTTTGTGTGGCTTGATGCTTTTAATTTAGTTGCAAGAGCTTTTGAGTGTTTGTATTGTAATATTTGTCTTCTAATGAAGTTGTCGAATTTTGTTTTTTCCCAAAAATTGACCCCAGTAATCTAGATCTAACAGATGTTATGGGATTGCAGACTTGATTTGGCAACGTTTGGGAAATCGAGACAAGTAATTTATAATGGAAGCAGAACCATGGCCAGAAACCCCAAGAAGGCAGTTTCATGATATTCACGAATTCAATAAAAAGCAAATACTGCAGGTAACTTGTTCATGGAAATATAAATAAAAGTTTATCATTTTAATTTTAGTCTAAATTTAGATTGCCAGTCATTGTATTTGTATTAGTAGGCCTATTGTCATTGTTGTTTAAATTATTGTTTGTAGGCTACAGGCTTAATCTATATTTAGAAGTAATATTTATTTACATAATATACACGTCCATAACAACAATATATAGTAATTTGATAACACTTCCCTGATACTTCCATGAGCCTCATGATGCCTGGATATTTCCGGAGAAGACCATTGTTCATGCAAACGATGTGAAACACTTCGGGATTAGTTGTAGGATGATTATTACACATCACATTTACACAAAACAATGATAGCCATTTGTTTATTGGCTAAGTGGGTAAGACGCTAGTTCCTTGTTAGTCTGGAGGTCAAGTCTTCGATCCCTGCATCATGATTTTCCAGCGAAGTTTACAGTTGTACAGAGCAGAGGGCCTGACAAGGACAGCTGCCTAGTAATCCAGATAGGACCAAAAAAAAATGAGGCACCATGTATACTTTGAGAGAGAGAAATGGGGTTTAACGTCCACTTGACACAAACTATGTCATTTTGGGACTAACATATGGTTTCCATTTTATTTCAATAATTCGCTTGTGTGTAGGGGTCTTTAACAGTGGGAGGAAACAGGAGGACCCGAAGAAAACCCTTGAGGCTGGACGGACGCCCTACTCCTTGTCACAAACAACCGGGGATTCGAAACCACGGCAGTTGACTCAATGACAGGCTTTATGATACAGCACGCACGTGCTAACCACACGGCGATCCAACTCCCCCCCCCCCCCCCTCCTGTATTCTTTGACAATTGGAAAACGATATAATGTAGGTCTTAGTGACGCTTCCCAATCAAATTGCACTCATAGCACACTGTATCTGTCTGTCATTGAGTCCACTGGTGTTGTTTCGATTCCCTGGAGTAGGGTCATGGGTTTAATTTTTGTCTGGGTCCTCCTGTTTTCTCCTACTGCTAAAGATCCCTATGGTCAAGGGAATTATTGAAATAAAATTGAACCATGCCATGTGTTTGTCCAGAAATTACCTGGTTTGTGTGGAGTGGAGGTTAAACTATGTTTTTCTCTCTCTCATTTCATTTTTTTATTGTCAAATTTCCTAATGACAATTAACCCAAATTTTTAAGACAACCCACCTGGAACTGGAACTTGTGTGGAGGCGATTCCGAATATACAGAGAAATCTCAACTATGTTAAATATTTGACATAATTAATTGAAAAATTAGGGTAGTGCTGAAGTATTTTTTCAAAAAGCCACACAGTTGGTAAAAAGAGTTTGCAAGGGTAAATGAATGACTTCGAATTGTAGCTAACAACTATCACATCAAATGGACCCGCATTTTTAAAAAGTTCTAATACTGGTATCTACATGTCTACATAATGTAATTAGGGCATACAGTTTGTAGAGACATAGTTCGATGCAGATTGTCAAATGTTGCCAATCAATAATAACCCAGAGCAGAGCCCTGCTTTAGTTGGGATTGGGTTTTTTTGACAGCAACCAGGCTATTGTATCAATCACCAGTAGGCTAATATTCAGTTTGTCAAAAATATATTTGAATTGTATCTTTAAAACGCTACAATTCGGGTATCGTTTAGTTGGCTGTTTTAGCAGGAGTTTATGTATTTAATTTTTCGATTCAAACCATTGTTGGTAAACTGTTTACATTCACTAGCTGTGTTGAGTAATTAACAGACTAATTACTTAACACCACTAGTGAAAGTAAACAGCTGGAAACCCAACACTTACCATCTAATCTAGACAGATCATTTTAATTTGTATATGCAGCATTAGAAACTCAATATTTTTTTGATGTTTCTTAACAAATTTGAACTATTTGCCAACAAATGTTTGAAACTAAGTATTATTAAATACAGAAACTCCAATTAAAACAGTAAAACTAAACGATACATGTTTGACCAATAGTTTTTGTATCGGTTCATGATTTAGTTACTGTATTATTTTAGAAAAATTGTGCCATATTTGCAGTGTTGATAGTTGTACATGCAGCTTATTCTCTAAATTTCATTCTAATATCTTATCAAATTTTGTTTTATTTATCTTCACTTCCATATAGAATCTAAATGTTCATTTTAGTTTTTTTTGGATCAACTGTGTTGGGTTAAAAATATATAATGAAATAATCTGTTTAATGTAGGAATGGATAAAAAGTTACCAAAAAGGTGATCTTCTATCTTCATTAAAACATCATTGGAAGAGTTATGTGCCCTTCGTCTATGCTGGTAACCATGAGACTGGGGCAGAGGAACGACTGGCTGCTAAGTTTCTGTTTTGTCCAATGGAAGAGTTTATATGCAATGGAAATCCTGAAGAAGTTTTTCGTACTTTAAAAGAGAAAGACAAACCATCACAGATTTGTGGTCATGGCTTTAAAACCGGAGAACCAACATATTCCTGCAGGTAAATCTTATTCTGAAAATTATTTATTAAATGTTGTCATGAAATATGATTTGAAACCATATTTTGAATGGAAATATATGGTGTATATATGGATTGGAATTGTGTTTTCAACATGTTTTGTTAAAAAGAACAGAGGATCGATTTACTTAGTTTCTGAAAACAACATAATTTACAAGCTACATGAATCAACAGTAACAAATACATCTGTCAATCTGATTAAGATACAGATCTATACATGGCCTACACTACATGTACATGAAGATCTGACAGGTTGTAGTGGAAGGTCACTTCAGAGGTCACATATGTGGCTTTTGAACCTATGATGTGAAACATTTGATTAATCTAGTGGGTTACCCACAGTTCTGTGCTGCAGTGCAGCTCATGCCAAAAACCTGCTATATAACAGACCATTTCATAATCATTGGCTAATTCCTCACACCTCTTCTAGATCCTAATGAAGTAGAGACAAGTAAAATGCAATTTTTAACTGTGAAAAACAAAACGAAATAGGATTTGTGTTTTAATCAGAATGCTTAGCACAAGACAAAGTATTGTATTGCCTATACATGTAGCTTACTGAAATATCATACTTTTAGGTAGAAATAAGTTTTGATGTTCCATTATAGATGACGACATAACATAGCTAATTTATACGGAACTTGTATTTAAATTACCAATATGAAAATGGAAATATTGAAGACTAAACTTACCAGTGATGTTTATTTATATTTATATAGAGATTGTGCTACAGATCCTACTTGTGTTTTGTGCATTAACTGTTTCCAGAAAAGTTCCCATAAGCAGCATAGATATAGGGTAAGTCGAGGGCAAAGTCATTGTTTATCTACTGTAACATGTGTCTACACCCTACAATTACATCTGTATTAGGTGGCCATTGCATTTCATATAAACGTATTGTAGTCAGCGGGAATACTGATATTAATAAAATCCACTGATGGTGTTATAAAAGGATGTTTGAACTTTTTTGGCCAAGGAACCGGTCACCAAGTGCTACTCTTCTTGTTCCATGTTCTTCTTCTTATATTTTTCTCAAAACACCTGCAAATTCCATTACAATGAAACTTGGCATACTTGCTCCGTTTACAAATGCACATCGATTCATCATCTTAGATTTTTGATATCATGTTACAATTCCTGGTCCATAGTATACTTGTAAAAAATTAATTGGTTTTTTTTTTTTGTTGTTTTGCGTGTTTCGCTATTTCATATTCCGTGCTGGTGCTTTTTGGATATATTTCTGAAGATTAGCATATATCAGCATGGACAGGGTTCTCTTTCATGGTGCATAAATGTTTGTGACTGTGTCAGTCAATTGAAATTCTATTGTTTTTATTTTTCAAGACCTAAAATCTATTTTTTATTGCAGATGAGTACATCAGGAGGGGGAGGTTACTGTGATTGCGGTGATCTGGAAGCATGGAAAATGGATCCGTTTTGTGAAGAACACAAACCTAGAATGGAGGGAGAGGAAGATTTGGTGAGTAAAATAAAATGCTTTTATATTTAATGATATTTAAATTGTTATGGATTAAACATCAGTTCGTACATTCAAAGAATGCAGGGAACTATTGAAACGGGTCAATCTGTCCATTCTTCACACTTTTTGGGACTTTTAATTGAGCTAGAATGTTCAAACTTGGTGTTTATTTGCTGGAGTTCACATCAATACCTTGACTAAGTTCGATAAGGAGCATTTTCTGCTCAGGTAAGCAGATCTATAAGCAATTTATTAATCTATACTTTAATTTAGAAGACAATTTGAAATTTTATTTACCAACATTTTGTCATTCTTAAAATTGTAGGCAATCTTTCCACAGTGATCAATAAAGGATGTCAAAACCTTCTATTTCAACACTGAAATCAGAAACTAAATGTGATAAATTTCTCTTTCAGAATCCTATGGATTTATTACCAGTGGATCTCAGTAGAAGGGCGAAAGTTTTGTTTTTATCTACGTTACAATTTTGTGTTGATATGTTAACATGGGAAGAATGTGTTCATTTACCGGATGGGTTAGAAATAGATAAAGATCAAGCTGATCTTATATATCATTGTATGTTGTTTAATGACGAAGTTCATACTTATGATCAGGTAGGTTCATTTCAAATTAATAAGAAAAACTCCAAAATTCAACAAATATTTTTTAAAAGTAATAAAACTAAAACATACATAATTATGTGAAATATTTATGTAGCCATAAATATACGAAAATATGTAATAATTAATCTTACCATGAATTTTTGATAAGGTCATGATTCCTGATAGACTCAGATATAATAGCACACAATATCTGGTTAGTAGTTGGGGTTGCTGGTCAAATTTTGTTTAACAATTATTCAGATATATAAAATTAGTGTGTTTTGATTTCATCTCAGAAGTATCAGATTTTTGAGAAACCATGTCGGAAAATTGATCAAACATGCACCTCCTGGCTAGTGAGCCAACATTTACCCACTTAGTCACCATGGCTCCAGAATCACTAAATAAAAACCTACAATAGTAATAATGATATGTGTATCATCTGTGTACACTACATGTTGCAAGTTTCAGGCTAGGTTAATTAATTACATAAGCACTGTGAGGAATGTGAGTGAGAGTATTTTCACCACTGCTCTTACTAACTGAGGTGGGGTAGATTGCCAAATGGTTAGCATGCACACGCTGTATCATACGGTCTGTCATTGAGTCAACTGCGAAAGACCCTTACGCGCAAGCGAATTATTAAAATAAAATTGAACCATGTGTTAGTTCCGAAATGACCTAGTTTGTGTCGACTGGACGTTAAACCCCATTTCTCTCTCTCTCTCTCTTTTACTAACCGATATTATTAATATATATTTTCAGGTTATACAAACATTACAGAAAGCAATAGAATGTACACAAACAGATGCTGTAGAGTTTGCCACAGTTGTTGACAGAGAAGTAAAAATAACATGATTGACATATTTTTATAATCCACAAAAAAGACGTGGCTATTGCACATTGCCACTTTTTACCTTACTAAATGACCTGAAATTGACTAATTTTATTGGAGAATATTGCACAAGAGACAAATTTCATGACCAATTTAATCTTTATTAATTAAAGCATACATGAAGCTGCATTTTTCGGAAGATATCTAATTTTGCACGGTTTAATTGATATCCTCTCACAGTCTCATACAACAACTTTTGGTCTTAGAAGGAATTATTAGTGAGCATAAATTCGCCCATGTATCTGTTATCACTCGTCACTTCAGTCAGTTATATAGAGGGGTAACTCGTGTTTTCCTTTTGCGTTCGTCACTTCCGATTGTTAAAACCGTTATCACTCATCTATCGTAGCCATGATCTCTGTGTTAAAATTATATTTGAAAAGTGTTTAACCAGTTCCATCACATATGTGATAATGACTGACACCAATATTGTCCTTTAAGTTTTTTTGTTAACATACATCTAGCTTTACATGACAAACCATGCTTACTTTTCAGGGTAGAAGTAGTGTATTAAAAGGTACAACTAAAGAATGTACTAAAGCTAAAGAGATTATACAAGTAAGTCCATAAACTTGCGGGCAGATGATTTCCGCATTCTACATTTGAGAGAATCAGGTGACCACTTTGTTTGTTTTATGATTTGTTGTTGTGAGGATACTGAAGTTGGATCAACATGGCTAGGGAAGAGTCTCCATATAAATAGATAAAACAGAAGAAATCAAACTAAAAGGACTAAACCAGTTCCAACACTTCATTATTTGAAATGTGAATTTCATGACAAATTTTAACACTTTCGTTAATTTCTTTTTTCCAGAGAAGTACGTCTCGTCATGGAAGTAAACCATTGAAAGTTCAAGTGATGCATTCCTCCGTGGTAGCCCATCAACAGTTTGCTTTAAAACTTTTACAATGGCTGCAAGATATAATTTCAAAATCCGATGGGTTACGAAGATTGTTCTGCCTTTTATCGATGGAGAGCGATAACGGTGATTCACTGATGGAGAAATTGTTATTAGCTGATACTATGTTATGGAAAGGTAACTCTTAAAACTGTACACACTCCTTTCTTTTGAAGAAAATTCTAATGGCTATGTCAGATAGGTACAACTTTGATAAGCAACTAGATGCTGCTAATTTGTTTGACAGATTTAGGTCAAAAACAGTTTAGAAGTACCGGTACTATCTTTTGAACTAAAATATTCTTCTTTGTTGGGGGCATTTTATTTGTAAGAAGTAGTTCAGCCATTTTTCATATTTGATTTGAATCCATTCTACATTTACAGCGGGTCGAATTCAAAGTCATCAACTTCTGATGTCAGGGTAAGTAAATCTTAATTATAAATAATACAGTCAGTGGTGAAGGATTTGGGTACAATACTTGATCAAGTACAGCCTGTCGTAATATTGAAAGAGCACTTAAAAATAGTTCGAAATTTTAAAAAATGAATACCTGTATTAAAAAAGGACACTACCTAGGAATACCGATAACTAAAATTGTATAAAATAATTCATTAAAATATAGCTTGTCAGATATTGACAGCACATAATTCTCAATTTATTTCTTTTTCTACTACTCAAAGATGATGTTAATATAAATGTACAACCATACATTTATTCTATAACTAAATTCCATGAAAGAACCCAGTAAAATTCAGATACATAATTTCCTGCAGCAACTGCCAAACAAAATCCATGGCTATAACAATAACCAAGGGATTTGAATTATGCCAATCCTACCATGCCATTCGTGCAGAACACTTGGCAGTTATGGGCACTGACATTAACAAACCTACTGTAGAAACTCTAGATAAAATCAATCAGGCAACCTTCAGGACATAGATTGACAGATTACATTTCAACCCATAAATCTTTCAATTTTTTACTGAAATGTAAATATAAGAATTGACTATTAAGTTTTCACAGAATTTTGGGTCACATATTTCAGTAGCTCACCCATCAAGCATAACAGAATCTGCTTTGCGGTTTATTCTGTTCGATGCTTGGGGACAGTGAGTTAAAGGAAAACCCAACAGTCAATTCTTAAATGTATGGTTTTTTTTCTTAGTGTTTTGATGGATCAAGAATGTAAGAAAAGATTTGCCATAATTTTTACAAAGGTTAGTTTTTAATGTTTATTTTACAAATTAATTTAGCATTTATTGTTTTAAATGTGTTGCATTCATGACACGAAGTTCAAGTTTTGTTAAGAACTTTTAAATATTAAATAGCTTTGTTGCTGTAATGTTTGCTAGTATCCAGTGTTCGGAGTTCTATCCATAGTTTAAATAAGATCAAATGTTTCTCATATTATTACAATATTTGATCCGACTCATATTCTTCAGAATTACAGAGCAATGATGGCTGAATTCTTTTTGGATGACCATGATCATGATGTTTCAGTTCTCTCCCTTACTGTCCAAATATTTACTGTACCCAGTCTGGTAGGTGGCAGGGCAGTCAATTAACATCGTCTCAATATAAAAGAATCGATTTGTTTTGATGTGGATTTAACATGATAGAAGTAACTACAGCTTTTCTGTTAATGTTTGTGCCCATACAAAACAAAACTGTCAAAAAAATCAGAGAAAGTGATTTACCACTTTATAAAATCCTTTTCTACTGGTCAAGCACAATGGCTAAAACATTTTCAAAATTAGCATATCAACGAGAAATTATGAAATTGATTGATTGAGACGATGATGTTGGTTATATAAACTCCATTACAAATAAAACCATGAATAATTTCATTTTATAAAATTGACAACATTGGACTATGTTCAGTCAGATAGGTCAAAAACTTGAATATTTATTGGTTTTAATGGAGTAATGGAGTTTACTTGACAAAATAATGACTGTCCTTTCTTTGTTTCTAAACTTTTTTTTTCTAAAATGGTACTTTATTTTGTTTGTTTTAGCGATATGCAACTTTAATGAAAGCCTTTATTCTGGATGACCATAGCAGATCGTTCTCAATAACATCCAAATCAGTTCAATTGTTTACTGTTCCGCCTTTGGTACGTGTTAATATCATTATTTACATTATGATTAAAGGCGTTAGCATGGCAATACACAATTGGTCCTAAACTTACCTTTGATTACCAAACAGTATTAATAAAACTCTTTCTTCATTTATTTACTAAGTGATAAGAACAGATTGTTTGTGTTTTTTCTCAGGCCTTGAAAATGATTCTATTTGCTACCTAAGTTTAATTTGTGCTTGGTTTCTGTATGCATATAGTCAGAAAGAATATGGCAAAGTTTTATTGTTGCATTTCGTTAACATATTTTATAAACCTATGGATTTTATGATAATTATGGACATCTAGTACCAGTGTTGTTCACATAATAAACCAACATCTGTACCCTTTATAAGGTTTCCTGAATAAACTTACTTAAATGGAAGCTCCACTTATCAGTGCTTTCCACATGTGTTCAGTCCAAGACATTGTGTTGTGTTCCTGGTAGCCCTTTGAAATTCATTAAGTGAGGGTCTCGACAAGTTACAATTAACTAGAAACATAGAAGGCAAACACAGACAAGATAAAAAAAAAACCCCACAGTGCTGGTTTTGTGCTCAGGGCTTGCTTTTTCCAATGGCAGTATCATCTCTTCGCATATATTTTGGAAGTGTACATGTTAAAGTTCTATATAAATAAGTTTCTTATTTATAATGTATTCTGTGTTTCAGGCTAGAGTGTTGATAACTAAATATAACCTGTTAGAAGTCATCATTAGAGCTTTTCTAGAACCTTGTGAAAGAAAGAAAAATGGTACATGTCTTAATATTTATCTTACTAGTGTTTTAATAGAGATTTAACATTCTCAAGCAACTAATGTATAGACCATAATAATCATGAAATAAAGCAAACTATTGTGGTTTGTCCTGAGCAGACTTCATTGTGATGAGTGGGTGTCATTTCTACGTATCTTTCACTTGAAATGCAATGTGGGCATGGGCTGGGGGGCAGGGGTTCAACTTTCGATCATATGGTCTGCCATGGAAACAAGTGGAATTATTTCAATGCCATATTTGTATGTGACAGCAATGAGTATGGTTATATGCCTAACCTCACGTTTTTTTTTTCTCTCAACCCTCCAGTTTTCTCCCACTGCTAAAGACCCCTACGCTCAAGCAAATTATGGAAATAAAATTGTACCATTATGTTTGTCCCAAAATGACCTAGTTTGTCTTGGCTGAACGTTAAACGCCATTTATCTCTTCTTTAAATTACAATGTCACAACTTTGAGAATACAAATTATTAACTTTTCGGAAAAGGTTGAACTAAATGCTATGATGATATCGACCATGATCCAAGCTTTCATTATTTTCATGTATTAGTTTTCAAGATGGGATATATTATTATTTTGTATTTGTTATTTTCAGTTTTTGGTAAATTAGCTTTTGATAGAAATGAAAGGAATCCAGCTTTAAAAAGAGCTTGGTTTGTTTTATATGATCTCAAGTAAGTTGACCAGCATGAATTTATGTATATTTTATTTGATCTTGTTTTGATCACTGGTGTAGTAGTGTTGAATTCAGTATTTGTTATTGATTCACCGACAGGGTGTGGTATATATTGGCATGTGAATAAAACAAATACTTGGTGACCTTTATATTAACAGGAATTGAGAAACAGTCAAACAATGCATGTTATACTTTTTCCCTTCAGCCTTCAGTACATGTAAAGACTGGCTACCCCAGTTTCTTAGGGCGTACTCGATTGAACGTTCCGGAATTAAATTCTCTCAATTCCAAAAATAGTGTCAATCGAGTGAAAAGGAGAATTTCGGAGTACAACGCATGTGCCGACTGCATAAAAAATATCTTAACCAATCTTGGCAGCTGAAACATATTTGTTACTTAAAATACGTCACGATTCCACTCACACCACCTCGGCTGTCGGGACTGGCAGAACTGTGACAGGACTCAATTCCGTGTCACTCGATTGCAATTCTGTCAATTCGGGACGTTCTGGACTGTGAATCGAGCATCCCCTTAGTCTGCTTCAAACTGCACAAGATACATTGTATGTGAATGGCTTTCTATATTATAGGACCATTTACTTGTTTATGTGGGTGCCACAGCTGTGCACTTGACAAGATGTTTGGACAATAGTGTTAAAGAATTATTTAAATACAGGATATATTAAATATGCAAGTAACAATTCCCTTAGCTTTTTAAAATTACCGGTAATATGCTGTTTCAGTTAAATAAAATATTGGTCTCAATGTTCGTGGATAGCAGAAAATGAAAATGTCAGCGTGAAATGTGAATATAAGATGCCTGTGACTTCGGTTAAAATTCATCCATTTGAATGTTTGAATGATTTTTTTGCAGGACTCCTTTTATGTTGTGTGTGGTCTGACTTTGACTTTTTCTTAAATATTTAAGCCATAATATCACTAACTGAATTATTGATTTTATTTTAGATATGCTTTAATTTGTAAACCAAATGCAAGTGAATGGGATAATGAGCTCCGGATTAATTTTCTCAAGGGTTTAAAGGCTTTAATAGAACTTCTTTCAGCAATGCAGGTATGTAATATTACATAAAGTATTGTATACAGCCATCATAAGGCTACTAAAAAAGGCACATCTTTCAGCATCTCTGGTAAGTTTCATACTCTTTGTAGAACATCTGGTTTCACTTCTTAGTTACCTATAAAGTTTTTTTTTAGATTAAGCTTTGAGGTATTTGATTGAAATTTGGTACTCTGTTTTATGTAGCAATTGTACCCTTTCGTGCGATTTTGTTGATTTTTTTATTGAATTATACCTTAAGATTAATGAAATATTTGGATTATAAGACCACAGAAACGTATTTCCAGTATCAGCCTGTTATAAATTCATGTAGGGGCTAGTAGGGTATATGTATTACTTCAGCAATATTCTCATTATGCCTGTTAAATCATTGTACTAAAATTGCTCACAATTTATTTACTGAAATTTCTTTGCTTAGGGCATGGATTGTGTACAAAGGCAGACAGGTCACCATCTTGAATTTGAACCAGAATGGGAAGGTGCCTTCAACTTACAGTTAAAATTAGAAGATAATTTGGTTTTATTTGCTGAATGGTGTTCAACAGATGTAAGTTATTGTACATTTCACAAAACTTTATAATTGTGTAAATTCAAAATTGAACCAAAATTCACTAAATACCCCAAAATCACGAGATACCCCAAAATCACTAATCACTAGATACCCCAAAGTCACTAGATAAGCCCAAGTCACTAAATACCCCCAAATCACTCAATAACAAAAAAAAATAAGTCCAGGGAGCCCTACTTGGAGTTGGGTGCCCAAATGAGCCATTACAAGTGGGGCCTGGGAAAGCTTGGAGCCCAGAAACCAAATGGCATCCTTAACTATTCAGTACATGTATTTAGTGTTTTTTTGTCGGTAATTAGTGTGATAGTTTTTTCGTAATTAGTATCCAAAAAAAATGGGGGGAATTTTTTTGTACACATTACTGTCTGTGTGGGTATATTTTTTCAAATACCGATTTCAAAAAAATAATTTCCTTTTTTGATAAAACTATGAAGTATGAAAGATTATGAGACTTTTGTGAATAGAATCACTTAGATTGAACTCTTCACAACATTTATTTATTCTTCATGCACTTAAGAATTTACGATTAACCACCTTTGTTCTGAAATTGGTGGACCTGTTTTAATAGATATAGTTTTATAATTTTGTTGTATTTTACAGAAAGAGGTATTGCTAAAGGCATATAAAGAAACATTAGATGCATTATATAGATGTGAACGATCGGCTGAACCTAATACTAAAGAAAGATTTGAAGGTACATGTATGCCAGTTTATTTCTGCATGACAATTTTTAATTAAATCTATCATTTAAATCATAATTGGAAATTTTGGGGTTCTTACTTGCTGGGATATTTTTTTAGATTCTTTTTTCAAACTGGCTGACATAATTCAACCGATCTTGCCTAAAGGCGGAACCTATCGAAATTCAGAGTTACCCATTAATTAAATACGTAGTTATTATCCCTGACTTCACAATTAACCACCTTTGTTCTGAAATTGGTGGACCTGTTTTAATGGATATTAAATTTGATACGTAGTTATTATCCCTGACTTCAGAAACGTGAAAGTAGCCTATCATAAGGTAGTGAATGGATATATATTCATTGCTTATATATGTTTATAATTTCTCATACACTGTTTATGCTATTTATTTTTTGATATTAACAGTTGAAGGTCATACAGCTAGATGTATTAAATATGATGTAGCTACCCAACCTGTTTCTATACATTTACCGTTATCTAGATTTCTAGCAGGTATAGTTCCATTTTCTTTCTCAAAATTGTGTCAGTTATTCTTTTACTGTTGTCTCGAAGCTTACAGATGAATCTTTGTTTTTTTAAACATACATTATGTAAGAGCAAAATCTGCCTATTGCAGGTCTTTCTTTTGGCCTGAATTGTTATCTAAATTATTAATTAGACATTAATAACTTATCCAGACCATAATCAACTCTTGATATCAACGCTAGCCTGCTATATTTACTTGATTAGGATTCGATTTGCTGCTCATTTTTCTTACATGATTTACTCATGAAATGGATAATCGTGACTATGGTTTTTTATCGTACCGACTTTAGTAATGATGATCTATCGCTAAAATCTCCCATAATGTATCTTTAAATAACACTTGTATACTGATGGTGAATGACTAGAATAACTGTTTATTTTGATAATTTCAGCTTTACATTTACACCTAGAGAAATACCAGCTACATTTCAACTCCCCTAAACTTCTACAGATTATGGATGTAAGTCGATTTTTCTTACATGGTTTCTTCACCTACATGTATTGCAATGTGAGAGTGAAGCAAGCAAAATGTCTTAATTACAACTATAGGGTGTCTATGGAATACAGTTTGACAACATCCAATTAATGAAAATATATTTCCGACAATAAACTCGAGCTTTAGCCATCCAAAATGTCACTATCCTTATTTGGTGACCCAAAATATTGTTAAATTTGTTTCTGTCAAGAAGGCATTTAACCCAAATCTTTTGTATAATCATCTGCATGTATATTTCTATCTATGTCCTTATTTTGTTAAATATAAATAGGTAAAATGATTATAATTAGCCACCTGACACATAAACGTGTGCTTTAGATCATAAGGTCTATCACTGAGTCAAGTGGTGTTGTTTCATTCCCATGCTTGTATGTGACAAGGAGTAGGGTTAATAAAAATAAAACTATGCATGCATGTACATTTATTTTTAGAAACGTTTAGAGCCACTGGATCTCATTGAGCCACCGCTACGTACTCAAGTTATGATCGCCCAAACCCAAGCTGGTATGTGGAGGAGGAATGGATTCTCTCTACTCAATCAGGTAAATGTACTAGGACAATATGCTTAGTCATAATACATACTTTATTTTATGTTATGATCTTACTTTTGATATTTTATATATTTATGTTTGTGAGTATATTCTTGGGCTAAAAATACAGGTGGCAACGAATATATACCAAGCTTAAGTTTGTGTAAATTGTGTCAATGGCAATCAGTAATTGAACTTGAAATACACAGAGCATAATTCTGAGGAATACTATAACTGGGCAGTAGTTTTGTGTATGAGATCTAGAAGTGCATTAGTATTCAAAATCTTTGAATAAATTTTCATGTCCCGTCCCGTTATGTCATATTTTAAATTTGAAACCTAATTTAGGGTCCTTATTTGTGAATTTCTTTTGTTTAACATGTGGCCTTGCATTATTTGTGTTTCAGATATTTTTTTATCAGAATGTAAGATGTCGAGGTGAAATGTACGATAGAGATATTGTTATGTTACAGGTAAATATTTTGTACATTATCTTCACAGTAAATAAAGCCTGTCAGTGAGTCAACTAGTGTGGTTTCAAATCCCCGGTTGTACGTGACAAGGAGTAGGGTTGCCTGTCCAACCTTGCAGGTTTTTTCCGAGTCCTCTGGTTTCCTCCCTCTGCTAAAGACCCCTAAACGCAAGCGAATTAATGAAATAGAATTAATCCATTTGTTCGTCCCGAAATGACATATTTTGTGTCGAGAAGTTAAACCCCCATTTTTCTCTCTCTCATTTCACAGTAAATATTTATATTTTGCCAGTCTAAGACAATTTAATAATTTAATTAGTCTTTAGTGGTCTGAAATATTATCTTTTTCATTATTGATATGTAAGAAGGGTGCCATATTCGTCGTTTTGAAATTTTGTGAGTGTCAAGTCAATTTTGTCTCTATAGTCTTTGTAATGTAATAAAACATTTGAAAATTATCACAAATAATCATGAAAATATGCTTTAATTAAAGATTTTTAAATATATTTTGATTGTAGATTGGAGGATCTCTGATGAATGGGAATGATTTTGTGATACATTTGTTGAATAAATATGGTTTGATGAACTGGGTTAGGTAAGAGAACTCATCACATTCTGTTTTGATTGTTTTATTGTCTTTTAATAAAGTAAAGCAATTTTAAAACTGCAATAGTAAAAACCAAAATCTGTCATGAGATTATTCAAAATAAAGGCGGGCATATTTTAAAGCTGCCAATAATTTGGAAACCCCATTTTGGATGACTAAGCCAAGATATTTTTATGAATTGGGTTGATTTTTAAGGAATCTATCACTACATTGATTTACTCATTAAATGCTGTCAAATATTTTCCATTTCCAAATAGAGCAGTGCAGAATTTTAGTACCTAGTTGTTCGATTTGTATGCAACACATTTTTTTTTTTACTTAATAAACATTGTGGTGACTTTAAATCTTATATAGATATATGTTTGTAGACTAGAGTATGATGTACCAGGACAAGGACAAGAAGATTCTTTAAGACAAACTGTCATGTTAGCTGAAGAATTCCTGAATTTACTCATTATATTATTGGGTGAGTATTGTTAACTTTGTCATTTAAACCTGACAATTTAAGAATTAGATAGTTCATAAATTTAAGGCTAGCAAGAAATTAAGATGTAAAATTGGCAGAAATATGTTGTATCAAATTGTATCACTTTCCTCCCTCCCTTTGTTAGTCCCAAAATAGCCATGTTAGTATCAATTACACACCATTCCTTTATTTCTATAAATTTGCAGTTTATTCATTACTCTAAATCAACTGCACATTTAAGGCCACATGAGTCACACATAATGTACTTTCATCAACTATTTAAAGGAATAATCCCAGTTACATTTTGGGGCTTAAAATTGCTTAATTTTGTATGAAAGGCCTTTAATAACTTATAACTTAGCCCCTAGCAACTACCTCAAGCGTTGTGATACGTTTTCAAAAAATGTCCAATTGTCGGTATTGCTCTGTGTTTGAAGACCGGCGTCTTGGTTGCATCCTAAAAAGTGCCTGGATAATACGCGTCTACATGCTGAGTGTGCGCAGTGGCATTTCTCATGTTATCGCTTACCGCAAGCTCTCTATTTATGAAGTGTACAATAGGTATCGCATGTAGTCGCATTTATCAAGTGGTTGGCCCGAACTATTTAAAAAGTCTAGTGTCCGGATATTTGATTGTGGTGCGATTTTGACGTTCACGTCCAAACGACTGAATATTTTGAACTGAACTTTTCAGACAAGGTAAATACACAATTCCTCTGTATTTTGGCGTTAAAATTTCATACGTATACGAACTTGTAATTTTCAGATTCTATGAAATTCGGGATTCGCACTTTAATTTATTCCTTGTTATATATTAATTTATTTATTTTATAGAGGAAAGATTTGTACCGGGCGTTGGTCAAGTAACAGAACAGGATGTGGTTAAAAGGGAGATAATTCATCAATTATGTATAGCACCAATGGCTCATAGTGAACTCGGTAAAGCTTTGCCCGAAAATGTAAGTTAGAAAAATAAAATATAAAACATGTTGAGTTAGATAATGTTCAACTGGCATGGGCTGTCTTGTCCACTAACCAATGCGTGCTGTTTGGGACAAAAACAGTTTTAGACAATAAAAATGACATCTGTTTGACTCCTAAGAGGACAGAAAAAAGCAGAAATTAAGTCTTCATAATATGCTGCAGTCATATTTTTCAAAGCTACAACGCCGTCCTAAAAAATTGACATCTTGTATTCTACAAAAATGGATACACTTAATTAAAATTGTAATTTTATGTTCTGATTGCCAGTAGCGTTATACAATTTACTAACTTCAATAAACAAGCTTTTTTATGAAATATTTCATCTGATGTGTATATTAGAACAAGTATAAGGGACAACCTTGCTGTACATTGCATGTAAAAAAGATATTGTTTTTCTTTCCAGCCAAATCATGAAACAGGAATGGAAGATGTTGTGAAAGATGTCGCTAAATTCAAGTAAGTGACAAACTTATATGTGTTTCATTATCCCCGGACTTCCTTTGCTCAGTTGGTGCCGAAAAATAGGATGTAAAACCCTATTTCATATTCTGTTCAAACACTTTGTCGCTATTCAAACTTTTATATTCATTATTTTTGCTTTATCTTTTAGTAAACCAAGTGGAACTGGAAAGGGAAAATATGAATTAAAACCTGAATATTTCAAAAATTACTGTCCTTATTTCTACCATTATACAAAATCAGAACAATCCAAGGTTAGTATTTATTACTAGTAGTTATATTTTCATCTGATCTGTATAATCAGAGGTTTTATTTTTAATAAGAGACAACTCATACTTGAATCGCGTTAACTAAATGCTAAATAAAGTAAGATTTAAACTTGTGCATCCTGTTGTTTTATTATTTTTTTATTAAATAATTAAATGTATTTCGTTTATTTCCAGTCCGAAGAAGCTCAAAGAAAACGTAAAAAACAGGAAGGAGAAGATCAATGTAAGACCATCAGTTAAGCTTTATAGTTATTAGCACACCTTTGAATTAATGCCATGCAATCCATTTGATCAGTTTTTAAAAAAGAGATTAAGTTTTTGCACGTTTATCCTGATATTTTGGCCTGATGGGATTTTTCCTAGTCTTCCAAGTCTTTTGATAATATTTTCCCAGAACTACTTTGCACAATATGTCAGTCACGAGATGACCAAGTTTGTTTTGAGTGGATGGTAAACTACATTTCTCTCTCTTCAATATTAATGGGAGATAACTACCTTTTAACTACTCACATTTATCACAGACCTTGTTCTAGGTTTCACATTGGATATACAGTATAAGCTTATATCTTTTATTTATTTGTTAGGTTTACCACCTCCATTGCCACCAGCGTTTACTCATCAGTTCTCACCAATTATAAACCTTCTACAATGTGATGTCGTAACTCACATCTTTCAGACTATTTTAACACGTACAGGTGCCACACGATCACGATCCTGGTCTGAACCTCAGTTTGAACGAGTAAGTAATAGCATATTATTGTCTTATCATAATTCATGAAATCTTGAAAATTTTTGGACATGGAACACTGTTACCTTCTGAACATATAAATGTTTTTATTGCAGGTTTTATATTTAATTGGTTTAGCTTTACATGAACAAGTACGAGCCTATGGTGATAAAAATACATCGTTTGATTTTGTTAAAAATGCCATGCAAGGTATGTATCATACATTGAATAAAATTAATAATGTTATAAAGATTCTGATTATCATTTGAAGGATTTTAATTCCTTTCAAACTACAACTGTTATATTGTCAGAGATGAATCTCAGCGAATATAGGCTCAATTCAGGCAGTATTATGTTGAATTGAAAAATTCACAACATTTGAAATCCTTTATACAGATAATCTAAATTAGATATCATTAAATGGCCTAAAATTTGATCAAAATTTATGTAAATGTATGTCATTGGATTTGTGTTAGATAACAAATATTTGATTGGTAATTTTCATTATGACCAATCTGGGGTTCTTTCGACTACAAGTTTTGTTTGTTTTGACCAAATTTTTAGCCCGTTTTGATTTTAGGATTCTTTGTCTACAACTCATGTCAAAAAACAGCTCAACCTATAAGTCTTATCAAAAATCTTTTGATGGTGCTCTTTTTAATCTGATTGATTCCATGCTGGAAGAATATCTGGCATTGTTATTTTGATTTTGTTTTGTTATATTATTTAAATGTTGAGCAGTCAGTTTGAGTACATTTTAGTGTGGATTAAACTGTAGAAAATTAGCAAATAACTCTTCTTTCACCTGCATAATGATAAAGATAAATTTGTTCTAATACGTGTTTAATAACACATTGTATATATTTTTGTAGGTGATAGTAGTATTTTAAGTTTATTACAATCATTAGTTAATTGTAATAATGTCAGCCAGGATCCTTCCAAAGATCTACTAGCATGGGTTCTTAGGGTAAGCTATAAATTATAATCATAAATTTCCATATTATTTTTGCCTAATATACTTAGCCTTGATTTTTCACCAGATCAGTGGCTTGCTGATGATCAACTTTTGTCAGAATGACTTCTACATATAACTCGCTGTCATATTAAACAGAAATATTTGCCCCATCGATCAATCATCAGACAATCCTTTGCAAATCAACCAATATTGTTTTACTAATCTGCTTTAGATGCAAAAAAAAGCTGCAATGTTGTAATATTAAGATTTGTTTTGCATACCATATATGTATAAAAGTAATGTTCTGTCCGATTATCCATTGATTATCGACTGATCACAACAATATTCACAGCAGATCATGCATAGAACATTATAGTCATGTAAAACTAGAAAATACTGCAATGGTATGTAAAAGTGATAGGTGATTGAATTAATTTTTTTCTGTTAAACCTTTAGAAATTTGCTGAAGTACGTATGATGAAGAATGATCCAATTGCTATGGAAGGTCTGGAAAATATCAGTAACTCTACAGATCAGAAATCTGAAACTGAGAGAAAGAAAAAAGCAGAGATAGCAGCCAAGAAACGTGCCAAAGTCATGGCAAAGATTTCAAAAATGCAGAAAGATTTTATAAAAGGCAATGCTGTATTGTTTGAAAGTACTTGTTCTGAAATGCAGTCGGCTGGCTCCGATATGGACCTAAGGTATATTTTACATGCACACTATATATCATGCTATTAGGTTTGTATTGAATAGAATGTAAAATGGGAACTTATTTCTCAAGATACTATTGAAACTATAATGTGTTGAAATATTATTTAGATCAAACTGCCACAAACATGCCTGGGTCATTATTGAGCATATTGAAGGGGTTTAGGGACAAACTACAAAAGTAGATTTACTAAAATCAAAAATAGAACTAAAATGTTAACATGATGTAGAAAAGATTTCTGATCAGAAGAGTTACTACAGAAACTGTTTATAAATTACGACTTTGTTTTTTATTTTTTTAAAACAATGTTTTATTTAGAAATTGAAAGGGTTTGAGGAACAGGTATGGCGTATATGACCTCTGTCCTTTATGTTTTTTATTACAGTGGACCTACAAGTAGTGACTTCCCAGTTGCATTAGGTCAGAGTCGTAATAATGCGGCAACAGGAAATCCCATCATGGCAACATGTATTTTGTGTCAAGAAGAACATGAAGTTACAGTTAATGGTAAAGCCATGGTTTTAGCTGCTTATGTGCAGAGGTAAGAATATTAATAAAAAAAACCATCAAGCATATCCGTTCATCAATGTTCTAAAAGCAAAAATTGGTTTTATTTGTTTTGGGATAGATAAATCACTGTAGTAAAGAACAAAATGTATTATTTTTAAATCTAGTTGCACTGAATCCCTTGTAATTTCAATGCTTAAGTCCATTTGTAGAATATCTAGCCATGGAGATTTCTAATTTTGAATTCATCTGGTGTCAGTTATCAAGTATGCAACCTTGATATATCTTATTGACGATCATAAATGATACTAGATAATCAAACATTGGAAAAACATGATGAGATAAATGTGTGCTTTCGAAATGTGATGTTTGTCGTAAGTCAATTAGCCACAATAAAAACCTCCCTCCCACTTCAGGATTTTTGGAAGGTTTGTCTGAGAAACAGAATGTTGTTTTTGTATGGTGTAATCTTCATATTTTTTTATTTTATTTATTTTAATATTAGATCAACAGTATTATCACAGAATCTTAGTAAACATCTAGAGAATGGTGATGAGTATGACCCCTTGTATTTGACCTCTGACCTCTTCACAGGAACTAAAACAGGATCATGTGGTCATATCATGCATCATGAATGCTGGCAAAAGTAAGTCTACTTTGTTTCTACTGTTGACAATATGAGTAAAAAAGTAAATAAATCTGTGTCCTTTTCACTAATCAAAACAACAAAATTTATTCCCAATGTTAAATTCCTTTTACTGTTGGTTTAAAAATATAACTTCATTTTGTTTTCCTTGTTTTCCAGATATTTTGATGTTATACTAGCAAAAGAGCGAAGAAGACCACTGCGATTTCGTCAAGCACAGAGTTATGATATAGATAAAATGGAGTATTTATGTCCGTTATGTGAAGCGTTGAGTAATACAGTAATACCAATAGTTCCTTCACTTCATAAACTTGTTAATGACAGGTATTTATTAGTTTTATCAATTATTTTTACATTATTACAACAAATTGTTGTGTATTGATGAATTACATGAATTCAGCATTTTTATCAAATTATTCAAAGTCTTTTCCTGTCGTTACCTGAGTCTGAAGATCTGAACCCATTTACATGTTTTCATGGTTCCTGTTTTACTGAACCCAACATGCAAATAAAGATATATCAGGTTAGCCAGGAAATGACCAGATTTGTATGGAGTTGACGAAGCTTTCTATTGTTATTTACATATTGTAATAATTGTTAATTGTGTAGCAAATAGGGAGCCACAGTAGTTAAGTGAGCAAGAGGCTTGCTCATTAGCCTGTAGGTCAGGGGTTCATCAGAATTTACCAGAGTGGTTTCCCTTTGTTAGTGGTGCAGGACAGAGGGCCTGACAAGGACAGCTGTCTAGTCATTGAGAGGGGATGAACAAGCAAGGTCCAGTGCATGTAAAACATGCCTTGTCGGTTGGAATTCAAAGTAAGAGTGACCATAGTGCCGCTGTCCAGGCAAAATTTCCCTAATAGCACACTGTATGGTGTATGCTCATCTTCATTAGCCCAGTCAGAGCATAACAGTAGGCCATTTCATTCCATTTTTATACGCCCACATTTTTATGTGGACGTATATTGTCGTCGCCCCTGTCCGTCCGGACGTCCGTCCGTCCGTCCGTCTGTCCGTCCGTCCATCCGTCCGTCCACAATTTGTTTGTGGACCCTCTACAGGTCACAATTCTTATCCGATTTTGACGAAACTTGAAATATAGGTTTATCCCCAAAAGATCTCGGCTGCTTTCGATATTGGCATGTATCGGATCAAAACTTCATGGATTATGGCCCCTGATTGTACGAAAAATCACGTTTTTAGCTTGTGGACCCTATAGAGGTCACAATTTTGAACCGATTTTGATGAAACTTGACATGCATGGTTATAACCCAAAGATCTTGGTTCCTTTCGATATTTGCGCCTATCGGAATGTAATTTCCTGAATTATGGCCCCTGATTGTCCGAAAAATCACCCTTTTTAGCTTGTGGTCCCTCTGGAGGTCACAATTATTATCCGATTTAAAAAAACGTTTGATTATATCACCGTTACACCCTAAGGAAGAATGAGTTCGAATTTCGGGAAAATCGGACCAAAATTGCCATACAAAATGGCCGCCGTTTGTACGCGAATACTGTTAAAAAATGGTATATCAAGGTTGTGGACACTGTAGAAGTCACATTTTTTATTCGATTTTGATGAAACTTGAAATTCATGGTTATAACCCAAAGATCTTGGTTCCTTTCGATATTTGCGCATATCGGAACGTAACTTCCTGAATTATGGCCCCTGATTATATGCAAAATCGCCTTATTTTAGCTTGTGGTCCCTCTGGTGGTCACAATTATTATCCGATTTAATAAAACGGTTGATTATATTACCGTTACACCGTAAGGAAGGTTGAGTTCGAATTTCGGGAAAATCGGACCAAAATTGCCATACAAAATGGCCGCCGTTTGTACGCGAATACTGTTAAAAAATTGTATATCATGGTTGTGGACACTGTAGAAGTCACAATTTTAATTCGATTTTGATGAAACTTGAAATGCATGGTTATAACCCAAAGATCTTGGTTCCTTTCGATATTTGCGCATATCGGATCGTAACTTCCTGAATTATGGCCCCTGATTGTCCGAAAAATCGCCTACGGTCCCTCTGGAGGTCACAATTATTATCCGATTTGAAAAAACGTTTGACTCTATCACCGTTACACCCTACGGAAGGTTGAGTTTGAATTTCGAGAAAATTGGACCATAATTGCCAGAAAAAATGGCCGCCGTTTGTACGCGAACAGTGTAAAAATATGGTATGTCAAAGTTGTGGACCCTGTAGAGGTGACAATTTTAATTCGATTTTGATGAAACCTGAAAAGCTTGTTAATAACCTAAAGATCTTTATTCTTTTCGATATTTGCGCATATCAAATTGTAACTTAATGAATTATGGCCTTTGATTGTAGGAAAAATCACTTTCGGTATTGCTTGTTCTCTGTCTATCTCTCGAACAATTATTATCTGATTTAAAAAAAAACTCTGATTATATTACTGTTGCACCGTAAGGAAGGTTGAGTTCGAATTTCGTGAAAATCGTACCAAAATTGCCGGACGAAATGGTCACCGTTTGTACGCGAACAGTGTAAAAATATGGTATATCATGGTTGTGGACTCTCTACAGGTCACAATTCTTATCCGATTTTGACGAAAAGTAACATTTCTAGGTTGTGTACCGTCAAACCATAATCATTGTCGGCTTCGAATTTCATGAATATCAGACTGGAACTGACCAACAAAATGGCTGCTCCCAATACAGTATGAAATACAGGACTTAATGATGTAGGAAAAATCACTTTTGGTATTGCTTGTTCTCTATCCATCTCTCAAAAATGTGGGCGTATCCTGCCTGGCAGTGCCAGCCTATCTTATTTCATGTAGGAAATAAAACCAAATTGGTATTAGCCATACGTCTTGTTTTTTAGTGATTGTGAAGTAGATTTAAAGTTTGATGATTGGTTAGATGGTATCAAGAAGACTGTTGAGAACAGTGTACAGAAAGAAAAAGATCAACAGTCACAAGGTATAGGGTTTATTAATATTAATTATTAAGCCATTTAGTATTGTCACTTGATAAAGGGGGCGACCCTGAAACAAGTTATTTGTATCACAATTAAATCCTTTATTGAAATTCCAGTGTTATCCTTTCACAGTTTTTCGATAGTTCTTCAACTTCCAAAAATGTTGGTTGTTAATATTTTTTTTCTTTTTTGTTTTACAGAAGAGTCTTTGTTTATCCAGCCTTGCCCTATATCTACTATAACTAGGATGATGGCAGAGAGTGTAGCCAAGAACTTCCAGTTACTCTGGGAATATGTTTATGATGATGCTAGGTATGTTTTATCTGTGAATTAGAATATTTTTATCGATTTCCCTAAAGTTGTTTGTGTTTGGCACATTGAATCGTTGGAATTTCTGAGAAATAAATCATAAAAATTCACATGGACTCTAAACACAAATCTCATAAGACAATGATCCTCATCCTATATTCTATGTAAAATATAAGTTTTCTTTCTTTTTAGTGGCTGTTTTTCGGAAGGTATGAGAGAAATGATGAAGAAATTTGCAAGAGATGTTTATTCCGTAAGTATATAAACTATCAATATTTATAAAATATGTTTATTTAGTTCTACCATAAGGAAAATTCAGACATTTTCGACTTTTTCTCCCAGTTATG
Source organism: Patella ulyssiponensis (assembly GCA_963678685.1). Lineage (NCBI taxonomy): Eukaryota > Metazoa > Mollusca > Gastropoda > Patellidae > Patella > Patella ulyssiponensis. The sequence continues at coordinate 19,326,126 of OY783230.1, read as the reverse complement.
TTTCTTTAGTAATGTTTTTTCAGTTTTAATCAAATGAAGTTGTTCGGCCTCATAATAATAAGTATATTTTCTTATATAAGAGCATCTGGGCTCCTGTTTGATTTGAAATGATTCCACAAATTCAGCTAATTATCATACTCCGCGCAGCGTTTCGTTTGATTACAGGTAATCTCACTACACACTGCTATTATGAGTGGATATTGTTGTGTTAAATTTTGATTGGTCAGTAGTCCGACTACCAACCAATCACTACCTACCATACAAAAGCTTTACATTTAAAACGAGTGCCAGTATTGGACCAAATATGTTTACATAACGTTACGTCATGGCTCACGCTTTTATTATGCCTAATTAAACCGTGCATAGGAGAATACTGCAGTAAAACTAATTGTGTGACAAACGAGGCTATCAAGTCGAATGAAATGTAAACAATACTGTTTGGAAACGAACATACTTTCACCTTTCTTTATACCTTAAATCACTGTCCTAAGTTTTAGGGAAGACTCAGGTTAAACGAAGGACTCTCATGTTGCTGTACTTAAGTGATAGCTTTCATTGAACGGGGAGAATAGACACACTCCCGCAAAAGTTCAAGAAACAGACGTTATTCCAGCAATGGCTAGAGAGGGATTTCTCGGGCCATTGCTTCAGGAATATGGCTAATTATATGCAATACCTGGCAATTAAATCCACTAGTTTGAATTTAAGTTAGTTGATGGTTACTGGCAGTTTAACGTCCACTTCCACCAGAGGTGATATCGTAGACTAGTTAAGTTAGTGGGGGGGGTGGATGCCCCAAATGGTCAGCTTGTGCTCACTGTACCATAAGATCCATCATTGAGTCAACTGGTGTGGTTTTCTCCTGGTCCTCTGGTTTCCTCTCACTGATAAAGACCACTACGTACAAGCTAATTATTGAAATAAAATTGAACCATGTGTTAGTCTCAAAATGAGCAAGTTTGTGTGGAGTGGACGTTAAACCCCAGTTCTCTCTCTTTTGAATTGCAAGATTTGTCTAAACTACAGTGGAGAATCATATAAACTTATATATGTAATTATGATTTTATCTATACCATATAAGAAGTATATTGTAATATTGTATATTTATTTATAGTTTGGTTTAGATGTCCAACCTGATGATGAGAATGCTCGTGTACCTATCATGGCGTGGTCAACTTGTGCCTTTACAATACATACCATTGGTAATACTTTTATTCAACATAGTCTCCAAATTTATTCCTGGTAATATTGGCGCCAATTGTGTTTAATACTATAAAGAATGTACTTTCGAGTAAATTGATATGACTTTACTCACAGTGTCTTTCATATAGCAAAGAGATATGATAATAATAATAATGATATTTGTATCATGCAACTATTCAATCCACTAGGGAATGCACAAGACGCTAGAAAATGTTCTCACTTTGGAGTGTTAATAATAGTGACTAAATAACCAGGTTTTCACTTTGGATTTAAAAACTGACACAGAGTCACAGAGTGAATCAAAAATTGTATTGTTTGGTTGATAAATCATCTTTTTTTATTACATATTTAGAATATTTGAAAGTCCATATTATGATTTCCAAGTATTGTAAATCACAATCACATTAAAGATAAAACAGTATTATACTATGTCTATATTTATTTCAGAACAAACCTTACAGTTAGAAAAGAAACCGTTATTTGGAGCTGTTCCATCTAGACAGTTAGATTTATTAAGTTCTCTTGTAAAATATGCAGCAGTTTGTAGCCAAGTTATGTCCCCTGATACAGTTAAACAACACTGTGTGCGAGTATTAACAGGTAATAACAGATAGTGGAGATGAGAGAGAGAGAGAAATGGGGTTTAACGTCCACTCGACACAAACTAGGTCATTTCGGGACTTACATATGGTTTAATTTTTTATTTCAATAATTCGCATGCACGTAGGGGTCTTTAGCAGTGGGAGGAAACCGGAGTGCCCGGAGGAAACCCACGAGGTTGAGAACGCGCCCCTATCTCCATGCCACATACGCTCACACCAGGGATCGCAACCACAGCCGCAAGCCAGAGGTGACCGGCCAGCTAGAGGTCGAAGTGCAGCACTCTAGACCACTAGGCCATCCCAACCCCCCTAGTGGAGATACTAGTTGAGTTAACCGTCCCTGACAGATAAAAGAAATATTCTGATTCTCAGATACTCTTGCATTACTTTAAAAGAGATGCACAATTTGTTTTTGTTTCAAAAAATAAAAAAAAAGTCTCATTAATTAATACACACAAATATTTGTCCTGGGTTACAGGAAGTAGCTTTATAATAAAATTCGAATGTATTCAGAAATGTAGTGTAGGCTCAATTATCAATTATTCAGCCATGATAGATATCTTATTTACCATCATAAATGATACTGGATAATCATAAATTCAACAATGTGATGAGTTAATGTATTGCTTTGAAATGGGTTGATTATGAGAAGTCATTTAGTCAAATAGTGATCCTTTGACAAAATACAGAAATAACAACTGCCCTATTTTTGTATTGCCTAAATTAGTGAGATGTTTTCTGATTACTCTTTTAAAATCTCTCTTAACTTTAATATATATTTTATTTGATAGCTCTAATACCTGAACAGTTAGAGAAATTGAAGAAAGATTCTCCATGTATTCTTGACCTTGATATGTTTCACTATCTGGTAATTCTCGGTATGACCTTACCAACTTTGTATGCTGAACAGCAACGGTCGTCCATTTCAACCATACCATCAGGTGGTTTAAACGATAAACATGCCTTACAGTTAGTTCTCACTGCACATCTGGTACAAATATTGTTGACCTATAACCCAGAACCAGAAGGTATGTAATACGTTCTTTAATTGATGAAGTATAAAAACAGTGTTTTTATTAAACTTTAATGAGAATACTTATTGAAACGTTGTGCATATGTATAATAAACCAGTGATTATTGTCCCACATAACTGTGTCAGTTTTGTTAAGTTGTTTTTTTCTGTTTTAAAGAAAATATGGAAATGGAAGGTGATGTGGAAGGTGAAAATTGGTTACGTATTTATTTTAATCTACGTGAAGATGCAGGGTAAGATTTCTTGTATACTTCTGATTTTTATGTACAGATATTATACACATGATAGGTGTGGAAGCAAGTCTTCCTGTACATACTACAATGAAGACAGGGCTCGGCCTTGGAAGCTATGGGGGACATTTTTGCAGCCCCCCGCCCCATTTTCCTCCTGTTCATAATCAAGGCATGTGGTAGTGAAATAATTGATTAAAAAAGACCAGAAATTACTAATAATTGCTTAAAATGTACGTAAGTATAAAGGCATTTTTACATCACACTTTTACAACATTAGCAGGGGACTGCTGGGCCCAGTTGGGAGCAATTTGTCCAATTGGCTTTAAGTCAGCCCTAGTGTAGAATAGGGGTCATTGTTTATTCCAGTGATAGTACTATCACTAGGTTCTAATGTACAAACTATGATGGACACTTTTGAAGCAGGTCCTCCTGTCCTTCAATATAACATAATGTTATTCTGACTGTGACCTACCAGTATTTTGTGTGTACGTTAAAGACCTATTTTCCTCTCTTCACTTGTCTCATCCAAACATTACTGATCTGAATTGAATATAAAATTGATCTTTGTCTTTCAGAATTAAATCAGAAATATCTCCATCACCATGGCAACTATGTCAACATATTCGTAAGGCATGTTCTCCGTTTTTACGTTGTGCTACAATCCTATACCATCATTTAACAGGCATCATGTCACCACCAGAACTACAAACAGATTACTCAGGTAATTTAACACATCGTACTAAGATCTAATTTTCATTTAAAAAATGGCCCTACTTGTTACTGAATTAATAAGTTTTATTGACAATTTTACTGAATTAATAAGTTTTATTGACAATTTTAATTGTTAGTAAAACTTATTAATTCAGTAAAGATATTTCTGTTGTGTATATTTTCAGATCGTGAAGGTTTTGAATTTGAGATTTTATGTAAATATTTATCGTTACCATCCAATCTATCAGTTTTATTAGATAATAGTGGACAAATTACTACAGCTCTTATTAAAAGGTAAGCTTTCTTGTAAGACCATGTACATATTTATAATTCACATAATCCATTCAATAAACTTGTAAGCTCTCCTTATTTACAAGTTCTAGAAAAATCTAATATGATGAAGCAAATAGATCAGATCTTTCAGTTCTTTATTCCATAAGGTTGGTAGAATGTAGAACATCCAGATGATTTAAGCTCTTAGCTACAAATTATAAAATTAAGAGAAACTCTTGCCTATGCAAGGCTACTTATCAAAATTTTGAATATATAAAAATCAAATTGTTTTGATGTGATGGATGGACGATAAAATAAACAAGAATATGTTGGATTTGCTAATAATTAAAATTTGATGCTTTTTAGTAATTAGTTTTTTATACGCCCACATGGAAATGTGGACATATATTGACGTCGCCCCCGTCCGCCCATCCGTCGTCCGTCGTCCATAATTCTTGTGAACGACTTAGAGGCTAAAGTTAATATCCGATTGACTTTAAGGTCATGAGACGAAGAAGCCTATTGATTTTCAGCAATATCTGATAATTATTGCCAGAGATATGACCCTTGATCACTTTGAAAAATCTTGTGAACGCTCTAGAGGCTAAAGTTAATATCTGATTGGCTTCATATTTATACACAGTGTTTAAAGTCATGAGACGAAGAGGCCTATTGATTTTCAGCGATTTCCTATTATTACTGCCAGAGTTATGACCCTTGATCACTTTGAAAAATCTTGTGAACGCTGTAGAGGCTAAAGTTAATATCCGATTGACTTTAAATTTATACACAGTATTTAAAGTCATGAGACGAAGAAGCCTATTGAATTTCAGCGATTTCCGATAATTACTGCCAGAGTTATGGCCCTTGATCACTTTGAAAAATCTTGTGGATGGTCTAGAGACCAAAGTTAATATCCGATTGACTTTAAATTTAAACACAGTGTTTAAGGTCATGAGACGTAGACTCCAATTGATTTTCAGAGATTTCCGATAATTACTGCCAGAGTTATGGCCTTTGATCACTTTGAAAAATCTTGTGGATGGTCTAGAGGCCAGAGTTAATATCCGATTGACTTTATATTTATACAGCGTTTAAGGTCATGAAGAGCAGAATCCTTGATCACTTCAAAAAATCTTGTGGACGCGCTAGAGGCCAAAGTTAATATCCGATTGACTTTAAGGTCATGAGACGAAGAAGCCTATTGATTTTCAGCGATTTCCCATAATTATTGCCAAAGTTATCTCCCTTGGTCACTTTGAAAAATCTTGTGACGCTCTAGAGACCAAACTTATTATCCGATTAATTTTCAATGAATTTTGATAACTGAACAGCTAAGTCCATGATATTAAATGTTTTGTATACCGTACTAAATGTTAGCATGGGCCAGAACTTTATAAAAACCAGGGGCGTGGTGAGAATGAGTTCATGAGTAGCCATACTCATGCGCCAAAAAGTTTTTGCGCCAAAATCACAATCAAATTACTCAAAAAATGAAAAACATTTGTAAGTGGAAAAATTGTTTCATCTGACCCAATTAAAAATTTTTTGAAAGAGTCAAGTTGGAAAATTTAATCATATTTTATTACCGTATTTCTTGTCTCGGATTGCTGGAGATTGCGTTTCTGGGCTTCTAATTTTCGAAATTTTCCCGGGGGAGGGCCCCCCAGACCCCCCGCCGCGGGCTCGCGCCTTCGGCGCTCGCGGTGGCCGGCTTCGGTGGCCACAGCTCCGCGGTCAGTAAAAGGGTTTTTGTGCCAAAATCTTTTTTGTTACTCATAATTTCTTCTCAATAATTGCCCTCACCACGCCCCTGATAAAAACCAAACAAATTCTAATGATTTTCTGATGATTACTTTATGAGTTGTTACTCTTAATCAGATTTTAGTGTAATAGAAATGTTTCATTATGGAAAAAAAGTAAAAATATGCGACAAACAACTCTTATTGACTGCCCGGACGATTTAGCTGCTGTGGGTGTATGTTTCGTTGCCTGGCAACCTATCTTAGACTATGTAAGTTCTTGTTTTAAGTAATATAGTGATTAAGTTTTAAAATGATGATCTAATTATGCTGAATGTAATATATCTTTAAGATTATATGAAACCTAAGATATTAACCTCTCATTAAAATAGAATTATTATTGACAATATTCATTTAAATTTGATTTTGTTGTTTGTTCCAGTTGGTGTATGTCACCATTGATTAAAGAAAGGATGTCTGCTTGTGGTGAACCGATAATAACCTATCCTACCCGTATAAATCAGTTAGTTGAATTACCAGATGATTTCAGTGAACTAATTAATCAAGCTTCCAAGTTTACGTAAGTGGCTGATATTTTCAATTTTAGTCAGTTTTACCGTTTTCATAAGCTGATGCGATATTAAGTACCAGATTCTCTTCTTCACATCCAATACTAAGACCAATATTATATGTTTTAAAACAAATTATAATTCTCTTAATGCCAGCAACATATTGTCATTTGTCTTAACAATTTTTCTGTTGAACTTATTTATGGCACATTGCAATTGATGTCTTACAGAATTCATTCCAGAAAACAATGCTTATGTACTGTTGAATTTTTTCAGTTGTCCCAAGTCAGATGGGGATGATAGTCGTGCACCTACAATGTGTCTAGTTTGTGGTATGATGTTATGTTCCCAGAGCTATTGTTGTCGAACAGACCTACCTGGTTCAACAACACCTGTTGGGGCTGCTACAGCTCACGCTCATTACTGTGGGGCTGGGGTTGGAATATTTCTCAGGTAATTAATTTGTTTTGACAGCATTTTCTTTTATAATTTTAATCATTTCATGAGAGAAAGAAACAATTTCTTATCCTTGAATTCACATAAAGAAATTGTTATTTAGGGTTCGAGATTGTCAGGTTTTGTTGTTATCTGGTAGAATAAAGGGCTGTTTTATACCTCCGCCATATTTAGATGATTATGGAGAGACGGATCAAGGACTAAGGTAAGTTATTTGTTCATCATAGTTTGTACTTTAATGGAAGTCAAAATGTCTATGAAAGACATAATGTTAATCTTCTGTTAAATGTAGTTCTTTTGTTAATCAAACATAGCTAAATCTTAGTAACAAGGTTAGCATCAGATAAAATAAATGTCTCAAAAATATTAATGACTTTCAAATAATATTGGAATTCTAACTTTCAAAACTTAGATAAAGCGCTGTCAGTTCCCGCTATAATAGTTAAAAAGTAGATAATATAGTCAAATTGCTCCATTCTGAACCGTGCTATTAGCGATTGAATTTTAGGCCAGGCCTCGATCATCATTACTGAAGTTGGTACGATAAAAACAAAGTCTTGATTATCCATTTTGATATTAAATCGTCGTCCATTACAAAATGTATACAAATCCAGTAAATATTGCAAGCTAGCGATAGCATCGAGAGTTGATTATGGCCTGGATAAGTTAATTAATGTCTTATTAATAATTCAGACCTAAAGAAAGATATGCAACAGGCAGATTTAGCTCTTGCATAATGTATGTTTAAGAATTAAAGAATTTAAAGTTTCATTTAGTCATTTTAGCTTAATAGGAATCCCTTGCAAACTACAAGATGAGTCTCTAATAGGCATATCAATATTTCAATTGAAATGTAATAAGCCAGCTGCCAATTTATTGTTCCTGAACATAACTGAAGGGTCTGAGATTATCTATCATTGGGTATTTTCATTTTGTTTTATTAAGTCATTGTTAAAAAAAAAGTGTGGATTTAGATGGGGGAAATTTGATATTTTAGCAAAAAATGCAAATGATGCAATGGTACTTTAAAATAATACTATAAATCTTTTCTGAAATCGGAGTATTAAAGCATTTTTGATATTAGATCTTTCATTTCAATTGTGTAGAAATTTGTATGTTTTTTAATTTAATTTCATTGCAGGCGAGGATATCCACTACATTTGTGTCGTGATAGATATAAACAGTTACATCAACTATGGTTTAAACATTCTATCCCAGAAACCATTGCTCACAATATCGAATCAAATAATAACTTTGTTGCAATTGAATGGCATAATCTTTGATGACAAATTTTCGATAGTTGAAAATAGATTTACATTTTGCAAATTTTGTAAATTTGAGATTTCACCTTTAAAAAAAACGCAACAAAAGAGAATCACTAAAGGAAAATTGGTTTGGATACGAAGGAAAACTAAGGATTTATTAGTTCCAAAATATTGATAAAGATGTAGAATGTGTATGAGCAAACACTACTTGTAGGCAACAATCTCTTTTGGGAACTTCGGCATTTATTGAAATGATTTGATATTATAAATATTTTGTGATATTAAGCATAGTCTTAAAGCCAAGCATATTATAGTCTTAATAATTTGCCTGAATTTGTATGTAAAATGAAAGTAGAACAAAGATAATCAGAAATTCAAAAGGATGAGGTTTACTTCTCATCAGTAACATACCGGTACTTTCATTGGACATTTTTAGACAACCTACGTTTTCCTTTCCAAATTCTAATATCAAAGAAATCTGTTACCTACTACAATCTTCTCCATCTGTACAATTAAATTTACATTTCTTGGTATTGTTTAGTGGACATATTATGCCGTCGCCCCTCTCCGTCCATCCACAATTGTTTGTGGACTCTCTGCAGGTCACAATTCTTATCTGATTTAGACGAAACTTGAAATATAGGTTTATCCCCATAAGATCACGGCTGCTTTCGATATTGGCTTGTATCGGATCGATACTTCATGGATTATGGCCCCTGATTGTCCGAAAAATCATGTTTTTAGCTTGTGGACCCTGGCCATAATTATTATCCAATTTGAAAAAACGTTTGATTATATCACCATTACACGCTAATGAAGGTTGAGTTCGAAATTTATGAAAATCGGACCAAATTTGGCTGACAAAATTGCCGTCGCTTGTACGCAAATAGTGTAAAAAAAAATGGTATATCAAGGTTGTTGACCCTGTAGAGGTCACAATTTTAATCTGATTTTGATGTAACTTGAAATGCATGTTTATAACCCAAAGATCTTGGTTCCTTTCGATATTTGCGCATATCTAACTGTAACTTCAAGAATTATGGCCCTTGATTGTAGGAAAAATCACTTTCTTTTTAGCTTGTTCTCTATCCATCTGTCAATGGTTTCTTATTCAACAGACAGTTAAAGTTAGTGTAACCCCAGTGGAATTAAAAATATTATTCTGTTCTGGTTACCTTTCTTACACAAGGATTTCATAAAACTCTTAATATTTTGTAAAGAAATTTTGTTTTTACATCTGGATTTCATGATTTCTTATGTTTTTGGTTACAAATTTATATGCAGTAGGACACTGTCTCAAAATTTTGATTGTGTTTGCAGTAGGTCATAGTAATTATATTACCGGGCAGTTCTTAAAACACAAACAGTGATTGTGTCCTGTGAATGGAGTATTTTTTGCCCTTTGTTCATGATAAAAAAATGAGCTAACTCATTGATCTTGAACTTTGATAATATTCTGATTCGTATTATTCAAGTGCAGTGTCATGTGTGTATTTGTTTTACGGTATTTGCACTGTGCACTGTCTTTCTTTTTTTATAAGCCACAGCCACACCCAGACATAGCAGCAAGCCCTTCAAAATCTCCGTTTCTGCATCAGCGTTAATTTCATGATGAATACAAGTCAAATAAATGGTTAGTGATATCAGGAGGCATTATTTTCATTTTTATCGCTACAAAGAATGTAATATGAAATATCTGTAGTATTTGGATTGATGGTTGAGGTTTAGTGATTTCACTGGGAAATAAGTAAGATAGAAATAGTTATATTGTGCATATAATAATAATATATGGTTATTGTATTAAATATTTTTTGCTATTTATTTCTATTTGAATGTAAATTGTATATTTGTATATATATATTATAATGTTTTTAATTTTATTACTGTAAAATATAGACTTGTATCATAAACTAATTTCTTATAATTCATATTTCTACCAATCTGATTAAAACACTGATCCTATTTCGTTTCGTTTTTTATAGTTCAAAATTTCATTTTACTTGTCTTCACAACACTTTGAACTGAAAGTTATTATATAAACCGCCTTCTGGTTGAAATGAGGAATTAGCCATTGAAACGATCTGTAACAGCATGTTCTTGGCGTGCGATGCATGATACTGTTGATTAACCACTAGAAACGTCAAGGCTGATTGATTAATCAATATCTGATGTCATAGGGTCAAAAGTCCCTTCCACTACAACAGGTCTGATCTTTATGTTGTGTCGTCCATTGAAAGTATAAAAAACGAAACGACATATAGACCTGTATTTTAATCTGATTGTATTTCTACAGAACTTTCTCACTCATTTTGATTGTTTAACAAGATTGCTTATCAGTGAAATATTCAACAGTGCTGCATCATGAAAGATGTCAGGAAAAATGAACTTTATTTGTTGAAAATTATTAATAGAAAAATTCAATAAGATTTCAGGTTTCTTTCTATTTTGAAAAGTCAATAAAACAGCCAATATTGATGTCGGTTTAACATCAAGTATGTATATTGAACATACATCGGTTCAATATATTATGGGTATCAATGCATAACATTGGCCTGATTGACATGTTTTTATGGAGCATGTTGGCATTTATTGAATCATTTATAATAAGGTCAACAAACATTCTTCTTTTTTATATAAAATTTGGTCACAGTTTTACTGTCTGCTACAACAGGATTATATTTTTCGGACTCTACTCAATGCGTGAATTGTTTGAATTTACTTTGACGAATTTTTTAACATTCCCATATTGTTTAACCATTTCCTTAATTCATTTAACTTAAAACCTAAAATATGTTAATTTTTAAGAGTTTGTTGATGTAACTTTGTATTCATAGAAATTAGAAAATGTATATATACTATTTTTGTGTGTGGTTTTTCCGGTTGGTAGTTGTTTTTCTCTTGTTTTATATGTATTTTGAAAATGGAATGTTGAAAGGTAATGGCAAATTTTTTTTATTGCAGTATGTAGTATTCACAATAGGTAATTAACTCCAAGTAAAGTAAGAAATGCTTTAGGAATCAATTCAAAAGTATGTTATTTAGATTTATTTATTTTAGTGCTATATATCTATTATTTTGTTTTATTGTTTGATGAACTGTGATTATAAGTATTATTATGATTTTGCTAGCTAGCAGTTTGATATTTTTCCTTCGTTTTCACATCCCAGTTGAAATTGTAAATACATACAAGGTTGACTGTCAATACAGTAAACTTAAATTCTTCCATATCCATGAGTGTGGGGCATATTTTCAATGAAATATTGTCTGCCTGTAGAGCCAAATTTAGATTTCACATCTGGAAAATTAGGCTAGTAAATATATATGCCCACATTGAAATGTGGTCGTATATTGTCGTCACCCAAAACCGTCGCTCTGGCATCCACAATTGCTTGTGGGCACTCTAGAGGCTAAAGTTAATATCCGATTGACTTAAATTTATACACAATGATAAGATCAGGAGACAAACGAAGCCAATCGACTTTGAGTGATTTCTGGTAGTTACTACCAGAGTTATGGCCCTTGATCACTTCGAAAAATCTTGTGGGCACTCTAAACGCTAAAGTTAATATCCAGTTGACTTTAAATTTATGAACTGTGTTTAAGGTCATCGGACAAAAAAAACAATTGATTTTCAACAATTTCTGATAATTACTGCCTTGATCACTTTTAAAAATCTTGTGGATGCTTTCGAGGCCACAGTTATCATCTGATTGGTTTTATACAATGTGATTAAACCTATATATAATCGTTTCGATTGACTTTAGATTGGAACACAAGAGTTTAAGGTCCTGAGATGAACAAGTATGTTTTTTTTTAACTTGAACAGCTAAATCCATGACATGAAATGGTTTATATACTAAATGTTAGCACGAGCCAAACAAATTTCAATAATTTTCTGATAATTACTTAAAGAATTGTTACTCTTAATCAGATTTTAGTGTATTAGGTTTCATTGTTGACTGCCCAAATGATTTCACTGCTGTGGACGTATGTTTTGTTGCCTGGCAACCTATCTTTAAGAAGTAGGGTTTAATTAAAGTTACTATGCAGCAGACGGTGAATATAAAATGTTCCTTGTCCCAATTTGGATGAAAGTGGGTTTTCTTTTAAACTTCAGACAATTATAAAGAAATACATGTGTGACCTTGTTAGGTTAGCATTGTTTCATTTTGATCATGTTTTTTGGTTAGAATAAATCTGATGGTTTATGGTCTGAAAGCCTGTTTGCTGGAATATTAGAACTTTTATAATGTTATAGTTAATTGGTGTATAATTTTTATATTCTTTCTGTTTGGGATATGTTATTTTAAAGTAAATTGGTTCTATCTATTAGGTGGGATATATGCATATGACATGGAAATAATCAAAGGTTTGACAAATATAAATGTTACCGCAACTGTTGGTGAAAATAGCACAATCTCATTAACAAGCATTGCCAAAACAAGAAAGTTTAAATATTTTTTGATTGCAATTATCAGTCTCCCAAATAAACAATGTTGCATTTAACAGAGTTCTCATTTAAACAGGTATTTTAAGCACCAATACCTTTATTCAACTTTATTACTGCTTGTTTATTATCTTTATGTATGTATTTTCTAACTAAGAAATATATATATCGTTTGGATATTTTGATAACTTGCAATCGTTTTTATTGTTTAGAAAATTAACTTGTACAATTTAATCTGTAAATAAAATATTTACATTCAACAAATTTATAGTGCTTTTATTTCATGTATTAAATTGTTGGGAAATAGTTTGGGTTGATTAAAACACAAAATTCAAAATGAAATTTGGATTAACGTCCTACTCCGAACTGGGATGATGAAGACGGCATACGCCATACAGTGTGCTATGAAGGAAATTTTGCCTGGACAGCAGCACTACAGCCTACTCTTATATCGAATTCCAACTGTCAAGGGATCTTTTACGTGCTCACTGGAACTAAGACAGCTGTTCTGGATGAACGTCATCTTACCCACCAAGGACTCAATGGGAAGAAACAAGGGCGTAGGGAAGTAATTGTTCTTTGAGTATTAAGGGCATATTTCTCAACCCAAGTTAAGGTGGTACATGGAGGCTACCTGTTCATTCAGTAAATGTGTTCACCTCGAAAGTTAATTTACACTGATCAAACTTAAATCAAAACACATCATCTTACTGTTCAATATTCACAAAAAATATGTGGAATTAAAATTATTTCAATCTATGCAGCTTGCAATGCAAAAGACTGATATAATTTTGTCACCATTTTGTTTTCGATGAAAAATTAATGTTAGGCCGGTCTTAAATCCAATTGAATCTAAGGTGGGACTTTTTGAAGACTGCAGATAAATTCTATTTTTTGAACACATTAGTCAGGCAGTACAATGACAGCTTCAATAGCTTGTCTGATTTTCTCATCATATACAAAATATTTATTTGGGTTACATCCTTTAAAATAAATAACAAAATCTGCTAAGTGTGATGACTTTCATGCGATTTATTTACAAATATGAAAAAACTTTACTAACATAAGCACTGATATATTCACATTACATCATTTATATATTTTTATATATTGCATTTTGCCCTTTAATTTGGAGATGAAATTGTCATTTTACATATACATAATTTCTAAGAGTATTTGTTTACAATTATTAAATTTTTATTAGAGTTAGACACAGAAAGCATAACCTATAGTATTTTTTGTTACCCTTTAAAACTTATAAAGATGCTTTGGTTTCTTCAAATCGAACACAAATGGTATACAATACAGTTTATGACATTGGTCAAAATTATGTGTGTGTTGACATAAGATATACAAAGTTTGATCAATTTAGAACATTTACAATCACAGACTGACAACAATAAACAAAACATTCAAACACTGCTTAAAATATCCTAGTTGTATACCCCTGTTGTTTATATAAGAATTGAATAATGTATATCATCCCTGAATAATATATAAGGGAATAGATTTGGATATGCTTTAAATATGGCCCCTTCAAATTCTGTGAAACTTTACAATTTTTGTGCAAGAACTTTCAGTAAAAAGAATGTTAAACAAAACAATTGACTAGTGATCAAAACATGACAAAAAAAAAATAGCCAAGTATTGTTTCCTTTCAGACTTCAACTCAGAATTTAAGGGACATTTTAGAAGCTATTAATAAATTTATACAATTAATATTTGTAAATATATTTTCATTTCAATGAGATAACCAGAACATTATGTGCCAAGTACAGGAAAGTCACCTTTTCTGGACAAATGAATGATTTTAGTTAATAATGTAAAATAATTATTATTTAAATAAACTCATTTATAAAGAGATTAATATAGAAAAAAAATACAAAATGATATAAATAAAATCTCTATTCTTGTAAATAAATTTGTTAAATTTGCATAAAATATCAAAAACGAAAAAAAAAAAAATCTTGAATTCCTCTCTGGTTTTATAAAACTAAATGAAAGACTGAAACTAATTAAGTTATTGATTTAATTAACAGGGATTTCAAGTTGAGAGATTAATTCAAATGGAAGGCTTAACTATGGTTTTAGAGTAGTACTCCTGTGTACATTTCATAACATATTAACTAATACAAGACACTCACACAATAGATTGAATACACCAGAAAGCCAAAAAGTAAAACTAAAATTTGATAATGTTTCGCAACTCAGTTTAGACTTCAGACTTAAAAACCGTAATGATATTTTACTTAAACCTTCAATAAGAATTAATATCTCATCATTAAGCCCAGTTAATCTTAACCCAAATTAAATAATTCATCAGACAATCTTATCGATTTTGTCCCATTCTCTCTCGTGACATATCGGTATTGTTACTGACTCGACGTCGAGTGCGTTTCATCTTAGCCATATCCTCACCAAAAACATCACCTGTTCTTAAGGCAGATATTAAATCATCAAATTCACCTGTAAATATCAGATAAAATCATATTAGACACCCATCATAGAATTTTAATAGACAATAAAGAAAAAAACTACAAAGGATAAATATACTGTTGGGTATGCACTCAGCCAAGATATGCAATTTTTAAAAAAACCCAAAAAACCCAAATGTATGTAATGAAAACATCTAATGTTTTATAGTCTATTGACTATTGAAAATATTGATGTACACTTTTGGCTACCAAGTTAAAATATTCATTTTATGAATGCTATCTCACCACATGGTAAACGTTCGATTTTTTTTACCTGAAAGTATAATTCAATTTACCTTTTTCTGTAGAATCCGAAGTTGATAAGCTTTTGTTGCTTCCATTTTTCTCAGCAGTACTCGTTCTTCGCAATAGTATTCTCTTCTCCCTTTCTTTCTTTAACTACAATACAACAAAATAGTTGGTGATCAGAGATTTTATCTGTATGTTATATATCCAAATGTGTATACATTTAATAATTGGCCACCTGAAAAACTGCCACTTCTTAGAAAGAAAGAACCCAGACTTGAATTAGTGAAACTTCCATTGAAAACATCTCTTGGTGTGTTCTGTCCCAAGATATCCTCTCTGCATAATACATATTTCATAGAGCCGGTACCTGTGATATCTGGCAAAGGCAATCAGATCCTGGGAGATTTTGTATTCATAAAAAAAGCAATAAATATTAATCCTACCTGGTCTTCCAATTTACTTCTTTTTTCTTCCTCCATTTTTTGTTGGCGTAATTTATCATTCTCCACCTGAGCATCATTAAAAGAGGTAAGAAACATATCAAATACACCACAGAATTCTTCAGGTTGTATTGATGCGGGATCTTCGCCAAATGCCTTCACTACCATATCAAACTGTAAAACACAAAATAAAGCCATCAATGGTAATATTTACTAGAAAATTTCCTGCAAAGCACCAAAATTTGTATTATCTAAAAAGAATTGAGTGATTGACAAAAAAAATATCAACAAAGATATAAACTTGGTATTTGCGTGTAAACAGAGAACCAGTAACTTAAAGGCTATGATGTCACATTTGAAAATAATCAAGAATAACTATTCTCATTCAATGCACAACCCATATTGCTCAACTAAATAACATCCAAATAAAGAATTAAATCAACAGCATTACTTCTCTTAGTCTTAAAAGGGATATGTCATACAATCATTTTACCTTTTGTTTCATTTCTGTGTAGGAATCTTCTAACTCAGAGAAATTATAAGCAGCTACTGTACAGAAATTACTCATTGTGTTCACAAATTTATCTTCTCTTCCATCATACTGGGTTTTAAAAAATTCTACTTCCTATAATGAATGAAATTGACCACATATTATTACCAGTTCACCTTGCGATAGAAGTCTACGTGAATTTGTGGTTAAAATGGTATTGATATGAAATAAAGTCTCATACATTAATAAGGTTCAAGACTATAATGATCTGTCTACTCACCTTTTGAATGTCATTTAGGCCTTTTTTCATTGCTGTCATTTCTTGATCTAATTCTTTGAATCTAAATAAAGAATTGAAAAGTATATATTATAACATTTCCAAATAAAACTACTACAAGCAACTAGGACACCGGACAGACAGGAGTGACAACAATGTGGGCATATCAAAAACAAACATCTGCAATATCACTTACAGAGGTTTTTTTTGTGGAATACTTAAAGAGAAAATCATACTAACGTCACTTTAGCAGCCTGTCTTGTTGACACAATATCTTGTTCTATCTTCAGTATATCAGGAAACTAGAAAAGACAAGAAACCTGTTTAAACTTTAACTCTGATCAAAAATCATAAGTTTGGTAAAAAAAAATCTAAAGAGTTTATGATCTATGTAACATGATCTGAAACATGATTTTGCACAAAGAATTGAATGTAATGGTTTAACAGTCAAGGCCTTGTGTGTCCTTGAAATCTACTCTTTCAGCAACTGTGTCCTTGAAATCTACTCTTTTAGCAACTCGGCTTAAAAAAAATAAATAAAATGTATCTACAGTATTTACCTTTTTTTCTAGTACAGCATCTATGAGGTAATGTAACAATGTTACGTTTTTATTTATACTCGATTTAGTGTCAATCATTTTGTTTAAACTCTGTATTTTAAATCCTACAGCATTTCCTCTCTGACCACGATTCATATAATTTCCAATGGCTAGCACTATCTCTAACAGTTTCTTTAATCTTCGACATCGGAACAGCTGTCTCGATGCATCAAACACAGCTGAAATAGAATGTAATATAATTGATCGATATTGTGAAAATATTCAAGAAGCAGAGCAGTTGTCCTATGTTATATACCATTCTGTTTCTTGCATCATCTATCATTACATTTGCACCGCAGGCCAACCTCAAAAGATTTGACCCTTTATCGACTTGTATATTTATGAAAGTATATGAAAAAGTACTTTTGGGGGAAAAGTTGATGGTGCAAATTCTTGAGATGGTGTTCAGTATTTCCAAAGATTTTCATCATTTGTTAGTAGTACCTCAGATACTATTTACTGGCCAAAATTTGGATGGGTAGGCCTAACTAGTACTCAAACACTAGTCTGACTTCATATAAAAGAGATGAATGCTTGTGAGCGTATAACAATTGTAACAACTATCTTACCGTCTATCTTATTTTTACAATCTATTCTTCGATCTTGGAATTTTTTCTTGAAATAAATAGCTTTTAATCTTTGTTCATAATGTAATATTCTGCAAAACCAAAGTTAAACATGCATTATGCAAGAGCTAAATCTGCCTATTGCAGGTCTTTCTTTAGGCCTTAAATGTTATCTAAACTATTAAATATACATTAATTAACTTATCAAGACAATAATTAACTATCGATGCCTTCTTTGGCCTGCGATATATTTTTTTCTACAGCGATTAAGCAGAAGCATAAATGTAACATAATTATTTTCCTTTGCAATATTAATTTCTTTTAAATTGATAAGAATAACTGGTTTTCAGGAAACTGGTGTATTTGTCCTATCTTTACTTTTAGATAACAGTGAGGCTGGCATTTACTTACTTGCTCATATCAAGAAGGAATCTATCCGCTCTTGCCATGTTCTCTCTCTCATGACTATGTTCTGATAATAACTGTATTTCCTCGACTGTTGGCACAAACTTTAATAACTGTGGAAAAAAGATTAATATGATGATTAAATATTACCAGTAAACAGTTTCAATAAGAAATCAATGATCTTCATATTTGTATCCACATTTATGTGGGGAGATGGCTGAATGGTTAGTGTGCGCACGCTGTATCATATGGTCTGTCAACTGGCATGGTTTTGAATCCCCGGTTGTAAGTGGCAAGGAGTAGGGTCGCCTGTCCAACCTCGTGGGTTTTCTCCCACTGCTACAGACCCCTACGTGCAACTAATTATTGAAATAAAATTAAACCATGTTAGTCCCAAAATGACCTTGTTTGTGTCAAGTGGACGTTAAACCCCATTTCTCTCTCTCCACATCTATGTACAGACGCCATGGTAGCTCAGTGTGTAGGGCGCTGGCTCAGTAACCTGGAGGTCCTGCATTTGATGCCAGTGTTAGTCAATAAAGTACCTCAGGATTTTTCAGTGTGGTTTACTCTTACCAGTAGAGCAGTAGGGCGTTAAATCCCATTTAATTTCTAGTTAAATTTACTTTGGTTAGATTTAAAAACTGAACAAAGACAACACACACCTGTTCTACCATATCTTTAGGAATATCTTCTGCTTCATCCACACTTAACACAGCATTTTTAATTTCATCATTTGTTAATTTCAATTTTGATAATAAAATTGTACAGTTCTGAGCTCGACGTCCATCAATTACACTTAATTCACGAACTTTAGGTGCCACATTTTTGGTATCATTTTCACCATCTTCCTGTCGCTGATATGCAGAGAAATTCTTTTCAAAATCACTTAAATCCAAGGAATTATATAACTAAAATATAAAGAATAGTAAATTTATATAAACAGATTTTATTGGTGTATTTTGTCATGAAATATTAAATGACTTATAAATACATAAAGTACTCTTTTTAGACAAAGAAAATATTTTTGAAATAAGTGCCTTATTTCTTTCATGTAGTTATTAATTGGTAATTTAATCACCTCAATACAGAGTTACCTGAATTTTTTGGTTTCTTTATAATTCCATGCCATGCAAAATTATTCAGACAAAAAAAGGGTGGGTGCATAAATAGGTGAAATGTGAGATCTCTGTGTAATGAGGATACCGTTTCCAACAAACCAAGAGTGATACATACCTTGCTATCATCCAATTCTTTCCAGATTGTTCCATTAATTTTATTCTAAAAAAAAGTATGTAAGCTTATCAATATATTAGAAACAAAATCATTTCTTACTGATGTTTCAGTATTTGAGACAGAGAGAGAGAAATGACGAATAACGTCCACTCGACACAAACTATGTCATTTCGGGACTAATACATGGTTTAATTTCATTTCAATCATACGCTTATGTGCAGGGGTCTTTAGCAGTGGAAAGAAACCGGAGGACCCGGAGAAAACCCACGAGGCTGGACAGGCGACCCTACTAGTCCGGTCACCAAAACCTGGAAATTATATACAAAGTTTTTTTTATGATAGATTTTAGTAGCCTAGGGTGTCCTCTTTCAGAATCTGCCGTGTGAACCTCGGTCACCCTTGAGCGTTTCGAGAAATTCAAGATGGCGTCCAAGACGACCGCCACCGAACCAAACTAAATCCAGAGACAAACTATATATTTCTGGACAAAGAAGCGGATGAGAGATAGGATAGGATAACACCACATATATTCCTATCAGGAGATCCGGGGTCACATGGATCGCTCCTGAAAAGGGAAACACACGCTGTTTGTTTAACATTTAAAAAAAAAAATTCTACCCGCGAAACAGGAACATAACCCCCACAAAACTAGGCAATATCCAGTTTAATCCTTAAGTCAAGTTTCTGGCTGCAACCTGTGAAAGAACAAGCGCAAAATATTGTATATTCTAAGCCATTCCAAGTGTAGCTACAGGCACACGTACTACTTGAGCTGCCACCCTTGCATCCACGTCTGATGAGCCACATGGCAGACTCTGGAGCAAGTTGGACGGTTGTAATGTTCTCAATTGGGTATCCTTCTCCCAGCAATACTGTTCTATACTATTCAAAAAAAGTAGGGGATATTTGATTTTTAAGTGTTATTAAAGTCACCTAATGAAACTGACGAAGAAACAAATGACAAAATGAAATGAAGTTCACATTCATCGATTTATTCCAAATGATCGTTAGACTAAGTAAGGCACAGACTGACCATTATAAGGGTAAAATGATACCCGTGGTCAAACAGCAAAGTTACCACAGCATCACAACAAAGTCAGTAACGGGTAAATCCTCCTCTGTTTGCCAAACAAGCATTGATCCGACGTGGCATACTCCTAATGAGACGTCTAAGGTCATTTTGATCCAGATTGTCCCATTCCTGTTGCAACGCAGCAGCAAGTTCTTGGACATTGGCAGGACGTTGTTGACGTTGACGTAACCTCTGTCCAAGCATGTCCCAGACATACTCGATGGGGGAGAGGTCGGGACTCAGTGCTGGCCAAGGTAATGTGGTGATGTTCTGTTGTTGGAGGTAACCTGTAACGATTCTGGCCCTGTGACATCTTGCGTTGTCATCCTGGAAGATGAAACGGCGGCCATGACGTCGTGCGAACGGCACAACATGGACTGCCAAGATGTTGTCCCGGTAGTACTGGCCTGTAACACGCCCTGCAACAACATGTAAAGCCGTTCTTCCAGCAACAGTGATGCCTCCCCACACCATAACGTCTTGGAAGCGCTCGTTTCGACGACGCCACACCCTCCTACGTCTGTCCAAAAAATCAACAGTGAACCTCGACTCATCTGAAAACATCACATTGCTCCAGCGTCGATTATCCCAGTGTTGACGATCCCTACACCAACGACGTCTTGCCTGAATGTGATTATCTCTCAAACAAGGGATCACGCGAGGACGTCTGGCGCGAAGGTGACCCCTATGCAGTCGATTCCGAATCGTCTGGCCACTTACTCTCACACCAGTGTCTGTTTGAAGACGAGCGCTGATCTGATTTGCTGTGATGACACAATTTCTCAAGGCCAAGGTACGGATAAATCGATCCTGGGCTTGAGTTGTCGCCCTTGGTCGACCTGAGCGTGGTCTGTCCTGTACAGATTGTGTATCACGGTATCTGGACCATAGCCTGCTTATGACAGACTGAGAAACATTCATCGTCCGCGCCACAACCGCCTGTGTTGTGCCGATCTGTGGCATGCCAAGGGCACGTAACCTTTCATTTTGGGTAAGCCGACGCATATCAAAATTTGTTTTCTGGTCACTAAAACAATTAAACTGATGTTTCCACCCTGGAATTCAATGCCACAATGACTGTAACATTCAAAGTCAGAGTCGTGCAAATCTTGGGTTGGACCCCCATGATGATCCCAAGCATCACCTGCATTCCATGCGGTAGCTATTGGTGCGTTTGGGCGTCACATGTAACTGGAAATGTTTCTTCTGTTAGGTTCTATAGTGACTTTTTTCGTAGTCATTTGCATATTTTAGTATTATGCCCCCAAAATCAAATATCCCCTACTTTTTTTGAATAGTATAGATCAAGTTCCGGTTGATTCTGGTCTTCCAGTGAACGCCACACAATAGCTTGGTGGTGAGCTCCTTTTAAGATCTCTGCAAATGTACCATTCGTTGAGCAAGATTACATTGTTTTGATGGGGAATAATGACGAAACATTTTAAGCTTTAGATGTCCACACCTTCCAGCGTGTTTCAGACATAGATTTCTAGAACCCTGTCCATTACAAGCTGACAAAAATACAGTGGTCTGTTAACTGTGTAAGCAATGATTCTATTGGAGTCTCTATTACTCCGACGATTAAGAGAGAATACCATCAAGTTTTAACCATTTTCAAAGCTGTGCCTTTCCCCACGACGTAGCCGCATGTAACCGTGTCACATTCAGTAAGCTTGCAGGATTTCAATGATAATTGACATGTGTTTCTCCGTAGTTTGACCAATGTCAACGGTTGTTCTTTCCTCGATTGGCGATTAAAATTTAAGTTTTTCTTGGACCAAGCTCTTTCAAATCGATGGCTGAAACACACTGGGGGTATAGGCATCCAAACTGGGCATGTATCGACATCCTACCCACCTATACCATGTAGTCTAGCTCCAACGAATGATGCATTTGTAGCGAACGAAAAAAATAGGGATAGCTTAGAATACACAATATTTTGCGCTTGTGCTGTCACAGGTTGCTGTCAGAAACACGACTAAAGGATTAAACTGGATATTGCCTAGTTTTGTGGAGTTTGTGTTCCTGTTTTGTGGGTAGTATTTGATTTTTAAATGTTCAACAATCAGCTTGTGTCTCCCTTTTCAGGACCAACCCACGTGTCCCTGGAGCCCGTGATAGGTATATATGTGGTGTTATCCTATCACTCATCCGCTCCTTTGTCCAGAAATATATAGTTTGTCTCTGGATTTAGTTTGGTTCGGTGAAATAATCGTCCCCAAACGCCGCCAATGAGTTAAAGGGCCATATTGTCTGGCATGTTTGATTTTACTATCATCTAATCACCCCACAACATAATAAATGAGTTCAGTGTATTCCTTGACCCTAGAAACATACGGTTAGACACCAAAATTATCATCCTAAAATAAATACTCTTGAAGATATAGGGGATTATTTGATGTGGCGGCCGTCTTGGACGCCATCTTGAATTTCTCAAAACGTTCAAGGGTGACCGAGGTTCACCCGGCAGATTCTGAATGAGGACACCCTAGGCTACTAAAATCAATCATAAAAAAAACTTTGTATATAATTTCCAGGTTTAGCCATAGTTCTGCCGGACTATACTCCCTGTCACTTACAACCAAGGATTCAAAACCATGCCAGTTGACTCAATGACAGGCTTTATGATATAACATGCACGTGCTAACGATCTAGCGAGCCAAACCCCCTTCAATATTTGAAGCTACTGTTTTCAAAACATTAACTTAATAATTTTAACTGCAAGAAAGGTCAACCTAAAAACTTGTATCGGAATATAATATTGGAAAAGAAAATTTCTTTCTTACCTCTGGTAATTTTGTCCAATTAAATGATTTCATTGGATTACCAGGTTTAGGAATATTTTTCTTCTTACCAGGCAGACCATTATCACCTAGGGAGGAGAATATTAAGTTATAAGGTTAATTAGATAACTAGTGAAATCAAACTGAACTGAACTATTACAGACACAAATGACCGGTTACTTAAACATACATAATGGAAGATTAGATAAAGAGTTGGCAGTTCTCATTATAATAGTTAAACTAGGTAACGTAAAGAGGATATGCTGAAAATTTCAGTCAAATTACTTAACTAAGCCAGAAAATCTTATTTTAAAATCACTACAGCCTTGATTGTCATTGTTACCACTGTCGTGATAATTAACCAAGTCTTAATTATCCATTTTTACATTATCAACGAGCATTGAACAGTATATCAGAATCAGATTCAAATCCAATAAAAATCTGACATATGAGATTACATCAAGAGTTGATTATGGTCTTTTCATGTTAATAAATGTCTATTTATTAATACATGTAGTTTCTATAACATTTCAGGCCTAAAGGAAGACCTGCAAATAGGCAGATTTAGCTCTTGCATAATGTATGTTTAAGAATCCTACAAAAATATCTCATCCAAAATGTACAATTATTAGCAATCAATAAAGTTCACGAATTCTCTTACCAAAAGGAGGAGGTGGGGGTGCTCCTGGAGCTGGTGGTGGCGGTGGTGGAGCAGCGGGAGGAGGGGCAGGTGGTCCAAAGGAGGATGGGATTGAATATCCAGATTTATTCAACAGAGTTCCTGATAATATTTGACTAGCAGCAGAAGACAATCCCATCTTGGCATCATCTGGTAAACTTCCAGTTTTAACCAAATGTTGTAATTTCTGCTTCTCTCCCCTTTCGGCTTCCAACTAGAATTCAATAATGTTATAAAAAATAATTTTTTATTTAGTTTATTTTGAGATTAACTAGGTAAATTTTTATTGTCGAAAGTGGTCATTTAAAAGCAAAAGCATAATAAGGTGGGTCACATTAAATTGTTATTTACCGTTGCCAGTATTACAGGTGCGTTCGATTACACGTTCCCACTGTGCACTGTACTTGAGGATCCTGGCCGAGTAAGCCCAGAGCAAGTAATTGAACGCGATATACATAAGCAAATATCTAGACATTCGTAGAAAACAAAATGAATAAGCTTACTCAATTAACTTTGTATTCATTATTAACATAGATTAGATTTAGTGTAATATAAAACTTACATAGTTGCTAACTTCTTCTAGTCGAGATATAAGTGTATCTAATTGTTGTTTGGTTTCTGCATGAGTAGCCATTTCTTTTTCTAATTTAGTTTTCATATGGTTTAATGTTGTCATCAGTTCATCCTGAAAAGCAGAAATTTTAAACTTAAATCTATCTTTCAAGGTCAGGATGAAACTAAACAACAGCTAGTGCCTTATTTCTTTCTCTTAAAATATGGTACTTGTAGATACAAGCACCCATGGTACTTGTAGATTCCAGCACCCATTTTTGTATTTAAAAAAAGCTTACACATAATATGGCCTTTTGATATAATGTGTTAAACCTGAGATTTACAAGAAAACTCTTTTGAAATATGTACCTGAGTATAATCAACTCTTCCCTTTATAATCATATCAACAATTTAAATAATATTATAGTATCAAACAATTGAAGAACTGACAGTCTTCTCACCTTTTCTTGAAATCTGGCCTCACATTCTCTTTCTCTCTTTGCTAGTTTAGCATTCAGTTCATCATTCTGTTTTTCTGCTTCTCGTAATTTGGTTTGGAATGATTTCACATCATTTTCACTTGCCAACCTACAAAATAGGCAAGTCAATAAAAAAAACCCATTGATTTTGATATCTCTTGTTTAAACATTCTATGTCCTAAACAGAAATTTTAAAACAATTCACATTTTCTTAATTCTAATTCAATTCTTATACTACAACTATCAGATACAATCATTGCTTTAAATATTTTCTAAAATAGACCATGTACCTATGCGTAATTTGTTGAATGTTAATTTCTTCCATGGGAGCAACGTCTGGATCTTGTCCATTTCTCTGTAAAACAACCTGTTGTACCATTTTATCTATCAATATCCACACCGGTGTCACATCCTTCTTAGAATCTGGATAATAAAGAATATAGTTGAAAGAACACTGTCAGATCATTTCAGGACTAACATATGGTACAACTTTATTTTAATAATTCGCTTGTGTTAAGGAGTCTTTAGCAGTGGAAGGAAAGCGGATGACCCAGAGAAAACCCATGAGCAGGGACAGGTGACCCTAATCCTTGTCATGTTCCAGCAGGAAATCAAAACCACTGCACTTGACTCAATGACAAACCTTGTGTTTTCACACCGAACCAGACCAATTCCACCACCCTCAAAATGTTCAGATGAAACATTGAAACATTTCATGAGTAACTTTAGTGGTAATTCTTTTTTCTACCTTAATATTTCACTCAAAACCTTGGATCTTTAAAAATGGATAGACAGGACTAAGACTCATAAAAGTATTGGTGACATGAACCTGAAGATCCATAGATGTAAAATAAAATGAGTGAGAACTTACAAGGTAACATAACTAGATGTTGTAAAATAGACATCAAGTTCTGATAGGAAACTGACATAGATAACTTCTTCCTTAATAATTCAAACATTGACGATGCACTCTTTGTATCAACATGAACCTAGAATGAAAAATAAATGACTTATCTGTTACATTTTTCTAAAAGATTTTGATAAACTCCTAAACTACACAGTATTTCCCCTCAAATTAATTTGCCTTTAATAGCCAAAATTGAGTTAACAATAACTGTAACTCCAATGAAATCTGTCGTTGAATATTTTTACATTTATTAGAACATTACTACTCTGTTCAAGAATATATAAAAACTTACACAATCAAATTTTTTTGCAATCTCCTTTTCATCTTCATTTCTAACCATCTCAAAAAAATCTAAATGTCTGAAACACAACAAACAAATACAAAATTTGTAATATGTACACAAAAAAGACAGCATCAATATTTTCAATGAAACCATTCAGGTTAAAAAAGATCACAAAAACTGAATTTTTGTTTTTATTAATTTAACGTATTTTTCTCTTCTTTCTTGTTCCATAAACATGATTTGGAAATATTTCTAGTCTTACCTATCTAATGTTGCATTTTCATGTGATCTAAGCTTATCTATGATTGGTTGAATTCCAAGCATTAGAAACTCATAACGAAGATGAAGTCTGAATTCAATGTGATCTTGACCAGGGCCATATTTCAATGCTGCATTGATAAATGACATGATGGCCGTTTTCAAATTAACTTCACCACGATATTTTCCTGTGCTTCGATCTAAATCTGTTATCAATGTCTAAAAAAATACAAACATTAATGAAGTCAATGAAGCATACTAAAAAAATGTATATTTACATAATCCAAAATAGAATTTGAAGAACTTCTACCATTTCTTACATGTACAATTTTCCCAACATGACGACCAAAATTTAAGCCAAGCAATTTGACAGAAATATCCTCCAATGCCTTCCATCGACATGTTCCTTCCTTTCTGCGCCTTTTTCGAAAGTTCATTTAGAGACAAGGTATCAAAATGAACACACAAAAATGAAGCAAGAAACAAAATATTCAGTGTATTATGATGTCATCAATAATAGTGATGTCATAGATCATTGTTCTGTGATGTCATATCCACTATCAAATAGTTTAATGCAAATGGTGAAAATATCTGAGCCATTTTAGAATTAGAAGGGGTACTTTTAAAGTGAACATTCAATATAATTAAGTTACTTTCATTCCATCATAATTATTAGTCAATACAAATAGACAAATTGAAGCAAAAATTGATCTTAGTGAAGTTTCAGGAACATTACATTTCAATTAAAGGCGTTGAGTACTCTAAAGTATAAGATATGACATTTTTGTTATTTGAGGATATAAACATATTAACCACCCAAAAAATACCAATTTTGTTTACCAACTTTGTTCCAAGCTTGCCCTAAAAGCATGATAATAAAAAGGTGCTGATAACAAAAGTTGAACTTTCACAGTTATGCCTGTCGAAGTTCATTAAATTTAGCAAGAACAATCCTAAATACAAGTCCAAGAAACCTACAGGTCACTTTTTGGCTATTGTCTGTGGTTTGTCTGGTATTCATGAAAATGGCAAATAATAATTTGTCTTAGAAAATCTATAAATGTATGCTAGAAAAACGATATTGATAATCCCCCAAATGGATCGAAAGTTGAGGTTATAAGAAACATTTTAACACCAAAAACGTTAAAAATTATCTACTCAAAGCATTTTGAAATCTTTGTTCATTATCTACCTCCAAACAAGATTTTGTGGTTTTCAGTAAATTCTTAGAATATATCCACAACAAGTTTTAAATATTACAATTCTGATTTAAAAAAAATATATTTAATTCAGTGCACTTTCCCCCCACACTCAAAATCATTTTATCCATAAAAAATGGAAATTTACACACACACGCAACCCTCAAAAAAATCAGCAATGTTCAAGTCGTGATAGATGGTAGACCTGGATAATCGTGTCATAGAGGGAATTTCGTCTGGACATGTGACTTAATTGGGATACGTCATCTAGTCCGTAACTGTTGCTGAGAGCAGCCATAATTGTTTACATCAGATCATGTATCCGATGTTTACGATGTCATAATTTATTCAACAAGTATGCAAAGTCTTAATAACATTTGTGCTTAAAAGTTAGTACATATTAGACTACTTAATGCATTCTCTTTGTTAAAAGAACTTGGCACATTAAACAGTTTTTAATGCAAAAATCAGAGAATGTAACTATTAAAGATAATTTCAATTATGTAAAATTCGGAGTTTACCTGAAATCTAGTTCGTTCTCCAGCATATTGTTGAAAATGCAACATGGCATGAAGAACTTTCTTGTGGCCTCCAGGCACCAAGCAGACAGCACCAAGAATCTCCAGAACAGCTATCTTTGTTTTAACATTCTCAACACGTAAACTTTGCGCAATGATATTGATACATCGTGGATGAGCTAGCACATGAGCTCGACCATGCTGGAAAAAAAAGCATTTATGTTTCAGAATTTTATGAAATCCAAGAAGTATATTTTACATCAAAATCAAATTGTTCATGATTTATTTGAATGGTAATACAAACCTTAGCAGAGAGAGAAAACCAGAGGACCCAGAGAAAGCCCACAAGGTTGGACAGACGAGCCTACTCCATGTCACATACAACCGGGCAATAGAAACCATGCCAGTGGATTCAATAACAGACCCTATGATACAGTCCTTCAGTAGACAATGTTTGCAAAACCACCTGTTAAGCAAGCCTGGAAATAAGGCACCTGTCACTGACAATGTCAGGCACAGATTCAGGCTTTGTACTTGTACTTTGTACTTTGAATTACTGTAAACATAATACAGGGAATACTTACTGAATTGTTCATGAGGGCTTTGATACAACCAATGATTGATGTATGTATGGCACTTTCTGATATAAGATAATTCATTTTACATAGATATTCTAATAAACACTGTAACCCTCCTTGATCTACGAATCTCACCACAAAGCTACAAAATAACCAAGAGTGAATGAATTTTCTAGAGATCCAAAAATAAACTATGCAAAGTAAATTAAATATGTTATTTTGAAGATACATAATGTAAAATATAGATAATGAGCTAGCCGCTCTAGCTATAATATTTCAAAAATAGATAATACAAAATGAATATGTTGAAAATTTCATTCAAATTACTTTATTCTGAGCCAAGTTATCACTGGTTGTAGTTCTAAAAAAGATGTGTGCATTGATTGTGTATTATCTTAACCATCGTACTGGTATATTCAAAGCTTAGCCTCGCTGGCTTCTCCAGGTTTGAATTAAATCATTAAATAGCGAGACGTTCCAATCTAATAAGAAAAATTGAGTATCTGATGGCATCAAGAGTTGATTATGGTCTTGACATGTTAATAAATGTCTAACTAATAATCTGTAAAACATTTAAGGCCTAAAAAAAGACCTGTAATAGGCAAAGTTAGCTCTTGAATAATGTATCCTTAACAGTGTATCAACATTTGAAGCACTACCTACAAGTGCATTGTTCAGCAGCAATCAATCTGATTAAAATACAGATTAATATTTCGGTTTTTTATACTTTCAATAGTCTACACTATATGAAGATCTGACCAGTCAGGGGTCATACGAGCGTCTTTTGACCCTAAGATGTCAGACATTGATTAATCAATCAGTGTTCACCTTTCTACAGGTTTACCCAGAGTTCCGTGTATCATACACCATGCTAAAGAAAATGAAACACATTGTTTGTTTCTTAATGAAGATATTTTTTGTGAAAATGCACATACTGTAAGACACATGCATGGTAAACCTGATAAAAACACACAGATCATATATTTTGTTTCATTTTTTTCTGATTTACTTATCTTATCAATACTAGATCTGGAAGATTTGTTGTATAACAGGGGCTCTAGTTGATGTGAGGAATTAGCCAATGAAACAGTCTGTTGCTGTGAGTTCTTGGCGTACGATACACGGAACTGTAGGTAACGAAACAAAATATAGGATCTGTGTGTTTTAATCAGATTGAGCATCATTAGTATTCATTTTTTTCTCTTACCATGCATGTGTCTTACAGTATGTGCATTTTCACAAAAAATATCTTCATTAAGAAACAAACAATGTGTTTCCTTTTCTTTGGCATGGGTAGCCAATAATTATTAAGTGCATCAATAGTTACTGATACACTTCAATAGTTACTGATACACTCATCAACAACAGATATATGATGATATGAATGATCATGTAATATTTTCTTAACATTAAATTATTTACCTCATGGTCTGTGTTCTGAGCGCTGTTTTTAAATTTTCTACTAGTTTTGTCCTCATACTTAAGTCTTCATCTTTATCAAGACTAGTCTGAAGCTAAACAAAAAGAAAAGGCAAAACAGAATTATCAAAGACAACTCCTCCTACAATTTGCATCTTCCATCTGGAACTGCAGATAAATAAACTGTCAGAATGAAGATCGACTTAATAATGGAATAAAACAATATCAAATAAATAAATTTCTTGGCAAATCTATACTCTGCACATTTTCAGACAAACATAGTATGGAAATATTTTTATTCAATGAAAGAAGTTTTATCTAGATCCTTTTTCTATAGATATATCAGTACGTAAAATATATCTTAAATTAATGAAGAAAACTGGTGATGCTTCAACTTTTGTTAAAGGGATGTGCAAGAGAAAAACAGTTATAGCCATAATAATCCATGCAATATTAAAGATTTGTTTTATTCAATCTGTCTATTTGCCATCATTAAATTTGAACAACTGGTGAATAAAATAGAAAAGAACAAGGTTTATTTAGATGCTATAAATTGAAATAGAAAGAGAACATATTTTATTGACATGTTTTAAGAAGACAGAAAATGTGAATTATTCAACAAGTTGCATTGAATTTACATCACGTTTATCGCATAAATGCAAATATTTCCGAGATAGAAATAGTTTTATCTTGAGCAAAAAAAGCGAAAAGAATTATTGATTTGTGCATTTTATTGGATTAGCGCAGCAAACAAAACCAAATGTTCCACGTTTTACAATAAATCTAAAAATAGTCCCACTTGTTCACAAATAATATCTGGCAAGAACTGGGTTAGTCGTTTGACCAGACAATTATGGCAAATGACAAAGAAAAGTATGATCGATGATTTAAGAATATAGTTGACTTTTTAAACCACATTATTGAAATCAGTGACAGAAACAGGTTTCACGCATTGCAGACATACATAATAAACATACAACTTTTATATTTATGTAAAGATTAAAAAGATCAGTATTTTGGGAGATGCTGGGGAATTTTTTCTTATTAGACTATAAGATACAAAAAATACTTTTATTTTGACATGGCTACTTATTTGAAAGAAATTATTGAAAAGTATCACACATAGAGTTTGGATCTTCTAGCCACCATCCAATCTTCAAGATCAGCTCCTAGAATTTTTACTGGGTCTATTCCCACATAATTTCTTTTGATCTTTTAACTTCAAATTTCACATGTGAAAAGTTCAAGATTCAATTTACCCTTGATAAAAACTAAATTCTGTCTTCCAACATCTTTGAAGTATACAAGATTTTTTAAATCCCAACAAAACCTTGAATTCATAAATTGTTTATAATCATGGTTTAGAACCAGGATACGGCAATGATCGTTCATATCATATAGACTTAAGATGAAAATATTTGAACAAGGAGACGTATTTCTTGAGTCTTTTATCATCCAACTATGTCAATATTTTTTCACTTGTAAAATAGGTTTTTTTGTTTGCTAAAAGACGTCATTTGAACTTGTTATAATTGTATTCATGACCTTTTTAAAGGTATTTATATATTTGAACTTCCACAATTGTGGCTAGTGTTCAAAAACATTTATTATAATGAGCAGTATTTTCCTTTTATTTATCTAAGAGAAAGAATAACAAGTCAAGTTAATCTATATATATAAATCAAGGGCAATGGAACCAAATGCAATATTAAAGGTAACCTTGGACGGCAGTGAGACAGGGTTGTGGACATTCTAATATTTCATAAAATATATAATCTATAAAACATGAGTTTTGGATTTTAATATTTGACATTGGTCACAAGTGTAATTTGTGACCAAGTTCCGCTAGGAAACTTTGGAAATTGTGCAACCCATGAAGGGTTCTGTATTACAATAATATCAAATATATCTAATAATGGCCATTACGTACATAATATTTTGAATATACTGCACACAAATAATGCAGTATATAATAAAAAAAGCTTCATTTGAAACATGAGAGAGAATCGGATGATAACTTTAGATTGAAGAGAGTCCAAAGGGAAAAGTGACCAACGGACTGACAAATGAACAGATAGGAGTGATGACAACATACAATTACATGTACATATGAAGGTGTATAAAAATAATACGTGAAAGGGCATCATAATTATCAAATACGTACCGGAGACATGTCTGATATTCTTTCTATGTATTTATCTGGTAAATTCTGTGATGTTGGATCTGCATCCTTGAAAAATAAAAGAATTCATTTAAGATATACTGTCTAGAGAAAATATATTACACATTTTATACAGTTTGCAGTACAAAAAAAAAACGTGATTAGCCATACCATAAATCTAAGTAAAAATAATGGGTAGCACTAAATTATCTGCTTTTACAGAGATCTCTTGGTATGTTTAAAGAAATCGTCATTTATGTCACTTGCTGTCTGGCTTGTAACTTCACTTTTTTTAAAAATATAATGATTACAGCCACAACAAACTCAGCCACAGTGCATGTGAAACTTTATTTTCAATAATATTAACAAGAATATAAAAAGAGATGGATAAAATAATTATTAGAGGACAGAAAAATCTAAAAATATGCAACATTAAAATCTTTGAATGTCATTTGTGGGATTGAGGAATTCCTTGAAAAATACAATATAGCGCAAATTTTACTGGGCTAATTTTTAATCAACTTTAATACAAGCTGGGAGGTCAATATCTTGATTTTTTTTGTAATGTTAGATAATCAATTTAAGTACTTTTTGGAATGATGATTCAGTCATAAATTTTATATTGTTTGAAAAATGCAAATGATACACTAAGGCTTTCGAAGAAACATTATAACATCCTAATGGTGAACAAGACAATGTGGTGCAAACAATCAAAAAATAAAACAGAACAAAGTGTTGGTAGTATAATCATAGTTGAATCCTACACTACAAGGGTAAATTTATGAATAATACATGTATTGACCTGATAACTAAATTATTTTCTCTGAAAATCATTATGATATTATCCCATTTGTGTAAATCAATGGACACAAAGTCAGACTGGACTACTTTATTGGCCCATCATGGTGTTGAAATTCAAATAGGAAATATTTAGGATTTGCATTCAGGAGGACATGACTTCTATGGTTATTTTGTAACATCAGGATCTTCTATTGACATTGTGTGATAGAAGAAAATTTTACAGGAATTGTATGATCTGATAAAAATCACTAAACACATGTCCTCTGCTTATCTAAATGGTTATTAGTCTGGAAAAAGTCAAATAAAGATTTTTTATTATCAATAAATCACTGGTCAGCTATATCTCACACAGCAAGGTAAACATCTGTTATTACTTTACTAATCAATTATATACCATTTTCAAATTGGCAAAAATAGATGGAGAAGCAGAGACAAGACGGATGTTAAATTCTGATATTAATTCGTTGACACATCACTAAATTTTAATGTATTGTGCAACATTTTCTGTGCTTTTCACATACCTCCATGCATATAGTTGTCTAATCAATTTAGTCAAATAAGTATTAGCTTGAGATATATTACTCTCCAGATCTAACAACTATGGTGGTCAAATTCAAATATTTAATATTGAGGTTAAGAAAAATGAACAGAAACCAATTTCCAATGCATATAAAATAAACTTAAATGTATTTGAAACTCTTTCTGCAAGAAAAACAATAACTGGTTCAAGACCTGACATTCAATATAGGACAAAAATGCACAACTCCTGTAAAATACTCTCCAGATGCAAGTACACTTTTATCGTACCATTCATGTTTGTTAAATAACATTGAGATACAGCAACACATCTGATAAACAACAGAAGCATTTGTCTATCAAACTGTTAAACTTTGAATGAAATCATGTCAATATGCTCAGCTTCAAGACATTTACATCTGGCCATCTTCAATGTGCAAGATGTAAATGTTTCAAGAAAAAAACTGATAGAGGTTGGCATTGCAGGGACTTCAGCAGACCAATGTATAAAATGATTTGAATGGACCTATGCTTTATATATCTAGTATATCAATGCTTATTATAAACAGGTGAAAACACAAAACTGATCTCTTGCTGACAGTAAAAACAATGATGTAATGAATAACATGTAATTCTTACAACACAGATTTAACATGTGGTCTTTTACAGCAATAATTGGCATCACCACGGTACTATTTGTACAGATGATTCAATTATACTTTTCACCATGATTCCTGCAAGTATGCTCATGAAACAAGAAGGTCACATCAGCGATTGATTTAATATACATTGAACACTGAAAAGAACTTGCAATTTCTTAATTCTTCTTAGTCAGTACATTGTACTTTAACAAGGACATCTAAGATTATTTATAAAGCTCAGATATTCTTGGGTATTTTTGGACAGACCAATATCAATTGAAGTGAAATGAAATTGTTGTTAACTTTTGCCATAACAGTTCAAGGTCTTTTCATAACTGACAAATATTATATATCATAGATGTTCAATCAAATCAAATGTCTTCAAATGATTCCGTCAGTGCACCTTGGATCAATTGGAATATCAAATAAACTCATTAACAAAACTTTTACTACTCTTGTAATAAAGACCAATATTGTATCGGTTTGAGAATTGACTTAACACTGATAAAGGAGAATCAATGATAGTCTGTTAATTAAACGTATCCCATTCCGTATCCCATTCCGTACACATGCTACCACAGATTGAAGCTTCTTCATTGGTTGTTTATGATCCCCAAAAGCCAATCAACATATCAGGGTTACAGAGGTCAGGAAAGGTCAACATAATGGGCTAAGTCTATAGATTAATTATATTTGTCTATGGTTAACAAAAAGCAAGTCTTCAGGTTTTTAACCAAAAATAATCAGCCTTAACTTAATAGTCAAAAAAAATATCAGTTTTCAAGTACGTGGCAAAAGCTGATATTACAACTACAGTCTTATTGTGAAAAGATAATACTATAGTAACCTATAAACTGAATATAATAAATCATTAAATACAGAAAAAGACATTATGAAACTAAACTAAATTCTTTACGACAATTGGTTTTAAAGTGAACACAATATCCCAAATGAAGACCTTTTAATTTTTTGATTTGCATATTTACTTTTCCTATTTTGACAGTTTTAATAAATTGTGGACCAAAGAGTTTACAAATAGTGCTTGGTGATGTCTCAATATTATGACAATATTTTTCTAATTTCAATGTTATTACATGATATCTAATAAACCATTACCATTATAGAAAGCATTTCCTATATTCTCTCCATAATGCAATAACGTGTCTAAATAAACTGAATTTGAACTTAAAACATTATAAACATGTCAAACTTCTTTTAGTCCTTGAATCTCTGGTAATATCTTAACCATGTACAAGACTACCGTTTATGTGAGAATTATCCTGTGGGATAATGTTGGTGGTCTGCATGCAGTCCATTCATGGATTTGTGAGTGATACGTAATTTTGTGAAACTGTATTTAAAACATGTGAACTTTTGGTGACTGTGTGTTCATGAATGAATAAATAATTCATTGCAACCTCAGCAAAATATGGCACATGTACTTAAGAGTCCTACATTTAATTTTATATATTAGTATACTTAATAATTGACACTTTTAAACAATTAAATACTCTCTTACATAAGTTTAACTTCCTAAGTGGCAAAAGTATTATATTTAAGTTAATATATGAAACCATATCAATTCTCCATCCTATAGGAAAACCAATGTGAAGTGCATGATATGACAGCTCCAAATTTACAAGCTTAAGTGTATTACCTATCTAAATATCATGATCATTTGAATTGGTTTAATTGTGTGAGAGGTACTGACTGCATTGCCCAGAGATGGTCAGGCTAACAGGATCGAGTCATTTTATTTTTCATGAATGAAGAGATGCTATGGTTGAATAGTGTTTATGTCCATATTATATTTCTTTTTAATTTGAAAAATATTTTAGAATTTTACAGGTTTGATAGGAAAATATCATGAAGAAATGGGTACGTTAAACTTCATACCACCTACATTTACATGTTATCTCAATCATCAAATTACATAAACACATAAGGTTGTAAAAGTGCCAATAACCTGACTATCTCAAATATTTAAAAATTGAAAAATTATATAATCAAATATCAACAGAAATTATAAAGTAACTTGACATGAAATATAAATAATGATATCAGTTGTTGAAAGAATTACTATATCCGCCCTGATAAAATTATTATAAATATGCCAATGCTGGCTCGAAATAAGCTTACGTCAATTCACTTTACACAAATTTATTTGTTCTATACTAAGTATAAATCGGCCAATTTCCCATTTCGTTTAGAAAACGATTCCTTTTTTTTGAACATTTTGGAAACGATTACCGTACTTATCCCAGAAGTACAATGTTATGACAAAGAGAGAGGGAGAAATGAGGTTTTAACGTCCACTTGACACAAACATATGGTTCAATTTCATTTCAATAATTCGCTTGTGCTTAGGGGTCTTTAGCAGTGGGACGAAACCAGAGGACCTGAAGAAAACCTATGAGGTTGGACAGGTGACCCTAACCTTTGTCACGTACAGCTGGGGAATTAAAACTATGCCAGTTTACTCAATGACAGACCTTAAGATACAATTAATGCACACAATTAACTCTTCGGCCATCCAAACCCTCTGTTGTTAAAAAAAACCTAAAATTCACAGACAAAATCATAATTTCAAATTCTTATTTTTAGAACAACTAAAACAGTAAAAAAAGAAGGCCTATTTGTATCTATCCTTCAAAGGAGCAAAATGCCATCTACAATCAAAATAATCATTAAAGATTTAGGAACATTTTAGACTGGAAGCTAGGACTAACTATATAAAAATACATTTAGTTGATCTTGCTGGAATAATTTAATCAGGATTTTGACAAAACCTCAGAGACACTGATTTGTGCAAAAGCAGTAACCACATAATAAGTATGGAAGTGCAGACTGCAGTCAGGATGCAATTCTATATCATGACTGATGATGAAAAATGTAGTGTTAGTCCAGATAACACCTCATCCCTCCCTTAAATTGTCTGATCTGCTATCAACAATAGCTTTTGAAAAATGCCAAATATTTTCTTTCAGGGACAATCTCAGTTTCAGAGTCTGTGAAATAAATGTGTGTCAGCTGTGGTAAAAAATAATTCCTTTGGTGAATAAAGTAGAAATCAAGGTGACAAATATAAGGTAAGGATTCCAAAATAGCCTAAGAAGAACAGAGGTGGGAAGCGGTATTTTCATATTTCATATCGGACCCCGATAGGAACTGTCAGGGGACATTGTCCGCACGGAGACAGTTCCTAAAGGAACTACATGGTTGCATACTTGATAAATGGACCTGTGCCATTTTTCTTTTTTATAGAACTACTTCCGGTAACCAGGTTAAAAAATTTATGTGCAGTTATTGATGTGCTTTTATTTCTTATACTCGGAAATGAAAACTTGTCAACAACCCTTTTTACCGTAAGTGATGTAGGATTATCAGAGAACCAGAATATTTCTTTCATATGGCCAAAAATGAAACTTTAATGATGTAAGGATATAGAAAACAACCCTTTTGTCGAGTTGTTTAAATAATGAATATTACTTCATATCTACATATATATAATGTAGATAATTACTGTTATAATATACTGTGTAAGTGAAGCTTAGTAATAGTACTAATATGGTTTATTTTTAACTATTGGAGGAATGTTATGACAGATCTATCAGTTTTAGAATATTTATAAACAAATACTAATATAGTAAATATTGCATGGCCTGGGGTATATATTTTGTCAGTCGTTAACCATATCATTAATACAATGGCTTGGTTTTTTTATATAACATATTTTCCAATTAATCAATACTCCACTGAAGACATGAAAACTTTGATATATATCAAAGCCAACATTCATAAGTCAAATAATTGAAACTATTTTCAAAAATCAATATTAATCCAATCATTTTCTCATATACACCAGGTTTATTCAATATAACAACTTTTCTTAACAAAAACTGATCTCAGAAGATGAGAGAAGATCGTTAACAAGTCTCTCCTAGACAGCTAATAAATTTCAAAGATTTCTAGAGTGCACTTTCGATATATCTGAAATGGAATTAAAGATGCATTGTGTAAAGTCTTTTGGCTTCAAATGTTATAAATTACTATTTAGACATGGAAAATCTAAGATCAACTCTCTAGACTATCGGACAGCCAAGATTTTAATAATCCATGAGACTTTAATTAAAAGATGTAAAAATCTGAATGGGCAATCAAGGCTAAGTCTCAGTGGTCAAGTACCATCGTTACAATAATGAACAATCTACGTTATATCTTCAAACAGTGATAACTTGGCTTAAAATAAAGTAATTTGAATAAAATTTTCAATGTATCTATTTTTGAACTACATGTATTTTAGCAAGACCATCTTGCTCTTTATCTAAAATTTTAATTGAAAAGAAATTTTGTCAATAATTACTGATATGATAATGAATGTACACTACACTGTCCGGGCGACTGTCCGTGTGTCTCCAGTTCACTATGATATAATCTTCAAAACCATACAGAGAGTTGATGTCCCCTGCCAAAATCCCAAATAAATAGATGACATATTAATTGCAGGTTTATCTTTTTCAAAAGTATCGTGCAATCAAACTGATTATCAACTATATATACTAAGTTTCATCACTCTTAATCAGATACAATCAAACTCAAACAAATTGCTTAGCTTTAGCGGGAAATGTTAATCATTGGACGAAGTCAAGAAATTCACCTAATGAACATCAACATCAAGTTTAAACATTCTACCTCAATTAAAAGCAGATTTGTTATCTTCCAAATTCTTGACCAATCAAATTGCTTATCGCTCTTTAGCTTGGGAAGAAAATTCGCATTAATCGAGGAAATGAATTTTTTTGCTAATACTAGAAATATTTTTTAATAAATAACGCCAGATGGCAGCTGATCCATGTCGTGCTGACATTAGAAATGGGCATATTGATTATTCCACAATACTCAAACATTGTCTGGTCAGACTAGAATAACACCAAAGTTCTACTTCTATTGTTTTATTTTATTGTCATGCAAATATCATTGGAATCAACAATAGAGTCTACTTATTAGCCACATTGGATGTGGCATGCATCTGTCAACTCACTGTGTAATGATTATTCGATCACTGTCTTTAAGCACATGAGTGTGCATAACAAGGCACCATCCTTATAACTTATCTGTTGTTTGCAATATTCCCTTCCTTTAGAAATATTTTTGTTACTTTAGACATTGGAAATATGACAGCAAGAGTTGCATTCATGATTATTGTTAAAGGCAAAATATGGAGAGATATTTATAAGGTTTTATTTATAACAACTTATTTGGTCAATTCGTGACTAATATATGGTTTAATGCCTTTTAAGGCCAATTGGAAGGTGGACAAAACTGAAGAATCTAGTGAAAATTTGCAAAGATTGCGTCGGCAAATTTAAGACCAATGGTGACCAGACCAAAAATTTTGTCATCCTCCATTCACAGGCGTCAACTGAGCTCTAGCGGCATTTATGAGCAAGTTGTTTTCTCTTAGCTGCATATTGGGTGGCCAGCATATAGTGTGCTGGCCTACAATACAAATAACCATGGTAGATGTTGCCCATTATATTAATAACATCATTTGTTATATGTCTAATAATAATTTCTTAATATGAGGGTTAAATTTGGCACATTTTTCAACTTTAACGCCAGTCTAATTAAAATTATACCATCATTCAGTTTTATTTTATCATTCTATTTCACTTTAGTCCAATAATGACATGTAGTTTTAATTAAAGATAGATATTTAAATCCTTGTCACAACAAGTTGTAAGTTTACATGCAAATCTTTAAACCACTTGGCCACCCCCCATCATCAACTTTGAAAGACTTTAGGACTAAACAGCAACATAGGAGTGTATATACATATATAAATAGAGATTAAGTTTAAGCATACAACAATAGGATTTTATTTCCTTTTGGGCTATAAGTAAGAGGTATTTTCCTTTCATTATGTTTGGTGTAGATATAAGTACGTACAGATTTTATCCAGAGAAATAGTGAAGGGAATAAAAGCATTGATTTCTTTAAATACTAAATGTCATCAATGTATAATTTATCAGGTTGTTTTATCTATTGTTCAGTAGTTATACTGTACATCTGTCCACTGACTGTCTAGTATTGATTTTTTGGTCATTGTCTGCTGTAGTACTATACTAACTTGGAACACATGGTGCCTACCACTAATCATGCT
The DNA here is from genome assembly GCA_963678685.1 of Patella ulyssiponensis. Lineage (NCBI taxonomy): Eukaryota > Metazoa > Mollusca > Gastropoda > Patellidae > Patella > Patella ulyssiponensis. The sequence continues at coordinate 19,285,847 of OY783230.1, read as the reverse complement.
TTCAAGGAATCAAAGTGGTAGTAGTGGATAATATAGTGCTTAATAGAATTCAAAATCTCAAATTCGTTTTGGCAATTTAGTATTAGAATGATATTCTATAAAAGTCTCTAAAAACAGGCCTTTTAGTGCCCGAAAAAGTTCACATGAAAATTTTATTGAAAACTGAATCAAAAATTATGTTCTTTATTACCTTAAATGATTAAAAAAATTTCTCAAATTCAGCATATTTCACTTGTATATAAACACTCTGGTCAAGATTATTAGAATCTGAATTCTAGGTATTCATATGATTTCTCATTAACCATATCCTTCATACTACATACCTAATGGTAAGGGTTAGACAGATGTTTTTATTTGCTACAAACACAAAACAATTTATAAATATTGTTAACTAGAAACAATCAAAGGTGGGTTTGTACACAATAAAATGGTGAAAATGTCAGAGAAACATTGCTGCACCGAGAAAGAATTCATTCTGACCATCAGACACTCAGGTTGAACATGTGTGGAATTTAGGAGAATTTGAAGGAAATACAGAGTTTAAATCAACATGAGGGATACAAGCATTTCATTCAACAAGTGAAAATACTCCACACTTGTTCTCATCACTTGGTAGGACAGAAAAAATACAAATTTGCAACAAATAAAGACATTAAATCAAGGTAGTTGTTTAGATTTTTTTTAACAGAGAATTTGTCATTTTATCAAACCTTATTCAAATGAAAACCTCTACTGACAGCACTTTCTGAATTTTGTTTTAATATACAATGTACATGTAGGAAACTGAAATTAATTCATCACATTAGAAGAACACCCAGACAATGATTTAAAAACATTTATCTAAGTAATTGTTATTCCATAAAAGTCTGTTTTTTTGATTATATTCAAATCACTAAATGCCATTCAAAGAATAAGACTTCATATCTGTTAAACATTTATAGAATATTCACAAAATTATTAACTGTAGGGGAGAGCGGGGCTAGTTCGCACTAGGGGCAAGTCTGCACCCCATTCATATCTCGCGCCTAAAACATGATGACATAACCGCTGCCAAATTGATTGGTCACATGACCGATACGATTGTTTTACTTTCATTATGGTGGACATGAGAAAATAATTGTTGAATTTGTGCAGTAAATTTCATTTTTTGTCCTGGTGAGTAAATTTTTCGCTCTGAATTTAGTGTTTAATTATTAACACATGCTTGGGGTTGATAACCAATGTTTTATATGTGAAGTATGATAGGGTAATGGCCTTCAATAGGCCACATTGTTCAGTTCGATTGACGACCTCCACAAGGCAAAATCACGTATTATGTATATAAAGTGCCGTTGGGGCTAGTTCGAACCTTTGGATCGGGGTAAGTTCGCCCGGGTGGATGCGTGGTTGATAATGTGTGGGTGCGAATGTGCCCCATACTATAACAGTATTGAAAAACACCATATTATTTGTATGCATAACTGTTTACTGGGGCGTAAAACTTAATGATCACATAAGATACTTAGATCTGTATTTAATTTTTTTCAGAATTTAAAACAATCGAGCGAAACCATAATACGCAAACACAAGAGGTCACGGCAGAAGAGATCAAACGGCAGGCCTTAGAACATTTATTCTGTTGATAGTCAGTTTATTAAATATAAGACATATGCATTTAGTCCTGACTAAAATCAATACTACAGACACTCTGACTAACAGCCTAATGGTATTCACAGACTTACAGAACTACTGTACTGTATACAATAAGTAAAAGAACTGATATTCCTTAATACTCTCACATCATTTTCAAAGACAAATTGGTGGAAACTGGACAAATTCCATAATTCCACATTTTATACTTTCACTTCAAACTATTATTTAAGGATTAAGGTCCTTATTATGCATATTATTTAAGAATATTAATCCTTATCCAGTGTTAATAATTAGAAAAGGGCACAAAAAAGGAGTACTTCGTGTGAAAATTGTCATAAGAATTCTTGTAAAAGATTTGAAAATGAGTACTTTATTAACCCTCTAGTTTTGTACTTGGTTATAGTCATGCTGGTAGTAGTACTGGACTGGGAAAGTGGAGAGTGTGTTAAGAAGGATAATAGAATCTAGTTGTTAGTCTCATTGCCTGAAGGTGACAAGATTCATAATTTTAGATCAATAAATTTGTCATCACTTGCTATTGATCAACTTCTTCAAATAAATGTCTCCAAGACATCAGAATTCCCTGATACAAGTGTGAAGATATCTCAATGTCTTCATACTACAAGATTACTGAATGAATGCTAGCTACATTTTTCTTTATTTTCAGATAGCCAATAATTGAGAAGACTACTGAACAAATTTTTAACAATATTATGACACACATATTTGAATATCTTATAGGGCTTCGTTCATTTACTCTCACTATGTGTTGGGTTTTTTCATGTTTGTTGTTTTTTGCATATTTTTTGTTCAGTGGTTGCTTTACATTGTTTTTTAACTGTTTGTCAATTACTAGATTATAATATTAAAATAATGTGAAGAGAGAGTCTTAACATTACAAGTTCTTGTCATTCCTTGCAATTGCCATGCAGAACTTAAGTATAACAAAGTACATCCCTTTACAGGAAACACAACATAAGTACATAACATACCTTTTTCTTGCTACAGTAGATCTGCCATTTTTTTTCTTTTGGTAAACTATACAAAGCTTCTTGATGTGGTTTATCTAAATCTAACTCAGCCTGAATAAATACAAAAAATATCTTAGGGTTAAAGCTTGACAGCTCCTAAAAGACAAATTAGTTTGGCATGGAAATAACCCTTTGATGTACAAAACAATAATAGTAAGTGCAGAAGGTACATTTTTAACAAGACCCTTCTTGAAGAGCTTCAAATTGTTCAACAGGGGTACACCATCTATCCAAAGAAATGAAATGGGGTTTACATCCTACTTCTTCCCAAGAAGGCAGTATATACACCTACAGTAGAAGCTTTCTTCAGGGCAGACCACAATATGACAGGTTCAGTATATGTCAACTTTTGAGCAAAGATCCCAACAGGTACAGTGTAGTGAAATGCCTGTGTATAGAATGTAAGTGTCTGGATCACTTGTCTCAGTATAAAATAATAAGCAGATCTAACAACATTTGCATAATAGTGGAATCCAATGCTGTATTGTCAATTTCATTCTTTTTGAAATGTCAAATGTTTATTTCTGAATTCAATCTCTCTCTTTCTTAATTCATATCAACTACATTTGCATGTTATTTTATACTTACAACTAGTTCCTGGAATTTAGCATTAAGTTCATTTTCATCTGTTGGCATTGGAATATCCACTTCGATAGGTTTTAAGGTTCCTTGTGCAGAGTCCATACCATGTTTAATCTCTGGAGGGCGCGTACCACCTAAACACCAACAAAATCCTTTTCTAGCTGGCATTCTGACAGTTATATAGGCCTATCCCTATACTTTAAACCTGAAATGCATATATATAATACATTAGAAATTTGTCAAAATAAACTAAACTACCAACAAAAATCTATTTACCACTATACAACTTAAATGTTTAAATAGAAATGTTCAATTTCTGAAATGACAAACATTGCAAGAAATCCAATCAATATCTGCACTGAATAAAACACTTTCACGGTTGTAGCATCCATGCTAGGAGAACATCATTAATCTCATAAATAATGAATTGATTTTATCTTTTTACACTCAACATTGAAATCCAACCGCACTTTATTTCAATTTCAAGAAGTAAAATATCTTTACACTAGAAATACTTGTGATCCATTTATCCCCTTGTCTTGTTGAAAAGTTGTAATCTGGGAGACAGATTTTTGCCCGATAAACTGGGTGTTCACCGTGCATGTGTGCAAATATGAAGGTTTAAAGATTCTTGTTCTACGTATTAATGAGATACATGGACTGAACATATATCTAGAGAGGATGTACATGTAGATTACAATGTGTAATTAATAAAAGTTAAAGATAACAAGTTTCTATACAGGTACAGGTGTAGAGGAAGGAAAGGTGTAGTGTTGTACATCTATTATCAGAAAACGACCGACAGTAACATGCAATGCTCATGTACAAAGTAGGTAGAGATTATGCATGGCATTCTTATATCTTGTAACTGAAGTTTAAATGTTTTGATTTATTATAACTTCAAATTCCAACAGCAAATGGATTGTTAACATGCACCAATGAAATAATGTGTCAAACTGTTGTAAAATTTACTTATATATATATGCATTTTACACCCAAATTATATCAACGATTTCATTCATAAATATAATGTAGACTATATAAAAACTTGTGTGGCATGTGGTTAACTTTTATCAAATCCAAGTATATAAAAAGTAGATAAGAAAATGAGTTAAATACACCCAGTATATTAAAGGTTTATGATGTGGATCTAATAAGGACGGGGTGCCAAGATATGAAACTATTCATCAATCTTTATTATACCTTAATATAATGTACCTTTATAGTATATTCATTCATTCAAGGGTGACTTAAAGGGTCATCATCATATGAAGTCTATTTTTGATATTTTAAACATTAACCAAGAATCTTGTTTGTAGTCACAAAGGGAAGGGGGCAGACGGTAGCTGACGCCTGTGTTTCCATGAATGTTTTTTTTTCACTATTTTTTCTCCACTATATATACATATCTAAATACATAAATAAACAAAAAATACGTCCAGGTAAAAAATTCTCCACTTTACTTCATTCTGACATACATGAAATATTAATATTCTCGCTTTATACGATTTTTTACTCATGTGTTGCAGTAGTTCATCAGTTTAAAGAAGAAGCTAATATAATACATGTACAGGATTCCAAATTGAGATAAAATTTCAATAACTGACTGACAAATATATTACTATTGATTCTAATTTAAGCTCATAGATATGTATAGGCCTACACACATGTAGCAAATAGTTTTTTACTTGTAATTCAAATATTTCAGTTTTTTAATTTTTTGTTTACACGGTACTCTACGACATGCGGAATTTACTTTTATTGATAGTATCTCATCTTTGAACTTGGTTCATTAACAACCGAACAATGGTGGTGTAACGATCCCGTACGATGTTGGATCTGACAGAGTCCACTGTACTATTATAGGTTTGTGAACACAAAACATTATATAAACCCTTAAAAGGAAAAGAATTGTTAATGAAGTGAATCAAACAAGTTAAAATGAAAATCTTCATTTAATCCAACCTGGTAACACCAAAAAAGTATTTCCCCTTCATTAAATTATAGACATATCATGTTTAAAATGACCATCTCTGGATGTCAAATTAGAACTCTAGTTCACTTCCATTATCATTCATCTTTAATATACAAGTAATCTTTCTGTGTCTGTGGACTGTACTTTGGACAAGGTGCATTATACATTAATGTTCAAAACCTGATCTCTATTTAAACAGTAGATGGATAAACATACTGGACCAACTGGTCAAAACATACACTCTTGACTCTAATCAAAACATAGCTCTATATTAACAGTATATGGTAATTACAGTTTCCAGTTTCAAAATAGACCTCCTTAAAGGGACTTGTAAAATGAAGTTGCTGTCAATACAACCAGTAACTGATCTTTATATGTTTTTAATTGTAATAAATGTGACAGATTAAAATTTCTCAATTGGTGACCTGGCAATATTGGACGCAATGAACATTAAAATTGCACACTTACTTGGTATAAACAGCATTTAACCATTTTAAGTAAATCCAATATATAAGTAATATTAGTAAGAAAACTGAAACGATTTTTTACTTGGAGCTTCAAATTAGTAAATTAGTTTCTATTACATAAATAGACTGTTCTCATGTCAAGAATGCTTCAGTTTTATCATAATATTTACATACCTGTAATTATAAATGTCAAGATTCAACATTTACTTCTTTAAATTAAACATTTTTATTCAGTTTCAGGTGGTAATTAGGTGATATTTACTTTGAAAGTAAAATCTGGGATAATGATGTTGGATGTGAGAGAAGTAATATTTGACTTACTAATTGTTATTACCGGTATACAATATATGAACTTTTGTATCTTATTTATTTTACAACTATTTAAATTTGATAACATGGTTGCAAGTATATTACTTGTATATGAGGTTCTACTTCAGTATATTTCAGGTAAAGCATTGAAATGTAAACTATAATACCATGTACTGGTACAAGACAAACCTTCACATATCAATGTGACATCCTCAATTAATTCAAAGTCTTGTATTTATATGCAATCACAGATATTTAAATTTAGGTAAACTTTGTAACATGGGTAGTTACATGTACATTTACTGAGTTCATTTAACTGCTTAAATTTAAGGAAACACCTTAATAGTTTATTGAGATGTCTCCTTACGGAAAAATGTGAACCTCCTACCTAGAATAGATAAGCATAAGAAACCATTCAATATTCCAAATTCTGGTGAACAATAAGTTTCACAATAAATATCACAAGTACATATCAGTTGATGAATCAGTCATTTGTAATATAACGGATTGAAACCACCAGGCAAATCGTAAAAACAAAAATTTAAAAGAATTAATCTCAATTTTCTTACCTGATTATAAATAAATAAAAATATCTTTGATCCTCGAGTCCCGTGTAACTAAATTCCAAAGTCAAATTATAAACATGATATCTAAGTAAAATACATACACAAGTAAGTATTTACTTGGATTTCAAAACCAACTATCTATAATTAAATCTTCAAATACAGACTTTTAAAAAAACAACTGTCCATACCTAGTAAGATCAAGTTGATATATAATACATAAGTAAAGTTTATATACCACAACGACCTCAGGCTCTTGGTCTGAATAAATGATAATAAAAGAATGGATGAGTGATCTTAAACACTGTTCTATTTTTTATTTTGGGGTTGTTTATTCTTGCGTTACAGTGGATTACCTCTAGTTGTATTTCCATTTAAATGAACACATTTCTTTTTTATTATCATTATACCTCTACTCAAGGGCCAGGGTCAAATTAATTTAGGCAACAAATTTTAGTAGTACATCCAGCATGGTTTTTCTTATGGAGGATGAATGTTCAATTATTGAATAGGCAAGCTAAATCTTCATTTTCCACTTTTCCAGCAAATTCATTTTGATTACCTTGTCAGAATACAATATCATTGAAAATACCAGTCAAAGGTAAAATAAAATAAGTTCAAGATATCCAGGTAATAGCATGATTTAGGTTCAAATGCTGACTTCCTTGTTTTATCTTTCTGTTAAACCAGCTCCTGTCACTTTAAACTGATATTATCTCCTCTTTTAAATACCGTAAACAGTCTATCATAACAATAACCTACTTTATGTTATAGAACAACATTTTTGTGTTTGTATTTTTATTTCATTCATGATTTCTGACACTTTGTAACACCTGTGGTGTTTTTGTTATCTTTTATTCTTTAAAGCCTTTTTTTCTACATAAGTCCAAATTGTTTTATTGTTTATCTAAAAAAGGAATAATTGTAAAAATTATTTAGTATAAAAAAATGAAGGATTCAAAGATTTACAGTAAAAAGAATTTTTTTTTCAAGATTGACATAACCTCTTTTCTTCAAATTGGGTTATGGTGGATACATTTCCATAAAGATTTTCAGTAATCTTAGGGTTGGTTTGGATTTTGATTTCAGAATTTGGATAGCTATTGGTTAATAGAGAGAAAGAGAAATGGGTCATTTCAGGACTAACATGTTTTAATTTTATTTCAATAACTCGCTTGCGTCTGGGGGTCTTTAGCAACTGGAGGAAAGCGGTGGACCCGGAGAAAACCCACAAGGTTGGACAGGCGACCCTACTCCTTGTCACATACAACCGGGGATTCGAAACCACGCCAGTTGACTCAATGACAGGCTTTATGATACAGCATGCACGTGCTAACCATTCAGCCATCCATTCGACCCCCTATTGGTTTATAGAATGTTGCCTTCAGGAAAATCAACACACTGCCTCTATTTCAGCCAATCTGATTAAATCGCAGATTCTATTTCGTTTTAATTTTTATAGTTCTGGAAGAGTTCATATGTATCACATTTTCTGGTTGAAATGTGGAATTAGCCAATGAAATGGTCTATTACAGCGAGGTCTTGTCGTGTAATGCTTGGACCTGTGGGTAAACCACTAGAATCGTCAATGCTGATTGATTAACCAACGTCTGATGTCATAAGGTCAAAAGCAGATGGCAAGACCCCAAATGTGAACATTCCACACGAACTTGTCAGATCTTAATGTAGTGTAGGCAATCGAAAGTATAAAAAACGAAACGAATATAGATCTGTATTTTAATCAGAATGCTTTTTCAGCCAAAGATTAATTGGAACCATCTTAGTTAAGTGTCTTCATGGCTTGAAGCAGAAGATTTAATTACAATGTTGTCTTAGAAGTCAGTCACATATATGTTCAATTATCAAATATCAAGAGTGGCCTAGATAAGCTCTCTTTAATCTATATAATTTATGTTGACTATCAGTGCCATACACTGATAAATCTTACATGATATGATAACGATATTTATGATCTTTAACATTTTCAGGACAGAAAAACATGGAACTATTTTTACTACAACAATGTTTTTCTTGGTTTATGTTATATTTTTATAGCAAGTTCATATATAAAAGATCACATCACTGTGGTTCAAAACCAATTTAAGGGGCGTGGTTATGAATAAGGACCATTAACCATCATTAAGGTGAAAAGAATATTGCTTGGCACATACGTACAGACTGCAGAATCTTCAGTAGTAATATAATGTGAACTGGTTGAACTACATACATACATGTAGTCCGGACCAAAACTGGCCCACCAAAGCAAATTTGTGGGTTTAGTATGCATCAGTCAAATCATTGGTAGGCTATGTATAGAAACTCTCATTTAATGAAGATGACTAATAAGTACATCTTTAACAGAAATAATTAAGAGAGTGAAATTTGTCATAATTGAGAGATATCTATAGAACTGATGTTAGACATTTATCATTTTTTGTAATACACTCGCTTCAATCTTGTAAGTATCACAGGTAGATCCTGATGCATGTATGATGATATTCATTCTCCACAATTTGCTCACAGAAACAGTTGAAGTGTGTGAAACATTAACCAAATATCACCCCACATTAATCCCCTTCCTATTAAATATAGATCCAAATAATGATGACTATAACCCCCAAGAAGAATTATGCATGGATGGAGGCTGCTAACTCATCTATGAAAGACAATATTCAGCTGTTTGGGAGCCCAGAGGAATTTGAAGAGAAAACAGATGTTAAGTATTAAATTGTCCAAGAGCTTAACATCCTCATTTTAATCTGCTTAGCGGTTGAGATAGATCCTGGTGTTAGAAATTATCCACCGTGTTATTGAGTGTTAATGATGTGTGTATACAACAAGAGTTTAACGACAAGCTAAATACAAACACATGATAAACACATGTTTATACCAACACTTTCAGAAACACATGGTCTATTCTAAACATCTGAACCTTACATGTAGGTTAGGTTAGGTGCAGAAAATTTATGTTTGGATTATTCAATGTAATTTTTTTCTTAATTTAAAAATGTTAGCTATGACTTTTTGGGAATATGACAAAACCCAAGTACTTGTACTTTATTAATCCAAATAGTCCGGGAAATGGTGACAATAACAATGAATTATGTTCAATATCTTAGTAAAATTTTGAAAACTTTGTTGAACTTCTACTGCACAATCAATATTGAGTTATAACTTTGTAAAAATTGCAGAGAGAATGAACCACAATAAACACTTCTGAGATAGTTTTTACACAAAAGTGTTCAAAAAATAAGACTTGGATAACATTAACTTAACTTTTAAAAATATAAATTCATTTACACTCATTTGACTTTTCTGAATGCAATATGTAAGGGACCAGTTGTCCCATTCTATAAAATTTAAAAGGATTTTTTTTACCTTTCTTTTTCTTTAAAAGAAGTAGATGGCCAAGATCTGTAGTTTGATCAAATTTTGAAGTGAACGAAATGTTGTTTATTTTATTTAGATGCATTGACATTTTTACATCTTTTGACAAGATTTTTTGGAGCATATCCAAGTCATTTAGCTGGTCTTTTAAAATTAGATTTTCTAATATTCTAAAACTGGTTTATTATAGGAGGAGGTTTTATCATTTCGAAAAACACCTATACAGGTATATACATACATTCTAAAATGCATTAAATACCATTTACAACACACACTGACCATTCCCTTGTTCAAATAGTGTAGCATGGTGTGCATGTCTATTGATAAAATTTTAATTATTAAATACTATATGATGTCATCAATACATACACATTGCAGACTTAAGAGCTTCCCTTGATGCAAATTGTTCCAACATGCATTATGTAAGAGCTAAAACGGCCTTTTGCTGGTCTTCTTTAGGCTTAGGGCCTGATATGTTATCTAATTTATTAATCAGGCATTAATTAACTTATCAATACCATTATCAACTCTTGATGCCATTGTTAGCCTGCGATATTTAGTGAATTTGAATTCTGTTAGTGATTGATATAAACATAGATAATTTATTATTGTACCAATGATAGTAATGACAATCGAGGCTAGCCTAAAATTGAAGCGCTAACATCTCGATTCTGAGTGAAGAAATGTGACTGAAATTTTCAGCATCTGTTTTCATTATCTATTTTTTAACTATCATAGCAAGAAATGTCACATCTAATCTTACCCAATGCTTTTAAACAGAGGAATGGTTAAAATATGTAACAGGTCTCAATATATGCATAAGGCATGATATACTTACATTTCTAAGAACCTAAAACACCTGATATATTCTCATTTTATGAGTTTACATTAACAGTCCTGAATAGTTTACCTAATTAACAATGGACAAACTTCCATGTATAGTAACTAGATATTTCCCTTTAATTGTTTTAAATAATTAATATGTACATGTACTATATAAATGTATTTCCCAAATCCTTTAATAGTAAGTCTCAGAAATACTTTAATAAGTAATCAGAATAATTAAGGAAGGAACTAACTTATTCTATTACATGTTAAACACATCGAATTATACAGTAATCATATTCTCTTACATATTAATCATATCAGATGTAAGTACATTTAGTTAATCATGTTTTAATCCCACTAATTACTCATTCTTGTCTTATGACAACCACCTCCTAACAAATATGTTGGGATAGACAATTTGATTAAATGGATATTTTTGTTTGTGCTTGTACATATCAATGGAGTATAAATAGGAAGGATAAATTGAAAAAATGTGTAAGACATGTATTAAATATTACAACAATTTTATAGTAATTTCAAGAAAAACTAATCCCTTATTGCAACAATATCCATGTTCTTATCTTGTTGACTCGATCATTATTGTATTTATTACAGAAATCTTTGTCGTAGTAATATTTCTTTAAAAATTCTTTTTTTTTAAAAAATTATGTATATAACGGATAACAATCTAATTGGTTATGATATCTCAAGTAATTTATCATAATTATGACTAAATCATCTAATTAACCTAAGAGTAAGCTATTCAACATACCTTTATATGTACCATAGTATTCACATTAAAATACATATAGAGAGAAATGGAGTTTAATGTACATGTGACACAACTAGGTCATTTTGGGACTTACATAACACTTGGTTAAATCTTATTCAACAGTGGGAAGAAACTGGAGAAAACCCAAACAGAAAAAGAAAATAAACAATTTGAGAACATTCATAAAGAGATGAAGAAATTATAGTTTTAAATCATTCATTATATCATGTCCAAGGTGTACCCATCTTTAATCTGAAGATATTCTCATTAGACTGGTCAAACCAAAAACACATAGTATTACTCATAATAAATATCTTACAAGTAGATATAAATAAACAACTGACTAACAAACCTTTAAAAGAAACTTGACTTGTTAGACTGGTCAGACTCAAACACAAAATATAACTCATAAAACAAAAAACAAATATCAATGATTAACACTAGGTCATCTGAATGTATGAAGCAAACTCTGTGTGTTCTGACAGTGATGTCAGTCCTGACAGTAGTGTCATGACATTAGGGAGTGACATGACACCGACTGATCAATCTAAATCTCAATAAACCGTTAGTAAACATAGGCCACCACTATGTCTCAAATATAGCTTCAGAAATGTCAAAATACATTGACAAGTATCAGGCCTTTTCTTCTTTTTATTATATAAAAGTAATAAAATATTGTAATATACAAGACTTTATAGTATTTATACTGAGATATTTGCTGTAGGCCTAAAAATATTTCTATATTTCTGATTGACATATCAGATATTTATTATTGTATATAAAAATCAAATGTTTGATAAAGCTGGATATTTTTGAAGACTGATGAAAAATGGATTATGGTTTCTGGTGGTAATCAAGAGAATTTGTACAGGGTAGCGGCAATGAAGCAGGGGTAAGACTATATAGTTCTCTAGACATGTATGTTAAACAACAGTCAGTGGTTATCCAAGGTTCTGATCGGAGAGAATAATCAAGGTGCAGATTATTTGAGCCTTCTCAACTTCGTGGGTTTCCTCCGGGCACTCCGGTTTCCTCCCACTGCTAAAGACCCCTACGCGCAAGCGAATTATTGAAATAAAATTAAAAACCATATGTTAGTCCCAAAATGACCTAGTTGTGTCGAGTGGACGTTAAACCCCATTTCTCTCTCTCTCTCTCTCTCAGATTATTTGAGACCATCTTTAAAATGAAGATGGCATCCTGTACCAGATGAAAACAAAGAAGTGGTCATGATTTGGAAAACATTCATAAGACCTACAGAATGCATGTTCAACAGCTGTTTGAACGGTTATCTCCCAAAACTTAGACAGCCATAATTTAGACAGCCATAACTTAGACAGTGGAGTAAGTTATTAATTATCACAACACCCATAGCTGCAATGGAACAGTCCTAATCAGTGGTGTAATTGACCCATAGGGAGATTAAGTTTGTTGGGCTGAGATGTTTTGATTTGAAAATGGACGACCTATTCTGCTGTTTGCCGATGGAGAAGATGACAAGATCATGGCTTTTGCGACCCTGGATCACTCGAAGGCCTTACAGCTGAGATTATCTACATGGACGGGACATTCACTGCCTGCCCTGACCTGTGGGACCAAGTCTACATTATCCACGCAAGGTCTGGATCCAAAACTTACCCTCTGGTCTTCGCTCTACTGCCCAACCGTCAAGTGACGACCTACGCCAGCCTCTTCCGACTCCTGAAAACCAGTGTTCAGCAACACCTCAACCAGCCTCTAGCTCCAAGTCGTGTGCAAACTGATTTCGAGTTAGAAGCCATACGGGCAATCGAGAGAGAGTTTCCTCAAGCTGAGATCCAGGGATGCTATTTCCACTTCTGCCAGGCCCTTTGGTCTGGCACTCCTCCCTCAGCGAGATGTCCACGATACCTGGATGGAAGTTATGGATTCGTCTCCTGAAGTCCCACGAGTAGACGACTTCAAAGACTACATGGTGACGACCTGGATCGACTACGATGCCCGATTCCCCCTGGCTCTTTGGAACCACCACAACACACAAGGCCCAAGAACCAATAACAACCTGGAGGGATTTCACAACAGGCTGAACCGTTCTCTCCCCCACCGACATCCCAACATCTTCCGCTTTGTTGGCATCATCAAGAGAATCGAGAACGCAAATCGAGTGAAACTGGCTCAGCTCAACTTTGGAACTGCAGCTCCACCCAAGAAGAGAGTCTATCGGGAGATAGAGAACAGATTGGTCAGACTCAAGCAACAGCTGCAACAAGGTGACAAAACCAAGATTCAGTATCTGGACGCAGTCGGCCATTTGATCCATCTCGGATAGACACTTTGTTAACATTTGAATTGAAGATTTGTGAACATAGAGTATTAAAATTATTATTATTTATATAAGTAAAAACTTGATCAGTAAAGAAATGAAAGAAATGGTACTATATTTGTTGTTTTATACTTGTTAATAAATCTGCTTTAACATACCAATGTTACAATTTGCTGTTGTTTTGAACTGGCTGTCCAAGTTTTGGGATTTTTTCTAGATTTTCTTGGACTATTCCATTATCAAATATAGGTAACAGGTTGAGGATTAGTTGTGCACTTGACCGTAAATATTGTTGTTTTAAGCTGTCTAAGATATGGCTGTCTAAGTTTTGGCAGGTTACCGTTTGAACTATACACTTGGTTGTAGTGAAAATGAATTATAAAGCATGTATTTCAAATCTAAATAAATAAATGTGTAGTAAGTATACTATGAAATACAAATGCTATAATGTATTCAATATTGACTATAATAATATACTACTGCTACCAACATTGATAGAAATTAGTGTCATACAGAGAAATTCTGATGTTGTATAACAAACATTTATTGCTGACACATTTGCAGACCCAATAGGGGGGATCACGTGGCTAAGTGGGAAAGACGCTGGCTTGCTAGTCTGAAGATCGGGTGTTCGATCCCTGCATTGAGCAATATAGTTCATCCTGATTAACCAGCGTGGTTTCCCCTTGTCAGTGATGCAGGACAGAGTGTCTGACAAGGACAACTGTTCAGTCATTTGGATGGGACAAAAAACCGAGGTCCTGTGTACACATAGGCATGCCCAGCATAAAAGAACCCTTGGCTGTTGGAATTCGATACAAGAGTAGGCCATAGCTGCGCGGGCAAATTTCCCTCATGGTACACTGATTGGCGCATGTCTGTCTTCATTAGCCCAGGTTAGATACAGTAAGGACGTTAAACCCCATTTCATTTCATTGCAGACCTAATATCCATTCTATTACTTTAAGAGGAATTTCAAAGTGCCACAGTGTGATTGGCAATAAATAATGTAGATTAAAAAAAAGACATTGGGGACAATTTTATTCCCCCATTTCTTCTATTACATTTAGCTTTTAACGTCGACTTCCACCGAAGGTGATATCACAGACAAGTTGTTTTATTTTTATTATTTAGGCGCATTCACGGGTTTTTTCCAGTTGGAGATTTCCGAGAGAAGTTGTCTTATATTTATTATTTAAGCACATGTACGGGTATTTTCCTGTTGGAGGAAACCAAACCCAAGTACAGCATTAATGCTGATGCTGTGAGGTACATCGTAGTCAGTGCAGAACAGTAGGTTGTTAAACCCAATTTTATTTCATTTCTATAGCCTGAAGTGTGTACTTTAACACTTTAGCGTTAAATTTAACTGTCGTGTTAGAATTAGTCACAATAGTGTGTATTAGAATAGTCATTTACAGGGCTAAATATATATATTCTGTTTAAGGGAGGGCAGGAGGTTGTTTGGCAAAAATGAGACCGGCTGATGCACAGACCTCTAATATGAGTAACACAGCCATGAGCTGATCACCCTTTTTTGAATCTAGAGTCTCAGAAATGCCATTTCCTGGACTTTGGGGGAAGATTTTGCAGAATTCTGATGGTCAGAAAATCTTTATAACATTGAGTAAAATTGAGTACTACACATGTAGTAAGGGAGCTAGGTTCAGGTTGTTTCAATTCGTGTACAAAATCTCTACTATGCTATATGAGTGGACCACGGTGCCCAATACTCTGAACCTAGATTTTTACGTTGCAGGTCCCCTTAAAATTCTGAATAATTATAACTTGACTTATGCATGCAATAATCAAGTTCTGTGCATAAGTCGACCAAATTCATATGTCGCCAAAAACACTGCTTAAAAAGACTCCCTTAACAACACCCCTCATTAATTTTTTCATTAAAAGTTTCACTGTTGGTCCATAAACATAACACTAACTTACAAACACAAATTCAGATGTCATCAAATACGCTTGACCCTTCCTTCCTCCCTTAAAAACACCCCCCTTTACCCCTCACTGCCCTCTTACCGATGAGTTAATTTGACAGGTGGGCGTAGGCTCATTGAAAAAAAGTGGTCCTAAGCCTTAAGAATAAAGAAAAAAGAAAAGAGAAATTAAGGAGGGGAGAGAAAAGAAAGAAGGAAGGAGAAGATAAGACACAGAGCAGGAGATCTCAAATTCATCTAATGATAGTGCTCTTAGTTTAGGTCATTCTGTTATCTAATTGTATCAGGAAATCAAAATTTGCCTTCTGCTTTGGTCTGAAATGCTTGGAAAATTGGCTTGCAGTTGTCAATTTTCAAAATTTTCCTGGGGGGGAGAACCCTCCAAGACTCCCCTCGGACGCTTGTGAGGCGCCTTTGGCGCATACTTGTGTGGGCCTTGGTCAATGACCTGGTGTTAAGAAATGGGAGGCTTTCTTGCTGTTGGTTTCATTCTCCATTGTGAACTTCATTCTTGGATGTTAGTTGTTGAAGTGATTCAGGGGGACAACAGTATCATCTTTTTGTAACATAACGAAGGTGTTATCCATCTTTCTGAACCAGAAAATAGGTTGAAAAGGACAATTAGTGTAACTTTTTCTGGTGACATGTAAATTTTGGAAATCAGCGGGGATAAAGAACTATTTTGACATTGTTTCATTCATTCATTTACATGTTGTTGCTAGTGCATAATTTTGAGACCATCTGCATTTTGAGACTGACGATTTTTTTAGCGCCATAAACCCCCCAACCCTCCCACATTTATGCATCTGGTCAGGCAGTATAGATCAACTGTTTTATCGTCTCTAATCACAGATGCAAATAAAAACAGAAAAGATATCCATCAAAAGACTTTAATAAAAGATTTGGTGAGAGAAAAACAAAAACATCCTGCAAAAATATCACAACACAAAGAAACCTGGTCATGTAGGAGGAAAAAATATGCAGAACACGCCCAGTTCTATTGTTATTCTAGAGAAGCTATTCCTTTCATGCAGCAGAAAGTGTAAAAATAAATACCACAGAAGGTTTAATTATTACCAGATTGGCCTTCATGAAAAGAACAATTTCCGTTTTACTCCAATAAAAAAAAATCTGAACTTCCCTCAAAAATGTAGATTTATACTATGGTACTGATAAATATGTCACCAAATGTACAGGTACACTCATGTGAGGGACAACAAGCATTTCAAAGTCTGAGAACAGTATATAAATTTACATGAAGAGAAGCTCCAGATAAGTACATGTATGTCTACTCCTCCCTCAAAAATGTTAATGAAAAAATAAATTAATGAATAAAAAAACAAGCCTGGTATTAACATTGTCTTGCATGCACTGTTCTAGTTGTCAAAAGTATTTCAATCATATCAAAAATACAAGAATAAAATGTAAAATAAGAATATATTGCCAAAGAAGAAAAATAATCATAAAGATCTTACAAATTCTTCCTCAATTCCTTCATTCACTGTATAAAAGTAATAAATTTGGAAAAGTAATGTAGATAATATTGTTTCAGGAATACAGAAACCGTTTTATTGTTTTTGTTAAAACAAGTATATTATCTGCTTTTATGTCCCTTAATCTTGGATATATAGACAGCCAAACATAAACACAAAACAATCACATATTTGTGAAGAACACAGACCACAACCTTTAAATAGATTTTTTAAGAATAATACAAGAATTCTCAAAAAAAAAGTCATAAACATTAAACAGCAAATTGGAGATGTTTTGGAATGGATATCTTGAACAAAATTATGCAACTGAAATTTTTTGACATACATGTAGCATACCGCACAATTGTAATTGTGCGGTATGAATAGGTTGATTGATGTGTGTACAAAGTTTCATAAAAAGGTACATGTATCCTGCAGAATAATAATTGTGTTAATGCCATGTATAGTCCAGAAACAAAATCTGGAAGGACATTGATGCAGGATAGAATAAAATATTAGTTGTAAATGCATAGGTTATTATACTACAGAAACTATGCAGGTAAATCACTATTCTTTGGCACCTAGAAATAGACACAAATGTTTTGCAACAAATATACATGTAATAATGTAATAGGAATGTATAAAAAGTAAAGTGGAAATTTTTTTTTACCTGGACGTATTTTTTATTTAGGTATAAACTGATTTACGCAATTATGTCTGTTGTTTTAATTATTGGATATCAGAAGCCCAACATAAATGTTGATTTAAAATAAAGAATAAGTTGTATTTTTAATGTCGAAGACTGGATGATATAGAGTTAAAGAGTTAGCTCCTTTAATAGAAGCTGATGACAAAGTTCTTTATTCTGTATTGATGTTAACTCGAACAGAAATAACAGAACAAATTTTGTATGCTGTAATTTCACCTACTCGGAATCATGTCTTGCAAGAAACAAATATTTGGTACTTGAGAAAGATTTATTGCCCAACATGAACAATGCTGTTCTGTTTTTCTTTAGAAATAATGAGCAATTCTTTTGCTTAAAGGTTCAAGGTTCATTGCAGGACTATCTTACAGGGAAAAAAAAGAATTCTTATGAGAAACTTAATTTTTAAAGAGTTATTGAACATTATATTATGGCGATTCATTTGTACTGATGATCCTGATATTTATTCTATGAAGTGTTCTTTCAAAATGTAAAATTCAATAATATTCATAACAATAGGTGTTTCTGCTTCTTTTACATCGAAATGAATTATAATTGCATGGAAAGTCAACAGAGATAATAAACACAAGAGAATTAGCTCAGGTAAACAATCAACGATTTTTCAGGTAATATTTCTTGCAGGTTACTATTTAAACTGATGAACAAACCCAAAACATGACTTAACTGGTATTCTTAGCCTCATTAAAGGTGTTAAAACTAACACAAAAATACTTTTTACTCTGACATCTCCCAACTTTTAAAATGCCAAATTATTTTTTCTAAGTATCAAAAGTTGCATGTAACTAAATTTAGATGTTTTGAGAGATTAGACATGTATTTGAGAAGTAAGCCTACCTTAAAAAGATTTTGAATGATGTCAATTAGTTAATGAAATGGATTAAGACTCTACTTTTCCACACAGGGACAGTAATTAAACTGTAAGTGACATTCGAAAACCTTTTTACCCCAGAAGCAGAAAACTAAAATAATTCTGACTCCTGTTCTGGTAAACTGTGATTAATAAGCCACACTTAAAGTATACTATTTCCCTGATAGAGTACTTCATTTTATACTATGCCTTTCATGATGTGTACTACCATAGCGGCGTACAAGCAAAAGGGGCAAAATGTGGGGTGGGGGGCAGCTAACCCCTTACTTTCGGGTAAGCTGACTTTTTGAGTAGACAAATATTATTTCATCTAGTTGGCAAAATAAAGTGCTCAAAATGTAATAAAATACAAGGCCCCCTCCCCCTAGACGATTGATTGGTTGTTTGTTTGGAATTCAGGTCTGCCACCAAAGGTAGGCTCCGCTTTCACAGGAGACTGTTGTCGCCCTCTGCAATCTGAAATTTCGGCATTTCAGATTCTACCCCGACTGTCATTGAGCCTGTACGTCTATGTGTACTACATATGATATTCAATAAAATCAGGGCCCAGAAAGCAGAGCAAAAACATTTCAGGGTAAAATTATCAACTTCCTTACATTGAAGTTTTATTTCACTTTTGTCCACTTTCATGCAAAATTTTACATACATGACATATATATAATGAAATAAATTAAGATTCAAATTTTCTACTTTTTTCTCTACAATATAACAACGCATGGTGACACATCAAACCAGTCTGACAAACACTTGATACATTCCATCATAATTTACCTGATTTAACACAACAAAAACAAATGAAATCTTTTTACCTTCCAACAGATCCGACTTTAATCCATCTGTAATGTAAATAAACGTAAATAATTCAAACAATTTGACAAGATGGTTTATTTATTAAACATAAACCACTTTCTCTTCTATAGTAGTTCTTGGTAGGAGATCAATGATGCAGAGATTTTTTTATAACAGATAATCTGGCTTGACTCTTGCACATATTGATTGTACTCGGCTACTTGCAGATTGAAAACTCCACATGTACACACCCAACTACAACTGCCTTTTGCGTTTTTGTACACAGATTGGGTCAAAAATCAATTAACTTCCATTTGCAGTCTTCTGATGGAATCCATCAATTGGATTCTTTTGTAAACAATAAATGTCAATAGCAGAGAAAGAAATTCGATTCTGTACAAGTAAGCCATTTTGAAAATAACATTATTTATTATATAATTTGTCACTTAGAGTGTATGCGTCTTAGGATTTTGAACAGTGAATAGCACAACTTAAGCTGCTAAATCATATATACATAATGAAGTTTTACCAGTTCATATCAAAGGATCTCGGTCAATGTATACATCAATCTCTACTTGTGCTACTGTAAAGCCAGGCGCAGACGGGCAACTTTTTCGAGCAACTTTCAGGCAACAGTGAAATCGCTGGTCGTTGAAAGAAAAAAATCGCTCGTCTGCGCCAACGGGCAACAATAGTTGCCTGCTGTTGCTCCGAGTTGCTTCTCGTTGCCAAATATCAAACATGTTTGATATTCGACAACAGAAAATCGCTCGTCGCCGAGAAATTGTTCATCTGTTGCTTAAAAATTGCTCGTCTGCGGCGGAGGGCGACAACAGGCAACAAGCAACTGGTTAACTGTCCAATCAGCGAGTGCTCTACTGTCATGTGATACTTCAAGATGGCGGCGTCAGAACATCTAACAACATTAACATGGTCCATGGAGATGGCAGACATGTTGGTGGAAATGTGGGCTGAGCGGCCAGTCAGCGCACACGGGAGACCTTGAGTTGCCAATTGCTCGGAGTTGCCAGTAGTTGCCTATTGCAGCAACAAGCGACGAAAAGTTGACCGTCTGCGCCAAGCTTAAGCTGCACAGGCAAAACGACTAAAGTCAAATTTGCCATGAACTAATTAAACTAGTGACACAAAATTATGATACATTGTTTAATGACACTAAAATATTCCACATCAAAGAATATCTATTAATATTTTCATATACATGCATATGACAAATATAAAACTGTAACAAAATATTGAAACAACCATCATGTGCATGTATATTTTTGCTACTACAGTCCATTAACCCCAGATCTTAGGACTACCAACAATAATTTTTTTTTTGGTTAGCAATATTTTTATTTGAATAGGGATTTGGGTACAGGCATAGCCTATACTAAACCCTCTTCCAAACATGATGTGCTCAATCAAGTTATAGTGTTGTTGATATTATAATTTGAGGTTATTTACCCATGATATACTTGTCACGAATCAATTCCATTCGTCCATCCACTCCCACCCCCCTCATTTACTTGACTTCTGAACAATAACATATATCACACAGTTGCAATCCTGGACCCTCGAAATACAGGGAACAGTATTTTCAATTTGATCTCCGTTACCACTGTCAGGGGCCTAATTCACCTAAAGTAGCAAGGGTAGAAAATACAACATTTAGGCCTACCGGTACATGTACATGCATGTAACTTGGCATCTAAACTACTTTACGTAGATCTTTAATTCTAAATATTGATTTTTCAGGTAGCACAACTACATGTACAGGTAAATCTACATAGGTAAATAAACCAGTATCTTCTTTAGACATACCTGGCTATCTCTCGTTCGTTGAATCCTTTCAGTGCTACAAATGTACAATAATGCCGAGACAGTAAATAAACAGAAGATGAGAAGGGGTGCTGAGGGGGATTTCTTTTAGGGATATGTTCTTGACACTGTGCATGTAGGAAAAGGTTATCGAACAACAATAGTTCTAATGAGAATGGAAGCAAAGAAAGAAATCAGTATGCATGAACATACTATCTACAAATACAATAAACTACAATTTTTATTATCCAGTTGATTTCATTGATCTTAATTAGGAGAGCTTGTTTAAAATCTCTTAATTTTCCAGTCGACCTAATCTTGTTAAATGCCACCCAAAGAGACAAGATGTTGTACAATAAACAATTACTTAACATGACAAATCGATAACACCTCATTAAACATACTTAGTTAAATCAGAAAGCTATCCTACTTGTGCTCGAATGATGTATGACATAACCTTTGGCTTATATATATATTATATATACCACATACAATTCTATAACTGAAATACACACCCTTTCATATTGAATATAATATCGTGACATACTGATAACTTATTGCTAAGTTTCAACGAACAAATACATGTACCCTTTAGAAAATATTAACTAAAATAAACCCAAGAAAATATTTATCTAATTATAAACCGAAGCTAAAGCTCTATAGTCCAAGCAAATTTATAACATTGGGTAATATTTAAGACCATTTTACACAAAATTGTGTTAGAAATGATTGCTTTGCCCCCATCATCCTTCATGTTTATATTTATGCAAAAGTTTAATTCTTATTTTACTTTCTCATATTCAGGTACATTTTAAACTGTTGGGCATTAGTTGGGAAATCCAATAAATAGAGACAACTCGAAATGTAAATTAGATTTACTTAATTACATGTCATTTGAATCTATTTAGTAGTTTACTAGGTATACTAAAGTGACAGAACACCTGCCTTGTACACAGGTATTATTCCATGCTACATGTATTAAATATATGTATGTACATTTGTATATATATGTACCTAAAGTAAAATAAATGTTCTTGTCACACAATACACGATATCAAACTATTCAACTGACTATTTAAATAGTCTGGTGGAGCTGCTGCAACCATTAGGCCAACTGCTGTCTATTAAAGTTTTTTTTTTTAATTTATAAATGTCCATTTATAATGAAATGATTTGCTTATGACATTAATCATTATTCCTCAAAATGTAAACTTCTTGATTCTAATTACATTTAGCTGATATTATGGAATGTAAAACCAAAAAAACTTTGGTGGATTTAATCTACACTATCATGTCTGGATATTAATAAAGTACTTCAAATCCTTTTTCATGAAAATCTCAGGTGCTAATAATGATCCTAGAAAAACTCTTGTTAAATTTTTGAAACAGTTTCTTTTGTTTTCTCCATATCTCTCTTTGAAAATAATTTGCCAAAAAATTCTTTTGATTTTTAACGTCGCAATCATGTTTAAAGAGACAAAATGGCTGAGACCTGTCTTTTAGTTTGCGTTTGTAAGTTAGACTAACTGTACACTGATACAGTCTTTGGTAATTGTTGTTTCATAAAAGTCTATGTTGATTTTGCAGTTGAACATTGAAAGTATATGTAGAAAAATCAGACCGACATTGGCTGTAGTATTGAAGGCATTGGTTTTGTTCAATTCTGAAAGGCTTGAACTTCACTTAAAAACTCTGTGAAATCAATCAATCCAATGCTAAGTTTAACATCCAGACGATTATCTCCTTGTTTCCCGTTATTTACTCTATCATTCTCACGCAATTAACAAAAATAAACAATCATGTAAGAAAAATCTTCTTTAGCCAGTCAAATCCTTGTTTATTACATGCTTATCACGTTGCTCAACATAAAGCCAGCTTGACTCACACTGGACAGTAAATTGTAATTAAATATCGCTAGGAAAAAAGAATTGAACAGACTAATGCTTATTTAGGATAATTGTTTGTTTTTTTGGGATGTTGGACTTGTGATCATGAAGATCTGATACTTTATTGAGTAAATGTCCAAAAATATACATGTATCTGGGGTATAATTTAGAAAACGATTGGATTTATCAATGATTCTACATTGGATAATAACTTATGAAAATGACTGTCCACCATTCATTTGACCTTAACAGAAATAATCTTATCCAATCATTTTTATGAAGGTTACTAACCGATCACACACATTTATCAACTGCATTTCAACATATAGGCCTTTCTCTGCATATTAATGATACCAATCTTAAAATCATCAGCGCTTCAATATAGTTCAGGTTTTTCATATTTTAAAAACCATGTAATATATAGCAGCATTGACAGAAATGATCTCATTTAAATAGTTTATTGGGTTGAATTTTCACCAATCAGTGTAATTAATCAATAGTATATGAAATAAATCTACAGAGTGTTAGGTTCATTGATTCATATCAGACCATTAACACCTTCTAGTTAACGGCCAGATCAATGTCAGCAGGGGAAATCTATGACGACATGTAACTACGTAAGACTTTATGACCAATTGATCCCCTTTAGATAAATGTATACATACATGGCCTCATAATATTCAAGACATTTACATGTACTACAAAGATTTCTACCATAAACCTACCTCTTCATTGAATTTGCATACTGTCAATACATGTATATCTATCATCTCTTAATCTCTTTAATTTGGTTATTCACCATACAGATAAACAAGAAAGGCATTTGATGCTCATAGACAGTAGTAGAGAAACATAACATACATTGTATATATTTTCATGTTCAATATCTTAATGACTCAAAGTACAAATTGGCTAATTTAAAGGAGCTAAATCGCTAACATTTGGGACCTAGGAATTAACACAAGTGGGTCGCAACGCATATAATACTGTAATATATATGGATGTATAAAACTGATTTACATTCAATGGTTTCCGTTTTTTTACTCTAATTTCAAATCAGTTATGTTCGACGAAATAAGCCAGCAGTATGAATCGAATGCAAATTTCTAGCATCTGGTTATTCCAGTCTACATACGTTTGTTTTGGTGCACTGTTTCTAGCCTCGTTCCCCAAAGCTCTTGTTAGAACTGGGGCTGAAACGCATTATGGTACACGATTCGTGTATCAATGAGAAAATGTTTATTTTGTCTTAAATATTGGATATCAGTAGCCCATCTTTTTCCGGTAAGACAACAACATCAATGTTGATTTAAATTGGGCAATAATTCATGTTTTCAATGTAGAGATTTTGGATGATATTGAGTTAGAGACTTAGCTACTTTAAGTGAACAGCTTAGTGTTTTGACATGACCAAAATGTTCACATCTAACTTCAGTCAATCTCAATCTAATGTACAGGATTAAATATATCAATTCTATGTGTATCTACTTTCACAGATAAAGATAAGGTTCAATGATTTGATGAAACTATTGACAGATTTAACCCCTTGATGACCAAAGGAATGTCTAATTCAAGATTCATACATGTATGTCAATGACCAATTTGGCATGAAAATAAAATTTCTTCTCTGAGACCTGCAAAAGTTACTTACATGTGAAGCATAGAAAAAAGAATAATCCATACAGAACTGGCTGTTAAATCATAAACATTTTAAGGGATTCAATTTACTCAAATAAATACAAATCAAAATCAAAAATAAAATCAACAGCTTTCTAAAGCAATTGGAGCAATGTATAAATCCATAAAATGTACAAGTTCCAGGTGATGTTAGACATATACATTCTGTTTCCTATATATTACCTGAATATCATCAATCTAAGTGTACATGAACAAATGCATGTCAACAGATAAAAATCCATTTATTTCTGACCCTGTTCATGAACCATTTTAAATATTTTTCAAACCTTGACACTTCTTGTGATTAAAAAAAAAAAAATCGGAATATTAAGCAGAGGGTAAACAGTATAGGTTTAATTTATTACACTCATGTACAGCTAAATTTGCATGCTTATTGTGATAGCTTACTTATTACATTCTCCTGAAGAACATAAAAGCACACACAATATTTTGTGCAGCAAAGAATCAAATCCATTAAATGCATCTTTGACACTAAATGTTATAGATATATTAATGATAGAATGAATCTAACTATATAGCCTGGGTAAATTAGACAGGAGAAAAACTAATAAGATTTGTTTGGGTTTAAATGTGTTGACTACATGACTGACATTGACTCCGTTCAAACCTTTTTATCTCATTGTTACAATAACACTTGCACCTCTACCAGGGTAAAATAAACTTTTTTCTACAAGTATTTCACAAATGCCAATAAAACTGTACTGAATAACACAGCAAGGTCCTAAACATCAAACCACCTTCAGTTCATATCAAATAACAATCTTTCACATCTTGAACTAAATGACATTCTTAATTAAAAGTTAAATCAATTAATTACACAATGCACTTTGTTTTCTTTTTGTAGTGTTGGGCATTTCAGATTCAAGTCAAATTTTACACTTTGTGTATATTTCTTCAAAAGAATTTAAGTTATATACATTAAAGGTTTTGGGCATCATTAGTAGTGATTTGTATTATACTATTCATTTGAAATGATTAAAGTTTGATTGCATAATATTTTTTTCATCTCATTATTCATATACCACTCATAATTGTTACAATATGGCATATCAATATACCATACTGTACTAATGTTGGTAATGTATACATCTTAAATGTTCAATATCCCCTTCTAAAATTACACACTTTACATCATATTCCCCTATGATAAATCACAGATTGTATGTTACACATACATTGATATACATACATAAATATACATACATCAAGCTATACATCACAGCTTTGTATTAATATTTGCATAAGCATCATTCATACATGTAATACAGAATAAATTGTAATATGAAACTATTGGAAGACATGGGATACATGTCACTGATTTCACAATACCGAAAGATGAACCTCTTTTCAATTTCTAAAAATTTACACTCAGTTGTTTATTTAGAGAATTACTGAGCTCAAATAACCAGATAGTCGCACGTGTCCAACTTACAGTCTTGGGTAATATACTTATTAGTTTCAATGAAAAAAAACCCCAAACATCTTCCTTTCAGTCTTTGTTAAGAATCAACAAATTCATCTTCATTCAGGCCATTAAAAAACATCCACTATCGGCATAAATTCATGAATATCAACTCTAATTGAGTGCATATATCTAACTGACATTATCTCATAAGTTTTGCGAAAATGAAATGTTAATTAAATGAAATGGAATTTAACCTCCTATTGTTCCGCTCCAAACTGGGCTAATAAAGATGGACATATGCCATACAATGTGCTTTGACGGATATTTTGCATTACTTCCTACTCTTATATCGAATTCCAACAGTCAAGGGATCTTTTCGTGCATGCCAATTTGTGTATAAAGGACCTCTGTTTTTCATCCCATCCAAATGACAAGACAGCTGTCCTTGTCAGGCCTTCGATCACTGACAAGAGGGAATCACGTTGGAAAACCCTGATGAACTTTCTTGGTCAATGCAGGGATCGAAAGCCCGACCTCCAAGCTAGCTTGCCAGTGTCTTACCCACTTAGCTACCAGTGTCTTACCCACTTGCACAATTAATAATAGTTTGTTTTGTTGTCTACGATAATATATCTGTTTTTGACAACAGGTTCTAACACCCTAACAAAAAAATAAAAATCAGATAATTAAAATTTTTAATTAAAAATTTAGCCTTTTATTTGTTGTTAGTCTCCTCTTCCCAAAAATAAATCTGATTAAAATAAACAATATCATTATAGCTTTCAATAAACATCAACTAGTTAATCAACTACAAATCTGTTGGTCCGGTGTAAATATCACAGATAAGGAAAGATTTTAAAATCGGCCCATATCCACTAATTCTTTTAACAGTTGCATTGTGTGTAACCTGAACTCTTAACCCTTTCCCTTGGTCACATTAGCAAGATAATTTTTTTTTTCAAAGAATATGATACTTTTTTAGCATTAACTTAATTCACAAACTAATCTTGCTAATGCGACCAGGGTTTATCTATTATGTTTTAGGGTTTAAGTGCTTTGAAATATGTAAATTGACAGAAACCAATTCTCCACTGGTATTAAAAAATTTCAGTGTCAGTTTGTCAAGTAGGACAAAATATGATCAAAATGAAGGCAGACAATGGTGTGTTGTGGATACAAATTCTATAGTACACATATTTACACAAATTATAAATGTAACTTCCAATAAGATAAAAAAAAAAAATGAAGAAAGAAAATATTAGTTAAATTTCATAATTCAAGTAAAAAGTAATTATTGATAATATAAAATTGCGACAATATTTCAAATATTTGTTACCAAAAATTCTACAAAATAAATTTAAGAAAGAATATCACTGATAAAGAAATCCTTAAAACATTTTGTATTTGAATTATTCCTACCACTGCCAGATTAGTGTCGCAAATTCTCCTCACAACAAAATCCAAAGTATTGATTTAATTCCTTGGGATACAGACGACATGATAGCGTTCATATTACTCACACCACAGTGTTGCACTTTCATACAATCGAATAGTGTTTTTTACTGAATAAAACTCACCAAAAAATCTCGGTCTCTTACCTTTCAGTTTTACAATAAATCCTTTCTTGTATTGTTAAACTATTTAAGCAATGTTTTCAATAGCCAGCAGGTGACTTTATATCTCTTATTCTAATGTCACGAGCCTAATCGACGGCTTGCAGGAATATGCTAATTGAAAATCGTTACAATATTGCACGTGCGGGTTTGAAAAGAAAATAGCCTTCAAATAAATCCTGCGACTTTCCACTTCGGTGTAAATGTGAAAAAAACTAAAAGAATTTGACGTTTAGAGTACTTACCGACAAAAAAATCTAGTCACATGTAAACGGCTTCTGTTCACTAACCCTCCAGTAGGACCAGTATCCTTTCATTGAATGACATCTCTTTGAAGTCACCGCTCGCTTTACTGTTCTGTGCTGTTCACGGCTCTCGTTGCGCTATTTTTAGTAACAGTATTTACAACCAATCGAATTCCATGTCCATCTTCGATGCGCTCCTGCGGTGATAGACAACATGGAGGACAAAAATGTAAACATTCTTTTGGAAACGGATTAAAAAGATTATTTTAGGCATAAAAAACAAAACGCTTTGTTCTTCTAATTATAATTTCAATCACTATATGAACATTCTTCAAAATGGTAAAACAAACCATCCAGATATTTGCCCGTGTGAAGCCAACAAAGGGAAAATCATGTGTAAGTGATTTGTGAAGAAAAAGAAGCGATATTATATTATTATTTATAATAAATTAATAAATAGCTATCACACTGAACAAGTAGGCTACAGAGTACAGACTCAGTCCTTACTTTATTTGTCATGGTTGTTGATGCATAGATTTATTCAACTGTTGTTTCGACGCATATAATAATGTAAATGTAATATGAATGTATAATTTACATTCAATCGCTTCTTCTGTTATTACTGTAATTTTTAATCAGTTTACTGTAGCCTAGTAGGTAACTGAGTTATATGATATGTTCGGCGAAATACGTGAAGACTCCAAATTGAATTGCAGTCTTTGGGATCTGTTTATTTCTGTCAATATCATTAGTATTCTCTCCCGGCTTTGGGGTATGTTTAGCCCTGTTCATCATGTCGCTTCATTAAAAATGGCACTCAAATGCATTCTTAAAAGACTTGCCTTTCATATATAGTTTTCATAAAATAACCTTAGAATCGCCAAATTATTCAAATTATATATCCCTATCAAGTTTATGAAAAAGTCACAAAAAATCTTGATTTCTTATCATTTTGTTTTAAGATAAATTTAGTGTTTGTTTCTGTACGTCCTTATCAGACTTTCACCATGGTGAAAGACTATTGTAAAATTACTAGGATTATTATTCTTTTTTTCTATTTTTATTTCTCCAAAACTGTAAGAGATAGAGGTGTAAAAGTGTAGAAGTAATGTAAAGCTTGCATGTGCACAAACATTGCCCATACTTCTGTTAACATTCAACCAAATTTTTATAAAGTTATATCATTGTGTACGCGGAGATATTACTGATCTGATTGCAGTTCCAATCTGTTAAACTTAGAAACTTTTTCATTCTCATTTTTTATGTGAAAAATCGAAAAATGTTCTTAAATAGTTATTTTTCAGAAAAGTTTTAAATTTTCAATTGTACATTGTTGTCGTCATAAGGTAAAGTGGAGTAACTTTGAGACATCTTTGATCTTACTGTTGATAAATTTAAGTTAAAAAATTTTGATACCTAATGTTTCTGCTTATTATGGAATAGATACCAGTAAACTACTCCCTTGCATTTAATGCATTAACGAAAAAAATGTCATTCATCATTGTATAACATAACTTACCCCTCGGTACCTAGTGAAGTCAGAGAATAATTCATTACATACACAAGATGTTGTTGTCTTTAATCGCTGACTATTTATTACAAATATAGAAGCCTAATTAAATTCCCGGATTATCCACCGTCTAACTCTTCAACATGTACACCAAGCGCTCAATCTCTGCGTGCAACCTTTGATGTCACACAGACATTCCTAATGATCGAGCTGTCGTTTAGGGAAACCCTTACTCGACAATAGAAAAAAATATGCATAAAATCTTGTTGACAACTCCTACGACTTAGCTGCTGTGGATTTATGTTCCATTGCCCGTGTTTTATTTCGGGTTTTATTGATAACTAATACAGTAAAGATATACAATATGGGTTCCAAGCAAATGGCGGATAAGAACTTTCTAGCCTATAGTCAACATAATCTCTAAACTAAAACGTTTTAAAAACAGGAGTTATCTCCCTTTAACTGAGAAAGAATGACATTAACCCTTGAAACTTGTACACACTCCCCCCTTATTGACTGCAAGTCAATAACAAATAATCGATAATGTAATCTGGTGATTAATATTGTCCTAAATACCACACTAACACAAATGAAAACAATTAAAATTCAAAACTCAATTGTTAGTTTGTTTTAGTTCAACCGGATATAACTTCTGCACAGGTCTGTTCATTGATATAGGTTTACCAGAATTATTCAGAGTTCGTATTATGGCTGATCGAATGTTCCCATCACGACCAATAAGCGTTTTCTCCACACGTCCCATATTCCAATTCAGTCGCGAAGTCTTGTCGTCGTACATAATCACAACATCACCAACTTCGACAGACTGGCCTTTCTTCTCACGCGGTTTATGATGTTCGCGTAAATCTGTGAGGTATTCATGTTTCCATCGGTTACGGAAATGATTGAGAACATTTGAGAGATGCTTTCGTCGTTCTAAAGGATCAATTTTATCTTCCAACGTCGGGACGGTTCTCGGTTCTGACAATAATCTTCTTCCAATTACCAATTCGGATGGCGTCAACGGATCACCTCCATCAGCGCACACATAGGTTAAAGGTCTGGAGTTCAAAACTCCCTCGATCTGAATGATTAACGTTAGAAGTTCCTCGTAAGTTAAACGTGCGGTTCCTAGAGATTTCTTAAGGCATCTCTTTACTGAGCGAACCATCCGTTCGAAAAATCCACCCCACCAGGGTGATCGCTCGACGTTATACTTCCACTCTATATTCTTTGATGCTGTGAAAGCCTTCAAATCTGCTCCCTTGAATGTTTTCCCATTGTCAGATATAACAAAACGTGGAACTCCTCGGCGTCCAATAAATCGGTTGAAACTACGAATGAAAGATGGCGTACTTGAATCGGGAACAAGATCAAGATGAATAGCTCGACTACTCGCACAAGTATACAGAGCAATATAAGCCTTGTACATGTCATTTGATTTCAAATAGATATCCTTTACATACAAAGGGCCAGCATAGTCAACTCCGATATGACTGAATGCAAAATCGTCAGCGACGCGAAACTGTGGTAAAGGTGGTGAGTTTGGGTTTCCATAGGCTTTACTCTCTAACTTCCTACAGACCGTACAACGTGAAATGATACTTTTTACCATTTGGCGACCACGCACAATCCAATATTTAGATCGCAACTGAAATAAAGTTTCCTGCACACCGTTGTGCATAACCTCAGAATGGCATTTCCAAATGATTAATGACGTCACATGATGACCTTCGGGCAGAAACATGGGAAACTTAGTGTCAAAACTCAAGTTTGAATTACCGATCCTTCCATGGCAACGAAGAATATCATCGTCATCCTTTATGAGGTTTAGTGAAACAGTTCTCTGATTGAACTTATCATCTTTTGGAATAGTTGCTTGAAGTTCTCGGATCCAAATGATTTCTGAAGATTTCAATTCGTCTTCACTCAGTTCGCCACGATACAAAGCATCAGATTTCCGTACTCGACAACGAAGGTTGTGTATAAAACGCAATACGTAAGATGTCACTCTCAACAGTGTGGAATATCTACTAAACTTTGACGCCAATATGACTGCATTCAAATTTAGCTTTGATTGATTTGATTGACTGATATTTGTGACTACACTCACAAGTTTGATCTTTAATTCGGACTCGAATTCTTCATTGTATCCGCTTGACTCGGTTTCTGATTGATTAAACCACTCTAATTTTGGCTTCGACAAAAAGGTAGGACCATGCCACCAGTTCTGATTTTGAACTAATTCGGATGAGGTACAACCTCTAGATGCGAGATCTGCGATGTTCTCGGACGTACAACAATAAAACCAGTTCTCGATAGATGTCAATCGCCTGATTTCCATTACGCGATTCTGTACAAACTGCTTGTACTCTTTTGACGTGTTCTTGATCCAGTGCAACGCTACTTGCGAATCTGACCAGTAGAATACTTGACTGATATTGACATGACTAAGCGCCTTTAAAACACTCTGGGCAACTCTAGATGATATCAAACAGGCTAATAACTCTAGCCTAGGTATAGTTTGTTTAGTTAAAGGGGCTACACGAGTTTTTGAAACGAGGAGATTGCAATGAATGACTGATTCGTGTTCG
Organism: Patella ulyssiponensis; assembly: GCA_963678685.1. Lineage (NCBI taxonomy): Eukaryota > Metazoa > Mollusca > Gastropoda > Patellidae > Patella > Patella ulyssiponensis. Next base: position 19,253,422 of record OY783230.1, on the reverse strand, counting down.
CAGCGCAAATAAACACAAGTTCCATATGCATGTTCTGATGCATCTCCGAATACGTGTAATTCTATACAACTAGAATCTGACAAGTCTTCACAATAACATCTAGGAATCTGAATGATGTTAGACTTTTGTAACTCAGTTATTAAACGTTTCCATCCAAGCGCTAAACTCTGTTCTAGCTGATCATCCCAGTTAACACGTATGGTACACAGTTTCTGAAAGGACAACTTAAAGCTTAGTACTATTGGAGAAATGAGCCCTAAGGGGTCATAAAACTTTGACGCTACACTCAACACTAATCGTTTAGTTACTTCATGTTCAGCGAATTGCGCAATTTTACTAAAGTCAAATTTCAGTACATCACTGTTATTGTCCCACATAATACCTAAAATTTTTGAAGTATTTGAATCTTGAGGAAAGCTCGATTTAGAATAGCCTTGATCTTCTTCTTTGATCGACTGTAGATCTGAAACTTGATAGTTAGGTTCTTGAAATTCAGGGGCTGACTTGATCATGTCAATTAACTGATCGGAATTCGATAACCACTTTCTCATGTTGAAACCACCATTCAAAAGCGTTGTTTTGACCTTCGTGCACATCTTAAATGCTGAGTCGATGGAATCTGATCCAGAGGCATAATCATCTACATATAAAGAATTTAAAGTTTCTAGAACATAATCGGGATCATCTTCTTCATATAAACTGAGATGGTGTCGTAATGTGGCGTTCAACAAAAAAGGGCTAGAGGTCACACCAAAAACTACCCTTGAAAATCTAAACACTTGAATAACTGGATTTTCGCTGAAAGGATTGTCCACCCAAAGAAATCTCAGGAAGTTGCGATGTTCTGGAACAACAGATATGTTAAGGAATGCTTTCTCTATATCGGCAGTAACAGCTATTCTGTTTAAACGAAAACGGAGCAAAATGTCGAAAATAAAAGGTGTAAGGGGCGGACCCGTGAACAAACAATCATTTAAACTTGGACTCAAACTACTTGATTTGGCAGATGCGTCATAAACTACTCTTATTTTCGTCGTTTCTTTATCTGTTCGCACAACTTCTCTATGTGGCAGGTAATGCAATGTACCTTCGGCTTGTGACGATGATTCTGGGTCAGGTATATGTTCAACAATGCCTTCATTGATTTGATCGTTGATGATTCTATCGTACTCTTTTAAAATGTTTGGATGATGACGTAATCTGCTTATCAGTTTCTCTAATCTATTTCTGCAAACAACAAAGTTATCAGGCAGTAAATTATGATCATCCTTAAAGGGTAACTTGACTTCATACCTATCGCCATTAAAACTGATATCTTCTATGAATTTATCGTAGACTGAAGTTTCATTCTTCTTGATACCAAGAGTTTCAAGATCCCAGAATTTTGACAATTGGTCTTTGATCTCGTTATCACTGGATTCGTTGATTTCAGGAACAAAAAATGTGTCTATTTTTAACACATGGGTAGAATTAAGATTTACAGTACATTCACGATCTTTATTACAAGACAAAACAACTGGACCGGACAAAATCCAACCTAATCTAGACTGCATAGCTACTGGACCAATACTCTCCCCCCGTCGGGTATTACCATTGAAAAACATCCAATAGTAGTCGGCTCCAATCAAAAGGTCTACTTCTATATCACCGCCTCCGGGTCGTGGGTCATCTGCAAGATCTAAACCTCGTAGATATGGATATTTCTGCAGCGCAATTTCTATAGCTTGATTACCAACTGGACTGCAGATTGTTGAAATTTTGTAGGCCTTAATATAAATCTCCATTCCATCATGTGCTGTAACGGCTATCTGATACAAATGACAGAGTTTTAATCTGGGTGAATCATCTCCAAATGTCTTGATTAACAAACTATCAGACCCTATTTCAGTTTGGTTAAGAAGGTTACAAGTATGTTCCCTTATATAAGTTCGCTGGCTGCATAAGTCGAATACTATTCTGGCCTTCAATTTCTTCGGGCTACCTGGACTACTGATCAAGGCTACAGCTGTCTGCAACAATACGGAAGTGTCACTGTTTACACACATGGTGTTCGATGACCTATGATCCTTTACTCCAAACAGTTTGTTTTGATTAGGCCCAAAGTTATCACAAACAGCAGAATTGTGATTACCTTCACAATTCATACACTTAAAGTTTGATGGACAATTTCTTACAATATGCCCCGATCGCAGACATTTGAAACATTTACCCTTTTTTCTGAGAATAGTACGTCTCGCAGCTACATCAGTAATATTACTACAATTGACGGAGGAATGCTGCTGAGCGCAAAAACTACAGTATGGACCTGAGCTTTTAGTAGTCTGTTTGAAAATTCCAGAACTCTCACCTACACTACTACTATTAAAGTCTTTCTTGTTATCAGTAAACAAGGTTGCTGCGGTAAAGGGCCTTGGTCTTGGTTTATGTAGATCTTCCTTATTTCTTAATCTATCGACAGTTTCCGTTGATTTCTTGATCAGACAACAGCGTTCTCGCGCCTCCAATTCAGATTTGATTCCGGATAATATTTCTTCAAACTTCCACTTCTCAGATTTGAATTGACGGGTAATAAGCAGGCTTAACTCTTCAGGAATTTTCTGAAGGATTAGTGATATAAGCAGGCTTCCATATGACTCGGTTGATATTCCCAAACTCTGTAAATTTCTGATGTTTGTCTCAATAGTATCATACAACAATCTAAGTTTTCTCAAATCGTTGGGGTCCTTGACCGGGTTAAGGCCGAGTAATGCATCCATGTGGCTTGATATAATCACCTGGGTATTAGCGAATCTGTCAGTTAACAATTTCACTGCTGAATCATAATTTTCCTCCGACAGGGTAATGCCGGCAATGGAAGATGCTGCCACTCCATCAAGCAAACTTCTAAGATAGTTGAATTTGTCAACTTTGGTTAAATATTCATTACTGTCTACAGCGGCAGAAAAACTATCCCAAAACGATTTCCACTCTTTAGAGTCACCCGAGAATTTATTTAGAGTCAACTTTGGCAGGCGGGCCTTCAAATTATTATTACTTGTCCTGTCGATACGACTTGTACTAGTTTGACCTTGACTATGATTGTTGACACCTGCTGTGTCTGGACTGGTTGGAGGAATTTCATAACTTGTTGGTGCTATATGCTGATTTTGACTGATATTCTGATCAGGCTTGGGAACAGGTTTGGCCTCTAAAACTCGATCAATTCTAATTAAAGATTTGAAAATAAATTCACGAAACTCACTACTATCAAATATTTCAGTTTCAATATCATCATTTTCATCAAGGCACTCCAAAATGATTTCATCTAAATTTCTAAGGACATCTACCTTATCTTTTAAAGTCTGTTTAAAACCCTGTAGTCTTTCAATGACATTTTCGTCACAGGCTGATCGATGACTGATTGATGATAACAATTCATCGGCACTTGATACGGTTTTCTTCACAAATCCCCTGTGCCCTCCACGTACCTTTCTGGTCTTTTCCTTATCACCCATACTCCTATCTTCACCATCCGTCTCGTCGGACCATGTTTTATTTCGGGTTTTATTGATAACTAATACAGTAAAGATATACAATATGGGTTCCAAGCAAATGGCGGATAAGAACTTTCTAGCCTATAGTCAACATAATCTCTAAACTAAAACGTTTTAAAAACAGGAGTTATCTCCCTTTAACTGAGAAAGAATGACATTAACCCTTGAAACTTGTACAGCCCGGCAACCTTTCTATGGATAGCTGAGTTCTATAAGTGTTTTTGTGAAATGTTAACCTTGATTTTTCACCTTTTTTTTCATTTTAGTCAAATCGTAGCCTTCTTATTTATTTTTATTAAACAGTACATTCAGAGGTTAAATGTCTAAATTAGTCCTCAAACTATAAATGGAATTTCTCTAGTAAACAGAAGTAGAGAAATATAGTTCTGAAAAATGGATACATGTGCAAAAAATTTAATGTGATATATGAATGGGATGTGTTTCAATTAGTGACAAGTGTCTACTGCAAAGTAAAAGAGTTATGGGACTTTGAAAAATAACGTATTTTAGAGGCCTGTTTCCCTAAAACCATGATTGTGATTTGTTTTAAAAACTTTCTGTATAGAGAGTCTAATTAATCTAAGAGATTTTAGAGCGTTTTTTTTCGTGGTGTCGTGGAGATTTCAGTCCAAAAAATTTGAGAGGAACTGTATGGTACACGATTCGTGTACCAATGAGAAAATGTTTATTTTGTCTTAAATATTGGATATCAGAAGCCCATCTTTTTCCGGTAAGATCACAACATCAATGTTGATTTAAATTGACCAATAATTCTTGTTTCCAATGTTGAAGATTTTGGATGATATTGAGTTAGAGACTTAGCTACTTTAAATGTTCTATAATCACCAGATTTTCAACCATTGATACATTTTTGCTTTGATATTTTATTTTCAACAAATCATCACAGCTGTTTTGCTTAGAAATTAGAATATATTTATGTACCGGTACTCAGTTTATGGGTCGTAGAATAATTATTTATTATAAAGTTCATATTACTGTGTGGTGGAAATTGAAAAATCATTTATTATCGATAAAGTTTTTTGTTGTAATTTTGATAAACAAAATTTCAATCTTCACCAGTTTGGAACATGTTTTCAGAAGCAAATCTGATGTATATAGAAGGAAGTGTTTAGTAAAATTGTTGTATTTAGTTTTTACACTTTATTACACCATTATTTGAAGGTCAAAAAAGGTGTAATTTGTATGAGTGAGTCACTGTTTAAGTTAATTACTGTAGCCTATAAAACAGTCGGTTATTGTTAGATTTTCATAAAATGATATCACTATATAATAATAACTGTTACTTCAAATTAATTATAATTAGATGTTGTTACAGGAAGTGACAACACTTTGGCAAAAAATGTATTCTCAAAACAAATATTTTAAATAAATAAGCTCTACTGGTATTTGTTTTTTTTGTTTTTATAATTTCCACTTTATTTCAATAAGCTCTATTTGTTTCATTTTAAGGATTTCCTTTTTCAAGTTAAATCAACTAATAGCACAAATGTAGCACAAATGTATACCATCATAAAGATATCAACAATTATTTTCTAACTCTGCCCTTCAAAGAATCAAGTGTTATTCCATTTCATAAAATTCTCACATGCCACTTCTGATTACCGTATATCCCCCCAAAAGTAAGATTTTCATTGTCACCAGCAGTGACCTTATTTAGGAAAAGGCTATAAGCTTATTTTTAGCATTTGAAACAAATATTTTATTCATTGTTCATTCAAAATTATGATTTTCGATTCCAGTCAACCAAATAGAATGAAACCTTGAATATGCACCCAGGTGATACAGATGCATGAGCTATGAATAGGGGTCGGTGTAGGTGATATATATGGATGAGCTATGAGTGAGGGTGGGTGTAGCTCATGACTGATGGGTAGTATTCTGTGGAAGGTGGTTACTGTTCATCAATAAGTCCAATTCCAATTCCGTTTCAATATGTAGTGATTTGGTGATTGAATTTTCGGCCTAGCCTTGACCATCATTAATAAAGTTGGTACAATAAAAACAAAGTCTTGATTATCCATTTCTTTATTTAATCACAAATGAGCGTTGATCAGCCAATTGGATCCTAATCCAGTAAATATTGCAGACAAGTTATGATATCGATAAGTTAATTAATGTCTAATTAATAATTTAGATAATATTTCGGGCCTAAAGAAAGACCTGCAATAGGCAGATTTAGCTCTAGCAGTATAATATATGTTTAATAAAGTTTGAGCCATGCGGTGGACATTCAAAGTGTTTATTTCCATTATCCAATGTAATTATTTTGTTGATAAATGGAAGTGATGTCATCTTGTTGACGCTTTGTTCGCTGGATTCGTTTTGTTGTTTATGTAAAACTTAACTAATATATGATTTTCTATTGACAAGTTTCCCTGGTACATAAGCAAAACCCGGCACAGCTGTATCACAGAGTTTTGTGATGATTTTAATGGCCAGCAGGCAGCAGGCTTGACATTATGTTTTCTATTCTAATGTCAAGAGCCATCTCAATACTTTAATCTACATTATTTATTATTAATATTACTATGTGATTTCCAGTTATATGAAGTAGATGAAGATGACGATGGAGCTCCAAAATTAACCTTCACCGTTCCTAAAGAATATGCCGATGGTTTCATCAATAATAAAAAGGACAATTATAAATTCAGGTATTAACAACCTATCAGATAGATATCATAATTAGAGAAATAAAATGTGAAATATGAATTACATTTGCCAAATAACGAGACTTAGTTTTACAGTAAACAAATTTAAGCTGTTCTTGGTTAGAATTGCTAGTGTTTTTTTTTCCTTTCAGGTTTTCTAAAGTTTTTGATCAAAAAACAACACAAGATGAAATATTTGAAAATGTTTCAAAACCGGTTATTGACAAGTATGTTATATTTTTTCACCCGAAAACATTTTGCATTTTCATGACTACCGGTAAACATGTACTCAATTTGGTTCCATATATTTAAATATGTTGGAGTCACTTTTAATTTTAAAAATACTTGTTAATTATCCACAAAATTGATTTATATAAAATCCTGATAATTAGTCATATTTTTGAAATAAAATTTATAGCCAATCCAAAATTTGCAAAAAGTTGATTAGATGAAAATGATAGCTTTGTTTTAAAGTAAAACTGTGATATATATTTTCAGTGCACTACAAGGTTATAATGGTACAATTTTTGCTTATGGACAGGTAATGGTTTATGTTGTTTAAAGTCATATCATTTTCAAATTCAAATTAAAGATGCATTATGTAAGATTTAGATATAGAGGTGGTCATTTATCATAGCAATATTACTTGTTAATTTAGACTCTACCTCACTTCTCAATTTTTAAATTTAAATCATTAAACAATGATCATGTTTTAATATGTTTACGTCTGTTACCATCCAATGATGTAGGGAGTTGATTAAAGGCTTATCATGTGAATAAATGTATAAATAATAATTTATATAACATTTGAATCGAATTTAATAACTTGTTATATGCAGATTTAGCTCTTACATAATGCTTCTTTAAGGCAGATGTATTAGGAGATCTAAATATTATTGTAGAGTTAGATTTGATGTACTTTCAGTGATTCAATAGACATGTTCAAGTACATACATGTGGAAGAAGGTTGTTATGATGATGAAATGAACTAATGGAATTAAGACATCAATAAAGTAAAAGCATTGGAATAATTATGCTAGTACTCTCCCAAATATATTTAAAAATTGATGACATGTTTATAAGGTTACAGTTCAAAAATAGAAGTAACTGAACTGATAATGAATTGTATATTTTAGACTGGAAGTGGCAAAACTTTTACTATAACAGGTGGAGCTGAGCGTTATGTAGATCGAGGTATCATACCAAGAACATTGTCATATATATTTGATAAAGTTGAACAGGTAAATGTAAAAATAGGTTTTCTGAAAACATTGTATGATGCATATTGATTGTCTGAGCTTATCAATAGCCAAAATTCGCTGGTGGAAAGGAAAGGGTTTTGATAGAGTACAGGGAGAATTTATGTCAAAAAATGCTGGTAATACATTTTAGTTTTGTTGTTTTGATGACCATAGCCCCTTGAATGATTAATTAATTTTAATTTTGATTGTCCATTACGATACATTACATGATTTTTTTAATATTGTATTTATAGTCATCTGATTTAACATTCACTGTTCATGTGTCTTATCTTGAGATCTACAATGACAATGGATATGATTTACTTGATCCTAAACATGAAGCAGCAAAACTGGAAGATTTACCGTAAGTTTTATGTTTACAAGTAAAGATTAAGTTTTTAAACAAACAGATATTTAGTAATTAACATTTTAATTATCAGAAATTAATTCCAAATAATAATGTTCAAATAAAATTTAATCATTGTTAGTGTTCAGTGTACTTTATATTTTGTATGCTTATTGATAAACTTCTTTTTCTAGCAAAGTATCCCTTATGGAAGATTCTGACCAGAACATACACTTGAAGAATTTATCTGTGCATCAAGCTGCTTCTGAAGAAGAATCTTTGAATTTACTCTTTCTAGGCGATACAAACAGAATGATAGCCGAGGTAAAGTATAGTTTTTTTTACAGAAATGAATCATTTAATGCCCTAGTGGTGAACAAAGATATTGAGAAACTAAAAAATATTTCAATTTTGATAATAGTATTATATGATGCAGGGATAATTTTGAGCTAAAATCTTTTGTCTGTTCTTTTTTCTTTTTGATTTAATCACTGTAAATGTAATAATTTATGTAATTTCAGACTCCAATGAATCAAGCATCAACACGATCTCATTGTATCTTTACTATTCATCTAACAGTGCGAGAGACAGGGTCAGCTACAATACGAAGATCTAAATTACATCTTGTAGATTTAGCAGGGTAAGAATAACAAATACATGGTTTGATTCTTGTATGATGAACTTTTTAATCTTTTTGAATAATATATAATCTGTCCAACACAGGGGTAATAGAATAATAACTATTATGATTATATTTTATAGGTCTGAGAGGGTCTCTAAGACTGGTGTGAATGGTGTTTTATTAACAGAGGCTAAATATATTAATCTATCTCTGCATTATCTAGAACAGGTAAGTTTGTATATTTTGTGTAGACTCTGTATGGTATTGGGTTTAGTATGACCGCGGAATGCTATAATTTATGAACAGTGATCATGTCTTGTTAAAAGACTTATGTCTGAAATATAGTTTTCTTATTTGTTTTTTTATGCTGTTAAGATTTTCATTATTCTATAGTAACACCATTTTAGATTAAGTAAGCATTATGACAGATGCTTTCTAAGCATATTCCTATGTATATGTCCTAAATCTAAAATTGTTGTATCATCCTAATTCAACTGAGCAATCAATATTTTTATAACCTTTATCTTTCTGTATTGACAAAAATAATTTTTTTATAAATATTATATTGTTTGCTTTTATTTTTCAGGTTATTATATCGTTATCTGATAAAGGGAGACAACATATACCCTATCGTAACTCTATGATGACGTCTGTGTTACGAGACAGCCTTGGTGGCAATTGTATGACAACTATGATAGCAACATGTTCTGTTGAGAAGAAAAATTTAGATGTAAGTTGAATGTTTCATTGGTGTTTTTTTTTAATATTTCATATTTTGGGGGTTCTTTCACTTCTGTGTAGTATCTAGTTGAATTATGTGAACAGGTTTTTATTATATTTTATCCATTATTTTATATAATATCCATCTTTATAAATTTTGAATTCTTTTCGTGGTAGCGGTAAACGTTTTTAGATTCGGAAGTCACAATCAGACAGTGTAAAAGCGTATCTGTGTATAGAATGTATCTTGTACGCATGTGTCTTAATTTCTGAGTAATGAATTGTTTCACTTAACATTTTAAGAATTAGTCTACATTAGCCCAATTGATGGGTAGTTTGTATCTTGATTTTTAAAATTAAGTAATGATAAAACACTCCCTTTCTCTTTCAGGAATCAATATCAACATGTCGATTTGCTCAGCGTGTGGCTATGATAAAGAATGATGTTTTATTAAATGAAGAGTTAGATCCAAAGCTAATGATTTTAAAATTAAAACGTGAAATACAGGAATTAAAAGATGAACTTGCAATGGCAACCGGTGAACAAAGAAAAGAACAATTAACAGAAGAAGAAGTAGAAAGGTAAACTTTTGATTTCATGCATCTAAATCAGTATTCCATGTAAATTACTTATTTGACTGGTCACAGCAGTTTTCATTGTTATTAATATGAGGCATTTGTTTCAGACACGGATTAGATTTATATTTTTTTCCTACCTAAACAGTACCATCTTATCATAAATATTTAATATTGTCATACCTTTTGTACAGTACTTTGCTAATTTGTATTATTTTATAACAGATGTGAAGAGGCGGTCAGTAATTATATCAATGACTCAGATCCAGAAGCTATTTTATGTGTGGGAGCCGACATGAGAAAAATCCATACCTGTTTTAAAATATTAAAGGTAGTATCATTCTTAAATTAAAAAATACTTAGACATTTGATCTTGGCTTAGTGAGTATAATAATATTTATATGATCTAAATGCTGCATTGAATTGAGATAGAAAAAGAAATAAAAGAGTAATAGTCCGCTAAGGGAGACAAATCTGCAGGATGGTCATCGTAAGGGTAATACTTGTTCTTGTACAAATATTATTCCTTCAGATTTGAAACACATTCAGTTTAATATTAGTTTAATGATTAAATTAAAATTTATGTTTGAAAACAATTTCAGCATCATATATCAGAGAGACCAAGTAGTAAAAAAAGTTCAAGTCCGCCAAGGGAAGCAACTCCTGTTGATACTGGTCCTTACAATAATTCAGAAAATCAGAGATTAAAAGAATTAGTATTACAAAGAGATAATGAAATTAGTATCCTTATAAGTTATATGTATTTGGTTGGACATTTCATCAATCAAACGATCAATTAAAATATTTACAGTGATATGTATTTAGAACAATTTTTGTAACATTTTTGGTCTTATTGACAAAGGCGAATTTCAGCCATTTTGATTTACATCTGGATTAACCATATTTAACGAATAACTTAACAAAATTCAGATATTTTGGTTAATATGTTAAAAAAAGAAAAGAAGAGGGCAGCAAGTAACAAACTGACTGACCTTAATGGCAGGTCAAGGTCACCAGTAAGTGAAGATGGTGATATTAATGGACATTTAAAATCATCCAGTAGACCATCTTTGAATGGGGAGAGAAAGAATCAACGTAGATTATCCAGTCGACAGATTCTAGAAGAAGATGAAGAAGTTGTCACCACAAGTCGTAGAGAACGTGAAAAGTTAAAATTACGACAGGAAATGGATGAAAGACGTAAAACTAAAATATGTAAGTAGTTCACATGTTTTAAATCATACTCCTCGCAGTGTTACATTTGATTAGAGCTAATCCCACTAGTCACTGCTGTAACGAGAGAAAATTCTAGGTCTAAAATTATGATTGGTCAATAGTCTGATTAACAACCAATCCCTAACTGTGTTACAAAAGCATTACTCTTAAAACAGAGCGCCAAATTGGACCAAATATTATGTTTACATAACGTTACGTCATGGCTCACGATTTTATAATGCCAAATTATCCAGTGCATAGCAGAATATTGCAGTAAAACTAATTGCGTGACAAATGAGGCTATCAAATCGAATAAAATGTAAACAATACTGATTGGAAACAAAGATACTTTCACCATTTTTAATACCTTATTTCACTGTCAAAAGTTTTAGGGAAGACCCAGATTAAATGTAGGACTGTCATGTTGCTGTACTTGTGATATATTTGATTGAATGGGAAGAATAGGCACACTCCGTCAAAAGTTCAAGTATCAGAAGCCAATCCAGCAATGGCCTGAGAGGGATTTCTCGGGCCTTTGCTTCAGGAATATGGTTTTAAATGGAAATTACATTTTTGTACCTATATTGATTAATAAAGATAATAATTTAAAAATTAATTAAGTAATATATATTTTTGAATAAAGATTATATTTTCGTTTTCGTTGATAAAAATAATCTAGTCATGTGGAATAATATGAATTAATCCTGTTACTGTCTACTGATCTGAGTTCACAGAACTGGCATGAATTATACCACTGTTGATAGAGAAAAATAATTTTATTATTCAAATCATTTGATAACATTTGCTTGTAAAGCACTTTGGAGAAGACAGTGCTATGTAATATTTTTGTAATGATATTAATTATTATATATCTACTAGTGGGAAAGATGTCGATGGGAAGACAAGAAGCATTTGATCTGTTTTTACGAGATTATGAACATAATGATGCAATTGAAGAAAACAAAGCAAGATTGAAAAAGAAATATTCTAATGCTAAATCATATGGTGAACAATTGAATCAAGCTAAAACTAATATCAGTAAGTAAGCTTATTTAAATTTACTCAGTCTTTTATTCAAGATATTTCATAATTTTGTTATTTACTGATTAAAGATATTCTTTGAAAGACATTTAGTAATTGGAGCATAATCAAATAAAAAACTATTTATGGAGAACAATTACTATGGTTTATTTCACTGCAATATTTCAACAAGATTTCACAGGTCATTATCAAGTGTATATATCAACACAAATAAATAAAATGAATTGCCAGATTTTACACATTTTGTGCTGATGGTCATTTTATTTTATTAATTTGTGTTTCAAAAACCTTGATAACAACTGTTCTGCACACAGTCATGCATCAGCTTTATATTTCGAGAATGAATATCTGTCTTGAATTGACGTCATATCAAAAAATTAGTATATTGTTTTGTAATGCGGTTCTACTCCATTACACATATTCTGATATACATCAGTACACCCAACAACTAAATAAATTCCATTAAATGGAAGCAAAATAAATACCATTTTAATCCTGATTGGAGAAAGCCTGTATGTATACATAAACTTATTGTTCTTGTAACATATTTATTGTAGTATTTATTAAGTTTTCTCATCAAAATCTGAACCAATATTTTTGCTTTTTTTTTTTAGATCACCTAAAGAGTAAAATAGAACAACACAGGATGCACCTGGCTATGAACGGATTAACTGATCCAGATGATCCTCAACCTGATGATGTAGAACAACATTTACGAGAACAAATAGAGGCAGAAAAGGATTTGTAAGTCTAAATTCACTCATAAGATTATGGAATAGGATTAATAAAAGATAATGGTGATAGAGAAATCATTTGCTTTGTCTATGATTTTGGAATTATAGTAGGTATTTATTACAACCAGTGAGATTCATTGTCTTTACAGTTTAGTAAATAAGTAGAATTTTGGTTCTCTTTGTCATTTTAATAAATATTGTTTAATTTACAGATATAAACAAACATTCTCTAAACTAAAGAATTTGAAAACAGAGATTGAACATCTACAACATTTTCTAGAGAAGTCAAAAGTCAAATTGATGAAAGATTTTGAATTATGGTGGGTGGAACAGAGCCAGAACACACAGGTAAATAGTCATCTACTTGATCAGTCTAATTATTTTACAGTGTTTTTGTTTCAAAACTTTGTCAGTCGGACATTTCTATAGTTACCGGGTAATTGAAATAACACAAAATAGGTACACCTGTTCAATATAACATAAATATTTAGACTTCTTTTAACTGTTTAAACCAAAGATGAAATCATAATTTGCAACAATAACTATTGTTTCATTAGCAATCAATGTAGGTTACAATATGAGTAAAAACAAATTCAATCTTTTAAAAATCATAATTTGGTTTGTTTATGTTTACATTTATTTAATTTGGGAATGTCCTTTGAAAGAAAACTATCTTTTGATTTAGAAGGTTTTTTTTAAACTGTTGGATAAATCCTTCCAAAGTCGTATTCCCCTTTGTAGACCCATTTTCATAAACTTCTGGAATGATGGGTATTGCATGGGTAAAACAGTCCCTATCAGTAGTGAATGTTTGTGCAAGATTAGTACCAGGGTTTTTGCCCATGAATGATACATAATGTTTAGTGAGTCCCAAAATTTTGATTTCTATGAACGACTGTCAGTGTCACTGCTCTTAAAGATCCATTATGTAAGTAAGAGCTAAATCTTATGACTTGAATGACATCGCCCTTATTCCCTTCATCACAACTTCTAGTCTTTAAACATATTCTTAATTTACTTACCTTCTTAAAATTACATATTACTAGTCTTTATGAATCATATGTGTTGGAATATTGTCTGTGGTTGTGTTGACTTCATCTGTGTATAGAACTGTATGAGAATAACATTTTTCTGAATTTTCTTGTGATGTTTGTTGTTCTCCATATATTGAGTTACTAATTGATCGTAGGGCACTAGCTGAGTATATTGTACTTAATATTTGACAATTAACAAAAAGGAAACTACAGAAAGTTGTGTAAAATTGATTTGATTACCTGATGATACATGAAACCTAGCATATCTCGATCTATCACGCTGATTGAGAGATACAAAGAAGACTCACGCTGACCACGATTGGCCTCCCTTTCTATCTAGAAAGCCATACATGCATAGGATCGGGTGTAACCTAGCATCCATAACGGGGACAGATCACCTCATACATCATACACCCGCCAAATGACTGGATGACCAGAATCCCTAAGATGCGACTCACTGAACATGTACGTGGATTCTCCCCCTAGATTTCACACACCATCAAGTCCTAGATTATTCTGTCTTAGTTTTGTATATGTAAAACTTAACATTCTAAATTTAAAATGATAAATTAAAATTGATCGCCTTTTAAGAATTAGAAAAATAACAATTAGCCTACAGTTTTTATCACAAATACTGAAGGGACATTAATGCAATAAGTTTCTTTAAATTAATTGTGTTGGTTAAACAATGAAAAATAAGGTTGGGTGCATTGGTGAACCTATTATTTCAAAAATGTCAGTCTTCCTAAAGCAAAGAAATTGTGTGTGTTTCTTACTGTACCAGTAGACCTAAATTTGATGGGGTTTGGTGTTATTTTTTCGAAGGGGGTGTTGAGGAGGGAATGCAGACCGAATCCTGGTGTTTCTCAAATATTTTTTAATTTTTTAAGACAGCTGCATTGCCCAAAATCCCAGAATTCACAGGAAAAATAGCATTGCCTCCTTTTTGTTTAGCTTCCTAACATTTAATATTTCCTCCTTTTTGTTAAGTCAATAAACTTTTCCTTTTCATAATTTTTTCTTATTCCCCTTTGTTGTCTGTAATTGAAACAACCACCCTGTCTTCTCACAAAGGTAAACACAACTGACACCAAATATGGGCATACACTTAAATGTATTGTAGGCTAGCAGACGTCAATTTCATGAGTTTCACAAGGGAGATAACTCTTATTGCTTTCTAAATGGTCTGGATAAGCTTTCTTAAATGCCTTTCACACAAATGTTGCAAACTTTATTTTCCTTGAATATTTGATAGACATCTAACTGTTTACTATTTGTTTTGAAAATGTTTGATTTGTATGAAAAGTCAAATTATTTTTAAAATGGATTTCAAGTTTTGATAAATATTGATTAACATTGTAAGGTTTGATTTGAAAATATGTCTGAATAGTTTGTGAAAGCTCTTGAAGTATTAGAAAAAATCGTCTATTTTGAATTAAACTGAGTCATCTCCGTGTTTACTAATATACTGCTGAGTGCTGATTGGTAGGCTATGTCGTGGTTCAGACTGACAAGCTCCCAATCTAAGTCTCTTAATATTTATGATCCACTAGCAATTTGATTTTAATCCTGATAACTGTTTTAAAACAGCATAATCCTTACATCAGAAATGTAAATATATTGGAAATAAATTTTACAGTGGGAGAATTATGGGAATTACCCACAAAGTATTTAGTTAATTTGAATTTTGTTTTTAATTTATATTTCTTCTAGGAACATCTCCCTCAATCTGTGTCAGACAATAATGTAAAAACAGCCTGGAGAACACCACCACTAACTCCTTTACAACATACCACATCACAACGAAATTATTCACAAGAATTAATAACACCGTCCAGTTCTACTTCATCCATTTCTCGACCATTATTATCGTCCAGGTCACGGAATGACATGGCTCCCAGCATTGCACCTAATTTATATTCTGCAGGAAATGATGTTACCAGAGGTTATCAATCACATAATACAATTAGAAACAGCCAAAAATATCAGTAAGTAAATTATTTTTGTATGAAGAAATAGTAAGATATTTACCAGGATTCCTCCAAACTCAAAGATGTGGATGGTATATTGGTAATTAGAGAATAAAGTCAAACAACTAATGATCTCTTTGTTGGTGTTTGATAAACCGTTAAATCATGCAATGAAGAAACGGTGATTGTAGACAAGAAAAATATTAGATAAATTTTAACTATTCTATTAATTAAAATATAGAAATTTGTAAATATTGTGTCTTTAATTATTTTTTCTGTTTCAATAGAACACCGTCCGGTCTCAATGATGATATACCTTTAACAGGTGACCCAGAAGCAGATGCAGATATCAAAGCTTTCATTAAAGCCAGGCAAAATCTTCTACAAAAAAGTGAGTTTTTTTATTAGCACTTTACTTCGTTACAAATCGTAAATAAGAAGAGTCTAGTATACTTCCCCATCTGGGTATCAGTAGTGACAGGTGCTATGCATGAAGCCGGTTATGTTTACTTTTCTAGAACACCTGGTATCATTTCTCATTTATTATGGAACATCAAATAGCTAATAAAAAAAATTCTATATACTATACTATAGAATATCCATGAAACTTATCACAGGTATTTGAAGAATGCATATTTCTTTTGACTCAGACCAGTAACATTGTCCAGAAATAAACATAACTGTAGTTTTATTCCATAGAAATGTATCCTGTTTATAACCAAATTAGTTACTAAATGTTACTGAAATGATGATTGTTTATTTACTACTGGTATTAACAATATTCACCACCAAGTCAGCACATATATTGAGGCTTTACTGCAGTAGTTATTATTTTCTCTGAATTTCTAGATTTGAGATCTCTAAATTAAAATTAAAGGACCTTGGCTGTAAATCATTTCTGAATCATTTTGGCCATTCAAATTTTAAACTGGTGATTGGATATGATTGATAACTTTTTACTTTACTTTATTATTTGTACCACTGACCTAAAGCATTTATCATACTTTTTCATGTAAATACAGTTTCTAAACTTTATTGTTGGTTTTATTTTCAGCTCAGCAAGGCAGTTGATATCACTGCAATGAATAAAAAGAGACATATTTAAATGTATATAGGCATTAGTTAATTGTGCATTAGGGAAAGATTTAAATAAAGAACTGACCGTTCTTGCTATAATAGTTCAAAAATACGTAATTAAAAATGAATATTCAAAAATTTCCTTCAAATTATATAATTCGGAGCAACATTATAATTGTTTAAAAATGTACATGTTGTATAGATTGTTTATTATCGTAGCCCTATGCCCTCTTGCAATAGCTTACTGGGTTGTTTCGGGGTTTGTTTGGGGTTTTTTTGGGGGGGGGGGGGGGGGGTAAGGGACTTTATGAACCTTTCCTTAACCCTGTCATGGAACATGATAAGCTCCCCAGGTGGACATTGGGAGGACGGGGCTAAAGGGATTTATGGAGCATTTGACACCAGTCGGACTTAAAAGTGTATTTATCTGTAATATAATCAAGAGTTTACGCTGGTGGTTTCTATTTATTGATATGTCAAAAAATGAATGTATAAATTCTATATATTAATTTATTAAACTGGTATATATTGTTGATATGAACTAATTGTTGCATTAATTTATTATCAAGTTTTATTAATTATTAAAGTAAATGTATTTATATTATTAGGTCATAAACCATGCCCATAAATTATAATACATGCACATTAAAAATATAGAATCTGTAATTCTTTAACTAAGTCAAATGAACTTCTTTCATGCTTCATGAAAACCACTTTGTCAGTTTCAAAATAATAAGTTGGCAAGACATCTAACAAACCACATTATATTCATCAATATCATTACATGTATTGTTTGTCTTCATATAATTATGCAGAAAAAAGTTTTGTAACATCTTGCTTCCTGTACTTTTGAAAGAGGTCTAGTGACAATGAACTTGTTGTTATTCTTTTCATTAGTTTTATATCTTAAAGATCTTAAAGGTGTACACAAAATATCATATTCTTAAAAATGCATGATGTAAGATTTAGATAAAAACTTGTCCTTTCTTGCTATAATAGTTTAAAAATATATAATAAAAAATGTATACATGTATATTGAAAATTACAGTCAAATTTCTTTATTCTGTTTGAAGTTTTAACAAGAAATTGCCACAATTGTCTTGATGGTTTAGTGCCATTGCCATTATAAAAGAAGTGGAGTTTTCAGTCCTTCAGTCGGCACTCTTCCGTGAGTAGCATCCAAATTAATCTTTAATGGAGATATGACGAATATTGTTTAATTCACATAATATCTAAGAGATCCAATGGTCTAGATAATTGATTATGGGCTTGTCATGTGAATAAATTTCTAAATAATAATTTGACGCCAGAAATTGAAAATAAAACTGCATTACAATTAAACATAAGAATGTTTAGTTCTTATATTTGTGCTTTCTTTGAAATGTTGTCTTCATATATCATCTGTGAACAATGTACATTTGGATTCTAATTAATTTTTTTTTCTAAGAATTTAGAATTTTTTTGACCATAAATTAATAAATGATAGTATCACAACTTGGATTAGCTGAGACATAATCTGTGTGCTGTAGACTTTTTAAGTCATGCAACCACTGCAGTCTGTGTTAGACATAAAGTAAATCCTCAAAGAATATGCAACACTTTGTGATATATTCCAGAATTAATAAGCTCTCTTCTTCAAATTCTCTTTTAACTGTATGTCCTAAATCAGAAAAGCAAAAATACAAGCAAGAAAAGTAGCATTAAGACAGTCAAATTTGATGACTTGAATACCAAATGGGATCTGTGGTGACTCAGAGAGTAAGACACTATATCGCTAACCAGGTCTTGGGTTCACTCCCAGGGTTGGCCAAGAAAGTGCCCTGGATTTTCCCTTTTGGTTTTCCCTTGTTTGTGGTGCAGGACACGGGCATTGTGAGGAACAGTGTAGTCAGTTGGATGGGACAAAAAATGAGGTCCCATGTACTCGTTGGCTTGAACATAAAGGATTCTTGACAGTTGAAATTTGAAATAAGAGTGGGCTGTAATGGCCTCTGTCAGGGCTAAATTTTTCCTCATTAGCCCAGTCGGTGCAGAAAAATAGAACGTTAAACCTCGTTCCAATTCATTTCATTTCTACACCAAATTGTCATGATGTTTTCCCTACCATGGACTCTATAGTGTGTGGCATTGTGGTCCACAGATTTTCAACAGGTCTCTGGAAACAGATTACCCGGTAATTGTTAAGGTTTAAATATTTCAGACGCTACATTTTTGTATGGCTATATATGCATGCTTTTTCTTCAAATTTATTAACATGTTTTAGATCTATGAAAAATTTAATGAACATCAAATTAAAGTGCTTCATTGATCCTTCGTCTCTCCATTTGTAGTAAGAAATGTGAAAACTATAAATGTTATATTAAATTGCTGTTTAATTGATAAGGTTAAAACAAAATTTATAGGAGAATTGTAAATCGAGTAGGATAGTGTTTTTACTTTGTACTTATCTCAGCATTATTGTCTAGTATAAATAATTTTGTAGTATCAGCCTTATAAAGCATTATAAATCAGCCTTGTAAAAGTATTAAATATTTACTGATCACTTAAGCATATAAAAGTATTTTACAATCGTACTTGCCTTAATATTGTTTTATTATAAATAAATGAAATTATTTGTATTTTTCGTTTTAGTCTTTTTAACTAGTTGAAGAAAGTTAAAATTTTAGATTTACTGTAGTGGGATTGGGTTGAAAAGTTTTATATGTTTTCAGAATTTTTCCTTTTGGAAAGGGTCACTGTGCTATCCCAGACATGATCTTTTCGTTCGTTCTTTCCTTGGGTTTTACGCCCACTTCCAAAAGAGGTGAGATCGTACGTTAGACATTAAAATATAATGGTCCTTTCAAAGGTAAAATGGATTTGCCTCCCTTTGCTTAATTACCGTTATCCATCGTTTACGGTAGTCTGGATAATCACACTAGACAAAACACGTGAAAGCTGGATAATCTGGAGTTATCGTGAAATCAACAGTTAAGAGACAGTGTTTGATGTGATAAAATACAGGTAAATATACGATATAATATATAAACATTCAAACTTATCTGTTTACCTTTGTCTGGTTACATATAGAAGTGTTAATTGGTCATACTTTGATAACTAAAATATGATTGACAGTCTTAATTCGTAAAAACTTTTCGTGGGGTGTGCTGTTTAGTTCGAGTAGAGTTTTATAAAGTGTGTACATGTATGTCATAAACTTTTTACACTTCGCAAAGAATGTAGATTGTACGCTTCGTCTGTAACCTCGGTGAATATTTTAATAGTCATATTTTCCGAGACACAAATTACAATTTTGACAGTGATTAGTACAAAGTATCCACAAGTTGATGAAATGTTTTTTAAGGGTTTTTTTTTGAGCTCTAAATCTAAAATTAACTTTTCATTTGTTTTACAATGATAGTTTAAACGTTTTAAAAACTTTCAACCGGGTATTTGTCTCATTTAAAAAATAGATTTGGTAAAAGTACATAGATGGTTATTGGTTATTTGTGCAACATTTGGATCTAGTCTGCATCTGCATTATTTTTCTCATTCAACTGTGTCAGTGATAGAATGATTTTATTTTATATTCAAGCTAAATGTTATTGAGTTATTTGACACAGATCAGTTTTTGTGCTGAAGCTGTATATACAGGTAATACACTGACCTACTGGGATTGGCTTTTATATTCTTAATGCAGCAAAATAGTATATGTAACTGATTTGATAAAACATATTTTCAACTGGTTTTATTCAGTTGTTCCTAACACGTTTCATCAAATTTATATTTAGATAAATATTTTTAATATACATATACACAGATATATTCATACATATTATAATAAGCATTTGGGATTTTTGAGATCGACTGCAATGACTACAGTTATATTGAGACCAACTATATTTTTTTTCTGGGTACCGGTAGTGCACCTCCGACATTTTAGCCTCCGGATGTTCAGTAAAATAGAGTCCTGTAAAATATAAAATACAGAATAGAAAACATAATTAAAAACACATGAGATTTTGATCAAATTATCCAAATAACATCATAATGGAGAATGCATCACAAAAGTAAGTCTTTATCATTTACAATCCAACTGATAATGCAATGCCAATAGATGATGTGGATGACAAGCTTTTTACAGATCTTTATTCAGTTTGTCACAATTTTGTTATAGTCATCAAAGGCGGATTCAATGAGGGGCGCGCACCCCCCCTAATTTTCGACAGTGCCCTTTTTTACTGCTGAAAGTACCTTTTCTCAGACCCAGATATGTTCGTTCGGAACGTTAACTTAGACGAAAATATCAGCCAAATAGCTCTTGGAATGGCTACAGATACAAGGAAATGACGGATAATTTTCTTGGGGGGACCCCCCACCCCACCCCCTCTCAAAGACGTGCCCCGTCTCCGCGGTCAGTGCCCTCATTTTGCGGTGCCCCCCCTTTTCAAAATTCCTAGATCCGCCCCTGGTCATTGCCTCATTTGGGGTTTTCCTCTGGATTTCCCTGTTAAAAACTGGACCATGGAGCGAAATAAATTATTTGTATAGAATGTTAGAAAGTAGGAATACCTAATCTTTGTGTAGTATCTGTAATTGGGTGGATAAAGAGATATCTACTAATTTGCATCAATTATTACTTTCTGACCTTTGTAACAGCTTCTACATAGTACATGTACAGTGTAGCATCCTGTGAATTAGGTGTGATCTATTTACAACTGTACCTATATTTCATGTATTGATATTTTCTCATGGGCTATTCACACGGTCAACTAAAAATAAACATTCATCAAAGTGTTAAAATGATTCGCTGTGTAAAGACATGTTTGCAAACACGATTTTTGAATCTGATTATGGCATAACCTCCAAAGAATCGGATGTTATATTATTGCAATCACAACCAATTGATGGTTAAAAAAAAAAACAAATCTATTTAACATGATGCAACCATAAAAGTATATTTACTATGGAGCAACTTTCAAAATGTGTGTGTTTATAGTAATTTAAAAGGGTTGGGGGCTAGAGTGTCCCGCTTCAAGCTCTAGCTGGCCAGGCACTTCTAGCTTATGGTTGTCATTTCAATCGCAGATGTGAGTGTATTGGGCTTGGAGATCGAGGCGCCTTCTAAACCTCTGCACAGGTACTGAATATACTAACAATAAGAAAACTTGTCTGCAATATCACCTTCGGTGAAAGCAGCACATTAAACCCAACAACAACATAGTAATTTGGCAGAGTATTAAATAGTTTTTAATTGTAGCCTAGTAAAGAATTTATAGTACAACAATGCATGTCACACAAAGATAGCACTAGGCATGATAAAATTGATTTTATTGGAAACTTTATTTTAGTTGATCTTTTGATTTTTTACAAGAAAAGACAAATTTTATATACCGGGTAGTGTAGGACATACATAGCGTTGTTCTGTAGTTATATGTGCCTGTATCCAAAATTTGTTTGTTTTAGTTATGATTTTACTCACCTAATGCAAAGAATATCTCCAACCATATTTATCAGGGACAAAATAACTGCATAACTGATACAATGTTCAAAGTGTAGACATAATATGGGGTTGTTACACAGAGAGAATAGCTAACATCGGTTATTATTTTGAAGCGAATGCCACTTTAATATACCGGTAAACACATGTATCTGATTTAAACTTGAAACCTGGACTAAGAAGATGTTATTAACAGTTGGTTCAAAATAGTCTTCGTGTGAAGTAGGAATGATCTCCTATCAGCTTTGTAGCACCTAAAACATCCTACTTAATGGTACTATAGTTTTAGTTATTTAGGATAACTTTAACAAGCTGAAAAAGGAATAAGGTTAGAAAACATTATTTAGAAAGTAATTTGAACATTTTTGCCTAATAGAGATTTACAGGTACATACATGTATGGCAGGTGATAAGAAATGAGTGATCTGTTTTTGAGACTAAAAATGCTAAAATTAGAAGTTTTGTTTGTTTGGTGTGGATGAAGACACTCCAGCAATAATTGTAAATGGTATAATCTAAACAATTACTATTGAAAAGTTAGC
This sequence comes from Patella ulyssiponensis, assembly GCA_963678685.1. Classification (NCBI taxonomy): domain Eukaryota; kingdom Metazoa; phylum Mollusca; class Gastropoda; family Patellidae; genus Patella; species Patella ulyssiponensis. The sequence goes on along the minus strand of OY783230.1, from coordinate 19,230,624 downwards.
AGTATAATTTTTTTATAATTTGTCATGTAACCGTATCCTTGGAGCATAACATTTTGAAAGAACTGATCTCCTTGAAACCGATTCCTTGAAAAAAAGAGCATATTTAGGCACTTGTAGAAATTGCACTCTTGATGTGTGTGGGTTTTTTTTATCTTGTACAAATGCTTTAACAGCAACAAAATATTTTTGTCTCCTTAACCTTGACAAACTTTAGTTTACATCTCATCCCCTCCTTTCAAAAATCCTGTTTTCCATTCTGACATCTTTTGGTAATTTCAAGTCAGTTTTTCTCGGAATATATATGATTATGTTTTGTTTTCTTAGCTGGTATGTTTGTTTTACTTCATATTTACCATGTTAATAAGTTATAACGAATACTATATGATTGCTTTGATGTTAGCATGATAAATATACTGAGCTTTTTGTTATGATACCATTAGTATTTATAACATATTCAATCTGTTCATCTCTTAGAAAAATGATTTATTATGAAGTGGCTCTCAGAATCTGTGTTTTAAACAATTTTTCTTGATGTTTCTCATCTAAATAATAATGTCTTATAAAAAATGTTTATCTTCATTAATATTTATATCTAATTAGAAATGAAATGACATGGGGTTTAATGTCCTACTGTTCTGCTCCTAAATTGGGCTAATGAAGACAGGCATACGCCATACAGTGTGCTATGAAGGAAATATTGCCGGGGCTGGCGCTATGGCCTACTCTTATATCGAATTACAACTGCCGAGGTATCTTTTATGTGCATGCCAATATTTACATGAGACCTTGGCTTTTTATCCTGTCCAAACCACGAGACAACTGTTCTTGTCAGGCCCGCCGCCCTGCAACACTGACAAGACAAAACCACGTCGGAAAATCTGGATGAACTTTCTCGCCCAATGCAGGAATCGGACACCCGACCTCAAGGCTCGCGAACCAGCATCTTGTCCACTTAATTTGAAGTAATCTACTAGTTCTATGAGAAACAAGAAGTTTTGGGAAATGTATTCAGCCATAGCCGTCAAATTTGCTGCCTTAAAGCTTTTTCAGAAAGATGCCATAAAAATTGAGGTTATGGAAGAGAATCATGACCATTTAATGTAATTTGAATTTATGTAGATAAGTACACCACTTGTGTCAGATGATTACCATTAAGTGGTCTATAAAGATAGAATGGTTGAAGGAGGTCAAAATTAAAGGCATCCTTCTTGACTTTGATGTAATGCTTTGAAATGCTTTAGCTTGATCATTTTTATGAGAAGAGCAACATTCTAAACTTCCCCTTTCTACGCGCTAAGAAACACACTTGTAAATGGGATAGAGAATAGGTATACTTACATGTAGATCCATTACATATAGATCTGAATCCAATGCCCCGTACCCAATTTACATTGGTTTCTCTTATAACGCTAAATTTGGATCGTTACTGTTTTCGGAGCAATAAGCTGCTGTGGTTTAGTAAGGCACTGATTCGCTAAACTAGTAGTCCCTGGTTGATCCTGGTTTGGGCTGTGAAAGTTCCACAGAATTCTATGGCATGGTTTCCCTTTGTGATTGGTGCTGGGTCTGGTAAGAAAAAGTGACTAGTTGCTTGAATGCAACCAAAGAACAAGGTTCTGTGAACACATTGGCATGTATGTAAATAAACCCCCGACAGTTGGATTTCGAAAAGGAGTAGGGTGCAAAATTTCCCTCATGGCACACTGTATGGCATATGTCCATCTTCAATCGTCCGGATGGACCAGAAAAGTAGATATAGGACCTTAAACCCCATTTAATTTCATTTTGTTTTCAGATTAATCGCATTGTCTTCCTTCAATGGAAAAAGAGTTAAGAGTTTAATGGATCATCTGTGTCGCTATTGTTAGAGGTTATATTTTCATTGATACAGCTCGTGACAGGCCAAATTTGGTGAATCAAAATCACATTGTATAGTTGACCAACAATTGTTTTATGAGGCGCTATTTCACTCAGAATGATTCATTAAAAGAGAATGGAAAGAATTGCACATCCACATTATGTCATTTTGAATTTGTCACGAGACAATTACTGGGTAAATGGTTGCCCACATGTAGCTTATTAGACAGTATACATGTATACAAGCAAACTTTAAACTTGTGAACCTTTGTGTTTGACACTAGATTATGTTTGTTGCTTAAAATTTACAAATTGTATCACATATCGGAAACGTTTTATAATATATACAATGTCAATGAACGTGAAGTTTCATAGGATGGCAGTACTAATTTTGTCTAAAGGATATTTGAATAATCATATCATGTATCGGAAATATTTTATATACGCATGAAGTTTAAAAGGAAATGACCGTTGTCTACAGTAGGTCATTGTTCTGGTAGTGGTCTTACTTTTACACTGAAACTACCAATGTATTTATGTATGTCCCCTTTCTCTTCATCTTTTATCAAACTGTTAAAAGTTTTGTATGAAACACTAAATATAATACATCTAATATTATTGTTTTAATGACCATATCCGATTCTCAAGTGCCATCCAACTCAGTTTACTTATCACTATGGTTTTGCTAAATTGGCTTGAATATTACTATACATGGAGATGAGTGACAGTATTACATTTTGAAAGCTCTCCCTAATTGATAATCCATGAAAATTAAATCTTATTGTCTCTGTGATTGGAGGTGATGAGAATGGAAAGGCTATTAGGTTTCGTATGTACTAGAATCGTAAGGGTAGCTACATGTATCATTACATGCTAACAACCTACTTCCCAAGTTCGATTCTCATGGTTTGATAGCTTTCTTGCTGCTTACCAATTGTCTACAGGGTCTTGAAGTAGTAATAAATGTACATGTAGTAGTCTTCTCAGCTCTCTTTCCTCAAATATTACAGTTTTCCTGCTTTTACTATTTGAGTTCTTCACAGTGTCAGATCAGACTTATACTGTACCTACGAATTCTGACTAGTTCACTTGATTTAATATTTGTTGTTTATTTCTGGTAAAGTTTAAAAGTTTGTCTTTTCGGTTTTCTTTTACTATTACAAAACTGCTATGGTAATAAATTTGTAGATATCCACTTTAAATACGGTAGTTTTGAATAGATGTGGGTAAGTGTTTATATAACGCTATACATACTTCTATTTAACTGTTAGTTAATACAGTAGACATTAATCAACCAGATTTCTTATACTATATCAACTTAAAGAAGGATGTGTTGTATACGGTATTTGTTTCTAGAAAACCTACAGGTATATATACCCAACATTGGGTCATATTTTATCGCCAGTCAGTTGTGTGCTTTTCGGAAGGAATTGTGTTTTGTGCATTCCCCCTTAACATGTATTGAGTATTTGCACGTTATAACAGTTATTGCTCTTGATTAAACAATCATGGTAACAATCTGTGAAGTTAATTATCAAATATTCTATAAGTAATTTATTCTATTTTGGTCTCTTTCAGGACATGGTTTAAATCGGATTACCCAGTTTATGTGTGAAAGAGCATTTCTATCTTACCGCAGCACCAAAATTTATTTACAGTTTGATCAGAAAAAGTAAAGATGGATAAAGTCGGAGAAAGATCAAGTTATCTTCTGGTAAGAAAAACAGATTTATTATCCTTTTTTACAGACCAGACACTAGGCCCCAAACACTACTCATCTTTTTGTTCTTCTTGGAGACAATGCTCCCTATGAATTATGTGAAATCTGTGTTTGAATATAGACTTATGCGTATAAATGAAGTGAAGCCTGTGTTTTTCAATACAGTGTATCAATTCAACGGCTTGTCATCAGACCTTGGATACCGTCAGTAGTAAGTAGTAAGAGGCACTCAGGTCAACCTTTTTCAGTTGCTCCCAGTAGCCGAAACGCCAATGTAAGCCTCCTTTCTCAAGGCTTTTGTTGTTGTGCATAGTGCAGTCCCCCTATGCTTGCTATTTATGTTGCCTGTATTTGAAAGCAGTATTTTCACTATAAAATATATATACAGAATAATTTATTCAGTTATTTAAATTATTTGATAGCTATACTGAAGTGAGTTTATAATAGCTGAAATAGGTCAGGTACACATAAAGGGAAGTTTACTTTATTTCTCTAAGAGATGCGTTTCCTGTGTTTATGAGACCACAGTGGCTAAATTTTTATTCTGGAGATCTAACATTTTCTCCTAAGTAAGATGTACCTCCATATCTTAACAGAAAGGAGTTCCATATTTGATGCTTCTCAAAAATTATGAAATGAAATGAAATGGGGTTTAATGTCTTACTCTTCTGCACCTGACCTGGGCTAATGGAAGACGGGCATACGCCATACAGTGTGCTATGAGGGAAATTTTGCCCGGGCAGCGGTGCTACGGCCTACTCTTATATCGAATTCCAACTGCCAAGGGATTTTTTTATGTGCACTCCAATGTGTAGACGGGACCTCGGTTTTTCATCCCATTCGAACAACTAGGCAGCTGTCCTTGTCAGGCCCTCCTTCTGCATCACTGACAAGGGGTCAAAAATTATGATTTTCAATATTAAAACATTCGCATATTGAGCCATATTTAATTTTTATTTCATTGTGTAAATGTGAATAAAACAGTAACATTGAGTAAATGTTCATCATGTCTTGTTAAAATTGAATTAATGAGATACTTAGAGATGATGAGGAAATGATCAATTATTTATGGTTATATGGCTGGTTTCTATCAGTTTTTATATAATTAGGTATATGGTATATGTTGTAATCGGTGAAGTAATCATTTAACTAGCCATGTGTTAAAATTGGTAATAGACCACCAAATTAGTTGAATGGAGAGCATACACTGAAAAAAGCGAGAAATTTAATATGGGAAATTTACAAGTTTTAGAAAGTGATTATTAGTGGTCTACAAAACATACATATTTTATAGAAGTATCATGTAAATTAAAGCAGTTCACTGATGGCTTTAAACGTCTTATAGATTTCCAGCTCTCATAAATGTTTTTTCCATCTGGATACTTATATGACGGTCACTGGTTATTCCTCCTACAGATGAGTGGGGAGCACAAGGGGACTTTATTTTAACCCAACTTACTCTAGTAATTATTATTGCTGAAATCTGAATTCTTCTGGATAATAAATGCATTTCAAAATTACCCTTTGAGAAGTGTACCCATTTATGGTGTAGTGTAGCGTGCCATCATGCAGCACAAGTATTTTTGGTGGGTATTTTTCACCATACACAAATCTCATAACTGACTATTAGACATGTGTTTTGATGGCTGGTTAAACTTGATGAGGTGTGTTGGTCTGTTGGGTAGATAGTAAATAGTTTTATATCCATCAACACCAACATATTCAATCTTTTTATCAGTATTTAAAGAGATTTTCGTTACTTGATGGTCCTTTAATTAGTTCTGTCTAGTGTTCTTTGAATTGATTTAAAATGGTGTTCAAGTACACAATTAGCGTATTTGTTTGGGAATTATCCCTTTATTTTACTTCCAATTATTTTAATGACTTTAATAGTCTTGATCCCTTTTCCTGGATGATTCTTATAACTGCAGTTCTAAAATGTCTTTGGAAATTAAAATGTCACGATTTCCACAATCTCTATAACTTGCATGCAAAATGGAAGTATGTGTATTGATTAAATGTTTGGAATGTGAAACATGCATTTTCATTTTTTTCGATTTGAAATTTTAAGTTCGTAGATTTAGAAGCGTTGAGATATAACCGATTTTGCTTTGTACTTTAAAATTAAAACCAACGCAATGACTAATCGTATCACATTGATCTTCTAATTTTGACCTAAATCTGAAAGGTCCTTTACTTAACTAAAAGTCGTTGCATGACATAAAGAAACAAAACACAAAAATGAGTGATGTATATCATGCTGATAAGACCTAGAACACTATTTCTATTAATTTTAATTTAAGTCTAGGGTGCTGCACTAATTTTGAGTTGAATTTTGTTCAAGTTGGTGCTAGTTTGTCTAGGCTCATATTTTACAAGTCTACTAACCCAACATCAGAATCCTGAATCTAGTCGTGTTGTGAAAAAAAAAGAAGTTAAACCATATAAATATAACATTTAATATAAAGAGAGAGTAGTTAAATAATTCATATTTAATAGAGGTTAATTTTGGTACATTTAACAAGGTATTTCCTGTTGAAATTATATTTAATTTTTATAATCACTAGATAATTTAGAATGTACTCAACAACATGTGATTTATTGTAAGCATGGGTACATAATAAAGATGATTGTACATTTCCAATAGTCATTCTCTGTTGCTACTATGGATATGCATGACAAATAATATGCCCAATTTAAACTGGTTAATGATTATCCTGCACATAGTTGTAAGATAGCTAGTGTAGGCTGGCATAACATTGCAAATCTGAAACAAGTAAGCTTATCTAATTTAAGGTGTTTGAGAAGTAGCTTAGGATAATTAAGCTAACTTTACCACCTGAATGAGTTAGTCTAAAGTTGCTTACTGATCTTTTTATGAAATGCAACACATTGCAGGATGTGTATGTGCATGGTCTGATCTGACAGACAAAATCAATACAATATGTCTATGTAAACAGTAAACACTCTACTGGTTTAAAATTACCAGACATTGTAGACTGTCTCTAACTCAATATTATCCATAGGATTCTAAGCAAAGTTATGATTGTTTGAAGTTTTGACAAAAAGGGCATAAATAGTTTTGTTAAGTAGTAAGTGCCATTTGCTACGATAATACACAAAGTCCAGATTTTCCATTTTTAAGTTTAATGAAGATATGTCTTATCCATGTAATATCTCAGCCATCTGATGGTCTAGAGAGTTGATTATGGTCTTGTAATGTGAATAAATGTCTAAAATAAAGATTATATTACATTTGAAGTTAGAATAAAAGACTGAAATAGGCAGATTTAGCTCTTACGTAATGCATCTTTAAGCTATTAAATTTATGTGTTTGATGTGTGACTGATAGCTTTGGGCTGTTTTTATTTTGCAAAGTGACCCAGATTTTAAATTTTGTTTTGATTCTTTTATTATTTCATGTACATTAATGCGTAGGAAATGGCCAATCTGATTAAAACACAGATCCAATTTCGTTTCGTTTTTTATAGTTCAAAATTTCGTTTTTACTTGTCTTCACTACTCTTGGATCTGGAGGACTTGTTATTTAACTGGTGTTCTACCTGAAATGAGGGGTCGGCCAATCAAATGGTCTGTCGAATCGACCCTTTGACCTTTTCATGCGTGGAACTGTGGGTAGATATTACCAGCCAACGACGTCTATACTAACACCAGCGGATAGAAATCATAACAAAACACAAGTGGATTTTGAAAAGCATGGCGATCGCTAATTGGTTAATCGAATGACTGACGTTATCGGGTCAAATGTCCCGTGCTTGATACCTGACGTCATAGAACGTGAGCGTTCACTATAACTAGTTAGATCTACATGAGTGTAGGCCATCGAAAGTATAAAAAACGAAACGAAATATAGATCTATATTTTAATTAGATTGAGGAAATGGCAAACACGATTTTATTTGTAATTTGTCATTTGATCTTTTGTTTTATGTGATGTGTCATAACATGTCGTCATGTGTGATATTTTATGGTTATGTGGGTGACATGACATATAAATTAATCAACTTCTGTAATTTATAATCATGTACACAGGGATTTCACTTCAAATTTTGCAAGTCAGTCAAATTTTGGACATATTTTGTTAAGAGAGAGAAATGGGGTGGGCTTTTACCTATGCATGTATTCTGTTTTGCTAAATTAAATTCTTTGAAATTCTAATTTTATGGGGTGTAAATTATTGACTGACAGGTCAGTTTCACTGCCAGTGTGACTGAAACGAGACCCTGGCATTTACATGTACAAGTTAGATAAGCCCATGCTGTTAATTAATGAATATAGTTTTTTAAAAAAGAAGAAAAATTGAAACTTTTGATCTCCAAAGTTTACAAATATTTCGTGAAACAATTGATGTACATTTCAATTCATGATAAAGTGATTTATAGAAATTTTCGGTTATATATTTTCCAATTCTTTAAAGATAGACTACATTTATGCCCTAATCAGCAAATGTTTTTCGTAGTGCAGCTAAGTTCCAAATGATATTTAAAGGTAACATGGCTACTGCTTGCTTCTTATTTCAAAACTTGTTTGGTAATCTATTGGTAAAAAGGTATTTGACTTCTTGTAAGTTGTTGTACGATAAAAGATTGTTGTGAAATTTAGAAATCTAATCCAAAATATTGTGATAAAATCTGGCCTTTTCACTGGAATAAAATCCAGAACTTCTGTAAATTTAGAATGAATTATATTAAGGTTCTTGAATTACTGGCTGTCATTTATTCATGTGTCTTATATATTTCTGACACATTGACATATTTAGAGAATTGTTATAACTGGAGGATAGTCCATGAAAGAAATGTAACAATATATTTGGCCTAATAGCGAACACCTGAAGTTGATTGCGTGGTTAAATTTCAGTTTTGATTGTATTGTTGTCAAAAGACCACTGCATTGTTACCTTAACAGATTTGTTTCAGCTGTTAATGTTTTTTCAGGGAATATTATGACGTTTTTATTTCCAGACCATTTACGTTTTTGAAATAAAATGTTGCTTTGCAATGGTAGGAAATTAACAAATTTAGGTTGTTTTTAATACAAAAGTACAGCAATATGTTGTTAGCTATGTGAACTTGATAAATGAAGTAGTATTTTAAAAGTGTTATGGAATTCCTGCAGGAAGGCATAAGTTGATTTTAGACATAAGGAATCCAGGAATAGTGCTTTATATCAGGTAAAATTTTGATGCATCAGAAGCAAACTAAAACACTTGTATTGGTGCATCTATGTGACTCAGTAAGTAAGACGTTGGCTCGCTAAGCTGGCCGTGTTTGATCCCTGCACTGGCCAAGAAGGTTCATTGAGATTTTCCGGCGTGGTTCCCGCTTGTCAGTGGTGGAGAATGGAGGGCTTGACAAGGGACAATGTATAGTCAATCAGATGGCATGCACGTAAAAGAACCCTTGACAGTTGGAATTCAAAATAAGAGTAGGTCACCGCATGGCGTATGCCAGTCTTCATTAGGCCAGTCAGAGCATAACAGTAGGATATAAACCCCATTTCATTTTTTGGTGCATGTATAAATTTGTCTTTCACAAAAACTTGCTATTTGAACGAGACTCCTCAAATCTCCTATACAAATTGTGCAAATGTGTCAGTTTATTATCCAGATTAATATTATTGCTGACTTTTATTGTGTATTCAATAATGTTTGTACCTTTTTATGAAGTTAATTCTTGAACTATTTTCAAGCATGTTTCCAAAAATATATCATTAAATTTTCCAGTACTCAAAAAGGTAAAACCTTTGTTTTAACAACACACTGTCAATACAAAATAGATACATTATGATTGTTGTAAAACCCGACTCTTCTGGTATTTGGATTAGCTCAGAAAAATCTATTCTTATCAGAGTAATTCGATTCTGATCTTTTCTTATCACAATTATTCGATTCTCAATAACTTTTCACTATATTTGTGGATATCTGTTCTAGTATATCAACAAAAGTAACATCTGCCAATTGACTCCCAAGTTTGGAATCTGAAGGCAGGATTTAAAATTAAATTTGTAAGTTATAATTATCCGGTCGAATAATCGATGCATAATAGGTAGACCTGATAATCACATCATGGGCTTGTGCATCTGTTCAGAGTCGATTCTTCAATGAACGATAAAACTAAAAGCACTAGTCAAGGAGAAATAGGATTCCTAGGCCTGATTGAAAAAGACAAGAGAAACTTTGATTGATTTATTGTGGATTTTGGTGTATGCCAGGAATTGATAATTGTTGTCAGGTCTTGAAGCCAATTTGTGTTCTATTAGTGCCACACAGTGAGATGGAATTACTACATTAAGAGGCTCAACTAGTCACTTTTCAGTCTATCCCCATCAAGAGAGGTCACCAAAGGTCATGATCTGTAGCCTAAATTTAATTTATAGTTAATATAATATAACCCCTGGCAATAGAACCTATCCTGAATTAACTACTGTAATGTTAGTGGTCATTTATTAACCAAATTGTAGAGAGCCACCAACAGTAACTTTCAGCTTGTTCCTGTTGGTGTGCATAGTCTCGGATATTTTGTAGTTCTATTTGAAAGATTTTGTAAATTTCAAATTTGCTTCATTGTAAAGAATTTGGATGGATAGGACTGACTGTCTCTTGCCATCTGAAGGAATTTTTGGTTAAAGAGAACAATTTTCTAAAATAACTGCTTTTAAAGAGAATTGAATGAAAATGTTACAACACAGGAATGTCTTGCTCATCATAGATCATTTTTAAGAATCGAAACAACCAGCGCTCTAAGTGTAAGTGATTTGATAAAACTACTGGATGTTGTGGTTTAAGGATTCAGATAGGAATTGATTATCGGCAGGATGTTAAGAAGGATTTAAATATCTAACATCATGAAGGGACACAAGTTCATATGACAGATTGATCCATGATTAAAAGTTTTTAAGAAACATCCAGTAGTAAAGCTTACCAGTACTAGAAAAAGCTGTGTGTGAACTCTGAAGATATCAATCGAGCAATTGTTTTCCATATAAGAGACAGATTTCTACAATCTTGGCCTGCAGGCATACTCTCCAACTTTGAATTTCCGTTGACTTTTTATCAGGGATTAGGAGAAGCTGAAAAGATGAACCATCTGGATATCTTTAGGTTATTTCACTACATGGAGATTTAACTACTGTGATAAACATGTTCTGGACATGCTGAAAGTTGATTGGCGGTTATGTACCTTGGAGTTTGATGAGTTAAAGTCTCTGATTGTCATTTGAGGGATTGTTAAACTCTTGTAAACTATGCTATTGCAAAAGTTCAGTCCGAAAAGGGTGCAATTTTAATTTTTATAAGCTATTTTGCAAATATATGAAGAATTGAAAATTTGTCAACTAAACTACATGATATATATAGTCAATATACACACCAGCCAGCTCTATCTTGGATTTTTGCGGAAATCTTTTGTTAGGCCTCTTTTTAATTTGATTTAATGCAAGCTGGGAGATTAACAAAAGTTGATATTTTCTAAATTAAATATTAACAGATAAATTTGAGTATATTTTAGTATGGATTAAGCCATGAAAGATTAGATATTGTTTGAAATATGCAAATGACGATTAGGGACTTGCATTAAACTGGTAATGGGATGAACATACTTCATGAGAATTGGGTAAGACATATTTATACAATTTATGTATCATCTGCGTGCGTGTGTATTTTCATTAGAAATCTCTTTAAAAATCAATCTGCCTTAATTCTCCTTAATGAAATCTAAGACTCCTCCAGTTAAAATCTGTATTTTTTGATTGGGCTTATGCTGTAAACTGCTCCGGTTTTCCTTAATTAAAAGTTGTAAAACTCAATAATGTTATTGGAAGTAACGTTAAGCATATTAGAGATATGCATCAGTGTGGTCTATTTTGGATTCCAAAGGTGGAACTTACTGCAGCTTGTAAAATCTAAAATATAATAAATGGACATATCTGCACAGCAAAACCATAAAAATATGCTAATGTCTTTACTGTGCAGTGTGCACGCATATGGAGATCAGTTGAAAAATTATATGATAAAAAAACTGAGTTTAACATTTACATGCTCTTTAATTAGGCATGTATGGTTTCTTCGGGAAATGAACATTATGTCTTGAAATATACACATGTCCACTTCAAAAGATATCAGGTTACACCATGGACCTTTTAATACAGTCCATGATTACACCAGTAGCTGTATCTTGTTAGTAATATTGTCAGCTTGAATGACTGATGTACTGGTCAGTAATAACATGACCTAAAGTTGACCTGACCCATGACCTGATGGTCAGATCTTGTGCTTAACAGTACATTTAGTTTAAGTCCACTTGACCACTATATTATAAGTAGTAACAAATGTCCGCAAAATACCAGTAAAAATGTAGTCAAAGTCCCCATCCTGTTGTTTGTGCTGGCTGGCAAATAGGAATTATACCTATTTAAAGCGAACAGAAATAAGGGCTGAAAGATGTTCTTTAGATAGTCAATCCAAAAAAACATCTCAAACTTTATGTTCACAAAAATGACAATCGTCTATGTCTGACAGTATTGAGGATTTTATACTACGAAAGTGTAATGACTTAAACCTTTGTATTACTAGTACTGGTAGCCCTTTCTGTATGCACACATTGAGGCTAAACTTATTATTTGATTGACTTAATTACTTGATTTTTTATCGTTTGATTTTTAATTGGCAACAAAGATATTATTCCAGTTGCACTACATAGTATAGTCCGGTGGATGGAACTAATTCGAATATTATAATTTCCAAGAAGGGCAAACTTTGACCAAACTCTTACATGTATTATAATAGCACACGAGTTGAAAGAAAATACTTTGACCAAGACTTATTCGAAATGTCTTTTGTCTGCTTTCTGAAAACCATTTCAGTCCTGCTTCCTGCTCTTATTTTAAATCATATTTGAATCACAAGACATCCCTAATAATAATTTAGACTTTGTAATACAAAATATTCAGCAAACAGGAATTTTTGTAAGTACTAGCCATAAGTACATGTACTTTGATAATATTTAGCAAACCCCCAGTTCATTACAGATTCATATCAATGCTACCTCAGACCTTTGTAATTTTATCACATGTGATTCAGGAAAGCTTGCATTTTTGCATTTTTTTTTAAACACATGTATGGTGTCTAGATATTTTTAAGCCCCTCTTACGATAAAAGTTATCATATCAGATTTAAAATCAATTGTTTAACAGTTGATATCATTTTACACACAGGTGTTAGTTATATAAAAATAATATTCCCAGAACAGATTCTTCAAGGAGATTTATGAGATCAAGTCACATATTTTACTTAATACCTTGTAATTTAAGGGGATTGGAAACTTTTTTTAAAAAATTTCTTCCCATGCTTGAGTAGAAGTTACGTTTAGTATTTTATCCTATTAAAGGAGCTGTCCCAGGTATCATGTACTTAAGTTTGTAAAACTAGATGTGTGTGAAAGGCTCTAAGACACCTTTATTCCACTGTATTGTATTTTTTTAGCTCTGTTATACATTTTGAAAAAATTTTAAGTCATAAAATTTTATGTGTGCTATATTTTGGACTTTGTAATGAAATGAAAATAGGGTTTAACGTCCTACATTTCTGCACAGAGACTGTGCTAATGAAGATTGGCGTACACCATAAAGCGTGCTAAGAAGGAAATTTTACCCGCACAGAGGCATTATGTTTGACTCTTATTTTGAATTTCAGTTGCAAATGTTTACACAGGACCTTGATTTGTTGTCCCATCTGAATGAATAGATGCTGTTCTTGCCAGGCCCTGTAACCTGCACTACTGACAAGGGGAAACCATGCCAAACTTTCTCAGGGATCAAACTCTGGACCTCCTGGTTAGTGACCCAGTGCCTTACTGTGCAAAGGATGTTGACTTGCATGTTCATGTAGTGACATTTTCTAGTTTGCTTTGAACTTTTATCATATTTAATTCCATTTACATAATCAATGTCGTAGGGTCTATTCCCAATCAAACCCTGTGTGGCTCCTATTTTATTCTCAATAATTGTACAGTAAATTACATTTGGCATGATTCTTTTGGTGGTTTCCGGCCCTAATGTATGGTATTGCTACTCTGAAGTTAGATTGGTAATTGTTTCTACAATCAGATTGTCTTTGCCAAAGAAAAGAAGAGGGAATTTTCTTCTCCATCTTGAAGTCATTATCATTCTCTTAAGAAAGGCAGCTTCCAATACCTACCATCTTTACCCTAATTGGATATTGAAACTTCATGATAGGTTATGAAAATAAACCTCTGTGTGTGTATTTTGATCTTTTTTCTAATATCTCCACAATAATTGATCAGTAAATGAGGGGTTAACAGGAAAGTTGAAATTGATATTTTAAGGGAATGAACCCCTTAAACATGTCCCGAAATGATAGCTATACTCAATTAGTTTGATGATTGACCTTGAGTTGACCTTGTGAATGAGGGGAATGTGGTATGTTTAGGATAAAAATCATGTCCTGTAGCAAAGATTAAATAAAAGTAAATTTTAGACAAACAATTTCATCCTTTAACATATCCACTTTAAATTAGACAGGTGGAGATGTGTATGGACAGAAAACCATGCCAAAATGTGTTTTTCCTCAGTTGTGTACAAGAGTAATAATTGATGTGTTTAGAGGTGTTTTTTTCAGTATGACAAAGTGTCTTTTTTGTTATTTTTTGTTTTGAGGAGGATATGTCATATTAGATAATGCCTATTGCATCGTACATGTATGTAGTCTAGTTGCCAAGTTGGAGAATATCAGGGGCGGATTCAGAGGGTGGGGGGGTCCAAACCCCACCCTGCTCAGCTACTTAAAAAAAAATAATGCCTTGCATCAATGAAATTACATCAGAAAGTGATCCTACATCAGTATAAAAATGATTTCTCTGTTTAAAAAGCTTAATTTGTATGTATGCCTATCAGGGATCTTAATCGGCTGTTTTTTGGCGGCTTTAGCCGATTGATCTTTAATCTAGCCGAATCGTAAAACAATTAATCGGCCACTATGGTATCATATATCAATCGACTTTCGGCTGATTTACAAAGAGTTAATTATCATGCTGATTGATAAAACAATGAACAACAAGCCACTATATGGTGTCATATATCAATCTATTTTCGGCTCATTTCGTAAATAAACAACTTCATTAAGTTAATTCATGCCAAGTACGGTAAAAGAATAGCCGATAATAATGGCGGTGTTGACCTTGAACTTCAAGCATGCACATATGCATTGTATTTGGAAGTTACAAATGCTGGAGATCCTCCCACGTCCAATATAGGTCACCCAAAGTTGAAGACTAGAAGATATTTTAGATCCGAATAGTTAGCTCCTTTCAAACGTCTTTCGTTTGATAAAAATTCACAGAAAATGTTTTATCTAATATAAATTATTAAAGTCTACTTTTTGCGAGTACCGGTAACACTAAAAATAAACTAATCTGAATCACAACTGGCCACGTGACCTTTCGCCCGTACGGCATATTTCCGAGCCCCGACTATTCACGGAAAATAACTTGTGCTACATTGTTTTATTATTGACACGTGCTTACAAATATACTTTTATATATTGACAAGTGTTTACGTATAAAATAATTAAAAACGAACTTATTTGTATTTGCTTGTAGTTTTTCTTTTTACTAAATTAATTCTAACTTCCGTTTGTTTGGATGAAAGCAAAAGTAGATTATGCATTATGCAAGTTGCCAAAATTTGACTATAAATTTCGATAATGTATGGATATATGAATACTAGTATGGAATAATAACACAGGCTTTGTTTATTAGAAGTTATTATTATAATATTATACGGAATACCGTAACGTTATGCAATTATTGACGTGAATAAAGTATGCATAAACCAACATGTCTGTTGTTCAAAAGACGACTATCCGTTAGGGGTGCCCGTGGCCGGTTCATTTCAAAATGGATTAAGAACCCTGATGCCTATGTAATTTAGAGACGATGATGGCAGATTACCGTAACAGAAACCTGGCAAACCCCTTCCTGCAAAAATTCCTGGATCCGTCCCTGAATATGTGCTTTTGGTCTGAAAAAACAGGTTATAATAACTACTACTTATTAATGGAAAGGTATGGTTCGGGTGGCTTTTAGTATAAGAAGCAATTAAAAGAATCTATTGTTGGTGAATGTAGCAGTCCATACATGTGTACATGGTATAGTGGATTATGAATGACTGGTAGAATATGACCTGGGGTCAGTAATATAATATCTGTCTATTGGCTACTTGGTGATAACACCTGTACTACTCAAGTACTACTACATTATAATAAATACAGGCACTTTGTATTTACAATGTAATAGGGATGGCAAACCCAATTTTTACAAATATTTAAATTCTGATTTTAGGGTGTGTATTATAGGGTTATGTTTGGGTGTGGGTTGAATTCAAAATTTGAATTCTAAAGCTGGCAGTCCAATCAGAATTATCAAGATTAGAGTTTCTATTCATATATGCGGAAGAAATAAATCATATACATTTTTTTTTATCTATGGTTTAGATTGAAAAGTCAAGCTGTTCTTGTCCTTGCATTACATTCAATTGATAAATTAAGGGGTTGAATTAAGTGAGTTTATTTAAGGTGTGTTTAAATGACCACCAATGGTGTTTTATCATTTTTCGTCAAATGTACAGGATTATAAAGATTTGCTACATTAATTACAGTGGTGAAGAGTTCACAAGACATTTTAATTCATCCCTACTTATGGAGAAATTGGGTTGATGGAAATCATTTTATGGAGAATTTAGTGTTAAATTGAGCGTAAAGTGGCATTATAACTAAACTTGTACAGGCATTTTTATTAAGAGATTAGGGGTAGATTTAGGGAGAAAGTGAAATAACTACAGTCAGAACCAAATTAAAGACAAAAATTGTACTGCAATAAAAATGCACCATAAAACGCATACATATAGAATGAAAATATAGTAGAATCTATGTGTAAACTTTGATTTTTGGTGGAAGTATCTTATGCTAATGAGAACTCAAATCAAAAAATTTTGAAACATTAAAGAGAAATGTCCATTCCTATGCCAATCCATTAAAGCTGAACTCTGATTACAAAACAACAGAAATAATTGAATTAAAAAAAATTAATGCTCTAAACATCCACCATACTTGTTTTCAATTTGTAGAACAAACCTGACATTCGCTTAGGGTAACAAAAACACAGGCATGGCACGCCCACATCTAGTATATGCAATGTCAAGCAAAGTGTCCTCATCCGATTAGCTAGTCAACTACCAATTGATTAAAGTTTTTTCGCTATCACTATATCAGCTGAATGAAAATATTATTGCTACAAAGAGATGAAATAAGTCAACCACGATGTTCTTTTGCTCTAAAAATACAGAAAAACTGTTATTCACAGGAAGGCAAGTTTGATGACAAAAACTATCAGAATTTGATGGTTAATGTACGCCTCATTTACTAATTTACATTGTTGTAAAAATTTTATCAAGGAGAATAAATCAAATAAAAAGAATATATTTTCTTAAAAGAACTTTGTCCATATCTAGAACTAGGTGATAAAAATGGGCCAGATTATTAGCGTATCAATGTCAAGTAGGGTAAAACCCTCCTAGATGCTTATAATAACGTCAGTAATAGGAGTGTTTGGCCCTTAAATATTGACAATAATTCTAACAATGATCAACGTCTAGGGTTATTTATTGCTTAAGTAGCGTTAGGTTTTACAGATAATCAACAAAATATTTTGTCTGGCTTTAACATACAGGGTGAGATTATTTTGAATGACAAATAAAGAGACACTCTTAGAACAGTCATGGATATTTGTAGATGGAAAGCATTACAAAAATAAGAATTAAAGCAAAATGTTTCTAAATACTAAACAGTTTTTCCTTTTTTATTTTAAACAAAGTTAAAGGCTGAAAAATTAAAAGTGATTACTAAAAGATGTACTCTGGTGTGAAATATATTTGAAGGATAGTCAGTAGGGATTACTGATGACCTATATGGGAAATAAATTGTAACACCTCATTAAACATTGAGCTTCTAAAACCTATTTAAAATAGTTCACAACTGGTTTCAACAATTACTCTTCACCCCATTATTATCAAGGGCTATCACTCTATTTATCTCAATTAGTCTAATATTAAAATGTTATTGACAATATCAATTGTCTGAGGTTCGGAATTTACCATATTTATGCCAAAAATGATCAGTTATGACATCTCCAAAATGATATCTCATTTTTTCCCAAAACTGCAATAATTCATGATATGATCAATGTCTTTATAAACACTGGAATATGTTGTGAAAATATTAATGTTATTTTCAAGATTTGTTAAGTATTCTGAAAATCTTTTACAAATTCTAATGGTTCCTGTATGTGTAGGTTGGTTGGTTATCCAGGAGAAATTGTACCTGAGATTTGGAAATAAAACTATTTTGATGTCTATACAAATATTTCTGATACTGTTATTCCATGACTGTGTCTGTGTATATAGCCATGTGATATATTTACCTGTAGAAAACTGAAGAACTTGCAGGTGTTAACTACCTCGTTAAAGGTAGATTTATAAGTAACTCTTAGGCGTTTACCTGCATTAAAATATCACATTGCAAGGGTGTTAACCTATTTATATCTGGTATTAAAGCTTTTTCTTCATTTCGGAGTAATTAAACAGGTCTTAAAATGTCTATTGTATATCTATGCATTATGCACCCACCAGCAGCTTTCCAGAACTTAATTACATCTGGTTTTAAAGGTTCATGGCCATATATTCACTACCGAAGATTGATCCAACAAACAGTACCATTTGGGTGTTCACAAGAAAAGAGGACAATGGGTGTATTAACAAGTCTGGAAATAAGGCACCTGTCACTGACAATGTCAGGCACAGATTCAAGCTTTGTCAGGCACAAAACCTCTGGTGCCTGTCATTTTGTCAGGCACTGATTTGTCTTTTTTAATGATATAATCAATACATGTCTGTCACTAAGTTGAAATAGTCCAGTACAAATTCATTAATGCCTGACATTTTGTCCGGTACATCTAAAACCATTATTTACAAGCCTGGGTGTATAGAAAGATGGATCTATATGCCCATATTTTATTGTGTCTGTATATTGTAAAGAAGATGTTACTTGCAGTTTGGAAACTAAGATGTCAGTAACAATTGCAAAATAGTCTACATGTATTAATGCAATGGCAAATTGATGCAGTATGTGTTTGGATCTGCTTTAATTGTGGAGATATGTTTCATTGCCATGTTTATTGGTCTTTGCATCTTATTTTTGGTCATCTCGGACTTACAAGGTATAAGGAACAATTTAGTATAAGATCTTTAGATCTAACAAAGTTGGGCGAGTAGAGATTCCTTTAAAGCATGCCAGAAAGATACAACATGTAAATATATCAAGCACCAATTTATAACAGTTTTAGAATATAAGAAATGGCAGAACACATTAAGGTTTCTTTTAAATCATTAATTTCTTCCTTTTTTAAAAGCTAATTATATATAAAGATTGTTTAGATGACAATGAATGATCTTTTTTTTCGCCCACACGATACAACAATGACATATTTTATCCGCCTAAACATCACTGTACATCCACCACAACTCTGAGAATAACAATATTTAATAGAGGATCCTGTTAAATGTTCATAAATTGTTTTCTCAGACCCTTCAACATATATATATAGGAAATGTATTGTATAGTTTAATGTCTCATCAACACAAAACTTGAGTCATTAGACTAACATGGTAATTATACGCCCACATTTTCATGTGGACGTATTATGTCGTCGCCCCTGTCCGTCCGTCCGTCCACAATTGTTTGTGGACTCTCTGCAGGTCACAATTCTTACCCGATTTTGACGAAACTTGAAATATATGTTTATCCCCAAAAGATCTCGGCTGCTTTCGATATTGGCATGTATCGGATCAAAACTTCATGGATTATGGTCCCTGATTGTACGAAAAATCACGTTTCTAGCTTGTGGACCCTATAGAGGTCACAATTTTGAACCGATTTTGATGAAACTTGACATGCATGTTTATAACCCAAAGATCTTGGTTCCTTTCGATATTTGCGCCTATCGGAACGTAATTTCCTGAATTATGGCCCCTGATTGTCCGAAAAATCACCTTTTTTAGCTTGTGGTACCTCTGGAGGTCACAATTATTATCCGATTTAAAAAACTGTTCGATTATATCACCGTTACACCCTAAGGAAGGTTGAGTTCTAATTTCGGGAAAATCGGACCAAAATTGCCATACAAAATGGCCGCCGTTTGTACGCGAATACTATTAAAAAATGGTATATCAGTGTTGTGGACCCTGTAGAGGTCACAATTTTAATTCGATTTTGATGAAACTTGAAATTCATGGTTATAACCCAAAGATCTTGGTTCCTTTCGATATTTGCGCATATCGGATCGTAACTTCTTGAATTATGGCCCCTGATTATACGCAAAATCGCCTTTTTTTAGCTTGTGATCCCTCTGGAGGTCACAATTATTATCCGGTTTAAAAAAACGTTTAATTATATTACCGTTACACCGTAAGGAAGGTTGAGTTCGAATTTCGGGAAAATCGGACCAAAATTGCCATACAAAATGGCCGCCGTTTGTACACGATTACTGTTAAAAAATGGTATATCATGGTTGTGGACCCTGTATAGGCCACAATTTTAATTCGATTTTGATGAAACTTGAAATGCATGGTTATAACCCAAAGATCTTGGTTCCTTTCGTTATTTGCGCATATCGGATCGTAACTTCCTGAATTATGGCCCCTGATTGTCCGAAAAATCGCCTATGGTCCCTCTGGAGGTCACAGTTATTATCCGATTTAAAAAAACGTTTGACTCTATCACCATTACACCCTACGGAAGGTTGAGTTCGAATTTCGAGAAAATCGGACCATAATTGCCAGACAAAATGGCCGCCGTTTGTACACATTTCTAGGTTGTGTACCGTCACACCATAATCATTGTCAGCTTCGAATTTCATGAATATCAGACTGGAACTGACCAACAAAATGGCTGCTCCCAATACAGTATGAAATACAGGACTTAATGATGTAGGAAAAATCACTTTCGGTATTGCTTGTTCTCTATCCATCTCTCGAAAATGTGGGCATATCCTGCCTGGCAGTGCCAGCCTATCTTTTTTATTCAGTGGTCAGATGTACAATGTCTTAAGGTAGGAGAATTTGTGGAAAAACTGACATTTCTGCCACCCTTCTTTGATTTCCAAGTATCCATGGTATTTTTTGAGTGTGTCTTTTTTTTAGTTCCCTCAAACATCAAGACACCCAGATTAAGTGATGAATAGCCTTGCACACCGGTGCTTTCTAGTCATGAATTCTTTATATTATAAGACAACAGCTTTTAGATCATGTATTTAATGAACCATCAACTTATACCACAGACAAAACAGTAACCAGCTTTCACGCAAGGTTCAAATAAAGAATGAAAGAAAGATACTGCGCTATTATGAAAACTACTTTTGCTTTAGTTTCCTTCTCATCTAATGCATTAAACTGCATTTTACAAATAACATCATATCCAGTAACAGAAATAACACAAATTGTGAAAATAAACAGATTTTATTCTGACAAAATATAGTATAATGTCTTTCTTAGTTTACATATATGAAATTACCTTAAGATCCAATAACAAAACAAAAAGGGAAATAAACTTTGTTTATGCTTGTAAAAATACCTACCTGTAATGTAGTAAATGGTTTTACGTTTCATAAATACATTTAACTCAATTTCGTAAAATAATGGTACAGTAATAGTATGAAAATAAACTTGTTTTATATTTTTGAAAATACCTTCTTAACAAATTTTCTCTTTATTTCATATAATTCTGAGAAGTGGATTCAGTTGAACTTGAACATTTCTAAGTTATATATTTTTTTTATGGTACTTTTATTTTCCAGAGCCATAATTATTGTTGTGTACCGGTATACATAATCAGTTGAACAGATTTCACTCAGCTTCAAATATAAACTATTGTTTTTTTGTGTGGATGGTTTAGTTATAGGTTTCTAAAATAGAATGACTTAGTTGTTTTCTGTCAAATCTTTCCCTCTTTACAACATAATATATTTTCTGAAGGTGTCATCAGTTATGAATTGAAAAAAAATGATGGGGGGGCTTTTGGAAACATCCACTGCAATGTTCAACAGTGATACATGCTTCTGTTAAATGGAAACAAACTGGTGCAACGAAGACGATAAACAGAAAGAAGGAATATTTTCCAAAGATTATATGATTCTTGTGTGGTAGGCTTTTATCTTTTCAAGAGTGGTTATATATATAACTTCTGACATCAAAATTATAGTCAATGATGTCTACATGCACATAGCTTGCATACAGCCCTTCAAAACACTAAGTAGGTGTAATTAGGTGAATTTTTATACATATATACATATCTTTAATTACAAATACTTAGCAATCAGTGATTGTAGCTATTCACTTTGGACCAGTTTCAAAATCTTATTTAGTTGTTCAGATTATACATACGTATGTGAAACTAAGGTAAATAGACCGTATAAAAATTCATATATATGAGGTGACGGTTTCTGCCATGAAAGTTGTTTTTCCTTATGCAATAAACTTCATTTAATTACTTACTTGAGTTTCAGAAATTTGAAAATTCCTGTTCATCTTTATGTAGAAAGAGTTTATTATAGGGATGTTTATAAGAGTAAATATGGTAGTTACAATAGTAGACTGAACTATTGGTGTGTTGTCATTGTTGTAGTTTATATGTACCTACCTGGGTGATATTCTTTACTTATTGTCATAGCGTGAGATATGGCCACAGGCTACATGTAAAATAAAGTAAACTGTCTATTTTATTTACTGGTATATGACCAGATAGTCCAAGTGGCTGAAGACAGGAGGATACTTTAGTCAGTACAGTTTAAAAAAAAAACTTGTTAGACGTGAGATGGTAGCCTGTGTTAAAATTAGCTGTGAAAGATTTTATTTTTAAGTGAAATACATGTAAATCTTCTGAATTTTTGGATTAATTTAAATTGACCATGTGGCTTAGATATTATCACTAATTAGTGGATTTTTCACTCAAAATTATAATATCTAGTTTAAGTGGATTACTTGAAATCTCCCTGTGACAAGACACCACACATAAATCTTTTCCATTCAATCTCCAGTATGACATAAACAATAGAACTGAGGTAAAAGATGTATTTTAAGAAGAGTTTATCAGCTGTCATCCAGGTTAATAATAGACAATGTTGCAGTTTACAAGTAGCTAAATTTATTTCGGTATACTGTAAACCCACACAGTCAGTGTATGCTATCTGAATGTTTGTGCTGAGTAACGAGTAAAAGGTACCATTGTCATATTTATTTCATGTGCTTGATGAGAAATCATGGATAAGAATAGTGTTTTAGAAGTGGAAGATATTTTTAAACTTGTATAGTTTGAATTCTGAGTTGAGGGTTAAGAGTTTCCTGCTGGATCTCATTGACTTATAAACAGTGCATGACATTTTATTAGACAGAAATTGATATTTATTGACTGGACATAAGCACTGTGTAGCTTAGTATTTATTTAGAGAGGCAGTGGCTGATGTGATTTGAGTCAAATCATTTGACTATAATTAGATCTTATGCCAAGACATGTCAGATACATATGGTTTAACTTTAATTTATGAGAGCTACAAATTTTAACGCATTTCAAAGATTTTAACAAACATTGGTAAAAATATATTTCTGTAATTAAATCAGGTGATTTTCAATATTCAAGTGAGTTTAAAGTTTACAGGTATTTTTGATATGAGATTATTCAAAATTTAATTCTTGATGAGATTAATAATAGCTCTGACATTTTATTAGATGCCAATATAAACACTTTGGAGTGCAATATACATATACAGTATTTCACTATATGTCAAAATGACATTAGCTGTATCTGAGTTATGATTATTGAGTTACACCACACTGATTGAGTGATATGATCATATAATAACCATACTGTGTAATTATCTTGATTATCCTCATGTACTCTAATTTATCAAACTTTCAACTTTAGTTCTATTGGAGACTTTCCTTCAGTAATGATGGATAACAGCAATCTTGAAGAATAATATGTCTTGTACAGTACTTGATATCATTCATCAATTTTTTTTCATTTCAAGACTTTCTTATCATCTTGGCAGATTATGCTCAATATTGACAAAGTAGTCTCTCCTTTCAAATATTTGAATGCAATTTTTCGTCAAGGTTGTCAACTAATGTGTCATGTCTTGTGATTGTGAGCATTTGCTGAGATATCAAAAGCTATATGGATATTATTATTCAAGTATTTAGTTCAATGAGCTAAAATTGGTTTGCTTGATACAAATTGTTACAGTGTGCGAACCAAATTTTATTGAATTGTACTTAGTTTAGACGCTTCTTCTTTAGATCAGTCTATTATCAATACATACCGGTACAGATAGCCAGAGATTGGGATATTTCTATTCAGAAATTGGATCAAAGAATCAACTGTTTTGAAAGCTTCAATGTCAGTCATTTTAAATCAAGTGTACATATTTTGACTAGGTTTGGTTTTAAGTTCATAGTTTTGTATTCAAATGTTGTCAGTTTGAGTTGACAGAAACTGATAGTGACATTGCTTTAGTGATAAGATTAGAAAATATAATTGTCTAATCTCAACTTTTGCAAAACAATCATGTTTGAACTTTGGTTCCTTATTTTTGCTATAGGATGCAAATTTCATGGATTCTTTTTTGATCAAGTCAAGTTTGACCAAATTTGAACTTTTTGTTTTAATTGTGTCATTGACTCATTGTGAATATATATTGTCATTCATAAAAAAGATTCATGGAGAAACCACGGACTTGATAATATAAAGAGTGAAAGTGTTTATTCGTAGAATTAAGTTTGTGTTGTTGAAAATTCTACTTGGATTATCTACATCAGTATGGATTATCATTTTGCACCGGGATGTGGGGTAAGCATGATAATTTGTTTCATATTATACTTTTGTTTGTTATGCACAAGCAAATGTGTTGGTATCAAAAATAGAAATTAACATCTCCAAAGATTGGAAATTGTGAGTTACCCATACCAATGCACTACTTTAAACATTGCGACATACAGAAGGTTATGGTTCGGAGGAGTTAAAGAAACAACATCTTCTTCATAAAGATTTTGCATCTCTTTGTTCTTATGTTTAATGGCTCCTGTTAAAATATACAGGAAGCAACTCCTGCTTGACCATGTCTAGCAAAAAATCAAAATTGCCCTATTATATCCACAATTTCTTAGAGTCCTGCCATGTTAAAACAATATTATTTTTTTTTAATCAAAGTGATAATTTCACATTTTCAAAGAAATTCAAAACATAATTATTTCTATGTCTTTTGCTCAATATGTTGTCAACTCACTATTATACGACCATAGGCATTATTCTCCACACTTTAAAATCATTGACACAGGAAATAATAACACAATTACCTCCCTTGGTTTTCCATTCCCCCCAATGGTATAGCTATCTTCAAAGTTCAAACGTTAGAATTTAAAGTTGAAAATGATATATTTGCAAATTTCTCAACTGGCAATAGTGAATTATTGGATAAATAGGATTATTCTTTAACAAGGTAGGACTGTTTATAGATACCATCTATTTTAAGGCTTTATTTTAATACATTTTAAAAATATAACTTAAAAATATGAAATTGCAGCTTTAAGTATAGCTGATCTTACCATGCATGTACATGTACCTATAAAAGGGAAAAAAACGTCATAATTAAGGTTTGGCTTTATGTCCCTTTGATTAGATTGTCATTTCCTGTAATTACTGTAATATGTTGAGTCATACTGTCAGTGGTCAATATTCTTATATAATTAGACAGGGTTTAATACATGTGTTTAGATTGATGATGAATTACAGTAATTGCTTAATAGTAGGTGGTAGTGGATTCAATATTAGAGGGTTGATAACTAGCTGAGAGTAGAATTTGTGATCTTAAAGTGAATTTCATATATGATCCTTAAATCCACTTTAAAAATAATGTAATGCACCTACACGTAATAATGTATTTACTCAGCACCTAAACCAAAACATATATCATGCTGATCATCCTGTCTCTAGTAGCTACCAAAGCAGTGGCGTAGGCAGAGTGAGGGGAAAATATGATGTAGTCAGGGACCTCCACTTCGAAAATGTATCAGATAACGTCAGAATATCAGGACAAGTCCTCCACAAGCAATCTTGATACCACAAATTATCTTTTGAGATAGCTCCAAATAAAGCCAAAATATCAAAGGATTTTTTTTTGTAACCCCACCCCCAGGTTAGTCCTCACAAATCCCAAGAAAGTATAATCTCGAACACCATCTGATAATGATCTAATGAAAACCAAAATATCAAAATTTTTCAGGGACAAGAAGTTGCTTAGAAGTTCTGTTTTTGCATGCTTCTTTTGTGTTCAACTTAATACTTGTCAATCTATTTTGTATTTGGTCATTCAGTTCAAACCTATAACACCTCACTTGACAAATTTTCGGCTACATCACTGTACCAAAGGCTCCTAAATTATAGAAGTCGGGGCACCTCATTTCCTGCATACTAGAACACCTTTAAATTCATGTTTGAAGTCATGACAGATGTGGAACGTTACAACCTATACATGTAAATTCCTGTCTATAAAAGTGTGTGACCCTTTAAGTTTGTTAATTACTGGGCTCTCACAAGTCAATTGATTGCCACAATGGGAGAATTATGCACTGGAGAATATTTGTCAATAAAGACTGTGTTGATTCCTGACAATGGTAAAAGATTATATAATATGGTCCAGACTCAAATTACCATATTGTCAATCATGTCATTTGCATGACAGGAATCATAGGAAATAGACCAGTTATTAAAGTTTCATTTGGTCTATAACTTTTTGGAAACACGGTAAGTTGAAAATTAATCTCTGGATACCGTATAAAAAGGGTATGAATTATTGGATTTTTATAACTTACAAGTAGATTATTATTGATGGATTGCTATCAAATGGAGATAAATCCAGCCTTTATTATTGTTAATTTTTACATTAATATGTATTTTATTGCATTTACACGATCGTCTTTTTAAAATTGATACTGATAATCAAAATATCTTAAAATTGAAACATGGTAAAGAAAGATTTGAATTACTTACTTAATTGATGTCACTGACAAAGCAAATGATCATTATCTAGATATGCATAAATATCAAACATATTACGCTTCTTTTTCAACTATACGGAAACTTTATTTATTGCATAAAAAACCTTACAAGGTTATGTGCATATACAAATAAAAAAAAATAATAGAAATATACATGAAACAAACAAAGGATACATACTGGACATAATTGTACAAAGATACACTACTTCACAAATTCATGAATGAATTGTATACTATAGATGCAAGAATAGTTCTGAAGTTCTTTTATTTATTATGTAACCTTCACAACAAAGTGATATGATTGTGACTATATGTAATGCATTAATTCCTGACATCTAAAGACTTGAAGTTATATAATCTGTAAGTGATAGATGTAGTAGATTGGTTCCAGGAAAGATAAAATGTGGTGCTGTCATTATAACAGTAGCTGTAGATATCTTAATGCTTACCATACAACTATAGGAGGTAGGAGCATCTGATAGAACTCAGATGTAGCAAATGTCGATCATAAAGCCTTGTTGTCTATGCAAGTTATGGGTTTAATCCCTGGTTTGTATGTGACAAGGAGTAGAGTTGTTCTGCTTAAATATGTGGCCTTTCCACCTGATAGTCCCCCATATCTTACTCATGAAATGACCTGATTAGGGATACTGGACTTAAACCCCTCCTCATGTCATGTAATTATCAGACAAACTAGGCACTCCTCCTAGTACAGATTGCTGCCCGGTTTTATCATGTAAGTTTGTAGTACAAAAGCTACACTAAAATGTGTTAGCTATCTGAACTCCTCAGTGGATAAGTGGTATCAAGTTTTCTGGAAAAAGTAATTAACTTAACTTCCAATTGATATGAATACAAATGTTAGTACTGTACATGCGTGTTCTATGCAGCAATTGGAATTTTCAACATATATTAAATGTGGTGTTAGGGGGGTGGGGGGAGGTGCAGTTTACCAGGAAGACATCTTACCAAATGTCTCTCTGATAGGAACTTTTCCAACATATACTGAAACTGAGTGTGTGAGATAATTTATAAAGGGATAAATTATGTCTATGTATAGTCCTATATATTTTGCATTAATTATTTTTAGTTTTAGGATAAATGGTTCTCTATTTCGGAAACTTTATTTCACAAACTTTCTATATACAACTGATGTACATGAAATATAGATGTAACAAATTGTTCATGACACAAGGAGTAGATTTTATCACGATATATGTCAGTAATATCATCACTATCACATGTGTTTTATCACATCAAGATGGTAGATCTGCTGAAGATTAAGCTACTTATTTTTCAGATGTAATCATT
This sequence comes from Patella ulyssiponensis, assembly GCA_963678685.1. Classification (NCBI taxonomy): domain Eukaryota; kingdom Metazoa; phylum Mollusca; class Gastropoda; family Patellidae; genus Patella; species Patella ulyssiponensis. The sequence goes on along the minus strand of OY783230.1, from coordinate 19,202,544 downwards.
TGGCAATTTCTACTAGACACATATGAAGTTCAGGTTTCCACTTGAGCTTTCAATAGCTTTTGGAAAATTCACCTATTCCATCTTTGTCAATAGAAAAATACAGCTTCTAATGTTGTCGGTCATGCAATCAAATTTCCTGACTCCTCACAATGCAATAGGCTGGAATTCCTTCTTCATAGTCTAACGAGATCTTAATATTCTGTGGTCCAAAGAATGTCTGATGATGAAAGGGTTCTGGAGAGAAGGGCAGAGGGCATTTCTGTGGCTGTAATTATAAATAGACATTTCTATCGAAAGGGAGTGCTAGGAATTGTTTTATTATGGTAAATAATGTAATAAACAAGCATACATGTAGGTATGTGCATAAAGTAATAATATGTCTAGTCGTGTTGTCCTCATGTCACCTACTCTCTACTGGGTCATTAAAATGTCAGGTGCAAACAGGTATTTCATTTCATTCAGCCACTTTATTATATAGGTAACTGTAGGATCATGTTGACAGGTAAATGGCATCTTTCTGTCTAAATGAACACTTTTGAAATACTAAATTGAATATATTTTTTTTTATGTACAGCTGTTTATATTCTCTCTGCATGTAAAATACTTGATTTCGTCATTTAGTTCAACAGATTATTGATTCATACTTGGGCTTATGAAATTAAGATCTGTTGAATCCCTTTGCCTCGTCCTGGTTTGTCTATGTATAAAGGTTCAGTGCAGAATTTTAGAACCCTTGTAGAGATTAGGGTTAGTATTATTTAAAATAATTATCCTGTTTGCAGCAAATATGGTGGTAGTGAAATACCACTAAAACAACGTTATTTTGGTTGATGAAGCATTGGGTGTATTGGATATAAAAATAAAAAAATAGAAATTTTGATAGCCTAATTCTCTCTACCCCCGAAACTCACACACCTTTCCAGGCTTAATTTAAATATGCCATTGGTTTTAAACATACACGTTGATCTTTCATACGATCATTGAATTCAGTTCTTACAGCGTTTTACAACACACAGGGCCTTTACCTCAGTGAGAGACACTGAAATGTTAGAATGTTTTGATGAGATGTTGGTCTGATATGGATTGTACTGTTTTACCTGTTATTAACCTGTTACCTGTCTATACAACACCTGTGTTGATTACTATCTGTATATATACATACCGACATATATATTACATATGCCTATATATCTACCTGAAACAATAAGGTTAGAGGTATTTGCCTCAAGCTGTCATGGATTATATTTTAGGCGAATTCGAGGTTGGTGATTTCATGTTACAATATATATATTACACTGTTGACAAAAACACTGTGGGAAAAACGAATTACATGTATAACCTTTTGTAGAGAGTGTATTTTTGCTTGTGAGAAAAAGAACCCCCCATTTCATTCATTCATTGGAAGTAGATAATTGTCTTAGTTGGGGATCACGTAGCTAAGTGGGTAAGACGTTGGCTCGCTAGCCTGGAGGTTGGATGTTGGATCTCTGCATTCGCCGAGAAAGTTCATCCAGATTTTTCAGTGATGCAGGACGGAGGGCCTAACAAGGACAGCTGTCTAGTCATTCGGATGGTACGGAAAACTGAGGTCCTGTGTACACATTGGTGTGCACGTAAAAGATCCCCTGGCAGTTGGAATTCAATATACGAGTAGGTCGTAGCACCGCTGCCGGTGCAAAATTTCCCTCATAGTACACTGTATGGCGTATGCCCGTCTACATTAGCCCAGGTTAGGAGTAGAACAGTAGGATGTTAAACCCCATTTCATTTGTTTCCATAGTTCTGAAAAGATATTGTAATTTTGCATTGGGAAAAAGCAAATGAGTACCATTAGTTAACCCTTTGCAAAAATATATATGCTGCAATAGATATGTGGTTCCTTAAAAAAAATTGCATTGCAGTTGATCTTTCTGCAGATTTTGTATTAAACAAAATACCTGAGACTTATGTTGGCCATTTATAATATTTTTCAGACTGGAAGTAGGACTATAAACTGCTATGTTTTATTTGAAAGCCAATTTTTTAAACAATAGTCATATGTTTATGATTGAACATTGAACTTGTTTTGAAGGTGTCAGGTTTCTTGACCCTTGATATTCAACTGTTAAAGTTCAGAATAAATTGTGACACTTGACAAATGAAGTAGATCAAAGTTCTATGTACACATAAAACAACTGAAACCATTATTTAAAGTGACAGTCATTCCTTCTTGAAGAAGGTCCTTATTTTAAAGTTCCCTAATATTCAATATATATCCAAATTAATGTGGGTATCTTACAAATTAAAATCCCTGAAGGTGAGAATTTTGTAGGCCATTAAGAAGTGCTATATAGTATTCCATAGTCTTCTAGAAAGAGTAAGCATATCCTCTGTAGTACACAGCACCCATCACTACTTATAGGTAACTGGAACAGTGGCTTTTACAAGGAATTCTGGATTAAAAGCTACTGATAAGAAGATAATCTCAAGTCCAAGTGTTTTAAATATGAATGTACCACTATCTTCTATGGCTATCATACATGTATTCTGTTTCTGTACAGATTCCAATATTTTTTCCTGGTTTTCGGGTTGGAATAGACGACCAAATTAACTTTGAGTAATATTTATTTTAAATGTATAAAATAGTATGCCTATGAAGGAGTCAATTCTGTAGATCATTAGATAGCATATTACATATTGAGTAGATTAAACAATGCCTGCCATATTTGCTTTAACTGAAAATCACAACATTGTTTTGCATCATGGTGATAGTACTTGATGATCAAGAATATGAACTGTCAATTGATAATCATTACAGATAATTATGCTATTTCTTGTTATAATTTCTCATTTTAATTTCACTGAATTTTTCAACCTCATTCTTCATTATCTATTTTTGAACAATTATAGCAGGAACGCCCAACGCTATGTATAAATCTTATATAATGCCTCATGGCTCATTGCCCCCTTAACTAAAATAATTTATCATTTAAAGAATTGTGTTAAGGAAAAAAAGTTCACCATGAAAAACCTGTCAAATTGAAAATTTGATTGTATCTTTAAGACATTTGTAATTTTATCTACATAGTAATATTATAATATATTATAACAATAAACCCACTCAATTGTCCCGGGGCGATTTACACATTATAAACACATATAAACATACCTTAAACAGAGGATAGTATAGCATGAAAATACCTGAAACGAGTTATAAAGTATATTGTTACTGTGAATGGGGTTACCAACCTGTGAATTATAGAAAATTTGTGTAATGTGGATAATTGACTGAATTTTAAAAATAAGACCTTCTACTAAGTTTGCCTACATGTAGTATAGTGATAATACAGAAATACAAAATGCTTGGATTATAAAGTGTTACACTTTGACAGTGAAAAGTACCTGTATATTTTTGGGATATGTGTATCATTTGTAGGCCTATATCAAAATATCATTTATTGGGTAAGTCATTTCATAAAACAAAAATTCTTTCATTCGGTAAAGGTTTATTTTGTGTATTTTCTTCATAAAATTGATCATTAGATTGGGATGATCTAAATATATTTTGTTATAAACACAGATTTTAATTGTGTGTATAACTTATTTGATTTTGAAAGTAAAATCTGTAAGCCATGTGGAGACAATCATTGTAACATTTTGTTTTTGTTTGAAATCTACATTCCTGAAATTTTACAAAAACACCACTGATATTGTTAGCTTTGTGGACCTTCCAATAGAAAAAACGTGGTGTAAGTTGTTCTAGAATATAAAGTATGACAAAGAGCTTACTGGTTAGTTTGTGTTAATATTTTATTTTTTGACTGAATTGTAAATTTTACAAATAATATCTGGGGTTTTTTTTGTTAAATAGTATTTATTTTGAATCAAAAAGAAATTGTGTATCATATAAATTTATATTGTACGATTTTGGCTTTCAAAGGCAACTTCTACGTGTTTTACGTAACACAAAATGCCTTTTAATTTTAACACTTATGAATATGCATAGCATTTATGAACGACATATGAGGAGTGGATGGGTGATGTTTTTAAGGATTGTTTTTGCCTATACATAAAGAAATTATTGTGTCATATTTATAGTTCTCCAAATAAATGATTAAGAATTAAGATATAATGTTGAAGGTTAAAGTGTTTTTATATTTTGTTTAGAATGGAGGGTCATTTATTACACCTTAAAGACCTGACCTAATTTATATGCAAGGGATTAACTCGCTCGAGGTGCAGTGATTTGTTTGAGATTAAAATTTTTTATGACTCTAGGCCTCTGGATGTACTAGTCTTTAGTTTTGTCTGTTGTGTACCTGTCTGGATGTACTTGTCTGATGTCTGTAATGTACGTTTATGAAATGTCAAGATTTTAGTAGTAAAGAATAAAACAGTGACAGTATTGTGCTGTATTGTGAAATACGTAGGATTTCATTTGGACACGATTTGGATTTGATTTATTGATTTTCTTTTGAATTTATTATTCAAAATGATAAAGAGTGACACTGTAAGACTAATGATAGAAATATTAATAGTGAGTTGCTGTGGAACAACAAAAACATTTTTGATACCATTTTTACTATGAAACTACACCTACAATTTACTGGTAGGGTTATAGAAGCTAGAAATTTCTCTGTGATTGACTGAAATATTTTGAGATTGTATGGATACTAATCAAGATTATTAGAAATAAGAGTTCTGTATGCTGTAATTAGCTGTTATATAATTGGTGAGTTGATATTTATGTACAGTTTTAAGTTTTAACTCACTTATTCATTATGATTATTAAGAGATGGCCCTCAAATATTCCTAAAATCAAAATTATGTATTATTTTTCTTAAAATCTCATCAAAATAGCTGAAGTAAATTGTTGTCATCATTCATTATTCTTTTATTTTGTTTGCTTTTTATCAGAGATTTCTATTTGTTTCATCCATTACTGTCAATTAACTTGTCCAATTTTTGAATTAAGAAAGACAAATTTGGTTGGATGTATTTGACAAAACAGGATTTGTAGATGAAATATGAACAGATGTAATTGACACTTGATCATACACGCAACTGCCATAACAAGTTTTTAAAGAACATACATTAACCAGAGCGTGATGCCACTCATACACAAAGGTATGGAGGAGCATTATGGATAGAAAATATGTCCCTTTTGCTCCAAATGTTTGATAGTCAAAGAAAGGAATGGTGGCACAACCTTTCCACATGGCTCTCCATGCCTCTCCTGCATTCAGCCTAGCGCACCCACTCAAAGTCAACAATTAGTGATGTAGAAATTAAGTCACTTTATTGAAATTTAAAAGGGAAGATACAGAAAATCCTAGAGAAGGGGGGAGGGGCGATCTCAAAATGTCGGTTGAATGGGTCTGAAAGTGCGCATTTCAAATATCATATTCTTGTCAAGCATGTTTTACAATCAAGTTAAAAGACGCAAAACTCGGTAGCATATGTATGTCTTTTAGTTCAGTGACATTCAGTGTGTCTGAGTAGGTTTAATTATGTAAATAAAAGATAAAAACATGTTGTAAATTGTTGAAGTAGGGACTGTAGAGTAGGTAAATATAGGTAAAGACTTGTACTTAAAACTTTTTAGTGTCAGACTGGCAGATAAAGTGTTAGTCTGTTTTACTTGTTAGTCCAGACAGGTCAAGCCCAAATATTTCATAGAATAATTCTACGTAATAAAATATCATGTTGTTGTCTAGCTTGTTCTACCTGCTGTAAAGGTGGAATTTATATCCAGAAATTTTCTAAATACTACACTGACCATGTTAACTTTGTAAGCTATAGGAACTCCTCAAATGACAATTAATATCTGGTATTCTGAAATAGCAGTGCATACCCTGTCTCATGCAAGACACCATTTTGATTATCTGACTGAGTGAAGTTAAGTCCCATAACAAAGTGTGTAACAGATTGTTTCACAAATTTTGATTTCCCGTAATATGTTTTGATTTTCTTTTGAAAACCTGACTCTGGAAAAGATTCAAATTGTGGACTAGGAACTGCATGGGTCCCAGGTGCTTCTCATCTTGTTCTTGATGGTATCACTCTTGAAAAAGCATAAGGCTCTGTCAATCCAAGTCCAAGCGACGTGAAACTTTGCATGCTTGTTCGTGGGACAATCGTGTGATATGACATCACAATTTCAAGATGGATGTGGTGATGTCCATACTATACTCATACTTTTTTAGAATTATGTAAATATTATGTCTCTGTACAAGATAGAATCATGGATGTAAATATTTGACAAAACAGAAATTCAACAAAAATAAAAGTAGGCTACATATAATTGGTTTTGTTTTGAAGCCTTGTTAAAAGAAAGAAATTCTAAGAAATTAGAGACAATAGAATGTTACACTTGTTCCATTTTCTATTAACACAAAAAAATCTTTGTACCATTTATGAAGACTTTATAAATCTTTTGTCCAAACAAAACATCTTTAACCTAGAAATAGGAAACAGACTTCCTAGAAATAGAAGAGAGTTACAATAACTTTTAGACCTGTATTCTATGGTGGCTGTTAGCGGCCATTCTACATCGTCGACTTGTCGGGTTGTGAAGGCGACAAGTCGCGGCACGACAAAGCGAAATAATTGCATTTCGTCGACTTGTCGCTTTGTCGGGTTGTGAAGGCGACAAAGCGACAAGTCGACAAAATCAACCCGACAACGCGACAAACTAACCCGACAATCGTCGCCCTCATTTTGTCGACTTGTCGGGTCAATTTTGTCGACTTGTCGCTTTGTCGCCTTCGACTTATTCACAACCTGACAAAGCGACAAGTCGACAAGCCGCCGAAATGCAATTATTTCGCTTTGTCGACTTGTCGCTTTGTCGCCTTCACAACCCGACAAAGCGACAAGTCGACGAAATGCAATTATTTCGCTTTGTCGACTTGTCGCTTTGTCGCCTCGGAAGTCAATCACTGCGCATTGGCGAGCATTCTTCGGTTAAGTATGGAAGCCCAATCTCGACGAGGCGAGGGTGCATTTATTCAGCATTTGGTTTAGTTTTGCTACACCTGACCATTACACAGATAGGATTTAAAAATTCATTTGGTTAAATTTGCATTTAACGACCCATAAAATTAGGAATCTATATTTCAGAGGAGAGTCAGTTTTATATGTTGATATGTATTTTAATGTATGCTTTCAATATACATGTATCTATCGTAATTTAGAATAGAATTTGCTAGCTTTGCTACATAAAAAAATATTTAAAATTTAAATCCTTTCTTCTTAGGATGTTTATAGGCAAGTTTTCTTTACAGAATACTCTAAAGCTTTTTCTTGGCCACATTCCAATTTCAAATCTCCTTGACGGTAACTGTATGACTGGCTCACTAACCAGAAGGTCTGCGTCAAGCATGGCTTCCCCAATAAGGGAAAACCGTGTTTGTAAAATATGTAATTTAAATGAAATCGGTGATGAGATTCACTTTATGTTAAAATGTCCAATTTTAAATGATATAAGAAATAATTTTTTACCTCGATGGCTAATTGCTTCCCCAAATGAATGTAATCTTATATCTTTATTTACTTCAAACGATCCGGTTCTTATTCGAAATTTGTCTATCTACATTTCAAAGGGAATGGAAATCAGAAACGAAATACTTAAATATTAAAATGTATCTGATTGTGTAATATACTTTCGTACCAAATTGTTCTTTTTAGTTCTAGTTATATTATATATTTAAAATGTTTTATTAAATGGTATATTGACAGTTATGGAAAACAGTGATATAATTGTACACTGTTATATTTTCTTGATTATTATATTGTATATGAACTAGTCAAAGGCCTAGACTTTATGATTGTATTTATATTGTATCACTATCAAATATATGTGATTGTACTATAGGCAAATATAGTAAATAAATTATTATTATTATTAGGGTTTCACACTGCGTAGCTTGTGTGAAACACTATTGTTTTTGTTAAAATTATTATTCTTATTATTATTATTCAGATTCCAATTTGAATAGATCTCAGCAACTACTTGTCACATCGTTACGATTTCTTCGGTTTTACCGGGAAAGTGGGTGTGACTTAAAGGATAAAGCTATTTTGAACGTTGTGCGACAATGCGAAATGTCCGAAATCACCGAAGTTAGTGTTTTTGAAAATATTGCAGTAATTTTAACAATAATCATTGGATTTTAACATTCGATACACTTTGGCATAGCCGGAGACAGGGCACATAGCTACGCTACTTTCGATTTTTGATTTTCGGCAAATCTTCGAAGATATTAGGCGCCAAATTTCGAAAATTTAAAATTTTACAAAAAACTTTTTTATTTATGAATATTTTTTAGTCGTGTTGAGCACAGAATTAGAGAGTCATCTGCCTAGCGCAAAAATGTTAAAAAAAAATTGTCTCAGTAATTTTCCTTGGCCGCCATTGGCTAATTCAGTTTTTCAGTCCTAGATTAATTTCTGATTGTTCGATTTGTATAAAACAAAGTTCATATGCTTCGTTGTCTCAATTGTCATTTTTTTTATTACCAAAAGTGTTATCTGTCGGCACCGGAAGTGGCATAATTTTACCAAAAACTACAATTTTGACAGTTAGGTACCATTTTTCGAAAACAAATATTATTTTTTGGAAAAATTATATGACTCAAAGAGTGTGTCCTTTAAAGGCGCAAAAAATGTCGGAAGCAGTTTTTTTAATTTGGATTTCATTTTCTAGCAAATTGGATTTAGGGGTGAAAAAGGGCGTAAAATTGACCAATTTACAACCCATTCAGGTTTTTCAGATTTTAAAATATTTCTACGTAGCTTTTATAGACTTGTAGCTATAATCCATAAGAAGAGAATGTATGTGAAAATTAGTTTCTAAAATAAGCAGTTGCCGAGAAATGGGCAGTTTTGCATAAGTCACTGTTTTCTTAATTTTGCCTGTAAAATAGTCAATTATTAATGGATATTCACAATAGTGACATCATTTGATTCAAAAAGCAAGTATGCGTCATATCAAATTGATTATAATTTAAAATTGACACCGGAAGTGACGCCGTTTGGTAAAAAACTGCATTTTTAACTTTTAAAATCGATATTTTTTCCAACCAAGAATTATTTGATATGTAATAATAAAATTAACTTTTGGTTTAAATTCACATATTAACAAAACTCATACAGTCAAATAGATATCATAAAATTGTTTCTAACTTGTTCGGTTGCCGAGATATAGGCGTTTTTCTAAAAGTCACTTTTGAAGGTTTTTGGCCCATAAAAGTGTCAATTAATATTCGATTTTCATAAAATTTTCACCCTTTGAAGCCTAATGTCATAGACGATGTTATAAAACTAATTTAACGTTTTCATTATCACCGGAAGTAACGTCATTTTGGCAAAAACTGTATTTTAAGCCTTCAAAACAGACATTTTATTCAAATGAGCCTGATTTGTAATGTTTATAAAATTATGATATTTGATTCCAATCAACAAATAGATTAAACCCATACGGTCATATAAATACCAAAAAATGGTTTCTAACTTGTACGGTTGCCGAGAAATAGACGATTTTCTACACGTCACTTTTCAAGGTTTTTGGTCTATAAAAGTGGCAATTATTATTCGATTTACATAAAATTTTCACCATGTGATGCCTTATGCCATTTCTGATTTCATAAAACTAATGGAACATTTATTTTATCACCGGAAGTACTGTAATTTTGTCAGGATCAATTACATGTAACAAATGTATAAAATCAATTGATATTGCTGGATTTGTTTGATTCTGTTTCCATTTTATTTGATGTCTGCAATGCTTATGTGGAAACCTGTATATTGGTTTCATTGGTACCGGAAGTGACATATGTTCAAGGATAACGTGGCACCGAAAGTGACACAAGTTCAAGTTTCAACGGTAACATGGCACCAGTGAAACCCGTCATTCCTGCATGCAGGTCTAGTTATTATTATTATTATATGTCTAATGTGCGGTGACGTGCAGGTAATGGAACCTTTGTCCGTTGGAATTTTTTCAAATAAGCGTAAGCCGTGGAGTTGCTGTCTGGGCAAACTTTCCTTAATAGCACACTGCATTGGTGTCGAAAAATAGTTTAAAATAATATGTTGGCAGAAAAAAGTACGCCGGCCGTATCGCCGCTGTCTTGACAGAATTTACCCCGTAATAGGCCTACACGGCATAACATATGCCTGTCTTCATTGATGCAGAAAAGTACTTTGGTTGATAAACTAAGTCATAGTTTAAATAAACGTGGTCTGTCCCCAAAATGTTTGTTTTTGTTTATTAAAAGTATATAAGTTTTAATAAAAACAATATAGTTTGTAATTAACGAAATAGTATATTAAGTAAGTAAGTAATTCTTTATTGCTGAAAGTTACTTATAGCAAATACAATGAATAAATTTGTAAATATGTAAAGGTGTTAATGATACAAATAGTACAAAATAAGTTAAAAAAGAATGAAAGTTCTAGGGGAGAATAACGTTTAATAAATTATAAATGTATATATTTTCCAAACAGTTTAAAATAACTGGTGATGTGGAAGACATAATGTCTATAAATTTTTGGAGTGAAGGGTGATTTCTATAACAAAAAGGAATAAGCTGTTCTCTTAAATCTTTATATAATGGACAGCAAAGTAAAAAATGATATTCGTCTTCAACGTTATTTAAATTGCATAATTTACAAATTCTATCATTTCTGTTAATTGTATCGTATGTGATAAGTTATGTGATACACATCTAAATTTGGATAGAGATACACAGTAATTATGATTTGATAAATATTCTTTTTGTGATAAGGCAATGTTGAAAAGGTTATAATAATTTAGTTTTGAATATTTCGACCGATCTTCATTCCATTCCTGTGAATACTGATCGCTTATTCTATGTTTAAGTTCATCATATACATGTACGGGTAAAACAACATATTGATCATCAAAAGCGTACACGGGACGTCGGTTTTTGTCCCATCCGAACGACTAAAAACTGGCCTTATCAGGTCCACCTTCGTGCACCTTTAGGCCAATTGGTTGATCCGGGTCGCATGTCTTGGATACTCACCATAAACAATATATTCACTTGAAATGAAATAGGGTTAAACGTCCTACTCTTCTGCACCTAACCTGGGCTAATGGAAGACGGGCATTATGCCATACAGTGTGCTATGAGCGAATTTTTGTCCGGAAAGGGCACTACGGCCTACTTTAATATCGAATTTCAACTGCCAATAGATCTTTTATGTGCACGCAAATGTGTACACGGGACGTCGGTTTTCGTCCCATCCGAAAGACTAAAAAACTGACCTTATCAGGTCCACCTTCCTGCACCACTGACAAGAGAAAACACGACGAAAAACATATATGATTTGAGTTGGGATATTAGTAGATTGATTATTATTATATATTTGGGTAAACTGTGCTGTTGATGGTAATCAGTGAAGATGCGAAGGAATTCTAAATTACGATAGATATATTGAAAGCATACATTAAAATACATATCAACATATAAAACTGACTCTCCTCTGAAATATAGATTCCTAATTTTATGGGTCGTTAAATGCAAATTTAACCAAATGAATTTTTCAATCATATCTGTGTAATGGTCAGGTGTAGCAAAACTAAACCAAATGCTGAATAAATGCACCCTCGCCTCGTCGAGATTGGGCTTCCATACTTAACCGAAGAATGCTCGCCAATGCGCAGTGATTGACTTCCGAGGCGACAAAGCGACAAGTCGACAAAGCGAAATATTTGCATTTCGTCGACTTGTCGCTTTGTCGCTTTGTCGGGTTGTGAAGGCGACAAAGCGACAAGTCGACAAAGCGACAAAGCGAAATAATTGCATTTCGGCGGCTTGTCGACTTGTCGCTTTGTCGGGTTGTGAATAAGTCGAAGGCGACAAAGCGACAAGTCGACAAAATTGACCCGACAAGTCGACAAAATGAGGGCGACGATTGTCGGGTTAGTTTGTCGCGTTGTCGGGTTGATTTTGTCGACTTGTCGCTTTGTCGCCTTCACAACCCGACAAAGCGACAAGTCGACGAAATGCAATTATTTCGCTTTGTCGTGCCGCGACTTGTCGCCTTCATAACCCGACAAGTCGACGATGTAGAATGGCCGCTAACAGCCACCATAGTATTCACATATTTTATTTACTCAAAGATAAGATTATTTATGTTATAGGTACAAGTATATACTTAGTATTTAGTTATTTTATCAAATGTAGAGTGAGAGTTCTTAAAAAGTATTAACTTAGTTGTTGTGTTTTGAACTGTGTTATACACCTTTACGATTTTTCAATGTGATTATATGGTTTTAGTGTGATGAAGATCACATTTGATCCTGTGTGTAACTAGGTTAAAAAAAAAATTGACTTTCAAATATTTGCCATTTTTTTTCACTAAAAATGCATAGAAACAACTTATGCATACAGTACATAAAGTTTGACAGTTTTAATGGAAGCATTGATAAAAGATCGTGTTGTTTGAAGTCAGTTGTGGCGATGAAAATAACCAATAAGTGATTAAACTGCTTTTAAAGACTTTTTAAAACTTTTTCAAATAATGATTTGAAAGACAAAACTAAATAAATGTGGATCATAGTATGTTTGGAAAGGGGATAGGGGCTATTAAAAAAGACCCATTTGCTGTATGAGAGCAAAATTGATTTGGACTCCATACATCAAAAATACATATAATTGACAGAATTGTTTTAGCAAATATGATTGTATTTGCATAGTTACTTTTATTGTTAACATGTATGGATGAAACATGGCTCTTAAAGTTTTAAGAATGAGGACTCATCCCTTTTGCTGTGCATTATCATACCTTTCAGAACTCATTTATGAAGTGTTTCAAATTGCACATTAAGTGAAATGAAATGAAATGGGGTTTAACGTCCTACTCTTATGCACCTAACCTGGGCTAATGGAAGACGGGCATACGCCATACAGTGTGCTATGAGGGAAATTTTGCCTGGGCAGCAGCACTACGGCCTACTCTTATATCGAATTCCAACTGCCAAGGGATCTTTTACGTGCACTCCAATGTACACTGGACCTTGGTTTTTCATCCCATCCGAACGACTAGGCAACTATCCTTGTCAGGCCCTCTATTCTGCATCACTGACAAGGGGAAACCACGCTGGAAAATCGAGATGAACTTTCTCGGCCAATGCAGTGCACATTAAGTACTATACCCATATGGTTTGAAAACTCTCTCCCTTTGTGAAGGTCATATCACTTCTAGGGGGCTTTTTGAGACTAAAAGATAGCATCTATATTGTATGTTGCGTATGTTGAAAATATATTTGGAATTTGTTGATCATTTCTATCACACCATGTACAATTTTTCAACTTGTTAACTTTGTCCTTTTCTTGATAAGTAGGAAATATTAGAGTCAAAAAGGGATTCAAGTTGATTTTCTTGATAAGGTTTGGTAGGTCACTGAGTACATATTTTTCAGGTTATTATGACGGATAGATATTCATACACAGCTTGTGATATATAATAGGACAAATAATTCTACAGATTTGTAATTAGTTACTGATATTAATCAAAGTTCATTTAATAATTTAACAAAAACAGGAAGGTATATATATAGAAGCACTAACTGACCTAATAATTAAGATTACATTTATTCAGCTTTACCATTCATATTAAATGTGGTTACTATAAACATTATCTGAAATGCTCTAGTCTTTTATTTTGGACTAAACAACTTAATTGGTTATTGCTCTTGCACTATTTGACAGGCATGTATGATCTGATATGTATTATATTTTAATATTTATAAATAGAAGTGACCCCATGTTGTGTGCGCCAGACTCATTTTGATTACATAATAAAAAAAAAACTTTTCAGGTAAACCATCCTATATTATCCTTATATAATATCTATAAAATAAAAATGGGTTTAAATTTTTTATTTCTTTTATCAATCTGCATTTATCTATGGTTGTTGTGACATATTGTAACAGTATATTCTACAAATGGGATGGTCATTTCTTCTAATTGTGATAGAAATATTATGTACTGGGCCCTTTAATGTTAAATTTGGTCCTCATGACCACACCTAGATAATAGTATTATTAATTGTGATTTATTCATTACAAATACTTAAATATCTGGGATCACAATGAACTGAACGTGATGCTGGATATTCAAATAGGAGGTCTCCAGTTCTGCCAGTATCAGTTTTGTTTGTGAAAGTTCTTCAAGATTTTCCAGGATGGTGAGGATTGTCTTATATCTGAAAGTCCATATTTGCTATTTATTGAGAAATTTTGAGCCTTTTAAAACTTCTAATATTTATTGATCTTTCTGAGCACATAGAGTCAGTATTACAGGTTAATTGCATTAGTCGACTTTAGTATTTCAAAGTTCATAGCGATATTACTGGTAAATTCATTTGTTAAACATACATTATGCAAGAGCTAAATCTGCCTATTGCAGGTCTTTTTAAGGCCTGAAATTTTAATGTTATCTAAATTATTAATTCGACATTAATTAATTTATCCAGACCATAATCAACTCTCGATGTCATCGCTAGCCTGTGATATTTATTGGATTAGCATCTGGTTTGCTGCTCATCTTTCATTCATGATTTAATCAAGAAATGGATAATCAAGACTATGTTTTTTATCGTACCTGCAATAAGCAGATTTAGCTCTTGCATAATGTATATTTAATATTCGTGTGAATTGGACTAAAGCTTCCTGGATTATATCCCTTGATTGTACAAACAAAAAATCGCTTTTTTTAGCTTGTTTTCTGTCCATCTCTTGCAGAATGTGTGTGTATCTTGCATGACCTCCTGATTTTGTGGGTCTTTATCATCTACAGCGTTGAAAATCAAGCCCAGGAAAAATACTCTTAACGTGTGATACCATAAGAAATACCTGTAAAATCACTAGTACATGTATGTGGAAAATAACACCTGATACCTGCTTTAAATATAACATGCTTAAAGACTTTTATCCAAGATGATATTTCACAGATTTCCCAAGTAATATAATCACTGTATACTGGCATATTGAAGTACAATCATATTGAAATGTTCTTACGTGAACATACTAATCTATTGAAACATTAAAAAATTTCTTGATATATAACCTCTGATTCCTTCTGTCATGTCAGATGAAACGAATAATATATTCTGACAGTAGGCTGTTAGCAAACAGGAAGTTTGCTCAGTATCAAATTTTTTATTCTGTAAAACTGTAACATTGGTAATTTAAATTGCAGGTTAGCATGACATTATAAATAAGAACATCAGATATCTGTCCAGGATCCATTTATATTTTGAGTGTAATTCAGTGGGTGCCTTTTGATTATTGTTTCAGATATTATAATTGGTCAGAGGGAAGCCTTACTTAAAACATTCCATGCTTAAAATTACTGTTTGTGAATGAATGTAGGATATAGAACAATGGACTCTGAATGTGCGTGTTGTATCATAAAGCCTCTCATCGAGTCCACTGGCGTGGTTTCGAATCCCCGGTTATACGTGACAAGGAGTGGACGTTAAACCCCATTTCTCTCTCTTTCTCTCTGAATGTGTAAAGTTAGAGGGAACATGAAATAATTTTTGATTAGACCTTAATTTCGTGTTTTTTGAGGTCTTATTAGAAAAACGACATTATAGATTAAGCCTATCTACATGTAATTTATGAAATATGAAGTGCTGTACAATATTTCTACTTCATTATTTATTCAAAGCTTTTTAGTTATTGCATATATAGCTTTTAAGTTAATGAATAAAATAAATTTTTGATCTATTTTTAAACAGCATGATAGCTTTTAACACTAGTTTTAAAAAAAAAGAAAACATTACATAAACATAGAAAATGGAAAAACATTTGTTTGATGGTGAGATTTTGTACATTTGAATTATTGGTATTAAAAGTAGACTGAATTTTTTTCTCAGCTTCATAAGAAAATTTTGATAATTATGAGCTTAATAGAAAAACAAAAGTTTAACTTAAACAGAAAGAAAGAAAAAAGAAAGATTTAAGACCATGTAAGAGAAGTATGTTATTTCCGTATAACAAGTCTAAACTCTTCCGGCTGTTCTGCATTGATTTATGTAACTATGGGATAATTTAGAAAACTGCACGATGTCAACGTTCATACAATGTCATGACCACATGCATCTGTAGAGTGCATTACATCAATTGCCAGTTCTGTTTTAATCAGAAAAACTTTTAGAGCATTATGTGGAACTCTTTTAGAAATATAATGAGGCGTGAAAACTGTTTAATGTGGATTTTAACATTGGATGTGATTTGAGTTACATGTTTTCTATACAGTAGGACGCATAATTTCTATACACAAGCAGGTGAGAGTTAATTTAGTTGAATTTATTTTGTAAATTAACTTAAATTTAGCTTCTAGTTCTTGAGGATAAACTATTTATTGAGTCCATATCTAAATACCAAATTTGTTCCTGCTGTAAAAATTTGTTTACAGGGTGGGGTTGAATGATATTAAAATTTTGTGTGGAGGTATATTCATGGTGTTTAAATCATAAGTTTGTCATTGATTCAAGTGTTGTGGCTTGATTCTACATTTACATTGATAGGTGATGAGGACTAGGAGTATACCCTGCCCTCTCCCTTCTACTAAATATCCATATGCATAGTCAAATAATAGAAATATGGATATACATGTACCATATATTAATCCTGAAATAAGCTCATTTTTTAAACGCATTTCTCTGTTGTGTAATTAATTGAAAATACATACTTATTATTGTTTGTTCATTGTACAGTTTTATTATTCTCTTTTGTTAACTATCATAAAGCCTGTCATTGAGTCAACTGGCATGGTTTCGAATCCCTGGTTGTACGTGACAAGAAGTAGGGTCGCCTGTCCAACCTTGTGGGTTTTCTCCGGATCCTCCGGTTTCCTCCCTACGCGCAAACGAATTATTGAAATGAAATTAAACTATATGTTAGTCTCGAAATGACCTAGTTTGTGTCAAGTGGAAGTTAAATCCCATTTGTCGCTCTCTTTTGTTAACTTGTAGTATATCTGTAAAGTAAATTTTTGTAATCTGATTTAAAATAGCGTAACACATATATTTATCCTTTTACGCTGTTCTTACCTATAAGAACATTTTATATATTAAACATACATTATGGGAGAGCAAAAACTGACTTTTGTCGGTCTTCCTTTGGGCCTCAGAAGTCATAGAAATTATAAATTAGATCTTTATTTAAATAACAAGCCCAAAATGAACTCTGTAGACCTACGGATGGCTTGGATTGGGCTCGGATTAAAACAGGATTTCGTTGACTGATTTAATCACTATGGCGTCGTGGGAGGGCTTCTCCGTGACGTTGACGTCATCATACTTCCGGACTGTTTTCTATTCGTCTGCTTAGGGAGTCGCTTAGGCCTACCTGAAGTACAAAAGAGTACACGCAGGCAACGCAAGAAGTCGGCTATTTATTATAATTTATTTACAATACTGCCTCGTTGATTTGGCCCATTCCTTTCAAACTTTAATATCCTATCGCAGACTTTCTCTTCTTATCTATATATTAAAAGTCTTAATTCTAATTTATAGTAAAAAATAAATGTATACGAATTGAATTGCAGTCCTGTCTCAAACCGAATACGCTATCGGTACTAGTCAGTGTAAACATTACTTGATAATCGAGACTATATAGGTGGAGTTAACGCCTGTCAATCAACAATCGGCCATAATGGGAAAACGGTGTCGATGAAATTTAACTACTATTTCTAGTAAAAAATTATAGTGGTAACAACTTTGTTCAGGATAAAGTAATTTGACTGAAATTTTCAATATATTCTTGTTTGAGCATCTATTTTTGAACTGTTATAGCAAGAATGGCTAACTCCTTGTAAAAATCTCCCATAATGTATCTTTAAAGCCCCAATAACACTCTTGTTGTAATTGAATAATATGTCCCAATCTTTATTCTGGTCAACAAATTGTATTATTTTACAATATTCAAATAAATTGATGATACAAATTTCATCGTAACACACCTAATTTAAAAAATTGGAAAAATTCAACTACATGATTTGAAAACGTTAACGTAAACCTTTTCAAATGTGACTTGGATTTTAGAATATTTTCAAACCCTCTGGACAAGTAAAATATGATGTAATGGATAATTTACACAACAGGTAGGACACATATAAACATCTGGTACTTAGAATAAGACTATTATTTATTTTCTAGAGCTGCCAAGCCAGCAAGAGTGTTATTGTCCCTTTAATGTAACCATATTTGACTTGAAAACAGCTAAATTATTTTCTTTGTTTAGCATTTAGTAGTTGAACATATTAACAAATGGTACAATTTTATGGATACACAATTACTAAGTTTAATACTAAACGACATTTTGACAAGGATACTCTTGTCTTTATCGAAACCTCACTAGGTAAAAAATAGTGTATCCATAAAACTGTATCTTTTGTTGAGCTAAATTGTTAAAGGAAAAATATTTTTGGATAAATTGCTTAAATGTTTATGAGGTTTATATCTTTCTGTCTTGTAATTCCTGTTGTATAAATTAAGTGCAGATGGGCTTAGGTATTGAAGGCTATGATAGATGACAACAGGTTTCAGCCAGAGGCTAGTCTGTCAATGCCAGATGTAATGGTAAAATATATTTTTATGTCTATCAATTTTCAACGATTTCCAATGGCGATTGAAATTAAATTTTTGTACCCTAAATCTTAGAATAGGGCAGAACTAAAAGCCATATGGGTTGATTCTCAGATTTTGTAAATGTTTTCATTTCTGACAAAAGAAAAAAAATAGGCGACTTCCCGGATGACTTAGCTGCTGTGGGCATATGTTTCATCGCCTGTCAACCTATCTTTTCTGTTATGATGAGTAAGAACAAATGTTTGATTCCGTTTAGAACTAAACACCTGCACTAGAGTTTTTACACCTGTGATTCTAACTTCATTCTGTTTTCATTGTATATTTTGCTTACATATATATTATGTCTTCTTGCATTATAACTACAGACAGATTCTTACCTCTCAAATGGAAAAAAAATTAAAGATTTGCCCCAATATAGATTTTGTATTGAACATAACAAAGCATCACTCTTTTAAGTTCAATTTGTATGCATTGGACTCAGAAAATGATTTTCTAAATTCAAATTTGGTAAAAAGAAATTGAATGAGGTTTGAGATTTTTCATCCTATCTGTTAATGACTGTTATCTATCAGGCATATATTTGTTTTTCTATCATTTGTTTTATCAGTATTTTGTTGTGCAGTGATCCTGACTTTCTTTTGGCTAATGTCTCTAACATATCAGGTGATACCTATTCATAGGACATTAATATCATTTAAATATTATTCTAGGAGACGTAATTTTATCCATTAGTTTCTGTCTCTCAGAGATATTTCCTGAATCTCTTTGTTGCAACAAGCTCTGATATTTGATTGTAACCTAATAATAGATGAAAGCATTTTGCAATTAACCTGGATCTCCTTTTTTGTGTTTGATGATAGAAATGTATGAACATCCTTGTGTTAGTCTTGATCATCCAAACTCATAGACGTAGTTAAAATGTTTGAGTCATTGATGAACAGGACTAAAAAATGGTTAGCTCATTACTGATGTCAGTCTGACCGAGGAATATAAATTCAGTTTAAAAATAAATCAGCTTGAAATGTTTATACCCAATCCTATAAATCTTGTCATAACATATCAACATTTCTTATAGGCCATTCTTCCATTTTGTAGTCTATTTACAATTCAGAAATATCAAATGACTGGTACATGCACTTGGATATTGCCTTGCATGGTGGTCATGAAGTGTACTGTTCAGATTACGAGTTAAAATTTTCAAGCGAAACTCACTCAAGGACAAATTTTTGATGCATACCTCTGACTCAGAGTCACTTGCCTAAATGATTGTGCTGATAAAATTCCTTTTTTTTCTAGAAAATTTCAATGTAAATCAAATAAAAAACAATATGTTGGAAATAAACTTAATAAATCAGTTGTGTGTAAAAGGTGGGGATTACCAAAGTACATTCACTCCCCCCAGCCTAGAAAATTTTTTGAGAAATACATGGTCTCTATCGTCATTTTGGCATGTATCTGTGGTAACCAGAGGTCCCTTTGACAGAACACAGAAGCCAACCTTCTGGATCTGCCTGTGCTACTGACCTATGTTTTAAACATGTTTTAGAGATATCAATAAAAATACAATGTATAGACATATCATCATCAGTATTTGGCCCCAGAGGGATTGTTGCTGACAATAACTGTACCGGTATTTGTGCCTGACAGTGTCTTATTTCCAAGCCTGCACATTTAGTATTTTATCCCAATTTAATTTCTGTCACTACCTATTAGCCTTCCAAATGGTCATGTCTTCCCAGTTTACTTCCAGGACAGACAAGTGAGGTGGGGGTTGGGGTGTTCATTCAAACGAGAATGTTTTCAAACATTGACTGTGTAGGTTGCTTTCTAGGGTGTATCGTCATGCTTCTAGCTAATGCACAAATTAGCATGTGCCAACCTTCTTAAGTCATCAAAAGCAACGTAGATTCAAGACTAAAAGGGAGAAAAGGCACCAGACTATGTGAGAAATAAACTTCTTTCAGGGCCCCAAATCATACCATACTCACAGACTCCTTCTTAATCTATCCCTAGTTGATTTGATTTACAACCAAGTCATACCAGTGCTTACAAGTACATATGTCATCTTATTTAGTTAACTGTGGTATCTGTAATTACTCTAACAAACTCACTACCAAAATAATTTCTAAATCTTTGCCATGTTTGTCGTTAACATCTATTACACACTGATTATCTTCCAAGGAACTTGTGAGAAAAAAAGTTTGCAACTCTGTGATTCTGGCAACATGTTCGATGGATCCCGATGGTTTAATGATTAATGTTGGAGGATGTTTTAGTTGAATGAAGCTGTAATTTGGCAAATGCAGGATAAACAGTTCTCATAATTACAACCTCGACTTGGTTTTTTGTTGATAAACAAAACGAGAATGTTATCAGGACGCCCAAGAAAATTCTAAAATTTCTGTTTTTGTTTCGTAATTCTTTCTGAAACCAAACTCAGATGAATAATGATTTGATTACAATGGTGTGTTGTCTGTATTAACTTGATAACATAGTTAGAATATGGCAATAACATGTTGATAATTCTAAAGATTTGCAACTCTCCTGACCAAGTAGAGATGTTTCAGATTTTGTAAAGTGAATTACCGAAAATGTCAGAAGTGAATCTCCCCTTACCTGTTCTCACCTCATAAATAAGCATATAGGTATCAGGTATTCCTGGAATGATCTTCTTCCATGTTGAATTATGTTCATGTCCAGTTCTCTTTGTTGCTGGTGGAGAAATGGTGGTACTTGAGATTTGTATAACAGGCATAAATATGTGTGACTAAAAAAAAATTAATTTTATTTATATGTTAGTCATAAAATTACCAACATATTGTGTTGATGAGACATTAAATTCTATTCCTCTACTTCGTTGATTTTTCAAATAATAAAACAGTACAAAAAAGAAAAATTGGTGTGTTAGTACAAGTTTTTAAAAGTCTGTGGAATGTTACAAAGAGATCTCTGGTTTTTAAAAGTAGAAGAAAAAATACTCTATATTTATATTTAAAAAAACTTAGGATAGTGTCTAAACTACAAGCTTTTAAAAATCAGTAAAATGTTACAAAGAGATTTGAAAGTCGAAGAACAAATAATTTAGATTTATTAAAAGAAACTCTGGAGAAAAAAAGCTGTTATTTCAACAAACTAATTAGTTGAATAAACAAACAGGGGATTAGTTCTAGATCAAATAAATCTACTTTAATCCTTCCAGGTGTGAAATACAAGTTACTTAAAATATTACAAAAAAGGTGAGAAAAAGATCAGCAAAGGCTTTCAATTAAAAACTTCAATCATGAAGATAGTACTTATGTAAAGCAATTATAAAGGTATTCTAGTCAAGTGGAGTCAGAAGACTTTAATTTTTGAAATAAACAGTTTGATTAATCAAAAGGATAGATCACACCATTAGCTGGTTTTAAAAAGCATGAACCAAATATTTATTAATGTAGATTTCAAAAGACAGCAGGTCTAAGTAATGAAATTAACACTATATTTATAGACAATAAAAGTAAAGCCATGTGGTTTATTATTAGATTTAGAACAACAACTGTTGGTTATAGACACAGGTAGGGTTCAGGTAACTACTTTTTTATTGATCTCTACCTTTAATATCCTTAATTGATAAACCTACCTTTATTATAGTAATTTGGTGGGTTTATCTATATAGACACCTATAGGATTTAGCTGAAAGTATTGATTTTGTTATAAGATTGCTAGTTTTAAAGATTATCCTGTTAAGTTGGGAGGGGAATCCCCTTAGATTTTGTTATTAGAAACCTTTGGGAGTGTCAAGAGTCATGATATATGGTATAATAGTAAATGATGTTGAGTTGCTAGATGTTGTCTACCATATCACCCTTGGTGGAAGTGGACATAAAACTTTGTTAAGTGTCTTTGCAGGTAGGCCATAATTATGGTATATTTATAAAAGTTTATCGTCAGTTTTATGAGTGTCGATTCCGTTATTTTAGTTTGAAATATGGAAGCCTAATTTACAAATAAAAGAAACGTTACATGTGCTATGATACGTGGTTATGCATAAATGATCTGTCTATTTCTATCATTTACCGACATATTAATCACAAAGTTTTTACAAAAATTGATGAAGTATTGTCAGTAATTGATAATAATACTTTTCAGGATTGGTTTCTGTTGATTGACAGATCAGTTATCTTATTTCTTCATCTATTAATTAATATATTTTCCCACTTTACCTTTTATCTCTGCTACTTGAAATATTCTTTATATAAAATATTTACATGTATAGTGAAGATTGTCGGGCCTTACAAGATGAAAGTGATGAAATGAGCCGACACTTTGTTTATAAGTTAGTTAATTTTCTCTTCAAATTCTTGAAAGATTGCCAAATTAATTCCCAGTTTAAGATATTAACTAGAAAAAAAGCAAAATTAAAAGATTTGTTTTTTAAGTAGTTACATGTTACAGCTCAGGTAAATTATTTATGTTTCTGCAGGTAGCCAATAAAGTGGTAATTGTAGATTGTAATAGATTCTATTTAGTTTACAAATTTGTTAAGTTAGAAATAAACATGACAACTAAAGAAGAAAATGTTTATTAACTCAGTAGTCATGAATGTAATATGTAGGATTTAAATTGTTTTGTGTGGTTAAATAAAAAAAAGTGTATAGCACAATGGAGGTTTATAGTGTACTGGTATATGTACTAACATAATGTGCACAATATGCTCTGATTGTGTTCATCTGTCCAAGGTACATCTCGATTGTTCTGTTCTGTTTTCTTTTTCAATTCAAATATACATCCTTGACTTACATACATATTGTGAATGTTATACAGGACGAAGTTCTCAGTGGAATTATGCCATACTTGGTAGCAATTGTTTATTGGGATCGACAATAGTGTTGTAAATCAGAAAGTTTGAAACACATATTTTGGAGGTGAGCTTGTGAAAACAGTACAGGAGTGCACATGGACAACTTTGCTGCTGGAAGGTGTACTTATGGGACCTGCAAGCCCACTTTTGTTTTAGTATTTTCTTATGAATATTTTCTTGTTTTTTCAGATGTTAAACAGTATTGCAAGTGATTTAGATTTACTTGTGACAGATATATGTCATACCCAACCAGGGGAGGTAACAGATAGAGGTGATTTTAACGCAGATGATTGTGTAAATGTTGCTATCTATCATCAAGAAGAAATTAAACACGCTAATCTTGTCACGTAAGTAGATTATAGTATTTCCTTTTGGACCAGTTCCCACTTGTCAGAAATATGTCTAGTCATTCAGAAGGGATGATAAACCACACTTCACCTGTGACTAATACATCTAGAACAGATGTCTTAAATGTGAACAGAATAAAAATACAACATGAAGGATGTAACATATCCGGCTTTAATCAAAAAATGTACAAATTTTTAAAAAATTTTGAAAACTCGGGAGAAGTTAATCTGCATGGGGTAATTAGTGTCAAAATGTCTTAATATTTTGTTTAGTATAGATCTGTTTACATTTAAGATATAAATTTTTTGTGCCAGTTATAACATGTCTTCAGTCTACCTTTGCCTTATTTATAAATTAGTGAAGCAAATTTAAGGTGATAAAAAGATTTGCACTGTAAACTAGTGTAATGTACCAGGCCCAGATCTGATCCCAATAATATTTAAGGACTTTCACTATGTAAAAATGTGGGACTCTTTTCACAAAAGTAATATTCAAGATGCCTATAGTAAATTTCAAAGACGATACCGTTGTATTAGGTCACTCCTAAAATGTATGTTCATTTATTTATGTACTGAAACAACTATGTATGATGGGCTTGGTATCCATTTACATTTACCAGTACTAAACTTAAATTGAATCTGATCACAGATCCAGACAACCTTACTGAGAATTTAGCAGAATGTTTCCGGTTCAGTGAGAAAATCTCTGTCTTGCTAATCTCTGGAGGTTTAGAGCCAATTGATCCTGGTGTGGTTTCCCTTGTCAGTGGTGCAAGACAGTTGGAATTCAAAAATATGGCATATACCTGTCTTAATTAGACAGTTAAACCCTATTGCATTTCCGGACTGAGTACCATTACATATAGGTTATTTATAGATTTATTAAATAGTTATATTGTTAGCCAAATATGTTTATGTTAACACAAACAAATTTAGCTTGCTGTCAAGAGGGAATAGCCTAAAGAAACCCAAATTTTCAACACAGACACATTCCAATTCCATTTGTTCAAATTTTATATAATTCTAAGTTCATTAATGCCTGGGAGATTAGCTAATCTAGATTACAGTTCAAAGTAAATTTTGCTCATGAACCCTTCCAGCAGACACATGTTTGAACAAAAAAAACCTCATTCCATGTTTTGGTAGTTTTAGGGCCTTAGGAAGGAACTGGCTTGTCTTAACATAATTATAGTTTAGTCATAAATACACCTAGAGTTAATGAGAGTTGATTTCAGTACAATAAGAAAGATTCCTTTCATTGGTCTTGGCACCATGTTATAGATGCTGGCATCAGTCAGCACTAGAACCTGTTTAAGGCAAACAGAATGATGATGAGTACCTCAACTCATGTAGCAAGCGTCATATATTATAAGGAGTACAAAGCATCTGAATCATTTCCACATGGACATGGATATTTATTTAAGAGAAAAAGTTTATCAATCACTTTTAAAAAATCAATTAAATAGAATTTATTTAAAGGGTCGATATCAAAGAATCAACAGCTGTTATTGACTTTCAGACCATTGGTAGCACAAATTGATCCCCCCAAAATATATTAGCCCAAAATTTACAATTATATAATTGGCCATTGATTTCTGAATGATAATCCATCAAGGGCAAGACAGCATATAAACTCAAGCTTTTTTGTGATTGTCTAAATTACTATTTAAAACAGCATTATGGAAGATTAGATATGATATCATCCTTTGATGTTGGCGTACCATTATTTCCAATAATGTACTGTAAACTTGCCAATCGTACATCATCTATGCTAGATAAAATATTTGGACTTGCATGACATATTTCATTGAAAAGCATGTGCGAGATAGTGTTTGTATTTTAAGTTGTTTAATGGTCTTGATCTAAAGTCATTGCGTAATATATTGAAACAACTCTTGGTTAATGCCTTGTGCAGTATCAATATATTACTTAATGTCTCGTTCTTGACCATTCAACCTAAATACTTGCTCCACTCTGAACCAAGATATTAGCGATTGAATTTTAGGCATAGTCCGATTATCTATTTTGTGTTGAATCCTCCAAGTCACTATTGTAGTCGTTCATATTTGTGCTGATATTAACCGTAAAAGTTGAGGCAAACTCAAATTTACAGATGGCGTCCCTTTGTCAATTTGACTAATTAAGAAAATATGTTCAGATTAGATGGAAAAACGTATTTGATATATATGTTTGTAATATTTTTGTATTTGTAGATGTGCAAGTGAATTAAGTTTAAGTAGTAGTGATAATGAATCAACCAGTGACAGTGGTCATGATGATAATCACCACTCGAGTTCCTCACTTCAACAGCAGGCATCGGACACAATGAACAAATTCTCTGATACAGGACAGGTGAGAAGACTTATTACAGGTCCCTTCTGGTGTGACATTAGCTTTCTGGTCCATAAAAATGTTATGAAGTATCACAATTCAATGGTTGCATACATTTGGTTCTTAGTGCTATGCTTTCATGTTACCGGTACTATAAACTTTATTAATCTATGGATATTGCACAGAATTGCTATTGCCTTCTGAAAATTTTAAGAAAACTGCATAAAATCTCTTTTCCAAAATTGAATTTATGTGATTTACGACAGGCCAAATTGAAAAAAATGAAATTAAATATCAATAAATTTCAAATAATGATTCCATTTGTGGTGTTACAATTGAATACTATTCAAAATATGTGAGCTGAGCATCAGAAAATTTCATATTGTTTTTTAAAAAGTCGGATGATGTTGGTCATATATTGTAGGATATGACTGATGAGAAAAGGTTATTAGATATTTTGTTAGTATTTTTGAGTTCAAATAGACAAGCACAGAGTATGAAAGATATCTGAGGAATGAATCCTGTGAACTAAAAGATATTTTAGTCTACCAGCAGTCAAACAATCTCGACATCAATCAATCTATGATACCCAAATAGTATAACAAATATTAACACTTCTCAGATTGATAGCTAATTATCTAAAATATCTCACGGTTTATTTTTGTACATCATTTCAAACTTGCGATAACAACACAATTTCCACAAACATATGTATATTTACATCTTTTAGGAGAAGTTATTCTCATCAAAACAAAAGTACAAATATATATAGATGTTTGATTGATGATAACTTGTCATTAATTAGCTCTAAATATAACTTATTTTATTATGCAGAACAATTTTTAGTGCCTCATTAATACAAATTACCTTCAGGCCTTGGACATTTTTTGGTATTAATACAAAAATTATGTACTATAACAAAAACAGCAACTGATGTGTAGAAGAATGGTAATTGAAAAACTATAAATGAATTGAATTCTCTAAACTGCTGTATAAATGAATTAAATGTCACGAACATTCAGTTATTAGCAGTCATTAGAACTGTAAAATTTCTAAAAGCAAACTTAATGCAAATGTTTGTTAAGAATAAAAAATCTTCATTGAAAAGTCATATTTGGTGTACCAAAAAAGAGATTGGGGCGATATAAACCTAATATGTTCTGGAGATGCAATGAAAATGACTTCTGATTTGTGCAGTTGAAATATGATTTGCAGTGATAAATGGAGGCTGGATATTTACAGACACAAAAATGTTAACAACCACAATCTGATGTTGTTACAACCAGAATTACAATATTTCCACGTATGATCTCTCAAAAAAGATTTACAATAATCCATTTGTAAAAGTTAGTTGTTACCAGTATTGAAAACATCAGTGGTTGTTATTTAGCTGACCAATAGTTTGAAGGTTTCAATACAGGAAACTAATAATAAAAGAATATATAGTACCATATTCTATGAAGCATAAAGGTTGGTAATAATTAACAATTTGTCTTGGTGGGAACGCAGCAAAAACTAACCTCATGGATATATTTGAAGTGGAGAGGTGTGTTAGACTGGCATATATCATTTCCCGCCTAGAATTCAGTTTGAAAAGTTAATTGGTTTTAATGTCATTCATCAAAGTGATCAAGTTGTTGAGTTCCAAGAATGAAATAGTACTGGTTCAGAGATTACTAGAGAAGTAAAAGACTCCTTAAAAAAAAGTTATTTTCATCAAAACAAGAAAATATGATTGATGTGGTTAATTTATCATCTTCAGTTGACAGCAGTTGAACAAAATCATACTATCATGAAATAACTGATGAAAAGAAAAATCTACAAACCATTTTATTTTCAGTTCTTTGGAAAAAATAATAACCACTTGAATCACATGAAGGATGTTTAGAATCTTTGAACGGCATTTAATGAAAGCAATATATGATAACAGACAGATAGCTTTATGGATAAAATTCACTAGGTTTATTAACTGCAACGTTTCAATGAGAACACTCTCACTGTTACCATCATTGCTTGATTACGTGAGAGTGTCCTCATTGAAACATTGTAGTTAATAAACCTAGTGAATGTTATCCATAAAGCTGTCTGTTATTATGAAAGATGCTTAGTTTAAAATTTCGAAAATTTGGAACTATATGCTTTTTGAACAGTGCAACCATATATGTACTTTTTATACGCCCACATTTTCATGTGGACGTATATTGTCGTCGCCCCTGTCCGTCCGTCCACAATTGTTTGTGAAC
Source organism: Patella ulyssiponensis (assembly GCA_963678685.1). Lineage (NCBI taxonomy): Eukaryota > Metazoa > Mollusca > Gastropoda > Patellidae > Patella > Patella ulyssiponensis. The sequence goes on along the minus strand of OY783230.1, from coordinate 19,174,171 downwards.
AGTCTACAGGTCACAATTCTTATCCGATTTTAATGAAACTTAAAATATAGGTTTATCACCCTAAGATCTCGGTTCCTTTCGATATTGGCATGTATCGGACTGTAACTTCATGGGTTATGGCCCCTGATTGTACGTTTTTTAGCTTGTGAACAGTGTAGAGGTCACAATTTTGAACCGATTTGGATGAAACTTGAAATGCATGTTTATAACCCATAGATCTTGGTTCCTTTCGATATTTGCGCCAATCGGATCGTAACTTCCTGAATTATGGCCCCTGATTGTCCAAAAAATCGCCCTTTTTAGCTTGTGGTCCCTCTGGAGGTCAAAATTGTTATCCGATTTAAAAAAACGTTTGATTATATCACCGTTCCATGGTTATGAAGGTTGAGTTCGAATTTCGTGAAAATCGGACCAAAATTGAAAGACAAAATGGCCGCCGTTTGTACGCGAATGGTGTGAAAATATGTAATATCAAGGTTGTGGACCTTACAGAGGTCACAATTATGAACCGATTTTTATGAAACTTGACATGTATGTTTATAACTCAAAGATTTTGGTTCCTTTCGATATTTGCGCCCATCGGATCGTAACTTCCTGAATTATGGCCCCTGATTGTCCGAAAAATCGCCCTTTTTAGCTTGTGGTTCCTCTGGAGGTCAAAATTGTTATCCGATTTAAAAAAAACGTTTGATTATATCACCATTCCATGGTTATGAAGGTTGAGTTCGAATTTCATGAAAATCGGACCAAAATTGACGGACAAAATGGCCGCCGTTTGTACGCGAATTGTGTGAAAATATGTTATATCAAGGTTGTGGACCTTATAGAGGTCACAATTTTGAACCGATTTTGATTAAAATTGACATGTATGTTTATAACCCAAAGATCTTGGTTCCTTTCGATATTTGGACCATCGGACCGTAACTTCCTGAATTATGACCCCTGATTGTCCGAAAAATCGCCCTTTTTTAGCTTGTGGTTCCTCTGGAGGTCAAAATTGTTATCTGATTTAAAAAAACGTTTGATTATATCACCGTTCCATGGTTATGAAGGTTGAGTTCGAATTTTGTGAAAATCGGACCAAAATTGACGGATAAAATGGCCGCCGTCTGTACGCGAATTGTGTAAAAATATGTTTTATCAAGGTTGAGGTCACAATTTTGAACTGATTTTGATGAAACTTGAAATACATGTTTATAACCTAATGATCTTGGTTCCATTGCATATTTGCCCATATCGGATCGTAACTTCCTGAATCATGGCCCCTGATTGTACGAAAAATCACCCTTTTTAGCTTGTGGTCCCTCTGGAGGTCACAATTATTATCTGATTTAAAAAAACGTTTGATTATATCACAGTTACACAGTAGTTATGGGTGAGTTTGAATTATTATTTTCTGATGATTACTTAAAATGCAACAACTCTTGTTGACTGCCCGGACGATTTGGCTGCTGTGTGGGCGTATGTTTCGTTGCCTGGCAACCTATTTTTCTTTTTCCCCAAAGAAATTAGAAAAATCCTGAAGAACAGAAAATCACACTTTTGTTATTGTAGTATTAATGAAGAAATAATTGAATTTGTTATCCCTGTAGTTGGATTTATATGTAGGTGTTAATTTTACAACAACAATACGGGTGTGAGGTAAATGTTGTGCTGTCGGTTTTTACAACTTAATGGAGACTGTGACTTTCTTTATGTAATCATGAATTTTAAAATATCTTACACAAACAGTTCGCTTTCAGAATAAAAGTGAACTGGCATACCTTAATAAGAAATAGGCATGGAGCCACTGTAAGATGCTATGGCATGGCCTCAGAAAAATGGTATTCTTTATGTATCAATAAGTATTAAATGAGGCCTAGAAGTATCTTAGTACCTAACTGAACTTAAAGCTATAATAATGGTACTTAGTATTAACATGATGAATATCACAGACTAATAATATGTTATAATAATTTCAGGTCCAAATGACTCCCACTGATGGATATCGTGAAATTACCCTCTTAGAGAGGCTGTCCAAAACACACACAATATGGCTACTGTCGAATATTGGACGGACTGGAGCGGTTCATTTACTAAAGGATCTGCCCACTGGGGTAAGGACACATCTATATCAAATTTGAGTTTTTAAATATACAGAGAAACTCAGAAAAGACATAACGAAGGCCAAAACAATTTAATTTATAGTTATAAGGGTCTTGTTAAATTAAATGTCTCATGAAAAATGTTTTATTTATAAATTCAAAGTTTAAAAATGGGGAACTAATATCTTTTGAGAGTAGCAACCCATATCTTTGTGGTTTTTGAATGATTATGGTTTTCCCCAAGAAATGGAATACAAAAGTGTTAATAGATATTCCCCAAAAATTAAAAGTTCTAAGAGATGTGGCCTAATTGATTAATGTTATAGTATATTTTAGTTTATCCCTGGTTGTATGTGCCTGTCTAACCTCGTGGGTTTTCACTGGGTCCTCCATTTTCCTGCCACTGCTAAAGACCCCTACGCGCAAGCAAATTATTGAAATTAAACCATATGTTAGTCCCAAAATGACCTAGTTTGTGTTGAGTGGACATCTATAACCCCATTTCTCTCTTTATATATATTTTAGTTTATAGAATTTGCATGTAAGAGATAGCTGCCTAATTCTATTGAACTGAATGATATTAAAAGCACCTTTTCACCTTTTAGTGATATAGTATATGTTATAAGTTGTTGGAGTGTAATAGGTTAAAGATGAGAATTGTGAGGAAAATGGATATCAGGGGAAACAATGATATCAACCTGTTGTTTATCATAATATAGATATTGGATGTAGACCACTGGGTGTAAACCGTCTGCCAGCCGAACAGATGCCCCTTAATCTTGAAAATGTAAATTAGGTTGAAACAACTGACATCTACCTGTTGATTGTGATAATACAGGTATTAGATTGCAGACCATCAGGTGTAAACTGTTCTTTATCAGTTTATATTAGCATATTACATGTAGAAAAGGGGAATAGACATTGAAACTAACCTTACTATATAGTTTTGTGAAGATAAAAAATATTTTATTCCATTAAAGTCCATGTTGAAATTAGTGTGACTGGCAGTATTACCATCTTGTTTTATGGTAAAATGTTAAATCAGGAGTAGCTTCAGACTACCAATTTTGTTTAACCAGGCAGTCTAACTTAATGGCTTAATCATGCTATGTTAATTCAAAATAAATATTTGATAGCAATTTAGATAAGAAACAAATATTTAGCCCCTCCCCTGATAATCACAAAACTCTTTATTAAAATAAGACCCACAAGGGTTAAAATATTATATGCTTGTTTGTTTGTACCAAAAGCAAGATCATGAAGAAAAGAGTCTTTTTGAAATTCAATTGGGTCAGCCTGGGGTGTTATTACACCTCATCCATCAATCTACTTTCATTTTAAACATTTGTTTATCCAGTCTAGTTATTCTTTCATTATTTTTTGTCTTGACAAACAAGACTACTCATTATCTAATATGCAATGACTAATTAATCATATTTTGTCTTCCAGTCCTTCCTGGTTCGTCAATCAAGTCAGAAAAACTCACTAGCTTTGTCCGTACAGTGCAGATCAGAGAGGAATTCAACTGTAGATCATTATTTGATAGAGAATACAGATCGTGGACTGAAGTTACAAGGATCAGCTCATTATTTCAAAACTATTCCTACTTTAATTGCACACTACATTCAAAACTTGTAAGTTATATTTATGTTTAAGACAATTTGATCATTCTTCTGTGTACCTTATTAACTTTAATGATAAGTGTAGGATGACTACAACACACACAATGACAAGCTATCACATACTGAAAAAACACATGGGACACTGAGTTGAGTACAAGAAACATTGAGTTGGACTGAATCACAGCACTGTAAAGTCCTGGGTCTCTAGCCTGCTTAATTTGCAATTAAGTTAAATTAAGCTAGTGTTAAAATATTAATCTTCAGAATCCTACAGGAATATGGTGATTCACAATTGGTTAGTAAAAAGTGTAGGCGGCAAACATCTCATGTAAACTTCTATAAACAGGAATCAGCTGATGAAATGGTGCCATTTAAGTCAGTGACATAGTCTTAAAACCAGTATATATAAAAGGCAGACTTAAAGAATGTAGGTGAAGTGTGGGAGTAGATAAAACTAAACAGACATAAATATTTATAATAAATTTTAGTATTTTATCCAATCTACCATCCAATAAGATAATGAGTTTAACAGATATCATAAAATACAGACACTTGTTTCCTACTTTACTTATCACATTCAAGCTCTTAATGCTGTTGGTATGAATAGCAAGTGTACATGTCGATGAACAGATTAAATGTCAAGGAATTTTGGTATGAAAATCTGTATTTATTCTTATGATCTTAAACATGTTTATTTGGAATATTTGGATTATTCTTAATTTGCACAGTTTTTGAATTAATTTCTATGGTGTTTTTTTTTTTGGATTTTTCTTTTCAGATTTCATGTCTGGCGTATTCATTTAAAAATTCATTCCTGTAGTTGTTACAAAAAGAAAAAATAAAGAGTAATAATTGTAGTTTTACTCTACTCATGACATTCCTATAGGAACAACTGTAAGCAATTAGTTAGAGATCCTATTGATGCTAGTGCTAGTGTTAAATGATCTACTGATTGTTAATTTGGCAGAACGAATGTAGAGGTTTCTATTTTTTGATGTTTTTTTGTGATGGTAGTTAATGTTTCTATTTTCTTGCTTCTTGTTTTATTTTAGGGATGAACTACCACACAGGTTAATTCTACCAGCAGCCATTTTCCATGCTAAAACATCACAAGAATTGTCGGCGATTGCTATGTTAGGACAAGGTAGGTGGTTGCAATATTTTATATCATAGATGTATTCTCCTCTGACTATAACTGAATAGTCATTCAAATGGTACAAAAAATCTATTTCTTGTGTGCTAAGTGGGATGCATTTTGATGGTTGGAATAAATCTTCTTAAACAATATTTTTAATCAGGATATCTGAATGGGATTGGGCAACAGACTTAGCCAAAAAGACCTGAGCTGGATATATTTTGCTGATTGGAGCAGAATTTTCTGTGCCTTAATTGTATTAAAACATGACATTCAAATTTATCTGTTTAATGTTTTTTGAATCTTGCAACCTTTTTGATTCTATTTATTTGTGTTCTATATCATATGTGTTTTTATATAATGCTAATCTTTATTTTACAGATTTCTGGACATCGTCAAAAACTAAAGTTGGTTGTCTTCACGAGGGAGCTCCTTTACATAAATCTTGCAGTGAACCAATCAATATTACACATCCAAAAAGCACAGCTCCCTGGTGTCAGTTCCCATTAAAAATATCCAAAATTCCATCACATTCTGTGGCCGAATTTCCTACTATGATGAAGGATAACTCTTCACAAACTTTGTCAGAATTTACGGAAATAGAAAGTCGGTTTAAACCACCTTTGGTGCCGCCAAAGTCAAAACTATACAGAAGTGAATCTGGAGTTACTTCTGCTGAATTTGAGGATTATCAACAAGCCGAAGGGGATTATCATAAACAGACAGGTTCTGATGGTCAATCAATTGATATGGATAGCGGTGTTGATCTTACAAAACATATTTACGATCAATCACAAACTCATCCACCTGTATCAAAGAAAAATAAATCAAACCTTTATTTCTCTACATCTTTGGATCTAGTGAATATACCGGAAACAACTTACTTTAAAAGTAGTCTTTCAGATAAACTTAGTGACTATGAAGATATATGGAAGAATTCTGTCAGTGATTCTGAAGGTGTTCGGAATAATTTGTGCCAAAGGTTAAATCGCCATTTGGTGACAGACTCTGGAACTAGTTTAAATATGGTTCCTAGAATTAATAATGATACGCATCCAGGAAGTGATAGGGTGAAAAATGTAGATAAAACAAAAGTAGACAAAGTTCTGTCACAAAAGATTGCGAACACTGAGCCAAGCAATCGTGGATTTGTAAAATCAGTGAAAACTGTTCAAACGGCAGAACTAAAAACATTTAGGAGTGAATTTTCAAAAATTTTGAGAAAAAAGCCCCCTCCATTAGCCGCTTTGTCGCGAGTGAAATCCTCATCTACATCATCCTTGACAAATTTAACCAGTCCTGTTTATATGGAACCTGTTGATGCAGTGAAATTAAACGGTAAATCAGCTCTCAGTGTAAGAATACGTAGACTTTCAGCGCCATCTGGTCCGTTAAAACAAATGGATAAACAAGTGTCAAGAAATCCTGGATTAGAAACAATTCTGTCTCCAAGACAAATGATCGAAGAGAAGAGAAAGTTCTTCACATTCGGTCAGCAAAGTGCTCAAGGACATTTACAAATGCAATCTCAACGTCGTGAAAAGAGAATTTCTCGCAGTCAAAGTATGAGAACAGGCCAAGAAAATCGATCTAGTGGACACAAAAATTGGCAAAGAAAATTATTAAAGTTGAACATCCAAAATAATGAACATGTGTTACAAGAGCAACAGAATGGAGACTCAAACAGAAATGAAAGAACTAGTCATGTAAATAGTTTTGATGATTCTATGTTCAGTGCTGAGGATATTGATAATGAATCCCCTAGTAGCCCCCTGTCTAAATTCCCTGTCTATCAACCTCCCAATGTGACAGATAGAAACACTAACAGGACATCGTATTATTCAGAATCGTCAACCGTACAAGACATGATATCTGGAGCTCATCCGGAACTTTCTGTTCGTCCAATTCATCTTCAGCATCTTAAAAATGTAAAACGTGTGTCGGAATATGATAATTTAGGTCAGTATGCGGCAGGAAGCAATCGAGCGCCAAGTAGTGTTGGAACTGTGTTTTGTAAACCCTGGGATAACGCCTTTCTGGATAATCTTTTAGAGCAATCCTTAAAAATACATGTTCCTGCCATGGATCCGAAAGAAAAAATCCAGCAATGGCAGGAAAATAATAAACGATTCGAGCATTGTCCAAATAGTAATCGTGGCAGTGTGACAATTAGTGAAGCTCCAAATTCTGTGATATCTAATGCTGTAAATAATGCCCAAACTAGCCAATCAAATGTAAAAATTAGTCATCATTCCACCAATCAGCAGGGTAGTGTAAATGGAGTTAGTGATCAGCGTGATAGTTGTATACATGCCAGTGACGTAGAGTCTGATGACGATGTTTTGTTGAGTAATGATGAAGATGACGATAAATTCATAACGGCAGATTTAAAGGAGAGGATGAGACCAATGATCTGTAAGTATCGAAAGTTGTAATTTTTGTCTAGGAGGATACCTAACTACAGTAGTGGTACGTTTTTCCAGAATTATGGTAATTCGTAAAACCTAATTTTCGAAGGAAAACTATCAGGAACAAATGTCCGTACAAAAAAATATCCTGGTTCTTAGATACATATACTCCCCCATCACCAGAATTTTTTGTTTGTGTGGCCTAATTATTGACATTGACATGATACATGTACATGTAGCTCACTTAAAAAATGAAGTTCCTTTTAAATTTAAAGTTAAACATTATATTTGTTTATGTTTCAGCTCAGTCATCTTGTCAATCTACAACTGGTCCTGGTGCTAAAATTAGAGATTATATTTACAGGTTGGTAGTACTTTAAATTCATTTATATTTTATAAATCTGCAATGGAGTGTGAAAATCCCCAAATAGATAAAGTAGGCATTCTGAAACCAGTCTTCCAATACATTTTTGATCAGATCATAATTACTTGATAATAGGATATATGCATGTAGATATTGAAAAATCTGGTGCATGCTAAAATTATCATTGTCTAACTAAGCCTATCAAATTTTAAATGGGTTGTTACTCTTGATCAGTTGTTAGTGTCTCATTAAGGCTCCCATCGAAGAAAAACAATTTGACAGCAGGGTCGACTTCACTGCTTTGGGTATATATTTCTTTGCCTAACATTTTTTCAACTAATTAAGACATGCTTGTAAATCCCCTATACCGGTATGTGGAATCTTAATTAGACATTATTACCATAACGTTACTTTGGTAAAAATATAAGTTTTTGTGTACTATGTGTGTTCATAGTAATAATAAGGAACATGGTGGTACTATGAATATATTTTTTTCTACGAAGGCTGAAATGATCATTCATGTTTGAGAATATTGTGAAAGTAAACGATGTTGGAAAAATAAATTATTTAATCATATTGATAGTATTTGAATATCAGGCTTATTTGTATTTGTGTTATTTCAGAATGTCTCAAGATCGTAGTTTAACATTTGGTAGTACAATAGATAACTTTATACAATGTACTCTAGATGGGCAGGAAACTAGTCCGCATATAGTCGTTAGAAATGTAAGTATGAGTTCAGAATATTTCTTTTTAATATTTGAAAGGATTCTATCATAATTTAGATTTATTTAGTTTCGGATTTAAAAACGTTAATATTGCAGTGATTAAATGAAATTTGGAAGCACTGGTCACTTGTCAAAAACTCCTCTTCACTTAGGCATGAATTTGGCAGAGGGAGGGGACTGTTTAATTGCCACACTTACCCATTCAAACAATAAGCAAAGGTTCTAATCTAACCTACTTTTTGTAAAGAAAATTACTAAATAAGATTTACAAATTATAGAATATTTGTACAAATGCTGCATCGCTAGGAGACATTCCCATCTCATTTTGATTGTAACGTTTCATGATGATTTCCAGGTTCGACAGTTTATGACAGGTATAAAGAATTATTTGATAAAACATGGAGAAGGTGAATTAACTGATATGATAGAAAGAGAACGTAGTAAGGTAAGATTTCTTATTGTATTTGCAATGCACGCTGTCAATATATTTGAACTATTCATAGTTCAGTGGCAAAGGAATATGGTGAAAAATGTTAACACAGTATCTAGGCTACAAAGTGATTTGTCAGTATTGAATGGAACTTTTTATTAAAAGCTCAATCCTGGCTTTTCAGATATGGATCTAGTAGTCCTGTTAAATCAACCCATTATAAATCCTGGTGATGATCTATTTTTTTTTGTCTTTCAGCTTGGTTCTACAGAGATATTAAATATAGATAGTTTAATAGAAGGTGCTCTACATGTGTGTGTTATACGACCATTAAAACATTATATATATAGACTGTTTGTTCAACATCACAGCAAGTAGGTATTCTTATCTTTTCAGTGGCCAAGTGGTCAGAGACCCAGGTCACATTCTTCCCTTTATGGTCCCAGACTTCTTAATTTGTTCACCTTTATACTATTAAATTGAAACAAATTATGAAAATAAAATGCTTGATTTAATTCCAATCAAAAGGAAAAAGAAATCCTTAATTCATGGATGATAACACTTCTACAACTACAACTAATTGTAACTTGCTTTAAAGATGAGGTTCATGTTTTATATTCTGTATTATAGAAATGGTAATTTAGAATTGATGTCAACAAATATAAAATATGCTAGAAATAAGACACCTCAAGAAATCGGAATTAAGGTAAGAATTTAATTGTAACTTGATTCCGCCAGATTTATATCAGACATGCCAGATAGTTAAAATGATCTCATATATACCGGTACTGTGTTGTATTGAAGACAAAAACTCGAAGTAGGACTTCGCATACAGTTATTTGCATTAAACTTTTTTGTGATATAAAACAATCACTAATTTGTTGGTACCATGTTTCTTTTGAAACTGAAATTTCCCATTTATAAATAAAGTGTTTAACCTTTTGTAAAACTTGGGAAGTGATAACACTATAAAGATGTTAAGTCTTTCCAAACGTTAAATAATCATTTCTAGCCAACATCTATGTTTATATTTACAGCCTGGTATTCAACCCCCACAGGGTAGTGATATGGAATTAATCAAACATCACCTTGGTAAGATGCAGAGAGCCTACTCACCTGTTAAAAAACTAGAAAATTTACTAGCAGCCACCTCAACTATTTATCAGTGTGTAAGTGTATATTAAACTTACATTATGCAAGAGATGAATCTGCCTATTGCAGGTCTTCATTTAGGCCTGAAACAATATAAACTGTTAACTAGACATTAATTAACTTATCCAGACCATAATCAACACTCAATGTCATTGTTAGCCTGTGATTTGGATCCAATCAAGAAATGGATAATCAAGACTATGTTTTTTTTAATCATATCGCTCGCATTGAATTCTCGGTTCAGAGTGGATCAATTTGACTGAAATTTTCAGCAAATTCTCTTTACATTATCTGGTTTTTATCTAGAACTGCCAGTCCTTTATCTAAACTTCTATAATGTACATGTATCTTTAACTAGATTTTTTTATATCCATCTTTCTACCACAAATAATAAATAGTTACGTGTACAAACAGTATATTTCCCTTTAGCATTTGGCTGCAGTAATGTTGTTCAGATGCAGCTTGTACCCATTAACTGACTGCTTCTTGTCCTCTACTGTTTGAAGAAAGCACTGGACTATAAATAATTTGATTGGTTTAGGATTTGGAACTTGATAACTAATTGAGTTAGATTATGTTCAGATTATGCAGAGTGATAATGTTTTTACTTGAAAAATCATAGAAATGTAGGAAACTTTAAATATGTTAATAACTTTTCAGGTGCAAGGCAGAAAACAAATTCCAAATCGAGGTCCAGCATCACTAGGAGCGGATGATTTTCTTCCGATGTTAATCTATGTTATGGTGCATTCTGGAATGGTATCGGCTGAAATCGAGGCTGATTATATGTGGGGGTTGTTAAATCAGACATTACAGAGTGGGGAAGGGGGATATTATCTTACAACATTCAGTAGCGCCGTATTGGTTCTTCGTAACTTTAAACAAACGCATGAAATGACATCACACCAGAGTCGTCTGCCCAGTATTAGTGACATGCAGGGCTTCCTGAAAGTTGCCCTACCAGATGAAATTAAAGACAGTATTACATGGAAAACCTTACCTGTTAGGCCAAACATGAACACTAAAGATGTCTGTAAGTATATATTCCATAATAATATCTCTGTAGGTAGACTGGCGTGCACTTGAAAAATTAAAATCACCACTGGAAAAATTTGGCAATTTTCTACCATCAGAATTTTGTTTTCTTATGATATTTTGTATTTTAAGTAGTAGTAACAAAGGAACAATATGACTCCATAGTGATTAATTCAAATGATGTTTCTTTTTATATAAAATTTGCAATACAGTTCCTTTATTTACTTAGTTCTTTATTTTAAAAACTCATATTTCAGATATACTGAATATTATAAAAGAGTTTTATTTGATATATTATTTTGATTACAGGTGCTATGATTGCTCATAAGTTCAAGATCACAAACCCCCAGGATTATGGTTTATATTTATTAGTTCAAGGAACAGGTAAGATTAGATAATTGTTTAATAATTGTATAAGCTTTATCCCTTGCTAGTATAAGATTAACACTGCAGCAAAGACCATAGGATCTTGTCAGGAAAAAAATGGTGTGCCAAATTGTCAGAGTTGTCCCCCTTTAGTGTGTCAAGGGAGATAATTTGTATTAGATTAATTTGTCTACTTTTGTCCTATGTTCTGTTAAAGTTACATTATGGGAGATAAGATAAAGAGATGACAGTTCTCACTATAATAGTTAAAAACTAGATAGTGTAAAGGTAATTTGCTGAAAATTTCAGTCAAATTGGTCCACTATTAGCTGAGAAAAAAGCGTTTGAAATATTCACATAGCCTCGGTCATCATTACTCAAATCATTAATATAAACAGCATAGTCTCGATTATCCACTTGATTGATTTAATTATCAGCGGCCATTAAACGGCATATAGGAATTCAATCCGCCAACATCGAAAGCTAGCCTTGACTTTAAGAGTTTATTATGGTCTGGATATGTTAATTATTGTCAAATTGATTATTTAGATAACATCTCAGGCCTAAAGAAAGACCTGTAATAAGCAGATTTTGCTCTTGCATAATGCTATTTTAATATAGAGCCTATATTTTTGTATACTAATATATTTCTAGAAACAACTTTAGCTGATAATGTTTGCCCACAACTGATTAAATCAGAACATCTGAGTAAAGGTGTTGAATGTTACTTTGCATATAAAAGAAAAGCAGCTAATATCGCCTGGCCTAAAAACATGAAAAAACCATCAGTAGGTGAGTGAACTGACATATTTTACTACATTCGTAAGTTAAATTGAATATTTAAAAAAAAAACTGTTATGGTTCTTTAGTACAAGAATTTATGATAATGAACACATAAAGATACTTTGCTTGATTTTATTTTTCAGAAAATATCAAATTTCTCATGCTCAATACATTTTAACTCAGATTGATTGATTAACATTTGATTATGATAACAAAATGATTAAATCAATTGACATTCTCCTGGTAATGATTCAATCAGGTTAAAAACAGGTCCTTCAATTATATTTCGCACAACATAAAAATAGTGTTTATATAATGAGCAGCATATATGAAGACGATATTTTGGTTTATCATAACTTTGCAAGTATTGAAAGAAAATGAACCCATGGACTGATATTCCTACTGAGATTCAACTTTTACAATACTGTAGTTTGATGGAGATTCATGATAAGATATCAACCAAATCATGCTCAGAATCTTGAAAGAATGACCCCAAAAAAGTGAAGTTGCGAGTTCTCTGATTCCATATATTTGATCTGATGTATTTATAGACTTATTATATTTACAGGTAGCTAATTAAGAATTCAAAAGTTAACAGTGTGTCTATGGTAGTGAAGTAATATTGGTGGATATTTAAAAATACCTGTGTCATTTCTAAAGTTATTCTAACAATTTGATTGGAAGTTTTGATTTCGGAAATAAAATGGGACAGGTTCTATAACATTATGGTTGGTGTAATAATGATAAAGATGTTTTAATTAGAAACATCCTAAGTTAATAAATTAGTGTTGTGTCAGAAAATATGACTTTAATATGTTTTGCCTATAACATTATGAACTCTTATGAATTAATATGAATTGGAGTGGTGCTAACCCCAGGGTAATTATATTTTATGTGGTATGTACAACAGGTGAGATACCTACCAGTATCTACTTAACAAGTTGAAAACAGATGGGGGGTTGGATGGCCGAATGGTTAGCATGTGCGTGCTGTATCATCATAAAGCCTGTTTTTGAGTTGACTGGCGCGGTTTTGAATCTCTGGTTGTACGTGACAAGGAGTAGGGACGCCTGTCCAACCTCGTGGGTTTTCTCAACCGTAGGACCTAGTTTGTGTGGAGTGGACGTTAAACCCTATTTCTCTTTCTCTCTCTGAAAACAGATGAATTTATTGGATGATATATGTAAAAATGAATAAAAAATTGGGCAAACCTTTAAAATATTATCAAGTTTTAGCAGATCAATATGACTATGGGTAGGCCTAATCAGCAAATGAAATATGGAAAGGGATGTACTGTGCGACAACAACACAACTGATATCAATGAGTTAAAGATTGGGTTAGGTACAGAGAATTATTTTCATGTATAAGATGTAAATGTCCACGACTGTATTAATATCAAATAATAATATAGGTTTAAATACAGAGTATTAATTTCATGCATAATGAACAGTGTATATTTATCTCTCTTGCATTATGTTTTCATTTTTTTATTATGATATAACTTACTTATTGCAATTCTTACATTTATTTAAATAACTTATTGATGCCTGTTCTTATAAATTACAATGTTATCTTTTCTCTTTGTTATATTATATATTTATAATGCGATCATTACGTCATTCTAAGAGATCCATCACTCGCTAGCTGCTTCATTGATCTAAGTGTTTCAGATCGAACTCTACTGTTTCTTGTTTAGCTCTGTTGAATATAGACAACCGGGCAGTGCAGTGATTGGAACTGGCGATGGAGATTTGTTATAATTGTGATGAGTATCTGATATTGATTTTGTGTCAAATAAGAGGGTTTCTATCAAATTAACGTGACAAAGATTTCTATTGTAATATTTTCATCCACATATTCAATAGGCGTTATCTTTAAAACCATATATTGATCAATTCATCATAAAAATATAATATGCCGAGACACAATGAAAACGCACCACTGATTTTACTGAATATGCAGCTGAAATGTCGTATTTGGCATGTAGACTGTGCGTTTTTACTGACAAGAAAATCAACAACAACAACCCACAAAGGATATAACAACTTTACTGTGAAACTTAGACTCAAGGGTTAAAAGTAAAAATGGAAAGTCCATCTCTAACAACCACACAAGACATTTTATACCCAATGCCTGCCCCATAAATTTTGTGATTTTCAACATTCCAATCCTGTTCAATTCTGTATGCAGTCCTTGCAAGATTGAAAATGAAGCTGTAAAACAAGATTTACGATCCTGTATTTAATTTTATAAAAGTGGTGTGCTTTTGTTGCTTCTCAGTATATAAAACGAATGGTCCTTGTTAATTGTTCTTATTTGTAATGTTTTTTATTTGTTGTCTGGTATAAATTTTAACAATTGTTATTCAGAATATGTGTCATTTGTTATTTATTGAAATTCATAATCTTTTATAGTATACAGATTTAACTGTTTATTACATTTTACACATGCTAGGTATTTATGTTATGTAATATTAAAATTATATGTGTTACAAGAAATTTGATAACTGCATATAAAATCATGGTTTTGTTGAAATTTTTATTGGGAAATTCCTGAAATATTTAAATGTTAAATTGTTTTGTAATTATAGGATATTGTAATTTACTTATTAGATTGGATTGTAAAATCTACTTGCATAAGATGATATACGTTCTTATGATTACCTAAGATATTATGTTTTTGACTTGCAATATTAATAATATTAATAAAGATTTACATAATATACAATATGATAATGTATGATAGCTTAAAGATTAAAAGTACATTTGTATTGCATAAGATATTAATATTTAATATGAAAAACATCGTGCTAATTGCATACAATATACTGTATGAATAACATGAAACTTAAGTTTACGCACTAAGATATTATTTTATACTAATTGCATAAGAAGACTTTATGCTGTTTTAATTGCATACAATTGTTTTTATGTATTTGTATACTTGACTATGCTAATTGTATTTGTTAAATGTTTATGACATCTTGTTATGTATTTTAATGCTATTTGTATAAATGGAAGTGATGCTGTTTTTGTATTGAATATTACTTCTTTGAAAGGAAATTTTAAAACTTTGAAAGGTGAATAAAAATGAGAAAGATATGTTGATGCAGAGTTTTTAATTATTGGAGATGTTTCTCCTTTAGTGTGTAAAGGGAGGTAATTTATATCTATATATATATATATCCAAAATTATTAGGACAACCGCAAAGTTGCACTACTTTGTTTCACGGTAAATGATAAAAAGATAAAAGGTATGGCGACACAAACTGATTTCAACACTGGTTTAATAACTTTTTAACATTTTAAAGTACTTTTCGTCCGTCTTGGGACTATTCATAAATAATGTCATTGTATAAAGATGGATATATATATATATGTGGAGGCAGACCACCATTAATTTCACCATCGACTTCAAAGTTAATTCTGGCCTATTTGCCCAGCTCCAACTTTTCCCCAAAATTTTCGTTGGGCTGAAGGCCTTTCACTACAGACAGAAGAACAAATGGTCATGTCTTTGCACTAAAATTCGTATGAGGTTGAAATACACAAACTTGAAGAAGCATACTAAAAACATGTAACTATCGGTAGTTGCCGTAGCCAACGTGGTAACCCCGTTGTCCTTCCGCTTCAAAATCATGAATATTTACCAAAACCTGGCAGAAAATGTTAATTCGAACCTTCTTCGTCGATTCTATGCCAAAAAATCAACAAAAATGGGCATGGAAAAGGGGAGAAACGAGACAGCGAGAGAATTGCTGTAAATAGGTAAACTACAATTTGTGGGTACCGAGATGATGAAATTTAATGGTGGTCTGCCTCCTATATGGAGGCTGGCCATCATTAAATTTCACCATCTCGGTGAAGCTATAAATAAAAGAATTTAAATGGACCATTTTGTGGAAAAAGGTAAAAGAAAGCCAGTCTTTGATCCCACAATATTAGTGTACCTGACAAGGATTAGAGTCTCCCGTCATACCCTGTGTACATGTGCAGGAGAACTGCATAACACATATATAAAGTTAGAAACCTTAAAGGGACTATCCCGATAAGAAGAGAGTCACAGAAATTAAATTCCGAGTATTTATGAAATTGATGGACCAAAATATAGAGACATGGTGTATTAACCTTGTCTCAAAATTTCAGCTCAAAATATTGAGTCGTTTGGACGTGAACGTCAACACTGCTTATCCGGACACGTAACCCTTTTAAGATTTCGGGTCAATTTTTTCATTGGGTGACCTGATAATCGATTCCCGTTCCTTTAGAGGTCTATACAGTGAATAACACATGTACAGTACTTGATAACAAAATGTAAATTTCACCAACATGTTATTTTTATATACAAAAGTCTGGTTTTATCCAGATACTGTATAATACAACGGTCTCCATTTCCAGATGAAGACTGTCAGGTTTAAGTTATTTACAAGCGTGTCACAAATATCGGGTTAGTTGTTCGGCCTTTGGTAATGGGTTTTAAGGGATTTTAACACAAAATTAAGCAGTTTTATTCCCCAAAAAGTTATCGGGATTGGCCTTTTAAACATATCACACACACACACGTCAAAACCATAGATGAACGGGGTAATCTCCAATTGGCTGTGTAGTTCCTAGTCCTTGTCTATGACTTTCTATCTTGGGGTGAAAGACAATATTGTGTTGCCTATGTGTTACAATGATGGATGCTTTGGTGCCTAAAACAGATTATTATTTAAATACGCAAAGCCAAAGGATAATTACAGCCTTCTACAACATAAGCATAATAGTAATTAATCGAAAATAACAGAACTGACTTGCTACGATCAAAGTATTGGTCTTGAGCATAAACTGAACACTTAAAAACCACTATAGCCTGTAATGCTTACAACTCGCTATTATGCTATATTGTGCCGATGGATTAGCGGACCTAAGAAAAAGGGTTCATTCTCTCACTGCTCAACTGCTTCACGTTTAATTAGATATAAATCTGTGAACAAGTGTAGCATCTATCGTGTTCACAATGTTTTCGGAAAAGAGTGGTAACTTAAAGGACAGAATGTCATGGATAGTTGACTATCGACAGAGTTCCACCTCTCGTGGCCCCAATGCTACACAAAATTTTGACACACGAATTCGAACGTATCCCTGATAATAGTTTAACGCAGACCAATTTGAATGGTTTTAAAATCAGATAAAAATGTAAGGGTGCACTAGCTAAAAACGCGACTTTTCGTACAGTCATGAGCAATAACCCAAGATTTTACTGTCTTGATAGCCTACGTGCCAAAATCGAGAGAGAGAGAGAGAGAGAGAAATGGGGTTTAACGTCCACTCGACACAAACTAGGTCATTTTGGGACTAACATATGGTTTCAATTTTATTTCATTTATTCGCTTGCGCGTAGGGGTCTTTAGCAGTGGGAGGAAACCGGGGTGCCCGGAGGAAACCCACGAGGTTGAGAAGGCGCCCCTATCTCCATGCCACATACGCTCACACCAGGGATCGAAACCACAGCCGCAAGCCAGAGGTGACCGGCTAGCTAGAGGTCGAAGCGCGGCACTCTAGACCACTAGGCCATCCCAACCCCCCGTGCCAAAATCGAAATTATCTTTAGGATATAAACATACGTAAACAAACATGAATAATATAAAGAAAAGAAAACACATCTTGATGTAAATATATTTATTTTATGAAATATCAAATATACTTTAGAATATTGCACACGTTTTGTGTGTTGTTTTTGTATATATTCATAAAAATATACAATTACGTTTCTTCAAATATGATATAAATATTTAATAAAGTAATATAAAAATTAAAAATATAAAACATGGGGCTAAAATAAACTTTGGTTTATAAATTACAGATTATTTTGTAATAATTTTCCATTTCTTGTATTGCTATGGTCTATCATCTGGTCTTTTTATACATCGATTTTAGGTTGACGTCCGCAGAACAAAGATGAAAGTGTGGAATGTTTCTTTACTGTTGCGTTAACTTTATCTTCTGAAATAAAATTTTAAGTTCATAAAAAATAATACATATAATAGGACATAATTATGTATGGCAATACAATTTTTTGTTTCGTAACTTGGGTAGATTTTTTTTTCAGTTGCACTGGACTGTTTCCGTCGAAATTAAATAGATTCGAAAATAAATTTCAGGTGTTTTCAAAGAAGTATTTATTGATTAATACGACTATTGTAGTGATTCAAATCTAACCTTTTTCGGCGCTTGTCTTTTCATTCCGTTGTCTTGTGATTCTCCTCCATAATTTCTGCAATAAATAAAAAAAACATTTTACTTTTAATGCGTTAACGACTAGAACGTTATTCACGTAATAGATTATTACATGTATATTGTTTCCGCTTTCTTCATAAAGAACTATAATGGCACACAATGTATGGAATGTTATTATTGAGTAAGTAACCACATTCGATTATAAAAGGAAGAATTTCTTCTAAAAACAGTATTGTTGGTAATCTCAATTAATCATACACTCTTTAAATACTTACGGTTAAAAAATTCGGCCTTCCTTCGTCTGCTTTCTTTTCTTTTTTTCCAGCATCTTTCAATTCTTCTGTTGCTTCGTTTATTAATTGATTAGAATTTTGTATTTTTGCAGAACTGGATGTTTTTACATCAGCATCCGTTTTGGTATCATTGGAACAACGTCTGTTCAATATACCATACTGTTCCATGATGTGTTTTGTCAGTAGTTGTTGTTTTAATCGATCTGCTTGTGACTTACCATGTATGGCAGTGGTTTCATCGACTTCATTATCGTCAGCTTTGGTTGCAACAACTGACTTCTTATGATTCCTGTCAAAGTTTCCATAATCAGTCCAAGTTTTCAAATTATCAGGTCTAGTGGTTTCAAACTCAACGGTCTTGCGCTTTGCAAAAACGCCTTTGGCATCTCCAGCACAGATCTCACTCACCGAGTTCCTGTAAATAAGGTTCTCCAAGATGTCTTTTGTTTCCCTGACACTTTGGAATCTATAAGCGGAATTCTCCAGCTTCTTAGAATACCAAGACAACTTTCTAAAATTCTCATTGTTTTCTTGTTGAATGTAGAAGTCTGAATTCTCCCTAATATACCTCAGTCGATGGAAATAATCGGGACAAAATCCTTAAAAACAAAAAATAGTTAATAATTGATTTAAAGACAATCAAATTAATTATGTCGTTTTGAAACATCGCATGGTTCTGTCAACAATTTGTAAGGATTTATTTCAATAATCAAGCATAAGAAAATATTGTTGTGTTGAAAAAGCTAACA
This sequence comes from Patella ulyssiponensis, assembly GCA_963678685.1. Classification (NCBI taxonomy): domain Eukaryota; kingdom Metazoa; phylum Mollusca; class Gastropoda; family Patellidae; genus Patella; species Patella ulyssiponensis. The sequence goes on along the minus strand of OY783230.1, from coordinate 19,154,803 downwards.
GACCTTTTGGTAGGGTTTTTTCTCCGTTATTTCCAACATCACAATGTTGCTCTTGTAACATTTCATCCGCCATTTTTTCTGTAAAAGTAACATAATCATTCTTATACATTCATCACAATTGTAATATTAATAATAATGTAAATAAAACCCCTCATTTTGAGAATCATTTTGTCCTTTATTTAGCCTTTTCCATAAGAATTTTTAAAATGACGTCATTCTTCTGTTCTTGGTAGGACACCGCGTTCGCATAATACAATCTTTTGCAGACATTTAAAAATGTTGGATTTATTGCTAATCTTACCGTAATTCATTTCATATTTTACAGAATTAACTTAGTTTGAATCTAAATCTCCTTTTTTTAAAAACTGACCAGAAAATTTGGCGAATAACTTCGCGTTTGCTCTAATGGAAGGGTGGATATAAATGCTAGTTGGTTAAACTTTGAGAATTGCCATTGGCTGAATTGATGCTATATGATAGACTTACCTCAAAGCAAGATGAAGACAATATATGGTAAAATCTTCTAAATTTTCGAGATGCTAGAAATATTTTTTTCGCTCAGAAAAACGATGTGTGGCCTTCCAGTAGCGATGTCTACGGGAAATATAATTGTTATGACGTCATCCAATTGTATTACGTTAGAACAATGCTACCCACGTCATGAAATGTTCCGATGGTTTTCACGAAAATAAAAAAATATCAAATTCACTCTTCAGCGACAATTTTTTGAAAACAAAAAAAAAAAGATGAAATGTCCTGGGGGAGAGAGGGAGGGGGGCGGGAGATGTAGTTTTGGGCAGCATTTACTTGCTATTCACACACACAAAATAAGATACTCCGTTATAATACTGGGATATTCCGTAATTTACATACAGTAGCCTATATAGAAAACAAACAAGAACATTAAAATACGCTCAAAAACAGTCAGACTACACCGCTATTGAAATTAAATGAAATGGGGTTTAACGTCCTACTTTACTGCTCTATCCTGGCTAATGAAAACTGGTAACAAATAATTAAGACGAAAACCGCAAATAAAAGTCGCTCATACAGGAGGACATTGTTGGTTACGCAGTTTTTATCCATTATTGAATTTAAAGCAATTTCAATTCTCGAAAGCTTGATCAAGCAAATACTGATCGATGCCCCCAAATGAAACCTTTATTTGATAGAACCCCGTCCTCTAAATCCTACGACTCGTACCGATACGCTTCGCGTGGAAATAAATCGAAATGGTCACGCCCTATCAAAATCCTACTCTATTTTAAGATCAAAAATAAAATTGTCCATTGGATTTATATGTCGGGGACTATTTGGTTCATTCGGAATTATCTGAAAGATAAAACCAACATTGGGATAAGGGAACGTAAATAGAAAAAAATAATATAAAACGGTTTTCATCATAAAAGAACGATATTTACCGTTCAGCCGCTACAATTCTATTTTAAAGAAAAATTGGTGGCGTTTGGAAAATATAAAAAGTATTATAATTGCGCCGTGGAACGTGATTAAGTCACGCAGCTGATAAATTACGATTTACTCTACTGTCACTGCAGTATACTCCGACTTAACGCCAAAATCAAATGTTATGCGCCACTTTTTTTTTTTTTTTTTTTTTTTATTGCAGCCTGCGACTTTGACTAGCGCGATCCCCGAGACAATATACAGGTCACAATTCTCTGCATTACAAATACTTCTTAACTAAGTGTCCTTTTTAACTAAAGGTTTGTCTGGTCCTTATTGGGGGGTTGGGATGGCCTAGTGGTCTAGAGTGCCGCGCTTCGACCTCTAGCTGGCCGGTCACCTCTGGCTTGCGGCTGTGGTTTCGAGCCCTGGTGTGAGCGTATGTGGCATGGAGATAGGGGCGCCTTCTCAACCTCGTTAGTCCCAAAATGACCTAGTTTGTGTCGAGTGGACGTTAAACCCCATTTCTCTCTCTCTCTCTGGTCCTTATTAATGCCCCCGTGGCGTCCTTACTGCGCTGCTGCGACCGTACGGCGACCAGAAAATTCACAAAAGCCCACCTGTCAGGTTATTGACCAAGGCCCACACAAGTACGGGCCAAAGGCGCGTCCGAGCGGGTTTGGTGGGGGGGGGGTCCACCCTGGAAAATTTAGAAAATTGACAACCGCAAACCCATTTTCCATGCATTTCAGACCAAGGCAGAAGGCACATTTTTGATTTCCTGATACAATTAGATAACAGAATGATCTAAGAGCACTATTGTTAGATGAATTTGAGATCTCCCGTCCTGTCCTCTCCTTCCTTCTTTCTTTTCTTTCCTCCCCCTCTCCTTTATTTCTTTTTCTTTTTTCTTTCTCTCTTTTCTTTTTTCTTTATAGGCTTAGGCACACTTTTTCTTAATGAGCTTAGGCCCACCTGTCACGGACAGGTGGACAGGTATCTCCAGTCCGGCACTGTCGCCGTCAAACGTGAACACAACGCGCGAAAAGTCGTTTTCTCATAGCTTTCCAGTTTAGATGCAGAACCTTAGCGTTTGTTTTGAACATACTCAAAATAAATGCCGTGACAAGTCGATCATTAGCGACCAGTATGACGATCTTAACGCGCCCTAAGACCATTTTCCTTCGCCGTAACAGCGAAGCAAGGACGCCACCCCAGTCTGACGGGGGTATTAGCAATGATAAAATACAAGCCAAGAGTAAGGCTGGTGCTTCCAGTCAAATTGAAAAATGCATAGTTTCATCATCCTCATTCAATTAGAATCAAACTTGTCAAATCAAATTGCTCATTATCGAACTTAGTCATGGTATTGGTTTACTGAAACTATACTGTGAGTTTCATCACTCTCAATCAATTAGGATCAAGCTTATCATGTCCCAAAACATCGACACAGAAAATGTTCATTATTTTAGTCAAGGTATTGAATCTTTATTGATTGATGTATATAATGAAACTATAGGAAAAGCGCATTAACGAACTTAGTCAAAGTATTGATGTGATGATATACGCCAAGTTTCACCATTATCAGCTCGAAAGTTGACCAATCAAATTGCTTAATCTCAGCCGAAATGCTCATTATCGAACTTATTCAAAGCATTGGTGTGGTGAAACTATACACCAAGTTTCATCACTCTGACTTAATTAGAAGCACAGATATTGTGTACCAAATCATGGAACAATGAAACTGCGAATGTCTGCTTAGCCTAAACAAAAAATGTTCATCATGGAACTCAGTCAAGCTATTCAACTAATTAACACCTACACCAAGTTCGAAAACTCCAGCTCCATTAGAAGCAGTGGTGGTTTCCAAAAACAATATGACAGACAGACAAACGGACAGAGAGAGAGAGAGGTAGAGGGAGAGATAGAGCGAGAGAGAGATCGGGTTTAAAGTCCACTCGACACAAACTAGGCCATTTCGGGACTAACATATGATTTAATTTTATTTCAATAAATCGCTTGTGCGTAGGGGTCTTTAGCAGTGGGAGGAAACTGGAGGACCCGGAGTAAACCCACGAGATTGGACAGGCAACCCTACTCCTTGTCACGTACAACCGGGGATTCGAAACCACGCCATTTGACTCAATGACAGGCTTTATGTTACAGCACGCTAACCATTCAGCCATCCAACCCTCCACAGACAGACAGACAGACTGACAACACTTGGTTATTGCTGACCAACCAAAGATCGGTTTTGAGTATGTTCAGAGAAGGATTTGACGGACTGTGTTAAGGAGACTGTAAGCGAAAATACTTAACGAAGGGACTGTTGGGCTATAAATACTTTCAAGTCTTGGAGTGTGTAGAGAAGTAAGTCCACATGTGGACGGAGAAAAAATTCTGAAAGATATTTTAGGCATGGATAACTAATCGAAATGTTGAGGGTAAGTTGAACGTTTCCTTCAGATATTTTATTAGCCTATAGCTATTTTGTACATATCGGATTATCGAGGGTAAGTTGAATTTTTCCTCTGATATGTTTGATAAACTTTTTGTAACCTATATAATTACTGTGTGCATATCTTTCAGCATATTCCTGAAGCAATGGCCCGAGAAATCTCTCTCTGGCCATCGCTGGATTGACTTCTGATTCTTGAACTTTTGCGGGAGTGTCTATTCTCCCCGTTCAATGAAAGCTATCACTTAAGTACAGCAACATGACAGTCCTTCGTTTAATCTGAGTCTTCCCTAAAACTTTGGACAGTGATTTAAGGTATTAAAACGGTGAAAGTATGTTCGTTTCCAAACAGTATTGTTTACATTTCATTCGACTTGATAGCCTCGTTTGTCACACAATTAGTTTTACTGCAGTATTTTCCTATGCACGGGTTAATTAGGCATAATAAAAGCGTGAGCCATGACGTAACGTTATGTAAACATAATTGGTCCAATACTGGCACTCGTTTTAAATGTAAAGCGTTTGTATGGTAGGTAATGATTGGTTGGTAGTCGGACTACTGACCAATCAAAATTTAACACAACAATATCCACTCATATAGCAGTGTGTAGTGCGATTACCTCTAATCAAACGAAACACTGCGCGGAGTGTCAGAGTGTGTACAAGAACAAAAGTGATTTGCTACATGAAAGAGTTCCAGCAATGCAAATACGAAATTAGGAATTCGATCAAAATATACCGATAAGTACACCTGTTTCGGTGCCGCATGCAACTAACTGTACCATTAACATTTGTAATTGTCATGAGAATACAAAAAGTGATCTCAGTGTTCTTTGTAATATTTCATCCACGTGATCAGAGGTTGATTTGAAGAGGTTGATATGAATATATCAACCTATGATGACGTCATGACAGGTTAATATGAGATATAACATGTATGAATAACAAAGAAATAACCACGCCAGTTGTATGTTTTTATTGATTTCAAATTAAACATGCGTTATGTAAGATTTATAAGATAAAGAGCTGACCATTCTTGTTATATAACAGAGTGCCGGAGTAATCAGAGGTCGGATGTGACCAAAGCCCAGCTTAGACATGGGCCTGAGGGGCCAAGGCCAAGGGCCCCGCGGTTCATGGGAAAAAATTAAAATTCCAGATGAAAGTTTCACGGTAATCGATCTAGTGGCGCGAAGGCGGAGACTGGGCTTTCCCTCAACCTTCTCTGTAAAGTTCCACTCGGTGATCCGTCTTAGCTTCTAGACCTGTATGTAGTTCGAAATTGAATATAATACGTATGTGATCACATATTATATAATTATTCTTTATTACAGACCGTTTAATTGTGTGTTACGTACGCGTTCCATTCAAAAAGATATGCAATAATCTTCTCGTCGAGTGAGGGGCCCAGGTCCCCGCTCCGGTCAAACTGGGCTTTGGATGTGACAGAGTCCACTGTAGTTCAAAAATATATAATGCAAAATGAATATATTGAAAATTTTAGTCAAAGTATGAGTCTTTGAAGCTTCACAAGACATGACCGGTTGTCAAGTATACATGTACCATTACCAATTTACCATGATAATAAAGTCTCGACTGTCGGCCCTTTTATCGAGTCACGTCCAGTCTAACGTTTGTATGGCGCGAATGATCTAATCCATAGAATACCACATCCATCCGATGATGTAGAGGGTTGATTATGGGTTTGTCGTTTGCATAAATGTCTAAATATTTGCTTATATAACATTTGAAACCACAAAAAATCCGCAATAGGCAGTTTTAGATCTTGAATAATTCATCATTAAATAGTCATAAACCGTGACAAAATAGAAAGTCTATCCTTTGCTGTTTCAATTATTGCTGATTGTTTTATTTCTGGTTACAGTTTCTTTGTACAATAAATAGTCACATCAGAACAATTCGTAGTTAAAACACTCCATCAAGATGAACACTTGCAGCATATGTAAACGTTAATTTGAAGTAATCGCCGGAATTCGTCGATCGTTTATGATAATGAGTCACAAAGACAAAACACAACGTATCACTGTTAACATATTTTTAAATATTCATAATTAAAAATATAAAGCAATATTCAAAACCGTACACTCACAAGTCATCTAGGTCCATGAACGGCCCAGAGTCTATGCCTATATATGTAATAACTATCCTTAGCGCCTTCGGCCCCCCACATTTCCGCCACTCTCATCATCACTAGAATCTTCATCATCAGTTATAATACCCTGTTCAATCGTGATACGTTTCACTTGTTTTTGAATTAAACGACTTTGTTCAAGCAACGCACGTGTAGCTGCACGTCGATTCTCCATTTCCGCCATTATACCTGCCACCTGTTGTCGAGGTAAGGCCGGAGATTTCCCTAGCAATTCGTAACTAGGCGGAGCAGATTTAGGTCTTCGAACATGATCATCCTCAAGCTCGTGTCGTTTTCGAATCTTCTTCATGAAGTCCGTCCAAGCTGCTTTATCTGGCGTTTCACCATTTTGTAAAACAGACTTTGAATGTCCAGTATTCATCGCATTTGTCTTTCGGTGACAAACTGCATTTGGGGTGCGTATTTTAGTGCTATCATCTGGTTGTTTTGCTTCATGAGAAGCTCCACCAGGAATTGCGGACGCGGATCTTGGTTTATGTGAATGGGGGCGAGAATTTGGAGTATTTATAGCGCGTGCAGGAGTAGCAATACTGGTAGCTGGTCTTATTTTATGCGATTTACCTGAACTGTGTTGATCTGAAGCATGATTTGTATTTTCTTTGCCGCTCGAAAGTTCGTTTACACACCCAACAGCCGTTTTCGGCCGATCATGGCCAACCACGGGTCTATTAAACTGTGGGTAGAATTGCACTTGTCTGGTAGGTGGAGCGCTACAGATTCGTTGACGCATTGTTCTAACCAGCGTGGCTATTGGGTGCTCGTTTTCTGGAATGTCTGCCACGACACCTTGTGAATTTCTAGGCCCGTGTGGGCTTTGAACAGAAGTCGCGGATAAAACCGTGTTACTGCGGCGCCATGCTCCATTCTGCTCATCAGCCGCTTGCAACGAACTCGTACGTTCCTCCTCGATATTCTTTATGATATCGTTAATATGTTCCCGAGGTTCATTTGGTGTAGTATCATCACTATTTGTGTGGTCGTTTTGTATGAAAGTAGTATATATGCTTTGCTGTATCTGCGACTGTCCTTCTCGGGCGATATGACGCGAATCACCTATCATTACCCGACTTCTCCGATGTTTTCCTTCCTTGTTGGCCGTTCTAGCCTCAGCAGCCCTTCGGTACATCTCTTCGTTTCTCATCGCCATGGCCTTAGTATCAGGATGTGAATATTTCTCTAACCCGGGATAAACTCCCTGAATAGTTTTATAAAATGAATTACAGTCATACATTTCTTTATTAACACGACTTTTAGACATCTTCAATTCTTTGTTCATTATTTGGATCCTTAGGTTCAGTTGGTGTTGCAGACATCGGTTCCGCTTCCGGAGCATCCGGTCCACCCGTGATATCTCAGTTGACATGGTCCTAAATCTAAAAAAGACAAATAAAATACATTTTAAATCATACCAGACAGACGATTGGGCCAGTGAGAAAAAATATGAATTTGTTGTTATTCGGAAAAGCGTTCCAATGTGCACAAGAATTTACAAACAAGCACTATATAAAAAATCGGTTCTTACATTATCCATAACAATGCAATGAATTTCCCATATTTATGTTTCATACACTGTGATTCTAATGTTCCATTGCTACAAAAACCTAATTATAACTTAAGTTTGTATGTAAACAGGTAGCTATTTGCATTATCGAAATTTGTATTACATATTTGAATCTCAAAAAACAAATTTCTCAGTACTAGCTAAAATAAACATTATCATTCAAAATATTGCTAATTTTTCCGTCATTTTGAATACATCGAATCTGAGGGGGTCTAATATTTTCATTTCTAAGATATGCTACGTCGTAAGTAAACGTATTACTGATTTATTGTAACCGATAAAAAAGATAAAATGTATAGGGTTAGTATTTATTATAATCCCCTAGCACCAGGCATGTTGTCGTTTCTAACGCAAAGTTGTTAGGTTAATTATAAGATATAATGTCATGAGTAAACAAAACAAATAATATTGTACTTTATTATTTTATTTTATTCCATGGTCGTGTTATAACACGCATGCCACCGTTTCCCCGGATTTTCTGGCGTGGTTTGCACTTGTGATGCAATCGGCGTCTAGTCATTCGGATAGGACCAAAAACCGTTGGAATTCAATTGCTGACCTCGGCTAAATTTCCCTCATAGCATGCTGGTGCGGAGAAGTACGACGCTAAACCACATGATTCATTCGTTCGTTCACACGCATGTAACCGTTAATAGAGACGCCCTTCTAGTCAAGCCTTGTCTTACGGGTTTTCTTATTAGTTGTCCAGTCATCCCTTTGGGTCCGGCTGCAAAATTTGTTACGACTTATAGGACCCTATACAATCGCTTAGCAACTTCAAATCACATTTCGCCGATGACCCATTTCCAAGATAAATCATTAAAACAAAATCTGCTTATTACATTTCTTTTTGTCTGGCTTCAAATGTCATATTATTTTTTTTTACGACCACACTCTATACAGGTCACAATTTTTATCCGATTTCACCATAAGATCTCGGTTCCTATCGATATTGGCATGTAACTTCATGGATTATGGTCCCTGATTGTACGAAAAATAACGTTTTAAACTTGTGAACTGTGTAGAGGTCACAATTTCTATCCGATTTGTTTTAAACTTGGAATATATGTTTATAACCCACAGATCTCGATTCCTTTCGATATTCCCACATATTGGACCATAACTTCCTGAATTATGGCCCCTGATTGTACGGAAAATCGCATTTTTAGCTTGTGGGCCCTATAGAGTTGGTTGAGTTCGAATTTCGTAAAAATCGTGTATCAGGGTTGTAGACCCTCTGGAGGTCACAATTTTCATCTGATTTGGATGAAACTTGAAACGCATGTTTATAACCCAAATATCTTGGTTCCTTTTGATTTTCGTACATATCGAATCGTAACTTCCTGAGTTATGGCCCCTGATTATACGAAAAATCGAATTTTTAGTTTGTGGTCCTTCTAGAGGTCACAATTACTATCCGATTTAAAAAAAAATATCACCGTTACACCGTAACTTTGTCTGAGTATGAATTTCGAATTGAAACTGCTTGACAAAATGGCCTCTCTTTGTACGCAAATTGTGTAGATGTGTATTACGAAGGTTGTGGACCCTCTAGAGGTCACAATTTATATATCCGATTTTGATGAAACTTAAAACATATCTTTATATCCCAAAGATCTCAGTCCTTTTGATATTTGCACATCTCAGACCATAACTTTCTGGATTATTGCCTCTCGTGCAAAATGTGGGCGTATTCTGACTGGCAGCCGCTGGTTTTGGACATTTAATCTGATGCTAAACTCACAATGAACTCCCTATACCACCGGGTGAATAAGATATTGAGTGGATAAGACAATATCTGTCATATCTTCGTTAAATAAACTTTCAAATCGACGACTACCTATTACTGGACAAGAAATAGAGACTTTGCTTATGTTACTGGCAATGGTACCTTACAATCGCTCAGAATAAAGTAATTTGACTGACATTTTCAATATGTTTCTTTTGTCATTATTTATTTGTTCTTAACTAGTATTACAAGAACGATCTGAATCTTACATAATGGATATTTAATTGATGTCTGTGTGAAACTTGTATGAGTACTTTTAATAGATGAGCGGAATAAAGTAAAGCATCGATTGTTTTGGTTAGCCATCAACCAAATCTGGTAGACCAATTAATGTTCGGGCTAATGAGTAAATTCTGGTGATTGTCTACGTTTGAAGGATATAGTGATTCATATACGTCGGCAACAAGTCATGGCAGCATGTCGTATAGAACGATTTTGGACAACATTAGTAGTAAACTTCAGTCCTGTCCGTCGATTTGCGGAAGTGTTCCACAAAGATCATTGTAGGTACGCCTTTGCTTTACAATTACATTCTTTTTATTGGAAAATTTCGACTTATAGCAGTACTGAAGAGGTGGCCTAACGTAAAATTTTTTGTAGCTTTCTATTGAACAATTGGTGTCAACTAAAACTGTTATTAAAATAAAGCTAATAACAAAAGCATGATTTCTACCAGGAAGAGCAAATGGTCAAATTAGGTAGGAATCATTCTTCTGTCCCAGATTTATAGAGAGCAAAACCCACACGAAATGCAATGATGTGTCCTGGCGAATCATCGATTTTTCATTAATTATATAATGGACAATTAAGGAATAGACAAAAGATAAATACAAATACCTTTAAATAGAATATAGGAAAATAAATGTTGTTTACATACCACTGTGTTATATATAAACCTTGTGTTTTAGTCTTAACACACATTTATGTGGAGTTGGTGTGTTTGCTCTATGCTAAATATTTTATCACGGTACGTAGGCCTATCTCACCGTATACGACATGCTAACAGTAGTTTATCGTGGTTTTATAAATAATCCCGTCTGATCCCAGGTTAATCTGATTTAATCCCAGCACCAGCTTATTAGATTAAGCACGTGTCAAAACGGGGTATATTAAAACTAGTAGTAAACCACATCTAACATTATATATAGAATATATATAGCTTGTTTTTTTGGGGGGTTGTTTTTTTAAAAATCATCTATATTATAATTCCAAAGATGTTTATTTATTTTGGGGTTTTTAGATTCACGGACAAACTAAAAGCGTATGTTCTGAGATAATATTTTCACAGAGCCATTTTTAGTAAGTATGAGGATTCACAGCATCGGAACTCATTATTCATTAGCGCGAATTCTCTTTGAATATAGAACAGATTTTCGATTCGGGATTTTTTTTATTCGTAATAAAATATGTAACAATAACTAAATCAACAAGTATATACGGTCGTAAAATTTAAATCGAAAGAACAGGTTCAAGTCGATTAGCCCGAGTTGGCGGAGTTTTATGACATTATTTTTTTTTTTTTTTTTAAAAAAAAGCGTCGTCCTAAGATGAAGAAGAATAACAAGATTATTACCAATTTAATGTATGGAACCATGTACTGGTTGTAACAAAATTAGTCTCTATTATAATTGGCAGGGTATGTTATCGTTAATTTTCATTCGGCATTCATCTACGAGGCAGAAAGTTACATATATAGGTTCAAACAATATCACATTTCTAACATGAATGCTGTTCAAATACAAATGAATTTCAGTTTAGTTAATGTTATGAATTTCTTTTATATGCATTGGTAAAATTACATATATTGACAAAATGTGCAGTAGTACAAAATTAGACGTCATGATCCTGAAGCAACGACTGCTAGTTTTACAACATCCGAACCTTGCTAGATTACTTCGCAATTACCGAACTTACAAAGCGCTACGTTATCTACAGCCACGTGAATAGATTAACGTCCAATAAATAATGGAGATTTTAGAGTGACTAGACCATTTTACCTTTTCGTGATTTCATCCTGCTCCTCCGATGATTTAATCAAATCCCGACTTGTGTATTTACACCAATGCATATTAGTTATCTCGGCTTCTTTCTTAGTTCAAAGATATGATATAATATTCCTTTAAACTGTTCTTTTGCAATTCAAGTCAATGTTTCAAGAGAAACGGCAACTGGTCACTTTACATTTTTAAGAGTTTTACGAATGTAGTCAACATTTATTCAGACCAGAGAAACAGTACACTATCCACTGGATCAATTCTACCCTTTCAAGTATTTTCTTTATCAATTGATAGTATAATATATTCTTTTCTTATATCATAATGATAACGGCACTCACATATCGAACTGATTTTCAATCACCAAGACAAAAATCGATAATATCTTATGAAAGTAATATAAACCTCCAACTAATTAAGGGATTAAATATTCCACTTGAAATGGCCCCAATTATATGTTTTTCGTGGTCATTTTATGAAATGAATTAAAAAAAGGAAATTTTTACGAAATCCAATTCATGACTCGTTTCACTAGCCTCAAACCTGTGCAACGCCTCTATACATCCCACTTTTTCTCTATATATTATAAAAACATACTGATGTATTTTGGTTTTAACAAATAGAAAACCATCCAGAAAGACACAATGAACTAATGAAAAATTGCGGCTATTTATGTATTTTACTAAACTACCGATAAAAAGAACATCCCACATTAAGTCTATCCATATCATTCGATTTTCTATATTTCAAATTAAATCACGATTAAGCCATGTAAGAAAACGCTCACAATAACAACCTGTCGGATTTTAGTTTTAAAAAATGAACTCGATAATATCAGATTTTAGTCCTTCACTACATTGCGATTTTATGTCTTATAGATCATGAATCATATTTTTTGTTTAATCTTTCGAATAGAAAATGTTACAAAAATAATAGTGAAAGGATCAAAGGTTACCAGGTGTTAAATGTATAGTAAAGATATATAAACTGTCTTTTTGTATATCATTTAATATACTATGTTACGGGAATAACTAATCTGACATTAAAGTGGGCTACCATAATGATATATTCCTTCGAGTATAACACTTTTTAAGGTATTCTATATTCACCAGCCCCCACCCCACCCCCATTGCGTCGGTTAATTCGGCCATGGATACATAAACTAGTAAAAATAACAGTACCGTGCGAATTTGGAACAGTAGAAGCTTTATTTTTCTTTCAAAATTGGTACGTTTCAATCTATACTCATATTACATAGCGTGACCCCTCGTGGGTTTTCTCCGAGTCGTTCGCAGTAATTGAAATTTTATTACATGATAGTCCGGAAATGTCCCAGTTTATGTGAAATATAAACTCATCCAACCAGTTCAGCAAATATTTGGTATCTACAACGATACACAAAATGGACACAGAATTTCAGAATGATCTCGGGTCCACCACCCCCCGCCTCCTTTGAATAGCAAATTTACACCGTAAGTACTCAATATTTACCTTTTGTCATTCAAGCTGAAAACAGGGCGAATTCAATTACGCCTGAGTTTGGGAGTTTTAAAATTTTTCAAGAGATAGTATACTCTTTGGGGGATTCTTAAGATAACCACCGGCCTTAACTGTGTAATGTCGCGGAGGAGGGGTGGGGTGATGGTCGAATGGTTAGCACGTGCGCTCTATATCACAAAACCATTGAGTCAACTGGCGTGGTTTCGAATCCCCGGCTGCCTGTCCAACCTCGTGGATTTTCTCCCTCAGTTTCCTCCCACTGTTAATGACTTTTGATCGAGTGGACGTTAAACCCCATCTCTCTCTCTCTCCCTCTCTCTCTCTCTCTCTCTCTCTCTCTCTCTCTCTCTCTCTCTCTCTCTCTCTCTGTATAATGTCGCTTGAAAGATACGATATATAAATGGTGCCTATCTTTAATCTGGTTAACTTATTGATTTTGATCAGATTAATGTAACAATACTTCAGTCAATATAAAACCAATATATTGTATAGAATTATTAAAACATGTTATAATCCCTCTATTCATGGCCGGTTTTGTGTAAACCAGTTTAATTCACTCTCAGTCTATTATACTATACACTCTTTAATAATAGAATTATTATTAATCATTATATACACGTATACTGGCGCTCTTAAAAAGAGAGTCAAGTACGAAAAACACTGTCTATCAAAAGTAATTTATAAACATGTACATTACAGGGATTCACGTATTTACAATCGAAATTCCTCCGGGGCTTCCGTGACTCCCATCGTATAGGTATACGCCATGTGTGGGTGTGTGTGTGTGTGTGTGTGTGGGTGTGGGTGTGGGGGGCTTGGGGTCATGTTTTGTCCGTTTGAGGATGTTCGAAATCCCCATAAGCCGAGTTTAAAGGCATGTGCGGTATGGTTGGGGCTAGAGATAATGAGTGGATAACCCTGATACTAACCCGAACCAGTAATTCCCGATGAATTTTACGTATTTACACAAAGACATTTCATTAGACTATTATAAGGCGGTTTCAGACGATTCATCACAAAGACTGCTTTAAAGGAGCTAAATCGCTAACATTTGGGACCTAGAAATTGACACAAGTAGGTCGTAACGCATATAATACTGTAATATGAATGAATATAAACTGATTTACATTCAATGGTTTCCGTTTTTACTCTAATTTCAAATCAGTTATGTTCAGCGAAATAAGGCAACGGTCTAAATCGAATGCAAATTTCTAGTATCTGGTTAATCCAGTCTACATACGCCGTTTGATTTGGTGCAATGTTTCTAGCCTCGTTCCTCGAGTCTCTTGCTAGAACTGGGACTGAAACGTATTATGGTACACGATTCGTGTACCAATGGTAAAATGTTTATTTTGTCTTAAATATTGGATGTCAGAAGCCCATCTTTTCCCGGTAAGATCACAGCATCAATGTTGATTAAAATTGATAAATAATTCGTGTTTTCATTGTCGAAGATTTTGGATGATATTGAGTTAGAGACTTAGCTACTTTAAAGCGATAATTTCATATTTTCAAAGAAAGTCAAAACATGATTATTTCTATGTCTTTTGCTCAAGGTTGTCAACTCACTATTTTACGATCATAGGCATTATTCCCCAGACTAATAAATCATTGACACAGGAAATAATAACACAATTACCTCCCTTGTTTTCCCATTTCCCCCATGGTAGGCTATAGCCATCTTCAAACGTTTGAATTTGAAGTTGAAAAAGATATATGTGCCAATTTCTCAACTGGCAATATTGAATTATTGGATTAATAGGATTTTTCTTTAACAAAGTAGGACTGTTTATAGATTCCACCTATTTTAAGGCTTTATTTTAATACATTTTAAAAATATAACTTAAAAATATGAAATTGCAGCTTTAAAAAGGTTTGCTTGAGAATCGTACCTTAATTGTAGTTGAAACTTATGATCTAACACAAAAACAAATGTTAAATACTCCTATTTTATTTAACTTATCACTCAGAAACATCAAAATGCACCAAATGGAAGCTATTCTCAAAATTTTCACAGGACTTAAATGACTTGTTCAATCGACACAAACTAGGTCATTTCGGTACTAACTAATGGTTCAATTTTCTAAAAATAATTTCGCTTGCACGTAGTAGTCATTAGCAGTGGGAGGACCCGGAGAAAACCCACGAGGTTGGACAGTTGACCCTACTCCTTGTCACGTATAACCGTGGAATCGAAACTACGCCAGTTGAATCAATGACCGACCTTATGATACAGCGCGCACGTACTAACCATTCGGCCACCACCCCTACCCTTGTCTGATATACAGACCACCTCTGAAACTCTCTCTCTCTCGCCGTAAAAGTTAACGAGAAGCTGGTCAGTCGAATTCATAGTGCATGGGGAATTGGCTTTACGTCTCGTCAACACAAGGTTCGTTGGTATGGTGGCTTTTAGCGGCCATTCTAGATTGTCGACTTGTCGGGTTGTGAAGGCGACAAGTCGCGGCACGACAAAGCGAAATAATTGCATTTCGTCGACTTGTCGCTTTGTCGGGTTGTGAAGGCGACAAAGCGACAAGTCGACAAAATCAACCCGACAACGCGACAAAATCGTCGCCCTCATTTTGTCGACTTGTCGGGTCAATTTTGTCGACTTGTCGCTTTGTCGCCTTCACAACCCGACAAAGCGACAAAGCGACAAGTCGACGAAATGCAATTATTTCGCTTTTTCGCCTTCGACTTATTCACAACCCGACAAAGCGACAAGTCGCCGAAATGCAATTATTTCGCTGCGCATGAGCGAGCATTCTTCGGTTAAGTATGGAAGCCTAATCTCGACGAGGCGAGGGTGCATTTATTCAGCATTTGGTTTGGTTTTGCTACACCTGACCATTACACAGATATGATTGAAAAGTTAATTTGATTAAATTTGCATTTAACGACCCATAAAATTAGGAATCTATACTTCAGAAGAGAGTCAGTTTTATATGTTGACATGTATTTTAATGTATTCTTTCAATATATCTATGGTAATTGAGAATACAATATGCGCTAGCTTTGCTATATTAAAAAATATTTAAAATTTAAATCTTTTTTTTCTTGGGATGTTTATAGGCATGTCTCCTTTACAGAATACGCTAAAGCTTTTTCTTGGCCACATCCCAATTTCAAATCTCCCTGACAGTAACTGTATCACTGGCTCACTAACGAGAAGGTCTGCGTCCAGTATGGCTTCACCGATGTCTAATGTACGTGCACGTAATGGAACCTTTGTCAGTTGGAATTTTAAATAGCGTATTATAGGCCGTGGAGTTGCTGGCTGGACAAACTTTCCCCTAATAGCACACTGCATTTGAGTGTCGAAAAATAGTTTAAAATAACCGTGGTCTGTATCTAAGAAGTTTATTTCTGCCCCCAAAATGCTGGCAGAAAAATTACCCCGGCCGTATCGCCGCTGTCTTGGCAGAATTTACCCCATAATAGGCCTACTCGACATTAAATATGCCTGTCTTCATTGATGCAGAAAAGTACATTTGTTGATAAACTAAGTCGTAGTTTAAATAAATGTGTTCTGTCCCCAAAATGTTTGTTATTGTTTATAAAAAGTATATAAATTTTAATAAACACAATATATTTGTAATTAACAAAATAGTGTATTAAGTAAGTAAGTAAGTAATTCTTTATTGCTGAAAGTTACATAACTTCCGAACGACTAAAAAACTGGCCTTATCAGGTCCACTTTCCTGCGCCACTGACAAGGGAAAACACGACTAAAAACATATATGATTTGAGTTGGGATATTAGTAGATTGATTATTATTATGTATTTGGGTAAACTGTGCTGTATGGTGGTAATCAGTGAAGATGCGGACGAATTCTAAATTACGATAGATATATTGAAAGCATACATTAAAATACATATCAACATAAAACTGACTCTCTTCTTTAATATAGATTCCCAATTTTATGGGCGTTGAATGCAACTTTAACCAAATGAACTTTTCAATCCTATCTGTGTAATGGTCAAGGTGTAGCCAAACATAACCAAATGCTAGATAAATGCAGCCTCGCCTCATCGAGATTAGGCTTCCATACTTAACCGAAGAATGCTCGCTCATGCGCAGTGATTGACTTCCGAGGCGACAAGTCGACAAAGCGAAATAATTGCATTTCGGCGACTTGTCGCTTTGTCGGGTTGTGAATAGGTCGAAGGCGACAAAGCGACAAGTCGACAAAATTGACCCGACAAGTCGACAAAATGAAGGCGACGATTGTCGGGTTAGTTTGTCGGGTTGATTTTGTCGACTTGTCGCTTTGTCGCCTTCACAACCCGACAAAGCGACAAAGCGACAAGTCGACGAAATGCAATTATTTCGCTTTGTCGTGCCGCGATCGACTTGTCGCCTTCACAACCCGACAAGTCGACAATTTAGAATGGCCGCTAACAGCCACCATACTTTGTGTTATATGCTTGATAACGACTTGTGAAATCTTGTTGAAACGTCGCAGTGAAATAAACCATAGTAATTGTTATCCATAAAAAGTGTGTTATTTGATTATGTCCCAATTACTAAATGCCATTCAAAGAATATTGGAGACTAATAATTGACAATTTTTATTGTTATGACTACATGGACAATGTGTCATGCCTGGACAGATGCGTTTCCGTCTACTTTTCATCGAAATCCCACTGGGTTCTTTAATTGGGTTTTTTTTTTCAAGTCGTCTGTATAGTGGATATAATTGTTACACTATTCAGTCTGTCAATATTGATCTGTATTAGCTATATTATTGCTAATAAGTTCTAAGTGAGTCGATTTATCATAATTATACAACAATAACTATAATACATATTGTATAGTTCATATACAGAGAACGATCATAATAAAGCATGCCTTTTTACCTAGACATGCAACGCTCTATTTGATTTTCTTTTTTTTTTCTTTTTTTTTAGATACTTTCTTTTCCTTGGTTATTTCTAGTCTCGACTGGGAGAAGATTCATAAAATGTTCTTATTCCTTTGTAAAGAATATTTTTGCAATAAAATAAGTTTTAGAGTAGCCTCGACTAACTTTTCGAACGTCATTACCATAGCTCATAGCACATGTTTTGCATCCTATACAAAGCACATGAATTACCTTTTAATTTTGGTGCCCCAATTTTATTGAAGAATAGCACTATAAACCGCAGAATGCCTCGTTCGGCATTTCTGTCCAAACGAGGTAAAACAAATGCCTCGTTGTCTGGAGTTCCAAAACGAGGTTTTTTAAATTACCCTGTTTTTGGAACGAGGTATTTTGTCCAGAACGAGGCTTGGTAAAAATGCCTCGTTTACTAAACGTGGTTTTTTCAAGATAGTTATTAGCAGTATTTCCTATCAGCGAATTTGTAAAAATTAAAATTTATGTTACTTAATACGAAAATAAAACCAGTCCAAACTATGATATAATCAGAGAAATAGACAAGACAAGAATACACGTCATAGATGTAAGTGTAAAGCAACATCAGCTACCTTGATTGATTTATTGGCCCAATCAGTTATAGGTGTTAAGAAACAACTGTGGTGTTGTGACAATTTATTGGGGCCAATAAATTAATCAAGGTAGCTATGTGTCTGCAATAGTTTTACACCTAACTGATATCGCAGACAACAAATTAGTGTTTATCTGGTCTAAATACAACAAATAATCCATTCTTATTAATCAAAAAAGCATATAATTTCATTTCTTATTTCCAATACGCCAGTTTATTATTTATATTTATTGTAAAAAAATTACTTGACTATAGGTGTTAAGAAACAACTGTGCTTTATTTCCCATTTAATTGACAATGGGTATAAGCCAACAAATTCATCGCTGCGCGTTTATGTAATTTTGCTCCAATAATATTTTGTGCAATGTTATGGGGTTTCAACAGAAACAGTCAATGCTATAGTCAAGTTATTTTTTTACAATAAATATAAATAATATACCGGCGTATTGGAAATAAGAAATGAAATAACTTGACTATAGGTGTTAAGAAATAACTGTGCTGTATTTCCCATTTAATTGACAATTGGTATAAGCCAACAAATTCATCGCAGCGCGTTTATGTAATTTTGCTCCAATAATATTTTGTGCAATGTTATGGGGTTTCGACAGAAGCAGTCGATGCTATAATAGTCAAGTTATTTTTTACAATAAATATAAATAATAAACTGGCGTATTGGAAATAAGAAATGAAATAACTTGACTATAGGTGTTAAGAAACAACTGTACTTTATTTCCCATTTAATTGGTATAAGCCAACAAATTCATCGCTGCGCGTTTATGTAATTTTGCTCCAATAACATTTTGTGCAATGTTATGGGGTTTCAACAGAAACAGTCAATGCTATAGTCAAGTTATTGTTTTACAATAAATATAAATAATAAACTGGCGTATTGGAAATAAGAAATGAAATTATATGCTTTTTTGATTAATAAGAATGGATTATTTGTTGTATTTAGACCAAATAAACACTAATTTGTTGTCTGCGATATCAGTTAGGTGCAAAACTATTGCAGACACATAACTACCTTGATTAATTTATTGGCCCCAATAAATTGTCACAACACCACAGTTATTTCTTAACACCTATAACTGATTGGGCCAATAAATCAATCAAGGTAGCTGATGTTGCTTTACACCTACATCTATGGCGTGTATTCTTGTCTTGTCTATTTCTCTGATTATAATATCATAGTTTGGACTGGTTTTATTTTCGTATTAAATAACATAAATTTTAATTTTTACAAATTCGCTGATAGGAAATACTGCTATTAACTATCTTGAAAAAACCACGTTTAGTAAACGAGGCATTTTTACCAAGCCTCGTTCTGAACAAAATACCTCGTTTCAAAAACAGGGTAATTTAAAAAACCTCGTTTTGGAACTCCAGACAACGAGGCATTTGTTTTACCTGGTTTGGACAGAAATGCCGAACGAGGCAATCTGCGGTTTATAGTGTAGGTTTCAATGTTTACCATTGTGCAGCCTAAATTAGATTTTGATTCTATTTGGCATTAGACCCGAACTAAATCTATAGAACTATGAGGTATCATATACTAATATAGTTATTTTTATCATTCAGTAGCAGTAGCTTCAGATTAAATAATTGAAACATTAAGTAAATGAATTTCTTCAGATTTTAGAGGAGTTACTTTGTCGAGTTAACTAAAAGAGATATAAAAACATTCTTACCTTTATATTCACTGTTTAATAAAGACAAATTCTAATCACACAGAGATCAATGGCGTGTTTCTTCATTTGATTAACTGTACAATAATTCTCGACTTCCTCTCTCAATATACTTGTGAAAAACTCGGGTATGAGTTATGTAATCAAAGTTTATAACATGGCTATTATTGTAATAATACCCGAATTTCACTACATAGACACGTTAATTAATATATGATGTATGATAAGCTAATAATAATAATAACAATTTCCCAGCTTAATTAAAGCCACACACATTCCAAGTTCACTACTTTTATTTGTTAATGAAAACAGTTACTGTACTCTATCTATACTTGTAGATCCTTCTATTTCAATAACAAGTTATTAAGTTGGAAAGAATAAAAAGTCCCTGTAGTCCCAGTAAATTGAACCTGTTTTAGTCTACGTGCTTGCAGAGTACATGTACATCTAAATTCTAATCTAAACGAAATTGGACATGTAAAGTCTACGTGCTTGCAGAGTACATCGAAATTCTATTATGAACGAAATTGAACATGTAAATAATCTACGCGTCTGTATGTATTACGACATTGGATTATCCTATAGAGCATTATGGTAATCGCGTAAATTGGAGGGGATTAAGGGGGCTTAAAGTTGATAGTATCCATGTAGGTACATTAAAGAGACAACTAAACTATAATTTCAAGTGTGTTTAATGTATGTTACACAATAGGAACGATTTTTTTGTCTGAACTTCGACGTTTTCGCCTATAATATATTTTAATTCAAACTGTCAATCTTGTTTGGAAGTGTATACCAGTGGATTTGCCATTCAAAGATAACAATTTTTCTTTGCCAGGTACTCCGTCCTGCGTTCTGCACCACTTATGAGAGAAACCAGACTGGTAAACACCGGGATCGAACCAGAACCCCTGAGGCTTAAAGTGAGCCAGCGACATTCTCACTGAACGGAAGAGACTCAATAGACTTAACTAGAAAATGTAACTCTGTTTCCACTGATGAGAATTCTATTAAAGTTTATTCTAAAGGAGAGAGAGAGCGAGAGAAATGGGGTTTAACGTCCACTCGACACAAACTAGGTCATTTTGGGACTAACATATGGTTTCAATTTTATTTCAATAATTCGCTTGCGCGTAGGGGTCTTTAGCAGTGGGAGGAAACCGGAGTGCCCGGAGGAAACCCACGAGGTTGAGAAGGCGCCCCTATCACCATGCCACATACGCTGACAGTGACACCAGGGATCGAAACCACGGCCGCAAGCCAGAGGTGACAGGCCAGCTAGAGGTCGAAGCGCGGCACACTAGACCACTAGGCCATCCCAACCCCCTTTATTCTAAAGGAATAGGAAAGCAATTTAAAAGTCGAAGCCTCGTGTAAAATGTAACTGGACCCTCCACACCAATCAAACTAGTTCTGATTTGAATAAAGTTAGGGAGAGAGAGAGAGAGAGAGAGAGAGAGAGAGAGAGAGAGAGAGAGGGTGTTAACGTCCATTCGACACAAGCTAGGTCATTTCTGGTCTAACATAATTTCAATAATTCATTTGCGGGTAGGGGTCTTTACCAGTGTGAGGAAACCGAAGAACCCGAGGAAAACCCACGAGCTTAAACAGGCGACCCTATTTCTTGTCACGTACAACAGGGGATTCGAAATTATAGTGGATTTCACATCGACTGTCATAAAGTCTAGCTATACTATAAACTGAAATGTGAGATAAGAGCAACGTCTCTTAAACTAATGTCCCATGATGTATATAAGCACTCTATTACGTATTCAATTTCTTTATTTATTTTGTTAGTATGTATAAATAATAAAACAACGTCCGGGTATTTTATTTTAACCAGTGAGCTTTGTTATGTGATACTCCACTTTGGTCAGTAACTATGCCTGAATAGGATATCGAAAAAATAAAAGCAAACACACTATCAATATTTTAACCCGTTCATTGCCTGGCAAGATCGTTAGCCCATAGAAAGCTGCTGTCCCAAGAAATAACAGGGATGTTGACCAAATTTGATACCGTTCCCTCTTGCCTTCAACAACTCTAATTCAAACCCACCCAGTGTGTTTATAGACAGACCTTTTCAGCTTATTCGTATCTGGTGTTTAAGATTACAGAAGGTTTTAAAGATAGGTTCCCAGAAAAGTATTTATCTGGTGGTTATTACCTATAAAAGTATGGCAATTTTGGTATATTATATGGAAAGTAAAAATATGAAATATTACCAGAAAAATATTGGATTCCCTGAAAAACACCAATGGAGCGTATACAGGACAAAAATGTAAGGGTTCCCCTAATCGAGAGGCCGACGATTAGGAATGTCTGCAAGTCCAACACTTTCTGGGATAAAAATCGCGGAAAAAGCAAAAAAGACGCGGGCAGTGGATAATCCCAGAATTTAATTCCCATTCGATATTTGTAATAAATAGTAGTCAGCGACTACATACAACATCGTCTTGTGTATGCAATGAATTCCCTTCTGTCTTCGCCGCCGTTGCTATAGGTACAGAGAGATGTAAGTCACGTGACACAAACATGACCTATTTTGATTGATTTTTATAACAAGGCATTTCTTGGCAATTACAATGTTTTGAAAAGGATTTCAAATAAAATATGATAAATTAATTAGTTTGAATATGTTTTCAGTCCAAATATATCATCAAATCACCCCGTTTGTACCCGGGAATGTATCTTCAAAAGTCATTTTCCGGTAAAATAAAATAATAAGAAAAAAAAAACTCGTATTCGGACAGTAATCTGAGACAAGAATTCTTTTGGGTCATTTTTCATTGCTAAACCCATGAAAATATATTACTTTCTTTCTTTTCTTTTATGAAATCAAATAAATCTGATTCGTAATACTGACTGTTATAACATACCATAACACAGAGCAGTACAGTTATACTGCACCAAAAAACATGACAAAGGCCGAAATTTCTCCATTTAGGAAGTCCACTTATACTATTTATTACATTTTGCCGTTACGACCACTTTGTCGTTGATGACTCCTTTATTGGTTATTAGTGATTATTTTTGAAGAGATTAATTCTCATTGTGTATAGTCTGAAAGTCGATTCTTGTCGTTTATTCTGGGGAAATTGTGTCACTTCTGGGACGCTACATAAGTATTCTACTATTCACGAAAAGGCTGTATGGCGAGGATTCCGGTCCATTTACTCTGGTATGTAAGGTTAAAAAATAAACGAACAATTGATAAGAGAAATTGATTGATTAAATTTACAGGTAGGGCCTAAGAAGTTAGTTTATATAGAATTCGTCAAAGGTGTTTGACAAAGACCAGCATTAAACAAGAGATAAATCGGCCCATTATGGCTTATAAGTTATTAATTAATTAAATTACCAAGACAATAATCAACTCTCGATGTCATCTAGATTTTCGACAGATTTAAATACGATTTGCAGTAAATGATTCAACGTAAAAATGGATAATCGGGACTTTGTTTATTGTCGTAATGGCAATTGCAATCGAGGCTACACCGTTCTTGAAAAGTCGATAACTCGGCTTAGAGGGAAGTAATTTTACTGAAATTTTCAACATATTCCCTTTACATTATCTTTTTGTTAACTATTATACCGAGAACTGTCAGCTCGTATTTAATCTAACATAATGCCACTTTAATCTGTGGTAAACTTTAAAGAAAAATTCAATTACTGAACAATGAAAGATAAACGAAGCTACAATACTAAAAGTGTTGCAAGAATAACTGAAGTGTGTGTTAACGAACTGTAATTCAACGACAATTTCTACACATTGATTTTATTGATCCAAGGATGACACTCAAGAAAAAGAAAACAACAAACTTAATACCGTGTCAGAATTATCAATAATAAGGGAGGTATGCGGTCACATATAATTAATAGACTTTATTAAGCAAATGTAGACAACATGGTGTCACGGTTCCAATAGGACCTGTTTTAGATAGATTATTTATAACGTTATAAAACATATCTTGGCATATTTGAAACAACAACACCAACAACATGTTGAATAGAACTAGCAAGACAATAGCAAAAGGAGAAACAACCGGATAATTAAATTTTCTGATGTTATGAAAAGGAACCATATGAAAGCAGGATACTAAATCGAAGTAGACGCGGGGTCAGCTGAATAAATTGTCCCTGACGTGGGTGTGTTTAAAATAGATTTTAACCATTATTGCGTTCCATAATCCATGGATCCTAGGAAATATCATGAACTAAATTTTCATCATCCTAGGCCAATACTTTTCTGGAAACTAACCTCTCTGCCAAATTCTAAATCTAACACACAATCCACATAATATGACGTCATATGTACAAATATGTGCGGGACGGTCACCGATCTATCCATAGAAATATATATTTATATATTTCTATGGATCTATCGGTCTCCGAAGAACTGACGGTTGTACTGGAAGATTGTGTCAGGGGTCGCACGAGCGGTTTATGACCCTATGACGTCAGACATTGATTAATCAATCAGCGTTGACGTTTTTAGTGGTTTACCTACAGTTCCGTGCACTGCACGCCAAGAACTCACCGTAACAGACCGTTGGCTAATTCTGAACCAAAACGCCGGTAGTATAACAAATCTTTCAGATCCTAGTGTAGAGAGACAAGTAAAACGGAATTTTGAACTATAAAAAACGAAACGAAATAGGATCTTTGTTATAATCAGATTGTAACAGCATCAATATTGATTGGAATTTACCGATATTGAATTCGTGTTTTGAATTTTGAATATTATGGAAAATAATAATATTGACTTCGAAATTTAGCTCCTTTAAACATTAGTCCATGTGACAAAAAATATTTTCATTAACAAATTGATGAATAAATTCAACCATGATTTCCAGTTAGCCTAGTGCCTGACATCCGGGTCACTTTGCGAAATGCCATTTTGGCGGACATCTTTAAAAATGATTGCCATTATTACATTGAAATTGAGTGCGCAAGGGAAACCTTCATAACTCCTAAACCGATTGACCTATTGAAATAATGGCGGCTGATTATATTTACATACAGTAATGTCGATTTATGGCAATCTGTATTGAAAACTTAGCTTGGCATGAACTGACAAAAACAACATCACGGAAGCTGAACGGGTTTAAAAGGAGTTTTGAAGTTTTTTCGGTGCTTTGAATTATACCAATTCGATTTATTTTTTGTGAAATGTCACCAAGGCCATCGTATACATTGTATAAGTTTTAGTTGTTAGTTCTAATTTGATAACAAAACAAAAGTTTAACAAACATGTTTCCCCCTCAAATTGGTTTTGTTCGTTAAAATATGTCCTGCAGACCACGAAGCTTACTGGTATTAAAGATACATTATGGGTGGATAAGATAACGAGTTGACAGTTCTCACTATAATAGTTAAAAACTACATATGTAAATATAATTTGCTGGAAATTTCAGTCAAATTGACGCACTATGAGCCAAGAACTAAACAAATGAAAGTTCCACTTAGCCTCGATCATCATTACTGAAGTCGGTAAGAGAAAAGAAATAGTCTTGATTATCCATTTAATCGTTAATCACGAAGGAAAGTTTTGCAGCCAATCGGACTACAATCCAATAAATATCGCAGACTAGCCTTGACATTGAGAGCTGATTATAAGTCTGGATAAGTTAATTTATGTATAAGTAATAGTTTATATAAAAATAAAATAAAACCAAGTATACGAACAATCCAAACCATTAGATAGAATTCGAAGTCCTAAAAAAACGTTATAGGCAAAATAGTGTAATCAGCAAATGGACTGCTCCCCGTGTACATAATACACGACAAACAGTGGTAACAGGTGTCCGGAAGAATAAGCTCACCCTGTCTGGCGCGCCACACACGCCATAGCTGCATCCAAACTATTAGGCAAAATGTCGGTAAAATAGCGTGATTGAACTATCGGTATGCAAAATGCACGTGATGAACTGTGTTAACGATGTAGTAGACATAATCAGGGAGATAGTAATAGTATACGTGTCAATTAAATATATATGTAGAATAATAGCCGAGAGAGACACGTTGTATTTACCAATCAAGTCAATATGACGGCCATAAAACGTTTTAAAGTTTAGTGCACACGTGTCCTTGTAGTTGTAGCTTAGATGACAAATGCCTCGATCTACTTAAAAAATCAGAATAAAAGGAACAAGCTCTCGCGTAACGGATTAGCTGAGACACAACCATAAGCTGGTGATATTGGAATGTTACTACTAATAAATGGAAAGTTAACAATCGGGAAGTCAAAGTCATCACGTTTATCGTACAATTTAACACTATCAGTGGTGTTTTTAATTTCGAGCTCATCAGAATATATGAATTCGACATAATCACTAGATTTAGGATTATTAGGAGATAAAACGTCATCGATATATCGATAAGTGAAATTAAAATGTCTGACTAATCGTTTATTTGTTTTTACGAGTGCTTCGTACGAATAGAGAAACAAATCAGCAAGCAAAGGTGCACAGTTGGTGCCCATGGGGATACCTACCACTTGCTGATATATTTCCCCTCCAAATTCAACAAAGATGTTATCAATTAAAAAATCCAACATCTGAATTAACTTGATGGCGGTGAATTTGTTTTTGGAATGACTGTGATTCTTAACGAAATATGTGGATTTATAATTAACAACTAAATATTGATATCTAGCAGTACCCGATTTAGACGAAAAGACACTGTGAATAATGTCTTTCAACCGGGCTTTTAATTTACTATGGGGAATTTTAGTGTACAAAGTAGAAAAGTCAAACGTTTGAATAGATGAGACTGAAGCAAGGGATCTAGATTGCAAACAATCAAGTAATTCTTTGGAATTTTTTAATATCCACATTTGATTTATACCACTACGAGAGTATAAAATTTTGTCACAGTATTTTTGAATACCCTCTTTAACAGTTGTTAGTATCGATGTCAATATTATTGAAAGTGGTTTTGTGGAACGACGGGATGAACCTGCTATAAAACGTTGCTTGTAAGGATTTTTATGGAGTTTAGGTATCCAATATAACAAGGGCAAATCTGTATAGGTATCTCCACATGGAGTACCAAATGAAGTGAGTACAGATCTGTGATTGGATATAATTTCATCCTTACTAAGAGTAGATTGTTTATAAGTAGCACTGTCGATTGGTTTCCCGAAATTAAGTTCTTTGAACAGACAGTCATAATAATATCGTTTACATATAAAAACTATGTTATTGGACGCCTTGTCAGCCGGAACAATAACATACTCGTCATGCAAGGCATTGAGATTTTCAACAATGCTAACATCATTGAAAATCGACTTAGGCTTAGTGTCAACTGACAAACGTTGCATGTATATTCTTCGTTTAAGTAAACGACTGATAGACTTAGTCCAATCAGAGAGAGTATCAGAAATAACATCTTCCCTCTTGGCCATGATCTAGCGTAGTCCTCTACGGCATCCATAATAAGTTTGAAATTTTGATTCCATGAAAATGGTTGCGGTTCCCGGTATTTGAGTCCTTTGGACAAAATATCAAGTAGCTTATTATTCTGGACTATGTTCAAATCACCAGTGACCAAATGTCCAGCTGGTTGGTAAAGGAAGAACGACGTAGAGCAAGAACATGGTAGAGGTTTATCATATAAGTCTTTTGCATTAATGTCAGATAATGCCTTTCTGTAATTAAATATTTTGGATGCAATGGGTTTAGTATAAGTATAAGAAATCCTAGGAACAGTAACAGTTTAGTAAGGAGGGACATGTGCTGCGACTTGCTTATGGTGTAATATTTGGCTTAACCCGATAGCATCCATGCCTTTACTAGCAAATATTTCAATTTTAGAAATGAAATGTTGGTTGTGTTAAACGCATCGGGCTCAGTTGCAATGTCCAGACGACGGTGGGCAATGTCAAAAACAATTGATACAACTCTGTATTCAGTGGATGCATGATCAGTACAATTTGAATCCAAACATTCCGATTTAAGTAATTTAAAAATAGTAAGTGGAATAGAATATAATTTAGTACGAATATGGTGTGGCCCTAGTGGTTCTTGAATAATTTCCAAAAGGGCATCTAGTGATATAGTGCTGAGTTTAGGTGGTATGTAGCGACGATGTCCATGACTGCGTTTTCGACAAAGAAACTTTGGGAATAACGTCATGACATTCACATCGCTACACGCAGGGCTTGATAAATTTCCAATACTGGCTACATTGTCATTGCATCCATAAGGGGTGGCAGTACCTAATGTTCGTATCCAATATTCCCCTCGGTTCCTGCGAAAGGGGGTACTCAAAGTAGGGCTGTTAGTATGGTGGTACATTTTCTCTAATATGGACACTCTCATTAATAGTATAGAGTGGTCCGGTTGGTTAAAATGTTTTTTCTATCCTCGATGTGAACGCTTGAATTTGAAGTTGAAAATGATATTTTTGCCAATTTCTCAACTGGCAACAGTGAATTATAGGATTAATAGGATTATTGTTTAACAAGATAGCGCTGTTTATAGATACCATCGATTTTAAGGCTATATTTTAATATATTTTAAAAATATCTTAAAAATATGAAATTATCTCTTTAAACTCTATTTCATTCACTCTGTGGATGTTGTAATGATTTGGTTCCCAACGGAGATATTGACATGGTAATACAGAATGTGTCGTCAATGAGATAAAAAGGTAGGAAGTACAATGGCAGTAATTAATTGATGAATGATCTTCTTTCTATCAGTAATATAGATCTGTAAACAAGTTAAAACATTATTAAATGACATACAAATTCGTTTTCATGTCTGTCTATTTTCTGTGATGTGGAAATAAATTATTTAGATACATAATTAGTTATGAAATAAGACAAAGCTCATGCAGAATACCGAGCTTTTTTGTCGCATGAAATTATTGATTTTATCTTTTACGACGTACCTGGAGGTTTGACTTATATGTTTGTTTTTCTTTATCCACGAGAAAAGAAAATACGCATATTTATTCTGAGGCTTGTTTTGAACTACATTAACAGTACACAATTTTTATGGGAAACAGTCACTGGTTTTATTCTAAAAGCACGACGTTCGACAAGACAGTTATCCTCTTATGCTTGATAACGATAAGAGGATACTTGTCGAAACGTCTTGCTTTTAGAATAAAACCAGTGATTGTTTCCCATAAAAGTTGTGTTCTGTTAATGTGTTTCCCAATCACTAAATGCCACTTAAAGACTTTGTTTTGAACTATTGTCTTTCAGATAGGTTTTAAAGACTAAAACCTGAAACAAAACAGAAAAACACAACGCCCCCCCCCCCCGCACCCCACCCCCCCCCCAAAAAAACAACAAAAAACTAAATGATAACCAATAAAATTAAATTGAATTGAAATCGAAAGTGGTGCTAGGTCTAAGGTAATTCCATGATTAAAGGCTTATAGCAATTAAAATCCAAGTTCGTTTATTCATTCTGTTAAATATCGCGCCCCTTTCACGCCACAATAGATGGAAGATATATTCAGTTTTAACAAAAACTACGAAAGCCAAATCAGGTAATCATATTTTGTAATTTTATTTACTTTAATTATGATTAAATCATATTGCTGTCGCTCGTTCCATTACATAGATATAGAGAACATACTAGTATAGGCCCAATAGGCATATTTTTACCTTTCTCCAATATTTACACAATTTTTAAAAAAAATCTCGAAACATTCATGGCTCCTTTGTTTCATACACCTGTAGAATAATATTGTTGTATTAGCGAGACAGGATGAACATACATAACAATTGCATTATTCGCTTGACGTTTTTACTTTTCTTTGGGTGCTTTGTATTAATTGTAGAGGTTTGAAAAGACTATTATTATTTCGATTTTCGTCTTTATTTATTGTAATGATTCGCCACTGGTATTTGTCGGTAAAATGTTGAATTTCTCACCTGTTAATTAGTACCGAGATTGATTATTTAACATTTTAAATTTTAATTAAATGAGAAAACAAAATACCAACGCTAGATATTGTCCCGGCTTGGATTCAATCGAATTTGAAACGGGTTATAATTAAATTTTAGCGGACAACAAAATCGTGACGGGCTTATTGTAAATACTGAAGAGAATTGAAACATTATTGGACTGATATACCTATTAGAGATTTATCTTTCACAAAATTGAAGTTTGCAGGTGATTTATATTGCCTAAAATGGCGTATTTGGACTTTAACGAGTGGATGGGAGACACAATTCACAAATATTGCCGACTTGACTACTGTCGTGAGTTGGTGTATATACCAGATGCTTCTCTTAGTGATTTTCGTTGATAATATTTTTTACTTTCATATGCTCGCTGAAGTGATTTCGGACTGACGGAGTTGTTTATTATAGGTGGTGATCTAGTAGACATTACTTCCTGGCAAACTATTGAGTACCACCGGATGTTGTAAATTGCGCCAATGTAAACGTAAACAAATGAATGTCAAACAAATAACTTCAATATGATATCTAACTCTTTGTTTGTATGTATTTAACGATTTCATTAATTATTAATCAATTGTATTTTACTTGTTTTTTACGTAATCGATATCCATTTAAAAAAAACCCAAGACAATGGCTTTAAACGAAAGGCATGTGGTCACGTGGTATTTTGGGTTTATACGTACGGAATTGTGGAATATTTCGTTGCTTTATCCATTGCGTGCATAAAAATAAAACTTCAAATTCAAACGTTTGAAGATAGCTATTTCATGGGGTGGGGGGGAATAGAAAAACAAGGGAGGTAATTGTTTTATTATTTCCGGTCTGAATGATTTTCAAGTGTAGGAAATAATGCCTATGATCGTATAACAGTGAGTTGACTACCTTTTGAACAAAAGACATAGAAATAATTATGTTTTGACTTTTTCTTCAAAGAAAATATGAAATTCTCGCTTTAATGTTTATAGTTTTAAAGATAGGCAATATTCGTTGATCTTACGCCTCCCAGTCAAGGAATACCGAGGCCTGTTACAGACAATTTTACTATACCATTGTTTAAGCAGTGAATTGGCCGAGTTGAAGAATACAAGAGTTAAACAATGTCCTTACATTCTTTTAATTCGAAATCAAATAAACCAGGTTGGCTGCCACTCAAACAAAATTTATAAGATTGACTCGGCTTTTCAATCCAAGAAAGAAAGATGGACCACTTATGAATCTTTTAAAAGATCCGAGCTTTGCAGAGTGTAGGAAAGTTATCGATTTTATTGTCTTTGGCCTGTCAAGATAATTGGCGGAAGTTTATAGTTAAATTCAAAATTATATGATGGCGCTGAACCTTAGAAATTGTTGAATACGATTTTCCACTTGTCTGTTTGTATTTTCAAGCTAACAAACTTACAAAGACATTCACAATAATAAATTGTCTGCAGTTTGGAAGATATAAGAACTGTTGGCTGTGATAAAAGCCTCAACCCGGAGTATTTCAGAATAGATTACAATATTCTCATGTGGCACATAATAGAATAACAACCACGCGTTCCCCTTGTGAACCACACAACTTATATAAGATTGTCAGGATTGTCAGAGGCATGTTTCACGAAATTTTAACTAAGACAAAATCCAAGTTTTAGTAATTTGGTTGGATAATATCAGATTGATTTTAGTGCTGTGCCAATCAAAATTGAAGCATCTACTAATATTTGGATTTTATCTTTAGTTAAGATTTCGAGAAACAAGGCCCCTGTTGTTACAGCATTAGAAAACGCCTAGAAGATGAAGCTTACTTCTGGGATTGATTAGAGTAACTAACGCTTCAAGTTCTTTATTTGTGTACATGTAAGCCATAAGACTGATAGGGTATATACAGTATTATACATAGAACAAAAAATAACAAATATTATATGCAATAATAGTCACAATAAATATTACATAACAAGATTTCAATAATACATTTCGTTTGATTTCCCATAGGTATAATTCTATACACATTCAATTAATATTTACAGTAATTGGTTTAATATAGAAATTATGATTTCTTTGATAATAGGGTTTAGCAAATTTTGTTCTAAATTCATTTAAACAACAGACAGAATAATATATGATTTTGAATACATCATTTACAAATTAAATATTTGAAAAGAAACTGTCTTTTTATGTATAATTGGGTGATAAACGTATTCTAGAATACATGGCATGGATTTTCTGTAGACAATTAAACAAGCTGTTTTGATGAGAAACATATATTTTCAAAATCTGATTGCTAAAATTAAATATTTTATTCTTCCAATTATGCGCGTTAAGCACATATCATATAATTCGTTCAGAATATTTAATAACCAGACATTTATTATCTGCATGTATATAACATCTCATTATTAGTCTAATCTTTTATTTTCGGTAACGGGGGCGGGGGGGGGATGCTTGGCACGTGCGCTCTGTATCATAAGGTCTGTCATTCTGTCATTGAGTCAACTGGCGTGGTTTCGTGGCAAGGAGTAGTGTCGCCTGTCCAACGTTGTGGGTTTTCTCCGGTCCTCGGGTTTCCTCCCACTGCTAAAGACCCTGCACGCAAACGAATTTTTGAAATAAAATCTAACCATTTGTTAGTCCCGAAATGACCTAGTTTGTGTCGAGTGGACGTTTCATCCCATCTCTTTTATTTTTTGTAACGTGCCATTTGAACCACAAGTTCAGTTGTGAATCTGCCGTAACATAATATATGTAGATTGACATGATTTACGGTGTCGACGTGCTATAAACAACATTCACTCATTCATTTATTTAGGTCAATACTGCCAGTTTATGAAGAGAAGACATGTTTTGTTTTTTTTATCAGAGCTGAGTATAAACGCAATGCGCTTTCCACCTCAGTTAATTCTACGGAAGCGTAATAGGGCCATTAATTTATTCTCTACTAAATTTCAAAGCATGTAAGTCAATAACTTGACAATTCCGGGTAGTAAAATGCCATACAAGAAAGATAATACGCCCACACGGCAACCTTGACACAAATATAGGCTACCAGAAATGTAACGGATATGTAACGGATAAAAGCCTGGACCAAATATACATCACAGTCGGTTATATTTTCGTTAACACTTTGGGGGGGGGGGCAGACGTTACACGGGGGCAAATGACCAGAGTGGGAAGATCCAGGGCTAGATGTCCGAAGGAGGGGGAATGTCCAGGGGGTGAAAGTCCCGGGGTAGATGTCCTTGTGTCTCGATCTATAACCGTGCATAATATATGTAAGAAAATGTAAGGGGAATTTCAAAGTCTTCACCGGGATGAAATCGCAAAATTTCAGAACAAATCTCTTCTATAGTGTTTGTGTTTTCCAAAATTTCCCACGCTAACGGTAACCCGATCGTCTTCATTTGCCAAGTCGGTACAGAATAGTAGTATGTTAAACCCCATCTATATTGATCTGTATTTAACTACACTAAAATGTACATACATTAACTTCATACTTACTCTGGTGATAAGTAAAATGAATCATTAACAGAATTGAGTTTCAGTCATCATATAGAACACCCACAAATCATTAGGTGCTGGCAGAGGAGGTTGCTCAATACCGTTAATTAAACCACAGTTTAAAACTGCTCCTGGACTATTTAAATAATTAAAACCAAGACATGTAGTTTCACTCCGACATAATTCGGAACAATCTGTAGCATTAGTGACTTTTTCTGTGGCTGTAGACGGAGTTTGAATTACATAATCTGGTTTCAAAGAAAATACAGCTTCTGCAAAAATGAGAAAACACTAATTATATTCAAGATTTATTATAGAAAGACGGAAGGCATAACACATTACCACTCCGTATGGTAAACACTCCTATGATGTATATGCAACGAGTAGGACATATATCCGTGCGTATAGTCATTTCCCAACTCTGGTCTGGTCTATGTTCCCTAACCAAGAAAGGCACCTCATGGACGATATAACTGGTCACGGAACACATATTTCTTCTATACAGTTCACTGGAAAAGACATATTATCTGATGCCAAAACCATATACATATCACGAAGCTTACATTGTAAAACTCCGAAATGTTAAGCGTATAAATTAGCTTTTCTACCTAATAACACGAGGCTGAACTATAGTATAACTAAATTGATATAAACAGAGCTGGAATAATAAAAAGGCAGTTGCCCTTGTGTGTTTGGTGAATCTCTATCTTGACAGTGAATAAACTTGATGGGTGAAGTCGAGAATAGTCAGAATATTAAAACACGACCACACAGAGTCACATCGGCGATTAGAGTCCCTATATTTGGTGTCGTGACGAAGGTTAGCTTTATTGCTCAATTTAAATCAACATTGATGTTTTGATGGTGGCACCTTACTGTCAAACGATAGGTTTTTGATATCCATTATTTCAGACCAAATGAAAATTTTAAAATTGGCACATGAACTGGCATTGAAGCGACTCGTTGAGCAAGGCTAAACATATCCCACAGGGGAAAACTACCGGTGTGGCCTGGAAAAACCGGACACCAAAGATTGGCATTACATTGGGATCCTTCGCGTATTTCGCCGAATATAAATGATGGTTTCAGTAAAAACAAAAACGATTGAATGCGCATCGGTTTATAAACATCCATATTACACTATGACTCATTAAAATTTATGTCCATTTCTATGTGCCAAAAACAGAGATGTGCCACCAGCAACTTTTTTTTGTATTAAACATTCGGATAAAACCACATAAAACACATTTAAACAGTTTAATTCCAAACAATTGTTTTGCAATTTTTGATACAGAAGAATCGATCCACATTTAATTTGAAATTAACAAATTTAATTGCTCTCTTTATCTGTATTCACAACCAGCTATTGTGTTTTTATATATAAAATATAACTCAATAACAAATCAATATAGGGAACCCAGAAGGGAAAAACGATTACAAATACGTCATTCGTTTCTTAGTAAAGAAACAAATGCGAAAGATTTAACAAATATTGTATAATGAACACGGGAACCGCATGAAACAGTCCTTCCAACAAATAAATCTAAAGCTCTCTTAAAAAAATTTGAGATAATAAAAAGCACAATGACTTGAATACACAATTTTATTGATTCATTTAATAACATTACGCTTTATGTTTTCATAGTCTGTGACTGTCTGTCCATGCCGGTGCTTCTTATTCCCCACATAAAAGTGCAGACTCTTTCATATATCAATTATGGTGGTTGATTATCATGTCGTGATGTGGTGCCGTCCTTCGTCCCGACATTTTAAGCCGACACCACGACAACCCGACATCACGACATTTTTACGCGACATTACGGCATCAAAAATTGAAAAGAGACACATGCTATGCAGAGGGATATGACAGAAATTTTCAATGAACGGTGGCATTTCTTCATTTATGTGCACGCCAATGTGTACACGGGAGCTTGTTTATTTGTCCCATCTACAATATTAAATACTGTTCTTTGCCAGGTTCTTTGTTCTGTACTACCGACATGGAGAAACCACGCTGTAAAATCCAGGGGAACTTTCTTGACCAACATCCTAGCCAATTAGTTAAGTTGTCCAATGGTTTTGCAAACGAAATCCTACTCTATGCCTTCCTGAATATCACTCATCCAATCGGACTGTTGCAGCTACATTCACAAGTAATATTTGATGCCCGAATAATGTTGCACTGGGTGGCAGTATCGAATTAACCACGAGGAACGGCGGGCTCCAGGCCCAGGCCCGTTCCCATCCCCACATCAGGAGGCGCCCACAAAAAATATCCCAGTTGCGAAAAGAGGGATGTGAGCATGAGCGGACCGATAACTACATCTGCTAGTGGCAATGATCGGGACCCTCCAAGGCCCTCCATCGAATTTTCAATGTCCTGGGCATTGGGGCATTGCGTTGCGGTTGACATCCGAGAATTCGGTATATTTCGGTGATGTCTTGTCGTACTTTCGCCTTATACCAATGATTCTTTTTTCTTTTTTTTATATTTAAGGCGTAAGGTATATCAAGAACACACATTCAAACCCTTTTTAGCGATAACAACTTCTTGTGCTAATAGATGGAGGAATAAAGATAACTTGTATTTAGGTTTGACGTTGTTACATTCCTCTTTCAGCGGCAATATTTTGGCTACAACTTGGCGTGCAACTAGGAGGTGGAATCTAGGTAATTTTGAATGAGGTTTGATGTAGTTACTTTCATGTGTTAGGTTGTGGGCTCCCACATGCTCAAGGCCAGGACCCAGGCCCTCACCACAGTTAATCCGGCGCCGCAAAGCAGAGCGGCTCCAGGCGATATATTTTAATCCATAACAATTCCAGTGTAAATTCGCGTTATTCAATTAACAGAAAATTAATTGGCCAACCGGATAATATATAGGTGGGGAGGGGCATTTCAAGTAGACGTCTACTTGAAAAGCCCCCCCCCCCCCTCCCCTTGTCCCCTATTACTCGTACGCCCATGCATTGGTGTGGCTGATGCATCTACAAAGATTGACAACATGAAGTATTTATGCATAGATATATAAGCATTTGCAATATCAACCAGATCATTATTATTTTTAAATGAGAAGTAGAGTTAAATAATGGTGAATACGGTATTCCACAATACTGAGCTGATCTATCTGGATTACAAAGCCATTATGGATGACATGAAAGAATATCTAGATGAAAACTCCCAAAGAATTCATTGAAAAGTTTACCGTTTAATCAAACTATTCAATAATCGATAATGGATCAATATGTTTTTGACCGATATTCCTAGACCTTTTTCAGATAATGATCAGAAATCATTAAAACATTAAATAACACAGGATCAATCAATCACGATGGATAGATTTGATTGATTTAATAAGCAAGCTTGGTCCGGATATACTTTATACCCTACATGTGACAATTTAAGGTACACAATGATGATGGAATTGAGGACAGATTTTAAATGATTTCAAAAATCGATAATGTACAACTTTTCTTTGTATCCGTAATTTGAATATGTTCTAGACGATTCACTTAACATTTTGTAATTTTTTGTTTTCGCTTTTCACCGATGCGGATTTACATTCCGTAAACGAGTATGGTTCTCAACCTCAAATGAGGACATACTAAAAATCTATTGATTTCAATTATTGATCAAATTAATGAATGAAAGATCTCTATTCTTCCCCATTGTCTAAGTGTCAAATATCATTTTTGATTCAGTTCGCTGGTCCCGGAGTTGCTGTCCGGAAGTGAATAAATGCGTAATGGAAGATCAAGAAAACACTCAGTCGGCCAGATTGTCACGAGTTTATATCGTCAGTTATTTGATCGATTCCGATATTCCAACAGTCATTTGGGTCGATTTGACGTTACCCCCCCCCCCCACTCTCTCTCTCTCTCACTGCAACAGACATTCTAAATAAGATTGTTATTAGTGCATTATGCTAATAGATTTTTCAGTAAACTCGAGTTGTACCCCTACTAAGTAATCTAGGCCGTGTTTTGTTTATTTAAAAAAATGATATTTGTGACGCAGGAAAACCACTCTTTAATTCCAAGTTTTGGCTACTTGATTGCCCGTAACTTTCAAAAGGGATAGATATACTAAAAAGGTAAACAACTTACTTAATCGTGGTTGATCATTAAGTCTCCCATAAACTTCAAATTCACAAAATGCCAATTTTGCGGTGGCAAATGATCGTATGTGTACAAACCGTCCAGAACATCTTTTAGTGCAATTTATACTGGTACCCATTGTATTGATATTAATATTTTCTTTACAAAGACATGTTACTTCCCCAGTAAGATCTGGACTCAGATCCTTCAACACAACTTCAAAATCTGTCAACGAATTAGCTGAAATAAAGCAAAAACAGAAATCGACGAATTGATGTTTTGAGGCACATTTATTCTTAAACTTATTAATAAAATTATTTTGATATCGATATTATTCCTTTATCACATAGACCGACATTGTAGGGCATTAAAAGTGGGTCTTATTGTTAAATTTTTGGTTAGTAGCACGAATGTTGAATATAGCCCCCAATTTGGGTCCAATTGTCAAGTGTACTTTAAAGTACACACCCATCCGAACGATTATGCGTTGTCCCTTGCAAGACAAAGGTCACTTCGAATCTTTCACGGCCAACACCGAGATCGAACACGGGACCTACAGATTAGTGAGCCAATGCCATGCTCATCGAGGCCATCGCCAAGAATAGAATGAATTATAGAGATTAACTGTATTTGCTTAATAATTCACCGAAACCAATGTTAACGTTCTCTGATTTAATTAATATTACCCCCCCCCCCAACAAAACCCCAAAAGAATCATCGTTGCGCATGTGTAATGAGGTTTGGGAATCTCTATAGACTACCCGTTGTAAACACTGTCTTTTCATTGTTTGGATATAGGATCGTTCAGCTTTCCTTTTTCAAGTTCTACAAATTCAATCAGCTTAAAATAGAACATTGAGATGTATACAGATTATTACAGATTATTGTAGGTTTGTCAAATAAATTCTGTTTAAGAACAGAGGCTGAAATTGTCTAGAAATTGTAGAAGCAATCAATCTGTTTCACATAGGATTACGAATCCTAGCGAATATTCACTGATCAATGTGTTCTACGTCCGGGAATGCATCCTGAATGAAACACCATTAGTTACGAGTCGTCGAAACCCTGGATATTTTTCTGTCCTTAGTAATTTTTAAGAAGTTTTGAGATGTTCCATTGTATGATATACGTACCACAACAAGATGAGAATGGCTTCAAACTAAATGATTCAACTTCATATCTATTCATCAGATCAACTAGAAACCACTGGAAGTCATATGATACACTAGGAATCGATGATGACTCAATACAAGTAAGTGGTAAACCATCCACACCCGAACCCGGAGGTAATCCTGTGTTGTCTTTCATACGAACCGGTTTGTTAAGAGCCAGATTTGAACCAGAAGCTGTAAAATCAACATGCGTTTCGCCGTTTATTATTGCATAACATTTCTTAATCCCTTAAATTAATTCAAATACAGATCTATATTTCGTTTTGTTCCCCATGCCTTTATGTATTGGACGTTAAATTTGTAATAACTAAAAACAACATGCCCAATACGATATAACCCTTGGTTGAAGTGGACGTAAAACTTCGGGAAAGAACGAACGATTCTCAATATAACTGTTGAACCTACATCCATATAATAGTCCGGTCCTCGTATTATATAATAATTGTAATTTGTTGGTAATAAATACGCGTTCAGTATAATTTGGACTTCTCTCATTGAGGCTACCATCTGGCTATTTCCTAAATTTGTCTCTTGATAGGGTGCCCCACCCTAAATGAATATCTCCAAATATCTCGACAATTACACCACAATACTAATATATTTAGAAAGCCTAAAATCTGTTTCACACATTTATAGTCACTAAATAAACGACCATGTTGTACTTCATAAGCTATGATCATTAAACCATACATAAGTAATACTGCTAAAATGGTTTGGAGTGGCGTCCATAACATCCAGACACTTTTGAGCAAAAGATAGGTTACGTGCCCTTGTTTTGAAATTAGTCTCGCTTAACTAGTCTACCGATCATTCTACGTCTAATTGACGGGTCGGGATAATAAAGACTACATTTTTTACGAAACATGGAACAAGAAATTGAATTTAGAAGCACCAACATCAGGCAACTCAACAATATTTTTAAGAACCTTGTAAAAGTAAAATGAAACTACGGCTAGTATCATATTCTGGCTGTACGGACGTTGAGTCAGAGGTATTATTTGTACTTAACCAAAATATGCAGCTTCTAATGGTACAGCTAATTATAAGGCAATTTAAAAAATAAAACGAGCGTAATTTCTAAAGATGCCGTAATAACCAAAAAGTTAAATATTATTGCTATTCAGAATCGTCAACAATAGATTTTTTACG
Source organism: Patella ulyssiponensis (assembly GCA_963678685.1). Lineage (NCBI taxonomy): Eukaryota > Metazoa > Mollusca > Gastropoda > Patellidae > Patella > Patella ulyssiponensis. The sequence goes on along the minus strand of OY783230.1, from coordinate 19,114,926 downwards.
GCTGTAGTAGTGTTTGGTGTTTTGAACATTTCCGCATGCTGTTGCTATTTATAGCCTCAACGAGTGTGCGAGACTGATAGAAATCAGTAGTAAGTTATTCAACTAAAACGTGCAGGATCAACGTTTCAGTTGGCACGTGGGGCACCCTACTCTTGAAGGGGGCCTTTGCGTTTTGTTTACTTTATCCGATGAGAGTTACTTCCCTTTGCCAACTTTCTTTGCAATTAACGATTTTGGGATTGGTCGATAAAACTAGCACAATCAGCTAGGGCGGATAACTTGAAAACGTACCCCTTCCCTCCCAAAAGATAAACCCAGGTTTACTGGAGTAGAACTGAATGAGACCACAGGGGATACTGATGATGGTCTTTATTAAGCAAATGATACAGACGAGAATATCCTCGTGTTGATAAAACAATTAAAATTCTTATTCAGATAAAGTTATGTAATTAATAGCTTTGGACAATCTACACATTAAAAGGATCACCGGGTAAAAGCGTTTTTATTGGCATATTTAGTTAATCCAAACAAACACTTTTCAAGGTAAAAATATTGATTTTTGCAAAATCAATTAAAGATTCATTATGTAAGAGTTAGACAAAAAGCTGACAGTTCTCGTCGTTATACTGGTTAATAAAAAGGGAATATGTTAATAATTTCAGTCAAATTAATTTATTCTGAGCGACGTTAAGGATATTTCGAGAATAGCGGAATCTCGATTGACATTGCTACTATTGTTGCAATTAAAAACAAAGATTCGATTATCCATTTTGATTATTAAATCATTAACTGTCCTTCGTGTTTGAATCCGTTGAAAATCAAAGGCATTCGATGATCTTGTCATGTTAATAAGTGTCTAATTAATAATCGATAGACAACCTGCAATATGCAGATTTAACTCTAGACTTGCATAATGCATCTTTAGAAAATAAAGCGTTTGTTTACAAGGGACAATTGAAGTATACATCACAAATTTGGGATCACGGTGGCTAAGTGGGTAAGGCGCCTGTTGGCTAACCCGGAAGTACGGTGTTTGATCCCTGCATTGGCCGAGAAAGTTCATCTAGATTTTCCGACGTGGTTTCCCCATGTCACTGATGCGGGACGAAGGGCCTGACAAGGTCAGCTGTCTAGTCGTTCGGGTCGGACGAAAAACCGCGTCCCCGTGTACACATTGGGGTTCATTTCACGTGAAAGATCCCTTGGCTATTGCAATTCGATATAAGAGTAGGCCGTAGCGCCGCTTCCCGGGCAAAATTTCCCTCATATCACACTGTATGGCGTTTGCCCGTCTTCATTAGCCCAGTTTAGGAACAAAACAGGACGTTAAACCTCATTTCATTTCACATCAAAAATTTTACCTTCTTCAACATAACATACTAGTCGCACACGGTACAATGCGTAGTATAATATACTGAGTGTATAATTGTATTTTGCGTTGTATACGGTTGAAAATGATATGAAATAAATATATTTTCTTTGATAATTATTCATTTTTCACTTTTAAAAGAGCCTAGATCGGAACCACAACATATAGCCGTATGTTAGTCACAAAAATATCTAAAACCCCATTCCATCTTATTAGGCCTATATGTTCATACTTTGCTTCTCCGCTGTAAATATGTCGGCATTTAGTATTCGAGACCAGGTCGAATAATTATTTCACACTGATAAAAGTAGGTTTATTTAAAAATGGCCAAGTTGAATATATTACAGCTTTATATTATACATTTGTTAAAACATACAGAGCTAAATCTGTCTATTGCAGGACTTTGAGCCCGAAATGTTATCTAAATTATGAATTAGACATTAATTAACATATCCAGACCATAATCAACTATCGATCGCATCGCTAGTCTGTGATCATTGGTGGATTATTATCCGATTTACTGCATAACTTTATTTCTCGATTTAATTATTAAATGGATAATCGGGACTATATGCTTTCTTTTACCGTACCATTCAAGGTTAGGCCAAAATTTCACTTGCTTAATTTAATTTTCTCTTCAATAGTGGATCAATTTGACTGAAATTTTCAGCAAATTGCCTTTTCATTATCTAGTTTTTAACTATTATGATGAGAACTGCCAACTCTTTGTCTTATCTCCAATAATTTATCTTTAATGTGCAGATTTATCACCAAACTCAGATTATCCAACATTTCTCTACATTTGGAAATTTTATGTAGGTTTTACTTATATTTTTGTAAGTAAATTGAAGATCTTACCTGATTTAAGATACAATAAAAAGAGGATGACAATTACCTCCATATTGAAAACCAACCGAACTAACTGACTGACACGACTATACTAATTGATCTAATTTCGCGCTGCTAATCAACCATACTATAATATAATCAATAACCCCATCCAAGCAATGTACATATACATTTACTTATACACAGTAGCTATCAAATAGGTTCTTGAAAGTTATGAGTAGCATTCAACTTTGGCTCCAGTTCCGAGAGAGAGAGAGAGAGAGAGAGGGATAGAGAGAGAGAGAGAGAGAGGGAGAGAGAGAGAGAGAGAGAGAGAGATGGTGTTTTATGTCCACTCGACGCAAACTGTGGTTCAATTTTATTTCAATATAATATAATCAATAACCCCATCCAAGCAATGTACATATACATTTACTTATACACAGTAGCTATCAAATAGGTTCTTGAAAGTTATGAGTAACATTCAACTTTGGCTCCAGTTCCGAGAGAGAGAGAGAGAGAGAGAGAGAGAGAGAGAGAGAGAGAGAGAGAGAGAGAGAGAGAGAGAGAGAGAGATGGTGTTTTATGTCCACTCGACGCAAACTGTGGTTCAATTTTATTTCAATATTTCTATTGTGGGGTCTTTAGCAGCGAAAGGAAACCGGAGGACCTGGAGAAAACTCATGAGGTTGGACATGCGATCCTTCTCCTTGTCACGTACAACAGGAGTATCGAAACTACACTAGTTGACTGAATATCAGATCTCATGATACAGCGCGCACGTGCTAACCATTCGGCAATCCCACTCCCTTTCAGTGATTTTATCAGAATTATACAAATATTGTACTCGAGCATTTCAGTATTGGAAGCTATATTTACCGAGAAGCAAGGCGTTAGTCTGCTATTTATTTATTTTATTTTCAGCAAAATAACAATTCTGAAATTTTACCGACCTTGTACTTATGTACAACAGACCTGGGAATTAATTCTATCGGCGCTCAGAAGTATTTAAACCCATTTTAGCATTCAACATTTATCCAATACGAAAACTCGTGTAAATGACTCTATAGTGTTTCCACATTGTATATACATATAACAAAAAAGCCCCCCCCCCCCTAAAAAAAATAACTCCAAAACATTGTATACACATAGAAAATTTCAGTCAAATTACTTTAAAGTGTTGTCAAATTAGCTCAATTGTCAAGTTCCATTGCTACGATAATATTTTATCATTAAATTATTAAAAGGAGAAAGGAATCAACCACTTTGGCATGACGCTTCTACCACATGCGCTAGATTGGGTGGTCGAATGGTTGGCGCTTGTCCAACTTCGTGGGTTTTCTCTGGGTTCCCCGGTTTCCTCCCACTGCTAGGGATCCACACGCACAAAGCGAATTAATGAAATGAAATTTAACCAAATGTTACTCCCAAATGACCTAGTTTGGTTTCGATTCCCCGGCTGTGCGTGAAAAAGAATTGGGTCGCCTGTTCAACCTCGTATGTTTTCTCCGGGTCATTCGGTTTCTTCCCACTGCTAAGAACCCAAACGCGCAAGCGAATTATTGAAATAAAATTGAATCAAATGTTAGTCCGAAATGACCTAGTTTGTCTCTCACCTACCAAATGCTCTCTGAGCCTCCTCTATTATTTCCAACCAAGCAATGATGGATCATTACGAAAGCTTTAAAAACAAACTTTCACGAATATATAGACCACCACTTTGCTAAGATCTAAATAATCCGTCAGATCGTGTCTGAGAGTGGCATGGACGTTGCGAGTTGCGAGATCTATGTGGGCGTAGTAAGAGGTAGTGATGAATCTACCATTCTGGCACAACGCTCCTATCACATGTTTTCCTTGTTATATACATCTCGATCGGCGGATTAGTGGTATATAGGGAGGTACTGAGCTCCATCCATTCAAGAATGTTTTAAAACAAAAATCTTTCACGCATAGACCACGACTTCACTACGAGAGAGAGAGAAATGGGGTTTAACGTCCACTCGACACAAACTAGGTCCTTCACTACGATCTAAACAATTCGTCAGATCGTGTATGAGAATGACATCGACGTTGCGAGATCTATGTGACCGCAGTCAAGTTGTACGCCACTTTCTTTTGGATTTTTGAATAACAACTATTGTTTTCGAAGGAATTATCATGAGCGGAAATTCGTCCGTGTATCTGTAATTGGTCGTTACTTCATTCAGTTATATAGAAGGATAACTCGTGTTTTCTTTTTGTTACCTTCGTTTCTTGAAATATTCGTTACGCAATGATCTATGTGTTAAATTTATATTTGGAACGTATTAACCTGTTCTATCACATATGTGATTGTGACTGACAGCAGTATCATTGCCTTTTATGGTGGATGATTGTGAACAATCGTTTATGATGAAAGCTAAAATGCATTCAAGCTAATTTGCGTATAACGTTGTCATGCTTGAATAAGGGTCTAATTAAATAAAACATGAAAACGTAATAAAATGCTGCACAAGAATCATTCGAGATAGACCTAATCGATACGTCGCCTTACTTCAAGATAAATATTTCATTAGTTTTTAAGTTTTGATGGATGCTTTTTTTGTTCCTCGTATTACTAACGCAATACTACATGTATAAAGCAACGCTGGGTTGGATAAGCAAGCTTTAAAGTAAACTGCCATACACGGAGCGAGACCAGTAATGTAGCGTTGAAATTGTCTGTTATACAGGTGAATCGTTTTGTATCGGAATGGTTCAATTCAGTTCAGTTTTTATAAAGGTATGTTGACTTGAATAATTGTCAACATTCGCGACCCTCTCGAGACGATTATAGACGGGTCTTCGCTAAACATTTGTTGATGGGCTTATTTTAATGAAAGTTAATCGAGACTGGGAGATTATCTACCAATTGTTTTTTGGATTGTCAGATATACCCCCACAGTCTTACAGAACAACTTTTAGTCTTCGAATTAATTGTTAGTGACGAGAAATGCGCCCTTGTATCTGTTATCATGCGTCACTTCAGTTAGTTATATAGAACGATAACTCGTGTTTTCCTTTTGCGTTCGTCACTTCCCATTCTTGAAAGCTTCATAACGCATCTATCGTAGCAATGATCTCTGTGTTAAAATTGTATTTGGAATGTGTTTAACCAGTTCAATCGCATATGTGATAATTAATGACCAAGATTTTCTTTTAAGTAAGTTGCGCTCTGGTACAGAATACAGAAGGACACAGATCACTGTAGGACCAAGGGTTTTGCTCCTGTTTGCTCACTACACTTATCATTTTAGCGTTTTCCGAGATTCTATCCGGATTATCGCCCTTATTGTTGAAATTGTTTGACGTTCTAACATCTGACGTCAACTGGCAGACTATCGCCATTGAAGAGACGACCATTGTCAAGATAGGTCGCATTATTTCTGTTACCTCTTTTTTTTCAAATCATTTTCAGTGAAGCCTGTACTATAACAGGCCCGGGACGGTACAGCGCAGTGGACGCTTACGGCTGGCCCCCGGATCCATTCACTTGATTTGATATTTTCCGCAGGTTAATCTTATAGGTTTTTGTTTTTCGTGTAGTGCGGTCCTCCTGCACTTACTATTAGAGTAGAGTTTTAGCCCTTCGTACTGCAGAATGTTCTCGTTGTCGGGTTTTGCTCCTGTTTGCTCACTACACTTATTATTTTAGCGTTTTCCGAGATTCTATCCGGATTATCGCCCTTATTGTTGAAATTGTTTGACGTTCTAACATCTGACGTCAACTGGCAGACTAGCGCCATTGAAGAGACGACCATTGTCAAGATCGGTCGCATTATTTCTGTTACCTCTTTTTTTTTCAAATCATTTTTAGTGAAGCCTGTACTATAACAGGCCCGGGACTGTACAGCGCAGTGGACGCTTACGGCTGGCCCCCGGATCCATTCACTTGATTTGATATTTTCCGCAGGTTAATCTTATAGGTTTTTATACGCCCACATTTTCATGTGGACGTATATTGTCGTCGCCCCTGTCCGTCCGTCCGTCCGTCCGTCCACAATTGTTTGTGAACAGTCTACAGGTCACAATTCTTATCCGATTTCAATGAAACTTAAAATATAGGTTTATCACCCTAAGATCTCGGTTCCTTTCGATATTGGCATGTATCGGACTGTAACTTCATGGGTTATGGCCCCTGATTGTACGTTTTTTAGCTTGTGAGCAGTGTAGAGGTCACAATTTTGAACCGATTTGGATGAAACTTGAAATGCATGTTTATAACCCATAGATCTTGGTTCCTTTCGATATTTGCGCCAATCGGATCGTAACTTAATGAATTATGGCCCCTGATTGTCCGAAAAATCGCCCTTTTTAGCTTGTCGTCCCTCTGGAGGTCAAAATTGTTATCCGATTTAAAAAACCGTTTGATTATATCACCGTTTCATGGTTGTGAAGGTTGAGTTCGAATTTCGTGAAAATCGGACCAAAATTGACTGACAAATCGGCCGCCGTTTGTCCGCGAATAGTGTGAAAATATGTTATATCAAGGTTGTTGACCTTATAGAGGTCACAATTTTGAACCGATTTTGATGAAACTTGACATGTATGTTTATAACCCAAAGATCTTGGTTCCTTTCGATATTTGCGCCCATCGGATCGTAACTTCGTGAATTATGGCCCCTGATTGTCCGAAAAATCGCCCTTTTTAGTTGTGGTCCCTCTGGAGGTCAAAATTGTTATCCGATTTAAAAAAACGTTTGATTATATCACCGTTCCATATTTTCACACTATTCGCGTACAAACGGCGGCCATTTTGTCTGTCAATTTTGGTCCACCAAAATTGACAGTCAAGATGGCCGCCGTTTGTACGCGAATAGTGTGAAAATATGTTATATCAAGGTTGTGGACCTTATAGAGGTCACAATTTTGAACCGATTTTGATGAAACTTGACATGTATGTTTATAACCCAAAGATCTTGGTTCCTTTCGATATTTGCGCCCATCGGATCATAACTTCCTGAATTATGTCCCCTGATTGTCCGAAAAATCGCTTTTGTTAGCTGGTGGTCCCCCTGGAGGTCAAAATTATTATCCGATTTAAAAAAACATTTGATTATATCACGGTTTCATGGTAATGAAGAGAGAATTTGAATTTCGTGAAAATCGGACCAGAGTTGACGGATAAAATGGCCGCTGTCTGTACGCGAATTGTATGAAAATATGTTATATATATCAAGGTTGTGGACCCTATAGAGGTCAAAATTTTGAACTGATTTTGATCAAACTTGAAATACATGTTTATAACCTAATGATCTTGGTTCCATTGCATATTTGCCCATATCGGATCGTAACTTCCTGAATTATGGCCCCTGATTGTACGAAAAATCACCCTTTTTAGCTTGTGGTCCCGCTGGAGGTCACAATTACATGTATTATCTGATTTAAAAAAAACGTTTGATTATATCACAGTTACACCGTAGTTATGGGTGAGTTTGAATTATGATTTTCTGATGATTACTTAAAATGCAACAACTCTTGTTGACTGCCCGGACGATTTGGCTGCTGTGTGGGCGTATGTTTCGTTGCCTGGCAACCTATTTTTGTTTTTCGTGTAGTGCGGTCCTGCTGCACTTACTATTAGAGTAGAGTTTTAGCCCTTCGTACTGCAGAATGTTCTCGTTGTCGGGTTTTGCTCCTGTTTGCTCACTACACTTATTATTTTAGCGTTTTCCGAGATTCTATCCGGATTATCGCCCTTATTGTTGAAATTGTTTGACGTTCTAACATCTGACGTCAACTGGCAGACTATCGCCATTGATGAGACGACCATTGTCAAGATCGGTCGCATTATTTCTGTTACCTCTTTTTTTTCAAATCATTTTTAGTGAAGCCTGTACTATAACAGGCCCGGGACTGTACAGCGCAGTGGACGCTTACGGCTGGCCCCCGGATCCATTCACTTGATTTGATATTTTCTGCAGGTTAATCTTATAGGTTTTTGTTTTTCGTGTAGTGCGGTCCTCCTGCACTTACTATTAGTCTATCTCTCCCTTTCCCTTTTTCCCCCTTTTGCATGGCGATTTTTGTTGACTTTTTGGTGTAGAATCGAAGAAAAGGGTTTGAAAATACATTTTCTGCCAGGTTTTGGTGAATATTCGTGATTTTGAGGTGGAAGGATACAAGAGTCGTGAGGTTGATTACGTTGAAAGGGAGGGCCGAAAGTTGCTTGTTTAGTTGTCTCTACTTCCAGCTTGTGTATCTCAAGTTTTTCATGGTGAACCTCATACATGCTTTTGGGCAAGAGTTTGCCACATGTTGCTCCATCTGTGGCAGAAAGCGTTCTTCCCAACGAATATTTGGGGAAAAGTTACAGCCGGTCTAAGAGACGAGAATTAACATTGAGGTCAATGGGGAAATAATTAGTGATCTGTGACCAGAAAGCCAATTCATAATTTTAAAGAGTTGTTTCCCTTGTAACACATGTCAAAACTACAAGTCAAATCAGTTGTATTTGCTTGTGCATTATTATAGCACCACATTTTGTTTCGTCTCGGGTAGATAATAACAAGGATTTCGCAATAAAACATATAATATGACATGACGTACGCAGGATCATAGTTTCATAAAGTTAAACATTAGTCCATAAAGATTTAGATATTCCCTCAATAGATGCAATGGGATGAAAAGAACACGACAGACGCCAGATTCATAACGTAAAACATAGACAAGTAATGTAAAGGAGACAAAGTTACTTATTGCTACAGTTCAAGATGGAATGACTGTTGCACCTGAGATTGTTCTTGCATTTCGATGGTTTCTAGAAAATTTACCACACAAAATACGCTTAACTCCAGAATGGTCCTATTGTGTTTTATAATTTATGTTAATTAATGTAGGCTTTGTCTGTCTTCATTAGCCCAGGTTAGGAGCAGAACAGTAGGATTTATACCCCATTCCATTTCATTTTTATATAAAAGTCATAATTAAAGATAACATTGGTTCCAAATAGGCCTAGACCAATAACATCTTTCAATAAACAGATTTGAGCGTAATGGTTTGTCTTTTTACAAACTATATAAGAGTAATACTTTGCATAGGTCATGACGTGTATTGTGCCTCGAGGGTCAACTAATACCAAGGCATTCGCCATTTTAAACCACTATATACGAAGATAATTTTTATGAATAAATGTTCTCTTCTAAGTGCTTAATTTGCCTTACGATAAAATAAACGAATGAGCACATGTCACGAAAGAGAAGACAAGGAATGTCATCAAAGCATTCAGTGATCGTGGTTTTTTGTGAATAATGGTATGATAATATCCCTTTACCATCGGCAATGTATTAACATAATTCCAAATAGATCTATGTTTATTTATGTGGTGATCTTAGGTTAGGAGGGCTGTCCTAAATTAAATCAATATATTTAATCTGCAACGACACAAATAACTAGGTAATCTACTCAGGAAAACCCAGAAATAGATGTGTGTCATAATGACAAGGGCATATTAGGCAATATCTCTAACAGGATTTGCTTATTTGTAGTCATCTGGCGAAATAACTTAAAAATTTCATGCATTTGACCAAAATACAGACCCCGTTGGACATTTGGCTAAATGCCTAGGCGTTTGGTTAAATGCGTGGTTTGACAGATTGATTGACTGTAACATACAGAGCTTTCAGTTCTGTGAAAGACGTAACGATATGCCAAGGTTAACCCGAGAACATAAGCGTTTGGGAGCTGGTGTGGACTCCGGAACGAGGGGTCGGGGAAGGCTGAAAATTGAGTTCGTCTTCACATAACTCCAATGCTTCAAGTTTTGGAGGTGGGTATGGACACGACAACGAGGTCAAAAAGGCTGATAATTGGATAATGTGGTGGGGTTGTGCTTTTTACGTCGGAGTCTCAGTGTTGATTACCGATAATGCATTGGATTAAAAACTATATACTCTCAATTGCGATTACAATTCAATTGTTGCCGACGGATAGATGGACATCTCCACTGTAGCCCCTATCGCTGTGGTTTCAAAACTTTTGTTGGTTGCGACCCCATTCCAGAAACCATCTTCTGATCGCGACCCATCGAAGAACAAATTCACATTTTACTATTAAACATCATCATTATTTACAGATTAATATGTTGTAATAAGAGACTGTAGTAAATAAATCACGAGAGTGAGATAGGAAAGACGATTGACAATGTGGAAAAAGGTGTATAGATCAGACATTTACCAGGACTTACTAAAAAAATAACAAGTGAAAGACCTGTACAAAGTCTACCGTTTCCATGTTTGCTTCTACAATTGTGTTCAGTGAAATACGTGAACAGTTCAAATTGAACGGCAGTCGTTTACGCATGCTTAGTGCATTCTGCACTTTTTTATAATTATTATTTTGTCGTTTGTGAATGAGCCTCTACTACTTAATTACTTCAATATGGTGTTGTAGCAAATGTTTTTATTTGACCATTACAAAATGGCACCTGAAACCATAGGGAAGATGATTCATGTACTGATTATAAAATCTTAATTGTGTCTTAAATACTGGATATTAGGATACTATAGTTTCACGGCAAGATAACAACACCAATATTGGTTGAAACTGGTCAATATTGAATTCTAATTCGTGGGGTTTTTTTATTTCGAATATTGTGGAAAATATTGAGTTAGAAACCTAGCTGCTTTAATACAGATGATCGAGTGATTAATTTAGCCGTCAGGGCGTCCACAGGGTTATACAAAGTGAAACAAGGACCATAACTCTAGAAGTAATTGACGGACATTGTAGAAATTAAATATAATTTTTGTTGTTCATAACAATACACATTCTGTCCAATATTTAAAAGGTTCCTTCTGTTTCAAATCTAAGTACCGAACCTAGAGACCATTCCATGGATCAACTGTTAAGATAGTAGGCCTCGCTTCCGAGTTTTATTAAAAGCTAATTTTATTTTCCTCTTTCAGCTTAAAATTAATTTTTTTAAATTTCTAGAATTATCTGAGTTTTTTTGGGTGACGTTTTGGAGTTGCAGTTGATGACCTAATAAACCCTATACGGAATATATATTTTATAATTAAAAAAAATGGTATTCTATAATAGTTTCTCGTGTATTTTTGTGGTGTTGTTTTTTAATTAATAATACGTGACTCGCAAATTGCCATTGAATGTCATTTTGTAATACTAACTGCCATTACAGCATACTTTAAACAGCGTGTTATCAAACCTGAGTGATAAAGGGCGGCAAAACAATATTTATGTTTGAGCAAATTTTATGGTCATTTATCTGACGTCCCTGAGGAAACATTGTCAGTTATATCGAGTCAACAGGATGAGTTAATAGTTTTATGTCATAAAGGGACGACACTTCATAATTTCACCTCCATGAATTTCTCTTAAATCAGCTGTGTCATGCGATGATTTATAATATATGTGATCGGCGCCAATGTTGTTCAGCCCACGGCATGTAAATAATGATCTCATTGAGTACTTAAACGCCAATGTCTAATATAATCATCGCTGCCCGTTGACTAAAAAGTACGCGTTTAGGATTGTCCCCTAAAACGGAGAATGATAAGTCACCGGTAAGGATACGGAGGAAGGGAGCTGAATTTGATCTGAAAAAAAGCCCGGTGGGACACGAAGCGTCCATTTAAAGAACAATTCGTAACAAATTACATATAAAGAGAATGACAAAAAGAAATATTTTATATAAGAGTACAAAAATGTCATTCATTGATTTTTAATGTAAATATCCGGTTTAAATCTCGTAACCGTATTTCCCACAACTTTAATCCATTTGTGACAGAATAAAGTCAATAAACTTAATGATGTGAAGAGTCAGTTTGTTCTTATAAATATTTTGTAATGTGTATAATTATTAATTGTTTTGCTAAGTGCTCTGAGGAGGGCAGTAAGCTTTGGTTTATATGAAAAATTTTTGGTAGGGCATGACTGACTTTATAAACCCTATACGCACAGTATATACTAACTTTTTCCTGAACAACTGACATCGCTTTCCATACGAGGCTAATCTTGTTGGGGTGACAGTTTCGATCGCTCCACTGGACAAAATTTGATCAAAGTTTCCCCAATCCACCCGTTAAAAACACCGCATTCTGTAAATACCGGAAGCACTATTACGGCCATTTTCCCTCAAAACCAATAACAAATGATTAAAATATAGATCTATATATTGCGGGATTTTTTTTTTTGTTTTTTTTTTTATACTTTCGGTGGCCTACACTACATGAATATCCGACGGGTTGTAGCGAAAGGTCACGTCACAGGTCATACGCTGTTGACCTTTTAACGTCAGACATTTGATTAACCAATCAGTACTGATGTTACTAGTGGATTACCCACAGTTCTGTGCAAAACATGCCTAAAACTCAGCGTAACAGACGGTTTCATTGGCTTATTCCTCACATCAATAAAAACGCCTATAATATAACAATTCTTCCAGATCCTAGTGTAGTAAAGACAAGTTAAGTGAAATGAAATAGGATCTGTGTTTAAATCTGATTGTGTCCAAACAAATGTCCACTGTAGATGACGACGAGTGGAAATTGTTAAGGCTATTCTGTTTACGTCAGATTATTTCTAAACCAATGTCCATTGTAGTTGACGTCGAGTGGAAACTATTTTAATAGGCTATTCTTGAGGGGGGTTCCCCCAGCTACGCGTTAGAATTCAATTTACGTAGTTTGTTTACCCTGTTTGCACACTTATATGTTCTGATTGACATTGACCACGTTTTGTTTTGACATCTTCTTACATTGTATTACTAGCTAGATAAAGAACTGAGAGTTCTCATTATTATTATTAAAAAATGGATAACGTTAAAAGACAATGCTGAAATTTTCAAATTACTTCACCCTGAGTCAAGAAAACCGAAATCTTAATTGTCTCTATTAACGTTATTACGATGATAAACAAAATCTCGATTGTGTTTTTTTTACGTTTGATCATGAACAGTCGTTGAATCGCAGATTGCACTCAAATCTGTTTAAAATCGTACCGATTAGATGACACCGACAGTTGATTATGGCCTTGTTATGTTAATAAATGCCTAATTGATGGTTTCTATTTCACTTAAGTCCCAAAGAAAGAACTACAATAACTAGATTTAGCCCTTACATAATGTATGTTTTAGGAACTAAAACTCTTTGATTTGATTCAAAATGCCGTATCGAATTGGTCTGTTGTGTTTATTAGTTTTTTTTTACTAAAATCAACAAGGTCTAGACATTATAAAAGCTTTTGTTTGCGGATGTATGACAATATTTACCTGCATTTATTAATTCATTTGTTCGAGAAGGTATTACATAAATTTTGAGCTAAGCTGTCTGCAGTCAAATCTGAGATATTACCAAAAGGTATTTTAGCGGCCGACAGACACATTTAGACAAGGTACGTTAAAATACAGAGTCTCTGTCGTTTTAAACCTCATTAACAGCAGTTACAGCAAACCCTCCTTTAAAAACTTTGGTGGATATTTCTTCTTTAAAATGAAAATAACTTCAGCTTGTCAAAAATATATCGACGATCTCCATGAAGCCTAAAAAACGAAAGGTCTACCCATTACGGGTAGTCTACTGAGGCTTGATACAAAAAATTAGACCAATTTATAACCATCAGAAATATCGTGTGAGCTGAGATTATTCCTCGTTTCTGAAATCGGAACAAATTATCTACGTAATGGATTTCAAATTTAATTGATAGGTAAGTACGGTCGAAGCACCATCATACCATCTCAAAGAAATGAACGAGTACATATGCATTTTCACAACCACGTCCGTAATCACTTCCGGATAAAAGGGACCAATCAACGACAGTTACCCCTTGTCTACGATATCACTTAATGTGAAAGTAGACGTTAAACAGCAAGCATAAATACATATTTTTTGTGGTATGGGAGGAGAAGTGGGTGGGGTAATGACCACTCAACCCAAAATTGGTCATTTTCGGGACTAACTTATGGTACAATTTTATTTCAATATTTCGCTTCCGCTTATTTGTCTTAAGGAGTGGGAGTAGACCCCCACTCTTTGTCAGTACAGCGATTGGGTCGATACATGACTCCGTGTAAGACCTCGTAATATTAAGGGGGCATTCATTAGACGCGTCAACTCAACAAGGGCCTGTGAACAGATTTTAATTGGGCCTTCTTTACCAGAAACCCTGGGTGTAATTTCTTGCCCTTGCTTTATTTTCTAGAATTCGTTTATTATAGATATGCAATCACAGTTAGATTAAACCGAGGTAACCTTTTATTTATAACTGTAGATTAAAAATCATCAATGAGTTAACCGTCACGTCGTTAGTAGCCTTTGGAATAAATCTGTCGTCAGCCAATATAATCGGAATGAAGTTACTTTGTGCATGACATTTAGAGAATGAGTCGGATGTGAAATATATCTTTCCCTTGAAGAAAAAGCCACGGGGTCGTCGTGATGGAAATATAGAAGGATTTGTCGAATAGGTCACCGAGTGTTAGATGTATGTAATAAAGTGCCGAGGAGCTATTTAGGTAAAAACAAAAGTAACCATGCAAGCAGCAAAATAAATTCTTTTGAAAATAAAGTAAAATCAGTTGTTTAGAAAATAAAGTAATCCTACATGTAGCAAATAAAGTAATTAGCCCTACAAAAAATTAAGTGCACCCAATTTTGCGGAAAGAAAATTGTAATTAGTGATCTGGGATAATATAGCTAGTCTACCATATATTATGTAGAAAACAACACCAAATAAAGCAGGAAATAAAGACATCAGTGATTAGTAGAAAATAACAAACACCTACGTAATCAGTACAAAATAAAGTAATCATTAGAAAATAAAGACATCAGTAATCATTGGTAATCAGTTGAAAAGAAAGAAATTAGTAATCTGCAGAAATTAAAGTAATCAGTAATGAAAACAAAATACAGTAATCTGTAGATCATACAGTAATCTGTAGATCACTCATTAATCTGTACACAGTGCATTAGATTTAGAACTTTCTGACACGAACTCTGATTGACGGCTGTCATCTTGAAAGATTCGTGTGAAAGGTATATGTCTATGAATGTTCAATCTGATTAAAACACAGATCCAATTTCGTTTCGTTTTTTATAGTTCAAAATTTCATTTTTACTTGTCTTTACTACTCTTGGATCTGGAGGACTTGTTATTTAACTGGTGTACTACCTGAAATGAGGGGTCAGCCAATCAAATGGTCTGTCGAATCGACCGTTTGACCTTTTCATGCGTGGAACTGTGGGTAGATATTACCAGTTAACGACGTCTATACTATAAACACCAGCGGATAGAAATCATAACAAAACAGAAGTAGATTTTGAAAGGCATGACGGTCGCTAATTGGTTAATCGAATGACTGACGTTATCGGGTCAAATGTCCCGTGCTTGATACCTGACGTCATAGAACGTGAGCTTCCACTATAACTAGTTAGATCTACATGAGTGTAGGCCATCGAAAGTATAAAAAACGAAACGAAATATAGATCTATATTTTAATTAGATTGATGAATGTTTAGAAATTATGATATTAGTAGGTGCTATGTGAATGACGTATTACGTATATAATGATGTTTTCCGTATCTTTGTATCTTCTGTGGGCTGACTTTAGTTTCATATTTAACATCTAATGCAGATTTCATTGACATGAGACCATCAAAAATAAATTAAGCATCCATGAAAACCCTAAAAGCGATATATTACAAGCCCATATTTGCCTTACCAGAATATATAACTTTATTTTCCGTTTTTTCCGCCATATTGCGATATGGGTGCATATGGTCACGGATCTGGGAGTTCGATCCATACTAATATGAAAAAAATAAATACAGTCGGTTCTTGTCAGTGATTATTAAGACCGTATGCATATCTCTCCTTGTCGCCCACTTTTTGCATTAGTCTAGACACTATTGACACATACAAAAAAGCTCTTTTCGGTTCTTGTCAGTGATTAGTAGGACCACATTTATAATATTAGGTAATGGCAACATCGTGAATACATAAACCAATGAAGTCGGAGTAAATGAATTTTACGCTATATTATTTTCTATTACTAGAAACTGTCTTGTAGTCCATTGTCCTATATGACGTATCATGGACTTAAAATGAACATCGATAATTTCAGGAAGAAAATTTAATTGGTGTGGATCCAAAGACTACATAACTAATCTTTATCTATATTTTATTGGTCACTGTATTCTTCTCGTCAGTCATATACTTGGTAACAATTAGTTGCATCGCTGCTTCGGGTTATTCATCTGCAATTAAATGATCAGGGGTCTTATTCACAGCTTAAACTAAAATAGTTTCATTTTTCGATTTCATTGACCTTTCTGAAGATCCCAGTACAGATGTAAACCAATGAAAAGGTTTACGTTTTTTTGAATATCCCAGTGCAAGTACCACAGAAGCTAGCCATACATGGATCAGACAACCATTTCTACCCAAGAGAAAATGTGTGATCGCCTGGGCCGGGACAAGGTCCCACATTCTTTGACATTTTTATTATGAAGTATGAAGAAATAGATCAACAAATTAGTGCGTAAAATGTTAAAGATAGTGCATTTTGTATGTCACATGATAGGCAGTTATACTACAGGCAATACTAAAACACCATCCAACATGGACATAAGATATATACCCAAAAAGCAAATAGACATTGAAGATGTTTTTAGAAATATACACGGGGGAACTTTAAATACAAATACTTAAAATGATATATAAAAAATTTACACATTGACCTGCACGTAAAAGAACCCTTGACAGTTGCAATTCGAAATGGCAGGTCGTTGTGTCACTGTCCGAGCACAATTTTCCTCATAGCAAATTTCAGTCTTCATTAGCCCAGTCGGTACATAACAGTAGTACGCTAAACACTATTTCGCGTAATATAGTGTATGTAATATATGATGTAATGTAATATGATGTATGTAATGATTTGTATGTCATATGATGTATGCAATATGATGTATGTAATATGTATATAGTATGGTGTATTTAATATATGGTGTATGTAACAAGTTGTATGTAATATATGATTAATGTAATAAGATGCATGTAATATGATGTATGTAATATACACCAAAATGCATGTAATATGATTTATGAAGTATGATGTATGTAATATATGATGTACATGTATGTAATGTAATATAATGTAATGTGATATAATGTAATATAAGCTGTATTTAATATGATGTATATAATAGGATGTATTCTGTGAAGAATGTAATAAAACGTCTTAAAATTGGCAAATGTAGGATGATGTTTTAAACTGTTGGGTGATCGTCTGAACTAAGCTTAATAATACAAATTCAACAAAAAATAAAGCAAACAGTACCGGAAACGGTACATAAAATGTATATTTCAAAGGCCCCCAAAAATTGATTTAGATGAAAAACAAAAAATTTGTTGGATAAAGATATGTCTTCGTTAAAATTAGCGCCGTCCCTGGAAAGAAACTAATGTTGACATACAACCAATTCTGTGTTCCATACTTGATAGTTAAGAAGCAAAAAAACAAATTAAAATTTGTTACAACCTTTAGTGAAATTGTATTTAGTTGATGAATTATCACTGCAAGAAACGGATATTTCATTGAAACTCATTTTATGTGGGCATATTTTGTTATAAAACGAATGAAACAAAGGATTGAAAATCTCTAAAATTGGTTGTAACAGTTGTATTAGTCCAGAAGCTAGCAAAGATTTAATTAACAGCTCGACTACGAAAAGTGTAATGACTGGAATAAGTAGATATATGATCGAGACCACCAAAGTAATGCTTTTTGTCACATCGACAGGGGTAGCGGTTCACATCAATTTTGGGGATTAACCCACTTATGCATATGTCAAAGGTCATCATTGGTCGGTCACGCCCAATCTACCATAAATACCTATCGTCTGACCTCCGATGCAACCTCGACACTACAAGCGGTCAGTTATTCGTGTAGTAAAGGACATCGAAAGTATAAAAAAACGAAGAAGGGAATTTCTCCATGGCAGGATTAAGTATGCAGTACTGCACAGTATAGTCATGCACATTCCTCTTCGTAACTTCACCGACCTTGGGCCCCCTTCCTCTCACGGTCGTTATATTTATGTAGGACAAGGGTGTAGTGTTCTACTTTACTTTATCTGCGGTTGGATACAGCTCATCGTGAGCGTATGTCAGGTCTTCGGGGGTAAAGGATACGGCGAGGCGCTGATTACGTGCATTGTGTGTACAAGCTATAGTAGGCCTTTTACTTTCATCTGATCCGCCATGACGGACTTTCTTTGCCCGTCCCCGAGTTGTTTTGTCCTTACCAGTCTTCTGGTTACGGCCCCTGGGTAACAGGGCCACTAATTCGTCTAATTCATCAAAATTTTCTATCTTATTTGGTCAAAATCGTAGACAACGCGCCTATTTTTTGCCAAAAATGCCACAGTAACTTCATGACGTCACAGTGACATAATACCACCTTTTGGACTCGCTGGTACCGACTTCCGATCTCGTCAAAAGTCAAAACCCAGTAACTCCTTTTTTTTTATATCAAACATGAGTTAGGACCAAATTTGTAGTTACTAGGGCATGTGCTTACTGTTATTGTACTAGATATTCCAAACTTTTAAATTTTGTAAGCAGTTACACCCATGACACAACCTGGCAACTTCCTTCATTTGCCTAGTATGCCACAAAAAACCTAGTAACTCAATAATAATCAAATTAATGGATAAGCTGGGGTTTAATATTCATTCATTACGTTTTCCCTCATTTTGTCAAAATTAAAAAAACCCTGAGTTACTAGGAGTTGCATTTTGACGTGAATTCGCAATTTTTGATCGACAGCCGCCATCTTGGATCAAAAAAAACTTTTGTTGCAATTTGTTCTACGTACGACATAATTCAGCCGTAGCTTGACTAGCCTATGACTACCAATATAAGCCATTTTGCAATTTGCTCTACGTACGGCATCACATTTTTGTTGCAATTTGTCCCTCGTACGGCATCATACAGACGTCGTTTGACCAGCCTAAGACCACCCAAATCATATTGCAATTTGTTCTACGTACGCCATCATCCAGCCGTCGTTTGACCAGCCTATGGCCACCACGACCAATGTAAAGCTAGTAACGCCGTTTGTCTATTTATACCCGATTCGTGTGACCACAACCCATCAAATCAAGCAAAAAGAAAAATAGAATCTATTTTTGATCCAATCCTATCTTGTATTACACGGCTATAAACTTCGCCATTTACGTTCACGTGTTTTCATCTCAATCTTAGAAAGTATTGACAAATATTACACGTGTTTTATCCACTCAGTGATGTTTACTGGCCGTTGTGTGCCATACTTGTCCCAACAATTAGAAAATAAAAGGGGTTAGGTTTCGGGAATTCTCTCAGAGTAGAATTAGATAAGAATGTTCATTAGAATCAGGCGGGGAACAGGAGTATTGTATTCCCCAGATGTAACCCGACAGCTCTTTTTACCAGTGTACATCTAACAGTATCATCTATATACGGAAACAAAACCTCAACACTGGATCTACCGCCTAAGAGATATATAATATTACCGAATGTTCTTACAGTACAACTATTAATATAATTGCTTCATATCCTAAAACAGAACATCACACTGATGTAGTCATCACATCTAAGGAGTTATACTGATATCTGTAACGATATACTATTTGTGGCTGTGCCATGAATTGAGATTCTCGGGTACGGTTCACGAATTTGTTAGTACAAATAAAACTGAATGAGTGGCTGCCATTCAAGCAATATATTTATCCTCTGTAAAGTTTGTAAGATAGGTTGCCAGACAACGAAATATACGCCCACGGCAGCTGAATCGTCCAAGAAGAGAGGAAGTAAGGGACATAACATTCATACAGATCGGATGATAACTGTTGTCGACATAGCGTTCACAAGGTTCAACAAACTGAAACAAGGGCCATAAGTCTAAAAGTAATTAACGAAGATTGTTGAAATTACGTAGGCCACTTCGATTTGTCGATTGAGTGTTCACAAGGCCAAACAAAGTGAAATAAGGGCCATACCTCCAGAAGGAATTAATGAAATCAGTTGAAATTCAATAGGATTCTTTGGAATATCACACAAATTGGATATCTTTTCTGTTAGCAGAGTGGTGACGAGGTTCAACAAAATGAAACAAGGCTCATAACTCTAGAAGTAATTAACGGAAATTATTGAAATGAAATAAGCCCCTCCGTCACAATAATGTTAACAATGTATATAAATTTCAAAATGTCCAGATAATAAATGTAGAAGAAATATTGACGAAATGCCTGAAATGAGATTTACTGTCCTACATTTCTGTTCCGACAGGACCAATGAAGACGGGCATGCGTCCTATAGTGCGATATGAGGGAAACGTTGTCCATACTGCAATTGAATTTTAACTGTCAAGCATCATTTTAGGTGAATGTTAGAGTGTACACGGGGTCTCGGTTATTTAGTCACATTCAACTTGATGATGTTTCCTTCCTGTCACTCCGCCCTGTAAAAAGTTCTGTATAAAACGAATGCATTCAGTTGAAATTCAAAATATCTTACTAGCAACGTAATATGCAAAATTAAGTGTTCAACAATATGAATACAGACTTTAACGTGGGCAGAACTCCTGTGGTAGAGCATATTCCTGAAGCAATGGCCCGAGAAATCTCTCTCTGACCATTGCTGGATTGACTTCTGATTCTTGAACTTTTGCGGGAGTGTGTCTATTCTCCCCGTTCAATGAAAGCTATCACTTAAGTTCAGCAACATGACAGTCCTTCGTTTAATCTAAGTCTTCCCTAAAACTTTGGACAGTGATTTAAGGTATTAAAAAAGGTATAATTATGTTCGTTTCCAAACAGTATTGTTTACATTTCATTCGACTTGATAGCCTCGTTTGTCACACAATTAGTTTTACTGCAGTATTCTCCTATGCACGGGTAAATTAGGCATAATAAAATCGTGAGCCATGACGTAACGTTATGTAAACATATTTGGTCCAATACTGGCACTCGTTTTAAATGTAAAGCGTTTGTATGGTAGGTAGTGATAGGTTGGTAGTCGGACTACTGACTAATCAAAATTTAACACAATATCCACTCAGAATAGCAGTGTGTAGTGAGATTACCTATAATCAAACGAAACGCTGCGCGGAGTATGGTGGTAGAGGTATCAAGTGTTTTAGTGCTAAACACGATCGGAAGTTTGATTTTGAACTTCAGACGTTAATTTATAGCAGCGTCAAATAAACCATATTATCATGTTTATTATGGTGATCATTAGTAATTAACTAATAACTAGAAGGCACCCCCTGTTGATATTTTCCATATTAAGTCTTTTATGTTATACGATTGTATACAGTTCTTCCCTGTTCATTAATGGATATTTTCCTCCACGTCTCCGTGACATGTGTTCTACACAAAGATTTCGACAGGGGGTGCCAGAATTACACCATTATAATTATTTTGATATAACGTGAATCCGGGACCAAATATTCTGATTTTCGGTCACAAACAATTTTAACTAATTTTGTTAGCACCTAGAAATTGACACATTTGGGTGGGGTGACGCAAAACCGTATAAAGTAATAAAACGTTTCCGAATGTCGTTATAATCGCATCTTAAAAATCAATACCCTTTCCTAAAAGTCAGGTAAAGTCTGTTGATTTTGGCAGCATTTTACTCAAACTACTTTTTTTAGTAATAAAAGTAAACCAAATTGAAACTATACTTCCGATGGTGAATTCGACATGGCATGACTACATCCGGGGTTCCTGTCTCCTATCAGAAATATATGATGAGTTGGATTTCCCCTCGGTCGTGTCGTTTTTCTCAAGCATACTGGAAATAGATACGGTGTGTAGCTATGGAAATCATCAATCGTTCGAGAGTGAAGTCCTCGGTGTATTTATTTTAAACATCGATCCATGTGTCAGCTACTTACATAAGCGATACTTCCCTTGGTGACAATTCATTATGTAAAAAAATGTTCCCTTGTAATTTTAATTTATCGCTCGGTCCACTGTTTTTCTCACTTTTACAACTTCAAATTTACCCATCCATCCGTGCACCCACCAATTATCTGAGTACTTTAAGACTTTATTATTTTGAGTTAGTAATGGTTACTTGATGAAAAGCATAAGAACAATAATAATTTATGAATTTTAAATGTTCTAATGACAAATTAAAGGGGCGTCAACTATGAAAAGCATAATATAGTCCATTAATTTCAACACTGTAAGATACTTATCTACAAACCAGTCATTCCTTCTTCCTGATAGATATCGAAGTTGCCGAGGGCGTTCGGGAGAGTGTCTATGTCACATCGGTACGGTCTGCACCTTTTGTTAAATTTCTATTCGCATACCCTCATTAGTAGTTGTATGTCAATAATTTTAGAATTTTATTGATTGGGTATTGGACGTTGTCATTATTTCTCTGTTAATAATATTAACAAATTTTGGGGGTTGGTAATATTTTATTAAATACAAAGCAAATATAATCTGCAACCATGTGATGTATTTATCAAGAACTCATGTATGTTCTTTTATACAATTGAATCACACACACACACACACGTTTCAAATATTTAACCTAGGTACACAGCCATCTATTTGTTTGCGATTATTCATTGCTGACGATTCGTCACAGGTTGAGGACAAACCTGCATTTCAATGACAGAAAATTGTCGGTAAATTCAATTAAAATCGAAGATATTTGCTAATATGCGTATGTTGAAAGAGTAGACATATTCTTATATCATAGCAGCTTCGTGGCCACCAAGTTGCCAAAAGCAATTGATGATTCGTTTCAGTTCTAATTATTTTCCCCTTTCCTAAGCCATTGTGATGGCCACTGTGATTGCAGGTCGACAGGGGAAAATAAATCAACGAGATAACACCTTAATTTTGATAATATTCAAAAGATGAATCATTTATCTTTCTAAAGACGCATCGCCAGGCCTGGATCCAAGATTTTGTCGAGTGGGGGGGGGGGCACACATTGGAGCAAAGGGTAATATGTTGCAACCTTGAATTGTTTGGGCGGAGACAGTGCATAAATCATGTTCATATCATCTATTAAAGAGCAGATATGTGAACTACAACAGTAACAAAGCAAACGAAAATAAAAATCAACTATGTCACTGGGGGGGGGGGGGCGACCCCCTGGATTCACGCCTGCATCGCCGCCTTATTAGAGGCTCTGTTTTAAGTTTTTGGTAGATAGTACGTTTGAGAAACACATAGGTCACTGTATAGTTTCTATTCGTGAATGTTCCTAAAAACCTTTGAACCATCGAGTTTTTGAAAAACGGACACAATTTGGGGTCTGAAAATAACTATAATATTGAGTAGAAATACATTAATAATTTATCATCAAGAAAAAAGCTACGACAACATGACCCACAAACCGAGCATGACGTCATCGCAGCCATCTTGGAATTATGATTTCCAAATAACAAGAAGAACAACAACCACCACAGGAAGAGTAGCCCTTAGGGAAAATTTCCTGGTCCATTCTGTATTCATGTTATTAAATACGTTGATTATAACCGGACCGTGATAATATACGGAATATATAATACGTCGAATTATCACACTATGCAACGTAAAGATAAAAGATCAACAGTTTTTTTAGCTTCAAGACTAAGAATTCTAAAGAGATAACTGATTTAATTTCCATTTTCCTTTCTTAGGCTTTATTAAATAATAATTGACGTGTCCTTTGAACTAAGTAATTTCAAAGTTACTCGTTTATGTATCTTTTATGAATTTTAATTTAAAGAAATTTCACACTAGATGGAAAACGTTTATTGAATTTCATCAACAATATCTGGTTAATTTGAACCGTTGTGGGGAAATCTAACTTCATTAGGTCCCTTTTTAAAGTTGTGACCTTTTAATGGCCAATAAAATGAATTGATTATCAGTTCGTCATTAATAATGACAGTAATCAGATTGTCAATTGTCAATATTTAATTAGTAGTTTATTAGATTATAAAATATTAACTTAGAAAAATGATGTCAATATTATTGCAAGTGTCGGCTATCAATTGAGAGGCGAGTTATCTATGATGTGACGTGAGTATAAATATCAGTAAAGTATGATTGTTTGTTTTGGTACTATCAGCGCCATTATGCATCCCAAAATTCATCATACAAGACAAATATCAGAAATTTAACATCAATCAACAGCGCCTTATAAGAGTAACTTATTCAAAGAACAATAAGCGTTTACT
Source organism: Patella ulyssiponensis (assembly GCA_963678685.1). Lineage (NCBI taxonomy): Eukaryota > Metazoa > Mollusca > Gastropoda > Patellidae > Patella > Patella ulyssiponensis. The sequence continues at coordinate 19,090,513 of OY783230.1, read as the reverse complement.
TGTGATTTTTGCCAGCAATGGGCAATTTAAGAGCACAAATCCTCTGGAAAACAACTACTGAGCGATGTTTCAGCTAGGCTTCTCTGGTCTCTATCAGGCATTATAGTATAATGTGTCGTTACAAAAGTCAATCATTATGTTCCAAACCGACGTCGTTGATATTTCTTTAAATGTTAAGCTACCAGATTAAAACACTAACAATACTTTAAAATATCAAATTAAAACTAAGAAAACTGGAGATACATTCATGTCCTCTTCTTAAACTTATTTAGGTTGAAAGTTAAATAGAAATAGAAAGAAAAACTATGCGGTGTATCTACGTTTTAAATTAAGTTTCAGTTGTTGATTTACGTTGTGAACTGGGTATCTGTTTTCATTTCATTTGTAGTTCAAAATATCGAGTGACAGATAGCTGGTCTTGTGCTCCACTGTCGGCGGTTTCAGAAAACAACCGAAACAAAATTTAGTAATAAAGTAGACTTCAGCTCAATATTTGTCCCATCAACTCCCTTCTTTGTCACATCATTAAACAATTCAACTCCTTGTCTTGACCTACATTAAAGAGGATTTATATCCTTTAAATTCTCGGTGCCACAATTGTCCACATCGTTTATTTCGACTACGATCTTTTACTGACATTTACTGACATCAAAACCCAAACTTTCATAGATCATAGATTTATTTTTTATTGGCATAACGTTACTTATTGAACTGTCACTGTCCTACATCACAAAACAGTCGAGACGTGGCTATAAATATATATTTTTAACAACGGTATTAAAATAGCGGTCTACTTAAAACATTTATTTCCATTCACAACACACTCTACTGGTGTTTGGAAGGCAAAAATAAGCTACATTAAGAATTGACGACTATATTAATATAACTGAATGACGAGACATCAATAAAGTTAAAAGTAGTAAGACATACTGTCCTAATCAACCCCTGTATTCTCTCAACTTTCTGAATAGTGTTCGTTAATGCGTTGAATTTGCAGGAAATTAAACAGTGTGTAACTCAGTGGTTGTTGCTAATGGGATTTATTGGAGTTTGTACGCGCCATCACACAGGGTTACGTGACGTTTTGCTCTAGTGTCGTGAGTTAATCGGGTTGGCCATTGAGTGGACACAACTACAGGTGTAGCAATTTGAAACATGTTTACTTACCAGGCATCACATATCTATTTTCTAAACTGTTTCCGGGGGCGAAAACGTAAATAGGTGGTTTGTTTCTATGTCTATAATAAATATAATTTTGAACCATTAATAAGCATTCTCCGATAGTTATTGAAACAATCCATCACCCTAATGCGGCGGTTTTCCACTTTTTGTGCCAACGGCTCACCCTGGAACACATGAAACAATAGCGGCACACCTGGTTGAATATATGTGAAGAATATGCCAAGTCATAGACGGTATACAACCGTAGTACTAGTCATAGACACATAGAATGGCGCAGGCTAAATAAAGAAAAACACAGCTATGAATTTACATGTAATATATTGCAGTGTTTCGAATTTCGTTAGTCAAATAGCTGGCTTCTTTAGAGAATTTTGTGTGTGTGTGTGTGTGTCGGTCAAATTTTGCGGCGCACTTAGTAAGATCTCGTGGCACACATGTGTGCCGTGGCATACTGGTTGAGAATCACTGCCCTAATGCTAGGTTCCAACTGTCGTCCGATGCATTGCGACAGGATTGTCCCTAGTCCACAAAGTGGAACGTGCAGATACCTTGGGATACAATTAAAACCACGATTCCAATGACAGCACGATAGTATGAACCTGGCATTAGCAATACATTTCTGTGAATATATAACCAAAATATGCATGACTGGAGTACATTCTGTTTAACTGGATTTTCACTGAAGTGGTCTGTAACTCTGCTGAGTAAAACTTTGATTGAAGTCACTTACGGAAATGAAATGAAATGGGGTTTAACGTCCTACTGTTCTGCTCCGAATTACAATTATACAGTATATTATACTGTGCGTTGTATCGTGCGCGACTATGTTATGTTGTAGCATGTAGAATTTGTGATGTGAAATGAAATGAAATGAGGTTTAACGTCCTACTGTTTTGTTCCTAAACTGGGTTAATGAAGACTGAAGGTCATATGCTATACTGTGTGCGATGTGGGAAATTTTGCCCGGACAGGGCGCTACGGCCTACGCTTATATCGAATTCCAACTGCCAAGGGACCTTTTACGTGCAAAGTTTACTAATGAAATTCTTGAGCAAACCTACAGATTAGTCATAAGGGACAATAAAAATGGCCCGACGCAGGCGCGGATCCAGGATTTTTTGCAGGGGGGGGGGTCTAGGTTTGATAATTTCTTAACTAATTGCGCTCAACCAATTAACGGGGTAAATTAGATTCAATTTGGTGCATTCTGACGTATTTCCGGAAGGTAAATTCCAAAATTACAGGTCTAAAAATCGCCAATAAAATCGCATAGATTTAAGTTTCAAATTTTCAAGCCTGAGCAGAGGGGGGGGGGGTCCGGACCCCCTGGACCCCCCTCTGGATCCGCGCCTGCGACGTTGTGTTTGGTCTAGGTTAGAGTAATTGTTATATTCTACATAAGAGAGGTTCGATTTTCGCTGACTGGACAACTTTGTTTGAATGCTAGCTATGTGATATTCTTGTTTGACACGTAAATCTAGGTTATTATCAGACATTGTTTAATGTTATATTATTTTAATATTTTCTTGTAAATAGTTATACACGGACGACTGTTCAATATTATCATTGTGTATATACTCATATATTTTGCTTCATAATATTATTTGAACGATTTTTGCATGAGCAGTTTTTGCTTGTTAGTCCACCCATATACAGCGTATGCTACCCTGCCTGATTATCCAAATATAATACAGATTATACTGTGCCTGCGGTTTTTAAATCAGTTTTGCATCCATCCGTAGATGGTTACATAACATAAACAATACAACCTAATTCTTGAAGCTGCAATTTCATATTTTTAAGTTATATTTTTAAAATGTATTAAAATAAAGCCTTAAAATATATGGTATCTATAAAAAGTCCTACCTTGTGAAAGAATAATCCAATAATTCACTATTGCCAGTTGAGAAATTGGCAAATATATCATTTTCAACTTAAATTCAAACGTTTGAAGATAGCTATACCATGGGAGTAATGGAAAAACAAGGGAGGTAATTTTGTTATTTTTTCTTATGGCAATGATTTTTAAGTGTGGGAAATAATGCCTATGATCGTATAATAGTGAGTTGACAACCTGTTGAGCAAAAGACATAGAAATAATTATGTTTTGACTTTCTTTGAAAATATGAAATTATCGCTTTAAAGCTGCAATATGTAAGATTTAGATAAAGAGCCAACCGTTCTTACTTTAATATTTTTCAAAAATAGATAATGAAAAATGAATACATGTATATTGAAAATTTCAGTCAAATTATTTTACTCTGAGTGAAGAAATAGCCTAAATATTTTAGATTGTCAAGTACCATTGTCACGAAGACTCGAATTTCGATTCTTCTACCGACAGTGTCCGTGAGTGGCATCCGTATAAACCTTTAACAAAATCTTATCCACTCAATATCTTAGCCATCCGATGTCAATAGTATTGATTATGGACTTTTCATGCGAATAAATGTCTACTTGATAAGTTATGTAACATTTGAAGCCAGATAATGACCTGCAATAGACATTTTAAAAGATATAAACCATTTTTCAAAAATTATGTTCAATCCCCAAATATGCTCAAAATAAAATATCAATGTGGTTCGCTTGGCGGTTTGGGTACAATATGACTTCAATTTTCAATTTTGTCGGGACTCGCGGAAACTAAATTAAACATAACGTAACGTCATCTCAGGAAGCATCGAACCGATGGCGGGCTTACTATGGGGGGATCATGGTAGTGACGGCGACGATTCTTCGAGCGTTCATGACTATTCAACCGATGAAAAGCGCATCAGTACCCTAGCATAATCTTGAGCAAATGATTCATACGCCTTTTGTGCCAGGTATGCAACGCAAATCCGGCTAATGAAGACGGGCATACGCCAACAGTGTGCCATGAGGGCAAATTTGCGTTGTCCTGCGGCCTACTCTTATATCGAATTTTAAATGCCAAGGGATCTTTTACGTACACGCCAATTTGTACATGGGGCCTCGGCTTTTCGTCCCATCCGAACGACTACACAGCTGACATTATCAGACCCTCGGTCCTGCATCACTGACAAGGGAAACCACGCCGGAAAATCTGGATGAACTTTCTCGGCTTATTACTAGCACATATTGAACCATTCAAAACAACTCATTAACGTCCACTCACAGGAACTGACTGTAGAATGCGACAGGTTATCGTCTATAAAGCCCTTTAAAATCTTCAGTGATTTAACTTCTGAAAAGTTTGACATGGATATCTTTTACAAAGTGTTGAACGGGGCAAACATGAATTGGAAATTGTATGAGATGGTAAGCGCCACGAGGTCTAGAGCTAATACTATGGGCAGATATTTTAATACGGAACACATGGCCTTTAAGTTGATGGATTAATGCTGATTACAAACTCTACTAAAACTTATGTCTATAAATATAACCAGAGATTGCGCACATAACTACCCGTTTATTTGTTACACAACAAAACCATGCAAGTTTCTATTGATCGTCGATATCTACATCATCGCTAACTCTGGTTTTTCTTTGAAACTTGTTTTGATTGACATTCTTCAATTTTGAGAATGAGAACATATTTTGTCCACTTTTAACGACCTCAGTGATCCTTCTGCAGTTTGTTCCTTTTGTAGACCTACCACCAATTTCGGTTTTCACAAGTCATCGACAGGTCGGAGCATGGAACTTTCATTTTATCTGTTTTTTCTATTGCCGAGACAAATGTTTGTGAATTGGGTCGCAGGCGCGAAAGCGATCCATTTAATTTCGGGAATATTTGTCTCCGATTGTTTGGTGGGGCTGAATCCTTCGAGTGTTTCGCGCGCGGGTGATGATACTTGCTAATGAGAACATCTTAACTATAGATCCAATTTATTTATTTTGTATAAGAGAACTGTGATTTGATATTTTGGGTAGTATTTTGTAACCCATCCCATCTCTATAACATTGTAGGAGTGACTCCTTAGACTACGCATTGTTTCCCAACGAATGTTTATAAACTTTATACTTTCATATTGCATGCTTAGAGGGTCATTCTCAACTTTATGCTGCATGTTTATGATGTATTATAAACTTTATGCTGAATGTTCAGAGTTTATTCAGTGTATTTAGAGTTTATTCTAACTTTATACTGATTGGTTAGGGTTTATTCCGTTACATTTCTGTTGCTGGAAAGTCATTTTTAACCGTGAGCTAATGAACTGATTAAAGTTAATCCAAGTGAAGATTGTTTGGTCATTGACTGAATTTTAAATTCTAAATTCAATGTATATGTATAACAACTTCATAGTCGCTAGTGTTAACAAGAACTTAAGAAATTGGGACAACTGTGTAGAATATTTGGGGCTGTTATTTCCTGAAATTCAGTAAAATACTATAGAGTTGTATCTAATAGAAAATGGGATAATCCGGTTAAAGTAACCCTTCGTTAACTCAAACCGGCACGTGGTCTTTAGGTCGAGCTTATGTGTCTCCCCAGCATAACATAGGACTGGAATTTTTTCAAATACACAACATCGAGTTCAATCTTGAAGATATCAACGATGCAACAGACTCTCCCTCGGTTAAAGTAACCAGCCGTAACTCAAACCGGACCATGGTCTTTAGGCCAAGCTTATATATCCCCCCAGCATAACAGAGGTCTGGAGCTTTTTCCAATACATAGCATTGAGATCCATGTTGAAGATACTGGCGATGCAACGTTGGCTGTCGAGGATGTTTTTTGAAAGACGCCCAGAATATGACAATATTGTGCCAATTATTATTAACAATCGACATTTGGTGCAGTGAATGGCGGGAATCAAGTAGAAAATGGATATGGTAAAACCGTGTAGAAGGCACATGGTTCGTGAAGCATGGCGGGAATAGAGAATTAACCCTAGATAATTCATTTAAACTTGTGTCATACAGTGCTTATTTGATTGCACAAGAATTAGTTCATAAAATAACATAAAATATTTTTAAATCATGTAGATCCCGTACAAAACCATCACTCGAAGCCATTAAAAACGCAATGCCGAATTCACAGTTTATTTACAGCAACAATTTTGAACAAATATACATAACAATTGACAAAATCGAGATAACAAGCATCTGTGGATAATATCATGAAAGAATTCACTACAAATGCCCAAAACCGAAACGTCAGACAGAGACGCATGACACAAAGCAGTGGTTAGCTGAAGTCAATATCGGGAATGTCCAGTCTGAGTTCTTACACATGCCTGAAGTCGCCTTGGCATGGACTGACACAGATGTCTCACTATACACGCTGTGGGATTGTTTGCCAATGATTTTGGAGTGCCTGTGCCAACTCTGCAACAGTTCGTGCTTGCGAGGCTTGAGTTCGAACCCGTCGTCCAAGTTCATTCAAAATGTGTTCAATCGGGTCCATGTTGGCAGACATAGCGGGTCAATCCGTAACACGGACATGATGATTGTTCAGAGAGTCCCTTGTCAACCAGACAGCGTGGGGCCTGGGGTTGAATCGGGATTCATCCGAGAAGATCACATTTCGCCATGGTGTGTTTTGCAGATACCACCGATCGGCAAATCTTCAAGTGGGACGGAAGCGTTGTCTGAGGCGAGCAATGGTCGATGGGTGGACATTAAAGTGTCTAGCGACAGCTACCTGTGAGGCCCCCTGATCCAGCATGCCAATAGCTCTGTTCCTGTTTTCTTGTGTAAGGCGTGGCATTTTCTCGGCGACCTTCGGATGTAGACTATGGTCGCGACTACTGTCTGAACCAGCACCCGAACGCAAATGGCCCTAGCCATTGACTGTTCAATATGGTGGCGACTATATCAGTTGTTTCGCCTGCTATATTTTCTCCTATTTACTCATGTATTTTTAAAAACTGGTTAATTTTCCATACTGCGATGTGAAAGCAAATTTAAAAAATGTTACAAACAGGATTAGTCAATATCAGAATATTTTCATTGGATTTATGTCACCCAAACAAGATTATTTCACTCGTACAGTTTTTGTCGTGGGCATATAAATATTCAAATAAGAAGATCCTAATCTGTCAAATTCATCACAAAAAAAAGACGAAAAAAAAACCAATGCCCATTCACAAATTTTCCGGTGTTAACATGGAGCATAAAATAACGACCAACATGTAAATAACGCAACAGCAATTTTATCACATTTTTCAGAAAATCTTCTCAAGAGTCAGTTTTGTCAGCCATCTTTGAACTATGGTACGGCTGGTCACGACCACTGGTTGAACTAAATGCCATTCGCATGCAGATGGTTCGACTATAGTAGTAAAATACGTGCAACCGAAGGTCGCCCTCGAAGTGATGAATGTTAAAATTTGGATCTGTATTTAAATGGCAAGAGTGCTGGGAATTCACGTGCAAAACGTATGAAATGAGACTGCTTAAAATCGTGAACTGATATTGGGTTCAAAGCCAGAACTCCGCAAAAAGAGACCCAATGTTCCCCCTATGTGCCAGAGGATAGGAAAGCCCAAGAAAACGTTTACCAGAAATATTTCACGAATTAGGCATTGCGCTTTGAATGACTTTGAGTAATATCCCAGCTAGAATATAGCTATTTTCAAAATTCGCCTAGATTTATAATTAAAAATCTTAAAACGCATCCAAGTAAAATAATGGAGGAATTCTGCGTTTAAAAAATTTAAGAACGTTTGTATACCATTTGCGACACATTAAAGGTTGACCGAAGCATGTAAATTTACGATTATTATACAGCCACAGGGACACGATGCCGGTTTTCTGGTCGTCAATACCATTTTACTTTGGTTTATTTGTTTACACACTGAGAAAGAGTAGTACGTTGACCTTATTACCTGTGATGTTTTGATCCTCGTGGATCTGGTTAATGGCTACCGACTGTGTCAGAGTAAACTCTCTACAGGTAGAGTTTTTATGTTGTTCAGGTTGAGGTGGATCCTTGATTTGACATAATGCTACCAACACATCAAATGGATGTAATATATATATAGAAATGGTAAGTAAGTAAAAACAGCACCTAGTGCCTCACGTGCCACACTTGCCCCTGACTGTTTAACATTAAGCCGGGTATCGTAAAACTAAAACTCTAAGTTTGGCTATGAATAAATAAATGAATAGATGTCGATCAATAGTATCAAGATGAAGTTTAGAAATACAGACATCGGTCTTGTTAGTAATATTATAAGACCGACATCTTGTAATACGCACCTCGGTGTTATTAGTAACATATTGTTTAAGTTCATTTAGTAAAATGGTCCTTGTTTAGTAAACTGGTCCTCGTGGGTGAAAGAGATGGTTTGTTCAGACACTATTATATCAGACAATGATTCTTATCTATGGGTTTTACAAATAGTTTATCCAGTGAGGGCTACTGTTCCATCTTCCGGTATCGTGCAAGTGTTTTATCCATGTTTTTGTTAAAAGAATTAAATCATTTGTATTTTGGACATAACGGTAACAATACATCTATAACATAATATCTTTCTTTGCCTGATATTGGCAAAAAAACGCTCTTGTTGGTTCTTATCGCTGATTAGTACAGGCCTGTCGAGGAGGAATGGGGAAAATAATATCGTATCAGTAAATTACGTTTATGAATGGAAGTGTATAGGTGGATGTTTATGACGGTTATGGGATTAAATATAGACCCACCTCCGTCCATGTAATTGAATTCACCCTTGACAATGAAATGTAACGTTCTTTTTTAAACCGCATCATGACAGTTCTGGTCAACAATAACGAGAACCTGTCATATACTATCAAGACGACGGCCATTTAAATGATCATCGGAATAAGCTTCTATAATAATATGAAGGCTGGAACTAAGTACAAGAGCAACTGGTCAAGTTTTACTGACACCTTCCATTATGAATAATATTTAACAGGACGGTTTTGTGCTCATCATCGTGTTTTTTCAAAGCTAGGATTATTGGTCTCAGAATTTTGAAATTTAATTTTGGCGGCGTCATAGCTGAATTAGTCATTCTTATCACAGTATTGCAAGTCGTAAACTGACTCAGTATCACCATTCGTCAGAGCTGCCAAACGCGTTAAAGGCCATGATAGATCCCACGTTGACATTGAAGACATTAGTAGTGACCAAAACTATCCAACACACAATTCTACTGAGCGGCGTATACTGACAAAGGCCTTGTTGTCAAAGTTGACGTCTGAATATCGGCTAAATACAAGTCCTGGCGTTGTTTTACGCCCTTCGACGCAACAAAATAGCAGGTGTATTATGATATCCGAAGCAGCGTGACCCCATGGTGGGTTCAAGTGACTCTTTTGCGTCACACATCCGAATGCTCGAATATTTAATCAAAACCATTTAATTTCATTACTATTATTACTATTTGTTTACTTTTTTAAACTATTGAAAATGCAATTTATTTTATTGATTTACTACTTTATTTCTTTGGTTTCTTATTTTAAATCCTTTCGGGCATAATACGATTCTTTTTTTAAAAACAATATTCCAATCAGTATTTCCAATAGTAATTATGCTCGGGATTTTTTGATAAGTGCAAAAACGATAAAATCTCTTGTGGGAAAACAGTGGTGCACAATTTTCACACCACTATGGTTATATTCTTTAAAGACACCCGTAAAATAATGTGTGTGGTCGATAATTCCACGCTGTACATTTAGAAAACATCTTCGACAAATTATGAATTAGAAATATTGATGGGGGCTTTTCATCACCAGTCTACCACAGAATCAATTTCGACCATACAGTACATCATCATACCCAAAGTTTTTTTTCTTCTAGATTAAAAAAAAGTCGTCCTTCATTGTATTGTAAAATTAGTTAGTATCGAACCGGTATAATGGTCAAGGGTTACAAATATAATTTTAGAAATCATAGACCTCGTAAAGATATAAATATGGTTCCGTTAATGTATGTCAATATTAGTCAAACAGGCATTATGCAAGGCCTAAAATATAAAACAAATTATTAATTAGACATTAATTAACTTACCAAAAGCAAAATCAACTTTTGATGCCATCCGATGACTGCGATAGAAGTAGATATAAAAACAATTTGTGGTCGATGTGGTTCCTTCACTGGACCTCGGTTTTTCTTTCCATCCAAAAGAGTAAATAGCTGTCGTGCACCACTGACGAGGGAAACGCACAGAGAAATCTCCAGGAACAATCTCGGCGAACTCTAGACCTCCAGGCTAGCAAGTCTGCGTCCGAGACTTTACTTCACTGACAAAGGATATTATGGTGGTGATAGATTTATGAGTGTTTCTGTTTCACTTTTTTTATTCGTTCAAAATTCATTCATTCATTCTCCGCGGTGAAAGGGTGTTCACTGCGGAGAAAAAGTTTACACCGCAGAGAAAAGGTTTACACCGCGGAGAAAATTTAATACAGCGAAGAAAGGTTTATGCCATAAAGCCTATCATTGAGTCAACTGGCTTGGTTTCGTATCCCCGGTTGTAGGGTCGCCTGTCCAACCTCGTGGGTTTCCTCCCACTGCTAAAGACCCCTACGCGCAAGCGAATTATTGAAATAAAATTAAACCATATGTTAGTCCCGAAATGACCTAGTTTGTGTCGAGTAGACGTTAATCACACCCCCCCCCCCTACAATGGAGAAAATGTTTCCATCGCGTAGAAAAGATTTCCACCACGGAAAAAACATTATACCACGGAGAAAACTTTATACCATGAAGAAAAGGTTTACACCGCGGAGAAAAGTTTAGAGAAAAGGTTTTTTAATGGTTGTATGATTTATCATAATTTTCTCTGCGGTTGCTCATAATACGAGTTAAATTTCTAGAAAAAGGTATAAAGCAACGTATGGCACTAAGAGGTCATCGTAAACTACATAATAGTATCAGGGAACTCTAACGTTGCAGGACATTGATTACATCTCGTAGCTGTGAGGTCTGACGTTGTCACGGTTTACAGACAGTAAAATTAACATGTATAGCAAGAAATTACGGTTATGTTTCTTTCTTTAGAACGAACAATACACACCTAATTATAAATAAGCAATGTCTGAAGTAATATATGGATCTATCGTATTTCACATAGGCTATTTAAATTCGGCCCTGCTATTGTTGTTTACATATACTTGGTATTCTTGAAATGATTGTGGAGTTATGAATAAGAAAGTTGTCTAGTATAAGGCTACACATCAAGCAATGTATTCAAGTCACTGGATGCACATTGTAGGGACATTGACAACCCCTATCGATTGTAAGACCGCATTACAAATAGCAATATCATAGATCGGGCATAAGGAGGCCAAATTGGTTTAGTACCATTGGTCTTTCCATGTGATTCTAGAATGCGTATTTTTCAAAAGATATGGTTTCTTCTGTCATGCATCGGGTCTCACAACTGGCATATTTTTTCTAAGTTTCACCCAAATGCATGAACTGGCGTTTTGATGACATACATGTATATTATACCTATCTCCTCGGTATTTTATAAATAGTTTATCCAGTGTAAGCAATAGTTAGTTTATCCTTGAAGGTGTGATGTCGCTTTGTCTAAAGGTAAAAACAGGTGCCCAAGGATCTATTACAGAAACTCAGCTGTCACCAAATTCGGCCCAACGCCCACATCACACACACTGAACAATAGAAAATTAATTGACCTGATTTATGAATGGATGCCGGCATTTAAATGAGTTATCGGATATCTTCTTGTTTATTATATCAATAAGCACTAGATTGTGTATGATCCTTTAAGATGACAGTTTGATAATTACCCGAGTGTTTACCCTCCACGTTATGATATAATGGACAGACGAGGAAAATACCTCTTACAGGCGGGAGATCGACAGGACGTTTTGCAACGTTGGTTCTTCTGTCACTAGAAACGCCAACAAATCACGAAATGTCGGTATCATATGGTAAATTGGCTGCCGTCTGCTGGACAAAGATTGCGAAACTGAGGTGGGTAAGAAGGGAATTACATTTCTGCATCTCTGTGATCTTCAATTATATATCACGCATATTATGTGGGTCATATAATTTTACCCTGGGGTCACAGAATAATCGTCATTCCCCATAAGTTAACGCACCACAATGGGGAATTCTGCAAGATAACAAGAAACTGTTACAAATATGGATCACAATTTTATGGGACTATTTCCGTTCACGGATGTGAATTTCTACAAATAAGGTAAAAATGATTTGGAAATGGAATGAATTAAATGGGGTTTAACGTCCTACTGTTATGATCCTATACTGTGCTAATGAAGACGGACATACGCCATACAGTGTGCTATGAGGGAAAGGTTGCCCGGGTATGGCACTGTGGCCTATTCTGATATCTATTTCGAACTGTTATTTTCAGGCCTTTCTTCCTGCACCACTGACAGGGAGAAACCACGTCGGAAAATCCAGACCGAACACGGGACCTTCATATTAGCCAATCAGCGTCTTACTCACTTAGCCAACGTGGCACCAAACAATGATTAAAAAAACAATGGAGAAATTTACAAGAGGAGTGGGGTTTACGAAGCATGACGTGTTGATCTAACACCGTCAAGGGCATTGCGAGAAAAATACAACAGTGAATCAAAGAGTCTTGCAGAATGTCCAGAAACGCTTGTGATAAAATTTCGACTAGAGTTGGTGGGAGTGTAATCATTATGTATGACCAGTCAAAAAGCCAAATGACGTTTTCATTTACAAGTCGTTGACCTATCAATCGATTTCCATGATTTCAAAAAACCTCGTCGTAAATAAAAGATCCCTATTGATAGAAATGCACATCATTTCATACCTCACTATCATTTATATTTTTACAAATTTATATATGTAGGCCATAATACACACACACTGCTATTTTCAGGAATAAAAGGATAAAAATAGATCTACAAAGCAGTAATCTGTTACATTTAATTACTATTATTCTTTTGTATGGAAACAAAGGCCTGAACCCAGGCGTAAATGGGTGTGCATATGATATTTTTCTCGTCTATTTGCCATAACAAGGGAAGTAAAATAGTTATAATATTTAAACGATCATTAGGCTAGAATATTTTATTAAATGGTTATAATATTGACAAGATCATTAGTCGACCATTCAAATAAACAAAATAAATCTTTTATATTAGGATCTATGAATTTACACAACTGTGTCTACAATTGTGTCCACAGCTCTGTATGTTTAGATATAATTCGATATTTTTTATGTTCCCACACTGAAAGAAATGATCAGTATTCATTGCTTTGATATTTAGTTTAATGACACTCGTTTCTGAAACATGTAACAATTGTTCAAACATGTACAACTTTAGTTCGCGTACGTTACAAATATGTCCAAACGACGCCATTTTTGTGTTAATATTACACAAACACCATAAACATGTACCTAATACTCGTTATTTCATACATGGTCTAATAACACATTGGCTTAAAAATCTATACTCGCTAATTGCATACACGGTCTAAATAGTATATACCCAATGTACAACAAATCTGGCCAAGAGGCTGTATCTAGCAAATGGCAGGAACTTAAGTAGTGGGCGTTATAATTTCCCTCCTCACTTTCCATATCGCGATTTCGAAATAATGTGACCAATGGATAAATGCTTAGTCATTGAAGCCTTATAATTCAGAACTCTTAGTATTAGTAATTAACCACGCGTTCTATACCCCCCCCCCCCAAAAAAAAATAAATAAAAAACAAAATAACAAAAACTACCTGAGTGGGGTTATTATAATTTGGCTTAAAAATTAATGATTTCCTTTACCCCCTCTGCACCTAGAAATTGGCCCAAATGGGTCGCAACGCATCCAATAATGTAATCTGATTGTATGTTAACTGATTTTCATTTAATTTTTTCCGTTTGGACTCTAATTACAAATCAGTTATGTCCTGCCAAATACTGCACGAGTCTCAACCGAATAGCAATTTCTAGTGTCTGGTTATTCCAGACTTGCGTATGCTCTCCAGATAAGTTACGGCGTCATCGTTTGCCATGAGTTGTGGAATATGTCTAGCCTCGTTCTTTCTGCAGGTCACTTGTTACAAACGACACTGAAATGCACTTTGGTACACAATTCGTGTACCAATGGTAAAATGTTTATTTTGTTTTAAATATTGCATATCAGAAGTCTACCTTTTCAAGGTAAGATAACGCCTTTTCAAGGTAAGATAACAACATCAATGATAATTTGAATTGACAAGTAATTCGTATTTTCAACGTGTAAGACTTTGGATTATACTGAGTTAGAGACTTGACTACTTTATACCTAGGTCCATTTAGAGTTCCCGATAACAATACATGAATTCCAATAAATGGAGAAACCAAACATTTCTTTTTCAGTTATCCCATTCACGTGATCATGCATTTCAAGTCCATTGTTGTCAATTTCATGGTTTTACAATCACTTCCAAATTATGGCATTGTGAAAGTTGAATCTCTGAACGAAATACCAGTCTAAAAATGATCAAATTCAATTTGAGCGCATTTCAGCGTGGATTGAACTATACAAAATTATGTTTTATCCCAAAAAAAAAGAATGACAAACCGCGACTTTAATAATTACAAATTAATTAAAGTAATTCGAAATGCAAACTCTCCAATCCTTGGGAATGCAAAACAAATGTTTGCATTGACTTTTTAGAATGCCATATAAATTCATTTCCTGCTTACTACATTTGCCGAGTGAATAATAGTGAGAATGGGTATTAACTCGTTTTTTGTGAAAATTAAATTGATGCGTAATCCTTTATAGTTATACTATTTTTTGCCGCTTCATCCTTTTTTCCCTGAATAGCTAACACAGTGCCATTAGCGATATCATGATATTGTAGCAGGATTGGAGGAATGACTGGTGATGTACTATCCACTGGTTTGACATTAACTAGGATCTGAAATCAGTTTAGATTTTGACCTATATCCTCAGTCTATTTAAAACAAATGAAATGAAACAGGGCTTAACGTCCTACTTTTTTGCACCCTCTTGGCATCCGTCACGCAGTGTGCTGGGATATAATTTGATCAAACAAGTTAAAGTCATCAAACTAAAATGAGATCGCAACTTTATTCACCCAAATCAATGTTCGTTTGAGGCTGGTGGAAGACCAAATGCAAGTTGTGTAGGACAAGTTGAGCTAGGGTAATATTGAATTTTACAAAATGCGTAATACCAGGTTGATAGTATTTTCACCTCAATGAACTTGTGAATTCCTAATTTTACAACCAATGCATACAAAGCAAATGGCAAGTAGCATGTTACTAGTCTCTAACCTTCAAAAAATCGATTTACGTTTTCTCCATGAGCCAATCTCAACAGTGACCCGTTAAATCCCACGTAAAATTTCACAGAAAAGGCTTGCGTAAGGTGGGGGATGGAGCTATACTAATATAGATTTATAACCCTTAAAATATCCCCCTATTACCCTTTTTTATCTTTCATAATAAAAATGAACAGTACCAAAAAACTCAAAGTTTAGAAAAACAAAACCATAAAACTGCTACAAAATGTGAAGCCACAGGTCCATGGACTCAAGGTTATGGTACCAGTTTATGATGTACTTATCCGACTTACCATCATCATATATTTGTCGGTTGTCATTCTACTTTTTACACTAATACTTTTATTTAATTGAACTGACAAACTTGGTTTATTACTACACATCATAAGGATACCCCTTATCAACTATTATAATGGATTTCGATACAAAAAAAACCCCGAGAATTATTTACCGTACTTCAACCGAATAGTCAATGAAATGCCCGACAGAATGGAATAACATCCGTACTACGAGCAAGTACCACAGTATTGTGTTAGCTATGCGCACTCCTCGGACGAAGAAGTATCAGATTTTCTAGAATAAAATAACCACACTCTACGGCTACGTACACATTGCAAATAATACAATAGTGGCTCAGAACAATAATTGAAGAGTCCAGGGGAAGAACGATCTAAGTCACATTTTGTCTTTTC
The DNA here is from genome assembly GCA_963678685.1 of Patella ulyssiponensis. NCBI lineage: Eukaryota > Metazoa > Mollusca > Gastropoda > Patellidae > Patella > Patella ulyssiponensis. The sequence continues at coordinate 19,074,444 of OY783230.1, read as the reverse complement.
GCAAAACAGACCCTTGTGACGAGAATGTTTGACGCGAACAGAACAACGAGTGGGTTTAATAACAACTTCAAAATGATGTTTAACACGAATCATAATTACCAGTACAACTGATTTCAACGCTCATGTTGGTGATTAGAGCCCCTCATAAATTATGTAATTACCGTTAACTTGGTACAATTAGATTGTATAATTAATAAGCGAGGTTTCGAGTGGTTGATAACTTGATCCACCAAAACTTTTGTGTCTTCCTCGCGCGTACATCCAGAATGTCAACCCTTTGAAATAATGCCATCAGAAAATAAATGGCGTTTCAATAGGATAATCTTCCAAAGTTTGAATTTAATTCTTGACCGTAAAATATTAAACATATCTGATATAGCTTCAAATCTTATTTCACAAAGATCAATGATTTAATGCTACGAAATGGTAACGAGGTTACGCTGTGATAATGACTAGTCTATAAAATAATGGGTACGATTGTCTTGTATTTGACCGGGAGGCCATTTCAGAAGGGCATTGGTTCGATGTGACTCAGATTTTTTTTACGTGAAATTTGATTGTTCCACAAAAAAATTATACAATTTACTACCATTAACTGGAAAAGGTGACTAGATCGTTCTTCCCCTGGACTCTTCAATTGTTTTCCAGGGATTTGTATCCTATTTATTTCCATTACACGATTTACTTATAACCAATTGTTGGGTCGATTTCACAAGATAAGTTCGGGACAAGAGAAATGGTAAATGTACAACTCGTAAGCATGTGAACTTGCAATATGATAAGTGGTATCATTTGAAAGAGTAAGCATAAACTTGTTTGTAGTCACTACTTACTACTTATTTACAGTTGCAGTGATTTGCACTTGGGCTGTAAACTGGACATGGAAGACAACACCCGGGCTTATCACAACTGCTATTGAAATCTGTAAACTAGCACATCACTGAATTAGCCTTGATAACTTCCGGTCTTGTGTTAAAGGGTACATATGTGCAACAAAGTTCTACGTGCTTGTATGGCACAATGGTTTAAATACAACACAACACAACTTGTTGGGCATCTCTGTTTAAATGTGTAAACATGAGTTGATATTGGCTGAATTATATAAGACCTGCTGGGCTTTTCCGTGTCCGTATTTCAGATAGTGTACCTGCCTGATTTTATAGACTAGTCATTATCACAGCGTAACCTCGTTACCATTTCGTAGCATTAAATCATTGATCTTTGTGAGATAAGATTTGAAGCTATATCAGATATGTTTAATATTTTACGGTCAAGAATTAAATTCAAACTTTGGAAGATTATCCTATTGAAACGCCATTTATTTTCTGATCGCATTATTTTAAAGGGTTGACATTCTGGATGTACGCGCGAGGAAGACACAAAAGTTTTGGTGGATCAAGTTGTCAACCATTCGAAAACTCGCTTATTAATTATACAATCTAATTTGTACCAAGTTAACGGTAATTACATAATTTATGAGGGGGGGGGGGCTCTAATCACCAACATGAGCGTTTTTGCACAAAGCATTGGTGGTTTTTTATATGCAAATCTACACATCATATCCAAGCTTTAAATAATTTCATAAAACTTTTACTGAATCATCGATGCCCGATAAGTTAAATTGGCAGAGATATGCTCCTGTCGGTGATTTGCCCGTGTGGTTCCCCTTGTCAGTGATGCAGGAAGGGGGCCTGACAAGGATAGCTGTCTAGTCGTCCGAATGGGACGAAAAACCGAGGTCCCGTGTAAACATTGGCGTGCACGTAAAATATCCCTTGGCAGTTGGAATTCGATATAAGAGTAAGCCGTAGCGCCGCTGCACGGGCAAAATTTCCCTCATAGCACACTGTATGGCGTATGTTCGTCTTCATTAGCCCAGTTTAGGAGCAAAACAGTAGGACGTTCATTTCATTTTCATTTCAGAATCATGGATACCCGGTGATTAGTAGGTCCGCCTTTGGGGGATATTCATCTGACATATTTAATTAGAGTGTAACATAAGTTGTCCTTCGTTACACTTTTTTCTATAATGACAAGATAATGATATCATATCCTTTGATGGCGTCGTATCTGAACTTTTACTCTTTTGTACTGTTGAACAATGGTGACAATAGAATGTAAACTAATTATTAACCTCAGTAAGAAGAAGGAAATTTGAATGTTTTTATTTAGAAAACCCTTTTTTGTTCCGATATTACTTGTGAAAGGTTATTTTCAAAATAATTACGAATTGCCATATTTTGTGATATAAAATATCCTTCAAATGTCAACGCGTAAGTTGTTGGGATTTTTTTCAATGTTTAAGGATATATTAACGGCATTTTATTCATTAATAGAGATAAATCGATTAAAACAGCCAATAGTTATCTAAATTTACTATACGAAGACACCAACGCGATAGCAATGTTACGGCCTCGTGTAGGAATTCCCGCGTTGCACCTACACAGGTGATGCAAATGGCTTATCCACAAGTGAATCGATACACAAGTCTGTGATCATCAATACTCGTCAGTGACAATAATACTCCTTGAGGGAGAATCGAAAGGTCCGCGCACTATAACAGAGGGCCAAATGTGACCTTCACATGCATTTGTTTTAATGAAATAATTATTTTAGCCAAAGTTTTTAGCTGTATTCTTCTTATAATTTTATACTACGACTATGAATTCCATTGGAGAACAGATACAAAACCAATGTCCGTTTGTCAAAGGGCCACCCGTACTAAACTTTGGCTGCATGTCTTCAATTACCTCCGCTTGATGACAGACACTAAGTTGACCGATATTTTAAGTCCTAAATCGACTTCTTTAGTCGAAAACACTAACTATACTTGAAGAATTTTGAAGTCTTTTTCGCATTCCATTTAAGGTTTATTTAATCTGTGTGTGTATGAGAGACATGGAACGGAGTAGAACCGCATTACAAATTAGTGTATTAATTGTTGGATATGACCGCCATTTAGGACAGAGATATACGACAATATGATTAAGATACAGATCCACATTTCGCTTTTTTATACTTTGGATGGTCTACACTGATCGGTTGTAGTGGAAGGTCCCATCAGGGGTCGTACAAACGACTTTTGACCCTATGAAGCCACACATTTGATTATCCAATCAGCGTTGACGTTCAAGTGGGATACCCACAGTTCGTTCACCACAAGCAAAGAATTTGTCGTAACAGACCGTTTCATTTGCTAATCCCTCCGATTAACCAGAACTCGGGCTATATTAAAATTCTTCCAGATCCTAGTGTAGTAACGACAAGTAAAATAAAATTTTGAACTATATAAAACGATACGAAATAGGATCTGTTTTAATCATATTGGAAGTAAGAAGTAGAAGTATATCTCTGTGTGCAGAAGAGGTGCCACTCTATCAAACTTTGTCGTGGAATGAAAAGGAATCGAGTTTCCTGGAACAAAAAGGAATCGAGAGTAACTGATATCAGTATTTACAGATTTTGATTGCATATGGTCGGTCTTCAGAATCGTTGGTACTATGGATATTTTACATGTCGACGAACAGTTAGTCGGATTAACGGGGCGGATTCAATTGTCTGCCAATGAAAATGGCGACTGTAATTCTAGTTTTCAGTTCTGTCTTTCTCTTTTGCTCAAAAAGGGGCTCTTAAGCACGAACGAGGGCAGGTTTGAAATACTCGCCATAATTTTTGTCACGACCTTTACCAGTTTTAAAGATCGAAAAAGTTTCGTTTCTCTTGTATCTACGTAATCAGTGATATTTTATTAATTGTGAAAACAATTTAATAGACTGATAATTATTTATTTCAATATAAATCATGCGGGACGAAAATGCTTTGATTTGTCTTTTTTCTTTCTTTTTTTCGGCATTGCCCGTACATCAGATGATTTCACGACTTTACCGGTGGCAATCGGCATGTTAGTCTCAATAATCTGAGCACACGTTGATCAGTGAGTAATACAAAGGCTTCCTGTGTTTTAACTTTGATAGTGGCGTTAGATGGTTTGGCAATGCATAACGTCTATTCGTTCTGTGGGACGAAAAACCGTGGTTCCGTGAACACGCTGGTGTACACGTAAAATAAATCCTGGCAGTTAGAATTCAAAGAAGAGTATACACAACAAAATGCCCCTTATACTACACCACATGTGCTTAGGCTCGCCTTCATTATCAAGATTGTACGCGGTGGTCAAGGTTAATAGTATTTATATATATAGTACATCTTATATGAATTAAAAGTTAAATAAATTGCGAATTTATAAAAAAAAATCTCAAACCCTTTGATCCATAGAGCGATTATAATATTTCGATGACGACGGCAAGAACGCTGAGGATAATCGATACACGATTCTATAAATTTGGATTATTTCGACTGGAGAAGAAACCAAGAGGGTTCAAAATAAAAGTAGCCCATATCTGATCTCTAGAACGATAACAAGATGTTGACAAGCAAATGCAAGATCACATTCATATGTGGGCGTATGAAGACGGATGATAATCTCTCCCATAAGCTACTAATTTGTAGATGATGTAACTTTTACCATCGAAAGTTTGCATAATGAAATAGCATAATAATGGAAACTTCCAGAAACGATAGACATGCCCCTGGGAATTTAAAAACACACGGCAAAAAAAATTCATAAAGTAGTACAATTGCCTTTCGGTTGAATATGAGTAAATTAAGAATGACGTTTATTTTGACTAATAGCCAGGAACAGTTCAAAATGCCTATCCCTCTGATCGAAAATGAATTAGTGGAAGTTTGTAACACAGCCCGAGGGAAAGTTTTTCGGAATGAAATGATGTATCAAATGAATATTGGTTTGACTATAGAAACTTAAATCTGAAAGTTTTTGTAGATTTTCTTACCATATTACTAGGGTCAAAACAATTTTGTTAAAAAGAATACAGCTTTTTTTCCATTTTCTTTTGTGGGAGAGGGGGCGGGATTCCTTTATTCTCAATGAACTAACTGAACAGCATTAGCAAATTTACTCGGTAGTCAAAGCTATGTGTAGTTTAGGACAAACATTCCTTGATTAGGTTAAAATCCCTTTTTTCTGGAAATTTGGTTAGATTTCCTGGAATATTCATGAAAACATGAAAAACATTCAATCTGAAACGCTTTTAGCAGATTGTCCGCTAATATGATGTGATTTTAAGAGATTTAGTTCACGACACATCGCCCCTGGTTCCATAACACGGTTAATGACCCATAATATATAGCAAGAATAGTGTAATATGGACTAAGTCAGTAATTGAATAAGCAAATGAAACAGTACAAACGTAGGTTCAGCATTAGGGAAGGCACAACCACACCTTGTCGTCATGTCAGTGCGTGGGACAACCTGCAACACATAACACCTAAACAGATACATGGTAACGATCGAATATACGTCGTTGGTGCTTCATATAAACCTCTATCTCGACACGCTACTATTGGCATTGATTCCACACTTACAGACCGAGTAGTTCTACGCAAGACCTTTAGGACTCACCAGTAACAGAAAGCTTTGATTCCAATTAACAGGAACTTTAAAAGTGATTAAATTACAACAACGTCAACAATAAAAGAAGATACTAGTAACTATAGGTTTAGAAATTTAAGCTTTTTTATATTCTTGGAGAAATTACTATTCAAGGTAAGAAGTTTAACACTTTCATTACACTGTCTGTGTAACGGCGTTTTTTTTTTTAATTTTTGTTGTTTTTTTTTTGTTTATGTTTTTGATTGTATTGTGTTTATAGATTTATCAAAATTGCCACGGGATATAATTTGTTAAATTTTTCTTAATATTTTTTACCATTACAAAAATAATCTATAACTATATTAAACACACTCTAAACATTCTAAATGTTTAGACATTTTAAAACCAATGCCAATTATTTAATATATAAAGACCATCACTGCGGTTTTATTGAATATTAAAACGGTTTTTTTGTCCTTTAAATACAATTGACGTCAGAATGTAATTTTGATAAACTATTCACTGGTTTATGGTCAGCTGACCACAGCGCTCATTCACGAATTGGATATGGCTGAATGTGAACAGATTTGTTTATTTTCACACTTTGTTTAGATTTTCCTTTTGAGCAACCCTGGTTTTCCAAAGTTTGTTGGCAGTATATCTTCTGTGTCTATTCAGCAAGCTTCGAAAAAGACAGTACTGATACATGTTTGATTCCGTTTATAGCCCGATCTGAGGGAATAGTTCGTAAATTTATATTTTAAAGAAATATACTTAGAGCTTTAGGTTATATTTTTTGTGCAAGGCAAACGACTATTTGTCACTGACCATATCGTTGTGTCTATTCAGCAAGCTATGAAAAAGACAGTACTGGTCCATGTTTGATTCATTTCATAGCCCGATCTGAAGTAATAGTTCGTAAATTTATATTTATAAAGAAATATCTTTGCAGTTTTGGGTTATTTGTTTTGTGCAAGGAAAACGACTATTTGTAAATGACCAGATCGTTAATTTGATAATGAACTGTCACATAGATACTGATAATTATCGCTCGCTCATAAGATAATCAGTTAATAATTACTAATACGATAAACTTGATATTCCAAGTCATTAAGGACAAAACTGGTATTTATTGGAGAGGGTGGGGGCAATAGAAATAATCATCGACTTTCTAACCGAATATTATTTGTGTAATGTAAATGATTTGAAATAGACCTCCCGTCATTCTGCTCGGTTGTACTTAAAGGGCCAATCCCGATAATATTTTGAAGAATAAGACTGCTTAAATTCCCGTACCTAAGGGTCGAGCAACTAATTCAATATTTGTGATATGTTTTCAAACAACTTATACTCGTCAGTCTTCATCTGGAAATGGAGACCGATGTCTCAAGCTGTATTATGAGGTGAAATTTACCTTTCGTTATCCAGTACAGCACATGGGTCATTCACTGTATAGACCTCTCAAGGAACGGCAATAGATTATCAGGTCACCCAACGAACAAATTGACCAAAAATCTTAAAAGGGTTACGTGTTCGGATAAGCATTTTTGCCGTCCACGTCCAAACGACTCAATATTTTGAGCTGGAATTTTGAGACAAGGTAAATACACCATTCCTCTATATTTTGGGGCTCAAATTGCATACGAACTCGGACTTTTATTTTTGAGACTCAAATCAGGATACTCTCTTTACAGGGCATATGGCTCTATTCTTTGGAACCTTAAAATAGACGATAATGGATCTAAAAGCACATGTTAATGTAATATGAATGTATATAAAGTGATCTATATTCAATTTCAAAAGCATTTATTGCAGTTTCTAATCAATAATGTTCGTTGAAATACGTGAATAGTTATTATTTGTCGTTTATGAAGCAGCCATTACCAATTCCTTCAGCATTGTTTTATAGGAAATGTTTTTCTCTGTTCATTAGAAATGACGCTCGATACCATAGAATACACGACCCGTGCACTAATTATAAAAAGGGTCCCATATTTTCACGGCAAGATAACATCAATATTGGTTGAAAGTTCCCAATAGTTCTAAATCTTGGTTTTAAAACTTCGAATATTATAGAAAATACTGAGTTAGAGGTTTAGCTTCTTTAAAACAAATGACTATATGCTGCTTTGTATTTTTTCCGTTAAGTTTATTAGCATTGGAAAGTAACATGGCTTGTACTTGGCCTGTGTCTTGAGTGGGCGTTGCGTATAAGATACTTTACACAGAGTCAGAAATATCCAGAGGTCGGCATTTGTGAATATGGTAACAGATAGTATATTTGGGAAATATGAAAATGTTCTGATTACTTTCCTATACAGGTATACCACGCAATGACAAAATGAAGGGGACCCGCCATGGTTTTGAGCGTTTACGCCCCCTAGAGTTTTTGCGCCCCCTCTCGAGTTTTTACGCCCCCTCTCAAATGGAAGAAATCAACGAGTTTCAATCAGGTTTTAAATGCTATATCAAAGGCGTTATGCTCAACAAGTGTCAAACACATACCATATGATCATATATGCCATACATCGAAATTGTTCAATCAGTCACTCATGCAATATCACGGATCACCATAATACCACGAATGACGGAACTTGCAACTTGCTTACAATTTATATAGAAATGAAATGAAATAAAATGGGGTTTAGTTTCTTACCGTTCTGCCCCAACTGGGAATTTAGATAGACGAAAAATCTCACATATAATAGATGCTGAAATGAGCATAAAACTCGTATATGAATCTAAATTTATTATTTAGAGCGAAGTACATGTAAGTCTGAATATTCTAATCTGCGTTACATTTTCAACGAAAGCTTGACAAAACCCAATAATTCGTCTAAACTAAAATCTTTTTTTAGAACAATGATCATTTGCTTTAACTTTCTTGAAACAAACAAACGGCTTTGGAATTTACACTCTCTGAAAACAATTTTTTAAAACTTATATATGTATATTTTTATTAAAGATAAAGGCTCGTGACTTTCCAGTGAGATGACCAAACTCGAGTCCATATGCCAAGATGCTGGTGTTAGTGCCTTCGGACTATCTGCACTGAATATAAGGACGTGGGGGTCTGTCATTGAGTCAGCTGGCGTGGGTTTGATTGCCCGGTTGTACGTGACAAGGAATATGGTCGCCTGTCCAACCTCTTGGGTTTTCTCCAGGTCCTCCGGTATCCTACCACTACTAAAGACCCCTACGCGCAAGCGAATTATTGAAATATAATTGAAAAATGTCTTAGTCCCTAAATGACCTAGTTTGTGTCAAGTGGACGTTAAACCCCATTTTTTCCTTTCTATAAGGACGTTTATTAAAATTGGTATTGAAAGAGATGGGAGTTTATTGCTATCACAACTAACATGTACTACTAATTTTCAACTTCTTTTATGTTAAATGAATGGGGTGGGGTGGGGTGAGATGGCGCAGTGCGAATAACTTGACATGGACAGTGAGGAATGTGAACTTAAGATCCCATCAGAACAACTAGATTTATCTTGTCAAGCCCACATTCTTTATAGGAATAAGGATTTTTCTCTTCAAGAAGTAATATAATAATAGAACATCAAATTTAATACCATGGAAATCATTACGTTTATCAATAGTTGAATTTGATGAAGTTGGATGAATCACAATTACTCTTTAGAATTCTCTTTAAGTCTAAAAAACCCCAGAAGAAACGTTAGTCGCGTTTTTGACATCCTGTGTTAATCTAAGAAATCTTTGCAATTTATTCGTTGAAATCTAATGTTTTTATGTCTTTTGGTTTGGCAACAGCTTAAGATCAATTTTTTCAAATAGATAAGATCGAGTTCTATATGTTTATAAGCTACATATCATTTCTAATCATAGCCAGCCATCTGAACAGCACAAACGCGCATCAGTGATCATGAATGAATTTCTTTATTCTTAAATTAATAGATATTTTAAACTGATTACTTTAATCTGCCAAACACTTGGGTTCACTTCAATTTAATATTTCATACAAAGCATGACGCAGTTTCCTATTTTAGAGTTTTAGATAAAGATGGTGAATTGTTTCTATCGTTGATTGGTAGATAAGGTCACTGGAAAGCTCAAATTCATCATTTTTATTCCATCACATTTTGTTTGTGGACGTTGTACAGGTCACAGTTTTGACAACACTTGAAATATAGGTTTATATCCCAAAGGAATGGTATTTAAACAATTTATATCACCGTTACACCTGGTAAAGTTCGAATTTCGTGAAACTCGAACCGAAAGTGCCTGACAAAATTATGCAAATAGTGTAAAAGTATGTAATACCAAGGTTGTGGACCCTCTAGAGGTTAGCATTTGGATCTGATTTTAATGAAACTTAAAATATATGTTTGTATCCCACAGATCTGAGTTTATGTCGACACTTGTGCGTATTGGACAGTAAATGTCCGGATTAGGGCCCCTAGTTGTACGAAATCTCGCTTCATTTATTTAGTTTGTTCTATGTCGATCTTTCTTGCAAAATGTGGGCGTATCTGTGAAGTAGTGTGTAGTGACATTAACTCAATCACATTTTTTTCTATTGTCAATTGCTTTTTAAATCAAAACCTCCACAAATTTTGAATTATGACATATCTGTTAGCTTGAATGAAAGAAAGAAGTAGTACGTCAATCCCCATTTTATTTCATTCCATGGCTCATCTGTTGTGATGAGTTCGCGCAACACATAGCTTCATTAGTTTCAATATTTGAATTCAATGTTCTCTGACTGAGTTGTGTACATGGTTTGAGCGATCCTTTTTTTGCATTATCTGTTGGCAATTGAATAAACAACACTAAGTCAGACACAACCAGGAGATTTTTTTTAAATCAAAGTGTTTGAATAGTGAACCAAGGATAATTTTTAAAATGTTCTTGATCAGATAAAGTTTATTTTGGATTATCAGGATGTGGATATTAAAATCAACTTGGCCGATCTATAAGAATTAGCTACTGACTATGAATTCATCTTGAACTAGGTCATTTCGGGACTAACACATATGGTTTAATTTTATTTGAATAATTCGCTTGTGCGTATGGGTCTTTAGCAGTGGGAGGAAACCGGGAGCCCAGAGAAAACCCACGAGAATGGACAGGCGACCCTACTCCTTGTCACGTACAACCGGGGGCTCGAAACCACGCCAGCTGACTCAATGACAGATAACCATTCGGCCATCCAACCCCCACCCCACCCCAATGTATGATAGAAAGACGTTGATTGAATTAAGTCTGTTATTACTGGTGCAGTTAAAACAAAGCATGTTAAATATCATAATCGGTTTGGGAATATCATTGTATGTGTGTGGTTATACTGTTGTTGTTTTTGTTTTCAATTATACATGTCATGCAAGATTAATCTCAACCAAGATTATGCTTAAGGTTTTATAGCTAAGTAAAGGTAGTGTGAGAGAGTAGATCGTGGCATATCTTTGATTCCAACTTCCGGTTTCTGGCAAAGTAGATCCCAATTCAAGAAAATCTACGGACTTTATTTGGTTTCCTGAGTTAAAAAAATATTTAAAGTGTTTGGTGCTGACACTGTAGTGTATTTTTAGCAGAGATGGGGAAAAAAACTAGAATTGGTGGTGATTGTTATTTATTTCAGTTAAGCCAAGATAAATTTTCGATTATGGCTGTTAAAGAGCTGATATTGTTCCTAACCATTGCGCCGGGAATATGGCTATAGTTGCACATACGTTTTTATAATCAAACCGTATCAAAATACTTTATTTTGAAGTTTAGGCTTCTTTGTTTGAAATACCATCAATGATAGAATACAAATACTATAATTAACTATTATAGGTGGCTGCAACTCACAGTTGCGTTTAAAGAACTGGTGAAGGTATCAACCATCGCTTCGCAGATCTCATTCCAGATATTGTGACCAACAGACCGGTTTATCCCAAGTTTTTGGAAATTTTGTTCTAGAAAATCAATCGCAAATACATTTTCAAAATATCAAGTATCATTTAAGATGTGAACTCAATACTCTTAGTAGTTTCAATGAACAACTGACTCATTGTTCCAGACACTATCATCATCGTTGTTAATTCATGACCGGCGAAGGTTTGGGGCAACCCGGTAGTTTTATGTTCATTCATTGCTTCATCTAGTCTGGTTCGGTTTTGTGATAGCTTCTAGCAAGTTCAACTAATGATATTGCACTTGCTTAACGACAGTAGCTTGTAAGTTTGGTCTCTACTATTGACAGTGTGACCATATTTTACTGGGCTAATCAGTTCGACTAGCCTCCATATATAGATCAAATTAATATTGGTTTATAATACAACTTTAACATCGAGTACAAACTATACACGTTACTATACACACATTCTGGTTTAAGACTAGAGCCGATTTACGGCTTTGGCAAAGTAACTTTACGCCCGCGTAATCATACATCTATTTCAGGTACTTCTAGGATGCTGTGTTATTTCCAAATACACTAACATATATTTTGCTTCTGATATTATGTTATTTCTGTAAAGATAATGTAATAAATAGACATTAATCATATAAAATACTGAAGTAACTATGTTGTTTAGATGACGACGTTTCCCAATTGAAAGCTGTATTATACGCCTTACTTTACAGAAAAATCGTGGGAGAGCTTATTTGGGGAATTACAATGAACCATTAATATATGGTTTTACATCGATATGAACCGAACAAATTCTTGGGGATTATCCTACATTTCGCATTTTCTTTAATAGGGGGCTCAATTGGAACATTTGAGATAATTATGATAAAACGACGTAATTTTTGTGTCCAACTGATATTTATAATAAACTACTAGATTATTGTGTCCAAAAGTGAGACAACTAAAGGATACCTTATTTTCAAGTATTTCTTGAAAATAAAAAATAGCTCTTAAAATATTACAAATATTTCTTAAAATATTACAAATAATTCTTAAAATATTACAAATAATTCTTAAAATATTACAAATATTTCTTAAAATATTACAAATATTTCTTAAAATATTACAAATATTTATTCATAAATTACAAACATTTATTCATAAATAACAAATATTTATTCGTAAATTACAAATATTTATTCATAAATTAATAAATTACAAATATTTATTCATAAATTAATAAATTACAAATTTTTTTCATAAATTACAAATTTTATTTATAAATTACAAATATTTATTCACAAAATTTTGAAATGAAAATGACATGTTTTTACCCCCAAAATATTTCTAATTGGAGCGATCTGTAGTTATAATTAAGGGTAGAGCCGGTTGGCTTTTCTGCATTATGATTCTATCTTTTTGAATCATGTAGTGACATCAATTATCCCTGTTGCACGTCATCACTTTCTTCTCTCGCCTTGGCTGATCTATCATACTCCCTCAAGCAAATAATAGATCAGTTTGTGTCTTGACCGACACAACAACCTATTCCCTTGGTCTAGGATGATATAGCAATTCAGAATCTGGATAGCATTTATCAAAGATAAAATACTGATGATGAAGAATAAAGATTTTGTACAGTTTATACAAATGCAAATTGAAAAATGGTTTTAATCGAGTTATTTTACTTATTTATATTGAAATATTGAAATACGGGATGCTTTATTGTCTTTAGAACCACTGTTCTTTTGTCGTGGGTTTGTCTTTTATTTTTACAATCAGGTTTATAGTGTTAAAACCTTTTAGATGGTAAAACAACTTGTATGCATTTGATACGGCGTTTTTAAACGCTTGATGTTTTTTCCGAAATTACTTGATAAAAATATTTTGATATGAATTTAAAAGTGAACAAAGACAAGTGGGTAACACACAAGAGAGTCTCTTGATAATGAAAACGCTATAATACTACAAACTTTTATAACTAAATCTACGTTGGATTATCGAAAGTAAAATGTTATATGTATATCTTTAATACATTTTATTAATAATAATATAGGTATTATGAAATCCGTATAGCACCACAATTAAAGTGGTCGGTCTTGAGTTAATGGTATCCTGCTGAGAAGTCCATTTTGATCCTTTTCCTTTTCTTAGTATTCTATACTTTTCTTAAGCCTTTAATACGGGGATATCTTTGGATCCATAAATGTATTGTACATTATAAAGAAATGGGTGTGGCGTAGAAGACATAGACGATGGTCATTGTTTATTATTTTCATGATACCAATTACCTACTTTGCTTCTGGTTGCTTTTAATTAAAGATACTTTCCCGCTAAAATATTTATAGGGTAGTCATTCCCAATTAAAGTATGCAAGGAAAGCAGAGACACTCAATCCTACTATAGAAAAATACTGGATTCCCTGGTAACACCCTAAAGTCGCACACAGAAAGAAAAAATATAAGGGTATAACGAACTGACACACTGTCAGCTGGTTGTCTATTCGAGTGATTTCGCGCTCGCAGGAAGCGCTTGGTATGTGTTGATTGAATGACTGGTGGGCGAGAATACACTGATAGTCTTAAACCAACAAGAGACGCTGTGGTAAAACAGTGGAAAAAATCATACTTTTTACTTAGGCTTTAATATACATGGTGAATGGACAGCAGTTAAAGACAAATAAAACTGAAAATGGACCATCCATCAATTTCCGCGACAGTTAAGACACGTAACAAATACGGATGCTTAAAATATACACCCAAAGCCATTAAAAACGCAATGCCTAATTCGTGAAATATTTCTGGTAAACGTTTTCGTATGGCACATATGTGAAACTTGTGATGGGTCTCTTTTTGTGAGTTCTGGGTTTGAACCCTGTATCAATTCTCGGTAATGAACTTTTGTTCCTTCAAACGCCCAACCTCGCACTGAACAATCATCACATCCGTATTATGGACTGGCCTGCTATGTCACCCGACATGAACCCGATCGAACACCTTTTGGATGAACTTGGACGATGGGTTCGAACTCAAGTCGTGCCACCACGAACTGTTGCAGAGTTGGTACAGGCACGCCAAATTCATGCCAAGGCGACTTCATGCATGTGTAAGAGCTCGGGGTGGAATACCTGATATTGACTGACCACTGCTTTGTTTCATGGTTCTCTGGCGTTGCGGTTTTGTGCATTTGTAGTGAATTCTTTCATGAAATTATCCACAGATGCTTGTTATGTAGATAAATTATAAGTTGGAATATTTTTTAGTCCAAATACCACATTTATACACGGTAAGGTCTCTTTAAAAGAAATAAGTTCTTAAACCATCGTGTTATTTTTCTTCTAATTAGACCCATACCAACCGTAGTTCAAAAGCAACACAGTTTATTGAACCGATGTATCGGTCGCCGTCCAGATTATACATTCAACTATGTGGTTCAATCTGGTTTGCTATAAAAGAGGATTAAAGATCCGTTGTTATATGTTATAATAGCATAGACGGTACTGTGCCATATCTTGTTAATGCGTTGGCCTTTCCAAGGATTAAAATGTCTTTACTTTGTGTGCGTTCTTACTTATCTGACACTGTGAATTAAACACAATATTATAAACTATATTATAATCTTCAAGTTGGATGAATGACAGAGCCTATGAAACCTATGTGTAACCAACAACTGCGTAATCTGTCTGCCGAGGGTCATGGAACGCGATAGGGCCCTGCGTGAGGTGGGGTTCGCGCCCTCGAGTGACTCGAGGTCACTTTGCTAAAACACCGACAAACATTTGACATACCAACAGGGCCTGCGACAGGAAACATTAAGCAAATGGAAAATTAAAGCCCAAATATCAACCAAAAAATTTTTTTTACCACAAACTATTCGCTTATTTTTTTTTTTTTTCAATACCCCAAATCTGGGCCCAAGACTTGTGGTGGTATGGCCGAACGGATAACACGCGGTTATAGATCACTCTAGGTAGGCTGACTAGTATCGTCTTAGTTTCGCTAGGCGCTAAAAAAATCTCGACGGTTTTTTATGTATTTGTCAATTGCCGACTTTTTGTCGTGATACGTCACAAATATGTCCGGCCGGGAAAAGTTGTGAAGCATTACTCAGCATATTTTAGGCTAACTCCGGGTCGCTGGACAAGTGTCCCAGCTGCCCACCCCCTCTCTCTCACGGGCCTTGTACAGAATTACGAATGGTGTCTTAGTCGAAACTAGAGAAGTGACAAAAACTGCTGTTTGGTATTGGGTTACTATGTAAAAAGGGGGAATGATGTTGCGGATTATCTAATACGTAGAGCTTCTTATTAATTAAAAAAACTAACTGCACGAGATTACGAATGGAGTCTTATGTTGCTAAGATTAGATGAAACCGGAGTAGAGCTAATCACTGTTTGCCATTGGGCTATAATTTTTGTAAAAATATAAAATGTTTCAGATTACACAATACTTATTAATTTAAAAAGAACCAACAAGCGAGTGTTCTAAATGTTCTTAACATTATTATATGGCTTTTTCAAAAAATGCTAATTCCTAATGTGCAGTTAAAATTCAACACTTTAATGTATCTGTCGTTTCAAATAGATGGACCATCGTCGAAAAACTGTCAAATACTTGCTAAATGAAATGGGAATGTCAAATCTTATAGATGAAAAACAATTTAAAACATTAATTTGCCACGTTCTGTGAATATCAGAATACTGTCATGAAGAAATCATTGAAGTTAGGCAAACCTCATTTTAACATTATATGGATAATTGACAGTTATTATACCAATGGTCGAAAAAATGTAAATATTTCTTAATAGTGTCGAAAACTAGTAAATATCGTTATCTGTGGATAAGAAGAACCGACCGTGACCCTTTAAGCCAGCACAGGGAATAATTATAGCTAATGACGAATGTGTGGTGCTTTCTACTTTTTCGAGATTTAAACTAGTTAATTCTATCTTAGTATTGACTAAAAGAGCATCGGCATCGTTCAAGACTACAAGGCTACAACGCATGTCGGCCAGGACAATAGTGCGCACATGGTGAATACGTCTTTGAATAATCAAGAATGCGTCGCTAATTAATGGGTTCAGAGATTTCCCCAAACGCCACCAGGTTGTTACATACGCAATGTACGACGACACATATTCGCTCTAGTAGAATACATAAGAGGAAACAATTTCAGATGGGACAATCGAAACTAGAATATCAGATTATGTTGGATTTATCAAAACAAGATATCATTTTATTTGCCGTTTAAAGGTGAATAACGACTGTGATTACTCATAATACCTTTCGACACACATGCCATTCCCACACACTATTCAGTAATCACAGTAGTGCATTTTACTACCGATGAATGTGTCATTCATAGAACCAACGTTCTTACTTAAAACGGAGATCACGTAGGTAAGACGCTTGTTTGCTAGCTTTGAGGTCGGATGTTCGATCCCTGCATTGGACCAGAAAGTTCATCCAGATTTTCAGTCGTGGTTTTCCCCTGTCAGTGAAGCAGGACGGAGGGCCTGACAAAGACAGCTATCCAGTTCTTCGGATGAGACGAAAAACCGAGGTCCCGTGTACACAATGGCGTGCACGTAAAAGATCCCTTGGCAATTGCACAAAACCTCCCTCATAGCACGCGTTATGGCGTAAGCCCGTCTTCGTTAACCGAGTAGGACGTTAAACACCATTTCATTTCTTATTTTAAACAAAAACTGTTGATGACAGCATAACATTAATTTTTAACATTTTTTTTTTGTATCAATCTTTTCCTTGTGCTGTATAATATGTATTTATACTAAAGAGACTGATTGGTCAGTAATGGGTCAATGTAAAGTGGACATCGTATAGTAAATTACGCCATCAATTAAAGTTAGACAACTCTCGATGGGCACTTCAAGTGACAACAAGAATGCTATATGCCACACGATGACCACTATCACATCTTCTCGTGATCAGAACAAGGCCTCTTATATCAATCAATCCGTCTTACTGTCGCTTAAGAGAGTTTTTGTTAGTTCCCGCAAGGCTGAAAATAACCTGTAGTATTATCATAGTTATAATAGTGAGACCGTTGACTGATGTGTTACTCTTGTGTTAGTACTGTTTAATTAGCTAGATACTGATACTGAACGTTGATATGTTTATTTTAGTAATTTACGTACCGTGACCGGACTTCCATACTTTTCATCCTACTCATGCGTTACTTAGTCACGATTATACAGCACTGGTGACCAACCAACAATCTGAATAGTTAATGAAGCAACGATAACTAAAAGGAAAACCTTCCTGAATAGTTATTTACAAAAGAATACCAAATGATGCAGGCAATGTATGTGGGACTTAAGTATTATAGATATGCCATCCTTAGTAAACGCTTCAAATACAGAATTACAGATTTTTTGTTAGCTTCAAAATTACATCTTAGATTAGAACTTTGCATCAGGAACCGACTATGGCGCCATCAAGATGAGTAGGGCTTAGGGCCCAGTTCCTGATCCAAAATAATTTCCGATTTACATTCAGTTTAACATTTAGTTACATCGATAGTGCTTTAAATTAGATTGCATGTACAAATTTTAGTCGCATCTGCCTTGTCATTTCGTCGATACGGTTGTTTTCGTAGAAGTCCTACGAAGTAAAAATTGTATACGGAGCGGTTTTCAAAAGTTCAGCAGAGTCCTTTTATAGCTAAGTGGACCAGGTATTTTCTGCTGAGACTATGATTATTTCAATAGGATGTTATATGAAATCATTAACTCTACGGAGATATTTTTAGTGATAAATGAATGCCAATACCAATTACACTTTAGATCATAAGGTCTGTCGCTTGGTTTCGATTCCAAGCGTAGGTGCTAAGGATCGCTTGTGTTGTTGTTCTTAGCGTTTAACGTCCGCTTCCACCAAAGGTGATATCGCAGACATGTCTTTTCTTTTCATTTCTATTATTTTAGCGCACGCGCAGGGGTCTTTCCTGTGAGGGGAAACCGGAGTGCCCGGAGGAAACCCACGAGGTTAAGAAGGCGCCCCTATCTCCATGCCACATACGCTCACACCAGGGATCGAAACCACAGCCGCAAGCCAGAGGTGACCGGCCAGCTAGAGATCGAGGCGCGGCACTCTAGACCACCAGGCCATCCCAACCGCTTGTACAAAATCGTGGATTTTATCTAGATCCCACGGTGTCTTCCCACTGATAAAGAACCTTACGTGCATGCAATTTATTGAAGTAAAATTGTATCATAATAAACACCCTTTGTTTGTGTCGAGAAGACGTTACCCCCACCACTCCTCTCTCTCTCTCCCCCCCCCCTTTATTGACAGTTATACTTGTGAAGTTAGGAAATGATATCTAGATCTAGATAGCGGCTTTTATGTCGAGGTCGTGGTAGGGTTATAGGTCATCCCTGGTGGTATTCCGAGAATCTTTTTGTTTTATTATAAAAAATTATTATGCATTTGAACTGCAGGCTAAGAAGTTAATTGCTTATCATGGGCCAGCTTGGCGCCGCCTAATTTTGGTATTACCGGAAGTGTAAACATTTTTTATAAGTCTCGTTTTAACATTTACGACGGGAACAGCATTCAAGTGTGATTAACTCTATGCTAGATTTTCAATAATAAGGTTGGCTTAAAGAAATATGAGTCCGTGTTTTGATTTCTAATTCGATTGGTGCTAGCTGTTTCTATGACTCCTACATGGACATCGGCTAGAAGTATACTTGTAACGTGATATGGAATAAAATTGTAGATCCCTTTTAAATGTAAATTCTACCACCCACTGCTGTCAATAGTGTATTTCATTCGGCAGTATTAACGGTCTACCTATCAACATCCAACGCCATGCTTAGAACAAATGAACCTATTTATTGATAGCACACTTCGCATGTTGCTCCATTTGACTCGACAGGAAATTACTCTGAAGTGCCTAAAACTGTGTGACGGTTTGTCAGCAGGCGTTGCATTTCATTAAATACATTTGAATAACAGGAAAGATAACTCCAGTAACCGATCACGATCCGATTTCCGGTTTAAATACCGAAAAGTTAATGTCGCGTGTGACCCTTCCTTTTATCGTCCATATTGATATTTAAAAGGAGAAGGTGATTGGATCAGTATAAAATAATGGTGGCCTGTTAATAGATTTATTAATAAAATTAAACGATCAGAGTTTGTTGTTATATTAAACGTTTTAAAACTCCTTTGAATGGTTTCAATTATTATTTAATATGCAGCTTATATGATGTACGTTTCTCATCTGAAACAATATGCTAAAGGCTGTCAATTGTATGGTTACGTCTTGGTAACTTAACGATACACTAGTTAAGAGTGTAATATATAAAGAGTTGGTCATTCTTGCTATAATAATTCAAAGATAGATAATAAAAAAAGAAAATATTGTAAATTTCAGCCAAATGACATCATTCTGAGCCAAATTATCACTGTTTACTGTTTTGACAAGTTGTGTGCATAATGGTAACTAGGGCACAGGTATTTTCGCGACATAACCTTGCTTTCCCATTTTTGAATTAAATTTTTAAATGACGAACCTTTCTAAACCGTTCTAATCTAGTTAATATCACGAGTATCCGATGCCTTCGAAAATTGATTATGGTCTTGTTTTGTTATTAAATGTGTAATTTATACTTTAAATAACATGTCAGGCCTAAAGAAAGACCCGCAATAGATAGATTTAGCTCTTACAAAATGTATGTTTAAGTAAGTTAATGGTGACAAGATTATTCATAAATGAAATATAAATGGGGTATAATGTAGTACATTACTGCACGGACTCGGCTAATAAAGACAGGACAAGACAAGACTATTCTACATCTAAACTGAAATGTGCACTAAAGAAGTCACTGCAGAGCTTTTTTCCTTGACATTTACTGACCAATTTATATGATTTTATAATCGTGACGATTTGTGGTGCGTGTCGTATGTAGGAGAATGGTGCAGGGTATGTTTAATCTTTCCTTGGATGCCCCATACCACATCACCATTGGTATCATTTTCGCATACTATTATTTCCATTTTTTCCCTTCGTTTAATGAACTTTCTGAATTCGTATTGACTCAAATTCGAACTCATTGTGTTGTAAACCAACCCGAACTTCAAAGAAAACCCTTTACTGTCTCCTTAATTTATGTTGATGTGCCATTTTCATGTGTAATTTCAAACTGAACACATTTTTTTCAGATTACTTAATTATTGTATAGTTATCCCTGAGACCTTTCTGACTGAAGATGTACCTCCACCGCGTCTGCTACGGTACTGGAACTTAAACAATTTGATCTTTTTCTATATCAAGCACACTGAATGAATCTTGGCTAAGGAGATTTAAGTTAATAGAAGCTAAGGGCAGTTGTCACCATATCGATTACTCAACTTAGATCTTCCGCTGGTTCGAGCGATTCACTGTTTTATTTCCATAATCCCTAGATCGAGTTATCGCTACGGCTATTGCTTATTCAAATATGATTTTAGCAGCTCACAGCTGACTTGGCAAACATATTTAACATTTTTTTCGTTAGTTTTTCATGGTTTTTAATCAATTTAACCTTCCGTGAAGAGCGTGAGAGATTATTGTAGGCCGGACAGGCTATATGCCGTAGGTGGTAAATTGGTAAAGTTAATAGAGATATGCCATAAGGTTTCCCAGATTGTGCAACACTGGACCACTTATACCCTTTAAATCGTGGCAGACAGACTCGCCTACAAATCATCGCAAGTTCCAATCAAAAGAACGTACAAGATGCGGCGTTGCCTATCATGCTCGTTTGAAAAAAAAATGGTTTTAGCGTGATTTGACATAAACATTTCTGGTATCTTCATACAGGTCTGCCTTGAAAATTGACAGTAGTTTAGCCCCGTCTATAAATTAATTTGCCATCTCCAGTTTGTTTTTCTGTAAGCATTCACAAGGCAGACTATGTCGAGGAAAATCACGCGGAAAAGCGAGAGAGAGAGAAATGGGGTTTTACGTCCATTCGACACAAACTAGGTCATTTCGGGATTAACATATGGTTTAATTTTTATTTCAATAATTCGCTTACGCGTAGGGGTGTTTATCAGTGGGAGGAAACCAGAGGACCCGGAGAAAACCCACGAGGTTTGACAGGCGACCCTACTCCTTGTCATGTACAACAGGTGATTCGAAATCACGCCAGTTGACTCAATAACAGGCTTTATGTTACAGCGCGCACGTGCTAACCATTCGGCCATCCAAGCCCACACGGGGAAAAACAAACAACTAGGTACTGAATGGATATATTACCGTCTGTTAAAGACGCAATGTGGACACTACGACTTCTCATCAACGTGTCATTTTCAGCTAAGCATATAAGAAGGTATTTGACTAGACGCGGAATTAAGATAAAAAAAACTTATAACATTAGTTTGTACCAGATAAGAAGATCAAGCCGCTACAGACATTAAATACATAGTTCATATTGAGAAAAAATGTAACATCTTTTACATTGATCACTATTATCACTTCTCTAAAGATATGCTTAATAGGCTATTGCCGCCATTATCCCTTTGTATGCCGCTCCATGGGTGAAGTGTGTGGTCGTTCTTTTTTGTACAATACTTGGCCTTTTTATGAAACGAAACAGATTAAAACTTCATTCTGATATTGCTTTAGATTGACACCGATTATTTTGTTACATTATTTTCGAATTCGGACAGAAGGATATAGCGACGTATGTAACTCTACTGTTTGACATAAGTAATTTGATCAAAGCAGGCAATTATTATTAACAACTGATCAAGGGCGCAATAGGAAAATATATACATAGATCTTTATTGGTGACTTTATTACGGTGAAACGTGTAAATATTTGCCAGAAATTGAAACTAGAACTCCAAAAAGTACTGACGCGTTTCGGTACGTCAGGTCACGCCTTGTCACGTCCACAATCAAGTTACGCCATGCATTATCGAGTATTGTAAGATCCAATACCTATTAAAGTGGAAAAACCTGTCAATTTGAACTCTTGATAAAACCGGAAGTAAAACTTCAAGACTGAAAATTATTTTTTTGTAAAATCCATCATGGCGGCCAAACGTTTGAAAATATTATAGAACAAGGTCTCTGAAATGAAAGTTTATATATTTGGGGCTAACACCCCCATATGTCATTTTAAGTCTATTTTCCGGAAGTTGTCAAAAAATCTTTTAATGCAAGTAATGATTGTGTGACTCTCTTCGGCAAGAACGACAACTCTTTGATTAGGAAATCAGATTGGGAATTGTCACTTTTTTATAGCTAGGGTCGGAAAAATCAGGTTCAGGTAACTGTTTCAAGCAGAAAGTTTGACAAAAACATTTAAAATAGATTAAAACTTAAAGATTATGTAAGATTTAGATAAAGAACTGTCCGTTCTTGGTATAATAGTTCAAAAATGAATAATGTAGTTTTGACTAGATGTGGCATAAATTGTGTATTATCGTAACAACGTTACTGGTTATTCGGGGCTTAGCATCGTATCGTCATTTTAATCCGTTTAAACCTAGTTTATCTGATGCTCTAGAGAGTTGATTATAGGCTTGTCGTGTGAATAAATACCTCAATAGTACTCATTACCGATGGTGCAAGAAGAACTGCCCTGCTGTCATTAACACTACAAAGAGCATCACCACCCGCTTACTGATGCTTCAGACGATATCCTAGTATTTAAGAGGGAACAGGTGAATGTGGTAATGTTGTCTGCGATATCACCTCAGTGGAAGAGGGCGCAAAATACAACTAAGTCACACACACGCACAATGTAGAAACCTTTTAAGGTGGGGAGCCGTTGGCTTGCTTGGATTCTCCAGCTAGTCATAAAACCCCAAGCATCAGCTAATCCCGAAGTTGTGAAATGAAATCAATTGAAATGGGGTTCAACGTCCTACTTTTCTGTACCAACCGAGTCGCTTCGATTTTATCTAATCAATAATACTTATCAACGGGAGGAGTTAAATCACATTTAGAAATGATTCCCCAGTTAGGTTTAAATAAAAAAATTATAAAGTTATAATTATAGCCGTTTCTGTTTTAGTAACATCTCCATGTTAGTTCTGTGTGTCAAAAGACGCCGATCAATCAATAATATTGGCGGTTCACTTAGCTTTTTTAATTAAGGTGCTCTTCAATAAACATTAAATAAAGGAACCGATAAGTCACGGTTAGGAAACCAGCCCACGCACATAGAATAGATATCCAGTTAATCGTTTGTAGAGATTTGGCATTGATTAATTGATTGAACGGTGTATATTTGAAGATTGGTGGAATAATATTTGGTATATAAAGCAATAAAAGTATTCAATAGGATATGGTCGGTTTGTTTAATAAGCATAGGATCATCGACAGCGATAAATATAGATCATAAATATTTTTGTTCATCTTCCGATTTCTCCTTCAGAAATTATTTTAAGCCGAATTGTTAATTCCGATATGTCATAGCTTAAAGTAGTCAAGTCTCTAATTCAATATTATCCAAAGTCTTCGACATTGAAAATGCGAATTATCTGTCAGTTTAAATCAACATTGATGTTGTGATCTGGCCTGTGGTATCCAATATTTAAGACAAAATAAACATCTTACCATAATGCGTTTCACTGCCATTTGTAACAAAAGGACTCGAAGAACGAGGCTAGACACATTCCACAAGTCATATCAAACGGTAACCTCATATCCTTATCTTGAGAGCATGCGCAATAAATACACTCGGTGTAGACTAGACTAATCAGACGCCAAAGAGAACTATTCAATTGAGACAGACATTTGGCGCCGAACGTCACTGATTTGAAATAAAGAGTAAAACGTTTGGCATTACGGTGTCGCCTAACCTGTGATAGAATGTGATCACTCTTGGACTTCGTCGTGGAATTCAGTGTGTGGACTTCACTTAATTTCAATGTTAATACTTCACTTTGGACCTCACGTTGGGTACATATTTTTAAAGACTATTAATGAATGAAATTCTTGAACACCTAATTGTTCGGAAACCTAGTTTATATAACCGTAATACAAGAGACTACAACAGAATACGATCGCTGTAGTATTACATAATCAGAGTTCCTCAAGCGTTGGAACAAGACCTAATTTCTAAAACGATATATGGTCTTATGAATGTATGGCACATCTTTCAGGAACGCCGCATGATGTCGGTAAAGAACCGCTTGCCCGTTGAGCTCTTTTGAAGACTGGACTCCGCGATTAGCCAGGCACACTTCTTACTTAATTGGGATCTGAGGGAGTAATGATGGATGCCACCGCTATGACCAAATAGGGTAACGAGACATCGTAGTGGGTACCTAATTAATGTAATAGAATTATTTAAAACTTCTGGCCATCTTTGAGTTTACATTATATCCACCACCAGCAACTCATTAAATTGAAAAAACACGTTCGGATTTTCTTTTCTTCGAAGTGTATTCTATGCAACTACCTATTTGACTTAACTGTTATATTTGGTATCTTTATTTCAGAATTTCACATAATATATATACAACCAGTCATGGGTGTCTCAATATGTTTCGTTAATGATTAGTTATGTTCCGAAATGTTCGAAACAGAAAAGGGACCCATTGTAAGGCAAGGTGAGAATTAGGGTAAGGTTACACCGACTGAGTGGCAATATGATGCCATCAGTTCTCGCATCTCAAATTATGTGTGCGCAGGTGATCTGTCACTCAAGATGACTGTCTTGTAAGGTCGTCTTTTGGTCAACCCTTACTGATTAAGGAGAGGGCGGTATCTTGAAAATTTATAAAACTTTGTCAATACAAGGGGTACCGGGAACTAATCTCATAGATAATATTCTGTTTGTGTACTTTCTGTAGGTCTTGTAACCGTTATGTTCAACGGTTACATTCAGCCAAGTCAGTATTGGTTTCTGAGATCCAAGGAAAATTTATTACACATCACCAGTTTTAATTTGTTATTTCACATTCATCTAGAAATCTATATTTTCGTGTGTATGATATTAGTAAGAAACTAAAATATATCTTTATCGTATATGCTGATATAATATAGTAATAAATAGCACCACCGAGCGTATGATTAAATATACCTTCTGTGACATTTTTAAACGTGGGTATACGACCGTAAGCGGAGTATAAATAAACCCCTTTATTGGGCTAGTTTATGACATTAGCCTTCCAGTTAGTTGGAGATTATATAGTTTAATTAGAGCAACCATATTTTATATTTTATGGTAACCAATTATCGGGGATTTATGGGTTTATGTGTTATGTAATCCCTTGGAGGCGAATAGCTGAGCTAACTATAAATCATCTGGTTAGATTAACCAGCGAATTATTTCACTTTTCATGATGACTTGTTTGGGTTTAATATATTTTTTGTACGTGATTATCCACCTAGGATTTATTACATGTTCGTATTTACTTCGAATATAATGACTGAAATATAATTATGTAGTGTTTCAAAACAATGTAAATCTACACCGCCTTCTTAATTACATAAAACCCTATTTCATTTCATTTCTTAACTATATAAAAGGTTGAGTGGTCGATTGGTATAAATCGAATCCTTTAGATAATGTGTTGCAAACATATACAATTCAGGAGCAGCAGCAAGATTCTCGAAATATCGCCAGAATGCAAATGAAACAATGTAGGCATAAGCCTTTAAAAGTTCGATGGCCTGAGGAACTGGTATTTAATACAATTCAAAATTCTAGAGAAGAACTCATCATCTATATTGGACTATTTTAACTTACAGAAATAATATAGCCTTTAAAATACCTATTTTCTATAAGTTATATTCTAAAGCCACTTTATTTTACATGTTTATCCTCAATTCCTGAATTGATTATTTGAATTTCTGAAAGAAAAACTGTTTTCCTGTTTATATTCGTGACATAGAGCATATATTGGCTACTGATTCTGCAAGACGTTCAGTTTCTTTTGGTAAAGGCAATGCCAACATAAGTTAGCTCCTTATCATCCAATAGCTCTTAGTACAAGAACCTGCAAATTAACTCATTTTAATGAATCTTTTTAAGATGACCAATCTGTTTTACGTATACTGAATAAATTGGGAATTAGAATGTGTAACTCAGTCATAGGGTTAATATTTAAGGACTTTCCGAATTTAAAAGACCACGTTATAACCTTACAAACAAGACGTGGATGGTTCTAAACATGCTGGTTGTATTGATCGTGCACAGGTTAAGCACAGGCTTTAGACTAGTAATCTCTGCTGTCAGTTGTTGAAAACAAATGCCGGACTACTTTTAAACACCCTTAGCTTATGCTTGTCAGTCATCCCTATCGTGCCATTTTCAAAATGAAGATTCGTGCATTGCGAGATGCAATTGTAGTGTCGCAAACATAAACAAGAACAAAGTATTTATTTTTGATATTGTTAGTAATAATGTATTTCAAGATTATGTCGAAAATATTTTCAAGTAATGGTAAGAAACAAGTAAAATGTCTTTACAATTGACATATTTTACATATCAAAATACTTAGAGCGAAGTTCTCATTGATGGCCATACTAAGATCAGACATTAATGGTATGAAATCAGTTAAACAATGCTATTACGTTATTTATAATACTTCTTTTCGTGGCTTTCATATCCGGGAACCAAAAAATCAAGTCTATCATCAAGTCCGTTGTGTATAATAACAACATAAAACGAAATATCTTTGGGGTACAATAAAACCAACATGACCGCTTATAATCCAATTATTAGCGCATAGATGTTCATAAAAATTATTATCAATCTAAAGATAATTGATGAACGTTCAGTTTTATGTCATTGTTTACATAGGGACGCAGTACGTTGTATCATTTTCTCCAGACTAATTTTAAATGATTCGACAATCTTGATACTGTCTGTCATCATGATTGGTTACATACCATGCCAATCAGTGTTGGGTTACGAAGACCCTAATCATCCTTGAATGTACTTCATCCTTAAAGGAAAGCGGTGGCATGGAATCGGCCATGGAAGCCGGTTGGTGCCTCAGCAATAAATTAATGGGCCAATCTCGATTATATTTTGGAGAATAAAACTGCTTAATTTTGTGTTAAAACCCCTTAAAATCATCTACCTTAGGCCTGTCAACTAACTCAATATATTATGTGATACGTTTTCAAACAACTTAAACCCGTCGAGAAACTAACTCAATATATATGATACGTTTTCAAACAACTGGAAATGAAGACCGGTGTCCCAAGCTTTATTATACTGTGTCTGGATAAAATAAGGTGTAGGTTAAACTTACCTTTCGTTATTAAGTATAGCACATGGGTCCTGCACTGTGTAAACCTCTAGAGGAACGACAATTGATCATCAGGTCACTCAACAAAAAAAACTGACGGTAAATCTCAAAAGTGTTACGTGTGCGGATAAGCGGTTTAGACGTTCACGCCCAAACGACTCAATATTTTGAGATGAAATATGGAGACAAGGTAAAACCACCATTCCTGTAAATTTCATATGTACACGGACTTTTATTTTTGAGACTCTGTTCGGGATACTATCTAATGATATCAATGGCCGTGAGCACAGAGGTGCAAAATGAAGTTTTATAAAATTAGTATAATCCATGATTCTACCAGATTCATCTGGTGTTCTTCGGTAAGCGCCACTTCTCATATATTTCCAGTGGATAAAGACTAATGTCCATTAGTGGATCGGCATATCATAGTATCATATTTTCCATTGCGCCTCGCTTTATAATACAAGAACAGAATTCTTTTCAACCGAATGGTTAGAACGTGTGCGTTGTATCATAAGGTCTGTCATTAAGTCAACTGACGTGACGTACCTTCGAATCCACGGTTGTACATGAAGTGGTGTAGGGTCGCCTGTCCAACCTCGTGGGTTTTCTTTGGTTCCTACGGTTTCCTCCCACTGCTAAAGACACCTACGCGCAATCGAATTATTAAAAAAAAATTGAACCATGTGTTAGCTCCGAAACGACCTGGACCCTAAACCCCCCCCCCTCGCTCTCTTTTCGGCTGAAACAACTGAATTGGTTGCTTTACTACAATCGGTCTCGATTTTCAATGATTACAACTGTCATACACTATGTAGGATATGCTTAAGGTATTTAACTAGAACATGTTACAAAGCTGACTTACTTTGTAAATTCATAAAGCTAGCATTTTCAATGTCCGATTCTGTATTTATAGCTGATGTAAAAGTAATATAGATTGCATTTCATTGTTCATTTGTTCTCATTGTATTTAGTACGGAAATATGTTAGTGAGATAATGGACGAAACAAGATGGCTTGTCAATTAATAATACGTTCTTCATAAAAGACAATCCATCAGTAACGATAATCCTTTTTTTCTGACGTTATGTAGGTGACACTCTCGTGTGTCATATGTTTCAATTGATCTTTTGTCTTGGAGTTTTTATTCTGGTACGAGTGTCTGGATATAAAAGACAGGATTACAGTTATTAATTGGATGATCCCAGGGGAGATTACTCGTGTTTTACTCTAATGACACAGGTAACGATCAGCGATAACAACAGATAACACATTTTTTCTGTATTGTTTAACACTTCCATGTGATTGACAGAAAACATAATACTGACTGAGAATAGGATAATGGCCTTCAGATTAAAACGTAAATAAAATCCTTATACATTTTTAAAATTATTAACAGTATGAATAAATGTAAAACCGACAGTCATCATTTAATGGTTTGTGTTTTGAAAAGCTTTTATTATATATCATCGCTTGCAAAACATTCACAATATGGCACATATGAAAGCTTTACATAGTTAATTGAAATATGAAAGCTTCAAACATTTTGAAAAAGATTACAAGATCTTTAACAAATGTATTGGTCACGAAATACTCCAAAGGGTATATACATTGAAATCGTTTTCCTTTATTTCATTGATACGCTAAACGAACTTCCAGATTAAACCAAATGATTTCATACATTTCAATCAACTGAATCGTTATCTTCCATATCGGGGAAATATATGTCTAAAAATATGCGAATTTTGTATCATCACAGACATCATAACGCATTACTTCAGAATAGTAGATTAAAACTGTTTTGCTAAATGTAGGAGGCTTGATTCTTTTAAGGGATGTACGTGGGCGAGATAATATTTATTGGATCAGCGAGCAAAGCCAATATACCTTATAAAATCTCAGAACCTGAACATCAACGACAAAATTTCTCAGATTGCTGTTTAGATTTTTGTTATTTTAGAATATACAGGTTTTGAATTTGAGTTAGTATTCAGTTCGTGGCTGCTCTATCACACTTCTTATGCTGCGGAACCAGACCAGAAAAGCTCATTCTATCATCTGTTAATTCTTGTATTTATTTTTCAGGTGCGGCTTGCTGATGTCAGCTATGTATCAAGATTTATCTCTACTCATGGTAGTTGTTGTAGCTATATTCACAGTCCAAATAGTTTCAGCAGATGCCAACTCTATATTTAAGGTAATATATTTAATATCATTAGATGAAAAACACTCTATATTTAAGGCAAGATGGTTTAATATCAGTAGACAAGGTAAGCTATTTTAATATCATTAGATAAGAACTCTATGTTTAAGGTAAGATATTTTGATATCATTAGATAAGAACTTTATATGTAAGGTAAGATATTTTAATATCAGTAGACAGTAGATACTAAATCTATATTTACGGTGAGATTTTCCAATAACAGCGGCCCGGATCTCTTTTTTTAAGGTAAGATATTTTGATTATCAGGAACTGAGAACTCTATATCTAAAGGTGCTAAATCGCTATTCTTTGGCACCTTGGAATGGACACAAATGGGTGGCAACGCATATAATAATGTATTATGAATGTATATAAACTGATTTATATTCAATCGTTTCTGTTTTTACTGTAATTTCTATCTGTTGTGTCGAAGTACGCGGTGGTCAGAATTGAGTGACAGCCTTGGCATCTGGTTATCTACTCTACACCTATAGGGATATGTTTAGCTTCATTGCAAATGACGCTCGAAAGCATTCTGGTACGCGATTCGTGAGCCCATTTTAAAAAAATTATTTCGTTTTAAATGTTGGATATCAAAAGTCAATCTTTTCACTTTAAGTTAACAACATCAATGTTGATTTAAATTGACCAGTAATTTATGTTCGCAATGTTGAAGACTGTGCATGATATTGAGTTACCGATTTGGCTTCTTTAAGGTAAGATATTTTAATATCAGCATCAGCCTGAGAACTCTATATCTAAGGTAAGATATTTTGATATCAGCAAACGAGGACCCTATATTTAAGACCTATTTAAGATGCATTATGTATATAAACGAATATTATATATTAAAAATTTCATTCAAATTACTTTGATAATTTGAGCGAAGTTATCAATGTTTAAAGTTTTGTTAAGAAATAGCCTAAATAGTCCTGACTGTCAAGTACCACTGCCACTGTACTAAATGAAGTTGTTTTGATTTGCATTTCTTCAATCGGAAGTCTCCCTGAATGATATCCATACAATTAACGAAGATATTGCAGACATTGTCCCATACACCTAATACTTTAGTCATCCGATAAACTACAAAGTTTATAATGATCTTGTCATATCAGTAAATGTCTAAATAATAATTATTTTAACACTTGAAGCCAGAGAAAAACCTGCAATGGGTAACTTTATCTCTTACATAATGCACCTGGCCTATCTGTAGATAATAACTCCACCATAGTAAACGAACTTGGTTTCGAGTAAAATTTAATATCTGCCCGTGTGGGCGTAACAGAATATCAATTTAGAAGCTGTGTTTGTTACGGTTGTTACATATGTTGCATAAATACAATCAACGTATGCGTTGATTTACAGCTGTAGTGCCATTCTGAATTTTACCAAAATGAATGTGTTTTAATTTCGGACGTTAGAATATGTCTCGTTTCGTACTTACTATAATTAAAATTATTTTTTTGGCGAATTGATTGTTCTTTTTCAGTTTACTCACAATTATATGCCATGTATTTTTTTGTTGTTGTAAATTTGCAGGATGACGATACAGCCGAGAAAAGATTTGTAGCATTAGATGATGATGATGATAGTAGTAATGAAATGCCTTATAATCAACAATATTGGTACTATCCCCACACATCACATAACTTTCTACAGACTCTTCTCAGATATCTGGCCATTAATGAGCAGTCGTATCGTAACACAGTAAAAAGACAAAGAACGTTTGGTTTTATGGGGAGTCGGGGTAAACGGGGAGATGTCGAGGATATCAATGACTATCTTAGACAACTACATGAAGCGGTGTACAGAAGACGGTTTGGACCATTGGCACAACGCTCAATGTTTGATAGCCAAAAGGGTGGGTACATTCAGATATAAGTTGCTCTGAAAGGTCATGAATACAAACGTACGAGAGAAATGTGTTACCGACTCAAAAGTGGTATAGGATGTTCCAGAAAGAGCAAATGTCCCCTACCCATTTTGTGTGTTAAAACAGAGCGAAGCTACGGGGTAAATGATAACCCTGCGGCTAACAACCATTTAAAGCAAAGTTAAAGGCACAATGCTTTCCATACAATCGTACAACAAATCTTAAATGAAAAATTGTGTTTTTTGCACTGTTTCTTTAGTAGTTCATTGCAAAGTCTTATAATCTAACTTATGATGGTGTCATTTGACATAATAATTTCTGATCTAATGTTCAAAAACAAGAGATACAGAGTTGTACTTATTGGACAACTCTTAATATGAAGCACGCGTGATCCATGTTGGAGAAATTGAATGTTGAAAGTATACACCCAGTCTGAACATGTAGTGCTGTAAATGGAGAATGGAAGCTGCCTGGGCAACAATACTCCTGTAGCACCATGTATGCTGTATGCCCGTTTAGTGTGTGTAGACCAATCAAAGTTCAACATCGTAATTACGTAGTGTATTATCTGGGTAAATTGGTGTAAACCAATCCAGATGGACATCGCAGTTACGTAGTTATTATCTGGTTACGTTGGTGTAGACCAATCCAAGTAACTCACTGTAATTGCGACGTGTATTATCTAGTTAAGTTTGTTTAGAACCAGACAAGATGGGGGATGACGGTAGGTAAGCCTGGAGGTCGGGTGTTCGATCCCTGCATTGGCCGAGAAAGTTCATCCAGATTTTCCGGAAAGGTTTCCCCTTGTCAGAGATGCAGGACGGAGGGCCTGACAAGGACAACTGTCTAGTCGTTCGGATGGGACGAAAAACCCGAGGTCCTGTATACGTAAAAGATCTTTTGGCAGATTGAATTCGATTTAAGAGTAGGCCGTAGCGCCGCTGCCCGGGCATAATTTCCCTCATAGCACACTGTATGTGTCCGTCTTCATTAGTCCAGTTTAGGAGCAAAACAGCAGGACGTTAAACCCCATTTCATTTCATTTAACCAGGCCAGATGGAATACCGTAGTTTCGTATGTAGTAAATCAATTTAACTGTACATGTATATTGAGCTTCGCCCAGTTTCAACCCAATATATCATAATTAAAATTGCACATATATATTTCAGATGATCTGTTAAAGATTAAACGTCAGCCACACCGTGGCTTTCACGGCATGCGGGGATAAATGGTAAGTTATTAAATAATGGAAATCGTCATAGAAAACAATAATGTGAACTTCTATTATGATGACAATCGATTTAACTAAAGCTTAAAGTGATAAATGTTGGATATAAATTGTTGGGGACCAGTTTCATATTGTACATGTATATAATAAAATATAGCACTGTGCTGATGGGAACATGTAGCGATGTGTTTATATTATATTCAAAGCCCACCTTAACCAGAGCGGGTCGTCAGTCTGACTAGAATCGCGTGGCCCCTAACGATTATTGCATATCCTTTTGAATGGCAGGCATGGGTAGCACACAATGAAACGGTCTAATACAAGAAAAATTACATAAATCTATTCAGTTCCGAATGGCATACAATTGGTGGAAATGCCATATAACTCCGCAGAGAAGATGAAACGTTCATCACCTGGAATTTGAAATTTTCCACTTTTTGCCATGAACCGCGGGGCCGCTAAAGCATGGGGCCCTGCGCTCGGGCCCCTCAGGCCCATGCCTAAGCTGGGCTTTGATAATATCCATGTATTTACCATAACTTTTAATTACGCCACAATGCACTGTGCCGTGGCTATAACAGTCTTTAATAGTAAAGTTGCTGTGGATTGAATAGTTAAAAATGATTGGATTGGATTGGATTTCTTCAAAGGGTGCCAATTTCAATCCCACCGTGACTGTATTCAAAGATCACATTTGAAACATGTCCATATCGTAGCAATTCGACAGATAATTGCATTGTGAGTCCCCTTTTCTCCAAAGAGCGTAAACCCTTGATCAATCTCCCGTGACATAAGCAACACATTATTGTACCTTCCATTATGGTACCTTTGATTGCAAATAACAATCTATCTACCTTTTACTAAAATGTATATTTATGTGTATTTTCAGGCACCTGTAACAAGTCATCCAATAGTGGGTCCAATAAAACAGACAATATAAACTATCTCATGCACCGAACGATAACAGATCTTAACATTCCTGTCATATGTGTAAATTATTCTTCAATATACAGACAAGTGCTAACCTTTTTGTTTTGTTATGGTATCATTCTTACCTTTGATTAAATTTCGCCAACAATAATTGTCAGCTGTGTGTGACCTTCCCGAAGAAAATGGAAGCATACACAGTCTCCTTTATAACACCCCTCGTCAGCACGATTGAAGAAGTTTCAAATTCAGTTCATTAAGAAGTTGTGTTTGAAAAATTTAAGATTTCTTAAGAGGTTTGAATTTTTTCTTTTTTTTTCATAGCAGAAGTAAATTTTCGTTTATCTGTTGGCTTTAAGGAATTAATTTGCTGCCAATCGTTGGGAGCGGTAATAGCGGCGAGACGCGAAACAAAATATGTCTCGGATTTTATGAACATGGGCGAATTTATTACTTATTTTGCTTTATCAAATTTTGGCTAGTGAAAGTCGTTACCAGTACATCAGACTATAATCCTAACATATGACTATACACACAGTTGACACCGATACCAAAGATATATTTTTACTTGGACAGTTCGGCGTTAGACTCTTTGTCACCATTAAGGTGAGACGAGAATTGAAAAGAGCCATGCAGAAAGTGGTATCGATTTTTGCAACTTAATGTACGAAAATGTGGGATGGGGTGGGAAGGAAATTTTAATCTATTTATTTTTATTTTTCTGTTGGATTTTTGTGGTTCTTTTGTCTAGTAAAGAAGAACTTTTGTTGTTGATCGGGTTTTCAATGTGCATTTGTTTTTTTAAACCATAATCCCATTTTATGATCCAATCTAATTCATGTTGACATAAAAATTCCACCTTTTAGTTTTTTATGTACAGTGTTTATCAACTGTTTATAGATGTAAAGAAAAATTATATATAGAAATGCCCTTTAGTTGCTGTGTCGGTAAACATACATAATATACTGTAAGTTCTGAAAAACCGTAACAAACATAAATTGACAAGAAACCCGCAGAACAAAAGAACGTACAAGAGAAAAAGTGGTACAGTAAGTCCTAGGTCAGTAGCGAAGCATGGTTATTTTGTAGACATACAACAAACTTTATCCGAAATGTACACAATCAGCCAATAGAAACTGTAAACCCCCAAAAGGTGTCAGTCAGAATTCGATCTTCTAGAATTGAATTGATCAATTCGGAGAGGGGAGGTGGGGTAAATGAAGGCCATTCGAAATCCCATATTTAATGATCATATGTTGTGGAGGGTCATTTATCGCAACTTTCAGATCCATTAATTCACAAACTGTGTTAAGTTCATGTTACAAATGTTTAAAAATACCAAAAAGTAAGCGAGAAAGATATGGTGGATAAAATGGATTTTTGGTATTTTATTTATCAAATATGTCAGAAGTACTGGGTATTAAGTTGTTAATCCAATTCAATTATTTCTAAGCAACTACTGGTGGTATAATGATGCCAATGGATTTTGTGAAACCATATCGTAAAGTTCGAATGTGGGACAGACTGCATGCTTAAGTATGACTCACAGTCATTGCAATTCGTATAGCAAAACCCTGTCAACATGCGAACAAAACAATATCAACCAAAGTGTTGTGCAGAAAAGGATTAACCACATTTCTATGTACATGTATCTTTGGTTTTAGAAATAAAATTTCAATTAAATACTATAAGTGTATCCTCGTTTTAAAGATGGGTTCCCAGGAAATTATTTATCGGGTGGTTATTGCCAATAAAAGTATGGCGATTTTGGTATATATGGAAAGTGGAGATATCCAATCTTACTAGAAGAATAGTGGATTCCCTGAAAAATACTCATGGATCGTATACAGGACAAAAATGTAAGGGTTCCCCTAATCAACAGCCCGACGATTAGCACTATCCTCACGCGTGACGTCGAAGGCTGCACGAGTACATTGAGCGC
Source organism: Patella ulyssiponensis (assembly GCA_963678685.1). Taxonomy (NCBI): domain Eukaryota; kingdom Metazoa; phylum Mollusca; class Gastropoda; family Patellidae; genus Patella; species Patella ulyssiponensis. The sequence continues at coordinate 19,038,736 of OY783230.1, read as the reverse complement.
TTTGTGTACATGTTGATAAACTTTATGAAGAGTTAGACGTACAACACTTTCTGAGATAAAAAATCACGGAAAAAGACCCGGGGAGTTGATAATCCGAGAATTTAATTAGGATTCGATATTTGTAATAAATAGTCAGCGATTACAGACAACATCGTCTTGTGTTTGCAATGAATTCTCACCGGTCTCCGCCCGCTGTTGCCATAGGTACGGAGAGGGGTAATACCCTGGCGCAAACATGGCCACTTTTGATCGATTTTTACAGCAAGGTATACTTGGCAATTACAATGTCTTGAGAAAGTGGGAGGAAACCGGAGTGCCCGGAGGAAACCCACGAGGTTGAGAAGGCGCCCCTATCTCCATGCCACATACGCTCACACCAGGGATCGAAACTACAGCCGCAAGCCAGAGGTGACCGGCCAGGTAGAGGTCGAAGCGCGGCACTCTAGACCACTATGCCATCCCAACCCCCTGTCTTGAGAAAGATTTGAAGCACAGTTATGATAAATTAATTAGTTTGAATATGTTTTTAGTCCTTATATATCATCAAATCACCCAGTTTGTACCCGGGAAGGTAACTTTAAGTTATATAACCTACTGACTGACAAAAGGCCTGTGCACTCCCAAGCATGGAGGATGTTTTTAGTTTTCGTTTGATTATTTGCATTGATAACAACAGCGGTGGCGAATTTACCTTGAGGCTTGACAGGCTCAAACCTATTGAGCGTCAAGATCTCAGACCAAGATGTTTGATATTTTGGTCAATATCATAAGTCTTTCTTACACGCAATGTAGTCTAAAACAACCGCCATTAGCATTGAGGTTGTTAAATTGTTTTTAATTCTGGCTTTCATGTTCTTCTAGTCGTTTGGGTGGGGCTGTGAGGTGCCTCAAAAGTGGAATAGTTTATATACAGAAGCATGCTGGGTGGGTAGGCAGCCAAAGAAAATAAAGCAACAAAAATGTTTGATAACACTCGAATCCGATCAGATTTCCAACCAAGATATAGAGGGTGGGTCAGTTGTGCCATCCATTCTAAAACAGTGCCTTCTTTTCTGAAATAGTTCCCTATACCTTCTGAAATAATATCCTCCATTCCGAAAAAGTACCCTCGAAATTCGAGTTACCCCAAATATTCATGGACATGCCTGCGTCATTGTCATAATATTCCCATTGCCATAACGACGAAATTAGATAAAAAAAATTCCTGTTGCACTTAATGTACGTATATGCACCATTGACGACTCCTTGCTGCTGGTTTACTTTTAACGCATCTGGTGATCGACTGAATGTGACTTTTATTTCTCTGATTTCTTTTTCAATTAGGGTGTGCGACAGTCAACCTGTACGTGAATCATTATGACGATTTCATGCAACGACGGTTGTGGTTCAGGTTCGTTCCCTGAAAATGTGTAGTGGGTTCAGATAGAAACTGGAACGGGTGATTGCGTTGTCCAAATCTGTGCAGATAAGCAAATGAAATTGGGTTTAAAGTATACAAGTCAACATAACGTAAATTCATTAGTCAATTAAACAAAATAGTTTCTGAAAAATTTATGATCAATGCCCGAAAAATCTATTGAAGCAAATATTGGCCGAAACCTGAAACGTCCGGTTTCTGGCATGCATGGCCATCATAAAAAAAGAATGGACATGCAGTCTATGCCATAGTATGTAGTCAATATTCAGAAATGAAAAGGGTGTTCTTCATGCTTTAAGAAATAATATGAGTTGCAAATTCCTGTATTTTATTGATGTTTGTAATCACCTTGGAATTTATGCTATGGTTTTATTAGAATTACAGATCTAAATAAATTAACTGGTGAGCCTATGTTTAACCTGCCGCCTCCAAATTAATTTGATCATCTTGATATGAACTCTGCTAAACCTTAACTTCATGACAAATAAGATCGATTTAAAAGGAAAACTATATATATCTATTTGTTAGGAGGTATAAATAAAAATCAGTAAATGCTAGCGGCTCCCCAGAAAGATTACAGCCTAAGGGTCAATATAAGCAACAATATCGTACCGGGCGGTATTTAAATCAAATAACAACTCTTTAAAGATATTAGCGAGATTTAGTTCGTCTGGGTGATTTCCTTAATAAAACTACAAAATACTACTTGAAAATTCAAAGACATCATCTTTAATTAATTACTTATTTTTATATATAAAAGATAGGTTGCCAAGCAACGAAACATACGCCCACGGCAGCGGCAGCTTAATCGTCCGGGTCGGCGATAAGGGTTGTCGCATAGTTATTCTTTTGTAAGTAATGGGGGCATTTACAAGAGAATTCATACATATTAGAGTATAATTTTCGTCGTTTGATGGTTCACAGGGTTTTACAAACTGAATCAAGGGCCTTAATTTAAACGATAAATTTTTTTGACGAAATTGTTGAAATTCGAAAGGCTTCGTATTTGTACTTATTCAAATAGTACATATAAATTTAATACAAATCGGATGAATAGCGTGTTCAATGGACTACAATCTACTCTGCATTCTCCACAGGCGTTCCAGGAATATGTAGGCGTTCGTGCCCGATATATTTGGGGGGGGCATACTGGTTTCCGTCTGTTCGTGCCTTGGACGACCGGTTCGAACTCAAGCTGCGGCACCACCAATGTTGAAGAGTTGGTACAGGCACTCCAACCCCATTGGCAAACAATCCTACAGCGTGTAGTGAGACATCTGTGCCAGTCCATGCCAAAACGACTTTTTTTTTTTTTATAAGCAATATTTTTATTCAGATTTCTATCTGAATAGGGATTGGGGAACAGGCATAGCCTATATTAAACCCTTTTCCTTCAGGCATGTGTAAGAGCTCAGGGTAGATATACCTGATATTGACTTCAGCTGAACCTTGCTTTATTTCATGGCTCTCCAACGCCTAGGTTTTGGGTATTTGTAGTGCATTCTTTCGTGAAATTATCCAAATGCTTGTTACCTCGATTTTGTCAATTGTTGTGTACGTTTGTTAAACATTGTGCGGTAAATAAACTTTAACTTTGCGTTTTTAATGGGTTTGAATGTATTATTAGGGTTAGAGCTAGAGTTCGTTAACCCACCGATATCTATTATTCGGGTTGGGGTTCGGGTTATTGATACCCATATTTTTTATAACGGCGGACAAGTGCAAACGCCGACTAGTGAACCCTTCTCGAAATGTTTATATTAATTTATAATCTAAAAGGCTATACCGTTCGGCTTTTATTGGGGGGGGGGGGGGAACAATAGATTGTAGTCTCGGTCACCCAGAACCTCAGTCTACAATGCGGCCATAGAGGTTTGGGCCGTTGTCAACATTTGACTACAAGTTCCATTACTCATACGTAACCAAGAGTCTGGTTTGTTTGTGTGGTTGCTTTTTTTATATTTGGCCGATCAAGTTAGAGTTGCGCCCCTTCCCGCAAACTGAACTTGCCGTAATGATTCCCAGTTGGCAATCAACAATCCTCTCCTTCCCCAGGCTGTGGACTCCAGTGTGGACTATGTAGTAGATTTTAATCTATTGATACAGACCATAACTATTGTATTATAGAACAGATACAAAAAAGATGCCTCAACATTATGCTAGATAAAAATGCGTCAGGTGTTCATCCTCTTGAACAACACTTTTGAAATTCATAAACAGTAATTACATCCGCAATCTGGGATTGAAAGACAAATTATTTTTTTAGTTGTTTTTTTCTTTTAAATCTTACATAGAAAATGTTTTGGTTTTTTTACATGAATCATAAATGAAATTTACATTTACATATACAAAGTAGCACTGAAGATGAAAATAGTACAAATTAAATATAAATTAAATAAATGCTAGCATTAGAAGCCATCACTAGGTATTCGGACATCATCGATTTTCAGGATCATACGCACTAATTGCGTAGCTAGTAAAAGTTGCTGTTTTTTCGCCATCAGTGTCTCAATAACCTGTTGTTCTTTCATGTCTGAAAAATAATATTTGACTATTTAAAATCGATCAACCACATAATACTAGGGATACAGATCATAAGAAATACATACCTTAATAATCAATAAATAATATTTTACTCAACAATATCGTGGAGAGAGAGAAATGGGGTTTAACGTCCACACAACACAAACTAGGTCATTTTGGGACTAACATATGGTTTCAATTTTATTTCAATAATTTGTTTGCGCGTAGGGGTCTTTAGCAGTGGGAGGACACCGGAGTGCCCGGAGGAAACTCACGCGGTTGAGAAGGCGCCCCTATCTCCATGCCACATACGCTCACACCAGGGATCGAAACCACAGCCGCAAGCCAGAGGTGACCGGCCAGCTAGAGATAAAAGCGTGGCACTCTAGACCACTAGGCCATCCCAACCACCCCCACCCCCCCCAATATCGTGGAACATTGGTATACAAAAACAAACGACGCAACAAATATTACTAGTTATTGGTACATACTACAGAGAGAAAAGTTTGTATAAATACTAAAATTTGTATATTCTTCTACATGTATCAATTTCTTATTAAAGATACATTAGTTAAGGGTTTAAAAAAGAATTGTCCATTCTTGTTTTAATAGTTCGAAAACAGATAATGTAAAATTTCATCCAAATTACTCTATTGTGGGCTAAGATATTAGCCTTAGGTTTGACAAGACGTGTGCGATAATTGCAACTACCGTCCTGGTTGTTCGAAGCTAAGTCTCGCTTGTCCATTTTTAAATTAATCAAGATATGGTTGAACCCTTTCTAATCTATTTCAAATCAGACAATTCCTATGCCATCGAGGGTTGATTATCGCTTGGATCAGTTAATTAATAATTTAGATAAAATTCCAGGACTAAATAAAGACCTGCAATAGGCAGATTTGGCTCTTGCATAATGTATGTTTAAAGCATTAACCACTCATACGAGATCCTCAAAATTGATATTCAATATTCAGTTTATGACCATGGATGACAAAGGAAACAATAGAAATAACTTTGTTTATTGGAATGAAACGGATTATGGCATTAACCATTTATTTTCCATTTAGAATAACATTAATTTCTTTCCTGCATGATTGAAGGTTTTGCTGTGAACCTCATTTATAATATATATCTTACCATTTGTTCCTCGGTGTAAACAGTCAATACCAAGTCTAGGATTCTTCTCTTTCACGTGACGAGACTTGACCTCTGCCAAAGTGTGAATAGGTGCATGTCCACTATTTTCAGCAAGAGCAAGAGGAATACTTTCCAATGCTTCAGAGAACGAACGGACAGCATACTGTTCTAAGGTTGAGATCTGAAAAAGTAATATCAATTTTCTACAGCTTGGTATGCAATACATAACACTAACACCTATAGTTGTAGATTCACAACCATAACAAATACCCCTTCAAAACCCACATTTGAAGAGGCACTAGAATAAGCAATTTAATACGGAAAAGTTTATTTCGGATATAAAAAAGCGGTACCATGAAGGTATGCCCACATTTTGAGAAGCTATAAAACAAAACAACACTGAGGCTGATGTCCCCGCCGAAATCCAATATAAACAGATGCCACATATTGAGTAATCAAACTGGTTATCTTTGCTCAGTTTAAGCATAAACTGTTCACGATCAAACTCAAGTCAGGTTTTGAAGTACCTAGGTGGTGAAACTATACACTAAGTTTCATCACTTTCCATTAGTTAGAATCAAAGTTATCTTGTAACAAAGCACTGACCAATGAAATTGCCTAGCTCTGCTTAGTTTTAAAAGAAAATATTAATCATTCAACTCTGTCAAAACATTCACCTTATGAACATCTATACCACAATAAGCAGTTGTTATATTCCAAAGTCTTGACCAATCAAACTGCCTATCGTTACATAGCCTAAGCAGAAAATTCTCATCATCAAACTTAGCCAATGTACATGTTATAATATAATGAATCTATACTTGGGAGTTTCATCACTCTGGCTTAATTAAAACCAAAAGTTATCGTGCCCAAAAGCATCAACCAATCCAATTGCTTATCTCTGCTTACCAATCACCAAACTCCATCAAGGCATTCACCTAATGAATGCATTGCCAACACCAAGTTTGAACATTCTAGCTCAGTTAGAAGGAAAGCTTTTGTGTCCTGCTAAACAGCTTGGCAAATGCCATTGAAATCTAAATATAGGGAAAAAAACAAATTGGGGTTGACAGGGACGACGACAATATACATCCACACGAAAATATGAGTCATCAAAAATTGTGAACACGTTAAAACATAAATAACAAACCTCGTCAGCTGCAGAAGCTACAGCCAATGAACAGGCAATTTCAGGTGCCCCTCCACCAAATACAACCCGATCATCACGAACTAAATTACGGATAACACACAAAGCATCATGTAAACTTCTCTTAGCTTCTTCTACAATCTGTAAAATTAAAACTGCATTTTAGATGAAACGTCTACACCTTATCAAACTTGTACAAACATCAACCTACTTAGATTTCATACTAAGAAAGTAGCAAACTGAAAATCTTGGGTTCAGGCAATCCTCTTTTTTTGTTTTATGCGATACATTATACCGATTAAATGAGGATCAATAAAATGATATAGGAATAATTGAAAACCTCAACATGAAAATATTGCAAACCACGATTTGATTTTATCACATTTATATGATAAATTATATAGCGCCGACAATACAAACTCTGCGAGCAGCTCTCAGACACTTTTCATTGTCAATTACCTTATATTCAGATAGAATGTATGATAAATTCAATCTAATTAAACAATTAGATAGATGTTTTATATTGCATAGTGTCTGAACTACTTAAAATATTTACATCTTAGTAGGTATTCTCTATGCTAATCTTATATCTTATCACAAAAGGTTTATACCAAAATGTATGGTACTTGACCAGAAAGTAAATATCACGAGGCCTATATAGTGTATTATAATTTATTGACCAGGATATATGTTCCCCTATCGGCTCTTGATAAAAACATAGAAGATCAGTATTCCATCAACAAAATCTCCAACTATTGAACCACTCACCATTTTATTTCCACCTCGGATGAAGATTGTTACAGCTCTAGAATTTTTACATTCTTCTATAACCAACATTCGTTCTTTTGTTGTACCGAATGTTAATTCTCTAACAATACCAGCATGACCTAATTTCTCTGTAGTTAATTCTTCAAATCTTGGTACAATGCGACCTCCTGTTGCTATGGCAATCAACTGAAAATTATTTTAATATTGTTATTCCCGTTACGAAAACAAATAAAAACTACACATAACAAATTAATAACTAAACAATGCGGAGCAAATTCAAAATTAAAATGAATGATGAACAAACACCTGTATATGTCAACTGTGGTGAAAAAAAAAATATGCATAATAGTTCGCTACAGAGAGCCCTTAATACTTTCGACAACTATAAACAAATACATGTATCATTTTCTTTATGTTGAAAACAGACCGATTCACATTATATTCAACAATCCAAGCATTTGCTATTTAGAGCCATGCATTTGGAACCAACACCTGCTATAAATAAAACAGCTAAGTCATTTTGGAATGCAATCCATTAAATATACCAACCTCTATTTCAGGACCACCAACCCACCGTACAGCAGGTAATTGTTTTTGTAATAATAAATGATTGGCCTCATCATCAAAACCCCATTGACATATAACTAGATTAGCTCCCTTGTCCTTCACCTGTAATATACATGTAGGAACATTTTTTTTTTTTTTTTATTAGTCAATATTCAGTTCATTTTAACAGGATTATATAATACAGTAGATAATTCCACTCCGAACAATGACATGTTTTTATTAAGACATCAAATTGTTACTTTCAGCTATTAACACCAGATAAGCCATTATCAGATATGTAAATGTGAAAACATCTTAAAACAAAGGAAAGTTAACAAGATGTTTGATAGCTTTCCAATTTGTATTAAAGTAATTTAAAGACCAGATTGGAACACTTTTCTTTCTTTCTGATTTTGCATGTGATCTATCTTGCATTCAGAGATAATTTATAATAAATTGAATCTGATTATCAAAATAAGACAGATATTTCATATTGCATAGTGTCTGAACTACTTAAAATATTTATATCTTAGTAGGTATTCTCTATGCCAATTTCAAATTGAATGTGTAAAGATTTATACAAAGCATAATCTTTCTCATGCATGGCACAGGTCACTTATTATAGACCGGGTTTGTAACGATAGATTTTGAAGAACGGGACAGGTTCAATCCAATTTAAGTCCCATGCATAGAAAACTCAAGATGAAAATAATTAGAACAAAATGTACAGCCTACATACCGATTGAACCATACTTTCAAATTTGTTTATTTCATATTCTCTAAGTTTATGATAATCTTCTACTGATGTAACGTCTAACTTATGTTTTGTTTTAGGCTTAGGGGGTTCGAAGGGACAGGTGAGAATAGCCATCTTAGCATCTTTAACAACCTGAAAATAATCAGAGAAAACATTTAAAGAGTGAAATAAAATGAACAGCTGATGTTCAATTAGTCCTTAACAAAAATACTGGTATCATTTTGATGGAGAATGCAACTTGAGTGTGTGCAGGTAGTTGCAAGGTGTAACCACATTATATTTCTCTACTGATGTACTATATCAAGGATAAGTTTTCGAGCTGGGACAGGGATTGTAGAATGTACATGTAGTAATCATAATATTTTTGAAGTAATGGTCATGTATTGAGTAATGGGTCCAAAGTTATGGGTAATGGAAATGTAGTTAATTACTTAATATTACATTCCAAAATTAATGTATTTGTTAATTGCTCTTTAATTACATTTTATGGCAAACTTTAATATTTCTAACTATGACAAGCCTCAAATTTTAGCATCAAAGTAGTAACAAAGATATAATCTAAAATAACAAGAAAAGGTAACAATCGCATTTTATTACTTTTTATTTTAAGAATCTCTTTTTAGACATGTAAGCTTAAACAAAGTGTACTTCCAGATTAAAACACACCAAGATAGTCAGTACTATTTCAGATTAATCTTAAGGTAATAAGTGGCAACACTGACACAGGGGAACCACGTTGGCAAACCTGGATGAACTTACTTGGCTAATGCAGGGATCAAACTTCCGACCTCCATGCGAGTGACCCAGCATCTTACGCACTTAGCCATAATGAACCCCCGATCAAAGCAACCATATGTATACACAGATATATTCATACGTATACAGATATATTCATACTTTATATTAAGCCGTTGGGATTTTTCCCTTCTATTAGGGAATTGTTTGTTTACTTTATTCAGTTATTTTCTGAGGCATAATTTTCAGACTCACCCTTTTATTTTCTGGGAGGGTCCTCCCCTATATGTTTACAAGTCTAATGGTAATTTATTTAATGACACTGGCTATGTAATTGCCCTAGCCTGGTTTAAAGCAACAGTCTATTAATAATCAAACAAATATAAGTAACTTACTTTAGGCATCTGTGGATGACTCATATCTTTGTCAATAACAACACCTTTAACTAACATTGTATCTTCTAACTTCCCACCAACTTTACCTTCTACTTTGATCAGTTCAAAATCAACATCCTTACGATCTAAGTCAGCCACAGCTAGAATAGCATTAACAGCAATTTCAGCCATCTGTCGATGACAACGATTAATACTGAAAAAGATTTTGACATCCTTAGCATTATCTTTATATATATATATCAGACTTGTATGATGCCATTGGGAGTTGCATGCCCTTGTTTGGAAACTCGGTAGGGTAAACATGACCTACCATTTCCTGACTACGGGTATTGATTATGGGAAATTCTACTTTAAAAGATTATTATGATGGCAAGTCAGCAAATGATATTAAAAAAAAAAACTCGTATAAGTCAAAAGAAAATATGACTTGTGGGCTATTCTATTTTAAGATTTAAATTCTGCTAAACATTCAAAAATAAGCTGCTCCTAATGGCACAGCTAAAAATACCAAATTGCAAAATAAATTAAACATAATTTTATAAATCTGTTGTCACAACTGACAAGCTTACAATAACTCATGAAAGCCAAAGATTTTATGGGCAGTTCAACCTACACGTATCAAGGCATATATTTCATTATTAGGGTGACAAAAACTGAAGAACTCACATTTTAGATCCCAAGGTTGTCATAGCTAATCTGATTAAAGGTTCTGGTTTCTTTAAATCCACTTCGAATCTTTCGCTAATTTTATCTAATGTTTCTACAGCAACTTTAGCTGCAATTTCATATCCATCAGCTATTCTGATTGGATGAATTCCTCGATCTAACAACTGTTCAGCTTGTTCTAACAAAGCACCAGCTAAAACTGAAAAAGTTAAATTTACAAAATTGTTGAAACACCAGGCATGAAATAAAAACCCACCAGCTTCATTTTGACAGATATTAACAACATCCCACTGTATTCTTTGCAACACATGCTCGGGCCTAGAACTGTAAATTGTAATCAAATATAATAAATAAAACACACGTTTTGCTTTTTCACATGAGGCGCCAACGGTGAGAAATGTTGGCCACTTATGTCATGATGAGAGTCAATGGTCTCGCGTAACATTCAGTTGTGCCCCTTATTTTATTCTGGAATATTGCATTTATATGAATCTCGAGTCAAACACATGAATTAAGCCACTATACAAAGTGTTCTGTGTGCATGAAAAATCTCTGCAAGAAATAAACTGTTATGGCAAACTGGGTGAAGAATTTGTCTGATGTGAGCAAAGGGAAATAACTACATTTTAGTAATTTTACTTATTATTCAGGTCACTCATAGTCGAGCAGTGGCGGTTCTGTCTTCCAAACAAAGTTGATCAAGTTCCTTTCTACACCTTGGTTTTGCTATGGAATGCTATTATTTTATTGTCAAATGTCAAATAAAGGAATCAAAATCTACATGTATAAATGATATCACAACATGAAGTCACACATAATTTGTTATTGGGTACAAATTATGATTGTTTTCAAACCAATTTTATGAAAAAGTTTATGAACCAAACTTTAGGTCAGAATTGAGACATTTGTTGACTAATACACAAATGCCATAAATAACGCACCTACAACTCCTGTTGTACCGTCACCTATTTCATCATCTTGTGATCGTGATAACTGGACCATTAATTTTGCAATCTGATGTTCGACATCCATCTGACTTAGAATCGTAGCTCCATCATTTGTGATCGTCAAGTCTCCATCAGGTCCTACTAGCATCTTATCCAGACCCTTGGGACCCAGACTGGTCTTCAATACATTGGCTATTGATTTGGCAGCAAGAATGTGACTCTGCAGTAATGAGAAAAGTATCTATTATTAGATCATTTTAATTCTACAAAGCATTTATTATATTTTTCACACATTTGACTCTAACCTCATAGTTTCTTCTCTCTTCGAATGGACCTTTTAAGTAGGACATGTTCAAACCTGTTGCCAAAAAATTGGACATCACAATTTGAAAATATTCCTATCCCTGATTAATGAAATAGGCCAACATTTAACAGTTTTTATTTTTAATCCTAGAACTTCAACAATAATGTTTAAAATACTTAGATCAACAGGTATTTAATAAATAGGTGTTTAACTTGCATGTAAATACTGTCGTAACAAGAAACCCAGAATTTGGAGCAGAAATGTCAACCCCATAATAAAGTATTTTTTACTTTTTACCTTGTGGGCCTCAATGCCTGTTAAACGGGTCTTATTTTCCTGATCGCGAACAATGATAAACGGACGACCATATTCATCAAACGCAATGGAACCCGTGCCAGCCATGATGGCAAAAAATTATTTTCCAATGTAGTTTAAGGAGCTGATGCCGTTGGATTATTTTCGGCTACTCAAATTCATCCAATTCATCAGCGTGCAGAAAATTCCAGAATTTACATGGTGTACAGAAATATTGGATGTTACCTGGTAAGAAACGAAATACAATTGATTTCATATATTTTGGTAAGTAGTAGGTAATATGGATTAATATGGGTATAGAAATTATTTATGAGGAAAGAAAATATTCACATTTTTAAAAGGTAACAATAGGCAAAGCCTAAAGTTTCTCTGCGTGTCGTGTTTGTGTGTATTCTCAAATTTTAATATCATAAACCGGATATCGCGAGCTCTCACGAGACAACTCGCGGAATAAGAGTGTAAACAATTTACATAGCAACGAACTGGTTTAGGACATCAAATTTGACTTTGTCACCGAAAATTAGAAAGGAAAAATAACCAAATCTCGCAGACGTCTTTCAATCGTTCGGAGTAAAATGTCGTTTTTCGGTTTAACACAACTTGGATACCAGCATACGATCAGGGAAAGTTCTGCACCAGCGAAAGCCGACCCCGTGCGTGGAAATCGTCAGCTTGGCTATCTCGCTCTTCCACCATTGAAAGACAACTGTGCAGCTGAACGATCCATTATTCCTAAAAGTCAAGTTTCATCCTACGGCCAAGGACCCAATGGATCGTATGTTGAATACACAAGAATGAAAAATAAACATATCAGAAAACCGAAATGTAAGTAGATTTCAAAATTTTTTATTTCTCAAAATCAAAAGCACAAAAGTTATCATCGACAAAAAAGCCTGTATCGCTCGCTGTGAATTTCAAATGGATATGTGACGAAAGTTGTGTAAATGATGGACCCAGAGATTATTATTTAATGTATAGCTAATAATGAATATATTGGCAAGTGAATGAGGGGTGGTTGATGGCTCAATGGTTAGCACGTACATGCTGTATCATAAAGTCTGTCGTTGAATTGAGTCAGCTGGCGTGGTTTCGAATCTCAGGTTGTACGTGACAAGCCACAAGGAGTAGGGACAAGGGTTGCCTGTCCAACCTTGTGGGTTTTCTTCGTGTCCTCCGGTTTCCTCCCACTGCTAAAGACCCTTCGCGCAAGCGAATTATTGAAATAAAATTAAACCATAAAGTCCTGAAATGACTTCATTTCTCTCTCTACAAGTGAATGACACCATTCATAATTTGGTGCTTATAGGGAATAGTTTGGGATATCAGTCGGTTAAGGATTGACCGTGTTATGAATATGATAAACTAGCAAGTTTAAAGGGTTATCCCAAATTTTGCATGCAATAAATTAAAGACCCCCTGTACATATAACTGTGTCAAATCACGTCAGATTGTTAATTATTTTTTATCAAATGGTGAAGTTTTAATGGGTAAATGATAAATGCCTATATTTATTTCTAAGCCCATCAATCACACATTCAATAATTGTATTTAATTAGTTATTTCTCAATCATGAACTATTAATGCTAAATTTCTGGAAATTCTTGGATTTCGTTCCTTTTACTCAATTATAATAAAAGGTTGATAAATTAAACAGCATAAAATTTCTGTTTCTGCAGGTTTTGGAATATATTTTCTTCTAAGCAATCTATGCTTCTCCAAAACAATTAGACAATCAAAAATTCATTTAAAAGGGCCAATAATTGTTCTTGCGATTTCACAGTATGTTTTTTTCTATTTCCAGCAACATTTGAACTTTATCGTTATCCTGCTACTACCTCAGCACAATACGGCTGGTTTAACATACATAAACCATTACATGCTAAAGAACCCTGGACATATGTTCCTAGAAAAGTTCAAATAAACAGTGAAATGACTAGGTGAGTAAAGATTAGAGGCCATATTAAATAGTTTGACACACTTTGCATATTTTGGCTGTTACATTATCTGATCTATTTTATCCTCATGTCGGGGGGTTGGGATGGGCTAGTGGTCTAGAGTGTCGCGCTTCGACCTCTAGCTGGCCTGTCACCTCTGGCTTGCGGCTGTGGTTTCGAGCCCTGGTGTGAGCATATGTGGCATGGAGATAGGGGCGCCTTCTCAACCTCGTGGGTTTCCTCCGGGCACTCCGGTTTCCTCCCACTGCTAAAGACCCCTACGCGCAAGCGAATTATGTAAATAAAATTAAAAACCATATGTTAGTCCCGAAATGACCTAGTTGTGTCGAGTGGACCTTAAACCCCATTTCTCTCTCTCTCTCTCTCTCTCTCTCTCTCTCTCTTTCTCTCTCTCTCTCTTTATCCTCATGTCCCTTGATAATATATTATTCTCATAAGATGTATAGAAATAGATTTCATAAAATTAAAACACTTTACATACAGGTATCCTTAATCCCCAGCGAATTGGGTTCCTGGCAAATTTAGGCCCCTAGTGAATTGGGCCCAGGACAAAGCCGGGTATCCTGCTAGTTTTGAACACTAGATTGTTACTGATGTTAGATGTAAACCATGGAGGTCTGAATGTAAAACAAGATTGAGACGTTTAAACAACATAATTAAGTCATTTAATAACAGCATTTCCTGTGAACTTGTATTAAATATTGTTTCATTTCTTTTCAGATTTGTAAATCAGATGTCATTAACAAACAGACAGTTTTCCTTATTTTAAATGAGCTTGTGTGTTAATGTTTGTTAACAGTATGAAATTGTTGTGAATGGTGTAATGAAAGAAGTTGTTAAAGATATTATGTTTGTTTCAATCTGTTTGTTTTGTCCAATCAGCTGTCTTGTCTTATTAGCCTAACATTAAATTATGCAAATCAAGAATAACATATTAACTGTATTATGTTATTCTGCAATCAAAACATCGATTGGTTAACCTTAGCCTGTATCCTAGGCAGGTCTTTTTGTTTTAATGTCTAGAAATGATCTTGATAAAGGATTGAAATTATATCCCTTTCTTAACGCAGTTAGTGTTTTATTTTCGTTTCGTTTCACAGTGAAGTGGAAGATTTCGTCAGGATTAAATTCATAAACTAACTGAGAACCGGCTTTGTAGTTGTTTGATGATTAAGACCATTGACTTTTTTTTAAAAAAGTGATCTATTTGCGCAGTATTCGAGCAACTCAACATTTGGCATTCCATAGTCTCATACTCTGATCGAGATCATTCAACTGCCTAGCTTGCATGATGTCACATCAAGTAGAGTCTAGAGACAATTTAGAAAAGCCATAAGAGAAAAGTGAATGAAATGTGTTACATACCTACATGATACTAACAGCATTATTAATGTTTTGATATTCAATTTTAGCCATTGTATGCCAAATCTATATGCTTTATGATTTTAAGTGATAAGTAATGCATCAGCAAAATTCAATATTGTTCAAGTATGTTAAACTTGGTGCCTAATGCTCAGCTTAAAAGTGAATTTTTAATTTCTGTAATTTTTAGATATTGGATAAGATCAAATAGAGCGTCTTTATTTGTTTTCTTAGCTGGGTGTTTTTTTCCTCTTTCCTCCAGAATTTAGTCATAACAGTTATTTTGTTATTATTAAGTAAGATCTTACATCATCATATTTTATATTTTAATCTTTAACAATAACAGAAATATTTTTTGTTATTAACCCTTTAGCATTTGGTACTTGTATATATAGACTACCCCAGTTCCTTGAAGAAAATTAAAGAAAAGATAATCCAAAACCACTGTTAAATTCCTAAATAGACTACCTCAAACTGCCCAAGAGAAGTGAATAACTTCATTATAGCCCGTTCTTGTGGGTGCTACAGCTGTACACATGATCAATTGGTTTGTGACAGTCAAAGGAGGCCTAGTTAAGGCGGTTTTAGGAGGTCAAAGTGCTAAGGGGTTAATGAGTTTTAAAAAAATGGAATTGTAAAAAACTGAACTTGGTTGTGGGTATAAAAAATTACTTTAACAAAAATTAACATAATCGTTGATAAGCCTTTTAATGTACATGTTAATTGTGATATTTATACTATGTTCCATTTTATTATTTATAGAATTTTTATACCACATGTATATTTTATCACTATGCGGAATGCTTTATTAATCTAAAGCCTATTGGTTCATAATTCAAAATAAAATATTAAAATATATCATATGAATGTGGTAGGCTGCAATGTTCTTTAGTTGCTTTATTTTTCAACATAAATCAAATGTTAAAAATACGTCAACTGTAGGAAAATAATTTTGCCTAGTATCATTTCAAAACTGAGTGATAGAAAAAAGGGTAGCAGTGACGAAGCTAGGACAAAGGGAGATAATTTAGATTTTTTAAAGTCATGGTATGGTTCTTAAATGGAGTTGTCTACCCTTTACTGGTTTATTTTGAAGTTCAAAATTGCATTGCTTGGGCATGGCATTACTTCGTTAAATGGAATGGGATTTAACGTCTCCCCAGTACCAGATATCCATATTTTGAGATTAACATATGGTTAGTTATGTAAACGGTCAAGTGTGCATTTTTCAACGTGATGTATTTGTGGAACTGTTAGCTTCTGTTTCTATGACAATGCCTGTGGATGGAAACTAAACAAAAGAAAGATAGGCCTAATCAAATGTCGAGGACTCGAGGAGCGGAACGACTCGAAAAACGTTTCGGGACGTCACGATCTGTCTATTAGTAGTCTTGTCCACATGGTTTAATCCGTTTAATTGCATGATGGCCTTTGCGTTTTACGCAAAATGTGAATTATGTTTGTAAGAAAGCCCGCGGATCCTCTAAAAAACACAATTGTTGGTTCCCATTTACATAATACTTCAGTCTTCACAGTCATGTAGGGTTGAGGATCAAAAGATCTTGTGAGGGAGTTTGATTTTGGTGCGCATCAGACCACAGCTTTTTGGGTCATGGCCCTTGATTTTTATGCAAAATGTGATTTGTTCAAAGATTGTACATCGAGAGTCCTCTTGTTTGTCTGATTTAGATTGAATATAATAAGATAGGTGTGACTATCTCAAAATGAGATTTCGTTGCTTGAAAGCCGACCATCTTGAAAATGATCGTCATCTTGTATCCACATCTATTTTGAATGATTCCCTATTTTATGCAGTTAGTAAACCGTGCTTTGAAAAGATGGTATATAGGGCCTATATATAATATATAGGCTATCCTCGTGAATCTGCAAATTTTGCAAGTGTGCCATTAGCAATGATTGTGATCATCGGTCATTGCGTTCGATTTCGGTGAAATTTCGTGTTTTGTATGCAAATGTCTAAAATAATAAAGCCGTTGATGACGCAAGTATAGTCAGCTGCATGTTAGAGTAACGGATCGTCTATTTTAGGACGTTTCTTTGGACTGCCAATGATACCGATACGCAGTCATAATAAATCCGTAAATTATGTAAATTTATATACGGTCACAGTTTATACCTCAAATTTTGTCTGTGTTAGATGTTGGGGACCAAAAAATCTTGATTGAATTCGATTTTGGTAAACTGTTGGGTTATGGCCTTACATTCATAAAGCGTAACAAAGTTTGTGGGCTTTCAAGAGTGATGAATTGGAACATGGGAGCATTCCGCGTCCGTCAGTTCCGGAGTTAAACCCCTTCGAAAACTTTGTGGAAGCGATAGAGGCGACCGTGTTTTTCGAATTTGTTGGGAGACGGTAAACCCCATCCATATTCAGCTTTCGTGACATTCCGTTCTCGGGTTACCACTTACCGAACCTTTCAAAACATTGTGAACGTGATGGTTGCAGGTTCATATTCGATTGGTTTATAAAAGTGTAAGCGTGGTGATAACTCGGAAAGTTTTTATCCACCTATGATGAGCTTTGTTTTGGTCACGACTAATAGATCACGATTTCAGGTTTATTCTAAGCTGAGAAAGGTGATGGAAGAAGCTAAAGTGAGCCGGTAAACCCCATCCATATTCAGCTTTCGTGACATTCCGTTCTCGGGTTACCGAACCTTTCAAAACATTGTGAACGTGATATGGTTGCAGGTTCATATTCGATTGGTTTATAAAAGTGTATAAGCATGGTGATAACTCGGAACTCGGAAAGTTTTTATTCCACCTGTGATGAGCTTTGTTTTGGTCACGACGGACTAATAGATCACGATTTCAGGTTTATTCTAAGCTGAGAAAGGTGATGGAAGAAGCTAAAGTGAGCCTATCCCCGGAAACACTGCTTCGTCCATAAAACCTTAAAGTACACCCTGAGTGTTACGATCTACCCTCCTGTTGAATTCCAACTGTCAATGGTTATATTACGTGCTCCCCATTGTGTACACGCGAATTTGGTGTTTCGTCCCTTCCGAACAGGGGGGTTGGGATGGCCTAGTGGTCTAGAGTGCCGCGCTTCGACCTCTAGCTGGCCGGTCACCTCTGGCTTGCGGCTGTGGTTTCGATCCCTGGTGTGAGCGTATGTGGCATAGAGATAGGGGCGCCTTCTCAACCTCGTGGGTTTCCTCCGGGCACTCCGGTTTCCTCCCACTGCTAAAGACCCCTACGCACAAGCGAATTATTGAAATAAAATTGAAACTATATGTTAGTCCCAAAGTGACCTAGTTTGTGTCGAGTGGACGTTAAACCCCATTTCTCTCTCTCTCTCTCCCTTCCGAACAATTTTGCCTCACTGACAATGGTAAACTGCGCCGGGAGATCCAGAGGAACTTTCCCGACCTACACCGAGAGCAAACAAGAAATCTCTCGTTTAGCTACCAAACGCCTTTCTCACTGTGCCACCGCGACTCCCAATTTAGAAAGGTCATGGGTATTTGGAATTATATATTCTCTATATTTGAAGATACCGATCACTACATTTTACGATACCCATAGACGTACGGGTAAGAAATTCTGGATAGACTTCAACACAACTTTAAAAATATAAACTATCTTTTGTTTTTCCCCTACACACCACAGTCTTGAAATAAACACTATAATAATTTATTGTACATCTCTGATTTGTGGGTTGGACCTGGAGAGCGGACGACCGCTATGTTAGTCCCATTTCACCTTGTTATTCCGATCAAACAGCCACAATGTATACCAAGTATGGTGGTTGCTAGTTTCCTCGATTCATTTTACAAACCAAATAAAAGAAATGTTCTTCTGGTTTGTTGTTTAGTAAATTGGACTTGTTAAACAAATATCTATAAAAGCTTAAAATTAATCGACGGATGACGTTTCTCTATGATACCTAATAAATATAGTGCCGTTTTACCTTTTCACCATTTGTTGAGCCATTATAGACATTTGGACATGACATGAAATATAGCAAACTGCTCAGTCCTACTCACCTATAATCGAACAATTTATTTACTCAAGTTTAGTTTCAGACGGATCTCTACTGAGTACTGTTAAAGCCTTGTTACTTTAAGCTGCGTGGTTTCCCCTTGTCATTGATGCAGAAGGAGGGCCTGACAAGGACAGCTGCCTAGTCGTTCGGATGGGACGAAAAACCGAGGTCTCGTGTACACATTGGAGTGCACGTAAAAGATCCCTTGGCAGTTGGAATTCGATAGAAGAGTATGCCCGTCTTCCATTAGCCCAGGTCAAGTGCAGAAGAGTAGGACGTTAAACCCCATTTCATTTTATTGCTACTTTAAGCATTATATAATAACAGTCAGCTTTATGTATAACACTCACTGGGTTTAATAACGGTGAGAGTACCTTTGAAATGATGCAGTTAATCATACAGTATGCAAGAGCTAAATCTGCCCCAAATGCCGGTCTTTCTTCAGGCCCTACATGTTATCTTAATTAGTAATTAGACATTAATTAACTTACACAAACCACAATCAACTCTCGATGTCATATATAGTCTGCGATATTTCCTGGATTAGAATCCGTCCGACCTGCTGATCAACGCTCATTGATGATTAAATCGAAAAATGGATAATAGCGACTACGGTTTTAATCCTACCGACTTTAGTAATGATGATCGAGGCTAGGCCTAAAATTCAATCGCTAAATTTCTCGGTTCTGACTGGATCAATTTGACTCTCACCGTTACCCATAAAGCCGTCTGTTAATATATATATATATATCGCTTCACTAAATGCCCTTTAAAGATACTTTAACCCAGGTCCGGTGTAAGGTGGGGGGGGGGGCTGCGGGGTGGCAAGTCCATCTCATGTCCGTTGTATCTATGACAGATTAGGTAAATAGAAAAACAACGAGATAGAGTTTTATCTATACTCTTTCCTTGTGTCCCTTATCCATAAAATAATTCACTGCTGTCAGTTATGATCAGTTAAAACAAACGGTTGCCACGAAAGATATGCCCACATTTGGCATGAAATGGATGAGGAAGAGTAAAATCAATAGGGCTCTTCCTCTCATTCAAGATCTTTTGATTCTTAAAGGACAATATTGGTGCCAGTCATTATCACATATGTAATAGAACTGATTAAACACTTTCCAAATATAATATTACCACAGAGATCATCGCTACCATAGAGGAGTAATACAGTATTAATGAATCGGAAGTGACGAACGCCAAAGGAAAACACGAGTTATTCCTCTATATAACTAACTGAAGTGATTAGTGATAACAGATACATGGGCGAATATCTGCTCACTAATAATTCCCTCGAAGACCTAACGTTGCTGTGTGACACTGTGAGAGAATATCTTACAATTCATAAAAAGAATTGACTGCCACTACATAAGAGAACACGAAAGAAAAACAGAAAAAAGTTCGTGCATTACCATGGTTTTATAAGGTAGGGGAGACCGGGGCACATTGAACCACCATGGATATATCCTTTATAAATAATACTACACAACCCAACGCTATACAGTGTTCAATGTGCCCCGGTCTCCCCTATAGAATGAATAAAAAACAAGGGGCTGTACGGAGTATTTCTATTTTTTCCGTGTTCTCTTATCTTATGACAATTACTTTATTGAATCGTCAGATATGCTCTTGTGGTCCCATATAACAACTTTTTGTCTTCGAAGGAATTATTAGTGAGCAGAAATTCGGCCGTTTATCTGTCATCACCCGTCACTTCAGTCATTCACATAGAGAGATAACTCGTGTTTTCCTTTGGCGTTCGTCACTTCCGAATCATGAATCCTTTATTACTCCTCTATGGTAGCGATGATCTCTGTGTTAATAGTATATTTGGAAAGTGTTTAATCAGTTCTATCACATATGTGATAATGACTGGCACCAATATTGTCCTTTAACAGAGTTTCATCAGAATGGGACAATATCGGTAGCCCTACTAAGTTCATACATATACTATTCAAAAAAAGTAGGGGATATTTGATTTTGGGGGCATAATACTAAAATATGCAAATGACTACGAAAAAAGTCACTATAGAACCTAACAGAAGAAACATTTCCAGTTACATGTGACGCCCAAACGCACCAATAGCTACCGCATGGAATGCAGGTGATGCTTGGGATCATCATGGGGGTCCAACCCAATTTTGCACGACTCTGACTTTGAATGTTACAGTCATTGTGGCATTGAATTCCAGGGTGGAAACATCAGTTTAATTGTTTTAGTGACCAGAAAACAAATTTTGATATGCGTCGGCTTACCCAAAATGAAAGGTTACGTGCCCTTGGCATGCTACAGATCGGCACAACACAGGCGGTTGTGGCGCGGACGATGAATGTTTCTCAGTCTGTCATAAGCAGGCTATGGTCCAGATACCGTGATACACAATCTGTACAGGACAGACCACGCTCAGGTCGACCAAGGGCGACAACTCAAGCCCAGGATCGATTTATCCGTACCTTGGCCTTGAGAAATCGTGTCATCAGAGCAAATCAGGGCAGCGCTCGTCTTCAAACAGACACTGGTGTGAGAGTGAGTGGCCAGACGATTCGGAATCGACTGCATAGGGGTCACCTTCGCGCCCGACGTCCTCGTGTGATCCCTTGTTTGAGAGATCATCACATTCAAGCAAGACGTCGTTGGTGTAGGGATCGTCAACACTGGGATAATCGACGCTGGAGCAATGTGATGTTTTCAGATGAGTCAAGGTTCACTGTTGATTTTTTGGACAGACGTAGGAGGGTGTGGCGTCGTCGAAACGAGCGCTTCCAAGACGTTAACGTCATCAGACATGATCGATTTGGGGGTGGTTCTGTTATGGTGTGGGGAGGCATCACTGTTGCTGGAAGAACGGCTTTACATGTTGTTGCTGGGCGTGTTACAGGCCAGTACTACCTGGACAACATCTTGGCAGTCCATGTTGTGCCGTTCGCACGACGTCATGGCCGCCGTTTCATCTTCCAGGATGACAACGCAAGATGTCACAGGGCCAGGATCGTTACAGGTTACCTCCAACAACAGAACATCACCACATTACCTTGGCCAGCACTGAGTCCCGACCTCTCCCCCATCGAGCATGTCTGGGACATGCTTGGACAGAGGTTACGTCAACGTCAACAGCGTCCTGCCAATGTCCAAGAATTTGCTGCTGCGTTGCAACAGGAATGGGACAATCTGGACCAAAATGACCTTAGACGTCTCATTAGGAGTATGCCACGTCGGATCAATGCTTGTTTGGCAAACAGAGGAGGATTTACCCGTTACTGACTTTGTTGTGATGCTGTGGTAACTTTGCTGTTTGACCCCGGGTATCATTTTACCCTTATAATGGTCAGTCTGTGCCTTACTTAGTCTAACGATCATTTGGAATAAATCGATGAATGTGAACTTCATTTCATTTTGTCATTTGTTTCTTCGTCAGTTTCATTAGGTGACTTTAATAACACTTAAAAATCAAATATCCCCTACTTTTTTGGAATAGTATATTTCACAAGCAAGTCTGATTCTGATGCATACCAAAGTCTAACTCATCGAAGAACTTTTGATCCTTAACGCAAAGTTTAGGTTTCATCGTGAAAGGCCCACAAACTTCATTCATATTTCACATTTTGTATAAAACGGAGGGGCCAATGCGCACGAAACTTGATTTTTGATTGTTCGATAAAAATAGCACAACCGGGGCGTATAATCCCCCCCCCTACTCGCCTGAGAATGGAACCAGGGGTTAGTGGAGTAGAATGGAACGATACTACTGATACCGAAGATGATAAAGAGCTGGACGTGCTATAAGTGAAATGGTTACTTCCAATAATTATTACAGGTACAGCATTTGTCTGACTGTATTACTATGGTGTGCCGATTATTTTGATTTTTTTTTTTGGGGGGGGGGGGAATGTTGGAGAAAAATAAGTGACATCGACTTTAGAACACGTCGTCGCCATCCAAGAGTCACTATTTCTAAAAGGGATTTCATTAATTGTGATTTCATGGTTAAGGGATCATCCAAATTGCTGCATTAGCTCATTAAACCACACATAATTATCAGTGGTATCAAGTGTTCTCGAAAATAAATTATACTATTCCACCCAACCACTGCCTGCGGTGAATTAGAGTCTGATCTTTTATATCAAAAGCAGAAGATGCATTATTACAAAATGCCGCTCTACCCGAAAAAATCGACGCGTGACATGCCCAATATAGAACACCATTATTATGTATATTTCCGTATTAATGAGAAAAACGACCTCTGTGAAAGTGGCTTAGAAACACTCACTACTACTGATGGCCATAATGGACGACGAAATGCTAAATATTACAAAATTTATAATTTACATACTGGGTTTTAGCACATGTCTTTAATAGAATTTGACGAATTTGTGAAAATCTAAATCCGCTGAAAGGAAGCAAAATCATGTATCTCTTGGCGGAATTAAAGTCTCTCTTTCTGTAGTAATTGGAGAGCTCATAATCTGTCTTCATACACTCTTTTCAAGATGGCGTCGGTTCCGTTCTGCATTACGTACCGGTAATTAAATAAGAAAATTAATCAACAGGTAATTTCCGGACCTCGTCAGGTAGGAATCCTGTAAACAGATTTCACGTGAACGCGTGCGATGTGCGTGATTAATATCTCGTGAAGAAGATATACGGATGAATGGTATTAGTTTTCCCTGGATGAACTAAGAAGAGAAGACAATTAGACAACGATATTATTACTGTGGGTGCCATTTTGATTGAATCCTACAAGGTGCTATTCAAATCAAAATGGACGTCATGTCGTTGACGACAATGGAATAATCTTCTTGAGACATAATATTTTCTCATTTTTTAAGGATTCTGTCTTAAAGGGCATGTTCCTACAGAGTACCATACTCTAAGATATTTCTGTGTTTTGTTTTTCTTGGTTATAACACACATTATCTCAATCCTATATTGTGTGCTCTAGCTTTTGGATAAACCCCTGGAGGTAGTTACAGAATTGAAAGTCTGAAAATAATTTTACCTTATTGCTAAATATATCCTGAACATTAATAAATTAAAAACTTTGGTTGCATTCCTTGATCATTGAGGGCGATCGTGGTTTATTAACGTGTGGTAAGGAGTAAGGTCGCCTATTCAACCTCGGGTCCTCCAGTTTCCATTCACTGCTATAGAGTCTAGAAGTCGAAGTTACAGGTTATTAGCGAATGTTTTCTTACTCTATTATAAATGCTTAAATTATTGTAGTATATTGACAACAAACAATGATAAGTTTTGTGAATTTTTCTTCTAAATTTGACTTGGTTCTAGAAACCAATGAAATTTTCAGGTGGCGCCAACTATAGTCCTGCCAATACGTGGTAGACAGTAACGATAGTGGCCGCCAACAGAGTTTTTATCTGTGTTTGGTAAATACAGTATATGCCTACAAAAAAGAGGAGGTGTACAAACCCTGGTGCACGACACCACTCATTACATTGTAACTAGAGCGATATCTGGAATGGGAATTTTAAAACAGAAGCTAAAGACGTCTGTTCGGGTTTGTCTCTGTAAAATTCTTTTGCCTGGCTGAATATCAAACTTTGATGTTACGGTTAGCGTTAGCTGATTATGTTTTTCCATTCAAACCAGTTTCCATTTGAGAATTTTTAGTTTTCAGAAGCAGATCGTCAGTTCTCCTACAATATTTTTTGAATCATAGATTTCTCATACAATTCAAAAATACCAAACAATGAAGACCCCACCATGAAATTTCGCGTGATGTTTATTTCAAAATGTCACGGTTCATTTACTTGTCTAAGTCGAAATGCACGTGCACAATTAACCGCTTATTATTCATAATCGTTTATTTCACGTGACATTCGCGGAACTTAGAAATCGGTAAGAATCATAACGACATCAATGACGTCATCGATACCCCTGCTGTTGTCAAAGAAGACTAATGATGTGGAGAGACTGAAAAAATAAAATTATGATATAAATTAAATAATGAAAAAAAAATATTTGATGGTTTTGGGAATTGAATTGCGGTTTCGGTTAGATGTTTCTTTTTTGTTGTCCGCATGACAAGGTAATTGGTAATCTCGCTTTCATCTCTGCTGTTTTTAATGGGCGAACAGGTTTTCTCCAAACAAGATTAATTATTTTAAATACAAAATGGTTTTAGGTTTGATTGGATGATAATGATAACGGTTGACTAATGGCGGTGATAAACATCTGTGAGGTTTGAACTTTAGATAGGAAAATTAGTTTCTAATCTAAACCTGAAATGTAGTAGGTCTAGACCTAAGGCGTGGAAACATCACCATTCTCAGCTTAGGTGTTGCCCATTTTCCGGACTCAACAACTGCGAGTTTTGCCACCTAGATAATCCACGGAGTTAAAGCGAGATCAAACCTTCTATTGAAGATGAGTATTACCCAAATAGACACTTGGGAGGTATCGCCCTTCGACGAGAAGATCGAATGGAGTGATAACGGAAAAATTGGGTTTAGGGACCAAAATGAAAAAAAAAACCATTTAGGGGGCGTAGTTAAACATTTAACATAAGATCCGAGTATAGGGTTCTAGTTAGATGCCCAATCTTATTTAGCACATTTACCAACACCACTATTACTTTCTGAATCTACCATACCCTTGAAATGTTTCAACCAATTTGGATGACCTTTCGACATTTTCGCGTTCTGAATACTTGTTCGTGTGATTAGCATTTTTGACATTTTAAAAACATGCAGTTACAGAAACAATAATTGAAACGAAGTTTGACAAAACAATAAAAACAACGTGGAGACCAACTTAGTCTTAATTCAATAAAATCCACAGTCGTCGACATTGCAAACACGACTTATTATGTTGTTATCTTACGTGAAAAGATGGGGGACAAAATGAAAACCTTAAAATTGACACATGAATCGCGTTCCAGCATGCTTTCCAGCGTCATTTGTGATGAAACGACTCGATGAACGAGACTAAACTTATCCCAGGGGACTGACGTTCAATTTGAACTCTTCGCATACTTCGCTGAATATAACCGATTAGAAATTACAGTAAACAGAAACGATTGGATGTAAATCAATTTATATACATTCATATTACATATGAAATGGAGTGAGGAATGACATGAAATGAAATTGTGTGTGAAATGAAATGAAATGAAATGAAGTGTGAAATGAAATTGGGTTTAACGTCCCACTGTTCTGCATATTCATACTGGGCTAATGAAGACGGGCGTACGCCATACAGTGTGCTAAGAGGGAAATTTTGCCCGGGCAGCCGCAATACGGCCTACTCTTATATTGAATTCCAACTGTCAGGGGGTCTTTTACATGCAATTTGTACACGGGACGGTTGGGACCTCGATTTTTCGCCCCATCCGGACGACTAGACAATTGCCCATGCCCTGCTCTTACATTGAATTCCAATTGGTGAGGGATCTTTTACCTTGATTTTTCGGCACATCCGAAAGACAAGACAGTTGTCCTTGTCATCCTCTCCGTCCTGCGCCACAGACAATGCAGGGTTCGAACAAGCGACCCAGGCTAACGAGTATTAGCTACTTTAAATAAGCTTGCGGGTACACAAAGCGTCAGATATAATATGCTTAACCATTTTCGTTGACCTCAACATCAGACTTAGACATGTTCTTTAAGTGTCACCGGTGTCCGTGATTCTCCCAAAAACGGCGAATGGCGCACGCCAGCGCACGCCAAAAAATAAGAACATTTTAAATAGACGCCTTCTCGTATTGCAGTACATAGTATTTCGTTTCGTTGTGAATTCTCCGACAATTCTATATTTTAGCGCAGAATAAAAAAAAACACGCGGGAAATCAAGTAATCTCGATGATCAAGTCACTTTATTCTTATTTTTTGGCGTTCGCCATTCGCCGTTTTTGGGAGAATCACAGTCGACGCATTTGTCACCCTAAATCATAATCTGGAATTTAACAAGTCCGGACCAAGGCTGGAACAGAGACTGCCACGTTGGTTCAGGTGAAAGCGATATTGTCGTTACAGAAATTTCTATACTGGATGAGGTTCGGGATCTCCAATACAGACAGAATTAATCGTGATGAGGTCATTACAATCGCCCCATTTTGATCCGTTTACAGATTGTTGACAGGGTCCGAGATAAATCGCCATTGCCCAAGTTCAAAGGTGAAAACCCTCGCTGATGTAAAATATTTAATTAAATATGTGGCCCCGTTTTGAGACTTACTTATTTGTCCGACAAAAGGGTCTACTTGCAAAAATAGGTGCTAGGCCACATGAGACATAGCTAAAAGCTAAAGGGTGATCATTGTTGAGTGTGAATGATGGCTCGGGTATAGTCAAAAAATACTTTTTATACTATTTTTAATATACATTTATGAAGAAATAAAGTATCAATGGCTTTCATTCTGCATTAGATTAAAGGAATAATGGTTTAATGCAATGAGTTGTAGATGAACTGCAGCCAAATCTTGACTCATTGTTGACAAAATGGAGACGAAAAACAAACGACCGACTGCCACCGGATATTAAAATCATTCCTAAGTCAAGTAAAGAATGTGGATGATAATGTCGCAGCCATTTTCCGATCTTGTCTACAACTTCTTCAAATACACATTATCTTCTGCAGTTACACGAGAAGAGCACACGACCAAGTGACACGTGACCTAGCACGTGCTGAAGTATTATAGTGTTTACCTTTAAGAGTGATAGTTTCAAGAATTGTTATTCTGATAAAACTTCAATTCTCGTCTATTCGTTTCATTTGTGTCTAATTCTTGTATCTTATGAATGCCGTTTAATCAGGCGTATGATGGCAATAATAAGGGAGATAATCAAGTTACTTGTTTATTTAATTAATCCCTTTATTCACAAGATATTTGGCTTCAGTCAGTTAGTTTCGGGTGAATAAAAGAAAATACTGTCTCCCACTTCTTTGTTTCGGGGAAATTTTCTCAAATTTCACTAAGAACCAAAAAGGAATAAACCTCATCCCCTGTCTGTTAGAACAAGGCTCGGTCAGCATTGGAAAAGTCACTTTTCGTTACCTAATGTAAAATTCAGCCAAAGGGATAATTTCAGATTATGTCCACCAATTTTGTTAGTTTTTTCCCCGAAAAGATTCTGGTATCAATCCTTTTATTTTTTTCATCTGCCCGTTGCACGTCTTTCTTTAGGCCTGAAATGTTATCTTAATTATTAAAGATACACCATGGGAGGTTTTGGCCATATGACGTCCACGCGACGGTTGATCTCTTGTTTAAATCCCAGCCGAATCCAAGCCATCCGTGGGTCTTCATAGTGGATTTTAGGCTTTTTGTGTAAATAAAGATCTAATTTATAATTTCTATGACATCTGAGGCCCAAAGGAGTCCGACAATAGGCAGATTTAGCGCTTGCATACTGTATGTTTGTTTAACTAGACATTAATTGACTTATCCAGACCATAATCAACTCTCGATTTGGTGCTCAACATTCATTCATGATTTAAACATGAAATGGATAATCGAGACTTTGCTTATATCGTACCGACCTTAGTAAGAATGATCAAGGCAACGCCGAAACTTCATTCGCTAAAATCTCGGTTCACAGTGGATCAATTTGACTGAAATGTACAGCAAATTCTCTTTACATTTTCTTGTGTGGCACTATCATAGCGTGAACTGTCACCTCTTTATCTTATGTCCTATAATGTATCTTTAAGTGATGCTTTCTGTAATTTTCAATAATAAACAAATTTATAAAAAAAAAACCAGTGAACCAATTAAAGATGTTTTCATTCCAGTAACATGCTTAAGGGACTGAAATTCACTTTCCGGTGAATATTTGTACGCATTTTCCCACATCTGGTACTGGATTGGAATCTAAACAGAATTCGAAATCAACGCCGCCGATCCCGGTGACTAAACCTTAATACTTAAAAAGAAAGTAGCCTAGTTACGAACCGAAATCCACTGGAAATGAAAAAAGACTAAGGAAAATGAAAGATTTGATCACAAAAGTATAGTGTGTTACCAATTACTGAACATTTTAATGGTCCATCCTACTTATCTATGACTTGACCCCCAACCCCCACACCATACGCCCCATCCCGTCCCATATCACCACGTCCACTGTGAAAACTTTATGGGGTAGTACATTACCATAGTCACATCCCATCCCGTTCCTAAGCGGTCGTATATGCCAAGGTGTGGTAATAACAGAGGCGTGTTCAGGAATTTGATCAGGGGATGATCCGGAGTGGGGATATCGCTTGAGGTCCTGAGGATCATCTGAGGATTTTATAAAATCTTGAACCTTTTTGACAACTTTTGTCTCATTTAAGTGCATACATGTATGGGATGATAATTCTTTCCGTTTGTTTGACATTATTTTGATGAATTTATGTGAAAAAAATATGTTAATCTTACACATCAGCACATTCTGATATGAAATCAAATGTTTAACGAATAAATTTGTGGAAATATTTGATTTATTATGATTCATTTAATTTCAACATCACTTACCATCGTAAAATCACCGGCTATCTTGTACAATCTGGTGATCTGTTGTAATGAAGGGTTTCAGCAGGTTAACAAAATTCTACAAGTGTTGCTCAGTTCCGGCATCATGTACAGTTTTTAGATCTTGATATGCTGTTGAGATACTTGAGAGATTTAAGTGATTTTATGGATTCGCTTGTCTGTCAAAATCCCTACCAAGGAAAACATGATGCAAGCACTGGATGCAAGCACTGGAAACTTTGATTTGACCGTTTTTTATATTAAAACCTACTATACCTAAAGATACGATTGACTGTGTGTGTGTGTGTTTCATATTTGGTAGTTTTCAAATTTGAAAGTCAAAGTATAAAAAATATATAGACACAACTATCATGTTTACAAGCTTTTCGGTACACATATATTTCTGGAACAGAAAGTCCCTGATTGCTGAAAATGAAAAGGGTTCATCCGTTTTGATTTCAATGTTTAAAAAAAATCTGTTAAAAACTTTAATCTCTATCGCGTTAACGGGCAAATTGTGATGAGGGCAATAACTTCAGGAAATCGGAGATGGCTGAAAATCGATATAGATCATTTTTTTATGGTGCCTCATATCGCGTTG
Source organism: Patella ulyssiponensis (assembly GCA_963678685.1). Taxonomy (NCBI): domain Eukaryota; kingdom Metazoa; phylum Mollusca; class Gastropoda; family Patellidae; genus Patella; species Patella ulyssiponensis. The sequence continues at coordinate 19,008,683 of OY783230.1, read as the reverse complement.
ATAAATAATCTTTCAAAAACCCTAACCGAAAGAGGAATAATTCAGGAACATCCTCTGAAAGTTCATCCTGTGAAAGTTTGAAAAATTTGAAACTGGTCTGTCTAAAGCTGTAGCCTCCGTCGTGTTGGCGAGAAATTGTTGACACACGAAACTATTTGTGTTGGAACCAGTAGACCTTTACTCGATTAAGTACATGTATTTTTTATTTTGATGGCATTGGTCCGTCCTTGTCAGCTTCAAATCAAACACACCATTCTAAAGTCAAAAGTAATCAACCCTGTATTAAATTTATATGCATTATTTAAATTAGTAAAACAACCCATAGAATTCAGCAATTTACGTTTATTACTTCAAGACTTATGGCTCTGGTTTCACTTTGTTGAACCCCTTGTGAACGCTCTAACGACAAATTTATATGTATTATTTATCTAGAGTTGGATAAGTATTTAAAATACTCTAACTATGCCAATCACAATAACGTATTTTAATAACTTAATTTCCCCTTTTGTTTTCTCTTATATTATCATAATTTTCACCACCTTGGCCCCATCAAAAGCCTTTAATGGGAATCTTCTGAACATTGGCACCATGGCATGGCACGTCAATATAAATAATATTACATTAAACAAAATCATCTTGACCATCAAGAATTTATTCTCACAGTGAAAATCAGGAACCAGGACCAAAATCGATTCCAAAATTTTAGTCATTCTTCAGACTACGCCATTTTCAATTATATCGGAAGACAAATGATTTAAGTCGTCATTGTTCGACTGTCAAGATCACGTCAACAATCTTAATTTGTCTGCCTTAGCTGCCATCTTGGTTTTTTCGTTGTTTTGTTTTGTATTTGAATGAATCGACTAATGGACTAAAGAACTCCGGGTCTGTAATTTTGTCAGACTCGAACAATATCTACTTTTTTATTTTATTCAGAATTAAGGAACCCTAATGGAATAACTTTATTAATTAATATCATTATATCGTAAAGATAAATTGTTTTGTGGTGGGTAAAATTACAGCCCTTATCTAAGCTTTTTATCCACATGGGAAAGATTCTTTGCAAGTGCAAACGATTGGGAAGTTATTCTTTATCATTAAATATTTGAGCTGTGCATTAAGAGAAATTAGATCCCTGATTTTGCACGGTTAATCGAATTGATCCGATTTGTGTTTTTAATTTAGATCTGTTGGTTTCTTGTTTTTAATTAAAATCTTACGAAGCAGAGGGTGACGGGAAACGAGGGAAACTAAAAGTATACACGTTGTATTCTGTTCCCAGATTCAAATACTAATTTGATTGGCTTTGTTTCTAGACGTAGATAAAAAAAATAATCAATCGGATTTCGTAACACGAATTCGCACGTAAATAAGACTTGGATAGTTAATATACGACACCCGAAACGAGCACACCCTATTTACTTGCAATCTTACAATCGAGGCCACAGAAAATATTTTAGTGGTACGACAGGTAAGTACCTCTTTTGGTTCCTCATCCCATTTACATCGAGTTTTTAGATTTAAAATTGATGTTTCTTTTATTTGTAACGTTGAATTTATATTTCAAACTGAGCTGGTTCAACTATGATCAAAGCCACATTTTGACAGTTTTGATTGAAAATTAGACAGAATATTAATATTTGTGTAAAAATATTGCGATAAAACGGGCATGTTATTTGATGTATAGGGAAAATTTGCATAGAACTCGGGACAAAACAATGTATGTTATTTAATAAATATGCAATCCAATTTGATCGGTGATGTACATATTTTGGCTGTCGGGGGAACAAACATTTATCCACTTCAAACCTCAACTGATCATATAATCCAATTAGGCACGCCCATAAAATTTTGAATAATATATATACGAAATTAGAAAAAAAATACCAATATAATAATTAATTTGAGAATGTGGCCCTAAAAGCTCAAAAGAAATGCCACACAAATGGGTTGAATATAATACTGTAGGGGCCCAAGGAAACCACAAAATTAACAGGTACATCTTACAGGTACCACATAAAACTGAGTTAACATGAACAGTTACAATCTACAATCTAAGTATAAAATTTTAATATCCAATTCTAGACAAATCGTCTGCTCATAAGAAAGTTGGCATTGAGAACTCTGTTAACAGTTGAACCCATAAAGCTACGTTTGCAATAAGAATTCAATAGCACAATATTATCAAACGAGACATAAATTTTCAATCCATAATTTGATGTAAACGAGAGGAAAAGATTAAAATCAGCCCTTCCAGGTCAAACTTCTAAAAGGTTTTTTTCTAATCTGTGTCCCCGCTTGTTATTGGATTGATCTTTGGAATTTCTCAAAAGTATGAGTTGAAACGTTATAAAGAATAACTGACATAAGATGTGGATATCACCTGACTTTCAATTACTGGATTCTGAGTCAAAACTTTTTGATATTGTAATCTATATCTGATTATTATCACACCCGGCCCCAACAGGTCACTTATCCGTGGTTTCTCATTGTCAGTGATGCAGGACGGCGGGGGGGGCTGACAAGGACAGCTGTCTAATAGTTCGAATGGGGCGAAAAACCGAGGTCCCGTGTACACATTGGCGTGCACGTAAAAGATCCCTTGGCAGTTGGACTTCGATATAAGAGTAGCTATAGCGCTGCAGCCCGGGGAAAATTTCCCTCATAGCACACTTTATGGCGAATGCCCGTCTTCAACAGCCCAGGTTAGGAGCGGAACAGTAGGACGTTAAACCCCATTTCATTTCAGGTTACTTATCGACATAGATAAAACAATATTTGTTATATATTTCAACTTCTATCATGTAATAGAAATATTATAGATGATACGGTGTTTACAATATATGACATTGACAAAGACAAGCCTTTCCGTTATAAAACACCTTTCATTGTTTAAATCAAAGTCACGGAAGTATGTGTGGCGTGGGGTATATTTCCGTTTCAATAGCATTCTTATATACATACAATATTACATGTGTATAATATATTAATCGATGGTCATAATCCGATGGCTAACTTTAGGTTTATATGAGGTATTTACATTAAATGCCAAAGTTCAAGGTGCACTTGTTATTGACACACTGCACGATGCCTTCCATATCATTATAATACTCCATCTTTAATATACGGTGGCCAGTTAGTGCCATACACTGATTTTTACCTTTTTCTTGAAATTTATCTCATATGATACGGTGAAAACTGTGATAAATAAAAAAAACATAAAATATATCAAGGGTTGTAGTGTTTACTACTTTTAATATCTGGGGGTTCAACGTTGCGGGAAATGTATCTAGTCATTTAAAAGTCAAGGACATCTGAAGTCACGTGCACTTAAAATCTAATATAAATTGACGAAACTCCCTCACGTACATAAAATTATACAGTCTCAAAATGAATAATGTTGTCCGGGCATTAAACACTGTTTCGTCTCTTCTTATTATTCACGACAGATAACATTTTGAAGCAATTGCACAACAAACCTATCCATTTCAGGTCATATCCTCGTGCCTTTTTCTAAATTTAATAGTACTAATTATTAAAATTACTGAGCAGGTGTTGGGGAGATGTAAACGTGTATTATATCACCCCTGTTCGTTTCGACGATGATCGATATCAATTATACAGCCGTGAATAACAACACTTAAACCCCTAATCACTGTACAGAACACTTTATAATATAATACAATATCGATGTTCATATCTCTCCGCCTTTGATGTTGTCCATGTCCCTCGCCGGTAAATTGACCGCTGATTTGAACGACAATATAGTGAACAGTTGGTCAGATTAGAAGATAACAACGAGTTCGTCTCCATGCGCACCAATTCCATATTTAATATCTTTAAGGAGTTGGGCGAAATAGCTTTGATTGACGCCATCCTTAATTCTGGAAGAAATCAGTCGGCGAAAGTCTAAAGATGAAAGATTTATGATTTTGATATAACAATAAACGCTCCTTGAATGCGTTAAATATAACTGTTAATACCAAGCATCAAGACAACAGATTGGACAGAGAAATGACCAATTCGTTCCGAAAAGCGTTATTAATAAAGATCAAAGACCGTTAGTGAATTTCAACGAAGAAGGCTAATTAAGGACTCGATCTTTAAATAACGGTTAAACAATAATAGACATAGGCCTTTCGTATTATTGCTGTTATACAAAGCATCGTTAAGAATAGACATTGATGTGACTGTGCAACTCACGAAATATATTTTTGGATTTTCTAAGATGGCTTTCCTTGGTATAACAGGTCCCAGTTTAACAAAACACTCTCAGACTTAAGTTTAGAATTTACTCAAAATTGATCGCCTTATTTTAACTATAGCCCTTTATAAAATTATGTGAAATAGTTTGCTTTTTTGTATCACAAATATTTCTCATAAACAGTGATTGAAAGTTGAGTATATTCTGGGAATGCTTTGTGAAACTTGGGCCTGGTGTATATCGTCAGATAACCCAATTAGTCGACTGTCAGTAATATTGTAAATGGTAAACCTTTCGGTCATTTTATGTCCATCCATCATCTCAGTGAATATGTATTGTCGTTAAATGAGCTTACGACCGAGGTAAGGTATATCACAAGAACGGTTCCGTCGTAGACTGCTGTTCTATCAAACCGTCGAAGTATACCAAAAAGACATTTCCAACAGACAATAGAAGGCAATACCGCAGCCTTATATTTTCCCATTCCATCGAAGCCTTTTCCTTGTAAACAGTTAAAAGATGGTGGGTGTACGGTATTGGTGGTACTAGAAACGAATTGGGGGGATAGTCGATTTTTTGTTGATCCCCCTATTCTTTATAGAAGTGTGCAAATTACCAGTAATGCCAAAGTGCTTTAGTTATGTGCTTTGGATATGCGTATCTTGTTCAAACTATTACTTTGCGCAATTGGAAATTTACAATCTGGCGTGCACTAAAAATTGCAGGGCATGCAATGAGTTAGGGCTGGAAGGGCAATTCGCTGTGCATGCTTACAGAAACAAAATACCCACGATTCAGCTCTTACAGTCCAGTGAAAATATTGTCTATGAGATTGCAATATTGCAATAAAGACGGGCTTCGGCTTTCTTGTTTTCAACCTTAAAAGTTGCAAATTGTGCGAAGTCATGAACTTTGCATGTAATGTTAGGATATAACTGGATGCTTTTTGATTAAATTGCATAAAAAAGACACACACACACACAAAAATGAAAATGTCATTTATTAATTTAATGAATATCAATTTTAATGAAAGTGCTTTAAATTACTTTATTTTTTTTCCATTTTTGCCCAACGTATTCTAATTTGATAGTTGACATTCGTTTAATTTATAAATTCAAGCTCCAAAACACACGTGCACACGCACGACTAATTAAGGTCCAATTTAGTAAGGAGAGAATTCGTGAGCATGTGGTGCGAGGTATGTCCAGGCGGTGAAATAAAAAGGGAAACTCCAAACACTATAATACCTTGCTCGCATTTCAAAGGTTTCTATTGAAAGCGGAGAAAAGGCGGTTCGTCTGAATTGGAAATCGCTTTGTAACAGTAAATGAAGGCCGTTATGTCGCAGAAGTCTTGGACAGATGGCGGGAGAATTTCCAGAGTACCATGGGAATTGACTAGAATTATTCCATTATAAAATGGTCTGGTTAGATTTAACGATAAAATACAATAGGAATAAAGACTCGCGCGTTAATCACGTATCGCCATCGCTACCAACGTCGCGTGCATAGGTCGAGCATGAAATGTCAGATGCGTAGAAGGTGTGACGTGGCAATGGCCATTACGTGACGGTGTATTTGCTGCGTTCCAGTTCTAAATTGAACAGTTTTTTGTTGGTGACGAATATTTTGATCGTGTAATGGGGGTTAATTTACTCGTTTTTGATGTCATTCACACACTGGTGAACTTTCTAGATACAATTTTTCACATCTGTTCGATGTTTGATAATTGTATTGTGTTCGTTTCGGATGGAGGAAAATCTTCTAGCTGGTAGATGCCGTCATCAATGATGATATTTTAGTTCGAATAAGTTACATCAGATAGTTTGTAATTAAAATTAAGAGAGACAAATATCAACATCTAAAGACACAATCATTATAAAGTGTTCAGAATGGGTCGTCAAGCCGGCCATTATGATGTTTCAAGTGAATTTTATCGTATTTTTGTTTCATTATTTTCGACAACTTGTGAAACTCTATCAAGTCCCTATCAATATTTTCATAGAATTATTAAACTTTTCGTCTGTTTATTTTCATTTCTCACAAAGTTGATAGACAAGTCACCCGGAAAACCCACAATACAGCCTCAAGTCATGAAGGGTCGCGTGCATAGAAGGGAGCACGGGAGGACATGGTGTCATGTGACCAAGGGTCACTAACCCAAAGGTCAATTGTCACGTGTTGAGGTGAGGAGGTTTGAGCATGGCCTGTGGTTTGGAATTTAATTGGGTTCATTTGTGGGGTGGGCGGAGATTAGGGGAAACGCTGACAAAAGTTTAACTTTATAATCACACGTTTTAATACTAATAAAACAAATGTCCGAGTTTTCACCATTTCATATGTCAAAAACGAAAAAAAATATCGGTCACAAAAGACATACATAAAGAGGAAAATGGTTTTGTGCTTTTATTAGCTAACGCCTGCAGTCAGGGAATCTAAAAATTCAGATATGAAAAACATATTTACAGATTTTCCCATACTAATCATCGGAAGAGAAACTAAGATGATCACCAACCACAAGAAATTTACGGAAAATTTCATTATTCCATATAATATTTCTTTAAAGTTATGGAAATTGTTACACCTGGCAGCAAGAGTTATACAGTAAACATATATTTAATATCTACTTACCCGTAACACCTGTTCACAGGTAAATTTCACCAAAGTAAAAATTAATTATTTACGCGTATTTTCGAACTTGAAAAATCTATATTTACCTTTATTACAGGGACTTGAAACATATACGCATAAACCTGCATTTCAAAATTTTTTATCACAAACATAGACCTTAGAATGATTTGAGATTAAATATGAATGTGCTGAATTCTAAAACATTGATTGAAATAAAAAACGATTTGACTGTTTAGAAAAATTGCCAAAATTACCTCAGCTTTGTAATCTTTGGTGTTTTTAACGAAAATGTGTGATATTTATTGTAAATTGTACGATTACCTCTAACATGCTTTGAGAAACATGGTCCACATCTATAAGGTCCAATTACTATGGAAATAACTATAAAGACAGATTATTTTGGTCGTAAGGAGGTGTGTTGTGTAAGACATATTGTGTGCTTACTTGTTATAAGAGCCGTCTTCTTTAGCCCAGTTTAGGAGCAGAACAGTATAGGACGTTAAACCCCATTTCATTTTATTATAAGAAATGAAATGAAATGAAATGAAATGGGGTTTAACGTCCTACTCTTCTGCACCTGACCTGGGCTAATGGAAGACGGGCATACGCCATACAGAGTGCCATGAGGGAAATTTTGCCTGGGCAGCGGCACTACGGCCTACTCTTATATCGAATTCCAACTGCCAAGGGATCTTTTACGTGCACGCCAATGTGTACACGGGACCTCGGTTTTTCGTCCCATCCGAACGACTAGGCAGCTGTCCTTGTCAGGTCCTCTTTCTGCATCACTGACAAGGGGAAACCACTCCGGAAAATCGAGATGAACTTTCTCGGCCAATGCAGGGATCGAACACCCGACCTCCAGGCTAGCGAGCCAGCGCCTAGCCCACTTCCATCGTGATTCCCCTTATTATAAGAGCACAGACACCCTTAGCCCTAAAGTTAATAATACTAATAGTTCTTGTGCTTTGGTATATCCCTACCGTTGCTATACGTATTCGCCTGGACAAAAGTACACGAATATAAGATAGAGGTGCTACAAAGCCAGCTACTTAAAACCTCACTCTTTCAATGATTTAGCGATGATCTTTATAAAAAAAGTGTTATAGCTTGACAATGTTCAGTCATAAACTATATAAGGTCTTAAAAATTTGACAATAATATTATCTATCTTCGAGATATATTATATTTGTTATTTCATACAAATAATTTGACCCTAAAAGTTAACAAAGGCTATTTTACAGTTCATGTCGTTTATTTCTACCATGCTAGACATAAGAGAAAATGCAAAGAACCAATAATGAGATGGGATATTTATTAATTGACTTCAAATAAAAAAATAAGAATCCGAATTAATGACAGAAGTTTAATAATCGTCTAATTATGACTTAGTAATTTTTGTTTAGAATTTTGTATTTTCCTATTTAAAATAATGGAGGTAGCAGTCTTATAAGGTAACTGAATCTCGCGACAGATTTTACGGCACGCGTTTAGCTCGCGCTGTTAACACCTTAATCTCTTATTTTCTGAAGTCGTCATGTTCATTTTTTTCTCCGCATCTGTCATCCTTTACAGCTCTCAGGTAAAATCCAATCAAAGTCTCACGTGGGGTTTTGGCGCGTGCACAGGTGTAAAGAATAGGTGATAACCGTCGAGCGATAATTGAAACTGTTTTTGATGAATGTGAATGTTGGTAAACCAAAGCCAGAGTTGATGCGATTTAGGTTCAGTTATTCATATAACACATTATGTAATATTATGTGACAATATTATGTAAAGATATATTTCTCCAACAATCTAGATCCTAAATAATAATACGTGTACATGTATTAAAGAAGATATAGTACAAGTACTTCTCTGTTTACGGTAGAAAATACATAGATAAATAAAAAATACGTCCAGGTAAAACATTCTCCATTTTACGTCATTCTGACATATATTAAATCATATTAATAATGTAAACAAATATTACAAATACGATAATATATATACATGTATATACATTCTTAGAATAATAGATTTCCATGACAATGGATAATAAATAATATAAGGTAACGTACAACAAACGGTTAAAAGTATATAATACATAAAATGACATTAATCTATATAGTATTCCTGGTATGGTTTGACAATCGCTAGAAATAAAATAGCTTGTTACCAGACAGTATAGCTTAAATCCTATAGGACCTACGGTTAAAAGTATATAATACATAAAATGACATTAATCCATATAGTATTCCTGGTATGGTTTGACAATCGCTAGAATTGAAATAGCTTGTTACCAGACAGTATAACTTACCAATCTATATAAATCCTATAGGACCTACATTGTATGATATGGCAGTCGAAAACCTTACAAACGCAAGCGTCACCAAGATGCAATACACCAACGCCATGCGCCCCGATAGAACGGGCCGAAGCAGTGATTGATAATTTGATTATTGCATGGCCATTGGAAATATCATACTAACTTACCAGATGACCTAATTATGCTCGATTGTACATTATCTTTAACTACTGGGTTATTCTACATGTATCATTGTGTGCATTTCTATTTTCAGCAAGACAAAATTTATAATTATATGAAAAAACATTTCCTTAAGAAGCTTATAGACCATAATCCACATCAATGATAATTGTACTTGAAAATGAAAATTCCAAAATTTCACCAGTAATTAATTAAATTTTAGAGATTAGGCTTAGGTCTGTACTCTAGTTTTAAGAAATTATTTTCTTGCCGAAACGAATGCATTATTCTTTATTCGCAATATCTAAACCCTATTATAAACTTCTGTCAATTTTAATTCTCAAGTTACAACTTAAATGATGTCTTTGCATTAATATTCCAATACATATCATTATCTTTTAAACAAAATAATAATTTTAAAAAACACAACCGAATTACTAAATTATTTCGGGTCGACAGAAAAGTAAATCCGATTCATAAACGGAATTAACAAAAACCACAAAGGATTAATTAGCGGTATTAATAAATACAAGACAAGTCTTCATCCACAAATTAATAAGTTTATGAGCTTCTTACACATCGGTAACTATTGTAAGACATTTTTCGGATACATTTTAACAAGCAGGCTGCCATCGTCTCGATTCTTTAATCCTCTTACATTTGTAACACATGCATATTTCCCATACTTTGACGAAATTTGACACGAATAATCCACAATTGTGAACAAACATTACAGGTTTAAGTTAATACGAATTACAACCGCATGGAGATTCCCATTTGTCTTTAAAAGTTTATCATTGTTTGAAAAGACTTGAATGAGTTTCCGCCATGATATTTTCAAGTAAGTGACGCGCTGATTAGCATTACGTCATACACTTTTACAAACGGAAGTCTGACAACTCCTGAATTGGCCTACTATGGAATATTTACTTAGATAAATTAACACGTGCATCCGGATTAAGCAGGGTGGATGAAATTGGATCCAGATAAGGAATCAATTAACGTTTCCTTCTTAACACTAAAACCATGGAACTTATAAAACGCTGTCTGATTGTTGAACATTGACAAAAACTTTAATTGGATGGATTTTCGCAAAGAATTAATTTTACGCCTTTTCTGCAAGAACTTTTTTAAAACTTTGTGCGATAGCTTTGTTCTAACATTTGAAGAGGCTTACATTCCAAATCTGCAGTCAAAGGAATGACCATTGGATCTGCAGGATTAAGTGTGGCAATGGGTGGGGGGGGGGGGGCTTGAGAAAGACGAAACTATACGTCCATGCAAAACAGACGATGGCGTTATGTTATCAACGGGTTAAAATAGCGACAATGTGATTCGGTAAACGAGCTGTTGGAACACGAAGGAGGCTACTTTGTATCATAACATGTAATTTGATATTTCGAAACATAAGAAAATTATGCTAAGCAATCTCATTTGCAAATGATTAAATGTATTTATGTGTGAAATATTGTGTCCACTGGACAACGGGACACGATTATTGTTAAAATTTTCGTAATAACAAACCATTTATCTGATATAAATATATTTTTTAAAAAAGAACACTTTAATTAGATAGTTCTGTTGTCTAATTTATAATATCCATATAGACCTTCCCAGTCCGTCTGTTGTAAATCATGTGATAGTCGTAAAACATGGCACGAGTCGACGTTCTCTCCCCCAGACAAATGCTTGTGCCTTAAGGCAGGCACCAGGCAGCCAACACCATAATGAGTCTAATAAACACCTACATCGTACACACCTGAGAACAAGATCATTTTCCACGTGAAAAAAAATCCCCACCTTCAATTTCCCATAGAAATCGTTTATTTCGTCTCGCTACCTTTTCTTCATTAAAAATTAGCAGTTTTTCTTCGGGCAAGGTGTCGCGTGGCTCCTACAGTAGATCACGTGTCGCGCGCTATTCACGCGCTCTCTGTTGGGGGTCGATTAAGGACCTTAGGGCGGGGAAGGGGCCAATCGGAAAACAGAGTAGCTTTGTACGTGACAAAAGAAGAAACAAGGGCTTCTAATTTATCTGCTGTCAAAGTGACCGTGTCTGCCCTTTAACCCTGGGTTTCAAATCATTACACTTAGTAATCAGCACATAGTCTCGGTTGTCGTACATGCAGTTTGATACTACAATTATTTTTGTGTTTCATATTGAATATAAATTATATACAGCATCAAATATGATGAGCTAACGATATAATGGGGAGAATAAGCGGCTTGGATGTTTTTTTGATGAACTCTTCTATAATATCATTGATATCTAGCTCAAAAGTAAAGTTACCGTTCATTAGGACTAAGCCTGTCGGACGACCATCCGTCAAAGAACCATCTGATGATAAATGATAAAGCACACGACCGTAACAGTTTCTCATAAAAAGTGTTGTTTTAAAAAAAAAATACTGGAGGTCGCGGAGAGCTGAAAATCTATAGGGTTCGTCCTCTCACATTGAATTGAAAAACAAAACGCCAAAAGCACTAGCCTCTATCGATAAGGTCCGTCCTCTTGGTGACCATAAAGCATCACACCAAATTTGAAAAACTGTAGCCTCTATAATATATAAGGGGATTGGATGGCCGAATCATTAAAGCGTGCGCGTTAGGCCAGAAGTTTTGTCATTGAGTCCAGTGGCCTGGTTTCGATTCACCGCCTCTGTAGTGACCAGGAGTAGGATTACCTGTCCAACCTTGTAGGTTTCCTCCGGTTCCTTCGGTTTCCTCCCACTGCTAAAGACCGCTACGCGCAAGCGAATTATTGAAATTAATCTATATTAGCGTTAACAAGTTTTTCAGAAAGGGGGGGGGGGGGCTCAAGAACGATCGGTCGCGGCGCGCTAAAAATCATTAAGGTTCACCGTCTCATGACCCCAATACTTTCCAACAAATATTAAATTTGTTAACGGACGAACAATCATGGGTGACGGCATATTACGCCCACACTTAAATATAGGTGCATAAAATTGAAAGAAAAGAGTTTGAACATGAAAACACAAGTTATATCATGCGGTCAGTATTCAAATAAAACCGTTCATGGGTCTTTATGTACGCAAGAAACGGTATCCGTCAAACTTACCCCAAACTTCAAAGATATGTTGTTAACACAGAATTTATCTGCCTTGTTAAATTGTCTAATTTATTATATTATACGCAATAACACTTTGTTCCTTTGATCGTTGTTTTTGTGGGAAAATGATTTAGTCTTCTTTACAAATCAGTATGTTTTACTGGAAGCGCAGGACTACTGATAATACCACAGTGTCCATATCGTATATTTCCGGTCAATGCTCAGGTCAGGTGATTTACTCGGTGGAACAGGTAGAAAGCGACGTGCACGTGTACATAACGAGCAAGTTTTCTAAGCAAGTGTGTTAAACAAAGGGGTTATAAGAAAATAAATATTGACGGATGTCCATGTATTTTTTCTTGTTAGTCGCCTTATTTATTGTTTCCGCTACAACAGTTTATTATCCCGTGGTCATTATTTATCACTGTTAGTCATAACCTCATTAAACGCATGAATTATTGCCATTAATTTAACCGATAATCTACAGGGGCAAATCGTCAACTTTTCTACACAGACAATGAAATTTTTTTATTTAAAATCTAGGTTCATCAATAATCTTAAAAAATATGTAAAAATTGTATTTCTTCAAACTGGGGAATTGTCTTAAAGTCTGATCAGTTTCTTATACTCCTTATCTCTTTAACTTTTTTGTGGCACAGTGTGCCGTCTAATTAAACGCACCAAATACTTTCATTATAAATGCTTAATAATTTAGAAAATAATCTTTATTGTCTTGATAAATTCGTGATTATATACGGCAAAATCACAGTGCAGTTGATAAATGAGTTACACTTGTTAACGCAGTTTTAGTTCACCTTGGAAATCATTTTTCTTACGACGACAGATTTACTTGACGTATAATTTAGGGAAAGCTAAAATCGAATTTTGATACCTGTATTGCATCTAATTTCATAACGCATTAGAATAGTGACGGTCGTCGTGCACACACCAAAAGCTATAATTTTAACTTTTTCTGCAAAATTGGGAAACAATTTCTCGTCAGTTAGAATAAAGAGATTCGACTAAAGTTGACACAACAAGAATTAAAAACAAAGGCATTTTAACACGATACCCCCGTCTAACACATAGGCCTAACAAAGTTTGTTGCGAATAATTAATTGTGAATGAAAGATTCAACAAAATACATTTGAAAAAATAGAATTTCTTTTATGGTTATAGAGATTGGAGAAAAATAATCGAATCTTTTATAATTATTTTAACTTTACAGTTCATTGGAGCCTTTGAAGAATATTTTTTTGTTGATCGGACAAAAGCATAATTCGAGATAAGGTTCAAAAGTTCTGTAAGTTTGAATCATTTGTTCTGTTCATAAAACCTAAAGAAGCAGAGGAGATTAATAACTAACAAATGAAAATAACTGAAATCAAATATAAACTGATGGCTAATTTTATTCTGCTTGACAAAAATTTAATATAAACAACTCTCTAGAAAAACTAATTAAAGGAACTCCTTCTGTTTAGTGTTGTCTTGATTCGCCATTGTTATGTAAACTGTCTCCTTAGCGGACTTACTTCCGGCGAGAGTGGTTCATTTCCCGTGAATTGTAACCTGTCTTCAATCAGCGCCATTTTTCATCGTCTTCCATCACTTCGTTTCTTCCTCTTATTTTTTAATGCATTGTGAAAGTTCTTTGTTTTGAATTTGAGCATTAGCTATTTTTTGTAATATTCCAACAAGGCATTCTTCTTTCTTTTAATAAAATTCTTGCAAAATTTTTTCTCTTCCATACATCAAACGACAATTACGTTTGATTGAGGGTCCACCATTGTTGACTGTATATTTTAAGCAGACGACAGAGTGAAAAGAAAAATGGCGCGTAATGAGGAAATCGTCTCAGCTGAAGACAGTTAATTAGAGATCGCAGTTTTCACCGATTTAAGCAATTTGTTCGTCTATTCTTCATCAACTCTTCGATGACAAAACAAAAGACGAAGAACGTGACGGCACAGCTGCTTCACACGATGGACATGTAATGCACGCGCGTCGTTATTTTGCGCTGCCAGGGTTGTATTAATTATGATGAGGGAAGAATCTTAAACAAAAGATCAACATTAGTTATCTTACCGCCTAATTACAGGTAAAGGGTTTCGTTCAATTTTTCAATTACCAACCAGGTGAAAGTGTAAAATGAAACGAAACGTTTAAGACGATATCAATCTCATCACGCGAGATGACGTGAATGGAACGCGACACGCGAGGATATCGGGTCGCTAATAACATGGTAGTCTTTACAGGCAGATTAGGAAATCATAACAAAAGAAAAAAAACAATAGGTACCGTGCCCCACAAAATATATCGAATCGGAGAGTAATATATATATTTATTCGCCAAGCCAGGCTTTCATTATTCATTTTCCGCCCCCTTTACAGCACCATTATGCTGGAGTGGAGAGAGCAAGCCCATTCAATTCATAATCTGGCCCCAAGTTCACAAAGCATTCTCTGAAATTGTTCACCTTGTTTTAAGTAAATTACAACCCTTATAAAAGCTTGTTGTTTTAATGTACCAAATACATCAATAAGGAACTATGTCCGAAGTTTTGTGTTTCTAGTTCAAAGTATTTCTCATAAACAGTGATTGAAATTTCTTAACTTCAGTCTGAGAATGCTTTGTGAACTCGGGCATGACATTTTCAGGACTATCATAAATATTGTAACCTTTCAACACCCAGAGAAAACCCACGAACATAGTCAGGCCTAATGATCTGCGTTCAACCACTAGGCCACCCATCCCTTTGGCACTGCTATGCATCGGGGAGGGGGGGGGGGTAGACGGTAGGTATATTTTCTAGTATAGTACATAGTGGGACAAATGCCCCCGCTGATGAAAATAAAACCATTGCTATATTTAAAAAAAATAGACGCAGTGGGCCCTACCGATGATGTCCAGCGAAAATTAAGTGGTTTGAGTACTGTTTAAGAAGTGGAAAGTAGCATAATTAGGTAAATATCAAATTTCTCGTGACGGAGGGGGGGGGGGGGGCTCCCCGGACCCTGCACCACTGGGAGTTTCGACAAGTGTTCGTCTTCAAAAATATTATAAGTGACCTAAATATCGCCTGTGTGCTTGTTGTTGCACTGTACGATAACCGTTTTTCTTCCTTTGCGCCACTTCCCGGTACTTCAAATCTGTGTTACGAATCAGCCATAGCAAAGCACCATGTGTTAAATTATACCTGGAATATGTTTAACCACTTCTTTGCCATATGTAATATTTGTGGACAACAACTTTGTCTTTTAAATTTTCGTAGCAATACCAGTTCACAAAAAAAAAACAACAGTTTATTAGAAATACTATCACACAAATTCATATTACTAAAAATGATAAACATAAATCGTGTTCGAAAACCTTTAGTCAAACAAGTTTTTAAAAAATCCTCTCCCCCCACCCCCAAATACATATAAATCACACACCTAACCAACCTGACTCATCCGAATCCCTGTTTGATTAACTTGCGGCATTCCATTTGCATGAGCAGTTTAAAATATATGGGATAATATCATAACTATAACAAGAGCTTAAAATAATGCAACCAAATCTAGAAGTCCTATGTGACGTGTAAATAAACGAATACATATGCCTAGATCTCAACAACAACAACTACGTGTTTTATGCAAATTGCACTTGACCCCATCACTTCATACCTTCCTATTCTAGTTTATTTTTAAAAACAAAGTCATCAGAATTATCCTGTTGCATTAAACACCGGATATGTATACTTTAACAAACCTGAACGGACGTTAATAACTTTATGTTTGATTATCATTATTGTGTTGTTTATTTACTTGTTACTTCCTTAATTAGTGTATCAATATTTTATTGGCCAGAAACCAGGAACAAGGCCTCAAATACATACTTGTGAAACCGTCATGAAATACTTATTCTAATTCTATTTTTTTTTTATAAGAAAGCTGTCGGTTAATAGTATTATCAATGAGATTAAACTTTTTGAACACCCTATATATCTTTTTTCATTTATTTAAAGGAGCTAAATCTCTAATATTTGGGACATAGGAATTGACACAATGAGCCGCAACGCATATAATAATGTAATATGAATGTATATAAACTGATTTACATTCGAACGCTTCCGTTTTTACTCTAATTTCTTACCAGTTATGTTCGGCGAAATACGCAAGAAGTTTCAGTCGAATGGTAATGTGTACCAATGGTAAAATGTTTATTTTGTCTTAAAAGCCCATCTTTTGTCCATCTTGATTTTCTGATTTATATAAACAAATAATTCGTGTTTTCAATATCGAATACTTTGGGTGGTATTGGGTTAGAGACTTAGCTACTTTAAATAGCATAGTTAGTATTTTTCCATTCTGTATTTTAACATCCACCGATGTGCTGCTGTGATATAGCAAATCTTGAACGACAGAAAGATAACTGACAATTCCTTTGGGGGAGGGGAGTATTTTACTGCCTCTTGTTCGGGCTTGTCCATTGGTGTTCCGCTAGTGTAAATGGTCTTGCCCGTACCTTGGTTTGATAAATCGGGTATTGGCCAGAGTTGTCCAATGTCGCCGCACCTCTTTTCTGTTTACGCCAACGATCCAGCTACAACTATAAAAATTAAATAATTTTTGGTGTTGATATTAATAACTGTAATGTTGATATTTTAATGTTTGCAGACGGCATCAATTCAACTGTACTGCCAGAAGATGAATTGCAAACCATGATAAATAAAACTACCTTCCAGTGCTTCAAATGAAGTCTGCCTAACGTTGTACGTGTTGGGTAATCTAGTGTACATATATTTACTACTGGAAATTTAAATGTTGAACATTTAGGAATATTTTGAAGTGTGTGTTAATAAACTAACAAAGTAAGCAGGACAAGCAAAAATCGTTTAAAAACAAACGATTACTTGTATTGTTAATAATTGTTCATGGAGGTGTGATAAATCTTGGAAAAGGAAGCTTATGGTCATACAAAAAAAATCTTGATATTAGTCAAAAATGTAGTTTTGGAATTAAAATGATTCCAAGAGTAACGGAATGGCAGTAAATCCCCCTGTAACAACAAATTACGAACCTATTCTTTGTTGATTTTTTTTTTTAAAAAAAAGGATAGACTAATTAATGTCCATGTAGTAAGCAACGAATTAAGAACCTGCCTTTTCTTTAAAAAGGGTTTACAACCTCAACCTTATGTTACAGTCACCCCACCTCACTTGTTTGTCGATTATGTTCCTACTGCTCAGATATTGAGACAGTGTATCGCAGTTATAATTGGTTGACAAACGTTTTCGGATCTCCCATCAAGGAATTTTTGAAGAAATACATTTAAGACAGATGTAAATTTCTATATTATGATTGAGGTCACGGTGTCTAAGCCGGTAAGAGGCTGACTCGCTAGCCTGGAGGTATGCGTTCGCTCCCGGGGTTGGCTGAGAAAGTTCATCGACATTTTCCGGAGTAGGTTCCCTTGTCAGTGGTGCAGGACTGAGAGCCTAACAATGACAGCTTCTCAGTTGGGACGAAAAATCGAGGTCCCGTGTACACATTAGAGTGCACGTAAAAGATCCCTTGGCAGTTCGATATAGGATTAGGTTTTGGCGTTGGATTGAAACTCCAATTTCAGAATCCGTGCTTATCACTTTGGGCTTCCACAGATGGAAATGGGATTTTTAAAATCTATTTATCGCTTTAAGTTTTTGGAACACATCTCTTTTCTGTAAGTTACGAAATCGAATATGCACCATAACGAATATGTGAAAAATTATTGCTGTTGCAATCGTTCTATTGAACAAATCTTAACAAAAGTATAATTTATCTCGCGTCAAACATAACATCAGCCGTCAACATGATACTTTAACTACACCTTATCCCATTACCTGTTCACAACACACCGTATAGCGGTACTCTTTTATCTTCCATTGCTCTAAGTACGCCTGTTCATTTCACGACAAATTCGCGTGTCCGTTTTATTTGTGCAAGAAATGATTTATGGCCTCCGATATTTCAGAAGAGCAACAATACATCCCCGGCTATTTTATAGACTACAATTATAGAAATAAACAGGGACCATTTGTCGCGTGTATCAGTGGTCAATAGATGAAAGGTGCCGACATGTCTCTAACTGCATAGTGGGCACGCGAGATGGACAAAGTGTCCTTGTTTCGGGCAATTCATCTATCAAGTGTCCAGATTGTTTCAATGAATTCGATTTGTGAAAATCAAACAAACTTGTTCTTTTAAACGTAAGCGGTTAACCCTTTTTTCCAGATTTTGTTTGTTTTTTGCCATTGTAATTTATTAATCCCTTGCATCGGGGGCCTTTCTTGGATATCAAATGTGGTGGTTTTGTTTCAACTCATTCAGAGTTCTTTGATCTGCTACACAAGAAACAAAATGGTAATTCTTGAAAGAATATATCATTATTATCTTTTTGAACTATTTAATAAATGTGGAATTATGGTAGTTCAACCGACTCTCATGATATTTTTGCCAGACATCTGTTATTTCTCGTTTTTTGAGATTTAGTTCTTAATCTTAATTTTGGCTTAGAGGCTTTGGTATTAAAGTTTTGTTGATCTAAATATGATCATTTAATTGTATTGTATAATATTTACCCATGAGCTGTATTACTCACAGAATAAAGAACTGCACTGGAAAAGAGTCATTTAGTTTTGTACGGTCCTTCATAGAAGTGGCATTTCTGAGAAATTGGAATAAATAACACGAATAATTAAGAAAGAAAAGAGTTGTTTTAAATATAGTACATGTATTTGAAACCAAAATATGTTTGTTTTTATTTATTCCATTACACCCCCCCCACGACAATAGGCGATAGACATTTTTATACCCCCTCCCCAACTACTCTTATAAAAGCACATATTCTATGTCCATATTAAGATTTGGAGGGGGTTTACTACAAGGTTACTCACTTAACCGACGATTCTTCAGTTTATATGCAAATGCAATAATTTTTTAGAGTAAGGGATTTGATGAAAATAACTCTGGCACACTATGTAATTTTTATATTTTTATGTTATTGATATATTCCCACTGCTACATTTTTTCCGTTGTATTTATCTCGGTTAAAATGATTTTTATCAATCCCAACTGTTTATTATTATCAAAGAAACCTTTGATTTGCTGGTGTATTAAATATTTTGTTATTTATTTGTATAGTTTTCTTCATGTAATTTATTGCATCATATACACATATCATTGTGCTTACAAAAATGTCAAGATTGGGATCTTCTATTGTTATAAAACTATTCCAAGTCAAACCGCAACAACCAGTCTCAGATTCAATGTATTCAGGATTCATCTCGTACCACTTCTTGCTTTGCAGAGTTCACATTTTGCTCTCCTGTTGTATTTCATTCAAAATTAGTGCATATTTCAGAAAATGAGTTTAAGAATTGTGAATTTTCTCAGAAGGGGCATTTTCTGCAGCCTTGTTTTAGGTTTATTATTTGTAAAATATAAAATATGGGTAAAATAAGTAACGGTGATTGTAGTTATTTGGTTAAATTTGGGAACTAAATCTAACACGGAAAGAAAACAATTTTCTCCTTAAATTTATTCCATGAAAACCGATACCAATAGCAAAGATCTTTTATGAATTGTTTTTCTGTGGCTTAAATTAGCCAATTGTGTGTGTGTCGTCTTTATTCTTTATTGTAATATTTCTAAAGGGATTAAATCCCGGAAAACAATGAACCGATAAAAAATAGAATGTTCCCTGTTCGGTCCCCTTCTTCTCTCACTTTCTTTAATTGATGTTTGACTCATATTTTAGTCAGATGGACGAAAGCACACATGCACGTGAAAACAAAGGACGTGCATTATACAGAATCGGAGAGTGAGTCACAAATGTGACAAGTTTTCGCAAGTCCAAATTCCTAATTTTCCTTATCATTGAGTATCTCACGTGTGTATGCACAACCGCTCTGATTAGCAAATTATCATATTTAGGAAGAATGTGTGAATTAGATGTCGGTTGTCGGAACTACTTCATGGCATGTCCGAGGCTCTGGGCGAAAATTAACGAGGAAATTTGATGAACCTGTAAATTACTATAATCATTTTTTTTTGTTCTTTAAAAATTGACACAGAATCAGATATGTTGCAAACAATGGATTCGAGATATTTTGACATTTTCGAAATTTATGAACAAAATGAAGTCAAGTTAAAATTCTGTCGTGCAGCCAGACTATAGTCTACAAGCCATCACAGGGTTGATTTATGCCACATATTGTCTTATTGATTTAAAGAGATTTTGACAATATATACATCTCTCTGTAAAGTATAGAGGTTGATTCCTAGCTAAATTTCGAATATTGAATATAGGTTTCTAATTAGATAGATCCGATGTCGATCATAGCCTTTTCCCTCTTCTGCGGAACGTATGTTTTTATTCCTTATCTCTTAGTTCAATTTGAATCGGCACGGACCCATGATAATCCCATCTTTCCTTTGTTTAACTTGGATACTGTTCACAGCAAATGCCTGAATTTATTTATTATCTATTTTGAAAGATGATTTATTATTTTTATTTATTTGGGCTTGGCAACTTTTTAACGGGGACATGAAGGTTTGTGGGTTGTTTTTTTTTTTGAATAGTCGAGTTATGTAGGTATAAAAAACTGACCTGACGTCCAAGGACGAACGAACTTTGTTTCCGAAGTCAGAAGCAATCAAATAGGACAATACAATTAAAGGAAATCTTTGTGGTAGTCTGACCAATTTTAAAGTCCGAAACTACAGGAGAGAAGAATGAAAGCTTTGTTTCTGGAGAACACAGTTTCCCGTATGCATGCACGTGAAGGCAATCAAACACAACCGGTGTTACAAGTGTGTCAAACATTGATGACCATCAATCATTGCTTCGCGGAGCAAGTGTCAGGATTTCTCAACTAAATGTTACAAGTGCATTGGCTTTATAAATGTTATTAAATTTTGGATATATTCTCTATCTATTAAAATAATTACACTATTAATAACCTCGCCCCGCTGTGATTGTAATTAACTTTACAATATTAAAATATCTACTTTGATATTGGTTCAAAAACGACGTCAGTCATTAAACGTCATAAAAATCTGGCAGTCGCGTGCACTAGAAGGGGGAATATGAATTTATATAGACCAGCTAACCAAAGGGGGTCATAGACGAGAATAATGAGCGAGTGGCCCCTTCAAATGTCGGACCTATTTCTAGCTGAGTTCCTTGTTTCCATTCAGACCCCTTGATGGGCTACCTGGAATTCTGACCGCGCTTCTTTGTCAGCTTCGCCAGCGACGAGTGCCACTTTACATAAGAGATTTATTGTTAGAGATTAACGTATACCATAATTATCCGGTCGTCTTGTTTGTTATTTTTGAAAGATGTCCTGTTTGACAGTTACCTTAATTGGTCGGACATCGACATAAGTTGAATAACGAGGTGTCATTTTGTTTGCTTATCATAGAATGGCACGGGTTAGCATTATTTTCTCTAATTTACTGACTGCATGTGTTTAAATTTTATTCAAAAGAACGAATTACCTTTAATCGGATTTATTTCAATTTTATAGGATTTACGCGTTCCAGCTTCTGCATTTCAACTTTATATGATTGATTTTCTAGCTTCTGTATCACCATTTTCTGTCCAAATTTCACCTGCTTCTATGTTAAAATACGATTCTCCATCTGACACCAATACCGAATGTTATACGATGATACAGATCAAATATTAGCATCAAATGATGGTAATTGTTTGTAAACGTCTCTACCATAATGTGATTAAGACAATTACTTTAATCTACTTTAGAGAACCGTTATTTCATTTTATTATTTTTTTCTTTCCCAAAAATCGCATCATCAAACTATCGTTTCATCCGCGATTCTATTATAAAGCCTTATCTAAAATAAAGGTAAGGGCCATCCCCTAAGGCAACTTGTAACATGGTCGGTACCACTTGTCTCGCTAGGGAGCACAGATGGCTGACTAACCCCCATGGACCTTGCAACCTGCCGCGCATTTCCACGTGTATTGAAACCACACTGACAAATATGGCGGGTTGTAAAGGCCATGCGTGCACTACAATGGGGTATGTTCTATTGAATTATAGGCTCCAGCGCCTTTCCTGTACACTTGATGTTATCTATTTATAAAACTAGAATCCTTAACAAACTTATAAAAAAAATAACCCCTCGATTTCTTGATGCGATATTGTCACTAAAATTAAAACGTATATACACTAGTACAAAAGAAACGTTATAGTCACGAATTAATCGTTATTGTGACTAAATATTGGAGTCTATTTTCCAGCAAATTGGTTACGTTTTATTGGGCGGCGCTTTGAGTTGTAAGAAACGGGTCCGGGATGGCGTGAGGGGGGGGGGGTAAATTATTAATGCTTAACTTTAGGGTTTCCAATATTTCCCTGAATTGGAATGAACAATATTGGTTTGTGATTTTCCCATAATTAAGCCCCACCAGCATAATTAATATCCGAGTATGAATTCCAAATATGTCAGATTTTATAGAAGAACGATATTGTCTTAGCAATGTTTCCGGGTTTTCGGCGTCCGGAAGAACATGGTTTCCCCCTTATATACATGTGGAAAAATTATCATATTATGCATGAAATGATAAGCTTGAAAACTGTGCAAGCAAAATATAAATTCGTGAACGTATTAAGGTCAGTTAGATCAAACGGTCAGTCATTCGAGTCCCGGCCACACTTCTAACCTTGTGGGGTTTCTTGGAGACCCGGGGTTTCTTCTCCAGGTCCCCCTCCCCAAATGTTAAAGAACCCTGTACGTAAGCGAATTATTGAGATAAAATTGTTCCATATGAAATCTCAAAATGGCCTAGTTTGTGTTAACCATCATCTCTCTTGGAGAGCAAGGAGACCAAGCAAACTCGAGAATGAAATCAAATGGAGTTTAACGTCCTTTTAGCTGTTCTGCGTCGACTGCCATGGGTTAATCCAGACGGGCATACGCCACATATTATGATGTGAGTGAAATTTTGCACGAACAGCGACACAGAGCCATCGTGGTAGCCATCACGGCTCCCAACTCGAGAATGATATTCATGCATTTATTATTATGCTCTTTCTATGTTAGTCTTGTTCCTGGATACACGAATCACTTTTTCCAGGAACGAGGATTTAACAAATCGTCGGGAATTTCGAGGTTCAAGATTCTCGGTACTATTCGGACAAACAAAGCGGTACATATAAATACGTAATTCGACATAATATTTATATACAAAAAGAATAATTAGTAATCTAAAAAAATGAAGCGAGGCCAAGCTTCGAACCCTTTTAAAGGCTAAAAAAATTCGCTCAGAATAAAGTAATTTGAATGAAATGTTCAATTATTCATTTTGCATTATCTATTTTTGAACTATTATTATAGCAAGAATGGTCAGCTCTTTATCTAAATCTTACATGATGATAAAATGGAATTGAGCACCGTATAGAGGCTCGAAATAATTTCAGATTGCAATGTATAATATTTATGTAAGTGGACTGCGTCTGAGGGGACTTTTACCCACGGGAGAGCTTGCTTGGTTTCATGGTGGGTGGGGGGGGGGGGGGCGACAAAATAACCGCATGTAATATAACCCAGGTTAGATCTAAATATTAAGGCCATCTGTAGATTTCGTCCGGGTCACGAGGTGTAAATACGGCTAACCCCAAATCCTCGGCAGCAATCACGTGCTCTAACCCTCTGAAGATTTCGTCAGGGTCACGAGCTGTAAACAGAGCTAACCAAATCCTCGACAACAATCACGTGCCCTAACCCTCTTTACATCAAGTGACTTTGACGTAATCATTTTAATAGAAGTACAACTTATCAAGCCCTTCACTTAATACCTTGCATATTTCGCCACTAAATTTCATTGGGTACAAGCCCTGCTTGTGAGCCTATCAGATTCCTTCGTTTAAAATATCGGCACGATTGTCAATTCTCGCGCTTCTAGCGAAAATGTCTACAATCGAGTTGCAAAGTTCGAGGATCGATCAATGTCAAAGTTGTTGGAATCATGGCTGATCAACGACGGGTTTCCTTCTGTTTCAATTGCCTTTTTTATGGTTTTCCGTGAGTTTCTCAATGGAAAAATAACTTTCAACGGCTGTAGACTTGTCTGTTTCTTTTTCTATGGAGGCCGCCATGTTTGTTTACAGTGTGTTATGTTCCACGACCTCCGATTGGACAATGCTAATTATTCACGTGTAAACGGGCGCAAAAGTTCGGAAATTTTTGAGTATTGAAGCGACGGTTAGATGTTGTAAAACTCGCGGGCGTTTCTTAAGGAGCATGTGACGAAATATGTCTGAGAAGTTCGATTTTTTATCCAATTTTGATGACACTTAAAATATATATCCCAAATATCTGGGTTCCTTTCCATATTGGCGCGTATCGGACCGTAACCTTTTGGATTATGACCCCTTGATTGTACAAAATATCACGTTTTTAGCTTAGGGGCCCTCTAGAGGACACAATTTTTAAATTTTATATTGAAAACTGTTCAAATATATCACGGTTAAACCATAATTATGGTTGAGTCCGAATTTCCGGTCAATTAGCCGCTATACCCTTTACGCGAATAGTATAATAAAAGCATGTACCCAGGTTTTGGACCATCTTGAGGACACAATTTTATCCTAACAACAATATCAAAGTTGTGGGTGGTGTTTGCTGTATGATCAAGTATATTAAAGTTTATAATTAAGATTGCTATGTAGATACAAGCATATTCAGTATATTGTGTTTATAAGGCTTTCAGAAAGGGGACATAAATCTAGAACGGAAGGTCGTGGAACGCCGGAAAAACGGGTTGTCCTTCCCGGACCCCAAAGCTCCACTCCAAATTTGAATGAACTTCCTCTGTGGCATTTACATATCAAAATTGTTGACCTTTGCGACGACATAATACACCCACAATGAAATATCATATCCCTGAAGCAATGGCCAGAGAAAACCCTCTCTGCCCATTGCTGGATTGACTTCTGATTCTTGAACTTTTGAGGGAGTGTTTCTATTCTTCCCGTTCAATCAACATGACAGTCCTACGTTTAATCTGGGTCTTCCCTAAAACTTTGGACAGTGATTTAAGGTATTAAAAACGGTGAAAGTATGTTCGTTTCCAAACAGCATTGTTTACATTTCATTCGACTTGATAGCCTCGTTTGTCACGCAATTATATAGTTTTACTGCAGTATTCTATACTATGCACGGGTTAATTGGGCATTATAAAATCACGAGCCATGAGGTAACGTTATGTAAATATATTTGGTCCAATATTTGCAGTCGTTTTAAATGTAAAGCTTTTGTAAAGCAGCTAGTCATTGGTTGTTAGACGGACTATTGACCAATCAAAATTTAAAACATCAATACCCACTCATTACAGCAGTGAGTAGTGGGATTACCTCTAATCAAACGGAACACTGCGAGGAGTATGTGAAATATGGGTGTATAAAAATAGTCAAACGTTTTATTTTGCAAAAGGATTAAAGTTGCAATTTCACATTCAATAAAATCATATTAAATTGTATTAAATTATAATACTATACAAGATTAAATTGCTAATATTTGGAACTTAGAAATTGACACAAATGGGTCGCAACGCATATAATAATGTACTATATGAATGTATATAAACTGATTTACATTCAATCGCTTCCGTTTATACTCTAATTTCAAATCAGTTATGTTTGGCGAAATACGTCGGAAGTCTTAATCGAATTCGGGGGGGGGGGGTAGCACGTGCGTGCTGTATCATAAAGCCTGCCATTGAGTCAACTGGCGTGGTTTCGAATCCCCGGTTGTACGTGGCAAGGAGTAGGGTCCTCCGGTTTCCTCCCACTGCTAAAGACCCCTCCGCGAAAGCGAATTATTGAAATGAAATTAACCATATGTTAGTCCCAAAATGACCTAGTTTGTGTCGAGTGGACATTAAACCCCATTTTCTCTCTCTCTTATTCGAATGGCAATCTCCAGCGTCTAATTATTCCAGGATCTTCCATTACAGTAGCCTATTTATTGCGGGGTCACCGTTTGACATGGAATACGACTGTTCTGCTGCTTAACAGGACTAATGAAGACAGGTACGCCATACAGTGTGCTGTGGGGGAAATTTTGCCTTTTATTGAATTCCAACAGCTAAGGGATCGTTTTCGTACATGCCAATGTGTAGGTGGGACCTCGGATTTTCGTCCCATCCGAACGACTAGACGGCAGTCATTGTCAGGCCCTCCGTCCTGCATCGCTGACAAGGGGAAACCACGCCGGAAAATCGGGATGACCTTTTTCGGCCAATGCAGGGATCGAACACCTGACCTCCAGGCTAGCGAGCCAATGTGATCCCCATAATATGTATGAGAAACAATATTGTTGCGCATGTAAAGCCACACACTCGCTACACCCCTCTATCCGACAGACTTTACTTTTCACTCGAAGCTAAAGCTAATCTTCTTCTTTTCTGATTGATTTTAAGGTGTAATTATTCCTGTTGGGCGCTATTATATACAGTTCATGCGCGGAATCACGTATTTGCATATTCCTGTTGAGTGTTCCTTATGCAGTTCATACGCTCATACGCGGAATCACGTATTTGCATGGAATTTTGAAACATTCCTGCACCCCCCACCCACACACACCCCAATGGATATAGCCTACCTGGATATATTAAATGCAGCATATACTGAAAGCGTCATTTTATTGCAAAGCTCATAACAGAACAGACTGTTGAGGGTGGCTTATTTCATTACAGACTATTCAATTATGCAGCAAACACGGGCGTGCATGTTCAAATCTTGAAATGCGTGGTCGAATGTATCTTTGTTTATTGTCGTTTTATTTTTCGAAAGCGAAAAGTTAATTTCATTAACCGCGAGACACGTGACCTGACATTTGTCTGCCCCGTGGATCGTAGTGATAAATAATGTTATTATATTTTCGTGAATATTATCCATCGCGTGCGCGCGTGGTCTACATCATATCAATAATTTCAAACCATCGACCACTCAGCCGTGACAAAAGAAATCAAATTATCCCACCAAGATGGCGTACCATTAATTCCGATGTTCATATTCAGGAACGTCAAATGATAAAGAAAAGCCAAGGAACCACTCGTGCACCTCTCTGCTTAGCAGACGACACAAATTTTTCCATTGACATAAAGGTACTACTGTGCTTGTTCTCCTGCCATGGCTTGGTCTAGAGTTAGCGATGAGAGCACGCGGATCAAATTTCAGAGTTCTAAAGCGAATGTTTGGAGGTAGAAATAAACACATACACACCCATGACTAATGGTGACGATTCAGTAATTGGGGCACCACTATTTCGTGTCGATATACTACAACTGAATGATAATGGTTTAAACTGTTGGCAGGGAAAAGCAAACGGCAATGATCGTCAAACTTGGCTATTATTGTACGTTCTTTCACTCTATGGGAAATAATTTTTGTATGTAGCCTACGTAAATGAAATAGGTTACATGACCTTAACTTTTATTTAAGGAGGGTTTTTTTCAACTAAATTACAGAAAATTAAAGAAAACATCAGTCTGTCAACGCCAAGATTTGGGTGCAGTCCAACATAGGTCTGAGTGAGTAAGGCGCTGGCTCACAAACCCGAAGTCCCGGTTTCGATCGAGGTGTGGCTGAGAAAGTTCATTGGGATTTTTCTGCGTGATTCCCCTTTTCTGGGGAGGGGGTTGACAATGGTACAAAAAATAAAAAAAAAATGACGCCTCGTGCACACGTTGGCGTGCCCTTAAAAGAACCCGTGGCAGTTGGAATTCGCCGTTGTCAGGGCAAATTCTCCATTAGCCCACTACTCGGTTTCATTTGCCCGGCTTGTGAAGAAAAGTAGGACGTCAAACTCCATTTCATTTCACTCCACGTCGAAAAGAAAAAAAAAAGGGTGGCTGTGATTTACTTTATCATTAAGTTTACAAATAAACATCAAATTTTTCAAAACAATTTTTTAATCTGGGCCTTTATCTCTCAGGTGATAATCCCATTAAATAGGTGGTTTTCGGCAACTATTACTAAAGAAAAAATAAAGCAGGTGTAATTATCAATTAAAATTGATAAGCCTATATAGATCTAGCATAGTTTTCATAGTCACGGTAGCCTTATATTTATAAAAAACACCGATTACACACAAAAATAAATAAAAAGAGCAAAAAATATATAAAAATAAAACACTTATAAAGATTCTAAATATCACAATATTGATGACACTTAATTTTGAGAAAGGGCTCACGTTTGATTTTTCAAATAAAACTAAAAAAAGGTAGCTTTAAATTACATTTGATAAAAAGGTGTTTTCTAATAAAATATGTGCGGAATGACATCATGTTCAGGAATGGAGTAAATCGGTTGGTACCTGGGAATTCCCTCGGGATATGAGGTGTCATTTTAACTCGTCATGCTCGTGATACCCTCTTAATTATACTGATGAAGGAAGTTTACAGTGCAGTTCTCGAAATCACGTGAAATAAGAGTCTATTAATCGGGTTAAATTTCAGGAAACACATTTAAAAGTAGGAAATTTGAGGGTCGTTTCTACGGCGACACGAGCCGAAGTCGAGTTGACCGGAAACTAAGAACGGGTTGTAACGGTACATGCGCATTAATGAGTTCTAGTGGTCCAACATAAACCCGATTGAATCAAGAACATGGCTGAACAAGGCAGGTACGGCAGACGTAAACAGAAAAATCCAAGGCGAAAAAACGGTAAGATCTTCATTTTCACGGCTTTTTATGTTTTAAAATGGAATGTGAACGTTGTCAGCTTATTGTTAATTGAGAAAAATAGATTTATCGTGGGTGAGGTGGGGTTTCTTATCAGGTTGTTACCTAGGAATACCTGGCGCGCTTAACATCGAGCACAGTCGTCGTTATTCCTGACACCGATTCCAGGGGCGACATTTGTCAGACGAATTCAAATGGGGATAAATTCCATTGCTTTTTCGGTGAAAATTGTCAGAATGTATTTCTGAACCTTTGTCTAGGTGTGATCGAATTAAAGGTGGACATATCTTATCGTGGCGTCCTTCACGCTGAGTGACGACTTGATGGAAACCATATTTCAAAATCATCCATGTGACGACAAGAATTCTGATGCTGTTATATCTTGTCAGTTGAAATTCCAAACTTTGTGAATTTTGTTAGTGCCGAACCCAGGTGCTAACATTAAAATTTACAGTGAATAAATTATTAAGATGATGTGAGCGAATTGTTTATGTAAATGTCGTTCGTCTCTCCGTATTTGATGTGGTGAAATGAGGTCGTATCGTCAAGAGCTGTGCGAGGCTGGGCGATCAATGCCTTTTGCTGCGACTGTCGAATACATTCTGTAGTTTAGTACATAATACATATTTTTATTATCATAAGTTGGTATATAACCTTTTGGTATTTTAGTTGCCATTCATGTAAATTTATCAACAATGAATGAGTTTTATATCTTGTGATAGACCAGGCGGATTGTTGATAATATTTGTGTTTTGAAGACGACCATATGGAATGGGCGTTTGGATCGAATTACCGTTTCACGACCTGTGTTCTGTGTCGAGAATCTAGCATCTTTCATTCGTCTCTGGGAAATATATTCATCATGTTGAAGTTGTTTACACCACACACCTATTTTCTTTTAATGGCGGATAAATATTTTATTTAGAATTTAAAAAAAAAAAATCACGTTATGGTTTGGACCAGCCATTCGCGGCTGTTATCGGAATCGTGAGGGTATTTATTGACTTTTTCTTCGACTATTTTTTTAACGATTCATTTATTCCTCCCTCATATCTGGAGTTTTTGTTTTCATTTTTGTCTTGTTTCAAAATAGATGCCAGGTCAGGTAATCGTAAGATAACGTAGTTACAACATTGTATAGTAACATGTGACATCCACACATTGGAGGCAGCAACAGTGTTGCAAATAACGGTAAAACGGCTAATTTATCTCTACTAGTACGTAGCCGATCGTAGGTTAATTATATTAATTTATTAATGACCCTTCGGCACTTGCTACCTTGGCAAATAGAATATGGGACTATTTCTCGGTGGAATTGATTTCCAGGAATTGGGAGTCAAGTAAATAATCCTGTTAGTAAATAATGGCGTATTTATAATGATCAGACTACGTGAATGTTTTCTTTGTTACCGTGTGAAATATTCACCGTTTAGTTTATATTTTCATCTCATTCGTGACGCGTCAATTTCTACACGTGATATATGAAAGTGAACGGCAACACGAGGTCACGAACGTCCTGGAATTTTTTCTCCCAAGTTGATAATATCTTGTCTTTGATTGGTTAATTCGTGTGTGAAAAAGACCCCTGTCTCGTGAAGTTATTGCAGGCAAGACAGGCAGGGGTTGTAAAGACAAGCGCTGTGTCTTGTCGTGGGGCGTATATTGCTACTGTTACGGTAGCTTGGAGTTCAGAAGATGCAGGTCGTCGTAGCTAACTCTGGAATTTAGATCAATTGAAGAATTCTCTTTGTTAGTAGTGGTGCTATGGTTCCTGTCTTTTAGATGGCCATGTCTCTCGTGTCGTGGCGGTTTCTGTTTACTTTCATTCCTTTATTCAATTCAAGGTACATCACAGTCATAATCTTTTTATTATATAAATAAAATAAAAACAAATCTGATTTATGGTACTACTTTAATAATTGAATTCATACTTTCCCCCCCCCCAAAAAAAAAAAACAAAAAAAAAAAACAACCCAAAACAACAAAACAAAACAAAAACAACAAAAAACAAAACAAAACAAAAAGAAAAAAGATAAATAATACCCCCCCACCCACACACACTAAACCAAATTATGAATATTCTTTATAATGTGGTTAATTCAAAACTAAAAACTGAAAATCAGAACAGAGGGTTGCATAATATATCAAATGGTAGTGACCAATATTTTTTCGCCTTAACAAATTTTACTGTCTATTAGTTATATTCTATATTTTCTCATTTACAATAAAAATACAGTCTTTTTTCTTTTTATCAATCTATAAAGTTATGCTACAATCCTGGCAACATCGCATGGCCCTTTCTGAATATATAGGCCCATAATTATGTAATCAAAGCATACACATATCACATAATTGTAGGTCTCAAAGATCTATGATAAATAAGACCATTTTAGATTTCTAATAATTTAAAACCTAAAGTACTGTACCTGCATCATACCTGGTGTTTATTTTGTTTAATACTTAACAATTAAGCATTAAAAGAAATATATTATAATACCGGTATGTGTCTGTTGGTCTATAAAGCCTTTTTCACTGAATTGGGCTATGTTTTAATGAATAACAATAAAGCATGTAGAATTATTACATGTGATCTACCTGTTGTGACACACCTGACAAGAGCCAAGGTTTATTTAAGGCTAATTATGTATATATTATGATAATATGTTATTGATATAACCTGTCTACCTATCAGCTATAGTTTATTTACATTATAATAAACTTATACCATATAATCTGGATGCCACAATCTCACAGTCTGTGACTATGTTTATTTATTTGATTAAAATATTTCAGCTATTTCAAAATTTAGATTTTAGCTTTTATGCAATTAGGTCTAGATTAAGACTGGTTGGTAGTTTTATAAAGATCACATCATCGTCCTCAAAAGCTAGTTTAATAAAATTCAACTTTAACTGATTCTGCTTTGATAAAATCTTTTATCTGGTCACTGATTGCCCATTAGTAATGCAAAAGTTAAAATACAAGTTATAAGTCCTATCTTCAAAGCATTCCTATGTGACAGAAAAAATGGTTAAATGAAGATTTTTAGACAATACACAATCGAACTAAAACTTACTTATGCAATTTTTAAAACAAAATTTTGCTTCAATCACAAATCAGATTGATCAATTTTAACATAGGTTATGGTCATTTTTTGTTCACATTGGTTAATATTGATTTCACATTGTCATCTTTATATCTCTATGACAAGTGCAGTTATAGTACTCATAAAATAGCCAGTCATTCTACATAAAGTTGTTTTTATATTCAGATTCTCTCAATTACATATTAACATCCATCTTGACATTAAAATAATACATATTTTTTACTTTTAAAACATGTGAACTATCTGACTTGTTGTGTCTTCAATTATATATATCTTTTTCTTTATAATAAAAGACTTCCAAGCAAAATGTATATTTTAACACAGGGAGGTTGAAATCCTTCACATTCTCAATTACTTCTTGAAAAACAAAAGCTGTTAACATTGTTTTATTTGTTTAATCAACAATGTGAAGTATTTTATGATCTGTGGTAATCAAACTACTTATTTCCTCACTTCTATTATACCTGGTAATCTAATTTGTTCTTCATTTACCTGTGATTAACATTCGCCAATAACTGATCAATTTATCCTAACAATTCTTACAGTCATTAAATCCCAGAGCTGATTAAATATTTACCTGTATCAAGTGATTTAATCACCTGTTATTATGAGTTTTTATCCGATTTTCTCACCTCGTCAGGATAAAACCACGCCTCATTACACATTGACAATTACTGAACAAACATATCGCTTGTTGTCAGTTACCTGGAGAATAGTCAGGTGATTGATAGGTTGTTCAGGCAGGTAATTGGTCAACAAAAGGATTGACAAGTGAATTGATTGGTTCTCACCTGGGGTGGAGGCGTCTCCCAGCTGTAATCAATAGTTGGCTAGAGAGATAGATATTGGACATTTGATTACAGGTGTGGTATGAGAAGTAGTAGGTATAGTAAAAGAACATAGATAAGAGAGAATTATACATATTTACATACATACATGTAAGGAGGTTCGAGGAGAGTGGGGGGGGTATAAGGGATGAATAAAGATACATAAGCTTAGTACTGGTAATGTAGGCTTTTCCATAAAGCAAACAGATTCTTTTTACCCCACATTTTTTTTAAAATCCGGAATGGCGATACGAAACATCAATCAGCTAGGCCTCCTGTTTTAACTAAACTTCATTAAGACGAAGGGAGAAGATGAACCGCCCTATCTTCTCATGACAGCGAATTGTAACACCTGTTAGTTTATGCATGCTTTTTTTTTAAATTTTTTTATTTTATTTAAATCAACCTGTCCCTATTATCTGCGATGTGTATTGGACATTAAATTTGTAATGTACAGCAACAACAACTGGTAATCTATTATACTGGTGACAGCTTGGTTAGGGAATCAGAGGACAGTCACTCTCAAATAATAGAAGAAGTTTACTTATTTAACAGAATGCTACAGTATATGTGTTGGGGTGGTGTAACTCAGTATCGTCCAAAATCTTCGACATTGAAAACACAAATTATTTGTCAATTTGAATCACCGTTAATGTTGTGATTTTAACGGGAAATGATGGGTTTTTGATATCCAATATTTAAGACAAAATACACATATTACCATGGTACATGAATCGTGTACCGAAATGCGTTCCAGCGCCATTTGTAACATGGGAGTCGAAGAACGGATCGAGACATATTGATTGACAAGTCATGTCAAACCGTGATGCTATATTTTTATCTGGAGAGTAAGCATATTAAATACTATCGGTTTAGACTGGAATAACCAGACGCTCGACATTGCCATTACCCTATGTGCAGGTGTACTCAGTGAATTTGTAATTTGATATTTTTGTATTAGTCTATGGATAATCTTTGAATAGTGTGTTATATGATTATGGATATTGATATTCAGTAGAAAGCATACTACTCTTTCTTAACACCATAAATGATTTGTCTATGTATACTGATATTCAGAAGCAATATACTGATACTGATATGTTTGTACTGATCTTGTATGTGTTGAAAAGATAAGGAGATGGTAGTCAGAAATAATTCTGATTATGGCAATGCAAACAATAATGAATAATTCAAAGACAGTCCAATCAGATACATGTAATGACCACTCCAGGGCCAATGTGGGCACTTCTTGCAGAATGTGTTTTCTGAAATCTTAGCGAATGAGCAACCTGAAGTCAAAATTTGTAACGGAAATAAATTTTTAACAGACTATGAATGCATGAATGATGTCGAGTTTCTTACAGTGTGAATCATTTTTCAGTGGGGACTGGAATTGATATGTTTAAAACTGGTTAGTTGCTAGACTTTGATTGACTCACCCATACTAGATTCAATTTATTCTAATACATTACATTCTTTCTTGATTATTCATTCATAATGCTTTGGATTTTATTTTGTTGTTCAATATGAATTTATCAAAATGACCTAGTTTCCTTCTCACTGGATCCACGTTTCGTGATCTATAAACAAAATTATAATCAGGTTAACACTAGGGTTGCATAAATGATACAGCAAAAACGCTCAAGTTATAATATTGTCATACAATGCCCTAAATTGTCAATACACTGTATATAAATATGGAAAAGAACAAATACCAGTAGTCTTCTTTGTTCTGTTCACATATCTTGGCGTTGAAAAATCACTGTTCGGAAAAAAATAATGATTTTCATATGTTGTTAACATACATTTCAACATTAAAAATATTGTACGATGTTATTGAAAAGACTTTTGTTATAATGTAATTAAGGACATGAGAGTATATAAAGATCTTAATGCAGGATGGACTGGCTTGTATGAAAAAGATAGCACAACTATTACTGATATTTTAGTTTAAGACGCAAAAGCAATAAAGATGGCCATGTGAAATGACTAGTAACAAATGTGAAAATAAAATTGCCAAGCTGATTGATTTGAATAATTGTTGGAACAAAAAATGTTTTTAATAAAAGTACTTTTAATTGTATAAGGCCTTAAACTCTCTGTATTTTACCTTTTTATTCTGGCATTTTCAAAATGGTAACGTTTATTTACAAATTTTATAAATTCACCACAAAGAATATTAAATCGAGTTAAATTAAAATAAAATATTCATTAAGAGATAAAATTAAAACTTGCATCAATCATGTTTAAAATGGCGTGAAAAACTCACGAACATGAAAAGAAATTCATATGAAAAATTCATGCAGGGTTTTTCTATAAAATAAGGGCTACCAGTGATCATTGACCTTAAAGGTTATTTTAGGGCATGATTGAGTGGGTTTGTTTTATGGATGCAATTGCCGTGTAAGGTTTATGCCACGCGTGAAGAGTATATAGGGGCTGTTTTCAGTATTTAGTGTTGTGTAGAAGGTGATTATACCGTGACAAGGTTTTTAGAGAGGTGTAAAAAGGCCTGATTCAGGATTAACAGTCCTTGATATTGTCTTTTGTTCTTTTGTTGAAAGTCCACAGCCCCTTTTTACGTCCTCGCGTGTCAGTCACAACTTGCACCAACAATAGAGGTCAAAGGGTATATTTTTGGTGTAATGATAGGGGTCGTTGTGCACTTAAAGAGAGGCATGACGTCTAGTAATTAGGGATTTAAGAAGATATGTCAATCAAGGATGTAATAACAGGGATATATGAGGGGCTGACTGGCACATTTTTGATTATGTGCATTCACTAACGCAAGACAAGTAATCACCCAATTTACATATTTATGAATAAATTACATACAGAATCAAAACAAATCCATTAATTCTTGTACAATAGTATCAATGTCCTAAATTACTATTGTTGGCTAATTAATCTTATAGTTTATAGGCTACTTTTGTCAAATATAGCGTCTTTTGTCTTCTACAAGTCTACAGCTCAACCAGTGGTTCCATAGTCTTTACCTAGTCGGCTTTCAGTTGTGTCTGTTTAATTAGCGATGTAGTGAAAGGTCTTGTGCAGTGGGTATATTATGCTTCCACTTTCTGGAACATCTGATACTACCTCTCATTGACTTGTAAAACATGTTTTGGTTTGCTTTTGTATCGACCTTCTACTTTTAGCCAATGTTTGTGGAATTTATTTACCATACTTGAAATGCACAGTAAGTCATCATCGATATTTTGGGAAGCAGTACCAAAATCCCCTTTTATACTGAGGCTATCAGGATAAAGTGGACAACTTGTCGAACTTAAAAGTCGAACTTAAAAGTCTACCAAACTTAAAATGCACAGTAAGCCATCATTGATATTTTGGGAAACAGTACCAAAATCCCCTTATACTGAGGTTTTCCGGATAAAATGGACAGCTTGTCAAACTTAAAAGTCCACCCGAATATGAAAAATGTAAATAAGGGTTGTATAGGGGCACATAGAATCTGTTCAGCTTAACATCATGAGCCCCTGAAATCCATCCAATCCTGGGAACACAGATGACTTGTTAGTTTTTCACCATTTATCTCGATCTGTTAGGTCATCAAGGGTCATTAAGAAAATAAAGGGCTTTAGCGATCTTCTGACAAATTTAGGGGTGTCACTGACTATTTATGTTTGATGAATGACAAAAAGGAGCAGGTGGGGTGATAAGGGTCAAGTAAGGCCTCCTGATACTGGTCACTAAGCATTGTCATTGCTTCAATGTTAACTTGACTACTTTTATTTTTAGAGGCCATGGTTTCTGTCTTCAGAACCCTACTTAATTCTTGCTGTCAGACACCATCTTGGGTATTTACATTTATTTTGGGGCAAGTCCCTATTGGAGTTAACTGTCTGAATTAGTTGAGAGTAAAAGGTTATGAAATTGTGCAAATAGAATTGATTCAGGTGTTAATATTAAGTAGGATTAGGGAGATGTGATTTGTAAAGGGATTATTAGGTGTGTAAATCTGTTTATTTAAGAGGTTTGAGGGGTGTTATAGAAGTGGTTTATCAAGTGACATAGGTTAACTGTAACATTTGGTTAGGTGGAAGAATATTGATTGAATTAATAGATACATCTGTTCTGATTATTTCTTGTAAGTTTGGGAAAATTCATTTCTCACTGTTTTATTTGAAAAATATCTGAAATATTTATGAAGGTGGAAGATTTGGGAAAATGTCTTCAACTTCAAATCACAAAGTCTTTGTCAAAAATATAAATTAGAATTAATAATTGAAATTGATAACTTTTCGGACTTACTCAATTTTTCCTAATAATCAGCATCCAATTTTTGTAACAAAAAAACCTGATGAATGTGATGTTTGGGTTAGATGAAAATATAATGAAATGTCTTGAGAAGGAAATGACATTATTCAACAAAAAATAACTTGATAAATGACTGAGACGGTTATCATAAATCCTGGACAACAAATGTAACACAGAACTATAATTGAACGAGGTTACCATTTTAACGGCAACCCGTATTATCTCACCTCGACAAGTCGTTGTCAGTGACAGTAAGAAATGAGTCGTCACCTCGATTGTCATTGGCACATGTCAATGCAGCGACAGTAACAAAAGAAAGAAAACTAACATGATCTTTTTTTCTGCAGGGGAACAAACGCTCTTCTCCCGATTTCTTTTGAATGGACCATCTTTTGTTACGGGACCTTATGCAATAAATCCCCTCGATATCATTAAATTATGTTAAAGGCTAGAGTTGTATAGGGGGAGCCAGTGAAGCATAACGAAGATTATGTCCCCAAGTCTCAAGTTTTCAATAAAAAACAAACAGTATTTCAATTCTTCAATAGGCATGTCCGGGTGACTGTGAAGAAAGGGTTTGGACGTGTGTCGTACACGCGACCATGATAAGATGTTATCGCGAAGGAGACAGGCTACAATTTGACTTGATTAAAATGAAAACTTAAGAATGATAGGAAGCACGATGAACAAACCTGGAGGACACAAGGTTTGACAGATTAGAATGTGACTTGCAGCTTTGTTTTTTTTTGGATATACTTTAGTTGATTTTAATGATTATTTTGGCTAGTGTCATATACCACAAAAAGATGAATAAGTTGTTGTTGTCAGTGTAGGGGTAGAAATCTATATTTTTGAAAAAATAGGAACAAGAGTTTATTAATTGATACAAGATATAGTGAAATATTGATTCAGAAATTGAGTTATGATAATGATCACAACAGGAAATAATTCCTTTGGTGTTTGAAAATAAGAAAATTAAATTTGTACTGATTGTGTCTCATTGAAGAAAACCCCACATGTATAGGACAGAGTGCAGTGTCTTTTGAACTAGGCTCTTTATACTTTCAAAATAAAAAGTTAAGAGGTTCTACCAGATTATCTATTTATGATGCTTGCTGCTTGTCATATTATAGGTTTATGATATGTTTTTTCTCTCCATAATCAATAGATGTGCAAACCCTTTGTGGACCTAAAAAAATGTTTAAAATATTGTCAAATTGGTCTCTTTAGATTTTTTGATGAAATTTTATGTTTGGGAGTGAATCACACGAGATAACTGCAGACATTGTTATTCATTAATTGATTTTTTTAACGAGGTGATTTTATTAATGAAAGTCTCATCTGCTTGGATGGAGAAATTCCTGATAATAGCTTGTTATTTGATGAAGGTGTTGGAAACAATGGTGCGTAAATCCGTGGAGTGATTGGGGATGATATTGTTCCCTTAGGTTTTAACTCAGTCCATCATTAAGCACGACCTCAGGGCCCCTAGACAACGACCCTTCTGTCCTTCAATATCATATATTCACCGTTTTTAAATTTGCATGCTGGGAATGGTATCACCTGATAGTTGCTGGAGGCTAGTTGTGAGCCATGATCTTGTCATCTCAAACAATAGAAGATGGTAGCCGTTACAAAAGATAAAAGAAATATATTAATAGAACTCTTAGTTAAAGTTTTGAAATAACCGTGGTAATCAGACATATTGGATTGAAGTTTTGATTTAACTGTCATCTTCAACATAGTATCAAAGATATTTTGATGTGCATATTCTCAGTTTTTCACATCCCAAAAACATTTTTAATGATATTGGTTGTTGGTTGAGGTGCACGTGTATCAAGGACTGGTAACATTTTTTGAAGAGAATAATCTTCCTGGATGAGCTATAGATGTAGATACATGGAGGATTGACAGTAATGGATCATGATTTAAAATATGCACTAATTATAGTGTATGTTGACCTACATTATACACTGTAGGTGTAAAGATACAACCAGTTACAATAGTTAGTATATATATCATGGTAAATATATCATAGTAAAACAGGATATGAAACAATGGGTGTAAGGTAACATCTACATTGGAATCATTGTCTATGTAATACTGTAATACAAATGTTCATACAAACAAATATATACATGTAGATGTCACAGCTTGTTCTCTAAAGGTGTTCCATACTACTGTTGCTTGGTATAATGTGCCCCGTCTATAGCTCTCCCTGGGCATGTTTCACAAAGTCAACAAAAACTTTTATTAAGTAGAATTGTTCAGTAAAATATGTGATTTGCAAATGTAACCTGGGCGAATATGACCTAGCTAGGTCATTAAAAGAAATACTCATATAACCATAGAACTTTGCATAAATTTTGGTGTAGGCCTACACATGTACATTAGCTATTTAATATTCTATCAAGGTTCTTGGGCTACACTAGGTTTCCAAGAAGTAAGGTTACTCTGGGCCTATTTGAGTTTAGATGGGCTAACTGTAGTGGGCCTAGGGTCACATTGAAGGGAAGGGAGTTTTTAGGCCTTTGCCTTGTTCCCCACTAGACATCAAGGCAATCTGTTTCATTCTAATAAAAAGGTAATTAAATGTTTCAAGTTAATTAAGAATGTTTTGTCTTGAGTAAATCTGTTATTGTAATTGAATACCACCTTTATCATCTCACCTATAAAACATTGGTAATAGAATAGAAATGAAATAATCAGTAAATGGTGTATTAAGCCTTAACTTAGTTTCAATTTCATTATTATCTTTGGCACTAATTTATGTGTTAAGAAATGACAAATTCTTGTCTTATTCTGTAGATATTGCTTTTGAAAATGTGACCTAAGGTTATAATGTTTGTGAGAATTGTTTTGAACTGGTATTTATTTCTAATAGAAAAGATATGAAATTGCATTTAGAGTGTTCAGTTTCATGACTATCGTGGACTGTGGTTTATACTCATTTGAGTACTGACATTGTTCACAGAGAAAATCTTGTTAAAGATTGTTGTTCAGATATTGATTTTATGATTTTGAGAATTCGTTGTAAAAGATGTCTTATCTTTTGATAATAGATAGTTAATAAACAATTTGGAATTAAATGTAAAAACCTTGTTTCGTTATCATTGTCATCACTCATGTAAACCTTCTCACCAGTGATCCCCACCCACACTTTGTGCAATAAAGAAAGAGTTGTCCAGAAAATAACCATCAACTTTCCTGTGTTGTGGCTGTATCATGTCTTGTGTATTACTCTTAGCATGGACCTTTTTATAACAGCAAATGCGGATCATATCTACTTAAAAACATAAGATGTTATCGATTGCAGATTGTTGACGATATTTCATAGAATAAATAATACAGTTGTTATTATTTATAATAAAGATTTACTTTGTAAGAAGTTTTAATTATATTATTGTAAATATTGTTAATATGGATTGTCTCCTCAAATCCTTTCAAACGATTTCATCTCGAAATACGAAACTAAACAAACATCGTCAGTGAGACCAGACACACTCCCATCATGCACCTTGTTTGCTAAATCTGTCATCTGCAAACATTATGGGATTTATTCCGTTATAATTCGTGATCATGTGACCATTCTCGTTTAAAATCAAATTAATATCACGAATAGCCGATCAATATTTACATTGGATGATCAACAATCCACGAATTTTGATCCGCAAGATGTTGAATAATGAAAATCCTGAAGACTTTACAATTTTCCTTTTATCCAGTAGAATCCTTTGTTACATTGTAAACAATGCCGTCTTGAGACCAAATGTTAGGCTATAAGCACAAAAAATTAAAATTTTAGCATAACTATGAAAATTGTTTTGTGAAAAACAATATTAAGCAAATCATTTTGTTATCCTGTGGCTGTTGATTACAGATAAAATAACACAGTGTTTATAAAACCACATGATGGATTTAAAATTTAATGAGAAACTTTGAAAACGGTAATAGGCTTATTCATGAAACCTGTTCTGTAAAGTGAAACATTTTCTGCTAACATATATCAAAATATATTTTATTTTGGTTAAAAAATATTTCAAGTCTCAAGTACTGGTTTAAAAAACAAAAGAAAACATAACTTAGAAATATATTAATTGATTTGTGCCAATTGATGCATGTAATTTGTGATTTTTCAAAAAGAAAAAGTATACCATAACAAATTATCAAATTTTAATAATTCTGTGAATACATGTAATTGTATTTGGTAATTATCCCTGACAAAACGCAACAATTAGTCATTGGCAAAGGTGTCTTCATCAATTGCCATCCCATAATTCTATCAGAAGTCGTGTAATCTGAGATCTAAGACACGCGGCTGGTTCGTCATGTACACCCAGGCTCCACCTAGCAGGAAATTAACATACTCATCAATGAATGAAGGTAGAATTGGTAGCTGTCACTTTATCCTTGTGACTCATAACTCTTGTTTTCATAAGTCACTGTAAACGACATTTGGCCATTTTAATCAACATCTTTAAGACGTTTGGATTGAAATCATCGAAGAAAAAGCTGTAGCTTGAAAGAAATTACTCTTCAAGGGGGGATAATTGATCGTTTTCTGATGAACCATTTGAAATGATAAATCTTAATGGAAAAATAACAAAGCTTTCGACTGGAGAGACAACATTTTACTTTGATGAGAAATTTTGTCTAATTTCAATGCCATACTGCAATTGAAAAATTACTAAATATGGTTGGAATTATTTGTTTTAAATTGATAAATTGCAATGATGTTTACACTTCTCAAATTTGAGCAGTTTTAAATGATAGGTTTTGGGGGAAAAAACTCACCCCAAAGAATGTCAAACTTATTGAAACAAGCTCATGAATAATTGAAATCAACCTGTGGTGAATGATAGATTAGTATTTACTCTTAGAAATCTGAACATTGTCACATAGGCCTACCTTATGGAAGTTCTCGTGGCAACTCATGATTCTTAATTTCTTGTCAACATGAACCTGCTACCTGTGGCCAAAGATTCTGTCAAGGAAACCTATGCTGTAATATTAGTTACAACTAAGTTTTTTTAAGATTTTATACCAAAAAAAGGGAATATTTCGGTAAATACATTACCTAATACTATACCTGTTTGAAAATTCACTCACTCAGTCACTCACTCATGTAGATCTTTCATTCATGTCATATCCATTAGACATAATGGAATAATAAATACATTTCAATAATGATGGCAGACTATCCTGTAACCATGACAACTGGATGGCCAGTAACTACCTGTATAAATTATGGTGTATTATCTATCCTCAAGGTTATTTCAAGGTTATTTATGTTTTTCTAGGAATGGGACCAGACAGAAGATAAATAAGATAAGCCATGCTAGATTGATGTTTAATATCAACATTTAATAATAATGTTCAGATTGTAGTTGTTTTAAAAGATCTTGGAGCAAAAGGTTAGGGTATTGACAGGCTTTTACTGTGTTTTAAGACAACCACCAACACAAATTCCAACATATCAAGTAGCCTGCCTCAGAAGTTTAAAAGTGTATTTTCTATATTTCGAGTGAAACCAAATACACATGTAGACACAATTTTTTTTGAAAATAGGAATTGATATTCATTACTGTTCATCCCATATACTTTCTTCATTATTTAATAATATACATTATTACGAATAAAAGGACACTATTATACACTAGATTTTTGTTTGGTCTGCTTCAAATGATGTTTATATTTAATTTCATAATTAAAAAAACATCTTCATTTCTTAATACATCATATCTACGACATATCAACATGTACATTATTAATGCACTATAATTCCTGATTGGAGGGAAAAAGGATCCTTTAAAATTTTTGTAAAGCAAGTAGGCCTACAACTTGAAATGAAGTTTATATTTAATGTGATCAATTTCAAAAGACACCATATCTACTATGTAATATTATTTATGTATATAAAAGTATGTAATATTATTTATGTGTTGAATATTTTGTCCTAATAAATGTAATTATTAAATAGCTTATTAATTTATATCAGTTACATTGTCGTGTTGTTAGCAAGGTACTTCAGACTTATCCTGACATTGTAGAAAGGTTACACGGTGAATATAGGACCACGTTAATTACTGATAATTACATTCAGAGAGTTAG
The DNA here is from genome assembly GCA_963678685.1 of Patella ulyssiponensis. Taxonomy (NCBI): domain Eukaryota; kingdom Metazoa; phylum Mollusca; class Gastropoda; family Patellidae; genus Patella; species Patella ulyssiponensis. The sequence goes on along the minus strand of OY783230.1, from coordinate 18,965,255 downwards.
GTGTGCCGATTTATTCGTTTTTAAAGGTCGACGTGTTAACGTTTAGTTTATATTATTGTCTTATCGTTAATAATAACCCTTATTATACGAACATTAGAATGTACAATTAGGCAGTAAAAATGACTGTTATCATATAATCAACTGCTACCTGACTTTTGAATCAAGAGTAAAAATAACAAATAAAGGTTCAGTATTTAGTTAAATTCTGCTTAGAGATCTTGAAAAGTGCCCAGAAAGATCCATGTTGGTTTTTTATTTGATTGAATGAAGTCTAAGATAAAATAGGTCTGCAACCCCCGCCTCCTTAAAACGGCAAAATTTCTCATTTTATCCACATCGTCTATGAGTTATAACACCAGATACCACTTCTCAATGTTTCTTTGTTGAATGTCAAATGTTTTAATTCCAAGATACTAATATTTACAATCAATTGTGATGCTTTAAAATTGAAAAATAGAAAATTGTTAATAAATACATATGGCACATATGTCCTTGAGAGTCCACTTTTGGGATTTATAATTCTATGTGACTTCCAGTTTGATTTTTTATTGCTTTGATATTAATTTGGTGAAATAGTTTTTCTAGTGTTACCACCTAGCTAAACAGGTATTAAATGTCATATGTTGACATTTACATGGAATTAACAACATTGTAGTATTCAACATTTACAAGCGCTGTGGGATATCTTGCTAGTCATGTTTATAGTTGGTGATTAGATATTAAAGGTATAATCAGATAATCTAATTATTCTTTCATCTACTTGAATAAAGTTCAACATGATAAAAATGGAACATATTCACTCTTTACCCTGATAGCTATTAGTTTATTGACAATATTTGATATTTTAAAGGCTTGGAATACTTTGCACAGAGTTCACCATTTTTATAAAGTTCAACATATAAAAATATACCATATTGATATTTTAAAGTAAAGATAATATGTGATACCTTTTTCTTTATTGTTAATGATGTCATACCTTTTTGTTTATCGACAATGACGTTAACATTTGTATTTTAATAATTGTTTATTACTTAATTTCTATAACTCAATTTAACTTAAATGTGCCATATATTAGGGGGCATAAGCAAATGAATTGACTTTTTGACTTTTTTATTTTTTAAAGAGATAAAAACGGCTTCATTACCCAATATGCATCATATGCATTGACTAAGCAATGTATCACCTTAGGTGAAAAATCCCCAGACAAGTGGATGATATCAAAATCTCTCTTTTGTGTTTTGGGACCCTTAAATTGGTAATCAACCCTAGGGATAGCCTTGATGATGAACCTCTACCCTTCATTTTTATTGTCATTCAAAGATTTACTTAATTGATTCAAAAGATAACTATATCTCTTTCAGCAAAAATCAAACAAAACAAAACTTTTGTCACATTTAATAATGACCACTTAATGGAATAAAAGCAATCATATCTTTCAGGTCATTATATTTAGAGAAAATCCCTTTTCTTGGGTTTATTTGATCAGAAAGAAAAACCTTTTTAAAATCCTTTTTTCTTCTCAAGATCTGTGAATATCTGATGTTGGCTGGGCATTATCGTTGTCTGTCAGTGACGAATTAAGGCTGACAATGGTTTGATGTGTTGTCTTAAAGTCCTTAAAATAAAAAATGCATTTTTAATCTTTTCCACTTAACTGTCTTTAAAGCTTCGTAACGGTGTCTTTGTTGCGACAATGCCGATTATTTCTCGCTACCGGGTTGAATCACAGATGGTTGGACGATACCGTCGCCCTTAGGGAATTACAGTCGTTTACCTGGCTCACATTTAATCATGCCCACGTCGAGGTTTTAAAACTTTACCAGGTGTTAAGCTATTGAAACGTGAGGCGGTGAAGCGTATGAGGTTAAGAAAGAGATCTTTTAGTCGCGTGCCAAAGATTAGTGTTAAATGTTTGAATCTTTTGTTGTGTCGAGATCGAAAATAAATAAACCCTTTTTCTCTTAAAAGAACATAAAAAGTTTTTGAAACCCCTTTTTGTTGTGGGGGGGGGGGGGTGGAGGTAATACCTGAAATAAGTATATCTAATATGCATCCAGTTGATTATAAACTGTTGACCTATTTGTTTTAGTGATTAATTGTTTACTATAGGATCAGATCCACTTATGCTTTTATGAATATACAAACAACAAATTCTCTACTCCTTAATATAGTGTCTCCCATTTGGGAATTCATTAGTTTAAAAATCGTCCTGGAGACAAGCCCCCCCCCTCTCCCTCAAAATGAGTTCCTTTCTGGCAGGCTTGATATTGATAGTTTATGCAAACAATTTGTAAGCATGTTATATATTAAATGATTGTGATAAATGGAATAAAATCAGAACAAAAAATACATCATTATTTCTCATTTTCATCTTGTTAATTAAAGGAAGAGAAAGAATAGTGATATAATGATATCCTGGCAGTTGATGTCATAGTGCTAGGATAACTGCCGCTAGCAGTGATGTATGGTGTCTTGGTGTCAGTTGGCATGACAATCTATAATAATACAAGAATAAACAATCAATATTAATCACTGTTTTATTTAAATGTTTGGTATGTGATTAAAATAGTAAAACATTTCTGACTTTATGTCCTGTTAAATATATTGTACATTATCATTTAATGCTGCAAATATTTGTAATTATACGACTAATAGATAAGTACCTCATTATGATTGAATATTTGTAATTACCTTACTAATAGATTAGTACCCCATTATGCGGTTAATTTGATTGCGAGTAATTTAATGACAATGGTAAAGACCTCATTGTACTTAGTCTAGGTCTTCTTTTTTTGGTTTCAAAATTTGTTTTCGACTCATTCTTTAATGTGTAACATTTGGTGGAAAAGGCATAGGGTGGATGATCTGCAGTCTGTTGACCCATCTCTTCCTACCTTCTTCCAGATTAGTGTTATAATTTAAATAATGTGAAGTGTTAGAAAACACAACACAAATATATTATAGACATATAGCACAACAAGTATTCTCTTTATTGTTTTCAAGCATGAATTAAATGTACATATTATATATATTTTGTATCAATATGTCTCTTTAAACTCTGATATTCCTCTTTGAATTGCTTCAGGCAGTAAACCAATTCTATACCGCTGACTTATATGTTATACATACAAATATTATTACACAAAACCTTCATACACAAGAGGATTTCTTATTATTGATCGACAACCACCAGTAGACTAATCAATACAACTTATAATTCCTCCAATCAAAATATTTGTACAATTCGTAACGGAATGCGTAGTAATACAGCTTAATATCGATGTATGGTTATAATCAATGAAGGTGTCAACATCGCCCAAATAAGGTAATAAGCCAGAGAACTGGCACAATGGCGCCAGTCTTAATGATAATTGATATGTTTAGATTTTTGAAACTTGTAATTGACAGTATAGAAGAACATAGAAGTAGAAGCAAGTTTTAATTAGCGCCATTTCTTTGCCAACCCACATTAAATTTGATAGATTAATGTTGTATGTTGCAAAATATTTTGAATCAACCATTTTTCTTTTATATCTGGTCGGAGGTGGAGAGATAACATGGAGCTTAACATCCACTCACCAAAACTAGGTTATTTTGGAACTGACACAGTTAATTTTAATTAAAAGCATGGGTTTTCATAATGACACGGTAGATTTTAATTAAAAGCAGGGGTTTTCATCAAGGACGGTTAGGTTAGGGAAGCAGCTTTACACTTGGTCACACACAATAGTTGAATCACACTCATGACCACAGCCGCGACTGACTTCCATGGCTGAATTCTGTTTTTCATCTATCATAAATTGAGAGGGTCCATTTAATGTTATGAAGGTTATTAAGAAAACCTTAATCTGTCTTGGGTGGGATACTTAAGTTAAAAAGGTCTTTTTGCTCCCAAAGTGACCATAATATAAACCAAAGAGAGCCTTTATTTACCGGTCACTCAGTGTGGGTATGGCTGTTTGTTGTATTTGACTTGTTATTGATCAGATATTCTACCATCTAACATTGGTTTATTCTGTAGTCTTGTAATAGTTTGCAATAGCCTAATACCAGCTGAATACCATAACATTTATTACCATATTCATAGGCTACATTGCCAACATTTATATACCATACGTTATTCAATAATAACTTTTATGAACCATATTATAGACATTTTTACAAACAGCACAATGTTTTTATTGTTTTATAATACGAGTGAAGAGATATACTAGATATAGTTGACTAGTTTATCTAATGATATTCCAAAACCTTTTATTTTTTTGAACGAAATTTATAACTTGGGAAGGTCCTTTTAAATCAGAAGAAATGTCTGCCCTTATTTGGTGTTCAACTGAAATGGATGTATACACAAAAACAACCTTTTGGTAATTTTGAAAATTTGTCACAAATCATTTAGATTTTTATCAGATAACATGGAGGAATGTTAAAGTCTAGCTGCAATTTGTAGCCGTGATAATTCTTATTCACGGCTACAATTGATACACTATTTGGGGCTTTGAGCAAGTAGATGTAGGTTCAGTTGCAAAGTTGTCAACATATATCATCACAGTTTGCATGGAAATAAGTAATTATGTTACAAATAGTGAAGAATGGGACACTGAAATCATAATCTTATCTTACCGAACAGTTTTTCTATATTTTCAAGTGACATGAAACAAGGTGATTCTGTTTTTCGGCGGCCTTTTTAAAATGAACAGAAATTTAGCATGGCAGTTGGGTTTAATCATATAATTATACCGCAAGGTTTCACCTTTTTTCAATGGGAATTGGTTTATTATACTTTAGCTATGTACAGTACAGTTTTGGGTCAGTGTAATTGAAAATGAAGAGAGTTACACTTATATGGCAGTAACTGTTTTATAGTCAAATGACTACAAAACTTGCTCAAAGGAAGCAGCAGGCCTTAGAACTGTCCACTACTGTGGCTGAAGCAAGACAGAAGACATCAGTAGTGGAACCATTTCTAGTTTAAAGTCTAACAGAAGGCAGAAGTTTAATATTTCTTAATTAATTTATCAACTTGACTCAGTATAATATGATCATGACAAGGTTTCTCTAAACTAAATTAGGGACTGGGAACATTTAAAGATGGCTAAATGGAAATTAAAGAAACAGATATCTAACCTTACATGTGATTAGGTGAACTTATTACATCTTTATTACAGTAGACATTATTAAATTCTATGGGTGACTCCACACAAAACTGACAGAAGGTCATTCAAAAGGTGTTTGTCAATGATGAGTAACAAACCACTTAAGACTGCCATCACAGGTTTTGCATTTGTCCAGAAATTACCCTTTATTTGTATTTCACAATACTTTTGTTTATTTGTAAAACTAATTGCTGTAATAGAATTATCTGGTGATGAGGTAACTCAGCCTCTCAACCCCACCCTCAATGTCTGTTAGGTGACAAAATGTTGACAGATTGACCCTGAGGTCAATGAATAGTCATTTGTTCTCCAGATAATCTGAAAGGTGAAAGATTATTTGTTTCCTCGTTTATTGCTTTTATTTTTGTTCGTTCATTAATAGCCAAAATTTAAATTTAGAAACTTTATTAGTACTTAATTTTTAATAGTCATTTGATTATATTTGAATGGAATGCTGTTGGCCATCAAAATTTTAGAGGATCTGAACAGGTGATGAAAAGATGAGTGTCCCAAAGTTGAATGAACTTAAGTTTAAATTATGATTGCTGTTATTCTGGTTTTCATGTCATCAACTGCCTACTGGGTCAGTTAATTTTGTGTTTTTGTCATTGCTCAAATTGTATTGTACAGATCGCATTGAAGACATCTACTCAACAAGATTTTGATTGTTTTGATAAATGTTCGCTCTGAATTGCCAATGATATAGTAAACATTACTTTTCTCATCTAACACAGTAGTTGTTGCTGACAAGACATTGAACATAAACTTCTAGTATAAATAATTCTTTCAGTTGTTGGAATAAAAACTAAGAAGCGAATTAATGTTGCGTCAGAATTAGATTTTTGGATCCTAAAAATTTTGACATAAAATAGACACAAAAACTTTCTCCGTTTATTTCCTGCCTTAACTTACAATAAGTCACATGTAAGGGAAGACTTGATCAAATTAAACACACATTGGCCTGCGAGTTGCAAGTGTTTCGTTTTTTTATCTTATTGTCCTAAAACCCTTTTCACGATAAAACGCGATGTTAAAAAGTTTGAACAACTGGGCATGTTCTTGCATGACTAGTCAAGAGAGACCGAAGCACATGCCTTTTACGCAAATTATCACAATATAATTCTTCTATTCTATATCCAGGGTAACAATACACAACAGTCGACCAATCAACGGAAGTTACTTCCCTCGCTTAAAAAGATTTTTGTATTTGTCAAGAGCAGTTTTCACGTCAATTAAAAGATATTAAAACTTCAGGGCCTTTTCATAACTTTATCTAAAAAGAGTTCCACTTTGGTGGGTTTGAACAATCATGAGCAATAATTCAGAGTTTTTACATCACAAATTTTAATCAGTGGATCGTGATAATTTTACGCTACAAGAATTAAGAAAAGATGCAATGTTTCACTCAATCTGTCCCGGGATTTTTATCCACAAAATTACAGAGTAAAGATTCGAAACAGTTCTCGTCTAACCACAAAACTTCCGCATGATGTGAGTTTATTACCTTTATTGCATGATTGAAAATCACCCAAAAATATTAAAACCTCAGGTTGTTGTTTTGGGGTGAAAAGAAAGAAACTGCTCAAAATGATCACTAAAAACATGACAGTTCTAATCTGAAAACCGTCCCATTAAATTAATGTAAAACAAATAATTTCAATATAAGGAATGAAGGAAGAAGTCACAATTGAGGCTTCCAAAATTAAGTAGGCCTTGTTATTATGTTAACATTTGATCCTGGATTATTCAGAAATAAGTAGACATATTTTCAATTAATAATATTTATTAGAAATATGATTAAACTATGCAGAACTTTTGTTTCATGTAATTGCAGGATACTAATTCCATCAAACTACTGTCAAGGCATTGTTAGATCTGAACATTTTTTCTTTGTACTTGTAGCTTTTTTGGTGGCGTTCAAGAAGCATAGCTTGAAACATCTTCACACCAATGATCAATCCATCAGAAATATGGATCGAAGACAAGAATTACGTTTATTTCATGTCTATTGTACATGTAATGGGTAGCAAAATTTAATGTCAGTCATCATTGCTGCTTCAAAGAATAAGATTGCCTATGATTGGTCGTTTTTGTGCGGGTCTTTTGATCATCTTGTTTGTGTAAAGTCTACTTGAAATTCTAATTTTCATGAATTGTGCTGTAACAGGATTCAATGAACATGAATAACAAAAAGAAAGTTTGAAGAAATTTTAGAATTTTTCAAAGTTTATTGTGAAGTTTCCATATTGGGTTAATCCTATCATTCTCATTATTATAGCAATGTGTGATCAATGGTGAAGTTTTCCTTTGTTTAAAATTTAATAATTTATTGAAAGAATAGTTTATTGGCTCCCTTTTCGTCTTAAAGTCTGTGCTTTTAATAATGTCACTAACATGGCTTTAACGAGATCTTTGCATTTTTTAATTATTCTTCCGAATAATATTAACGTGTTTCTTCTTTGGTTTATAGAAATTAATAAGACCTCAAAGTATAACGAGAAATTTTGTTTAAAAAAATAAATGGCTTTTCTCTGTCAATTAATCACAAAATATAATAAATTTGAAATGTTGATTTGAAATAAAGAGGGATAATGGGCTTTGAGATTCTAATTAATAGAAAAATGAAGACAATATTGAAATCTGTCTGAATGTGAATTTATTAATTGAATTGCTAACATTTCAATTATAACTTTGTTTTATCAGTAAGTATGTTTTTATTTATGAATACATAATATGGACTGAGAAAATATCAGTGATGGATTTAGATGAAGAGATGCCATAGGCTATTCCACTAATAAGCTCCCCCGACCCCACCCCCATCCCCCCACAATCACCCAACATTATGACTAGAGGAATATGAAAGTGTGTTTCAAACCCAATTGTGCAAAGATGGGGTGATGACGGATGTTTAATTGTGGGTAAGGTGGCATATCCTCTATGAAATTTTCCCCTGAAAACCAGTTAAATAGTGCAAACTGAAGCACATTTGAATCATATATGAGTGAGAATATTGATTGCATTTTTGCCGATATGGGTTAGATTTAGCTAATATATTTTTGACTTTTTATGGGAATTTATTTTGAATAGACAGTCTACCAGTTCGTAGAAAAGATGATGTATTATTTCCTTTCAGCTGATGCAATGATATGTAGTCTTATAGCAATGGTATCATGTCTTGTATTTGTACCAGCAATTTTATTAATTGACTAATAATTGAGAAATCACCTGTCTCTATTAATCCAGTCACTGATTAATTTATACATGTAATGACAAATATTGAAATAATGTCTTTCAAAGAAAGGATACTCTTTTTGTAATAATATTGTTTTTTTATTGTAATGATTTGTTAATTTACCTGCGGACAATTTTCATTTATGATTTGATTACATAATTGATTTATTACTTTTGACTTTTGTGAATCAATGCACCAGCAAATAGTTCTTCACAATATCACCACTGTTCTTTTTGCTATTAAAAATCGTGAAAAAAATGCCTGAGTGTAATTCTATTATTGGGATTCGTTAATTTACCTGCAAGCAATTTACTGATTAGCAGACAATAGAAAGATTACCTGTCTATGTTAATTAAACAATTTATTATTTTCTACCTGCTCTGCCATGGCTCAATGATATAAAAGTTGACAGATTGATTGCCACAAATAACCTGTGTCACGTTTCTGTTGATTAGAATTTGATAAAATTACCTGAATTAGTTTCGGATTTTGTCATTTGTAGATTTGTAGAGAATAGACAGACGTGTCATTCCTTCAATACAAGGTGCGTCACAACTAGACAGATTAAATTTAAGTTAACTGCAATCCATTATTCACATTTAAGTTACATATATTCAACATCGAACATCCTGACTCATTAAATCACCATGAAATTGACTGAGAAAATTACATGTTGGTTATTCTGAAGTTTGGTACTGTACAGATTTGTATGTGCTGCTGTAGTCAAATTCTCCTTGATATTGATCATTTTAAGGTGAAGTGAAAAAGTATGCTTTCTATTTTATGCAAGCCTATTATTAATGACTAGTTCACACACCAGTGATACCTGAAGCCTTCAACAGTTCAATTTATTACTAGTAATCTTTTTGTATCTTTTGAGATTAATTACTGGTTACCTGCAAATCAAGATTAAAACAATCTACGACTTAATGAGATTGATCATGATCTCAACTTCATTTGATTAGCTAATAATTCTTTAATTAACTCCGCTCAGGTGTGTTAACAAACACTAACATAGCCCTCAGGTAAAAACTACCCCTTGTCACGCAATCCGTGCAGATTTCATCGACTGATAAAATTATTGACTTAACACTTAAAGTGTTTACCAATATACTCATTGCCAGGATTACACGTACGACAAGTACTCGACAATGTTAATAAATCAACAATCTCGTTGATGTGACGATTCACGCGAAACTTAACACCTGGAGTGAAAACTTTCTACTTTTACTTTAGCTTTTGTATTTTCTTCATTAAAGTGCTTGTTTCCTTTCTAAAGATGAAAATAATAGCAGAAAAAAGCAAACGTTCTAGCCTAGATTTTGAATAGATTGATTTTTTTCTGAGAGTTTTTTCAAGTTTAGGGGACTGATATTGTCATTGTGGATTCTATTCATGTTAATAATTGTAGATTTTTCTTGCGAATCATTCAGAGATTGTCCGTTATATTGTTACATTGTGAAGCTATTCAAACAAGAGTTTATGATGATATTGTCACTCGTGAATACGTTTGTTGACACACATGTTATGTTTCCACGCCTTTTAACAGATTTTTTTTGTGCTGAATTGTCGCGAATAATCTTGGAAATATTGTCAAAAAATAATGTATTACTGCACAAGAGGTGGATTATAGAGATTTTGAACAAGCGTTTTTATAATTTGTTGAGTTTCGTTGATGAGTTTATCAAGAACGTAACACAAAGCTTTGACTCCATTATGAATTCCTATTAAAGACTTTTTATCATGAAATAGATTAAAGTTTGAAGTGGGTATTATAGGCTCAGGTGTTTTTTGTGAAAATACACGAATGTTTTTAGTTAACTTAATGTGAGAAGCTAGGTTTGTAAAACGGTGAATTTGTTTGTCATAAACTGCGAGCCTCTTTTGATGATTTAACGGGACATTATAAATTGGTTTATTATAATATGAGGAAACGATAGTTGAAAGAAACGTAAAAGAGAAAAAAAAATGGCAAACATTGAAATCTTTTCAAAGATCAAAGAATAGTGTCTCCCATTGTAATATCATTACTATTAATATCGTTATTAATTACAAATTACATGAATTATTATTTCTTCAATAATCATTGAGTCAGAGAAATAAATTTATATGCCTCTTCGTGATTTGGCATTCAGGAAGAGAATTTATATTGAGTATCAATATCTATAATAAAGCTACAGGTCAATCATCTATTACATGTTTAGGATAACTGCAGTTGGGTATATGTACACTTAGGTACATAAAAAATTATAAATTTTCACCAAAATATTAGTCTTTTCACATTTATTTAGCTCAGAGAATGACATATTATAAGAATTCTGTAAATGTCATCATTAAAGATTTAAGAACTTGAGCACATGTCTCACATCTGAAAAATATTGTCAATGATGTTAACCCTTTTTTTTGAAAACCATAAGTCTCCTTTTGTAGGTTAAAACCTGCATATATTTTAATTTCTCTATAAAGTTTAAATTTAATTTTTCTAGGCCAAGTAAGATTGACAAACAAAATTCACATGAAATATTTTAAAAGTTTGTTTTGAACCTCTTGAGAACATCTTGATGTAATTGAAGCCAGAAGACTTTCACAACCTGTATTTAAGAGAATTTAAATTAACTTTCAGCGCAACATTAAACCCTTGGAATTACCCCACTATAACTTGTTATTGAAACCTGAAAACAAGAGATCAAAGAGGGAACTGTGCCCTGATTTATCTACCTCCACCAGATTACCTACAAGGTCAAGTCTTTGTCTATAAGGGGCCAGTTTATCAGGGTGTATAGGGAAGCTGGACCCCTGGGGTGAGGGATAATTAAAATAACATTAAGTATATGATAGTATGTGAGCCTGGATGATAATTTGACATGTTTTACTTGTTACAGATTTGGGGAGAGAAATTTTCATACTTGATACAGGAACAGGTGCCCTTCCTCTTCTTACTGTAAACATTCTAAATATTGTTGCAACCTTTTGATATTGAAAAACCATAATTTTGATTTTACAGTTTTCACCTTAATGCATTGTATTGTGCCATAAATCAAAAATATTTTCTATGTTAAATATGTTATTTTCCTGTTAAGAAAGAAATGTTAGTTTCAGAACAATAATTTTGTGGTTAGTTGAAATTTGAATTACCCATGATATAACTTTTTGAATCCTCTTAGAAAAAAAGCATTGTTTGGTTATAAATTTAAGTTTTTAAATGTGTTGGCATCAAATATGCATTGAGGTTTTTATGCCATACATATGTTGGCCCTAAATTTTAATATGACGCTATTATGTAGTAATTGCTGTACTATATAAACTGTTTTCAACAGGTGATAGTACTTCATCATGTCATGTAACCAATGGCTTCCCATAAAAATTATTTTATCAGCTTATATATGCAGTTAAAATCAGGTGAAACTAATCTCAGTCCTTTTAAATTTTAGATAAATAACTACATAACCATCTGAAAGCACTTTCTGTTTGGGTATTGCCTTATTTTGATGGGTGGCTCAAGTAGAATCCCTGCGTTGGCTGAGAAAGTTCAGTGGGATTTTCCAGAGTGGTTTCCCCTTGTCAGTGGTGTAGGGGGGCCTTGCAAGGGGCAACATAACGTTCAGATGGGGAAAAAAACAGAGATCCCTGGTACACATTAACATGTACATAAAAGAACCCTTGACAGTTGGCATTTGAAATAAGAGTAGGACATTACACCGCTGTCCAGGCAAAATTTTCCCTCATTGCACACTGCATTGCATATGCCCGTCTTCATTAACCCAGTAGGAGCAAAACGGTAGGACGTTAAACCCCATTTCATTTTTTACTGTGTCCACTTTATCTATATTCACATTCAATCGATTCAAACAGTGTGTGTGCATGATAAAGGTAACCTAAAATTGATGGATAAGAAGGGTATCCACTGGGCCATTAACACATATAATTAAAGTTGACCCATTCATAGAATTCATATTTAGATAGAATTTTATTTTTAAATGTCCTTCTAGCGAGGATAAAGGACTGAAAATATGCCACCAATTAAGAAGATGTGGAATGGTATTTACTGTTTTCTCTAGACTGTTAGTAACAGGTGGTAGGTACCATTAGTTGTACGGCAGTATGGCCATATCATACTTACACACAACACATGTAGGTACATTCAACTCAAACACATGCACACACTTGCTACTAAACATATGTAGATATCCTCCCTCACACTTAATTCTATCTACTGTGTAAATGTATAAACATGTGCTCATTTACTATCTCTTAATACATTCTACACGACAAGTAATTTGTTCAAGATTCATCTTAGGAGGTTGTCAAATATTTACAAAATCAAATGTGCAAACTAGATGTAAACTTAAAATATGATAGGGTGGCCTGGGTGGGACATAGACCAGTGCCTTACATGATGGTAGGGATGTTTTTTTTTAGAGTTATAGCCTACAAGAAGGGAGTATGGCAAGCTTGGCATAATCCAGGTGGTGAAGAAGATTGTTTATTTGGGGGGCCTGCAGTGGTAACCCAACTTTATATTTGGTGGGGGGGGGGGGTACTAGTGGGTGAAGTAGATGAGGCATCATCTGAGACCCATGAAGAGGTACCTGCCAATAATTAAAAAAATGCTTGATGGACAGTAAGGTGATGGACATTGCCCAGTAATTTTTGGTTACTTGAAACAATTACAGTAATGCTTTTAACAGGACTCGGAATTATTCTTGGTTTGTAGGTTACATGAATTATTTATTGAATGACAGGGGAGATACAGTACAACGGTACAAAATTGTTTACCTTTACTTTCCTTCTCTAGATTTGAGAGTAATCAATGAAATGTTCAGAAGTTGTTCACATAGTATTTTTGTGGGAATTGCAATAAATGTGTTTTGAGTTTGTTAATTTTTTGATCATTACAGAAAGGTTTCCATCCTACATGAATCAAGGTGGTTTGGTTTGAAATTGAAGTTTAAAGTCAGAAAATAGCTGACAGTACGCAGTTCTTTAAAATATAAACTTTAGCCTTTCATTCTGATGAAAGTAAAAGAATCCTTGAAGTTGGAAATAAGAGTAGACTGTATTCCACATACCCTTACCCCAATGGGTGCGAAACGGGAGGGCATACCCTATTTGATTTTTTTTCATTGTGATAACCAACATAATTATTGCAATTTAATTATGAAAAAAGTTAAATGAGGTAAAATGTAAAATAATACTTTGCAGCGTTATGAAGAAAAAAATTTTCAAATTCAATTGATGATTTGGTGCAATAAATATCTTGTATATCTTAAAATGGACAACAAATGAAAAATACTTTTCTATAAAGTGATCATGGCATCTTTAAAGAATCTGTCAAATTATGATAGACACTTGATATTAATGGAGACTTAAAGAAGAGAATGTTTACAGCAGAAGACATTCCAGTAGTTGGTGAGAACCAGGTAACCATGGCGCCAATAAGTCTAACTTCCTCTGTCACAGTAACTTGAGAAAACAAAATGGCCGCTTGTCTTCTGCTTGTCTCCACCTTGAATAACTTCTCAACACTCTAGGATTTATTACTATTTTCCGCTTGAAAGACAACAGGAATGGTAGACTCGGATAAATAGACATTTTAGTTGGTGATATCTTATCAACTGGGTTTCTTTGTTTATCATACATAGTTAAACATTTATTTTTTTTTTTGATGTATAAATCTAATTTATTTTGATTCATTTTATTTTGGAAGAAATAAGAAGTATTGTAGAACTAAGTTTTTTCTTGGAAACCATTTAGTTGTAAATATTGATTGTAAAATATTTTTTCTTGTTAGAAAGCAAAATTAATCCAACAAAAGGGCATTCTAACTGTAAACTTTAAGTACAAAAAATGGACAAAGAACCAATGGAAAGTATTCTGATCTGGAAAAATGTGTGTGCATGTGGAGTCACCATGCAGAAAATTAATACCTTAATGACTTGAACAAGTTTTCATCTGCAAAGAAAGGATTCCTGTTTTCATGTTTTTACAGAAACTTAAAATGAGGTCAAACTGTCAATATAACGAAGAAAATGGGTTTACCTTCTTGTTTGCAGAATTTTTAATTCTTTGTCGAAATATTCTAACACAGATGTCTCTGATGTTCGTGTTGATCTTTGAACACGAAGAAGTGAAAAACACACAATCTTATATCATGTCGTTATGTCCTTTTACTTATGTTAAGAAAATATTTCGGATTAAATTTCTTGTGTGGCAATTTAAAAACATAATTTCTAGAGGTTGTGTGTGGAATTTTGTTACATTTTGAGATCAATTTAATGCAGAACTTGTGTTAAATTACTCTCACGAAATTTGTAAAATATGTTAAAATAGATGAATAACAATAAACAGAACAGTGCATGAAAAACGCTGACACTTTTACTGGTTGGGAAAAAACTCATGTATTCACTAGGCTTACACTTATTCATAAAGTTTAATTATAAGCCCCGTTTACACTTGGCCGCGATAAGCGTGCTGTACTGGGCACGGTACTAGGCCGCGATAAATTTCAAGAAATTGACCCGTTTACATTACCGGTCTTGGAACCGTGCCAAGCACGCCAAATGTGGGACTCTTCACAGAAAAGTTAATTTTAGTCCCTAAGCAAGTTACCGGATGAAAACAATTATGGCGGTTGATTTTGGTTTGTGTAGCCATTTTGACAGGAATGATGACAGAGCTGTCAAAGTTCACAGGGGGGGGGGGAAGGTCAAGGTTCATTTGGCGCATGCGCAGTAATCCGTACTCAGACCGGTTAGCGTTTACACTACGACAGTTTAAAGCGAGCCGTTTTTGGCACGATACCGAGACCACCTCACTTCTGTGGGCCAGATTGGCACGGTACTCAGTACGGCACGCTTGTGTTTGACCCGTTTACACTACAAAAATATTAACGGTACCCTACTAGGAACGGTACCTGGCACGCTTAAAATTTGTAATGTAAACGGGGTTATAGACAACATAATTCTAAAATGGACAAACTTTAAGCTGCCCACAATTAAGAATAACAGAGTTATTTTGATTACCAGAACATTTGATGAATTAATATTACCTGTTGTATGGTTTTCAGGGGGTGGCCGTAAAGACCAATAATTAAAAGGATATGTAGAATTGTTGTTTTTCCTGCTTGACAATACCTTGATGTGATTGGGTAATAGTACAACTAAAGATATTTCAACATCCTCATTCCATTGTTAAAAAAAGGATGTAAAATTTCACAATTTTCCAAGAAAATTTCGCATGATTAATAACTTTTAGTGTTTGCTATATTATTGTGTAAAATATAATTATTATAAATGTGTTTCTTTATCAAAACCTCTTTAAACAAAAGTCGACTCATTGTTTAAATAAAATTCTGTACTAAATCCCAACAATGACTTTTACCCAGTGGTACTTTGTTCTTGTCTCTTCTTCTTCTTCTTGGTGACAGTTCATTTGTCACTGGAATCAACCATTTGTGACTGGAATCATCCATTCATGACTGGAATCATATCTTCATTACTGGATTGTATGTTCAGTACCGCAACTGCTTCATTTGCAAAGAGACCCAGTTCTTCTGCTTTCTGATCTTTAAATTCCACTTGTACCATCAATGTGTCTACAGGACAATATTTTTTTATGCTATCCAAATGACTCCACAAATCTAGAACATGAGAAATCAGAACCAGGCATGTAAACCCCAGAAGAGTCTTACTCTGCCATTGTCAATTATCTGAATTGGAACTGGAAAACTCTACTCTTGTTTCCACTCCAGTTGACTATATACATGTAATCTTAAATTGGAAAACATTTGAACATTTAAGATATTGTAAACCCAGGAAATGGACAGAACATATGTTAAAACCCTCTCCCATAACTCTACAGCATCCCAGATCCAAAAAGCTGACCTCTTGACTTGATAATCCTCTGATGACTTACAATATTAGTGTTTTGTCCTTTTAATTTCAAAGTAGAGTATTTGGTATTACAAATAGCTAAAAGTGCTGTCCAGCTGCACATTTTGGTGAAGAAACTGCTGTACTCAGTCACATTTTCTTTATGATATACATCAACTCCAAGAATAGAGAAACAAACTGCAGTGGTGAAAAACTATGAAATGTGTTAATTCCATTAAATTATAAATGTGGAATATTTTTACTCTTGTAGGCACAATTTTTAGTAAAACAAATAAGTGTTTCTTTAAAAGAAAGACATTGAAAACAAGTTGTGAAAATGTTGATGTAAAAATTAGATAATATCTGATGAATGTTGAAATATTTTCTCAAGTTGTTTTATTAGTCACGTATTTCAGTGAAATGTAGGTTAGTCTGAAATTGTACAGATTTAATTGCTGTGATAAACTATATCTCCATTTAATTTAAGATGTAACATTTGTCATGCATGATGCAGGGTATGCCATGGATACCTGGTGGGGTGACTCACAGGGATTACTTTGATGATGCTTGCTACCTGTAGGTTCTAATGGTCTGCATTATGAGTATGATGCTAACTCGAAGAAACATTCTATGGCTAGACAGACTATATGTAGAAGATTAGTGGTCTTCATCTTCACTAGACTTTTCTTAGTCCCTGGGTGCGAATTAAACATTTGAAAATAATTACCCCATGGTGTCATCTCCATTGCCATTATTTTTTAGTCAAGAGTTTTAACAGAGTTTTAATAATTAATGGTTTGATTGTCAAATCTGGATGGAAAGAAGAAACCATCTGTATAATAATCATTCAAGGTGTTTTGTAACAATACAAGTTAATTAGGTATTAATTACCAGATCATTCCATACAAAAATGTTCTGATCACTACCAGATGAAATGATGATGATGGTTATTTGTTTTAAATCAAGGCTTATGTTTGACTGAATTTTCGCCTCCCACTCCTCTCTACAAATTTAATCCCTCTCTGTGTTGTACATGTTTGTTGTGAAATTGGG
Organism: Patella ulyssiponensis; assembly: GCA_963678685.1. NCBI lineage: Eukaryota > Metazoa > Mollusca > Gastropoda > Patellidae > Patella > Patella ulyssiponensis. The sequence goes on along the minus strand of OY783230.1, from coordinate 18,947,943 downwards.
AAAAATGGTAATTTCAAAATTTATATGTACTTGTGATACTGTATGTGAACATAAAATCGCAAGGTCGGTCATTGAGTCAAGTGGCGTGGTTTCCATTCCTCCACTTGAATGTGGCAAGGAGTACGGTTGCATGTCCAACCTCGTCAGTTTTCTCCAGGTCCTCCAGTTTATTGGGTAAAGACCCCTGCGCGTAATAGAATTTTTGAAATAAAATTGAACTCTTTGTGAGTCCCAAAATTACCTAGTTTGTGGATTTCAAACCCCATTTCTCTCTGATTTTTACAGTACAGTCTGACAACTTACTATTGTCTGTGGTTACATAGTGTTTGCCTCATGGTTTGGTTTTCTAGTATCATTAGTTTGTAGTTATTCCTGAAGGACTTATCACTAAATTAAAGCAGCAGCATCACACTAAATTTGCTCCAAAACCATATATATCTCTATTGTAAATACCTGGCCAGGACAGAGCTTGATAAATTTAAAGATATGACAAACATAGAAAGATGGCAGATACGCATCATGTTTTTCTCATTAAGCAGCTTTAAGACTTCATCTGATCAAATTTTGATAAGAAAATATTACATTTCATCTCTGTTGGTCGCCCTACTCAAATTACATATTTTGACCTGGTTGAAAACAGCTAGTTCAGGATGTTGGAGAGGTGATCACAGTTGATATACACTTATTCTTGTAATAAAGTTTTTGATCAGTTGAAACGAAGTGGAAATATACCAGACTGGAATTTAAAGTACAAATTACAGGTAGTGGGATGACAACAGATCCGTTTGTGGCTAGTGGTCTAATAGAGATTCCAGGAAATGTCAATGCATTTGTAAAGAGAAGCATTTTGATATGTTTAACAAACAAACCAACCCAAAACCACTTTTAACTTAATCTATAAATGAAAAGTTATATCTTAAGTTAGAATTTGGATATTTAACATTTTGTGACATTTATCTTATCAACAAACTTCCTTTCCCTTGCAACTACCCCCATTTCCTTTGTGATTCTCAGTAAACCTACTTAAAAGCTGATCTCATAACAGGAAAAGCAGGCAGTCACGACTCCGACACTAATTATATCTACAACCAGATTATTAGATTACACCTTTTCTAATTGCTTAATTAAAGACCATAAAGTAGGTTTGTAACACTTATTCTGATGGATTGGTTTGTTTGTTACTGATGTAACAGATTAACTGATTGGTGTATTATTAATAAAACAATAGTTGATATTTAATTGTTTGTCTGCTATATCACCTATGCTGAAAGTAAAAGTTGATCCCCAGGATTGACCAAACAAACATTTAATTGCAATCGTAAGGAAATATTCAAATGAACAACAACAACTGTGATCAGTAAAATTGTATCATGTCATTTGACAAATAAATTGATTTTATGGCCTTGACTCATTTTGTAGTTAAAAAAACCAGTTCCGATTTAGAACACACAGAAAAAATAGACCAGATATTTTTTTTTAATTGAACATTTATGTTGCTCTTTGAAAGCCAAACAAATGTTTTGCATCACTTTTCCAACAAGTCTGAGCTTCCATGACACTAGTTTGTAATGACAATTCCCTTTGAAAGATAAGTACAAAGGAAGTGATGTCCTGTTAAAGGGGAATTTAGGTGATTGGAATATTGTAATCTGTTTAGGGGATGACAGATAATCTTAATATATTGGTGCTACAAGGTGATCAGATGGTGATTAAAGGAGATAAATATTTTATATTTAGTACCTTGAATTTGTTCGAAGTGACTAATGCAATTACTTATATTTATCCATTACTCCAGTGTGAGAAATAAGATTGGTGAGCAATTAATAAAATGTGTGGTCTTATCTTCATGCAGAGAAACAAATTTTTAATTAATGATTTATTGAAATCTAAGATATTTTTTTTTTGACTCCAAAAACTTAGGAAGAATATACAACAGATGATAATGTTTTATTAGGATTCTTACATTCTCAATCCTTGTTTCTGTAGCCAAGTTATCAAGTGTAACTTCTTTATAACCAACAAAAGATGCAGGCTCCAGTTATTCATATTCAAGATGGTCATTTATTAACCTAATTTGACATTGATAATCAAATCTCGTCTTTCCAAAATATCAAACGAAAACAGACACAGAATATTATTAATGAAATTATCGTAAATACGAGCAAAGAACAATCCAATGTTCGTGAACTTTGATCAGCAGATTATTTCGTATTGATCAAAATTTACTGTTTATACAGCGTTTGTCTTAATTCATCATCCATATTTGGCTCAAGATGTGCGTCTGCAAGTAAAAATATTGATTAAACGTGAAGACGATCACCTCAATTTAGTTGTCCGCCATTAATCATATCTAACAAGACGAAGCAAACGCCAAAATGATCCAATAGGATTTCTTGTTACATGTTGATTAAAAGCCAATCAGAAATGGTCTTGTAATTATGATGGCCAATGATATAGATCTTTACAACAAGAAAACTCATCTTATTGACTTAATTATGTTTGACTCTCTCTTCGCATTAGCCAATGCTTTATAAAATGGTTAAATTTGTCTCACTGTGAGCAAAAGAACAAGGTGATTTTCACTGAGGGAACTATGAATAAATACCAGATCAATTAATGAAACATGAATATGATTCATTGTGTAAATAGCAAGACCAGTCTTGACATTTCATTTACATCCATTGCTCATGACGGGGTCAGGACTTAATGTGACCAAAGCTTTCAGTTTATTTCTTTGCTAGTTACCAGAATCTGTCCACCTCTCGTAATTACCTGTAATGCATACAGGGAACACCAGTGCTACAGTTCAAGTACGGTTTGGATGGATAGGTTCTGAAATTGGTTGTATCTCTTCTTGTATTGATTTCACAAAAGATGAAGATTTTTGCGTAGTAAGTTACAAGAATTGGTTTTATCAACAATTTTTTCATGTCAACAATCATACATTAGGAATTGTCATATTAGGCTGGATGTACTTCTGACATGTGACTAGCAAGAAATGTGAGACAGAGAGTGAGAGAGAGAGATATGGGGGTGGGACAGGTCTGCATTAGTTGTGAAATAATGAAATGTGTCAGAGATGCATCACAAGCATCATCCTAATTTTCTTTGTTCGGACAACCACAACCACTCAGTTTTTAAAATCTGACAATTCATAATTTTTCTCTGCACTATCTGATAATTGAATAACCAATCAAAATTGATGTCTTATAATCTGATTGAACTCGTTAGTCTGTCAAAACAGAAACATAAAACATGATAATCAAATTATAAACAATAATTAGCTGAAAGTTAATATTCTAAAATAACAGTGCGTAACCCAACAATTACAACTAATTTGAGAAAATTAAATTTTTCGTTATTAACTTTTTTATGTGCTGCTGTAATTCTATGCTCTGCATTTACGGAAGTTGTGTTTGAGTTTATTTATTTAATTATTGTTAACGTCACTCAGGTACATTTCTGTTACTTCCTGCATATGAGTTCACTATTCTTACCCACAATGCAATATCCTGTAGCTGTTAAGAGACTTGATCAATATTAATCATGTAATTATAAATGTCCTTGACAGCGCTGCCTGGGTATGCATGGTTGAGTGGTCAATAGTTCCAGCAAGGATTTTTTATTAGATTTTAGAAATAATTACATTATAGAACAAATTCGTAGTTGATTTTGTTATTTTCTTTTACTACATGTAAATAAAATCATTTGAATAATAAGAATTGCTTTCTTCATCTCGTGCGTAGAGTACAGTTCACCAAGCCGAAAGCAGCTCAGTTAAAACCTTTTGATAAATAGAGATGCTTGTGTTAGACTGTGGATAAAGTAGTGACATTTGTTGTGGACAAACCAGTTTTGCTTACTCTTTCTAAAGCATCATATTATACTACTTTTCACTTGAGTTCACATAGCTGATAAACACATAGGCATATAGGCTCGATAACAGTTAGGGGGGAAGAACCCGAAATGCCTGAAAAAGTTTCCGGTTTAAATTTACAGAGAGGGGCGCGGGTCTTCCTCGAGAGGCAAGAAAATTTTGGAAAAGCTGCAAAAACGTTTTCCTGCTATTTCAGCCTGTGATCAAAGCAACTTCGAAGGGGTCTAATATAGCCAATTAAGATGGCTGACTCGAATTCCAATCAATCATTTACAGTCCACGAAAATTTAACTGCCGCAAACACGTTTCCCTGCTATTCCAGCCTGTGAATACAGCAACTTCAGTTTGGTTCAAAATAGCCTACCTGGCTGACCTGAATTCCAAACAACCAATCAATCGGCGCTGAGGTTTGGATCTTACCCTCCTGCAGAAAATTTTGAAAATTTAACCAACACAAATGCGTTTCTGCTATTCTACCCTGTGTAAGCAACTCCAAAAGTATCCAATGTTTTTGTAATCGAAATCCCACTCTGAATTCCAACTATCCAATCAGACTGTTGCAGCTACATTCACAAATGATAATCAATGCCCAAAAAAATGTCACACAAAGTTGAGTGGCTCAAGACAAAATTTTTTAATCCATAGTCAACTCAGTACAAATTTGTAGTATTCAATTAAAAGAAAGTAAAATTGGTGTTATATTAGGGCTAGATGACATTTAGGGAAGCAAAAGTAGATATGCCTGAAAAAATATCGGGTTTACAGATAGCGGCGCTGGTTTTCTTCGAGAGACGAAGAAGCGGAACTGACCTTGTATGTACCCACCAAAAATTTTTTAAATATTTGATGACCGCAAACGCATTTTCCTGCTATTCCAGCCCATAAAATTAGTGTTTTATTAGATTTCGGGCACTTTATTTTGCCAAGTAGATGAAGTAAGAAAATTTTTTCCCTTTACCCGTCTGCCAGAAAAGTCAGCTTGCCCGAAAGTTTGGGGGGCAGCTGCCCCCCTTGCCTCCTGGCTCGTACACTTATGGATAAAAGTTTGTTCTATTTATTATAAGAGATATAATAGTAGTGAATAAGATATCTGATGAAAGTATGGAACAACTACAGTGAAATCTTTGATTAAGTTGTAAAAGTTTGAATCCACAAAATGACATTCAAGAGAGGATTTGGTTATCTTACAAGAGTCATACATAATAGGGATTAAACTAAAGTGCATTATCCATATCCCCTTCTCATGTGACATGGAAAGATTAAACCTCCTTTCTCTCCTCTTCAAAAAGGAAACAGTGTTATGATCAATGTGATGGTTAAATACTGATAAATCTTCAATAATTGTGACATGAAGATTATAATAGAGATCTTACTCATTTCCTGATATTACCTAAATATCAAGGATAAGGGCTGGGTCATTTCCATAAATATATATATAATCACCACTTTACTCAAACCCATTTCCTCACCATCAAAATTCAATACCATTCAATTTTTGATTGCCTTGAAAATTCTGCCATTTCTCAGCTTGATGTTAAAATAATAAATATAATAAGGGTTGGGTCATTTCCCTAAGTCAAAATCGAAGAGAATATTTTGGACAGTTTCTGCATAATATTACTATTGTTCCCTTTCAGACTTTTTGACATGAATAATTGTCTCCTTTATCCAGTGATTTAAGACCTATAATGATGGTATAGGGGCTCAAAACATGTCATTTCCTGGATAATTGAGACTGCATGCTGCTTTCATTGTTTTACGTGAATTTAGTGACTGGAGTTAATTTCAGGTGATTGTCGATTTTATGAAGGTTTATTTGTACCTGGTGTATGTCACATGGTCTGTCTTGTGTCACATGACATGTGTCAAATCGTGTTGTACAGGACATGAATACGATTAAGGCAACCTATGAATGGGTAACCCCTATATTAATGCTAATGCCAGACCCTTGTCAGAAATTAAATTGGACATACATGTGTAAATGAAACTTGGGAGATATGAATTCATTTCATGTTATTAAAAATAAGCTGCATATTGGCTTTGTAAATTTGTAAATAAAATTGAGAAACCAGGCTTCTCTTGTAGAATTCTACATATTAACTTTCATTTCTGTATTTTAAGTTATTGTCTGACATTCAAAACAAAGGACACAGTGAACTAAAAAATCTTGCCTATTTTATGGAATGGCATGCAACCATCTTTGCTCCAAACATTGCCAAAAGTTATTGATTAAATTTAAAAATCTTAATTAAATTATTCACGAATGCACGAAGAAATGGCAGGGTCAATGTCACAATTTATCAATAATTTTTAACTATCATTGTTTCAACTTTGTAACAAGGCATCACCCAGGACATCATGTGGGTTTAGAAATTAGAATATTACTTTAATGATCGCAGAGGTTGACAGCAACAACACTTGTCCCCCACAGTTTGACCAATCAGACACCTGCTTACAACATTACTCATTCCAGCATCTCATTTACATATCATGGGGGGACTCCCACAGTGTAGTTAAATATCATATAATAGCGTTCAATCAAGGTAGCCATAATTATATATTTGACATGACCATCCATTATGTATCACATGTAAGACAGGGTATGCCTACCCTATACCTTATTAACAAGTATATGTATGAACATAATAATACTACATACAGTATATGTACCAGAAACTGACCACATCGTCATCGCACCCATCTTGGAACCCTGATGTCATAACAAAAGTCAAAAGTCCATGAGTGAAGTGATACACCCTTGTTCAAAGAACTAACATGCCAAGTTCCATGTCGATTGTACTCAAATTGATGGAGCCATAAGCTTTTTTGTTTGGAGAGTGTTGCACCAAGTAATCTGCTGCACCTTTATATTTAATTAAATGATATTTCTGCTGGTTACCTTCCTGTTCAAGCAGTTATCCAAATTCAAACTATCACTGTAGTGGCAGGTGTCCTGCATGGAGAAGAGTATGCTTGCTTATTTTCTTATAGAACACTGGACACTACTCCTAATATTTGCGAAAAGTTCACATAGCTATTTTTATTTAGTAATGAAATTATGGGTAACAAATATTTTTGTTACTACATTACATACTCAAATTTGGGGAGCTTTCAAATAGTATCAACACCAGGTGTGACATGTAGAGCTCTCCAGGAGTTTTGTTCTGACTGACAAATATCTACATGAATAATGAACAATTATACATAAACAGTAATTTGAATATTAATGACTGAGCAAGCCTTCAGGGAGTCTGTTTAATGATAAGGGGATCTGTTAGACAAGGCAAAATTTCTATTGTTTTGCTGTAATCCATCTTGATGATAACTGAAAGACTTAACATTATTCCAAACATCTGTAGGTTTAGTTTATTTGTAAAAAAAGAGAATAATTAATAATCACCCATGTAGATAATGTAAAACCTACTATATCTATTGCAGATATCTATGCATAAATATACATAATTTATACAAGTTTTCGTAAAACATACTCAAAAATTTAAAATTTTAAAAATATTCTGATGACATCGTTATATATTTTGAAATGAAATAGTGATTAATCTGACCTTTTTGTGAGAAAATTTATGGCTTTTGTGGGAAATAAAATTGAATAAAGCTTATTAAATTTTTTAATTAATGTATAATGTCAAATTAATGAAAGGCCCTTGTTGTTCAAAACGACTTAAAAATTTATTTATGTAAATTTCAATTTATCAATATTTTCATTATAAAGTTATTAATTTGAAAATTTGGCTAGGTTTAGAATTTTGACCACCAATCTGATGTGTAGGTAAGTAATCGCTTTGTAAATTTTATCAAAAATGCTTAGAATATTTTGTGTGAATAGTATGTTTAAGTGTAATATGATAACGATAAGAGAATACTTATCGAAATGTTGTGCTTATAGAATAAAACCAGTGATTGTTTCCAATAAAAATTGTGTTTATATAAAAATGACCGGTAGGTTTTTATATGCTCACATGGAAATGTGGTCAACATTTCCTATGGAAACTACGACCCTAAAAAATTGATATATTGATCTTAAAATGCTTGACATTGGGTTTATCACACTTTCAAATATCTTGTCATTGATAAGCATTTACTAATTGAACATGGTGAAATATCCATTGATAGTTTAAATAATAAGGATTTTCAATGACCACTTGTAAAAAGTCATTGTTTCTGTCCAGCTTAAAACTTAATATTTTCTCGTTTCTATAAATGACCAAATCTCAATCCCAGGTGTAATTAAAATGACCTTTTATTTTGTGACCACTGCTAAAATCTCAGTTGTTAATGGCCACTGCTTTGACCATTTTAAATGACCAGTGTCCAAATGGTCAGAATATCAGTAGTAACCTGGATCCAATAAATTATTATCAACAATACAGCATGGTCAGTTCAAATCACTTTCTTTAGTCCAGCTGTTCCTCCAGTGTCCACTCACTGGTCAGTTTGGCTTTGTAATTTGACGCCTTTCTCTGACCATCTTGGACGATACTGAACACTTGTGAGATTAAATTACCCATGGACCATGCCAGACTTTATTTGTTGTGTCCAGCTTATAAATACAATGGTCCCTTTAATTCCCTATCTGATGTATTACTTTAAACCTCTCAACACCTTGTTTAATTAGAAGTAAAATAGGGATCTTATATTTTAGGGCGTTGACAATAAAAAGGATGTAAGTAGGGGATGTATTTGTCACCAAAGATGTTGAAATTAAATAGGATGTTGATCATTTCTGCAAGACAATGGAGTTTCTTATTGGTGAATTATAACTAGAAATTGATGGAAACACCAAAATTGTATTCTTTGAACTGTAATTTTATTTTAAAGCAACCCAACCCCTTTCATGAATAAAATTTGTTGTTGATTGAGTTCAGTCTTAAAAATTTTTCATTTTTTTTTAAACTGAAATAAAAAATTTAATACTTATAAAATAGTTCAACTATATAATTCATGAAGAACTTCTTGCTTCAGTAGAAGCTAAATCAAAATTTAACATAAAGACTGAACAAGGGGCAAGAGTAAAACCTTGTCTGATATCAAATTCAACAATTTCATGGTTCCGTCATGGTAGATCGTCACGAATCACGACCCATAGCATATCACACAGCCAAAGTCTGTTCATTTTTACCTTTACATGTAGCCTAATCATCATCACAATAGAAAAATTAAACACAATCGCTTTCATGACAATACAATCTACCAATAATGCAGCAGATAGCCATTTACTGCAGAGCTATAACACGTCTAACACAGTCCCGCTTAGTCACACCAACGCCTCAGGTCATACATCACTGATTCCTGGACTTGATCAATGCCATGCTCTGATTGGTTAGGTCTGCAATAATCCTGTACCCTGTGTGTTCTCATTGGATGGAATTGTCAGGTTCTTGTCTATGATTGGTTGGTGCCTTGTGAATTAGCCGTCAATCATATTGATAGTGGGCGGAGTAAGGTGTTGTACTTTGCTACTAGACTAAGGTGGAACTGAGGTATTCCTTAGTATTACACCTTTAGTCACCTGATCAAGGTATTCTAACCATTTCTACAGAATCTCAGGAAAAACTGGAAATATTATGATACTTCATCATGTTTGAGGAACTTAAATTACTCAGATTTGGTAAGTTAGTTTGTTTTGTTGTGACTTACTAAATTTAGAGAATCTTGTATATATGTACCTGTTCATGCAGCTATTATGCTTACTTGAAGGAATGAAGTCACTTAGACACCCAGAACCACCTGATTGTTCATGAAATAATTGGAACAAACAAGTTAAATGTTGAAAGTTTGACAATTCATAGAAATACTTTGCAAAATAGTACTTAAATCTTTATATTGGTTAGAACCAAACAAGTTGGTGCCATCATTAAATTATATTAAAAATTTATGATATCAAATAATTCCAATTTATGCTCCTTTTCCAAATTTTGATTTTTGGAAGAGTTTGTTTGGTAGTGAGACCGTAGTTACATCAAATTTTTAGAAGAGAAATATCTTGTCAACTTTGTGTTAAGAGATCATGTTCATTATCTGAGTTAATCGTCATTCTAGACTGCCATTTTGTCTGTTTAACTTAAAAGTTTATAAAAGTTTATTTATTTAAAATATCTAATTACATGCCTGCTCCTTGCTTGCTCAAATATTTGAATTTCATTCCTGATGGAATAAGTAAACATCTAGCCATGATGAATCATGGTGCCTCTCCTATAACAAGAGGCATGTATCATGATGAGGTAGAGCACAGTAGCATCCATTGACAAATAAATTTGACCCCAGAGTTGAATTAATGATTCCATTACATTAGGGGGCAATCAGTCACCCAGGTTCTGTTACTCCAATCTTCTGTAGAACCAGCTGGCAACACAAAACCATGTCTTTGATAATAGTTTAAATTTAACTAACAATTCGCTGAAGACTGAAACTCATTAGAAATTTATAAAGCCCTAAAATTGCACAGTTGATAAATATAGCTTTAAAACAATTTGATGTGGAAGGGTTTGGAGCATTAAAGAAATCTGTCTTTAATTAAGAAATTAAGAGTTGCACCTAGATTTGGATAGGGAATTGACATTTATGGTGACCTAGTCTGCAATTTTGTGGTTTCTCTTACCCAAGACAGTAGCAGATGTAATTTGAAGAACTTCATAGTAAACATTGCTTCTAGTGGCTGGCTCCATTTTGTCTTCACCACCCTAGCAACCAGACAGGTTTATCTGCTGTTGTGACATCTTTTCAACTTCTGGATTCTGTCTTTTACAGATGTAGGACTGTGTAATTTTAGAAAGTGTCATAAATATAATGACTCTTGCATGTTTTTATGTCTACAGTACTTTCATAAATTTAATGATTCCTGCATGTTTTTGAATATACAGTACCTTTATAAATTATTATTGGATTTCTTGAACTCTTGATTAGATGGACATTCAAATTTTAATTTTGCTGGAGATTCCTGTTTCTTAGATTCTTAGGTCAACAATCAATATCTGATAAATACAACAGCTGAAAAAGATTGAATAAAGCATAAAAAAAAATTGATTTACCTGGTGAACTAATTAAGTTTTTTTTTAAATTTTGAGGGGATTTGAAATAAATATTTCAGGTTCTCAATTCATCCTTTATGTAATCTCTTAAAATGTTATTTTGTTGTTTTAAATCAATCATTGCCTTCTTTCACAACTACATGACAATCCCAACTCTCATCATGGCGCCCATTAGAAGCAAAACTGTTTTCATAAAGAAACATTTCAACAGTTGTCAGTCATCTTGACTTTTGCTACAGAAAAACATGAAAACATTTATTTTCTAATTAAACCCAGAATTTATGTGTGGGAAAATTGTAGTTTCTGTGGTTTTTAGACGCCCAGATGTTTTAGTAATCAAATAATATACACCAGTTGCTGTTGGTAACAAGATCTGGAGAAAGGGGGGCAACTCTGTCTCTGGTTTTGGAATAACAGGTGGCCAGGTGAAGAACTAACACCTGTCAATTATTATCCGTTAATTTTAGAAACCAGCAATAATATGTTTAATGTTTCTTACTAATGATGGGAATTTTCAAAATTGGAATTTTAATTGAAAAGTCTTAGAGGATTTTAACTTAGTGCAATCATGGGAAGTGATTAGGCTATATTAGGGCAAGGATTTAGGGCTTTCAGAAATGTAGTTTTCACTGATGATGGCAATTCAGATTTTTGTTAAGAATTAAATAAAATCTTATGTACAATTTTTTGGTTTATAGTTTGTATATGTTTCTGTACATCTTTCAACTTTAATGTATTGTTGAAATTTCTTAATATTGCGATAGTAAGTAGGAAGATATTTGATTTGGTGTTTAATTAAGTTTTAACAAAATTCGCAAAATTCACCTATTATAATAAGCCTATTTTATTAGTAATTGTGAATGACGTTTCAACTGGTAATATGTTCCACCCTCTCATAATGTCTGTATTTAGCCGACTCCTGATACATCACCCTGTTATCTGACAAGATTATAAACCCATGGTTTATTTAGGGTAGCAAAATAGAATAAAATAAATAGATAAGAATTATATTCCCTTGAGCCTTACATCCAGTTCACGACAAGCCATAAAACAAACCATCTTATTGGTCATGTCTGCAAGATTAGGCATATCAACCAATCACATCACTTGTTACAGTTTGGGGAAGTGTCTCTTAATGTCTTGTTTCTATGGTTACCTAAGATTTGATGATATCTTTCTGACAAATAGTCTTTCACACCTGTTTCTGAAAATCAGGATTTTTGGTCTTGAGAACATTTCTTCAGATCTTTTTAGGTAAAAAATACAATCATTGAGCTTGTTTTTCAAATGAAATTAATTTGTTTCTGTTATCTTCTAGAACATTTTGTCTGTTTATTTAAGATTTTATTTATTTTATCATGAACCAAAAAAATCCAAAAACACTTAAACAGGTGGCTATTCTGTAATAGGCACTCTGCTCTTCATATGAAACAATCTTTTTGGGGCTGATAAAAACTAAGGCACTTGTTGGTAATTATTTTGCATTTCCTTCTTATCGGTATTTGGATTTTATCTTTTATTTTGTATTCCTTTGAAAGTGAAAGTAAAAATTAACAAATGATTATCTCAAATTTACTTCTTTGACTTCAGATGTTCTAAGAAGTGTGGACAGATTAATGTTAAAACATTTTCTTTTATCCAGAATTATTTCTTATAAAATTAGAAAGTGTTGATATAACTGATTTTATTTCTAAGATGAAATATATATTTAATGGGTTTTCAATTAGTTATTAGTTCATAAAGGATTTCCTTAATGGTGGACTCTAAAAAGTATATATTTTGTGGAGATGTCAATTATATTAGTCATAAATCATGTTTATGTTTAGATAAAAGAATTATAAAGATCGAGAAGTAATAAAACTAATTAATTAGATCATTAATAAATCCTCATATGTTATTCACGATGTCTTCATTGTAGATCGTTAGGTTTAAATATAATTATTAGTACCGGTACACTTTCGTTTTATTTTTAGAAACTCTTTGTTGATGTAGGTTCATTCATGACCATAATAGGAAGTAAACAAATATATGATTGAGTTGATTCCCATGCATTTTGCCATGTTTTTTTGGAGTGAGCCATTCAGGTGGTTATTCTCCTGAAAATGTTTTGATGATGTCAGTAGTACTTAATCATGGAACCATTTGAATTGCTGCCAGTAGATGTTAGATCTTGTTTATTATGTAGGATAAAGCTTAGGTGCGATATGTTTTAATGAGGTGTATTTAATTAAGGAAGGAACGAAAAAAAGATATTCCTGTGATTTAGAGTATCTTCTTCTGGTGACTAAGTACACATAGCACCTGCAAGCACCTGAAAAGTTACCATAGTAACCAGGTTTGCCCAGGTAATACATTGTTTCTGTAATTAAACTCTTGGAATTTCGTCAAAAATGTCTGGCAATTTTGTATGATTATATATTGTTTTGTTTCCACCTTGTAAGTTTTTCTATTAGTGGAAGAAAGCAAATGTACATGATGATTTGATTGGGCACAGACTTATATAGAAAATGTTAAGTGTTATATAACATTAAAATAGGAATTTAATAGAATTAGAAAACTGTGTGAAAGTTTTATGTAACTGTTAATTGGAAATTAAAATGCTATTGTAATTGTGTAGAAAGAAATACCCTATTAGGAGACAGTAGATTTGATGAATGTTTATAATTGTCTATTTATACCAACAAATATGATGATATAATTAATTGCACATGAGAATATGACTAACAAAGAATTTCAAGTGGTCGAAATCACATGTCATATTACGTTCGTACTTATTTTAAATCATGAGGTGAGTTGGCGCTATCATCTTGTTACACATGTTCATTTCAGGAAACATCCCATCATACCTCTACCTGGGACTTCCTGTTCAACGACAAGAGTTTATTTTTATATTCCACCCATTAGCCGTTAATTTTAGGTCGTTATGACTTGCGACTTGTTATTGAAGCACCTAACCCACTGGCTAGCCTCACTCTGATTATTTATATATAGATAAAGACAAAGAAGTGATTCATAGACTACACATTATATCCTGATATATCTAATGTTACCTACATACAACTTTATGATAACATTTCAACTTTTAAATTATACAGCAGAAACTCAATTGCTGAATTTATTCTGCTTGAAACTCAAATCATAAACTTCGTGTTAAGTTATTTGAAAATTTGACTTTATTTAAAACTCTGTGAAAAGAAAAAATTGTTGAAAAAATTTCAGTTCTTTTCTAAGTATATTTTATGTATGACCATAAAAAAACACACCTAAAGCAAAAGATACAAAGTAGATAATTTAATCAAAGTAGGCCTACTATTACAAGCTTAGATTAATTTTGACTTTCAAGTTGTATCTGTTAATTATTTTAGGCTTTGAAATGGGGTTTTATCTCAACAAATGTTGCATTTTGCATTTTTTGTATTATTTTGAAATTGGGGGTTTGAGGAGGGCCGTATGTCAGTCTTTAAAATCCACTTTGCAAATCTTTGATGATCTTTCACTGTTTTCTTTTGTCAGTTAACGGGTTTAAAAATCTGCACGTCTGTCGTTGAGGAGCGTTGTGTTGAAATAGTTACAATATGTACTTAAAAAGATACAGTGTATCGCTGTCAATCAAGCGCCCACTTTACAATGTCAAAAACTCACAAGTCTTTTGTTGGAGTAAAAACCAACATTGGTGAATTGATAACCAAGTTTAGTCCCTATTATTACCTCCCATTTTTATGTCAATGAGACTATTATTTGAGAAATTTGTCAAGGACAATGAAATCGCGATAATGAGGGGTTCACGCATGAGCGAGTGCCTCCAAGCATGTTCATAAAGACACTTAGGTCTAAGGTGAAAATATGTCTTACAATTAACAAGAGTTATCATTTTATTAATTAACAAAATGTAAATTAAAGATGATTTTTAAACTTCTTTGTTAATCAAAGATTTTGCTTTCACGTCTTTGACAAAAACCTTTTAGAATGACAGGTTTTGGAGTGAAGAGGTTTTTGTAATTGGAGTGTATGTAGTTATTATCATCAGATGGCCTCGAAGTCATGAGAGTCATTAGAGATGAATTTGATAAAAGTTCACAAAGGTAGCAATTGATGTGACAAATACTCTACAAATTCTCATTATAATTATCTTACAAGAGTGAGATTTTGATATTTTAATGACATTCAATGGCTGTTATTAAGCTAAGGAGTTCATAGTAATTTTGAATATTTATTTCTTTACTGGCAAGTTTATTTCTTTCTGAATATATAGTATTTCGATAATTGGTAATTTATGGGTACCGGTATTTTTTAAGATTTTAATTATTGTGTGTCTTAAACCGTGTGTGAAATTGTGGAATTTCAGTTAGGTATAGTTAACCAAATGGATAATTTATCATGTCGACCAAATAAAAAAATTTGTCAATGATGGGAGGAAAGTTTTTTTAATTGTTTACCTTGATAATCTGTTTTATATACCATGGTAATAAATTATGGTACACATATTGTACACAGAGATTCTTGTCAATTAAAAAATTTTTATGATTATTTATATTTTTCAGTAGAAAATGAGACGTCTGTCAATGAATCTACGACAGTTGATAAAATCGCTGCAGCAATCTCCCGCAAACAAACAAATGGACTTAATGACAGTATTAAAGATAAACACGAAAACAACCATGACAATAAAATTGAGAACGAAACAAATAAAGCTGAGTTAATGCAACAAAAAGGTAATATATGATCATCTTTATAGTCTATATTGATACAGATTGCTATAGATGACAGTAAATTTGGAAATTATCAATCAGTATTAATAAAAGATTTGAATGAATTTGTATTGGTGAAACTTGAAACCCAACATGGTTCATACATTGATTGTAATTACTCTTTTCTTCAGAAAATCTATCGCCAAGAATAAAAACATGTTTGGGTGATTCCGATGAAACAATAAAAGAATTCCTGGCCAGAAGTGATACAGCAATAATTTACCCAGAACCTGTCAGTGACCAGGAAGATAACACAAAAGATACAGGTAAAAATTGAACATGGCTTCTTTATACCTCAAGCTTTAAGAAGATTATTTCTGAAACTCTTGAATTCTATACCTAGTTAGCAAAGTATAGTGTTATATTTGGTTTGAAAGTGTAGTGTGCAAAATATTCTTTATGGGAGAATTGTTCAATAAAATATTTCTTTGAATAGCATGTTTGAATTAGTAATATTGAAGGAAACTTAAATTTTTTTGTTTTCAGAATTAACGTCAGTAATAGATGAAGAATACCAATTGAAATGCATCTACTGTTCTGAATGCTTCACGAAACCATCTGTACTCCGTGATCATCACCGAGTACAACATCCAGATCATCAAATCAAATTCCAATGTCCAAAATGTAACGAAGCATTTGATTTAAAATCTGTTCTCGATAAACATCTTTCTCTCCATTCCCCAACTTCCCAGATCTGTAAAACCTGCAACAAAACCTTTGCGAATGTCTACCGTCTCCAACGCCATATGATCAGCCATGATGAAAGCAATGATCTGCGGAAATTCAAATGTCCAGAATGTTCCAAAGCTTTCAAATTTAAACATCATCTTAAAGAACATATCCGAATTCACAGCGGAGAGAAACCTTTCGAATGTCCGAACTGCAGCAAACGCTTTAGTCATTCCGGATCTTATAGCAGTCACATGACATCCAAGAAATGCTGGGCAGTGAATATGAAGGGCCGTCGTGTTGATCGTAATGGAAATAACGAGAGTAGTCTGTATTACAGATCCCCGACAACTTTAAACTCCACGATTCCCATTACGCAAGCACCAAGCTATTCTCCGATGATTAAATATGATCCACGATCAGCCCTTCCAGCTTATTATTCCCCACCAATAACCACAAGAATTCCAACAGCACATATCCCAACCACCACAACTATCATGACTTATGGCCTATATTCCCATAATCCCTATTCTACCTCTGTGCTTGCAAAAGCACTCAGTGCTCCAACCCTCGATGGTCTCAAAACGCCTCATGGAAAAATCTCATCAGGATCAGGCATGTCACAAATTTCCCCAGACGTCAATTCCAATACTCAGCTGCTGAATTCATCTGGTGAGAAAAAGACTGGATCTGCTGAATTGGAAGTTAAGTCTAAGGATGATGCTGATGACGCCTCTCGTGGAGCTGAAGCCAATTCACCTCATGAGTCATCCAAATGTGCCAAAATGGCTGAGAGTGAAATGGTTGGAGAGGATGGGAAACCATTGAGCATAACAGATCTGACTTGTCGCTTTTGTCACAATTGTTTTAAAAGTCCAGTTGAGTTACATCAACATGAAAGATATCTATGCAAGTCAAATAAGGATATAACTTTACGTATCTCAAGCTCAGAAACTTCCAGAAATTCTCCCAACAGCATTGCATCTGAAGCTAGTCTCAGAGGAACTCCAAATGGAAGCCTAAATGAAACTTGCAGTGAAGAAGATGATGCTGATGATGAAGAATCACATGGTCCAGATGGAAAGAAATATCGAATGAGATCTTTGATCAGTGATGAACAATTAGCTGTTTTGAAAACCCATTATCAGTTGAATCCACGACCAGGGAAAGTGGAGCTAATGAAAATAGCAACAGAAATTGGTTTCTCCAAAAGAGTTGCCCAAGTTTGGTTCCAGAATATGAGAGCACGTGATCGAAGACGGGGTAAAGATGTTCCCTATTTTCCAAACATGGCTCGTTTTAAACACAATGATGACATCCCCACAACCACCACAACATCATCATCATCATCCCTTGGATACATCCCTGTTGTTCCGCAACCTTTTGCAAACTTTGCTCCAAGCATCACCAGTACTCCTGTCTCAAAACTTAATAGTCATTTCATGAGTAAACCAATCACTAGTTCAGTTAAAGGGAATAGTCAAGATGAACCACTTGACCTCAGTGTGAAGAAACAACCTCCTGCAGCCCACAGTGGAAGTTCATCACCAGCTCTGTCCAATAAATCATATGATGATCAAGTTCTTAATCTCAGCTGTAAGCCATCCATTATCAAGGACGAACGACCAATCAAATCAGAATGTAGTATACAGGGTTCTGCCATATTTAAGTACATGCAACAAGAAGGATTATTTCGCACATCAGCACCAGCAGAGGGTGCTAAACCTTGGTTATCGCATTCCAGTCCTACCATGCTCAATTCAAACAAACCATCTCAATCACCTGCATCCGGCACCAGCAGCCCTCCGCGACCAATCAAAACAGAGGTATCAGATAACTCAGAGAGTCAGATAGAAGAAGCTGGGCGATTGGTTATTGATGAATCCAGTCCAGAAAAGGCAGATGTTAAAACAGAAGTAACCAGTCAAATACAGTTTGATCCACTGGAAGTTAATCAGAATCTGGACACTTTAGCAACTGTTTCCTTGGCAGCCTTGGAAAGTGAATATGATGATGATCTTGATAGCAACAAAAATAAACGGCAACGCAAAAAGTCATGGAGACAGGTTAGTATTGTTTTAAACCATGACCTTACCAATACCTCTCCCCACAACAAATCCAAGTAGCTGTGGTAAAATTGGTGTAATTGGACTCGTATCCAAAAATGAGAAAAAAGCCCCCTTGTAATGTACCTTTTGGACCCTTTATTTAATATGCCTATAATTATTTACTTTATTATAGGTTGAGGCAGAAGAAATTGCTGTAGAAATGGATGATTCTTTGAGTCAGGAAGATGATGAACCAGCGAGAAAGAAACGCAAGTCATGGAAAAATCATCGTGTAGATCTTGAGGTTGGAATGTACGCATGTGACCAGTGTGATAAATTGTTCAGCAAACAGAGTTCTCTTGCTCGACATAAGTATGAACATTCAGGTAAGGTTACATATTATTATCTTGACTCCTGTTATCTCTTCAAGGTCATCCATCAGCGGCACAAAAAATGTCTTATCCCCACTTACAACTCTTTTTTGAAGCAGAGATTTAAAATTATTGGATGATTTCTTGATTTATAAACAATCATTTTATTTTCAGGTGCACGTCCCTTTACATGTGATGTCTGTCCAAAATCCTTCAAACACAAACATCACCTGACAGAACATAAACGTCTTCACAGTGGAGAGAAACCCTTTAAATGTAAAAAATGTAACAAAAGGTTTAGCCATTCAGGTTCTTACAGTCAACACATGAATCATCGTTACAAGTACTGCAAACCAACAGACGGAGATCTAGATTAAAAAGGACAAACTCAGCATCTCATCATCATGTGGAGGTAATATATATTCACCAATAAGATTCGTCCTAAGGAAAGAAATATGCTTAAATTCAAAAGGGGTAGTAGTAACTGCATCTGTGCCCTCTTTTCCTATCGAATGTGATCAAAGGGGAGATAACTTTTAATAGAGGGAGATAACTTGTCTCAGTTCTCATACCAACCCAATTCCAACACAGATTAATAAGAAGAAGATTTATTAATGTTGTTAATAAGTCTTAGACTAAAATCTCAAGATTTTTCTATATGCAATCAAAACATTTCATTGTTAAAACCATTGATATTATTATTATTATTAATTAAGAATTTTCATTTTAAGTGCTCATTATTAAAAATGTTACTATACTATGTTATTTTTTGTAAATATTTGCATGACAAAGCTTTTTAACAAGGAACTTGGGACCACGATATTTGTTCCGAAATATTTTATAATGTTTAATCCAGGATGTTAATTTATGTATTGTAAATGTTTGTTCGTTTCCGCAGATATTTTTGGCGGATATTAGGTAATCCATAGCATTACATAATTAGTACATAGACCTTTTATGTATAATATTTACACCTTTATGTATGTCTCATTTCTTCCAAAGGTAACAGTATTAGATTTAATTAGCATAATATAATATATAAACAAGTTTTTGCATTTAATTTAAATATACGCAGTGTCAAATATATCTTGAATCTTCCATAGAAAACAGTATTAGATTTGATTATGCATATATATATATGCATAATTTCGCATAAATTTGATGATTATGAATGATATTGTTACATTGTTTTTGCTCTTAAAATGGCTTCCATAACAAAAATATTTTTTTGAGATTTTTATTTGTTAATACCTGTTTTTTTAATGATCCATTTTAAATATTTCTTTGTTTCAAAAATCTGTTGTTCTCCATTTATTTTATTGTCTCATATTCTGTAGAGTTGGTCAAAAGTTGGAAAATCTTTTTGATATTTAATCTTTTATTATTTAACCAGCAGTTATTTCTGCGTATAAGTCATGTTTTATGAATGCAAAGTGCTTCCAGAATTCAAAGTGGATCCTGTATGCTGAATCAAAATGGTTAAAATCAAAATGTTATATTATTCTCAACCCATGATCGCAAAACTTGACATTTCTATATCGATTTTATTTATTTATTACACATTTACTTCATAATATTATATTGATGAAAGCATAAGTGCCAAATTTCTGTACAAGAAAGCATAAATCTAGTCATTTAATGAATAGTCTTCCACTTTTTCATATAAAATTGCATAATTGCCAAATCATTTATTATCAAGTTAAAAATATAATCAAAACAATTCACACTTGCCCGTATGTTAAATAAATTTGCATAGTTGCACAATATAATAATGTGCTTATTTTCTAGTCATATTCTTTTTATTATTTTAAAAAATCAAAATCGCATAATTGCCAAATATTCTAGTATTAGTGCCAATCTGGTCGTGTGTGTATGCATGGTTTGAGCGAATGTCCTTTTTGTGCCAAATATCTAGTCATCTTTACCGGACAGTATTAATGGAATGACCTCCCCTTGTCGGGGGCAGGAAACTCCAATCGTCTTCCAAAGATTAAAGCAATTTATAATTGCTTAATTGTATGAATGGATTTGTGTGATTGTGAATTTGAATGGATTGAGTTTTTGAATATATTGTGTATGAAGTCTGTGAGTGTCTTGAAATAATCAGTATTATTTTCTTGAGCCTAAAATCAAAAAATGTATCATATTAATTTTATGTTGTGTTTTGTGTATTTAATTTTTGTATATAATAAAGCTCCACACAAAATAGAAAATATTGAAAAAACTACCAAAAAAAGAGAATATATGATAATTATGTATTTGCCATGTGTTGCCATGGTTTCAACATCCACGTCTTCCACTGCGTATTGTAATTAGCAAGTAAACTGTTAGATTTTAGTTAGACTTGTAGTGTTCGTTGACTTGTATATAAAATTTAATTAGGCTGCACAATAACTAGATGTTAAAAAAACAAAATTCCGAAAAAAATATAACTTTCTGAAAGATTGTTAGGCCCTTAATTTTTCGTAAATTTTTAAACAATTAAAAAATGATTTGATTTGATCTACTGATTTTTCTTTAAATTTTGATTTCTCTCAATATCAATTGTAAATTTCAGATTATAAGATTTGTAATTTCTTAAATTTCACCTTGAAACTTGCACTTAAAATCAAAATCACTATGCTTTATGAAACAGTATTAATTTCCCTATGTGCCAATTTCTTATTGTTGAATGTTTGTTTTTATATTGTTCTTATAGAAAATGTTTCAAAATAAACAGTATTATTCCCAATGATGCCAAACAATGTACAAAGTTTTCATGTTGAAATGTTTTTAAATGTGTCTTGACAATTAACTGTTGCCATTCTGCTTAATAAAGATAGATCACAGTGATCACACTAAATATAATAAAGCTTCCGGAGTATTGAATTTTTATGCCATTTGGTATTCAATTATAAATTCAGTAGTAGTATTAAATTTTAAAAATGCATTTCAGTATTAACAGAAGCCTATTCAATATCACATTTCAATATAGCCATCCTTTTTTCATTTTAAAATACATACTTTATTCTGAGTATCACAATTCAGTATGAACAGTGAATAATTTTAGTATTCAGTATTAAAGATCTATTCATTTCCAATTCATCATTAAAATATTAAATGAATTCAAAATACAATTCAGTATTATTTCTATAAAAACTTAATCAGTATTAAAAACTCTTTATTATACAATTCAGTATTATAATTTATTATTATTTAAGTATTACGATACTAATTTTATTATATAACAGTATTAAACTTTTATCTTCCAATAATTTATAGAAATATATTTACGGTACTTTCCGCAACTGCCAAATAATATTAAAATATATATAGTCTTCCCTAGATATTTAATGTTCCAGGATGCCAAATTGATATTATTTAACTGTAAATACTTTTTTTTAATGTCGTAGCTTGTGTGTATGAGTGTGTGGGTGAATGAATGAAGAATGGTTGCACCAATCAAAATGTTTGTTATAACAAAAACAATTTACTGCCAGCAAATACAGGGTGAAATATAGGTCTAATTAATTTAATATTTATCGACAAACTGCGTAGTTTTGCTCAATATAAAAAGAAGAATGCCACCCTAAGTTGTAAGCAATATTTAAAAATTTTCAAAATTTGACGAGTTGTATTTTAGTAATTACAATAAATAAAATAGTTTCAAGACAACAATTTTTTTTTCAATAACTGCTAAGAAATGTCATAATAATTTTTGCATTGTTAATATTTCTGTATAAAAATCTCCTTTTGTGCCAAGAACAATATAGCTTTAAATATTGAAAACTTTATTTCCAACATTGACCAACTCTTGTTTTTTTTTTTTTTGTTTCATTATTTTAACTGACTCCATGTAGACTTACTTTTATTGGAATTACTACTGTACAAGTTAAAGTGCTTTGTGTTCAATCATAATCTGTTACTCATTTTGTATATTTTTATCTCATACATCAGTACCTTAAATACTCAATATTTGTGACCGTGAATGTGGCATAATAATGTACATATAGATATATTAAATACTTAATAGTATATATAAATAAATAAATGTGTATTAATAGTAATATTGTATGTTTTAGTCATTGTCTTTACTGTATGATATCTTTTAACAGTTAATTGTATTTTTGTGCAGAACCAATTAAAGATAGGCTGAATTTTTTTGAAAATTTTTCCAAAGCAATAAATTTGACATATTACGAGGTCAAGATTTTTCAGATTTGATGTTGATGTGTAAATATTATTGGATGAGGGTAAAATCGTTTTAAATATTAAATTTTTAAAAGAATAAAATCAGTCTATTTTATTGGTGTAAAAGTTCAGTTTTAATATTTTTTTATTTCTGGTAAGACCTTATTGAATTAAGTTATCACTAAATTAAAGACACCTCTTTGAAGATGACTCTCCCAAATTATTTGACTAGCCTTTGAAGTAAGAAGGTAATTTGGATGGGATTATTGGTCATAACCATATGTAGTGTCTTCAAAGGTCATAACCATATGTAGTGTCTTCAAAAGGTATTTTACCAGATTTAATAATATTAGATTCTGTGTTTAAATTATGTTGCAGAAATCGTGTAAATACTCAGCTTTATTCTTGTTGTTAAATATAATCTCGATTTTATCACTTGTTAAACAATGGTGGCGGAATATTGATATCAGGATTCTACATGCTAAGATAATCCGTAGATTTAAGATCCATCTTTAGCTGTAGGTGTTTGTACATCCAAACATTTGTAAAAACAAAAAAGATGAAAGAAGTGCTAATTCTGATATCATTATTTACAGTATTGTCACTCGTTACTCGAGAAATTAGACAAATCATTTGATTTGTCGTCGATGAGTTTTCTAGTCATTTGAAAATTCCTAGATTTACATTTATTTTTTCATGGCACAGGATTTTAACATGGGTCTTCGAGGAATATATATTTTGGAAATTGAATGATTTCAATGAAATAAAACATTTTGAATTTAATGATTGATATAATTAAAATAATAATAATTATGTTTTAGGGGGCTTTTAATATCAAAACCAGATCCTAAATTTCAAAATTTCTCCAGAATCCTTACTTTCTAATTTTTGTTGTCATGAAAATTAAATAATCTAGAATATGTATATTTTGAATGTTATTTTCTTTTTTCATAAATGTCATCTCATTTTTTTTCCAGAAATGTTAACGCTTAATCAATTCCATTCATTTTAAAAGTTACTCACTTGTTAAACTTTCTACAAATTCCTCTTGTTAAGATTTGGGGACATTCCAAAAATCCTTTGAAAAAATCTGTTGATTTATTGTAAATTTTGTAACAGAAATTATTGTTTCGTTAATTGGATGTTTTGATCCCCTTCTGTGTGTTCAACATATAATTTTAAAATTTAAAACTGTTTTCAAAGTTTTGATTTGAAATTTTTAATCCCAAGTTTTTTTCTAGTTTTTGTTTCTCCCTATTAATTTAATGATGTTTTTCTCTTTGTGAAATTGATTTTTCATTTCAATGAATTGAGACATTAATTTGAAAATGACTTAAATATGAATTTAATTACATCAAAGATCAAAAAAGATCGATATAATTAGACTTTCTAATGAAAACAGGTTTCAAAATTTTCGGATTTCAACATGTTATTTAAATTCAAAAAGCGACAGAAACAGTTACCAATAGTTAATGAATGTTGTAAAACTTCAAATGGGAGTGTTAGCATCTGTCTATTATAGATATTAAAATTATGCATATTTTATTGTGGTGAAAAATATAAATTTAATATAGAAGCAGAATGTATCCGCAATTTAATATATTTGGGACAAATTTACAAAAAATAGTATTAAATTATTAGAATTTTGAGATTAGAGTAATGTTAAAATAATTAACTTAAATAACCTTGAACTAAACAAAAAAAAAGAAAGTTGTAACTTTTAAACAGCATTTGAATGAAATATACTCTTTAAGAAACTACCCAAAGATATATTATGAATTATATAATGTAGGAATAGCTTATTCAGATTTATCATAAAATGTGGTCAGCTAGTCCCAAATTTGTATTATATTATAATTTTATACAGTATATTATTATTAATTGTGTACAATTCCTGTATCTTCATTACGTAAGACTAGTCCTTTTATAAATGTTTATTCATGTTCTCTATATATAGACAGTAGATGGCCTTAATTTGGACATAATGACCATGTGTCAATATACATGTGGTCATGTGATGTTATCCATGAATGGTTAGCCTCAGGCTTTTACCTTTATTAGGATGTAATGAATATTCATAACCTCTGTTAAATAAACCATATTATTTCAAATTTGTCTTTATCTTATTCTTTCACTACTTTTTATTTCCCCACACTGAAATTTGTTGACATATTGTTGTCACCTTCGCCCCCCAGTGCTGTCAAAAGCTCTCAATAGAAGCATCTTTTCAGGAACAAAATGAAATGGGGTTTAGCATCCTACTTTTCTGCACCTCCTGGTCCAATGAAGACAGGGACCTGTTATGGTCTTTTTGATATTGGCGCACCAACCTTTCATCCAATCTCAATTGCCAAGGGTTCTTTTATGTGTTTGCTGTTCCTCCTGCACCACCAACAAAATTTTGCAGGTTGAAGCTTGGGTACATGCATCTTCAATAGAAGGCTTGATCTCGCCTTAACTACATACATCTTATCAAGCCCTTCACGTAATACCCTGTATATTTCGCCACTAAGTTCGATTGTCACAAGCCCAGCTTGGGAACCTATCAGATTCATCGGTCGTCGTGAATACCAAGTCTCGTGCTTTATATCTAAAATGCCTACATCTGACAATCGAGTTGCAAAGTTCAAAGTTCGATCAAGGTCACGGTTGCTGTTTTCCCACGAGTTTCTCAATTTAAAAAAAACTGTTTGTTTATAGTGTGTTTGGTGCCACGAACTCTGATTGGACAATGCTAATTAGTCACTTGTAAAAACAACTAGCGCAAAGTTTGGGGAATTGCTGAGTATTCAAGCAACTGAGAGATGTTGTATAACTCGCGAACGTTGCTTAAGGAACATGGGGTACATGAGGACAGGCACACCCAATTTTTGAAAAGAAAAACAATATTTTTGGAATGGGGCCCAATAAGAGTGTGGGTTTCCATCTATTTATCATTTTGCAGTAGCTGTAACCTGTACCCATATTCCAAAACCCCAATATATTTATTTATAAGATTTTTATAATGGTTCTCGTACCCGTAAAGTAGCTGAACTTTTAACTCAATATTTTCCATAATATTTGAAAATAAAAAAATGACAAATTGGTTCATTTCCATCAATATTTATGTTGTCGTCTTGCCGTGAAAATATGGAATCCTATTATCCAACATTTAAGACACAATGATTTCGGGTGCCATTTGTAGTGAACAAAGAAAAAACACATCCTACAAGAAATGAAAAAATTAAATGGGGTTTAAAGTCCTACCGGGTACTGTTCTGCCCCTACTGGGCTAATAGAGACGGGCATATGCCATACAGGTTGCTATGGGTGAAATTTTGTCCAGGGCAACTGCCAAGGGATCTTTTATGTGCATGCAAATGTATACACAGGACCTCAGACTTTGTCCCTTCCGAACAACTAGACAGCTTGTCCATGTCAGCAACACTGAGAAGAGAAACCCTGCCTGAAAATCCTGATGAACTTTCTCAGCTAATGCTGGGATTGAACACGCGATCTCATGACTAGCGAGCTAGCATCTTACCCACACTGATCAGCAATGAATATTTGCTAGGTCACTACAATCACTGATAAGGATGACATCCATACAATTTAATCCGCCTCTAATATTAACTTTTTACCGACAAATTAAATTCTAGAAATAAATCGGTATTAAAATGAGTTAAACTTACAATTATGCCAAAACCAGTAACATCTTATGTAAACAATCATGCTCCATTGAGCCAATGACTGACGCCGCGTGATGTGATGTCTGTGTTCCAGGCAGTCAGCTTTTACAGAGATATTATATTTTATGATTCTCTGAGAAACAGACTGCATCTAACTTACCCACTTAGTTATGGACATGCACAAGTGCCCAGGAGTAAACTAAACACACACTGGTGTCAATCCGATTTTCAATGATTTCCGATAATTACTGCCATAGTTATGGCTCTTGATCACTGTGAAATATCCTGTGGACGCTCTAAAGGATAAAGTTAATATCCAATTGACTTTAAATTTCTACACTGTGTTTTCGATCATGAGACGAAGCCTATTGATTTTAAATGATTTCAGATAGTTGCTGTCCGAGTAGTGGTCTTGGATTACTTTGAAATATCTGTGGACGCTCTTGAGGTTGATGTTAATATCCGATTGACTATAAATTTATGCACAGTGCTAAATGTCATGTGAAAAACCTTAGTGATTTACAATAGTTTTCCAATAACTAATTAATAAACATATCGCCCTTGATTTGTGGACGCACTGGAAATATCCGAATGACTTTAGGTTTACACACAGTGATTAATGTCATGAGCGCTAGAAGCCTAGCGATTTTCAATTACGATTTTCAAACATGATTTCCGATAATTCTGCCAGAGTTATGACCAGAGTTGGGATTTCGCCCGTATATTCCGGACTTGTCCGAATTTTTTTTCCAAACGCACAATATTGTCCGACCGGGAATATGCCCAATCGGACATCAAGACATAGTGAATAATATTCAAAATTCCAAAATTAATATAGTGTACTGAAAGTATAACTACCACTCAACCCGATTATCGTTGACAATAGGCAGGATTGATTAGGTAATTAAGTGATCAACGTATTTATCGTGTTACACCGTCAATAAACCACCTACCTTGATTAACTACTTAATCCGTCTTGATTGATTGACTTAATCCTTTGTCGGACAATTCATCAATCTAATCTTAAACAGAAGTCATTGCTTTCCCTTTGTCGGACTATTCATCAATCCAATAAGAGTGATTATAATTTTAATCCACCCGTTTACCTCGTGGTCTTCAATTGTCGGGCATTTTAATCGCATTGATGTGAGCCGACAGCATTTATAAACTATTCATAGATGTCACATATCGTAAGAGTATATTATTTTATAACACCCTACATGTAATTCATTTTGTCTACGATATCCTTTACGTCTTTTAAGAATCCATATATAAATTCTCATCCACAGTGGCACTTTCTCGTGATCTCGAGCGCCGCACGAATATTGCTTAACATGTTAGGCAGTGCTTACTATGAAGCTGTGTGCTGTAAGTCACGTACGCCATAGCGGCAATACGCTGAAGTCAGCTATGCCTTTTCTCATCACCACAAGTATTACTATTTCGAACGCTTTTCTTTCATTTGCTGCCGTGTTCTTATTTATATTACGCACGGATTTGAATATTTTGTTGACATTTTATAAAGAAAAAACGATGTTCTGACATCACAAACTATTCTTATTTCGGGAGTTCGGCATTCATTTGCTGTCACGTAAATCTAAAGGAATATTACGGTTGTGAATTTTATGCCGAAGCAGGATCGGCAAGGTTTCATTCAATGTATTACGAAAATGCTTAATTTTGTACGACATTTACTGACATGATTTTGAATGCCGTACGGGAATGAGGTGTGAAAAATAGCGAGGTTCACCAATTTTATGACGTACGGGATTTGAATATTTTGTTGACATGTGATTTTTAATTGTGGTATGAATTGAATACCGTACGGGAATTAAATATGAAAAATAGCGAGGTTCACCTTATTTGTTATGTACGTGATTTGAATATTTTGACGACATGTGACTTTTAATTGTGGTATGAATTCGACTGCTTAAATAACGATAAGAGTTATGCCCCTTTATTTTCGGTAAAATGTCCGACACGAAAAATTTTGAAATCCCATCCGTGGTTATGACCCTTGATTACCTCAAAATGATGCAGATGCTCTACGAATCAAAGTAATCATTCAGTTGACATGAGATTGATACACAGCTGGGCAATTCCACGCTAAAGTATACAATTAGGTGAAAAATTTAATTAGGTGATAAGTGGACAAAAATAGTGTTTTATGGTGAGAAATAATCTATATTTTGAAAACCAACTTAAATTTTGGTGGAAATTGTTCCTAATTTTTTTTTTAATTTGGTCTTTTGTCAAGGTGTACATTGTAAATGTTGAATTTATAATTCTTATGCATTTTCTTACTTTGTGTTTGTTGGATAATTCTGATTCATAATGAATGATTTGGCATTAGTTATCTGACAAGATATATAAACATGATATTTATACATTAAAATATGAAAATAACATATTTTTGTGAAAGTAATCAACATTGAAAAATATCGCTATGAGAATGTACGGCCGTTACCTAATATTCACATTTTTTTGTCTCTCATTCATATTTATGAATTGAATATTTTAAAATTTCATATCTAAAGCTAAAATAACCCATTCTTATTATAATGACCAAAAAAAGAAAAGATTGGCAAAAATTCTCAGAATAATTTGGGTTTTCGTACATGTACGTCCGTTACTTTTTATGGTATTTCATTTTATCAGATATTTATATTTTATCTCTCTCATTCATATTTATTTATGTAACTGTTCAAAAACTCATATATAAAGCTAACATCACCCATTCTTGATATTATGACTGTAGAAGGAAAACATTTTACCAAATTCTCTGAATCATTTGGGGTTTCATAGATGGATGCACGTCCGTTACTAAAATTTTAGGGTAAAAATGTACGTCCGTTACCAACATTTTTAAGTCGCAATATTTTAGGTAAGGAGTAATGTTTTTAGGAAATTAACTGCTCCATTAATTCAAATGAGTTAATAATTAGTATTATCCATCAGTCCTATTACTTGAAAGTTTACATATCTCCTTTAATGGGTTAGCAATTTGCACTCGTACGTCCGTTACCAGTAAATATGTACGTCCGTTACCACAATAATTTCTAATTTACTGGATTACAAGAATCCAAATGTGAGAAGTGATCATACAGTACACATCTAGTATCAGTGCCCTTTCTTACAGGGATAAAAACTGTTGAATTCCACAGGACAATTCACAGAGTTTTGCAACCATGTTCATGTAGGTAAATCATGGTGTTCATTTCTGTACGTCCATTACCTATACTTTGAGGAGCCAATATTTATTTCCGGTGTTCAGGAATAAATAAAATCATATGTCAATTAATACTTAAAATATATGTCTTTAATACTATATAAAACCCAAACAGTTAATTATTCATGGTTAGATAATATTGGAAGTATTCAAAATATAACGAGTGCAAAATGTACGTCCGTTACCGTGGAATTGCCCAGCTGTTAAGGTTTTGAGATGAACAAGTTATAAATTTTGACAGCTTGAACAGGTAAATCCATGATACTGAGTGTTTTGACCTTGTAAGCTAAACATTACCATGGGGCAGAACTAAAAGCCCAAAAATTCTAATGATTTTCCATTTGTTACTTGATGAGTTGTTGGTCTTGTCAGATTTAAATGTATTTTAAATGCTTCATTACCGACAAAAGGAGAAATATGCGACAACTCTTGTTGACTGTCCGGACGACATAGCCGCTGTGGGGTGGGGGTGGGGTATGTTTCGTTGCCTGGCAATCTATCCTTACATTGATTAAACATTTGCATGATGCTCTGTTTGTTTTTTTTGTTTTGAATTTTAATTATCAGCCTTTGTCATAAATTGTGTTGGTGCTTTTTTCTTCTTAAAATGTCTTATGGATATTTGTACCTGCCTCTTATTTATATGGGGTGTTTGTAAATAAAATCTATCCAAAGTGTCACACCTGACGCCGTAAGTGATTCTCTGTGAAACAGATTGACCTGACGCCTGTAATCAATGACGTAGCGCAAACAGGTCAGGAGGCAAACTTATGGTAAAAGGGGAGTAACTCTGATATATTTTACATTGTAATTTTTTAAAGTAGACATCGGTAAATATGACTGGATATTCCAAACAGTAGAATTCTAAACAACATGGCGGACACAGCTAAAGAAAAATTTGATGCTGCTGTTAAAGTCATCCGAGGCTTGCCAAAAAATGGTAAAAATTCGTAATTTTTACACCTCTAATTACAGCAAGTCCCATGGAGAAAATGTGCACAGTTTTGACACTCAGACAGTGTTCTTTAAATTCGGTAGCGAATAGTGTGTGTGATGAATAGTCGTTTTGTTTTTGTTGTAACGTTTATTGATGCGACCTTTGGCGTTGGACAATGTCCAAGTTTGTATATGGGTCAAGATAATTAGATTGACTCAGATCTAATTACTGATATTTGTGATTAATGGGGTATATACATTTTCAAACAGTTAATTTTCCGGAAGTAATGAAATTAAAACCAAAGATAGGGGGCCCAACACAACCTAAGCTTGGGCCAATGTCATGTGTTTGAAATCACCCCCGGGGCGGTTAGTTGAATAAAATCCATTGGACAATTAAATATCCCAACAAAAAAAAGTTCTCTCTCGAAAAATCAATGTTTTTGCTTGTATTTTCAATTGTGTTCATCACGACATTGCATAGTACATGTCACATGATGACCAAAACCATCATAATATATTGAGGGGGGTAAAGGTTGACAAAATTGGACAATCGTTTGAGTTTGGCCAACAAAAAATAGAAAATTGTTACCCTGTATATTATGATAATAGGCAACTTTGTGTCTAACATTTATAATTAAACACGCTTTATTTCCTAATTTTAGTTGATCATAATATTATGTCATAATCCTAATGCTCCGACTGTTTATATGCTTGATTAAATTACTTTATTTTGTGTATTTGACAGATACTGAAATCGAAACATTCTTGATAAGAACAATTTGAGATGTCTAAACCTCATTTATCGTCTTTATAAAAATGTATTTAAAACAAAAGATCACTCGTCAAAAGAGGCATCCCAAAAAGCGTAACATAAAACGAAATTCATAAACACTTTTTAGGACACAATAACTCTTCTTCTAATTGAGCTAGAATGTTCAAACTTGGTATAGGTGTTTATTAGGTCAGTACCTTGATGGAGTTCGAAGATGAGCATTTTCTGCATAGGGTAAGCAGAGATAAGCAATTTGATTACCGGTAGTTGATGCTTTGGGACAGGATATCTTAAAGATATGGGAGATTAGTTAAAGAGTTGGCAGTTCTAACTATAATACTAATTTGCTGCAAATGTCTATCCACAGATGACTTTTTATCATCTGGCATGCCAAACTGTGGATAGACATTTGCAGCAATAGAAAACAAATGAAGTCAAAAGTTGTATTTCCAAATACCCACTTGAAACATAGCTGATTGGTTAAATTGAATGACTGACATCGCTCATAATCTTCTTTGACCTCCCAATGCAACCGGTCAGATCTTCATGTTGTGTAGGCCATAGAAAGTATAAAAAAACTAAACGAAACGTGGATCTGTATGTTAAACAGAATGTATTAAATCACCTACTAACATATAATGCTATCCATCCAATGCATTTTTTGATAAATAAAGGTGCTCTGACTCCTTGTTTACCAGTAGAATGGTCAACAGAGGCTTACCTTAAGTGATCACCCGAGGAGCTAAAAGACTCTAAACAAATTTTCTTTGCAATTTCTCTTTTTAGCAGTGGGAGGGAATCAGAGGCGAACCTTCTTGTCACGAACAACTACGGAATCAAAACCACAACAGTTGACTCAATGACAGACCTTATGATATGACTCGCACACACTGACCATTCGGCCATCAAACCCCCTGTTCGCCGCTTACACTATAGGGTTATCTGAATTTCAGGTACATTCCAACCATCTCATGAATTGATGTTAAAATTTTATGGTTTTTACAAACAGTCGACCGAAGGACCATGTAAACAGAGTAAGCCATCATTCTGGGATGTTGTTAATAAAGCAAAATGGTAGGTATTTTCTTTTTTTTTAATTCTCAATGGTAATTCATAAATCATAATAAATTCTTCAACATCAAAATTATATTCAGGTGTTCCATGTGCCTGATTATTGTTTATATATGTATATTTTAGGGATGCATGGAATAAACTGGGTGAGATGCCAAGAGAAGAAGCTATGTTGAAATATGTTGATGAATTAAAAACGGTAAGTTTGCTATTATTTCCCAGCAGATTTGATGTAATTCAATCTTTCCAAAACAGAATTTAGGACTTGCAAAATTAGAATTTATTCAATAAATTGGCAATTAAGGGTTATTAACTTATTAATATTTGGTATTAAACTTTTATTAGACAAGAATGAAAATATAGATAACAGTTATTACTATTACCAGAATTTCCAAATATTTGAGAACTAATACTCATACCAATCATTGTTTGCGTCTTTATATGCCCACATTCTATCTTATTAAAACACAGAACCTTTGTCGTTTAGTTTTTATTGTTCAAAATGTCTTTTTACTTGTCTTTACTTCACTTGGATCTTGGCCTTATGATGCATGAAAACTGTGGGTTAACCACTAGAAACGTCAACGCTGATTGATTAATCAATGTCTGGTGTCATAGGGTCAAAATATAGATCTGTATTTTAATCAGATTGATCGTATATAATCATCACCCAAGGATGTCGCTCCATTCTCCTATCAGACTGTCGTTCACAAATTATTGCTTATGGATGCTTTAGACACTAAAGTTATCATCCGATTAACTTAACATAAATAATTAGAAAAATTTGTGAACTGCTCAGACAACTACGATGCTGTGGTTATATGTGTCCTATTCCTTGTCTGCTAACCTACATGTACATGTATCTTTAAATTATATCTAGATAATAGAAACAATGCCCCAAACAAAACAAGTAGAAGAATTTATGGATACAATCGGCAGCTTTTATGAATTGATTGAAGAGAATGTTCCAGGGGAAAAGAAGTCAAAACCCCTCAAATTACAGAATGGTGGTAGTGGTGATCATGATGAAAGTGATGATGAAGAAATAGAAATTGAGAGTAATATTTCTTTAAATAATGGTTTGTACAAGGTCATTTATATATTGAAAATCATTTTGGTTGCACGTGGATGATATTTTAAAAGAGCTAAACCCCTTACTCAATATTTTTGCATATTATTCAAATTTAAAAACATGAATTA
This sequence comes from Patella ulyssiponensis, assembly GCA_963678685.1. NCBI lineage: Eukaryota > Metazoa > Mollusca > Gastropoda > Patellidae > Patella > Patella ulyssiponensis. The sequence goes on along the minus strand of OY783230.1, from coordinate 18,914,135 downwards.
GAATTCAATATTGGTTCAGTTCAATCAATAGTGAGGTTACATTGCAGTGAAAGTAGGAGATGCTAGTAGTATCAAATATTTAACACAAATTAACAAATTATTATCAGTTTCTGATGAAGAAAGAAAAGGATATCCTACAAGACAATGTGGAAGTAATTAGTAATGACTGATCCACAAATGAAAAATAATGATTAAATATAAACATGTAGAATGGACTAAGCGAGCATAAATGACTGTTGTTCAATTTGTGCTGTTCGCATATTTATCTGAACTTAATTGATTAGAAATTAAAATAAATGTTTTAAAAATTGAATATGAATTGTTAAAAAATTGAATATAAATCACTTTTTATGATTACATTGATGTGTCCTTTGAAACCGATTTTCGTCTATTTTAATGCTCTGAAAAATAAAGGTATATATGCCCTTTGAATGGGTGTTGTAATAATAAATACAGAGAACAAATACCACCAGTCCACAACACACATGACAACATAAATCAGTCTGAATATACTCTTAAAGTCGATCCAAAACTAAAATCATTTGCACTGGATCACATTTTTTAATAGCATTTTAATAAGATGTCTCATAGTTTGGTAAGAATGATCTGTATAGATTAGATGTAAGGATTGGGTTTAGAACTGTTTCCTTTCCCAGGTTGGGTTTAGAACTGTTTCCTTTCCCAAAAGGATGTTGAGTTAACAAGAAAGTAAACGATTGTAAACCAGACACTCATTATCAGGCCATTTTAAACTATCTGACAGTTTAATTTGTCAAAAAGTTCATTTGATCAAAATATGTCAGATATTGATTTAGTACAACAGAAATCTATATAAATAAAATCAAGATGTCAGTGTGTATGTTCGCTCATCACGCTTCATCACCATGATCCACCTTCATGTATTTGGTATCAAATTAACCAGCATGACCCTGTCAATGTTAAAGGTCATTGAATTTGGGACCTTGGGCGAATTTGGAACCCAGGTGAAGCTTGGTATCCTATTAGTAATAAATAAATATTAACATTATTTTAATCAAAATAGGTGTTATAATACTAGTATAATAAAATAACACCTTTTTAACAAGCAGGAAACTAGTGCCTTTTGGTCTTGTCTTTGAGAGTACAAGCATCATACTATAAAATCCTGTGTCAGTATAACAAAGGCTTCAATTAAATTGCTTTGGTCTTGATGTTAATTTTTAATCATGAGCTGTTTTATATTTGTAGGCATTGATAATAGTTTTAACCATTCAGCTGCAGTTGAAGATATTTTACGTAATGCAGAACTCATGAACGGAAAGCAGCCACACGTCACAGTAAGAGAAAATAACATGGTTCATCAACAACTTTATATTGAAAAAACTAAAAGTAGGTAATTCAACTTGGAATTTTTAAGTCATATCTAACATTAAATTCAGTCAAGCGTTTTCCAATTGTCATAGAAACAAGCATGCCAAGATTCATATCAATTGTACTTGAATTAGCAAAGGCGTAGACATTTTTCGAAGAGCGTCACCCCAAGAACCAAAACAACAATATGAGTAGCCTCTGGGACTCATTTCCTTGGGTGGATTGGTTTCTTTAATATTGACATCATCATGTCTATATGCCTTCCTATTCTATAACCATGAAATGGGTCCATAGCAGTAGATTCCTGGAGGATTTGATTTGGAGGAAACATTCTAATATTGAAAGACTGGCTAAACATTAAAAATTGACAATTCTACAGTATTTAAGGTCAATTTTAGTTCATCCATGCATTAAGATAGACAATGCTCATAGTGAGGCTCTTAACTGTGATATAATATTTGATTTCTTCTCCATAAATTTTGATAAGATGAAAGAGAGAAAGAAGAAATAAAAATAAATGGAGGAATGAAAGAGGATGTAGAGAGTGGAAGTGATACAGATGAGTTTTGTGATACATCAGATGAACCTATTCAGGTAATATCTCCTTGATGAATTAATTGAGTGACATTTTGTATAATTAATTATTGTCTGTTATGACTCAATCAGTTTTATTTTCTTTTCTATGATTAATTACTAAATATAAAAACCTTTCAAGAAATAAAACTTGCATGGGTGTCCGCTTTTAGAATCATTTATTAGGAAAATCCTGTTATTAGTGTTAGACAACTTGAAAATGGTCGCTGTGTTTGGTTTTCTTTTGCGTATTGGCTTTTTTCAAAAGAGCAAACCCCAGGGAGTATTTGTGCCAATTTATTAATAACTTGTATTCATTGTGGCTGCTGTACTGTTAATATATTTACAAAGGTTCCTTTAGATCTTAATATCACCCCTTTGAATATATTTTGGTAATTGTCTTTTATTTTGCACCAACATTTTATTATGTTAATAAATAAATGCAGTAAATTATACCATTTCTAAATATATTCCAGGATCCATTAGAAAATGGTCATGTGATACCAATGTTGAATACATCCACGCCAATAACTAAAACTGAAAATCATGTTCGGTTCACAGATAAAGACTCCATTCAAACAGAAGCTCAAATTCACCAAAGAACACCTTCATCTCGATTCACGAATAGTCAGAATCTTCGTATGGGTTTATTATCAAATTCTGTGCCTTATTCTTCCAAATTCAACCGAGATACCCTCCTTTCAGATAGCTTGTTAGTTAATGCAGCTTCAAATGACTCGTTAAACTTATCTATAGACAGTCAGTTAGGTGTTAGTCTCCATCATCCAGACAATAGTGTTTTACAACAAACTTTTGACAAATTAGAAAGTGATTCAGTTATGACACGTGGAGGGGGTAACATACCTACAGGTCAAGGGTCATTTCCAGTTTCAACAGATACGACAGATAGATCAGTGGGTGGTAGAGGTATGGACTATTATGTTATTTTGTTTAAATTCTGTACAGTATTGAATTAGATTTGTTGAAAAATGCTAAAATTCTACAATAAAAATTGTGTTAGTACGAGGTAACACAGGGACCTGGTCCCTAAACCAGCTCTTTCTACGCCCTGTAACATAGATCTTCTGATACTGGAAAATGGCGAACTAAAAGTCAGTTTTATAATGCAAGAAGTTCTTTGATTGAATACAACAAATTACTAGAACAAGATATTATTAAGGATCTGTGTCGAGACACCTCATTGTATGTCAAAAAAATTCTAAATTTGACATGAAATTGTCATAATTCTGTCACAGCAGGGGATGTAGAATTGCAACATAATTAAACACATAGAATGTACTTCAGTGGTGGTGATAGGTCACGATACCATTTTATTTGTTTTTTGACTGAAATTTATGATATAATAATGTACTTTAACATAAAAATGCAAGCAATTATAAAAAAAGACAAATTTTCAAAATAATACAATTACGCAGTCAGTATCGGGTAAAAAGGAAACATAAACCCATTCAATATTACAATCTTAACACATTGTTTACAAATTTTACAATCAGTGACACTCAGTAGAAATTTCCTCTTTTAATTTTTTTTGCGATTGAAACTAAATTAGTGATTTTTTTTGTTGAAATAAGGACCTGTGCTCTAACTTTGTAATTAATACACCTCAATTCTTTCGAATCCTATGCTGTTTCTCACTATGACATAGTCTATTTAGTTGAACTTGTTTTTTACTACATTTCACCGATAAAGTTATGCAAACATTAATACAAAATAGGTTATAGTAAAAAACCATTACATCTGTCATGTTCAAACATTTATTGGCAATTTATATCATTGATAAAATATTTACACGTAATTGGTTTTCATCCTCAAGTTACTCCCTTGATTTCTTAAACAGGCAATGCAGGTAACATATCGGGAAGTAGAAGAGGATTATTTCCCCCTGGGTCTGGTGGTGCTGGAGAGGATGAAGACGGTGTTTTAAGAACCCATCAATATGGTGACCTGAATCAGCAAATAGTGTTAACTTTAGTTCGTTTACAGCAGGATATGAATAGTGTTTTATCACGCCTGACGAATTTGGAAGCAATGACAGAGAGGCAAAGTCTGGTGAGTAAATTTTTATCATTGGGGTTTCAGAAGTAGCCAGAATTAATAAAAGTGGGTTATTGACAGCAGAAACTGGACGTTTGGGCTTTCGGAAATTTGATTCTGATTTACTGGTATTTACAGTTATTTCTGATGTCAGATTTCCCAGGCTGACTACTTTCTATAAGGTAGCAAAAGAAGGCAAAATAAATTCTGACTTATGGTTTTGGGGGTTTTTTTTATAGCTAAATACAAAACTATGAAGAAAATTGTGAGCTATATGGGAACTTTGCAGATAAATGAGAAGTGGTATCAGTTGTTTCTGAAAAATATATTCTCTTGACTCGAATTTTCAAAAGCTGAAACTACTTGGTAGAGGATGACCTTGGGACTATGAGAATGTCAGAGATGCATGCATTGCAAAAAAATTAGGGGCTGGTTGTGGCCATGTATTGCTTCAGCACAATTGTTTTTTTTTCTACAGGAAAAAGAGAGACAGGAGTTGCACAAGAAGTCAACATGGTGGCCGTTTGGTAACATGTCTAAAAGAACAGCAGCATTTATATTTATCTGGCCATTTTTAGCTCATTTTATTATATCATTAGTCTGTAACAGAAGGAGGTTAGTTGATTTAAAGTATAAGTCCATAGGATTCTTTGTCTAATGAATATTAACAAGGTGTACAGCCCTTTTTAAAGTATATAGCATAACTTAAGCCACTAGAGTATCAACAATTGTGGATGGTGGAAATACGGATTATGTAATGTGGGTGTGTAAAAAAGTGCATGTATCAGTGTCACCTTCATGCAAGCAAAAATATATTAAATAAGCTTGAAACAAATATATTCCTATTTTTCAGGAGAAGATAATCAAAGAATTGATGATAATTTTAAATCCGAGATTGAATGAATGATTACAGGAAAAGAGAATAAAACATATATTTTGTAGTGCTATATATCTATCTACATGTATTGTCTATATTTCGTACTATCAGCCAAACCGAATCACTTTGTAGTGATCTGTGACTAAAAATAGTTTCATAAATATAGGGAGTGAATCATTTCTATCAAGCTCATTACAATTCAATTACCCTTTGTTACATGTATCTATATAAATTTCAAAGCTAAAAAAATATATAAAAAAATAACCATGACTAATATCAATTTGTAAGATGTGAATATATTTTTTAAAAATTGCTCAATTGATAAAGATATGGATTGTGTGAAAAAGATGCTGTGAATGAAACAATGGATTGTGTGAGAAAGATGTTATGAATGAAAAATGGAAGCAAGTGTGATATTTCAATATTAAATGTTCATATATTTTAAATAGAGATAAATGACTGTGTAAATAATATTTTAATTGTGTATTCTGTTTGTAAATGATTTTTATACGAAGCTGTATACTCTGTATTATAATTTAAATATTAAGATCCATGAAACAAAGCCAAGACTGACATTTGTTCATCAAACTTTACATCAAGCAAATTTAATCAAGGGTAGATTCTTTTTTTTATTTTGATATTTTGAGCCCAAGATTAATTCGTTTTATTGGGGTGTCTTCTGATTAAGTGTTGGTACTATTTTTAGTTTCACTTATAGTCATCAGTCAAGAATTTTTTAGTAGAGAACAAATTGATCCATCTTTAACTCAATGAATGTTTAGTCTCTTAATGTGGCAATGCAACAATTCTTCAATATGAACTCAAATTAATAGATATGTACTATAAATTCTTTTTTAATGTGCAATGTTATTAAGGTTTGAAAATTGATTGTACAGTTAAAATATTTACTAGTGATTGCCAATGTTTATTAGATTGAAGTCTTCTGATTATCCAAACTGATATTAATTTGAGAAACTTGTATTATTAACAAGTTCATAGTTACATCCAGAATCTGATTACGTATTTGATAGTAAATCTACATCTTGTGTTTTAAAGACATTAAAATTGAAAGATATTGTAAATATTGAATTACTGTAATTTAATGTTGACTACATTTTATTAGTTCAATTATTTTTTTTAATTTATGTGAATTCCAGTGCATAGATATTAAAATAAAAGTTTATAAAAATGCTATGAATTGTTGTCAAAACATTAAAGTAGTTAAGTCTCTAACTCAATATCATCCAAAATCTTCGACAATGAAAACCCAAATTATTTGTCAATTTAATTCAACATTGATGTTGTGATCTTACCGGGAAGAGATGGGCTTCTGATATCCAATATTTAAGACAAAATAAAAAATATTATCATTGGTACACGAATCGTGTACCATAATCCGTTTCAGGCCCATTTTTAACAAGGGACTTAGAGAACGGGACTAGACGGTGACGCATGGAGAGCATACACAATAATGTAGACTGGAATAACCAGACACTAGAGATTGGCGTGCCATTGAGACTTCAGGCGTATTTCACCGAACATAACTGATTTGAAATAAGAGTAAAGACGGAAATGAATGAATGTAAATCAGTTAATATACATTCCTATAAGATTTTTATATGCGTTGCGACCCATTTGGGTAAATTTCCAGGTCCCAAATATTAGCGATTTAGCTCCTGTAAATAAATGACCTACATAGTCTGGATTGAAAGAACTCTCAGATGTGTCCCTTCACAGAAACTTATAAGAGAAAACAAACACTTGTATTTGAAATGTAGTTTTAATATCAAGTAGAGTATTAATATGTTCCATTGAGAGTGTAATCATCAGTTGCACACCAAAAATTATGATTAATCATGGTAGAATGGTAAAGATATTCACAATTTCAAGGATTTATAAAACAGATGGTTGATAAATTACTCCTCGAGAAGTTAGTGATTCCTCTTCCATTATTCAACACTGACTGAATATTTTAAAAGAGAGTTTGTGCTTTCTTTTAAACCAGTTGATTCTGTACTTCATCATCTTGCTATTTTAGACTTAATTCTCTCGATTTTGGAGTGGTTTTTGTTTGTAAATTAGTGTTCTACATGTAACTTGCATATTATTTCTTATGTTAATAGTGTGTAATACATTCTTACATTTTGCATTATGGTACAAGAAGAATTTGTTGAATGGAATGGGGTTTAACATCTTACTTTTCTCTTAAGTGCCAATTAGCCTTGAGGAATTGGCTCCATGTACCCATGAGGGGGCCAACTCACACATATTCTTGCATACCAGGCATGTTGTTAAAAAGAGGGCTACAAGTCCCTGTTGATCGAGGCAAATGACACAGACATCCTGATCGCCATAGAACAAATGGCTTCTTTCATCTTTCAAAATGATAAGACTTGGAGCAAATGTGGATTAGATTTGGAAATGTGGAGCACACTCAATAGATTCCTGGTGGTCATCCTAATGCCGGAGAAAGCAAATGGGATGTCATTCGTCCATGCTTACACTGGTTATGATGTGTGTGGGGGGGGGGGAGACAGCATGACAGACTTGGAATGTTTTCAATGAGGCTTCAGTTGTCTTTGCAAATCTTAGTCACCGCCTTTCAGAAATTGAGGAGTCTGATCTGCAAGTTCTTAAAGTTTGTGGTTCTCATTAGGACCGGTTGAGTAGGCCTACAACTTCTTCAAGGCTTGATTTTTTTGCCCGAAAGCAGTGGTCATACGACCCAATACCACCGACGCAATGTGTACTAAGGAACGAGAAGCATATCAAACAGATCGTATATGGGGACAATGTGTTAGTGTCCTTCTCAGTCCGAATTCATACTATAGCAGAGTTGGGAGAACTTTGTTTCCAGGATTTCCCAAATGAATAATTTGTCTATATTTCTTCTACCTGTGTGTTATTGTATTAAAATCTGTTACAACACGACAAAATGCATCCAATGGCCATATCATAAAATGCTACATGGACAGATATAAAACAATATCTTTAAATTTGGCCGTCTGTTTGGCCATTCAATATCACGATGACAAAGGAACTGATCATCTATCTGAATTAGAACTCCGTTTGGACATGTATTCTGCTATATTTTTTTACATAAAAACGGTTATCCAGCAACCATCTTGGAAAATGGTTGCCATGTTGGATTTTTAAATGGCTTGCATTTTCCTCTGAAAGTCTCATATACAATAAACAAGTTTGCCAACTTTCATACTTGTACTATAAAATGTACACTTTTTTTAGTTATTTGCTCCACTAAGAAGTTGTAAACGGAAATTGCTGAAATTCGATAGGCTTCTTCATTCTACTAATTTAAATAATGCATGTAAGTTGTATACAGGTTTCTTCATCTCACTAATGTAAACAATTTGTATTAATTTCAAACTGATCAGATAATAAATGTAGTCTGTAGAGTGTTCACAAGAAACTGGGCGACGGAACGATGATAGTACACGACCACATTTCCATGAAAGAGTATAAAAACAGAAAAAAGTCCAATTATTAGCATATATCCAAGTTTTGTATCAACAATTTATGTACAAAATATAAATGTAATAATAATAGTGTATATAATAAATATTTCAAACAATCGACAACAATCTTGTCTGATAATTTACCCTTTTATGGATATGCACAGCAAATGAAATAATCTATGTGTAGTGAAACAATATGGCATATTGTTGGGTTTATTTTCAAATTAGAATTCATTTGATTCTTGCTATTTTAATGTAAATTTGAAACACATTCTTAATACCATGCTCACAAAATTATACATTTAGGGCCACTTGCAATACATGTAGCAAACGGTAACAAAAGTTGAATATTTTAAAAAATATTTGAAAAGGAATATTGATATAGGGTTTATTAAAGAATATTGTTATCAAGAAATTCTCTCAAAGAAATAAATGATAAGTAAAATAATTCACAACTGTCAAGCTGTATTAACCCTTGAAGCCATAAAGAGTTAGTTTGTTTGATTGAACCGTAGTATAATTAAATTATCTTTCGATCAAATGAAGTCCAAATCACTTGTTCAGGTAAATCCACACATCAGGACATTTTTATTGGTTGATCGAACTTATAACTTATATGGGAATTATAATACAAGGCGAAGTGAGGAGTTGTATAATCTACACCATTCGTCGAATGAAATGTCAAATGTGTGAGATACTGTCTTTCGTAATTGTATTGTATAACCATGAATATTTATAATGTTCAGAATGTACTCACTAACTGGATCAGTGTAGATTCCTTTGTGGTCTGTTAAATTCGTTTCCTCAAGACAGAGAAGTTGTACATGTAATTTAACATTGCTTCATACCATTGTACAAAGAGATCCAAAATTCTTATTGACCTGATGATATATCCAAATAACATGGAAATTTGACGCATCAAACAAGGAACATTACAAGTATTTAGTGGGTCTTTTATGTGCCGATTACAAGCTGTAGTCCTTGACCTCTTGCTCTTGCACATACAAGCTAGTTTGTTGGGGGTGGGGGTGGGGGGTATATCTGTCTGTCTTATTTATATTTTATTCATTGTGAACATAAGTAACTTTATTTTTTCCTGTCATTTTAAGAATATATATTTTGAGTTTTAAGTTTGGAATATAAATATTTCCTAATTAACCTTGAGGGAGCATGCTCTATTGTAAGTATTTTATAAGATTAATTATCAGACAAGATACAATTAATTATTCTAAGCTAACTAGGGTTATTTAGATCTATTTAACACCATATTAACTATATTTATTAAGGCTTGTTGTTCATCTGATTGATCTAGTTGATTTATTTGTCGTATAGCCTCTTTTCCGTGTTGAATTGCTAACAATTTTGTCTGTTCTACTCCTTCACTCTGAAAATATACAATAACACAATGAATTTAATCCAACATATACTTGGCTTCAAATATGTAGTCTATGACCCAAACAAAATTTGCTCCACGAAAACTTCACCATGCACAGGTTTTACCTATATTGGTTTAACAGATTCAGAATATAATTTTAGAATAAAGATCTTGGTTGTGTGAGTGTCATGTTGATATAAATCAGTTGTTGTTAATGACTGAAGTAGAGAGCTACACAGAAAATTTGCTGCTCTCTTGACAACTCCTCTGAAGATCAACTGTGCATAACAGATTTGCCAGGAAGAAATTGGACCTGGAATTCTGTCAAGTCATAGTAATTCTCTGATTGTCAACACAAAACCCCTCTTGAAAAGCATTACTGAATATTCCATAATCTGTAAAAGGTGACATTGGGATCCTTTTTGTGATCCTATGATATATAGTTACCTTGGCAACCAAATGTCTAGCAGTTTCTACATCTCCACTTCTAGAAAATCTCCTCATGATAAGAGAATTTAACTGGGGATACTGAAATAAAAACGAAATAAATGGAATGTTTCAGGAGTCTAACCTTCATAAAAATTTCTTTACAGAAATAGGAAGTTTTGCCACCCCATGGACTAGTTTTTTTAATAAAAGAATGTGGAACAGTTCAACATAGTGCATTATCATTATTGTTTTTGTCCAAAACTAAAAACATGAGCTAAAAACATGATTTTTCGTACAATCAAGGGCCATAATTCAGAAAGCTAAGATCCAATATGCGTGAATATCGAAAGGAACCAAGATCTTTGGTTATAAACATGTATTTCATGTTCCATCAAAATCAGATCATAATTGTGGCCTACAGGGGATCTACAACCTTGATATACCATATATTTAGACTATTTGTGTACAAGGGGTCCGTCAGTTTTGGTCTGATTTTCACGAAATTCGAACTCAACCATCATTAAGGTGTAACAGTGATACATTCAAATGTTTTCTTAAATCGGATAAAAATTGTGACCTCAAGCTGAAAGCATGATTTTTTGTACAATCAAGGGGTATAATGCAGGAAGTTAGGATCCGATATGTGCAGCTATCGAAAGGAACCAAGATCTTTGAGTTATAAACATGCATTTCCCATTTCATCAAAATCAGATGAAAATTGTGACTCCTGGAGTGGCCACAAGCTAAAAACGTGATTTTTCATGCCATCAGAGGCCATAATTATTGAGGTTATGGTCCGATATATGCCAATCGAAACGGACTGAGATCTTTGGGTGACAGACCTGTATGTTAAGTTTCATCAAAATCACATGAAATTTGTTACCTGTAGAGTGTCCACAAATAAATTGTGGACACCCAGACAGGCGACGACAATCTACATCCACATGAAAATGTGTGAATATAAAAAACACTACTCAAGCAAAGTACTTTCTTGTAAGTAGTTCAGATGATTTAGTCCATGAAAATGTTTAAATTTGTTCCTGAATGAATGACCACTACCCAATTCAATGATTTAGGACAAATTTATCCCTACTTATCAACTTGATTTGAACAAATCCTAATTCACACCATACAACTCTACACACCCACCAAATTTGGATGCAACCCATGAAGTGGTTAAGTAGAAGAAGTCGATAATGTCTAAATTTGTCTGCTTTAATATGCACTTGCCCCATCACTGTTTGGCAGAATTTAACAAATCTGAATAACCAGAACCCATGTAGCACACCTACCAAATTTAGTTGAAATCTGTTTAACAGTTCATAAAAGGTTACATGGAGGACTGAAATGGGTATGACTGAAGTCCTTTGACCTAATAAAGAAAAAGTAACACCATCTCACCTGTTGTGCAGCAAATAAAACAGGTGCTGTAGCTAAACCAAGTTTTAAATCTGCTGCCGTTGGTTTACCTAATATTTTATCACAGGACGTAAAATCTAATAAATCATCTATTAACTGTTAATACAAATAAAATGCAATCCAACAATAAATAAAATACAAATAACAAAGACAAGATTACTATTTGTACCCGGAATCTTGCATCTTGGAAATGTAACATATCGTAACACATGAGTTTAAATCTAAGGCCTTTAAAATCCTGGGGTTCATTTGTGGAAATGGTTCACAACAGCAACCTCTACTGCAGCAGCAATTCTTGGACGGCGTAGGATCTCAGACCAGGCAGTCTGTAAACGAGATCAGGAGTCAGATGTCCAATTAGAGATGCAGTTTTGAAATACATCGATACCTTCAAATCCGTCTTCAATGGGTTCAGAGACACAGGGTATGGCCACAGCAACACTGGAGAACAGTTGGGTTCGGACACGGGTCACAGTTACTGTTGGAACATGGCGATGACAGAACAAGGGTATAATGATAAGGAAATATGATTTAGTCACAAAATGACCTAGTTTGTGTCGAGTGGATGTTAGTGTTTCTCTGTCTCTCTGTATTGGCAAATTAGTTTTGATTTGACACTCAATGGTTCAACAACAAGTTTATATCGTACCTGAAAAGCTATACCTATATTACGCCCATATTGATATGCTATATCTGTTACATCTTCTTCACAATTAGCTAATACGGCTACCTGAAAAAATCGTAAAAATTCAGCTAAACACTAAGTTATCTTAAATTCAGCTGAGCCAGTCACAAACAACAAAAATAAAGATGGAAAATATTGCTATAAAAATTGTCTAAATAATGGCCTCACTATGATGTACATGACATGACCTCCTTCATGCTATTACTAAATTTAAAACATGTACTGCCAGATCATTTTCAAGCAATTCATTCTTGTCTTTTCAGCATATGTACTTACAGCTTTACAACTATTGGCTAATAAACTGGCAGTTTTTTTAAAGGTTTTCCTGAGATAATGTGAGAATCTTTCATTTTCATTTTCTTTAGATCCCAATTGCATAAATTCACCTAAAAAAGAAAAAAAAATTGATAACATAAATTGTAACATCTTATACTACTGTTTTAGTTGCATTTTTATTTGTAGTTACAAGAGGCGAGCATTATGTCACAAGTAGTAGGTTTCAGCTGACGAAAAATAGGGTCAATAAGCGTCCATTCCCTTTAATAGCATATATTACTCTAAATATTTATGATTACCACGAAAAAATAAAGAAAAATGCACCTTGATAAGTTCAATACCAACACAAAAACCTTTCAGGCTTAAAGAACATACCATGGAAAATCAAAAAGTAATTCTATTAGATCAAAGGTATGAAATGTGATATAATAATAAAATCAAGTCATTTACCTCGGACTAAATCCTCTATAACCTGAGATAAAATGGTCACTATTTGTTCATTACGTAGCCGTGCCAAAGCCATTGAGGCTACTGATAAAATAAAATCCCCAGCTAAAATGGACTGAATTAAAAAAAAAAGGAATTTATTTAAAGCAGTGAAGTATAGTTTCATTAGTTTGTCCTTAAATTAACAGAACCAAGGTTTAGAGAATATCACCCAAACTACATGGACAGCTATCTAATTTGAGTCAACAAATAACTTTTTAGTAAAATTTTTTACTATGAATTATCTATCGGGCTAATGAAGACAGGCATACAGTAGGCAATGTGCTATGAGGGAAATTGTGATTGGAAGGAACATTTTCAACCACTCTTCATCAAATTCCAATGTCAAGGTCCTGATACGTGCACACCAATGAGTATATAGGTTAACCTTTCTTTTTCACTGACGAGCAGAAACCAGACTGGATCGAAACCTAGGACATCTAGGTTAGTGAGAGAGGGAGAAATGGGGTTTAACGGGTCATTTCGGGACTAACATATGGTTTAATTTTATTTCAATAATTCGCTTGGGCGTAGGGGGTCTTTAGCAGTGGGAGGAAACCGGAGTACCCAGAGAAAACCCACGAGGTTGGACAGGGGACCCTACTCCTTGCCATGTACAACCGGGGATTCGAAACCACGCATCTAGGTTAGTGAGTCAGATTCATATTCACTGAGACACTATAGCTCCATACTCTCGAGTTCATGTTATTGACTCTTTTCTTTGCTAGTTCTACAGACATGGATGAATTAAATGCTGCTTGAAATAATTTGAACGAATTTTTTGTTTATGCCCCAAATCCTCCAATACATCAAAGGACCTAAAACAATTTTACCAATCAATTAAAAGATTACTTTTCTTTGGCCCCACACCAAGTTGACACTGGTCTTGCCTCTTCGTGTATCTGCTGCATCAATGACATCATCATGAACTAAGCTAGCTGTGTGGATCATTTCAGCTATCACTGATATTCTCTTTTGAGATTTTATAATTCTACAAGAAAACAAAAATACATCCTAGATCATTCTGATTAAAATACAAATCAATATTTCATTTCATTTTGTTATACTTTCGATGGCCTACACCATGTACATCGGACCAGTTGTACTGGAAGGTCGTGTCAGGGGTCATACGAGCGATTTTTGACATTTCTAGTGGTTTACCCACAGTTCCATGCACAGCACTTCTAGAAATTGCCGCAACAGACTGTTTCATTGGCTAATCCCTCTTCTGGATCCTAGTGTAGTGAAGACAAGGACATGTAAACCGAAATTTTGAACTATAAAAAACAAAACAAAATACGATTTGTGTTTTAATCAGGTTGATCATAGAGAAGTTTATTGGCATTGATAAGAACAAAATTTAAATGTGCTTTAAAATCTGATAACTTTCAAGAACATCAATAAAAGAAAAAAGTCAGTATTGGAAAGAGGTAATCAATTTCTTAAAGTCACAACTGTCACATCCCTGTTCAGAAGCATACTCTCTCAAAGCTGTCGTTTTAATTATATTATTTATATATAAATAGCTAAGAATTAGTAACTTTTCTGATCTTGAACAAACTGATGCAGACTTAGTTAGTAAAAAAAACATATTATGTACTTACTGTGGATTAAATAAATTGATGTGTTTATTACAAGCATGGGACATGAGTAAAACAACCATGGGACGAAATGCTTTGCCCTGTCCATCAAAATAATACTCTACAACCTCACATAATTCTTTAGATGCTGTACTAAATTCCTAAAATTTTCAAAACATAATCACAATACTTTAGAAACATTAAACACCATAAAAGACAAAGTATCTACTTAATTAGTTAGCACACCTCCAGGTTATATCTCGTATAACACCTGTTGCCATTTTAAGATAGCTATTCCAGGTCATCCGGGGTTAAAATTGTGCATGGATGCTATTTCACTCATATGCTGGCGTCAGTGCAATGCAAGTTAGCAAACATCTTACATCAAGATATGGTGAATCATATTTTAAGGTCTATGAAATAATGTACTGAGGGCACAACTATTACTTATCTCAATTGTCATTAATAATAGGCGTCATTAATAAGGTAATTAAGTGTGATCAACCCTTTTATAGTTTTATACTCCGACCCCAGGAATGCTTTTTCAAAATATTGCCCATCAGACATTTTTAGTTGGGGTTAATAAAGGTCAGGATTAGGTCACCAGAAGCCGTTTGTCAACTTCAGGAAATAGGGTCAATAAGCTGGCGTCAGTGCAATGCAAGTTAGCAAACATCTTACATCAAGATATGGTGAATCATATTTTAAAGGTCTATGAAATAATGTACTGAGGGCACAACTATTACTTATCTCAATTGTCATTAATAATAGGCGTCATTAATAAGGTAATTAAGTGTGATCAACCCTTTTATAGTTTTATACTCCGACCCCAGGAATGCTTTTTCAAAATATTGCCCATCAGACATTTTTAGTTGGGGTTAATAAAGGTCAGGATTAGGTCACCAGAAGCCGTTTGTCAACTTCAGGAAATAGGGTCAATAAGCTTTAATAGACTTCAACTGGCAAATTTTGAAACAGCATCCTGGTATTGAGACAATACTGGACAGTCAAAATTTCAACTATCTGACCAGATTCATTATCTGCAGCTCCCTGAATGACCCCAGCCACGCATGATTTTACACTCCATTTTATTACCTGTCTTATTTCGTCTGTAAGGGATGATAAATCTTTCTCTACCAGGGAATGAGGACTAAGATGTAATTTATCAGTGCTTTTTTTGTCATGTTCTGGTGTTTGTGAGTAGTTGTGTGACGTAAGTGTGATATGGTTGGCACATGACTGACTTAACTGTAATAAACAAAACATTAATTCAAATTTAAACTCATAGAAATGACTTCTCTCTCTGATTTAAATCAATGATTTAGTGCCTTACACTCATACTTTCATAGTGGTTCTAGCGAGGTACGGTAAGCAAGGTCTTATTTTCTCATTAATTAAGGTGTTCAGTTACATCGGTCTGGCGTTTACAGGGACTGACATGCAACTGTTGAGCAGTGAAAAAAATTGTCCAGTAACATTGACTGGGAAGCCACATTTTTTCCACAAGGATTCAATAGCACGGTCCTAGAACCTACAGGGCGAGTGTAATGAGACCCAAGTGAAGTTCTGAAGTTCAGAGCTGAACTTCTGTGGACTTTGTTTACAACCACGTCTAGTTGACAGAAGTGTGATTTGAGGCATCTTACGGTTACCAACATGCTAACAAAACGTTGCTACATAATCATTATTATATAATTTGAGGTTTATTCAACATGCTATCAAAACGTTGATTCGGTAATCATTGTTATGACAAACAACGTGGTTTGCTTATGAAACCGTCGCTTATAAAAGTTAAATAATTGCATGTCTCAAGGTCGACTTTCATAAACTAACTTACAATCAATGAAGATGATTGTTTTGAAGAATATATCTTTTTTGAAAATATCTCTCCATCTTTAAAAATACTGTGAATATATCTGTTTTCTATGCCAACCGCATGATAAATCCAAAACCGAAGCAAGCGGTTGTTCAATCTGCTTCTGAGAGCGGCCATGACTCTGAACCGGCCTAACGCAAAGCTAACCAAGGTCAACGCCCGGCAAGATAGTTTCGTATTTGCACCTGAAACCCCCTATTATGGAATTTCAAGAGACATTTTAAAAAAAAAAAAAAAAAAAAAATTAACGAGATCACTAAATTATAACTAAAATAAGTACAATTATTATTTTTAGTACTTACCCCAAAAAATTCTAGTCTTGTTATCAACATCCAGTTGAAAAGAGCATGCCTAGTCCTTTGGAGTGGGCAAACAATGCAGTGCCAGTTGTGTACACATTGGCATGAACGTAAAGGATTCTGTTAATTTAAAGAAAAGTTAGTGGCAACTCTGCAGTCTAGTCAAAAAAGATACCATATAAGTTGGCTGCAGGGAGGGGGAAGAGGGCTGCTGTCGGGCAAAACAATTTTTTTTTCAATCATCAAATTTTTCGGGCAATGGCCAAAAATGAAGATGGTTCGTAGATACAAAGGGGAAAATATGAAAAGGAAAAGGAATATAAAAGGGAAAATATGAAAAGGAAAAATATGAAAATTAATCTATCCCCGAAATCCATGACTTTCACTGACCATTGGGTGCATGGGGTGATGCAATTCCCAACCAGAGTTCAGAGTTTCAGAAAATCACACAATTCTAATATTGATCCAGATTCTGTAGTTCTCAAACTTAAACTGAAGTTCCAGAAAATTCGCTTCGCTGGGGCACTACTTGCTGTTATTTTTTTAGATTTGACTACGGTAACTATTTTCTTATTTTAATCTCACAGCTGTGACTTAGGCTTTTACCAACAACTAGTTCATTATTGCTAGTTCATTAGTGCGGAATTTGATTATGAACGGTTTGCAATTCGTATTTAGCTCTTTTCTCTTGTCAAGTGGATTTTCTTAATTTCCGATATAATTTCATACCAACAAATGACTGATTTTTACTACACATGTAGACGAGGGATTTCTGAAAGGTTCTAAGCCCGAAAGGGATAGGTAAATTGGATTGAAACAAACTTTTCCACCAACATATGTATGTGCAGTACAAGTACAGTCATTGAATGAATCATAATAACTGCAACTGTAGTGTTATACCAGACCGTCAGGTCTAAATATTAAGGTCACCTACAGATTTTGTCAATGTCATGATCACCTTAACCCACACGTCAACAATCATGTGCCCTAACCCTTTTTACCTTACATCTCGTGACCTTGACAAAATAAGCAGGTGGCCTTAATATTCAGACTTGAACCTTGTGAATCACTAGAAATAGACAAAACTAACGACATAGTAGTCATCAAGTACCTGCAACTGAAAGGACTAACCCTAACACCGATACATATTTTACCGACATGCTCTCCACTTTAAGGGATGATGCCCCTTCCTTTTCCACAGCAAAACAATGAGCCCTGGAATTTATACGTGGCAGAGAGAGCGTATAAAAATCATATTACATATACTTTCTTCAAACATTACATAATTTTAATATATTGCATAGTTGTTCGGATGGGATAAAAAAAAATGAGGTTCCTTGTACTTGTCAGTGTAAAAGAATCCTTGACAGTTGGAATAGAATTGCTGACCGGGCAAAATTCCCCTCATATCACACTGCATGGCATATATGTATCTTTTTTAGCCTGGTTGGTGCAGAAAAGTAGGATGTTAAACCCCATTTCATTCATTCATACATCGCAATAATATCTCAATATACTGAGTTGAAGCATTGCAATATATGGTGAAACAGTTTATGGTTGCAATATTCAGTCCTATTGTCCACAAAATTTCTCTAACACAATGGTTTACCAGATCTCTAACCAATATATTTAATGTGAGTATTCACATAACTTAAAGTAGCTAAGTCTCTAACTCAAATCATCCAAAATCTACATCAATGAAAACACAAATTATTTGTCAATTTACATCAGCATTGATGCTGTGATGTTACCGGGAAAAGATGGGCTTCTGATATCTAATATTTAAGACAAAATAAACATTTTAAAATTGGTACACGAATCGTGTACCATAATGCGTTTCAGCCCCAGTTGTAACAAGAGACTAGAGGAACAAAGCTAGACACATTGCACCAAATCAAACGGCGTATGTAGACTGGAATAACCAGATGCTAGAAATTTGCATTCGATTGAGACTGCTGGCTTATTTCGCGAATATAACTGATTTGAAATTAGAGTAAAGACGGAAACCATTGAATGTAAATCAGTTTATATACATTCATATTACAGTATTATATGCATTGCGACCCACTTGTGTCAATTTCTAGGTCCCAAATGTTAGCTATTTAGCTCCTTTAAGGTCTAGCTGAATCTTAAAAAAAGTAAAATACAATTCTCTTAGTTCATTTATTTTAACTTAGTTTTTAAAACATTTAATAATTCGGGAAATGTACTGCTCATAAAATGTCCTTTGTCTGTAAATTTATGAAGTTCGGTATTTAAATTGTCCGCTATTTCCTGTTGTTCAGACCAGGCAATGAATGGATCATCAGTTGAACCAAACTGAATTATCATATCTGTATTTTTTTTCATTTCTTCCCAAAGCCATGGCCGATTGTAATAACCACTAGCGCGTTCGTTCTCATCCCCTAAATCTGTTACACAGCCAGACACAAGTGTTATTCCCTTCAATTTGTACTTTTCAGCATATCGCATGGCTGCTTCAGCACCTGAGCTATGTCCAACAACTATAGTATTTTCATCACAGTTTAATTCTTTGTGCATATATGGAATCCATTCGCTTTCACTTGCAGTGTATGGATCGGGCATCGTCTCTAATCTGCATGGTATTTTCATTTCTGTTAATTTTTTGTGCAACCAGCCATACCAATTAGCTGTAAATGGATTGGTGCAACCGTTACCTGGCACTATTACGATTTTCATTGAATATGACATGTGGAATTATGTGTCAACCTAAAATATGTAAATAAAATAAATAAATTATAACAAGTCGAGAAACAGATAGAAATTTAATTGTTATGTAAAGAGCTATCTTTTGGTATAACTGATATCAAACTTGAAATCAAAGACTTAGCCGTGAACGTAATGCGTTCTGAAAGAATACTATATTTGACCACGCCCCTTTACTATACTACACGACTTACTGTGCGGAGTGTCAGGTTAACTATTTTATTGGACCCAAAAGATTAACAGATGAAACAGTTTATGGCCGCTGTATTAATTTGATTATAGAACCAGGTGTCAAAAAACACTAATCTGGTTGTAATCGATAAACCCGTTCGTGCTACTTAGCGACATTTAATTGTGGATAATAATGTCGATTACTTATTCCACTGTTACACTCTACACTGTTTCTGGGTTTCAGTCCTCCGTTATAACGTGAATGAAAACGCATGCGCTTGGTTGAGGATTCTGGGATACCTTCATGGTCTAACTTCTCCGCCATGATGGAAACTAAAAATTGCTACAAAATTGCTGGATTCGTGGACTAATTGTGAACATTAAGCTGGTTTTTGTGTATCTTTTTGATATTTGTCGAAATGTATAAACATTGAGCTTTAATCGAAGCACGGTAGAGTCCTGCTTAAAGGGCTACTACCTTCACAATTTGTGAAAACCTATTTAGACTATCTCATTAGCATATCCGATCGGGGAACAGAGAAAATGAGCAAGGTGTCTTTTCGGGCTCGGGCGCTGGACGCCACGAAGCCCATGCCTGTGTACAGGGCCGATGAAATACCTGACCTGCCAGATTTTGCAACCATCAACAGATCTGTGCCGCAAATGCCCACTGGAATGGAAAAAGAAGAAGAAACGGTATGTCGTTCGAGCTTTTGTGCGGCAACCTAATTTTTTACTATCCGCCATCTTGAAAATTAGTGCCCAAATCTGAATAACTTTGGGAACGTTATTGAGCTTGAAATTTGTTTAAACTGTCCATGTGAGGATATAAAAGGCTGAACTATTATTTAGTGGATATAATCAAATGGTTTTTAATTTATGTTCAGGTGTTTTTATCAAATATTTGACTTGAATACGGGCCTTGGAGCTGATGTAGAAGGTCAAGGCCATCTGAGGCAGTGACCTAATTTTACCACAAGAAGGCTCGAGCGAGCCAGTCCATTTCTTTTACGTTCAGCTCGCTCATTATATAATATGACTAATTAAGTATGTCAGAATAAATTAATAATTATAACTTAGTCTATTATCAGTTATATATTATTTATATCAGTTGTCAATTTTTTTTTTACAAGATTGTCATTAGAAATTAGTTCCAGACAGTAGGTGAGTAGGGGAATCCCCTATCTTACCGCAGCTACATGTAGCCTGAATAATTTACAATAACTGCAATGCAAGTTTACACTTGTATTTTTAAAACTAGATAAATTATACAGTTAGCTCAGTAGCTATACATTAAAATGCAAGTGTTGAAGGACCATAATACATGCACCGGTACCACACATAAACATTTAGAC
Source organism: Patella ulyssiponensis (assembly GCA_963678685.1). Taxonomy (NCBI): domain Eukaryota; kingdom Metazoa; phylum Mollusca; class Gastropoda; family Patellidae; genus Patella; species Patella ulyssiponensis. The sequence goes on along the minus strand of OY783230.1, from coordinate 18,893,126 downwards.
AACACAAACCCGTGGACAAGACACACAATATACACAGAAATTTGAAACAATTAACAGCAAACATGAAATAATTGAATGGATTCTTGGCCAGTGGTAATTGTCCTGGGATTCACTCAAAATGAAAACGTGTAACAATCAACTTACTCCACAAACTACTAGACACACTATTAAAACACGTTAGATATGCTTATAGTATTTACATGGATACGTTGCAATTCAAATTTTGCTTTCCATTTCCTGATTTCTCCCCAGAGTGTTTAGTAGTTTGTATGTCCACTTTGTAACACGGGTACCAGTCAAGTCGTCCACAAGCAAAGTCGTCCACAACCGTTGGTGGAGTCGTCCAGACTATTGGTGATGTCGTCCAAAAGAATATCCATATCACGAAAGTAAGCTATGTCGCGTGGACGACTTTACCAAGGTATTGCTATATCTTCAAATTAAACTAAGTCTTGTGGACGACTCCACCAACGTATTACTATATCTTCAAATTAAACTAAGTCTTGTGAACGACTCCACCATCAAGTGTGGACGACTCCACCAACCGGTGTGGACGACTTAACCAGGTTTTTCATGTGGACGACTTTGCTTGTGGACGACTTGACTACTGTGTGAGTTCTGGTAAATAATAAACAGATTTCTTCGATTATGAACAAACTAGTTAACTTTGGTAATTATAAACTTACCCGTGTGTTTAAAATGAACTCCCGTTAAATAAAATCCATCGCACCACTAAATGTCCCAACGTATAAAAACAGTTCTCTCTTGAAAAATTGAAATCCCACAAACTTTCGTTTAAGAAAAATATCAATATGGCAGCTTGTTACGTCACACCTCGGGAGATATCACTTTGTATTAGGGGTGACAGCATAGGAAATGTGGCATTTTTACGTCAATTCAAGTTTGTTTTAAGTTAAGCACGTCTCGGCATTGAGTTTGAGCGTTCGCACACATAACAACCAGTATTTTTTTAAAAATTTGTTACCGTCTTAATTATTTGATTACCGACTAGGATGGGATAATTTTCTTTTTAACACGCATGAGGAACAAAAATAACTACATTCTTTTCACGGGCCTTAAATATTACCCATCTTTATAATATGGTATGATAATATTATTATTTAACATATATGCAGGCCATTTACAATTAATGTTCCGCTTCTTACGGGGCGTTACGGACTTGTCGGCATTGCTTACGCCACCCAATGCCATTAGGCACTTTGAACGCTGTCGCAACACGCTTAAAAATGTCACTGAAGCGGTTATTATTTGATCGAAAGAATGAGATCAAATTAATAATACACTCAGAGTCCTCAGCCACTTCGAAGATGTGCTTCATGATCCGTGTTAAACTATTTATTACATAAAGAAGATAGGATATTAAAATCTATATTTTATACATGACTTTATTTTTACGAGTATCCGTGCAATCAGTGATTCTTTCACTGTGAATAAAATTTGATAGACTGGCGATCAATGGTTTCGATATAAAGATAAAGCTCCTATTAGTCCTATGTAATTGTCTTCAATTGATATTTTCGTCGCCCAAACTCAAACGATTGTAATGTTGGCGCGTTGCTTTGAGTATAGCACGTGCTTGACAAAATATGCGTCAAATTTAAACAACCTCGCTTCCGTGTGTTGGATTCGTCCAATATGTGACGAAAGCAATGTTATTATCAACTCTGTCGAAATAACAAGTAAATATTCAAATCTTTCAAGAGAGAACCGTTTTTATTCGTTGAGATATTTTATTGTGCAATGGATTTTATTTAACGGGAGTTAATTTCAAACACACAGGTAAGTTTATAATAACCAAAGTTAACTAGTTTGTTCATAATCGAAGAAATCCGTTTATTATTTACCAGAACTCACACAGTAGCATTCTGTAACACAGAGATGTGCCTACTGTTGTACAGTGACTGGGCAACATCGCCTAGCACAAATATTATTTTCCTGGCAAAAATATCTTGAAGCAGATTCTGCCCACTGCCATTTTCTTGTAAAGAAAGTTAATTTAAAATAGAAAAAAATGTCTTTATTTTTTCTTTTAACCTAATAAACTGAATAAATCATCTAGACTCAAATAAAATTCTTGCTTGCCATCCAGAGTTATCCCTCTGCTAGGGTTGGGCGATAATGAAAAAAAATTATCGTGATAATAATTCATCATGAATTAAATTCTATCAATAGAATGGTATACCATCCTAGTTAGTCGAACTAGAATATTAAGTTTTAATATAACAAAAATATATATGAAATGGCAGGATTCTAAAATCGCTTCTTAATAATCAGAACATTGTAAAAAGTTGACAGTTGCGACTGGGGTAAAATACTGTCCAACCTTGACCTGCCAAACATGCTTTCCTCCTTTACGAGTCCAAGCGACATGTATTATCACACTCTGTGGTATTATCATCGATATTGGTACACGATAATTATCATGATCGCGATAAAAAAAATTTTTCACGATATACCTGTTTTTCGATATTTTTAAGGAAGTCCGATATGATAAAATCGCCGATGATTTTATCACGGTATACCGAAATACCGGTGTATCGCCCAACCCTACCCTCTGCCAAGATTACTGTGCGGCATGAATATTTTACTGGGCACATCCCTGCCCCTGGAAGCATAATTATTGGTTTACCTGATTCCAGTTGCTAATCTTATCTTGGTTGACCAGTCACTTTTCGGTAACACCTACACTGCTCCACCAGTTCTGAAAATTCAAACCAAGGATTCTTCGGTATCTGTGTTTCTTCCACAAGACCACATGCAGGTGCTCTTGCCAAGCATGGAATCCATACATTTCTATCCAGTCAGTCAAAGGGAATCACACAGCACACAACATACATGTACATCCCAGCTACTTACTTTATAATAATAATACATCATGTAAATTTCTAATCATGTAAATTTTGTAAAGATCAGGTGTAAGTTCCTACTGAGAGTTTACATGTACTTATTAGCACTCTGTGACTAATAACTCCAAAACATGCTTTTGTTTTTCCCTGATCATCAGGTACAGTAGACTGTTAAGACACTTTTGTGCATTATGTTAATTTATTAAGAACAACATTACATAAACAAGGTCTTCATTCAAAACCAAAAAATCCTCTTGCACATAAAGGATTTGATGTGGTTAACAACTAAGGTTGTCAGACAATGCATAGGTAATGTAAACATTTATTAGTTATACACCTTGTACAGTATTATTTGACATTAAATACAGACATCATGAGGGTGAGATACTTGTATTGTATAAGCTTAACAATACAGACTAAATTACAAATATAAATATATTTTGAAAGATACTCCTACCAGTATAGGTTTTATAGCTCATTCAAACTCACTCTAAAGTTTGCATGTATTACTCCAGATACAATAACCAAATGGTTCAAAAATACTATTACAAATTTCTAAAAAAAAAAAAATCTGTACTGTACATATACTATACCCTTTGTAAATGTAATTTATCATATTAACCCAATTTCTTTGTTGCAAATCTCCAATATTCTGTAAATGTGTCCGTTTAGCAACCAGTAAACTATAATACTATTTTATTAATGGCTACTTCAATTATGTATTCTAAAATATTTTATACCATTTTGTAATCAACAAAGTGAATATTACAAATTTCTTGCTGAATCTTCCAAAGAGTTTCAGGGGATATGTGTAATATTTATATTAACAGATACTTGGAACTGTGAAACAATACATACATGTAGTAATAGAGAATAAATGCTAGAGTAGATAAAAGAAAAAAATCTTAGACGCCTTTATGTATACATTAGGTCAATACAATCTTTTTTATCAGTTGTTTAATTCAATTCTCGAACAATTGGGAGGAAAAAACACCTCTACTTGAAAATGAGTTTTTGTTGCTACAGGCAACTGTTAATGTTGAGCCCTATCTGGCATATGGACTGACTAGAATTTTTTATCCTTTCTATATTACAGGAACATCATTTACAGAGAGCATTATCGGCACAGCAGGTTTATGGATCATCAGAAAAATTGGTCATTCCTATTCCAGAGATACAGGATATTGGTGAAAGATATGAAATCTTCTATAAAGATGATTATAAATTATCTAAACAATATATCCATATCCAAGGTTTGTGTATATTTTTTTTTAAAGAGCCTTTTGTGTTTTCACAGAAACAAATTTGACTTAAGATACATCTTTTGCCTCATAGCCTGCATTTCAAAATGTTCAAATATTATGAAACTCTGTGCACATTCCAGTCTGATAGTACTGTTGTTCCTTTTGAAAATAATTCTGATTTAACTATTTTGTGTTTCTATGGAAACATTCTTGTTGCGGGCACCTGTCATAGACTTTGTCAGACACCACTCATATGCAGTCAATCATTTTGTCTGGCACAGATTTATCTTTGTCCATTGTTTCAATGACATTAATACATGTCTGGCACAAATTTACTTCCAGGCCTGTATATTGATAACCCTATCTTATCCACCATTTGGATAAACTTTTGTAACATGTTCATCTTTTCTATCCACAGCGTTTGGAATGGACCAAGAGATACCGGACTATGATATGGATAGCGAGGATGAGACTTGGGTTAAAGAACAGGTGAAGAAAATGGAAATAACGCCATTAAAGTTTGAAGAAATGATGGATAGGCTAGAGAAAGGCAGTGGACAACAGGTTAAACTACTTCACATTACTTTTTTTTTTTTTTTTAATAAAATTGGGATAGCACTTATTCTGAGATTCAATTAAAAGACTCCACTGAATTTCATTGAAGTGATCACCAGTGAGACATAATGCTACTAGACTTATTTTAGGCATGATTTTAAGCTGTATATTTTCTGACACACAAAAATCAACAACAACCTATGTGGTCATAATTATTTTACCGTACTATGAAACATAGGCACAAGTGGTTACAAAGATGCTACTAGACTTATTTTAAGCATGATTTTAAGCTGTATATTTTCTGACACACAAAAATCAACAACAACCTATGTGGTCATAATTATTTTACCGTACTATGAAACATAGGCACAAGTGGTTACAAAGAGTTGTCTGTAGGTACCTTGACTTGAGTCAGAATTAGACTAAGGTCGACCAGAGTGTAAACCACCACGAGTTGTGTCAGTACGGTTGAACCCATGTGCAACCTTTACAGTAGCAGCATTATGGGAGTGTGAAATTCTGCAGTCATGGTCTGATGTGCTGGTCTTGAGAACTGTAGAACCCATGCACAACCTTTACAGTAGCAGCATTATGGGAGTGTGCAATTCTGCAGTCATGGCCTGATGTGCTGGTGTTGAGAACTGTAGAACCCATGCGCAAACTTTACACTAGCAGCAGTATGGGGGTGCGCAATTCTGCAGTCATTGACTGATGTGACGGTCTTGAGGAAATGTTGTAATGCTTTGCCACTAGGCCTTGACCCATTTGATGTGGACCAGGTCTGCTTTAAATGCTAGGCAAGTCAACGGATAGTAATGTAATGGCATAAGACCTATGGGTAACGGCTCTATTACATTTTAATTTTACAGGGTACAGTACATGTATGATTTATTATAATATTTGCCAAATTTGTATATGTACAGGTTGTAACGATACAAGAAGCTAAACTGTTGTTAAAGGAAGATGATGATTTAATTATTGCTGTTTATGATTACTGGCTCAACAAACGATTACGTACAGTAAGTCAGGATTTAGCAATTTTTTTTTTCTTTCTTTCTTAATAAAAGTTGTGACATGTTACCATGGGCAGATTTCCATTGTTCGGCATTGTTATTTTAGAATTTTGTGAAGAATTTTTATCTAATAGTATGTACGGGAGAGACCGCAGGACACATAACTCTTACCTACATGGGCATGAAGAAACCCATAACATGAAAGAATTATCAAATCAAGTTAATGGATTGGACTGAAAATTCCTATTTCAGTGTATAAACATCAAAGATTTAGTTTAAGATATTTTGGAATTTATATTTTGTAGCAACAACCTTTAATACCTCAAGTTAAAACAGAAAAACGTGATGGATCAACAACAAATAATCCTTACGTTGCTTTCCGCCGCAGAACGGAGAAAATGCAGACGAGAAAGGTCAGTTATTTTTATTGATAAATTCAGATGGTATTGGTATGTAGTTGCTGTAAAAAACAATAGTTATTGAAAGTCACTTGTCTTTAATCTGGTTTAAAAGTTGCCAAAACTATTTTGTTTGAATGAATAAGAAAAGAATTCGTGAAATGTTTCACTGATTTCATCTTCATTCAGTTCGTAGTTGTAGGTGGATCTCAAGTTCACAGAGCATTATCAGACTTAAGTTAAGAATTTACTCAACTTTCAATCACTGTTTATGAGCAATATTTTTGACCGATAACACAAAACTTTGCACATTGTTTCTTATTGATGTATTTGATAAAATAAAACAACAAAAGTTTTATAAATGGCAATATTTTAGTTAAAATAAGGTGAACAATTTTGAGTATATTCTTAACTTCAGTCTGAGAATGCTTTATGACACCAATATTGTCCTTTAAAGTCAACATCTTTTGATATACTCTATTTTGAATTATACTGATATCTGGGAGGGCATCATTTTTTGTATCAACCCAAGATCATTTCTACATTTTGCAATGAAAATACATGTATGTTAAATTTGACATCATGTTAGGCTTAAATTAAAATACAGATATTAGGGATGTCACTAGACTTGTCACTTCATTGGAAAAGAAATTGGGAAATTCTCAAATATAAGAGCAAATATGAAAAATAAATCACCCATTCAGTGAAAAAATACAAAATAAACCCCCATAACACACATTTGCCCCAAGATTCAGGCTAGTGATATCTCTGTGTATGATATTTTGTCTACAGTTTGAAGAGAAAATTATATAAAAGTCCCATTATTTTCAGAATCGCAAGAATGATGAGACATCTTATGAAAAGATGCTGAAATTAAGACGGGATTTAACACGAGCTGTGTAAGTGTCTATTGTATGCTAGCAGGCTTAAATCTCGCTCTTAGTATCTTTTCTTTTACAGTCCATAGTTCAGTAATGTTTGTTGTTATCCATCAAACCACAACATGCACCAAGTACAGAAGTATTACATATTTTAATAGTTCCATTTATAAAAATTTAGATGAATTTGTATGAATTTTGCACTTAAAAAAATTCATTTATTCAAGCAAGAAACTAATGGTGAATCAGATTAGCATTTTGTTTTTTTACAGCATTTTAATATAAAGTATGGAATAATTATAATACTTGTTGCATTACTTAGGCCACACAAACAAAATAATTAGGTTCTCTGGCGATTTGATGTTAAAAACCTGGAGAAGGTGGGCGGTATTTTTAAAAAATAAATCAAATTGTTAGATATTTCTGGTAAAAATGAAATTTACTTTTAAACACTAGTTTTTGTTGCGTGATTATGATGTATTGACATCTCTATGATAAAAGGGCTACTAGTACCGTAGGTAGTCTACTAAACTTTGACAACAATACTGGGCTTCCGATATGCCTTTCAATCACAAATTTTACTCTGTATGTAAGCTGATATGCAAATTTTTATTTACTATCAAGTTGCATGAAAGATCGATCTTAATAAGATTGAATAATTTGCTGCCGTGACAATTCCTGTCTGCTAATTTTAATTTGCAAGCACGTGGCGCCCATCAAATCTTGAGGCCTGGGTTACTAGGGGCCAGAAGTAGGTCACCTGAAGTGATTTGTCAGATTCAGAAAATAGGGTCAATAAGCTTCCATTCCCTTTGATAGACTTCAACTACAAATATATTTTATGTTACGTAGCATATCAGGTTCTGAATACAAAGGAATATTTTCACATTTAATTACTGATCGGTATACAAAGTTATATCAGTTATATTTCTCAAAATAATGTGTTTTCATGATATTATATAGAAAGAAACTATACTGATCTGTACCTGCTTCAAATTCCAGCCAGTAATATTCCTTCAAATTTATGACTTGTGTCTTCGTTTATACGGCAGAAAATGAAAGCAAAACGTCTGTGATAAGAGCAGTTTGTGATGCCGTAACATCCATGATAAGAACAGTTTGTGATGTAGTTTATTCTGTATAAAAAGAAGCTTGGCTTTAAAGATTATTAACTGGTCATCTCACTTTACTTTTAAAAGTAAACTGTAAACACTCTCCAATGGCACAGAATTTCACCCCTGGGCAATTAGGGTTCGTGTTATTGAGGAATAAAAGATTACACAGAAGAATACAGTCCTTGTTGAAACATAAATGCCTGTCATGGTCAGTTTAACAACATGGGTCATGTAGTGAGCCAAAACTCAATGAAATGGGGTTTAACGTCCTACTCTTTTGCACCTAACCTGGGCTAATGGAAGACGGGGCCAAAACTCAAGATTATGCTACATACAACTACCAAACTTTAAGAAAATATATCCAACATTTCAACATGGACAATGTTGCAATCAAATGACTATTTATTCAGGCATCTTTTATTATCGTAGCAACCTTACTGGTTAATCAAGACTCGGCCTCACGTCTCTGTGTCCAATTTAATCATTAAATGGCTATCATCCGATGATCTAGAGAGTAGATCATGGGCTTGTCATATGAATAAATGTCTAAATAATAATTCATATAACATTTGAAGCCAAAATAAAAATCTGCAATAGGTAGATTTAGCTCTTACATAATTCATCTTTAACAAATTTGACAAACAAATTAACAAGACAATTCTTTAATATATTTATGGTGTCTGTGTTTTACCTGTAAGCGTTTTGATAGTTAATAATTAAATAATTGCAAAGCACATGCTTCCCCTATTATCAATGATTGACCACTTGCATTTTGTCGCCAACATCAAAGAACCGTAAGATTTTTTTTCACCTACAACAATAACTTCAGTCTTAGTGGTTAATCAGCTTTAATAATTCTACGTCTACTTTGATCATGTTGAGTAAATATTTTTAGTTGGCCTTTCCATTTTTATTCTGTGCTAAATTAAGTTTGGGAGAGAGATTTAAATGGGTTCTGCCCTTCTTTTCGTCTCAAGTTGTTTCTTGAGCGTGATCACATAAATCGTTCAAGATCTCTTTTTGAGGTTTTGTTCATATACACATATCAACCTATTATAGTAGTTTTGCTTTTTGATAATTTGAAATTTTTCGTATTTAATGATTTATATTTCTATGAAAAATCATTTCAGTATACAGTCTTTTTTTCCCCTTCATATCTCACAAACCATTTGAGACATCTTTATGAATTATTGTACACACATCAACCAATTTATATTATCTCTGATTGAATAAGTTTCGTGTTTCCATGGAAACAAATTTGACTTGTTTTTATTTGGTAACATAATTGATATAAACTGTTAGAGATATCTATAAATCTTTGTACAAGCATGAACCTATTATAATAGGTTAATTTTCTAATTTTTTTGATGACTAACCTTTGTGTTTTTATTTAATTAGTTTTTTGATGAACAATTATTATTCTGGAACATGTCTCAGAATCTGTTTTTTTTATCTGAATAAAACTTTATACATACATTAAGCTATTGAAAAATATTTGACAAGATATATCGGTATGATTATGAAATAAGTTTACATTCATGCATCTAGAACTGAATTGATAACTTTTTATAATTAGATTTTGCAATTCATAAAAATTAAACAGTTGTGGTAGTTTGTAAATAACTCAATTGATGTCTACTTTTACTAGGTAGCATTATTTTGATGTCTTATGCTATTTTTCGTCTTCATTAGACCATCTAATGGAAAAAGTAGGACATTGAACCCCATTTCTTATAACTAGTATTTGGGTTTTGATTATCTATAACAAAAGAGATTGTCTATCCTTGTACCCTTCAAAACCTGGTTCGGAATAGAACAGTAGGACGTTAAACCCCATATCATTTCATTTCAAAACCTGTTGAAGGGTGTGGGAGGTTTATAACTGAGTCTTCTTGATTGCATTGATTTATTGAGCTCTCATTAAATTCTGTTTTAAGCTTGATACCTACTGTTTAAATAAAAATCTTTCTCTCTTGTAGAACTTTATTAGAAGTGATCAAACGACGAGAAAAATCTAAGAAAGAGCTTTTACAATTAACCATTGAAATACTTGATAAACGGTAAGTAAACTTATAGAACATAAACCATTCAGAACTTCCAACCGAATGTAATCTCTTCAAAATTTGAAAAATTGAGGAACAGGAATAGCATATATAACCTGTCTCGTACATCAAAGAATAAATATAGATATTTTATAAAAGAAATATGTGAATAAACAACAAAATAAATCTCAATTCAACATTATGCAGAATCTGGTTTGTAGTTATTAAAAATTCAGTATTAGAAACGCAACATGATTCAGATAGAAAACAATCACTGGTTTGTACACATATAACACAACGTTTCAACAAGTTTGTGAAACATCTTGCTACTGTATATGTGTACAAATGAGCGGTCGTTTTCCATTTAAATTCTGTTGGGTTTTTTTCTGCTCAATTGCTAAATGCCACTCAAGAATTAAATTCCGTATTAATCCAGAACTCTTTGTTCGCAACTCATATGATTCAGGAAATGTTACCATACTTGGTCAATCAAATAATGGTGATCTAATAATTGTTTTATGACAGATATCATGGTGAAGATTTTAGTGGAGCGTTGTTAGCAGAGGCAGAGGCTGAAAGAAGTAAACATCCATCATTTGTTCCACCATTTATGTTCAACAGACAGGGTGAATGGGTTACTGGATTAAATGGCGTAAGTTTTCATCTTTGCAGGCATTAATGACATTAGAAACCTACTAAATTTTAATTTTTTTCCTCAAAAAAAAAATATGATTCAGTAATTATGCTCTTAAGTAAGCTTGATAGATGCATTGTCTTGCCATACAATTGGAAGATATTCCAGTATTAAATGAATAAGAAATGATTTTTTTTTGTATTTGTATATTTTAGGAGGAAATGGCACCAGTTATCCGTAAGAAGCGGCAATACAGAAAACGTAAACAAGCTTCCCAACAACAAACAGCAACTGCCACCACAAACCAATCCACAACATCAGTTCATTATAATGAGATGGATAATCTACATCAAGATCTTGATAGTTCAGATGAAGAAGGGTTCTCACCGGTATGTTTCATGTCTTTCTATTTATCATGGACAATTGAACTTTGCTTTTTTATATTGTCCCACTTCAATCTGTTTTTCATCACACCTTTATTAGTAATATCACAATGTAGATGAATTTACTGAATTACATATTAGGTTTTTTTATACGCCCACATAGGTTCTAGCCATTATACAGAGATATAAATATTCTTTTGTTTACCTGTTGTAGTTTAATAATATATTGTTTTAATATATTACAGAGTATGTCTCAGTCTGATCACGAAGATGAAAATGACCCGGACGGTCCATATGCTTTTAAACGTAGAAAACACTGTAGTTATTATGCAGTAAGTTTTAATCTTACTATTTATGAAATAAATGATTTTTAGTTTGGTAAATTGTGGAGAACAACAAATCATTTGACTTTGATTGTGGAGAACAAAAAGTCATTTGACTTTAAGTGTGTTTCATTTAGTGCTGGATATTGCCATTGCTGTCGCGATAACTATGTAATGCGATTAAAGTGCTGCGATACAATTCAGTTCAAGATCGATTTTATAACCAGGTCAATATTTACCTAGAAAACAACCGGATAAATGAGTAATTGATATTTTCATTCCTGCCGATGTTCAAAAAATAAAACTTTTTTTTTGTATCACACTATTGATATGGATCAAAATAAGGACCAAAAAAATTTAAGTGTTTGTGTATCTATGGATAATGTGTGAGAGAATTATTAAGATTGACAGGTGACTTCCGGAAGAGACCAAAAAAAAAAGGATAAAAAGGAATCGTGATACATCAATCAAGCATCTCGCAATTCAATATGATACATCGATTCTACTAGTTTCATTCCTCCGTTCTCTTGCTAGAATAAAGCGAGACAAAAATGGGTTAATCATTCTTGTATTTTATCATTCTACTGTAAATGATTTGTTATTGATTGTTCAATTCACTCAAATTATTAAATTATCAGTTGTTGATTTGTACTAGTAAAATATATGTATCTATTTTTCAGCCTTTATTAAGTCGTCCTGGTAACTGGCGATGGACAGGAAAAGAAGAGGGGGGTATGGGAGATAAAAAATATCGTTACTCGTTATTTTCACTACCTCAACCTAGAAACTGTGTTGGTTTTGCTCGACGGAGAGTTGGAAGAGGTGGTCGGTAAGTTAATCATTTATTATAAATTGACATTGACTGCTATACAAGCTGGACAATTAAAACAGTGCTGATTTAAATGATAGTATCTCTTGCACAGTAATGTTACCTAAAATTGCAAATTAATGTGTCCGTACTGTTTTGCTATGCACCCACATTGAAATGTGGTCGTATATTGTTGTCTAAAGTTAATATAATTTGTTTAAGGTGATGAGACAAACAATCGAAACAAATTCTATTGTTTTCTGATTATTATTTCATGTGGTAATACTGGTAATCAGATATCCATGTCTTATAAATGTCCTCATTACTGACAAAAAAATTAAGTATGCAACAACACTTGTTGTGAGCATATATTTCGTTGTCTGCAACCTATCAGTCAATCGACTGAAACAAGTGCTTGAATCAATTACAATTAATATTGTGTTGACAAGATCTTGTAGAAATGGATTTCTTTACTTTTATCTCCACTTCCAACATAATTCATATATACTGTATGTTATATTTCAGTGTTATAATAGATCGTGGATTTACACCATGGGATGATACGTTAGATCGAATGAATCTAATTGATAACACGGGTCACACCTCTATTAAAACTTCAGAATATATCACATATATTCGAGATAGAAAAATGTAAGTAGTATTCTGCTGTTTGCTTATGTTTTTCATATATAATTACAGTAATAATGATAAGTGATTGATAAATGACATGAAATCGAACACTGACTAATTAGTGACGATTTGAAAGCCTTGCCTCTTTGTTTATTCTGAATAGAATGTAGTAAATCTTCACAGAAAGAGGCAAGGGTATTTAGTTAAAACTTATTAATCCTGGTGTATTATGATGTTCTCTCTTTTCAGACCACATTTTCGGCCTCGGACGCCACCTCCTGAAAAAAATATAGTACTACCATGTGAACCGAGTTCGAGTAATGAAACATTTGAATTTAATCTAGAAAGTTTTCAGTCACATCAAGAACAATTATTACAGATGAAACGCGAACAGGAGGAAAAATTAAATCAAATGGACAGCTCAATTAATCTAGAACATTCCTTTAGTTCACAACCTACGTCACGATTTACTTTAGATCGGGCGAGTGCCGAGTTGGCTGTAACAGCCGTGGTAAAACAGGCTGAAATCACAAGTGCAAATAATGGTGCTAATTCATCGTCTAAATCTTATAATACATCATCTGTAGTTAATGGACCAATTATTGATAGTAAGTTCACCCGTTTATTTTTCCTTGTGTCAAGAAATATTAGAAAAAAACTGTTCCGATGAGTACTTCTAATGGCCTTGTTCAGATTATAATTCCCATTAAATATTTGTTTTGATAAATGTACAGTTCTGAGGTTTCTCATTTTGCAGGATATCAAAAGATACTCTAGATGCAGAATAATTAAAACAAAGGCGGGAAATACATCTTATGATTACAAGTCCATAATGTTAAACACATCTTTCATCGTTTCAGGATTATTTAAACTGCCAACTCAATAAGTCACTGTTAAAAGATGAAATTTGAGAAACCAACCTGAAAGTTACTGAATTCACCAGTAGATTATAGACTTAAAACTCATACATGAAACAGATTTATCAAACAAAAAATTGTAAGGAGTACGCTGAGAATATACTACCAGACTTATATTGAATTTACATTTTGACTTTTTATTTCAGGTAAACCTAGTGGGCTTTCAACTTCACCAGCTGCTAATGTTCTTCAACTTAATTTCCCTTTAAATACATCTGCTACACCATCATCATCTATCGCATCATCATTATCAACATCACAAACTCTTACATCAATATCATTAACTTCACTTACTGCTGTTAATGTTAAAGATTCATTAAATTCAAATCGTGTGTTACCTGTAGCAATATCGTCACATCCAGTTTCATCAACAGTGTCCCTCCATCCATCCCCGATGCCAGCAACAACGGCACCAAAAACGACATCAACACTGCCTGGGTCGGTGATGTCGATGCCAGTTGGAGACAACAAAGGGAACAACATTATTAGTAACAGTAACACGATTCTAAAAAAGTTTACACCATCTCCATCAGTTTCCATTGAACTTGTACAGTAAGTACTTTCTTGACTGCAGTGGGTGTTGTCTGGCAACCTTATATACTTGTGTGCTTAATGAAATGGAAGGAAGACTTCTCAGGTCGTCAGGGGGAAATTATTCGTCTGCCCTTTTTATGCTGTCGCGCACGTAAATCACTGCCAACATAGACGTATATGATATGGTCAAATTGGTTACTATGGCAAACCTAATGTGAATATTTTGGTATATACATGTATTATTGTTATTTTCCAAAATATTTATTTTTATTTTATTGTTAATAGAAATCGTTAATGATGATTTTTATATTTGTGTTATCTACAACAAAAATGTCAGTGACAATAGGCTACTGCTGGTTTTCATTTTATTATTTTGAGAAAAAAAAACCCATTATCACAATACTTTTTCTCCAAAAATTTATTTTCCTGTTCTCATGCCTGCATAGCCCACTGCATAGGGTATACCAGTCTTCATCAGACAGGATGGAGCAGAAAAAAAGTAGAATGTGAAGTCCCATTTCATTTCAATGTTTTTGTAGTACATCAATAAATATTTTTGAATTTCAGTCAAAATCATGAAGATTCAAAGACTGTTTTAAGTTTAACTGAAGATAAAGTGGTTGCCATGGATGTAACGTGATGTTTACTTGTTGTGATCATAGTGTACAAAGATAGTGGTATCCATGCCAACCCCAGTCTGTTGCTGGGATAGGGTCATGTGATCAGACCTTATAGTTACCATGGTTATTATGTAACCACACGAGTTGCTATGGCTGTAGCCTTTTACATTAGTTTGTGGTTACTCTAGTGATGACCATAGTGTTTTTATGGAGATGACCTGGACACCGAGAAAGGACAGAGAAAGATGAAACTGTCAAGAGAGGAGACATGTTGTGAAATGTTATCAATGTCATTTTCATATCTGACTAAAGTTGAATTAAAATAAAACATTGACATTATTACCATCAATGTCATTCACTGTCTTGTTAAAAAAAATCTCTTTATGCTTGAACTTAAACAATAAAACAAAAGAGTCTAAAACGTTCTGATCTTTCCTCAGCTTCTGATACTTACTTGCTAACTGACTTAGTTGTCTATTCCTGAGCAATTAGGACTATAGATGAATCCTTAAAAACTTAAAAAATAACCTTTCCAAGTTTATAAGAAATTTTCTTGTGCTCATTGTGGTCGCCCACAATAAAATTGGGTTGTATGGTTTGTTGTCAACCCATTCCATTAATCAGTCATCCATAATTTCTTGCGGACACTGTAGAGTTTAAAGTTGCCATCAGATTGACTTTAAATTTATACTTCACAAGACAAACATCTGTGGGGAACACTTTCCAATAATTATAGTCAAGCGTTGAGGTCCTTGATCAATTAGAAAAATGTTGTGGACGCTCTGCTCTGGAGGTTAAGTTATCATCTGATTTGGAATATATACACAGTGGTAACGTTCACAAGACGAAGAAGCCTGATGATTTTCAATTACTAGAAGTTATCGGAGTACTAGTATATCTGTGTAATGTTAGTACCAGGAAGAACTAGAAGTCAATCCCGTTTTACTTATTTCTAATAATTGCTTCATGAGTTTGTACTCTTGTTGACCATTTTTTTGTGTCTTGTAAAAGCTCACATTATCTTCAAAAGAATAAGTATTGGGCATGCTTTGTGTGCTGCCCTGATGACTTGGCTATTGTGGGCTTATGTTTTCATTGCCTGGCAACCTATTGTTACCCCCATCCCTCCCACCTGCTGTACCTTATCAGTCATTTACTCAAACTGAAATGCGTGATGTGGTCATGAAGCATTAAATATAGAATGTGCTGCCCCAAGTAGCCAGTTAGATATCAACAATATTACCAGTGGAAGTCCTGTTTTGCTTACAAGTGATGTTGACAGCCTTGAATTTTAGCTGATTAGTTTTGACTCAAATTAGAAATTAATTTTGGAAAATATTAAGTTATGAATTAAATTATTGATGCCCAAATAGATTATTTTGAATAAAAGTTCTAAATATGAGAAAATAAATTCACTGGCTTGAGGAGACATTATGCGAGAGTTGCTGACCATTCTTGTTGTAATAATAGATCAAAAATAGATAATGTAAAATGAATATTGAAAATTTGAATTAATTACTATTCTAATACATGTAGAAGTTATGAATGGCTTCTTTTATTGGGTTGCAGAAAGTGAATGCTGTTAAATCTGTGTTACTTTTAATCCAGATTTTGACTTAGTAGCGTTAATAGTCCAAAAATGACCTATTTTGTGTCAAGTGGACGTTAAACCCCATTTCTCTCTATTAGCATTAAACGCAGACATTGCAGCCCTCCATATTTAAACCATCCTATGGTCTAAGGGCTTGTCACATGAATAAATGTCAAAATAATATTTTATACAACATTTGAAGCCTAAAAATACCTGAAATTGGTAAATTTAACTTCAGCATAATGCCTCTTTATAATTATTATTATTCATCATAATATTCCAAATAATGTTTTCAATAAATAAGGTCACATTGAACATAATAGCATTACATACTTGGCATATATTGAGCCTTGTCTCTGACGGTGTTTCTTCTATAAAATTATTTCTTTGTACTTTATAATAAGCAAGAAGTCATTTTCAACCCCAGTCCTATTGTCTAGTGGGACCCTAAAGTACATTTATAATTAAATAATTACAGGGTTTTGTGAAAAATTAGACATAAACATTACAGGGTTACATGTTGTAAACAATTATTACAATTAAATGACAGTAAAATGCAAATGAATTCCTAGTTATATAAAATTGTGATTATGATTTCTGTCAATTTTAATTCTCTAAAAATGTCTGTATTCTCTATCAGCTGCAAATTTAGGCTTACAGTCATTTGATTATGATGTGTTAAAAGGTGCTATATGAAATAATTGAACAAAAATCTTTACTTGTAGTTTATGTGTAATGGTTAATTATTAGTTGGTTAATGGTTAATTATCAAGAAACTTCTTTTTTGAAAACTGTCCTAGTTTTCAATAATAAGAGAAATTCTTTTTAACTAATGATTATACACAAAAACAGATCCAGCTTTAATTGTGATTAATAATGAATAGTTCTGTAGATGCACAAGTGTTAGATATGCCAATATTTTTAATATGTGTAATGAAATTTGTTATTCTCGTAATAGCACAAATGTAAATTTTTCGCCTTAATATTTGTGTGATTTGTAAGTTTTCTTTTTTTTTATTTAAAAAATCTGGAGCGCACAATATAAATTTCTTGGGTAGCTTTTAAATAATATAATTTTGATTGGTATTTGTATAACTATTGTTATTGATACTTCTAAGCCTTGTAGTTAAAGTTGCTGTGTTTTTTGTACTTTTTCTCAATTCTATATTTAACATAACTACTATATTGTCTTGTTGAAGTCAAAAACTTTTTTTTTAAACAAAAATTGCTTATCTGACTTCTTCATATAGGCTACACTCCTATGTGTAAGTGAATCCCTATTATATGACAACTTCATTGGCAAGCCATTTAATTCAATTCTTAATATTGTTTGTTTTAGGAAATAATAGGAGTAATTGTAATAACAGGATATGCTTTTTTTGGAGGCATATAGAACAACTATTGTAGCATGCTTATTAAAAGGATATGGGCCTACATTAGTTTCGTGGTCGTATCCATATGTGAAAGACATTTTTCAGTGTTTTGCAAAATCTTTTACATCAAAAAAAAAGAAAAAAAGAAAGAAATCATTAGTTTCAAAACTGGCACTAGCAAAGATATCTTTATGCTTGTGTGGCATGAACTAAATATGGGCCCTTGAAGCTTTGTAAAGATGTGGATAAAAAAAAAAATTCTTTATAGTTTAATGATATTGTTAATTATTCAAACAGTTTGTCTTTTAATAACACTTATTCAATATTTTTATATCTTGGAATTACAATTTCCATGGGTGTACCGTTACTAAATTGTATTTATAATATAGATTTGTTCAGATTCAGATATACATGTAATGTGCATGCTTTATGAAATATAAAAAAGTTAAAAATATATTCCCAAATAGGGAAGAATTATGTTGTAAGATCATGAGCATTAATAATCATTTTGTAGTTAATAATTGAAGCAAATGGTATTTTTATTTTCCTTTCAAATAAGTATAAAATGGTAAAACTTTTAAACAGATTGTAATATTATAAAAATAGCTATCGCAAAGTTGGTTGATAATTTAATGTAAATTTATCATATTGTCTATGTAAGTGTCAAAACATTACTTTCTATTTTCTCATGTGATATTTGCAAACTTAAATTTTCTGAATTATGATAAATGGCATGTTATAATTGTATGTAGGCAAGACAGGATGTAATAGTTTATTTGATTGGCTGGTAGATAGCTGGATATTAAGAGACAACTCATTCATACTAGATAATAATTGTACAGCAGTAAGTCATATGATGTATCATGTGAACTAGGTTGTTAAACGTAAACAATAACTGTGATAGTGTGGTGTATTCAACCGCCTTTTTTTCACAAAAAAATAAATTTGTACAGAAATTTGAAATTGTTGTTATTCTACTTCCATATATTAAAATGGGGTTATATATCGTCCGTGGTCTACTATCGTTTATGATAATTATCACTAGTTATCATTCCATCGACTTTCAATGGTTATTATATTCATGAGATAAGAAACGTATTTATTTGCAGCAGTGTTTCTCAACCTTCTTTTGCCAATACACCTTGAAAAACATGAAAAAATAGTGGCAAACTTGGCTAAATACATTTGAAAAATATTTGAATTTTGCAAAATATAAACATAGGCCTAAGTTGGACGGAATACAACTGTAGACATGGACCAGTCATAGACACACATATAGAATGCCTGTTTCTTTTCACATTTTCTTAGTGTGCCGTTTAAAAAGATAGGTTGCCAGGCAACGAAACATACACCCACAGCAGCTAAATCGTCGGGGCAGTCAACAAGGGTTGTCGCATATTTTTACTTTTTTTGGTAATGAAACATTTGTAATACACTAAAATCTGATTAAGAGTAACAACTCATTATGTAATTATCTGAAAATCATTAGAATTTGTTTGCTTTTTATACGCCCACATTGAAATGTGGTCGTATATTGTCGTCGCCCCCGTCCGTCCGTCCGTCCGTCCGTCCGTCGGTCCGGCGTCCACAATTGCTTGTGGACGCTCTAGAGGCTAAAGTTAATATCCGATTGACTTTAAATTTATACACAGTGTTTAAGGTCATGAGACGAAGAAGCCTATTGTTTTTCAGCGATTTCCGATAATAACTACCAGAGTTATGGCCCTTGATCACTTCAAAAAATCTTGTGGACGCTCTAGAGGCCAAAGTTAATATCCGATTGGCTTTAAATTTATACACAGTGTTTAAGGTCATAAGACGAAGAAGCCTATTGATTTTCAGCGATTTCCGATAATTAGTGCCAGAGTTATGGCCCTTGATCACTTCAAAAAATCTTGTGGACGCTCTAAAAGCCAAAGTTAATATCCGATTGACTTTAAATTTATACACAGTGTTTAAGGTCATAAGACGAAGAAGCCTATTGATTTTCAGCGATTTCCGATAATTAGTGCCAGAGTTATGGCCCTTGATCACTTCAAAAAATCTTGTGGACGCTCTAAAAGCCAAAGTTAATATCCGATTGACTTTAAATTTATACACAGTGTTTATGGTCATAAGACGAAGAAGCCTATTGATTTTCTGCGATTTCCGATAATTAGTGCCAGAGTTATGACCCTTGATCACTTCAAAAAATCTTGTGGACGCTCTAAAAGCCAAAGTTATTATCCGATTGACTTTAAATTTATACACAGCGTTTAAGGTCATAAGACGAAAAAGCCTATTCATTTTCAGCGATTTCTGATAATTAGTGCCAGAGTTATGGCCCTTGATCACTTCAGAAAATCTTGTGGACGCTCTAAAAGCCAAAGTTAATATCCGATTGACTTTAAGTTCATACACAGTGTTTAATATCATAAGACGAAGAATCCTATTGATTTTCAGCAATTTCCGATAATTAGTGTCAGAGTTATGGCCCTTGATCACTTCAAAAAATCTTGTGGATGCTCTAGAGGCCAAACTTGATATCCGATTGGCTTCAAATTTATACACAGTGTCTAAGGTCATGAGACGAAGAAGCCTATTGATTTTTAGCGATTTCTGATGATGCCAGAGTTGTGGCCCTTGATCTCTTCAAAAACATTGTGGATGCTCAAGAGGCCAAACTTGATATCCGATTGACTTTAAATTTATACAATGTGTTTAAAGTCATAAGACGAAGAAGCCTACTGATTTTCAGCGATTTCAAATAATTACTTCAAGAGTGATCTCCCTTGATCACTTCAAAAAACCTTGTGACGCTATAGATGCCAAACTTATCATTAGAATTGACTTCAGATTGATACACAGAGTTTAAGGTGTTGAAACCAACAAGTATTTTGATTTTCAATGAATTTTGATAACTGAACAGCTAAATCCATGATGTTAAATAAATGTTTCCTATACTAATTGTTAGCGTGGGGCAAAACTTTATAAAAAGCAAACAAATTCTAATGATTTTCAGATAATTACATAATGAGTTGTTACTCTTAATCAGATTTTAGTGTATTACAAATGTTTCATTTCCAAAAAAAGTAAAAATATGCGACAACCCTTGTTGACTGCCCGGACGATTTAGCTGCTGTGGGCGTATGTTTCGTTGCCTGGCAACCTATCTTTATAAAGTTTTGCCCCACGCTAACAATTAGTATAGGAAACATTTAACTTCATGGATTTAGCTGTTCAGTTATCAAAATTCATTGAAAATCAAAATACTTGTTCGTTTCAACACCTTAAACTCTGTGTATCAATCTGAAGTCAATCGGATGATAAGTTTGGCATCTATAGCGTCACAAGGTTTTTTGAAGTGATCAAGGGAGTTAACTCTGGAAGTAATTATTTGAAATCGCTGAAAATCAGTAGGTTTCTTCGTCTCATGACCTTAAACAGTGTGTGTAAATTTAAAGTCAATCGGATATTAACTTTGGCCTCTAGAGCGTCCACAAGATTTTTTTGAAGTGATCAAGGGCCATAACTCTGGTAGTTATTATCGGAAATCGCTAAAAAACAATAGGCTTCTTCGTCTCATGACCTTAAACACTGTACATACATTTAAAGTCAATCGGATATTAACTTTGGCCTCCAGAGCGCCCACATGATTTTTTGAAGTGATCAAGGGCCATAACTCTGGTAGTTATTATCGGAAATCGCTGAAAAACAATAGGCTTCTTCGTCTCATGACCTTAAACACTGTACATACATTTAAAGTCAATCGGATACTAACTTTAGCCTCTAGAGCGTCCACAAGCAATTGTGGACGCCGGACGGGGGCGACGACAATATACGACCACATTTCAATGTGGGCGTATAAAAATGAGGAGCACTTAGGAAGATCTCGCTGCACACTGGTTGAGAATCACTGATTTACAGTAATAATTTGCATAATTATATCTATGTAATTGAAATTCATCAGGGAAAGATCTAATCCGGGGAGGGGGTCTGAACTGATTTCATAATTTAGCTGCCTTTGACACTTACTTGTATCAAAAATCTACAACATTCTCCAATTAAAATAGAGTTACCTCCCTGATATCGAATTCTTCCGCAAATTAAATGAGGTTTATGTCCAACTGTTCTGCTTTTACTGGTAGTCTATGACGTGCATAAGCCACACTACAAGGGAAATTTTGCCCAGTCAGTGGAGCAACCGTCGACTCTAACTGCCAAAAGGGATCATTACTTGCAAACCGAACCTCAGTTCTTCATCCCACCCAAACGAGCACGTACACGGTTGTCCCTATCAGACTGTCCTGCACCACTGACAAGGAAAACCACATTCAAAAATCCCGATGAACTTTCTCCGCCCATGCAGGGTCCTCCAAGCTAGTAAACCAGCGTCATACCCATCGTGCCCCCCCCCCCCTATAATAATATACATTATTCAGATTAGGGAGAAGCTGAAGATTATCAATTTTCATATTTTTACTTTTGAGAGTAATGCCCTTAATTAGCATTAGTGAAATGAAGCCGGTCATATTTCACTTTGTGGGAAGGTTTCTTTCAAGAATTGATAATTTCCCTGTAAGCGCAGCACTCCAGCAGTAGATAACTGCATAAAGAGGAAAATTTTTCAAATGTGAATACAAGTATATTTCCTTTTTGAAGAAGCCAATAAGCCATTTGAAAACCCAAGATTATGTCCATTTTTAAAATCCTTATCCCCACTCCCAAAGATCTGTTGATCTATACTGACTAATAACTGAGGACATAATTCACATTTTGCACAGACAACAAGGGCCATGATCCAAGAAATTGCTGCGGTTAGATGCAGACTGAATCCAACCCTAACAATATCTTTTGATCGTACTTTTGGTTTTGACCCCTCTGACTTTGTACCGTTGATTACAGATTAAACATCCGTAAGTGTACAAATGTGTTGTTATTAATGTGTTCCCATTTGAATATTGTTCACAATAAGAAGCAAAATAAATAAGATATGTTTACAGGATCATTTTGTTACACGAAAAAATAAGTGATGCGTTTTCTATGGCACTCAGTATATATCGAAAGTTACATCTGAATTGAACCAATAATTATTGTATATAATATTGCAATTCTTCAAAATCAGATGACAATATGCAACCACTTCAGAATGTGGATGTATCTAAATAAGAAAACAACCTTTATTTTTTTCCATTTAATTAATATTCTTCACATGATTTTAATGGTTTCAACAAAATGTACAAAATATATTTTTTATTTACAGTTCTATTGTATTTACACAATATAATTTTACTTTTAACAGATAAACAAATCTTCAACAGCTTTTATAAGAATCTCAGCACATATGGTTTCCCTTTGAATACAGCACAGGTGGTTTCCCTTTGAATACATTTCAAGAATTAATTATCAGAGCTGATGATAATCATGAGTTTTAAAAGCACTTAAATTCTTGTAGTAGCATTGGCTTTCAGATTATAGTAAAGGTACGCTGAAAACAAATTCACAAGCAGTATACAAGACAATGACAATGGGTCAAAAAGATGAGTTCAATTATGTGAATGATTTCAAA
Source organism: Patella ulyssiponensis (assembly GCA_963678685.1). Taxonomy (NCBI): domain Eukaryota; kingdom Metazoa; phylum Mollusca; class Gastropoda; family Patellidae; genus Patella; species Patella ulyssiponensis. The sequence goes on along the minus strand of OY783230.1, from coordinate 18,869,653 downwards.
CATCTGTAGATTTACAGCTTAATGCTAGAAATTTGCACAGTTTATACTTTTGTAACAAAAACATCTGTTCACTGTTGATCTGCTGCGTAATTCGGATGTACAACAAGAATTGGGTCGCCTTCTCGTATTAATGTATCCTCATCGTGTTTTGTCTTGGTTTTTAAACCTGTCTGTTTTAACTCAATCAAAACATGATCCTACAAAAAAAAATCATTTAGAAAATATTAATATCTTTATTCACTTTCCACAAATGTTAAGCCTAAATTTTGTTTATTGTGGGTGTGTGTGTGTGTGTGTGTGTGTTGGATGACCGAATGGTTAGCATGTGCACCCTGTATCATAAAAGCCTGTCCTTGAGTCAACTGGCGTGGTTTCGAGTCCCCGGTTGTATGTGACAAAGCCCAGGGCCGCCTGTCCAACCTCGTGGGTCCTCCCACTGCCAAAGACCCCTACGCACAAGCAAATAATTGAAATAAAATTAAACCATGTTAGTCCTGAAATGACCTAGCATGTGTCGAGTGGACGTTAAACCCCATTTCTCTCTCTCTTTGTTTATTGTCAGTTTTTTTTTTATCCTAATAATGCCTATGTTATTGTCACAAGCTCCAGTTTATGATTTTCTTTGGACTGGAAGCTTTTCCAAATAAATATAATTGCAAATTACATGCAAGCTGAAGGTAGAGTTTCTCTGCCTTCTCATAGCAGTCTGCACATACCATAGAAGGTGTGTAAATTATTTTAAAAAAACCCAAAACAATCCGAACTTATTGACATTAACATCAATAAATAATAACAGACTTATATTTGAGGTAAGAAATCATTGCAAATCAGTTTACCAAAGAGAATTAATTAAATTGATAATAACTTACATGTTGAATAAGCCGGTCTATTACTTTTTCTACAATAGTTTTTCTCTCTACTAATTCCGATTCAGATTCAATTTCACCTTCAATCTCTCGTAAGTACCAACCAATCAGATCACTCTTCCGCAAACCTAAGGCATCGTCATCTAAATTAGAAAGGAAGCAAATAAGAAAGAGACAAGTGATTACAAACAAATATTTCATTAATGATGTCCTTAGTGTAATTAGTATGTAGGAGAATACCCACAAATAGTAACTATGGGCGACTGTTTTTAATGCTAGCCAATCAAAATAGACTGATGCTTTTACTTTGTACTTCAATTAAATCTAAATTGAAAAAGATTATCTTTTAATTTTATGTTTATACCTCTTAGTAGACATTGATAGTGAATGCCAAGGGGATACAACTGATCAGAAACACCAATTTAACATAGGAAGTGCAGAAATGGTTAATGGACTGATAATGTCCGTAACAACTGCCAAGAATAATGGGATTCAATTGAATACAACCCTGTTGGTGCAGAAAAATAAATGATAAACCTAATTGGCACCTGCCAAATACCATTAGAAATGAGAATGCTATTTGTTCTGCTTCACCAGTAACAAATATTTATCACATGAAAATATAGATATTGTACCTTCTACAGCCTCCTCTTTACGTCTCATATACACAACAAGTAGATTGGCCATGTGTTTATATTCCTCATACGTCAACTTCAATGATTTTTTACTGGCTGCCGTCTGGTCATCTTGTTCTGTTGATTCCTGTAATGGTTGCGTCTGGCTAGCTGGAGTTTCAGAATCTACCAAGATAAGGATAAAATGTTAATTTCATTCATTTGAAAACATTTAGTAAGATAAATCCTTTCTATAGCAAATAAATCAAATATATACATTATCAAAATATTCTAGATCAACCTCTTCTTGGGCCACATAATATTCTGGTTCTCATATAAAACAATGTCAATTCAAACCATTTGGTTCTAGTAGAAAGTGCACAGCCAACATAAAAGTTATTGACTTGGAACTGTTGAAATTTCAATAGGATTCATTGTTCGAGCTAAGCTAAATAATACACATAAATACAGATCAGACAATAACTTTTCTTATTTTAGCATTCTATAAAATGAAACAAGGTCCATAAGTTTTGGAAGAGTCACAAAAACACTAAAACTATTTTTTTGGAAGAGTCTTCTGAGAACCAGATAAATTTTTTGGCCTTGAAGATTGTTTTTTTTATCATGGGAAACCTTTATCATCACATGTCTATCTGTATAAGCCACTTTTTTATTCAGCAGATGAGGCTACTGTGAATGACTTAAACCGACGACAAATAAACAGTTTGAAATATAATATAGCATAACAAAATGTACCTTCTACTTCCATTTGTTCTGTGTCATCCTCCTCTTCAAGATGGATGTCTGGTTGTTCTACTCTAATAATAGATTTATTCAATAAGCGAAAAGCTTCTTTTACATGTTTTGGTTGAACCTATATAAAATGAGACACCAAAATCTGATAACTAATATTAACATTTTTGAAATCGTTGTGAAGCCCCCAAAATATTAAGGATTAATAATCTTTCCCATGCACAATAATTTTTTTGATTTGTAATTTGACAACATTTTGAGTCATGTATTTCTTTTTACGCAAGAAAATTGAAACCCACCTCATCTTGACAGTGCATTCTGGCCATAGATTCCGAGAGTCGGATCATGCTTTCCAGTTGTCGCACTGTAATTCTCCATGCTGATTTAGCGGCACCTTGTCCATCTCTCTGACGTAATCTCTTGTATTCATCAACCATATAATCTTTAGACTCTTTCTTTATCTGTCGGTGGAAAAAACAAAAGACTAATATTACAAACCTCTAAAGATGCCAGAATTGGATTCAAAGGGAGATTCTCAATCACCAAGAATCTTTCAAGCTATTTGCCAATACTTAAAAGAACCCATGCAAATTCATGCAAAATTAATAAATTTGATTGAACATTTTCTTGTACAGTGGATTGTCACTTTCGGTAACAGAATACAGCACTCTATTCTCCCCCAAAAAAACAGAATGACCACCATTAAACTGTCTTGACTCACCTTAGGTTTAAACTGTCTAGCAAACAATATATATCGTGTAATATCTTCTACGCTATAAACACGCTCATATGATTGTTCATTATGACTGTGTAATTCTACAATTCTTCTAGCAATAGCATAATCTGTAACCTGCAATTATAATTTATCAAAATGATTCCCTGTTTGTTCATTGTATTTTTCGATCAGGAAAAAGTCCCTCAAGCACTACTCATCTTGTTCAGGGGGCAACACTCTTTGCAAAAAGCCTAAGGCTCTATATTTGGTATCTCACAATTTCAAGATTTCAGTGATAACATGGTTGGGTCCTGATCCATATAGAACTATTGTACTTGATTTGCTTTTTTTAAATTCCCTTTCTACATTTTCCATATATTTTAGGCCATCTTAAAGGACAACTATTGTTTTTATTTTTTTTTGTGTCACCTTTGATTCTTCTAACCTGAGTTACACATCTATAGTAGCGATGATCTCTGTGTTAAAATTATATTTGGAATGTGTTGGATAAGTTCTATCACATATGTGATAATGACTGACATCAATACTGTCCCTTCAGTCATATCTTATTGCTCAGTCGTGTTTTTTTTCATTATTAGTCCAAATGCTTTCAAAATTCGACAATAATAAGGGTTTTCTTCATTTTGACTTTCACTGTATTACAAAATCAAACCAACCATTTCAGTTTAAAATGAAGTAAGCTGAAGTGAATGTCGAGTCGACGTTCTTTCTATGGAAGTAAATCTGATGTAACATCGATCTTACCTCATTACATTCGTCAACCAGAATAAAGAAAAGATCAAATCGTGACATGATAGGTGCTGTTAGTGATATATTCTGTTTTAATGATTTCGTTCTGTCATAACGTCCACCAATGGGATTAGCTGCAGCTAGAATTGATGTTCTTGCATTGAGAGTAGCCTGAAAGCAAAATTATTAATTTCAAAGAAAGAGCTAAATGAATTTGCAAACCTCTGGCTCATGGGAAAGGTGTTCCTACAGGGAAGCCTTAAAGGGACAATAACACTCTTGCTGGCTTGGCAGCTCCCGAAAATAAATAATAGCCTTATTCTAAGTACTAGATATTTAAGTGTCCTATCTGTTGCGTAAATTATCCATTACATTCTATTTTACTTGTCCAGAGGGTTCGAAAATATTTTAAAATCCAAGTCACATTTAAAAAGGTTTACGAAAGGCTTTTCAAATCATGTAGTTGAATTTTTCCAATTTTTTAAATTGGGTGTTAAGATGAAATTTGTATCATCAATTAATTGGAATATGTAAAATAATACAATTTGTTCACCAGAATAAAGATTGGGACATATTATTCAGTTACAACAAAAGTGGTATTGAGCCTTTTAATTTTATCAAATTACATATTTGATTGCCAGAATTCTTATAATTGAAGAATGAAAGAATGAAAGGGGTTTAACATCCTACTTTCCTGATTCAACTGGGCTAACGAAGACAGACAATGGGGTAAGTTTTAACAGGTCAGCAATTAAATTGCAACTGTAACGGGTTCTGTAACATAAATGCCAAGTGCCAAGGTTGACATGGGATATCGTTTATTGGGGTATCATCCAAATGACAAGATGCTGTTCCTTACCAGGCTCTATGCCCTGAACCACTGACAAGGGGGAAACAATGTCATAAAAACTGTAGGAATTTTCTTGGACAAACAAAGCTCCCTTATATTTGAATATTTGAAACATTAATCTAATACAACATACCCTAACACCAGCTTTAGTAATAGATATCGTCTGCTGTTCCATGGCTTCATGAATAGCGACCTGATCTTTCGGATCCATTTTATCAAACTCATCGATACAACACACACCATTGTCAGCCAACATCAACGCTCCAGCTTCTATAACAAATTCATGTGATTCTTCATCTCGTACCACGGCTGCTGTCAGACCAGCTGCTGTACTGGCTTTACCACTCGTATATACAGCTCTCGGTGAAAACTCTTCTACCTACGAAAATGGAAATGGAAAGAGAAGGTTTAGGGGTCAGCAATTTTAACTCCCAACAAATTAAGATTGGTTGGGTACCATTTTTTTATTTTGGCCTTATGAGCATTGACAAATGATGCAAGAGTTACTTAACTGAAAGAAATTCGTCTCGAGATGGATCACAATTTTTGAATTGAGAGTCAGAGTTTATGTAACATATTTACCTGTTTAAGAAATTGACTTTTAGCTGTACTGGGATCCCCAACAACACATACATTAATATCTCCTCGTAACTTGGTTCCCTCGCCTGTAGTTTTGGGTACGCCACCAAATAACATCAATAATATACCTCTCTTTACCTCTTCATTACCTGTTCAAATACATGGACAATTTCACTGACATTACACCAAACTGAAGTCATCTTGCAGACAAATTAACAGATTTGAGTTCATGGATTTATTGATTTGGTGTGTTGCATACTCTTACAATATGTGACATCTATGACTAGTTTATACATACTGTTGGCTCAAATCAATGCGATTAAAATGTCTGACTCTTAGTCTTATTGGATTGATGAATAGTTCGACAAAGGATTAAATCGGTCAATCAAGGGTGATTTAGTAGTTATTGTTTGGGAAATGGTTCTGAAGACCAATAACTGCCTATAAGGTGTATAGTTTCAAAATATTAACTGCCAAAAATTATTAACATCTCACCATGTATAGTGGGGAATAAACTTGTACATAAATTATGATATAAATTCTTATCATGACTCATTTCATAAACCTTCTGCCATTCTTCATCTGTCATTTGTTTTTTAATTGTTTCTGCAGTCATCTCTTCTTCTCGAAAGTCACGACCACCGAACTAAAAATTTACATAATGGGAGATAAGAAAATCATCTGAGGAAAGATTAGCTATTTCTAATGAATGGACTATTCTTTTATTTGACCATGTTTAAATATACCATAAATTCAAGACTAAATATAACTTTCGGGGAAAAATGAAAAGATTTAAAATGAAATTTCCATATTCTTTTTATTAAGAATAATGACAACTCACTCTAGGGTTACTAGAAGATACTGTACAGGCTAGAAAAGCAAGTCTGTATGTCAAGTCTCTGACACCCAGTGCTCTTAAGCCTCTAACACCTTCCATCTCATTACCCTGGTTACCACGAACTCTTGCACCAGTCTCAACTCTACCTTGTCCTAAAACAAACCAAAGTCAGGAACAAAATTGTAAGAGAGAAATCGAGTGTATGTTCACCCAGGAGTAACAATGGGTAATCTTATCAATAATTTGCTGGGGGGATTTAAACAGGGGGAGGAAACTGGGAACTCGAGCGAGACCCATGAGGTTGGACACGGCACTTGACTCAATGACAGCCCTTATGATTGAAACTGCACACATTTAACCATTTGGACTTTGACCGTGCCAAGAAAGCTCAATACATTAGCAGACTTTATCAAACCTACCTACAAACAGGCAAGAATCTAAATTCATAGGTATTACTCTCTGGTATTTGACTCACAGAAAATAAAAAGATGACTCTAGTTACATTCAAAACTGGAGGGATGATATAAATCAGACATACCTGGTGTAGCAATAGTACTGACATCTGGTACAACAATAAGCGTTCCAGTAAAGTCACATTTATCTCCAGCTTGGGCTGTTTCTACTGCTTCTGCTCTTAATACTATCTCTACACTGGAATATTTATAATTAACATAACTAAGTGATGCCATTATGTGCTCACACATTCGATCACGATTTCCACCAATTGCGACAATATGAATTTTGCAATTAAAATTTAAATTTTGTGATTTTTGGGGCACTAATCTTTATCTAAAGGCTATTCTTTCTTGATGTGGCAATATTTCCATTTCAAAAACAGTATTATAAGCTTTATTTTCGTATCATCCATTATTGTTGGCCCAGGCTGTAACCAAGAAACTAAACCTAAGCTTAGTCTAGTATTTTTAAAGATAACTGCCAAGAATTATTTTGAGTGCCCTTTTTAAGGATAGATCTAGGTCTTTTTAATACACCAACTTTGAACATTCCAGCTTACAACAGAGTTGTTGGGTTCCAAAAAGTGTGGAAGACAGACATGTTTTTTTGGCAATATTTATAAATTAACAGAATATAATTGAATGTACCAACCTTCTAGGTATACTACCACGTGGTAATTCAGCTTGTGTTTCTTGTATTCTAACTTTCTGAAAATCTACAAATCTCGATTTGTTGACATCTAACATAAATCTCTGTCGATTATTACACACAGGATTTCGACATATTGTAGGCTGAAAAAAATATTAATCCTTTTAAATAGTTCAATAATCAGAATAGCATTGGGTACGTTAAGTTTGGATAAAGAGAAAGATAGAGAGACATGAAATGTTCCTTTGTAAAAAGGGTATGAAATAAATTACTGACTTTCCAAAGCTAAAACTACTAACCTGTGTAAATTTAAACTGCTGTTCGACATCTTTAATGACAGTACGACAGTCCAAACACATGAACGTTCCACTAACCAACTCTGGATGTACAGGATGGGTTCGTACAACTTGACCAGTTATACGTAATAATGTTCCTATTTTAGCTGTTGTCATTTCACGAACTCTGAAATAAATGTAACTTTTAAATCAGGAAAGCTACATTAACAAAATTAAAGCTGCTGATGAATTTTGAATATGAATCTCTAGTGAAGAACACTTTTGTGAAAGTCTAATATTCAAAAGGAGAATGATAATGGCTCTATTCTTTTCGGCATATATATACATGTAATATGACAGACCCAAAATTCCACAACATTCTCTGCAGACAATAAACATACAAAACATGAGACATAATTCCCAATGACACTAATTTCTTGCCACATTTATCTTTTCATAAGAATTTAACATTCAGTTTCTTTTATCACTCTACTTAACATAAGTTGATTATGCTCATTATCAAACCAAGTAATGGTACATTCATTGATATGAAAAAATATGGAACAACTCCACTCTATCCTGAATTTTTGCCAATAAATTGAAGATTATGCTGGACTACATAGCGGATTAATTGAAGGAAGGAAGCTTCCATTAAATTCCAGTAATTGTATTCCAATTCCATACACTGTTTATTTCTCATTATACTTACTTCAATCTGGTTGGTACTTCTGTAAAGCTAACATAAAATTCCTTTAAGGGAGGAATCTGCCCCCAATCCTTAGCATAATTTCTAACAGCTCGACAGATAAACGGATAAACTCTAAAAATAGAAAATATTCAAACAATACACTATAGTTATTTACACAACACCCGAAAATTAACTAACAATTTTGTTTTGCTTTATAAAATACTAAGTAGCAACCTAGAAAAAATGTTCAAGACATATGTTAGAATTTCACACCTGTAATATTCTTCTAATATAGTTGTGGCCAACTGTTGGTTATATTTCTCTACATCTTCAAAATCAACTGTCAGTGTATTTCGCTCTGGTCGAATTAACTCTTGAACTTCCGATAAATATTTTGATTCTCCATCTGGAGCAAATCTGAAAAATATATAATGCAAGTTTTAAACTATTACTCATTTATTATTACGAAACACAGCATTCATTATGTATATAGACATCGTACACAGCCAAGAAAAGGGATCAAACAGCAGATCAGTTGAGTTACACTTTTTAAAATGAAAATGTCTATTCAAACGAGGAGATTGTATATGATTATGATTATGAGGTCTAATCTGCTAGTCTAGTAATCATTAAATCTAGAAAATCTTCATTAGAATGTGATATATTATATCATTATGAATTTCTCTTTCTATTTAATAAAAGACTATCTCGTCCCCATGGCATGCCCGTCCCCATTTTGAGGTCTTGGTACAATAAATAAATGTTTGTACAATTCATGAAAATATTCATCGCTTGAATTGAATAGAAAAATATTTGGACATTTTTTTACATGCTTTGGCATGCTACCATTTGAGCATACCCAAATGTTTCTTATATAGACTTTATATGTGATGGCGGAATTTCGGTAGATCTATCTATAGTATCTGGCGTAGGTCTGCTAATGCTATTTTCCCTGTAACCCTGCCCAATCCCTTTCATTTCACCAAAGCCATATTGATCACTGACACTAGAGACACTCCAGGAATGCTGAACAGATATTTATTTGGACGTTCAGCAGTTACAGTTTTGGAATCTCCCATAAATTCTTTCTCTGATAAACCATAATACATCACGAAAAGAGTAAATAAATTATTACAAACTAACAAAGTGGATTGATAAGATGATAAATGACGGAAGTAACAATACATGTATTCATTTCAATCATCGTGTAAATCATCAACAGACTTTTCTACAATAAAGAAATAAAAACTTTTGCACTCTTACTCTTCCAGAAAATCCTGAAATAATTTCTGACATCTTTCGCCGACTTGATCTTTGATTTGATTAGTTTGTTGAGCTTGATCAACGACATCCATGATGGCTTCGCTCGATTATCAATCATCAACAAAGCCTTTCCCGCCGTATTATCACGTGTTTTCTCCCGCCAAATTTTAGCTAACCCTGAGGTCATTGCATCTGAAATAGGTCACGTGGTATTATGTAGTCTCGATTTAATATTTTGAATAACCAGTCCATTTTTCGCTCTTTTACGGGCTTGTGCACAACTTCCAATATAAGCGTAAATCCGAAGGTTGCAGGGCAAATAATACACGAATTTACGATTTGATAGATTGATGAGTAAATATCAGGTATGTGGCCACAAGGACTATAAACCATATCGGCCAAAATATTTATTTTTCTATGATAAAACTACCAACTGGCTCTTATATTCATTTGATAAACATAATAACGGGGTTGTAACTAATTTTTGACATCCATTTTCGATGACCAGTGTTAATTAACTTACACAAATTCTCTCCCATACGAACATATTTTCAATAATTTCAAAAATATAAAAAAACTGTTTAAATGATAATCATAAAAAATTTTATTTCAAAAGAAAAATGATACCCCCACCCCCACAATACTGCAGTTAATAAAAAAAATATGTCGTTATTTAGTAAGAACAAATTTTAATGAGTTTGTAAATAATGTGTATCGATAAACTATATTAAATCGCTCGAATTTTCTAGTTTTGTGGTATTTTTGATAACAGAAACTATTGAAAATTGTCAGAAACATGATATTTGTGACTCAAACGACTAATCTAGACTGTAAATTGTTGTCAATTGTACAAGTATTTAACAATTTTGAAACCAATCTACCAAATAGCAAATGTTACCCCATACTGTTTTTCAAATAATTTGAAATTACCAATTTATATTTGAATAATATGGTAATATATGAAATAGTAACAAAAATTTTTGTTTACTGGGGTTTTGATTTTTTTTTTTTCTTTTGTTCATGGAATTTTAACTAAGTGTTAAATTGTACGATACACGTAATGACTTTCACTTTCCGATTAATAACTTTCCATTCATTTTTTTTCAAAGTAGATCGAGGCATTTGTCATCTAAGCATTAGACAGGAGTAATTGCCCACTAAACTTACAAAAATCCTTTAAAAGTTCCATGGCCGTCATATTGACTTGATTAATATATACCATGTCTCTTTCGGCTATTATTCTATAGATATATTCAATTGACGCGTAAACTACCTGCCCGATTCTATTTCCTTCACCTGTTAACACCGTTCATCATGTGCATTTTGCATATGGATAGCCCATTGGCCAATTACGCTATTTTACCGAGATTTCGTCCAATGGTTTGAATGCAGCTAAGGCGGGTGTGGCGCCAGGCAGGGTAAGCTTACTGTCCGGACACCTGTTACCACTGTTTGTCATGTACACGGTGAACAGTCCATTTGCTGATTACACTATTTTGCCTATACCGTCTTTTTTTTATCTATGGTTTGAATTTTTCGTACTTGGTTTTATTTTGTTTGTTAATGGCGTCATTTTAAGATAGGAGAGAGTGACAGCTGTCCTAAGTTACAATTGATTTCAGTTCAAATTATCTCGAAAATAGTTTTGTGAAACCTATTATTTTAAAGGAGCTAAATCGCTAATATTTGGGACCTTGAAATTGACCCAAATGGATCGCAACGCATATAATAATGTAATCGAATTGTATATGAACTGATTTACATTCAATTGCTTCCATCTTGACTCTAATTTCAAATCAGTTATATCCAGCGAAATGCGGCATGAGTCTCAACCGAATAGAAATTTCTTGTGTCTGGTTATTCAAGTCTATTGCGCATGCTCGCCAGATAAGTTATGGCGTCGAGGATTGACATGGGTTGTGGAATATGTCTAGCCTCGTTCTTTCTGGTCACGTGTTACAAATGACGCTGAAACGTCAATGGTAAAATGATTATTTTGTCTTAAATATTGGATATCAGAAGCCTACTCTTTCAAGGTAAGATAACAACATCAATGTTGATTTGAATTAACAAATAATTCGTGTTTTCAACTTTGGATGATATTGAGCTTGAGACTTAGCTACTTTAAGTAGGAGAAATTTCAACATAAAATATAATTTCAGAGGATTTTGTCTAAAATGCTTTTGTGAAACACAACTATCATAAGTTAGGATGAAAGTTTAGCTTAAGATGATTTTAAGGAAATTTAATTTTTTTGTGAAACATGGCCCATTTGACAGTCTTACAAATTCACAAACGGACGTAAATTCAAGATTAAACAGGACCGAAACTGAAGAAAGGGCTCCCAACTTCTCGAGGACATTAACTGCTTTAGGGGTCCCAGAGCCCCCCCCCCCAATTATTGTTTAAAGGATATATTTTATGTTTTCATTCGATGCCGAGTCGATTTCCCGGAGAGATGGGTGGGTTGATAGATAGATGATATATATTACCATTAATAGTGGTTTACACGCTTTTTTAAAACCCAGCTCAAATTTTCCTGGCGATAAAACCCCCAACTCAAAAGAATCGATGAAACTTAACATAAACATACATTATGCAAGAATTAGACCTTTATTTACACGTCAAGCTCAAAATCTACTCTGTAGAACCTCGGGTAGCTTCGATATAGACTGGATTTAAACAGTCGTCCATTTAAAATTCAATCAATAAATGGCGGACCAATCCAACGTTTACCGTTAGTCACTAACGTGAGTGGCGTCACTACCGGAGATGCAAGACCTGTTAAGCGAGGGTACCCCAACCAATACTCCTTGACCCCAACCATAGGCTGGATAACCTGCTCCAAATGACGTCAGACTGTCCACGTCACAGATCTATTCTGACTTCAATCTATGCAAGTCAGATAATAATAATAATAATAATAAATTCTTTATTTTCAAAAGGGTGAAATTGTTGCCTATTTCTTGTCCAAACTTCCAATTCTGTTCAGAAAAAAGTAACTTGATTGACATTTTCAATATTTTCTCTTTTTTTATCATCTATTTTTGAATTATTATGGCAAGAATGACAACTCTTTATTAAGCTCTTAACTAGTGTATCTTTAAATGTAATTACCTCCCTTTAAGTAATTACATGTAATCATAGAACTGTACTAGATGATGTAGTGAAAGATCACAAGATTTTCATACCTGTTATAGGTTTTCAAACTGATCCCGCAGTGAATATTCGCTTGGCCGCTACAATCACTGATAAGCATGACATCGACGAGACTTAATGAGTTCGGCATATTAGCTTTTTTACTCCGACAAATTAAATTCTCAAACATTTTTTTGAAGTATAAGATAAATAAATAAAGACGTTTGAAGTATTTGTAGTTAAAAAATATTTCCTATTTAGTGTAGCCTAAATGGGTATTAAAATGAGTAAAATGCATCATTTTGCCCGAGGCAGTTAGGTGTTATGTAAACAATGCACGAGCCGTTGAGCCAATGACTGACGCCACGTGAATTCAATGCACGTACTGTGGACAGTCATCTGTGACAGAGTAGATTGATCGGTTTTAAGAAAGATAAAACTAATTTCATCTTAGCGCTTTCACCCACAATGGGGATCATTAGGCATTTAATAATGAGATAGTAAACAATTACATGACGCCATGGCGTTATTATAATACATTATAATATCATGCACATGACAATAATAATATCAAATATAAATATTTTAGAACATTAAATTATGATTATAAAACTGTATTTAATTTTGGGTGATATTTCCTAATAAGATGCCGTTCTTTATTTTCTAGCAAATTACTATCTGACCAATCGAGTTTATATAAGGGTAGAAATTGTTTCACTGCTGCTGTCTTCCGTCTTACTCCAATCGCAGTAGGTAGTGGTTTTTCCTACAGAGTTCCTTTGCGCAAGTTTTTTAGTCAAATGACTACAAAAAGTTTACTGGCCTATAGCTCGCTTAATTTACAAATAGACTGGCCCAAAACAGTACTGCGAGTAGCTTAACATATAATAAATCAATTCTTATTGAAATAAAGGTGAGGCCTTACCGCATAATTATATGATTTGATGAAACCCATCTCCTACGCGAAATTTCAACTGGCCGACCGTCATGGCCGCAAGTTGCGTAATACGTCATTAGGCCTACAACATAAACAGCGCTATGCAGAGAAAAACTGTTCGGTAACTATTTTAATGGTCCATTCTTCACTATTTGTGATAGAATTACTTATTTTAATACAAACTGTAATGATGTGTGTTGACAATTGTGCGTTTGAACCTATTTGAACTTGCGTAAGGGGTCTTAGACTGTACCAATTGTTACCTTAAACACAGTTTAAGGTAACAAGTAGGACTAATATAAGGGGAATATCCTAAATTGTCCCTTTCCACGTGTATCTAAGTGTTCTCTTATTGGAATAATTCTATTTTGGGGATAAGCCATGTGGGATCTGTGTAGGTTCATCGCTAGACATGAACTGAGTTGTGATTCAGTTTTGCCTGTATAGGCCTAATTTCAATTACCAGCTGGACGTAAGATATCAAATATATAACATTTTTACTTTTACAGTTCATAGATTGATTTACTTGAATGAAAATCTACATTTCCATTATTTTTTACTGTTTTCCCTTCCTTAACGTTCCAGTAGGCCTACTATTTTTCTGCTCCCTACGCAGCCGGACTAATTAACAAAACGACGAGCTGTGCTTTTATTTCGAATCGAGGTTATTTAAAGTGTAACCTACTCCACCAATGCATAGGCTACACAGCACCCCTGGGGACTGTTCCTTACCAGACCCTCAGCCCTGCATCACTGAAAAGGGCCGAACACCCCATACACTGAGCCACCGCGGCTCCCAATATTTTATATTGTTATTATTAATATAGGCACAGGAATTCGACCCTCTATCTGTATATATATGCATATACCATACCGAACTAGACAATATATAATAAAAAAGAACAGAAATGCAATGCCTGTTGAAGCCTCGATTTTACCTGCTCTCGCTTCGGCACGTTTTTGTTCCACAATTCGTAATGTCAGGCAATCTAACCTCTGCCAATTCACTCAGATATTATTTTTCTTAAATCTAGCCGTGTTGATTTGTACAAATACTCCCCACAAAACAATATCATAGCCATTCAACTTTCAGCTTTTTTATTTGCATATTACGCCCATTAAGAACAGTATACAAAACATCAACATACATATGCATGCAAACGATACATTTGTCATGGAATACTATAAATAATGAAAATATAATGAAATTATAATGGGATATATCTATGTACATGCACCATTGGGATGATACCAATGAAAACAACAATGAAAGTATGACAATGAAATAAAAATACTCATAAAATATGTAGTAAAAGTATATCGGTGTACATAAGAGTATTTACATTATTTTCCTTCGTTGACGTTTGTCCTCAACTCCATGCGCTGACGTCATACATAAACCTAACCAATCTCTGAAGTCTTGTATACTTCCGCCTCAAAATCATGAATATTCACCAAAACCTGGTAGAAAATGTATATTCAAACCCTCTTCTTCGATTCTACACCCAAAAGTTAACAGAATTTGCCATACAAAAGGAGGAAAATGGAATGGCAGAGAAAATCTTAAAATATCTTTGGCACTTGATTCAGTGATCTAGTCACTGCGGATTGATTTTGTATGACGTCAGCGCATGGAGTTGAGGACAAACGTTGCATTCCTGTTCTTTTTTTATTATATATATGTCTAGTTCGGTATGGTGTATGCAATACGCGGATAAAAGGTCAGATAGGATAGAAATAGCTAATCATTTTCGGACGTCACAGCACCATGACGTCATAATATAATTTTCCATAGTGACGTTCAAAATGGTGGATGGAAAAGATGAAATTGAAGCGTTGGAGAGTTTTTGTTTATTTTTTGTTAATTCTACTCCAAATACTTAGTGGGTTATCTTTACCTTTTAATGTTTCTCTGAGAGAGGGGATATTCCTTGGACCAGAATCCAAAAATGGATCGAACAACAAACCATTTCTTTTTCACAAACCAAGACACAAAAGAAGTAGGCCTAAATAAGTAACTTTTTAACTTTTTTACTTTTTCACACGTTTTTATTACTCATTTATATTATACCTTAGGGGATAATCGTTATAGCTCGCGGGTCAATTAATTGCTGATAGTCGCCAATTAATATCATCCACAGTGTTAGACATTGCAAACACGGCTTTATAAAATTGTTTTAATCAACATTCTCACGTTGATTGAATGATGTTGTTAGGCTATCTTTTTACAATTAATAATAAAACTAAATAGGCTACCATGAAAAGATGGGCTTGTAGTTCTCAAAATAAATATCCAATATTTTTAAAGACAAAATGAAAATTTCAAAATTAGCACACGAATCGCGTGCCAGAATGCGTTCGAGTTCGGGAGCGAATCGATGAACAAGAATAACAGACTGACATGAGTATTGAGTGACATTCAATTTGGTTCTTAGCGTATTTCGCAGAACATAACTGAGAAATATTGCAGTAAAAACAAACATTCATATTTTTATTACATTATACGTTGCGTTCCATTTGTGTCGATCCATTTCTAATTTCCAATTAAGGACATAGATTTTTCTCCTTTAGTAACATTAATACCTTGTAAAAACTATGAATGAATTCAGATTCAGTAGAACGGATATAGTGCAGTGATATTTTGCGTCTAAGTTTGGACTTGTTGAGTTCCTTCAGGTAGGGATCTCTCTCCGTTGTTGGCCTATTGTGTAAGATTTCGATAAAGAGATGACAGTTCTCGCTATGCTATTCCTATAAAGTGCCCTTAAATATACCCTTAGTAAACTAAGTTTATGTGTTTCGTAGCTTTGATATTTATTATTAATTTAAAGTTACGTTTTGCCTTCATCCTTTATGAATACGGACACGACTTGAAATTGAATCCATGATCAGATAATAACAAGTCATATTTATTAGGATACACATTTCAAACTAATAACTGTTAATATTTTAATAATATGTAGTATATAGTGCATGCATAGTTGTTATTACGACTTAAAATTTATTTTTTCAGGCTTGCCCAAAAACTTTTGTTACGAGTCAAATAAAGGTGTGCGCCCCACTATTCAAAAAACAGTAGAGCCCTGTGTTACTGTTTGTTGGCGACATCGATTTCATATTGCCTTGCTCAGGGTTCGTAAATTTAATCATCCTTCTAATAGATAAGAATCCTCACCTCTCGACCCAGCATGTCCAGAGATATTATAGTTCATGTAATTCCATAAGCAAAACTGTCAATTGTTTTCTTCAAAACAACGATTTTGACCGATTCGTCACAATCGGTTTGCTGAATGAATGTAATGTACTAATGGGTTTTAACGTACTACATTTCTGTTCCTATTACGAGGGAAATTTGGACGTTCTTTTACTTACCCGGGGCCTCAGTTTTTCGTCTCACACAAATATACATAAACCTGGATATGTTTTACAGCAAGGTGATAAGTGTAAATGTTTAAAGAATATACAACAGGCAATAAGGACGGATATGGAAGAATGTAATATACCATGTAAAGGCAACAAAATACAGAATTGTGGTGGTGAGGATAGTTATGCCGCTTACGATACAGGTAAAATACTACATGTATTAAAATTCAGATTTGTTCATACGAAAAGGCTGATATAATAAGTCTTCTTTACACCAAGTTCCCATAAGTCTAAACTAAAAATGCATACTAACTCAGATTATGCGGTGGTAAAAATCTAGATTTCAACCCTTCACGCGCTGACTAATCTTATCATCCACGAAGACCACTTATTTGCAGGATATCTAAAGCAATCGCACCAAGTTGTTTACCTTCCATATTACAATATGTAGCCTATAGCCATATTTTTATATTTGACTAATTTCGTGCTGACGATTTAATATGACTAGCAGTCTGTGGATTTGATATTATTCACCAATAATGATAAGTGCAAGGGGACTGCACTACACACAAACACAACCGACAACAACAGTTTCCACAGCTCAAAAACATCCGCTTTTGATATCTGGACATTGTGTGCAAGTCATGCTGTTGGTGGAGTAGGATCATATAAAAAATGGTAGATTTTTTTTTTTTTTATGAGTTATCTGACATTTTCTAATAAAAGCACAAGAATTAAATATGTTACCCCTTCGTCACCAATCGGTTGTGCTACATATTCCAGGTTATTCATAAACTAGAGAGAGAGAGAAGTGGGGTTTAACGTCCACTCGACACAAACTAGGTCATTTTGGGAATGACATATGGCTTACTTTTATTTCAATAATTCGCTTGCGCGTAGGGGACTTTAACAGTGGGAGGGAACCGGAGTATCCGGAGAAAACCCACGAGGTAGGACAGGCGACCCTATACTCCTTGCCACGTTACGTACAGCCGGGGATTCAAAACCACGCCAGTTGACTCAATGGCAGGCCGTATGATACAGCGCGCGCACACTAACCATTGTTTTATTTATTTTCCCATTTTATATTAAAAGGCCATTATGGGAGATAAGATAACGAGCTGACAGTTCTCATTATAATAGTAACAAATAAAATAATGTAAAGGGGATTTACTGAAAATTCCAGTCAAATTGATCCACTCTCTGAACCGAGATTTTAGCTTTTGAATTTTAGGCCTAGCCCCGATCATCATTACTAAAGCCGGTACGATAAAAGAAGAAACAACCTCGATTATCCATTTGCTGATTAAATCATCAATGAGCTTTGAGCTGCAAATCGGATTGAAATCCAGTAAATATCACAGGCTAGCGATGACACCAAGAGTTGTTTATGGTCTGGATAAGTTAATTGATGTCTAATTAATAATTTAGATAAACTTTCAGGCCTAAATAAAGACATGCAATAGACAGATTTAGCTCTTGCACAATGTATGTTTAATTTTATGTTGCAGGTTATGTACATGAACCTAATTATATATCAAGGCGGGCTTATTCACGTATTAATCTAATGAGGAGTAAGTATTTAATACGCTTTGAGAATTTTATTGTTAATTTCAGCTGTTGTTGATCTGTGTATGACATAATATTGTTGAGTTTGGACAGGCACTTAAAGGAGCTAAATCGCTAACATTTGGGACCTAGAAATTGGCACAAGTGGGTCGCAACGCATATAATACTGTAATATGAATGTATATAAACTGATTTACATTGGTTTCCGTTTTTACTCTAATTTCAAATAAGCCAGCAGTCTCAATCGAAAGCAAATTTCAAGCGTTAGGTTATTCCAGTCTACATACGCCATAATAATTTGTGTTTCAATGTTGAAGATTTTGGATGTTATTGAGTTAGAGACTTAGCTACTTTAAAGTAGCCAAGTCTCTAGCTCAATATCTATGGAGCGGAATTTCCCCCATAATTCTAACTTCTAACCTTGTAATGCGTATGCTAATATGCTTACTTCTA
The DNA here is from genome assembly GCA_963678685.1 of Patella ulyssiponensis. Classification (NCBI taxonomy): domain Eukaryota; kingdom Metazoa; phylum Mollusca; class Gastropoda; family Patellidae; genus Patella; species Patella ulyssiponensis. Next base: position 18,850,898 of record OY783230.1, on the reverse strand, counting down.
TGCATGTAACTTCTTACTTACATATGTTAAATTGGCTATTTACACATGTAAAAATGCTAAGTTATATGACTTATTTCTTAAATATTGCAGTTATAATTTGTGTTTTGTTCTATTTCCTTTATTACTTTTAATTTATTGTAGTCAGTTCTGGACCGTGAACATTATCACATTTCACAAATCAACCACCAAATAATAGTAAACAGCGCCATCTGGTGTCATAATGAGCGTTAGAATTTATTCTTACTCGTATTATGCTAACAGATGGCGCTGTTTAAAATTGTATTTTACAATGACCCGTCCCTAAATTAGGAACGGAAATGCGACTCATTTACGTTAAATAGATCAAGGTCAGGGTCGAATTTATTTACAAAAATGTCCGATGCATAAAACTGATGACAACATAGTATAATCTAGTCGCTTCGGGATGAAAACAAAGATGTGGAGGGATTTATAGAGGAGTAGGCTGCATGTTTTTGTCTTAGTTACTGCCAGCACTGCTTAATAAAGTCACTCTTTATGTTTTCCTCGTCATATTGAGCAACTGGATTATTCGACTGAATTATCTGCCAATTTTAATTTAATTTTATTTCGACTGAGATATTTCACTCATTTTATTGACTGATTTGCTCGACTGAGCAACTGGACAGGTTTTATCGATATCATAATCATGTAGCCCTACTCCCACGTATCCCCTGACTAGTATGAGCATACTCAAGTCAGAAAATGCTTTGTGGGAGAGATGAAGATCATTTGTGTTGATTTATCTAAAGACAGCTTTTACTTTCTTAGTTTACTCTCATCAGAATATTTTTTTCTGTTTTTCACCATCAGGTTCAGTAAATGGTTTTATCGACTGAGATATTCGACTGCTTTTATCAACTGATGTACCGTATTCGACTTCTTTTATTGACTGAGATATTCAACTGGTTTTATCGACTGAGATATTTGACTGGGTTTTATCGATTGGATATTCAACTGGTTTTATCGATTGAGATATTCAACTGGATTTATTCGACTGGGATATTTGACTGATATTGAGCAACTGGGATATTGAGTGACTACTTTTATCGACTGGGATATTTGACTTTTTTGACAATAAAATCGGTCAAATAATAATTCAGTTGACAAAACCGGTTGAATAATTCAGTTGATAAATCCAGTCAAAAAATCCAGTCAAAAAAGTCTAATAATCCAGTCAATAAAACAGTTGATTAATCCAGGCGAAAATAAACAGTCAAATATCCAAGTCGATAAAACCAGTTGCTGAATATTAAGCACCGGTGGCAGTTAATTAAGGTATTATTGAATAGCCCAATCATGCCTGTAGCCATAGCTAAAGGGGGTAGTCTTATGATCTAGGTATATTTAGGTGATACATGTACTTATAACTAGAGAGTAAAAAATAGAATCCTACATATGCCTGTAGTCAGGGGCTTGGGTTGGACGAGACAGGTTTTTTTGTGACCTCTAGTCGAATATTTCAGTGTATATTTCAGTCGAAAAAAGCTGTCTCTTGACTTGATCGTTGAGAACCATACTTTATGAAGCACTAATGGGAGTGAACTAAGATAACAATAAGTAGCCTGGAGCCATGGTGGCTAAGTGAGTAAGATGCAGGCTCGCTAGCCTGTAGGTCACAGGTTCGTTTCCGGTATTCTTCAGGATTTTCCGAATGGTTTCGCCCTTGTCAGTGGGGGAGAGCGGTGTCCCTGACAACAAGGACAGCTGTGTCTTGTCGTTTGGATGAAATGAAATACCAAGGTCCCATGTACACATTGGCGTGCATGTAAAAGATCTCCGGGCAGCTGGAATACGATATATAAGAGTAGGACAATGTTTGATGTTAAACACCATTTCATTTCATTAATGCTCATAACATGCTTCTTGGAATAGATCTTCAACACTTTATTTCAGGAGAAAAACACCAACAAGTAAACAACTTTTAACTTCCCATAAATCAGTCCTTCAACTAGTATATAGGTTCCCTAAGCTGGTCTCTCCAACTATAATTCATCTTACATACATTTGTCTTTTTCATATAAATTAGTTACTATGAAAGTGTTGATATAAACATAATTATTGAAGGATCAAATAAAAGTTAAAGCAACTGAACAGATCAACCACTTTAGTTGCCAGTCTGTCATAATTGCAATCGACAGACAAATTAATTACTGTCTGGTTCTAATGACAAATCAAGCATTAAAGCACTAATGAGAGTGTACTAAGATAACAATAAGTAGCCTGGAGCAACGGTGGCTAATCGAGTAAGATGCTGGCTCACTAGTCTGGAGGTAGCGGGTTCGTTCCTGATATTGGCCGAGAGAGTTCCTCAGGATTTTATCCGGGTGGTTTCTCCTTGTCGATGGGGCAGGACCAAGGGCCTGACAACAAGGACAGCTGTCTAATCATGCAGATGGGATGGAAGCAAAGGTCCCATGTACACATTGGCGTGGATGTAAAGACCCCCTGGCAGTTAAAATTCAATATATAAGAGTAGACTGTAGCGCTGCTGTCGGGGCCAAAATTCCCTCGTAGCACACTGTACATATTCTTGAAGCAATGGCCTGAGAAATCACTCTCTGAGATTACCTGTAATCAAACGAAACGCTGTGCGCAGTATGCACACTGTATGGCATATGCCGGTCTTCCTTAGCCCAGTCGGTGCACAACAGTAGGACGTTAAACCCAATTTTATTTTATTAAGTAGCAGGAGTTTATGTTGGCTAAGTGGGTAAGACAATGGCTCGCTAACCTAGAGGTCGGGTGGTCGATTCCTGCATTGGCTGAAAAAGTTCATCCAGATTTTCCAGTGCGATTCCCCTTTGTCAGTGATGCAGGACAAGTTAGGTAGTACGTTCAGATGGTACGATAAACCAAGGTCCCGTGTACGTAAAAGATCCCTTGACAGTTGGACAAAATTTCCCTAGTAGCACACTGTTTGTCATATGCCCGTCTTCATTAGCCCAACAGTAATAGTTAAACTCTATTTCATTTAATTTCATTGAGTAGCCCTTTCATGCTCATAACATGGTTTGACATCAGAGAATGTTGCTTGTCAAGTGTGTTCTGTAAGTATCGGAAACAAATACAGATTCTTGGAATAGATCTTCAATAGCAACAATCAAACAACTTATGACTTCCTATAAATCAGTCCTCCAAAGCTGGTCTCTCCATCTTACATACTTTTTTCTTTTGATAAAGATTAGTTAATATGATAGTGTTACCATAATCATATAATTATTGAAAGATTAAACAAAATTTAAAGAAACTTAACAGATCAACCACTTTAGTTGCCAGCCTGTCACAATTTAAATTGACATGACAAATTTATTTGCTGTCTGCCTCTAAACAAGTACTATAAAGCACTAATGGGAGTGAACTAAGATAACAATAAGTAGCCTGGAGCAACGGTGGCTGAGTGAGTAAGACGCTGGCCTGGAGGTTGCAGGTTGTTTTTCCCTTGTCGGTTAGTTAGGACTTCGGGACTGACAACAAGGACAGCTGTCTTGTCGTTTGGATAGGACGAAAAACAAAGGTCTCATGTACACATTGGCAGGCATTTAAAAGATTTCCTGACATTTGGAATTCAATATATAAGAGTAGGCTGTAGTGCTGCTGTCAGGGCACAATTACCCTCGTAGCACACTATATGGCATATGCCCGTCTTCATTAACCCATTTGATGCACAACAGTAGGATGTTAAACCCCATTTCATTTTATAAATAGCTGTGTATTACAGTGGCTTAGTGTGTGAGATGCTGACTTGCTAGCTAGCCAGGAGGTTGGGTGTTCGATCAATACATTAGTCGAGCAAGTTCTTCCAGATTTTCCAGCAAGATTCCCTGTTGTCAATGATGCAGGACAGAGGGACTGACAAGATTAGCTGTCTATCGTTCTGATGGGATGAAAATTGGCGTTCACGTAAAAGATCCCTTGACAGTTGGAATTCGATATAAGAGTAAGCCATTGTGCCGCTGTCCGGGCAAAATTTCCCTCATAGCACACCATATGGCATATTGTCTTCATTAGCCCAGTTTGGAGCAGAACAGTAAGACCTTAAACTCCATTTCATTTCATTAAGTAGCCCTTTCATGCTTATAACAGGGTTCCACTTTTAGGGAATATATCTGCTGGAGTGTGTTCTTTAAGTATTGGAAATGAATACAGATTCTTGGAATAGAACTTCAACACTTTATTTCAGGAGCAATAACAGCAACAAGTAAACAACTTATAACTTCCTATAAATTGGCCCTTCAACTAGTATATAGGTTCCCTAAGCTGGTCTCCCCAACTATTAATCGTACATACATTTCTCTTGTTATATAAATTAGTTACTTACTATTAGTTACTATGAAAGTGTTAGCTTAAACATATAATTATTGAAGGATTAAGTCCAGGGGCGGATTGGGGTCTTGTCGGAGCGGCCCCTTTTACTGAGCGTGGAAAAGGGAGGGGGGTCCAGTGGCTCTCCCACGGGTAAAGTTTGAAAAATGAATCCCAAATATGCGATTTCGTGGCATATCTGATTATAATCTCTGTCAAATAGTAGACGAATTGGACAAAAAAATATTTTTTTCATTGTTTGTCTGACCGGCCCTGCCTGATCGCCAGATGGCCCAATCCGCCCCTGATTAAGTCTGAAGCCATTTAAACAATATTTAAAGAAACTGAACAGATCAACCACTTTAGCTGGCCGGTCACCTCTGGCTTACGGCTGTGGTTTCGAGCCCTGGTGTGAGCGTATGTGGCATGGAGATAGGGGCTCCTTCTCAACCTCGTGGGTTTCCTCCGGGCACTCCGGTTTCCTCCCACAGCAAAGACCCCTGCGCGTGCGCCAAGATAATGAAAATGGAAAAAAATAAGACTTGTCTGCGATATCACCTTCGGTGGAAGCGGACGTTAAACACCAAGAACAACATCATCAACCACTTTAGTTGCTAGTCTGTCATAATTTAAATCGAGTGACAAATTAATTGTTGTCTGCTTCTAATGACTAACCCAGCATTAATGAATATTAAGATATAGATTTGAAATTAAAAATAGAATTAATAATAAAATAACATATTACCTATACATTAATCATATGTATCCACCCTACTTCAAACAAAAACATGTTTTAAATATTAATACAATCAAAATCCTTACTTAATCTATAACTATTTTCACAATAATAAGGCCTAAAATTTCTAAGGGCTTGTACAGGTGGATCTGCTGAACAAACGTCTACGTGTCTACTGAGCGCCATAGAAAACGCATCACTTATTTTTTCTTATAACAAAATGATCCTTTAAACATATCGTATTTATTTTGCTTCTTATTGTGAACAATATTCAAATCTGAACACATCAATAACAACACATTTGTACACTTATGGATATTTAATCTGTAAACAACGGTACAAAGTCAGAGGGGTCAAAACCAAAAGTTTTGCTACTACTGCTGAAGGAAGAATAAAGTTGATATATCCACCCTTTCGTCTTCAATATATAATATGTACAATTTATGTCGCTTAGATGTATCGCTTTCCCCCACCATATAACACATTTTGACTTGCAGGGAATGTGGATCGTCAGCCTGTGTTCTCTTAGTATCAGAAATGAATACAGATTTTTGGAATGAATCTTGAACACTTTATCTCAGGAGCAAATAAAAAAAAACAGCAATAATTAAACAACCTATAACTTTCTATAAATAAGACCCTCAACTAGTAATATAGGCTTCCTAAGCTGGTCTCTAGAAGTAACGATTCGTCTTACATACATTTGACATTTTCATGTGGCCTCGTCTAAACGAAATAATCCCCCACATATATCTGTCGATAAAATCAGTCACATATATAGTTCAGTCATTTATATCAATCGGTTTTCTCCGGGTCCTCCTGTTTCCCCCAACTGCTAAAGACCTCTACCCGCAAGCGAATTATTGAAATAAAATTAAAAATCATATGTTAGTCCCGAAATGAGCTAAGCACTTCTACTGCCTATGTCTGTCCTTAATAGTTCAAACCCTCCTCCGTTCTTTAATTTCGGATATACATTTACTAATTTTTCCCGGAATGCCAAGGCGTCATCGTGTTTTACAAAAGATATTTTCCGTTCACCTAAACCGCCATTATACAGAGGTTTTTTTTTTCTTCTCTTGAAGGCACTGTTTCCTAAAATAAAAAAGAATATTAGTACACAAAAATCAATACAATATGTGTTGAATTCTTTCAGATCAATATCTACATGTTCAGGGAAAAAGACATGCATTATCAGAATGTAACTTAAACATGAATCATCCTGAAAAGAACTGGTGTCTGACAAGAACCCGGTCTATTCGTTTGGTCCAGTATACACACAAGAACCCTAGACATGTTATGCATGTAAAAGAAACCTTGAAACTGGGTCCCGAATAGAAGGAGGTTAAATCCCATTGCATTCATTCAAAAAAAGTAAAAAAAGAGAGGTCTTTGTGGGTAAGACTCTAGACTCTAGCTCGTTAGCCGTGTGTTTGATCCCTGCATTGGAGGAGAAAGTTCATCAGGATTTTCCGATGTGGTTTTTTCTTGTCAGCAGTGCAGTACAGGAGGTCTGACAAAGACAGCTGTCTAATCATTTGGACGGTATAAGAAACAGAGGTCCCATGTATAAATTGATGTGCACGTAAAAGATCCCTTGGCAGTTGGGATTGGATATAAAACGGTAGGCTATGCCTGTCTTCATTAGCCCAGTCGGAGCAAAACAGGACGTTAAACCCCAGTTCATTTCTCTCGTCAGGCAATGTCTGTTACGGTACATCTTAGGCCTATAATAATATTCATTAGTAGGCCTATTCAGTGAAGGTTTTGACATGTCACATTAGTTTTAAGTTTTGATTTCTCATCCAGAGGAAATATCAAATGTTTGTGAGTGAGAAAATATTATTTATTTCCAAAACAGCCCGAGGTTTGGAACAAGTCGCGGGACTCGAGTTCCCAACTCTGACATTGCCAAACAAAATATATTACTCACCAACAACGTCTACTGTTTGAAATAAATTCGACCCTGACCTTGATCTATTTACCGTAAATGAGTCGCATTCCGTTCCTAATTTAGGGACGGGTCATTGTAAAATACAATTTTATACAGCGCCATCTGTTAGCATAATACGAGTAAGAATAAATTCTAACGCTCATTATGACACCAGATGGCGCTGTTTACTATTATTTGGTGGTTGATTTGTGAAATGTCAAAATGTTTATGCACCTGAACTGACAACAATATTAAAAGTAATAATGGAAATAGAACAAAATACAAATTCTAGCAGCAATATTTAAGAAAAAAGTCATATAACTTAGCATTTTTACATGTGTAAATAGCCAATTTAACATATGTAAGTAAGAAGTTACATGCATAGAAGTAAGCATATTAGCATACGCATTACAAGGTTAGAAGTTAGAATTATGGGGGAAATTCCGCTCCATAAATATCCCCCCCAAATCTTCATGAATTATTTGTCAATGTAAATCAACATTGATGGTATTTCCCGACTGCAGCTGATAATCTGTAATACTAAATATTGACCTTCATTTTTATTTTATCGTTTGTAATTTTGTTGATATATATGAATACGTGTATTTATCGGATTATTTTGTATTCTTATATATATATAGATTTTTTTCTGTTTTTTTTTGTGAAACTTTCCCAGAGAAGGGGATATTAACCGATGTTCGTTTAATTGTTTCACCGAATTACATTTAATTATTATAAAAATATGATTAATTTGTATGTAATGTTATTCTAGATGATTATGGATGTTATTTGCAACCACCCAGCAAATTAGTATCAACACTGATGTCGTTCGAAAGTTTACGTATGACTATACCTATCTGTTTAGGGGTATGTCAAGAAAATAAGTATGTGCGTGGCGCACTTACAGTAAGTAAATATTTGAGCCCTTGCTGTAACAAGCCCATCGTTAAACTTGGACCCTCGGGAAATTATAAAACTTGTAAAATAAAATGAAATAGAATGGAGTTTAACGTCCTAGTGTTCTGCTCAGATTGGGCAATGAGTGTACCATGAGGGAAATTTTGCACAGACAGTGACGTTACGATTTTTTGTACCATCCGAACTATTCCGAAAGACTAGACATCTGCCCTTGTCAGGCCTTCTGTCGTGCACTACTGACAACAAAGGGAAACCACGTCGGGAAATCACGATGGACTTTCTACTTTCTCTGCCAAAAGTGAACTCGCGAACTCCAGGCAGCTAGCAAGAATCTTACTCAATGAGCCATCGTGGTCCCCTCGAAGAAATCGACAACAGTGTCGTTTACAGATTTTGTCAGGAAAGAAAGGCGAGAAGAGGGGAAAATAGAAATCGGTTGAATTTAAATCAGTTGATCAAATCTTTGTAAATATTGAACAGAATCGCATAATATTTGGACTGATATCCCTGTTAAAGAACTTTTTACAATACTGTATTTAAATGAAGTTGTTTTCACGCACGACGACGGTGAATGTGGTCTAATTTACGTACATGCCGAAAACCGCGAAATTTTGGGATCAGTTCGCACGAACGATTTTTATTAGCCAATTAATTATACTATACAGAGTTCAAGGTCAAATCAGCATGGGCTAGTTTCATCTGCAAATATCCAGGAATATTGGCGTTCACACACACCGACCAGTCATCTTCCGCGCGAATCCTTGCAATTCGAAAATGAAACTATTTTTCACCATTCTGCATTTTATACGGGGCCTATTGGTGCCATTCATTCATTCATTCATTTATAAGCTTACTCTTTCAACCACAGAGAAAATAAATAGAAATTGTAAAAAAAAAAAAATATAAAAATAAAAATTAGCCAAAAAAATAAAATAAGACACCTTATGATTAAAATTATTCGCCGACAACAAGTTAGAGGCGTGTTCGATTACACTTCCGTTGAAGCGATACCGATGCGCTGATGATAACGATGGCCACGTCGAGACAAGGTGTATTTTAGTTTTCATTTCACTTTTCGATTTAGTTTTTGTTTAAAAAATATATTTTTTTTATTTAAATTTTACATTTACTTTTTTTTTGTATTTTTTTTTTCATTTTAATTTTCGGTTTACTTTTTTATATATATATTTTTAATATATTTTTTTTTTCCATTTCATTTTCTATTTACTTTTATTTTACTTTACTCTGTTTAATCAAAAAAGATTTTAATTCAATTTAATTTGGTTGTATTTTATTTAATTTAATTTTTGTTTTCGTTTGATTTATTTTTTGGCTTTTTTTTTTACAATTTCTATTTTTTTTTACACATTTTTCTATAATAACCATGGGCCACCATAAACGTGTTTTGAATTTCAGAATGCAGTGGGCTGTTTTTGTTTTAACGACAGGTTGCGTTTTCAAAAAACGGACCGAGGCAGATGTAACCTGCCATGTGTGGGAGAGCAAAGAGTGATGTGTGGCGGTAAAAAGAAGGAGGTCAGCGTTTATAGAACAGGTTGGAAAACGTTTATTAAGAAATGAAATGAAATGAAATGGGGTTTGACGTCCTACTCTTTTGCACCTAACCTGGGCTAATGGAAGACGGGCATACGCCATACAGTGTGCTATGACGGAAATTTTGCCCGGGCAGCGGCGCCACGGCATACTCTTATATCGAATTCCAACTACCAAGGGATCTTTTACGTGCACGCTAATGTGTACACGGGACCTCGATTTATCGCACCATCTGAACGACTAGACAGCTGTTCTTGTCAGGATCTCCGTTCTGCATCACTGACATGGGGAAACAACGCCGGAAAATCGAGATGAACTTTCTCGGCCAATGCTGGGATCGAACACCCTACCTCCAGACTAGCGAGCCAGCGCCTTACCCACTTAGCCACGTTTATTAAAAACGTCATACTAAGACAAACCAGCCATTAGCCTTGAGAAGTTGATGCGCTGGTGTTATGTTTCTAATTAACAGATCTACATGTCGTTTCAGTTTTTTTATAATACTTTTGATGTCCTCCATTGAACTTTAAAGGAAGTGTCGGCAAATAAAATTACAATATGAAGTATACTAAAGGAATGAAGTAGCATCTGTGTTTTAATAAGATTGTGTTATTTCAGATGACGTGCAGCTATGATGGATGGTCGAATAGTTAGCACGTGCGTGCTGTATCATAAAGCATGCCATTGAGACAGCTGGCGCGGTTTCCAATCCCTGGTTGTACGTAACAAAGAGTAGGGTCGCCTGTCAAACCTCGTGGGTTTTCTCCGGGTCCTCTGGTTTCCTCCCACTGCTAAAGACCCCTACGACCAAGCCAATTATTGAAATAAATTAAACCATAATATACTATTCAAAAAAAGTATGGCATATTTGATTTTTAAGTGTTATTAAAGTCACCTAATGAAACTGACGAAGAAACAAATGACAAAATGAAATGAAGTTCACATTCATCGATTTATTCCAAATGATCGTTAGACTAAGTAAGGCACAGACTGACCATTATAAGGGTAAAATGATACCCGGGGTCAAACAGCAAAGTTACCACAGCATCACAACAAAGTCAGTAACGGGTAAATCCTCCTCTGTTTGCCAAACAAGCATTGATCCGACGTGGCATACTCCTAATGAGACGTCTAAGGTCATTTTGGTCCAGGTTGTCCCATTCCTGTTGCAACGCAGCAGCAAGTTCTTGGACATTGGTAGGACGTTGTTGACGTTGACGTAACCTCTGTCCAAGCATGTCCCAGACATGCTCGATGGGGGAGAGGTCGGGACTCAGTGCTGGCCAAGGTAATGTGGTGATGTTCTGTTGTTGGAGGTAACGATCCTGGCCCTGTGACATCTTGCGTTGTCATCCTGGAAGATGAAACGGCGGCCATGACGTCGTGCGAACGGCACAACATGGACTGCCAAGATGTTGTCCCCGTAGTACTGGCCTGTAACACGCCCTGCAACAACATGTAAAGCCGTTCTTCCAGCAACAGTGATGCCTCCCCACACCATAACAGAACCACCCCCAAATCGATCATGTCTGATGACGTTAACGTCTTGGAAGCGCTCGTTTCGACGACGCCACACCCTCCTACGTCTGTCCAAAAAATCAACAGTGAACCTTGACTCATCTGAAAACATCACATTGCTCCAGCGTCGATTATCACAGTGTTGACGATCCCATCACCAACGACGTCTTGTCTGAATCTGATGATCTCTCAAACAAGGGATCACGCGAGGACGTCGGGCGCGAAGGTGACCCCTATGCAGTCGACTCCGAATCGTCTGGCCACTCACTCTCACACCAGTGTCTGTTTGAAGACGAGCGCTGATCTGATTTGCTGTGATGACACGATTTCTCAAGGCCAAAGTACGGATAAATCGATCCTGGGCTTGAGTTGTCGCCCTTGGTCGACCTGAGCGTGGTCTGTCCTGTACAGATTGTGTATCACGGTATCTGGACCATAGCCTGCTTATGACAGATTGAGAAACATTCATCGTCCGCGCCACAACCGCCTGTGTTGTGCCGATCTGTAGCATGCCAAGGGCACGTAACCTTTTATTTTGGGTAAGCCGACGCATATCAAAACTTGTTTTCTGGTCAAAACATGTCACATGTAACTGGAAATGTTTCTTCTGTTAGGTTCCATAGTGACTTTTTTCGTAGTCATTTGCATATTTTAGTATTATGCCCCCAAAATCAAATATCCCCTACTTTTTTTGAATAGTATATGTTAGTCCCGAAATGACAGAATTTGTGTCGAGTGGACGTTAAACCCCATTTTTTCTCCTTCTCTTGTACATCGAGAAATATATTCAATGTAATAAAGATACGTCTTTTTGTTGAACATCACTTAGATTGTAAAGTTATTGTTGAATCAAGTGATATTGTTGTCTGAATTTAGACATTGTTTACCCGCGTTTGGACGAAGTGTAACGGATAAGACTTTGTCAGTATTTCCATATCGTTCAGATGAGGCTAAGACTCTAAACGGTTACTCGAGGGGTGCACATAAAGGAACAGTTGTTCGACGAAATGCAGCACTACACGCGTGATTATAGTCAAATATATACGTTTGTTAGTGTCAAAATAACTGATATATTATGTTAAATTTCATTCCATTTCCACAAATCTGATCATATTATTACGAGGAACACATGATATTTCAACATTATTCTTTTATCAAATTATACAGTTAGAAACACATAACATTGCAATTGTTTGTTTACATTTCAGTCGAGGGGTTTCATCCTGATGCTGGCACAAAGAAGGCGAATTTTAAAACTCCTGTATGGGCGGTACCAAAGCAAGTTGGTAGGTTGATGTACGAATATATCGAGTGCTTTTAGGATCTTTACTCAATGGTTTATGATATACATGGAGGGGACCCTAATGAAGTTCTTTGCATATTTGTACCTCTGAAAAGTAAAGGCTAACTGCAGGAGAGGCCACACTCCCGGGTGGCGACCAAAATAGTCTGAAAAATCTCTTGACAAACATTGTTAACGACATGACTCGTGTAATATAACATTTTATAGATTTTGTTGGTCACCGGACCTACTTTGAACATGTCGATATCCACGAATCTTATCCATTATTTATACAGATATCATAATACATTATAATGCATTATAATTATGATAATATATCCGGCAGTATGACCCAAAAGTCTACATTCTTTAAGTTATTTGGGAGTTATCGACTGAAAATTTGTTTAAATGAAATGAAATGAAATGGAGTTTAACGTCCTACTGTTCTGCTCCTAACCTAGGCTAATGAAGACGGGCAGGAGTTTTTTTAAGTGCACACCAATGTTTACACGGGACCTAGCTCGGCTTTTCGTCCCATCCGAACGACTAGACAGCTGTCCATGTCAGGCTCTCCGTCCTGCATCACTGACAAGGGGAAACCACGCCGGAAAACCTGGATGAACTTTCTCGGCCAATGCAGGGACCGAACACCCAACCATTTAATGGTTGTTATGACATGTGTAGGTCTATAGTCACGAAAACGCTTAATTTTTGCACGCTATCGCCTTTCAAAATAAGTATTATTAGTGTGATCAGTGTGAAAATGGTATATTCGACCTAAAAATCCCGGAAACTACATTTCACACGAGCATGTTCCTATTGGTATTGAAAAAATACTTTTCGGTCCGATATCTTTCGCCATTTTGGATTTTGGTGTCCATATTGGATCAACCGTTTGTGAAATGAATAGTAAACTGTCCTAAATAAGTCAGGTGACCAACAAAACATAGAAAATGATATTTTACACCGGTCATTTCGCCAACAATTTTGTCAAGGTCAATTTCGAACCATTATGGCTGCCATCTTGGATTCACTGTGACGGGTGGAATATGTACCCTAAAATATACCTCGATTCTATTTAATGCCTAAACGTTTCTTTACTGATTTAGAGCATTAGGTTTAAACTACTTTTTTGATACATTTTACCGATGTGGTCATTTGTATATATATAGCTGAATTATTACAATATGCTTGCATTCGTATTTCTTGTAGCGTATGGAAGATCATGGCCCATGCTGACATTTCTTTGGGTTGTATTCCCGATTGTTTTCAAATTTGAGTTAAGTCCGTGCCACTACAGGTCCGGAACTGTACAGCGCAGTGGACGCTAACGGCTAGCCCCCGGATCCATTCACTCTTTTAGAATTGTTCGTTTTCCCCTTTATTTGTTTCTGTGTAAATTATGTGTGGTGAGTCACCCTGAACTTATTATTGGAGTTGGCTCGTAGGTATAGCAAACCACAAATATCTCCACTAGGAGGCCCTGTTTATTAGACACCATCGTCAAACCTTGTTCCCCGAGAAATGGTCATGGATCTGGGGTCGTGACTTAAGTAATTTACAAATAGACCATTAGACGATCTCATAGCAGGATTTTATAGTACTCAAGTATGAACACTGCACCATCGGGAAACATGTGTCGGATATTACTTAAAATGAGCCCGTTAAAAAGGAAAATACGTAATACAAAAATAAAGAAAACGAATGGGAAAACACGCGATTTATGCGAAGGATCATTGTAATTTTGACTACCAGTTAATATATACTGAGCTCCATGGAAACCGCATCACTTAGTTGTTCGTATAACAAAATGATCCTGTAAACATATCTTATTTATTTTACTTCTTATTGTGAACAATATTCAAATGGGAAAACATCAATAACAACACATTTGTACACTTATGGATGTTTAATCTGAAATCAACGGTACAAAGTCAGAGGGGTCAAAACCAAAAGTACGACACAGATGTCAGTAGCGCGTGTGTCCTCCACGGGCTCTTACGCACGCTGTGCAGCGACGTCGCATGGAATTAACCAATGTTTGAAAGAAGGCCTGGGGCAAATTGTTCCATTCTTGGACAAGAGCAGCTTCTTAAGCAGCAATGGTGTGCACCTGTGGTCTCCGATACAGGCGGCGTCCAATCTCATCCCAGACATGTTCTATCGGTGCCATGTCCGGAGACATGGCTGGCCAGTCCAAGACATTGATGTTGTTAGCAGCCAGGTAGTCCATACTGACACGGGTACGGTGGTATGCGGACGTGCATTATCCTGTTGGAAGTGCTGAAGTTGTGGGTGCGCTCGAAACATTGGAGCAACAATTGGTTGCAAGAAATCATCACGTTAGGCTACAGCATTAACGCGACCCCTGCAAATGTGTAGGGGATCCGGTGATGAAATTTGAAGCCTCCCCACACCATTACACTTCCCCCACCCCATCGATCCGTTTCGGAGACGCAGCAGTGTTGACGGTTACCAACGTGTAACAGATGAAAGCGACTCTCATCATTGAAGATCACACTTTGCCAGTCTACTCTTCTCCATGTCTGGTGCCCTTGAGCCCATATGAAACGCCGCTGACGGCGATGATCCCTGAGGATAGCTCCAACATAAGGTCGTCGTGCACGTAGTCCTACTTCTCTTAGACGACGTCTTACGGTGTTGGCACTTACTGGTCCATGTCTTCCGACGACTTCTGCACCTGTTCGAGTCGCTGGGAAGAATCTGTCACGCAGATGAGTGACCCGCAAGTAGCGGTCTTGAGCCTGGGTTGTAACGCGTTGTGGACCAGGACGTTGACGGTCACGTGTTGATCTAGTATCTTGAACACATTCCACCAACCTTACAATAGTACGTGGACTGATGACAATTGAAGTGTCTGGCAATAGCACGTATAGACATACCGGCCCTGGACATTCCCACGGCTTCATTCCGTAGATTTTCAGTAAAAATCTCGGCATCTCTAGCTCGATTCCTTCACACGTTCAACAACAAATTGACGTTTCACAGTTCATGTACTGCACATTAAGTTGAAAACATGATTTTAAAGGGCTCACACACAATGCTGCACGTGAATATTGGGTTTTTCATGTGCATCTCGTGCAATTTTTTTTGTGCACACGGGTAGATATTTTTTGTGTTTGAGAGCAATGTGTGAAACAATAGTTCATAGTATTGCATAATATTATACATACAAAACCACCTAGTAATAAAGATTTGGTAAAAAAAAGTGATGCGTTTTCCATGGCGCTCAGTATATAATGAGCTGTTTCCCAGTATCACTGATTGAATGTTTCCAATAATTGAATATTTCCAATATCTTTATTCTTCTTTCAGGTAAACATGGTTACGATTTTTTCATCAAACCAGCACCGGTACCGGTACCAATAGCAGCACCGAAAACCGAATCCATATTTGATAAAAGCCCAAGCTCAACTCTCATTGATGAAGAAGTTAAGAATGAAGCCACTCCTAAAAAGAGTATGAGTAGGACGTTAACTAAAAAGTCCCAGCATCGAGAAAAGAAAAAGCCTAGAAAAGTTAAAAAGAAAAAGCCCAGAAAAGTTAAAAAGAAAAAGCCCAGAAAAGTTAAAAAGAAAAAGCCCAGAAAAGTTCAAAAGAAGGCAAAGTCCAAAAGGCCAAAAAAGAAAAAGGTGCAAAGGTTAAAAAATAAAATAAAGGCAATAAAAAAAAAGAGAGGCGGGAAAAAAAATAATGGAACAGACGCCGATGTCGAAGTAGGTATGTCACTTTTAATCAACTGTTAATCTTTTCCTAACCCTTTTATAAGGAATTTTTGTCGCCCGACCTATCGGAGAAAACAGTCAATTATGTCTTTTTGTCTGAATATTATTATTCTAACTCTTACATTAGGAATGCGTGTGTATTTATAAGTGGTATATCGAGTTTATTTTGTCATGTCTTCGCCCTTAAAGAGAGTTAGACTTATGTCGTCTTTAACCCCAGATATTTGCTTGTCCCCTAAAATCACTGAAAGGGGTGGCATCGGGGCGAGTTAATTACCTGTTATTGTGTGTTAATATTAACTCTTTTTCTTCTACAAATTTAATTCTAAATCAATTATTATCCCGCGCCGAACGAGGGATATTGAAACGGGGTCCGTCCGTCCGCCCGTTCCAATTTCGTTTCCGGAGCATATCTCATAGACCGTTCAAGATATCTATCTGAAACTTTGTACACACATCAACAGAGCACAGTAGTTGTGCCTTTTGCAATTTAGCAATTTCTGGGAATTATATTTTTTGTGTTTCCATAGAAACAAATTTGCCTCCGGAGCATATCTCATAAACCGTTCGAGATATCTCTCTGAAACTTTGTACACACTTCAACCTTTTACAGTAGTTGTGCCATTTGCTATTTAGGAAATTCTAGGATTTAATTTTTTTATGTTTCCATGGAAACAAGTTTGACAAGTTTTTTGGGTGTACAATTTTGTTTCCGGGGCATATCTCATAAACTGTTCAAGATATCTTTTTGAAACTTTGTACACACATCAACTTATTATAGTAGTTGTGCCTTTTGCTATTTAGGAATTTCTGGGATTTACATTTTTTGTGTTTCCATGGAAACAAGTTTGACTTAGTTTTTGGTGTACAATTTTGTTTCCGGGGCATATTTCATAAACCGTGCAAGATATCTTCATGAAACTTTGTACAAACATCCACCTATTACTGTAGTTGTGCCTCATAAAGCTCATTCAATTATTCATCATTAATTTTTAAAATCTTACTTGTAATAAATCATGTACATACATGTACATTTATTAGTGTTGCAGAGAGGAGGAAACATGAATAAATATGAGGATTGTACTAAATCATTTGCATGTCAGTGTAAATGTCTGCAGTACAATCCTAATGATACTTTGCATAAATTATAATATATAATTTTTATGATGCCTGTTCTAGCTTATTTGGGTATGTTCAATTGTACTATTCTTTCATTGATTGGCTCAAAACTTTGTAACAATACAAACAGCTATAGATTACATAAAAGTCATATAGATACATATGCTATGTAGTCATGTCTAATTTTTTAAAACAGAGCTTAATCATGAATAATCTCAAATCTTCTGGTAAGTAGCATTAGCAATCAGTCATTAGTTTTCAGAAATAGAGAGCAATATCTACTGAACAGGGCCACAATATTAGGACCAGTGACACTGTTTGCGAAATATGATAATTTTTACATTGATTACTAATAACATAAAGAAGTTATTTTTCCTTATTTCTCCTGAACAAGTGCAAGGGCGCGGGATGTTTGATGACTAGTCATCTTGTTTTTATTAATAATGAAATAAAAAATAAATCTTATTTACTGTTAATTTAGCTAACATAAAATAGTAGGTCCATACCCAGAGGATTGCAGTCAGCAAAATATTTTAATTAAACTCACGCTTCGTTGGGGGTCCTTGATTTTTTATGAAGTTATTTAAATTTTGGATATGGTATAATATGCATATCTATCTCATATCTTTCAATATCAGTCACTTATTACAATTATTTGGGCGTTATTTATTTTAGAAGGACTGATGGGATTACCGTTAGACAATAAGAAGATAGCAGCTATTGGTGGCATCGGTTTTGCCGTAATAATAATCATCTGTTGTGTTCATCTAAGGTAAATTACAATTTTCACGGTATACTTATCCTGCAGTTATACGTCTGCAAGAAACAGAGGATAGTTTAAAAAATTGTCTTGTTTCATGTGTGATTTGGGGCGATCGACTAACAACTAGTTGGAATCCTGCCTTGCACCTAGAATTTGCAGGTTTCAACTTTTTCGATGATGACAAGACAAGTTTAGTGAAAGAAAGGTATAGGATTGTCTTTGCTTCTTCTCCTATTTAAATTTCAGACCAATTATCATAGTCTTAGCAATTAATTTGGTATTCAAAAGAGGCATTCGAAAATAAAATGAGGTAGTGTTAATTAACTTTATTTTGTGGTTAAATAATTTAAATTATGTAAATATGTTATTTTTAGCAACAAATCGAGCGCAGAGGCAGCAGAGGCAAAGTAAAGGGTGGTAAGTAGATATTATGTAGGTCATATAGAGAATTCCATTTTCTCCCACCTTTTGATTATTGTGTGGTCAAGAAAGAAAGGAAATGCTTTTGATTTTCTGCTAGAATCAATGGTGGTGTTATATGGAATATCAATGGTAAGGATAGGGAAGTCCACTAGTCTAGCATAATTTTGAAGAAATCATAGTTTTAACGAAGTTTTACTTGAAGCACAATTCTTATTAAATTTTGAAGTAAACTCAATTCTGTGTATTAACTAACTTGTGCAATATTTCTTTTCCAGATTTCGTTGTTTTGATAAGTATGATACTAGTCCTATATTTGGTGTAAATGCTACGATTGATGCTGTAGGACCCATCCATGTTGGTGATCCAGTTTATGCTTTAAGGAAAGGTGTTTAAATAAAGTCTTTACGTTTCACTCTCAGGTGTCATGGTTTCTTCTATGAACATAATCTGTAATCTTAGATAACAACCCTCATATGGTATTAGGACTAAGGGTGCAAGGTTTCGAATGAAATGAAAACGGGTTTAACGGCCGACTGCCCCTTTCCGTCTGGGATAGTGAAGACGGGTATACGCCATACAGTGTGCTCTGGGCGAATTTTGCCAGACAGTGGCGATACGGCCTACTCTTATTTCGACTGCCAATGGATCTTTTACGTGCACGCTAATGTGTACACGTAGCCTCGGTTGTTCGTCCTATCCGAACGATTGTCCCAAAGTTTAAAAGTCATGCTTATTGTGTATTAAAGCACCAACACGCTAGAATTCAAGGTGTCATATAACCAAATTTTTAAGGAAAAAAAAAACCCCAACCTTTTGGTCAAAATTTTATTCAAATCGATGAATTGACATTATTATTTTTATTGTACATCGCCATCTTTTTCTTTGCCGTACAAATACATTAATAATATATTCAGCCAGCTAATTATTTTCAGCGTGGCTTCTCTTTGTCAGTGGTGCACGGCGAATTGCGCCTTTTACGATACTAAAACTAGGTCATTTCAGGACTAACAAATGGTAACCCACAACTCTTATTATTCTGACAAGGGCCTATGCTTTCCCGAAGGGGTCTTAAACATACGGAGGTGACGCCAATTCTGGTGATGTACTGGTATCGATAACAATGACAGTCCTCAGACTCGATGGGTTTCTCGTCCCATCCGAACGATAAGACAGATTTCATCGTAAGACCCTTTGTCCTCCACCACTAACAATGGGAAACCATGTCGGAAAAACCGACGAACTTCCTTGGCCAATGCAGGGATCGAATACGCGACCACCTGGCTAACGAGCCAGCGCCTTACGCGCTTCCCCAGGAAACGGTACTATATTACGTATTAAAAACAAGTATTGTTTATATATACATTAATGGCAGTGTGAAGTTGAATCGTTTTTCGTTATTCACTAATAACGAATAACGAGATAACTTGCCTCGTTATTGGCGAATAACGAGGCAAGTCACCTCGTTATTCGTTATTCGTTATTCAACTTTACATTCGGGATTCCAATATCCAGCTAGCCATGACTAGAATGATGGATGACAAGTATCCCCCAGTAGGATAAAACACAGCAATACGACCTCTAGACCAAAAAACAGTCCACATTGTTATTCAAGTAGCGAATAATGAGCTGTTTGTTATTCGTTTTTCAACTCGTTATTCGGGATTCACATAAAAGGTATAAGGTGTTCATGTACATGTATATTTCAGAATTTAATTCTAAACGATCATTAGAAAACAACTGAATAATGGATTCCAAAGTATCCCCTAGCAGTAGAGATACATTTCAACACCACGGTAATAAAAATTAATGTTATTGTTACTTGACACATCCATAAACAGAATATTGCCACATTGCGTAATCCAAAACTACGGATATCACACATGTATTTAACACTATTATGAAATTATATTACATATTCGTATGTATAAACACCATGATTTCCTTTTAATATAAGCACTAATCACAGATAATTACTTGCTAAACGATTCCAAATGTCCAATTCCTAGGGGATAAGTCGATTGGAACATCAGCTCATGCGGCTGAAGTCATAGTTTGTACCAAATCAGCTAACTCATTGGGGGGTGGATCAAGATTGGTTGATTCCATACAAACAGGCGACGGACTCTTGAGAGATGACGGTATCGATGAAACCATAGGATTGATTATTGGAACATGCATAAAAGTATCAAGAGGTTTGTTAGAGACGTGACATACTCTAAGCTGTGTCGCATCCAAGTCTACTATGCTTTCAGGAGCTGATCCAAGAGATTTGCTTGTTATGATAGAAGTTGGAGCTCTAACAATTCGATCAGGCGGTCGTTGCTGGTCTGTTTCAGCTTTACTAACCTCGTCCAATTTGGCATAAATCTTATTAGCCCTTGGAGGTTTAGGTAGATGAGTTGCAAGATGTCT
This sequence comes from Patella ulyssiponensis, assembly GCA_963678685.1. Taxonomy (NCBI): domain Eukaryota; kingdom Metazoa; phylum Mollusca; class Gastropoda; family Patellidae; genus Patella; species Patella ulyssiponensis. The sequence continues at coordinate 18,830,171 of OY783230.1, read as the reverse complement.
ACGCCAGTTATAAGGGCCCTTCTCCAGGCAATCCTCTACCGGGCAATCCAGACAGTTACCCTCATCCTTGTGATACTTGTCCTGGTGCTCGTTATTCGCTGCTTGAATAACAATGTGGACTGTTTTGGGTCTAGAGGAAGTTTTGATGTGTTTTATACTACTGGGGGATACTTGTCATCCATCATTCTAGTCATGGCTAGCTACATATTGGAATCCCGAATATAAAGTTGAATAACGAATAACGAGGTGAGTTGCCTCGTTATTCGCCAATAACGAGGCAAGCCACCCCGTTATTCGTTATTCACCGCTTGAATAACAGTCTGGTTTATTTACCGAATATACGTCATTTAATATGTTTTCTCCCGCAAGGGGATACTTTGCAATCCATTATTCTGTTGTTTTCTAATGATCGTTTAGAATTAAATTCTGAAATATCCTCATTAAAGATACATGAACACCTTATATGTGAATCCCGAATAACGAGGTGAAAAAACGAATAACAAACAGCTCGTTATTCGCTGCTCAAATAACAATGTGGACTGTTTTTGGTCTAGAGGTCGTTTTCCTGTGTTTTATACTGCTGGGGGATACTTGTCATCCATCGTTCTAGTCATGGCTAGCTGCATATTGGAATCCCGAATATAAAGTTGAATAACGAATAACGAGGTGAGTTGCCTCGTTATTCGCCAATAACGAGGCAAGTCACCTCGTTATTCGTTATTCACCGCTTGAATAACAATCTGGTTTATTTACCGACTATACGTCATTTAATATGTTTTCTACTGCTAGAGGATACTTTGCAATCCATTATTCTGTTGTTTTCTAATGATCGTTTAGAATTGTATGTTTCTTTATGTAAATATATGTATCTATATCTGACAGGGAGAAGGGTTTAATATAGGCTATGCCTGTTCCCCAATCCCTATTCAGATAGAAATCTGAATAAAAATATAGCTTATAAAATTTTTTTAAAGAATTGTGGTGACAAATAGAAGGTAAGGGTTCTAAAACAGCCCGAGAACAGAGGTGAGGAATAGCGGTATTTTACCGTATTTTCATATTGCAGCTATATGGAGGCAGACCACCATTAATTTCCCCATTGACTTCGATGTTAATTCTGGACTCTTTGCGCACCTCCAACTTATCCCCAAATCTTCGTTGGGCGAAATGCTTTTCACTATAGACAGAGGAACAAATGGCCATGTCTTTGCACTAAAATTTTTATGAGGTTGATCACCAAAATTTTGAGATACACGAACTTGAAGAAGCATACTCAAAACATGTATCTAGTTGCCGTACATATCACCGTAGCCAACCTCATAACGCCGTTATCCTTCCGCCTCAAAATCATGAATATTTACCAAAACCTAGCAGAAAATATTAATTCAAACCCCCTTAGTCCATTCTAGGCCAAAAAATCAACAAAAATGGGCATGCAAAAGGGGAGAAAAGAGACAGAGAGAGAACTGCTATAAATAGACGAACTACAATTTGTGGGTACCGAGATGTAAAATTTAATGGTGGTCTGCCTCCATATAAGGCCGGATAGGAAGTGTCAGCTAATATAGTTCGCTCAAAGACAGTTCCAAAAGGAACTATACTGCAACGCCTGAATGTTCTTTGGTATTCGCAAGGATTGACTACTGTAACTCAAGGGACACGTGAACTACCTATCAAGTATGCGATGAGATGATCCAATGCATGGCCTCAAGTCTTTATCGAAAAATAATCAAGGAGATTAAGACAGCCAATACTACTCTATAGCCATCGACTCCACGTCAGATATTAGCCACACGGACCAACTCACCATAATATAATATTCCATAATGTAAAGAACGTAACCGTTACGGAGCCTTTCCTGAAGTTCACCCCGATCCGAGATCATACTGGGAAAGGGCTGGCAACTGTCCCACTGAACCTTCTGCGGGAGGAACAATCATACGGCAATGCGTCAAACATGAGTGGGCGGTATACAGGGACACAGCTCATTCAATGGCATCCCTTAGCAGAGTCTGTACCCTGTTACGGACATTCACTTAACCTAGCAGGACAATGCGCGGCCAACGAATGCAGTGGCTGCGTACATTTCTGCACTTTCGCGAGTGCTCTGTATTCATTCTTTTCCGCGTCTATCCATAGATGATAGCTTCTGTTGGACGAAATACGCGAGACCGGCTCGCCAACCCTGAAAAAAGATAGGCTGGCACTGCCAGGCAGGATACGCCCACATTTTCGAGAGATGGATAGAGAACAAGCAATACCGAAAGCGATTTTTCCTACATCATTAAGTTAGAATTTGATATGTGCAAATATCGAAATGAATTAAGATCTTTGGGTTATAAAGGTTCATTTCAGTAGGCTTCAAATTCGACTGGGGATCATGTTGCTAAGTGGGTAAGATGCTGGCTCGGTAGCCTTGAGGTTAGGTGTTTGATCCCTGCATTGGGTGACAAAGTTCATCTAGATTTTCTGGCGTGGTTTCCCCTTGTTAGTGATGAAGGATGGGTGGCCTGACAAGAACAGCTGTCAATTTTGGTCCGATTTTCACGAAATTCGACCTCAACGTTCATTACGATGTAACGGTGATATAATCAAACGTTTTTTTTAAATGGGATAATAATGCTGACCCCAGAGGGACCACAAGCTAAAAAAAAGGTCACTTTTCGTACAATCAGGGGCCATAATTCAGGAAGTTACAATCCGATATGCACAAATATCGAAAGGAACTAAGATTGTTAAGTTGTAAACATGTGTTTCAAGTTTCATCAAAATTGAATGAAGATTGTGACCTCTACAGGGTTCACAACCTTGATATACCATATTTTTACACCCTTCGCGTACATGCAGCAGCCATTTTTTCAATTTTGGTCCGATTTTCACGAAATTCGACATCAACCTTCATTACGATGTAACGGTGATATAATCAAACGGTTTTTTAAACGGGATAATAATTCTGACCTCCAGAGGGACCACAAGCTAAAAGGCTGGCACTGCCAGGCAGGATACGCCCACATTTTTGAGAGATGGATAGAGAACAAGCAATACCGAAAGTGATTTTTCCTACATCATTAAGTCCTGTATTTCATACTGTATTGGGAGCAGCCATTTTGTTGGTCAGTTCCAGTCCTATATTCATGAAATTCGAAGCCGACAATCAAAGGCCATAATTCATTAAGTTACAATTTGATATGCGCAAATATCGAAAAGAATAAAGATCTTTAGGTTATAAACAAGCATTTCAGGTTTTATCAAAATCGAATTAAAATTGTGACCTCTACAGGGTCCACAACTTTGATATACCATATTTTTACACTGTTCGCGTACAAACGGCGGCCATTTTTTCTGGCAATTATGGTCTGATTTTCTTGAACTTCGAACTCAACCTTCCGTAGGGTGTAACGGTGATAGAGTCAAACGTTTTTTTAAATCGGATAATAATTGTGACCTCCAGAGGGACCATAGGCAATTTTTCGGACAATCAGGGGCCATAATTCAGGAAGTTACGATCCGATATGCACAAATAACGAAAGGAACCAAGATCTTTGGGTTATAACCATGCATTTCAAGTTTCATCAAAATCGAATTAAAATTGTGACCTCTACAGGATCCACAACCATGATATACAATTTTTTAACAGTATTCGCGTACAAATGGCGGCCATTTTGTATGGCAATTTTGGTCCGATTTTCCCGAAATTCGAACTGAACCTTCCTTAGGGTGTAACGGTAATATAATCAACAGAGGGGCCACAAGCTAAGAAAAGGCGATTTTGCGTATAATCAGGGGCCATAATTCAGGAAGTTACGATCCGATATGCGCAAATATCGGAAGGAACCAAGATCTTTGGGTTATATTTTCATCAAAATCGAATTAAAATTGTGACCTCCACAGGGTCCACAACCGTGATATACCATTTTTTAACAGTATTCGCGTACAAACGGCGGCCATTTTGCATAGCAAATTTGGTCCGATTTTCCCGAAATTCGAACTCAACCTTCCTTAGGGTGTAACGGTGATATAATCAAACGGTTTTTTAAATCGGATAATAATTGTGACCTCCAGAGGGGCCACAAGCTAAGAAAAGGCGATTTTGCGTATAATCAGGGGCCATAATTCAGGAAGTTACGATCCGATATGCGCAAATATCGAAAGGAACCAAGATCTTTGGGTTATAAGCATGAATTTCAAGTTTCATCAAAATCGAATTAAAATTGTGACCTCCACAGGGTCCACAACCTTGATATACCATTTTTTAACAGTATTCGCGTACAAACGGCGGCCATTTTGCATAGCAAATTTGGTCCGATTTTCCCGAAATTCGAACTCAACCTTCCTTAGGGTGTAACGGTGATATAATCAAACGGTTTTTTAAATCGGATAATAATTGTGACCTCCAGAGGGACCACAAGCTAAAAAGGGTGATTTTTCGGACAATCAGGGGCCATAATTCAGGAAATTACATTCCGATAGCCGCAAATATCGAACGGAACCAAGATCTTTGGGTTACAAACATGCATGTCAAGTTTCATCAAAATCGGTTCAAAATTGTGACCTCTATAGGGTCCACAAGCTGAAAACGTGATTTTTCGTACAATCAGGGGCCATAATCCATGAAGTTTTGATCCGATACATGCCAATATCGAAAGCAGCCGAGATCTTTTGGGGATAAACCTATATGTCAAGTTTCGTCAAAATCGGATAAGAATTGTGACCTGTAGAGAGTCCACAAACAAATTGTGGACGGACGTCCGGACGGACAGGGGCGACGACAATATACGTCCACATAAAAATGTGGGCGTATAAAAAGGTCATTTTTCGGACAATCAGGGGCCATAATTCAGGAAATTATGATCCAATGGGCGCAAATATCGAAAAGAACCAAGATCTTTGGGTTATAAACATGCATGTCAAGTTTCATCAAAATAGGTTAAAAATTGTGACCTCTATAGGGTCCACAACCTTAATATAACGTATTTTCACACTAATCGCGTACAAACGGCGGTCATTTTGTCTGTCAATTTTGGTCCGATTTTCACGAAATTTTACCTCAATCTTCATTACCATGTAACGGTGATATAATCAAACGGTATTTTAAATCGGATAATAATTTTGACCTCCATTGGGACCACAAGCTAAAAAGGGTGATTTTTCGTAAAATCAGGGGCCATAATTCAGGAAGTTACGAATCAATGAGCGCAAATATCGAAAAGAACCAAGATCTTTGGGTTATAAACATGCATGTCAAGTTTCATCAAAATCGGTTAAAAATTGTGACCTCTATAGGGTCCACAACCTTAATATAACGTATTTTCACACTAATCGCGTACAAACGGCGGCCATTTTGTCTGTCAATTTTGGTCCGATTTTCACGAAATTTTACCTCAATCTTCATTACCATGTAACGGTGATATAATCAAACGGTATTTTAAATCGGATAATAATTTTGACCTCCATTGGGACCACAAGCTAAAAAGGGTGATTTTTCGTAAAATCAGGGGCCATAATTCAGGAAGTTACGAATCAATGAGCGCAAATATCGAAAGGAACCAAGATCTTCGGGTTATAAACAAGCATGTCAAGTTTCATCAAAATCGGTTCAAAATTGTGACCTCTATAGGGTCCACAACCTTGATATAACATATTTTCACACTATTCGCGTACAAACGGCGGCAATTTTGTCTGTCAATTTTGGTCCGATTTTCACGAAATTCGAACTCAACCTTCATTACCATGTAACGGTGATATAATCAAACGTTTTTTTTAAATCGGATAATAATTTTGACCTCCAGAGGGACCACAAGCTAAAAAGGGCGATTTTTCGGACAATCAGGGGCCATAATTCAGGAAGTTACGATCCGATGGGCGCAAATATCGAAAGAAACCAAGATTTTGGGATTATAAACATGCATGTCAAGTCTCATCACAATCGGTTCAAAATTGTGACCTCTATAGGGTCCACAAGCTAAAAACATGATATTTCGTACAATCAGGGGCCATAATCCATGAAGTTCCGATCCGATACATGCCAATATCGAAAGGAACCGAGATCTTATGGGGATAAATCTATATTTCAAGTTTCGTCAAAATCGGATAAGAATTGTGACCTGTAGAGAGTCCACAAACAAATTGTGGACGGACGGACGGACGGACGTCCGGACGGACAGGGGCGACGACATAATACGTCCACGTGAAAATGTGGTCGTATAAAAACTATCAGATAAACAATGGTCGACACATGCTGACTCGATTAGGGCAGTCCTGAAAGGATATGACTGCATTCGCATCATACTGGAGAAAATTGCAGACGACGTTGACGAGAAACCCGATTACTGACAGCAGGCGGAAGGATTTGTAGCGACGATAGATTCACTGGAGACCGGCTGTCTACTTGCTATATGGTACCAAAGCCCTGTATAGGGAAAGTTACGACAACTCATTTACAGGCGCCATTGTGGGTCCCAACAATGACGCCATAAAAACTATGACGTCATGGCGTCATATAGTTTTACATGTCTTTACTTAACAAAAAGTTTTATCTTTTTCTTGGGGTTACGTTTTACGGGCTACAAGTTATCGTAAACAAATTGCAAAAGAAACCAATGCTATTTGGTTCAATGATAAAAATGTCAGACAAATTCATACTCAAAATCGGCCGAATTCGGCCAACAAAAAAATGACGTAATTAACATAATTCAATTCGGCGTTCTCCAGGAATTATCGGAGAGCGATATCCCGTAATCAGTGTCTTTCAGTGGTGGGATAATAAATAATTTCTTTTAAAATTCCTCAAACACAGCTACTAGGACGGATCGGGGGTCGGTTGCATCTAAACTATACACAGTTAAAACAGTAGTGTAACTTTTCACCCGTACGGGTGGCAACTCAGCTGCCACTTGCAATAGCGTATATAAGCACTTCATTTAGTGTAATTAATTACACTTTTTAGAGAATATGGAAAATAATCTACAAGTTTAAGTGTCCCCTGTATACCTTGAATTCATATCTAACGAAAGTGTAAACTTATACACTATTTAGAGTGTACTTATATCTATTTAATAAAGAGAAATATAATTTTCCGGTGACGTAACACAATCTAAGAGAAAAGTTTCTTTTTATGATAGCAAACACTACACTTAGTTAAGACAGATACCTAGGCCTATATCTGTCGGATAATGGAAAACTTTCGACGAGTAAGGATTCTCTTTGTGGGTGAAACGTTACACCTTTCAAGGGTAATGTTTCTCTTTTCCGGTGACGTAAAACTTTCTAAGGATAATGTTTCTCTTTATGATTGCAAAATGTACATTTAATTAATTGAAATGTAATTTTCCGGTAATGTAACACAATCTAAGAGTAAGGTTTCTCTTTATAATAGCAAACATTACACTTAGTGAAGACAAATATAACTGCTGTATAATGCAACACTTTCGGCGAGTAAGGATTCTCTTTATGAGTGAAACTTTTTACCTTCGGGGATAAATTTTATTCTCGACAAGTGTACCTAGAAAAAGTGTGAAATTACACCATAAATGTTAGCAGGTGTAAACGGGTACACCATTGTCAGTGTATGCGGTGACCGCACACTTTAAAGGCCAAACTTTACACCAAAAAAAGTGTTTAACTACACATATTTTTAACAGTGTAGTTCGGGTAGAGTCTCCAAACCATGACACTGAGACTCTAAACCATGGTGTATCCTATTGTTCGGATAGAGTCCCTCTAAATAATCATTCTCTAAACCATGATGTACCCTGTAGTTCAGGCAGTCTCTAAACTATGATCTACTCGGTAGTCTCCAAAACATGATGTACCCTGTAGTTGGGATAAAGCATAGTTTTGTAAATATGAATTGTAGACTACGATATGTTAACCCATGTACCGTAGTTTCTCTTACATGAATATGTTGTTAACGCGCTTTAAATGTCTGGATGTAATAGACTTGGTGTAGAAAATTCTAGGTACACACTGTTAACCACCCATAGATGTTTTAACGACAATAATATTAGGTACAACAGGATCGCACAACACGCAAAATCAAAATCTTAAAGATAAACCTGCGGACAAGACAGAAAATAGAGGGAAAAATCATAATTTATTCAGCTCGACATCAGACGTAAAATGCCGTCTTGTTGCATCCCGTTTATATAGTTGAATCATGTCATAAAAATATCTTATTTCATATAGTCTTAAGGTATTTGTCAACAGCAAGGTGAACTTGCTCTATTTAGCCTATTCAGAATTGTTCAGATGAATCTGATTTTTAAATTTATTTAATACATAGCGCTCTTATCTGGTGATCTTCTATTTTATTTTTCTGATGAGTAATATAATATACTCTTTGTGTTGTATAATAATAGGCCTAATGATAGTATGTTCAGCTATACTTTTCGTTTTAAAAATATATGTTTTATCTCCAATAGAATCTTTTTCGCAGAAATCTATGACATATCTATCCACACCCTGTATGTCTGGGCAGCCAATTGCGACACAACAATAAAATAGGGCATATTATAAATAGATAGTGCGTAGGTACTTGGGACCCAAGATGGCGTCCTTTTACACATAACGTCATATTTTCATGACGTCATATGGATTTTCTGGCTTCACAGTTGTCGCAACTTTATCTATATACGGCTTTGTATGGTACGAGGTACTACAGACACTGGAGACCGGCTGTCTACTTGCTATATTGTACGAGGTACTAGAAAGCTTCAACAAAACGAGCAAATTTCTTCAAAGTTCCAACTTGGATCTGAATACTGCAGCTCAGCTTCTCCACTCTTTGGCTACAAGCGTAGTTGATTTACGGGAAAGATTTGACACCCTTGAAGAGGAAGGCAAAGATCTGTCTCGCTGCAATACATACAAAAACACGACAGAAAGAACGCGAAATCGGACATATGACGATGGAGATGGGGAAGAGACAATTTTGTCGCTTCGACAAAATTTCAGAACCCAGACATTCATAGCAATGATCGATCAACTATCGGCTGCTCTGACAAAACGGCAAAATGCTTATTCAGTTTTAAGCCAGAGGTTTGGATTCCTCGGTAAACTCGGGAAACTAAACCGTGATGAAATCAAGAAAGCAGCATCCACATTGTTGGCCATCTACACAGACGATCTAAACTAACATTTCGAGAACGAACTGCAGCAATTCGTTAACGTCATCAAGGACAAACAAGGATAGAATTTACGAGCTCCAGATTCTAGAAATGTTCGATCCAGAGACAAATGCTGGAACAGCGTTAATATCGACATTTCCCAATATATATACGACATTGCGTATTTATTTGTCGATCATGGTTACCAATTGCTCGGGTGAGCGTTCCTTCTCCGTCTCCGGATAAAAAATCACTTGGGGCAAGATCGAGTGGGTTCAGTAGCCTTGTTGTGCATTGAAGCAAATCTTCTGGACTCGATTAATTTGGATGAGATTATAAAAACTTTCGCGAGCCGCAGGGCTAGAAAGGAGCATGTCGTGTAACTGGGAGATGTAACGTCCTTGAAATTTCTTCAAATATTATTTGAAATCCACCATATTCATTTAATTATTATTTGATTGAGCTTCCGGTACGAACAAGTGATTTGTTTTGCATTCAGGCTTCAGACGAGTATCGAATTGGGCCCCAACTCTTAGATTAAACCGGCCTCGAAGGGCCAGGAGCATATGTCACAATGCACAAAAAATGTTTTCTAGTTTTCAAAACTTCTCGACCTCTATTGGTCGGGGGCAAAGACACCCCCCACCCCCACCCCCACCCCCGCGAAATAGGGTCCTCAAAATAGTATAGCCTCCGCCATGATAAACCTTAAACGCCCCTGCGTCTAGTCGTTGGATTGTGACGAACAACACGCAGGCGTGCACGCAAGAGAAGCCTTGTGGGCAGTCTGTAGTGCCGAAGCCTGGGCAAGATACCCCACATAACACACTGTAATGCACATGCCCGTATTCAGTAGCCTACGTAGATTTCAGAAAAGTAGGGCGTTAATTCAAATTTTAGTTCATTTTCATTTGTTTTAAATAGGGTATCGAAGAGATCATACGATGACGTGCACGCATCCACAAACATCTGTTGTCTTGTTTGTTAAAACTGTAAATTATCTTGTTAAACAAATAAGCCAATAAAATGTTTATTTTGGCAACAATCATGTTTATTGGGTTAGTTTATTGCTTGTAATGTAAAAATGAAAAGGATATTAAGAATATTTCAGTATACATGTATATTTATAAAGGAGGGTAGGGATGGCCTGGTGGTATACAGTGCCGCGCTTCGACAACTAGCTGTCCGGTCACCTCTGGCTTGCGGCTGTGGTTTCCATCCCTGGTGTGAGCGTATGTGGCATGGAGATAGGGGCGCCTTCTCAACCTCGTGGATTTCCTCCGGGCACCCCGGTTCCCTCCCACTGCTAAAGACCCCTACGCGCAAGCGAATTATTGAAATAAAATTAAACGTATGTTAGTCCCGAAATGACTTTGTGTCGAGTGGACGTTAAACCCCATTTCTCTCTCTCTTACCCCATTTCTCTATCTCCCTATATTTAAAAAGGTATGAAAATAAGGGAAGAATTACTATCAATGTAACCAACATAAATAGAGTGTGCCTTTACATTTCTCCATTTATATTGATTATGTGCTGTTACTTTTTTCTCTTTATATATTGAGTACATGTGTACCATAATTGTGTTTAGGCCACAAAGTACTCAGATAAAGATATTATAAAAGTCCGAAATACGTAATATTTCCATAAGTGGGTTTTTCTTTTTTTGGATCATGTCAGAGTTTGCAGTCTAAACTCTACAAGGGGCAAACATTCTGTCAACGTAGATGTTGTTGGCCGCTGTGGATCTTTTTATTAAATATAAATTAAAGAGATAATTTCATATTTTCAAAGAAAGTCAAAACATAATTATGTCTATGTCTTTTGCTCATTAGGCATTATTCCCCACACTAATAAATCATTGACACAGGAAATAATAACACAATTCCATCCCTTGTTTTCCCATTCCCCCCTTCGTATGGCTATCTTCAAACGTTTGAAAATGATATATTTGCCAATTTCTTAACTGGCAATTGTGCATTATTGGATTGATAGGACTTTTCTTTAACACGGTAGGACTCTTTATAGATACCATATATTTTAAGGCTTTATTTCAATACAGTTTAAAAATATAACTTAAAAATATGAAATTGCAGCTTTAAATATAATTTGGGTCAGATTGCCCATATCTTGGTTATTTCTCTTCGGATCTTCGTTTTGAGGTTCTTCGGACGATTCCCATGTGAGATTTGACAGACGGCGTTTCGAAATTCGGAAGTTCGCTCGATTAGGTTTAGCATCAAAAATTGAGAAAGTTATCTTAATCATTTTTTCGACATTCAAGATGACGTATCTCTGTCACTATATGAGGTATCAATTTGACACTTGGTAGGAGTAAGAAACACATCGATGCCTTCAAAATGATATTAAAAACGTTTGTGACGGCTTCCTGAAACTTCCGGAAATTACCGAGGTCATTCGGGTTTTCCCGACATGAATAGGTCTTTCCATTTTAAAAATATCCGAAAATGACATAATATGATATAACTTTAATTTTCAGAGACTTTGTTACATAACATTTTCAACCGTTTGGCCGCCATATTGGATTTTACAAAAAAAAACTTCAAATCGATATTCAGCCGCTATTGTGATTCCAAATGGCAGCAATTTTTGAGCAGATTTCTGAATTTCGATTCGTTTACTTCCGATTTCACTTTGAATTTTGTTCGACCTTTGACTTTCTATCTGGTAACATAGCCTTTCAATGGCCATTGACCTTTGTATATATGATGACACTAATGTCAACTAACAGTTAATATCAAAAAGTTTGATCTTGAAGTATGACTTCATGTTTTATTGCGAGTTATAAAATGACAGGGTTTTCCACTTTAATAGGTATTTGGGTGTAGCTACACTGTAAAAAGTTTTTAAGTTTTTTAACAGGAAAATCATGGCAGAAAAGTTGCCATTTTTTCTAGTAATTTTACATTAGTATGTATTTTTACATACGCAATGTTAAGCGTTTCTTACAATTGTAGGATATAAAAAACATAATGCCTGTAATTTTACATACCCTGTGTAAAATGATGTAACATATCACAATGTTAAATAACAATAGATTTGTATTTAAACTTGAAGTTGGTGATTTAACCGTTGTATGTTATGCTTCCCTTACAGTTGCAGGTTAAATAACATATACGCTGTAATTTAACATACGTTGCATAAAGTAGACCTGTATTTAAACAGGTTGTTGGTAATTTAACTGCACCGTGAAAAACAATTCTGTTAGAAACCAGAAAAAGTTCTGGCAGTTGGTTAACCAGAATTTTTTCTCTTTTATTTTAAATCTGTTTATTCTTTGACAGAGAAACAATCTGGTAAACCATCTGCCAGAATTTTTTCTGGTTTCTAACAGAATTATTCCATGTTAAAATAGAGCTTCTGCCAGAAGATTTTCTGTTTTTTAACATAATTATTTTGGTTAAATATAAAACAAAATCATTGTAAAAAATAATTTATTTTCTGTAAATCTAATTTTTGTGTCCTGAACGTACAAAAATATTAAAAATTAACAGAAATTAAGAGTAAGGGGTCGTGAATGGCTTCAATTTTTGTGTTCTGAAGACCAGGTTTACTACTTTCTGCCGTCTCTTCCACTCCTTACAAATCTTGTTACCTTGAACCTGAAACGAAATGATAAAGCACAATGATATACAGGAATGAAATCAAAAGGGCAGCGGACGTTCACGTCCAAACGACTCAATATTTTGAGCCGAAATTTTGAGACAAGGTAAATACGCCATGCCACTATATTTTGGTCCATAAATTTCATAAATACTCGGACTTCAATTTTTGAGACTCTGTTCTTATCGAGATTGTCCCTTTAACATGTACAGCCAATAACACACATTGCCCCAGTTGTTAGTGCCAGCTGAACAAATTAGAACTTGCACCATTGAGACGAAGGCGAAGTTTCAAAACAAGCTTTCTTTGCTAATGGTTAATAATCCAGCATCATATTCTCTGAACCATCGCGTTTCTTACACTTTAATATTGTTTACATGGCCAAGTTCAAATTCACAATAAAACATACATCATGGCCACTATGTGTAGGCCCTATTATATATCTTCTTATGCTGTAGATTTGCCTTCGCACATACATTATTATTAGGAAGACTTACCTCCACATCTTATTGTTGGATTTCCACTGTTCTTATCCTGCATCGTCAATGCACATTCAAACATTCACCGACATTAGTTAAATCTGCGACGCGCATGCGTTAACCCTATCCATGAGTATAACTATGTGAATTAACAGAATATTTCCGTTAATATACCAGTTATTCTGTAATATTACAGATATGCAACTAAAATCACAGCCATGGGTTATGACAAATATTTTAGACTAGTGTCAAACATGTCATACACCTTGGACTGAGACACCCCCAGCCTTTCTGATATAAAGAATATAAAATGAACTACAGATTTTGATAATAAAATTGAAAAAATGAACTACAGATTTTGATAATAAAATTGAAAAAATGAATTTTCATGTCTTAGTAGGATAGTAATGATACTTTCAAAGTAAGCAGCTGATCAAGCATGGAATTACAAATAACTATTAAAAAAAAAAAATGACACTTGTTAATAGGAATGGTCTAGAGCGACCGGGACACTGCAAACATTGAGAGACGTTCGGGAAGAAGCCGAGTTCGCCGCGAATATATAAATATAGGACAAACAAAGTGACAAATTAAAATATTTATTTAAAAAAAATTACATCGAAATTGCTCAAACAATCGACAGAGTAATTGATAGATTGTGTATCCATTTGTAAATTAACTTGAATATTCTGTTAAAATGCCCAATCTGTTAGATTACATACCTATTTGGTTATTTAACTTTAATATGTTGTTAAAATACACAATCTCGGATGTTAAAAGTTAAATTTTTACATAAATGTTTATAAACACAGTTTTTACGTAATTTTACATCTGATAGTTTTCTAACAGGACAGTTTGTAAAATTTTACAGTAATTTCATGTTTTTGTACATATAATTTTTACAGTGTATACTCAACAATTCATGGTGTAACGTGAATGTTGACGTGACCTGACACACTGAAACACGTCAGTACCCATTTGGAGTTCTAGTTAGGGCCTATTATTATTATAATTGCATGTTTCTGTTTTTAATTAAATGTATACTAGATTGAAGGGATAAGCAAGCTGTCGTCTGAATTGATATTTTCGCCTGTCCTCAGTCACCATATCAAATGGTTCTTCAATATTTAAACATCTGCATTGCAACACAAACAATAGTTAAAATATGCACGTTGAATATGAACAAATGTATTCAAATTAAGAGCAGAGATGGAATGATCGCTTATCGGTGAGTTAGTAATACATCCTGCCTGTCAATTCAATGTGATCCCGTTAGACTGGGCAGACTGGTGAATCAACGATCAATAAACGTAACCGTCTACTTCGTTCATTACATAAAGATACTATAGATCCAGTATATACTTCATACACAAAACAAACTAGCCCCCCCCCACCACCACACACACACACATATGTATATGGTGTAAATCGAGGACTTTGACTGGATCCTCCTAATCGAGGCCTTGATAAATAATGCACGTAGCTGAAAAGCACCATTATTTCTGAACTCTATTACATCAAAAGATTATGAAAAGATGTAAATTATACCTCAATTTATATAAGCTTACTTTATGTATATGACTTTTTGCGGAAGAAATGCGGATACACAGGAGTTGGCAATAAGTAATGCCTAACCGAGGACACACATGGTGTAAGTTGGGAATGCCGCCAAATGGGGTCATTTGCTTTATACTATCATATTGTGGACTTGACACTTATTGTTGTCTTTAACAAGTAATTAATAATTACGCCCCCCCCCCCTTTGACCACACATTGGACAAAATATAATATAACTGATTAAAATTGATGTATGGCACAATATCGCGATAAAACAGTCATTTATTAATGTGATCAACATAGGACGCACATTATGTTTTAATACATAATGGGGACTTAATGTATGGTGAACACCAACAACCGAGTACACACACACTCACACCCGAGGACGTTATAATTGTAAATTAATAATATAAATTGGCTCGGTTCAACATTCTATATCCGATTTCAGACCCCCTCCCCCCTTTGACCACAGGAGAATCCACTTAAATTTTTACATGCTATACTGCATTGTTGTATTCTATTTTTATTAACATTCTAATATACACAGGTGTGATTAGTAACAGAACCTGCATTGTCTTATATTTATCGGATGTATTGAAATAAAAACTAGTACAAATTAGACCTGCGCAGCAGCAATGACGGGTTTCACTGGTACCACGTTACCCCTGAACTTATGTCACTTTCGGTACTACGTTACCCTTGAACTCATATCACTTCCACTACAAATGGAACCGATAAACAGATTTCCACATAAACATTGCACACATCAAATAAAATGGAAGTAGAATCAACCAAATCTAGCAATATCAATTCACGTGATCCTTACAAAAGTACAGTACTTCCAGTGATAATGAAAATGTTCAATTAGTTTTATGAAATCAGAAATGGCATAAGGCATCACATGGTGAACATTTTTATGCAAAGCCAATAATAATTGCCACTTTTATAGACCAAAAACCTTGAAAAATGACTTGTGGAAAATCATCTATTTCTCGGCAACCGCACAAGTAAAAAAATATTTTTTGGTACCTATATGATCGTAATGGTTCAATCGATTTGTTGATTGGCATGTGTGAAACCCTAATAAACCAAAACCACAACTTGGAATATTAATCAAGCTTGGCCTACATTTATAAAGTACCATGTTTTCGAACAGTGTCTACATCTATGTTTTGGTCTAATCAATAACATTGTGTTTGAGAACGGTGTTTCTCAAATTGGGGTTCACAGGGATCAGTGAGGGAGAAAAAAGACATCGAAGTAAATTAGAGTACGAAGTTTTGGGTATTGTAGAATTTTTTAGTATTGAGACAGTGAATTTCAGTAGTTATCCGTCACATTTCCCAGAAGCGACCAAGTTGAGTTCACAATGGTTAGGTGAGGGGGTGTAACTGTCTTCACTGCTATAGCAAATGCTCTCGGTTTAACATCCGAATCAATCTAATTAAAATATAGATCTATATTTCATTTCGTTTTTTATACTTTCGATGGCCTACACTCATGTAGATCTAACTAGTTATAGTGGACGCTCACGTTCTATGACGTCAGGTATCAAGCACGGGACATTTGACCCGATAACGTCAGTCATTCGATTAACCAATTAGCGATCGCCATGCTTTTCAAAATCCACTTGTGTTTTGTTATGATTTCTATCCGCTGGTGTTAGTATAGACGTCGTTGGCTGGTAATATCTACCCACAGTTCCACGCATGAAAAGGTCAAACGGTCGATTCGACAGACCATTTGATTGGCTGACCCCTCATTTCAGGCAGAACGCCAGTTAAATAACAAGTCCTCCAGATCCAAGAGTAGTGAAGACAAGTAAAAACGAAATTTTGAACTATAAAAAACGAAACGAAATTGGATCTGTGTTTTAATCAGATTGCATCCGAATTTATCTTGTTGTAATTGAATAATATGCCCCAATCTTTATTCTGGTCAACAAATTGTATTATTTTACAATATTCACATAAATTGATGGTACAAATTTCATCTTAACACACCTAATTTAAAAAATTGGACAAATTCAACTACATGATTTGAAAAGGTTAACGTAAACCTTTTCAAATGTGATTTGGATTTTAAAATATTTTCGAACCCTCTGGACAAGTAAAATATGATATAATGGATAATTTACACAACAGGTAGGACACATAAACATCTGGTACTTAGAATAAGACTATTATTTATTTTCTAGAGCTGCCAAGCCAGCAAGGGTGTTATTGTCCCTTTAAAGGAAACATCCCAGTTTTGAAAAAGCTTAGAAACATAAGTGTACGTATGAAATTTGAGCTTCCTATAGAGATCTATACAGTGATTGACCCACGTGCTGTACTTGCTAACGAAAGGTACATTTCACCCACACGTTTCCAGATAAAGACTGACGGGTTTAAGTTGTTTGAAAACGTATCACGTATATTGAGTTAGTTGCTGCGGTCAACGATAAAGGATTCTAAGGACTTTTCACAAAATAAAGCAGTTTAATTCTCCAAAATATAATTGAGATAAGACTCCTGACGTAGGTCGGAAACCTGGAAGATGAAAATGTAATTATCATTTTTAATAAAATTGGTCGCAGCGCCCCCTTGGCATGTCATTATATAAGCATGAATTGTGTCTGTTTGATGTGTCTATGGAATTTAATTAGCCGTTTAGATACTTCTTTTGTCACGTTTATACATACAACTAAGTTCCAATTACATACAATTTCATGAGATATATTGAATATAATGTCGTTTATTATATAAAAACATGAACAGTATATTTGTAATTATAAAGCTTCAAAGGCCTAAAAAACAAATATTCAGTTCGCCCCGCTTTGAACTTCATTGTTTTTCATTTGCTGCATTTATTTGTTCGCAATATTGTGCGAACATATGAAACTGCAACAAGGAATGTAACAAACTCTTTTAATGCAATAAATCATGGTATAAATATTGTTTAAATTAAAGAAAAAGATGTCATTATATATAATATTCAACGTCAGCCATTATGGTCACTATAACTTTAATACAAAAATCAATAATTAAACATTACATTCTGATGTCTGGTAGGAAAAAGGAATAACAAATGTTATTATTGATCAATGGATTTCTGGCTAAATGCAATATTTCAAATAATATAGATCATTAATCATGATGTAAATGTAATTATCATTCTTTAATGATAATTATTGCCGTCGCCCAACGGCAGGGCTTTTAACACCAAATTAAGTAGTTTTATATTGAGTTTCTAGATAACTTCACAATTTCCGAACTTATAGCTACGTTATCTACAGACATGTGAACAGTAGCGTCCAACCAGAGGTTGTAACATCGCGACCTCCACAAGAAACCTTGACATTGAGTGAGCCTTGAACTTTGCAACTCGATTATCATAGGTAGACATTTAGGCTTGAAAGCACGAGGCATGGTATTCGCGACGACCGAGGAATCTGATAGGCTCACAAGCTGGGCTTGTACCCAATCGAAATTAGTGCCCAAATATGCAGGGTATTACGTGAAGGCCTTGATAAGATGTACGTAGTTAAAGTGAGTTCTAGCCTTCTATTGAAGATGCGGATTACGATGGAGCGAATACCAAGTCCAAATATGTTAGGGAAAAATAATGTACTCGAATTAAAGACCCACTGTCTAAATTCTAGGGTGTAGTCGTTTAGTCAATTTTGGTAAATAGTTATTTATAGTGTTGTAGAAATATTTCACCTGTTTGTGGTTCATCGCATAAATTGATGGCGCATCCTGTTAAGGTTGGGATGATGACTTTCAGATTGCATATCGTGCCGAACGTTAAAATATCATTAATAACTGTTTTTGCCTTAGTTGAACAAGTTGCACTTATTATCCACATACCGCTTTTTACTCACGCTCAAATAAACCAATTTTCCAACATAAAAGCTGTTGCCATCTACTTGGTTTTAAAAGAGACGGCATACACAATACTCTCTACTTGCTTTTAACTTCAGGTTAAAGATTTATCGATATGTTTACTTCGTGGTTGATTTCCGTTGCCGCTGTGTTTGCTTCCATATTACCATGTTGTACTGCAGGCAAGTATTACTATTCAATAGGTTAATGATTTGAGGGCCTTTAATACCATATTGATAATTGCCATAAATCAAAATTGTTACATTAAAGAGAGAGAGAGAAATGGGGTTTAACGTCCACTCGACACAAACTAGGTCATTTTGGGACTAACATATGGTTCAATTTTATTTCAATAATTCGCTTGCGCGTAGGGGTCTTTAGCAGTGGGAGGAAACCGGAGTGCCCGGAGGAAACCCACGAGGTTGAGAAGGCGCCCCTATCTCCATGCCGCATACGCTTACACCAGGGCTCGAAACCACAGCCGCAAGCCAGAGGTGACCGGCCAGCTAGAGGTCGAAGCGCGGCACTCTAGACCACTAGGCCATCCCAACCCCCCTGTTACATTAAAGGCAATACATTTATTTGGATATAAAACACTATTCTTTTACTATATTTTAAAAAACTTAATTCTAATGTTTGCGTGCAAGTTGATGTTTCTACAGGTACTGTGTTGTGTCGATTTCCCACCTATATCCGACAACGGTAAAGAGAGAGAGAGAGAGAGAGAGAGAGAGAAATGGATTTTAACGTCCACTCGACACAAACTAGGTCATTTCGGGACTAACATATGGTTTCAATTTTATTTCAATAATTCGCTTGCGCTTAGGGGTCTTTAGCAGTGAGAGGAAACCGGAGTGCCCGGGGGAAACCTACGAGCTTGAGAAGGCGCCCCTATCTCCATGCCACATACGCTCACACCAGGGGTCGAAACCGTAGCCGCAAGCCAGAGGTGACCGGTCAGCTAGAGGTCAAAGCGCGGCACTAGACCACTAGCCCCCACCCCCGCGACAAAGTTAAGGATCGTCTGTCAAATCTCGTATGTTTTCACCGACTGCTAAAGACCCTACGTGCCAAACTTATCCCACAGTGAATATTCGCTTGGCCGCTACAATCACTGATAAGCATGACATTGACGAGACTTAATAAAGGCGTTTAAAATATTTGTAGTTAAATAATATTTCCTGTTTAGTGTAAATGGGTATTAAAATGAGTAAAATGCATCATTTTGCCCGAAGCAGTTAGGTGTTATGTAAGCAATGCCCGAGCCGTTGAGCCAGTGACTGACGCCACGTGAAGTCAATGCACGTGTTGTGGACAGTCATCTGTGACAGAGATAATTCGTAAGTAATTCTATGTGAAACAGATTCCCTACGTGCACGTGAATGATTGACATAAAAAGAACAATGCTGCTTCTTCCCAACCTGCAATGTAATTAGCAATATGCATGTATTGATGATGCTGTTACCTATTTCAGCCTCATCTTTTCCACCAAATCCAATTACTTCTACCAACTATCCCGATAATTATAATGACAACGCGGACTTGTCATGGACTATATCAGGAATTCCTAATAAATATATTCAGTTACAATTTGACTATCTATTTGAAATACAACACGAGATGACACGTTATTGTAGAAGGGTGGCAAGTTATTTGGTGGCCTTCAGTTGTCCCGATTATTTAGAGATAGTTATGGAAGGACGTAAAAAAATGTAAGTGTAACATTTTATATGTATGGCAATCGATGACTAGTACATCCGGGGCATACTTAAAGGGACAATAACACCCTTGCTAGCTTGGCAGCTCCAGAAAAGAAATAATAGCCTTATTCTATGTACATGCACTGGATGTTTAAAGTGTCCTGCCTGTTGTGTAAATTATCCATTACATCCTATTTTAATTGTTCAGAGGGTTGAAAATATTTTAAAATCCAAGTCACATATGAAAAGGTTTACGTTAGGCTTTTCAAATCATTCAGTTGAATTTTTCCAATTTTTTAGATTAGGTGTGTAAAGATGAAATTTGTATCATCAATTAATTGGAATATTGTAAAATAATACAATTTGTTGACCAGAATAAAGATTGGGACATATTATTCCGTTACAACAAGAGTGGTATTGAGTCGTTAACAATGAAATATAAAATAATAATTGCGATGTCTATACATACAAAATACATGTATATTATGGCGGTATATTAGAGTCAAAATTCTAACATGCTATCGTCTAATTTCTTACTTCTATTCATGTAATTTCTAACCACCATTCATGTAATTTCTAACTGCCTTTCATGTAATTTCTTAATTAAGACAATGTATAATTCAAATTCTTTATTTGTTCAGTGTAAATATCAATTCTGTTTCATCTTATTTCTGTTATTGAGGCGAAAAATGTCTGCTTCATTGTTGTATTACATGTTAAGCATGAACGACAAACAAATTTAGATTTATGATACTTCTACCTGGCAACCATCATTATGATGTCGTTTCGTGTCTCCACCATGTGCTCGGTTTGGCGACTGAGTACTTGATCGGGACCATTCTATTGATACAAACGTCTCGCTCTTCGACGGGTTGAGTGGCTTGCTTGAGTGTTAAAATTGAAAACAACAATGAGAGAGAGAGAGAGAGAGAGAGAGAGAGAGAGAGAGATGGGGACATGGGGTTTAACATCCACTCGACATGAGGTCATTTCGGTATTAACACCGTTCAATTTTATTTCAATAATTCGCTTACGCGTAGGGGTGTTTAGCAGTGGGAGGAAACCGGAGATTGGACAGGCGGCCCTACTCCATGTCACGTAAAACCGGGAAATCAAAACCACGCCAGTTTATTCAATGACAGACCTTATGTTACAGCGTGCACGTGCTACCATTCGGCCATCCTACCCTCTAAACAACATTGAACGTGATATAATACTATTTCGAATACCGTGGCTAAGTGGGTAAGACGCAGACTCGCTAGGCTGTGGGTCGGGAGTTCGATCCCTGCATTGGTCGAGAAAGTTCAACCACATTTTCTGGCGTGGTTCCCCTTATTAGTGTCTTGTCGTTCCTATGGTATGAAAACCCGAGGTCCCGTGTACATGTTGACGTGCACGTAAAAGATCCCGTGACCGTTAGAATTCGATATAAGATCCGCTCTCCGGGCAGTAGGGCGTTAAACCCCCTTTCATTTCATTTCATTTTCTATTTCAAATATAAGCTAAACGGAATTTAATTTTTTTTTTTTAAGGTTGAGTCAATAATTAATATTTATATGCAGTTGGTCTATATTAACACAGGGTATAACTGTTATGGATAGGCCTACACAGTTACTGAGTTTAATACTAAGCGACCCCTCTCTCTCTCTCTCATTCTCTCTCTCTCTCCCTCTCTCTCTCTCTCTCAATTCCAGCACTCCTTCCAACCTTCAACCAGACGAAGAATGAGTCGTTTATACCAAATAATGGTCCCGATCAGGTGCGCAATCACCAATTGAGCATGCAGTGGCGACACCAAACGACTTCATAATGATGGTTGCTAGGTAGAAATGTATAAATTCTAAATTCGTTGATGTTGATGCTAAACATGTAAAGCATCTATTAAGTAGACATTTTTCGTTTAAATAATAGAAACAAGTTGGAACAGAATTGAAATTTATACTGAACAAACAAAGAAGTTGGGTTATACATTGTCTTAAATTAGAAATTACATGAATGGAAGTTAGAAGTTACATGAATGGAGGTTAGAAATTACATGAATAGAAGTAAGAAATTAGACGATAGCATGTTAGAATTTTGACACTAATATACCGCATACTACAAAGGGTTTCTCAATTGATTCTGGTAGGCTTCACTTACCCAAGTAGGACCCTCGGAAAAGTATTTTTATAAAGATGACACCCAAGCTGGCAACCGAAACCTCTTAATGATCATAACTCTGTAACTATCAACCCAAATTTGATGATCTTGATATCCACCCCTAGGTTTTTGGGAGCATAGAACACATCAAGTTCATTAAAAACGATGTTTGCCTTGAAAATAGTTCATTTCAACTGTTCGGGGGATGCAAAGCCTATCAATGCAGCAGCTACTACAAGCTGAAAATTGTGAGAAACCAAACAACACTCATGAGGTCGTTACAGAGGAGGATGACACTTAAAACTGTACGCTCTGAAACTTATTCTATGGACAAAGGTGTTTGTGTATTAAGTGATAGTTCAGACCAACATCATTTTTTATGATCTTAATGTGTTCTTTCCTCCCACTAGACTGGTGGCCAGTCTTCTCCACACACCAAAAATTGGCCAGTCCTCTCAAAAAAAAAAAACGAAAAAAAACCGTAATCTCTAGAGACTGGGCAAATAGAGCTTCATTCTCATCTAGTAGGTCAATCTGCATTATGTAGGTCGTGTGACGTCGTGCACGTGATCACGACATATCTAACATCACGTGATAATAAACATGGCTGTCGACTAACTGGCAAACTGGTGTAGGTGCGAGATGTTTGTTGTGGATAACAGTTATTGTTATTTAGTGATACTTTAACGATCTAAGAATTTTGTTGACGGAGAATATCTGTCGAATGAACGGATACAACCTATGGGATGAGGTGAATGAACATAAATAATTACACACGACATCATTATAACAACTTAACGAAGCCGCGATAATCGAGACTTTATTTACAAATTCGTGTCACGTGACTCGGGGCTTGCTTGACAACTGTCAATCATTCCAAATAAGGAACAACGTAAAACAATACAGGAACGCCCATTTTATTGTGAAGCTCGCAAATTATCCAGTCTCTGGTGCTGGTTACAGGTTTACTCAATTTTTTTTTTATACAAATGGAAACGAAAGTGTTGGTTTACTAAAAATTAATACTTTTATATAAATCGAAATGTAAAATAAATAGAAGAGACTGGGCCAGTCTATCCTCCCACAAACCTAGGGATAGACACCAAGATCATCAAATTTTGGTTGATAGTTACAGGATATGAATATTATGACGTTTCGGGTGGCCATTTTAAAAAAAAAAAATTCCGGCGGTCCTATTTTGGTAAACGTTTAGTACATTGTATGTTATAAAGTACACTAAACCCTACCAGAATCAACTGAGAAACCTTTCGTAGAAATACTTGGTGGGTTGTGGGGATAATTTTCATATCGACTTGATTACAATATCACAGCTAACTAGTGTGCCGTTGTCACAGAACTAAATCTAAAACATTGGGATTGACAACTTTCGAACAAAAAATACGTTGCGAAGACGATGGACAGCCCTCGTGTGTCAGAATCACTGCTGAAAATCATAAGTTGTAACTGCAAAGGGGGTGTAATTCCAAGCGATGTAGGCCGTAAGCATGGTTTGGCTTACACTGTTGGATGTGAAAAATGGATATATCTTATGCAAACTCCAAAATAGTGATAATGTATGCCTTTGAAGATGTGGGCGATATTTTCTATTTTGGGTCTTATAAATTGGCTCGGAAACATTTTGGGAGAAGACGTGTTCTTTTATACAAATTATACTGCAATTCGTGGGTTCCAGCAGTTTTCCGAGCGCAGTTACAATTAAATTTGATAACGTCACAACGAGCAAGACGTAATGCCGTCAAAATGACGCTGCGACGTTACAATAAGGTCGGAGGAAAAAAAATTTCGGCATTTTTAAACTCGCGAGTATCGATTTCTTATAGGTCGGTAATACATTTATTTGCACTAAAGTCAACCGTCTTGGAGATATCGGCGATATTCTGGTCCACTGGTAGCCATCTTGGATTTATGTTAATTATGCAAATTTCCCCAAGAACGATAATGGCGGCTTTTGTTATGGGAGTACTAGACACCATACCGGAACAGTTCCCAAAGAAATGATTTCTGTTGTACTTTGTTCTAGGTGCATTTTTATCTTTACTCGCCTACAATGCATTGAATTGGCTTAGTAAACACCTACACCAAGTTTGAACATTCTAGCTCAATAAGACGGAGTGTTTTTGTGTTCAAAAGTCTCGGCCACAAATTGCTTATAGCCCTGCTTACCCTGATCAGAAAATGCTCATAATCGAGCTTAGTCAAGGTATTGATGTAATGAAACTATACACCAAGTTTTATCACTACCACCTAATCACACTGATCAGCAGTGAATATTCGCTTGGCCGCTACAATCACTGATAAGGACCACATCGACGCGACTTATGAGTCACATATATTAACTTTTTTCTTCCGACAAATTAAATTATGTAAACAATGCACGAGCCTTTGAGCCAATGATTGTCGCCACGTGATGTCACTGCACGCGCTGAAGACAGTCATCTGTGACAGAGATAATTCGTAAGTAAGATTGCCACTTAATTAGAACTAAAGATATCGTGTCAACCAATCAAATTGCTTATCTCTGCTTACCTTAAGCAGAAAATGTTTATATTCAAATTCCATCAAGGTAATGACCTAATAAATACCGACACTAAGTTTGAACATTCTAGCTAAATTTGGAAAAAGAATTATTATGTCGCAAAAGGTGTGGCTCAAAAATTATCAGGATCTGCACGCGAAGCCAGGAATCTAACTCATTTCTGATCTGCAGTCAAGACATTTGGCACCCATTTGCAGAAACTTTTGTCATTTTTAACTCGTCGGCGATAATACGCCCAACCCTCTCATGAGAGATGTTCACATTACTGGCAATATATCGAGTGGTCAATCGTGGATCAGTCAACCGTCAACCGTTGTTGCTGTTGATGGCCTTCCAGGGCGCGGGGAATAGTCTCTGACACGCTTAAATTCTGTGGAATATTAATGTGAAGAATCGATCGCGAATTCCTTAAACTAACACTACAAATCTTTAGATCCCGGGGAATGTTTTTAAAAAAGCGAAGGCCTTGATTTGTCATGACATTAATGTTGAAGCCTTTGGAAATGAAATGAAATGGGGTTTAACGTCCTACTGTTCTGCTTCTAACCTGGGCTTATGAAGACGGGCATACGCCATACTGTGTTAAGAGTATGAGGGGAATTTTGCCCGGGCAGCGGCGCTACGGCCTACTCTTATTTATATCGAATTCCAACTGCCAAGGGATCTTTAAGGTGCACGGCAATGTGTACACGGGATTCGGTTTTTCGTCCTATCGGAACGACAAGACAGCTGTCCTTGCCAGGCCGTCCGTCCTGCATCACTGACAAGGGGAAACCACACCGGAAAATCTGGATGAACTTTCTCGGTCAATGCAGGCTAGTGAGCCAGCGTCTTACCCATGCACTTAGCCATGTGATCCCCCGAAGCCTTTGAAGTAAATGAAATAATAGCAAACTTTGTATTATATGTCCATAGTTATTGGCCTATTTTGCAGAAACATGACGAAAACACGTACATTGAAGAAGAACTGAACTGACCGCATATAAACATGTATATTATGTGGTATGAATGAATAAAAAAACGAAGAGCGAAGAAATAGGAAAAAAGAAGAAGAAGAACGATGATATAAATTTGAAAATGTAACTGTTGAATCAACTATAGAAAAGTCTGATTTTTGATTCCATTTATCTTTATTTGTCTACCAAATAGATAAATTGCACTTACTATACATGTAGTAAAAATCAGACTTTTCTATAGTTGGAGATGGACAGCCTACATAACGTTATACCTATAAGGATATTTATTTGTTTGGATATGAGCCCACTTACTCTGCAAACATACAATATGTTTAAGCATTTAGTACAGAGACTGGGAGATCACACTTAGCCCAGTTCAGATGTGGTATTCTACCCTTGAGAATTGAGACTAGACGTTAGTCAAAAGATCGAGGATAGATTGTGCGTAATGTGTCATCCCGGAAGTATTGGCGGTGAGTGGCACTTCCTTCTTCATTGTCCAAAATACGGTGACGAAAGAATAAAATTGTATGAAACAAAGTCAGACTAGAACTAGATTTCAAAAACTCAAAGATTAACTATACGTATAATATTTTCTGGATGATAGAGACAATCGCTATAAAAACTAGATAATGTAAAGGGACTTTGCTGAAAACTTCAGTCAAATTGATCCACTCGGCACCGAGAATTTAGTAAATGAATTTTAGGTCTAGCCTTGATCATCTGTACTACCAACTTCTTAGAGTAATCTCATGAAGTTAAAATTCACCGAAAGTGCCACCATTTTGAAAATCTTCAGAATCCTACCCGTCCTACAATTTTTATCCGAGTGGCAATAGATTGATATTTTTGGAATCATTCACTATTCGCAATCGATTTTCACAGTAGAAATAATTTGATCTTTGGCCTACATTTTCTTAAAGTGACGTAATAAAACAGAAGTAAGACTTTAAAAAGAGGTAAAACGACAATGCCAAACGATCAATCGAGTCATTCGGGTGCATATATTCTGAAAGTTTTATCACAATCAGTTTTAAGTAAAGGTTCAGTGCAACTTAAAATTAAAATAAAGAGATTAATCCGACAAGGTACAATGTTCAGTCGTTCAGATGAGACAAAAATCGCGGTCCCGTGTACACATTGCTGTGCAACAACAGGAACCCTTGGCAATTTGAATTCGAAGTACGAGTATACCGTCAATTTCTAACCGATTTTAAAAACCATTTAAATATGTCACAGTTACACAATAATGTATAACGATGATTGAGTTTGAATTTCGTAAAAATCAGACCAAAACTGCCGGACAGAATGTTCCCTCGCTCGTTGTACGCAATAGTGTAAATGTGTGCAATACCAAGGCTGTGGGCCCTCTAGAGGTCATAATTTTTATAAGATTTTGATGGAACTTAAAGATTCCTGTATAGAAATTCACTTATATCGGACCGTAACTTCCTGGATTATGCCCCCTGATTGTACAAATAAAATCATTTCTTTTTTTGATGTTCAGCTGTCACCTCTTAAAATGTGGACGTATCTTGCGTAGCAACCGCTTTTAAAAAGAAATGTCAAGCTTTGAAATTGAGTAAAATATTGATGATAGACATTAATATGGTGCTTATGTAGCACCATGGGTCAGACATGGAGAGCGACAACCGTAAAAACCAGTCGCCACATCCGGCGTATAACCCATGCATCGTTTTTTTACTACATATTCTAGTAAAAGCCCTTGATCTTTTAGTATTGTCTCTGGTCGCATCTATTTCTTATTCTTTTCTTAGGACCCCCCTTTAACTGTTGAGTATTTAGCCTATTCTGCCACCTATTCCGTTTATGGTTACACACAGTAACAACAATACCACATTTTTATATTAAGCACTCCTACATAGTTACAAGCATAAATTACAACAAAGACATTCTCTACTCTTTCGACCCCACCATTCCAGAATGAGTTTATCGACGGATCCCAATGTATCATTTGGCCCTCCTACGACTTAGCGGGGCAGTCTAAAACCAGATGGTGTCCCTTGAGCCTCAACGGTCTCTCCCAACGAATTTCTACCTGATGTGTCCTCTCTCAAATCTTCATCTTCGACTCCATGACATGGTCTCTAACTCAAACTTAGAGCGCACATTCTATAAATACTCTCAGATTCACAGCCAGTAATTATTTGATTGGTAATCATTCATGTGATTGGTCGCTCATGCCAAATATGAAATGGTAACTTTCCGATCACGTGTTTCATTTTTCATGCCTTGCCTTCAAGTTCAAGACGGTTACACAAGTTGCACTTGTGTTATTTACTAGTAGAAAAGACCTAGTACTTGGCAAACCATGAATTTCATTTCTGATTCCTAATTCCATTGTTGTAGACCAATATAGAAGTTGCCCGACTGGTTTTAAGTTTTTCACGTCTGCCGAGATATGTTTAGTAACCCGTATTACACGTTACAGTGTATGTAAAAGATAATTCGTCACTTACTATTCGAAGTAGAGCAGACAAAAAGTCAGCCGTCTCTGCAACACTTTGTTAACTTTCCTTTAGTGGCTTTATCAACGAGGAATCAGACCGCGTCATACTCCGTCACAATAGAGTGACGACATAATTAATTTGACGTCATAAATGTCATAGTGACGTCCAAGATGGTGGACGGTAAACATGAAATTAAAGAAAAGGGGATTTCTTGCATATTTTTGGTTAATTTTGCTCCAAATACTTCGTAGTTTATCTTTTCCTCTTGATGATATTTTGAGTGAGGGGTTAGACCGTGCATCCCAAGCACAGAACGGAACAAGCGACAGCACACCCTACGCTCACCACAAATTTAAACGAAGTAAGACCCTTAACCTTTGAATTTGTTAACCACCGGTAGGCCTAGTGTCGTGGTGGAAGACCTACTTTATTTCTTGTTTTTGTTGATAATGATGTTGTCTCTTTTGTCTTTGTGTCGTTGCCGTTTTTAGTAACGGAACTAACTCTTTAACCCGATCTAATTTATCAGACGAAGCCAGTAGCCTATGTAGGCCTAGATGGGCAATTCCGTGAGTAACAGAATAGTCTGACATTTTGGAGCAGGTTTTTGTGAAATTTTGTCAGCCTGTTGTCCGCTTCAAACTAGGACAGTAGGAGCAAATTTTTAATTAACTTTCAAACTTAAATTTTAAAAAAAGACATTATGCCTATTTTTAGATAAGAATTAAGATAAAGAGCTGACTATAATTAATTAAATATTGTTGCACAAATTAGAAATTTTCTCGATTCTGATTGGTCGAAAAGTGTGGTCGAATGGACAAGTCAATAAACCCCCTCTGAATTATCAAGGCGAATTACTGCGTATAAATATTACAGTGTACTTTTTTTCATTTTTGTGCTCAATGATCTCAACTCAAATCTTTATTGGCAAATATCTTCAAGAAATTCTGCACATATGACTATCACACCATTTTCAAACATCATCTTTTATGAAAACACATTTCTGAAAAACATAAAACAGTAGAAAATCAGTCATAAATTAATTAAAACCGTTTTCAGGTATCTAAATATATTCGTAACTAGGCAGTCACACAGTATGGACAAATTTATTTTCATTTTTGGTAGGATATAGCTTCACTCACCAATCAATGTTTACTTAATCAGGTGGATTTTTTTTTAAATCACGGTTTGATCAAAGGGTTGCTAACATGATCTACTTAATAATATGTCATTAGTCGCAAGAAACCGCTTGAAAATACAATGAGAGAGTCGAAAATAGCAGCTGAAAATAGGCCTAAACATGCCAAAATTGACATTTGTTGACAACGTCAGAATAGTATACATAGCAACCACTTGAAATCTTAGGCTAGCCATTAGTTACTTCAAGTAACGTAAATTTGTTTTCGCTCCGCTTCTCCATTACGTTACTGGTTAGCCTTATTAATAAGTAGTATGAAAATAAGGCTTTTCCAGGATTTTTCCCAATCTCCGTTCTAAGACTATTTTGGAATCCTTACCGTATATTGTTCACCGTGATTCTGCTTTGGTCGCCTAAAGGAATCATTTCTTGCTATATCCATCACAAATTTATAAAAATCCAAATCTATTTTCATATAGAATTGTGCGATTCAAATCCATAAACAACTTTCATTGGATTATAGCCGCCATTTTCAAACTAACTCGCAGCCACTATTCCAAATTTAGGACTGGAATTTTACCGTAAACGAAAATTCTCACTGTACACGAGAATAACACATATACTATTTAAAATATTTTATGAACGTCAATATAATTCGTTGTTCTATTTTGTAGATTTTATTTAATAATTACTCATGTATGTTGACCGTGTACAGCACGAATTTTCGTTTACGGTAAAATTCCAGTCCCAAATTTGGAAGAGTGGCTGAGCATTAGTTTGAAAATGGCGGCTCTATTCCAATGAAAATTGTTTTTGTATTTGTATCGCACGATTCGACATGAAAATGGTGTTGGATTTTTATAAATTTGTGTCAGATGTGACAGGAAATGATTCCTTTTGGTGATCAAAGAGGAATCTCGGTGAAAAATAGACGGTAAGGATTCTAAAATAGCCTTAGAACCGAGATGTGAAAAAGGGTTATTTTCATACTACTTCGTAATATGGGGTAACCAGCAACTGTAAGCGAAATATTCGTTCGCTAAAGGACAGTTGCAAAAGTAACTAGCTAGCCATCACTGTCATAGTTTTATACGGTACTTTTGAGGATGTAAGTACGAAATGCAATTGTTTAAATTCAAACTGCACCAAAAGTAAGTCCAATATTCAATCAAACTAGTTAGACATAAATTCGTGCTGATTTATCAAACAATCAGGAATCAAGGGCCCGCTTAATCCCCGTATGGTGTTACCAGAATTATAAGTTTCACTTTCTACCCGTCACCGAAGTCCACTTGGGGTCAAACTTACACCATATATTTCAGAATTTTCTTGCCAAAAATGGCTGCCGACGGACATTTTTTCCAAAATTGTGACCATTTTCGGGATTTCTGAACGCTTTGAGCCTGACAGATCACTTAGAAAGATCGGGTATGGCTTGTAATGAGTCTATCTTATTCTTTTCAGGTATGTCGAGTCCATTCCCACTAAATGAGATTGTCAGAATCCAAGATGGCGGACATCCAAGATTGTGCCCCAAATCGTCTATTTTCATGACAAGGAAAAACATTTTTCAAAGACTATGTCATTCTGAGCACCACTTTGGCCCTGATAATGAATTTTGGACCCATAAAATTCATTATTAGGGCCACAATGATATTCAGAATGACACAAATCTATCTTTGGTTGAAAATGGCGGAAGGTAATGCGTGAAGATGAAGCTCCGATGGAGTATATTCACCACACTATTTGTCTGGCCAAACTATATCTAGAGACAAATTATATATTTCTGGATATAGGAGCATACGAGTGATACAATAAAATTACATACATGCTTATCAGGAGCACCGGGGCCACATGGATCGGCCCCGGAAAGGAGGCACAAGCTATTGAGCAACCGGTTTAGGGAGGACACTTTTGAATTTGATAATCTGAGTTTATTAGCCCGAAGCCGAGCGATCGGGTTGAGGGAGAGACATTACTCGTCATTAGTTCTTAGACATTACAGCTTACAGCCTATTATATCGTTTTGCCGAGGTTTGGTATTTAAAAGAACACAACGTGAAGTAAACAGATAGTGAAGTTCATAGTGAAGCTTTAGGTGTGTCGCTGTGAACATGGGGTACTTCTAGACATTATAGTCAATGCTATTTTACAGACATCTAAAATACTTTGTTTCTTTATATTTATAGGTGTTGGCCGTGATATATGTTATAAAACAGATGATAAGGGGTGGCCTCCTTTTCCCCAGCAAAATGTAAACGGATGTGTTACCGTCTGTTGGCAACATCGACGCCATGTAGCAATGATGAAGGTATGAATACTTATAATTCGGGTAACACCATACGGGGATTAAGCGGGCCCTTGATTCCTGATTGGTTGATAAATCAGCACATTCATTTTGTAAAATATAAAAATACAGAATACTTGTAATTGTAAATAAAATTTTTGATAATAATACACAAATACTTATGTAATTTATTCAACGAACTGTTGGCAGGTTTATTTAAAAAGTGCAAAGTTATCTAAAATGTTAGAAATATAAGGTTACAGAAATTTTAATTTCAATTTATTACAGTAAATGTTAAAGTTCATCTAGAATTATAATAATACAGTGATTCATAATACATTTAATAATTTCATATTTCAACATTTTCAAATCTGTTATGGTCTCTGCCATATGGGTTTATTTTAAACTTATGTTATAATTGTGTTCTTTTATAATCATCTTTTCCCCCTAGCCACTTCCAGTTTTTCCCTGCAGCAGATACCTTTAAATCTATTCCATTTTCATATTCTAGTAGTAATACCCATTCATGTACAAATACTTCTATAAATAAACCATTCTTAAAGGAGCTGTTTAATTTTTTATTTGTTAAAATACGAGGCATTGATAAATCATCTTTAACTGTTAAACAATGAAATCTACTAATACCAGGAATAGCCCTACGTTGTGCAAATCAATTATTTATGGCACTGATACAAAATGAAGTCATTTCTTATACATGGACATTAGGTATTATCCTAGCAGCTTGGGCAAATGATTTTGCATTTGTTACAATACATTTTCTTTGCTTAACTTTTCCCAAACAAATCACTTCGCTCTGTCCCCAATACCATCTACTGGGCCTTTTCCATGGGAAGTTGCAACATCATTCCAGCTTAAAGATATTTCATGGGGTTTTTTTTCAAGTAGTGGAAGAGAAGCAAATATATAACGGTCTTTGAACTGGGAAACAAGTCCATAAGAAAATTAGAGGGAAGCTATTGAAGAACTCGGTCTATGTAATGAATAACTCTTTGCTGTGAATCAAATTATATCAGAATCAATAACTTTGAAATTATTATTGTAAAGAGAGAAACATGGTTCTGATTCCAATGGACATTTTAAATTTCAGCTTGTGCCATGCAGGTATAATTTTCAGAGAAATCAATCTGTATTGTTGCTTTTGAGGAGTCATATGTGGCCGACATGGTTTGTCTCTCATTGTTATAGGTTTCGGATTGTTCTGAGCAAGATATCAATATGTCAATGTGGCGCACCAGTTCTTGTACACAGCCTTCTTCCATTAAATTCATGATTTTACTATTATCAAATTTCCAGCAATACCAGGATGAGCCAAGCTGAACTAATGACTGCAGCACATCTCCACAATCTTCACAATTGTTGAGCCAACATTCACGTGTGGATGGTTCTCAAACTTGATGTATGGACTTGATATATTGACAGGAACTTCAGGACAAGCATCATTTAAGGAATTTATAGCATTTATAAAGTTCTCGTGATATCTACAAAGACACACAATATGGGACAAATTGTTACCCAGCTGGGCATATTTTTGGCCGCAATAAAGTGAACTTATTTTTTCCCACTTTTAAAGTCGGATATTCTCCCCCACTTCACCAAAAAATATGTTTCCGTAATACTAAAATATGAAGTAAAGTGTCTTGTATGAATCTTAGATTTAACTCCATCGCTATCGCGTGCTATTGTTATACCCTTTCTTCCTGGTGCTTGTCTACTTGGCCTATACCAGTAAGATGATAGAAATCTATTATGGTATTTTTGGCAGTAGAGATTGCAGACCTTCTTTAAATTTTTCTTCAGTTGCTCATATACTGGTAATTGCGCCTCGCAGTATATGACAGTGTCCGCTTCATTCTTGCTGTAGCCTTTGCAACGGCAAGACTACTACTAAATACTGCACCACTGTTACTATTATTAATGCCTTTTGTTTTGACTCGATGACGATGTTCAACAATCCTTTCTCTACCCTCTCCCTCATTGTTTGACTTAATCTGTTGCTTTCAACTTCTGGAAATAACTCTTCTCTGGCCTTTTGTTTAGCCCTCCATGTTCTTACTTTGTTAGCATGTTTCCATTTATAGTTATCATGTGCTTCCTTGTTTCGTTTTCTTTCACGAAAAGCCATTTCAATATAATTTAGGATGTAATTAGGAAGGTTTAAATCAAAAATATTATATGGCTACATGATTCAATCCAGAAATAGATAACCGAGACTATGATTTTTATAGAACCTATTTTAGTAATGATGATCGAGGTTATTCTTAAAAGTCAAACTCTAATATAGCGGTTTATACATTATCTAGTTTTCATACGCCCACATTGTTTGTGAACACTCTACAGGTCACAATTTTATCCAATTTCGATTAAACTTGAAATATAGGTTTATCACCCTAATATCCTTTGGATATCGGCATGTATCGGACTGTAACTTCATGGGTTATGGCCCGTTTTTCTAATGTGAACACTGTAGAGGTCACAAGTTTGAACCGATTCGATTTTGATGAAATTTGAAAAGCATGTTTATAACCAAAAGATCTTGGTTCATTTCGTTATTTGCGAATATCGGATCGTAACTTCCTGAATTATGCCCCCCCCCCCCGATTGTACGAAAAATCGCCTTTCTTTAGCTTGTGGTCCCCCTGGAGGCCACAATTATTATCCATCTGATTATATCATCGTTACAGCGTAATGAATGTTGAGTTCAAATTTCAGTAAGTTACAATCCGATATGTGAATAGTTTAATCCAATTTTGATGAAATTTGACATGCATGTTTATAACCCAAAGGTCTTGGTTGCTTTCGATATTCATTCATATCGGATTGTAACTTCCTGAGTTATGGGGCCTGATTGTACGTTTTAGCTTGTGGTCCCTCTAGAGGTCACAATTATTATCCGATTTAAAAAACGTTCGAATAATATGATAGTTACATCGTAAGGTTGGTTAAGTCCGAATGTCGTGAATGTCGGACTAAAACTACCGGACAAAATGGCCGCCACTCGTACGCAAATAGTGTAAACATCTGTTATATCAAGGTTGTGGACACTCTAGAAGTTACAATTTTGATCCGATTTTGATGGAATTTGAAATATATCTTTATAACCCAAAAATCTTGGTCCTGTGTTCTGAAATGAATAAAAAACAATATTAACTTCACATGGTCATAAATTCATGCATATTAATAATATTTGGACTAAAATGTTTTCAAAAGGTGGATCTTGGCTGTGTTTGTTGGGATGAATTTGTTTTAATATTACAATATATCTCAAAAGTTTAAATGAACAGAAAACAATATTAACTTTACATAGCCATATATAACTTAATGCAGTTTGAATTAATCGATATGAGTGATGTTTGGACCAAAATGTTTTAAAAAGCAGAATCTTGGTTGTGTTTAATACGGTGAATTGGGTTTAATGATATTCTAAAATATATTTATTGCAGCAAGGCAGTGTGTGTAAATGTATAATGAATTATAAATTAGCAAAGCAAGTAGATATGAACCAATGTAATTTACCATGTAAGGGTAATAAAAGACAAAACTGTGGAGGTGATTTCAGTTACGCTGCTTATCCAACAGGTAAGCTAAAGTATTTCTTTTCGTTGCCCCGATTCTTTTAGTAGGTGCCATGGTCGGGGAGTGACGGGGGTACATTAGTCATTGGTGACTTCTGGCGCATATAGAATAACAATAATGAAGGGAGCACCACATTAAGAGAGGGATTAACATGAATTTGTATTTAAATGGTATGTCTTTGCACAGTCTTTGGGAATTTAATGTTGTTCTATTCTTGCATTATTTGTTTGTCTGAATTGTTTTTCAACCACTCCAAGTTTTTTCTCTATTTGGTGACATTGTTCTGTATGATGTCGGATGAGGAATGGATCTAGTAAATATTACTTCATAATCCTGTTTATAAGCAGGTTCTCCTTTAAAAAACACTTCTATTTTGGATCCCAAAATGTTCATTTTAAAGGGATGTTGGTTCATTAAGAGGTTAATGAATACTTTGAATATTTAATATAGAAACGTGTGTTCTATTAATTTTCTAATAGTAAATGCAGGAGGACCGCACTAGATACAAAACAAAAATCTACAAGATAGACATTGCAAAAAATAACCAAATATCAAATCAAGTGAATGGATTTCAATTATGTCAGTTTCTGAAATTGGCTGACAAGTGCAGCTTTTGGAGGCCGAAAAGTAGGGATTAAAGGCTTTCTTAGGAGAACAAGACATTCTAATTCTACTTTTATAAATGCTCACACATGCCGGATATTTACAGTGATTTACTCTGTGTTATTTTGTAGGTTATGTTCCTGAACCTAATTATAGATACCGTCCTGAATATACGACTGCTAAAATGTCCCAATGTAAGTACAATGTAATTCCGGTTTAATTCGTAAATCTTATTGAGAATGATCTTTTGTATTTATGGTTGTCTAATGTTGATATTTATAAACTTATTTAGAACACAAACCAGCTTCCCGTAGAACTTCAGCTTGGTAGCCAAAGGAAAGTACAGTCGTGCAACCGCCACAATCATTTACGATTGCCAACTAGAAAATTACTTTACAGTCAAATATCCACCCTACCAACAGGTCTGGGATCTTAAGATTAAAGGCGGGTTGGATGGTTGAATGTTTAGCACGTGCGTGCTGTATCATAAAGCCTGTCATTGAGTCAACTGGCGTGCTTTCGAATCTCCGGTTGTACGTGACAAGGAGTAGGATCGCCTGTCCAATCTTGTGGGTTTTCTCCGGGTCCCCCGGTTTCCTCCCACTGCTAAAGACCCCTACGCGCAAGCGAATTATTGAACTAAAATTAAAAACCACGTTAGTCCCGAAATGACCTAGTTGTGTCGAGTGGACGTTAAACTCCATTTCTCTCTCTCTCTATCTCTCTCTCTCTCTCTCTCTCTCTCTCTCTCTCTCTCTCTCTCTCTCTCTCCAAAGATTAAAGTGCAATTCCCGGAACTAAATCACTTAACATTATAATATTAGTTTGTGCAAATTCTATTGCAAATTGTCGTTCTTTAAAGGATAGCATAACTTGTTTGTGATATACCTATATATATATTACTATATTAAATACTTATATGTATTTTTGTTATTGACAGTAAGGGTTGGCTGTTATTTTCCACCAAAGGGCAAGGACACTTCATCAATGGCGTTTAAGTCTCTTCGTATGACAACACCATTGTGCGTTGCCGTATGTTTAAAAAATAAACATAATCATGCTGGATTATTTGTAAGCATTTCTTTTTCATACACCACTTACTTGTTAAAAATTGAACACCCCAAATGAAGCATATTAAAAGAGTTGCAGTTTTTGTACAAACCAGCCCATATTTGATCTTTTATGTAAACACCGAGAAAAGAAGTATGGAAATACTCCTATTTTAATATCTTTCAACAGGTATGTATGTGATCAGTGTTCCTGAACTGTCTCGAGGGACCACTGAAACAGCATATAACGACATTTTAAATTTAAAGTGATTTTGTTGAGTTCGTGAAATCAAGTCCAAACAACTATGGCTGGTACCGGTCAATCAGAAATCCTTCAGTTCCAAGCCTTACGTTATCATGTCAACACGACTGCATATTGTATTATTATATTTTCAGGGTGGATTGGGGTGTTATTGTTTCTTCTCTATAAAGGCCTTAAGGAAAGCACCTGATAGTCGCTGTAACCTGATTTGTAGAGGAGAACACCGAATGAATTGTGGAGGAAAATCGAAAGAACTCAACGTTTTTAGAACAGGTGAAGTTCACCAACCGGGCCATGGAATTAGGCCCATTGTTTATCTTATTCCGACAAGCCCTTTTCTAGGATTATTATTAGTGATATCAATAGGGATTTCCAAACCCCCATCATTTCAGTATTGGTATATTATTCCACCTCCCTGTATGTCCGTCTATCCGTACGTCAACAATTTTTTTGTGAACGCGATAGGGCCTAGCTGCTACATTTTCTTTAAAGGATTCATTTTTATGCGTCGACATGTGTGTGTTATTGCCACACACACTGAGTTAAACATACATTATGCAAGAGCTAAATCTGATTATTGCAAGTCTTTAGTTAGGTTTCAGATGTCATAGAAATTATAAATTATATCTTTATTTACACAACAAGCACAAAATCAACTCTGTAGACCCATGGATGGCTTGGATTGGGCTTGGATTTAAACAGGATTTCATTGATTTATTAAATTTTAAATGGCGTCGTGAGCGGAGTTTAACCGTTACGATGACGTCATACTCCAAGAAATTTTCGGTCGAAGCTAAATGATAGAGTGTACGAAGCGAGGCCTCTGTTGGGCGAGGCCATAACAAATGACATCTAAATATTCTAAACTAAAGTGCAATAAATTATACAATTACTGGAGACCATGTGATGACTAAAATATTCGACAGGACTTCTGTCTTAAAAAAAACCAATAAAAATATTCTTATTTCCCAAAGCAAATCGAATATGCTAACGGTATGTAGGTGGAGTTAACGCCCGCCAATCAAACCATCGGGGTGTAGATGGAATTAACCAATTTTTCTAGCCAAAAATTATAGTGTTCAGAATAAAGTAATTTGACTGAAGTTTTCAATATATTCCTCTTTCATCATCTATTTTTGAACTGTTATAGCAAGAATGGCTTACTCCTTACAAAAATGTCCCATAGCCTAATGCATCTTTAATATTTTGTTTGTAAATAATAATATACAATTTGCAAATATTAACAGATTTTGATCGAATTTCATCTTGGAACTTCACATATTTATTCCTTATATTGTGAAGACGGCTATTCTTTTTTTTTATTTTGGTGCATAGGCCTACTCCGAACCCCTAGGGCGGTGTCACGCCCACATTTTTGTTAATAATAAGTCCGTAAATTTTGGTAAAACAAAATCAAACACCAAGCCTTCTTTGCGCCTTGTTATATTACAGTCGTTGCAGCCATTTAATATTTCATTCTCTTCATTTAGAAAAAAAATAGGTTGCCAGGCAACGAAACATACGCCCACACAGCAGCTAAATCGTCCGGCAGTCAACAAGAGTTGTCGCATATTAAGTAATTATCAGAAAATCATTAGCATTTGTTTGGTTTTTATAAAGTTCTGCCCCATGCTAACGTTAAGTATTATGGATTTAGCTGTTCAATTATCGATTTTCAAGAAATTCACACTCAACCATCATTAATGTGTAAAACGTTTTTTAATTCAAAATAAAACTGTGACATCAATAGGGTCCACAAGGTAAAAAACATGATTTTTCGTACAATCAGGGCCATAATTCAGGAAGCTATGGTCCAATATGCCCGAATATCGAAAGGAACCGCGATCGTTGGGTTATAAACTTATATTTCAAATTTCATCAAAATCGGATTAAAATTGTGACCTCTACAGGGTCCACAACCTTGATATATCATATTTACACTAATCGCGTATTAGCGGCAGCTATTTTGTCCGGCAGTTTTGGTCCGATTATTACGAAATTCGACCTCAACCTTCATTACAGTGAAACGGTGATATAATCAAACGTTTTTTAAAACCAGATAAGAGTTGTGACCTCCAGAGGGACCACAAGCTAAAAAGGCGGTTTTTAGTACAATCAGGGGCCATAATTCAGGAAGTTACCTTTCGATATGCACAAATATCGAATTGAACCAAGATCGCTGGATTATAAACATGCATTTAAAGTTTCATCAAAATCAGATTAAAATTGTGACCTCTGCAGGGTCTACAACCTTGATATACCATATTCTTATAGTATTCACGTGGCCATAATTCAGGAAGTTGCGATCAGATATGTGCAAATATCAACAGAAATCCAAGATCTTTGCGTTATGAACATGTAGTTTGATCAAAA
Organism: Patella ulyssiponensis; assembly: GCA_963678685.1. Taxonomy (NCBI): domain Eukaryota; kingdom Metazoa; phylum Mollusca; class Gastropoda; family Patellidae; genus Patella; species Patella ulyssiponensis. The sequence goes on along the minus strand of OY783230.1, from coordinate 18,790,412 downwards.
TCAGATTTAAACTGTGACCTCTACAGGGTCCACAACTTTGATATACCATATTTTTACACTATTCGCGTAAAAGTGGCAGCCATTTTGTTCAGCAATTTTGGTCCAATGTTCATGGAATTCAAACCGAAAAATCATTACAGTGTAACGGTGATATAATGAAATGTTTTTTTTAAATCAGGTAATAATTGTGACCTCCAATCGGAACACTATAATAAAGGCAATTTTTCGTATAATCAGAGGCCATAATTCAGGAAGTTACAATCCGATATGTGCAAATATCGCAAGGAGCCAAGATCTTTAGGTTATAAACATGTATTTCAAGCTCCATCAAAATCGAATTAAAATTGTGACCTCTATAGGGTCCACAACCTTGATATACCATAGTTTTACACCATTCGCGTATAAACGGCGGCCATTTTATTTGTCAATTTTGGTCCGATTTTCACGAAATTCAAACTCAACCCAAATTACCCGGTCATTGTGATATAATCAAACGGTTTTTTTTAAATCAGGTAATAATTGTGACCTCCAGAGGAATCACAAGCCAAAAAAAAAGCGATTTTTCGGACAATCAGGGGACATAATTCAGGAAGTTACGATCCGATGGGCGCAAATATTGAAAGGAACGAAGATCTTTGGGTTATAAACATACATGTCAAGTTTCATCAAAATCGATTCAAAATTGTGACCTCTATAGGGTCAACAACCCTGATATAGCATATTTTCACACTATTCGCGTACAAACGGCGCCCATATTGTCTGTCAATTTTGGTCCGATTTTCACGAAATTTGAACTCAACCTCCATACCCATGTAACGGTGATGTAATCAAACGTTTTTTTTTTTTAAATCGGATAACATTTTTGACCTCCAGAGGGACCACAAGCTAAAAGGGGCGATTTTTCGGTCAATCAAGGGCCATAATTCAGGAAGTTACGATCCGATGGGGGCAAATATCGACAGGAACCAAGATCTTTAGGTTATAGACATGCATTTCATGTTTCATCCAAATCGGTTCAAAATTGTGACCTCTACACTGTTCACAAGCTAAAAACGTGATTTTTCGTACAATCAGGGGCCATAACCCGTGACGTTACAGTCCGATACATGCCAATATCGAAAGGAAACGAGATCTTAGGGTGATAAACCTATATTTTAAGTTTCATTGAAATCGGATAAAAACTGTGACCTGTGACGTATAATGTGGGCGTATAAAAATACGATGTAAATCAAAGCAGAAATTGAGGGCGTATAGTGCAGAGTTAATAATGCTCTTGTTTAAATTCGGTGTAAACCATTTGAGTCATGGGAGGACGAACCCTAAAATTTCAACATAACTTGTCGAACTCTCGACACATCGTACAGCATCGGTAGGATTCCTCAAAGAAGCCAATTTCCTGGCTTTGATGTATTGACATGTCCCGATTGGTTTTGCTTGTGTGTTATTTTCATTGTTGACAAAAATAAGAATTGGCATTCATATGTCTCTAAGTGGGTATGTGACAGGTCAGGAGTTCCATCCTCTGCGTGGACGAACAACCGAGGTCCACCCATGTATTACTTGGCGATAAAGTAAAATAACCCGTAACAGTGGATGGTAACGCAGCTGGCCCGGCAAATACTCCATGTATTATGTCCGTCTTCATTAGTATTGACGGAAAAAAAACACTGAAGACAACTTTCTCACATGAAATGGTTTTCAACAGCTTACTGTTCTGCTCCGACTGCGCTAATGAAGGCCAGTATACTATAGCCCATGCCGCGTGCTACAAGAGAAATTTGCCTAGACAGTGGCGATACGGCCTACTGTTCATTCGAATTACAACTGCGAAGGGATATTTTACGTGCACGCTAGTGTGTGCATACGACCTCGGTTTTCGTGCCATCCGAATTACTACGTTGTCCCTTGCCAGGTCCTTCGTCCTACAACACTGGCATGAGGTGATCACGGATGAAAATCCTGATAAACTTTTTTCTCGGCCATTGCTAGGATCGAACACGGGACCTCCAGGTTAGCGATCCAACGTTCTACATACTGATGACTCCGAAATGAGCTTTGAATAATGTCCTAGGTGTCTGCACCATTATGCAGAAAGTTGTCTTCAGTGGCTGCAAGCCACTTCTTTCTTTTGCACCCTGACGGACCTCGGCTATCGACATCGCCCTTAGGGGAAAGTTACACGCTGACTTATTTTCTCATTATTGATAGAAATTTTTCTTATAATTAAAGAATTCTTTCTCAATATGATTGCCAAAATACAACAACAAACAAGTAAATGGGTAAACTATTTGATGTGAGCGAATTGAACTAAGTCATATCGACAAAGTTTTATCCATTTCCGGTAAAGCCTCGAACACGGGCATAACTTTCCTAATCATTTATGTTGTGCCGTTGTGTTCTATTTTAGGAAAAGAATTTGGTAAAAATCAAGGGGTGACGAACTATTACCCCCCGAAATGGACACAGCCGAAACAAGTTGGTAATAAGCTTACGTGCAAAACATACTTCTTTTCATTTTTCAATCTATAATTTACCAAACTGTTGCTTCTATCACCATGCTTATTTTATTAGTAAAACTTAGTTTTGGCTCACCAATTCATTGAATATTATTATTAAGGATAAAAATTTCCCCCATTCCTTAAGTTTTATTAATAAAACTCATTTCTGGCTCTACTAATTCATTGCATATTAAAGACAAAAAATTCCCCATTCCTTAAAGCCCCAATAACACTCTTGTTGTAATTGAATAATATGTCCCAATCTTTATTCTGGCCAACAAATTGTATTATTTTACAATATTCAAATTAATTGATGATACAAATTTCATCTTAACACACCTAATTTAAAGAATTGGAAAAATTCAACTACATGATTTGAAAAGGTTAACGTAAACCTTTTCAAATGTGACTTGGATTTTAAAATATTTTCGAACCCTCTGAACAAGTAAAATATGATGTAATGGATAATTTACACAACAGGTAGGACAAATAAACATCTAGTACTTAGAATAAGACTATTATTTATTTTCTAGAGCTGCCAAGCCAGCAAGAGTGTTATTGTCCCTTTAAGTTTAATGAGATTATTTTTCAAGAAGTGTATTATTTATACAAAGTTATTAATTTTACACAGGTAAAAATGGATATGACTTTTTTAAAGTTAAAGAAAGACCAAAAAAGAAATATAAACAGAACAAGAAAAGTGCTAAAAAGTCAATAAAAAAGAAAAAGAGACAAAAAAAAGTAACTAATCGAGAAAAGAAAATGCCCGGAAAGTTTAAAAAAAAGTCCAAAAGCCGCAAAAATAGAAAGCCGCAAACGCTAAAAAGTAAAAGCAAAGAAAATAAAGGCGGGGAAACTGCGGCTCGGCGAGCACCCGGAAAAAGTAGTGAAGCAGAAGTAAAGAAAAATAGCGAAACAGACGTCGATGTCGAAGAAGGTACGTCATTTTTAATCAATTTTTAATCCTTTTTTATTGGTAATTTTTGCCTCTCCCCCTCCTTTCGGCGAAAACATAACAGTTAGTTACTAAAGTATGTCTGTTTGCCTGATTATTCTAACTCCTTAATTAATAGTGCGTGTGTTGACATACCTTCTTCGGTGCATGCAACTTGTATATCTATAGATTACTTGAACAACGATATCCTAAATATTTCATTATTTTGAGAGAAAGCAATATTGTTTCAAAATCTTTTTGTACCAGCATTATTTATTCAACTTCTATTGGATAATGTTATGAAATCGAAAGTATCACCAGTGTGCTTTGTCGTGTCTTCGCCCTGATAATGTTGTGTTATGGGAAAGGAGAGATTTTGCATGACCATTATCAGCCAACACATAATTTCAAACTGCGCGATTCATCAGCATAATGAGCGTTAGAATTATATCGTCTTTTACCCAAAATAATCGTTTGGTCGCTAAAACCACTGAATAGGATGGCATCGGGGCGAGTTAATTAGCTCTATTAAGATATGAACTTTATTTTCTTTTACAAATTTAATTTCATATCAATTGTTTTAATTAGTAATAAAATAAAAAAAAAATCTTATTTACTGTAAATTTAGCTTACTGCCCGGATCAGTTTGTGTTACTACTCGTTACATTGTTTACAAGGTTATGACTTTCGAGTTAATCCCACCCATACCCAATAATTAATATGGAACATAATTAAGCCAACGTTTCGTTAGGGGGCCTTGTTCAGAATGAATGTTCACTGTGTAGTTTATCTAAAGAATGTTGGTTGATAACTTTTTCACTGGACGCTGTCATGGCAATTTTTAAAAGGATGGAACTGAGAGGATGCCTTGATTTTTTTAGAAGGATAGAGTTGTTTTTTGTTCGCTGTTAAAACCGTATAATATAGATAGAAAAGAATAGTTGTGTACTGTTTTGCTGTTATTCGGAACAGGCCTCTCACTCAATGTTACCAAGCATATTTTTTTAATGAAATTATTCAAATTTTGGACATGATAATTTGTAATCTTTCCATATTGGTCACTTATTACAATTCTTTAGGCGTTATTGGCAAACACACGCTCTTGTTATTTATTTTAGAAGAAGAGGTGCAGAAACCAAAAGACTATAAGAAGATAGGGGCTATCGGTGGCATCGGTTTTGTTGTTATAATAATAATCTGTTGTGTTAATCAAAGGTAAATTACAATATTTAAAAAAAATGTCCACGGTAAACTTATCGTGGTTATACGTCTGCAAAAAACGGAGCCAGAGGATAGTTTATAATTTATATTTTATGTGTGATTTTGGGTGCTCGACTAACAGTTAGTTCGAATTCTGGCTTTCGATGATGACAAGTAATGTCTAATTATTAGTACGAAGTGAAAGAAATGTAGGATTGTCCTCGCTTCTTCTCCTATTTAAATGTCGGACCAAGTATCATTGTTTTAGTAATTGATTTCGTGTTCAAAAATAAAATGAGATAGTGTTAATCGACTTTTTTTTGTTGTGAAATAGTTTAAAGTGTTTTTAAATATGTTATTTTTAGCAACAAATCGAAAGCAAAGGCAGCAGAGGCAAAGAGAAAGGCGGTAAGTAGATGTATGATATTATAGGTTACACACATAGTCATACAGAATTCCAGTTTTGATTATTTTGTGGTCTAGAAAGAATGGAAAGACTTTTGATTTTTTTGCCAGAATCAATGGAGGTGTTATGTGGAATATGAATGAGAAAGACACGGAATTTCCCGTTAGAATCTAACACTTCCACAATATTGAATCGTGTAATACAAAACACTGATCATTCAATTGTGAAATGTTACACTCTTATGCTACCGGAAAGTTTAGACTCTGGGGAATATTCTTAAGTTAAAGGCCCCAAATATGTGACATATGTCACGAAATAGAATAATAAGTAACGCTTCTTAGCCCTTATAGCAAACTGTATGGAATATGCTGTCTTCATTAGCCTAATGTTTTGAAGGAAAGAGGACTTTAAACACCATTTTATTTCATTTTCTCTTGAAAACGTACATTGAACAAGAATTGTATTACATGACTGCATATAAACATATAATAATGTGATTTGAATGTGTTGAGTAATATGAATGTTTTGATTGTACTCAGGAAGAAGAAGAACGAAGAAATAAAAGGAAAAAGAAGAAGAAGAAGAAAAAGAAAAAAAAGAAGGACGATGATGAGGATGAAGATGAGGGGGAAGAAGAGGATGATGAATAAGAAAATGAATCTTTATGATTTAATTTCTCGGGGTGTAGCCTATATAAGATATATATATATATATATATATATATATATATATATATTTACAAATATTACCGATTCCATGTATTTTTAATTGTATAGATAAATTGCACTTATTTTGTAAAAGTCAGACTTTTCCATCTTTTTATATATTGTTATAGTTGGGACAATCTGGTTAAAATATAGATCTATATTTCGTTCCGCTTTTTATACTTTCGATGGCCTGCACTATAGATCTGACCGGTGGGAGCGATAGGTCGCGTCAGAGGTCATACGAGCGCTTTTTGACCATATGGTGTCAAACATTTGATTAACCAATCAGCATTGATGTTACTAGTGGGTTACCCACAGGTCCGGGCAAAACACGCCTAAAGTTCGCCGTAACAGATCGTTTCACTGGCTAATCTCCCTCACATCATTCAGAACACGCCAATGATAACAACTCTTCCAGATCCTAGTGTAGTAAAGACAAGTAAAACGAAATTTTGAACTATAATCAGATTGTATTTGGGAATGGATATAGCCTATGTAACCTTAGCTTTTATCTGTTATGTTTTTATCTGGATGTAGGTCTGCTTACCCTTTCTAGAAGACATTATGATACCACAGACTGTTGCCACTATTTTTCAAAAAATGGAGCGAGTTTAAATTTTTGGGGTAATAATACTTTTGTTAAAGAGCGAAGGCAATCGAAAATATGTGTTTTTAAGTGCCGTTTTCAAAATATGCGCTAATCGTAACTATTATAGGCAGTTACATCTAAATGATCTGGGCCGGTTACCCAAAGCTCTGTTATCTTTTAACGATCCGTTAACTCCATGTTAAGGAATCGTTAACTTTAACAGAGAGAAAGACTGTTGCTGGAAGTCCCGTTAATTTTAATGTGTCGTTAACTTGGCGTTATATTTAACGGAGGTTTGGGGCTCTGTTATCTGTTTAATAATGGCATTAGTTGGCTGTAGCAAAAAGTCATAGATTACCAATGTAGTTTTCTATAGAACATTCTAGAGCTCTGGGCGATGCGGGCCTATTCCATTTTCTATAGGATGAAATTGTATACTATTCTACAGAATTTTGGTGTCCTATAGGAAATAATAGCCCCATAATTCTGTAGTGCAAATCCCAAAATTGTTCCTACAGATTTACGCTAAAATTTCTAAAGGAAAAAATAAAGTATTCTATAGTGTTTTCTGTTGTAAATTCTACGGTCATCTTTTTGTCTTTAATCTAGTGTTGTGAACAGACTGCACAGTTGTCTCGCTGTCTTCGGTTTCTTGTTAATAGTAACTTCTATGAAGTTGTTATACATGTACATTGAATTTAAAAATTTTAAATTCAGCCAATGAACAAACAGTCTTCTCTTGGATTAACTTTAATAAATCCGTTAGCTAACGGATAATGCAATTTACTTTCCAGCAACAGAAATTTAACGGACCGTTAACAAACGACACGTTACAAAGATAACGATCCGTTAGAGTTTAACGGATCGTTAAAAAAAACCTTAGTTTTGAGCAACCGGCCCCTGGGCAATTTTAAATATTTATACATCTTAGAGACCAAATAAGTGTTGAAATGATTTAGGAAACATGGTTAAAATGTCAAGTAATGGATGTACATGTACTTCTATTTCAGAAGAAATACCACCTTCAGTAGCACATATTGCTTCACAAGTTTGTACTGGTTTAGTTTTGAAAAAGTACTGGAACAATAAATATCGAAACTATTTGACCACTAATGCGCATAATATATTATGCTCAGGATTTTGAAAGTCTTTACGAATTGATTTGATCACAATCTATTGGGCACAATGTCCCTATGCCTCCCAGTATATGCATTGGCTATGTTGAAATTTTAAAAAAAAAGAAGGGAAGCTACTCAAGCTAGGAGGGAAAATGATAATGGAATAAATGCTAATTTCGGCATTATCATCTTGACGAGCCCCTGTAGAAAGGTTTCATTTAATAAAGTTTATAAACGATGCTGTCGCGTTTGGCGGTAAGTCTGCGCCAGCTTCTGCCAATTCACTATGGAGTTATTGGAATGCTTTAAATGAAATGCCGAGATTGAAAGCATGTGGGAACACTGTTATTGCTCTAATTTCCAATTTTCACCAACTGCACATACTATCACCGCGTACTACCTAATTATTGTGAAAAACTAACATAATACTTCAAATATCTATTTAAAAATACTTAAAAACTTACATCGTTATCTGCATATCACTTTTGTGTAAGCAGACGTTAAAGGTGATATATTCAAGCGTTTTCTTTTAAATCGATTAAAAGGATAGATAATCCTGTTCGAAACGTTGATTAATAACCAACGATTTCATTTAGGCCTATAGCCTACTGGGCAACGTTTTGACCGGGATTATATTCTTTTTCAAAAGCAATGCTACATATATACATGTATATATATATATATAAAAATATATGAAAAAGTGATTGGACATTATATACACAAAGAACAATAAAAACAACTTAGTAAATGATGATCAATCAGAGACCTACCGGGAACGCTATTGCTCAGGAATTTTGACGCAAACCTTTTTTAAGCTGTCATGTCCATGGTCATAGTCATAGAAATAATATCCTATGGTCATAGTCACAATAGAGTGACGACATAATCACTGTGACGTCATAATATGTCATAGTGACATCCAAAATGGTGGACGGTAAACATGAAATTAAAGAAAAGGGGATTTCTTGTATATTGTTTGTTAATTTTGCTCCAAATACTTCATAGTTTATCTTCTCCTCTTGGTAATATTTTGTGTGGGGGATAGACCTTGTATCCCAAGCACAGCATGGAACAAGCGACAACACACCCTACGATCACCACAAATTTAAACGAAGTAAGAGTAGTAAGACCCTTTGCCTTTGTCTTTGACCCTTTGTTTGTAGGCTATATTGAGTTTATTTCGATGATGTCTCTGTCTTTCTGACGTTGTCTTGCTTAGTATTAGTAATTAAACCAACTCTTTAACTTGATCTAATTTAGTCTTAGATGAAGCCAATATGTAGATGGGCAATTCTGTAAGTAACAGATAGAATGGATAATATGGGGTTCATTTTTATTCGTCTGTTGTTCGCATCAAACTTAAGAATGTGTTATATATATTACAATAATGACATAACAAAAGGTTTTCCAGACCGCTCATACAACGCATGACATCAATTCTAGATCATAGTATCCCATACTTTGTCAAACCCGTTAAAATCAAATTGGTGCGAAGATAGTTTATAGTAATAGTACACGCATATCGAATCTTAAATTGTACAAAAAATCTCTTGCAAAATGTGTTTGTATCTTGCATGGCAACCGCTTGGTATTTATTGCAAATATTGAATCCGATTCCCGTGATTTTTATCTTGAAAAAGTGTCGTATGTCTAACTCTTTATAAAGTTTATCAACATGAACAAAAAGCAGCCCTCAGAGTCACGCAAGACATTCCTAATCGTCCGCCTGTTGATTAGGCGAACCATTACGTTTTTGTCCTGTTCACACCCCGTGAGTGTTTTTCTGGGAATCCAGTATTTTTCAAGAAAGATTGGATATCTCTACTTTCAAAATTGCCATACTTTTATAGGCAATAACCAACCGATAAATACCTTTCTGGGAACCCACCTTGAACAGAATGAAAAGCGTATTTTTTTTGAAAAGGTCGAGTTGTCAAATTTCTCCTTTTGTCTGCGGGTCAGTTACCTAGATTACCGTCTTTTCCCGCGTTTTTTTTCTCAGAAATTACTTGAGTTTCTCACTTTTTCTACCTCGGATCACCTCAAGTTTACAAACATATATACAGCAGTCGCTCCCTAATTCGAAGAGGTCAGACAATATACGCATGCAACCTTATGTTTTTCAGGGAATCCAGTATTTTTCTAGTAAGATTGAGTGTCTCTACTTTCCATACCAAAATTAATTGACATACTTTTATTGGAAATAACCATCCGATAAATACTTTTGTGACGATCATAAGATGTAATGAAGAACGCCATGAATGAAATTTTGCAAGAACAGTGGAATTCCCACCCCTCCACCAAATTTTAATACAGGGACCAGTTGATGAAAATACAGGGGCGTGGTGTGGTGTTCGCTGATTTCGATCAGAAACAATGTTGTTAAGGAGGGCCCGATTGAGTACCCCCTCCCCCCTACACACACACAACCACACACTCCCAAACCTCTCTGGCACCGAGAAATTATGTTCTGCGTTTGACAGTATAAGTTTGACATTGGCCTGGCAATATAATTGCGAAGTGATTATGACCACAACCTCACAATAGCGTTGGAAACAACGTGATTTCTTTCCATTTGAAAGGATGACACATAATACAGCACCTCATTTCAATTTGTATTCTTTAATCATTATCAATCTCACAAATGAGAGAGTAGGGGAATAAAAGAACCATTGTGCTGATGACCATAAGACATGAAATGAAATGGGGTTTAACGTTCGTTCTGCTGTTCTGCACCCACTGGGCTGATGAAGACCAGCATATACAATACAATGTGATATGAAGGAAATTCTTCCTGGCCTGGATAACGGCACTACGGCCTACTCCATCTGTCAAGTATTCTTTTACGTTTTTCATTCTATCCGAACAACAATGCGCCTCCATTCTGCACCACTGACAAGGTTGGGGGGGGGGCATGCCGGAAAATCGCGAGGACTGGGGTCGAACACTGGACCTCCCGGTAAGCGAGCGAACGTCTTACGCGCCGAGCCGCCGCGACTATCGGTAACCATAGGAGGATAAATTGTGGAAATGTCGCGCTAAAGGACCGTGTATATTAACACTTTTTGTTGGGTATATGCTGTGTTTTATTCCATGCACTTGTATGTTGTGTTTTATTGTTTTCAGTCGAGAAATTAAATGCAAAGATTAAAATAAGAAAGTAGTTTATAATTTGTAGAATTAAAGAATCAAAGCTGATTAAACAAAATATTTCGAAAAGACTTCTACTAGAAAGTTAGTATTATACTTGACGTTTAGAAAAGTTTCATGACCATCAGTCAGAAAACAATCTGAAAATAAAAAGTAAAAATTATTAAAGATCGTATCTATATTGCTTTCCGTGGTGATTCAAAGATACTGTTGTCTTTGGTGTTAAACGTCCGCTTCCATCGAAGGTAACATTGCGGACAAATTGTCTTATTTTCAATTTATTATCTTAGCGCAAAGGGGTATTTCCCATGGGAAAGACCTTATGATACCACGTACACGCGCTAACCATCCGGCCACACACCCCCTCCTCCCCACGAATCAATTTGGAACGACTAAAAACTCCAATAGTAAAGAAAAAGCTGATACCATGGCGAGATTTTGTGGTCCGGTTGTTATTAAATCAGATATTTACTTAGGGATTTCAACGAGGAGATGCTTCTAAATCCGATAGTTACTCCTTGGCATAACCAAGATACACACTAGGGTGGCCCAAAAATCACTTATTTGTTCAGAACCTCACACTTTTTTGATATATGGTGAGGTTGGAACAGCAATACCAAAATATATTTTTTTTCGAAAATTGGATCATCGTCTAGGGGTCCCATCCGCCATTTTCCAAGATGGAGGCCAATATGGCTGCCAAAATCAGTTTTTGTCATATAATTTTCATATTTTTTATAAAACATCACTTGCAATATGTCCTGTAGAGGGTTTTCGGGGTAAGGGATTTCAAAAATGATAGTGACGACGACGTCACAAAATTCAAGATGGCGGAAATCCAAGATGGCGGCCAAAATGACGTCATAATTACCCCCAAATCAACCAAAACTTTCCCAAAAAACCTATTATAGCGTATTCTTCACGTCTATGTCATCATGAATTCACATAGGATTTCTAGCTTATATCCGTATAAAACATATTCTGAATAAAGCGCTTTATTAATACTCAACTGATATCCATTTAAACTAGGTGCCGGCAAACATGACGTCAGCTGTCTGGAAAACAATGGACGCGCTAATCAGTACTAAAAGTCAGCTGGCTTGCAACTTTTAGTGCAAGTTGACACTTCATCAAAATAAACTGATTTTTTATATGTAAAAAGTTGGTTAATTAACCTTTTCAAAAATACCAAACATTATAATATTCTTTTATTATCTTATTGTCAATATATATGTCCAAAGTTGCGTCATTTCTTGTTTTTACTCATTTATTGTTCTAATTAGTGACGTTATGTCAACAATAAAATGATAGGGGGTTCAGAAAAACACGTCGCGCTTCACCGCCAATGACCTTGACACATCATGACCTAGATGAATAGTTAGGTCTTGAAACAAGCAATCGTTTCGTATCTTATTTGCGTAGAAAATTATCTCCCTAAAATCCTTAATTTTATCGTCAAAGTCATGGGTTAGATTCAAGGCGAAAATTCGGCAAGAACCAATATAAATACCCCCTACATATTTAGTACCGAAATAAAGCCCTTAAAAAGAACTTTTAAATAAAGTTCGTATCGAGCTTCTCTTATCAATGGCGGTGAAGCGCGAGGTATTTTAAACCCAGGAAGCGCAAGCGCGGGGCCACTTCCTATGACGTTAGAACCGGCTAAAATGGCGGCGCCCATGTATGAAAGGGGAAGCAAACAGAATATCGCTTTTTTTAGAGCGGATTGCACCCGTTTTACGTAAGTAAATGATTTGTAAATATCGTAGACGAGTCTAATAATTTCTTAGAATATGCTTGTCTGTCATTGCTGTTCAATGTTGAGCTGATTTTAGCGAACATGCGCTCGATAATGTCGATTCGATTTTCGACTTCCGAGTGCTTGGTTCGTTCCAAACTTCCGTCAGTTTAATTTTATTTAAGAAAAATAATTCGCAATCAATGATATCAAGACCTGTAATCTTTATTTCATTAATAAATATTGAATAACAAGGCAGAATATGGAGTCAGAGACAACATAGTCAGAGATAACATTAATAAATAGTTCGCCAATATTATAATATTTATTTAACTTCTGTCCTGTCAAGTTCTGTTCTAGTTTCATTTTCTAGTTCTATGCTGGTAATAGTAATATAAATAATATTAATAAATACTGGATAGAATAATAAAAATCAACACATAGATGAACTTGTCACAGATTGTTCACCTTGATTTTAACTATTTTCAGGTGATGAAAACTTTGATATCTTCATCCGGGATTTGTGGGCAACAGGACGTGGAAGAAGGGCTGCACTGCAGCAAATTCCCTTTGCATTATCCAGTTTTTAACTATTATAGTGAGAACTGCCAGCTTTTGTTATCTAATGTTCCATAATTTATCTTAAAATACATGTATATAGTCGAAACTATTCAACTGTGTTAATAAATAAAATTGTGATTGGATACAATGATATTTTAATAAATAAAAAGATTTTTTGATATACATAATGTTTGATGTTTGTTTAAGTTCTGAAAGTGTACAAATGCATGTATGTAATATTAGTTTATTACTTATGCAAACAATACTAGCTCCTCCACAGGTAACTTTATTATAATATTAATCATACTATTGCTCTATGACCACGGAATAAAGATTTATTTATTATCCATGAGTACTCACTTTAAAAATAAGATAAATTTTGAAATATCTACCTGTAAAAAATTCCAATTCAAAATCAAAGTTATTGATACCTTACGGATCTTTAGATGATTTTTTTTTTTTTTTAAAAAAAGCTTTCAATTTAATAAGAAAAAATTACTGTTCATACTTCAAAACAATCACATGTAGTCCTGGCTCAGTTTTGTGGATTTTATTGGATTAGGGTGATCAATGATGCTGTAAAAAAGATATAATTTGGTGGCCATCTGTAATTCAATTGCCTTTTTCTCCACGCTCTGTCGTGTTCAAACTTTGGAAATCATAGCCCCCTTCCCCATGCCCTTCACTCACAACCATAACAGATAGCTAAATTCTGGTTATTTCATTGGGTTCAGGAGCTCAATATTAGTCTAGATGCCAATTTTTAATGCAATCTGCCAATAAAATAAATTTTGGTGGTCATTTGAAAGTAGGTCTTTTTCGGCAAATTTTGCGATTTTTGACATTTATACCCCCTTGCCCCTGCCCTCACCCCCAAACCGTAATAGATAGCCCAATTCTGATTGTTTCATTGAAGAGAAAAGCCTCATATTAACCTAGATGCCAATTTTTATTCAAATCGGTCAAGAAATAACATTTTGGTAGCATACTGAATATGTTGGTATTTTGCCATTTTTACTCATTTTTTGGCATTTTGTCCAAGCGATCAAAAAAGCGTCCGACACAGGGTTTTGCCCCTTATCTATCCCCTTAATTTTTCATAATTAGTCCCCAAATTAATTAGACTGATTCCCTTTGCAGATCTGTATGGTAAAATCTGATTTGATCTGTATTGAAAGGACTATTTGAAAAAAAAATAGCATCCGAAAATGCCCTGCGGATGCCCTGCGGCTATTTACGGACCCTCAAAATGAACAAAATCGGCATTTTTGAAAGTCCCTCAATCAAAAAATTGATCTCCCATTGTTCTAATATTACTTTTACTAGTTCTAATATTCCTGCCCCCATATCTCAAAAACCGTTAAAGATAATTGACTCAAATTTTCTGTGCTTCTATTTGGGTCACAAATGAGTAAATATATGACAAAAAAATCAACATTTCTGAAGTTTGAAAATTTAGCTGCCGGTACCTATTTAAACATTAAAATAGTCCATCTATCTTTATATCCGATTAAAATTGCCCATCTATCAATATATCCGACATTTAGATAGGAGGATTCCTATTTATCCATGTAAAACATATTTTTATTAATGTACTTCTTAAAACTGATATACATTTAAATAGTTCATTTATAATTATATCCCTTTATGACAGTATAACCTTGATAATTGAGGACCCTGCTAAATAGAACATTTTATCAAGAGTCCCGAGGTGTTTCAATAATCGAGGTTTGACAGTACATCCAATCAATATATCCAACAGTTACATCCGTTGAAAACATATTTTTACTTATGCTTTCACATTTCCATTTAAACATTGAAAAAGTCTAACTTTCTCCGTCCCTTAACTCGGGCACGATGTGCTTCTACGACTTGTAACAGAGAAGCGCGATTATCTTCATCATGGGTGATAATGTCTATAAAGTCAGAACATAACTTCACTGCCCTTTCGGCTGGATCGTTTCAGTGGTTTCAGGATATTCTGTGCTGCAAGATAGGACGGATTCTCTTTCCATGTTGAAGGATTTTCGTAAATCCAAGAATTATCGAAATGCATCACACCAAACAACATCCATGAATTAGGGCCAATAAAGTCTGATATATCCGAGTCTGCGGCGACTGTAGGTAGCTGTGGTTTACCAATAACAAATTCCATGGGATGATCTGTGTTTGATAGTTTCTGAGCGACCTGAAGTTTGTCTGTGCTGCTAGTAGAGTCAGAGAAGAGCGTCAACACAGCTAACTCCTCTGAGAGGTACCAAGTATGACGTTGCAGTTTCTCTACAACACTTTCAGCTACATCCCGCAGATCATCAGAAGGCACGTCAATCATCATAGGCAGGTGAGCGTTTGTTTGTAGGAATTCCAGGTCATTCATGGGTGCATCAGTGGCAGAGTTTACCCTTAACCAATATGGCAAGCAGAGAAGCAAAGTGTACAAGACAAACACGCTAAGTTTTTCCACCATGTCGGTATCGTAGCCGCACTCATGAGCAAACGACAACATCTTGGGAACATAAAGCAGATGGGACATCCACCTGAAAGGAAAAAAATTGTTAATGATGGAAAGAATTGGAACTGGCTTCAAATATCTCGCTGTATAACATACCGCCCAACATAAATCTATTTATTAAGAACAGTACAGTATTACCATTTCATAAGAACAGAATCCATCCTCAAAATAAACAAAGAATTTGATAAAGGTTTTATGATGGATGGTAGAATGTGTCGTAGAAATAACGAACGCATATTACATGGTATGGAATTTGATTTGTTACATAACGCATATGAAATTACCTGGCATGATGAAAAGTCCCAGGGCGGTGCCAAGTATATGTCTCAGCATCTATAGCTCCCAGCATAACTAATCCTAGCTGTACAACTTCTTGATAATCATCACGGACAAAGGAAACACAGCTCTGTAGGAAGAGAACAGTGGTTTTCCTCTCTTGAATCAACCATGGGTCGTTTATGGTCAGTACTCGGGGTGATCCACGTTGCAGTGTAGGCCATCTCGCAGCGAAACCTTGAAGAAAAGATTGTCCTTGCTACTGCTGTCACCAAAAAGCGCTTCCCAAGCTGCACCAAGCAACAGTTCCGCTATGTGATGCCTACAGGCAAGCCACGTGAGCTTTCTATTGAAATGAGCTTCTAATCGGATTGCTGCTCCATGAAATATCCCAGTATTTGAGGACGTTAGGTCGAAAACTATTCCGATAATAAACTCGTTAAGTTCCCAATCCTCTACAACTGCGTTGACCTTTTTTGCAATAGTTGCACCACAGCCCTCTGCGATGGGCACTGCAGCCAACAGTTTTCCTTCCCTGTGCAAGACACCACCGGTAACCACTACCGCTAGCTGATCCATTTTGTTACCTGTACCCATTTTCATTATCTTCTCATCCCAATGCAAGGCAAGGCATGTTTTGTCATTCTTTATTGAAGAGATGAAACTATCTTTCAACTTCTGAGCTTTTCTCGCGCGATTGGCCATCCTATATCTACGGATAGTTTCTGTACTAAGAACTACAGAATCAGCATTTGCACCAGCAACTTTGAGCAGTGACGTAGTGATTAGGGCTAGATGACTTTTGCTTGTCCTTGTGCGATCAGCTGTAACTGTGACGAGAGGACTCTGTAAGAATTTTCTCGGGAGATGTAAAGTAACAAAATCTGGCTTCCGTACCTTTGTTGACCTATCCATTGTGATAAAGTCAGGGTCATAACAACTTTCGTCTTCCACAGCTGTATCTACACCAGGAAAAGGATTGTCTGTCGCTATTCTATTGTCAAAATTCTCTTCCGCTGCTATTCTTCTACGTTTTTCCTCGTCTTCTGACCATTTCATTTTTCTGTCAATCATCTTTTTGTGTACCAGATCCTTTCCAGCCATACCACCTGTTTTCACATTGGCCAAGAGATTCTTCATAAAAATTATGTCACCAGTGACTGTCTCTTTGCTGCGGGTTTTACGTAACAATTGTTCGCAGTCTGGCAGATTCAAATTTAGAACACAATCCAGACTATCTGAAAACTTCTGCCGCGCCTCTAAGCGCTTTGGTCCAACATTCGTATCTTTACTAGATTTTGACAGATATTGCCAATCATCGTGGATTTTTATAATCTCTTCTCTACACAGATACCGATCCTTCATGATATATCCACCTCATGCACAACTTTTTGGGCTAGCCTACTGTCTTATCATAGGTCAATTTCTGAAATTGTGGGTCTTGTTCCCGATACTTTTTGGCCGCGGCAGTAATTGGCATCATGTTGTTTAATATACCTTAACCTAAGATAGGCCTGACGTCGAGAAGGCAGGGTAGATGTGCAGATCTTTTCGATAGGATGTCCCACCAGCCAAATGTCATTGTTCGATTTCAAAACAGGTCCTACCTGATTTATTTCGTACCCTGTACGTCTCCTTTTCCCAGGAACCGACACATCATCAGAAGATCTACTTTTTCCAGATCGCATTATTATAGTCCTGCGATCTATCCGGCCTTAGATAGAAAATTTCTGAATTTTGTTTAGAAAATGTTTACTTTTTGCAGACGATTTAAGTATCAGTTTCACTTTACTACTGTCGTCATAGTTACCACAGTATGACATCATCGTTGACTTGTTTATATTCTATGACATCATCAAGTGAATATATGATGTCATGGACATGACGATTACACTATTAAAGGCTTTTTGGTGAAGTTTTGGCAGATTTTGCGGTATTTATGACGTCATTTTGGCTGCCATCTTGGATTTCCGCCATTTTGGATTTAGTGACGTCGTCGTCACTATCATATTCGAATTCCTTGACCCCGAAAACCCTAAACAGGACATATTACAAGTAATGTTTTATCAAAAATATGAGAATTATATGACAAAAACTGATTTTGGCAGCCATTTTGGCCGCCAACTTGGAAAATGGCGTATGGTACCCGTAGAGGATGATTCAATTTTCGAAAAAAAATTCCTATTTTGGTATTACTGTCCCAACCTCGCCATATATCAAAAAAGTGTGAGGTTCTGAACAAATAAGTGATTTTTGGGCCACACTAATACACACACATTACAACAGTGGGTGGTTGTCATATCAAAACAATCAATACCTCGCCAAAATCCAGTGGCTATTATCCAGGGGCGGATCCGTCCTTCAAGTACTACTGATAATACCCAGGTAACATCTGAAACCCCTTTTTAATTCTTATTAAAAAGATACATTATGGGCGATAAGATAAAGAGTTGGCAGTTCTCACTAGATAGTGTAAAGGTAATTTGCTGAAAATTTCAGGCAAATTGATCCACTATGAGCTAAGAACGAAGCCGGTGAAATTATCGCCTAGCCTCGGTCATCATAATTAAATTTATTAATATAAACAGCATAGTCTCGATTATCCACGTTTTAAATTTAATTATCAATGGCCGTCAAGCAGCATATAGGATTCTAATCCAGCCAACATCGAAGGCCAGCCTAGACATCGAGAGTTGATTACGGTCTGGATAAGTTAATTAATGTCTAATTGATAATTTAGATAACATTTCAGGCCTAAAGAAAGACTTGTAATTGGCAGATTTTGCTCTTGCATAATGCATGTTTAATATCTACAATTCTAAAATATGTTGCAAGAGGCAGGGTCGCCTGTTCAACCTCGTAAGGGCCTATGGGTTTTCTCCGGTTTCATTCCATAACTTAGGACCCCTACGATAAGACTACTAAGGAATTGATCCTAATTCTTAAATAAGCGATAAACCAATTTAGATCACAAGGACTGTCATTGAGTCAAGTGTCGCGGTTTCGATTCCAAAGTTAAACATGGCAATGAGTAGGGTAGTCAATCTGTTTCACAGAGAATTACTTACGAATTATCTCTGTAACAGATAAGTGTCCATAGCACGTGCGTTGACTGCTCACCGCGCCAGTCATTGGCTCAACTGCTCGTGCATTGTTTACTTAACACCTGACTGCTTCGGGCAAAATGATGCATTTTACTCATTTTAATACCCATTTACACTAAATGGGAAATATTTTTTAACTTCAAATACTTAAAACGTCTTTATTTATTTTTCTTTTACCTCAAAAAAATGTTTGAGAATTTAATTTGTCGGAGTAAAAAAGTTAATATGCCGTACTTATTAAGCCTCGTCGATGTCATGCTTATCAGTGATTGTAGCGGCCAAGCGAATATTCACTGCGGGATCAGTTTGTAGGGTAGTTTGCCCAATCTGCTCTGTTTTCTGCAGTTCTCGGGTTTCCCTCCACTTCGCGCAAGCGAATTACTGAAATAAAATTGTACCGTATACATAGTTAGTCCCGAAATGGCCTAGTTTTTGTCGTGCGGACATCAACCATAACCCGAGCTACCTCGGGCTACCAATGGATTTCTATTTTTACTTTCAGATCAGGTCCTGTATATCATTGATCTTGCCCCCTATCCGGTGCAAAATAGGCATACTACACTGCTACCAAATAATATCCCTGGAAGCACGCACTTTGTCATTTATCAATCCAGCTAGCATGTTTATAGTACAGCATATTACACAAATCTGTTGCCAGCCGGATTAAGACGTTTAATCTCACGATGGCTAAGTGGGTAAGAACTGGTTAGGTTTACAAACTGGCTCCCTACTAATATTAATATCTGAAGACTTTGAGGAAAAATTTTAAGAATGCTTTTATTGATAAACATCCATCAATGATTTAACAGTTAAAATAGCTTCCAGTTCATTCACATCCGTTTCTTCCCAGGCATAAAATATCACACTCTTCGTCTCGTCTTTCATTAAGAATCCATTTTCAGAGAACCGCCCTGGAATCCGATGAGAATCTAGCCAGACAAAGGGGGCTATTTTTGTTGTTCTTAAGATAATTTTAAATTCTGTTTTCATAGATTGTTCATCAATTATCCGTGCTATCTACAATGTAGAAAAAATACATTAAACAAAATCCATTCTACATAAAAAATTAGATCTTGTGATTGGCTAGCACATGTAATACCAAAGGAATGGCATCTTTGCAGTGGCTACATTGTGGGCGGGGGGGGGGGGGGTGGCAGATCTGATACATTAAGACATTTGTAGTGTTTTAAATCGAAAATTTCATATTTTCTTAGAAAGGCAAAACATAACTATTTCTATGTCTTTTGCTCAATAGGTTGTCAACTCACTATTATACGATCATGGCTACATAGGTATCATTCTCACATTTAAAAACCGGAAATACTAACACAATTACCTCCCTTGTTTTTCTATTTCCCCCATGGAATAGCTTTCTTCAAACGTTTGAATTTGAAGTTGAAAATGATATTTTTGCCAATTTCTCAACTGGCAATAGTGAATATAAGATTAATAGGAATATTCTTTAACAAAGTAGGACTATTTATAGATGCCATCTGTTTTGAGACTTTATTTTAATACATTTTAAAATATTACTTAAAAATATGAAATTCTCGCTTTGATATAAAAACGATAGAAAAGGGAAAATGAAAAACCAGACGGGGTCATGTACATCATTGATTAGTTGAAGCCTAGACATTATTTTGGTTCTGTGAATTATTGCCACTGTCACCCATACCTTGCAAATGCTCTAATTACAATTATTTACGTACAATGCATGAAACATGTATCTGCTCAAAACATAATCCCAGGAACAAACACACTATTTAGACGTAAACTGGATATGGGAATCACAATACACGAGAAACAAACAATCTATCTACACGTAAACTTGATATGGGAATCACAATACACGAGGAACAAACAAACTATCTACACGTAAACTTGATATGAGAATCACGGTACACTAGGAACAAACAAACTCACTATCTAGACGTAAACTTGATGAGAATCATGATACACCAGAGATAATCAGATACACATTTTTACATAATTCTTGACACATAGGCAACTTACCTGAATGTTAGCTTTTCGCAAACCAAACGCTTCATTAAAATTAGACATTCTTAGCCAGGCTGTCGGTATCATATGCTCTTCTCTGTCTTTGATATAGAAAAACAGAAAACAGCTTTGTGCAAACGGGCAATCAGCTTCTCTCATCAATTGGTCTAACTCTTTCTTAAAGACAGATTCTGATGTAGTTTTCATCTATAAAAAAAACTGCCCGTCTTCAATAGTACATTCGGCGCATAGTGAAACGTTAAACTCTATTTAATTTTAATGAAAGAATACTTTGTAAATCAATATCAAAAAACGTAAAATGTGCATTTACAATTCATTGTCTTCGTTGCTCTTTGGTGAATCGCGGTAGTCAAGCGATTAGGGAATTCGACTTGCGGTTCTGGAAATGAAATTGTGCCTGGTCGTCCCGTTAGTACAATGTCACGTATAGATACATACTACACGTCATAAAAAATTGAAAAACATATGGATAATTGAAATTTTGACAAAACTGGTTTTACTAATCACCGACAAGAGTGTTTCTTGTCCATCTCACTTAACAATACTTTTGCCAGTCCTTGTCGCTGATTTGTAGAACCGCACATATACATAGAAAACTTAGCTTATGTATTTACCAAAAAGGCTTAAAAGTATAGTATAGTAGTAACAAAATGAATTACATGTTTTTTCTGTTGTTTTTTTAAAATTTGATTTTGCTTACAGTCACCTATACGTTTTATAGACAACAACATTGAGCATGATGTAGACATACTTCCTTGGCGCGTGGGGGGGGGGGGTATGTCGGCGTATTTTTCTACTTCAACGGCCCCACCCCGTTTCGGAGAACCGTGATACAAGGAATGATGGTTGCTTACTAGGGAAGTGGTAAGACATCTGTATATCGATACCCGCAAAAATGTTTGGCAATTTTTATTTGTTTATAAGTGCACTCTACCTGGTATGGAACTTCCCACTCTTTGAGAGGTTGGAACATCGTCCAAGAATACATGGATATAACTAACGTTCCAGATATTAATTTTTTGGTTTTTGATATATGATATGATATATCGGAATTAGAATAAGCTGTGTAAAGTAGTTCAACTTTCTGAGTTATTGGCCTAAATTCCATTTTCTTTGTGTAAGAATCTGTCCGCAAGGTAACTGGTATTTCATCCACAACCAGATAAACATTGAGATCGCCATCATCGTCTATATATGGTGAAATGAGCAATGGCGAGAACGATTTCATCATGTAATAATGTAGCATCTTCCATTTTACATTATAATCTAGAAAAAAGAAAAACTTGTTGCATTATGTATTACTCCAATGTTCCAGAATAAACGTTAATAAAAGGTGTTGGTGAAAATATTATTATTAAAATAACAAATCCCAGGATAAGTTATAAAGATAGGCCAGGGGGACGCCATCCATGCCATAATATACTAAATAATGGAAGCTGCTCCTCTACTTTCAGCGATCTTCAAATAATAGCCTACTGTTGAGAAGCGTAGTATTTTTCTTATTACATTGATACATTAGGACAGTGATTCTCAACCGGTGTGCCGCGGCACACCGGTGTACCGCAAGATCTTCCTAAGTGTGCCGCGAATTTTTGAACGGCACGCCAAATAAATTTCTCACTGAAGAGGCCAGCTATTTGACTGTGTTTTTCTTTATTTAGTTGGACGCCATCCATGCCATAATATACTAAATAATGGAAGCTGCTCCTCTACTTTCAGCGATCTTCAAATAATAGCCTACTGTTGAGAAGCGTAGTATTTTTCTTATTACATTGATACATTAGGACAGTGATTCTCAACCGGTGTGCCGCGGCACACCGGTGTACCGCAAGATCTTCCTAAGTGTGCCGCGAATTTTTGAACGGCACGCCAAATAAATTTCTCACTGAAGAGGCCAGCTATTTGACTGTGTTTTTCTTTATTTAGTTGGATTCATTGTATGTGTCTGACTAGTCCATGTCTACGGCATACGACACACCTGTGCTTGCCTACTCCATGATCAAACACGATAGCAGATGGCTTCCATCTTGTTTACTGACGGTACTACTTATTTTAAGACAGACTCGGCTTTCCAATTTATAATATCTACGTCATTGGGGATTTCCAATTTATACTCACTGGTTGCTATGACCCGCTATGGCGTTGTCTAGAAACGCGCGTGCTCGCGTTAGTTTAAAATTTTTGCTATACGTTTAACATGGACTATTTGATGTAATTTGCCTGATTTGATTTGGCCCCATTTCCATAAATTTAGGTTGTTTTTTAGAAATTTTTAGCAAATGTTAATCTTAGGTGTTTTTTAATTCTAGCCGAAGTAATTTTTTTTACAATTTATAGCGAGTTAAGTTATCGTCTCTAAGAGGCGGGCGTAGTATTTTAAATGGCGGCCATTTGCCATCATGTGTATTCTTGAAGTAGGTACACATGATGTAATCGTATGTGTCTACGGTTGTCTACGGTTGTATTCTGTCTATGACTTGTCATGTTTTTATTTTGCAAACTTCAAATATTTTTCATATATATTTAGCCAGGTGAGCCACTATTTTTTCATGGTGTTCCAGAGTGTGCCGTTGACAAAAAAGGTTAAGAACCACTGCATTAGGACAAGATAATAAAAAGGGAGATAATAATTTTGACAAAATATCCAACCTATTGATGACCAGCTTGGGGCCGGCCAAACATCATTTAACTGCCAATACATGGCTCCCATAGTTAACCCTTCGCCATTTTCTCCTACAAAATTCTGACTTCTACGATAATGTTCTGTTTCTGCTTGAATGGCCATCGCTTGTGATATCTTAAAAACAAGGTAAATATTTTCCGTTTATTTTTTGTATATTACATGTATATTATAGGAATCAGGATAAGAAGCAAAGAAATGGTTCGTTGTTATCCCGTGTGCCAATGCGAATTTGGGACTTGTTCCGGTCAACTACGTTTCTTCTTATAGATCTTATAGATCTTTTTATTTTATGTGGACGTATATTGTCCACAATTATTTGTATGTTGACACTCTACATGTCACAATTTTAATCCGATTTTGACGAAATTTGAAATATAGGTTTATCTCCGAATTTGAAGGAACTTGAAATATGTGTTTATAATCCAACGATCTGGCGTTTTAGGTGTATGTGAAATACAAGGATATTATTATAAATACCCAGTTATTTATCAAAACGAATGATGTTTAGTTACGAACTAGTTTCCCCACCCACATAACTGCCCTAATTTTGCAGTGAACCCACAGTTAACAACCGCACTATAAATAGGCTTCTTTTACCTGTGTCATGTAAATAATGTCGGCTAATCTTTGTTTTTCATCGGTAGAGTTAGGGAAATCCATGTACTTTTCTATCAATACTTTCATTTCAAATTTACCTGTTAAAATAATTATTATATTCATCATCAAAAAAAAAATATTCATGCTGCAGACAAAGGGGTATCTTTCTTCCCCCGAATGTTTACTGCTCTGGTTCTATCTACATCGCATACGATAACCTAGAAATGAAATGAAATAGAATGGGGTTTAACGTCCTACTGCTGTGCTCCTAACTTGGGCTGATGAAGAAGGGCATACAGTTTGCTATGGGGGAAATTATGCTCGGGTAGCGGTGCTACGGCCTACTCTTATATCGAATTTAAACTGCCAAGGGATCTCTTACCAGCACGCCAATGTGTACAGGGGACCTCTGTTTTTCGTCCCATCCGAACGACTAGACAGCTGTCCTTGTCAGGCCCTCCGTCCACGATAATCATGAAGAAGCCAGTATACCTGATGGGTGATGTTGGCGACGTTCTAACATTTCAGAATCAAATGTAAGATCTTCTTCAGCAAGTACATCTTCCAGTGATTCCATACTACAGTATGACTGTATACCATACTCTGTACACATTCTAACAATACCATAACTTTTATAATTCCATAAGTCACCACTATACTTATAAAAATGAGCTGAAATAAAGGAAATACAATGTCAAGACGTCCAATCTGATTAAAATACAGATCCAATTTCGTTTCGTTTTTTATAGTTCAAAATTTCGTTTTTTCTTGTCTTTACTACTCTTGGATCTGGAGGACTTGTTATTTAACTGGTGTTCTGCCTCAAATGAGGGGTCAGCCAATCAAATGGTCTGTCGAATCGACCGTTTGACCTTTTCATGCGTGGAACTGTGGGTAGATATTACCAGCCAATGACGTCTATACTAACACCAGCGGATAGAAATCAAAACAAAACAAAAGTAGATTTTAAAAAGCATGGCAGTCGCTAATTGGTTAATCGAATGACTGACGTTATCGGGTCAAATGTCCCGTGCTTGATACCTGACGTCATAGAACGTGAGCTCCCACTATAACTTGTTAGATCTACATGAGTGTAGGCCATCGAAAGTATAAAAAACGAAACGAAATATAGATCTATATTTTAATTAGATTGTCAAGACGTCTAACGTCTTTCATTCAGTCAAATAGAGTGGTTTTGATCCAAGGTGTTTGTGCCGAGTTTCCAAGTGTGTATCAGACTGACTGCAAAGTAAAGTTGGCTAATCGCCACTGCCCGGACAAATCTATAGGCTTACCGGCTCGATGACTGTTAAAGGATAGAATCCGAAATGCCAGAAAAAATTTCGGGATACAGACGGCGGCAGCTGCCCCCCCCCCCCTACTCCTCGCAGTGTTCCGTTTGGTTAGAGGTAATCTCACTACTCACTGCTGTAATGAGTGGATATTGTTGTTTTAAATTTTGATTGGTCAGTAGTCCGACTAACAACCATAACTAGCTGCTCTACAAAAGCTTTACATTTAAAACGAGTGCCAATATTGGACCAAATATGTTTCCATAACGTTACGTCATGGCTCACGATTTTATTATGCCCAATTAACCCGTGCATAGCAGAATACTGCAGTAAAACTAATTGTGTGACAAACGAGGCTATCACGTCGAATGAAATGTAAACAATGCTGTTTGGAAACGAACATATTTTCACCGTTTTTAATACCTTAAATCACTGTCAAAAGTTTTAGGGAAGACCCAGATTAAACGTAGGACTGCCATGTTGATTGAACGGTAATAGACACACTCCCTCAAAAGTTGAAGAATCAGAAGTCAATCCAGCAATGGACAGAGAGGAATTTCTCGGGCCATTGCTTCAGGAATATGCCCCCCCCCCCCTACACCCTGTCCCACATGGCTCGTACACTTATGGACAAATCCTTCTACCTGATATAACAAAGCTAGAGGCATAAATATAGGCTATTCTCCTACTATATTATGTTGTTGTAGTATTATGTTCAAAGTTACATTCCACCCGTTCCATATTCTCGTGTTTTGTTTTACCTTAATCAAATTTAAACCTGGACCTAAATAATGAAGAAGAAACGTACTGTCGCCGTATAGGGTGCTATCAGGATTCATAGCTAAACCATTTTTATCACTTTCAGATAGTCTACCATTACTTGGACTTGACGCCAAATATGGTCTACTTTTATCAGCTGTTTGTACAATCGGTTTAATTGTTTGCAGGTATAGTTTACCATAATCATCAGCGTAACGTTCAAAATTGCGGGAAGTAAAATACCTGACAAAAAGACAAAAAATAGGTATCATAAGCATAACATGCTTTATAAAATAACCTTTAAGATTGGCAATATATAGCATATTATACGAAGTATATTAATAATATAAATTTCAAAATACCTTATTGAACACAGTCATGTTGAAATGGCAATAACAATATAATGTGTCTATTAATCCACCTGGTCAAGCTTTTAGATTTTTTTTATCAAAACTATAGTCTAATGACGCCAAAAACCCTTTATAAGGATAGTCAAAACTTCCATCAGAAGTTTCACACGTGTTACTGGAGATATTTTGTTTTCACATAGAACTAGCCATGTTTTAGTTTTGTAACTTTTTTATGTGAATATCTGTCACTCGTAATTTGAGTGCAAGAGATCTGATTTCTATAGAATGTGTGAATTCAATAATTTGTTAAAAATACAATACAATGTTATTATTAATATAAAGAACAAAAATTCTATCATTAGTCTTATATACTGTATCATGTGAAAAATATAGGACTGTCCCTTTAATGGGCGATGAAAACGACAGGGTTGTATTAAATTAACAATATACATACCATCCATTACTTAAACCAACTTCATTCTCATTATTACCACTCCATACTAATATTGATGGGTGATTTTTCAATCGAATCATCTGAAACAAATAACACTGGGTGAATCCTTCATATATATTAGAATCGCCAGAATCTATTGTCCTACCAAAGACCAAACATTCCCGTGTCGGCCTTACCGGCTATTTACTGACACACAGATCTTAAAGATATCTCGGTCATCGTCAACTACTACAGACGAACAACTGGTTTTTAAAACGTATCTTCTTGCCGAAGGGGCGCTGTTTTGAAATGAGTCTTGAAACGTTTTTCACAACTAAACCCTGCTAATAAATATTAAATTTGTTTTACCTGATATTTTATTTCTTTTTTAACAGAATTTAAAAAGTCTTCGGTTACAGGATAAAGATTAACGCTGAACATGAAATCTTGCCATATCATTATACCCAGTTCATCAGCTAAATCATAGAAATCCGTACTTTCATATACCTGCAATAAATATACTCTATGCAACATGTGGCTATATATAGAGAATCTCCTACGAGTGTTTTTTGATATCAAAAAATATCAACACAAGTTGATAATGTAAAAAAAACGAGGCTCTGCCGAGTTTATTTTTACTTTATCAACGAGTGTTGATATTTTTTGATATCAAAAAACACGAGTTGGAGATTTTATTTATCACCCAATTATTACATGCACACATAAATAAATATAGTTCTTTGGGATAGATTTCACTTTTACTGAATCTAATTACATTTCAGCGTAGTGATACATCAGATTTTTGACAGCAGTTTAGCTATTGCAAAGTCCTATATATTGACCCAGTATTTCCTTCAAGGTCAATTAAATAAAAACAGTTTCTTTTTAACATAAAAAAAGTTACTTTTTATTTAAAATAAGTGGTTTCTTTAAAATAAAAGAAAGTAGTTCCTTTTTGATTGACCAATCAAATTCATGTAAAGCGATATCTCCTAAGGAAATATCGCAGTAGATTATGTAATTTATCATACAAGCGATATCTACTGTCAAATAAGATATTGGGTGATAAAAATGTAGTATCCGTGATGAAAGGAAATGGTGTTTATCGTTCTACTTTTCTGTACCGACTGGGCTAATAAAGAATCTATGATAAAAAAAAATTGGCCCACTGAGATATAAAATGAATAGAATATTAACAAAATGAGCTCAAAATGTCAAAGCATTATCGGGGTTTCGTTCGATACCTGCTTCCAATATATAGGCCTAATAATACATACATTTCGTACGTACAGAAAGGGAGAGAGAAATGCGGTTTAACATCTACTCGACACAAACTATGTCATTTTGGGACTAACATTATATGGGGTTTTTTTCAATAATTCGCTTGCGCGTAGGGGTCTTTAAAAGTGGGAGTAAACCGGAAGAACCAGAGAAAACCCACGAGGTTGACAGGTGACCATACACCTGGACACCTACAACCGGGGATTCGAAGGGTAAGTGCAGAAACATTAGTAAGAGTATGATAGACCTGGGCGCCGATATTGTATACTTATCGACGACACAAGTACTCAACTCATGAAAGATGGACTGCGGTACCAGTGTCATTCTACAAAACCATGGAAACGGAAATGTTCATTGTCCCCATTGTATATAGTTCTTGTTCCTGATATACTTACCCCTCCGCCCCATACTCTAAGACAGTTCATATTAGCATCAACTACTGATTGTAACAAATGGCGTAATTTACTTCGAGTAATCCGTTCTTTAAAACTGTCGGCTGGTACCCAGTTAGATCCCTTCAGAAATATCGGTATACCATTGATTTGAAAGAAAAATGTTAACCCTACAAAACAAAATAGACTATGGTTCAATGAGTAAGACACTGACTCACTAACAAGGAAGTCCGGGGTTCGTTCCTTGAATTTTCCTATGTGGTTTCCACTTGTCAGTGGTACTGGTAGGGCGAGTAGCCGGGTCAGGAACAGCGTCTAGTCTTTCGAGTGCAACGATAAAAACGAGGACCCGGGTACATAAAATAACCTACGGAATTTAATTGCTGCCCGGGTAACATTTCCCTTCTAGCGCATCGCATTGCGTATATCCGGGTCGCTGCAGAAAGGTGGTTTGTTAATCTCCCAATAGTTTATTCATTTGAAATATAAAGCGAGGAAACGTGATTTATTGTACTTTTATCATACTTTTATCATAAGTGCGGTTCTTTAAATTTTATGTACAAGGCCGTGATCTTTTTCTGTGAGAAAAAAGGGGAGATCTTACGATTATAACGCACTCGGTTGAAGGGGATACGTCATCATCGACTCTTTGCTCGAGATGATGGTTAATGCCCAACGGGTGCCGCCCCAAGGAGAATAATGAACGCCACAAACAGGGTGTCTTTATTTACATGCTTGTCAGCCAGCCCTCGCACGTGAACAGTAAATTTATTAGTTTGAAGCATTTTATTAAAATTGCATAGCGGTTCATCGTTCGAAATACCATGTCAAAAAGTGGTAAAGAATCGAGATCTACTGTTGGGGAAAGAATGAAAGGTATTATCAAAGATATCCTGGCTGATAGCGACAATGAAACCGAAAATCTGTCCCGTGAAGACTTTGAACCAAATATAAATGTCGCCACCCCTCGTGTGCTTCGGAGATATTTTTGCTACAAAATTTTTTACCCTTTGACATGTCCCTTGAAACTTGATTCTGTATGAGTTCAACGGTTCTAAATCCAAAATAAGCTGTCTTGGTTATAGATTGTGTTGATTGCCACACAGTAAAAGTGGCAAGAAGACCATACATGTTTTGTTCACCATATCCATTTGGCCACCATAACTTTATATCAGCATCCTAAAAGAAGCAGATAAACAGTGTTTCTTTTCTTTAAGTTAAAAGAAAAACAAAAACAATAAGCTACCACAGTTCCCCCCAAAATATCACCCCGCTCAATTCAGCATTAAGAAAACTTAACATTTCTGAATTGATCTGCCCCTTACAAAGCAAATATTATGCTAATGATTAATATTGCAAGTTAAATATAAATGGTTATGAGAAGGGGCCAAAAATATTGTAGATAAAAAAAATTACCGTTGGTATTTGTAAAGAAACTTTAAAGTGAGTATTGGTTGGTGTGAGTGTTATTACTTGTGAGGAGTTGATTTTAGTATTGAGTAATTCAAGAGTTAATTCCCCTGATATTATATCATTAATACCAAAATAGACATCAATATTCACGACCCATGCACCATCATCTGTAACAGAAATAAAGACTAATAAGATGTCATATTCCAAAATCATACGCCCGACATTTCGATTCGTCGAACATAATAATTTATTTAGTATAGAAAACTTAGCACGGCATTCTCGATGCAAATATTTCTTAAATTCGTGTCCAAACAGATAACAGCTCAATCGAAAGATTCTTTATTCAGACTTCAAACAATATACAATTTATTATTTAGACCTATATTCATATCACAAGCCCTTAACTCTCTAGATTTTCGGAAGGCTGAGATATTGAGTGGATTAGACAATGCACGGGTGGTACTTGATAATCATTTCTTATTTGACTATTTTTAAACTATAGCTCTTTATCTAGACATTGTATAATTCATATTTTTAAGGGGTTGTATTTTCATAATAACATTATACCATGCAACACGGGTTCATGTATACCAGTTACCTTTTATTGGAACCACACACAGATCTT
This sequence comes from Patella ulyssiponensis, assembly GCA_963678685.1. Taxonomy (NCBI): domain Eukaryota; kingdom Metazoa; phylum Mollusca; class Gastropoda; family Patellidae; genus Patella; species Patella ulyssiponensis. Next base: position 18,759,775 of record OY783230.1, on the reverse strand, counting down.
GGATGATAATATCACTGAAACACTGAATGTATATAGCTTTCCTGAAACAGTAAAAATTCAATATCACGTCGTATATTGGAGGGTTTGCAATCTGATTAAATCACAGATTCTAATTCTAAAAGAGTTGTTATATAACAGGCGTTCTATAGTTGGTGTGAGGAATTAGCCAACGAAACTGGCTGTTACGGAGCTGTTGGTAAACTCCTATAAACGTCAACAATGATCGATTACTCAATGTCTGACGTCACAGGGTCAAAAGCCGCCGGTATGACCCCTGACACGCCCACCCAGTACAACCAGTCAGATCTCCATGGGGTGTAGGCCACCGAAAGTATATATAGATCTGTATTTTAATCAGATTGGAGGGATTGCTCATGCAGGTTTGCAATAGAGACATTCACACACATTCAAAAGTTTGAAACATATCTGTGATATATACCTGACTAATTGAGACATACATATGTTTGAGATATATGTAGAGTATACAGTGGAGTGATTGAAGGGGGTCGCGTTGATTGTGTGGTTAGGAGATCGGGCTCCCGTTTAGGCTGCCCCAGGGTCGAATCCCGGGAAATGCGAATGGTGGCGCGAAGGTCCTGTGTACAAATTGGCAGTTTGGTTTCGAAGAAAATTACACTGAACACACTGCACATGAGACCATAGAAAAAGCCAACCATATGCTGTTATCAAAATAGTCGAAGTATTGTGATGTTGCGACGTCGGTCCAACGAGAGAACCGCACGGTACATCTTAACACCCAACAGAAAACCAGACGACAAAACCGTGGATAACATAAGTAACTCTGGAATGATTGAAACATGTATATGGTATACTGGATGGATGGGGAGATTGAAACATTCCTACAAGTACATATTTCAATTTACGTAGTAAATTAAAGGGGAACTCACACAATGACGATCGTCGCCTTCAGTAAATTAATTTCATAAACTGAAACATTCTACATATTTTAATTTACGTAGTACATTAAAGGGGAACTATGACGATCGTCGCCTTCAGTAAATTAAGTTCATAAATTATGACCTGTCAGTCTGTTAGTGACAAAAAGGCGTTTCATAGGAGTTCATTTCGGGGTCGCTCCCGCAAACAGATTTTTCTAATTTGCCTGTGATTGGGATACCCGAGTTATTATGAATATAATCTTTTATACAATTAATACGATGCATTTACTGGTTGAGATCGAGGGTGATCCTTTAAGTGTAATTAAATATAACAAGAATTATAATAATGTTCTGCTTCGACAGGGCTAATGAAGAGGGGATATACCAAGGAATATGCAAATAATTTCTGTAGAATCAATATAATATATTTTCAGACTATAAAATGTTTTACTATCTACCAATAATAATACTTACCATATACCTACAGTAGGAAAAGACGGTGCAAAATCCCAACTAAATGACGCCTGTTCTTTCCGGATATACTGTCTATTTCTTTCGCCATGTTGGAAATCTACATTAGAATTAATACCAATAACATATGATGATTTAGCTGCCTGTTTATTAGCATATTCCACCGGTGACTGAAAATAAATCCTTATGTTGTTGTCACCGTTCTGGAAAAAAAGATTTTGAAGGATTTGATATACTGAAATGAACTTATCCTCCATCTCAAAATTTTCCATATTATTTAAACACGAATTACAATTCAATATTGGTCAATTTCAATCAATATTGATGTCGTTATCTTGCCGTAAAATCATAGGATCCTAATATTCGATATTTAAGACACAATTATTGGTTTCGGGTGCCATTTTGTAATGAACAAATAAAACCATATTCTATAAGACAATGTGGAAATAATTAGTAAAGGCTGATTTACAAACGACAGAGTTATAATTTTTTTTTAAAACATGTAGAATGGACTAAGCAGGTAAACGATTGTAGTGCAATTGAATAATTTTTTTTACAAAAATTGAATATAAATCACTTTTCATAAATTCATATTGCATTAATATGTGCTTTAATGGGCATTTTCGTATATCTCAAGGTTCCAGAAAATACAGTAATGGGCCCTTTAAAGGATTTTTCGAATCAAATGGCAATTTAAATGGGGAATTCGATTCAGGAAAATAATCAACCAGCGGCTGCCAGGAAAGATACTCACATATTTCGCAAGAGATGGATAGAGAACAAACTAAAACGAAAAGCGAATTTTCGTACCATCAAGGGTCATAATTCAGGAAGTTATAATACGATATCGACAGGAACCAAGATCTTTGGCTCATAAAGATATATTTCAAGTTTCGTCAAAATCGGAGCAAAATTATGACTTCTAGAGGGTCTACAACCTTTATATACCATATATTTACACTATTTACGTACAGGGCCACCATTTTGTCCAGCAAGTTTGGTCCCATTTTCACGAAATTCGAACTCAGCAGTTATTAGGATGTAGCGGTGAGGTATTCAACCGTTTTGTTACATCGGATAATAATTGTCACCTCTAGAGGAACAGCAAGCTAAAAACGCAATATTTCGTACAATCAAGGGCCATAATTCTGGAAGTTATGATCCGATATGCATTAATATCAATGGGAACCAAGATCTTTGGGTTAGAAACATGCATTTCAAGTTTCATCAAAATCGGATCAACCTTGATATAGTATGATGTATTTACACTATCTGTGTATGAACGGTGGTGGCCATTTCGTCTGGCAGTTGTGCGCCGATTTTCACGAAATTTTTCGTACCATCAGGGGCCATAATCTAAGAACCGAGATCTGTGAGAGATAGACCTATATTCTAAGCTTCGTCAAAATCGAATAAATATGGTGACGTGTAGAGTGTCCACAAATAAATTGTGGACGGACGGACAGGATCGACGACAATATTCGTCCACATGAAAATGTTTCTAAATACGCACAGTGCACTTCTTAATTAATTTCAAAAAAGGATACGCCACAAATCCCACATTTAAAACAAATATGGGATATTCAATGATACATATCACAATGTAAGAAGAAATTCAGACAGCGATTTAAAATCGACTTTAAACGAAATACTGACCTGGGTTGATCTTATGTTTGATTAGGGCCTTAGAATCACGATTACCCTTGTGCTTTGTTTCGAAAGATTAAATGAAAGTCAGCTCTTATACTAATTTTAAATACATTTTATTTTTTACTAATTCAGCAATGCAATACAAAATTGGTTATACACTGGCCTTATTGGTGTAAAATTTTCATAAAAACATAGCTATTTCAAACAACAAATCACCATGTCAAATCTACTGAAATTCAGTCATTTTAAGAATAAAGCTGTGATGCAATTACTGGCTTTCTGCGCATATTATAGTAGAATTGATTACTTTACCTGTAAATGTTGCTTGATATCAAAAACATAACGAACGAACATGTTATCTGTTGTTCCCAGTAAATGGTCGTTCAGATATACTGAGGATATGGTATCCAGCCCCTCACAAACCAACCATATAGATTTGTGCTTTTTCATAGCGTCAAGTCCTACTAGAAATGAAATGAAATAGGGTTTAACCCTCTATAACTAGTCTGCACCGACTGGGTCAATGAGAGAGAGAGAGAGAGAGAGAGAGAGAGAGAGGGAGAGAGGGGTGGTTTAACGTGATCTCGACACAGGCTTGTGCGTAGGAGTCTTTTACGGCTGGGGGAAACAAGAGGGCCCAGAGAAAACCCACGAGGTTGGACAGGCAACCCTACTCCTTGTTACGTACAATGACTCAGTGACAGACCTTATGCTACGACGCGCACGAGCTGACCATTTGGCCATCCAGCGCTAGATAAAGCAGAAGTTCTATTGGATTACTATAATGGAAATTTAGATCATAAGCTGAAATATAAAGTAACGACCAGGAAAAGGTCTAATGAAAATTATGTGTTTTCAAATTGTAACACTGTGTTGTAATCTAGCCAATTTCAATCAAATGATTTGGTTTTATATCTCAGACAATCGTGAAATCCTTTAACCACTCAGAATCTTTCACACAGTCTTTGCAACATTTCACTATAGTATACAGCCCCGTATACAGACAGTTGAATTGGTTCAGGTAATCTGAACATTGAATGAAAACAAAATATGTGAGACGTTATTGCAGTACAACATATATTACCGGCTTAGACACACTGTACTGTTTACTTTTTCTCAGCATCTAATTGATTTTTTTTCTATTTCAGATGTGATACTCCCTCTGTGTGTCAAAGATACCAGTAAGAAATGTGAAGTAAAACGTACTCGCTCAGGTGCAGATGGCAGAAATTACACGTGCGCTTATTTTAAATGGTAAGAAAATAACAGTGGTATGACTCACATTGCAAACCTAATTCATAAGTCCAGTTAGAGTGATTAATCCAATGTAGTTGAGCGTCATTGTCTCTATAATATGGTTCACCTATTATTCCACTTTCCAGTAATGCCGTGTGCACAGTTCCTGGTATTCTCCCACGTACAGTGACATCTTTAAAAGAAATAAATATCTATAACAATCAAAGAGAAAAAAAACAATTAATAAAATATACCAGATAACATATCCAATTGCACCCCAAAAATGAAGACTATAAAACTTCTCGATCGACGTGTTGCTCTTACAAGGATATTTTAATAGGAAATAAGTCATTCGGTAGGTACGATAAATCAATGTCCCTTTTAAGCATTGGCGTGTACGTAAAAGATCCCCCGGCATTTAGAATTCGATGTAGACCCTATAGCGCCGCTGTCCTGGTAAAATTTCCCTCGTAGCAGACGGTTTGGCGTATGCCGATTTTCATAAGCCTTGTCGGTGCAGAAAACTAGGACGTTAAACCCCATTTCATTTCATTTACAATTGGAAATTTGGGCAGCATAGTGATACAAACATATATTTTAGCATAAAGGGGCTGTATCAAGTATATAGGTATACAAGGGTTATGCCTAAACCTTATAGAATATCTGACATTTCGTAGATATTAAAATGAAAAGCTGACATAACTAACGATGTATATTGTACTTTTGTTCGTAGTGGTTACAATTAAAAAAATAAAAGAAAAATCACTTACTTTTTCCATTAGATATTTGCCATGGTATGCCCGTTAGTGAAATTTTATGTTCTATAGCAAAATTCGTAGCAAGTTGGCAGACAATAAGAAGAATGAAACATACCCCAGGCATGCTTAAACTAGAAGTAAACATAAAAAAGTAAAAAGTCTTCTTTTGGAAATGGTGACATCTGTTGATTTATTAGTATAAGGTTTGTATGGGAATCGATTTAATAGCTTGCTTTACAAATGATTTAACAATCGCTCAGAAAATATACACATACGATATTGACCAATAAAGATAAATTTAATAATAAGCATCACCTTGCTTGGAAATATTTAATGTTGTCATTGATATAGAACAGAATAACCTAAGAAATTAAAATTAAAGACGCTGTCCTGACAAACTTTGCATTACGCGCATACAGGCAAAACAATGCTTTGATTTTATGCTACTTTAAAATACATGTATAAAAATAACAGTAAAATAAATAAAGACGTATACGTTGAATTAATGAAATCTTTATTAGGCATATACTTTCTAAGTGCTCAACTTATGTTCCAAAATTTAAGTCGTAATGATACAGTCACTAAACACTCTATATACAAACAGAAAAATTCCATTTCGGTCCTGATATAATAATCATTTTACTTACATTTTGTACGATAATTCGATAATTCCCTTCTGTTACGCCATGCCTGCACTATTGGAGTCTGCATTATAGTTGTTCCCCATAGTCGTTACAGAATTATTTTCCTACTTAGTCATTACAGTTTTATGGAATGACAACTTCGTCAAAATGTTTTGTTTTATGGTTTTTTTTAATACCTTTTTAGTCTGCGCATTTGTCATTTCGGTACTAATATGGTACGTGTATAATTTTATTTTAATAATGCGTTAGCACAATGTGGGGAAACCAGTACACTCCAAGAAAGCTCAAACCTTTACATCCTATATACGGGCGTTCGGTTGGGCGAATACTTCGCGGAGCAAAATCGTCGTCGCCGTTAACGGGAACACAGGCGATTTTTTTTTAGACAAATGAAATTTTAAAAATAACCCGTTAGCGCAGTGTGAAGAAACCAGTAAAGACTGCAGCAAACCCACACTTTTACATGCTAGAAACGTCGTCGCCGTTAACGGGCACACATGCGATTTTTTTGAGCGATGTTTATAATCGGCGCGATCGGGCAATAAAATACACTCGTCTTTCCTCGGTTTTAGGCGGCAAAAAAAAAAAAGATAAAAAAAAATAAATGTGTTGACGTAAGAAAGTCCACTCATTAATTTATTTGATGTATACACGTATATACATAGGCATAATATTGGATTTTGTGTAACATGTAGCATACCATAATAAATTCAGTTCAGTAGACTAATTTGAAATAATTGTATAATAACCTCTCATGATTTATTACAATTAACATGGATAATTATGTTAATTTTGGCTTGTATAAAATTACGAGTAGGAGTAGACCTATATCACAGTCTTTTGACTAGCTAAGCTGAGACTCACTATTTACTTTTTTTCTTATTTCATGAAAATCAATTACATTTCATATCATAAAAATACTAGCCGTAGGCCTGTATTTAAATTAATTAGGACCAATTTCAGACAGCAGCGCGGTTCTGTTGTAAACTAAAACGGGTGGGTGGGGCTGTGTGTGGTTGTACTGTTATGTGCACTGGAATCACAAATCTGAATGTCTCGGCTTGAATTACGGCTCGAGCCAAGAAATTATGAATGGTGGTTATAGGCTTCTATAGAAAAGGGAACAAAAGCGGCAATTTTCTGGCAGATAGATAACATAGTAGGCATAGAGGCCTTATTGTCAATTGTTGGGCCGAAACCAGACAACTTGTGGGCATAAATTTTAGACAAAATAATGGCGTATTTCACTCTGATTTTTAATATGTCTACATAATTGATAAACCTTTGCTGCTAGTGATACATACATGTGATACCTCCCGCAATTCGCGGGAGTCTCCCGATTTCACCCCTGATCTCCCGAGCTCCCGATCGGGAGACAAATACTCTCGCTTTTTCAATTCTTGTAATTTTATTTTTTGGTAGTCAAAATTGTAATCAAATACCATCGAAATAAAACGAGACAGACTTTTTTTTGTTAACAACAACCGACAATCTCGTATTGAATGTTGTTACTATATACAGCACAACTCAATTCATTCATTCTTGGTATTTTATTTCTCCATCAGTCTTACCGGGAGGCCTACTTTCAGTTTGACAGATCACATATTTTTGACATCAGTTTAACATCACGTTTTGTCCAGTTGCAAACAGGTTAAATGATTTAAAAATACCCCCCCCCCCCCGTCCTAATTCTTTAAATGATTAGTTATGCCATAAATATTTGAACATGTCAGCTATATTTCCAAAGAATTTACTACACGTGTTCTTTTCACTGTAGCCATGCTGTGCGGTAGTACCACAGAAAACCAATGACCGTATGGATGTCGTCAACTTTGACCCCCAACCGGCACATAGCATCTTGACTGCTAACAAACGATTTTACTGTCCTGTCTTTTTAAATACTTTCTTCATCACATTAAACTATAATTTATTATGTATCCTTTTGATTGAGCTTTTGTTTGTAGAGTGCCGTGGTTAATAAATATTATTAATTTTGTCAACCGGTCGCTATACCTATCATGTTACGTGCTTGGAAAAAAGATTACAAATGACAAGTCTAGTACTAGTATTTATGAAAGATGTATGCGGTGTCTTCAATGACTGAAAACAATGTGGTAGCTACCATTCCTGGTTTTTGAATGTTATAAAAACGAAAATCCATTTAGTTATTTTTGGAACCGATTGATAAAAGAAATATTAAAATGTAGCGATTTAGTGATGTAGCGATTTAGTGAAGTGGAACAAATATTTCTAATGTTTAAATGAGAACACAGTGTGTTTTCATGTGTTTTGTTAAGTCTGTGTAATTATAACAATCAAATGATAGTAAAATATATGAATTAATTTATCTTTTATTCATGGTGGATGGGTAATTTTAACGCGTGATAAAGTCTCCCTCTTTTGACCTTAATTCTCCTGACATTTTTACAAAAATCTCCTGACATTTTACTTGTGGCCAATCACATGTATGGTGATAGGCATATTCTGTTATTTAAAATCATGGACAATATACACCAACACGTACGTTTAAAATGAATAACAGCGAGGGCAGAACGACCCAAACCACACTAAAAGTCATGTGATCGATCATTAGTTTTATCACATGACAGCTGGTACACAAAATGGCGGATGTATCCGCTCCTTCACCATCACAAATAAATCAAGTATCTGTCCAAGAACATCTCTATAAAATTCTTGTCATTGGTGAATTTGGAGTTGGTTAGTCATCTTTATTAGTCAAAAAGAAATATCGGCGTTTTTGTAGATGTGTGTACATATTTTTTACGTAAAATGAAACACTACAACGTACTAGGCTAAGTTAGGAGCTTTCTTGATTTAAGTTGAATTTATTTGTCAACAGATTGAGGAATATCATGGACCTTATACGAAAAGAGCGTTCATTTCAAGACGTTATTGGACTTAACCAATGGCAGTCTTTATTTTAAATCATAAGACTTCCAGTCCATAGTCATTCAAAGAAAAATCCCAAACTCACTGTGAGTGTGATCACATTTATTCAGATATTCTCTAGAAACTTTTTTGCATTAGTTATTAGTGTGTACAAGTACTGAAGTAGGTTTTAAAAGAAAGGAGATTGATGATTGATCACAGTTTACTAGTATTAAAGTGTTGAAAGTTTACTGAAGTGAACATGGCGTTGACAGCACATCATAATCCAATCTGATTAAAATACATATCTATATTTCTTTTCGTTTTTTTATCCTTTTGATGGCCTGCACAACATGAAGATTTGACAAGCTACAGCGGGAGTTCACGTCAGAGAACATACAAGAGGCTTTTGACCCTATGACATCAGACATTTGATTAACAAATCAGCGTTGATGTTACTTGTGGATTACCCACAGTTCTGTGCAAAACACTCCATAAGCTTGACATAACAGACTGTTTCATTGGCTAATGCGTCACATCATTCAGGACATGTCAATGATTACAACTCTTCCAGATCCTAGTGCAGTGAAGACGGGTAATAACAAAACGAAATAGGATCAGCATTTTAATCAGATTCATCATAATTATTACAGTGTATCAGCTATTTTGATCTTGTAGGGTATTACAGACATTTAGTTTTAATGTTTATTTAATGTAATTATCATCATAATAATAAACAGGAAATAAACAGGTAGTAATTTGTTTATATCATTTCAGGTAAGACATCTATAATCAGAAGATACACAGAAGGTAGGCCTATAATACACTGTAGTCTACTGAATAGGCCCTACTCATCTTTAAAGAATCAAATAAATTTTTGGGAGAGTAGGCCTAATCCTTTAATTACTCTCCTTAGATTTTCTTAAATTGCAAGGTCTGAACTTGAAGGGTGTATGGTTCTATTCTTTGGAAACTAAAACGATAATGGGTCTAAACGCGAGAGAGAGAAATGGGGTTTAACGTCCACTCGACACAAACTAGGTCATTTCAGGACTAACATAAATATATGGTTTAATTTAATTTCAATAATTCACTTGCGCGTAGGGGTCTTTAGCAGTGGGGGAAACCTACGAGGTTCGACAGGCGACCCTACTCCTTGCCACGTACAACTGGGGATTGAAACCACGCCAGTTCACTCAATGGCACGCTAACCATTCCACCATCCAACCCCCCTGAGTCTAACAGCATATATCAATGCAATTTGAATGTATATAAAGTGATTTAAGTTCATTTTTTAACATTTTCTGAACAATGATTGAAATGTTCATTATGAATATATCAATAATGATTGAAATGGACCAATATTGAATTTTGATATGTGTTTTTAATGTTAGTTTTTATGGAAAATCATTATTGAATTATAGGTTTAGCTCCTTTAAGAAGTTAGACCTGTAATAGACATTTTTAATGTATCACCATTGAAGTCATATTTGAATTACTATATCATTTAAAAGATAACATGAATTTACATTTCAGGTACATTTTTTCCAAACTATAAGTTGACAATTGGTGTTGATTTTGCCTTGAAAAGTGTTGAATGGGATCAGAATACAAAAGTCAATTTACAATTATGGTGAGTTGTATTAATCATCTCATTAGACTGCTAAATTTTGTTAATTATATTTTTACTTTTAGCAGCATATGTGACAAAATGGTTTCCTTGATAGAATGATACCAGAACCCTGTTTCTCGAAATCTTAACTAAAGATAAAATCCAAATTTTAGTAGATACTTCAATTTTGATTGGCTAAGCACTAAAATTAATCTAATATTATCCAATTAAATTACTAAAATTTGGATTTTATCTTTTTAAAATTTCGTGAAACAGATCCCTCTACGTTATTATTTTGATATTATTGAAAAAAAAGATGAATCCGAATAATTTCATCTGATTAAAAGTAAATTAAGTTTTTGTTCATGATATATATTGTCTGTTATAAAAATCAGGATGTGGTTTTGATTAGATTGGAATTTGGTTTAAAATCTAGGGATATTGCTGGACATGAACGATTTGGTCATATGACAAGAGTTTGGAATTAACTGAATGTTTTATTTTGTTTTAAAATCTAGGGATATTGCTGGACATGAATGATTTGGTCATATGACAAGAGTTTGGAATTAACTGAATGTTTTATTTTGTTTTAAAATCTAGGGATATTGCTGGACATGAACGATTTGGTCATATGACAAGAGTTTATTATAAATATGCGTATGTATATATTAATGTTTTCATTAGCAAATTAGCAGTACCACCTTTTCAATCTCTGAGAGTTAAGGAACCTCAAAATAATATCCATTTTTCTTTTACATATCATACTTATTACATACTTTAAATTATGCTGAATTTTGCCCGGGGATAGAAATACAACTCTTTTACTCATTCTTATTGTTAAAAAGAAATTCTTTTGAATATGTAAAATTACTGAGAATTCATACCAATGTCAAGTTGAACAAATGTAATTAAGTCATTTTGACTTTTTATTGCAGAATAGCAGCAATTATTGTTTTTGACTTATCTCGGTAAGTACTTATCAATTAAAGATAATGTTTGAAGAATGGATTTTCTTAGCAAGATATATTAAATTTAAATTTTGAAAATAGAAAAATTGTAATAATAACTTATTCATCAATGGTATTGTCAGTTATATAGTTTATTAACTATAGTTGTTTTGAATTTTTATTTCAGACCAGCAACATTTGATTCCGTCTTAAAGGTATTTATTTATTCAACACAGTTTCAATCTTAGTACAAATTAATTAAAAGAGAGAGAGAGAAATGGGGTGTAATGTCCGCTTGACACAAACCAGGTCATATCAGGACTAACATATGGTTCAATTTTATTTCCTTTGCTGTGGGAGGAAAACGGAGAACCTGGAGAAAACTCACTAGATTGGACAGGCGACTCTATTCCTTGTCACGTACAACCAGGGAATTGAAATCACGCCAGTTGACTCAATGACAGACTTTATGATACAGTCCGCATGTGCTAACCATTCAGCCATCCACCCCCCCACAAATTAATTAAAATGTTTTATGTTAATGTAAATATTACTGTTATTAATACTGATGATTTATTTTTAATGCAATCTATTTTTTTTCAGTGGTTCAATGACATTAATTCTAAAGTAATGTTGGGAAATGAACAACCAGTTCCTGTTATGTTAATAGCTAATAAAGTAAGATGTTTAAAACCTGTAATAATCACTGTTTGAATTGATCAATGAAAGTCATTGAAATCCAATGATATTTAAACAGCGGTTAAATGACTGCAGCTTTGATAGTCCACAGCAAAACCCTACACTATAGTCACAGATTTTTCACAAAAATTAAAATAATTTGACCGTTGACCTACATTCCTGGCTCGAATACAGAAGGGTGCCATTTGGAAATAAAGGCAGACTTCAATAATTGATTTGGAATGGAAAATGTTGATGTCAAAATAGCTTCAGGACACATTAGGGACTTTGATTAAATATAATTTCTTTTTTTTTTTATTACAGTGTGATATTGAAGATGTAGAGATACAAAAAGATGTTCTTAATAAATTTTGTGAAGAACACAACTTTATAACCTGGTTTTCTACATCAGCTAAAAATAACACAAATATTGGTATGTATAAATTGTTTAAGCGGCATTTAGTAACTGAATGAGAATAACACGGCATGTTTATATGGAATAAAATTACTGTACTTAAAAGTTTATTTCTAGCGCTGTTTCAACAATTGTATTCCATATAATTGTGTCATGTGTTATAGGAAATGAAATGAAATGAAGAGGGGTTAACGTCCTACTGTTCTGCTCCTAACTGGGCTAATGAAGACGGGCACACACCATATGAGGGAAATTTTGCCTGGACAGCGGCAATAGGGCTTACTCTTATATCGAAGAGGGATTTTTTCATACACGCCAATGCATACACAGGACCACAGTTTTCCGTCCCCTCCGAATGACAAGACAGCTGTTTTTGCCATGTGTTATTGGTGTGCAGTTAATCATTGTGTTAGTAGTAAAAATATATTCTAATCTGTTTTTCACTGGCACCTCTCTAGTTGTATGAGCGATGGTGTCCAATGGCAGGTTCAAATACTTAGTAGCTCTGTACCTTCTACTTAAAGTAATGTACAACATGCCAAATAATTTTTTAAAAGAGTATTTTTGATTATGTATGATCTTTTGATTAAAATATTTGTTAATAAAAGTACTTTATATTATGAATGGTCTTAAAGCTCTATATATGATATTTATTATAACAATATACAAAATGTCAACATTAAATCCCAAGTTTAATCTGAATCAATGGCTTTTAGCAATTAACTTACCACAGATTTATATTGGGGACTCCCTCAGGTACTTTTAGTGCTATAGTTTAATAAGGTGTCACAGAAAAAGTAAACATACCCATGGACACTAGTTTTCTTTTGAACTTATTTGTCAAACTCACTGATTTTTCTTTTGTTTTAGATGATGCAATGAAATTTTTAATTAATCACATATTGTCTCTACCTACGGATGTTCAACAGCCTTCAGATAATATTTTACTTCATAGTGGTAATACCTCATTTGAAGATTCAGAAAGCGACGATAAAAAGAGCACATCAAGTAGTGGTTGTTGTAGCTAGTATTTATTTAATGCGGACATGATAAAATTAAAATACATGACAGTTTTAGGGCTACATATTTTATAACCTGATCTATCATCGGTATCTTCCATGTTTATTCCTTTGTACCAAATCCAAATGTGTTTGGTGCCACAGAGCAGATATGATTTAGTTGTCAGGATCATAAGTCTGTCCTCCCTATATGCAATGTTTCATGGCATTGGGTTGTCGGCCTTATTCTTAGAGCACAACCCTGTTCTAGGAAAAAATTACCATATTAGTCTGAAATGTTCTAGTGGTGTTAAGTCCATTACAGCAGGAGGCAGTTGGGTTTCTTTGTAAAATGATGCTGCCATTTTAATTTAATACTCAGTAACTTACTTTGTAATAGATGAATGGACATAGAGGTACATGTACTTAATTATACAGTTTACAAGTACATGTAGTTTCTTATACCGATGATAGATAAGGTCTGTTTTTCTTCAGAATTATTGTTAATAATTTTATACATTATATGCTGGTAATAATAGTGACAGGTTTGTATCTACAACCATGGAGGTTATAATACTAATTTGTGTCTACAACCATGGAGGTTGTAATCCTAATTATAAGGTCCATGCTACGACTTTTTATTTAGAATGGTTGTATATGTGTATTTAATGTTACCTGCATATTGAAAAAAAGTCTCGTTTTATAGTAGATATTAAATACTTTAATTTTACAATCAGTCATGAATCATTTAAATTAAGTGCTACTCGAAGGGTATCAGTTAAAGACCCTTACTGTTCGAATGTATTAGAAATGTGTTGTGGTGATAATGAGACTTGTACATAATTAAGTGAATTGTTTTTTGCTCACTTTTGATGTGGCAAAGAACTGCTTGTATATTGCACATTTTATGGCGATAAATTTCAGAATCTAATTATCTGAATATACAGAAGTCAGATGGGTGTTATTAATAATATTTATTATTCTGGTCAAATAAATGTTTCCCTATCATGATATTAGAAACTAATAATTCTTATGTTCTTTTTCTACAAATGGAACTTGTCAATATGACAAAATGGCAAAGCAATTAATTAGTACTATATATACTCAATGACAAATAGTCAATCGGATCAAAGAGATAAGATGCAGTCGAGTCTTATATTTTAGACTCAATTGCTCGTTAATTCTTCTGCAGCAGATTTTTACTCATATTTTACAGGGAATTTCTAAGTGTATAATAAGAAAGGAGTGGAATAAAGGTGTTGTTAATATTTGATAAAAAGAGAGAGAGAGAGAAATGGGGTTTAACGTCCACTCGACACAACTAGGTCATTTCAGGACTAACATATGGTTTTTAATTTTATTTCAATAATTCGCTTGCGCGTAGGGGTCTTTAGCAATGGGAGGAAACCGGAGTGCCCGAAGGAAACCCACAAAGTTGAGAAGGCGCCCCTATCTCCATGCCACATACGCTCACACCAGGGCTCGAAACCACAGCCGCAAGCCAGAGGTGACCAGCCTGCTAGAGGTTGAAGCGCGGCACTCTAGACCACCCCAACTCCCCAATATTTAATAAATGACAAAGAAATGGGGATTAACCTCTTACATAAGATGTAGTCAAGTCTTGTATTTTAAACTCCATTGCTCAATAGTTCTTTTGCAGCAGATTTTTACTCATACTCTACAGGGAATTTCTAAGTGTATTATAAGAAAGGAGTGGAATGAACGTGTTATCAATATTTTATAAATGACAAAGAAATGGGGATTATTAACCTCCTACTTTTCTGATGACAAACGGTCTTTATAAATATTGGCTTATTTTACTGGAGCTATTAAATCTGCCACTGCTTCCCTTTATGTTAAATACAGGTGGAAATATAAAAGTCTTCAGTATAAATATACAGACCTATATTGACTGTGATAAAAGAATTTATATAATCAAATTATTTTTATTACAATATTTCAAAATATGTAAATTGTACTGCTTTTTGCTCATTAGTTGTGTGCATGAATAAACATGTTATTATTATAAAACTAATTGTTGTTTTCTTATTTAAAAATTAATGAAAATTTTAGGAGCATTTGCAAACTACTTCAAAATAAATGTAATAAGAGCTTGTTTTTTTTAAATTCTAATAAAAGCCCCAACTTTTTGTGGTGCACCATAGTTATGAATTGATCAGCTGTTTATGAATATTTTTAGTTTTGTGGAATTTATTGCACCTTAATGCTTCAGGAACATTTTATTTAATGCTCCCTTTAGTTTAGAATGAGTTATAATAAGCTTCTACGATTTTGAATTTTCTTTTTGTAAAAATCACCAGGACAGTTTCAATGAAATTCTTCTTGATATCTGTTAAACATAGATATAGCCGAAAAAAATCGAAATTTAACTAATTCATTCAAGTGAGAATCTTGAAATGAAATCAGAATAAACACTTCCAAAGCACCCTATAAAGGATAAGAGTTTTGGCAAAGTTTAGACAAATTTCTGTTTATAATTCAACAATTCTGGGATCTGATTCACAAAATTTTAACTAATATAAAATCCAAATTTTTGTAATTTGATTGGATAATATAGGTTTGATTTTAGGGCTTAGCCAATCAAAATTGAAGTATCTACTAAAATTTGGATTTTATATTTAGTTGAAGATATCAAGAATCAGGACCCTGGTGTTGCACAGATGTGCATCTCTCTGTGTGTATGCCTTGATGTTAGTGGACAAGTTCTAATAGAATACATGTATTATATGACGTTAGGGACTACTCATAACATCCATACTGTGTTATACTTATAGTGAGTTAGGTATTGGCTCTGTAATCTGGAAGTCCCGGTGTTGGCTGAGAAAGTTCCTCAGGATACGGCTTGGTTTCTCCTTGTTAGTGGTGCAGCAAGGCAGCTAGGATGAGACGAAAACCTGAGGTCCCACGTACACTTAGTGTGAATGTTAGAATTCAATTGCTGTCCATCATAGCACACTGCATGGCATATAACTGTTTTCATTAGCCTTGCTGTTGCAGAAAAACAGGATGTTGAATCGCACGTCATTTCTATATTTTCAGTGGTAAGAATAACTATCAATCAGATGATTGTGCAGTTAAATACTGAAGAGAGATATGGAAATTTATTTCTTGAACAAAATACTTCAATGTGAAAGCAATTGTAAGAATAACAAATTTGGATGGATAAGGATGTGTAAAACTTTATTGACTTGTTGCATACTGTGAAGCTGGGGTATAAAAAAAATATTTCACAAATTAATAAGAAACAAATTAATAAGTATGATATTTGACTAGCAAAATCTAGTGAATGCTAATGACAGAAAAGTATTCTTCAAGGAAATAATATTAATATCTTTCAGTATCAATATGAATATAACATTAGTGAATAGTTTAATTTAAAAATGATACATGTACGTATAAGAGTATTATATAAATTATATGCAACAGTGGTCATATCGAATGCTGATATTACTATTCGCGTATTCTAAGTCATTATTCGAATGCTTGCTGAATATTCTATTCGATTAACATGGTACATTTTTGCATCGATATTGATGCATTTTCACCGTGATCAAAGCCGTAAATCTTTGACTTTATCCGTTTTTTGTTTATTTCCTTGAATTAATAGTGTAAATATTTCATAGGAAACAAAGATAAAGATGAAATTTATTTCGCTTTAATAGATATTGAAAAATGAAAGTAAAAAAGAGCAGTTCAAATCAATTTCAAAAACTATACGAATATTCATGCATGTACTAATGTAGAATTGACATCAAATATTAAATAATAATTTTATCATTCAGATATATTTTAACATGGACTTTATGTAAATTTGCTGCTTTTTAAATATACACACTGTGACACTAACATATATGAGTATACTATGGACCATGTACTATGTCATCGCCGCCATCTTGGAATTGTCAGGTCGTATCAAAAATCAAACTCCATCAATCGATGTGCAATTATCCTTGAAACAAGCATGCCAAGTTTCATGTCAATCATACTTGAATTGGCAGAGTCTTGAGGATTTTTTCCAAAAATGTCAACCCGCAAGAGGACTAAGAACAGCAACTACAAGATGAGTATACTGCTTTGAGACCAGTTCCTGATCCAAAAATGATGAAGATGATCTATAAACATGTAGTGTTGTAAGTAATTATCATGGGATAAATATAAGAACACAATACTGGTAACACACATTTGTACAGGGTGACCAAAAAAAAAACCACATAAAAATTTTATTACTGGTCCAAAGTATGCTCCAAATGGCCTCTGCCGCATTGGGGACAAACTTGCATACCAGTATGTAATTGCCAATTACTCGAACACATTCCTCTTTGAGAATTTCCCCGATTATCTCAAATATAATGTGTACCAGAACAACCCTGAAATGATTGGTGAACTGAAGGCAGCAATCACAGCAAAATTAGGAAAATCTCCAAAGAGAAATGTGTACGAGTAATTGACAATTTTGCATGACTTATGCAAGTTAGACTCAAACACTGCAGAGGCCATTTGGAGCATATTTTAGTAAGGACATGACTTTTATGCAAAGTAACCAAGATAATTGAAACTTTGGGGAATGATCGTTTACAGATCGAAGTTGAAGTTCAGCAAATTCAAAGAAATTTGTTGGACCTTTGTAGAATTTAATAAATTTTTTTACGGATTTTGTTTTGGTTTTTTTGGTCACCCTGTATAAAAATTTATACTCTACTACATGTAATTAATATAAAAATTAGTTATAAACAAAATAAATAAACCTAGTTCCATTCCAATAATAATATATTGACTAAATAATATCAAAAATTGTGTAGAAAATAATATAAAGATAAATAGTACCATTCATACAATAAAACTCAAATTCATTTATACTCAAGTCAATCTCAACTTTGATCAAAGAGGCATTAACGCTTTGAAGATCTTTTCTGATGGGTGTAACAAATAATTTTTAATTTGAAGTGATTTTATTTTCTATACAGTAGTTACTTTGCCAATATACAACTTAGATTATATGCAAACATTTGATTAATCTGGGAAACATTTTGTGGTTCTTGCAAGAAACACCAAACCTTAAGTAATAATCTGTAATTATATTCCATAGAATTGTGACCTGCATATTTCAAGTTCAGTTACTAATGCCATTGAAACAATTTAATTTAGTAATATGCTGTTCCCTAAATTTTCTATCATTAGGTGACACTAAAGTTATTGGAAATACGATATTCTATAATAGTTGCATTCATTTCCTTAGTATGATTAATTCTGTAATGCCTCTTATAAATATTGCAATTACCCATACAAATAGTCATTACTTTTTTTAACGGAAATGCCCATAATCTGTTTCTCATTTTTACCATTGATCCAAGAAATCAAAACCTGTTTTCATACTTGTTGATAATAACTCCTTGTTTTCAACCTGTAAGATAATGAAATTAACATATATTCATGTATCTTTAGATACCAGTACCAGTACCAGTAGTGTAAAACACCTCTATTTAAATAAAGTAAATTATCATCTTTTTAAAAGAATGAAACTGATTTGTAGAATCTGAAGTATGCTTGGGCACAGAGCAGTTATTTCCCTTAGACCCCACATCAATCCAATATTTGGTGTCATTTTTTGGCAATAGTCTGACTGTATTGATAAAGATGGGCATATGCGCAGTGTTTCCCAATCATCATCATCAAATTCCACACAAAAAAAAAAAACACAGAGTAACTTTCTTGGCTAACACCAGGATCAAGCCCGACACTTCCTAGTCAGTGAGCCAGCGCATGACGCAGTGAGCCACCCAGGATCTTTCATATTTAGACATGTAATTTACTTACCTCTTCTGTGCTAGGCAAAGAGGTGTAGCTATCAATAGATTTAGCTGGAGAGGCTGGAGTCAGCATGGATTGTTCAGGGCTAACAAATTCAACTTCATCTTTACTAGTGGTATGACTGATTTCATTTGTATTGTGTTCTTCTGGGACAGAACTCTCTTGTCCTATAAACGTTGAATAATGATCAGTCAATGTGGGATTACTGAAAGCGGTTTCTGGTTCGGTCTGATCAGATATTAGCTGATCAACTGCATACCTGTCATCATTTGGCGAAGTTTCCGTAGAACAAACTTTTGGAAACTTTCCACTAAGATTCTTTATATGATGCCTGGGTGTTTTGGATTTTGAAGGACTAACATTATCCCCATTGGGTGATATTCCCACATCTGATGATGCTGCTGGTTGATTTACAATTGGAGTATCAGAAATATAAATGTTTTTTCGACTTCTAGGCGCAGCAACTGGAATAGTTTCGATACTTCCTTCAAATCCTTTGTTGACCTCTGCTAAAGGTGAACTTTTTGGGACAGCATTGATGGCATCTCGATGGATTTTATAACTTGATGTTAGAGCAGAGGTCCAAGGTTCAGGCTGCCATTTAAAAGGATCTACATGGGAAGATGTTGTAGAATCAACTGATTGTTTAGGTAACGGTTTGTTGATGTTATCAGCATCTAAATCAGCAAGAGTCAGATCTTGCTGACTCTGAAAATTAAAACAAATGATGATGATTATTAAGAACATCTATACAATTCTTTGTAATCATTTTAAGTTTTTTTTATGACATATAGAGAATCTCCTACAAGTGTTTTTTGATATCAAAAAATATCAACACATGTTGATAAAGTGAAAAAAACGAGGCTCAGCCGAGTTTTTTTTACTTTATCAATGCGTGTTGATATTTTTTGATGTCAAAAACACGAGTTGGAGATTTTATTTATCATCCAATCCTTTCTTACTTGCACAAATAAATAAATATAATTCTTTGGTATAGATTTCCCTTTTACTGAATCTAATTACATTACAGTGTAGTGATACATCAGTTTTTTGACAGCAGTTTAGCTATTGACCCAGTATTTCCTTCAAGGTCAATTAAATAAAAACAGTTTCTTTTGAACCAAAAAAAAGTCAATTTTTATTTAAAATAAGTGGTTTCATTAAAATAAAAGAAAGTAGTTCCTTTTTGATTGACCAATCAAATTCATGTAAAGCGATATCTCCTAAGGAGATATTGTAGTAGATTATGTAATTTATCACACAAGCGTAATCTACTGTCACATGTGTTTTGGGGTGATAAAATATATTTATATAGTTCAAATTGATTAAAAACCATGAAATATGCAATCACCGGCCAGAGTCAAGATACAACAGTCCTACATTTCATTTTAAGATGGGCATTATCGTGATCAAAGGTTCTATGTTTGTTGTACATGCCCACATGATGATATCTATGTGCTCTTGTCTTTTAAAATTATACACAGAAACTGTCAGGCTTCAAACATTACATAGATTTTCCTGCTGCATTTAAATTAAATCATCTCCGATTAGAAAAATCAAAAAGATTTCCTCAAATTGATGATGGAAAATGTAATTTGATATGGTTATATTAAAACAGCGAAGTCTTAATACCATAAATATAAAGTGTCTAAAGAATAGGTAAATATGTAATGAAAATTTCTTTTTATTTGCATACCCTTGACTTCCAGGAAAAAGGTCCAGAATGCTCATCTCTCCATGTACTGAACTAAAATAAAGGAGCATACATAGCATTAAAGAGATTTTTAAAAACTAATTTCCGGTGACAATTACATATCATCTCTCCATGTACTGAACTAAAATAAAGGAACATACATAGCATTAAAGAGATTTTTAAAAACTAATTTCGGGTGACAATTACATATGCAAACAAACCTATTGGGGGATCTTCCATTTCTACATGTACATATTTAAGTTTTAATGTGGCTAAAATAGTTGAGGTATTCTATATTATATTCGAAAATTAAAAAAAAAAGACAACAACCCTGAGTCTTGCAATGGCGGATCAATTCAAACATATTTTGTTCATATGTTTTTTAATCACAAAATTCGACTTGAATATAGTTTGGACTATATAAATTTGTGTCGGATTTGGCGAGAAATACATACATGTAGCATAACAGCTTGAATTCTATCACAAATAGTGAAGATCAAGTGGGTCACTAAAACTGTTACCGAACAGTTTTTCTTTATATTGCATTCCTCATTTTTGAAGCAATGTTGCTAATGAGGTACTAGGATGGCATGACATCACCCAGATAAAATCTTGCTAGATATCACATCCATAATATGGCCATCCCTCTCCTTACAAGGATTTGATTACTGTAATACTGTAATCAAATTATATTTATTGGCATCTAAATCAAATGATTATAAAACTTGCTCAAAGGAAGTCCTTAGAACAATTCACTATAGCCACGGGAACATAGAGATATGCCATTATGGGCCTACTGGTGTTTGTTTTTAGCTACAATTGGATGCCTTTAGTTTCACCTGGCAAACTTAATTTATTTACTCAAGCACGACCCTACAAGTTCCCTACATTCAATTTTCCCTATGTCTAACTTATTAGTATTACTTATGTTTAAAAATTTCGAGCATAGCCATTTTTTTGATACTCTTAATAGTCTTAAATGTAAAAGAGTCAAGTAGAACTATACGCTTAATTGTAGTTGGGTATGGCAGAAATGTAAAAGAGAACAATAATCAATCATTGTTTTGAAGAAAAAAATGAAAGTTTTGCTTATTGAATTGTGGCTAGAGGCTGGAGGCAAGCCGGAAGACATCAAGAGTGGCAGTAGTGGAACAATTTCTTAGTTCCAGGTCAGGGTTAGAGCATGGAGTCGATGGCAAACATTAGCGAACGAAAATAATTTAAATATTGGAGACAAGTGGCTATCCTTTTGTGGGGAATATAGTTATGCAAATCAGAAGAGCTAGATTTAAGAAAAACATATCTGAGTGAATCGAAAGAGGTTAGATTGCCTGACAATACGAATTGATGAAAAAAAAGAGAGTCGAATCAAGATTTAAGAAAAACATATCTGACTAATCTGAGCGAATCGACAGAGCTTTTACATGTAGATTGCCTGACATTACGAATTGATGAGAAATAAGCGAGCCGAAGCGAGATAGGTAAAATCAAGGCTTCATTCAATAGGAATTGCATTCCTGTTCTTTATTTACTATATATTATTTATTATTGTCTAGTTCAGTATGGTGTATCTCTATCTGTATATGATTAGAAGATCAGATTACTGTGGTTAAAAAGTCAGAAACTTACAGTTGGAAAATACTTACGTCATTTTCACAGTCCACAACAATCTTCTCACCAGTTTTTATAACGAGTTTAGGAAATGATGATACAGTTTCTAATGTTTCGTCTGATGTATTGTATAATTCTCGAACGTCATTGTCAACTACAAAATCATCAAGTAGCTGTTCTTTTTCTTGAAATGATAATTGATTCCATTTTTCACCGAGGAAATCACAAATATCTTTTTCATATTTCATAACTTTTCTTGCCGTATAATGTGACGACAATATATAAGGCACATATTCTGTCTCCATTTCAGAAGTAGCCTAATAAAATCTATTTCAACTAACTTTGTGGTTTGTTTATCTTCTCTATCAATAATAAATTCGATACTATACCGTGACAAATCGCCTGAACAGTTTAAAATTGATTGCCATTTAACTGGAACGAAGAAACGGTATTTTTCCCGAAAAAGTATATAGGGGCCTACTATAGAATTATCTTTTTAAAATCTACCCATATAGAAACATAAGAGAATATATATTGTAAAATTGGGAACCTTTGTTAACGAAGACTAAATATTGAAGCTATAGATTATCTTAATTCGTTTACATAAATGTAGCACAAGATTCTTATTTGTGAAGGAACCCGAGACGATGTGCGGTACGGTATCCGGACCACTCGGACCAAAGACAACTCGGACCAAGTCCACTCGGACCAAAAAAAAGACCACTCGGACCAAAACGGAAACCACTCGGACCAAAAAAAAGACCACTCGGACCAAAACGGAAACCACTCGGACCAACCCAAAAGACCACTCGGACCAACCCAAAAAAAACAATATTTGTTGCCACTCGGACCGTTCAATTTACGTTGGAAGACCACTCGGACCAACCCAAAAAACCAATATTTGTTGCCTCTCGGACCGTTCAATTTACGTTGGTAGACCACTCGGACCGTTCAATTTACGTTGGAAGACCACTCAGACCAACTCAAAAAACCAATATGTGTTGCCTCTCGGACCATTCAATTTACGTTGGAATGGAAGACCACTCGGACCAACACAAAAAAGAAACAAAATACAAATTTTAAGTTGTATGTGATGATTGCCTCCGCCGTTGATATATCCTCGTCTTCCATTGATCCATCCGTCAGCGAACTGTTGACAATAAATATAATAAACGATTAAAGTCATGTATATATTATAATTATGTATATAATAAACAATTAAGAGCCAGTCCACGAGAAAAATGCAGAAGGTTCGAAGGTGGGGGTCGGTCGATTGCGTTCATATTTACAGGGTTTGGTCGACCCTTCGAGCCTACTCCCCAGCCAAAATCACTGATTTCAGAAATCAACTGTTTTCGAGATACAGGCCTTTTACGTTTTTCGGCGTTTTTTTTTTGGTCATTTTCAAGCCAAATTATAGGTATTTTCGTCGCACTACTACCGCTGTTACATGACCCTGGAGAACTAGGTTTGGGTTGTTCGTGATAGTCGGGGTCTTGCACTACCACATTATCATGGTCATCCGGTTCAAGTTCATTTTCAATAGGTAGCAGGAGACTACACAAGATACGTGTCTTGAGATACCTGAATTATACCCTTTTTTCAAATTGCGATAAGTCCACTGGAGCAGGGTTTGCGATCAAAATGTAAATCGTTTTATTTGCAGTCTGACCTGTTCTAACAACGTAAAAAACAAAATCGCTGTCAACTCTCCTACAACAGTATGAAAATTTGTTTCGAAAGTTACGAAATTCGTCATTTTTCGCGTCATATTTCGGTTTCTTAAGTGTTTGGATTTCGCCCGTACTTTCCGGACATGTCCTACGATATTTTCCAAATGTCAGGCCAGGAATACGACCAATTGAACATCAATATTCACAATTGGACATCGATATAGTGAATAATATTCAGAATTTCAAAATTAATATGTGTATTGAGTGTATAACTACCACGCAACCTGATATTAGGCTGGATTAATTAGATAATTAGTTGATCAGCGTATTCAGCGTGTTACACCGTTTATACACCTACCTTGTTCACCTGCTTAATCTACCTTACAAGGTGTCAAAACTGGTGTCAATCGAGTGAAAAGGAGAATTTCGGAGTACAACGCATGCGTCGACTGTATAAAAAATATCTCAACCAATCATGACAGCTGAAACATATTTTTTACCTAGGTTGTACGTCACGATTCTACTCACTCCACCTCAGCTGTCGGGACTGGCAGAACTGTGACAGGACTGAATTCCGCGTCACTCGATTGTAATTCTGTCGATTCAGGACGTTCTGGACTGTGAATCGAGCATCCCCATTATGTAGGTTTCGGAATCTGTCGAGGCATGCCGAGTGATGAAAACCTAGACACTTCACAGCAGACTGATCAGCAGTGAATATTCGCTTGGTCGCTACAAGACATCGACGCGACTTAATGAGTCCGCGGTATTAACTTTTGTCCTCAGGTAAAAAAAATTCTAAAACATTTTTTTGAAGTATACGAAAAATAAATTAACACGTTTGAACTATCTGTAGTTAAAAAATATTTCCTATTTAGTGTAAATGGGTATTAAAATGAGTAAAAGGCATCATTTGGCCCGAAGCAGTTACGTGTTATGTAAACAATGCACGAGCCATTGAGCCAATGACTGACCCCGCGCGAAGTCAATGCACGTGTTGCAGACAGTCATCTGTGACAGAGATAATTCGTAAGTAATTCTCTGTGAAACAGATTGACTTCACAAATCACTACTAAAGATTCCCCCATTGACTTTAATGTTAATTTTCGTCTCTTAGATCGACTCTAACTTTTCGCCAAATTTTCGTTGGGTAGAACGCTTTCTACCACAGATGAAGCAAGATGTGACGAATTCTTGCCCAAAAGCACGCATGGAATTTTCATGAAAAACTTGAGATAGCCTACACAATTAAGCTGGAGGTAGAGACAAATGAACATAGAATTTTCGGCCCTACAGTTTAGCCTAACCAACCCCTTAACTCGCCTCAAAATTATGAACATTCACCAAAACCTCGTAGAAAATGTATTTTCAAACCTCTTTCTTCGATTCTACACCACAAAGCCAACAAAAATCGCCTTTTGGTGAGCTCTGTCCAATTATCACGAAAATAATTTATACCTTTATATTAGAATTTTGAAAATAACATTTTAAGACATGATTGGGCTACAGACTCTGATCTTTATACTATCTTAGTGCACTCCCATTGATGCGTCATAAAGTATGGTTTTTCATTTTCAACCATCAACTCAAGCGACTTTTTTTTTCGGCTGAAATATACATTGCAATATTCGACTGGGCGAGGTGAAGTCGCGTATTTTGGACTCCATTCATTCAGATGTGGGAGCCGAAAAGTTTTTTGATAGGGCTGCTGGACTAACATGGTCAAAGCATGAAAAAATGAAAAATTATCTAAATCTGGTGTTCATTATAAGCAAATAATTCTGAGTGAAAATATTTGTAGATGACTTCTGGCACAGCCCTTAGATGGCAATCAAAAACGCAACATTTTTCATTCATACATATATTTTCAGGGCTACTGCAGTGTCCGTCACAAGTCATCCAAGGTAAGCTAGAAGGGTACACTGAGATTCGGGCATAAGTCACGACGACTACACTATTACATCAAAAAGGTGAAATTTTCGCCTTTTCGATGGTGACGAATTGTGTAAAACTAAGTGATGTATACCCCCAATGCATATCTTTTGTGAGTCGTACGAAGACCTTTCTGAACTTTTGCAGTTTTATCCATAGGCGTACGGGCTCGATGACAGTTAGGGGGGCAGAACCCGAAATACCCGAAAAATTTCGGGTTTACAATCAGCCCCCCCCTCACCCAAGTGAAATTTTGGAATATCGTCGCGGGTTATGGAGGCCTCAAACTCCCAGAGAAAATTTTGAAAATTTAACCACCACAAATGCGTTTTCTGCTATTCTAGCCCATGTAAGCAACGGCAAAAGTATCCAATGGTTTTGTAACCGAAAACCCACTCTGAATTCCAAACATCCAATCAGCCTGTTGCAGCTGCATTCACAAATGATAAGCGATGCCCGAAAAATGTCGCACAAAGTAGAAGAATGGCTCCAGACAAAATGTTTTAATCTAAAGTCAACTCAGTACAAATTCGTGGTATATTCAGTTAAAAGAAAAGTTGAATTAGTGTTTTATTAGGTTTCGATGACAGTTAGGGAAGCAAAACTAGACATGCCCGGGTTTACAGACAGCGGCGCCGGTTTTCTTCGAGAGGCGAAGAAGCGGAGCTGACCTTGTATGGACCCCCCGAGAATATTTTGGAATATTTAACGGTCTCAAACGTGTCTGACTGCTATTCCAGCCCGTAAAATTAGTGTTTAATTACATTTCGGGCACTTTATTTTTCCAAGTAGATGAAATGTTTTTTACTATACCCGTCTGCACGAAAAGTCAGCTTGCCCGAAAACTAGGCCCCCCCCCCCCTGTCTCGTACGCCTATGGTTTTATCCGTGTTCCCCCCCCCCCATTTTTTTGTCGACCAATCTTTATTATTATTAACACACTCTGGATAGTAGCATAATGGATATAATACTGCTGTCATCGTATGGAGTTTTAAGTATTTTAAATTTTATAGACACAACTTTCGTAAAATTGGAAACTTACTTGATTTATACAACAGATTTAAAACCAACTAGATCTGCTACTGTCCCATGCAGATATGAAAGCTTTCACATTCACAGTCACTTCCTGTCACATGTCATGGGTCATATGAATAATCCGAACAAGAAAAAAAAATCATTAAAATCAGTTAATGTGATTTTTCACTCGTAAAGAACTTTGTCGGCACGAAAAACATCAAAGGCAAAATTCAAATTTTTGAAATATTCAAATACCAAAAATTCGACCCGTATTCCAGCTATCCTGAAATGTATTCATTTCAGAAAACGGAGACACATTGAACATACTATGCCCTATTGTGTTTGTTTACAAGTCCATAAATGTCGATTTTTCACTATGTTTCATATTCACTTAAAAATAGCGACCATCAATTGACCTAAATCAAAATTCTACTCTGAGCGTTTTTTAGCCATTCCTTCAAGGATTCAGAAAATATAACTCCCGTGTCTGTAAGTACAATATCGCAAAAGTTTTATTGCACTTTATGTTTCAAGATGGTGGCACTACCGGTTCGATCCACAAACTCCATATTTTGTGTACGAATCAGTAGTTACTTATCTAGTATCAAAAAAAAAAATCAGGTCATTCTGACCTATATTTCGACGATTTTTTTGAAAACTTTGATCCTTAATTTCACCAAGGGGAGATAATTTAGAAAATTTCTAATCATATTTTTGAAGTCGCATAGGTAAGATCTACTTACATACAAAATTTCATGAAAATCATACAACTATTAAAGAAGTTGTGGTCATAACTTCCGGTTCGAAATCACAGCGATGAATATTCGAAATTCGAAAATCTGAAACTGCAGATAAAAATGTTTTTTTTACAAGGTACTGAAAGAAAAAAGAATTAGTAAAATAGGTCAATAAATAACAAAGTTACGACTATGCATTGTCAGTTTTTTCGTTCGTAAAATTCGGTGATTTCGAATGCTTAAAACGTTTTGAAAATATATTTAAACAATACTCTCACCACCCATTTTTTTTTGGGGGGGGGGGGGGGGTAGGTCAAAGTTTCAGAAAGATACTATGGTTAGATTCTGAGAAATCCGATTTGCAGGAAACACACACAAAAAAAAATAATAATAATCTTAACAGAAACAATAAGCTTTCATATTTCATATGAAAGCTTAATTTGAAAATCAACTTTGTTGTAATAAAATCGTAAAACAACAAAATAAAGTTGATTAAGTATATGTTTTACCTAGTTCCTTTAGGAACTGTCTCTGATCGGACGATGTCAGTTCCTATAGGAACTATGTTCTACCACGACAGAAAGCCACGACTGTTGTCTTGCGTTGCTTAGGCAACCCCGTTGTCCAATGGTATAATGACTGTACGCCTATACAATTCTTCTGTGGACGTTTTATTGAAAATATCGGGTACACATATAACTATTCGTTAGGCCTACCAGTCTGTCATTGTGAATCCCCCATTAACTAGATAGGATAGACCCCAACAAAACGATTAATTCTCTTTGAAACGATTAGATTGTGTTACTACATATTATAACAACAAATTCATTTGTCACTAGAATTTATATACAGTATTTATATGCTGATAATCCATTCTTTCTAATATTGTATGTCCTGTGTTTCTTTTCTTTCAAAAAGAAATAAAACTCAATCGCTTGTCATTTTTAGTGGTTATTTTACTTAATTCGACGAGTATGTTTGGCACCAATGTATGTTGAACGAAAACGTAGCCGGCATTTCCGAAAAACCTCTGCGCCACAAACCATGATGAACACCCAATTTGGGTTTTATTTAGCGAATTTAAACATTGACATTCTTTGAACATAAATAAATGGTGGACCTACATTTGGGACTGTTGTAAAGCACTTTGCAGTAAGTAACACAAATACTATGAAATAAATCAATTTCCGACTGTTTCAAAAAATGTTTCCAGAAGAAATGGGGTCTCTATGCCAACTCAAGCCACCTGTCTTGCGCATGAACACTTAGATGTAAGCTATGCCTGGCTTACTGATCCATGACACATTATGATATGTTATTTTGTATTGCTACATTTATTACAAAGGTTGTAACAAATAGTGACCCCCCGCCTTATCTCGTAAATTCCCCAGAATATTCACACGTCTTAAAAAACAACTTGAAAGTCAATTGATGACATAAAAATATACCAGGATATTTCTGGATTGACCTAATGTTGAGTACAAATTACCCCCTCTCTCCAACAGACAAAAACCCCTAATATCGGTTTTGGTATAGTAAACAATAAGACTTTTATTGGCAATAAGGAATACAAATTGAGAAATAGGAAACAATTAACTAAAACTAATACATATCACAATGCTTTATTTGATGAATGTATCTTACTCCTAATATAGGCGTTAACAAAATCTCTTTGATTTACCATGTACTATATCTCTTTATTCTGATGGTTATGCCGAATGTTGAATCAATTGTCAGAGATGTAATATTCGCGGAGTTATTGAGGGTTCTTCGGTCATTGTTTCGATTTTGACGTCGATTATTTAACAATTCAAATAAAATTCCTTTTCATCTCTGTCCCGACTTAAGACTAAATATACCACCTTGCTCCCCACCCCACTTTAAATACATAACACACGACATTGAATTTTCAAAGTCCTTTAAAATATTGATCCCTATTCAATACCAAGGACGTAGGGTTTCGTAACATTTATGTCCAATAGTTTGTGAATACAAAATCCTTAATTCTAAGTTTCCTAGTTAATTAGTTTATTATGTTGTTGTCAAGAAATAGTTTATGCTGGTGATGTCGAGCCTCCTTTCTTCATGTCCACGATAATAAGGATTCCACTAACAAATGCCAGTATAAAGGCGATGACAGCCAGAATAAGTGAGTATCCAACAGGCCGCAGGTTTATATTAAATATAGTATAAACGAGCGAAAAGTAGTAAGCAAAGACGATGACAGCTATTAGGTAACACACAGCTGAAATATAAACGAAGAAATTCATTAATTTTAAATAGTAGTCGATGAAGTAAATATAAGAACTGGGTTCTCCCCATGCAATTTTTTTAACATCCAAACGATCAAAATCTGTTTCCAATGTTAATTTGATCATGGGTTTCCATTCAACCGGTAATTATTTTGAATGCTCTGGATTTAAAACTGATCCCACTGACCATTCTAAACCGGATATCATGTGCTTTGAGAGTCAAACTTACACCGCTATCATTTATCGACAATCAACTTCCCGAGACCGGAAGTAATCCGAAAATAGGTCAAAAGAAGTCTGTATCACCCAGTTCCTTTATAAACCTATCATTACTCTATATGTGCATAGGAACTGGACGATCGAGTCTCGCTAACAGCGGCCTCGCTTCGTAGGCTTTATCACGTGATAGAACTTGAGAAGCGAGGCCGCTAATGAGCGAGACTCGATCACCCAGTTCCGATGCACATATAGAGTAATGCTAGGTTTATAAAGGAACTGGGTGATACAGACTTCTTTTGACCTATTTTCGGATTACGTCCGGTCTCGGGAAGTTGATTGTCGATAAATGATAGCGGTTCAAGTTTGATTTGTTATCAATAACAGTGTTAAATGACCAATTTAATTACATCGGAAGGTGAATAATAATCAAATAAAGTCTCGTTAGCAATAAAAATGACATGAAGTGTTAGAACTAGTGAGTATTGTGAGATGATATCAGACGATTCATGCTAAATCAGTCAAAACAAAGATGGCAACTGAAATACCTTCTTGTATTAAGCAGTGGTAAAAAGTTTTATTTTAATTTATTTTAATCCCTTCAAGTGCCTGTGATTTTTAATAACATATACAGGAATGTGACATATTATTAAGCAAATAAAATGACCATTTCGAACTGGAACCTTCAGATGAGTTTAAAAAAACAACTCTTTGATCTATATGTTTAAACCAGACCAAATGCATTTCAAATCAACCTAAAATGACATAACTGGCATTGTAAGATTGTTAGAAACTTAAAGTAGCTAAGTCTCTAACTCAATATTATCAAAAGTCTTCAACATATAATAATGTGTCCATAGGCCCCAAATATTAGCGATTTAGCTCCTTTAACTGACATTGTTACATTATGGAAATGTAACTGGCTATTAAATATTGGGTGTAAAAGACAAATGATGTGAACCCAGAGCACAAATTGAAACATTCGGGTAGTCAGGTAATAATTGTGTCAACAATTTATAATAATGGGGTGATTTAAAGACACCTCAAAACATAGCTGAATGACCCCCATTCATTCCTCTCCTGTTTTTATTCAAACATTTTTCACGAATTTAATGTGTTTCTTACCAGCAACAAGGCAGAGGATGCCAGCGGCCATTCCACCATCGCCATTTCTCTTACACTTTGACGTAAACATCATAAGAACAACCAATAGAAAGGCAACATTGATTCCCACAAATGCAAATATACCAAATGCTTGAACAGCACCATACCAATCTGTAAAAAAAATGATTTCAGAAATAATACTACTAAACTTCATCTTGTTTATTCCAGTTAAGACCGGGGGCCTTATTCACGAAATTTTAACTAAGATAAAATCCAAATTTTAGTTATTTGATTGGATAATATTAGATTGATTTTGGTGCTTAGCGAGCCAATCAAAACTGAAGAATCTACTAAAATTTGGACTTTATCTTTAGTTAAGATTTCGTGAATAAGGGCCCTGGGCCTTGTTTCTCGAAATCTTAACTGAAGATAAAATCCAAATTTTAGTAGATACTTCAATTTTGATTGCCTATAAGCACTAAAATAAATCTAATATTATCCAATCAAATTACTAAAACTTGGATTTTATCTTAGTTAAAATTTCGTGAAACATGCCCCTGATATTAAAATGTAGATCTAAATTTCATAATTAAATGAGGCACATGTAGCTGATTTTAATCAGATTGTTGAAAAATACGGAAGTAATTCAATGCTTCGAATTGAGTTTTCGATGGATTTTTTCTGTGCTTTGTGGAATGGCTCCCGAAATTAAAAAGTTGTTATTAAATATAATATATTCAACCACGCTGCAACCGTCGAAAGCATGAGGAGAACGTTCTTTATATTTAATTGTTAACGTTTTGGGTACATGCTTTGCAATTGTAGACGTACTCTATTATGAAATGGGTGGTTGGGGGTGGATGGCCGAATGGTTAGCACCATGCTCTGTATCATAAAGCCTGTTTATGAGTCAACTGGCGTGGTTTCGAATCACCGGTTGTACGTGACAAGGAGTAGGGTGACCTGTCCAACCTTGTGTTTTTTTTTACGGTTCCTCCCACTGCTTAAGACCGATACGCGCAAGCAAATTATTGAAATAAAATTAAACCTTATGTTAGTCCGAAAATGACCTAGTTTGTGTCGAATTGACCTTAAAGCGGAAATTTCATATTTTCTAAGAAAGTCAAAACATAATTATTTCTATGTCTTTTGCTCAAAAGGTTGTCAACTCACTATTATACGATCATGGGCAAAATTTTTGGGGCATTAAAATGGGTGACACAGGTTGATTGAGGAAATAGTTACTCAATTACCTCCCTTGTTTTCCCATTCCTCTCCATGGACGGCCATCTTCAAACGTTTGAATTTGAAGTTGAAAATGATATTTTTGCCAAATTCTCAACTGGCAATAGTGAATTATAGGATTAATAGGATTATTCTTTAACAAGGTAGGACTGTTTATAGGTTCAATCTATTTTAGGGCTTTATTTTAATACATTTTAAAAATATAACTTAAAAAAATGCTATTGCAACTTTAAGCCTCATTTCTCTCTCCCTCTTTCTATTATCAAATTCCAATCAATGGTTTCTATAGCAATATTAATGATAGCACGATAAGAAGCCCTAACGAATAATATAATAAATCATTATGCATTCTAAATGGGTGAATTTGAACATTATCTTAAAGGACCATATCGGCGTCCACAGATTTTACACATGGGACAGAATTGGTTAAACAGGCTTCAAATAAAATTTCTAATTAAAGCCTTCTCATGGTTTATCGGTCAGCTCGATTTATAAGATTCTAGAAAAGACGCCAAAATTAGAAATCGGTTGATGTTATTAACCGAACAACTATAATACAAAGGTTTCAGCATATAATAAAAGACGAATATTGGTTATACTAAAAGGAGGTTTGATTGCCAGGAGATGAGAAAATGCGAGAATATTGGAAAATGCAAAAAAAAATTAACTGTATTTGATTAAATTTTTGCTAATATTTAAGCGATTTTCATTCTGGCATTTGCCATACTATCACGTATGGAAGACATCAATATATAAGGTTAACCTAAACTACCAGAAAAACAGAATAATTTTATTAACAAAAACGTTATTCAAACTTTAAATAAATACATATTTTAAAAAGGTCGAATCCATATGTCATCCGTGTCTTGCACTGGAATCCCCGTCGCACACTCCCGATGACTTGACTGTTGCCCACAAGCAAATGAATTATAGAAAAACGCGCACCAAAGCAACTAACTTCTGTCTTGCCTCATACAAAAAATCAGGTGAAGACGCATCCCGCAAACACATAAATTGTCGGGCAAATTTTCACTTAAATTTTAGCAAATAATAGGACCTTGTACACATCTGTATATACATATATTTTTATTGTCCAGGTACTGTTGAAGTTGTTGACTAAAAATTCAATATTTTTAATTAAATTTTCAATACCTAAAAGAATGGAAAGCGCACTTTCGGGGATTTGTCACGAATCAATTGTGACGTGTTTGAACTCTATAATAAAGCATTTTACCAAAACTTTCAAAAATTATCATGCAATTATTGTAAGGTGTTCTTCTGAGATTGTTTTTCAGAACACAAGGCGCATGAGAAGTCCTTCAATTGCAGTAATTGTGCAAAATTTCAAAAGGAATATATTGAATTTTATCAATGACGCAAAAGCAAATAATGTCAGATTTTTTAGAAGAGCAAATACATTTTAAATTTTTACGTTTTAACCACCCTCAGCATAATAATTTTACAATTTAAGATTTTCATGAAATATATTCATTTATTTTTTTTAGAAAAAAATGGTTATGATACATACCAAGATTCCATCCATCAAGTTGATTACAGCCTCCAGAGCTTAAAGTATTACCACAAATTCTCCATAAACCCCATCCATTATATATATTAAGGTTGTAATTGTTTACACTGCTATAAACTTTACCCCATTCTGCTGTACAAAATGCTATCCAGTTACAGAAGTTAGCAACCAGAAGCACTATGAAGTTAACTTTGCCCAAGATACTCGACCCGGAAAAATCCTCCTTAACACCCATGTTTTAGCAGTATTTGATACTAAGAATGTGAAGAAGGCAATATCAAACGCTGACTGATAAGGGTAACAAATCTCCACCAGTAGATATAGTAATAAATAATTTTGTTGTCATAATATAGTACTAAGTTTATAGTTACCGATACAAATACACTATTTAATGTGAATCGTTCCATGTATATATACTTTCTCTTATTCTTCAACAAGAGAAGGCTTACCTTTTCATCAGGCCAACAATTTTTTTTTCAAAATATTCTCAGAACAAAGCAGATTTTTCCTCAGGTCAACAATTCTATACTATTTTATTTTTTTTTCTCGCAAAAAAATCACAGAAAACAAGCAAATTTAGAGACTGAGAGCTCTTTTCAAAATTATAAATAAAATGAGGTTTAACGTCTTATTGTTCTGCTCGGACTGGGCTAATGAAGACAGCTCAAAATTATAAATTTAAGGGATTTTTTTTCAAAATGTCAAGTCCAAATTTGAACAAATTTAAATCAAATTAATAAAGTAATATTTTTCTTATCATGAAATAAGAAATTTCGAATGGTTAAACTAATATTTCCGTAACATTCAATATTGGTTTTGGTTCAGTGAATGGTTTTCTCTGATAGCTTACAATATTTGTATTTGTCTGGCATTTGCCACATGATAAAATCTTCAGCTGAGTATTTTTTTTTTTACAGAAGTGTGATCAGTAAACCAATATGTAAGATAAATCGCCTAATGCATCGATCGCGTGTTTTTCATGACACATGAATAAATCGATAAAATATTGCTTTGCGCTCTATATTGACTACCCTATTGTAAATGGGTTATAATGAATGATTTTTTCCCGCCTAGATACGTTGTTTTCATGGAATTTCTATAGAAAAGATCGGATAATAGCGCGTCAATAACTGAAAGACAACGTTTGGCAGGATATCAAAAAAGGAGGATTAATTTCGCCTGAAACGATTAGACTATGTTACGGCATGTTCTCCTAACAACAAATTTGATTTGTGACTAGAATTTTTAAATAATTTGTGTCCGATATTTTATTCTCTCTAATATTATGTCACATTAATTCCGTTTCATTTCTTTTTTGTACTGCCCCAAAACAATCAATAGTGATTTTAGCCCGTCCTTTAGTCATCTCTGTCTACACGGTGCCACTAAAGAGCGGTTTTGGTTTGTTTTTTTGTTTTGTTTTTTGGTTTTTTTTGGCAATATCGCCCGACAAAGAAAGTTATGTTAGTATATATTCTACACACCATATCCAGAATTTAGATCATTTATAATCAATTGGAAAATGTGTATATGTGTGTGTGTGGGGGGGGGGGGGGTGTCAGTGGCGCTCTCTGCATTGCAAAAAGTGACCGACATAGACACATATGTTACATATAATACATCATATCATATCCAAATTTAAAATTAGGACTGTTGAAAAGCACTTTAGTGGGGAGTAACATAGCGATAGTGATAAAGATGAAGCAATGGAACAAATCAATTTCCGACTATACCATAATGAAAAGGGGGAATCATAAAGAGAACTCCAGTCCCATGCACACGGAACCGTACCAAACAAGTTCACGCGTCACACCGAGTCAAGGATTCATATCCACAATTATGACTTCTTGTGCCATTATTCATTTTTCTTATTTCTTGTTTCCAGAAGTAATGGGAACTCCATTTCAACTCAAGCGCACTTTGTAACGCACGAACGCCCATATCAATGTATAGGATAGGCACAGTTTACTGATCCGCGACACTCAGGGGCGGATCCAGATTATGGTTGGGGTGCACCCCCCTCCCTGCACAGTTACATAACATTGTTAAACAACACTTTTTATGAGAAAAATGTAACGGTTGTGTGCTTTATCCTTTATCATCAGATGGTGGTATGGGATGGGCATTCAAAGCGTGAGATAATGATATAGAAATATCTCATATCACAATAATTAATGCTTTGCATCAATGAAATTGAATCACAATGTGATCCTATTAATTCTTTACAAAAATTGACGTCAAACCGGGTGTCGGATTTCTCTCTTTAAAAAGCCGAGTGTGGATGTATGTCTACATAATTTGGAGACGATGACGGCATCATGCATTGTCAACTGTCAACTTTCCTTTACAAGAACCTGGCAAAATTTCCCCGGCTGTAAAAATTCCTAGATCCACCCCTATTATATTTCCTATAGCAACATGGTACACATACACACAATAGAAATTGATACATTCATTTATTACAAAACAGATTAAACCTCGAGAGCTATATACACACTATAAATCTGTCGAGTTGATATAAAATGATGTTTTACTATGATTGTGATTGTTAACAACGGTGTTAATACATGATTGTGACCTCGCAATGATAGTGACCTCGATTGCGGTCTTTCCAACAGAATTAAAGAGTTCTTTTTTCCAAAACTTTCAGTACATATACCGTTGGTATTTTATAGAATCCAAAAATATACAATAAAAACTGAAAGCAACACAATGTTAACTAAAGGGAACTGTAAAAAAAAAAGTTGTATTACGATATTTTTTTTAAGCTGGTGATGTTCCACCTCCTTTCTTTGCTTCAACTATGATCAGAATTCCACCAATGACTGCTAGTATTAACGCTATGATAGCCAATCCAAATGAGTAACCAAGATCAGGATTGAGATTGGAGGATTTGTAGGTGTTATCAAAACGAGCACCAAATATAATAACACTAATCAAATAACACGCACCTGAAAAATATGAACAGACACTGGATTAAAGTGGCAAAGGACGATGCTGTTGGTTTTGAACATTGTACATGTAGTGAATTTATTGAAAGTATATTTTTAAAAAAAATATTAAAATTAATGTACATTTGTGACGCATAATAATAGTATCGTTTGACTTCATACAAAAGAAAAAAAAACGAAGCACGCCTTGTATTTGAAGAATGCATCAAATTGTTATGTTTTTGTGTGAAATGTGCCAATTACCAGACAGCCAGGTATACGTGTATAATACCACATGCAAAATGTGTGCTATTTATCCAGTGCTAATATGTTAAATATTAAAATATGATCCTGATCTAGACTATAGCAGAAGTCATAACGTATTATTAATAAAACTTGTCTCACTAAGGACTGTGCAATTTGCGCAACGGTGGGTTTTATCGTCGATTTCTCTTGGTAAGCAAACAGTCAGCTGGACAATATCGATATCCGATATTCTTGCTTCTATTCCGCAATTATTTGGACATACACATTGGTGAGCTCGGTGACAAGATGTCAACATTGATTGGCTTGCGAAAATGTATCTTAATCTTACCAGCGACAAAACAGATGATGGCAGACGCCAATCCAGCATCTTCATTTTTTTTACATTGGGATACGAACATGCTAAGAACCATCAACAAAAAAGCAATATTTATTCCCATAAACGCAAATATTGCAAACGCCTGGAAGGCTCCATACCAATCTGCGATAAAAGTAAAAAGAAATTAGAATACATTTGTATTACAAAACAATTTATTTATATTGCCTATGGGTGTTTTTATAAACGATCACTTGGTCTGGGATTCTGGGGAATAGCTGAGAGTCACTTGTTTTACTTTGTACTTGGTCCGGGGTTCTGGGGAATAGCTGTGGGCCACTGTCTTACTTTGTAATTGGTCTGAGCTGTGGGTTACTTGTCTTAATTTGGTCATTGAAATTGGTCAGGGATTCTGGGAAATAGCGGTGGGCCACTGTAATTGGTCTGAGACCCTTGGGAATAGCCGCGGGCCACGTATCTTACTTTAGTCATTGTAATTTGCCTGGGATTCTGGGGTGGGTTACTTGTCTTACTTTGGTCATTGTAATTGGTCTGGGATTTTGGAGAATAGTGTAGATCACTTGTTTTACTTTGGTCAGTGTAATTGCTCTGGAATTCTGGGGAATAGAGTGGGTCACTTGTCTACATAGGTATTTTGAACAGGTCTCATGCACGGTGTGGGGTTAACCTATCGTAACTGAAAAAAATTATTGAACGAATGTATAACACTCAACATTTCATATACATTTACACAAATTACCCCATGTGGTGGGGATATTCGTTAATGTCTGATTGATCCCTTAAAGACACATCATTCAAGAGCTAAATTTGCCTATTGCAGATCTTTCTTTAGGTCTTAAATGTTGTATAAATTAAGTTGACATTTATTAATATATAACAATACCATAATCAAATCTCGTTGCCATCGAGATCTTAATTTCATTTACATGAAATCAGCGAGATAACAGTATATGTTATTAAAAGGGTGGAGAGGGTGGATGTTAACGCGTGCGTGTTGGATAATAAGGTATGTCATTGAGTCAAGTGGCGTGGTTTCGATTCCCCACTCGTACGTGACCTGCTCGAGTAGGGTCGTCTGTCCAACCTCGAGGGTTTTCTCTGGTTTCCTCCCACTGCTAAAGACTCATACGCACAAGCGAATTATTGCAATAAAATTGAACAATATGTTAGTCCCGAAATGGCTTAGGTTATGTCGAGTAAACGCTAAAACCACTCTCTTCATTAGCTCAGTTCGGAGCAGAACAGTAGGACGTTAAACCCCATTTCGTTACCTTTAAACGTAAAACTGATATTTGCACAGGTTGGGGGGGGGGGGGGTAATTTTATTTTAGTCACGATTGTTAAGTCAACCTTTTGCCGCGGCTCAAAGTCTGAACGCTTCCTGGGCGTTGCCTTCCATTTATATGCGGTCCATGACTATTGGGTTATTCGGGGCGCAGAATTTCAACAAACTGTAAAAATTTAGTTTCTATCTTGGAATTTTAAAATGAGGCGTTTAAAGTTTTTGAATGAAGTAAGATTAGGAAGAATAGCTGGCCCATTGTATTCGAGGCCGTTACAAAACCTTCGGATATCCCCAAGAAAGGGAAAGGGTGTTATTGTTTACATAGACCAATCCAGGTGTTCTGTCAAATATATTTTCTTCGACACCGCATTAGACTTAATGAGTGGATTGGTAAAGGGAGCTCGCCCCAAGATAGGCATAAAATCGACATTTAGACTGTTATACCTGTTCATCCACGATTTAGGGACGTCATACGTTGCACGCGAAGATTGTTTGATCTCTCAACGTTATAAGAACTTTCTCCACAGAAACTAGGAACCTCTTATTCATTCGTGCATCACCAATAAACTAGATTATCACAGACGTGGCGTTTCAGACCACAGGCACTTGAAGGGGTTAAAATAAAACTTCTTACTGCTTGACTTGATAGTATAGTTATAATACTTACTATATAGTCAAGCAGTAGTAAGAAGTTTTATTTTAATCCCTTCAAGTGCCTGTGTTTCAGGCGTTGTGCTTGGTGTTGTCAAAACGGAAAATTATCTTGCATGTTGATAATAAAGCGTTAGTTTATATATATTAACAGCAAAATAAACGCCAGGTTGATATGTTACTAGACGCATCACA
The DNA here is from genome assembly GCA_963678685.1 of Patella ulyssiponensis. Taxonomy (NCBI): domain Eukaryota; kingdom Metazoa; phylum Mollusca; class Gastropoda; family Patellidae; genus Patella; species Patella ulyssiponensis. Next base: position 18,720,079 of record OY783230.1, on the reverse strand, counting down.
TAAAACTTGCCAAATGTTTTATTGTGACCACATCTCCAACATTACCAGGCGCTTGGAAGACTCGACGCTGGCCACACTGCCCAAGCCGTTGCCAATCACTTCCAGGTCAATGCTTGGATCATCTACAGGTTTCAGCAACGCTTTCGAGCCACCAACATTATGGATGATCGCCCCCGAAATGGTAGACCAAGGGTTACCACAAGGCGACAAGATCGTCATTTTGTGCGACAGCACTTTCAGAATCCCTTCATACAGGCACCGTCAGTGAGACAGCACGTCAGATAGAGGGAGCACACGGAAGACCCATCAGTACCGATAGAGTGCGCCGACGTCTCACCAGAGAGAACATCCAATCATCCATTGCCGTAGACCTTACCGTGGACCGATCCTCACCCCTGGCCATCAAAGTGAACGTTTACAGTTTGCCCAACAACACCAGAATGGCGACACGGGCAATGGAGAAATGTTCTGTTCACATACGAGAATCGAGATTGCGTATCAACTGCAGATGACAGGACCAGAATATGGCGTCGACATGGCCAGCGTTATTCTGATCAATGTGTCATGGAACGAGACTCATTGGGAGGTGCAAGCATAATGGTTTGGAGTAGAATCGGTCTGAACCAGAGAGTGGGTCCGACCGTTCTGCGGTTTTCGAAAATCTTGGACCAGGGAGAGAAGGTGGCATCACAGCAGAGCGGTACATCGATCAAGCTCTCAGACCCACACCATACCACATTTCACACGTGATCGTGTAGGGCCTTTCTACAACAGAACGGTGTCAACGTTATCACTGGCCAAACCTTAGTCCTGATTGAACATCTTTGGGATGAATTGCTTTGCCTTGCCCAACAATCACAATCGAATTTTAAAAAAAACGACTAATTTTGTTTCAACTGCCTTCGTTTCAACTTATATGACGGGGGCGGCGAATATCGCTTGATATCGCTTAACGTCCACTCGACACAAACTAGGTCATTTAGGGACTAATATATGGTTTAATTTTATTTCAATATTTTGCTTGCGCGTGGATTCGAAACCGCGCTAGTTGACTCAATGACAGGCTTTATGATACAGCATGCATTTAAAATCAAATAAAAAAAAAGTTGAACCAAGCTAACGTTTACCGTAAGTCACTGGCGTCACTACCGGAGACTGGTGATGAATGGCTTGCCAAGCGGTGGTACCTTAGCCACGGAGAATGTTACTTTGATAATCGAGAATATGTGGGTGGAGTCATCGTCTGTCAATCAAACGATCGACAATCCTCGTAGACGGTGCGGACACAGTTGATACCTATTTCTTGTCCAAACTTTTAACAGTGACACAGTTGAGTAGCTTAAAGATACATTATGGGAGATTAGATAACGAGTTGGCAGTTCTCACTAAAATAGTTAAAAACTAGCTAATGTAAAGACAATTTGCTGAAAATTTCAGTGGAAATGATCCACTATGAACATAGAACTAAGCGAATGAAAGTTCCGCTTAGCCTCGGTCATCATTAGTAAAGACGGTAAGACAAAACTAGTAGTCTCGGTTATCCATTTAATTGGTAAATCACGAAGGAAAATATTGCAGCAAATCGAACTATAATCCAACAAACATCTTATGCTAGCCCCGACATCAAGAGTTGATTATGGTCTGGATTAGTTAATAAATGTCTAATTAACAGTTTTTATAACATTTCAGGCCTAAAGAAAGACATGCAATAGGCAGATTTAGCTCTGGCACAATGTATGTTTAATTGATTTATAAGCATAATATTATCAATTTCAACTAAATATAAGTATTCTAAATTTTAAATTTAAATCTCAAAATTTTCATCAATTTTGACGTTCTCTTTAAAGTTGCAATAGCATTTTTTTAAGTTATGTTTTTAAAACCTATAAACAGTCCTACCTTGTCAAAGAATAATCCTATTAATCCTATAATTCACTATTGCCAGTTGGGAAATTGGCAAAAATATCATTTTCAACTTCAAATTCAAACGTTTGAAGATGGCCGTCCATGGAGAGGAATGGGAAAACAAGGGAGGTAATTGAGTAACTATTTCCTCAATCAACCTGTGTCACACATTTTAATGCCCCAAAAATTTTGCCCATGATCGTATAATAGTGAGTTGACAACCTTTTGAGCAAAAGACATAGAAATAATTATGTTTTGACTTTCTTAGAAAATATGAAATTTCCGCTTTAAGCATTTGAAAGTTTCAGAAAATCAAAATCAGTGTATTTGTTTGTTTAGTTCTTGTAAAGCTGTGAACATCGGGTCCCTGGATAAATAATAAAATATCTACATTTGAATGACTTTAATTATTGGTCTATATGAGCTATTAAAGGTTTACCCGAAGTCCAAATTCGGGTAGTAACCTTCATCTGTATCTAATTGAATATATTCAATTATTTATCTATCTATGTGATTTATTGCCCAAAGCCCAAGTTCGGGTGGTAACCTTCAACCTCATCTGTGTATCTAGATAAATGAATTTAATTATTTACACGTGATTTATTCAAGGTTTGTCCAAAGATTCGGTTGTAAACCTTCATATACTTTGTATCTACTTAAAGTGATAATTTCATATTTTCTAAGAGACTCAAAACATATTTATTTCTATGTATGTTGCTCAAAAGGTTGTCAACTCACTAATATACGATCATGGGCAATATTTCAGAATTGATTAAAATCGCTGACACAGAAAATAATAACACAATTACCTCCCTCGTTTTCCAATTCCCCTCCATGCAATGGTGATCTTCAAACATTTGAATTTGAAGTTGAAAATGATATTTTTGCCACTTTCTCAACTGGCAACAGTGAATTATAGGATTAATAGGATTATTCTTTAAAGCGGCAATTTCATATTTTTAAGTTATATTTTTAAAATATATTAAAGTTGTTGAGGCCAAAATGCATAAATATCTGAATATTGACTGAATCAAGTAGTATTTTATCCTGTGCCAAAGTATGCGCAACTTTATTTATTTCGTTTTTCCTTATTAATAAATGTGAGTCCATATCCGCGAATTAGACGTTCCTGAATCAGGGGGAAATTACTCGTAATGGAGAAACAACTGTGCTGACGAGACATTCAAGAAAGTACTTGGACGAATTTTGAACTTTTGTTGCCTTTTAAGACACCTGGACAGCAAACAAACTCGGTAAAAGTGTCAATATAACTTTTACTAACATTTTGGTGTATTTTACAACTGTAGTTATCAAAGTATCAAGTATATTTAAGTAATTAGAAACTTGAGCTGAAAACCACGTGGTAGACACGATTATCCGGAACTTGTGTACCGCCATATTTGTGAACTGTAGGACTTCTCCAGCATATAAACTATTCTAAATTACTTTAGAATTAATCGTATATTATATAAATTCTATGGTGACCTTGTCTGTGACCTGCTTTATTTGTTTATGTTCATTAATCTAGTGTCAATTGGGCAGCCAACAAGTCGTTGTACAGTTCATTTGAAACCTTGTTGAATCGGTGTTTTTTATGATGTAGAATTGACCTGTTTACATTTCCTTTGATAATCCTGCGTCTTATTAAGCTATCAGTCTCAAGTTAGCCCTTTGCATCTCAGATTATACTTAGTTGTGTCTTTGCATGTGGAACTTAGTTAAGGCCCTTAGTACTTAAATGTAGGATTATATGAGTTATTATTTTAGTATTGCTTATGTCAAACTTTGTATTTTTCAGTAAATCAATCCATCATAAGACAATCCAATCATAAGACAATCAATCTATCGACAATCATCAATGAATCAATCAGTCATAAGTCAACTATATGTTAGAGAATTGGAGAATATTGATGTTGTATAGAACATTCCCTGTGATTATAGTATATGTCCTGTATGGTGTATAGTAGATATTTAGAGAATAAAGGATAGATACATTATACTGGACCCTTTAGAATATTGTGATCACATTGCATTTACGAGTTTGCTGGACGGTGAAACCTTCAGAAGTTCAAGAAAATTCTAAAGTTGTTAAAGAAAGTTTAAGAAGTTAGAAGATTATTTTGAGAAACTTGGAGAAGCTATTTTGTAGAAATATTAGAAGAATATTTAGAAACTTTGAAGAAATATTTAAGAAGCTATTTTGTAGAAATATTTGAAGAATATTTAGAAACTTTGAAGAAATATTTAAGAAGCTATTTTGTAGAAATATTTGAAGAATATTTAGAAACTTTGAAGAAATATTTAAGAAGCTATTTTGTAGAAATATTTGAAGAATATTTAGAAACTTTGAGCTATTGGTGATTTGAATAACACCAAGACCGAACTATTAGAACAGGAATAAACTGTTAGAATTTGAGAAGAAGAAACATAGTAGAACTTTAGAAATAGAAACTAAAGTGAAGTTAACAGATATACAGTAACAATGGATGAAAGAGGAGAGAATGTAATAGAAGTTGAGGTATATAACAGCTGTGAAGAGGAATCCGACATAATTAAGAAAAAAGGAACCACAAATAAGAGACCACTGAAGAATGTAGAAGCAGAGGTACCATGTATTGAACAATTATCTGAAGACGTATCAATTGAAGTCAGTAAGTTTCCAGATCCATCGGCTAAGGAGTTAGCTAATACTATTGCTGAGGTTAGAACACGGAAAATGACAGAGAAAGGAAGAAGACATTCATTGGAAGTAAGACTAAAGAACAGGAAGTTTGCTGCAGCTACAGTTGAAAATAAAATAAAAGAAATTGAAAGTTTAATGAAGGACAAAAGGGTAGATGAAGTTGAAGAAGAATATGAACTATTCTTAGATCTGTTTGAAGACTTTCAGTGCCACCATAAAAGTTATCGTTTGCTGCTTTGTGATGAAGAAGATGACAAATATGGGGAAGAGACTGAACAGAAATTCCTTCACTTTAAAACTGTAGTAAACCAATGGATCAGTGAAGCAGTTAACGACACAGTCCTTCCAATTGACAGTGTGTCTCAAAGACCCAGCACCACAACATCAGAAAGAAAAAACAAAGAAGCAAGAATAAATCAACTTAAAATGAAACAGGAAATAGATAGATTAAATTTAGAGAAAGCAGAATTGGAAGATAAACTTAAATTAGAAAAATTACAGATGGATTTAAAGTTAAAAAGAATTCAAATGCAGCATCAAGCCAAGATGGATCAAATTCAGATTGAATAGGAAATCGCTTCTTTACATGATGAAATAGAGAAGAAATCTCTTGCCTCAAAGAAAGGTCTGCATAAAAGAGGGACATTGGATCCGAAACAGTATGGTGGGACAGATGGAATTACGAATGGTTCTGATACTTACAATTCTAGACGTAACGATACCTACCTTCATTCAGCGCCAGCTAGAGAACCTCAGACTACATCTTACTTACCTGTCAGGGAAGCGACTAGGGAGCCTCAAGTATTAGATTCTTCACCAAGTGTAGATCCTCATCCATTCACACAAATTGTCAAAGAATTGAAGAAACCTAAATGTGAAGTTAAGAAGTTTGGTGGCAACATTTTAGAATACAGAAAATTTATGAGGCAATTGAACACAAATGTCTTGAAACTTATAGATGATTTTGAAGAAAAGATGTCGATTTTAGAGTCATATACTTATGGAAAAGCTAATAAAATAGTAATTGGGTACAGCCATATGGATCCCGAAATAGGATTTAGACGCACTATTGAAGATTTTGAAGAATTATATGGAGATTCAGAACAGTTAGCTGCTGTCTACAGCCAGAAGGCTCTGGCATGGCCAATAATTAGAGCTGATGATCCCAAAGGCCTAGATGAATACTTTATGTTTCTATGTGAATGTCAACATGCGATGGAAGGAAATAATTCCTTAAAAGTCATGGAATACTCTGGAAACCTTCAGAAATTGGTTGCAAAGCTTCCATTTTATATCCAGGATAAATGGAGAAACAAATATCAAGAAATTAAAGATAAAAGAATTCCTATAAAGTTTGAAGACTTAGTAAATTTAGTGAGAAAAGAATCCAAAAAGGCCAATGATCCTGTTTATGGAAAAGATGCCATGAAGACATTAGAATTGGAAAAAAGACAAGATAGAAAATTTGACAGTAATATTAACAAAAGACTTCGAGTTAATTATTCGTCAGACCAAATAGCAGATAACAGGCAAAGACCATATCAGGAAGACAGGAGAGGAAAGGAACCTGAAAAGAATGGTCAAATCAAACCCTGTTTGTACTGTCATAAAGACCACCCATTGACTAACTGTGATGAATTTAAGAAGCTGGAGCATTTGGACAAAATCAACTTTCTGAAGAAAGCAGGCATGTGCTATGGCTGTTTTACTTCTGGGCACATGAAATGTGACTGCAAGAGAAAACTAATATGTGATACCTGTCGCTTTAGACATCCCACTGTTATGCATTATGACAAATGGAAGAAAGAAAATAAGGACAAAGTTAGTACGGGTATCCAGACCAATTTGATTACAGAAAACCAGCAGAGGATACAGTCCCATGCGGGGGCCGGAGGCCAATGTACCCTTGGAATTATCCCAATCATTGTCAGGGTGAAGAACAGTAAAGCATCCTGTGGCATTAAGACTTATGCATTTATGGATCCAGGAAGTACAGTTAATTTTATAACCAAATCCTTAATGGACAAGTTAGGAGTATCAGGCCGGAGAGAAAGGAGGACCCTGGAAACTATGGGCAAACCATTAGACATCGATACCCACATTTTGACGGGACTGGAAATTTGTAGTCTTGATGGATCGAATCCAGTAGAATTAGTCACAGTCTTCAGTAAAGATGAAATGCCTGTTTCTAAGTCTCATATTCCAACTCAGGCAGATCTTAAAGAATGGCCACACTTGGATCAAGTTTATTTACCACAAATCGAAGCAGATATTGGAATGCTTATAGGAAATGTAACACCGGGTGCTTACACACCCATTGAAGTTGTTACTGGTCCTGACAAAAATTGTCCGCATGCTGTTCAAACTGGTTTAGGATGGATCGTCTGGGGTATTGTCCGATGCAGTACAGACCGAAACCATGAGGTCTGTAATTTTGCTGTTGAAAGAGACAAGGATCAAATGGTCGTATCAAAAATGGTAGAAGCCCAAAACCTTGAAGATTTGTTTAGAAAATACATTAATACTGATTTCCCTGAGAAAACTATTGATGATAAAAGGGAGCCTTCACTGGAAGATAAGAAGTTTGAAGAATCGGTAAAGAAGTCTATATTATATTCTGATGGTCATTACACCATTAATTTGCCATTTCGCAGAAAAGAGATACAGTTACCAAACAACTCTGAAGTAGCTTTAGCTCGATTAAATGGTATTAAGAAAAAATTTAAGTTAAATCAAACTTTTTATGAAGATTACTGTAAATTTATGAACGATATCCTGAGTAATGGTTATGCCGAAGAAGTACCATCAAGTTTACTAGATAGAGATGATGGTAAAGTGTATTACATTCCACATCACGGTATTTATGGCTCCAGTGAAAAGAAGAGTAAGAAGATTCGCATAGTTTTTGACTGTTCTGCTAAGTTTCGAGGAGTTTCACTGAATGACTTACTATTGCCTGGACCAAACCTAACAAACAAATTAGTTGGTGTATTAATGAGATTCAGGCAAGAAAATGTGGCGATTATGGCAGATGTGAAGTCAATGTTTTTCCAGGTACGAGTTCCAGAAGATGATCGAGATTATCTTAGATTTTACTGGTGGAAAGAAGGAAACTATGAACTTTATCCGGGAATATTTAGAATGACAGTGCATCTCTTTGGAGCCATATCCTCACCAACCTGTGCCAATAGTGCTCTCCATAAAACTGCTGACGATTTTGGCGATCAATTTGAACCCGAGATAGCAGATACAATTAAAAGAAACTTTTATGTTGATGATTGCTTGAAGTCAACAGACCGTCTGGAAAAGGCCATCACTTTAGCTGAAAATTTAACTAAACTTTGTAAGAGAGGAAGATTCAAACTCACGAAATGGATTAGCAATCACAGAACTGTCCTTGACTCCATACCAATTGAAGAACGGGCTAAGGAATTGGAGAACTTGGATTTAAACTATGATGAACTTCCAACTGAACACGCCCTAGGAGTTATTTGGTCAGTAGAAAAGGACTTATTGGGCTTCAAGATTAATATCCCAGTTCGTCAACCTACTAGAAGAGGAATATTGTCAGTCGTAGGGTCAGTTTATGACCCTTTAGGATTAGCAGCCCCATTTATTCTACCTGCAAAACTGTTATTACAAGAACTTTGTCAACAAGGCATAGATGCTTAATCAGTTTACCAGATTTAGAACAATTTTCGACTCCGAGATGTCATAAACCAAAGGACTTTGGACCTATAACAAGGCTTGAACTCCACAACTTTAGTGATGCGAGTGACCTAGGTTTTGGCACTGTCTCGTATGTTAGATTTGTCAATCAAGAAGGAAGAATACATTGTTCGATCATTATGGGAAAATCACGTGTTTCACCCTTGAAGAAAAAGACTATAGCAAGGATGGAATTGGCTGCAGCGATTGTAGCTGTAAAGATGAACAAACTCATATCTGAAGAGATGGATTACAGATTTGACAACACTTTCTTCTGGACTGATAGCATGTCAGTGCTTCGGTATATTATGAACGACAAAACCAGATTTCAAACCTTTGTCTCCAACAGACTGGTTATTATTCATGAGGGTTCCAGAGTTGATCAGTGGCATTGGGTAGATTCCACATCTAATCCGGCAGACTATGCTAGTAGGGGGTTGAAAATTGAAGACCGCACGAAGAGCAATAAATGGTTACAGGGACCAGATTTTTTATGGAAAACTGAAGATGAATGGCCCAAAACAGACATAAACATGTCTATCCCGGACGATGACTGTGAAGTAAAGAAGGCTGTTCACATGACTAATTTGAAAGTAGATGAATCAGTTTCAACGACTAACAAATATTTATCTTATTTTTCCTGTTGGACAAAAATGAGGAAAGCAGTGGGATGGATTCTAGTCCTTATGGAATTATTGGGGAAATTAGCTAAACGACGGAAAGAATTTAATAAAGAACTAGAAGATGAACCTGATGATGAAAGAAAAACTAAATTGGTGGATAGAAAAGTAAGACAATTAAGAGAAAATTTAAAGAATAAAAGCAACCAAGTCACTTCCAAACCTGATTTGCCTCCGGGGCTCTTTTCCAGGGATGATTGTTACACCCGAAGAAGATGGAGACAAGTACAATACTTGGCAAATTTGTTTTGGTCTCGCTGGGTGAAAGAATATTTACAAACACTACAAGAACGACACAAATGGACCAACCCTAGACGAAATTTACAAGAAGGTGATATCGTGTTACTTGTTGATAACTTGGCGCACAGAAATAGTTGGGCCCTAGGGAGAGTTATTGAAGTTAAGAATGACAAGAAAGGGTTTGTGCGATTTGTAAAAGTCAAAACGAAATCATCAACTCTAACACGACCTGTTGATAAATTGTGCTTAATATTAGAATCAGAAATATAGGTGCTCAGGTGTTTATAGATATATAGGGGGGTTGGGATGGCCTAGTGGTCTAGAGTGCCGCGCTTCGACCTCTAGCTGGCCGGTCACCTCTGGCTTGCGGCTGTGGTTTCGATCCCTGGTGTGAGCGTATGTGGCATGGAGATAGGGGCGCCTTCTCAACCTCGTGGGTTTCCTCCGGGCACTCCGGTTTCCTCCCACGGCTAAAGACCCCTACGCGCAAGCGAATTATTGAAATAAAATTGAAACCATATGTTAGTCCCGAAGTGACCTGGTTGTGTTGAGTGGACGTTAAACCCCATTTCTCTCTCTCTCTCTTTATAGATATATGAAGATATCTCTGAGCATAAGTGAATAAATCCATTTAAGTGAACTTATTGAACTGTTTAGCATTTGGCCTTTGTGTTTATGGGTTAGTAATTGTGCCGGTTTAGACCTATACAATTAGGGGGCCGGAATGTTGAGGCCAAAATGCATAAATATCTGAATATTGACTGAATCAAGTAGTATTTTATCCTGTGCCAAAGTATGCGCAACTTTATTTATTTCGTTTTTCCTTATTAATAAATGTGAGTCCATATCCGCGAATTAGACGTTCCTGAATCAGGGGGAAATTACTCGTAATGGAGAAACAACTGTGCTGACGAGACATTCAAGAAAGTACTTGGACGAATTTTGAACTTTTGTTGCCTTTTAAGACACCTGGACAGCAAACAAACTCGGTAAAAGTGTCAATATAACTTTTACTAACATTTTGGTGTATTTTACAACTGTAGTTATCAAAGTATCAAGTATATTTAAGTAATTAGAAACTTGAGCTGAAAACCACGTGGTAGACACGATTATCCGGAACTTGTGTACCGCCATATTTGTGAACTGTAGGACTTCTCCAGCATATAAACTATTCTAAATTACTTTAGAATTAATCGTATATTATATAAATTCTATGGTGACCTTGTCTGTGACCTGCTTTATTTGTTTATGTTCATTAATCTAGTGTCAATTGGGCAGCCAACAAGTCGTTGTACAGTTCATTTGAAACCTTGTTGAATCGGTGTTTTTTATGATGTAGAATTGACCTGTTTACATTTCCTTTGATAATCCTGCGTCTTATTAAGCTATCAGTCTCAAGTTAGCCCTTTGCATCTCAGATTATACTTAGTTGTGTCTTTGCATGTGGAACTTAGTTAAGGCCCTTAGTACTTAAATGTAGGATTATATGAGTTATTATTTTAGTATTGCTTATGTCAAACTTTGTATTTTTCAGTAAATCAATCCATCATAAGACAATCCAATCATAAGACAATCCAATCATAAGACAATCAATCTATCGACAATCATCAATGAATCAATCAGTCATAAGTCAACTATATGTTAGAGAATTAGAGAATATTGATGTTGTATAGAACATTCCCTGTGATTATAGTATATGTCCTGTATGGTGTATAGTAGATATTTAGAGAATAAAGGATAGATACATTATACTGGACCCTTTAGAATATTGTGATCACAAAAGTAAAGCCTTAAAATAGATGGTATCTATAAACAGTCCTACCTTGTTAAAGAATAATCCTATAATTCACCATTGCCAGTTGAGATATTGGCAAAAATATCATTTTCAACATTTGAAGATAGCTATTGCATGGGGGAATGGGCAAACAAGGAAGGTAATTGTGTTATTATTTCCGATGTGAAAGATGTTTAAGTGTGGAAAATAATGCCTATGATTGATTGTATAATAGTGAGTTGACAACCTATTGAGCAAAAGACATACAAATAAATATGTTTTGACTTTCTTGGAAAATATGAAATTCCCGCTTTAACAAGGTAGGCCTGTTTATAGATATATACCATCTATATTTTAAGGCTTTATTTTAATATATTTTAAAAATATATGAAATTGTCGTTTCAAAACAATTTTATTTGAAGTATATAAGATCTATTTAAATCAGTTTGATTTAATATTATATGTATATTGTTATTTTAATTTACAGCTACCTATTCCAAAGGCGTTTTATAGCTGAGGCGCTGGAGGCGCCAGCCTCCTCGCGAAAAAAAAAATCAAAGGAATTGCAAAAGTAAAACGGGAGAAAAATGCTAAAACCGATGAGAAAATGAAAAAGTACCCTAGTTAGGGGGGCCCTAAAGGCAGAGAAAAGGGCCCTACGTCTGACAAAAGGGCCCCTCTGGCCAAGGGAAAGGGCCCCGAGTCCGAGTCAATCGTTTTCTATACGGTTCACTGTTACTGTCGAATCCATTACTGAATGAGAATGCAGTCATTGCATTGGCATAAAAATCATCAACCAAGACACCCCCCCCCCGCGAAAGAGGGCCCTCAAAATAGTGTAGCCTCCGCCATGATAAACCTTAAAACGCCCCTGACCTATTCAAACTGATCCCGCAGTGAATATTCGCTATTCGTAAGTAATTCTCTGTGAAACATATTGCTACCTATTCAGCTCGGGCTGTGGCCAAATTACGGCAAGAAATACATATTCTTATAAACTGAATATGTGTTCAGAGTTTTCTATGATAATAATTTGGTGAACAAGCACAATCAAGTATTTATTGAATTGGTTTAATAAAAGTAACCAAGATAAACGCTTAATAAACTATAGAAAAGACGCCTGACAACACTCGCTGGTATAGCTGTTAGTATTTAGTAGGCGACAGAAGCCGTACGCTTTTGTACTTTCAATACGTTTATGTCGTTCTCTCATATTTTGTTACATTATCCTCGGCTGATTGCCCGAACTATGTTTATTCGTTCTACAAAAATTATTTAATCTCGTTCAATAGCCTCAATCAGAAAGCAAACATTATGAAGTGACTATACGTCCTATTGTTCTGGGCTAATCGAGACAAAATGAAATGGGGTTCAATGCCCTACTGTTCTGCTCCAGACTGGGCCAATGAAGACGGGCATACGCGATACAGTGTGCTATGACGGAAATTTTGCCCGGACAGCGGCACTGTGGCCTACTTTTTTTTTTATCGAATCCCAACTGTCGAGGGACCTTTTACGTGCACACCAATGTGTACACGGGGCCTCGAATTTTCGTCCCATCCGAACGACCAGACAGCTGTGAGCTGTCCTTGTCATGTTCTCCACCCTGCATCACTGCATGGCGGATTATAGTTTTCCCGGACAGCGGCACTACGACCTATTCTTATGTCGAATTCCGAACTGCCAAGGATTCTCTAACGCACACGTTGTCCCTTTGCCAAGCGCACCACTGATCGAACATGGGGCCACCAGACTTAGAGAGCCATCATCTTACTCCCTGAGTCACCGCGGTTCAACAAACATTTTTTAGGAATTCAAATTGAAAGCAGTAAGCATAATTTGATTAACTCTAGTCTTTCCTAAATAAAATACAACCCATGGCATCATATGTACGAAGACAACACCATTTAAAATGTGCAATCCGAGAAATAGCCTCAGACTACTTTACAGTTACTAATAATGCAATGTAAGGTCATTGCTTAGAGCGAGTCTTTAAGAAAATTCCCGCTTTCACTTCTTATGGTATGCTGTGGTCTGTTGATCGGTTATAAATACGTTACTTCTCGCATGATATAACCTGACTCAAGCTGCCCCACAGACAGGGACGTATACATATCGATTTTGTCCTAGGGGTGGGGGAGGGTGTTTAGCAAGAATCTGACCGACTGATGATCAGGCCCCTAATACGAGTGACGCAGCCACAAACTGAGATGTGCGAGCTTTCAGGGGTGACCGGGGCATGCTCCACGGAGAATTTTTTATAACATGAGTAAAATTGAGTACAACGCATGGGAATTGATATCAATTATTAAGAAATTTGCAATAACGTACAATGATACTATGCCAAATTATGAAAGTGATAATTATATCATTTATCTTGTTGTGGTGAATATACATAAATTTTGGCATTGTTTATTCACCACAACTGATTAGACTTAGCTCGAAATGTTAATCATTGAACTCAGTCACGAAAATCACCTAATGAACATTCACATCAAGTTTAAATTTTTACCTCAATTAAAAGCAGAGTGGTTATGTTCCAAAGTCTCGACAAATCAAATTGCTTTCCGCTTTTTAGTCTTAGCAGAAATTAGTCAAGGTAATGATATAATAAAAAATCTATACTCGGAATTTCATCACTCTCACGTAATTATAACCAAACTTATCGTGCCCCTAATAGCAGACATTCCCCCAGACAATATTAATCATCGAACTCCACCAAGGCACCAAGTTTGAACATTCTACCCAAATTAGGAGAGTTATTTTGTCTCGACCAATCAAATTGCTTATCGCTCTGCTTACCTGAGCAGAAAATGTTTCTTATCGAACTTATTCAAGGTATTGATGTAATGAAACTATACACCAAGAACTAAAGTTCTTGCGTCCCAGCGCATCAACCAATCATATTGCTTACCCTAAGCAGAAAATGTTCATCTTCGAACTCCATCAAGGCATTGACCTAATAAACACCTACATCAAGTCTGAACATTCTAGCTCAACTAGAAGGAGGGTTGCCATGTCCCAAAAAGTGTGACGGACAGACAGACATACAGACAAGATAGACAGATTGACGGACGAACCCATTTTAATAGTTCCCCTAGCCTCCATTGTCACTGAAATCGTTATTACGATAATAAACAAAGTCTCTATTATCCACTTTTACGGCAATCGCATCAACCACAGAACGTATCTAAATCTACTTAAAGATACATTAGTTAAGAGTTTAATAAAGAGTTGGCCACTCTTGCTATAATAATTCAAAAACAGATGATAGAAAAAAGAAAATATTGAAAATTTCAGTCAAATTATTTTATTCTGAACGGAGTTATCAGTGTTGGAAGTTTAGACAAGAAATGGGTACAAATTGCTGCGACACCTTAACGACAATTGTCGATCGTTTGATTGACAGACGATAACTCCACCCACATATTCTTGATTATCCAGTAACGTGCTCAATAGTAATAGTTCTCTTGCTTGACAGACCTTGCATCGTCAGTTTCCGGTAGCGCACGTCACCGAATAACAGTAAACGTTATCTTGGTCAGCTATTTCTGATTTAATGATATAGAAGGACGACTGTTTAAATCCGAGCTGTATCCAAGCCATCCGTGAGTCTACAGAGTTAATTTTGTGCTTGTTGTCTAAATGAAGGTCTAATTAATCAGTTCTATAACATCTGAAGCCTAAATAAAGACTTTCAATATGTTGATTTAGCTCTTGCATAATGCATGTTTAATGTCGTAGCCATTCGATGACATCGAGAGTTGGTAACATTCACCAAGAGTTAATGAATGAATGAAATACATATAGGTTTAACATCCTACTTTTCTACGGCTAATTAAGACGGGTATATTCCTTATGCAGTGCATACCGGCGTCCCATGCGAACGGCCCTGTACCACTGAAAAATACCGAGAACTTTCCCTGCCAACACCGGGATCACTGAGCAACCTAGTTACTTACGCAACTGTCCTTTTGCGAACGATATTCGCCGACAGTTGCTATCCGGCCTTCTATAGCTACAGTATGAAAATACGGTAAAATACCGCTATTCCCCACCCCTATTCTCAGGCTGTTTTAGAACCTTTGCCGTCTATTTTTCACAACAATTCTTTATTTTCAACCAAAAGGAATCCTTTCTCACTATATTTGACACAAATTTATAATAATTCAACTCGATTTTCAAGAAGAATTTAGCGAAGAAATAAACATGCGGTTTGCGCATGTCCGGGTCTCGTTATCGCTCTTCAGTTTAAACGTATTTGGTGTATGTTTTTAATCGCAGAATTCTACTTGAAAATAGTGTTGAATCTTTATAAATATGTGTCAGCTGTGGTATGAAATGATTCCTTTGGCAAATAAAGTAGAATCAAGGTGGAAAATAGTAGGTAAGGATTCCAAAATAGCCTTAGAACAGAGGTGGGGAAGAACGGTATTTTCATACTGCAGCTATAGAAGGCCGGATAGCAACTGTCAGCGAATATCTTTCGCTAAAGGACAGTTGCAATAGTAACTATGAGCAACCAGGCTTCTATTTAATGCTCTAGTATTCGATTTATTAGACATTTTATTTCCTGTGACTAAATTTGAAAGGCAAACCTATATCTATCTCATACATCATTAAAGCTGAAATCTTCAAAGTGCGCCGGCATGATTGGTGGGTTATCAAGAAGGTCAAAACTTCAAAATTTTAGCCGGAGGAGGCGGGGGAATACAAAAATATTTCGTGATTGAATGTTTCGGACCTGTTAGTTTGCGAGTTAAAGCAGGGTCGTATAAAGATTGCATGGCGCCCCTTCCTGAAAATATCACAGAGCCCTTGCAACGAGGGGGCGTAGCCTGGACATTGCCCGCCACACTCACATAAGTGCAATTTCTATATCAGTATGGTATAAATAAACAAGCTTATTTAGCACAGACATATGCTTTAAACTTATTATTTTTAAACTAATTTGTTGGCCATTTTAATATTTTGGCACCTGTTTGCGGCCGAGTCAGCTTGCCGACCACCCCCACCCAACCCCCGTGGCTAAAAGTCAGGAAATCCAAAATATGATATACACTTACTTAAAGCCCAGCCGTCTGTTCTAGAGCAGCTACTGGCTACTTCTTGATTTCCACAAATTCTCCATATACCATATCCCGCATATATATCAGCATTATTATTATTGATGTAACGTTTTCCCCATTCAGTTGTACAAAATGCGATCCAGTTACAGAAGTTGGCCACAAGAAGCA
Source organism: Patella ulyssiponensis (assembly GCA_963678685.1). Taxonomy (NCBI): domain Eukaryota; kingdom Metazoa; phylum Mollusca; class Gastropoda; family Patellidae; genus Patella; species Patella ulyssiponensis. The sequence goes on along the minus strand of OY783230.1, from coordinate 18,703,852 downwards.
GAATGAATGCTATTTTACCAAGCAGACTGGTTCCTGTAAATTCCTCCTTAATCCCCATCTCGCAGTAAACTGTGCCGAAGACTGTGGTTTCAAATATGTATTCGATAATATATATTCCTCAAATTATTAATAGTTGGTTGTCAAAATAATTCACTAAGTTTACAGTTACCATGCTACAATTTAAACAATATCACATGTCCAATTATACTTCTTTTGTTAGCTATATTAACGTATTATTGTTTTGTTAAAACCTTTAATTTAGTATTCCACTTCAACAGCAGTGGTCTTTTAATAATTAGATAGAAAAAGAATAAGAAATAGCAATCCATAAAACCTGAAAGCCTTTTCGTGTTCACATGACGTAATCGATCTTGTATGCTGCAGAAAGCTGTAATTCCTTGTTGATTCGAAAGTTAATTCTTCAAGCCATTTCTATAACAATTGTTACATGATGGCGGGAAGGGGTATTCCACAAAAATAAGGCCATAATATATAATAATAATGATTCGTGTGTTTGTTGGCCATTTGCAACGCCAAAACATCAATATTAAACATAATCCGATTTTTAGGTTACTATAATAATTATGTAGGCCTATTCTACTTCTGTCAATACCTGGGGTAAGACGGCAGCAAAAGAGGACCTGGCCCCAAGGTCACAATCATTCTCCGACTTAAGTTAAGAGTTATTCAACATTTAATCACTGTTTAGTCTGTTTATATGAAACATCTTTGATTCAGAAACATAAAACTTTGCATATAGTTTCTTATTTGGGTATTTGATACATTAAAACATCAAAAGTTTTATAAAGGGCTGTATTTTAATTACAATAATGCGAATAATTTTGAGTAAATTATTGACTGAGGTCTGAGAATGCTATGTGAACTCGAGGCCAGATTGCGATTCTTTACCACTAGCTATAAAGGACAGCCGACCTGATCACTTTTTACTCTTTGATCACAGTTTAACGACAAATTAATTCTGTCCCACACAATATACAGCTATAATTCCGTGTAATAAATAAATCGATTTTCTCCACAAGGGTCACAGTTACACAAAAACAATCACTTTGTAAATCTACATTTCACTGCGTATTCCCAAAATGTGTGATTTAAAACATGGCATATCATTGAACATCACTGATTCTGCATTTCGTCCAATTTATTTATAAATCATGGACGAACACGGTAGTTATGTATAAAATGCATTTGCAATGTCACTTTCCATTGGAAACTGTGGAAACACTTAGTCTTATTGTCCCCAACTCGAAAACTGAATAGCCACCCTTTATAATCAGGGTCCTTGAGAGGCTTGGCTGTGGGGTACCTGACAGGCCGACGGGACACTTGTCTAGGGCCCCGGAGCCAAAAGTGACCCGGGGGTATGTCGAGTAATGTTTAAAATAAAAGTTGTTGGTATAAATTAATAAAAAAAAAATATACAGTTATTTGGTCGTAAAGTAGAAGAAAATCGGTGAATTTTCTGAATGTGGGTACCTAGTGTCATGAATAGGATTAGAATCGGATTCTTGCAGTCCACTTTTTTGGAAAAATTGGTGAGTTATAAACTTTAAGTCACCTGTCTGGTCTTTCGTTCCGTGTGAGGCTCGCGTCGATATATCAGGGTATCCGGATTACCTTCTGTTTGAATCCAATTCAACATTATTTTGGGTGTTGAAAAAAATAAACTAATAGTTTATGTGATGAAAAAAGTATCTTTCTGATATTTTGGCGTCTGGTGGTCACGGATTTTATTTTTCTATTGTTTTGCTTGCTTAAAAAAAATTCCTGTCACAGTCGTGTACATCTGATTATTATTATTACACCCGTTAAACTAAACCATAGTACATATTATATTTGGTATGTCATAATGTTGTGTTAAATCTCAGTTTCTGTATCATCAAAGTGACTTAATATCATCTGTGTTATGGGTTTCGTAAATAATACAGGTTTCCAAATATTTTTTGAAGAATGATTTGTATGGTAATTTGCGGTAAAGGAGAATTGCAGTAATCGAGTTTTGAAATAACACAGGCATTACCAAACATTTTATAAGTGTCAACATTAAAAATATTAGCGAATGTTACCAATGTTATGTAGATGAAAATTACATGATTTACAGAAATGAAGTGAAATGAAATGGGGTTAACATCCTACTGTTCTGCTCTGAAACTGGTGTAATGGAGACGGGCATAAGCCATACAGTGTGCTATGAGGGGAAATTTAGTCCGCGCAGGGGCGCTACGGCCTACTCTGATGTCGAATTCCATCTGTCAAGGGATCTTTTAAATGCACGCCGTTGTGTACACGGGACCTCAGTTGTTCGTCCCATTCAAACGATTAGACAGCTATCCTTTTCAAGCTCCCTGTCTTGCATCACTGACAAGGTGAACCACGCCGGAAAATCTGGATAAACTTTCTCGGCCAATGCAGGGATCAAACACTCGACCTCAGGGCTAGCGAGCCGGCGTCTTACAACTTAGCCACCTTGATCCCCCACGATTTACAAATATTATAGAAGTTTGTGCATGTTCATTTTGGAATCGAACTGAATACCAATATATCTATTTTTTAATTTGAATAGAGTGTTTATTGTATAAATAAAAGTGTCAGTCCCATGTACTTCACTTATATCGGCGTTCCTCTTGAAAATCTTTTTGATCTAAAGGCATATTATGACCTTGATGTTCTATAAAATTGCGTTTCGAGTTCATTAATCCATGAAATGTCAACAACCTAAACTAAACGGGACCTAACACAGATCCTTGGGCTACCTCCAACTTTAAAGATAAAACTATTGTCTAACGATGAATCGAACAATACGGGTCGATTAATATTTAATAAAGCATACTATTGTCTATTACCACGATATACTCGTATGGTACATTTCTACGATTATGGTTAACCTCATTTAGTTGATAGCTGATAGATACCTTCGACGGTTACTACAATTTTATTATTTTGATTTACGGGAGTCATAATATGGATACAAATAAGTTAGGCGTGTTGTTGTTAGGTGTTGGTTGTATACATGCGTTCTCTTTATAGTTCCTCTGTTGTTATTGTCAATTAGAGCAGAACTGGGTGGTGTGGATCGAGTTTTGTGATAAATGACGGGAGAGGGGCAACATTTAAGTATACATGTACACGTCTAGATATACAAACTGACACTAATTAAAATTGTACCTACTTAGCGTTCAACTTGCGCATTATAAAGATAATTGTCTGTATTATATATATGAATATTGGACACCCGGTTTCCACCCCAGTGTGTTCATTAGTTCTTGAAGAACATTTAGCTTTAAGAAACATCGGAGATTCAAAAGAATTACGATCAGTACTCAATACAAAATTATCATAATATATTTGAAAATCGCTTTAAAAATATTATTCACACTATTATACAGTACACTATCATCGATATACTGGGTTAACTAAACATCTTTAATATTTATATAGTAAAATGTTAATGTGGCTGGCATGAGTTTTATTAGAAAATTAAGAATCAATTTTCTGAGTAGAAAGTAGAATTCAGGCGCGGATACAGCGGGGGGCGCACCCGGCGCACGCCCCCTCTATTTTTTTGTGGTGGCGAACAATGTTTAGCTCCATATATTCTAGCGAGAAAGGAGAACAAAAACAGTTTAGGTTGGAAATCGTAATTTACAGTACTAGTATGAAATTAGTCCTTGTGGGCATTTTAGTCCACTCAAAAATCACGGGCCGGGCTTCGCACTCCCAAGTGGGTGCAGCACGCCCCCCCCCCCTTTCTGAAAATCCTGGATCCGCCCCTGGAATTGAGTATTGCGACTAGTTGATGCGGAGAGTCGCTCAGACTTCGATAGAGAATTTGTTTTGGACGAGTTAATTGCCCCTGAATTTGATAATCTCGCTTACGAACGCGGACATAGAGTTAGAGAGGGAGAGAGAAGTGGTGTTTAACGTCCACTCGACACAAACTAGGTAATTTCGGGCAGGGGCGGATTGGGCCGTCGGGCGATCGCTCGAAGGGCCGGTCGGACAAAAATAATTTTTTCCAATTCTTCTAAAAAAAACACTTTTTTGCTGAACATAATATGGGAGAGGGTGGTACTGGACCGACCATGGATCCAGCCCCTGATTAACCTTGTGGGGGTGGGGGGGGGGGGGGGGGGGTCCGACACAAACCAACTGTGCGGGGGGCCAATTGGTGTTTGTTCAAATTGTTCGTAATGATCGTGGGTCGTACTAGTTTGTACTCCGACCCCTTTTGTGCCTGTGGTGTTTTCCGCCAGTCCGGGGCCCCCAATATCCCTCACTGCCGAGGGCCCCAATCCTGCACCCTGTTTGTGAGGATACGCCAGAATCCAAAATTCAAAAAGCAGCTTTTATGATTTTCATTTTCGTCACTCTGTACCAATGTGTCTCGTGGCCTTCCATCACAGGAGGAATCAACTAGCGCTCCCAGCAAGAAAAATGGGACATTTTTCAATGAAAATATTCCTGCTGATTCAATATTCCTAACTGGTTAATCAAATGGTCAAAATTTTCTCAACAAGTCCCATTTTTCAACCAGTTAAATTATCTTCACTCTTGACGATACAATGATAATACGTTAATTAATAATATGACGATATGTTAATTTCACAGGTTGATGGTTGTAAATTCCTTGTAGGTCGAGGTTTTATGCCTAAGTTAATCGATTTATGAAATATAATATTTGACAGAGATTATAAGCAGATATGCCACCAAATCGCATATTTGAGGGTCATTTTTCAAAAATGTCAATTGCAACATTTTGTTAAAGTTGATGTAGATTATTTTGAAGAAGTGTTCTTGGGGAAGAATAGACTTGGCATATGAAAAAAATAATGGTAATAAAAATTATCATCGTATGGGTTCAGGCTAGTAAAACATCCCCATTGCAATCAATGTTAAATCCATGACATTTCTTGGTCTATAACCCCATTTTTAATTTTTAACATTTCGATGATCTTAATTATAATCCCAAAGAGCACAATATGTCACAATCATCCGATACAAATATAGAAAGGGTTTGACCACTTCGATTTTTGTTAGGCCTGGCAGTCCGTCATTTTAGTAGGCGATCATCCTAATACTATTAATAATTGTATGTTGATTTCCTGACCCCCTCCCCCCAATCATGAATAATCAGTAAAACCTGGCAGATAATAGAAGTTGAAACTCTCTTCTACGATTTAGAAAAAACTTACGTAAATAGGCTACTGTATAAATCATTTTAACCTCTTTTAATTAAAGACAGTGGCTAGGGTAGGTACGGTACTATAATAATGAGTATGACGGGCAAGCGATCATTCGACTCAAGGACGCGACTCTAGTATATTCATCGATATTTCAAAACTCATATTTTATTTACTTTTATAAGGTTGAAAATAGTAGCTGTTATTGTGGTTTTGGTACAACTAAACCAAAGTCAACCAAAATCCCCAGAAACGATTTACTATTTTCAAGTTTGGATTAGCCGCTTCTTGCTGTCGTCATTGGACAACACGTATGTCTTCGATGATGTGCTGTCAAATGTATCAGCCGTACGTCGAAGCGCGTGCGTACAAGACGAATAACAGACACGTGCAAATTGTGTAATGTCAAATAAAACGAAATAGCAATGCTTTTGTAGAAAACGATTTTTTTTTTAAAAAAAGGATACAAAACAAAAAAACAAAACAAATCGGAAACAATGTTTTGATCATCTTTCGCAATCTGTTTCACAGAGAGAATTACTTACGAATTAACTCTGTAACAGATGACTCTCCACAACAAGTGCGTTGACTGCACGCGGCGTCAGTCATTGGCTCAACGGCTCGTGCAATGTTTACATAACACCTAACTGCTTCGCGCAAAATGATGCATTTTACTCATTTTAATACCCATTTACACTAAATAGGAAATATTTTTTAACTACAAATACTTCAAACGTCTTTATTTATTTTTCTTTTACCTCAAAAAATGTTTGAGAATTTAATTTGTCGGAGTAAAAAAGTTAATATGCAGTACTCATTAAGCCTCATCGATGTCATGCTTATCAGTGATTGTAGCGGCCAAGCGAATATTCACTGTGGGATCAGTTTGCATCTTTCGTTGTCTAAAACTTCCATTCATTCCCATCTAAAGTTAGTGAAATTATTATGTCCACAACATACAGCCTGGATACTATTTGAAAAAATTGCAGTTATTACCTTGCGTGCTTGCTTCCAGAATATTTTATTCAATTCTAGGCATGTGTAGGCCTACAAGTTGTCGATAAATAATCATATGTTTTTCTAGTGCAAATATTCATGGACCTTATGATACATGGCACGAAGCTTAACAACTTAACTAGCAATGTAAATATTTGAGATTTACCATGCGCTGGAAACTATTTCGTTTCAATTCCATTCCGTCCGAAGCCTAAATTTTAGGTTACCACTCAGATGTATTTTGCTGGTAAAAATCGCCACCTTCCCAGAAGAGGTTGCAGTAACTGGTTTCGTTTATATGACATGCGCACAGCATATTTTATTTGGTCGTTTCCGGTGGAAATGCGGAAATCTGTGACAGGAGAATTGTCAAATCTTCAATTTTACGTGTTCGTGTGTAAAGAAAATACGTTATGGCATGATTACTCATAACATTTGTCAAGGCCATGCCAATATACTGTATCACCAAATACTCTAATGTCATTACAAATAGGTTATATCAAGGAATGTTTTTTTGTGGCTGCTTGGGATTATGGCCCTTGGCCTTGCTCCCGTAATTGTAATAATAATAATATGTAATAATATGGCATTGCTAAAAAAAAACAAACGTTACACATAATAAAACCTGACAGTTTTGTTGAAAGCCTCTCAAAATGTCTCAACGAAGTGGTATGTTTACAACCACAACAAGTCCTGACAGTGTCACATCAGTATTACTCTCTGATGAAAATGCAAAAAAGTGGAAAGGAATTTTTATTAAATTGCTGAAAATGGTAAGACAATTTGTTGATGAAGAAAGATCTTAGGGAGTGTAAGAATCAAACTTACAAAGTACTGTTGTTGATCCATACATTTATGACCATCCACTCAATTACTATGGATGGACTAGGGTAGTGCTGGCACGATAAATCGTTGAATCGATGTATCGCGATTCACCGTCTCACGATACCTGTATTGAATCGCAGGATGCCGAATCGATTTTTCACGATTCTTTTTTGCTTTTTATCAAATATATCATAAACATTAAAAACTTTAAATTATATCCACAACCCTAAACTTTATTTGAAACAATGACACTTCGCTAACGATGTCCAGTAGTCTTGACATGTGTGTTCCTATAAATAGCGCACGACCGTAATTACCGTTAGTTTCGTAGGTAAAGATTAACAACATTTTAATGTCTTTTCGTTTTGTTTCCGAATTTTAAAGTTTGTTATAAGGCTTAGGTAATAAAACATACATATTTGAATACATAAAACGGCATTTTACTCTCGAATTTTATAAATTTAGAACGTAAATATAATAGATAGTAGCTCTTGTAAAAATCAAAATGGCGGTAAACACAGTCGCAATAACAAATCCTCCAGCGAAATATAAATCTAAAGTTTGGGAAAATTTTGTTTTTTTAAAAGGGAACACAACGAAAGTTGTTTGTAGAGTATGCAAAACTATTCTAAAATATTGTGGTAATAACAACCAATCTCAGCACTCACTTGACATACAAGACACCATAGTGTCCATAGTGGCGACTGTCTTGTCTAAGTTCGTCTGCTAGGATTAGAGTTTATTTCTAAATAGTTGGCCTAATCAAGTTTATTTATTTCCTGGTTTTAGTGACTTCATTAAAAACACAATCACATATTTAATTTGTTGTTTTATTGATAAATCTATGACCTAGTTATGAATCGCGATACGTATCGTATCGTGGCACATGAATCGCAATACGTATCGTATCGTGACTGCAGTCGCAATACCCAGCACTAGACTAGGGACATGTATGATTCTAATTATACCAAAATATTACCTCTTCCTGGACAACATAGCGACATTAGGGACTACTATCTAGAAGCCCGAAATCTTTGTTTTTAGCCCTCCAATTTTCCCTTGTAAACTCATTTTGTTTATAAAAAAGTATAAGCTTAACCTCTCATTCATATCGAAGATGAATTTAAACCATTATATTGTGACTAATTTTTAACACACACACACACCTTAGTTTAGCAACAAAATATTTGAACAACTGAGCTTACCAGTTACATTAGACCAAGTTGGTGTTTTTCACTATCACTTGACACTATTTAAATCAAGTATTTTGATTAACTAATAGTCAAGTTATGACTTAAAATAAAATATACTTTTGACTACAATTTGACACAAAATTGGTTAAAATTTAACATTGGCTCTCTGTCAACCTCAAGGTTTTAATGTACGGTTGACAGATACCCACATCGCAAAACAAAAATTCGAATTTAATTTAATATGCTTTTATTTTTCCCCAAATCAACCAGGTCTTGACGTTTTAAACCAAACTCTGTAATAATATCCTCTGATCAAGACTGGCACTTGATTAAAAACTGGCCGTCTATTAACCATATATTTATTAATATATTTTTTGAAATCAATAATGTGGTCGGAATGACGGATGTATCTGTTTATGTAAATAAACATCCTCAGTATCCCCAGTGGTATCATTCCGTTTTACTCCACTAATGCTGGGTCTATTCACGGGGGAGACTCTAGTCAGACAATCCACCCTTGATAATTGTGCTTTTTTTTATTGACCAATCAAATAATTCCATAAATAGAAAGTGGTCGAGCAAAGGGTAGTAACTGGCATTTTATTTTAACTTAGCTTGCCGAATCTTTGTTGCAAACTTGTCAAAACATTTTAGGCTATCATTTCATGTGCATGTCACTTTTGTGGTATTTAAACTGTTTGTATTGAATGGTTCATAGAATCAAACTACGTGGCCAATGCACTCATCAAGGGCAGATAAATGAAATTTGTGAAAATCCCCTGAACGAAACCCATGGGTTAGTGGAGTACAACGAATCAATACCACGGGGGATATCGAAGATGGTAAATTAAGTGCTTGGGACTTTAAGATGTGTACTCAGGGTACTGGTGTAGTGAGATAGGATTACACCAATGATTACTCCATGCTTGGATTGACTAAAATCGTTAAGATAATGGTATTTATTAATATATTTTGAAATCAGTTATGTGGTAGGAATGTAGAATGATATATTTATGTAAATATTTTCATTATATTTCCATTAAATTATATATTTTTTTACAGGTTCAACGTCAAGTTCACTCGGATCTGAGTGCTAAAGAAGATGCGTTAGATTATATTGAAGGACTACTGCTGCAATTACTCGTCTCTCTCTGTGCCTCTCAACCTCAAAAAGTACAAGATGTTGAGGACAGAATACAGAAAACTTTCCCTGACCCAATAGATAAATGGGCAATTAAAGATGCGAAAGAAGCCCTGGAACGGGCTCCTGGTGTTAAAGCGAAGAAAAATAGCAATCAAAATCTACCTGTTGATAAAGTTCATCCTTTATTAAAAGTGAGTTTTGGCGTTTGTTTTCACTTCTTTGTAGCTGTATGTACGTTTTGTAGAACATAATATGTATTGTATGTAGATTAGTAAGGTTCTACTAGAACATAAAGGATTGGCTTATTAGATATTGGTAGAACATAAAATGGGTGGCTAAGTAGTTTGGTGGCACATCAAGGGGTGGTTAATAAGTGGTTTTGTATTGAGGTAGTTTGATGGGGTGTAAAGGGGTGGCTAAGTAGTTTTCTGGCATGTAAAGGTGTGGCTATGTAGCTTTGTCAAATATAAAGAGGGGATTAGGTAGTTGGGGGAAGTGTTAAGGAGTGGCTAACAGAATATAAAGACAAAAGGATAGCTAATTAGTTTGGAGTATTAAGGAGTGGCTTACTAATTTGGTGGAATATAAGTATTGATTATGTAGATTGGTAAAAATATAAGTGATTGGTAGAAAAGAAGTGGTTTCTTATTTGGTAGAATTGAAATAGTGGCTATGCACACAATGAAAACATGATGGGGAAAATGTTATGGAATTGGAAACGGCTTACGTACATGTATACTTAATACTTGCAATGCCGATGGCCGGGATAAGAATATATAATGACATGATAAGTTACAATGTCTCCTCACTTAGACTATGTGCTTGTAGCCTGCAAATCATTGTTAACATAATAAAATTAAAATATTCCCTTGATCTTGTTTAAATATGATCATACATAACATTGTTGAATGTATTCATTTAGGAGTTGCTGGGTTATAGAGTAGATTATAGTGTAGCAGTATATATGGTAGCAGTATTGGAATATATCGCAGCAGATATACTCAAGGTATGTAATATTATGTTCTACTGAACCTTTTTTTTAACATATATGGTAGATAAGACGCAACTCGTGTGTAATAGGCCCTTTCATTGGCTAATCCTTCACATCATCCAGAAAACGTCAATGATAACAACTCTTCCAGAGCCCATGTAGTAAAGACAAATAAAACAAAATTTTGAACTATAAAAACGAAACAGGATCTGTGTTTTAATCGAAGTAAGCAAATTTTACATTCTCCAATAGTTATCAAATTTCAAAAACATTGTTAACATTTTGTTTATGTTTCCTTTTGAAATTAAGTTAGTCAGATGACCAATTAACAATCACTCACACATGGACCATGAGATATGTAAAATGTTGGAAAGATGGTGATTTCTAATTTTCGTTTTTTATATAACAGTTTACTGGAACATATGTAAAAAATATTCGACATGGTGAAATAACATGTCAAGATGTAAAAGTGGCAATATGTGCTGACCAGGTAAGTGTTATGTATTCTTTAACATGGAAATTCTTTGTTATTTAGCTCATTATAATAATAATAATAATAATAATATGTCCATTTATATAGCGCCAAATCCACAAAATCGTGCTCATAGCGCATACAACAACTATACAAAGTCCTTTGGCTCTAAGCTTTTTGTCAATTTCTGTTGTGAATTTTGAACAGATGAGTCTTTAATCGAGATTTGAAAATTGGTAAAGTAGTCACAAAACGGAGTTCAACTGGGAGTGAATTCCATTTTTCAGCGGCAGCAACAGCAAACGCTCTTTGTCCAAAGGAAGCAAGTTTCCACTTAGGTACCACTAACTGATTGAGATTGTTTGAACGCAACTGTCTTTTAGGAATATACTGTTGAATTAAATTGCACAAGTAATCGGGAGCCTCTCCACTGACACACTGATATGTTAGGCAGAGTACTTTAAAGTCTATCCGAGCACTGACTGGTAACCAATGAAGGGCTTGGAGAACGGGAGTTATATGACAATGATATGGAGATCTTGTGACCATTCTTGCTGTGATATTTTGGATTCGTTGAAGACGATTTAGTTGAATTTGGGGAAGGCCAGTGAGAATACTATTACAATAATCTAATCGCGATAGAATTAGTGATCGCGCTAGGGCTGAAGCTGAATCCTGTGTGAGGACATGGCGGATTGAACTGATGTTCTTATAACCATATTAGTGGATTGATCTGATGTACTATTTAAATTGATGATGGTGAAACCTCTGTATTATTAAATATTTGTTTTTTTGTGGACGTAAAATTGTCCACGAATACAGATTTTCATCCCACAAAACAAGTTGAAATATAAAATCCAATGCAATCAATGGTTGTTTTTGTATGCTTATCAGAAAGTTTTAGTCTTTTTAACATTTATAGAAGTTTATTTTGTTAACCAATTTAATTCATTATCTTTTCTTTAGGTATTAATTGATATGTTTTCACAAGAAGAAGAAATGTCCATGTCCATGGTAGAGAATGAACCAATACATCGTGATTCTCTGAAATATGAAGATATTGTTAAAGATTTTATTTTAGAAGAAACCCAGTATTTGAGAGATCTAAATCTAATCATTAAAGTATTTAGAGTTCCCTTTGCAAAGTTATTTCCTCGAAGCAAGGTAATTATTGTATTTTTATGATAATTTAATAGTATCAAATGAAATGAAATGAAATGGGGTTTACCGTCCTACTGAGTATCCAAAGATTCTTTGTTAGTATCAAAATGACCTAATTAAAGTGTTGATAACTTATTAACCCAATTAAGATCTTTCCACTTCTGTATCCGATAAGTAAGAATTGACCCCCCCCCCCTCCGCCATCGATTGGATCCAAACTTCAAGTGCTGATGGATTTATACTATGGAATTCTGCTGAAAGATTTCATATTCATAGAAAAATAATTTATTTTTTGCAGGACTTAGATGTTATATTTAGTAATATATTGGATATATATGATCTTACAACTAAATTACTTAGTCTAGTAGAAGACCAAGTAGAAATTACAGATGAACGGGAAACACCTTTAGTTGGAACATGTTTTGAAGATATTGCTGAGGTATGTATGTTCTACGATGTTTGGAAATTTGGTTATTTTTTGTGATAAAGACACAAAAATATCCATAAGTACTTATGATATATGTATTTTAAAAAAAGAACAGGGGCCTATTTCACAAAATTTTAACTAAGATAAGATCTGAATTTTAGTTATTTGATTGGACAATATTAGACTGATTTTAGTTCTTAGCCAATCAAAATTGAAGTATCTGCTAAAATTTGGATTTTATCTTTAGTTAAAATTTCGTGAAACAGGGCCCAGGTTGGTAAGATTCTGTAGGGGATACTCGATTGAGCATTTTGGAATTGAATTTCCTCAATCCCTCAAAGGGTCTCAGTCTGATAAACACAGGAATTTGGGGCAACAAGCCATGTACCCTCTAAATATGACACTCTCTCGACCGATCACTTGTTCGATGGTGTCAGGCTTGTGCTCATACCATATTTTGCTGTTTGGTTGACATGCTTCAAACTGGAAAGATAACTCTTCAATTACCTATTATCTCCCCTTAGACCACAAGTCCAATAATGGTTGATTTTGTGAAAATTATACATGATTTGCATATTTTTGCCCTTTATTCAATGAATTTAACAGGGTGAAGAATTTAATGTATATGAGAAATATGTAGATGATATGATGGCACCTAGAGGTAAAGAAAGACTATATACTTTATTACAAAGAGAAGATGTTAGTCAGTATATGCAGGTAAATAGGCAACTAAATATCTTATTTTTCTTATATTACACAAGATTACAATTCTTAAAAGTATATTGTCCTTTGAAATATGGACTTAAAAATTGAATTTGGATAAATTTGATATCACTATGATTTAATATAATTTAAGATCATGCAAGTTTTCTATTAAATTCAAATAACCTTTTGAGCATGTGACTACTCATGATCATAATCTCTCTTCAGAAAAAAGATTATTTTCTGTAGACCTTCGTTCTAACAATGTTGATAGATAAATATATAAACCATTTAAGACATTTGAAAGAGAACTAGTAAGCCACCTCACCAATAATAGATTATTGAAAACAAGTTTAGACTCTTTTATGCAATTAAGTTTTCAGGCTGCATTTCTTAATTAGACAACATTTTAAGTAGAAATCTAAACCACCATATACTTTTCAAATTTATTAAATTATTTAGTAAATATCCATTATGCATAGGATTTCACTGAGAATAATGAATAGGTTGTCATTTATAAATGGGGGAAAAGATTGTGTCCTTTTAATGGTAACACTTTGTAGAGCTGGGCGATATACCTAGAAACAGATATCGCGATATTTTCAAAAAATATCGCGATATAATCACTATATCGCGATATTTTATAAAAGGTCAATACTTTCAGTTTATCACTTTTTAAATGTAAATAAACATGCATAAAAAGTTGGAAATACCCCTCAATATTATTATTTCTAGTCAATATTATTTTTAAAATACACAGTACAAAATTAACAAAACATTAATTCAAGCTGGTTCAAACACAGATCTATAGCCATGAAAACTTGCTAAAGTTGTTTTTTTATTACAATTTTAATATTCAAAATATTAATTATAATATTTTATTCAAATTAAAAATACATGTATTTCGAATGAAGGAAGCCAAAACAACATAAAAAAGTTTATGTTCTTTCGGTCGTGCATATTCTTATAGCTACGTGTAAGATTGGACTTTGTTTACCCTTGCAAACTCGTTCTTTCCCATTCAAGAGTAAGCTTATGCCTTCTTGAAAATGCATTATTCAATACAGGGATACTAAATTAAACTATAAAACATAAATACAATGTCAAAAAGTGCCCATTGTTTTCGTCAAATATTTTTTCCCGATCACGACGGCCATGACACGGCAGACGCTGAATGATAATCAGTCTACCGGAACTCCCAATGTGATTGGCATTATTTATATTTCTGCTTTATTAAAATTTAATTCAATCTTAAAATCAATGATTTCTTTCGAAAATCAAAGTATCGGTGTTCACCATTCGTCAAGATGTGTAGAAATTGAACCGAAACAGGGATAATTATAACCGGTGGAAAGGTGGACGATAAGTCACGTGACGTAAATAAAGCTTCGCATTGGCATTTGCAAACTCTGTGGAATGAATACTCGGGAGTTTATAGCAGTATTTTTCATCATTAAGCAATAAAATATCGTAAATAACATAAAAAAGAAAACATTTTGTTCAATATGTAGGTAAAATATCATCCAAAAAAATCAAAACCGCGATATATCGCGGTATGTTCGGTTTTTCGATATTTTTCTGAAGACGGTATTTTTCACGGTTTTTATTTCCGTGGCGGTTTTATATCGAAATACCGAAATATCGCCCAGCTCTAACACTTTGTAGAGATTTGATTAAATAACATTGTATAGAGTTTTTGTTATCGTGTTATTTTTATTAATGAAAGATATAGAATAAGTTTGTAATGTGTTCTATTTTAGTCGGCTGGTCATGGTTTTAAAGGAGCTGTAAAATATGTTTTACCTAAGTTACTACTTGGCCCTGTGTATCATTGTTTACATTATTTTGAAGTCATTGATGTAAGTATGTCTAAGTAGGTTTATTATTCTTTCTGAGTAAAAAAAATTATTAGGCAGGAACACTACTGTCCTGTTAAAAATTCTTTTTTCTAGTTTTACGCAAATTGTCTTCAATTTGCAACTGCCATGGGTTCTTTCATGGACATGCCAATATGTATGCAATTGGACCTCATTTCTTTTGGTGAGTAAAGACCAAGATTGAAAAGTCCAGTGACCAAGCCTGCTCAACTACAACAACCCCATCCGTTGTTCGAGATCAATAAAGCTTTGAGTTCACATACTGTCATCAATAGCCTTGATGTGGTAACCAAAATCTCTCATTTTATATAAGCTGTTATATCACTCAAGCGACTTAATTTCCCTTACTATGTAGATTTTCTTGTAATGATAAATATTGTAACATATTACCATAAAAATAGTTGACACATTAAACCCCCATTCCTATGTTTGTGTATAGCGTAATAGCTTGTATAGGATAGTTCCATATCTCCAGAACTAACAGCCACACAAAAGGTGTCTTTGACTTAACTCTAGGGTTTCTTAAGGCGAAAGTTATCAGGGTTTCTTAGGGCGAAAGTTATCAATGGTTGGCCAACAGTTGCACCCACTTTGTTTGCCATGTTAAGGGTCCTGATCCAATTAATTTATTTTCCAAGACCATTAGCTGTGTCTTTTATAAGGAAAAACAAATTTTTTAAATGTATCTACAGATATTGATAGAAAGTAGTAAAAATGAAGAAGATCAAGAATGTTTAGAACAAGCTAACAGTTTACTTCAAGCCCTTAAAGCATCCATGGAAAGAAAGTTTGGTGGAGCTATTCCTAAACGTAAACCATGGTAAGTAAAAAACATTTTTAATTTTAAAATTTTCATTGATTAGTACATGCCCAGTTTTGTTTAGATTTTTTTATAGTTCAAATTAGTTTTAGTTGTCATCATAAGGTTTGGATCTGAAAGGGTTTTTTTTTTTACATAAGATTCACATAGAATTCTTGGAGATACTGTTTGAGTGGTTTCTGAGGTCAAGAATTCACCTACATGATCGCTTTGTATGTAGTGGAGGCCATGAAATGTATTTAAAAAATTTACATATGTATTTAACAAAAATGAATAATTTGTTATCTATATGAAACCTACTTATTTTATAAAATGAGTTGCATTTAATTTGTGGGGCTTTATGTATTATTAATTTATTCATTGATTATTTTATAGGGAAATATCGCTACGGTTACAAGGTAGATTTGGCAGACCAGAAATTCTGGAGAAAATGAATGAAATACAAAAAAGTATTGATGGTTGGGAGGGTAAAACAATAGGGCAGAGTTGTAGTGAGTTTATAATGGGTAAGTAGATGGGTAAAGCTGTGTTATATTTCTTACTTTACTTTCAAGCCTAAGATAATTAAATTTGATCCTATTAATAAAATGTAATTCTTCAGTAGAATCTCGTTAAACAAAATTATTAATGGGATATATTCAGGCCGGGAATTTCATCAGTATCTGCAATCAAATGCTGTTTTTATAGTGAATACTGTACTGACAATTTCTAGATATCCTAAATTGATCATTTGAAATGGATATGATATTTGTATAGATCTTGATGTGTGTGAGCATACTGACAAAAATCTGATTCTGAGATCCTTACAGATTTCTTAGTCTGATGTTTTATTTCTTCTTTTGTGTTTATTTTTTAAACAGAAGCATTGTATTCAGTTACTTTTATTCATTGCCTTTATTTTTGTAGATGGGGAGTTAATTAAACATACTGGTCGACGTCCATCTGATAGACATGTATTTTTATTTGATAATTTGATTGTATTATGTAAACACAATAGACGATCATCAGTGACTGGTTCTATATCCGAATATAAACTAAAAGAGAAATATTATGTACGTAAAGTTGAAATAAAAGACAGAGAAGATACAGACGGTAAGCTTTGTAGTCAGTCTTCCTATAATTATACCTTTATTGTGTCTTCTGTAGGGCTAACAAGGAAAGTATGCCTTCTGATGATGAATATATATTATTGCACAATAAATATACAACGTTATTGATAAATACTGCCAAAAAGTTACCAAAAACCTCAAGCTACGATAGGACAAATCACAAGGTCCACCTGAGTAAACATTGAAGTGCATAGAAAAGACCTCTTGACAGTTGGTATTCCATGCAGAGAATATAGAAACATTGCTCTTGTAGTGAAATTCTCTTCCCTAGCATAGCATGGCAAATGTCGCCCCAAAATAACAGTCTCAAAATGACAATAATGTGTTAAAATCCATTCCATTTCTATCCTATTATTTCATTTGTTTTTGTATCTGTATTCAGAATTAGACAGCTATTTTATGTTCATTCTGGTGTAGAGTTTCTCACACCCCCATCGTGTCCAAATGATAAGATCGTAAGTGACAAGGGTGTATCTTTGCTATTGGTACAATGATACTTAAGAGAAATATTTAAGAGATCTCCCACTTTTTATGAAAAATATAAAATTTCAAACACTGTTTATCAAAACAACTTAATCATTCGCATTTACATTTAAAATAATGTTTATTTTTGTAGATTTAAAACATGTAATTGAGTTACATCCACGTGATCATCCTGGTGTAATATTGACAGCTAAAAATGCTGAAGATAAAGCTAACTGGATGGCAGCTTTAATATCATTACAGACCCGAAGGTATTCTATCATAGTCCCATTTCATTGTACTTTATTCAGTTGTCTCACAATTTTATACTATTGGTCAGTTAGGCAATCTGATTAAAACACAGGTCATCTTTTGTTTTTATTTGTATGGTAAAAAATTTTGTTTTATTAGTCTTCATGATGGTAGAAACTAGAAAGATTTTTCGATAGAATGTTTTCTGTTTAATGTAAAAAAAATAGCCAATAAAATTATCTAATTAGTCAGGCTTCAGGTGAGATGTACATAGAATTATGAGAGACATCTTTAAAGCAGCAGAGAATAAAACAAAAGTTCAATATAGATAGGTTACATCATTCGGCCAAATTTCAACTAATTAATCCCTTAATATGACCGTCTTCATAAATACAGGCTGGTGGCCATTTAAAGGATAAAAAAAAATGTAGCAGAATTAGATTTTTGTATTTTAGAATGTGATTTTAATTTTAAGAGGATAGATTACCTAAATGTTAATGTAGTGATGGTAGAAATTCTGAATAACATTGTTCAAGGTTTGTAATATTTTGATTATATTTCAGTATGTTAGAAAGAGCGCTGGATGGTAAATTGAGAGAAGAAGAAAAACAACATCCATTGTGTCTTCCTACACCACAACAATATAGGTTAGTTCAAATTAATGTTCAACAAGCGTAAATTGATAACGTAAAGTGCTGGTTCAGATTAAGCTGAACAATTTATACAAAGCTTTGTTGGTTCATAGTCAGAGTGAAAATCTTCAGACATTTTAACATTTAATGAAATTTTGACATAAATGATATATTTAGAACACAAATTGACAATAATGTATTCAATCAGTTTATCATTAGCAGACAGTTTTCTAATGATGTATTGTGGGTAGGGCTACAACGCTAAGCCAGGCCACGATACAATGCACATCACAGTCTACAATACGATTAATATCGTAATATAGGAAATAAAATGAAAAAATGCTGTTAAATTTTGACAGTCTTTCACTGTGAAAATTCAAAGACCTACTTTTTATGAATTACTTTAAATGTGGTATTTCTAAGTCAACTAATAAGCCACATCAACTGTCGAAAACGCCTTAACACTTGCTGAAAGTAAAAAGAATTATTTTGCTCATTGCCTTATTTACGCATTTAAAGGAATATTTTTCTATTCTTATGAAATTATTATTTGGATAACGAATCGCGATACAGACATTGATTGTATCATGCATCATGGATTTGTAAAACATCAATATACATCGATGAGTCATTGTAGCCCTAATTATGGGTAGTTTATTATCAGCTCACATAACTACATATGACATTTAAATACAATAAGGTGATCAACAAACCTCAATTTGTGAAAAGTTGTCAGAATATGAAACTATATTTATACAGATTTGCTGAAGAGAACTCAGAGGAAAACATAGTATTTGAAGAGAACCAAGATCCATCAATAGAAAGTCCACTGATAAAAGGTGGACTACTAATAAAATTGATAGAACGTCTCACATATCATATGTATGCTGATCCTAAATTTGTGCGGACATTCCTTACTACTTATAGATCATTTTGTAGCCCACATGAACTACTTGATTTACTTATAGAACGGTAAGTAATCTATATTTATTAACAATATTTACTCAAGAACAACATGTTATAGGATCTGAAAACAAGCTGGGGGTTGGATGGCCGAATGGTTAGCATGTGCACGCTGTATCATAAAGCTTGTCATTGAGTCAACTGGCGTGGTTTTGAATCCCCGGTTGTATATGAAAGGAGTAGTGGCAATCTGTTCAACCTCGGGGGTTTTATCCTGGTCCTCCGGTTTCCTCCCACTGCTAAACCATATGTTAGTCCCGAAATGACTTAATTTGTGTCAAGTGGACGTTAAACCCCATTTCTCTCTCTCATCATGAAGACTACTAAAACAGAATTTTAACCATACAAACGAAAACACAAAATTCATATATATTTATTATTGGTTATTCTGTAGTATATATATTCTAAATTGAGAACACTGACCCTCAGGTTGATAAACGGATCCATTTATTTATTCACTATAGCAGTCTCTTAGATAACAAAAGTATAATATTGATATCATTTTGATTTAATTATTATATTTTAATACAATATTTTGAGTGCCAGCAATAAGTCCTTAAGTGTAATTTGAGTAAAACTCGAGTTGAGATAAAAGCAAAGTAATTTTGAGATGGGAGCTGGAAGTGGTGAAATGTGTTTATACTAACAGTATGATGTTATATTAACTATATATATTTTAGGTTTGAGATACCAGATATAGTTGTACAGCAAGATGATATTGGTGTTGATCATCAGAAAGATCCAAGTCTAAAAACTAGAGATGACTTAAAACGATTTCGTAAAGAATATGTTAAACCCATACAATTCAGGTTTGCATTTTTATTTCATATTGATAAACTTAATTTCATTGTACATTAACCAGTTCATATTGATTTGTTTTGAACTAAACAGAGCGTAGAAAGAAAAATTTGTTAATCACTGAATATCCAAGCTATAGAAAGATATATTTCATGTGAAAAACCCATATATCTCAAAGATACATAATGGGAGATAAGATAAAGGGCTGACAGTTCTCACTATGAAAGATAAAAACTAGATAATGTAAAGGGGATTTGCTGAAAATATCAGTCAAATTTTGATGAATTCTGAAATGAGATTTTACCGATTGAATTTTTGGCCTAGCCTCGATCATCATTACTACAGTCGGTACGAAAAGAATCAGTCTCAATTATCCATTTCATGATTAGATCATGGATGAAGGTTGAGTAGCAAATCGGATCCTAATCCAGTAGATATCGCAGGCTGGTGTTGACATCAAGTGTTGATTATATGGTCTGATAAGGTAATAAAAGACAATGAATATTATTTTATATTTGTAGAGTTGTGAATGTATTAAAACACTGGGTTGATCAACATTTCTATGATTTTGAGAGAGATGATGCACTTCTAACCAAGTTAGAGCGATTTCTCAGCACTATTAAGGGAAAAGCAATGAAGAAAATGGCAGAGTCAATCAACAAAGTTATTAGTCGAAGGGTTAGTATGATATGTTTATTTTAAGAAAAGTAAAATGACATAATCATTTATGTTTTAAAAAATTTACTATGCAGGTGGATTTTAGGCAGTTTTGTTCATTTTGTATTTCGATATTCAACCTCAGATTAAGTATTTGAAATATGTACATTTGGTATTACAGCAAGAAAGTTCTAATACAGAGAGAGAAATAACATATCAAACAGAATTACCAGCAATAGAATGGCATTTAACACAAAAACCTGAAGAATTTGACTTGATGAAGGTAAGAGATCATTCAATTCCACTAATACATGATAACTTTGTGTTCCAGAACTGTTATCCTTGGACTTTAACTACATCAAATTCTATACTTTTACTTCGCATTCAGCGTTAAACAATTTCTCTCCAATATAACACCCATAGAAAAAGCTTTTTCTTTGAAAACTGAGTATTACAAATTGTGGAAACACAGCTGGTTTAGATCTTAAAATCATGAGAGTTAGCACTTTTGCAAGAACTCAGAACTGTTAAAAAATTAAAAAGAATTGAAAAATGAAAAGCCATATTTTTGTAAAACAAAACAATAAACTAAAATGTATTCAAAATCATACTTATATACACATTTTCTACATTATAATGTGATTTGTAAATTATGTTTTTCAGTTACATCCAATAGAAATAGCTCGTCAAGTAACGTTATTAGAGTTTGATCTATATAGAGCTGTACAACCATCAGAATTAGTTGGTAGTGTATGGATCAAGAAAAATAAAGATAAAACATCACCTAATTTACTAAAGATGATACATTTCTCTACTATGGTGCGTAATCTTCTTAACTACATTTTACGTCCAAATAGTTAAAGGACATTATTGAAAAAGGACCAGTAATATGCAAATGACTAGTCCAATAACTTTAATTTTAGTTGTCACTAATAGTTTTGTATCTGGATGCACTTTTTTAATGTAAAATGTCAGACCTAGTAGATATAGATATATTCATTCTTGATAATTGGATCCCAAATACATAAACAATGATTAGAAAATATCCAAAATACCAGGGAAAATATATTTTTTAATGAAAGCGTATCTTTTGACATACTTCAAGAAACGTTTTTTAATACCAGCACCATAAGACAAAAAACAAACAAGCACTGGTGTTGCCAATCATTATGTGATTAATCCTCAAAGATAGCAATGGCCAGCACTTTATTTGATTTATTATGGTCTATTAGTCAATTTGAGTGAAAAGAATAACAAATATCCTCTCAGATAGGAATTATTTTAAAGAGTCAATCACATGACTTAATAATTCTGGAGTGAACATATTTTATACATCCACATTTCATGCGCACCTATTATGCCATTGCCCCTATCTGTGGGTGTGTGTGTATATATATGTATGTGTGTGTGTCTGTGGGTCACCTACAGGGTGCAATTCTTAACTGATTGTCTTGAAACTTTACTTACTTATTCTTTATACCCTACGAATGATCCAGGAGCAGAGCCAAAGGCCACAATTATGAATGGATTATCTTTAAACTTGGTGTACTTATTCCATATACCCTGCAACTCTGAATGGATCAACTTGGAACCTTGCATATTTATTCTTTGTCACACCCACTTTTTTGTTGATATATAATTTGTAAATTTGGCAAAACAAACCCAACGCCTTCTCCTTTCTTTGCTAGGGGTTGGAATGGACGAATGGTTAGCAGGTACGCGCTGTATCATAAAGCCTGTCATTCAGTCAACTGGAATCCCCAGTTGTACATGACAAGGACTAGGGTCGCCTGTCCAACCTCGTGGGTTTTCTCCGGGCCCTTCGGTTTCCTCCCACTCCTAAAGACCCCTACACGTAAGCAAATTATTGAAATAAAATTAAAAAACATGTTGGTCCCAAAATGACCTAGTTTCTCTCTCTTCTTCTTCTTTGTCTCTTGTCATTTGCAGCCATTTCATATTTGATTCTCTTCATTTTAAAATGTACCATATCAATGAAAGCAGGAATGTGGACGTATATTGCAGCCTAAGTAATGCTTGTGTTGATAAGTGACATTATAATTTATTACAGTTTACGTTCTGGTTAGAGAAATGTATTATAGAAACCGATAATCTGGAGGAAAGGGTAGCTGTTATGTCCCGTATTCTAGAGATAATGTTGGTCTTTCAAGAACTCAACAATTTCAATGGTGTATTAGAGGTTGTCAGTGCTATGAACTCGGCACCAGTTTATAGACTTGAACACACGTTTAAAGTAAGTAATGTCTAAATAAAATAATCAATTTTGAAAATATTTAGATGTGATCAAGAAGTGTACAGTACAAATGATGATAGAAATTTTATTCCTGAGATTTCAGAAATTTCCATATATTTCAAGTATTATTATCATGTCAAGCAGTTGATCTTATATTTGCATTCTTATCTTTTACAGGAATTACCCCACAAACTCTACAAATCTTTTGATGAAGCCAAAGAATTAAATTCAGATCATTTCAAAAAATACACAGAAAAGCTCCGGTCAATAAACCCACCATGTGTTCCCTTTTTAGGTAAGTGTCACACCCTGGATGGGGGCGTGACCTGCCTTCACTTTTGTATGCCAAAATGAAAACAAGTATGGTTATTGTTCGGGGCGTTACCTTTTTAGACGCCCACGTTGAAATGTGGTCGTATATTGTCGCCCACATTGAAATGTGGTCGTATATTGTCATCGCCCCCGTCCGTCCGTCCGTCCGTCGTCCACAAGCCAAAGGCCAAAGTTAATATCCGATTGACTTTAAATTTACACAAGGTGTATACGGTCATGAGACAAAGAATTCTATTGATTTTCAGCAATTTCAAATAATGACTGCCAGAGTTATCTCCCTTGATCACTTCAAAAAATCTTGTGACGCTATAGAGGCCAAACTTATCATCCGATTGACTTCAGATTGATACACAAAGTTTAAGGTGTTAAAACGAACAATTATTTTGATTTTCAATGAATTTTGATAACTGAACAGCTAAATCCATGATATTAAATGTTTCGTATACCAATTATTAGCGTTGGGCAAAACTTTTATCAAAAGCAAACAAATTCTAATGATTTTCTGATAATTACATAATGAGTTGTTACTCTTAATCAGATTTTAGTGTACCGGTATTACAAATGTTTCATTACAGAAAAAAGTAAAAATAGGCGACAACCCTTGTTTACTGCCCTGACGATTTAGCTGCTGTGGGCGTATGTTTCGTTGCCTGGCAACCTATCTTTTTATTTAATTATTTCTTTAGTTTTGTAATCAGATCCGAGTTCAGCTTTAATTACACACCGGTAATAACAACAGTCTTCACATTAAATTGTACAATATTTGAATATTTCAATGATCTGACTATTTGGATCTAAAAGAAATATGGCTCGAAAAGTAGAGGGAATTTTTCTTTTAAAAGAATATTTCAAACATCTTGCATTAATATTAATATTTTTTCAACAGGAATGTACCTGACCAATATTTTACTAACAGAAGAGGGCAATCCAGATTTTTTACCCAATCGACCAAAAGGTCTGATTAATTTTAGTAAAAGACGAAAAGTGGCAGAAATAACTGCAGAAATTCAGCAATATCAAAATCAGCCTTACTGTTTAAGCGTAGAGAATTCTATCCGAGTAAGTACATGATATTATGTTACTTTTAAAACACACATTTTATTTTAATGTTATACATTGTTTATCTCTGTTGTCCATTCGCAATCTCTTGTATCTACTGTCTGTTCCAGGCAACACTACAACTCGAAAATTGCTTGCTATTTCTTCAATTTTTAATTTAAATGGTTAAAACATAACGACCTACCTGGAATGGTCACCCCGTTACTGTCTATCGCACGTTTACCAATTTCAGATCAAGATATGTAACCTTTCTCTCTTGAAAAATCCTTCTTTATTTACTTCGCGGTATTGAAGTCTGTCATGCTTGACCTAATTATTTGGGATAAACCAAATCGAACAGGGGTGTGCATACGGCTTTGAGTCATTTCGTCCTATCTGAATGTTTAGATAGTTGTTTCGACCTAGTAGAATATAAATTGCTTAAAAGAGCTATTTAAGGGAAGTAATATAAATTTGCTGTTTGGTTTCAGACCACAGTTTTTTGTTCCACTGCATTAGATATTAAATTTGCTAATACGGTATTTTTTTTAGATAGTTTAGTCTATTTCTTTTTTGATTTAGGTTTTTTTTTTTGTATTTTGTGAAATGCCCCTAAGCAAATGATACTTTGACAGAAAACGGAAAGGGGTAGTAGCCACACAAGGTCAACTTCTGTTAGATCAAAGGCACGTCATTGCGTTTTTGTGTTCAGACCACGAGTTATTTTTTTTACATTTAATTTATTCATATTGATTAACCCTGAACTTCATTAAATTTCTGCAAGTCTACCTTTTAAACAAGAAAGCAGAAATAAACTGTTTTATAGAAATCATTTATTTACACAAATTCAGAGAAAATGCTCCAACTATAATAATATACATCACTGAAGTTGTCTGGCCTACATTCACGCTATCTATTTACGTACACAATCTACACATTTCACAACACTCGCGCTCACATCAATCTCCCTGCCAGTACATTTCGCATGCATCCACCGTTCACACAAATCAGAGCCCACCCAATCAACAATCGCATCCGACTCACTTCCCGGTGGGTTCTCACAATCACATACACTACAAACACGTCTATATTATCAGCACTCAAATCTTCATTCGCAACACCACCGTCATCCATATTCTCAGCAACATATCACTCTCACTCTCTCCATTGACATTCTGTTCACTCTAATACTCGAACTCACTGTCAATTCCGAATGAAATGATAACTGGTGGTACTTCTTCACTTAATCTTCCCGCTTCCCATCCAATGGGTTATATTTTTTACGATTAGTTTTATTTTTATCTATTCAACGACAATATCTGAAACAAACCGTGTGCGCCTGTCGAACGGGAAAATAAATAAAAATGGATACCGATAATCGATACTAGTCCATAAAATTATAAGATATCGTAAAATATTTACACTTCATCCGAAAGGTTACCATGCCATCTAATGCTTCAAATAAGTGTTCTGTGAGGAATATTTTAGAAGACATGCACTTCTGTGAATATTTCAAAGGAATATTAAAATACCGGAAACCAAATAAAACAAACCAAAAAACACGCACACACAAATTGTTGATATCGTAACAATAAATGTATTTATTTTGCATGAAACGTTTTGAAAAAAGCCCTGAAAATAATCGAAAATAAGTATTACTGTCGCAAAATGACGGTGCGAAACCTCCCGCCCAAAGTATTATTAACCGAATGCACCCGATTTGTAGAATACCTTCTACCCCTACATGATATACGAGTGACCCAATTTACACATGCGCAAAGTCAATGTTTATCTTCTGAGAAATTGAATGTTTCGAAAAATGTGAAATTTACAAGAGAATAGAGGATTTTATCGAACTTATTGGCGTTAAGGTTCAACGAAGAAAGTAATGGGGTGACCATTTCAGGTAGGTCGTTAAGTTTTAACCATTTTAATTAAAAACTGAAGAAATAGCAAGCAATTTTCGAGTTGTAGTGTTGCCTGGAACAGACAGTAGGTCCTTGTTTAAGCTTCATTTGGTCATAAGGGTGAACCCTGTTTCTCTGTTACAGTACAGACTTATAAATAATGTATCCTGATACAGGATTCTTTGGTAGAATGTTTTTTAGACTCTTGTGTGATTGTTCATTAAGGGTATAAGGAAAAAATCTATCAATTTTAAATTGCAATTTCAAGCACATTTGCAGGGTTATCTTTCTTTGGTAAAGCTTGTGACAGGGCTCTTGTCAAAGTGAGATTTTGTGAAACTTTCTCTGGAAGATGTGTTTACAGTGATTTTAAAGCTAACATGGGCAACACTGCTGCTTGTGGGTGGGGGGTTGGGATGGCCTAGTGGTCTAGAGTGCCGCGCTTCGACCTCGAGTGGACGTTAAACCCCATTTCTCTCTCTCTCTCTGCTTGTGGGTGTTTGTGATGATTGTTAGCCCACTCCGAACAAAGTTAACAAGGGATATGGGGATGCATTTCTTTCCCAATTTTATTTCCATGGCATATCTTATGAAATGTTGTACACACATTATCCCATTATTCTAGTTGTGCAGTTCACTAATTAGACATTCAAAGGATTTAAAAACTTTGTATTTCCATAGAATTCAATTTACTGTTTTTATTCCAGGGCATATCTCAGAAATGTTCAATACCAGCTTCCTGTACTTTGTACACACATCCACCTATTAATTTAGTTGTGTCTTTTTTTCTAATCAGAAATTTCTGAATGTTACTATTAGTTGATGTTTTTTCATTGAAATAAATTAGACTTTATTTTTGCCAAAAAAGTATTCAGTATATTGATGATTGAGTCCTATATCTCCTTATGTCTAATATGTTGATATCTGGAACACAGGATTTCACTCATTTATTGTTCAGTCAGTCTATTGATTTTACAACTACTAGTAAACTTTAAATTACAAGTAAACATGGATTATTTTTGGTATTTAAGGAATTTTTTGAAAAGTTGAATCCATTAGAAGATAGATGTGAAAAAGATTTCAATGATTATCTTTATGCAAAATCATTAGAAATAGAGCCACGAGGTTCAAAGCAGGCAGTAAAATATGTAAGTATTTAATAAACATAATAATAATTTCTATATGCAAAAGGCTCAGTATTTTTTTAAAAAGTTAGATTATACTTTAATATGAAATATTGCCTTAAATGTTTCATTAGAACTTAGTACTTGAACTGGAAATACAAGGGACACAATTCTATGGAATATAATTACTGTTTATTACTAAACAACGTTTTGACTAGAATTCTCTAGTGTTCATGTTTTCGTAGAAACAGGTGGTTGTAATCTCCCTTTTTATGAGAAATAGTGGGCAAATAGCAATACTTGACACATTGTGATTTATTCTATAAATTTGACAGATTTCTGGTATAAAACCACTCACATTAGACTGATAAACTCTCACTACATGTAGACAGAATATTTAAATTCTGCTTACATAGAATATATAACTCAAAGTTGTTGAAATTTTTGTTGTTAAAAGTGTGACCTGAATATGTATCCTAATTTAAACATGTGTAAGGAGGAATAAAATGAGGTCCCGTGTACACAGTGGCGTAATTCGATATAAGAGTAGGCCGTTGTGCCGCTGTCTTGGCAAAATTTCCCTAATAGCACACTGTATGGCGTATGCCTGTCTTCATTAGCTCAGTTCAGAGCAGAACAGTAGGATGTTAAACTCCATTTTAGGTCATTCATTTCATTAATATTATATAGGTGACAGTAGTAAAGATTTTCTTGCATATAAACTGATTAACTGTAATGTTGTTTATATTTACCAGCCAAAGAAGTTCCTAGATTTCTCATTAAAATCACCAGGTGTGAAACCATTATCTGGTCATAGACAGAGTTCGGCCAGATCAAGCCAGCCAACCACTTTTCCTTTTAATGTACCAAAGAACTCAGAAGATGATGATTCCTCTTCACCGTCTTGTGCCACCCCACCTACTCCAAGCACCCCCCTCACCCCCACACTTTGGAGTGGCAGTCAATCCAGTCATTTGGGTAGTATGAGTACACTAGCTAGTAGTACTAGTACATTAATGGGCAGTACACATAGTGTTGTTACAAACTTTTCTAATGATACAAGTATCTTATCAGGTAAAGTATTATCTTTAATATAATATCTTACAGAACAACAATTGATAGTTTCTCAGTTACTGAATTTAATGGCTTTAAAGATACATTATGTAAGATTTAGATAAAGAGTCGACACTTCTTGCTATAATAGTTTAAAAATATATCATGAAAAATGAATAATTGAAGTCATTAATTTGTGAAATTTTGGCTAGAAACAACCTAAATAGTCTTGATTGTCAGGAACCATTGCTACGATATCTGATGGTAACTGCTTATATAACATTTGAAACCAGAGGCAAATTTAACTCTTACATAATGCATGATTAACTATGTAAACCAAAGATAAAAAATATGAGAAAATTGCCTTTT
Source organism: Patella ulyssiponensis (assembly GCA_963678685.1). NCBI lineage: Eukaryota > Metazoa > Mollusca > Gastropoda > Patellidae > Patella > Patella ulyssiponensis. The sequence continues at coordinate 18,675,095 of OY783230.1, read as the reverse complement.
TATTTTGCATGGTTACATATGAGCGACTTAAAAATGGTGACTATTACTTTGGCAAGTATTTTAAGTCATTTACACCCCATGGAATTTGGGAACTTATGGCTTACCCCATATGGACACTTAAAGTTTGTATTTCTTTCGAAAAATATCACAGAGCTTCAGATAGCTGCTCAGAACTGAAATAAAGGTTTAGAGAGTCTTTCACTCTGAATTAACAGTTTTATTGACTCAAAAATATCTGGAATGTTGCAACATTAAATATTATTTTTTGGAGGGGTAGTTATATATTTTGAACTATATTTCAGAATTTGGATATGGTTTAGAGTTGGATAATGCTTTAGAGAAACATGTGTTAACACCACCACCACTTCCTCCAAGACGTAAACACAATGACTCTGAATGTTCTTTATCAGGATTATCTCTATCAGATAATCCACCTATTCCCCCTCCTCGTCACGATGAAGAAAGACCTCCACCTGTTCCCCCTAGGAGAGATTCTGTTAAGTCACGAGACTCTGTTTTTAGTACATTACCGAGATCACAAAGTATCTCTTATCCGCGACCTGTTATGCCACCGTCAACAAGCTCAACACTTCCACGTCACAATTCAGAACGAGGATATCCTTCTAATTTGATCTTTGACATCAATGGGGATGATCCCCCTGGACTTCCGGAAATTCCACCTCGAACTTACAAGATTGTTCATTCACGGAAACAGAGTAGCTAGAAGTGAGCCTTAGTGTTTATATAGTTGGCTTGGATGTGATATGTTAAGACAAATTGTGAATCAAATTATTTGTATGAAAAAGTAATGTACGAGAATTTCATTCCTTGTTGACAGTAATCACTACTGTTTATATTGTTTATGTAGAACGGAAGAGCGAGAAAGTGCCTAGGTGGAGAAAAAAGAACAAGTTGTTTGTGTGAAGGGTTTTTTTTTTCAATAAGTGGACGGAACATTATTGTGGTATTGTTAATGATTACTATATAGACAGTGAGTTTTTATGTTGTGTTTTTGTGTACATAAAGTATGTTATTTTTTGTGTAGTGTATGTTTGTAAGTATGTGCTAGGTTTTTGTGTAGTGTATGTATGTATGTTTGTGTGAAAGTGGCTTGTGAATTGTTGTAGAATTAAATAATGGACTATGTTATGTGTCTAGTCACTAATGTTGTGTGCTCTTAGTAGAAATAATATATCAAGATGACATAGAAGACATTTTGGACACATCAGATGAAAGTATGTGCATGGCTAATTTACTTCCTTAATGTTTAATTATCAATTTCTCAGTAAACGATGATAAGGTCACCAAGACATCTATTAGCAACATACTAATGTTGCGGCACTTTCTACAATAAAATTTGGAAAATGCTATGTATGTTATAATAGTTTCTTGGCTTAACTTGATTGTTATTAAATACATAAAAATCACACTACAATTTTGTTCTTTAAATATAATAAACCTGGGATTATCTGTTAAATTATCTTTTGTTTTGTTACGTGACCAACCCTGATCGTTGTTTTCACATGTAACGAAATATTTTTTGATACTGATGGAATAAACTAAAAGTAGTCAAAACTGAGTTTTAGCACAATAACCTAGTATCTATTTTCCGTTGCGACTCAGTCACTTATTAGAAGTTATAGAGCCTCCTATAATACAGGGTTACACCCCCTGAAAATCAGTGACAAATTCAGCAATGGTTTTTTGATAAAATGAAATTAATTCATGGATTTTCTTCACAAAAATGGATAAATATTATCAAATATGTCACAATGTTAGACAGTAGGTTAGATCCTACAGATCGGATCTAGTGGAAATCTTTTAAAGTTACTGAATTATGTCCCTCTAATAACTTAAAATTAACTTTAAAGTTCCCATATTTGATTACGAGTTACAGACCAATTCTTTGAAAATTTAGTTTTACTGAGTTTATTCCATATTTGGATTATATTTTCACCGAAATGTTTTCATAGTATCAGTGTGTTACAAATGCAGGAATTGTCAAGTTTTTGGCAACTTGGTAGAGACTTATATTGATTGTCTCAGACTTGTTAACAGATGTCTTGGTTGCCTTCACAACATCCAAATAGTTTATTATAGCATTTATATTATGAAATTTGTTTATTAAAGTGAAGAAGAATTCATGTAGAAATCTTCAGGAGTCAAATAGAGATCTCACAGTTTGTTTTTCATCCAAAGGCCACAAAATTGTACGAGTTTATGTTAAAGATAGGTATAATTGTAGAGACAAATTTCTTTTAAAAATCTTTTAAATAATATATTTATTTTGATAGGCTTGTGTTAGTTCATACTGCTATATCAGAGGCTTTAAGTTAGTTCATACTGCTATATCAGAGGCTTTAAGTTGAAACTATCAAATGAATAACACCAGAGTACAGTTTCATTTATGCTGCTTATTCTGGTAGGGTATGTGTGTATTTTGTGTACTTTTGAAAAAAAGATAATATAAGAGTTGTTCTGAACACAAACCAATCCTTTGTAAAATACAGATCTATATTTAGTTTCTTTTTTTTATATATATACTTTCGATGGCCTCGACTACATGAAGATCTGACCGATTTCAGTGGGAGGTCAGATCGTCACTCATATGAGTGGCTTTTGACCCTATAACGTCAGATAATTGATTAAGCAATCAGCATTGATGTTTCTAGTGGGATACCCACAGTTCCGTTCAAGAACTAGTCGTAACAGCAGACTGTTTCATTGGCTCATTCCTCACATCAACCATAATGCGTGTTATATAACAACTCTTCCAGATCCTAGTGTTGTATAAACAAGTTAAACAAAATTATGAACTCTGAAAAATAAAACAAAATAGGATCTGTGTTTTAATCAGATTGTTTGAGAAATCCTGTTGTTATCTCATTGATTTGATATTTATCTGTAATGATTAAGTTTATGATAATTATTACTTGCTTATTGCCTTTGATCGCCCAGAAAAATCTTGTTTACGCTCTTGTATTCAATATTCGTACATTTGAAAGCTGGTCTATTAATAAAGAATTAAAATTCAGCACACTTTATGTGGACTGCTTGGACGACTTAGCTGCGGTTGGCATATGTTTGTTTCATTGCCTAGCAACCCATCTATATCTTAATAAATATTCACAGTATTTCAGTATTCTTTACAGTTATCGAAAGCTGAGCTCTCAGACTGATGAACCATATATTGCAAGATAAAAAGTAGGAATCTGTAATACTACTGAATCAAGTATTAAAACTGTATTTATTACCAGTTATTGCAGTTCATTCATTTAGTTAGTTTTAATATGTTTAATAAGAAATTATCTGTAAAATGCAATTATATAATGGCTACTCTTAAAATTAATCTATGGGTTATATTTTCCCTTCTTTGAAAGATTTAATTATAATGGCTTTTACATACCAAGGCCATATTACATTAACCAGTTGTAAATAAATTAAGATGTATATTTATGTTTTTTGCTGTATTGTTACAGCTTGTAGGTTAATCTATTTTCTTTGATGAAATGCAGGTTAAAGCCAGATTTAATAAAACTTTACTTATGCATGGTGACTCCTATTTCCACTGCAATATCTTTTCCCGAAACGAATATATGTCAACCTAATTCAAAGGATTGCAAATTTTGAGTTATTAGGACCCTGTCAGACGTCAGTGTGTTCAAAACAGTTTTCCTGACTGTTTCCACTATTCTTCCAGATTCAAATGTATAATTTTATCTGTAATTGTAGTATTGTTATTTTTGACATACCAGGCTACTTTTACTTTTAGGGGAATTGTGGTCCTTAGGCTTACAGACAATTTTACACATTTTTTCCCCTGGTTCAAGATCTGAACTGTACCTTGTACAGCATTATGTTTCGAAGAAAGCATGGGACTATTAAAATCTGTCTGTCTGTCTGTCTGTCCGTGACACTTTTTGGGAGACATTAACTCTCCTTCTAATTGAGCTAGAATGTTCAAACTTGGTGTAGGTGAATGCCTTGATTGAGTTGGAAGATGAGCATTTTCTACTTTGGGAAGCAGAGATAAGCAATTTGATTGGTTGATGCTTTAGGATGCAAGAACTTTAGTTCTTAAAAAATTCCAAGTCAAAAAGGCGATGAAACCCCCACACTCGAAAAAAAGTAGGAGGGCGGAAGATTCCCTGTGACAGTGTAATCAGGTTCGGGTCTCAGTTCTTGGTGTATAGTTTCATTACATCAATACCTTGACTAAGTTCGATAATGAGCATTTCTGTGTAAGCAGAGGGATAAGAAAATTTGATTGGTTGAGACTTTGGAACACAATAACTCTCCTTCTAATTGATGTAGAATGTTCAAACTTGGTGTAGGTGAAATATATTACTTTGGCCTGTGTGGTTGACAAGAAAAGTGTACCTTGTCATTTGGATGGTACGGGAAACTGTACGCATAAACATGCCCTCAAAGGAACCCTTGCAAATTGTAATAAAAACAAGACTTGACAACAAAACACCCTACTTGATCGAAGTAATTAAACATTATTAAAAAAAACCCTCTAAAATGTGAATCTGCTTTACTAACGTTTACCCTTTTGTTAAATAGGGGGGTTGGATCGCCGAATGGTTAGCCTGTCATTGAGTCAACTGTCGTGGTTTCGAATCCCCGGTTGTACGTGACAAGGAGTAGGGTCGCCTGTCCAACCTTCAGTTTCCCTCTACTGCTAAAGACCCCTACGTGCAAGCGAAGTATGGAAATAAAATTAAACCATATGTTAGTCCCTAAATGACCTAGTTTGTCTTATTCTAAACCATGGTTTATAAGTATCTCTGTTGTATCTTATTAATTATTTATCATAAGTTAAAATAAAAAATTGTATTCGATGGCTATTTCATTAATGTATATCTGTTTTAGTAATGTAAGAACACTGGTAATCATGGAAAATAAAGTATTTTGAAAGAGTTTTTGTAGGTAATACATTGGATGAGTGTGTTAAAATCTAAGGTGTAAACTGAAAATTGTGATTTTAAAGATATTTTAGTTGTATCTAAAATATTGATAAAACTGTTTGTATTTGTTGAATTATTTTGGGTTTTTTAGGATAATGTGCGAATTTGGTCAGGAGATTTTATGTAGATATATTCTAGGTAACTTACTAACACTACCAACATAAACCACCTATTTCAAATTATGGGTACTTAAGAAATATTTATTTAATTTGCAAAATACAATAATATATTTCGTCATAGAAAGTGCATATCCTCTTTTAACAGTAAACACACAAATTTAGGAACTAAGGGCTTAATTTTAAAAGAGTCTGGATTTGGATTCAATCCGATTTTCTTCTTTCAAGTAAATGTACCAAATATTTTGATCATGTATAGAAAATCAGTTATAAGAATATTGGGGATTGGTCATGTGATTATGGATGTTTTTGTAAATGACAATTATCATTGAACATACATTATGCAATAGTTTAATCTGCTTATTGCAGACCTTTCTTTGGGCCTGGAATGTTATATAAACTATTAATGAGATATTTATTAACATGAAAAGATCTTAATCAATTCTTAATGCCATTTGATGTGTCAGATTTTCACTGGATTTGAATCCAATTTGCTGCACAACGCTCATTGATGATTTAATTCAAAAATGGATAATCAAGACTATTTTTTCTATCGTACCGACTTTAGTATTGATGATTGAGGCTAGGCCTGAATTCAAACGCTAATATCTCAGTTAAGAGGGGAGCAATTTGACTGACATTTTCAGTATATCCCTTTACAGTATCTAGTTTTTAAATATTGAAGTGAGAACTGACAGCTTTTTATCTTATCTTCCATAATGCCACTTTAAACATTTTCAATCATTTGAACTAAAGGTAAAAAAAACAACTGAAGGTTTATACGTGTACCCACACTTTAATTATAGCTAAGCACCAATTGCTCTTAAGACGTTTCGTGAAATTAAACCATACTTCTTACATTGGGATAAAATACTGTTGCAGTGTCCAAATTTCTAAAGAAAATCAGGGAATTTGCCACAATAATTTGTCGAATTCCAAGATTTTACCTAACAAAGAATTTACCTGTAATCTATGTCATTTGTTTTCGGGTGGGTATGCATATGGATAATGTGTGTGTTTAGTCTTTATTAAGAAAGGAAGGGTTTAAGCCCATGCTCATGGAAAGTGCAATAGAGATATTGTTGTGGATAAAATTGTATAATTTTCGATATACATGTTACCCTTTTATTGTTTATGCTTGATGGAACAAGTTTTGGAGAGAATGTTTTATTAATGCTTTGTTGATATTACAGACATTGTTTATGTAGTACGTGGGATCAAAAAATTGATTAAATAAAATAAAATTTAACAGGTGGTGAATGTTTATTTGTCTCATTTGTAGTTATACGTGAAATAGAACGCTTGTGTATTTTGTAAATTTGGTTCTAAATGTAAATAAGTAGAAGTGATAATATGTTCATTGGGAGTGTTGTTATTGTATATGTAATAGGCTGTATATAGATATATGTTTACTGCCTGTATTTAAAAAGTACAGTACTAATTATATTATACATACATATTACATACCATATACATGTAGTTAATAGGCATTTGTCATATACATTATTTGACGATTGAGATATTGTACATTATATATTTGAAGATATCGTGTTATTGTATGAAAAAATACAAGAGTTTAAAGTGCTATATGTACCTACTAAAACAATATGTGAACCTGTGTTATCTGATGGTACATGTACCTATATTAAACATGTTAAACAAAGCGTTATCTTAGTTTGTATTAAACCCTGTCTTCATTAGCCCACGCAGAGCAAAACAGTAGGACATTCAACCACATTCATGTCATTTCATTTTATATTCCCACATTACCTTACTTTTTATTATGAAAAGTTGAAATACAAACTTTGGTACATGTATATCCATTTTAGTCATTTTCTGTCAACTGATGACCAATTCTAAATTTGGTCAATGGATTCTTAAAGGACAATATTGGTGTCAGTCATTATCACATACATGATAGAACTGGTTTAACATGTTCCAAATATAATTTTAACATAGAGAACATTTCTACGATAGATGCGTTATCAAAGTTTCAACAAACAGAAGTGACGATCGCGAAAGGAAAAGAGTTATATAGAAGGATAACTCGTGTTTTCCTTTAGCATTCGTCACTTCTGTTTGTCGAAACCTTTATTACCAATCTATTGTAGCAATGATCTCTGTGTTAAAATTATATTTGGAAAGTGTTTAACAGTTCTATAACATGTGATAATGACTGACACCTATATTGTCCTTTAAATGCATAATGGATTACCAAATTCTGATATGAACCGAAGATATCTCACTGATACTGGCATGTACATGATTGGAATTTAAAAGTCTTTATATATGTATATCCATTACTATGATTACTATAGTTCACAAGGCAGACAGACATCATGGTCCATAGATTTATCATATTCCTGAAGCAATGGCCCGAGAAATCCCTCTTTGTCCATTGCTGGATTGGCTTCTGGTATTTGAGCTTTTGAGAGAGTTGTCTATTCTTCCCGTTCAAACAAATCTATCCCAAGTACAGCAACATGGCAGCCCTTTACTTAAACTGGGGTCTTCCCTAAAACTTTGGACACTGATTTAAGGTATTAAAAATGGCGAAAGTCTTGTTCGTCTCCATACGGTATTGTTTACATTCTTTCCGTGTTGATAGCCTTGTTTGTCACACAATTAGTTTTTCTGCAATATTTTGCTATGCACTGGTTAGTTGAGCATAATAAATCGTGAGTCATGGCGCAATGTTATGTAGACATTACCTCCCACCTTTAATGTGTAATCATATTGTTACGCAGTTGGCTATTGGTTGTTAATCGGACTACTGACCAGTCATAATTTGGAACAGAAGTTTGCTTCCATTAAAGCAGTGTTTAGATGAATTATTTCTAATCAAATGAAACACTGTGGGGAATATGTAGATTTATAGATTTAAACAATAGATTCTGCCACGCCCCCCTTTGGCACTAGCAGAGGATGGATAACCCGACGAGTAAGGCGTCTAGTCGTTTAGATGGAACTAAAATCCAAGGCCAAATGCACACAGTTGAAATTCAAAGAATAATAGGTAGAAAAGCAGCCATCTGGGACTGGCACTAAATAGCATATGCTAGTCTTCGATACCCCATTCGGTGTAGAAAAGTAGCATGTTAAACCCTAGCCCACAAAAGTAAGTCCTTTATATAATGACGTTATTAAGACATCAATCCTTTTCCGTTTCAAAATGTCGTATCGGGACAAGTTAGCTTCTAAATAGCGATGTTTTGTACCCGTGTAGGGTAGGAATATGTGCCTTTAAAATAATAGTTTTTGGGTGTGGCAGAAATGTAATAAATAACAATAATTAATCGCGGTTTTTGAAGAAAAAATTGACAGTTTTGCTTATTGAATTCCAATGTAGGCTAATTCATATCGCATTCTGCCAGAAGGAAGTATATTGTAACATATTATCTTATCTCGAGACACATGGGGTTTCTTATCTAATTAAACCCATTTCATTTCTTTTGGACCCTTTTGTTCAATCCTTATACCTTAATTAATGTGTTCAGGATGTCACGGCAACAACAAAATTGGTCAGTGTCCACACAGATTCTCATAAAACACTGAAATTTTCCAGCTGGGTAGACTCCATCCTGAAGGGGCTATCAAATCCCTAATAACTAGGGATTTATGTTACGGGAACCGACCCTCAGTAATGTTCTAAGCAGGCCTATATAATGGCAAGATATATATGAGAAAGTGTGGTAACGATGACTTGAGACAGAGACTTGGTGGCAGCAAGTATCAATGGCGTAATGTGGGTTAAGGGTCAAATTCCATAAAACATTATTGACAAGTAAATATATAATAATAACACACATTCATTATTCATATAAATTAAAAGAGCCAAGTCTCTAACTCAATGTTTTCAATAAAATTAAAAAACACGAAATAAAATTGAATGTTGAACAATTTCATTCAATAGGATCCTAATATCCAATATTTAATGAGACACAATTAACATTTTACAATCAGTACACGCGTCGTGTACCCTATGGTTTGAGTACCATTTTGTGATGAACAAATAACAATATTCTACAACAGAAACTGGAAGTAATTAGTAAAGGCAAAATAATAATTTAAAAAACGTGTAGCATTACTGCCGTTTCACATACTTCAACATAATTGATTAGAAATTACAATTTTTTTTGAAAACAGAATATATATCACTTTTCATAAATTCATATCACAATACTATGTGCATTTAGAACCATATTTGTCTATAAGTCATGCGCCCTTTAATATGTGCTTTAAAACATATCGCCTTTAAATTAACCGTAACACTCGAACTAGCTTGCCCAGAAATTCTTCTATGAACAGAAAAATTAATTTATCCTTCTCCCAAATATGTTACCACGTTTTTCGATCAAATCGATGTATCAAATGCATAATTCATAATACCATCACCGGTAATATTTTCAACTGTTTCTCACTGACTTGCCGATGGTAAACTGGTAGAGTTTGTTATTTTAGGTTTTCCATCTTCCAGACGAATAGCATTATTTCCATCTGTTGTGGCCATCATCTTTCTTCTTCTCAGATAGTTTATACGTAAAATAAAAGTATCTTGTGTAAACCGGCCGTTTTTCTTGTAATTAGTTCGAACAAAAGATGGTAGCCCACCAACTAAAGATTCAAAATCTAGATGTTGAAATAAAAACGGTTTTGATTGAGCAGGTTCTGTATACTTATAATCACTTTCATAAACTTGATATTCCAGACTTTCGTCGAAATTTGAATCGCAATCATCTTCAGGCCCATTTATATTCTTTGATTCCATCTTTTTCACAAAAATAAAATATGAATTTATAGGTCCTCATATATCTGCTCCTAGTCTAAATAAGACCCAGATGATTTGATTTTACTGTTGACCTGTATTGACTATTATGGTTTGTGATTAATATTGGTCTTTTATATCTATCGACACTGAAATATGTCTATAATGATATTTACTTAAAGCCTTTGTCAATATAGGTGAAAAATGTTCTAACTAATAAAAGGTAGAGTAGATAAGATAATAGTTATACGTTTGTCAATCTGTGGGGTTCTTTTTCCTAGGTTATCATTAAGTAGTTTATATACACTCTTTATGCTTTTATTCAATACACCATTCAAAATCTAGCACTTAGTATTGCACTATAAAGACCCTGTACATGTATATTAAACTATGACACATTCTTTGACGACAGATTTAGCTTGGAGATGTCATGTGTACTAACAAAATATAAAGTGTAAATAAGCAAATCCCAAAATTTCACAACTTTGCAGTTATTTGCACTGCTGAACAAGACAATTTATTTTATACTTTATTAATTTAGCCTTTTTGGGGTGACGCTCTTCGAAAAACCGACTACTCCATAAATTCAAGTCCGATCGACTTTCTTCTTTGAAAAATTTTGCATCGGTGAATCAAATATTTGAATTTTATCCCCAGAACAAAGTTATGACGCGATAAATGTATCGGCCTTAGTTGAAGAAAGCTTTTCGAATTCCGTCTTTTCAGAGTGATAGGTGCAATGTAGGCTATAATATAGAAGATAAGATTTTATTGTATCATCACACCCATTCCAGACTGACTGCATATAATTCATATACATGACATAAGGAACATAGAATAAATAACAATATACATATATATTAATATTTAATAAGAATACGAAAAATGAAATACAGGTTCGTGTATATGCAGAGAAGAATACTTGTAATTGGTTGCTTTGAATGAACAATAATATATACCCGAATAATAGATTTTTCAATTTAATCCACACTGACCTCAGACGGCTTTGCACAGAAAAAAAGGTTCCGATATGTGCGATGACAGGAACCAAGATCTTTACGATATTAACATAAATTTAAAGTTTCATCAATATCGGATCAAAATTGTGGCATCTAGAGGATCCACAACCTTGACATACCCTATATTTACACTCTTTGCGTAGGAGCGGGGGGGGGGGGGCATTTTGTCCGACAGTTGTGGTCCGATTTTCACGAAATTAGACCTCAAGCATCCAATGGGGTGTAACAGTGATATATTCAAGCGTTTTTATTTTTCAAAGGGATAAAAAGTGTGACAAAAAGAGATTATATACATGATCATTGTTTACAAATGAAATCAGTTTATATGTGCATCTTGTCAAGAAACAAACATACGCCCACCAGCAGGATTGTTGTCTTGGTCGTAATAAAAGGCTGTTGACTTCATGACATTAGTCACATAATAGTATAAAATTAATCAACACTGCTCTCAGATATACTATTTATTATCTGGAAGAATTCTCAAGCCCTTTCTAAATGCTTCAAATTTTGGAGATTTTTGTCATTCAAAGGGCAAAGTTCTGCCCCATATGTGCATTGTCATGGCCTTATAGTAAAAAACAATACCAGGATACTACCAGGGGCGGATTGAGGCCGGAAACCGGCCCGGGCTCCAGTGTCGGAGCGGCCCCCTTTACTGAACGCGCAGCCCCTGGAAATTTTTGAAAAATGAACCCCAAATATGCGATTTGGTGGCATATCTGATTATAATCTCTGTCAAATAATATATCCCGACCGGCAAATAATTTAACCTGTATAATTATCATATCGTCATATTATTAATTAACGTATTATCATTGTATCGTCAAGAGAATTTAACTGGGTAAAAAAAAGGGACTAGTTGAGAAAATTTTGACCATTTAACGATGAATCCGATGAAATTTTCGGATGAAATTCGGAATCCTCAATGATTCTGAATTCCGGCCCACACCCACCACACCCGGCCCAGAAAGTCTATTATACCATCCCATTCCAGACTCCAGTGATGGCGTGGAGATCCGTTAAATCACCGGCCACATACAACATTTTCATCATCGCTCCATGACCGGTCTACCCCCCCACCCCCACCCCAATATAATGTTCAGCAGAAAAAGGGTTTTTAGACGAATTGGACAAAATTATTTTTTTTTCATTTTTTGTTCGACCGGCCCTTCGGAAGATCGTCTGACCGGCCCTTCGGGCGATCGGGCCCAATCCGCCCCTGGATACTACTGGTACACCTAACTGTCTTAAGCTCTGTGATACCTTTCAATGAAATGCCAAGGAGCAACAGACTGTTGTTGTCAGATATCTGGTTTCTCAGTGTCCTACCATTTTTCCCAATGCTAAAGATTCTAACATGCAAGAAAATTATTGAAATAAAAAATTGAACCATGTGTTAATCCCGAAATAATCTAGGTTGTGTTGAGTGGACATTTAACCCCAACTCTCTCTCTCTCTCTCTCTCAAAGACTATTGATAAATCGGGTTTCTTAAAGGGTCAATACCACTCGTGTTGTAACCGAATAATATGTCCCAATCTTTATTCTGGTAAAGAAATTGTATTATTTTACAATATTCCAATTTATTGATGATACAAATTTTATCTCAACACACCTAATTCAAAAAATTGGAAAAATTCAACTGCATGATTTGGAAAAGTTAACGTAAACCATTTCAAATGTTACTTGGATTTAAAAATATTTTCGAACCTCCAGGGCAAGTAAAATAGGATGTAATGGATAATTTACACATCAGGTAGGACACTTAAACATCTAGTACTTAGAAAAAGGCTATTATTTATTTTCTGGAGCTGCCAAGCCAGCAAGAGCGTTATTGTCCCTTTAATACATTTTTTACACCCACACCACATTCTTAAGTGATCATCTTGAAACTTTCTATACTTATTCCTAATACTAAGCGACGTTTCGACGAGGATACTCACGTCTTCATCAAGCAAATGGTACAGGTATGTGAATATTAGGCAAATATGTACAGAATATGCAACAAAGCTAAGAGCTAAATCGCTAACATTTGGGACCTAGAAATTGACACAGGTGGGTCGCAACGCATATAATATTGTAATATGAATGTATAAAAACTGATTTTCATTCAATGGTTTCCGTTTTTACTCTAATTTCAAATCAGTTATGTTCGGCGAAATCAGCTAGCAGTCTCAATAGAATTCAACTTTCTAGCGTCTAGTTATTCCAGTCTACACACGCCGTTGGATTTGGTGCAATGTTTCTAGCCTCGTTCCTCGAGTCTCTTGCTAGAACTGAGGATGAAACGCACTATGGTATACGATTCGTGTACCAATGGTAAAATATTTATTTTGTCTTAAATGTTGGATATTAGAAGCTCATCTTTTCCCGGTAAGATCACAGCATCAATGTTGATTTGAATTGACAAATAATTCGTGTTTTCAATGTTGAAGATTTTGGATGATATTGAGTTAGAGACTTAGCTACTTTAAAAATTTCAAATTGTTGCATTATTTAATCTTCTTCCCCACTGATTTCTCCATCTGGTTCATTAGTCAGGTTACCATATTTCCATATGTTTAATTCTTATCTTTGTTGCACATTCTGTACATATTTATTTGCCTACTATATTCACACGCCTGTATCATTTGCTTGATAAAGACGAGCGTATCCTCGTCGAAAGGTCGCTTAGTATTAAACTCGGTAATTGTGTATCCATAAAATTGTACTTTGTGTTAATTTGTTCAATTACTAAATGCTAATCAAAGAAAATTCAATATTTATACTCAAAACTTTCTAAGCCAACAGGACTAATGAATACCAGCATACACTTTATAGACAGGCACTTGAATAAATAATAAATAATGACGTCTTATAAATGAAGTCAAATTCTGCTAAACCCAGAACCACGCCCTCTGTCCGTTCGATTGGAGAAAATTTGGTGGTTGAAAATACAGTAGAAAAATTCTGATAGTTGAAAATGCAAAGATGAAAATTTTACAGTGAAAAATGGAAAGTAAAAAAACATGACTATACAAGTGACAAATCTTGAAAATGACCCTTTTCACCACTTTGACTATCATAATTTTGCAATTTCAACCATGATATTTTCTCTTAATATAACAACGATTCGGCTCCATATATTTGTTTTCAATTTTCCAAATGTGTCTCTGACTAACTGGTTTGTATATTAATTGTTTGATATGATTTTTGCATTAGTAATCTGTATGCCATGTCTAAATATGATAACTTTCAAGACTTGTTTTGTATTATTAAGAGTTGATGCCGACATATTAAAGGGCCAATTCTGATAATATTTCGGAGATTAAAACTGCTTAATTTTGTGTTAAAATCTCTTGAAATCCTCTACCAACTAATTCAATATATTTGATACGTTTTCAAACAACTTGAACCTGTCAGTCTTCATCTGGAAATAGAGACAAGTGTCCCAAGCTGTATTATGCGGTGTCTGTATAAAACAGGACTTTCGTTTTATAAAAATAATGTGTACGTGAAATTAACCTTTCGTTATAAAGCACGGCACATGTGTCAATCACTGTATATACCTCCCAAGGAACGGGGATCGATTATCAGGTCACCCAACGAAAAAAATGACCCGAAATCTTAAAAGGGTTACGTGTCCGGATAAGCAATTTTGACGTTCACGTCCAAACGACTAAATATTTTGAGCTGAAATTTTGAGACAGGGTAAATACTCCATTTTCTATATTTTGGTGCTTAAAACTCATACATACTTGGAGTTTTTAATTTCGAGACTGTTCGAATCGGGATAGTCCTTTTAAAGAACCTAAATTATATTATAAGAAATATGGGTTTGGGTCAGGGGCGTGGTGAGGGCAATTATTGAGAAGAAATTATGAGTAACAAAAAAGATTTTGGCACAAAAACCATTTTACTGACCGCGGAGCTGTGGCCGGCGAAGCCGGCCACCGCGAGCGCCGAAGGCGCGAGCCCGCGGCGGGGGGTCCGGGGGGCCCTCCCCCGTGAAAATTTCGAAAATTAGAAGCCCAGAAACGCAATCTCCAGCAATCCGAGACAAGAAATACGGTAATAAAATATTGTTATTTTCTCTTGGAGATTCCATTCTTTCCAAGAGAAAATCACCGTTTTCTCAAAGTTAAGAGGATGATCTTCAAGTTGTATGCGGGGTGCTAATTCGATTTCGAAATAGTGAACCCATATAGTTTATCATATAGTAAAACCAGGCCCGTAGCCAGGGGGTGGCAAGGGGGGGCAATGCCCCCCTGAAAAAATGTTTTGCCCCCCCGAAAGAAAATTTTCCAACCATAACTCTAAAATACCTACTGTAGACTGTAACGGGTATGCCCCTCCTAAAAACTTCACAGCCCCTCCGAAGCCAGCAAGCTGGCTACGGGCCTGAGTAAAACCCGTATAAATCATAACAAACAAGTAGTAGTTTCTACTGATTATGAATATCAATTTTTTTTCTGAAAAAGTTTAATAGCTCATGATATAAATGTTACAGCACTCTAAATTAACGAGAAATTTTCAGCCAGTGATGGGGCAATAACAGTGATGATGAATGAGAAAGCTACCAAATAGTGGTTCACCCATTTAATTGGGTCAGATGAAACAATTTTTCCACTTACAAATGTTTTTCATTTTTTGAGTAATTTGATTGTGATTTTGGCGCAAAAACTTTTTGGCGCATGAGTATGGCTACTCATGAACTCATTCTCACCACGCCCCTGGTTTGGGTAACTTCAGCTAATTGTCTAATCAATAAACTGTAAGGCAATTATATTAATAGTAGTACTTGTCACCGTTCATCAATAATATGTCGAGACTTAACTAATACTAATTTGTCTTTAATGAGCTATGATGTAGAGATGTATTTTTATTAAAGGCGAATGCTATAGTAAAAGTTTAATTTTATCATTTACTTAGTTCATTGGGTAACACATTTCAGAATTATTTTTAAAACAAATGTTTTAGTAACAAATAGCGTTAAAAAACACGTTCGGATTTCCACAATTACGGAAACACCCGACAATTTAATTTTTTTGAAATGAGCTGAAGCTAAATCACGTGACATGACGTAAGAGACGACACTCATATTGCAGTCGATGTACATTTCAATATGGCATCGGCAGAAAGTGACAGCTTGTCAGACATTGATTTAGCCCCGAATGTTCTTATAGAAGTATTATCAACTATGTTTGGTATACGACGGTTAAGGAATTTTCTCTATGGACGACATTTTGTGATTCTAAATGATCATAAACCATTGGAACGAATTTTAGGTGCCAAAACAGCAGTGTCAACATTAGCGGCGCAACGCTTGCAGAGATTGGCGATAGAACTTTCAGCTTTAGATTACGAATTGAAGTACATATCTTCAAAAGAGAACTTTTTCGCCGATGCTCTGTCAAGTGGACGATGAACGATTAAAACCATACTTCCAGAGTAGATTTGACTTAACAGTGGGGCAGAATGTTATTCTGTGGGGATTGCGAGTTGTCTTGCCTTCGAAATTTATCTCAGAAATTTTAGCAGAATTACATTCATAACATCCAGGAATTGTGAGAACGGAGGAAATTGCACAAAGTCATGTTTGGTGGTCAAATATAGATCAAAACATTTCTGATATTGTAAAACGTTGTACGTCATGCCAACAAACCAGAAGGTTACCAGCAGCAGCACCATTAATGCCATGGTTATGGCCAGGTTCGGCTTGGACACGAGTTCACATAGATTATGCGGAAAAAGATGGTAAAAACTATTTGATCATTGTGTTACTCAAAATGGCCGGAATGCATTTAATGAGAAGTACGACATCTCAAGCAACAATCACTGTGTTGAGAGACTTGTTTAGTAAATATGGTATTCCTTGTCAGTTGGTAAGTGACAACGGTCCGCAATTTGTCACTGATGAATATAAGGCATTCTTAAAACGTAATGGTATTGTAACAGGACGGGTTGTTATCGATTTGCACTTGAGCGTGGGAAGTGACCATCTGATGCAAACCGGAAGTCCAGGTTCATATCCAGGATATCAGGTTTCTCACGTGAACTGAAATAAAAGAGAACACTTTTATAAAGTTTCAAATGTCCAACTGAGACGAATAGCAGTTCTACTTCTACAGAGTTAAATGTTACGACGCAGGCGCAGGTCGGGGTGGGGGGCTCACTCCCAGTGAGACTGGTCATCACTGCTCGCACCAGCACCTGCAGCCACCAATGGGATTCCCAGATTTTAGTTTCTGTTTAGGGTCGGTATGTAGGCCTCTGCCCCAATTGCAAGTGAATGATCGGTTTGATAATAAAATTTTTGATGTTATTTTTTATGGCGGTATATTAGATTCAAAATTCTAACATGCTATCGTCTAATTTCTAGCTTCCGTTCATGTAATTTCTAACATGTAATTTCTAAATTAAGACAATGTATAATCCAATTTCTTTATTTGTTCAATGTAAATCCTAATTCTTTTTTCGTCTTATTTCCATTACAAACAAATGTAGAATTTTGATACTTCTAAATAACAAACATCATTTTGACATCGTTTGGTCATAGATCGTGTTCTATGGTTTGGTGCAAGGAGTATTAATAGAATGGAGGGGGCATGACGTCAGAATCTTGAAGCATGTCACGTTAGCTGGCCGCCATCTTGGTTGACCCAAAACAAAGGAAAGCCTGCGACTATTAGTATTAATACTCCGATAAAGATCGACAACATTCTGTTACTTTTCACAGGTAGGTTTACCATAATATTAAAAGTACAAGTTCAAGTTCAATTTTGAAGACGAGCTTTGTCCATCCTCGTTCGTCGTTGTCGGTCTTGCATTTGCACTTGCAGTACACCTGTCTATTGATTGTCATTGACATTCATTGTTGTCAATGCTGTTGCCATTCTTGGTAAACTATCGTACTTAGAACTAGACCCACTTGCCTACCGACCATTGAGGCATAGTCTGTCTACACTACCTTATCCAATTTAATTGTTCACTTGCCATTTTCACAATTGTCCCCTATCGTAAGTTAATAAAGTAGTAGGGCCTTAGTATTAATCAAGACTAAGCCACCAACTTGACCCCCTTGACTTGAGTTGACTGTCTAGCCTAGGTCCGCTGAACTAATGACGTGGCGTAAGTACAGGCCTATATGTATAAAATTATAACAATTGATAAAAATATTAATAATACTTTATTTGACATTAAGACTAATTTATTACCCCCCCCCCCCCAAAAAAAAAAACAACAAAAAAAAACAAAACAGGATAAAGGCTTATCCTATTAGGCCTATAGTAGAGTTATAAGGATTATAATAATTAATGTGCTAGTTTGCCTTGTTTTATTTTCTAACAATTTGAAATTATTTTATTACGATATTACTATTAGGCCTAATAATATCTTGTCTTAATTTTGCATTGACAATATTTTGATACTTTATTTTTGACTCATAATAATAAATGACGCATTTGGTGTATTTTAGTATTAATTGTTTGCTTATGCCTTATGTATTTCAGATGATGGATGATGGCTTGAGAGAGAAATGGGTACAGCAACAAGACGGGCAGACTTTCAGACATCAAAATCTGCTGTCCTATGTTCACACCATTTCACTATACAGGACATTGACAGGACCTCCCTTTCTTGTGTATGTCTGAAAGGAAGTGTCGTTCCAAGTGGTTTTGATGCTTTTACTGCATACCTAAAAGCCAAAACAGACAACAATTCATGATTCCGAGATTTGGAGTTAAGCTCCGCCCCCTTAGATACTGTTACTATGTCCCCCAAGCTTAACAGTATTAGCGGTTCAATATGGCGACCCAGCACCTTACAGTTTGATTCGTGCATGCATATTGTCATCAAATAGTAACTGTATAGTGTGGTTTTAATGGTTTTCAAAAAAAAAAGAGTTTACATAAATAGAAATAAATAAATATAGAGTATTAACTTTATTCAGACAGGCCTCGAAATGTCGCTTTAGTACCGTAACTAACCTGTCATTTATAATTTTCCACGTCACACTACTCACACATTATCCATGGCATGTGCACAAACACGATTAAATGGTTCATATTTGATATATGTGAATATCATAATTAATTTCTTCGACATCGGCCGGACTAAATATTCACACGAATAGCCGCAATTTTTAGCGGTAAGTTTCTGACTCGAATTGGCGTGGATTCCGCTTAGTAAAAGCATGCATCCCAAATGATGCTTTAAATTGAATGTACTACAGGTGTATGACACTGCCGTTGAGAAATGTGTAGATTTCGGACTCTAAAATATCGGTATAAAATTTAAATTGAATGTCAAGCCCGACATTGCACCTGTACATGACACTATTCCAATCACGTGCCGAGGACAGCTGATCACGCCCCCTGTAATTCCTTTCTCGCATTCCAACTAATTTACGATAAAAAATTATAATGTGAAAAATACTCTTTTGGCCAAATTATTTTCTATTGTCAAATTGTCCTGTAAATTATACATAAACTTTATTTTCGGACAATGTTCTGAATTTATATTTTTATTGGAGACAAAACGGAAACAATTGTTACGATGCAGGCTTTATTGTGTCCAAATTGTTAATTGTTTGCATGATATTATTAAGGACAGGCTGATTTAATTAAATTATTTACAATCACACTGTCGTGAGAAGAGAGGGCGATCATCTCCTCCCTTTATCATAAATAAAAACATGTTAAAACAGAGCTGACGTCAGATGTTGTTAAATTAAATATTATCTGGCTTCTTACTTAAAAAATGTATAAATACAACTCAACCCTCACCACATGTTTTATTACTAATCCATAACAATCAACTAAGTGTTTATTTAATAATAAATAACAAAGGACATGTTTATTTAACAGTAAGTGGACCTAAAAGGGGAAACAATCTGGGATAAAAAAAAAAATAGGTTGGGATGAAACAGCCCGGGTTGAAACGGTCGTGGGATAAACTGACCGTATCCCCTTGGGCCAGGGCAAACACATTTTTAATTGTTTCTTTTTGATTTCTGAAAAAGTATAAATTTTTGCGCCATGCCGTCTTTCGGGGTAACGTTCGTTCATGTTTGTTACAAGTTCCCCACCCGCAGCGTAATACCATTTCGACGATAAATGTAGAAATAACAAACTTCCCACAGAGCACGGCCTTGTTTGTTTGTGGGACAAAAATGGCTGCCAATCTTGAACTACGCGGGCCAAATATAATCGGGCTTTCTGATTGGTCAATATCTTTACAATGATTGACAGGTCGGATTCATCAATTGAAGAAAACCCCCAATAAATAGACATAGACCGCTACCCGAAATACCACTATCCCCAAGTATAGTTCCCCCGTCTGTTGATACACCTGAAAAAACTACACTGAAAAGAAAATGTTTGAAACTGAAAAACTGTGGTCTGTTCCAGGAATAAAATACAACTTCCATACGGTCAAAAAGACGCTAAATAAAGGAAAATGCAGAGTTGAAAAACGTTATATCGGATTTAAAGAAATATGATTTTTCAAGCAGTGGCACCATTGACATTTTGCAAAGGCTGCAAATTGTTTCATATTCTAAAATCCAAAAAGTCCTCAGCAAGTTTGTGATATTTGTAAAATATAGACTTTTATGCTAAACTACAAAATAAAAGAAAGTTGTTTTATGGCATGCAGGCATCGGAATCTGGACATTTTACATAAAAATCAATGAAATGATATGTAAAATTCTGTAAATCGAATGACAAGTTAAATCAAGTGATGATTAAAACGATATCACAGAATGTAAATTAAATATCTCAGGTAAACATTTTATGTAAAAATCAATGAAATGATGCCTTCATAGGCTTCATATTATTCTCTTGTTGTTTATGTATATATATATTTAATGATAATTGTTTTTAATTCTGTATCAGTCTATGATTTTAAAATAAATGAGAATGTGAAATAAATGTGAATATGTTTTTTTTTATTCAGTACGGATAGCCATCGTTTTTGTGTTAGGCTATTTTGCTCTTTACCTGTTATGAACATAGTTTTATCTCTAAATCTACACTGTAAATATGTGTGAACATATAAGCAGTAATTTGAATTAATCAACAACAAAAAAAATAATTAAATTTAAAAAATAGCCTTGTTACTTTAATCGCATATTTTTTGCCTTCCTCGTAATTTTCATCTCTGTGGTTGGTCATTAATATTAATTAACATTATAATGCCCCTAATTTTTTTTCTGGTAGTGGTATATCTAGGCCTATCAGACTATCCCTCAAAGCCAGGAATAGGCACTTTTTTCATCATAATGTATTAGGTTTTTAATAACTTGGTTACAGTTCTTTCAACAAAACAATTCTGTCCGTGATCTAACGCCTGTGGTTGTGGACTTTAAGCTTTAGGTTAAAATTAAAAAACAAATACCCTTCCACGGTGTGTGAATCAGTATAGAAGTGGGATAACAGTACTGCATGGTAGAACTACTAGTAGGCCTACAGTAACTAGAAATTGGATACGTCGTATTACTATTAGTCGTAATTACGCAAGACCAACGCAGTAACGGGAGGTGGTCGTTATTATCATTCCTTATCAATCAGCCAATATTCGTCTAAAAGAAAGATAGTTTTCGCAAATTATGATGTGTTTAGTATCTCCCGACATGTATGAAAGATAAAAAGATTGGAAAATGGATTAATAAATGATAAAGCCAGCTTTTGCAAGTGTGCGGTATTAGTTGCTACACTATGCCTATAGGCTACAAGCTAATGTTTTGGGTCAACCAATATGGCGGATAAGCTCCGCCCACGGCTTCATTCTCGGCTGCGCTAAGACTAAGAGTGTGACGTGCCATCTCCAGTCTATTTATACTCCTTGGTTTGGTGTCGCCACCGTGTGCTCAATTTGGAGATTGACCACCGGATCGGGACCATTCTGTTGACACAAACATCTCGCTCTTCGTCAGGTTGAATTGTTTGGCGAGATGAAGTGAAATGGGGGTTTAACCCCCTAGCTCATATACTGGGCTATTAAAGACGGCCTTACGTCATACAGTGTGCTTTGCGGGAAATTCCATCTGCCATGGGATATTTTACGTGCACGCCAATGTGTAATATACGGGTCCTCGGTTTTTCGTCCTACCCGAACGACTAGACAGCTGTCTTTGGCAGTCCCTCCGTCCTGCACCACTGACTCGGGGAAACCACGCCAGAAATTGCGATGCTCTTTCTCGGCCAATGAAGGAATAGAAGAAGCAACCTCCAGACTAGCGAACCAGCGCCTTACCCACTTAGCCACCGTGATTCTGAAATGGTTTTGCGGAGTGTTAAAAGTTGAAAACAACATCGAGAGAGAGGGGACGGGGTGGGGGGTAAAGTCCACTCGACACAAAACTAGGTAGGGGTCTTTAGCAGTGGGAGGAAACAGGATGACCAGGAGAAAACCCACGAGGCTGGACAGGCGACCCTACTCCTTGTCACGTACAACCGGGAATTCGAAACCACGGCAGGCTTTATGATACAGCGCGCACGTGCTAACCATTCGGCCACCCAGACCCCAAAAAACATTGAACGTGACATGGTTTGCAAATACTATTTCTTTTAAAAACAAGTGCAGGATTTGGAGAATTTAATTTGATTTTTAAAAGTTGAACCAATTAATATTTATGTACGGTTGGTCTATATTAAAGGGACAATAACACTCTTGTTGGCTTGGTAGCTCTAGAAAATAAATAATAGTTTTATTGTAAGTACTAGATGTTTATTTGTCCTACCTGTTGTGTAAATTATCCATTTCATCATATTTTACTTGTTCAGAGGGTTCGAAAATATTTTAAAATCCAAGTCACATTTGAAAAGGTTTACGTTAACCTTTTCAAATCATGTAGTTGAATTTTTTCCAATTCTTTAAATTAGGTGTGTTAAGATGAAATTTGTATCATCAATTAATTTGAATATTGTAAAATAATACAATTTGTTGGCCAGAATAAAGATTGGGACATATTATTCAATTACAACAAGAGTGTTATTGGGGCTTTAATACAGGAGTACAATTTTATGGATACACAGTTACTGAGGTTAATACTAAGCGGCGTTTCGACGAGGATTCTCTCGTCTTTATCAAGCATATCTCTCTCTCTATCTCTCCTCCAAATTTCAGCACTCAGTCCAACCTTCAACCAGACGAAGAGCGAGTCGTTTATATTCGACATAATGGTCCCGACCACGTGCGCAATCACCAAATGAGAACGCAGTGGTGACACCAAACGACTTTACAATGACGTTTGCTAGGCAGATATAGTGGTATATTAGATTCGAAATTCTAACGTACTTTCGTCTAACTTTTGTCCATGTAATTTTTAACTTTTACTCATTTTTAGTCTTAATAGAAATAAGATGAAAAAGAATTAGGATTTACACTGAACAAATAAATAAATGAATGGAAGTTAGAAATTACATGAATAGAAGTAAGAAATTAGACGATAGCATGTTAGAATTTTGAATCTAAAATTCCACCATAATTTATCGGGTTGATAAAAACAATATTTCAGAGTAGAAATGAAATATAACTTTTGTTTGTTTTTCATATTTAGCCTTCTCATATGCATAAACTATAAATCTTAGAAAGGAGGATTGCGATGTATGTAGTAGGCACTATCGGACTACACATCTTTGTTTTTGGCCTGATCGTCTAGTAAGGGGGTTGGTTGACTCTGGACTGGTTACTGTTGTGTGTTTCTTCTATAAGACTTCAGCATTGTTTTTCTCACGATACCGAAATTAAATAGCACAGGAACAAAGATAGTTTTTCTTCTATATGTTTTTATGTCACAACAGTTACATAGTAGTTTAAATTACAATATCTAAAATTAAATATCCTTTCTCTCAACCCCCGCTCCTGTAACAGTCTAACCATGGCGTGGTTAGACTCAGGAAACCACTACATGGTGAAATATTCGTCTAAAGAACCCAAATGCCTGTCTGACTAGCTAGAATCTACATGGCGTCTCATTATTCTAGCCTTCACTTCCTAATTTATAGGTGCCTATTCTTTTGTCTGTATTATTTACGTAAACAACTGATAACTTAATTCCAAATATAGAATGGTCATGCTCCTCAAACCTGTATATATCTACAGGGATTGCTACCTTTTTTGGCCAAACAAATATGATATCTGTTGAATAACAGCATGGTTCAATCGATAGCTTAGTTAATTATCAAAATAACCAGCATATATATACTTCCTATACTTTTGGGTTATGAAGTAAGAATCAATAATATGAAAGATTTAAGCCCTCGTACTCCTTCATTCTTTATCCTTCAACTCATGTCTGGTTATTGTCAAAATATTTCATAAACAATTTGGTTTTTAGAATATAGTTCAATATACTATAGCATATTTTGACAATAGTGAATAAATAATTGCATATGCGTTCTTTGGCACAAATCCCTGCCCCCATATTACTACATGTATTTACTCAATAGCATAAGATTACACTGTACATAGGCATTAAATGATTACACACCATACATGGTACCGCTAAATGTCACGTGATAGGGCGATGTCATATTGTCACACGGAATGTACCGCCATAAAAAGCACGTTGCCGTCTTCGCCAATAAAACGATTATTTTAATAAATAAAATATTATCTAAGCCTTCCACTTTACCACGAAACTTGACACATAGCATTTTGTGAAAATTTTGGTACGCTATTTAATGTACAAATAAAGTTACTGATATTTCTTGTGTAGTTTCACTCGACAAAACATTTACTTTCCGTGCAAAATAAGTTTGAATATCAGGATTCAAAACTGGATAATATTTAAGGTATTCGACGAGAATAAATTGATAATTTTATACAAATAGTATTACATAGTTTATACATAGTTTAAAAGCTATCACTTTATTGTCAAAGCTTCATTCGACTGTCTAAAGACCCCAACACTCAGGCGAAATGGTGAAGTAAAGTTGAAACATGTGTTAGTCCCTGGTTTGTGTCGAGTGGACGTTAAACCCCATTTCTATCTCTCCCCGTCTCTACATCCCACTGTCGACATAATAAGTAGTTAAAAATAAAACCACAATACTGGCTTGAAGAACAAGAGAACAATTATGATGTGAAGCGAAATTTCTGACAAATCATGGTGTCTTTACCTACACGAGCACACTCTAATGTTTTTGGAAAGAATGGATTTTACAAGAACGAATATTTACTGAAAATTGTTTGTTCTATATCTTACTACTGCATGTTGAAGATAGCGTTAAGGATTCGGACTTGGATCCTAGAGTCGATTTGACTTCACCCATGTTTAACGTAGAGAAGCTGGTGCAAGATATCTCTTGTGGTGGTTTCGTCGATAATGGCCTTATTGGTGTACATCTAAACAAATCCATGAATGATTTCCGGAACCGACTGCTTAAGGTAACATAGAAAATGAAATTACTCGAATTACTGAGTAAATCAAAGAATGCCCCAATGTGTATCATGCTGAAGAATAGATAATGTTCTCTAGTGAATGGTCCATAATCATTCCTCATATTAACTACAATGGCATTCGTGGTGGTTGGTAATGCAAATAGTACCAAAACAAACGTAGAAACCAAAATTGTGACAGTCGTCTGCCTTTCCCGGGCTTCATTCCTGGTGTCCGTGCCAAGTTCTCGTCGCCTTTGATTATATCCTCGTATTATGACGACCGTGGCCACATTGAGTATTAAACATACGATCAGCGGGATGTACACAAATATAACTTTACTTGCCAAACTCATACCTTCCAGCTGTACGAGATTAGACTTATCCTTAAAGGCGAATTTCCACATAGTTTCATTGGTAATTGGCGAGATGTTAGAAACGATGGTGTATT
This sequence comes from Patella ulyssiponensis, assembly GCA_963678685.1. Lineage (NCBI taxonomy): Eukaryota > Metazoa > Mollusca > Gastropoda > Patellidae > Patella > Patella ulyssiponensis. The sequence continues at coordinate 18,649,411 of OY783230.1, read as the reverse complement.
TGAAGACACTGTAAAGATGGCAAATAAAGGAAACGACGGTTGTTCCAATAATGAAAACCAGAGGAAACCGGATAAGCCGAAAATGTTTTGATTTTAGTGGAAACGTAACGGCGATAAACCTCTCGGCAGACACAAGGGCTGTTATACAGAATGTACTTCTTCGAAGTGCAATCGATATATAATTGCTCAAATATAAACCAACACAAAGATAAACATACGAGTAACTTGCTTTATCCCCATAAACTTGTCCAGTAACTTCAAAAATAACAGTTGATGCTACATATAAGACTTCGCTCAGATTAAGAGCAATTAAATAAATGCTGGTAGGGCTCTTCATTTCTTTCCTGAAATAGACAACAACGCTTAACATACCAAAAACCACAGCAAAGATTTGTATCGGATATTGTGTGTATTTTAGCACCTTTTGTATCATATCCATGGTGTCTTTAGACACAGATCCTTGTGAAAATACCAACTGCGGACCTTGGTTTAAATCTTCCCTTGTAAATGCTGGTGTAGTTATTTCTGAATTCTCGGTGGTTGGTTTGTCGGTGTTAATTAACTGGTTGTCCCCATTTTGAAATGACTGAGTGTGGTCACCATTTCTTGATAGTGACATATTGTGGTCATTAAATGATGTCTGTCCATAAACCAATGACGACGTGTGGTCTTCAGCATTAAAGACGTTAGTATTATTGCCTCCCAAGGAACGTTCATTTCTTGTGTGTAAAAAAGTATTAATTTTAATTGTTCTTTTCCAGACGTTTTGATCTGACGCATCATTGTTATATACTATTCGATTCCATAACCTCCTATCAATTCCATTAGGTTTTTTCCAGATGCTTGGATCCGATTTACGACTGTTATGTATTTCTTGGTTGGACAACCTCCTGGGAATAATTGGGCTTTCATCGATGCCCATTGCATAAGTATATATCACCATAACCAGAAAAACATACTGAAACATTTTTATAAGAATCTCACTTAATTAGTGTCAAGTCGCGAAGTACTATAACTGACTACCGTGTGTTTATTAAATAGTCTAGTATTATAATTAATATTATTCATACATTTTTCTATCGATAATACTACATTGGATTTGTGACCGGATACAATAACGCGTGTGCTTTCAATTATTAGTTCCGTCTTCGATTCAGTTCGCAAGATTAAAATGTATTTGGATTTGCATATTGAAGGCCAACGTTAATAACTAAATACATTGTCTTATTAAACCTGTTATTGTTCTGAATAATAATACCTTTAACGTCCACTGCGCTTTATATTCCGGGAAATTCACTTAAAATGAAAACAAATTCACAACAAGGGAGCAAGGTCCTAACCTAAAACACGGAAACAGCGGTATTTTCCAAACACTGGATTATTCTAGTGTGTATGTCAGTCTGTATGCTACTGCAAAAGAAACGACCAGACCGTTTGGGTTTTTTTTCCATATTTAGTTCCAAAAGTTTTACAACGATAGGTTGCCATGCAACGAAACATACGCCCACAGTAGCTAAATCGTCCGGGCAGAAAATCATTGTTTGGCTTCTAGTTTTGCTCCACGCTAATGTTTATTGTACAAAACGTTTAATACCAAGGAATTTGCAATTCAAGTCTTTAAAAGATAGGTTGCCATGCAACGAAACATACGCTCATAGCAGGTAAGTCGTCCGCGGTGTCAACTTGGGTTGTCGCATACTTTTTATTTTATTTTTTTTTTTTTTTTTGTCAGGAATGAAAACATTTACAATATTCTAAAATCTGATTACAAGAAACAACCCATTTGACTTCTAGTTCTGTCCTATTCTAACATTTAACATACAAAACATTTAATATCAATTTTTTTAATCATTGGAAATAGTTGAAAATTGACAGGCTTCTTCATCTTATGACCTTAAACACTCAGTACAAATTTAAAGTCAATCGAATGTTAACTTTAGCCTGTAGAGCGTCCATAAGATTTTTCTATGTCATCAAGGGCCATAACTATGGCAGTAAATGTCGGAAATTGTTGAAAATCAACAGGGTACTTTGTCTCATGACCGTAAACACTGTGTATACATGTAAAGTCAATAGGCTATTAAGGCTAGCCTCTAGCCTAACAATAGTTAAAAGTGATCAAGGGGCCCAAAGGATGATCCATATTGTGCATCCCCGATCCCAGGGGCAGAGCTACGCCAGTTTTTTTTGTATTTGTTTGTTTGTCCCCTACAAGCCCATTGTATCCTCTTGAAACTTTGCGTACGTATTCCTTATACCCTAAGGAACACCCCTATTGTTTGTGGTTCATGTCCACCCCATTTTCGTTTGTGTGTCGCCTACAAGCCGCAATTCTTGATCAATCACCTTGAAAACTTTTGATACTTATTCCTTATACGCTAATTATGACCTCTATCATTGTTGGTACATGGCCGACCTCTGGAACAGACCCACACCCATTTTTTGTGTGTGTCTAGTGTTTCGCCTACATACTGCAATTCTTAACATATCCTTTTGAAACTTCACATACCTATTCCTTAGTTTATATGAAGTAAAATGAAATAGGGATTAACGTCCTACTGCTCTGCACCTAAACTGTGCTATAAGGGAAATTTTCCTCGGGCAGCGGCGCTGCGGCCTACTCTTATATCAAATTCCAACTGACAAGGGATTTTTTACGTGCACGCCAATGTGTGCACAGCTGTCCTTGTCCCTTAAGGATGATCCCTATTCAGGGCCTATTTTAAGGATTATTTGACGAAGCACGGTCTCCGTGTCAATGCATATTTTTTGGGGGGGGGGGGGTCCGGGGGGGTTCGCTCCCCCCGGCTAGGAGAAAATTTTCAAAATTCGACCGCCACAGAACGCCGGAAACACCATTTCCGAGTAGACAGTGATCAGTTCAATGTAGCTCCTTAGCTTTCAGAAATTGTGACCAAACAGATCATGAACTATGAACGAAACAATCGGATAAAACTCACCAGAGGTAAACTAATAACTTCCAGAATTATTATCACACTACTTACCCTTTTAATACCAAAGAATTGACTGACAGATCACAATGACTGCCGATGGCGCACTTGCTCATTGCATGATCGCACATTTTACAAGTACACACTCAGATTCACAAAGATATACACACCTTTTTTCAGAGCACGGATTTTAGATTTTGAAAGCACGGATTTTTCATCCCGAGGCACGTCCGTGCCTGTAGTCACGTTAAAATAGGCCCTGTCCCTATTGGTTTTTGGTGATAGCCCGACCCCCTACCGGCCACGATTCTTATATAATATATCATCTTGGAGCTTGGCATATGTATTCCTTATAGACTACGGACGGCAACTATTGATTTTGGTGCATGCCCAACTGTGATTATAATACACTGGCCGTATTCCTTATACTATAATGACAGCTAATTTTTTTGGTGTATGCCCCAGACCCCCTGGGGTAGTGTCACACCCACTTTTTGGATAATATTTAGTCTGTAAATTTGGCAAAGCAAACCAAACACCTTGCCTTCTTAGCAGTCATTCCATACTTCATTATCTTCATTTTAAAAAGTACCATATCACAAAAAGCAGGAATGTGGACCTATATTGCAACATTAACGATGCTCTGGTTTTTCTTTACATTAGGGATTATGGCATCATATTGTTAGTGATCATTTCAAAGCAACTAACAGAGCTACTGTTTTCACCAATTTTAATAAAACAAATATTGAAACATATTTTTGTCTACATTCAAATAATGTATTTGTATTTCATTTTACAATAATATAATATAATATAATATAATATTGGTCTATTACTTTGCATCCATATCGTTGTCAAGTTGAGGTGGCCATTTTAACTCTACACCCTGTAAAATTAAAATTATATAAATTTAAATATGAAACTTTAACATAATTAGATAAAAAATAAAGAAAAATTATAAAAAATAAGGAAAAATTATAAAAAATATACGCAATTACATGGAAAACACAGAATAATCAAATTAATCTAAATGTTGACTCACTAAATCAGGAAATAGGAGGGGAGGGGGCAATGTTCTTAATCAACCCCACTAAGAAAACTACATATATATATACCTGTACATCCAATGTTAATATATCACAATCAACATTTAGTAAACTAGATAGATTAGGTACAGTTCTACCAAAATCACCATGAACAAATTCTTTTATGTATCTTATAGTGTTAAGAAAAAATTATTTTGATTTATGTGGATTTATAATGGTTAAGCAACATGATAACTGATCTCCTTTTCTTTCATAAACTGTCAAAGATTGTACAACATTAAACAAATAGAATAAGGTTAACATCCATTCTACACAAAATAGGTCACTTAAGGACTAACAACATATGGTACCATTTTTGTTTCAATAATTTGCTTGCAGGTAGATATCTTCACTAAAGATCCTTCAAAGGAAGCCAGACTGGACAAACCAACTCCTTGCACATACAAGTGTGGGATCGAAACAAATGTGTTAGACCATTTGGTCCCCCAACCTCCCAACAACAGGAAACTATCAAACTAAAATTATTATTACATGTATCTAACAAGTACTCTGCTGACATTGTAATTTTGTAGTTCAAGTCAGTCCACATCACTGCATATTCAAATCTATGAGTTAATTCACAGTATTATTGAAATTTGTAATATTACTCTTAGGTGGTCAATAATCACATATCAATTGTTTTCTGTAAGGATACGTTCCTGCTTGTGTAGAAATATAGAGTTTAAAATAGTTCTCTTTAGTTTCTTTAATAGATATATCATAGATCATTCTAGATCTTACAGCTTGTGATCGTCTGAAACACAGGAATACAATCTTTAATACACACTGTGTCATTTCAAATACGTTGAATAGTCAACACCCACACATTCATCATGAATAACCACACAATTTCAGCAACATCCATTTCAAAATTTATTTTGGTAAACTCTGGCTTAAGATGTAAAATAGTATTTTAAAAATTTTGGTCCGTAGGGTATACACATAACATCAACAATATACAATCAAGTTCATTCACACTTACCTATGTAAAACTCTAAGAGGAGTCTTTTGTTGTATTTCTATTGTCTGAAATTAAAAAAAAAAAGCCAATAGAGAGCTTATTGTTCCCAAAGAAGATGAATGACACTCACAGATTACTTGTACATTTATCTTTTTACAAAGTATTGACTAAAGCCTACACCAAGTTTCATCCCACTCACTCAAAGCATCAACAAATCCAATTGCTTATCTCTGCTGAGCCTAAGTAGAAAATGCTAATCATCAAACCCAGTACAGAATATTGACTTAATGAACATCTACACCAAATCTGGATATTCCACTCTAGAAATAGAGTAATTGTGTTCTAAAGTCTCGACCAATCAAATTAAATCTCGACTAATCAAATTGCTTATATCTATTTATCTTTAGAAACTTCAAAAGTCAAAAAGTGAAATGAAACTTTAACTCCACAGAAGGTGTTTGAAACTTATCTTATGCCCAATGGAAACTACTGTCAAATGTTTTAAAATTTCATCAAAAATTCTGCCCTGAATGGTGTTCAGACAATTTCTTAAGTCTGATAATAAAACATTGAGATGACTCTGAAATTTGTGATCAGAAAATTTTGTATGGAGTTATTCCTTAAGACCACATGAAACATCCTTGCTAATTTGATGAGAACTTTAACCTGCAGAGTGGTCACATAATATTGTAAACTGACGACGGATAACAGGCACTGATGACAATGTTAGTCCAAATTGAAGCTGGACATATAATAAAACAAAATTCAAAATATTATTCAACTATATAAATGACTTTTAAAATGTACCTACGCAAACAGTTTACGAAATTCAGTATTCTATTGTATAACAATGACTTTCAATATATAAATAGAATGACTTGTTGAAATTCAATATGTAAATGTAGATGTTTATACCTTTAGTTGATTAATAAGTTGTATATTTTCTGGTGTAAGTGTTGAAGAAGACCAACATAATGCCATATAACATTTACTCTTCTCTAATTCACCTTCTTTTAGATTATGTATGTCCTCTCTAAAATATATATATCAAAACAAACAATAATAATATATTCAATCTTCTCTGCACATGTAAAAATTTTTAAAATAATACAAACTTAAAATATTTATACATAGCTGGGACTGTGTACTTAATTAGTAAGTAGCAACCCATTCCCTGGTGATTATCCGCAAAAATAAACACCAAATGCTTGATACAGGGAATAACCACCTTAAAATGTCATTAGTTGCTATGGAAATGAAATGAATTGGAGTTTAACGTCCTACTGTTCTGCTCCTAAACTGGGCTAATGAAGACGGGCTATGAGGGATATTTTTTCAGGCAGCGGCACTACGGCTTTCTCTTATATCGAATTCCAACTGCCACAGGATCTTTTATGTGTATGCCAATGTATACACGGGACCTTGGTTTTTCGTCCACAGTCCTGCATCACTTAATGGAAGGGGAGACCATGCCAGAAAATCTGGATGAGGTGTATGCTGATATATATAGTATGGAATATTTACCTTGTTATAAGTTGTAAATCTCTAACTTTTACTACATCTGATGTCTTGTTTATCAACTACAATTATAATAACGATAATATACATGTACTGTCATAATATATATTGATTTGGAATTAAAAATAAAACACAATGCATAATCGAATGATATTTATAGCGAGAATTTCGTATTTTCTAAGAAAGTCAAAACATAATTATTTCTATGTCTTTTGCTCAAAAGGTTGTCAACTCACTATTATACAATCATAAGCATTACTTCCCACACATGGCCTAGTGGTCTAGAGTGCCGCGCTTCGACCTCTAGCTGGCTTGGCTTGCGGCTGTGGTTTCGATCCCTGGTGGAAGCGTATGTGGCATGGAGATAGGGCGCCCTCACAACCTCGTGGGTTTCTTCCGGGCACTCCGGTTTCCTCCCACTGCTTAAGACCCCTATGCGCAAGCGAATTATTGAAATAAAATTGGGACCGTGTGTTAGTCCCAAAATGACCTAGTTTGTGTTGAGTGGACGTTAAACCCCATTTCTCTCTCTCTCTCTCTCCCCCACACTTTAAAATCATTCACACAAACTATGCAATAGCTATCTTCAAACGTTTGAATTTGAAATTGAAAATGACATTTTTGCTAATTTCTCAACTGGCAATAGTGAATTATAGGATTAATCATCTTCAATAGAAGGCTTGATCTCGCCTTAACTACATACATCTTATCAAGCCCTTCACGTAATACCCTGTATATTTCGCCACTAAGTTCGATTGTCACAAGCCCAGCTTGGGAACCTATCAGATTCATCGGTCGTCGTGAATACCAAGTCTCGTGCTTTATAGCTAAAATGCCTACACGTGACAATCGAGTTGCAAAGTTCAAAGATCGATCAATGTCACGGTTGCTGTTTTCCCACGAGTTTCTCAATATAAAAAACCCTGTTTGTTTATAGTGTGTTTGGTGCCACGAACTCTGATTGGACAATGCTAATAAGTCACTTGTAAAAACAACTAGCGCAAAGCAAAGTTCGGGGAATTGCTGAGTATTCAAGCAACGGAGAGATGTTGTATAAATCGCGAACGTTGCTTTAGGAACATGAAGATTGATAGGATTATTCTTTAACAAGGTGGGACTGTTTATAGATACCATCTATTTCAAGGCTTTATTTTAATATATACTATTCTAGTATTCAAAAAAAGTAGGGGATATTTGATTTTGGGGGCATAATACTAAAATATGCAAATGACTACGAAAAAAGTCACTATAGAACCTAACAGAAGAAACATTTCCAGTTACATGTGCCGCCCAAACGCACCAATAGCTACCGCATGGAATGCAGGTGATGCCTGGGATCATCATGGGGGTCCAACCCAAGATTTGCACGACTCTGACTTTGAATATTACAGTCATTGTGGCATTGAATTCCAGGGTGGAAACATCAGTTTAATTGTTTTAGTGACCAGAAAACAAATTTTGATATGCGTCGGCCTACCCAAAATGAAAGGTTACGTGCCCTTGGCATGCTACAGATCGGCACAACACAGGCGGTTGTGGCGCGGACGATGAATGTTTCTCAGTCTGTCATAAGCAGGCTATGGTCCAGATACCGTGATACACAATCTGTACAGGACAGACCACGCTCAGGTCGACCAAGGGCGACAACTCAAGCCCAGGATCGATTTATCCGTACCTTGTCCTTGAGAAATCGTGTCATCACAGCAAATCAGATCAGCGCTCGTCTTCAAACAGACACTGGTGTGAGAGTGAGTGGCCAGACGATTCGGAATCGACTGCATAGGGGTCACCTTCGCGCCAGACGTCCTCGCGTGATCCCTTGTTTGAGAGATCATCACATTCAGGCAAGACGTCGTTGGTGTAGGGATCGTCAACACTGGGATAATCGACGCTGGAGCAATGTGATGTTTTCAGATGAGTCAAGGTTCACTGTTATTTTTTGGACAGACGTAGGAGGGTATGGCGTCGTCGAAACGAGCGCTTCCAAGACGTTAACGTCATCAGACATGATTGATTTGGGGGTGGTTCTGTTATGGTGTGGGGAGGCATCACTGTTGCTGGAAGAACGGCTTTACATGTTGTAGCAGGGCGTGTTACAGACCAGTACTACCGGGACAACATCTTGGCAGTCCATGTTGTGCCGTTCGCACGACGTCATGGCCGCCGTTTCATCTTCCAGGATGACAACGCAAGATGTCACAGGGCCAGGATTGTTACAGGTTACTTCCAACAACAGAACATCACCACATTACCTTGGCCAGCACTGAGTCCCGACCTCTCCCCCATCGAGCATGTCTGGGACATGCTTGGACAGAGGTTACGTCAACATCAACAACGTCCTGCCAATGTCCAAGAACTTGCTGCTGCGTTACAACAGGAATGGGACAATCTGGACCAAAATGACCTTTGACGTCTCATTAGGAGTATGCCACGTCGGATCAATGCTTGTTTGGCAAACAGAGGAGGATTTACCCGTTACTGACTTTGTTGTGATGCTGAGGTAACTTTGCTGTTTGACCCCGGGTATCATTTTACCCTTATAATGGTCAGTCTGTGCCTTACTTAGTCTAACGATCATTTGGAATAAATCGATGAATGTGAACTTCATTTCATTTTGTCATTTGTTTCTTCGTCAGTTTCATTAGGTGACTTTAATAACACTTAAAAATCAAATATCCCCTACTTATTGTTAGAATAGTATATTTTAAAAATATAATGTAAAAGGCATCATTCTCTCTTTAACAGATATAGGATAGATGTATAGAATTTGGTAGACCAGTGGAACAAATCACCCACAACTATAGTTATCCATAATTTCACGATCTGAATACATAAACTTCATTTTATCCTCCTGTGCTCCTGCATCCCTTTATGACAACACTGCAATTTATCTTGCAAGCAGAATTTCCTGAATAAAGTGTAGAATGCCATCATTTGTTGACAAAATGTGTTATATTAGAAGATCTATTTTTACTAAAATAAGTAAGCAAATGGATACTTCTTCCATCTGTTAAGGTAATTAATTTGTGATGGAAGTTATTTAATGATGTATTGATCTATGTAAATTGTGTAGATATAAACAGACCTCTTGTACTGTAGATATTTCATTAACAGCATGACAACGGTGAGCATCAAGTATTTCTACTATAAATGGTCTGCCTGTAGAAAAAAAATACAAACTTTGTCAATGAATAAGTAGAAAGGGTAACACATTTAATCACAATTAATACAGAAGCAAAGAGGCAAGGTGTTTCTTTAAAACAGTTTATACCGGATAGAGAGGGAGAGGGTTTAACACAAACGAGGGCATTTTAGGACTAACATATAGTTCAATTTTATTTCAATAATTCTCTTGCACGTGGGGTCTTTAGCAGGAGGCAATCGGAGGACCCAGAGAAAACGCACGAGGTTGGACAGGCGACCCTAGTCCTAATCACGTACAGGGAATCAAAACCAGGTCATTTGACAGACCTTATGATACAGCTCCAGTGCTAACCATTCGGCCATCCAGGAAAGATAACCAGTGCTCGCCACTCAGATACGCCAACATTTTTCAAGAGATGGATAGAGAACAAGCTAAACAAAAAGAGATTTTTCGTACAATCAAGGGCCATAACTCAGAAAGTTACAATCTGATATGCACGAATATAGAAAGGATACAAGATCTTTCGATTAGAAAAATGTATTTCAAGTTTCATCAAAATCAGATGAACATTGTGACCTGTAGAGAGTCCACAAACTAAAATCATGATTTTTTGTACAATCAGGGGCCATAATCCATAAAGTTTTTGTCCGATTTATGCCAATATCAAAAGGAACCAACATAGTTGGGAGATAAACCTATATTTCAAGTTTCATCAAAATCAAATAAATATTGTGGTCTATAGAGTGTCTACAAACAAATTGTGGACGGACAGACTTCCAGACAGGGGCAACGACAATATATGTCCACATGAAAATGTGGGCATATAAAAAAATAAGCCGACATGACAAGGGAAAAAACTCTGGATATTAACTTGTATTTTATAATTGCATCTTTACTGACAAATTGTTTTAAAATACTGACCATTTCCCAGCATCCTAACATCTACATCTTCTCTACCTGATGATGAAAATTTGAAATCTGTAACAAATATATGTTCAAAGTAACTAGAACATTGTATGCAATCATTTGGTAAACACTGTTTAGTTTTCTGCATTTAAAATGAATGGGAGCTGCAGAGCCATGTGTCTAAACTGAAAACTCCCACTCAGATATTAAAAACAACCAATCTTGACCGCCATATTTATTATAGACAACCTTCACCTTCAACAATATATAGATAACTCTATTACAAAACATGAGAGGATTCAGACCACAATATAACAATACTAACACATTCCTCTCTTTCTTTTTTTGATGAGACAAACTGCATGCATTGTATATAGTAAATATGGCAAAAGTATTAAATGTAAAATAATATTGAATACCCACACTTGGAGTAAAGTAGATAAACAGAATGAGCAATCTGTTAAGAAATAAAATTAAACATTAATTACAGAGAGTTGTTCATTTGTCCAATAAAATATTTAAGTGTCCGTTTCTGAATGTTTCAGTTAATTTAACACAAGAAGCACCATGCTTAGTTAAAGCGTCAGAAATCTGATGACAACTGTCTATCCACATGATCTGTGATATTTCACCTTGTTGCACCATTTGTTTAATACTAGCTATGTCTATACGTAGCCTTTTCTCAGATACGACTTTAGTGGAATGAATATTTTCGTATAATGATTTATTGTCAGTATATGTGAAGATAGGAATAGAAGAGTTATTTCCACAGAACAAAATTTCACTTATTAGGTGCCGTAAATATATTACTGTATCAAGTCCTTCAACCATTGAAAGAGTTTCTGCTGCAAGCGAACTCTTGACTACGCGGCGAATTTTACATGATTTCCATGCTAGTGGACATGACTTATTTCCTGGGCCCACTAGGAAGACAACAAAACCACATGCACTTGATGTTCCATCTTTTAAATTGGCATAGGATGCATCACAAAACAAAACCAAGTGTAGGTCATTTACTAATCCCAAATTTGGAAATTTTAAATAGCAAGAGTCAGTTTTTAATTTCTTCACTACTTTATTAGCATGAAGTATATCAGTAACTTGTGGATCCTTTAAAGCAGTACTCAACTGTAAAACTTCAAAACACACATCAGCTCGCGTCTGATTGGCAACCCAATTGAGTTGTCCTATAACACTTCGAAGTTGAGTTGTCTCGATACTATTAAGTGTCTCAAATTTTTGTGATGATCGATTATAACTAATTGGTATTGAAGCTATATTGTTTATGTATGAAAACTGATCAAGAGTTATTTCTTCACTATTTTGATTCAATTCAAGTCCGATATAACGAAATGCACCTTCTGCTTGTTTACCAATCTTAAATTTTAAACGTAACACATCTATAACATTATTTTCAAAACAATTATTACCGGACCAAAGGAAATCATCAACATGCATTAAAAATAAACCATTCAATTTCTGATCATGATAATAATAAAATAAAGAAGGATCAATATCAGATTGTTTACATTTAAGTTTGATTAATTCACCTCGAACACTAAAATACCATATACGTGAGGCATCATTTAACCCATAAACACATTTCTTAAGCTTCCAAAGTTCGTTGTCAGCATTTGCTTCTGATGGAGGTTTTAAAAATACATCGCGTTCAATATCATTGCCTTGCAGAAATGCTGCTTTTATATCAATTGTCTGACACTTCCATGATAAACATGCACTCAGAGCTAGAAAAATGCGCAATGTATCTTTTCCAGCTGTTGGGGAATCGCACTGAATGTTCTCAACCTCCTCAAAGCCACGAGCAACTAACCTAGCTTTAGCAATTTTACTGTTGTTTTCTGATGTTTTCTCGGTTATAACCCAACGTGTCGAAATAAAAGGTTGTCCACGATCTGGCACACTTTCATATACGTTAAACGATTTCCAGTTTTCAAGTTCTAGACTTTTTGCCGTTCGAATTTGATGTTCATCATGTCTAGCAGTTGGTACAAAAACACTATTAATTTCTTCTACCTGATTGCCAGTGTTCTCCCCCTCTTCTTTTCTTGATAGAGAGTTCTCACAATCAGATGGATTGCTATTATTAATGTTAGGAATAACAGATTCCCATATTTGAACACCTTTCTCAAAATCTACAGCACTAATAGAAGAATCAGTCTTGTTCTGAATATTTAACCAGTAACGATTTTTACCATGAACTTTACCAGCTCTACTCACAACTGTGCATTCCACCCATTCATTGTCATCTCCTGCCGGTAAATATCGTATAGTGTCTTTAATCTTCGGTAATTTAACATTTGAAGATTCTTTTTCTTCGGTTTGATCTAAATGTATAACACTGTCATTTGAAGAATCATTTTCTATTGAATCTATTACACTGTCATTTGAAGAGTCATTTTCTACTGAATCTATTACACTGTCATTTTGGCTATGATTAGGATGGGTTTCTGTTGCTACATGTATGTTATCAACATCATCAATATCGCTGGCAGGCTTATCAGTCTTAAACTCATCCGCTATTCTGATGATATGACAGGGAGATGCACGGATATAAATGCTACCATGACGAATAAATAAAACCTTTCCATCCCTACCAAGAATTTTACCAGGACCTTTCCATTGATTGTCTCTGCGATAATAAACAGCATCACCAGTTTGTAACGATTCTCCACTTGAACGTATTTGTCGCCGTAAAGCTCTTCTGATGCGTTCTGATGATTCCGCTTGAATAAATGACTTCCTCGCTAAATGTAATGCATTTAAATGATTTGAGAAAATTTCTGAGATTGTCTTCCCCTCTAGTGCTGGAGGTTTATCTTGAAGCACAGAGGGTAGGTTGGGGTTACTTCCAAACACTAACTGGAATGGACTGTAACCGTAAACCATATGAAGAGAGTTTTTAGCATGAATTGCCCACACTAAAGCTAGTTCTAAATCAATATTGGGATTGTCAGCTATTATTTTCTCAACACAGTCATCCACGACTGCATGATTGCGCTCGCAAACACCATTCTGCCAGGGGCTATAAGCAGCAGAATTACAAACTTCTATATTCAGGTTTTCAGACATGTCTCTAAATTCAGCATTCGCAAACTCTCCACCATTATCTGTTAATATTTTCTTTGGGACACCAAATCCACTGCCTATCCACAATAACATAACTTTATTTATAATAGTTGAAGGATTTTTATCTCTTATTACAGCAGCAAGACTGAACCTTGTGGCCAAATCTATTAGATGTAAGAAATAGATTCCACTTTTCCACAGTTTTAGGTCCATTGCAAGAACATCATTAAAATTAGAAGCCATCGGTAAACTAACCACTGGTCTAGGTTTTACAGCTGAAAACTTTTTACAGACATTACATTCATCTTTTACTTGATTCACCAAATCATCACAACTGTTTACACCAGCATCATGAAGTAACATTCCTAATCTCTGACTAGATGGATGAGCAAATTGTTTGTGAAGCTTAAGAATAATTTTCTTTTGCTCTTCCGGTGATTTATCTGCAAGAGTGTAATAAACTGAATTTTCATCATTGGAAACTTCACTAATTTGAAGAGGTACACAGTAATGTCCTGAAGATGTACACTGAAGTTCAATACTGGTTCCATTTATAGATGCGCGATCATTTTCTAAATCCATAACAACTTTTGCCGCCTTCATGTCTGGCTTGCCTAATAATAGTGGAATATCACTGTCAACTACATCTGTTGTTAACATACATTGTTTACCACCTAATTCGCATGGAAAAGTTATCTTTTCTTGTGATTTTAATTTTCTGCCACCACCAAATTTAAAAATAGTTTCACTATGTGATTTAGTCACTTTACTTAAATGACGATCATCCAAACTGTCCAAATAACAATTCATCCATTGCCTTCCTGTAACCGTTGAACTGCAGGCACTGTCTAATAAAGCAGAGTTTATAGATTCAGTCAATAAAACTATTTGTTCGTGTTTAGCTCCTCCAGTAAAAAGCACTCCTTCTTCTGTCGTTGAATTTTCATAAACCTTTCTTTCCATATTTTCGTATGAATCTGGACAAGACCGAGCAAAATGGAAAATTGACTCGCATATTTTACATTTCATTGGGTGTCCATCAAATCCTAATGGATTTGAGTTTCGCCTGAGCTTACTAGGCGAGCCATTATTCTGTAGATTATTTCCAGTGAAGTTCGGTCTGTTTTGTTGGAAGCCTCTTGCACTGTATGATCCACGACCTCGTGATCCTTGAAAACGTGTATTAAATGATCTGTTTCTGTAACTGTTCCATCTACTTTGAGTATAGAATGCTTCACTCTCACTCATAAATGCTGGTTCAAATTTTATACCAGTAGAAATATTTGAGCTATCAGGCATAGATTGTTTACCAAAAAATTTCTTAAGGGAAGAATTCATTTGAGAAAACAAAGTGTCACCCTGTGAATAATCTACACCTGTTAATGTCAACTGTCTGTCTCTATGATTTAAGCCAGCACCATCTAAAACTTTGAAAGCTAACACTGCTTGGGGCAATCTCATATTATACTTCACAGATTTATTATATAGTTTTTCAAACTCACTAATATAGTCCTCCATGTACATTGTGGGTGTTTTTTTATATCTATCAAATGTGGTATACACTTCATATGCTTCTGATAAATTATCTTTCTTATATATACCATCCAAAAACTGAATCAAAACTTCTACACCATCATCTTTATCTAATTTGTCAACACCTAACTCACTAAACACTTTATCTCTTACTGAACCAACATCTTCAGGTAAAGACAGAGCTATTGCAGAGCCTTGTTTTGTTTTTGCTAGCTCAGTAACAGTCTGCCAAACTTTTACTTCATCCACCCACCTGTTATAGGGTTTTGTGCATGTAAAGGCCGGTGGCGTTCTGTAGTCATTCCCACGCTGATTTCCACTATTATTTGTCGCCATAATCGCCTTGGTCTCTTCGTTTTCCCGCCAAAAACGCCGCTGACAAAGTTCTAGAATATTTCGTAAAATTCACTAAATGTTCACTTCTATCATCTATTAAATAACCTCAACACAAGCACTATCACTTTTACTGCCAACTACAATAAGTTAAGTGCATGTTTTCTCAAAACCACGCTCTGCTACCATGAAAACTCCCACTCAGATATTAAAAACAACCAATCTTGACCGCCATATTTATTATAGACAACCTTCACCTTCAACAATATATAGATAACTCTATTACAAAACATGAGAGGATTCAGACCACAATATAACAATACTAACATAAACCATGAGGTATCTATTTGCCTGGAACACCTGATGAATTCAGTCTGCACCTAATGTGCAGAATAATATGGTAATGCATTGAGTTGTACAATAAGTCAACCTCTATAATAATATATCAGTATATTCCCAACATGACATGAAATGGGGTTTAACATCCTACTGTTCTACTACGAACTGAGCTATTGAAGACGTTCATAAGCCATACAGTGTGCTATGAGGGAAATTTTGCCCAGACAGCATCACAACGGCCTTCCCTTATATTGAATTCCAACTGTCGAAGGATCTTTTACGTGCACGCAAATTTGTACAAGGGACCTGAGTTTTTGTACCATACGAAAAACTAGACAGCTGTCCTTGTCAGGCCCTCCGTCCTGCATCACTGATAAATGGGGCCACATCGGAAAATCTGGAAGAACTTTCTCAGCCAATGCAGGGATCGAACACATCAAAATGTGGACGTATAACAAAAGTGATGAAAATCAGCAGGCTTCTTCTTACAAGATAAATAACTGTATTAAATTTATATGAATTATTGTAACGCAGATTGTACTAACTAAAAATATGAATGAAGAACAGATGAGCAGTATATGATAGGGCCGAAAGGAATCACCGGTGAACCGGTGTACCGCGATTTTTTCCATGAAAACGATGAACGATATTTTTTTTAAGAATATCGATAATCGAGATTTTTTTTTCAATTTAAGGTTCACGATTAATTTCATACTATATCGCGATATTTGTTCAATAAATGAGACATGTAGGACCCTTAGAAATTACCCATCAGTTCGGTAGCTATAAATAGACTAGGAACAGCACGCCTCTTCTATAGGCCCGGGCATCCAGACTTCACAATCATTGCAAAACTGACCTACTAATCGCGTGCAAAATACGACTCGGAAACTGGATAAGACAATTTTTTCCATTGGACAAAATACCGGAAGCCATGCATTTTACACCAATGAAATCGCATTTTATTTAAGTCATTTCTTCCTCGCGATGCCGGTGGCTCTTATTCGAATGAATGAAAAGCGTGTTGAAATTTTGGTTAACAGTCTCTCTTAGTCTATTGACTATTATGTCCGCAGTGTTACACTTGGTGAAGTTGAAATAGAAAAGCCACCCGCTTATTCGATCGAAGCAAACTGATCCCGCAGTGAATATTCGCTTGGCCGCTACAATCACTGATAAGCATGACATCGACGAGGCTTAATGAGTTCGGCATATTAACTTTTTTACTCCGACAAATTAAATTCTCAAACATTTTTTTGAGGTAAAAGAAAAATATATAAAGACGTTTTAAGTAATTGTAGTTAAAATGTGACAAAAATATTGGTTAAAAGTTAAATATAAATTTTAATTTATCTAATAATAAACTATAAATTTAAAACATTGTGCATTGTGTATTTTTTCTTTATTTCAAGAAAACTTTAGTCAATTTCACATTAATGGCGTGTGTATCGTGATGCACCCGTATCGTTGGGCTATGACATCATGCTGTATCATATCGTGGCACAGCGTATCGTTTCGGCCCTAGTATATGACCACAATAATTTATACCCATATTAGACTTACCAGTAGCTTTAAATATAGACATGGCACCGCATATTTCTTCTTCCACAGATGATTTAGTTCTTCTAACACCATCAATAATCCATGGTGTCTGACTCAATGTTCGACTAAACTTTAAATATCTTCCTAAAAACAAACAGTCAAATTAATACTTTTAAACATCAATCATGGGTCCCGTTAAATCAATGTTCATAAAAATAGTTTACATACAAATTACAGAAGTTTAGTTTTCCCTAATCTTGAAATATTGATGAACTTTCAGTGATTTTCACCCTGTAAAGCGAGAATTTCATATTTCTAAGTTATTTTTTTGAAAATGTATTAAAATAAAGTCTTAGAATAGATGGTATCTATAAACGGTCCTACCTTTTTAAAGAATAATCCTATTAATCCTATAATTCACTATTGCTAGTTGAGAAATTGGCAAAAATATAATTTTCAACTTCAAATTCAAACATTTGAAGATTGCTATTGTTATTATTTCTGGTGTAAATTTTTTTTAAGTTTAAAATGCTACCTATCATCGTAATAATAGTAAGTTGACAATCTATTGAGTAACTAATTATGTTTTGACTTTCTTAGATAATATGAAATTATCACTTTAAGATGTTTACAACAGATTAATATTACAGTATTTATGGCTAATTAGAGATAGTTTTATATACATAGTCAGAAAAAGAAAAAGATTGTTTAGAGGATTAGGTAGATACATCTACATACCAGCAATAAATATAGCATCAAAGTTGCATGATATATCACAGTCTATAGTTGTAACGGGGGTCAAACATGGAGTTTGATAATTTCTGTAAAGATAAAATTAGTAGTCTTATTTTTATAATCACAAACCAGTAAGGCCAATGTTCCACCTTAATCCAAAAATAAATGGACGACACTCACTCTCACATTCATTCTTTTATCAAGCCATCCATTAAACAACCATAGCGGAAAATGTTCATTCTCAAACATAGTGAAGGTATTGTGGGTAACGGAACTATACAAAGAGTTTCAACATTCTCACTGAATTACAATCAAGGTTATTGTGTTCCAAAGCGAATTGGAATTTTTTTTATCTTAATTAGAAGCATAGTGAAAAAGATAAATAGCACAATTATTTAGTTAAGGCTGAAAATGCTCATCATCAAATGACATCTGAGGTTGGTCGATGTATGCACGAAAGTTGATCATTGTAAACAAAGTCAAATTAAATTGTCATTGTCGTCATTTCAGCCATCGGCCTACCGTTTTGTCGTTCTTATCTGGGATAAGTGTATTGTTTAAGTGGACCAATTTTGAAACTTTTAACAAGAAAAATCAATTGCCAATTTAATCCGCAGAAGATTGTCTTATAATAGTAACATTGTATTTTAAATAAAGCTTACTTTTTAAATACATCGTCTGGTAATGTTGTTACAGCTTTAAAAACAGCAGCTCGGGTAAAGAGGTCAAATGGTGACTAGAAATAAAAACATACATACACAAGATTAAACCTGACAGTCCTAGCTACATACATGTCTGTGCCACATACATCCAGGAGATTAAACCCACAGTCTGTGCCACATACATCCATGAGTTTAAACCCACAGTCTGTGCCACATACATCTATGAGATTAAATCCTAGGTTAACATGCAATTTTTACAATACTTTGATGCATGAAATAATTCCATAAATTTACAATAAAAAAAAAATAAATGTAAAGTTGGTTAGAGAAAAAAAAAGATCACTGTTTTCATAATTCCATAAATTTACAATAAACATATTTTTTAAACAGAAAGCATAAATAAAAGATAAAGTTGATCAGAAAAAAAAAGATCACTGTTAGCACTTACTTTTTTTCGTCTCTGAAATTCATTAGGATTTGTTTCTAATCTGAAAAAATATCAATATTTTTTTTCTAATTTCCATTATGAATCTATATTGACGAGTCCATTATTGTTGGGAGTTATTTAGTGATGTAACATGCAATCACTTTTATAATGATAAATAGATAGTTACATATTTCTTAAATTGAAATGAAATGGAGCTTAACATCATACTGATTTGCTCCGAACGGGACTAATGAAGAAGGGCATACGCCATACAGTGTGCTATGATGGATATTTTACCCGGACTGTGGCACTACAGACTACTCTTACATTGAATTCCAACTGCCAAGGGATCTTTTACGTGCACGCCAATGTGTACAGGGGACCTCAGTTTTTTTGTCACATCCAACAACTAGACAGCTGTCCTTGTTAGGCCCTCTGTCCTGCATCACTGACAAGGGGGAATCACGCCAGGAAATCTGGATGAACTTTCTCGGCCAATGCAGGGATCGAACACCAAACCTCCAGGCTAGCGAGCCAGTGTCTTACCCACTTAGCCACCGTGATCCCCCGATATTTCTTAAAATCACAAAACATAAAACAATAACATCAGCTGTACTCACAGAAAGTAACACTCTTTTTCAGAATCTTCATATTTAAAAATCAAGGAAATTTCAAAGGGGCTCTGAAAGAACAAAAAAACAGCATTGGCTTGGAATAAAATTTAATTTGTGTGAAATTATTTCAAAATTACTGAATAGGGTCAAAAAATAAAACAGTGAGATAGATCTGACTTCCACTAGGGCACCAGCAATCACCATGAACCTGCTGCTCTTTGAAGAATTTTTCATTTAACTGATTCTTTTAGATGCTGAGCCAAAGTTTATTCTTCCTAACAACAAAAAGGCATGGGACTCGATAAAGCAGAACTATGTTAATGTATTTATTCAAAATGTTATTGTTTATCTTTATTCTGGTTGTAAAGAATTCAATTTATCTACTAAGAGCTTTAACATTCATAGAAATATTTGAATAATGACTGTAAGATAATACCTTTTGTTTAAACTCTGAGTTTAATTGTTTTGATAATGATGGACCACAAAACCATTTCCATACATCTTTAATGGATGATATTTCTTCTTCTGGTATTTTACAATATACAGAACTAAACAAATAAAGGTGGGTTTATTAAAATTAAAAGATAAATCCTCTTATACACCCACTAACAGCCAAGTCTAAAATCAAAGTCTAAATCAACAAATCGTTAAGATCAAGTTTTTAAATTAAAAAAATCTGAACTCTGTCCCAACCTTTAACTATCTATATGTGAACAGAAATATATTCTCACAAAACACTTTCGAAATTTACAAGTTGAAATAATGAAACAAGTAATTATTTTAAAATGTTCTGTTAAAATCTCAGACCTGTATCCCATAAATATGAAAAAACGTGATCAAGGATAGGCACTGGCTATGACAGTATACGTCCAGACTAAATGTGGGAATGTAAAAGAAAACAAATGACATCGCTCATGATCAACTTTTCAAAATCCAGTTCTCAAATTCTGACTATCTAGCTAAAAAATGAAATGAAATGAAATGGGGTTTAACATCCTACTGTTCGGCTCCTAAAGTGGGCTAATGAAGACAGGTTTACGCCATACAGTGTGCTACGAACACCCGAAGTCCATGCTAGCGAGCCAGCATCTTACCCACTTAGCACCCTCTAGCTAAAAAAAAGATCTGTTCACCCATAATTTATGGATACTCACCCATGCTTTTCTTGTAAAAATAGGTAAATAGAATGCTAAAAAAAAAAAGAAAATTGAAAGTAATATGCAACATTAATAAAACACTATGAATCAGTAGCCGTGTCTTGAAATATTTGATATCATTGTGTATGTTAGTAATATTACATACCTGTCTAAGTATAGTACATACTGGTACAATTAGTGAACATTGATAATCTATAAACTCATAATCTTCTTTCTTTACAACACTATTTATCTACAAAAAATACAAACATTTATCTTACTAGATTACAACACCATTTATCTACAAAAATACAATCATCTATTTTAATACCTTTCTATACGAGACCTATAGATGCTATAGAAAACTCAAAAAGCTCTTCCAATGTTCAACTATCAACCAAGCACACTTTTTATTAGACTGGTGGCCAGTCTTCTCCACACACCAAAAATTGGCCAGTCCTCTCAAAAAAAAAAAACGAAAAAAAAACGTAATCTCTAGAGACTGGGCAAATAGAGCTTCATTCTCATCTAGTAGGTCAATCTGCATTATGTAGGTCGTGTGACGTCGTGCACGTGATCACGACATATCTAACATCACGTGATAATAAACATGGCTGTCGATGACATCGTTTGATTTTTCATGTATTGAAATAAAAATGGAGCAGCCTCAAACGTCAGCGACTTTCCCGAACCACACGGCGCGCACAAAAAAACGTCTTTCTTTTGTAAATAAGCAGTCATTATTGACCTCTGATACTCCTTCCAAGAGCCGGTAAAACATTTGCAATCGCCTCGTCAATATCCGCTAATTCGGACATGATTCCACAATTGCAACGGCGTGTGTGTGAAGCCGCAATAATCAAGACTTTATTTACAAATTCGTGTCACGTGACTCGGGGCTTGCTTGACAACTGTCAATCATTCCAAATAAGGAACAACGTAAAACAGGACAGGAACGCCCATTTTATTGTGAAGATCGCAAATTGTCCAGTCTCTGGTGCTGGTTACAGGTTTACTCAAATTTTTTTTTTATACAAATGGAAACGAAAGTGTTGGTTTACTAAAAATTAATACTTTTATATAAATCGAAATGTAAAATAAATAGAAGAGACTGGGCCAGTCTAACTTTTTATTTGTCCATTAGAGGATAATCTCATTCTTCAAGTGATACAATCTTATGGACAAGAACTGATGTATCCTACATTAAACATACATTATGCAAGAGCTAAATCTGCCAACTACGGGTTTTTCTTTTGAACTGAAATATTATCTAAATTATTAATTATTAGACATTAATTAACTTATCCAGACCATTATAAACTAGTTTGTAACTATTATAATACTAGAACTGCCAGCTCTTTATCTAATCTCCCATAATGTATCTCTAACTATAGAAACGATAATCTCATCTGTTTCATATTTTATGATAATCTAGAACTACCCACCTCTTGTAGAAAATCTGACGTATTATATTTGTGCAATATTCCTAAGCAACCTGGACATATAACACAATCAACTGTATCATCTTTAGCATTTAACAATTGTCTCAGCTGAAAAATATTTAAAAAACATTGGTTGCCAGTCAACAAAACATTCAGATATCAAAGCATCATCCTCAATAATAAAATAATCACAGACTGACAATACAAGACCACATTGTAATGTAGGTGCATAAAAAGTTGGCTTAGTTCAATTTAGACTAACATATGATAATTTTTTACTTCATAATTCTCATACAGACAGGGAACTGTAGTTGAGAGAGGAAACAACAAGTCTGAAGGCAACCCTATTTCTGCTCATAACAAAAGTGACAGCCTCAGTATGTCTACATAGACAACTTGCCTGTATTCAGTAACCGTACCAAAATGACATACTGGTAAGGGTAGGCCTCCTCCTACAGTAAGCAATGAGGGGAGTTCGATGGCCGAACGGTTAGCCACTGACAATCAGGGATTCGAAGCCATGCCAGTTGACTCAATGGCAGGCTGCATGATACAGCACACGCACACTAACCATTCTGCCACCCAACCCTCATAACATGATTTACACAATTACAAGCCTTTGCCATAGAAAAATTATACCTCATTGACTGTTTCATTTACATACATACAGGGTCTTTTCTCACCAAGAAACCTTAAAATGCACCATGTACAGCAGTTAATAGAAACCAAGGCTTGAGAAATTTCTAAAGCCAATTCATCAGACGTTGTGAAAAATTCAAACTGAAAAATACAAAATAAATAATAAACCGAAAAATACAAATATGTATTGAAATAGGTATGACCACTGTTCTTATCAGTAAAATGCTTGACAATTTAAATAATGCATAAAACTATCAAACAGTCATCATTTAAAAGGAGTTAAATCGATATTCTTTGGCACCCAGAAATGAGTCGCAACGCATATAATAATGTATTAATTATGAATGTATATAAACTGATTTACATTCAATCGTTTCAGTTTTTTTACTGTAATTTCTATAGGCTAATCACTAAATCAGTTATGTTCAGCAAAATAAGCGAAGAGTGCCAATTGAATGGCCGTCTTTGGCATCTGATTTTTCAAGTCTACATCTGTAGTAGGCATATTCTCGTTCATCAAGTTGCTTAATTAGAAATGGCACTCGAAAGAATTCTGGCACACAATTTGGAACTTAAAAGCCCAACTTTTCAAAGTGTTTGATACCAACATCAATGGAACTGGTAGAGGTACAGTACTTTACTGAAACAGAACCGATTTAGATTTGACTAATAAGTTGTGTTTGCAAGTTGTGTTGGTTATTTCACAGATGTGGTTTTATCAAGACTTTGATGATAAAAATCCTGTCTTTCCATTTCGGTGTAGTACATTCCACAATTTTTATTAGCCGCACATGTTTATCAAAGATACAACAAACGACTATATAATGATAACAGCATATTTACATATCTATGGAAAACTGTCAAACTACCAACCTGCATTTTGGACAGACTTAATTCGGCCATAATTCGCTATCAGTTGTGCAAATGTCAAGTACTAGACTTTAAAATTTCTCTTCTTCTATGATTATTTACTGGATATTCAAAAATTTAACTGTAGAATAAATACGAATCGAAGAATTTATTAAATGAATTAAATATTGAGTTTAAAACCTTTTGCGCAATAAAAAAGTACTTATTAAAAAATCTATTGAAGAATATTATTATTTATTTGTTAAAATTATGAAATATAAGTTTTTCTAGACATGTTTCGCTCGGATAACGGAATCTGAATTGGGTACTGCGCATGCGTGGGTAATTTTAGGAACGTGGAGGAGGAACATACTGTTTGCACACTGTGCTGTTTGGATGTTACTGAAACAGTGAATTTTCAATTATTTCTCTAAAAGTACTTTATAAACCTAACAATGACATATTTGAAAACGTGGGAAGAATTTTCGAAAGCAGTAGAAAGATTATATATCAACGATCCAATCAAGGTATAGTATCGACTCCGTAAAAAAAGTGTGATCGAACCTGCCAGCATCCAGCTGTTATTTGACTGAAGTGAATGTACCCATCAGTGTTATCATTCAATCTCTATCTATGCCCATGGTCTCAAACTACTGTTATTGGTGTACTTTAGGACCAATGTAAAAGTATTGGGACAGAATAAGGGTTTTCAGCTTATTAAACATTAAGTATAAAATGGCTAAATCTGCCTATTATATTATTGCGAGTCTTTCTTTCCGAAGAAAAGGCTTTCTTTCGATGAGTATCTAAAATCTAAATTATTAATTACAGTACCAGACCACAATCAATCAACTCTCGGTGTCATCGAGATCGATAGCCTGCGATATTTACTGGATTAGTTAGTAGTTGCCGGTCAGTTTCATTCATGATTAAATCATGTAATGGATAATTGAGAATATGTTTTTAATTGTACTGACTTTGACTTTAGTAATAGTGATCGACTCGAGGCTAGGCCTAAAGTGATTAAATTCCATCTCTAAATGATCGGATCAGAGTAGATCAATTACTGGTATTAGACTGAAATTTTCAACAAATTCCCTTTACATTATCTAGCTTTTAACTATAATAGTGACAACTTCCTGCTCCTTATGTAATCTTCCATAATGTATCTTTAAAGAAGGTCAAGTCGCTACTCAGAAAGTAAATATAAGATAAGAACCTATATTTCAATGTAAAACCCTGTACATCTTGTTTTGGTGAAGGCTGGAATATGGTGCAATATGGGACATGTGCTATATGAAGAAGGTATTGAACTGTAATAGTGACAACTTCCTGCTCCTTATGTAATCTTCCATAATGTATCTTTAAAGAAGGTCAAGTCGCTAATCAGAAAGTAAATATAAGATAAGAACCTATATTTCAATGTAAAACCCTGTACATCTTGTTTTGATGAAGGCTGGAATATGGTGCAATATGGGACATGTGCTATATGAAGAAGGTATTGAACTGTTGGGAGTTAATATAGTGCATTCAAAGAAGATCATTTTGCTAATCCAGAGACACTGAATGTGTACTGTACCAAGGATGCTTCATGGATTAGGACTCCCACCTCGCAAAGAAAAGACACAAGGACCTCGTTAAGGTGGTGCTTTCAGCCATTTCTTTGCAACCTCACTTCATTTGGGAACGAATGCTGTACATATTGTATACAAAAATATACACAGACATTGCAAATAATAAACAACAATATATAAGTGAATGTAATAACTTCCTTTTTTTTTTCAGTGTCGTTTTGTAATGAAATATAGAAATGTTGATGGCCAGTTAGTGTTAAAAGTAACAGATAATCGTGTTGTAAGTGTTTCAAACACCTTAAACTCTAATCAGTTATGTTCGGCCATGTCGGATTTGAATTCGATATAAGAACAGGGCATAGTGCAGCTGTCCGGGCAAAATTTCCCTCATAGCACACTGTATGATGTATGCCCATAATCCTTTAGTGGCATTTAGCAATTGGAGACATAACAGATTGTGTATAATAAATCAGTGATTGTTTTCCCATATAACTGTGTTAGTTCTGATGTATGCCCGTTTTCATTAGAACAGCAGTTTTTTAAACCCCATTTCATTTCCATTCTGGAGTTATCCCCATTTGTTGAAAACACAATAGAGAATGTAGTTTTTAAAGCATTTTAGCATGATAGAGGTTCTAGTTTGTTACCTTTATGTTTCAAATTTGGTGTGAAGGCTATTGTTTTTAATAGATCTTTTTCATAATTTGGCCTGAAGCATTAGCGTCATCAATCCCTATAGATATACATAATCTGCAGATTCCTTATCCCCCTGTGGCAAAACCTTGTGAATGTGATAGGGGCATAAGAGGGATGAAAACCCTAGAGATTAGATTTCTTCAAGGATCCTAGATCCTTATCAAATTTGCTCAATAGACAAGTTTTCCATTCGAATAAGCTACAGTTGAGACAAAGCTGCTGTGTTGGCGTACCCGGTTGGCGGTAATCCATGCTTTTGCATGGTTACCCCGGTATTGTCTTTGAAGACAGTGCTCAGATCAGATGAACTCATTGGCCAATTCAATTATCTGTCAATTGATATATAGGGCATATTCTTAATGTGAATTATATGAAGCTCAAGCTAAAAGGCTGAGCTGTAGAATCATTAAGCCACTCACCAAGTACAGATTTGAAGATCAACTGCCAAAATCTGGGCATTTGGGTGTGACATATATTCTGGGACCGGATAAGCTTCATAACGAAAAGAGGATACTTGTCGAAACATCATGCTTTTAGAATAAAACCAGTGATTGTTTCCCATAAAAATTGTGTTCTCTTATTCATTATGATAGGCATCAAAGAATAGGTTGGTGTTAATTTAAAAATTAGCCCCAAACCATTCTATTTCATTTATAATCTCCTATACTTCTTGTTTTTCAGTGTGTACAGTATAAGACAGAGCATAATCAAGATGTTAAAAAAATGGAAAAATTAATTGGACAATTAATTCGACACATGGCTTCTAAAGAGAAATAATTTAATGTCAATTTTTATAAATCAAAAATCAAGGAAAATCCTTGTATGGATTATGGATAATCGGTCAGAAGATACTGAAGTTCTAGAATCATTGAAGATTGTAAAAAATATGAATAAGGGATTTTTAAAAAGGGGGTGCCGGTTTTGATACCACGTCTTCTATGTATATATTTGTGACTTTTGTTCAGGGTTGCCAGCTTCACTAGGGATGCTGAAATCTGGGGGAATAATGGCTGCTTGAGTCAGGAAGTCTGACGGGCATGCACTACCACTGCCCTTGCTACTTTTTTGTCACGAAACCCATTAAAGATACATTATGTAAGATTTAGATAAAGATCTTGCTGTTCTTGCTATAATATTTAAAAAAAAGCTAATAAAAAATCAATATATTGAAAATTTCATTCAATTTACTTTATTCTGAGCAAAGTTTGTAGTTTTGATAAGATGTGAGCATTGATTGTTTATTATCATAATCTACTGTTCTAATCTACTTAAAATTAGAGCCATCTGATGGTATTAATAATTGATTATGTTCTTGTCATTTAATATATGTCTAGTTAATATTTTGTATAACATTTATGGCCTAAAGAAATACTTTGAATAATGCCTCTCTAAACATGCATTATGCAAGAGCTAAATCTGCCTATTGCAGGTCTTTCTTTAGGCCATAAAGATTATATAAATTATCCAGACCATAATCAACTCTCGCTGTCATCGCTAGCCTGCGATATTTATTGGATAAGGATCCGATTTGCTGCTTAATTTTCATTCATGATTAAATCATGAAATGGATAATTGAGACTATGTTTTTTATCCTACCATCCTTCGTAGGTCAAGGCTAGGTCGAAAATTTAATTGATTACTTTGACTGAAATTTTCACCAAATTTCCTTTACATTGTCTAGTTTCTAACTACATGTATTATAGTGAGAACTGCTAGCTCTTTATCACATCGATAATGTATCTTCAGGTAAAGTTCACAGGGATCTACCCAAGCAAAGCCATTAAGCAGCTAGTTGTCTGTTAAAGAAACAGTGCTGTTTATGTTTTTGTGAATAAAACTGGTTTATTTGAGGTGAAGGTCTATTGTAAAACCTTTAACTTATCCAAATTTTCTGGGATACTTTGTCGAAAAGAGACAAATTATCAAAATCCTTAAATTAGTTACAGGTACGTTAAGCAAATCAAGGGTTAATTTGCTAATTTTCATATAAGGTACACTATAATGGCCTCTTTTTTTCTTTTTGATTTACATATTTTAACCCACTTAATTTCCGATGTCTTGTGAAATCTGGTACTGCCCTTTCAATTGTATGTGTGTAAGTAAGACTGTGTTTCAGAGAAGGATGTTCTGAAATGTATGTAATATGATTATATTTAAATAAAATATTTAAAAAACACAAGGTATTTGCATATCCCCAAGAATCGTTATCGTCTTAGGCCCTGTATCCATAAACTGTTCCCTTGTGGCATGTTCCCTTGTGTGCCTGTTCCCATAGGTTGTACCCAGGGAACATGTGACCTCGCGCACGGAACATGTGGTCTTGTGACCTGGAACACAGACAATGAACTTGTCCATTCTTTTGCAGCTGCACAAGAGGGAACACGCAATTACGCGTACGATATTGTATGGAGATACATCTACCAGTCTGTTTCAAGGTCTGTAAACTGGTGTGAAATCCACCCAGTTCATTGCGAGTTCCCAAAATGGCCGGACCCAGCACCATGGACCTTGTCTGAAGACATGTTGTCTTCTGAGATTAGCACCAGCGAGGAAAATAAATGTATTAGCGGCATCCTCCTCATCCATCCGATTTTCAGTAGTTGAGTTCATCGTCTAGCTATCAATAACAAAGCCACCGATAGTTGCGTCTTGTGTTTATTTGCTTTCTCATCAACGTCCGTATGTAGACTTTTCTTTTAGTTCTTTTACCTATATTTCCATCGTACCTTGCACGCGCCACAAGGGAACCGTCTATGGATTTTCAGTAGTTGAGTTCATCGTCTAGCTATCAATAACAAAACCACCGATAGTTGCGTCTTGTGTTTATTTGCTTTCTCATCAACGTCCGTATGTAGACTTTTCTTTTAGTTCTTTTACCTATCTTTCCATCGTACCTTGTACGCGCCACAAGGGAACCGTCTATGGATACGGGGTCAGGTCACAGCCTATGGATACGGGGTCTTAAACAATTCCTGTAGCTATACACATTTCCGCCTCTCCCTAGTAAACAGCAAAAACAAAATCGGCAGTACGATTTCAAAATCAGAGAAGCACTTTAATCAAATCATTCTAGAAAATGACGTACCAAATGGATCGAAGAAATTTTTAGTGAACAGTATATTGACACATTAGTGATTAATTCATCATGACACATTAGTGATTAATTCATCACAATTCTAAGACGTTGAAATGCAATACCGACTCACATCTGTGAACAGAACAGTTCTCATTGCCTGTGTCGCCAGTTCTGGTGGTGTTGGAAAAACTGTAGCCGTTCACGTCGATGGCGAGGATGCCAATGGATGTTCTCTCTGGTGAGACGTCGGCGCAAGGTATCGGTACTGATGGGTCCTCCGTGTGTTCCCACTGTCTGACATGTTGTCTAAGATGCCCGTGTGAAGGGATTCTGCACGTGCTGTCTCACCACACGGCGGTCTACCAGTTCGGGAGAAATCATCCGTGGTGTTGGTGTCCCTAAAGCCACGGCTTGGGCAGTAAACTATAACACATACTTGGGTAGTGTGGCCGGCGTCGAGTCTTCCAAGCGCTTGGTTTTTCTGAGCTGTCGTGGGACGTTGAATGCTGCTGACTTGTAGTATGAATGATTCAACCCGGTATTGGGGGGG
This sequence comes from Patella ulyssiponensis, assembly GCA_963678685.1. Lineage (NCBI taxonomy): Eukaryota > Metazoa > Mollusca > Gastropoda > Patellidae > Patella > Patella ulyssiponensis. The sequence goes on along the minus strand of OY783230.1, from coordinate 18,619,611 downwards.
GGGGTGCATTTTATAGGGCTGGTCCCGCTGAACAACACGTGCAGCATGAGTTACATGAAAATCATGGAGAACACATCACCATCGAAGAAGTCAGGTTGCGTTTTTGAGAACATTTCCTGGATTCAATTCTGTGTCCTTAGCTCTACAACTAAGTCCTTAGGCTGCAGCCAATCGCAAGCGTAAAATGCATCTGAATTCAGGATGCACTCGTCTTGCTTTTGCATTTTAAGAACCAAAAATCAACTGTTCACCTCTTATCCCCCCCCCCCATCGGATGATAAGTTTCGGAATATATCTTTTGACGTTTGGTTAGTTACCATATTTAATGGGATATTTTTGTATTCTAGTGTTAAAGTTATTTTTCATTTACTATATTTCTAGTCGTAGAATACTTTGTAGACCTTTCATCGTAAGTATTCCCGTTATTAACAGCTGTAATTTTAGTAGAATGGTGTATGATTTTTGCGAGATCAAAAAAGTTGTACCAATTAACAGATTTTGCATAAACTGTTTGCAAAGTTAAAATATTGAGAAAAATAGATTAGTCGACAACATTTTGAATCGTTCTGCCATAACAGTGTATTAATCTACTAAATTGGGGACGTACGTTTTCCTGCGTCTACTCAATGCAGCTAATGAAGCTCTAATCTCATAATATGGTCCCTAGAAGCCCACATTTATTAAAATGGTTTGGTCTAGATAAAACAAGGGAGATAGCTGTTAAAGTGTTGGGTGTACTCAAAGCCCAGGTTAACCGAAGCGGGGCCATGGGCCCCTAACGCGACGAAAAAAATATTTTATATCTTTTTGCATGGCACGCATGCGTAACAGACAAAAAAAAACGGTCTATAATTCAAGAATAATGACATAATATCTGATCACAAACGGAATCTAATCAGTTCCGAATGTCATAAGTCTAGAAGCCCAGACCGATTACCGAGTGGAACTTCACTGAGAAGGTTGAGGGATGGCTCAGTCTCCACCCTCGCGCCGCAAGATCGATTACCGTGAAACTTTCACCTGGAATTTGAATTTTTTTCCCTTTTTGCCATGATCGCTGGGGGCCCTAATCCCCTCATGCCCATGCCTAAGCTGGGCTTTGGGTGTACTATTTTTTATTCTTCTGTCATGAAACAACCACATAATAGTTGTTGCCATGAAATCGTTGCGAAGGGCCCCCTGACAGATCAAGCTCCAGGGTCCCATAAATGTAAATCCACCACTTTGCCTCCACCCATATCTTCAAAGTGAACAAATTCCTTTGGGACACAATAAACAAAGTTGTATAGATCTTATTTAACATTTATCTAGCAAACTTTCTTGATACATGTAACTTTATGAAGAAAACGAAGTGTGCCTTTAAATCCAATAGCCTAATTAAATATAGTTCTGTCAATATCAAATATATATATAATAAATTTTCTTTGTATGTTTTTCAATTTAAATCCATAATGGGTTTTTTTTTGTTTTTTGTTATTCAAAAAAATAGGTTATCAAGGATTTTAAATCTTAAAAGTCGACGTCGGGTATAGTGATATATTATTTTATTAAAGCAATTCGATATCTTAAATACATAAGCTACTAAGATGAACATACCTTAATTTTGACCTCTCAACTGGAAATTTACTTTACAAAGGGCTTGGTAAAATAATACATCCTTTATATAAACACAAGAGAACAGACCTCAATTTGTTTTATGTCATTGTTTCCAGTAAGCTGGTGTCTATATTTATCTACGTACTTTACCTACACATGTGGATAATACTTTATCTAAATAATAATATACTACCAGTAATTGAACGTATACAAAGACATCTAATCACAAGAAGTAATTGACGGTGAGCAGTGTAAGCAGTAATACATTTTCTAGGGATAGGTTTAATAATTTGGAAAATGTGTGTTAGGATTTGTTATTATCTTAAAGTTGTCCTTCTGCAGGAAATCGTTAAAGGATAAGACAAACAAAATTCCAGAGTTAATAAAGACAATTTAAGGATAGGTGTTATAAAAGCAACAGGTTTTTGAAATTTGTCAACATATTCATTTTATCGTGATGGATCAGAGCATTATGCTGCCTAAATTGAACAACCCGCGACTTAAAGAAGTCGGAAGACAACACGATCTATCCAGAAAGAGAGTTACCATTACCAATGATAAGTTAAAGAAGACATACCTTCGATTAAACTGCAATTTACAGAGAGAAGCTCGAGTACAAAACTATCTGAACTGGCAACAGTCTGTGGCTTACAAAAAATCATTGGTGGAACACAAAGGGTTACAAGTGTGTTTGAGACGCAAACGCGAATACACCAAGTCGTTGCCTACATTTCAAAATGGCGTTTATAATGGTTTGAAATTGGACGCCATGAAATCGGAAGTGAAACGTGTGATCTGGGAACAACACCCTAGAACACGACGGATGCGAGAAGTTGAAAAAACGAAGCAGCTCTGGAAAAAGAATGGCAATATTGTAGATTATAATAAAACACTACAGTCATTGGATGCCATCATAAAACGACAGAGGGACGTGCTGCCACCGATAACTGTTGAAAGACCAACGCCAAATCCAAGAATTTCTGTTGTATCTCAAAAAAATAGTTCACAATCAATCGAAAATAGACAATTGTTGGTGCTGCCTCCAATATATACCATTAGATCGGTGACTTAGTGAAATAATATCCTTGTATATGAATAATTTGCTGTGAGAATTGAATTATGTTATATCAAACTTCATTTCGGATCTAGATCTATTCAAGGTATCGTTCTATCACCACAGACTTCAGGAAAACAAAACAACGTTAAGATTAGCAATGCACGGGTAGTATAAAATAACTGGAGTTGAATACATGTATGTTGGTAAAGTCTTCTTGGTATTCTATAGTGAAAACCCATAATTGATTTTTGACTGTGGATAAAATGTGATTTTTGGCAAATTGTAAGCTGGAAATTTACCGAGGCAAGATAATTAACTTTACTTTAAAACGGCTAAACCGCTAATATTTAGGACCCAGAAATTGACACAAATGGGTCGCAATATAATAATGTAATATGAATGTATATAAACTGATTTACATTCAATCGTTTCTGATTTTACTATAATTTCTAATCAGTTATGTTTGGCGAAATACGCAAGAAGTCTCAGTCGAACGGCAATTCAGTCTATACCGATAGCATTTATTGCGCATGCTCTCCAGATAAGAATATGAGGTCACCGTTTGACATGACTTGTGAAATATGTCTAGCCTCGTTCTTCGAGTCTCTTGTTACAAACGGTGTTGAAACGCATTATCATTAAGGTACACGATTCGTGTACCAATGGTAAAATGTTTATTTTGTTTAAAATATTGGATATCAAAAGCCCATCTTTTCTCGGTGATATCACAACATCAATGTTGATTTAATTTGACAAATATCCTGAACGTTTGTGAGAATTTGGTTCATAATTGTCTAGCGAGAATTTTATACATTGTCAGCTACTTAATGTCGAGTATAATGCTGCAAATAGAATGGACGTGAGGCAGTGGCAACATTCATCATTTGATAAGAAACCCCGAGTATTACATTGTCGGATACCAGGGGTCTTGTGGACCCCCTCCCCTTTCATTTCAACATATTGGTGGTTACAGGTGTCTAATCTGTACTGCAATCGGTGCTAACTTTGTATTTAAGGATTCTTTCTTACTGGTGATATTGTTTTGGTTATTCTAGTAATCTAGATCGGAAAGCAAATCAAGGTACCCTACCAACCCCATCAAACATGGAATATGACAATTATCGTCACTGATAATACCTGAAATATTTGGTTTTAGCCTGATTGATTATTGTTCAGTCTTGATATGAAGTTGTAGTTTGATCGCATTTGAATAAAATTATTCACCCCAAAACTTATTTATGTCTGGGGTCTAAGATTACCCCTTGTTGCCGACAACGTTTTTCGTGCGACGTATACGCACAAGGGTTAAAGTGAAACGTAGGCATCGGCAGTAAAAGTCAAAGATCAGCACAGACGTCAAACGTAACGCTGCCTAGCATGTAGTCCGGCATCACATTGGATCCCTCACAGTAACATCTGTACCGGAAGCTGGCGGCGCACCCGAGCATAATCTGTTGCCGGATAATGTGTCTGTCTTGCCGAGCCGTTGTCACGCGTTACCGTTCAGGTCTGTTAGAAACAATTACCCAGTCTAAGAATGACTGTTTGATTGCATCCAAACCCCCGAACGACGGCTTTGGTACCCAGTCAACGCATCTGTGTACAGGAGTCGTACTTGGCATATCGTTGGTTCTTCCACAGAACGATAGTTGTACTGGCTCTAGCTTTTCGAAAGCCACATTTTATGTTTGCACCGTAAAATCAAATTTTCAATATTCTTATTCTTTTATGAGAGATTGTTCAGGGGTGCATTTGAGCGCCCGTAACGATATCATTCTGACGTGTTATCGTCGTGATCTGATATTATTTTCAATCCAGAATTGCATTATTAAAGTGTGTACCTCTCTCAAACGAGATCCAATCACTATCACTAATTTATAAAAGGAGTGCATTTTCATTGCGTCCCAGAATAGTCTATAGGCTACTTTTTGAGACAGAAATATCGAAAGGGCAGATTTTATTTAATTTGGACTAATGTCAGCTTCAAGAGGGCGTGTGGGTATTGAGGGTTTATATTATTCTTAACTTTTAACTTGACTGTTACCCTTAAAAAGGTATTTTATATCCTTCATTTGAAATGTAGGCCTATTATATGGTTATTTACGCAAGCAATTTGTGACCTTGTGTATTTTAACATACTCCTATTACCTATGTGAATATTATATATTGAACGGATATTCCAAACCTCACTTAGATAAAAGAGATTAATTCTATATTGTATTTTTTTTTCTAAAGGTATTGACAACACATGTATATTAATCCTTAGTAGGCTATGCATACCACCGTATCTTATTTCTATAATAATAATGTCAGGTTGTTTAAGGTAATGGATGGGTGTCCCCAGGATGATGTCAACGACAAGTTTCGGGTTTTAAACATTATCTCTTTTCCTGACAAAGATATGGTTCAGCAGTAAACTCGGGACTAACATATGTTTTAATTTTATTTCAACAATTCGCTTGCGCGTAGGCGTCTTTAGCAGTGGGGGGGGGGGGTAACCAGAGAAATCCCACGGGGTTGGACAGGCGACCCTACTACTTGTCACGTACAACCGAGGATTCGAAACCAAATGAGTTGATTCAATGACAGGTCATCCATACCCCTATATTTATATTATTGAGAAAGTTGGAAACTTTAATTAGGAGCTATGACTCGTTATGCTGGATTTCGGTGAATATTACGTAGAAATTCCCCAGTCACTAAAATAAATACACTATTTTAGTCTCAAAATGTCGGAACTAAATTAGAACGCCATTTCTGCTCTGCAGTGAATCAGTTTTAAAGTATAATTTAATGTCCCTAAGATATATAAAAAAATTTAATATTAGTTTTGCCCGGCTCCAGTTTCTGGGAAATCTTCTGCGATCAAAAACAAACTAGCATCTTTTCAGCCAGTACAACCACAAGTCAAGCTGTAGCTCTGTGAATCCCGATGCAATTTACCAACATATATGTTTATTATGAAATTATGCGGGTCCCTAAAAACTCACATGTAGGAACCTTTTCCGTTCGCGAACACACTCAAAATTACAATTCATTTGCTTCACTTATGGCTGGTTGACAAACAGTTTTTTTTCCCGGTAATTCGAATACATGTAAAATTATGACTTAATGATATAATATTTTGAGTCTGTAATATTAAATATATATTATAATGCCGATGCCGATAGATATCAGTCGTTTCCGTTGGAATATATTTTTGATTTTGATTTTTTGCAATCATTGTGGATAATGTAGAAGGTAAATGTAGATTGCCGTGGAAATAACCATGTTCAAAATAAGATAAGCTGACATCAAAATAGAAAATTTGTTGGGACCTACAGCGGACCTGGACTCGAAAATACTAAATTATTGATATACTGTTACTAAGATTCAATATTTAGTTGTCATGGTATACTTAAAGGTACAGAATGGGAGATTAGATAAAGTGCTGGCAGTTTTCACCATAATAGTTAAAAACTAGATAATGTAAAGGGAATTTGCTGAAAATTTCAGTCAAATTGATCCACTTTGAACCGAGCTTTTAACGATTGAAGTTACTAAAAGAAACATAGTCTCGATTATCCAGTTCATGATTAAACCATCCCTCAATATTTTGACAGTGAGGGTTCAAGCAAGAAAGGCAATATTGCCGAGCAAACATTTGGCGTAAGGGGGGTCACGGGGATTAAGTTGGTAATACGCCTGGAGATCGGGTATTCGATCCCTTATTTGGCCGATAAAATTAATCCAGATTTTCCGGACATAAGCGTGTCCGGTACATTGACATTATTTCTGTTTTAAATTGGGGAGCATATTAGCAGGTGGTGTATTGTTGATATCCAGGCTCCTGTCTTCTAAACCTGGTTAAGTTGGGTTTTTGGGTTTTTTTTTTTATAATAGTACAAATATGAAAGGCGTAATAGGTAAAGAGGAGTTGCCTCCCTTATATCACATTTGCAATATTAAGCAGACGCACATAATTTTAAAATTGTCCCAAAATCTATAAAAAGTAGAAAATATATTGGATAGATGAACTTGATTTAAGATAATAAACTACAAATCTTTCGTGCATTCAGTTCGTCGTGGCGTATCAAATTGTTTATAAAAACGAAAATTTCATTTAATCGTTGAAGGTTTATGGATTATTGGCTGAAAAATTTTCAATTGTTTAAAACAATTAATGCAGTCGGCCCGACGGTATGCCTTCACTCATCCTTTATTATTAGTTAGCCTCCCTTTTTCATTAAACAATAAGGCGCAGTTGGAAAGGATTAAGAATTTGCGGTATACGATACGCCGTAGGATGCGTCAATGATCCCCGAGAAGAAATAATTTCTTGCGCGCATGCTTTCATTTGATGCATGACGACTTTCAACATGGACTCTGTAGGTAGCTTTCTTCATAGACAAAGCTCTCATAGGACGTTACAGCGACAGTGCATTTTTTTAAAAAGAAGAAAAAAAGATAACCCCTGTTGCTGGACGTACGTTTCATTCATTCGTTTTGGCTTCTCTTCTAATTAAATGGCAGGCATCTAATTAGTGCCAATGATAATAATTACTCGCATTGACAAGTCGCTTCAGACCAGTTAAGTGACTTGCATTATGACGAACAAAGAATGAACGAAGATTTAGAAAATCATGTTGAAAGAAAACATAAATCACAACAAAATAATGTTTGAGAGCATTAGCTTTTGGGTGTTTTTGTTGCAATCATGATAATGCCAATGCAAGATTTAGAAGACCTTGGAGAACACAACTACATGTTTCATTTAACTTAAGTTGTCAGTAGGGATTTCTTGTTAAAGTGTTTTAATCTTTTCCTTTAAACGAGTGTAAAATTTGTGGTCTTTTGTATCGGTACTGGCGAAAATGGGTGAACATAGCTGAGATTAGATTGAGATGAAACCATTCTTTATGGGATCTTTTCTCATTTATTTTGGCGTTTTTTGAGAAGAAGATGAACACCATTAAAATAAATGGAAACCATAATGCTGTTTAAAACAAATATTTCAAAATGCGTTAGTCTAATCTGTGGTTTAAAAGAGTTTTTCTTCTGCTTTATTTCCTCATTAATTGTGAATTTTGATCTTCTCCCTTGCACCAGTCGCGTGACTTGAATCAAATACAGGGAGCATTATTACATTACGTACAATACATCCCTGGGAAGAGTTACTACTTAAAGGTAAATAAATGAAAGGCATTCATAAAATTGTCGATACAGGTTCACGTTGTGAAACGTCTATATTTAAACTAATTTTAACACGCTATATTATGTACAGGCCAAGACAGCTTAACTATTACCCGAAGACATGAAATAAAATGAAATGGAGTTTAACGTCCTACACTTCTGCACATAACCTTGGCTAATGGAAGACGGGCATACGCCATACAGTGTGATATGAGGGAAATTCTGCCCGGGCAGTAGCACTACGGCCTACTCTTATATCGAATTCCAACTGCAAAGGGATCTTTTACGTGCACACCAATTTCTATACGGGACCTCGGTTTTTCGTCCCATCCTAACGACTAGACAGCTGTCCTTGCAAGACCATCCGTTCTGCATCACTGACAAGGTGAAGCCACGCCCGGGAAATCGAGATGAAATTTCTCGGCCAATGCAGGGATCGAACACCCGACCTCCGGACTAGCGAGCCAGCGTCTTACTCGGTCTTACCCACTTAGCCACGTGACCCCCCCCCCTCCTCGAAGACAGAAAGCGAGCTTGGTTTTTATAAAACTTTTTAAAAGATGGCTTTAAATGAAGGAGTCGATTTAAATGCGTACTTTACTTGTAATAACGTTTGTTTGTGTTAAAGGACGTTTGCAAACACAGCGGCTGCATAATACCCGGATATATTTCAGTAGATAAACTGTGGTTCCGTGCAAAGGTCTGAGAATTGAAATAAACAACAACAAATTAAACTTTTTATTCGTCTTTAGTTGCTTTCCAGTGCGTAACAGAATTCGCAAATTATTGCTGTACATGTTTTTAAGTTTCCTCGGGGCCAAGTTTAAAAACGATATCGAGTGGTCACGTTTATCAGGACATGAAATAAAAATTGGAGGCAAGCCCCTAAAAGAGTTACGTAACCCCTATAAACTGTTTTGGAGATTGTTTCCGAACAGCTTCATGTCTGGAGCTGAACCTCAAAATATTACATTTTTTTCGAATTTTGGAGTTTGGGTTTAAATTCATTAACTCCTGGCCTTCTCCTTTAACGAATTCTCAATTTTCCAATGCTAATACACAATCAATACAGACATCTTCTAAAAACTACAAATAGTGATAACTTGGCTCAGAATAAAGTAATTTGAATGAAATTTTGCATTATCTATTTTTGAACAATCCTAGCAAGAACGGTCAACTCTTTATCTATATCTTACACAATGTATCTTTAAGAAATACGAAACTTAATTCCATGGTATATATTTAAACCTTCAGGGTCTTAATCAGAAAGCCATATGGATTCTCAACAGAGAAGTGAAACGTACAAGATATTTTTCTATATAATCTAATCAATCCAAATACCACTTCACTCAGAGAGATACATCCTTCAGCAGATATATCTAATATCAAACCAATATTGGGCCCAAAGAATATCAGACGTATATTTTTATCATATTTCTTGTCAAGCATGTGTTAACGTACCACAGTAAATATTTACGCCCTGGTAACGAAGGATGGCTTGTGATGTTTGGAGGGGGTGAGGCCATGTAGTATAGAGTAGCCTAGGGCTAATATAAATATATAGATATAAGTTTGAACAGGTGTATAAGTAATAATAATCTATATATACTGGTTGTTAACACGTCTTAAACATATGGTCTCATGTGCTGGGTATGATTCAGTCTGGATCCAGGAAATCGTGAGCGCACTCTTGAATTCAAAGAAGACAATTGCAATGTATACCATTTCTTTCATTTTTATTATCTCTGTTTACTGATGACATTATAATAAAGTCTATATTATATCTCTCTTATTCAACATTTATATATCAAAACGCATTACCACTCGATTGAACATTTATACATAAAACTTTGAATATTTTATGAATGACGAGACACTCAATCACGTCTGATCAAAATAAAGGTTCCAAAGCAATAGAGTATACGGCCATAGTAGCTAATTCGTCCGTGCAGTCCACGGGGCGAAATATTTAGTTGGAATTCAATGAGCTTTTTCGTTTCAGATCTGGTGATATTTTTTTAAAACAAATACTAGATCGTTCATAACATTCTACAAAGTGAAACAAAGTTAGTAATTAACGGAAAGTGTTGATAGTTGAGAACGTGGCGATACTAATACATCAATTTATGATTTATACAATATAAAATATTTATACATAAAAGGTTGATTTATGTATTGTAAATTAAAGTCAGCGAGATAAATCACTTCCATAGAGCTAGAGAATTCATAACTGATTGTTATTTTTCAAAGTCATTAAGTTAAACAATCTCCTGAGATGCTTACAATTAAAGGCATAGTTAATATCATAAGGCCGAAATTGCCAACAAAAAAACCCCCAAATGTTGAAAATTAGGAAAACAAAAACTGTTGAGAACAAATATCTTTTTGGAAATGAGGTACATTAGAATTGTCCATCATAAAATTCATCTGATAAGCTAAACGAGCTGCACGTCACTGCATGTCTAATAAAAAGTCATTAAAGCGTGTTGCCGTAGATGATGTAACGCCACCATCAAATTTTCAACACCGCCACTGACAGCCTGCCATTCTGTAGGCGCATAATGAAATCAGTGATGCGTAAAATGGTTTCGGATTTTTTAAAAAAGTTTTAATTATCATGTTGATACGGACCAATCGTCATACTAACCCTGAACACCATGCAATCCCGAGGACAATGGCTGGTGCTATGAGATGTACGGAGATGAAGCGATCTTAAAGCCGTCACAACGATCATAAAAACACAATACAGTAATATTTTATGCATGTGTGTCGTAAATGTCGTAATGACAAACCGTGTGTAAATCACAAAGCCTCAAGCCTGTCATTTTAAGCAAACCCAAGTGCAAAATACACGTTTAGATTGTGTAATTTCTCATTAACGTTCACCCGATCTCAGAAATCAGATTCAGCCAACATAATTACGACAAACATAAATTGGCAAGTCGCGCATCATCGGGGGCAGTTCTCTAACCCGTAGCCTGAACTAAGGATATATAGGAACGGAACATTTTGAGCGACTGTCATTATTATAGATTGAATATCGATTTTCTGGTTCCCAGATTAGAGAACAACGCAAAATACAAAAACCAAACTCTATTTTTGAATAAAGAATATAAGAAATGAAAAGGGATTAAACGTCCTTCTTTTCTACACCGACTGGGTCAATGTAGACGGTCGTACGCTACAGCCGAGAAGGTGCTACGATGGTAGTTCCTTTTGGAACTGTCCTCGAGCGAACGATATATTCGCTACACAGTTCCTATTCGGTCTTCTATTACTGTAGTATGAAAATACCGTTCTTCCCCACCTCTGTTCTAAGGCTATTTTGGAATCCTTACCTACTATTTTTCACCTTGATTCTACTTTATTCGCCAAAGGAATCATTTCTTGCCACAACTGGCACACATTTATAAAGATTCAACACTATTTTCACGTAGAATTCTGCGATTATAAACATACACCAAATACGTTTAAACTGAGAGACATTACGAGATCCGGACATGCGCAAACCACATGTTTATTTCATCGCTAAATTCTACTTGAAAATGGAGATGAATTATTATAAATTTGTGTCAGATATAGTGAGAAAGGATTCCTTTTGGTGGAAAATAAAGAATTGTGGTGACAAATAGACGGTAAGGGTTCTAAAACGGCCTGAGAACAGGGGTGGGGAATAGCGATATTTTACCGTATTTTCATACTTCAGTTATAGAAGGCCAGATAAGAACTGTCAGCGAAAGTTCGCTAAAAGACAGTTCTGAAAAGAACTACTACGATGGAAATTTTGCCCGAACATCGATCAGGGTTAATTTACGCGCGCGTCTATATGTACACCGGACCTTGGTTTCTCATTCCATCAGAACGACTAGACGGTATCCATGCCAGACCCTCTGTCCTGCACCAATGACAAAGGAAAAAGCCACGCTGGAAAATCCCAGTGAACTTTCTCGGCAATCACAAGACGAACCTTTAAGGGTTATTAAAACCCCCCAAACTGTATTTACAGACATACATAAACTAAATTAAATTTATTTTTAAACAGTCTGACACAAACCCAACTAAAGATAAGTTTTGCTCTAAACTGGGGTTTTTTCTATAATGGAAAATAAATAACTTTGACAAATGATATTATTCCTTTAGCTTCACGTGTTTCCTCCTGTATTTTTAAAAATGTGCTAATTTCCCAGCGCTCGGATAACACGCTCACAGAGCTCATACATGGCTTGGAATCATGCAAGATTGATAAGAACTGACTTCAATGTGTTTTCTGATTTATTTTTAACTGGCATCATGCTGAGTACAATGTTCTCGTGTGGAGTAAGGATATAAGTAAATACATACATTTCAGCACAGCTGTTGTCTAACGTTGAGTGAGTTCAGATAAAGTTTTAGGTAAACGCTTGATATCAAACTTAGAATCTAACATTATCTACCCTTCTTTCACTGCCTTATTAAATCAAGCACAGCTTAGGCTACTAGATTTGTGAAAGGAAAAGATGTGAAAACATGACAATATCAGCAAGGCATATGCTATTATATTCCCTTGATGATCGATCTCCTATTTACATAACCACCTCCAAGAGGCTAATTCCAAAATACACATACTTGCCAATGAAATCAAGGCGTCTTACGGGGTTTTAATTGAAAAAGAAAATTGTTAAATGAAGGTACAATACTAGGGAGTAGAATACGGACTGGTATCGAGAGAGAGAGAGAGAGAGAGAGAGAGAGAGAGACAGAGAGAGAGTGAGAGAGACATGGGGTTTCACGTCCACGCGACACAAACTAGGTCATTTTGGGACTAACATATGCTTTCAATTTTATTTTAATAATTCGCTTGCGCGTAGGGGTCTTTAGCAGTGGGAGGAAACCGGTTGAGAAGGCGCCCCTATCTCCATGCCACGGACTGGTCATTGAATTCTGTCGATGTCTGAACGACCAGGCAACACCCCATGACAAATAGCAAACTTGAAAATCCCCACGTTTCTTCGCGTCCCAATCTGAGATTCTAACCCGCGACATTTAATCAAATTGATAGTCGAGTACCTGCATCTGGTATGAGTCCCTATTCACCAATTAGACAAACACATTAATTTAATATTAAACTATTTTTTAATTTGGAAATTTACTACATTTTTATGGCACACCATTATTATTTTAAGAATGTAATATAATAACTTTTATCAGTGGTGAATGGTTCAGAACCCGAGAATGACTCATCTGAAAGAATGTGCTAAAACACCGTTTGTAGAATTCCACACAAAAAATAGCCGTCAGAGGGATGTTTTTAACTATACTCAAATTGCATTTGGGACTCTACCTACGTATAGTATATTTCCTTATATTTTTTTACTGTATTGCTCCACATATGTTCATCAAACAGACCAAAATATGATAAATGTTCAACAACTGCCTTCTCGCGCTGTTGCTCGTGCCACGAGATGTTTTAGTCGCGTGGCTGCCATTTGCAAAAATGAAGCCGACAGCTTCAACACATTGCCAAGAAATCATCAGGCACCTTGCTTCCACCCTTCTCATAGAATGATTAATCGCTCAGGAAATGTCTGAAGTTTTGGCACTTTCCAATCAAGAAATGGTCCTGGTATTGTTCTATAGAAATGCAGGTCGACCATTGCAAGACCAAACTCCTTAACGAGAAAAATGTGGAACAATGCCATTTTGGAAGGACGTAAAGCTCCACATAAAAGATGGTTTTCACATGTCAATAGAATTCTATCAGACTGGATAAGGATATAATACCAAATGACACTTGCATCTTTCCAGCATTAGCTTATTAATGAGGGTATAATTTTCACAAGTTAAGTCAACAAGTAGCATTAAGAAGAAGCAGAATGATTGATAGGAGGCTCACGTTTTGTTGGCTAAGACTAGAATATGACGGATGAAGGTTGGTTAGTAAACACTTTGTCACATCAACATTCAAATCAGCTGACACCAGCCGTTCTTCACATTGATTTCACAATATTATTCACAAATGTCCTTTGTTGATGACTTCGATTAGATTCTCCAAGAGAAGTAAAGACGATTCAATGACCCTTTTAGTGCCATTGTTGAAAAACCGTCAAATAATGGACTAGAAATTCCGTTACTCCATTAAGATCTTCACTGATACTTGTTGGTCTTAATTTTGAAGCTTTTTTGAGGGAAAAGTATAATTATTTTATTATATATACACGTATTTGAATATATTGTGAAATGGTCACTTGTTTTTAAACGATTCTGTATAACTAGATTTATAAAGCCGTATGGTTACCCATTGTTAAGACCCAATCAACTTTACGTTTAATGTCTGAAAATAATGAAGTCTAAGGATCTCCAAGTATTGAAATGAAATGCACTTGAGTTTAATGTCCCATTTTTCTACTCCAAATAGGCTAATGAACAAGCGCAAACCCCATGCCGTGTGTTATGCGGGTAATTTTGACTCTTATTTAGAATTCGCACTGTCAAGGGTTCTTTTACGTGCATGCCAACGTGTACGAAGGGCCTCGATGTTGGCCGAGAAAGATCCTCGGGATTTTTCATCATGGTTTCTCGTTGACAATATGGTGCAGCTCGGAAGGTCTGACAAGGACTAACATCTAGTCCAAACCATGTGTACACGTGGCACGTTAAAGAATCTGTGGAATTAAGTTAGTGGAATTTCGTTTATAACACACTAAATGGCGTATGCCCGTCATAAGTAGGTGCAGAAAACTAGGTCCTTAAACCCACATTTCATTTAGTCGGGCCTTACGCGCTGAGCCACAAGGACTTCCGTTAACATTGAAAGAGAGTGTCTTTTTGACACTTTACGTGGGCCTTAAGTCTCGGTCACCCGGAACCTCCTAGTCTTCAACGTAATTGTCGTAGAATATTTTTCTTTGAATTTTGATGATAGAGACAAGTAGGCCTTTTGAGTTTATTATTTCTATGGTTGCGTGCGCAACCTCGGTTTGTATTCATTTATATTATCGGCATATTTTACAAACATATTCTAAAACGTCTGCTTTTTATAATGAGGTATCCGCACATGGTGTAGCAGACGCAATGCAACAAGAGCCATGGTTTCTTAGTTCCCCATCGTGGAAACCCTATCCTTTATTGCACTTCAAGGTATACCATTGTTATACCTATCTACAAACATACTTATATATATACTAAAATCTGTCAAACACGTGTGACAGGTAGAGCTATGTGGTGTTCATTTATCTTATTGTAGGGTAAAATATGTAAAAAATTATGATAAGTGTGTTGTTAATTGGTGCAGGTTTATTATGAAAGCCGTAGTGATAAAAGCAAGAAAATGGCGTTTGGTGTCTTTTATTATATATCATACAGCCTTTTTACAGCCTTGTTTATTATGATTACAGTCTTACTAGCTGTATAAACCAACCTATGTTTATCTTTTTTACAAACACGAAACGCTGCACGTGAAGTCGTCTACCATTTTATTAGGAATTATTGTAAACATGTAATAAAGCATACGATGCTAACTGCTGTAAGATTTATATACCAATTTCTTACACATAATCTTAACTCAAATAATAGAGAGAGAAAGAGAAAAGCTATGTCATTTCGGGACTAACATATGGTTCAAGTTTACTTCAATAATTCGTTAGCGCGTAGGGGTTGGACAAGCGACCATGCTCCATTTCATGTGCAAGCGGGGAATCGAAACTATGTCACTTGACTCAATGGTAGACCTTATGATTTCACGCACACGCGTTTAAACCACTAGACCCCACCCCAGACCCCTTCAAATAATAGACTAATGATTTTCCGACAAGAAATGGGTGATCAATAGCAACCTATATGGCAGTTAACAATCGCTGTATGATAGCTTGTATTATGACCTCGTCCTCATTAGCACAAAAGCAGTATCATCATCAATACTCACCGAAAATATAAGATAATCATTATTATACTTCTTTATGACGTATGCATGCATGGCCCACCCTCGTATGAATAAGAGTTCTGTTAATCACCGACAAGGATCCGCTCAACTTTTGTTTCCTTTACAACTCCCCAGTCTTTGTGCTGCATCTTTTTGCAAGCCTTTAGTCAAGATTTATGAACTTTTCCTCAATTCTCTATTAATTCGCCTTGTAATAAACAGTGGACGGTACCAATGGACAGGCAATCTATCAGCTTCGTCAATTCCCGCCCCTAACAGCCGAAATAATAAAAAAAAAGTTAATTGAAGTCGTTGATCTGAGAAGAAAATGTAGCTCATTATCGATAAAAAATGACTATAATAGTAAATTTAGTATTAAACGCCTAACCTGCTAGATGAGATGAGGCCATCTGTTGTATTAGTGACACCCACCCTTCCATTTTAGTAATTGCGTAAAGATGAGTCAATTAATGACTCGATTATACTAGTCTTTAATTCAATATAGCCATTCCATCAAGATGTAAGTCTGGATATGGTCGGCTCGATTTCCCGCCATTTCTATCTTAAGTGATAAACTAATGAAGTTGAGATTGGTGTGTAGAATGACACTAAGTGTGGCTGCAACAGATTGATCTGGATCTATAGTTCTCCCCTTCCCTGACAATACCCCCGAGAAGCCGACTTACCCCTGGAGAGAGGTCATTACCTCGTACATTATCAGAGCTATTGGACCAAACGTCCAGTTCGATCGTTTGCTGAGCTGCAAGAAACGGCGCGAACCAATTAACGCTTGATGAACTGGTTTGTGTTCCGAGCAAGTCGATAAAAATGAAACGACGACTTATTAGAGGAAACAGATTGAAAAGAATTGATTTAACCATGTCATAATATTTGAAACTCGATCCTGCCTTTCTTGGATGGTTTGGTAACTAACACAGATTGGTATGGTTAAAAGTTTATGGTACATGAGGGACTATAGTTTGTCAATCTTAACACCATACTTTCTCTTGAGTCGTGAAATTGATTTTGTTAAAAGAAGTCACCGGGGAGGAAATCAGAATAAGAACCACTTGTCCTAAGGGTGAAATATAAACCTTAAACAACAAATACAGTAGTGTAGTGCTATAATTAACTTAATAATTTGTTCTAAAATAGTTTTGAACCCACTTCATTTTATAACCTTTGAAGTGACCGGAAAGTTGTTTAAATTGAAACGTGCACTAGCTACCGTACTGACTATAAATCCAGCATGGTAAAATTTTGTTTTAGTAAACGGCACCTCAAAGTCTTTGTAATTAAAGACGTTAAGTCTTACTCTTCTGCGTCAACCGGGCTAATGCAGACGGTCATACGCCACACAGTATGCTATAGATGTGGGGAATTTTGCCCGGACAACTGTCAAGGCTTCTTTTGTACGCCAAGATGTGCATGAGACCTAGATTTTTTCACCACCCTGCACCACTGGCAAGGAGACACCGAGGAACTTTCTCGGTTAACACTGGGATAGAAGCCAGGACCCCTAGGTGAGCACCCGAAGTCATTGTTGTCCCAAGGACGATATATTGTGGATATCACATTATTGAAAATAGTTCCACCGTCTTATTTTTCACAATTCATCGACTGTTATACGTAATGACTTATTCACTAACCCCATTAATGAATTACAATATTATTACATAGTATTAGATATACAGTTTCAAATTCCGCGTAATGCCAGTATTCGACAAACGACATAAAATATCGTCAGACTTTTTCAGGACGAACTATAATAAATTATTAGCGACAAATCCAATTTGTAAAGTGTTTCATAACATACCATATTATTATAGTACCCATACTGTAAACGCCAAGCTGTTGTAATTCCTATCATAAAGAGAAGGTGGGTAGGGATGGATGGCCGAATGATTAGCGTGCGCGCGCTGATCAGAAGGTCTGTCATTGAGTCAACTGGCGTGGTTTCGGTTCCCCGGTTGTGCGTAACAAGGAGTATATGGTCGCCTGTCCAACCTACTGGGTTTTCTCCGGGCCCTCCGGTTCCCCCCACTGCTAAAGACCCCTACGCGCAAGCGCATTATTGAAATAAAAATTGAACCATATTATGTTAGTTCCGAAATGACCTAGTTTGTGTCGTGTGGACGTTACATTCCATCACCCCTTCCTTCCTCCCCTCTCTCTCTCTCTCTCTCCCCCCACTCTCTCTCTCCTATCATAAATTTAACATTAGTCTTTAAGCATTTCAACTGATCTTTTTTGTTAATTTGTATATTTTGCCGTCAATTGCGATGCGTATTTTACATGTTATATTATAAACTGAATTGAGCGGAAACATAAGAAAAATATCATTGCCCCCTTATTACTTACATACATAAGCAAATGTCATTATATACACAAAGTATATTATTTATTATCTTTATACCCTGCATATGTACACTAAATATAAACAGTTATTATACATAATATACTCTATAAGCAAACTTTACTTACCTAGTTTTGACATTTACTTTAGATATTTTATATAAATATTCAGGTGAGTTAGTCAGATCATCTTGGAATTGTCCAGATGAGATACAGATGTTTCTATGTTTATTTAATATGAAATAGATAAAATTATTTATATACGCGTGTATTTTGTCGTATATATGTCATAACAGAACCATAAATTTATATTTCAATCTCAGAATTTTCATATCAAACATCTTCAATCAAAATATTGTTTTATGCCAACTAAATATCTTGCTCGGTTTGATCAAAACACGGGATTACGTGGCTAAGTGGGTAAGACGCTGGCTCGCAAGCCTGGAGGTCCGGTGTTCGATCCCTGCATTGGCCGGGAAAGTTCATCCAGATTTTCCGACCTGGCAAGGACCGCTGCCTAGTCGTTCGGATGAGACGTGTATACATTGGCGTGCACTTAAAATATCCCTTGACAGTTGGAATTCGACTAGAGTAGGACGTAGCGCCGCTGCCCGGGCAAAAATTTCCCTCATAGCATACTGTATGGCATATGCCCTTCTTCATTAACCCAGGTTAAGAGCATTTCTTGATCAAAACACATATAAAATATAACAATACAGTGGATGGATTGAAAGTTGCATAGTGTATTAAACATGCATTTAAAGAGCTAAATCTGTCTATTTGCTGGTCTGTCTTTAGGCCTGAAATATTAGCTAAATTATTAATTAGACATTAATTACGTACCTTATCCAAACAGTGATCAACTCTCGATATCATTGCTAGCCTGCTATATTTACTGGATTAGGATCCGATCTGGTGCTCAACGCTCATCCATAATTAAATCAAGAAATGGATTATTGAGACTATGCTTTAATCGTATCGAGTTTAGTAATGATGATCGAGGATAGGCCCAATTCAATCGCTAAATCCTAAGTTCAGAGCGGATCAGTTTGACCGAAGTGTTCAGCAAATTCCCTTTACATTGTC
Source organism: Patella ulyssiponensis (assembly GCA_963678685.1). Classification (NCBI taxonomy): domain Eukaryota; kingdom Metazoa; phylum Mollusca; class Gastropoda; family Patellidae; genus Patella; species Patella ulyssiponensis. The sequence continues at coordinate 18,600,448 of OY783230.1, read as the reverse complement.
TAGCTTTTAACTATTGCAGTGAGAACTGCCAGCTATTTATCTAATCTCCCATAATGTAATGACAAGGTACAAAGTTATAAGAATTTAATTCTAATGAAATTTGAAGTTAAAAAACTTATATAATAACAATACAAATTGTCTAATACTGTATGGAAAACAGATGGGGACAACAAAAATATCACAATATTGCTGTAACTGTTACAATCAATAGCCCCACCCACCAACCCACCCCAATTATAACCCTATACAGTTTCCCCCATAAAATTTTAAGAGGCATAGGAGTGTTGGTGCAAGTCAGCTATATTACTTTAGTCCAGTTTGTGTTTATTTCTACTCCGAATGTGAAAGTTAGTACAGGTTACTTATCTTTGAAGCACACCATATGGCCTTAATTTTAATGGTATCAAATAAATAAATTACACGGAGCACGAATATGAAATATGGGAACGAACAGGAAATAGTTTATGCACATACTTAAAGTACATGTATATTTTAGTCAGATTGTGATTAAAGGGAAAGTCCCAGATGTTACAGTGTACCCCTTGATAAAAGAGCGTTTAAAGTAGCTAAACCTTTAACTCATCTACAGTTGTCGACATTACAAATACCACTTACTGTCCAATTTAAATCAACATTCATGTTGTTATCTTACTGTGAAAAGATGTGCTTTTAATATGGAATATTCAAGACACAGTGGACACTTTAAAATTGGGACACGAATCGCATGCAAGAATTCTTTTGAGCACGAGTTGCAATGACGCGACTCGATGAACGAGACTAACATATCTCAGGGAAGAATACTGGAATAACCAGGCGCCAAAGAATGCTACTCAAGTGGGACTCTTCGAGTATTTAGCCGAACATAACGGATTAGAAATTAAAGTAAAACTGAAACCATTGCAAGTAAAATCAATTTATATACCTTCATTTTGGCGCAATATAGCCCGGCTGGAGCGGATGTGCCATTAAACCACATTTCATTCATTCATATACCTTCATATTACATTATTATATGCGTCGCGACCCATTTGTGTCCATTTCTAGGTACAAAAGAATAAAGAATTTGCTCATTTAAGTGTACATACAGTAATTACCTAGTAGACTGCCTTAAAGTTGCAGCTAGAAATATTGAGACGTTCGGAAGAGATCTGTATATTTCTAGGTAAGGAATTCCATGGTTTGGCTCTATTAGTGGCTTGGTAATCGCGACGATGAGTTACTGGAGAACGCTAGATCGGAGACAGTCCTGCACAATTTAGCACATATGGCGTCTCCGATCAAGTGTTCTCCAGAATTACCACCACTAGAAACATGTATGTAGACATGATTTCCCAGGCCCTTTGGATAGTCTGGAATTTTCGGAGTAGGGCCCCTGCTTCTTTAACATTCAATTATTTATATTAACTATTATGCTAGGAGGGGTCAAATAGATGGAACGTGTCTTTCCGGGTTACTCGTTGCCAAACACTAACTGTCATGGTATCTATCATTCACTACCAGTCGTTGATTTGTCGCCCAGTCCCATGCCGTTTTACCAGCCAAGTCCGGAGATAACAGATTACTACGACACCTTGATCATATTATCCACAGTATAACTTATAGATAAAAAAAAGTAACGTGAAAGTAATTCTATACTTGATGAAAGTGTAAACTCAGCACTTATTTATGAAATATGAAAGAAATATGGCATATTTTTATACCTTAAGATGAAATTGATCCAAGCTGCAATAACTGTTGATAAGATTATGATGGTCGTTTTACGGTCAGATTTTGAACTGAAGAATCCCAGAAAACCAATGACTGTTTACTTAGTTACATCGGTTAAAGCAGTGTTCAGCTTCTCGTTCGTTAATTGCAAAAAAGTTGGAAGTGGTAAACTAAACAAGCCAGTTTTCTTCGGTTTCTGAAATCTATAGATTAGAATAATCAAAGCCTTCTTGGTCCGATTGACGCATTAAAGATATGTTCCCAGAAATTATTTATTGGGTGATTATTGCCTATAAAATTATGGCAATTTTGGTATATATGGAAAGTAGAGAAATCCAATTTAACTAAAAGAAATACTGGATTCCCTGAAAAAAAACTCAAGGAGCTCATACAGGACAAAAATGTAAGGGTTCCCCTAAACAACAGCCCGACGATTAGGAATATCTGCACGCGTGAGGTCGAAGGCTGCACGTAAACAATGAGCGCTTTGTTTACATGTTGATAAACTTTATGAAGAGTTAGACGTATGCCACTTTCTCAAGATAAAAGTCACGGGAAAAAACGCGGACAGTGGTTAATAGATAATTTAATTAGGATTCAATATTTGTAATAAATAGTCAGCGATTACAGTCAACATCGCCTTGTGTATGCAATGAATTCTCCTTCGTCTTCCCACTCCGTTGCTGTAGGTATTGAGAGAGGTAAGTCACGTGACAAAACATGACCTCTTTTGATTGATTTTTATAGCAGGACATTCTTTGGCGATTACAATGTTTTGAGAAAGATTTGAAGCAAACTTATGATAAATTAATTAGTATGAATATGTTTTTAGTCCAAATACATCATCAAATCACCCAGTTTGTACCCGGGAATGTATCTTTAAGTGAATATTATCCAGTTCTAAATATTAATGCGGAAAAATAACTTCTCCTGCTTTGTGGATTAAAACTTCGCCGTGATACCCAAGATGAATTCCAATTAACCGGAAATTACTGAGGTATGCCAATTGCTAATGGAATGTCTATATTCTGTTTAAAAGCCTGGTGTTATCGCACAACTGAAATTCCTTTTTTTGCCATTTGTCTAGATTTTGTACGATGTTTCGTAATATAATAAATAGAGGAAGATATTTATTGATAAAAATCGTATGTTCGTTTTAATGTGCTTACCAGTCCCAGGCAATTTATAGGTGTATTTATTAGGTTTTTGATTAGGTAGCTAGTTATAATGTCTTCTATAACGTTTGATCCTATAGGGTTGATACTTTTACAGATGGCTAATAAACTCTTCCTTACTTCTCTTGGATGTCTGGAAATCGTGAAAATACAATTTCAACACCCACCTGTGCTTGACAGAAACCGAACGACCTATAAAAGTAAAGCCAATATTCAAAGCTTGGTTAATAAAAAAGAAACGCTTCTGGCGGTTCTTCTAGCTTTTATTTTCTCACGTCTGTTCGCTTGATAGAAAAATTATATTCTATTCCTCAATATTCTAGACTTCTGACATTTTAAAAATTAATAAGCTGCGTGCTTGTTTTCTTTTGAATTGTGACTTTACTATTATGTTGAAATCCTGTTTATTGTACAATTATGTTTCATTTATCAAGACAGTCTTAATTATATTCTCAGAATATGTGTGACACACAGGATTAATATAGATAAATATACCACGACAATTATAATGTTGTTCACGACAACCCACATCTTTAATTCGCAATGGCGTCGTGTGTCCTGGTAAGTGTAAAGGTGATACATGTGCTGTAAATAACGAACACGATTGTTTAAGCAGCCATTGACGGTTTGGATGACCTTGATATATTGAACTAATAATACTACGGCTGTACAGTACCTACGTCATATAAAACAAGGTTACACATAAAACGTGAAAGGTTGGTCTATAGTGTCGCACTTTGGCCTCAGCTGACCAGTCACCCCTGACTTGCAGTTATGGTTTCGATCCGTGGCGTGAGCTTATACGCCTTGTCAACCTCGTGGTTTTACTCCGGGTACTCCAGTATCCTCCTACTGGAAAGCCCCCTGCGTGTGAGCTAAATGAAAATAAGACATCTTTTCTGCGATATCATCAGCAATGGAAGCGGGCGTTAAGTACTTAGAACAACAAAACAATACAAAGGTGTAAGAAGGCTTTGACAATAACTCTCTGAAACAGATTGCGACGCTCTAATATTGGGACATTGGCAACCCATGGTGTCAGCTTTTGTATCCGTGGCAAATTAGAACGTGAAACGAAGCATTGTTCCCGTTTTCGAGCAAAATGCAAGTCCACTAGCAATGCCCCCTTTTTCGAGCAAAATACAAGCTCATTAGGAATGTTCCCCTTTTCTAGCAAAATACAAGCCCACTAGCAAAGCTTACTGGGCAGAGACCAAGAACATTGTTTAAATCTTTATTTTTGTAAGATAGCGTTGGCGATTTTGCTACTATTATAATGATATAATTGGCGTATAAGGTAGCCGAAAACACCAACTCTAGATTTTTTAAAGAGTTTATTGGGTTTTCTTTTTCTACCAAAGATATATGTAAAGTAAACGATGATTTACCGACGATTTGATATTTAAATATAGGGTTTTTTTTAAAAAAAAAAATGCTTGTCTGCGATTGTCGTGTAAAACGAGAATAAAATCATAGACATATTTATCATGTCCACTTAATAAATAATTATATTCATCTAATAAATGTCATTCATCCCCTGAATCTGTTTTAATAATACAATAAAAACTCAGACATACGCCCTATATTCTTTTTCGTTTGTATACGTCTGCTTCCTTTCTCTTTTTTTCTTTTTTTGCGTCCAGATAATTGTGTGCTGAGCTACAGATAGACATTTTCTTTCTTATATATATATATATTTTATTCAAACAATATTTTATTCATTTAAATTTACAAAATTTATATAATGAATATAGGATACGATAACAAGCTTCATCAGCTTATATAAAATCGCTTTCTTAAAACGGACCTTTTACAGATTTGCAACTGGCAGTCATAATATTAACATAGATAATAAAAAACATATATATTGTACGGGAAATTCTAGAAGCACTTGTGTCCCAAGACTATATGGACACAGATAAAAAGAAACAGGCATGGCATAATACATGGGTTCTGTAAGTTTCCGCATTCTAAGGTGACAATATGAGACATTTCTACCATTTTGAAAATAATACTTATTTATATGTACAGTTGATTCACGTGTGCATCTTCAAACTTAAACATATGTTCGGTACAAAAATATTGATAGAACGCTCACAATTTCAAAGGCGAGTGTTTTTTCAGGAAAACTGGCATTCGCAAAGCTTCGTATTAAAGGCATCCATTTCCGCAGATGTGAACGTGCATGTTTTTGATATATTTTTATCACTCATAAATCTAAAATGTGTATGACACATGAGCTTTGCATCCACTCAGGAACTCATATCCCTATTACCAAGCTGGTGTTTGTTTAGGGGTTAAGTTGGGGTCACGGTATATTTCATACTTCCTGGTGTTACAGTCAATATATCAACGTTTGTTGTCGTTATATCTACTGAATGCTTTCATCTATTTACATTGTTTGTATGGAGATTGATTTATTTCTGTCACGTTGTTTTTAACAGACAGAATTAAGATTAAACAAGTCCTTCTTCTTGTTTATTAAATATGTGTTCACACAATACCTTGACATCCGAACACAATAGTAATGATATTGTTCTACGGTCAGATAATCATATATATTTAAATATAATGAAAATGGGCCGAATTGTCTACGATATCACCTAAGATGGAAGTGGATGTTACACCCCAGGAACGACAACGACGGGCCGATGAAGACGGACATACGCTATACAGTTTGCCGTCAGGTCAAAATTCCCGTTAAGGCACCAAAAATGAAAAACATTAAACCCCATTTCATTTCTAAATTAATTAAAGCCCACCGTCGTACATTTGGATTTTGGGCACTCTATCAAATGAATTGAATTATTAATAATTAGTAATGGAAATACACAATATTTCTTCGAACTGTTCCACCCTCGTAGAATGCTTAGTAATTTGCCTGGCAGTAATAAGCTATCAATCTTTGTTAACAGTTTCCAAAGATGTGGTTACAAATGATGTATAGTTCCCGATCTTTTCTAAAAAAAACCACAGGGCTGTAACATTGTAATGATTACATACATTTATTTTTACCGTGTATATAAATATTATTGTAACATAGGGATATATTTCTGTATCTTCTGACATTCTTTATTATATATATTTAGTAGTGAACACGACAAAGATTAATGTACTAGCCATTACCAGACTTTTATACAGAAAGAAAGAATGTACTAACAAGGTTCGTTAGTGCAAGTAATATACTAAAAGCCACATAAATATACGTTGAAATATAGGGAGAACATTAAAGACACAATAAGCCAAATCTCTCACGTCTTATACCTCTGAAAGAGCTACGTTTTAAATGTAAAGATTTGTTATCATGCCTTTATATAATTCTGCACATCCTTCATAAAAAATGGGCTAGCATGTAGAAACAGATTGCAGAAATGTTGTTGCCCTATTTATCAAAGGATCACAAAGATGGTGGTGTTGAATCAATAGAAATTTTAATTTGCCCCAATCCATAGATCTGAATAATTTGGGGACCAGAATTATTAAAAATAAAAGTGCGTTTGGTTTCATGTGAGGATTTAAACACATAAAGGAATATACTTCGGTCATTTTGAGTCAAATTCGTGATTTGTTAGTCGTGCAATGCGAGGTTGTACAGTTTTCCCGGAATGTGGCGTCACCGCTGATCCTTCTACGTCACCATTTTCAAATGCCGCGGGTTCTTTTATAAACCTATATATCCATTGGCATTATTGTTAAATTCATGCCATGGTGTCTGTCAATGTCATTATTTTTATACGCCTTTCCGCTGACCTTCTGGATGGGGATGGGAAATAGGTCACTTTTTCAAGTTTGCCGGATTTGAGCACCCAAAAGCTACATATTCATCTTAGTTCTGACTGGTTGATAATTATGGATGGTCCGGAACGTCCATTGTAGCAACATATAACTTGAATAATCCTATTTGTTTTAAACATTTTTTTTAAACAATTCTTCAAAACAGACATATTTTTTAATAGTTTATATATCATGATTAAGCAAAATAACAAGTTCGGGTGAACTTTTACATGGAACTTTTTCATATTTGGCTTGAATCATTTGGGTCATAGATCCCTATCGATATTCATAATCCGCAGCCTCCCGTTCCTGAGTTATCTCCCCTTTGCTGAAAACCTTGTGAAGCAGTGGGGTCATACGAGGATGAACCCTAGAGATTAGCTTTATTCAAGGATCCTAGATCCTTATCAAATTTGCCCAACATCCAAGTTTTCCTGCAGTTGAGACAAAGCTACTGTGTGGGCGTATTCCACGCTTTGCGTGGCTATCCTTTAAATATTTCATTGATCTTAATCTTTATGATCTTAATCTTTATGATCTTAATCTGGATCTTAATCTGGATCTTAATCTTTATATTTAAAAAGAGCCCAATATGTCACAATTGTCGGAGTTGAAAAGGGAATAGCAAAATTATTCTACAGAGAACGGCCTTTGTGGTGTCTATTTAACTCTGGATACTTTGCCAAAATGGGGGGGGGGGGTAAATAGTTACCAATAATTATAACCAAATGCTAAACCTTTATCTGTATACCACAGATAAATGCACAGTTACAGTCGACAATAGGGTAGGAACATTGGTAAAACATGTCTTGCTAAAATGGTAAATCTTCCAACAGCATATTTTCTAAGATGAAATAATTGTCAGTAGTTTCCGTAAAGCGAGATACATAAACAACTAACAGTTCTTTCTTTCACCATATTGTTCTAAAATGTGAAACGTTTTTGTGAAACCGTCTAACGGTAAATGTGTAAGAAAGACTAAATATTAAAAAGACTAGAACCATGTGTTGGGTCTATTGTGTGAGTAATATAAACCAGCTATTACCTTGCATTTTTCTACTACCAGGAATGCAGCAGATATTTACACTATGAACATATGCTCGACGTGTTCAACTGCACCTATACTAGTATTCATGTATTGATGAGTCCTGTAGGAATTAAAATGTTTCTTTATTCAAATCTTTACATTGTCTTTCATGATATTAGAATTAAAAAGTATAGTTTATAGTGTCAATAGAGAGGTAACTAGGGTTACGTTCTTTGTCCGGAATTGCTAATGTTTATCTTATTAGGCGAAACTTCCAAAAATCAAAAGGGGGGTTGGGTGGTCGAATGATCTAACGCAACGCGTGCGTCATTTGGCGGATATTTGCTAAGGTGCAGGGTCGCCTCTGTAACGTCCAGTTCCCTCCCATTCTCATCCTCGATATCCTCAGTGGTCTCATTCCGTTCTACTCCACTAATCCCTGGGTTAATCCACAGGGTTTCCACGATTTCAAATTATCTGCCCTGGCCTTGATTGTAGTTTAAATTGATTGCCAGTCTTTTTGCTTATGGTTATTCAAGTCTACACCGGTATGTTTGACCTCGTTCATCGAGTCGCTTCATTTCATATGATGCTTCGTGTGGCAGAAGCCCTCATTTTTACGGTAGGATAAGAACACCAATATTGATGTAGATTGACCAACAATTCGTGTTTGCCACGTGGAAGACTGCGGATGATACTGAGTTAGCGACTTGCCTCCTTTGATATTTGAATATTTCCACAAATTCTTAAATAACCATTTGATCAAATTATATCAGGTTAACGAGCTGAAGTTTTTGTTCAGTTTGTTATCCCAGGTGGAATTTATTCTTTATAAGCCAACCTAATATGTTTAATTCATATCACTTACACAAGGAATAAGGAATTGATTATTCCTTAATTGAATTTCCGATAGTACGATGCAAGCTGCAAAGAGGCGATCGTTACGAACACGACTTTTATGTTATAGAATTTCTTTGAATTACACAAAAAAATACTGCAGATCTGATAAAACCACAGAAGAACTAATACAAAAGTAATTCGATATTTTATTTGACATGCGCTGTAACATGTAGTAACGTGTACAAACAGTGGGTAGAAATTAATAGTTACCCAATTATATCAGCTGGTGACATATAATTAAGATTTATCGACAAGGTATTGTTACGTTATTTGATTCATAAAAGCGATTCTCAGAAGAAATCGATCTTTTTTTTACTAGAAATGAAAATACAAGTGATCTAGCAAATAATTTATAAAGTAATCTTCTATAGCGTAGTAGTAGAAATGTGAAGATGTAACGTTGTATCGATGCATTTGTATTTTGCATCAAGATCAGTGAAATGGTAATGCTACTGCTGACTTCGGGTTTCTTTTAGTTTAAATTTCTACAATGTATTTATGAATTGGCTTGTAGGATCGCTTGTATATCCCCGGTTTCCACCCACTGCAAAAGACTCTTGTATTTATGAATATAGACATGTCAGATTGGCTTGTAGGGTCGTTTGAATATCCTTAAGGATCACCGGTTTCCACCCACAGCACAGCAAAAGAACCCTGAGCGCAATCGAATCTTTGAGAGAAAATATACTATATTTAGAATCGAACTGAGCTGGTTTGTGGTGGCTGAATCACTATATTTCTCTCTAACGTCACATGACTATTGGTTCTGAAGCAACGTATGCCGATGACTGCCATTTTGTATAGAGATTGGTCTCACAACAACTGATGAATATTGGTCCTAGCTATTGGTTCTGGAACAACTATTACTGATGACCACTATTACTGATGACCACTGTTACTGGCACAACTATTACTGATGGTTATTGGTTCTGCAACAACTATCGGTTATAAAACAACTATCATGAGTGACAACTGGAAACTGGTTGTTTGGGGGTAAAATTCTGATGTTTGAATGATCTGACACTATAACCAATATACACCTAAAATATTTCCGAGGGGATATCATTCGTATTGGCCAATTCTTGAAAAGGTTTCAACTACCGTTTAAATCTACTGGGGATACTGAAAAATTAAAGATGCATTCTGTAAGAGCTAAATGGCCCTATTACAGGTCTTTCGTTTGGCCTCATATGTTATATAAATCATTATTTGCATGCATAACAAGCCCATAATCAACTCTCTAGAGCATCGGGTGGTTGTGATTTTCAACGGATGTAAACACGATAATAGTTAAGAAATTAATTTAAGAGTGAATAACCGAGACTTTGTTTATCATAGTAAGAACAGTATCAGAGACTACGCTATACAAATGGTAATAACTTGGCTCAAATTAAAGTAATTTGTCTGAAATCTTCAATATATTGCCTTTTCATTATCTGTTTTTTGACTACCGTCATCTTTTTTTTTTATATAAATCTTACATAAGGCGTTCTTTGATTGTTTGGGGTCATCCATCAATTAGTAATTATTAACATCTACTTTATTTAGACAGAGTTAATCACACAAAATGGTAGAAATAATATACATCACATATGTTGTTGTTTTTTAAACTTCAAACTATGTAACGTGTACAGTTATGTTTTCCATGTAAACCATCTCTTTTCCCCATTTATTTTACAATTTCAAAGCCATCTGTACACAAATTTAGCACAGAATCTAGAGAGGTTTAAATTCAATACTTTTCATAAAGAGTGTTTTTGAAACCGTAGTACCCATAAGCAATTCCAGGTGTTGAGCTGGAGGCATCGACTAACAAAACGTTCTGAGACTAAAAGTAATTTCTGATTACCTTTCATGAGCTAAGAAAGAAACCGTGCAGATACATACTTATTCTCAAGCTTTTAACGTTTTCCGTTTATAAGACTTGGCATTTGTTCTAATCTAACTTCTTAAATATATACGTTAGACAATAAGTGTATACTGTAATTGGGATCTGACAGTAATATAATTAATTAGCTTTTAGTCTTCTGTCTAACATAATTATATTCATTGTGGTTCTATCAACATTACATGTTTTGTTATTCTTCTGGACGTCTCTATACATAGTAATTCATTCCCCCTTCCACCCACCCACCACCGTTGCTATTGGGAAGTTCGAAGCGACCTGGACGCCATGGGTGTTATTTAGTAGTTCGTCTCTTAATGTAAAGTGATATTTTCTAGTATTTAGCTAATCGAATCTTAAATTAAAGCGATATTTTCTAGTATTTAGCTAATAGTATCATAAATTTAAGTGCTTTTTTCCTAATATTTAGCTAATAGTATCAAAAAACTAAAGAGATATCTTCTAATATTTACCTTATAGTATTAAGAATTAAAATGATAATTTCTGATATTTAGCTAACACAATCTTAAATTAAAGTAATATTTTCTAATGCTTAGTTAACAGAATCATAAATTAAAGTGCCATTTTCGGATAGTTAGCTTACAGAATGCTAGAATAAAGTCATACTTTCAAATTATTCCTGATTAAAAGACAAATAAATAATAACCAAATCGGTTTAAAACAATGAGCATATTAATACGAAAATTATTGAAATCCGCCAGAAGTTCCCATTACTTTCTACTGCTTTCATCGTTTATGTTTCGCGCAGATCATTAGATATCGGCTAAACGATAATTCTGTCCACGAACATCGAGGCCAAATAATTGTCTGTATTACAATCTACAGAGCACTTTTAAATAAGAAACATGGGCATGGTCCGTCTGGCAGAAGGGGGCTTAAAATCATAATAAATATATAAAATGCTTTGTCATTTTTGACTAAAGAACCGTTTATGCATGCTCAACGATGAAGTATCCAAGAATCCTCCAATATGTACATTTCTGTTTAAGCTGTTTAATGACGAAATAAAATCAAGAACTATCAAATAATAATTTATTTTGTCAAAGATTTGTTTTTTCTCAATTAACGTTTCTCTTACACGAATCTAAAAGGAAATGAATTTCGCATCATTTATTGAGAGATTTACGACAAAGAATTCCTTGTCTAGGTTATTGACAAGGTATCCAAGATATTCTGACATAATTCCTGAACTTTGTCTATAAATAACCCATAAATATAAGATAAAGTACCTTTGACCGGTAGCTTTGTGGTAATTACCGAGAAAAGCGAAGATTAGTATCAGGAAGACCTTTCTATACCAGACAGAGTCTTAAAATATACCAACGTTGGTATAAATACAATTTGGAAAGCGGTCAGATGGAAAATGGAGAGTGAAGTTTTAAGCAACGAAAAGGGAGCTTATTTAGACTCAACTGAATAAAGTGATAAAATATTTTTTTTCATACATTCCGACTTTCAAGAATTAAATAGGACATAATACAACAAGCTCACATATTGTAAACAAAAACAAGCAGACAAAAGGAATCTATCTTTAACACTACAGTAGGTACGATTAAGGAATATAAATAACGGTAAGACTGACGTAGGAAGGTCAAGGGGATATGGTTGGGTGTAGCGTCCTCCTGCCTTACACCGACTGGGCTAAATAAGGCAAACATATGCGGTACTGTGTGCTGTGAGCGAAATTCGCCTTCCAGCCGCCAAGGGTTATTTTACATACACGCTAATTTCATACCATCCGAACTACTAGACACTGTTCTAGTAAAGGCCTTAGGTCCTGCACCACCGACAATACGAAAACACGCTTGAATATCCAGGGAAACTTTCTCGCCTGGGATCGCACTCCGGGACCTACTGGTTAACGAACCTGCACCTTACTCAATAAGCCTCTATGGCTCACAAAGGAATATAACTGTAACAATAATATAAAAACGCCAAAGGAATATAAAATAGCAAGTCGAATGGGTCGTGACAGAATTTAGACAAAATCTAGAAGAAAAACCACGTCTGCTATATATTTAAATTGCAGACAAATTAAGCACCATTTCTGCAATCGTTTGCTGATAACTAAGCAGGTGTATCCGCCATTAAATAGCCATCATTATCCTGGTCTTCTTTTACTCTAATGATAAATAATCGTATACGTCTGCATTTGTAATCATGGTGCACGCAGACCCTACCATAACTAATTACACCTTAAAATAAAACACACACCTTGAAATCTACAGGAAGTTGATACCTTTACCACCTGACAAATGGCCTACAGTTATCATTTCTAAGAAACCGGCCCACATGTCAGTTTGTATTAAATCTGCAAAAATTCTATCTAATAGTCTAATTTACAATTCAAGAACAGAGAATATTCGGAATAATATCCTCAGGTATTATATTTTAAAATGTTATATCGTTTCTAAAGGGCTCAAAATATACAACCTTAAAAAATAAACATTAAAGAAAAAGTCAAGTTGTATAATTATTTTTAAACGTTAGAAGGACTTTAAAAGCGTCTGTTTCGAGGGCGGGTGGGGTGTCAGAAGAATAAAACACAATTTGACAAAGGTTCACTGTATACACAGTTGCTGTTTGGAAATTCAAGTCTATTATAGTTGGCCTGAATTCATATTCAATCTGGTGATCAGGGTGGCTAAGTGGGTAAGACGTTGACTTGCTGCTCTGGAGATCGGGTTTTGATCCCTGCATTGGCCGAGAAAGTTCATCAAGATTTTCCGGCGTGGTTCCTCCTTGTCAGTGATGCAGGACGGAGAGTCTGACAAAAACAGCTCTCTAGTCGTTCGGATTGGACGAAAAACCGAAGTCCTGTGTACACATTGGCGTACAGATAAAAGATCCCTGGCAGTTGGAATTCGATAGAAGAATAGGCCGTAGCGCCGCTGCTTGGGCAAAATTTCCCCCATAACATACTGTATGGCGTATCCCGTCTTCAATTGCCCAGTTTAAGAGCAGAACAGTAGAACGTTAAACCCCATTTCATTTCATTTCATATTCAACCCTTTAACATTATATTCCCATATCATTAATTAAATCACAGTGGATTAACGTAAGAGATCAATATTACTCTGCCACCTAGTGTCAGTGATCATAAATAAACTTCATAGTAATATTCCCCCTAAAATAACACGACATAACTGACCCGTGGTTGTTTATACCAACATTATGTTTACGATATAGAAATATACTTTTAAAGGTCAGCTCTAGCCTTTAACCCACTGAATGGACAAACCATTAGCAATATTAATATGGTCATCGCAGATAAACAATTACTTTCTCCCCATATACATTGAAAGAGAATCTGGTAAGTGATATCTATGAGTTGTTAGTATTATGTGGACTATTTTGCCATTGGTAAGTAACATTCTACCAGGATTTACCATTTGGTAGAAGATTACATACCGTTGTCAAGATATTCATCGACATTTCTACATCTGTAAATAGCTCCCACTATGTAGGTGAGTGGGAACATGGCCGCCATCACTCCTCTTCCAAATTATCTATGGGGCCCAGAGTAGCAATTCTTTCTCACTGACTTTAATGTTAAATCCATTAAATTTATTGGCCAATAACAATTCTTTTAACATCCAGGTCATCTTGATCTTTAAAACCGCAGGAGTCCAACAGCAATGTGATAAAAAAATATTTAAAGGTGGTTGACCGTTATCAATTTTGCTAGGCCTAGTCAAAGGAATCAATAGGTAGTGACGTAATTGTTTCGTGTAATGTGGAAGGAAGGCGAATATTTACCATGCAGACGTATTTGCGAATACTTTTCTTCAAGTTCTACCTGTGAAGGACTCTCCTTTACGTGAATGAATACACTTTCCTTGTCAGTTCCACGGGTTCGCAGACTTCTCAATAATCCGGAACTTTATGAAATAGCATAATATCACTACATAATAATATAACTAAATCACGATGAAAAAATGTTGCTAATTGTAAGTACAAATATTGACAGAACCTAACAGTGTGTTATTCTACTAGATCGTATGATAATGACTACCTGCAGATGTACACAGGCAGGGTAAAATAATATTGAATCCTAGAGTCAATCTGTTTAAATCATTACAGTAAATTATTATAAATTTTACCATGTGCCGTATTGCAGTTCGTCCAAATTCTACCTGTTCCCATAATTCTCTGTATTCACTAAAGATTCCGCCACACTGTCACATTGACACAAGATGGCCATACGAATATGGAATTTTAAATTTCGCACGAAGATGGCATCGAACTTGGTCAACAGCCAATCGCCAAAGGAAGCAAGTACGGTGCCTACTGAAGGTCATATGATGGCACCCGGACCACACAAGAAGGTATCGCGAAGACAGTAGTTTATACCCACAGGACACACGAAAGACACACGACTGGTTTATTGAAGACGGGCATGCGTTTTGCAGTGTGCTGTTTGAGAAATTTTGACCAGACAGCTTCGTGTTCACCTACTCTTCATCGAATTCTCGAACTGTCAAAGGTTCATTTCGTTCTATCTTAACTAGTGGCTGTCAGGAGACTGCCAGAATGCCCTTCAAGCATTGACAAGGGGAGACCACTTTGAAAAATCTCGAACCTCGGAGGATGACAAGGGGAGACCACTTTGAAAAAATCTCGAACCTCGGAGGACCTCCTAGTTGTGGTGAGCCTGCGCCTTAATCACTTAGCCACGGCTTCTCGATATTGTACTGTTGAGTTTTAATTCGGTTTTTCCTGGCCATAACCAAAGCAAAGACATGCATTCATGTAAAAAATAACTACACACGGAGCGAACATTGATCCAGTATTAAATTACAGATACTCATTTATTCTTTTTGTGAAATCTTTCTAATAATGTATGCGTAATGTCGATTCCAGTTATGAAATTTGAATGACAATAACGCCAAATTTGGTGACGACATGTTGTTAGTAATAACCTGGAGGCATTGAAAACTGTGGAGCTCTGGATCTTGTGAAGCGCCAGTAGGCTACGGTAGAGAACGATTCGCCGGAAAAAATTGATGCCTTTCTAATTAAATTTCATAGAGATGAGGTATTACTAGATAGTTTCACGCCTCATTTGAGTTGTCGTCTGTCCGAATAATTCAAACATCGACTCGTCTGCTTTAATTCAGCCATCTTATAATTCTTCATGTATCAATTGTTCTGATTCGCTGCACGCGAAATTACGTCAGCGAAATTAATAGCCTCATTTGCATTTCTTCGCGGATCGAATCATGTATGGAACCATGTCTACTCTGGCGATCGCCAAGACAGGAAGTTGGGAGCTGCGAATGTTGATAAGTTGAAGAGTGGAGGTTAACATAACTGGCAAAAATAAACGTGAATTGAATCGGCCAATGATTGAGTTGTTATTGCTAGGAAATGAATGAGAATTAATAAGAAGTCGGTTTATTATTTCTCTTTTGAAATGTTGGCTGGGGGTATGTTTCCTCGGGTTTTACGAGGTTAATTCATTTTCTGTTAACTTCAAACGACTTTATTCACCAATCTCTAAAGAAACACAGTCGACGTAGAAAACATCTTTCTTTCATTACATCGCCTGTGTTGTAAATTCCCCGATTCCGCTCTGTTAAAGAAGAACTTTTGTGGAATCTGAGTGTTTCATTAAGAAGCAATTCAGCTCACGTAACTAGAGGGGTATAAAAAAGCCAAATACATAGAACACCATTAACAGCTTGAGTTTATCACTTGACTTTGTGTGGGAATGTTGAACAAGAGAGATATTGTTATGTACGTTTCCATTCCATGTGATTGTTTAATATTGTTTAAAAAATGGGCATATGGGCCGCTTTAACATTATGTTTTAACAGACAGACTGGGTTTTTTTTTGTTATCCAGACGGTATCATCAAGTTATCCAAGAAATAAATATTCATTATGTCAATACATCTATATTTTAACTGCTTCTAAGACAACAAAGACCGGGGGGGGGCGAGTGGTCTAGTGCGTGCGCTTTAGCTCATAAGATCTGTAATTGAGTCGCGTGGCGCAGTTTCGATCCAAAGCGTGTACCTGTAAAGGAGTAGGGACGATTGCCTAATCTTCTGGGGTTTCTCCGGTTTCCTTCCACTGCTGAAGACCCCTACGCGAAAGCGAATTATTGAAATAAACTTGAAACATGCGTTGGTCCCGAAATGACTTAGTTTGTGTCGAGTGGATGTTAAACCCCATTTCTCTTTTTTTTTTGATTCTTTTAGTTTAAATTCGGTGATTTGTTTATACGATTGGACTGCACAATCTGAACGACAGAATCACCCTACTTGCAGAGAAGTGACTCTGACCCAGTGAATAGCCATGATATCCATATGACGTTATCTAAACGTCACAGGTCATGAGGTCACATCAACAAACAAATGCCAACACAATGTTACATGGTAAACAATAGCCTTCTTGAAGCCTTTAGGACTATATAATCCGTACAGGCATAACGTCATATCGCATCTTCCAATGATTTTTCACAACAATGACGTTACAAATCCAGATTTGACGTCGGCATATTGGCACTATTTTGTGCTTCGGTCGTGTCTATTTCAGATATACACAATCAATTCTGTTGATGTTTTTAGCGTGGGGATTGACTAGCAGTTAATTTATTTCAGTTCTAAAAAAAAATTTAAAACTTTAACGCAATTTTAAAAAAAATAGCCAAATTATGGCTGGGATAAATGGCCATTCATTGTATACGCGCGAGAAAAAAAGCCAGCTACCATTTAATTTTCGTACGTTAGTTACGTACGTGTACAGCTTAGGTTGCATGAATTTGTCACAGGACTGTCAACCAATCGCTGAATTGTACGCATTATATCTTCTTGTAGTGTTTTCGAGGCATCGCTCTTATATTGTGGCCAGTTGTATGCAGTATAGCCAAATTTGGTGTTTTTTAGAATGTGGTTTCGATATTTATGTGAGTCGAAGGTGTGATCTGGAATATAATAGTATACTGAATTAATGACATTTATATTCTGGTACAAAATGATAATGTCTCTTTCATTTCTATGTCTTGTCACTCACAGAACAGAACCAGTCAAGTAATCTTTTATTTAAATCAATTCCCCTTCTTGGTTGACCTTAGCTATAACCCCAACATACAATACAATTAAAAACAGACATATCACCTTGCACAAATAATTATATAAAATAATTGTAGTCATTACTAACTGTTTGTTGATGTTAGGCCTAGACTCTATTAAAGTGTAAAATGATCATGTAATACTAGATGATCATCAATATTGTGGGGAGATTGGAGAAGCCATGCATGATATTCATCAAATATCTCTTAATTCAACTTCTGCAATTCAACGTCTGGCTTTGACTTTGATTCGATAACGGGAGACCCTGATTTGAAGAGCAAGGCATGGTTCATAATATGAATTGAATAACCCGAAATGACAACTCTTCACGCAAGGCAACCATTTCCTGTTACCGTAGTCTAGTTAACCTCATATCCGAAAAGAAAAAAAAAGTAAACTATCAAAAAAATGTCTGTGATATTTGAGTCAGGAGCACGTAAAATAATAAACAGTGTATTACCAATCCTATATTCTTTAATAAACATTCCTTTTTTGATCTATCAACGGTTCCAAATTCAGCTAATTCCCAATAATAAGTATAACCCAGCTATGCTTTATAGATCTGAACTTCTCAATTCAAGTGATCCATTTCACACCTGGTTATGTGGATTTTTAAAATTCGGTTTGCCTTTGGGGAGCCTGGACGCTTCTATATAGTGTACAAATCAGCTGGAATTATAAATATAAGGTAATATAATAACAGATGACAGGGATGAGAATGCCCTGAAGAGTAACTTAATTAGTTTAACGTTGTCGGTAAAGTATAGTTTAATAATTACAAAAACCATATGAAAACAAATCTAGAACTGTCCTCAACTGACAGTATACATATACGCTGTATGCTACTTAACGAATTGTTCGGTTGGGACCAAAATCAGAGGCTGTTAGAATTCGAAAAGGAGTAGGCGGAAGAAAAATTGTCCGGTAAATTTACTACGAAAAGGAAAAATAGCAAATGTTTGACCTCCAATGACCAAGGTATTATGCGAAATGATAGCGTCCAGCCGGGCTTATGAAGAAGCACAAACATTGTCGAGGGGGTTATGCGAGGTACATTTTGAGTGGACAGCGGCCCTACAGCCTACTCCTTGATCCAACCCAGTTCCCCCCCCTCAGTGTGAGAGAGAGAGAGAGAGGGGAAATGTAACGTCCACTCGACACAAACTAGGTCATTTCGGGGCTAACACATGATACAATTTTTATTTCATTAATTCACTGGTAAACCAGTGTCTTAACAACAGAATTCACACCTACCTCAACTATTTGTATGGTTTTTGCTCTGGTTTACAACTGGAGAAAAGGAAATATTGTATTGTTATTCTCCAGGTTTTTGCTCAGGTAATTGCCCAGGTATACAAGAGGGGGATATTAAATATTATATTGTTATTGCCCAGGTTTACGAGTGGAGAGAAGGAAATATTTGTATTGTTATTAGACCTAGAGAAAGAAGATGTAATATTATACATCATCTGTTTCACTCAATATAGTTAACATTACTAAATATCTAAGAGAGTTGTTTCACCTATTGACTCGTAATTAGAAGAACAGCCACAAGAAAATCTCTAAAAACAAATGTGAAAACAGTAAATGTGTCACATACTATCATCACGTTTTCTATCATTAGTATTTTTTACACCGCTAAACGTCTTCTTCTCTCCTTAGTTTTCATAAATCATTGTCTACATATTTTTTATAATATATTACTTATCATTATGATGCAATATACATAAAACTTTGTGTGTTGAAACAAAAGAAGCTGCTTAGAAATGGCTTGTGTTTCTGTTACTTTGCGTAGTTCAAAGATACATATGTTTTACTTTGTTATCATCATTATACCTGCAATACAAATTATAATGGTGCATGTTAATTACTGTGGGAATATGTAATGGAGCAGTCCATTAAAATAGCACATGCAAGAGCAAAATCTGCTTATTACAGGTCTTTCTTTAGGCCTGAAATGTTATCTAAATAATCAATTAGACATTAATTAACATATCCAGACCATAATAAACTCTTGATGTCAAGGCTAGCCTTCGATGTTGGCGGATTAAAATCCTATATGCCGCTTAATGGCCATTGATAATTAAATCAATCAAGTGGATAATCGAGACTATGCTGTTTATATTAATGATTTGAGTAATGATGACCGAGGCTATGTGAATATTTCAAACGTTTTTTTCTCGGCTAATAGTGGATCAATTTGACTGAAATTTTCAGCAAATTACCTTTACACTATCTAGTTTTTAACTATTATGTGAGAACTGCCATCTCTTTATCTTATCTCCCATAATGTAACTTTAATATTAGCTAAATCTGACTATTGCAGGTTTTTATTTACTTAAAATGATAATATGTAATTTATCATTTAGACAAGCATATAATCAACTCTCTAGAATATCGAATGGCGCAGGTATAAACGGATGATCGCCATTTAATTATTTAAAAATGGAGAAGCGATGCTGAGTCTCGATTAACAGGTAACGTTGCTCTGATAATAAACAATCTATGTCAAAACTCT
Source organism: Patella ulyssiponensis (assembly GCA_963678685.1). NCBI lineage: Eukaryota > Metazoa > Mollusca > Gastropoda > Patellidae > Patella > Patella ulyssiponensis. Next base: position 18,580,363 of record OY783230.1, on the reverse strand, counting down.
AAACAGTGATAACGTCGCTCAGAATAAAGTAATCTGGACGAAATTTTCAACATTAAATTGAATTGTATATTTGTTAACTTTTATAACAAGAACAGACAACTCTTCATCTAAATCGTACATAATGCATCTTTAAAGTATGCTAGTCATATGCCTCAATGGACCGAAATATCCCATATGTCTTTTTGAATGTATAAATTCAAAATATTGAGCCGTTAGATATATTTGCCCAACGGGTTACCGACTTCATCTGAGGAAACATTATACAAGATTCCGAACTGGTCGTTCTTGCTGTAATAGTTCAAAAATAGATAATGGAAAAGGAATACATGGAAAATATCATTCAAATTACTTTATTCTGAGCGAAGATATGGAATCTTGAAGTTTCGGCCTGAACAGCCATAAATTGTTATAAATTTTCATGAATTGCCGACAATGGCAATCTGATTAAGATTCAGAACTTGCACTACATGAAGATCTGACCAGTTGTTTTGGGAGGTTGGTCATACTAGCGGGTTTTGACTCTATGACGTCAGACATTTGATTAACCCATCAGCGGCGTTGACGTTTCTAGAGGTTTACCAACAGTTCCGTGCACATCACGCCAAAAGCTCGCCATAACAGACCGTTTCATTGGCTAATCCCTTACACCATCCAGACCACTTCACTGATAAAATTCTTCCACAAGTAAAACGAGTAAAACGAAATTTTGAACAATAAAAAACGAAACGAAATATAGGATCCGTGTTTTAATCAGATTGCGACAATGACCAATCGGAAACTCCCCCACTGTTTATATTCTGATTTGTCAAGTAACATTGCCACGATAATATACGAACGAAGTTTCGATTGTAAGGCCTTTTATCGGTAGTCTCCGCGTGTGGCTAAATGCATTACCGGACAATTTCGGATTTGTCGGCCATATTATCAGTATGTAAAGAGTTGATTATGGGCAGATCATATAAATTATTGTCTAAATAATGATTTATATAACATTTGAAGGCAGAAATGAGAGTTTAATCTATCGTCTAGATTCCAACTGCAACTGTTTATATTTTTATAGAATAAATGTACTTCACACCGATTTTCTATATTTTACCAGGATTTCGACCTACACATTATTTAACCTTAGTTTTTCCCCCATACACTAACATCTTTGCAGCCTTCACGAGAATATGTTCTTGGTTGTTTATTTATTCTGTTCACGTGTGTGATATGTTTTATTAGCCTTTTATTGTCATATTTTAGTCTACAAAACAACTCTAGCTATTTATTAAATTATCTGTTTTTCTATTTAGACATGACAGAATAATTATCACATACATATCACATAGTGTGAATTATGCAATTAGCGATGCGTGGGTTCTAGTCACACCATATGTTATAGTGGCCTGTTATGGCGCAGATCAGAAACATCTCGCACATTTTTCACTGAGAAATGCTCATTTGGCTCGCTAGCTGGTGGTCGGATGTTCGATGCCTGCACTGGCCGAGAAAGTTCATCCAGATTTTCCGGCGTGGTTTCTCCTTGTCAGTGATGCAGGGCGGAGGGTCTGGCAAGGACAGCTGTCTAGTCGTTCGGATGGGACGGAAAACCGAGACCCCGTGTACACATTGATGTGCACATAAAAGATCCCTTGGCAGTTGGAATTCGATATAAGAGTAGGCCGTAGCGCCGCTGCCCGGGCAAAATTGCCCTCATATTATAGCACACTGTATGGCCTATGATCGTCTTTATTAGCCCAGGTTAGGAGCAAAACAGTAGGACGTTAAACCCCATTTCATTTCATGGATACAAACGTACACCAGAATTGTTAGTTGTTTAAACATCCGAAATAATTAAGAAGTGGTATAATGTGTAGGAGAAAGAGTAAGCGGACAACGTCGCGTGCACAAATACGTATATACGACTTCTTATTTTGTGAAGACGATCACACAGGAAACCCGCGCAGAAAAAATACCGGGCTCGAGCCCACGACTTCCTGATAAGTGAGCCAATAACTTACGCAATGACCCACCGTGAGCCGTCATGAAGACATGAGATAGCTAGTATAGCCACCACCACCACCCTCCCATTTAAAAGAATCCCTAAATCCGCTCCTAAGAGGTGTGTGATAAGCGTTTTGTTGAAAACACTACATCTTGATTTCTTTTGAAGTGAGCCTCAAAAATATTCTAAATTTACGCGTAATTAAATTCCGTCGAGTCCCGTTGTTAAGTGAGTGACATACCTAATGTTTCGTCTGGTTACAGCATTATAATTACTTCCGCCTTCCATTACACCCTGATTTAATATGCATTACGTTAGAACAGTTTCGTCTGGCTTATAATTAAACTCTATAACATTTTGAACCTATATCTTATCACAGCATCATAAACAACTTAGTCTTGAAATTCTTTGATCAATTAATACCTGAATGTAAGAGTTGTGAAAATAATGTTAGAAATTGGAATCAGTTACCAAAACGCAACACTTTAATTATATGATTGCTTCATAAAATTAATGTTTAACACCCTCTATCTGATTCTAATTAAGACTTGGCTGTAAAATAACCTCCATGTGAGGTTCTGCAATACAAATTGAATTCTTTGACACAGAAACTTGGATCATTAAAGGTGCAGTATGTAAGATTTACATAAAGAATAGTCCGTTTATAATAGTTCAAAAATCGATCATCAAAAATCAAAGGACTGAAAATTTAATTCAAATTACTTTATTCTGTGGTAGATGAACATAACATGTCGAATCTTGAAATATTCATACGTCATATTCCTATCGAAACCCATCGTCGCAAATGGTTTTTCAAAGTAAGTGTATATCCCAAGCGCCTGCTTTACGAGAAGTAATTGTGCCTACCCTTAGCTGTGTTTTCAGGCATTGCGCGGTTGAAAAATAAGTTCGTAGAGTTTATCTCCATTATCCCTGCATCCATAATAAGGCAATAATCACCAATTACTAATTTTATCTTTAAATACTGCACTAAATTCAACTGAAACATACCACAATTATATTTCTTGCTATATGAATTTATCTGGCAATTTATAAGTTCAACCGTTTAGTTTCCTATATCGAACACACAAACAAATAAATAACTTCTGTTTATATAAAAAAGCTGAATTAATGTAAAGTATACACTGATAATAATGTTTTGCCGGTAATATTATCAAAACAACTTTAAATCTACCTGCAACTGCATTCGGTAGAAGGTGATAAAACTCTAGCAAAAATAATCATCGCGAGCCATGATGTAATTATGTACAACATAATATCGTTCAAACAAGCAACAAAACTTATTTTGTGATTAAAGAATGTAATAGATGCACCATGACCACCTGGGTTGAAAGGGTGATTGGTCTAACGATTGCGATTTAGATCATAACGTCTGTCAATTAGTGGTTTCAATTCCATGCTTTCATGTTTCGCCTACCCACCCTCGTGTATTTTTCTTCAGGCTCACCCCCCCCCCCCCATTTCTAAAAACCCTCAACAATCTATTAAAATAAAATTGTACCATATGTTATTTAAGAAATGGCATTATTTGTGTTGAATGGACGTTAAACCCCATTTCAAATCAATCGTATTTTGGCCATATTTTGGCCTCTACCCACACGCTAGAGTGATCAAACTTGACGCGGGATGCATGTGTTATACCATGCGATTATTTGGGGCTAGATGAGATGCAAGTTCGGAGACAACCAAATCGCTTGACTCAACAAGAGTGTTGTAGCTTTACATAGAATAATAGATTGCCGTTATAATGAATAAAACGTTTAGCAAAAAATGAGTTATTGGTGTAGCCTAGCGTTAGTTATATTAACATGGTTTACGAGTGACTGGGTTTTTGCGTGATGAAATGCAGAGTGAAGTTAATAGCATGTAGTAATTATGACAGTTTTATCGTTACTGTGATAAGTAGATTCACAGCAGTTTTATAATTACACCTAGCATGATAATATATATATTTACATTCTCTGATATTATAAAACTAAACTATCTTTAGTTACCAAGAACAGGAATAAAAAGAAAAGCCCCTGAAATAGGAGGGTTTGGATTAAGACCATTAGAGGTCACAAGCCCTGAAATCATTATAACAAAAAGAAAACAATTCTTATCTTTCAAAATGGCTCTAGTTTCTAGGTGTACTGCACAATTTACTGTCCCTGGTTCGATTGCACCATTCGTATGATTGTAAACCCTTTTGGAGCTTTAAGTGGTGCTTATGGTTAATGCAGGGATTCATACAGAAGATGTAAACTCTTGGAGAAGGGTTTCGAATTTGAATGAATAAATTTTGCGTCAAAATCGATCGTAATCCAAAAGAAACGCCTCAATGTAGGTCCTTGGAAATCTATAGTACACATCATCGTCGAAAGTTCTAGCGGAAGATTCGGTTCTGAAGCTTCTGGAATCAACTTCTGTGGACTATTGTAATCTCTGTCACACAGAATATTAGCATCACTTATATGAGTAACAATCTTTGCTGTCAGGTCAGTGTAACAGTTTTAGTGATGGCTACGTTGCCCAAAACATTCACTAATTTGAATCTTTCTCATGTGGTAATCGACATCTCGTGAATGAAAATACAAGAAAGAGAAGAGAAGAATTATCCGTTAATAAAGACATAACTAAAATGTAAATGATCTACTTATAATTAATGGACGATTTATACTTTTATCGATTACCGAAGTCATTAAGTCTTTACTATCTGGTTATTTCAAATTGCAAGATTTAAGTTAATCAATATTCTGTCAAGAATCAGTGATCACCATTTAAAGCATAATATAATATAGATACTTGACATTTTATCTTAGTTTATCATAGTTTGTAATATTCGTGGATAATACCCATAAAAACACTACTATTATAGCTGCTCACCAATAAACTAGATGAGAAACAGTTTTATCGTTCCAGAACCATACGAAAATTTAAGAGATGGCACTTATTTTTAAAACCTCCTTCTATAGAGATCATATAAAATGATGTTTAAATATTGCGATTAATTGCCGCTGCCAGACGTAATATAATCGATAATATGATCATAAAGCAATTAATCACGTGATTTATCCTAAACTGTGACACCAGAAGAGAAAATTGAGATCAAGCTTGTCGTTTCCGTGGCAGGAGATAATAAGTCATCTAGCTAGTAATATTATTTATGTCCATAACTTCCATCTCCCGCCAGATTTCCTAAAGGGTTTTTTCCTACAAGCAGTAAGCTTTATTTTCTTTATTTTATTTCCTCGTTTTCCCTTCCAGATTATAAAGCCATCCATTTTAAAATCAGTACCAGACTTGAAGATTGAGAAGCTTTAAAAGGCGACATAAAGTCGAAACAATTAATATGTCCTTAAAGATTACAAAATCCCAAGTGCTTGGTTTGAGTAATGGGTTTAAGTTTTCCTGTAATCTTGTTATTGCTTTTATAATATTAAACTAACTTGTAGTATTTAATTTACAGGCTATCGGTTTTTTGTTGTTTTATTTTTTTGTTATTTATGCAATGAGTTTCAGATGTTATTGTAATAGCAGTACTCGTCTGTTGTTGGGGGATTGGATGGGAAAATGGTGAGCACGTGCGCGCTATATCACAAAGCCTGTCATTGAGTCAACTGACGTGGTTTCGAATCCTCGGTTGTACGTGACAAGGAGTTGAGTCGCCTGTCCAACCTAATGGGTTTTCTCCGAGCCCCTCCCACTGCTAAAGACCCCTAAGCGCAAGCGAATTATTGAAATAAAATTAAACCATATGTTAATCTCTCTCTCTCTCCCTCTCTCTCTCCCCCTCTCTCTCTCTCGTCTGCTGTTACTTAACTAAAGCTGCACGTGCGTAAAAGACATTGTCAGTTTGTATATACAAAAAATGTCGTTGAGATTCACTTGATACAATTGCCGGATAATTCCGTCCACTTCGGAATAACCACGTGAGGGTTGGAGCTATCTGAGGGTGAAACGGTGTTTCCTGTATTTTTGCAAACCCAGCGTCGGAATGATTCGGTTTAGTCTTCCCTGCGACCAACATAGGCCTACGAGTTACACATGATCTATAATCGTTGTAATGTAATTGCGCAAAAACTGGAAATTTTATAGGAAAAAGAACGAAAGTTCCGTCATTTAACAACAAGACAGTTATTTACAGGTATTGTCCCAAACTGATCCCGCAGTGAATATTCGCTTGGCCGCTACAATCACTGATAAGCATGACATCGACGAGGCTTAATAAGTACGGCATATTAACTTTTTTACTCCGACAAATTAAATTCTCAAACTTTTTTTGAGGTAAAAGAAAAATAAATAAAGACGTTTGAAGTATTTGAAGTTAAAAAATATTTCCTATTTATTGTAAATAGGGTATTAAAATGAGTAAAATGCGTCATTTTGCCCGAAGCAGTTAGGTGTTAAGTAAACATTGCACGAGCAGTTGAGCCAATGACTGGCGCGGTGAGCAGTCAACGCACGTGCTGTGGACACTTATCTGTTACAGAGTTTTAAATTAGTAAGTAATTCTCTGTGAAACAGATTGGTATTGTCCAAGTAACTAGATCACGGTATGTTTGTCAATAGATGCACAATTGTCCAAGGAAACAGCATCATAGTTGATGTGACAGAACCTTCTACTTTTTTCGCCCTCAAGATAAACGAGAACATGAGTTCCTGGTCCAAAAATACCGTGGTCGATTTTTCGCAAACCGTCTGTTATTGATTCCATGGTGCAGTGTGGGTCAAAAATGCTAATCTACACACGTTCGTCTTTGCGGCTGTTTTAGAATACCTTCCCGGTGCTTATTTCCCGTCTACAAACTAAAATAACTAAAAGGGTTTCTCTTTAATCCAAGTTCAAATAAGGAAAATCTGATGTTTTCAGTTTAATGGATGCCTGCACGCAATGTCTAACCCGGTCGCTTTACTACAATATTGTCTTATTGTGAAGACAAGTTAACGTATATTATGTGTAAGCACGAAGTTATTTGCTTTTGAAAATAGCATCCACTATAAGAGACCTGAAGTTAATTATCGACTATTTAATTGTCTGTAATACTAGGCACTCTCTTAATTGTTAATTAAACAACACTTATGACTAGAAGCATGTATATCTACTTGATTGCTTCGTTCATTGATTATATATAAAAAATCAATGGTCGACGGTATTGGGGCTACAACTTCTAATTATAAATGATCGAACCAATTCTTCTTTAGAAAATGGCTGACCTAACATTTTCTGTTCTATGAATGATCTGACAATTTTGCTATTGTTACTTGTCAATCAGTCTATTAGTCCCACTGTGAAAAGTCTTTTATTCAAAGCATCTCTCATTTAGGTCAAAAGGAAGTGTCCGAAGGGGTTGATTTGGTATATGACTGGATTACTGATAAGGTAGATTAAGCGGAAGTCGACATGTTTACTAACTTTATTTTTAACTTTGGCTGACTGTGTCGACGATGGAACACAAAATCGGTTATATATCTACCATTAACCTGTTTTGTTCAATAATTTGAGTTTACACTTTGACATGGGGACATTGTGAAGTACTGATTAGCACATCATTAATTTAAGTTAAAAAAAACAATGTCACACCATTTGACAATCTGATTAAAACACAGATCCTATTTCGTTTCGTTTTTTTTTAGTTCAAAATTTAGTTTTACTTGTCTTCACTACACTGGGATTTGGAAGAGTTGTTATATTACCCGCGGTTTGGTGAAAGAGAGGGATTAGCCAATGAAACGGACTATTACGGGGACTTCTTGGCGTGCCATGCATGGAACTGTGTGAAAACCACTAGAAACATCAACGCTGATTGGGTAATCAGTGTCTGACGTCATAGGGTTAAAAGCCGTTCGTAAGTATGACCACTGACGCGACTTTCCAGTACAACTGGTCAGAATTTCATGTTGTGTAGGTTATCGAACATCGAAGTATAAAAAAACAAAACGAAATATAGATCTATATTTTAATCAGTTTACTCTTTCAAGAACACTTGATATCACTTTCTTTAGGAGTCTATTACTAGTCAGTTGATATCTAACTCTTTAGTTGTGAGGGAATGTTTTAAACACCTCCACTGTTATATTGACTTTTTATATAAACCTCTATCATTTCCCATCAGTAGGAGGCGCTCTCTATATCCATTAAATTTCTACAACAAGTATATCCCGGGGGTATATTGTAAAAACCACCTCTGTGGCAATATGAGCTGTATTGATCTATAGAATATATAAAGGAAAACTCATGGGTATTTATATTGAACACTGTATCACAAGCATTAAAGAATCCATAGTTTCTGATATATATATAGGTGAAATAAAGACAGAGAATAGTGTCCCATAATTCCAGTAATATTTCTAGTTGTGGATTTAATGTGGTCTTTTCCAATGAATATATTATTACTGTAGGTGTGAGCAATAAAGCGTTTCAAGAGAAAATTACAATATAAACTGTTTAGGGTCGTTAATATTTTCTGGTGTTATTTTAAAGTCGTTTCTTTTAGTGGAACGGAATTCAGAATTTCAGTAACGCTTAAAGGTAAGTTTGCTAGATGTTTATTTAACGTGGAATTCCAAAATTTGTTGTTAGTTTTGTGAACCTCTTAAGCAAATTGGTTCTAGATGTTCTGCTTTGTGCACAACCACAACCACTTAGATAACTAATTGGAAAGTAGTTTGAATTTGAATTTCGAGATCAAAACTACTAGAATTATAGTTGAAAGCTGAAGATTTAAATCTTGGTATTTTATTTTAATTTCCACAAAAGTAGTAATCTTAAGGCAGTAATCAAAATATATTCGTTTGAATACTAAGATATGATTTTTGTCGTACGTTTTTGTACAACATCTGACAGCACCTGTAAAAGTAGTCCATCTCTGAACGTAGGTCTCATTACACTCACCCGAGTTCGTAAATTTATGCGTTACCCATTCAATGAAGTCGGTTAGAAGGGGGGACGTATTTTTAACAGCGTGTTGTGCCGCCCATACTGGATCTAGTGCGGTAAGATGTTCAGTTACTTTTGTCAGACGTTCACAGGGACTGACACGCGACCGTTTAGCAGTAAAAAGTTGCCAAGTAAAATTGACTGGGAAGCAAAACTTTTTCGCCAAGGATTCAATAGTACGGTTCCTGGACGTACAAGGCGAGGGTAATGAGACCTACGTTCAGAGCTGGACTACTTTGACAGTCGTACAGACATTTCCCCTGTGTCTTTATGAATTTATATGGAATATTCAGCAATATTTACAAAAGTTACGACGCGAATTGAACAATATGCATTTTACGTTGCCAGTATTCTTAGCAAAATACCTTATTACAAAATTTAAACTTTGAACCGTAAATTCAGCGAATGAACTATATCTAGGAATACCGAACCAATACTCCAGTAATATTAACCGGCTTATAATCGTCTGGAAGATTTGATTGTAGATCTTTAACCACACAGACAGAACTAACTAGATTTCATTACAACATTTGTTTGTATAGTTAAACACAAGAACTAGCTTGAAAGAACGACCAGATTTCTGAACATTATATTGCGGTGGTGTAATTAATGTCTTTTTAAATGAAGCTACCCACGTCCTATTATAATGGGGGGGGGGGTGATTGGTCGAATGGTTAGCACGTGCGCGCTGTATCATAAAGCCTGTCATTGAGTCAACTGGCGTTGTTTCGAATTCTCGGTTGTACGTGACAAGGAGTAGGGTCACCAGTCCAACCTCGTGTTTTTTCTGCGGATCCTCCGGTTTCCTCCAATTGCTAAAGGCCCCTACACCCAAGCGAATTATTAAAATAAAATTAAACCATATGTTAGTGCCGAAATGACCAAGTTTGTGTCGAGTGGACGTTAAACCCCATTTCGCTCTCTTCCAATCGTATTATACTGCACTTAAATTTCGAACCCTTCGGTTGAACATTTATTAATTAATAGGACTTAGATACGGTTTTTGTCAAGCATTAATGGACGCAATTGAATCGGCAGTACTATATTTTATTTACCATACAGTGATCAATGAATGTATGTTCTAGGCTCGAATCATCATGAATTAACCATGAATATGTTTTGTTGAAATTGATGAACAAAATTAGTGTCAAATGTTAGTCGGAAACTTAATCTTTCAACAAAATTCATTTAGTGAATATTAAAATACCAATAAATCTTGACTATTGCATATGTCACATATCTTCCGAAATTATGACTTGAAGAAGTCATGTGCAGGAGATATCAATGCGCAGATGTAGATATCATTGTGTATGTATGGATATCAATGACATGGTAAATTCGGCCTACTCCAATCTACCCGTATTATGGTTTTAGCCTGCTGTCAATAGATTGTTTCTGAATTTCGTCAGATGAGCTCAGTATCATGGAAATGGTTTACATCACGAGAATTAATCTAATAAAATTAATCATGTATGTCACTGTGAAACAACGCTCAGGTTCTCTCGAATAAATCTCCAATATTTAGAACAAAAACAGTGACAATTCATTTCTAGAAAGTTGGTAGAAAAACATAGCATAGTGTTAAAGAGAGAGCTCGTTAATATAAATGCGGTATTTCAATTTGAAGAGCAGGGGCGTACATATCGATTTTGCTTTGGGTTGGGTTTTTTTTTTGGGGGGGGGGGGGAGAGACCGGCTGATGCACTGTAAAGAGAACTGTGAATCTGTGACAGTTTCTGAAAGTGATAATCATTACATCATGTACATAGACTTATGGAGTAGTAGTGAATATACATCAATTAGAAAGTATATTATGACTATCGTCCTTGTTGGCGATTTTGTCAAGATCGATCGTGTTCGTCTTTGAGGCGTTCCGGTTTCATTACTGAACGCATAACAAATTTTACTAATTACAGCTTTCAAAAACTGGCGTATTTTGATATCGAATCAAGGCAACACCGGTCAGTGGTCAAGAATATCAAACAGCTCATCCTCGCTCATTGTGATGTGGTTTAAAAGCTATTATGTCCAATATAATACTATGGGACAGTCACAATCGCGGAACTGTCTACGATTGCTTTTTTAAAGTTGTTATTGTTAATAGCGGAAGTCGGAAGAGTTTTCCAGAACAAAGATGGCGTCCTTTCATTCCCCTAAGAGGAAGATGCTGGTGTAGATCAATTGTTAGGTGCTGGTTACACCGCGCACTTGGAAACTCTACGATGCACATTGAGCATGTCGAAAACAGTACGATATAGAAAGAACGACGACGATGGCATCGTTTCTTCTGAAATCGAATCACACTGTCTCAAAGACCTTTTTTTCTATTAACGTTTAGAGAAAAAATATAACTAACTTATTTCTATGAGATCCACACTGCCCGAAAAGTATTTTCTCGTCTTTTTCTTGTCCACTGCATGCCCGAAAATATGCCCGTGCCCGTGCTCTCTTATGATAGGTTATGCCCGAAAAAACGGTATTGCCCGAAAAACGGGCATCGGGCCGAAAAACGGCAGAGGAAACGAGCCAAATGGGAAAACTGCTAGGAAACCGCCAGTTGCCAGGGTGGATTCGCCCGTTTTCGGACGTCATTTTTGCTGGACGTCATGGCCGTGCCGCTCACTTTTTCTAAAAAGACTATTGGACTACTTGAGAAACTGTACGAAATTGTGAACATTCTGCTGGACGCCGTATGGACGTGCCTCTCATATTTCTAAAATGTTTTACTTTTGTTCCTGAGTCCTGATTTGTACGATCAATCTGGTGAGAGGATTATCTCTGAATATCAAAATATTGTTTAATTTGTTAGAATTATATTGATTTATATTATATTATATTGATTATATATAATCAATATAATATACTATATATTGATCATATTGATTTCGATATATATACTTAATTATATTATATTAATTTCGGGCAATTTTCTTTTATGCCCCCCTGAATTACTTTGAGCTCCTACGCCTATGCCTATGATGTGACGTTGTTATATCGTGTTTTAAAGGGTAACTTCCTACGAATATTGATAGCGTTGGACAAATTCTGGTATGTTGGCAAAAATATTTTTAGAAACTAATGATATTGAATATCTATATCGGTTAAAGACAACCCGTTTCTTTAATACGAGACGGTAGGTATATTAAAGGAAGATGTTTATCATCAATGTCGATATAAAAATCTTATTAACTTTATTTCATCTCTCTATCTATTGGTTTAATTCTAGTATCTCTGTATCTCACTCTATATACTGTCTATTTGTTGAAATGTTGGACATGCTGTATAGAGGATGTCTGATGGCGATGATGATGATAAATTGAGAAACTTGTGATTCAATTATCTGATCGTTATTAACAGTCTTCTATAGCTTCTAGTGTAATACTCAGATTACGTTTGTTCTTTGGCTTGAAGGAAGATAGAGCTAATATATGATACCCCAAAAGCAAATGAACTGAAATAAATCCCACTTTACTTCCTTCTTTAAAAAATCAGCGGAATATAAATGTGTTTCTAAAATGTACCGTAATGCTGTAATTGAATTAAGTTACATATCAGCCTACACGTTCCATTTAAATGTTGTGAGGATTTCGTACTCGATGTAAATTATCTAACGTTTACATGGGCCTTCATCGCCCACTGGTTAACATTTATCATACAAAACGTGACTTGAGGAAAACACAAAAACATTTCATGATTTTCTAAATGATAATGTGACATCGATTATCTTTGAACAAGCGCTATTTTTATTACATAGAAACAGCTAGTTTATGTTGCAATATATTTCAAGATATCGCTCTATTTAGCTAGAAGTGGTGAGAGTATGTTGCACAAGGGAGTGCATGCTTCCATTTTCTTTTTGGAACCATGTTCCCCTCTCATTCATTGAGTTCAGGGGATCACGGTGGATAAGTGGGTAAGACATTGGCTCGCTTGCCTGGAGGTCGGGTGTTCATCCAGATTTTCCTGGCGTGGTTTCCTAATGTCAGTGATGCAGTATTGAGGGTCTGACAAGGACAGTTGTCTAGTCGTTCGGATGGTACGAAAAACCGATGATCCCGTGTACACATTGACGTGCACGTAAAGGATCCCTTGGCTGTTGGAATTCGATATAAAGTGGGCCCTAGTGCCGCTGGAAGGGCAAAATTTCCCTCATAACACACTGTATGGCGAATGTCCGTCTTCATCAGCCAAGTTTAGAAGAATAACCGTAGGACGTCAAACCCAAATTTCATTTCATTGAGTTCAGTCTGTCGATAAACATTTGTATTGGGCTATGGATGTTGACTTTTGTCCACGTATTTGATGGGAAACTGTAAGTCGTAACAATGATGGTACGTTGAAACCAGATAATTCTATGATTCACAAACAATAATAGAAAATACAGATTTACAATCGTCTTGTTTCATCTGACACCTCATCTATTTGTTATTGTACTAACGGTAACGTTATTTCAGGTAGCATGTAGTTTCCCTCACGTCGTTACCGCCACACAATTTATTTACCTTCTGACCGTCTATTTACTCTTCTAAATGGTCTTAATGGATTCCCAAGACATTGTGTCAGTAAAATAGTAGAGGAGATAGGTTTAAAACCTGGCCGTGGACTGACTTTTATTGTAGATACCAGGTAACATAATGAGTTGTTGCACCTTTAGGGTGTAAAAGGTAAAACTAGTTGAATCAAACACCAGATGTTGGATCAGACGAACTTTTCGTCAAGTCAGATACTCGCTTCTGTTTATCTACGGCTGTTTACTGCAAGTTGTGACCCCGCCCGTTTTCGTATGTCTGACTTTTAATGCCACGATGCGTGTTGGAAATATTGGGTATCAATTTTATGTGTTGATATAGATTCCAGCTTTACAATACTGCTATCTTATTGAAATAAATAGTATTTTTCTAGGAACAAAGATGTCGGCAAAATCCGAAGGCGCCATATTTGTTATTATAGACATTTTGGAATACTAATTTTACACGATTCTTACATACATGAATAGTACATGTCAAAAAGAAATGAAGAGAGTGTGAACTTTTCAAAGTGAATGAGAAGTGGTATCAGATTTTCTAGAAGAGTAAACCTCTTATCCCACAATGGGGGGGGGGGGGGCGTGGCCGAATGGTTAGCACGTGTGCGCTGTATCATAAAGCCTGTTATTGAGTCAACTGGCGTGGTGTCAATTCCGTAGTTGTCCAGCATCGTGTTTTTTTCCCACTGCTAAGGACCCCTACGAGCAAGCGAGTTATTGAAATAAAATTAAACAATATATTGGTCCCGCAATGACCTAGTTTGTGTCGAATGGACGTTAAACCTCATTTCTCTCTCTCTCTAGGCTTGTCATTCTGTTGGTGGTCTTTGATCCCGACACAACCAGTAACCACTGGCTTCTGAAATCTTGACCTAAATCATTGTCTTGTTAGTTGTTTCTACACGACAGGGTATGCTTGTACTTGCTAAAACTCTTTCATTTCTGAGTTTAATGATTTTGTATTGTATGTAACTGTTTTATGCTACCAGTGTCCATTCCCTAAAAAGCTTTCTTAGCATTCTTGCATGCTATCAAACTCATTCTCAGTGGATTTTACCTTATCGCTATCATAAGTTGCGTATATTACAAGTAAACCTTGCCTTATTCACCAAAAAAAAGAAAGATTTGTGCTGTTTCTATTTTAAGTTGTAGAAGCATTGAATCTTTTTATATACGACGACATAAGGAAATCTGCGGAACGTTAATTATCAAGGTTTGACATTCTATATTTTCTTAATCGATTTTGTGGAAAGAATAGCCCTTTCTACGTTAGTTTCAAACATTTGTCAACATTCTTATTTTCTGTCTTGTCTTTTCCTGATTTAAATAGCCAATACTGTACCGTGTACAGTCGGCGTTTCGGTCTCTGAGACTTTCACTGCATTTAGCTATTAGTGACTCGTCCCGTGCATCTTTACTCTCTCTTGCTAATAAACTCGTGTCCCTTGGTTATCCTCTTTGAAGTAAATTCGACTTCCGAAATTCTGGTCTTAACAATCGCTTCACTTAACTTTGAGTAATGCCTGGAGAAGTATACTCTTTCTAGAATACCTGATGCCACTTCCATTTGACAAATTCAAACCATATTTCAAATTGTTGTGGTTTTCTGTCATTTACAAGCATTTTAATACTCAAATTAGTGGTGAGTTAATAATACACTGATTGTTTTCAAGGCGCTGTCTCATCCGTAAAATATGATTTTTGCCTTCTTTTTACCTTCTTCTTGTAGAATATTATCTTTCAAATATAAGGGTAAATTAAAATTACTCAACCGAACCGTTGCTGGCTTGATCGAAAACATAGTAATGATAGCCAATCAATGTCTAGAATACAAATAACCGTGGAAAAAAAGATGGGATGACAGCTTTAATCCCTGTCCCGAAAACTTGACAGAATATGTTCGCTTATGGTTAGTGAAACTTGTGTCACTACATTATGTTTCATCCTAAAACAAAAACATTATTAAAAGATAGACAAACATTTAAATATAAATGCCTAAAGGTAAATTATCGATAAGCAAAACACACATCAAAAGATGCGTCTATTTACCTGCCGACAATTAAAGGATCTTTTAACGTTAGGGTAGTATCAATATTTCTAAAGAATCGTCATGTGATTAGCTCTATTATAGCCAGCATCAATATCAAATAGAGCATAATGGATGGCAGTATTTTATTATCGGTTGCACAAATACTTCACGCCATCCTAAGCATATTAATCAATCAATATTCAGTCTAAAACTGTGCACAAATCCTTTGATGTATATCACTGTATACACTTAGATATTGATGAACGCTGTTCCTCTTTATTGACTTTTATTCTCTGTATATTGACCATTTAAGAAACACCAATAGAACTAGATTTAGACGAAAGAGGGAATGATATTGTATGTTAAATCAAGCTTTTCTGATGTAATTCTTATTTTAGTATCTCGTCCTGTTTACTTTTACCCCCTGTCAGTGATGCAGGCCTGACAATAACAACTGTCTAGTCGTTCGGATGGGACGAAAAAACGAGGTCCATGTACAAATTGGCGTACACGTAAAAGATCCCTTGGCAGTTGGAATTCGATATAAGTGTAGACCGTAAAGCCCCTGTCCGGGCAAAATTTCCATCATAGCACAACTTTACGGCCCATCTTCATTAGCCCAATTTAAAGCGGGAATTTCATATTTTCTAAGAAAGTCAAAACATTATTATTTCTATGTCTTTTGCTCAAAAGGTTGCCAACTCACTATTACATGATCATGGGCAATATTTCATGGGCATTAATGTGGCTGACACAGAAAATAATAACACAATTACCTCCCTTGTTTTCCCATTCCCCTCCCTACAATGGCGATCTTCAAACGTTTGAATTTGAAGTTGAAAATGATATTTTTTGCCAATTTCTCAACTGGCAACAGTGAATTATAGGACTAATAGGATTATTCTTTAACAAGGTAGGACTGTTTATAGATACAATCTATTTTAGGACTTTATTTTAATACATTTTAAAAATATAACTTAAAAATATGAAATTGGCGTTTTAAGAGCAGAACAGTAGGAGGAAACAATCTTTGGGTTGAATATCGGAATTAGGGGGGGGGGGGGGGGTATGCATTATTGGTTTCATTTTTGGATTAATTTTTAAATGGCGAACAGTACTTTTTTTCAATGAGTATATGATATAACGAAAGTCAGAGAATAGTATGGGTTGTGGCTAATGAATAACAGACTTATAATTACATTTTTCCCGTTTATTAGAAAGGGTTATATATAATATAACTATGTAATCTATGACATTATCTTAAAACGAAAACATTGGTCAGGGAGATAAAAACTTTCTGGTTTGGGTTCTACAGTCAAGCAAAATTATATGAGCATCTTTGGCAGAGTTTTAAACCGAACTGAGAGCCAGAGTTCACTACCTTATCTCACTGTAGTCGTAACATTTTTCTCTACCTGATCTCCCTTCATCAAGTCTTGCGTAAATAAACTTTTCTTTTGACATATGGTTTCCTTTAGGTAAAATAAATACTCGTAATTATTCTTATATAGTGTATACAATATTATATATCATAAACTAAGATTATTGACTAATTTATTCTCTTTGATGTGGGATAATTATTGATTAGAGGATGAAGATGGGGATGAAAGAGAATTGTTTTCTTCACCTTAGTTCAAAATAATCACACCGTAAGATAAATTGAATTTTAATCCCATTAGATTGCGTGTTATGTTGTTTTTCAGTTTTCAGATTTAAAAATTAAGATATAAAAGTCTGTGCATACATTAAGAAAACAGCTATCAAATATTGCTAAATTTACCTTTACAAGTACCACACATGTAGTAATTATAAATTTTAATGATCTTCCCAAGCATTAAGTCTAAAAGAATTATCTTCTTGGCATCAACATTATTTATTTAAACGATAAAGTTATTCAAATGTTATGTTAGTGAACTGATGAATAAAATTGTTATAAATAGTATTAAACATACATTATGCAAGAGCTAAATCTACCTATTACAGGTCTTTCTTTAGGCTTATTAATTAGACATTATTTAACAAGATCATAGACCTTTGATCTTGTTGTTTTCTATGTATGGTTTCAACCTTGTTGTTGTTGATTTTGTCTATATATGTTGCTTCACTTTTTGTTATATTGTATTAGCTTGAAAACGTTGAGAGAATACTCTTCGAAACGTCGCCCAAATAAATCAGTAGCTGTTTTTGCATAAGTATGTTTTTTAGTTTATTTAACATATATAATGAGGTTCACCATGGAAATCTTGAGATACACCAACTGAAAGTTGTATACTAGAAAATATGCAACAACCCGCCCTACATATCAACGTAACCAACATCTTAACACTTTTATCCTTCGCCTCAAAATCACGAATATTACCACAATCTGATTAAAACACAAATCCTATTTCGTTCCGTTTTTTATAGTTCAACATTTCGTTTAACTTTTCTTTGCCACATTAGGATCTGGAAGAGTTGTTATCATTGACGTATTCTGGATCATGTCAGGGATTAGCCAAGGAATGATCTGTTACGGCGAGCTTTAGGCGTGTTTTACACCAACAAAAATCGCCCAGCAAAGGGGATAGCATATGCAGGAATTAATTGTGTCCTATTTCCATATAACAGCTATAGCCATATTGTCATCAGGTTGCCTCCTGGTTTGACAATCTTGGGTCAATGCTGTCAATGAGTTCCAGTGCTGTGGATATGATCAATTAGTGAAATTGGATGATATTTTACACTCAGGGGAACTTTTAGTTTAGCCGTGCATGGTCGGATCTAGTATGCTACATCTCTAAATCTCCGTGGGAACTAGGTTGTCACATAATAATATGAAGATAGTGAGATCATAATATAGCATACTGTAGCTCTTGTCAGCAATGTCTACTACCTTTCTAGTAATCATTAAAATATGGAGTGTATTACATCGCTAGTGTTCTCGAGAAGATCTCGTGAGCTTCAGCTCTGGTCTCCATGGTGAGATATTTCACAGTTGAACGACAAGGCCCAGTATACTGCATCTTCAATAGAAGGCTTGATCTCACCTTAACTACGTACATCTTATCAAGCCTTTCACGTAATACCCTGCATATTTCGCCACTAAGTTTGATTGGTTACACAAGCCCAGCTTGGGAGCCTATCAGATTCATTGGTCATCGTGAATACTAAGTCTCGCGCTTTTAGCTAAAATGCCTACATGTGACAATCGAGTTGCAAAGTTCAAAGATCGATCAATGTCAAGGTTGCTGGTTTTCCACGAGTTTCTCAATTTAAAAAAAAAAACCTTTCCACGGCTGCAAACCCTGTTTGTTTACAGTGTGTTATGTGCCACGACCACTGATTGAAAAATGCTAATTAGTCACGTGTCTACACAACGGGCGCAAAGTTCGGGAATTGCTGAGTATTGAAGCAACAGTTAGATGTTGTAAAACTCGCGAACGTTGCTTAAGGAACATATGTATACTGCAGCATTAGTCACCATGGGATGATCTAGTTCTAGCCTACATAAAAATATCCAATGGGATGTAGCTATGATGCAAGCCTATATGAGAAGCTCTAAGTGAAACAGCTGAAATGATTTAGTGTGCTTCGGATAAACTTGCTGGTCTTTTCGACTCCTTGGTTTCAATTTGAAGAGCCATCTGAACTGTGTTTTCCTGACCTTTTGAGTGGTCCTTTTTAAGATCATCTTCTAGTAACATTAAAGTCTTTACAACTAAACGAAACGGCCATTTTATAGCCACCTTCCCATTTTCTCAGAGTTGTTTATGGTTTAATATTTTATACACAGGCTAATAAAACATCAACACACCTAATGAAATAATTAAAACATGGAAATCATAGCTCTTACATGTGGACTACTAAAAGAGAAATGATTATAAAGCGTGTTTCAAGTCGAATGTTATAGGAAGGGTTTATCTCTACAACCTATCGTGGAGGAAGCACCCACTTAAACTCTCATTATACTTCCATTCTAGTGTTGTGTAACCATTTGTTAATACGTCATCCAAGAACCAATAAAATGGGGATTACCGTCTTTCGTTTGAATTGTTATATAGCCAAACAACCTGAAATTATTAATTATTCAAGATTCCTTACAGTAAATTGTTTTGTTTGATTTCTTGTTGATTTATTGTATGGTTTGTCAATAAATGAATATTACCTTATATCTAAATTAATGGTATAATAACTAAAGACTATTTAGAGAGAGGTGGCTGAATGTCTGTCATAGAGTGATGTGGCCTGGTTTCCAGCCCACACTTTGTGCGTGACAAGGGGTTGGGTCGCCTGAATAACATCGGTATCTCTCTCTCTCTCTCTCTCTCTCTCTCTCATTCATGCAGGTAATTCACACAGTAATTATTGAGCCAGCTAAACATACATGCGATATTATCTGTACAGCCAGACAACACATCTCAATGCAAATGATCAGATTTAAAAAAATTATGTGTTTTTAACAAATCAAACAAACTTTTAAGCTGCTATGTGCATTATATTTGATTTTCAAAGCATGTTCAGATACTGAAATTTGAAACCTTAATGTAACATCCCGTCATTATAAATGACAAGCCTTTCAATTGTGTGGAAATTATCGTAAACAGTTTAAATATTTATCTAATCATGAGTTTAATTTCTATGGTTCAAGTTATCGCTCATCTTTTATCAACATTTTCTTATTTCGCAACGTTGTCTGCACTGAGAGCACCGAACAATACCATAATGGAGCTTTTCTCAGCGGCTTCCATTTAGACCCTCGTTCAAACAAGCACCACTTCCGGAACACCTTCCAGCGACTATTTTAAACTGTGATGCCGACAGCGGATACTCGTAAGGACCCCATGCCGGACTCTTTGAACACTCAAATTCAGATAATCTTTTTAAATTTTTCACCTGAGGGAGTTTTCTAATTGTGCCTGAGAATGGGGACACGTGACAGTGTTGATCAAAGACCAGACAATGAAATTTGATTAATCTATATTGGAAGCAAGCCTTAACGTAATTATGGTGGAAATTAAATTTCACGTGCTGCGACAGATTAGCCCAGAATGTTCATGTCCATTCCGGCTCGTATTCAGTTTAAAATAAAACTGTATTGTCTAATATTTAGAAGTATATAGCCAGTATTACATAATACTTTTTTGGACATTGTAATAAAGATTGATTAAAGCTGATTTAAATTCACCATAAAGACCTTAATGTCTGGTTGGCATAAAATTTAGTGTCCATCTTGACAAAAGGGGGTGCTACTCAGGATTGTTTTCTTTTTCCTGTTTTGTTACCCAGGAGCTAATTTAGTACAAACCCTTGTCAGATTCGGTTATTTTTCAAACAACGGAAAGAAACTGAATTACACAAAAATCTGAATGCAGCGGGACAAGGGTGGATATAACAATAATAGGTAAGTGTGTAACTAGAGATGAAATCAGAGCATCTGTGTTGATGATGTAAATAAAAAGAAGCGGAGAGTGTATGTACTATATTACAGCTGTTACCTCACGATACAACCATGACAGCTAATCAATACAACATCATGTGTTGCAATTATTCTTTACATAAAAACGCGCTTTTATAACAATTTACTCCATTTTTTTATATAAAAAAAATTAGAATGTTATGCCATTGTTGCGTAGTTTTATCATATTTCGTATCTTTTGTTAAATGTTATTGAAGTCATTAGTTAACGTTTAGAGCCATCTGTTATACACCGTGCAATGTAAGCCTTCGCCAATGTTAACACAGTTAATATTTTATAAAGCCATCTGATCTGTATTGTTCCGATAATCCACTAGACCATTTATCTAATCCGACAGTCTGGTTGTAAATGCTGTTCAGATACTTACTTGATCAGAAACTGAAATGCTTCAAGCTAAACTGGAAATTCACGGCTATTAAGTGAAGTAACTTGGGATGCAATGGGACGAAAAGGGACAGAAATTATTAGGCATACCAATCGAAATGAAATGAAATGGGGTTTAACATCCTACTTTTCTGCTCCTATACTGGGCTAATGGAGACGGGCCTACGCCACACAGTGCGCATCAGCGGCGCTACGGCTTACACTTATATCGAATTGAAACTGCCAAGGGATCATTTACCTGCACGCCAATGCGTACGCAGAGCCTCGGTTTTTCGTCCCATCCGAACGAGTAGACAACTGCATCACTGTCCGGTCGTTCGGTCGGGGCGAAAACCCGGTGGATCGTATACGTAAAACAGTAAGCAGGTAGAGCATTCTGGAAAGAATTTCGAAATATTTTGTATGGCTGGAACAAAAAAATAAAACGCGGTCTACTTGATTGTTGATCCGTTCTATATAAACGCGTTGTTTTGACCAAGTTAATAATAAATTCATTAACCGATTTTAGAATAGACTGGCGAGACTAGGCTTTAGGCACTTTCTGTCTGGCATTTATTTTGACGTCAGTTCAAAGTCTGCCCTAAGTATACTTCATTACTTTCATCATCATATTTTTATGTTCAGTTCGTCAGTTTTCTGAAAGTTAATTACAGAGTCACGGTGGCACAGTGGATAGGCGTTGTTCCATACACAGGATGTCCAGGCGGGCAAACTTTCCCGCGTGATTGGTTTCGGGCGATGGGCCTGGCAAAATTCCCGCCATAGCACATAAACGTCTGCCGGGTAATCAGTAACCATGGAAGCAGATGTTGTAGCACCAGCTGCTATTACTAACCCACTCTTACAGCCAAATTTTTCCTAACAGCGCGATTTCCGGTAGGTTCGGAAACGTAGGACGTTAAACAGGATTCTATTTCATTTTCATTTCACAAAACTGTATGAGACTTTAGTGACCTGCCCTTCAATTGATTTTCTACAAATCAGGATTGGTAGGTGGTTTTTGGTAAACCAGTGTTTCAGGTGTCGGGTTCGTCTGACCGTGACAGTTCAACTGTTTTCGACAAAAAGTAAATTATTTCTGAGATGACACAAGGGCGGAACTTCTGTACAATTAACTCGTTTCTAGGAATTGACACTGTTTATGATATACGAGATCTCTAAATTACTAGACAACATCCCTTGCCCGGCCCTCCGTCTTGTTCCGGGGAAGTTACTAGACTGACACAGGGACCGAATCCCGTACCTTACTCACTGCGCCACCAAACTAAACCAATTTATGGCCTTAGGCCACAAATGGAAAGATTGGAAAATCCTATTCTAATGAACTGCAGCAAGTAAAATATAAACATTGATAACACTTGTTACAAAGTTAATGCTGACGATACACGACATATATAATAACAATTTTATATATATTCAGATACAAAAATATATAATAAACGTGATGCCTATGGAAACAAGGCGAGTTTATATCAAGCAGAGTATAAAGGCATCGTGGGAAGATAGCACGTTGACAAAGCTGCAGTTATTTATACATACTTGAGGATTTCAGAAAGGGCGGGAAACCTAAAGATGAAAAGGATGCAAGGCTATCTAATTTAACGTCAAACGGGTGTATCCTATTTATCTAGGCGTTTGGTTACTAGTACGTGTACTTTATTAACAATTTAATAATGGAAACGACCTTACGTAAGTTCTTTTAAGATATTGTCCTTCGGTAAAACTTCAAAATACATGTATTTTACTTTATTGTAAGCTGCCTGGTGTTATTTTCGCCTTGATTCGCTATTATTGATAGTTGTCTTTGAAATGCATTTCAAGAACTAAAATAAACACTCAAAATTGGATAATAAGAGTTGGGCGAGATAAAAAAAAATTCTGGGTACTTTGAACTTTGTGGAAGAACAGTACTGTAGCATTATGTTGTATCACCACTAAATTAAGTAGTGACACATCTGTATGAATTAGTATATAAAAGTGTGTCGAGTACAAGTTAGAAGTGCCAGTCATTTGGGCAGGTGCAACTTACTTGTTCTCTCTGCCCTGGGGTGGTCCATAATCACGGTTACTTGGATCAACTTTTAAAGACGTCTGTAGATAAACCGCCGATCAAACGTCACACCAACATTTACAATTGCGTTTACAACGTCACCGGCGGAACGAAAACTATAAAAAAGACAGTTTCTACACACACATTAAACTTACAGGAAGTACCCACCAAAAGCATCGCCATTTGTCCCGTAAACTTAAACTAAAATGTTTTAAGCATTTAACCTTTCAATTGACTGAAAGTTAAAATCCGATATAAAAGTCCGCTCTTAGCCAAAGAAGAGCCAGTAATTTAAAAATGTTTTAGTTTAAAGATACATTATGGGAGATTAGATAAAGAGTTGGTAGTTCTCACTATAATAGTAAAAAACTAGAAAACGTAAAGGTAATTTGCTGAATATGCCATTCAAATTTCCGCCTAGCCTAGATCATCATAACTGAAGTCAGTAAGATAAACAGTATAGTCTCGATTATCCATTTTTTGATTTAATTATCAATGCGCGTTAAGCAGCATATAAAATTCTAATCCATGCAACATCGAAGGCTAGTGTAGACATCGGGAGTTTATTATGGTCTGGATAAGTAAATTAATGTGTAATTAATAATTTAGATAACATTTCAGGCCTTAAGATAGACTTGTTATAGGCAGATTTATCTCTTGCTCAATGTATGTTTAAGTTTTCATGAATAAGACTCCGTTAGCATTACTAATAGTGTTTAATTAAGGGTACCGCTTGAATGCGGGGCACCTATATCAGAATAGCCATTAACGTTGTCTACCTATCATTACGTGTAGAAACAGGTGGATCATCCCCTTTAACACTATATAAAACGTATTCTATGCATTAGACCCTTCCTCTTTAAATGAATAAGACCTTTCTTGTCAATCTACTCGTATCACAGGACGGTAGTAACAGAGCTGGGGTCATATGACTAATAATGGGAACACAATTCTCAAATTGTTAGCCACAAGAAGTTTCGAAAAGAGGCAATGTATCTTACTTTGTTGAACACGATATCCGTGTTTGAATTCAATTAAATATTGAAATACAGGGATTATAGAATGCAGCTTCATAAACTGTTTTATACACGCGTCTTGGAATCTCTTTTCTAATGGGTAAACAAACATAACAACGTAAGCTTTCTGAAAACTGAAGAGTAAAAACGTATATAGGTGGTGTTTATTGATTGTATTAATGAAATAACGGAAGAAAGTTTCTTTGATCTGCGACATAGAAGTGCTAAATAAGATCCCGGATGTGATAAATAACTTATAACCGCAACACGAAATGAAAAGATCTAAGACATAACCCAGACCAACATCTCCGGGACACCGAAACAATGAACAAGATTTTAATTCAATTGAAGATATAGAGTATAGGAGTAGTTCTATTGTCGCCTCAGCACATTTCTTCAAAATAGCTTTCTGCTGTTCAAACTTTTCCTCTTAATGAAAACAGACGAAGAGGTCGAATTTTATGGTCTAATTCAATGACATTTTAACTTTAATGTTGTGACTTGAATACTTATCAGGCCTACGATCATATTAGTTCCATCAATTGGCTATAGAAATCAAGCAATCATGAAGATCAGTCTACTGTAATGACTCTATCCAGTTAATGGAGCGTTTTATTAAAACATATTACTAACACCTTTTCTAATACCTATCACAGTAGTTAATGGTCGGAACTTAAATCACCGTAACCATTGAAGATCATCATGCTTACTCCTTAAACCTTTTGATTTCTCAAGCATCATGTCATAAAGCTCATAAACAGCCAACATTTATTGCCCTTTGTAACAGATTTCGCTCAAATTACGTAATGGAAAATCCGAGTTTTATATAAAATATCAAAGATCAAATCAAACGAAATGTCACTTTAAGCTCTTTTTACCGGATTCTGCACAAGTACACCGAAGAGCGATTCCTTAATTGGAAATACTCTCGTTACCGTTTCATGGTCAGCTGAAAGGAAATTACTTGAATACTATAAAATGACAAAGATTCGAGTGACATTTTAAAGAACTCTAACCACTTTTTTTTCTCAAAGAGCTTTACTTGAGGGCTAATCCTTTTATGTTCAACATGATACTGTGTTAAGTTCTAATTGCGACCATTTTAAGACATAATTTTTTTTTGTCCACTGCTTTTATTTACAAGCGTGGATTGAATGTCAAATCAAATATGGCTGTGAAATTGTATATTAGTATTTCTTACGTATTAAGCAAATTAGTTTGTAATTAAAACTAATGGTTAAATGCGTATTTTTCAAGCATGTAATTGCTACAATAGATGAATCAAAGTGTCTGTATCGCAAACGTGTAATACTTGAAACGGACTAAATAAAGTCACACCTTGCGTAACCATAAGTTTGTATAAAATTTATAGTGGATAAAGGTCGAGAAAGTTCATCGGGATTTTCCGACGTGGTTACCCCATGCTAGTGGCGCAGGACGTAGGACCTGAGAAGGGCAGCAGCTGTCTAGTCGTTCGGGTGGTATCGAAACCCGGGGTCCTGTGTATACATTGGCGTGCAAGTAAAAATTCCCTTGGCAGTTGGAATTCGATTATGCAGTAGCGCCGCTGCCCTGGCAAAAGTTCCTTCATCAAACTCGGTATGGTGTACACCCGGCTTCAATAGCCTCGTTGGAGCAGAACATGGGAACGTTAAACCCCATTTCATTTATAATAGGTAAACCTGATTCTTCAGGACATACCTTATAATGGAAAAGAAAGCCAATAATCCTCCGGTACAAATAACGGCAGTCAATTTTTAATCTCCTTTTTAATGTAGTAAACATAAATTGACATTATATAGATAAAGAACTAGGTCGATTTGAAATATTTGATAACGCGAAACATTTGTCTTTGTTTTGAATTTTGATTATATTAATGAATAAAGCGAAGGTTTCACATCAGACTGCTGTGAATATGGTTTAAAAATGTATCATAGTAGCCCATACAATGGTAGATTAAAATCGAACATCATATTTACTGTTTGTGCAGATTGGCTCAGCATGCCACCATTCTACCTCTTTAGCCGTTCCATCTACACACATTCTAAATAAGCAAAGACAAAGGAGATAACCTTGTGGCATACCGCTACCACCTGGGGCTTTGCTTTTCAATGATCGATTTTGAGCTTAGGCTGGTGCATTTCTAATACTTCAGTTTGATTATTTCCCTCTCTTTCTTGAAATATTAATTCCATAAAATAGATTGTGTTTTTAATCATAAGAACTTTATCTGATTGCCAAAGGGAAATTATGCACACAGACTCTTAAAGTAAATTTCATCGATTTTAATCTTTTTATTTTATAGAATATAACGAAAACATGTTAAAATTGATTCCAGTCGGTTGTGTTATTAGTATCCAAGTTATCACTGGGAATCTTTTATATTGACTAATAACTAACTAACATCAACATAAAGTAGTAGTTAGCAACCATTTAAATATAAAAAACAGAAGATTTAAACAATATTTGTATTTGAGAGACCTAATTTTTTCAAACAATAATAAAACTGTTTCATTTCAATAGACAAGCCAAAAATGTATTCGCATAGTCATGCTTTTCAAAGATGGGGATAATATGAAAAGTGTTTGAGAAAATATATTAGAAAAATTCCTTTTAGCACATGCTCTGCTCAATATGGCGTTCAATGAACAGATCAAAAAGGTTATAAAATCTCGGGTAGCAATTAACAGATGCACGCTGTTTTATTTTGTTTCATTTAGAAAACAAACTATAAACATCACGCGTCATGTGTCCCTTCAATAGACGACAATGTCCATCTGTTGTTGACCATTAATGCCAATCGGCGACACCGTTTAACACTTGAACGTGATGTGCATGCTGATATAACATGGTTTGGTCAGTGTTGCTGAACATCACTAGTGTTAATTAGATTTACCCGGGGGTCAACCCATTTCCAAACTAATTCCTGTCGTATAATTAATCAGCTTGCAAACAATATGGGGACATCAAAGGGCGACAACTTAATGATAATAATCTTTCCGTCTTGTAACATACTGTATTTACCATTAACATTTATCAATCAAATGGTGTTTGCCTGATTCGAAGAAAAGATTAGAATAATTTATACATCATAAATACCGACTGATGATTTATTGACGGATGATTAGTAAAAATAAATCTATTGTAAAGTCCTAATCAAACACAACCATCCTCTGATTCTGCCGAGGATAAATTTCAAACGGCTGCACCAAGCGAAGTAGACGCGTAGTGTTGTTGGGGTTTTTTCAAAAAAATTCTTCAACATGTAATTTGTTTATCAGAATATCTTAAAATAATATACAAAGTTAAGGAAACAGTCGCCTGTTTTATATGTCCAAGGTTATCAATTCATCTGAATGTTAAACATAAATATTCTTTACAACGCCTCCAGACAAGATATTGAATTTCCAGATCATAAACATACATCTGAATAGGGAGTTGTGTTAATTATGGTTTGCTTCTAGGGATAAACGAACCGCGCAGCTACACCAGAATAATGCTAACGTGAAGCACATTTTTATGCTGTACTTCCTCTTATCAACTATTAAACTTTTAAAATATAATGGAGAGAGAACATAAAACTATGGGTGTCTTTCTATCTCATTAAAATCATATCTTTATTTCGTTTTGATTCTGTATACCACATACGATCACATGAAATGATGAAAGTTACTACTCTTAACAGTGATAAAATAAATGAAATGGGGTTTAACGTCCTACTGCTCTGCTCCGAACTGGACTAATGGAGACGAGCATACACCATACAGTGTGTTTTGTGGGGAATTTTGCCCCGGCAGCGGCGCTATGGCCTTCTCTTATATCGAATTCCAATTTTACATGCACGCCAATATGTACACGAGACCTCTGTTTTTAGTCCACCCGAACGACTAGATAGTTAGTGATAAGAATTGTCAGGTGTTTAGTTTAGTAAATATAACATATAAAATATAAATGAAAAAAAAAGCTAATCCGCTGTTAATTTATATATCTTTGTTATTGTCATTTTATACTGGATGATTTATGAATAAATGTTGTTTAAAACAATTCTGGTTTGAATGGCATGTTCCAGATATTCTGGACGGTGGATGGCCGAATGGTTAGCGTGCGCGCGCTGCATCATAAGGTCTGTCATTGAGACAACTGGCGTGGTTGCGATTCCCCGGTTGTACGTAACAAGTAGTAGGGTTGCCTTCCAACTCCGGTTTCCTTCCTTCCACTGCTAAAGACCCCTGCGCAAGTAAATTGTTGAAATAAAATTGAACCAATGTAAGTCCCGAAATGACCTAGTTTGTGTCTAGTGGACGTTAAACCCCATCTCTCTCTCTCTCTCTCTCTCTCTCTCTCTCTCTCTCTCTCTCTCTCTCTCTCTCTCTCTCTCCAGATATTCAAGACTAAAGATTATTGTCTAACCAAAAACTCTACACAAACATGTGGACTGATTCATTCAGAATGTATAAATCCCTGATTGTCATTTTCAAATAAAATAAAAATCTCATAATTATTATTATCACAAAATTAGTTTATTCATTAAAATTATTCTTAAATAATGACATTTTGAATATATACTTAATTTAACCACTTACATTTCTTTGAATAGAAGTATTAAGTATACATATACAAAATAGTGAGACTTCCTGGCTCCATTTCACCAAATTATACTTACATTAGGAAATTTGACTAACAAATTTGATTGTATAAATTTAGATGAGTATTGAATGTCTGATATAAGGGTGTCTGTAGATGGGAATACTAACGACAAGGTTTAGAATATACATAAATATAAGGTAACAGGATATGGGTGCTACAAAGTATGATAATGCCTTAAGAGTAACTAAGTTTAAAATGAATCTCAACTTTTGATGCAGGACCGAGAGCCTGACAAGGACAGTTGTCTAGTTGTCCGGGTGATACGAAAACCGAGGCCCCGTGTACACATTGGCGTGCACGTAAAAGATCCCTTGGCAGTTGGAATTCGATATAAGAGCAGTGCCGGACTGGGCCCACCTGTCCACTTGTCCGTGACAGGTGTGCCTAAGCTCATTAAAAAAGTGGGCCTAAGCCTATAAAGAAAAAAGAGAAAGAAAAGAGAAAGAGAGGGCGATGAAAGAAAAGAAAGAAAGAAGGAGAGGACAGGACAGGACAGGACACAGGACAGGAGAAAAAAGGATAGGAAACTTTGGTCTGAAATGCTTGGAAAATGGGATTTCGGTTGTCAATTTTCAAAATTTTCCTCGGGGGAGACACCTCTCCAGACTCCCAAGGGACACTCGCGCGCCATTGTGTGGGCCTTGGTCAATGACCTGACAGGTGGGCCTGTATAAGGGTAGCTCGTAGCGTCGCTGTTCGAGCAAAATTTCCCTCATAGCACATTGTATGGCGTATTCCCGTCTTCATTAGTCCAGTTTAGGAGCTGAACAGTAAGACGTTAAACTCCATTTAATTTATTTTATTTCTCAATTTTTGATTTGGGCCTGATTCTCAACACAGTAAGTTAAAAATAAGACGATAGACAACAAACATCCGCTTATAATGTTCCGAAACAAATATGGTGCGATTGGGGTGGCGTCCTTGCTGTGCTTCTGCGACTGTACGGCGACCTGAAAATGTATAGGGTCGCCGGCAAACTTGAACACAAGGCAAGAAAATGTCCCCAAAAATTATAAACTTGAAAAAAAGTCGGGTTCTCACAGCTTTGTAGGTCAGATCGCAGAACCTTGGCGTTTGTTTTGAACATGCTCAAAACAAACGCCGTGACTCGGCGATAATTAGCGACCATGGAGACCACCATCCCATATCTGGCGTTTCCATCCGGATTTTACCACGCTTATGACGATCGTGACGCTCTCTGTGACCATTTTCCTTCGCCGTAGCAGCGCATTAAGAACGCCAACCCGGCCTGTTGAGGTATCACTGATAAAAAAAACCACCAGGTCAACCAGATTGAATACTTTATTTTGATATAAACTAACTACCTGTTATTTTGAGGTAAAAACTCTTTACAAAACAGAAACATGTCAAAAGATTCGTTTAATAGATGTTTTGGACACAAGGACGACGAACTAACCTATAACGTGCTTCAGGGGTACATAAAGGTTGAAAGATAGCAAAAGAAAAAAACGGCTAAAACAGAGTCAGCATTATGGACACTGCAATTATTCATTATGCCAATCTGGAAAAATGATGGGTGCACAAGGTATTGACACGAACACTGCAAATACCAATTTGTGTAGAGTTCTTATCAGGCCAGCGATCTAGAACCTAAACTGGTATAGTGAACGGCAAAGAATATAAACCTTCTTAAACATGGTCTGATATTTGTTATTACATTTAATACATTTAAGTGTGGCGGTTTTGCACAGGTCATATATTACAAACTTAAAGTCCTATATTTTAATAGTTTCATAAAGCTTATGCAATTCTGACGTCGGTGACAAAAATTGTGTTTTCCTGTTAAGAATTCCGCTCACCTAGGGAACATTTGTTCTTCTGTATCTCACAGTAAGTCATGAAAATGTTCTTTATGTAAGTACAATCCGAGACACCGTTGTGATTTAGCTATTTATAGAGAAGCAAATCGTGTGTTTGATGTTTGCCTCTAGAGGCGTTAAGCCGAGAGGTAGTGTCAGTAATGAGTTTACAATATGAACATTATAGCAACAGTTCTAAGAAACTATAAAGCAAAGGTTTTAGTAAACAAGACGCCTGATTAAAGGTGATGGAAGTGTGCTAGAAAGTCAGCCATTGACAGGTATCCACATTATGTACAATGTCTTCTGTTACTAACCAATCTCCGGCAATATGAGCAGCCATCAAGGTTTAGTAGTAAAGGCTGATAGATACTGGTTGCCATTGATTGATATAACAACAGCTTCTAAAATAAATCACCTGCTATACTTCTCACGTCTGAGGATTTAGTCGTCTGTGAAGTCATAAGTAAAGCGAGAAATATACCAAATGTTTACCTAGATATATTAAATAGTTTTAGTGGAAAGGTCGATTTACTTTTCTAAAGTATTAGAGATAAACCATACCGATTCCATTAAAGGATTGGATCGAATTTGAAACTTACTGACATATTTCCACTTTTGGGAATACAAAGGAAACCTACTAGGAAATTTCAGACGCGTTACAAATAATTGTTACAAAGCACTATTTCGAAATTATTGTGTGTAGAATCTACATATTGTCATATTGGCGTGGAATCTAAAATTTTGTTTGAGAAACGGGGAGAAGGGGGTGGGGGTATTTCTTCAGTCAAATGATAGGATATCAACCGCTGTGGGAGTGGATGTTAAACCCCATTCCGTAATCCTCAGCAGCGAAGGGATTTTTAACTCCTTATATTAATCAAAACTGTTATCTTTTACGCAAGATTATTATTTACATTTATTCATCTTACTAAGTTGTAAGTTATACTAGAGATTCGTCATTATATCTGTCTCTACTGTATTTGCATGATGAAATAATTCAACGTCTGTCATTGCAATAATCGAATGATTGTTAAGTTTGAATGAGCAGTCCCACGTGCTCACCAAATCTGAGAAAATTAAATTCCAAACTATGAGGAATTAGTTAAAGAATGTATTAAGCCGGTTTTTAATGATCGTCAAAACGGTTTATCGGGATACTTTTACACTTTACACCGCTCGCCTCCCATTTTTCATCGACTGACCTCAAAAATGCGACTATTTGATACCGGAATTAAACGCGGCAATAACTTGCAAATTTCTATTATCAGGGTCATAATTAACACCAGTTTTATTCACAAAAATATATACCTGGGTCGGATATCCCCTTTAAATACTTACACATTAATAAATCATGTCAACGCTGATTTAAATGAAAGCTCCCCTTTAACATAAAAATAATCTTTTTAATGTTACAAAGGTCAAGTCAATTGAAATCTATCTTCTACTATATGAGAAATAATTATAGCGTGGTGTTTTATTTATGTGTGTGATTAAGTGAAATAGTTTGGTTACTATATAAAAGTACAAATAGATTATATGTCACTAGTGATAAATACGGGTGCTCATATCGCTACATTTAATTAAATAATAAACCATGATTTGTATTTGGTCATTGGGTACTGTCGTACTTACCGTAAAGTTGCGATATCTCGAGGAATAAGGGAAAGAGAACGTTCTAATTAATCAAGGGTATTGTTAACAGTCTTGCTACATGTCTTGTCATGATATTACTAACCTTATATATTGAATTCAGAGGGCGTAGATAGAGTTTGTGATGTCCGGGGTGGTCTTTGCGTTCGCTCCACACCTGCGGGAAAAAAACAACAAAATGCACACAAAACATATACTGAGCGCCATAGAAAAGGCATCACTTAGTTTTTCGTATAACAAAATGATCCTGTAAACATATCTTATTTATTTTGCTTCTTATTGTGCTGCACAGCGTGCGTAAGAGCCAGTGGAGGACACACGAGCTACTGACAATTAACCATCTTTGTCGTACTTTTAGTTTTGACTCCTCTGACTTTGTACCGTTGATTACAGATTAAACATCCATAATAATAATAGTGATGCGTTTTCTATGGCGCTCAGTATATTTTAAGTTTAAACAAAAAGCGGTGTTTTCGCGAAGAAAAATGTCTCAGAAAAAAACGGAAAGGGTCGCCCCCACCCAAGGCGGAACTCAGTTCTTATTCCACCCGGTTAGGTACGCCACTGACTGTAGATCGGAGAGATAGGCCAAGGTACAAGGGACTGAACAATTGTCTTTAATCAAATCTGTTTAACTTCTAAAACCAACCAGGACGTGTTAAACCTCATTTCATTTCATTTAATATGCGGAGTGATTAAATCAACGACGAAGCTGGTCGTCCATGAGAAGAAAAATAAACTGTTATCAAAACCAAAGAAACATCGCAGTTATGCTATGGATATACACCAGTTCCAAATTATGTGTTAGGAAGCTGACTGGTTTAACTAAAGTTAAATGAAATTGCGTTTAACGTCCTACTTTTCCGAACCTTCTGGGCTAATGAATGCAGACGGATGTCCAAACAGCGGCGCTTACGCCTATCCTTCATCGAATTCCTACAGCTAAATAAATGCTCTTTGACGTGCACGCAAATGAGTGGACCTCGGTATTTCGTTCTATCCAAACTGCTATATTCATTTTGTCTATGTCAGGCCTCAGTCCTCCAATACTGGCAAGGGGAAAGTAGACCCAAAAAATCCAGAGAACCTCTCGGCAAAAAAGTGGTTTGATCTCTCTCTCTCTCTCTCTCTCTCTCTCTCTCTCTGACATGAGCATGACTGAAACTCGTCTTTACTTTTCAATTAAGAAAATTAATTTTGTAAATTACGGAGACTTCGTAATCCTTGATTGCTCGGTTTTAATCTCATTATTATTAAGTTTTAAAATCGTACCAAGCGTAAAATCAAAGACAATAGTTGCGTCAGCATCCAAAATTAAAAGGATGAGATTCTAGTTAATATGGATAGCATTTTGACAAGAGATTAATAATAATATGATAGGGTGTTATAGTGTTAGTATTAAAGTTTATAATACCCCGTCAAACTTATTGATTAAATGCTAGCAAAAACTGAAGAGATGTCGTACAGGTGGTCGGTGCCAGAATACACGCATCATCAATGTCGCTTCATATTGGAAAAAAGTAGTTCCTTGGAATAATTAGCACAATGGAACCAATAACAGCAATGTCATTTCCAGCTGACCTGATAACTCGGTAACGCAAATAGAAAATATGGCTTAACCTTGAATGACCGCCAAATTCGTATTTAGACACAGACAGACAAAATATTAGACGTTGATTTGAGCAGACGTTACATTATGACGTTTGATTGACAAGTCAATGTGAAATGTATAGAAAGTGATCAATCATGGTGTAGACTCTAACAGTTATAGTTTTACTGTATAAATTGTACCAAACTGTATCCCCTACCCCATGCAATATTGTGTATCTGAAACTCTTCTTTCTGAAATATAGGCCACAAGATCTAAATCGCTCCAAATTAATTGTTCACAGTACTACATATCCTCCTGAACAATGCAAACAACATCTTGGTCACTTCACCACGAGAAAAATAAGAATGTTATACCACCAAACATAACGGAGTGTTCTGACTTATTTATCTTATTTGAAGTGATGGCCTTTTATTGTATATTCTTGGTTGTTAAACTTGGTCGTTCCCTTGTCGTCTTCAACATAGTATTAAACACCGATCAGCTAGACTATACAATCCGTCTACGACTCCGACTAACCAAACTACACTTATGGTGTTATGCTCATCGTATCAGAATAAACTTGTACGGATCTTGTAGTCACTCTCATTCTTCTCCCCGGATACTAATATCTAATAAGTTGGTTTAATATTTGTATGTGATTTATTTGGTTCTATTGGAGAAATTCGACTGTATTGAACACCCAACAAATACACATTGCAGGCACGGGGTGGTGTGGGCTCTGGAACAGTGACCAGTGTGCTTAACCACACGGTAAAATATTCGAATCTTCAAATCGATCAACCAAATCATCTACTCGAACAAATCTTGATCAACTGAACAGTTCGATTGACAGCTAGACGTTACAAATTATATGTCGTTTTTTTTATTTATAAATGTTAGTGGGTGTAGTCTACAACCTTTTTTGGGGAATGATGAATGGCTCACTTCGTTTGGTTGTTTATATATTCCATCTAACACTATAATTTTAATTGCAGGGGGACAGCTAGTTCCTAACGGAACTGTCTCTGAGCGGTCTGTGCCCGCTGACAGTTCCTACCACTTGCTATATAGCTGCAATCAAACTGATCCCGCAGTGAATATTCGCTTGGCCGCTACAATCACTGATAAGCATGACATCGACGAGGCTTAATAAGTACGGCATATTAACTTTTTTACACCGACAAATTAAATTCTCAAACATTTTTTTGAGGTAAAAGAAAAATAAATAAAGACGTTTGAAGTTAAAAAATATTTCCTATTTAGTGTAAATGGGTATTAAAATGAGTAAAATGCATCATTTTGCCCGAAGCAGTTAGGTGTTAAGTAAACATTGCACGAGCAGTTGAGCCAATGACTGGCGCGGTGAGCAGTCAACGCACGTGCTATGGACACTTATTTGTTACAGAGATAATTCGTAAGTAATTCTCTGTGAAACAGATTGAGCTGCAATATGAAAATGCGGTAAACTACCGCTCTTCCCCACCGCTGTTCTCGGGCTATTTTGGACCTCTTCCCTTCTATTTGTCACCGTGAATATTTTTCGCAAAAGGAATCATTTCTCGCCATATCTGACACAAATTTATAATAATTTAACACTGTGTTTAAGAAAAATTTAGCGATTAAATAAACATGCTCGAGTCTCAGGCTATTTTGGAACCCGTACCTTCTATTTGTCACCGTGAATGTTTAATTTTTCGCAAAAGGAATCATTTCTCGTCATATCTGACCCACAAATTTATAATAATTAAATTGTATGTCCAAGAAGAATTTAGCGAGTAAATAGACATGTTCTTGTCTCGTAATGTCTGACCAGTTCAAACGTATTTTGTGTATGTTTTGTATCGCAAAATTCTTCTTGAAAACAGTGTTGAATTATTATAAATGTGTGTCTGCCGTGGCAAGAAATCATTCCTTTGCCAAGAAAAGAAGAATCAGAGTGAAAAATAGCCAGTAAGGATTCAAAAATAGACTTAGACAAGAGGTGAGGGTGAACGGTATTTTCATATTGCAGCTAAATAGCAAGCGGTAGGAACTGTCAGATGACAGCATTTTCTATGCAACGCTATAAGAGTGTATTTTCACAATAAGGGTGTATTTTCAATGCAACACTATAAGATTGTATTTTCTATGCGGCACTATAAGATTGTGTTTTGTATGTAACACAATATTTTATATATATAACACGATAGAAATGTATTTTCTGTGTAAAACTAAAAGGCGGCATTTTGAATAAAAAAAGCTACAAGAGTGCATTGTCTATAACAATATGAGAGTGTGGGTTTTTTTTTACTGAACGCCTATAACAATATTAAGAGTGTGGATTTAAAGGCGATACCATACATTGGTGAGTTTACACATCCAGACACACGATACACTTTGTTTCTCTTCTTTGACATTTACAACTTATTAAACGTTTTAAAAGCGTCACACTGATCGGCATTATATCCATTTCTGTTCCATAATAACTCTAGCCTGTTAACTTATCAACTTGTGAGGCAGCTTAGACCGTTTTCCATTACTTTCGACAACAAGCTGACAATACCATGATAGAGTCTAAAGCGCTCGATATCAAGTATTCTTCTCCTTAGTTGACTGCCTTGTGTTGGGTCCAATCACTTTATAAAGCAAGTCAATCAAGTGAGGTAACCGTCTTATAATTTATCATGGAGTAAGATTTAACAGTGCGTCTATCATTATTAAGGACTGTATATTATTCTGTTTAAAATCTAGATACGAAACTATGGACATTTACCTGTGTGGATATCATTAAGGTAAGCCATTTATTACAATACATACAGATCGATGGAGCAAGAGAACAAAGTTAAACAATTGAATGTAGAAATGCTACAACGCTTTCTCTTAATGCTTTATTAGTGTTTCTTGACTTATTAGCTCTTGAATATCATAAAATTGTTGAGTCGATAAATTGCTTACATCCAGATTGTGTAGACCCACTTCTGCTTTCAGCAAGTGAATGGGGTTTAACGTCCACTCAACACAAACTAGGTCATTTCGGGACTAACATAGAGTTCAATTTTATTTCAAAAATTCGCTTTTGTTTTGGGTCTTTAGCAGTGGAGGACCCGGAGAAAACCCACGAGGTTGGACCAAGTGAATTAAACAACAAGGTCTGATTCTTTAATGCAAAACTATAAATTTTATGATGGTAAAATCAGCAGGTTGTCTCAGATACTGCAGTGTGCGGTCACATGTCTCTTTATGAACATGTAACCATTTAGACATTATTCAACTGTCGGTGTGTCAATTGGATGATTAAGTTATCCAAGTCGTGCGCTTTAGATCATAAGATCTGTTGCTTAGTCAAGTGATGTGTTTTCGATCCCAAGCTTTTACGTGACTAGGGCCATCTTCCGAAACTCGTGGGGTTTTTACGAGTCCTCCACAACCAATGTGTATTTATATATTATATAACCGACGGTTGGTTGTCTTCGAACGAAAGTCGCTAACACCATTGAAATTATTTATGCTTGTAGAAATGTTTTTTTTTTACTGTACATTTATTCTAAACTAGGCTTGCTTTTGGTGTTTTTGTCTACATTACTGACTACTTTTACATAATGTCATGCCAATACTACTTGTATAAGAAACCAATAACTGCCGTTCAAGTACTGCATATCTGTGTGACTTAGATCGTACCAGCAACTCGGTATTTTTCACTAAAAGTCACAATAACATATCGATAATTACTTGTCTTCTGAAACCATTATGCACTGTAGGTCGATTTCCAGACACTAAGTATTCCTTAACGACGTGTCTAAACGACTGAAATAAAGGTGGGCACAACGATCTGGAAGCAGGCATTTTCTGATACCATCATTATTGGACTTAATGGAATCGAGTTATTGAACTTCTCACCAATTTTGTCATTAACCCAACGACTGAATTGGAAAAAAATATAACATCTATACTATTCGGAAACTACTCGGAGTTTATTTGACCCCCAATCTGTTTTCCTTTCGTAGCTTAGTTATCGTTTATTTGAAACTCGG
The DNA here is from genome assembly GCA_963678685.1 of Patella ulyssiponensis. Lineage (NCBI taxonomy): Eukaryota > Metazoa > Mollusca > Gastropoda > Patellidae > Patella > Patella ulyssiponensis. The sequence goes on along the minus strand of OY783230.1, from coordinate 18,542,256 downwards.
AATAGGGAACACAGGACGCCGAAGCACAAGTGTTTAAAGATATTCTAATATTTTGCCCCACACTCTTCTTTGAGACACGCCATGGAATACCTCCTGTCCAGCTAAATGCCACTCTATTCAACTCATTTTGAAAAAAAAAATATACTTGGACCCATACTTTCTAGGTATGACACTCTATTCAACACATTTTGAAATAAAATGAATACTTGGACCCATACTTAACTTACGCTGTCTGTCTGCATTTAGCCCCGCCTGAGAACAGACACTAAGCTAATTGGCCGCCATTTGAATCCCTAAATCGACGATTTTAGTCGAACCTCAAAGTATAATTTTGAGAAGTACATATCCCGCATCCATTTAATAAAAGTTTTTATTTATATACTCCTTGTGTTTATGACAGATGTAAGACGAATTAGAACCTCATAACAAATAATATTATACTAATTTTTGGATATGGCGGTCATGTAGGACATAGGTCTATTCTCGAAGTCGATAGTTTTCTGTGTGCAGAATGAATTGGGCCCTTTCAATATGAACATCACACCTTTGTCCAAGGTGTCTGATTAGAGTGTGTATATATCATATCTTGCACCTAATATCAAGGTATATGATTGTTATTAGAACAAAATCTGGACTTCCCAAGTCGAGATCTTTGCCACATTTTATCACCAATCCTTCGACATTTTGTTTCATTTACGCGTCTGTTATGTAAGCTGTACTGGATTGAGTGGTAACGTGTATGTAAAGGTATATATTATATGTGGAACCTATGTTGTTTATATTATAATGATGTGTTTATATTTTGTTTATATTGAATGTTAGCCTACTCGAAACACATATCGGCACATTTCAAACAATCAATTCAGTGGCACGTGGCCGTCCGGGTTAGGTCTGGTACTCTTTGAATAGTTCGTTAAGTGTGATCATTACTTTGCATGTATAACTAGGCTGCAGTGTGTGTTTTTGAAAATTTTCAAATGTTTATTTCCAGTTTTCTTCTTTCAAGCAAAAATAAATCAAATCATAATATATGAATATGCAAAGGCCATATAGGTACTTTAACCAACGTGCACCCGTAAACATTATGACGTACCTTTATGCCGTTCTTTTTAAATGTCCAAGAACATGAGTCTATTTATTAGGTCTACCGCAGAGGATAGGTTATCTTTAGTCCATATTTTTTGGTCCATAGAGATAACAATGAACAATGAATATTATGACATTTCCCTGCTGCTAATGACGTTCTGGTGGACGGCACCGCTCGCCTGTGTTGTTCATGTCTATTAGAAAGATGGTTGTGATTCATATAGACGAATTTTATGGAAATCGGTGAATAATTTCATGGTTGTTGCATTATAGTAATGGAGATAATGATTTCCTGGTAGTCCCATACAGTATCTATAGTTGGTGATTATCTAAGATAATATCAGGTAAAACAAATTCTAGACTGGCTTCCAACAAGTTTGCTTGCGATCCACAAAATCGTCCGATTATTTTATTTTACACCCTAAAACTCAACATATAAAAGGGCTTTGGGGGAACATTGGTCTTATGTGTGCGCTTTGGTCATAAGATCTGCCACTTATGACCAAGAAGTGTGGTTTTGATCCCAAGCTTGTGCGATATGAGAAGGTAGGTTGTCCCCCAACCTCGTGGGTTCCTCCGGGTCTTCCAGTTTCTTCTCACTGCTAAAGCCCACTCCTGTGTTAGTCCCAAAACGACCTATTTTTGTGTCGAAGTGGACGTTAAACCCCATTCTCTCTTCAAATCTCCTAAGATATATTTTTGTAATGAAAGTCTGAAAAGATACCACATCTTTTAAGCAAGTCTGACTATTAGTTTCTATATCGCCTGTTAACAGTAACATTGTCTATAAAATGTATATATAGAAAGGTGACCAGTCTACTAATGAAGATAAAAAGACTAATTTATTGTTAGTGTGATGACGTTATAGCACGTATAGAACGTGTAAAGTAGAACCATTATCACGTACATAGAGGTTTTAACTACCCGCATCTACAGTACTCCCTGATATTGGTATTTATCTACACGCCTATTGTTGTCATACAAAATCTTCACAGAACTATTTCTTTTGTTGTAGCATTCTTTCACAGGGAGAGGTGACACGGGCAACAGGGTACACGTTTAAGGTGGCTGATTGGTTCAAATTGAACAAGAACATGTCTATCCATTTTGTTTTCAAATCCAACAAAATGTCTACCCGTTCCAGCACTTTGTTTTATTTTGGTTTTACGTTGTCAGGAATATCGCTGATGTAACCAGAAATAATATATGGTTTGTAATTACTAGAAAGTTAAGTCGGGTAGGTGTAAATAATGCGGTAGAAGTAGACCCTTCTTCGTGCAATGCACAAAATCAATAGGGAACGTCTTAAAATGGCGCCGTTTATATAGTGAAGTTGGAAGGGGCGTGGGCAAATAAGAGTTGCTTTAAAAAGTATTACAATAAGATAAGGACAGTGCATGTTTGCTCAGATATGTAGATAGTATAAATTGAATTTTGTTCCAGTAAATTAGGATTGTCTGCGTTGGAAGCGGACGTAAAATCCAACTAACTCGCACACACAGTAAATCAGGGCGTAAATATCTGATTTCGGGATCAAATAGAGCCATTTCTGACTGTAGTTGTATTGGCAATTTCAGCTTTCCACGAACTTTCGTTGTTGAGTTAACGCGATCAAGGCATTTTTATTATTTACAAATAACATACGTAATATATAAAGAAGGTTGATAATAAATAAGCTGAATCGTATACTCAGCCATGACCGTACCTAGCGGGAGTGCAGGGGGTACATTGCACCCCTAGAAAAGTAAGGCACCCCTAGAAATGGCGCCCTACCCCCCACCCACCCAAAAAAAAACCCTAACATTTTGGACAGCCTACCAATTATAAAATAATACACTTGATTATGATCAATATGAGTAACTTGGGCATTATATTGGCACCCTACCACTCTGCTGCACCCACCCCCTTTTAAAATCCTACATACGGCACTGTACTCAGCTTCGACATGTCTATATATAACATGGCATCAAATATAGCATTATACATGTGTGTATATAGGCTATGATCTATTATTAATGTTTGATGACACCACATACTCTTAAAAGATTGATGATGGTAACACAGACTAGGGTATTGTTAAAAACATTGTAATAGCAACTTCGAGCAAGATTCAATACAAGACAGAATCGGAAATATGTTTGGGTGACATATTATTCCCTAATGGCTAGTGATATCGACGGTTTTGGTAAAAGAAGACTCCTCCTGTCCCGTGTACGAGTACCACGACTACAACATTATTACATTCAGCATTGTTTCATTCTCTGGAACTCATTGTGCCACTTTTTTTCCTTGAAGGTGCTCACTTAAAGGAGGCAAGTCGTTAACCCAATATCACCCACTGTCTTAGACATTGCAAACACGACTTGTTAGTCAATTTAAATCGAAATTAATGTTGTTATCTCACCATGAAAATACGGGCTTCTGATAACCAATATCTAAGACAAAATGAAAATTTTAAAAATGGTAATGAATAAGACGTCAAAGACTGTCATTCAATTCAAACTCTCCGCATTTTCGCCAAAGATAACTAATTAGAAATTACAGTAAAAACTGAAACACTTGAATGTAAATCAGTTTATATGTATTCATATTACATTATTATATGAATTGCGACCCATTTACAACCATTTCTAGGTGCCAAAGAATAGCGATTTAGATCCTTTAATTTTGCTAACTGTGACACTTATCTATTAACCTATTTCAAACGTTTCATCAGAATACAATGATTTATATTCATAGAAATCAAAATAAATATAGTAGCTTAACCTAATTTTGATGGTTTATTAACCAAAGTTGGTGAATTATTACAAATTAAGCCACTCAGCTTGGGAATGAAATGCACTTTATTGAATATATTCATTGGTATAATAGCTAAACCCCGAATAATACTTACACACAATAGACATGTTAATACTACTTTAAGATCTATTTTAAAGTCGACAGACGCCGATGCCTAATTTACAATCTGGCAAATCAGTTGTTTTATTCTCTTAACCAGTGTAGAGTCTGTAACGATTTTCTCTTTTTAAAATACTCAGTAAAGCTAGCAATCTGCTTAAGCTGATTTTAATTCGGTGGAAGTCTATTGTAATACTGTAATTGTCAAGAGTTAACTTTCGCTTCACTGGTATCGGTCTAATTTAGGGTTTGAAGATACGTGTATATAAAATCGCATCCGGTTAACTCTTATGCCAGGTTTACACTGTCGATGTTTTTCGTTAAGAGTTTTAAGTTGTTCGATTTGCTAACTAAGAATCGATGTTCTAAATCCTGAAGCTGGCCAATTTGAAACTTATATACAGATATATACGCTTCACCAACTTCGACCCAGTTCGAATCGGAAAGCTGGATACGTTTTCAAACATCCTGGTCAAAAGTCGGCAGTGTAAACCCAGCATAAGAATACATTTCACAGCGTGACTGACAGCTTGTCTAGACAGCGTGTGCAAATTTCTAATTCGATTCCACTTCCCAATTCATTTCAATGAGAAAGATCAAAGATTGACTGGCCACTCCAGTTCAATTGCAGGTTGATCATACAAACGCTTATCTCTCTACTTAACTATAAAGATGGTTTAATGAGGGTTTTTTCATCACGTGATAGGCCTCCAAATGTGTAGGTATCGTGACCAATGTAGGCTTTATCATTAAATATCACAGCAGATGACTACCTTAAATGCACAGCAGCACGCAACAGAATCTGCACCAAAAAGGCCACAGCAAGCTTAGTTAGGATGACCGTGAGCTTATCTTTGAAAAATTGATGAGGCATTGTTTAGTTCTCTAGTAATGCAATTTTTCCGAGGGCTTAATGAAGTTAAAATAATTCATTGCCACAGAATTAAGACAGTCGATAGCAACAGTTATAAGACGTGTCGGGAGTATGCCGAATTGACACCATTTAGTGACGTGTGGCAACGTGGTAAAGATTAGGTTTCCATCTATAGGGTGTTACTCTCCCTAAAGCCTATAGTTAGCCCTTTCCTCTTAAAATGGATCTAATAAGACAGTTTTATTCACAACTATCACAGCTTTAGCCTCTTATGAATAGTATCAAATTCTCCATAATTAATTAGACAAATGCTAACTGCTGTTAGGTTGTTCTTTATGCGAATTATTCAATTTAATCTCAAGTTCAAAATTTAATTACCACAACGCATCATTAATCCGAGTAAAAAACCTCGCCTGGGATGACATCATCGTAAAGACATTGATTGCGATATTTGCACACGTTGCCTTTATGTGTAAATTATACCATTGTAGCAGTGATCTCTACTATCATCGTCAGCAAAATCTCAAGGGTTTTGGAGTTGTGCTACATAAATTAAATTGAAACCATTTGCAGTCCCAGAGTATGACATCTGATGGCAGTAGTTGCCTTACCTAATCATTTCTCACGCAGTGGTAAATTAGGACCTTGTCAAATTAAAATCAGGATTTGGCTATTCAGCTAGGCTATTGTTAAGAGGTTATTTGATAAGCGGGATTAAAAATTGATTTATGAATGTCACTTATTAGGAATTAAGATCTAAACTGCTTTACGCGACGGAGAAAAAAACAACTATTAACTCAGTGTATCGACTATCGTGTAAATAGGGGGGTATTCAATCTCTAGCCATTGGATGGAATTGAAACCACACGTATAAATAAGATTTTCAACTAAATTGACTTCTGTAACATCTGTTCTCCAAAGGCTGGTCTTTAAGTTAACTTTCAGAACGAGAATTTATGTTTTTGGAAACTAGATCCTTGTTTGAATCCTAGACTACTTCGATACGCTGAAAGCAAGGCACGCCTTTATGAATTTCGATTCGACGGGCGTGAAGAAGCATCTTCAAGATCTAAATTCGCAACCTGATTATAATACAGACCGTTCCGGTTTTATACGTTCGATGACCTTAACTTAATATAGGTCAAGATTTCTATATACTGTTCCATAGATGTTTACCACAATTCAATGTACGTATTGTCTACTGACGTTTGTACAAACAGGGATACACATAGCGAAGATGGCACATTTGAGCAAACGGGAACTGATCTCGCAACCTACACGTATTTCTTCATTCGATTTTCCTAAGGCTGAGATTTATTTTGAGGAAACTTTGCGATCTATTGAAACTATGTCAACGAGTAGACTATGTGTAATGAATTGATTCTATCTATATACACTCTGGGAATAAAAACATAACCATTTGACACAAAGGTGTAAGAAAAATAGATCTCATGAAATTTTCATCTAAAAAGATGTTTTGGATTTTTGACGCACATCATAAATCTGTCTGGCAGCAAAATTAAACATTGATTTCTTGTCTTTCACTCGTGACCTTGAATCGACTTCTTCATCTCAAGATTTTTAGTTCATGTTTAGGTTAGACTTCAGCCGCTCTGTTAAACATCGTAACTTGTTTTTAGCAAAACTGCATATTTTCCAAATGTGGACGCAGACTTCAGATATCGAAAAATCTATAAAATCAATGTTTTCTCGGAAATTGCATGTGTGGTGCTTATTCGTGTATTTTTGGACGGTCAAACCAACTTGTGATTAATATATGATATGAAGGGAATCATAAAACTAAACCTGATTTTACACCCTTTAACCACGGCGTCACTTTGTGTAATAAAAATATTTTCACTGTTTTAAATATAATATTGAGCAAAAGTATGCTGTTTCTAACGTAGCCATCTTGACTTGACCAAGGAAAAGTTTCGTGTAGATCGTATTTGAATTAGCGGAGCCTTAGTTTTGTTGGGTTTTTCTCGAAGAGCGTCGCCTTAAGAAACAACAGGATGAGTAGTTTCTTGTCCCCAAAATTATATAATCATACAGTATAAGGCTATAGAGATTTAGACTGTACTTATATGAGTGATATGTGCCTGTGATGCGAATCTGTGCTTGTAATATACAAGTTATGGTTGGTTGGGCGCCAGGCAGGGTAAGCTTACTCTTCCGGACGCCTGTTAGCAATGTTTGTCGTGTATTTTGTACACAGTGAACAGTTCATTTGCTGATTACACTATTTTGCCTCGACCGTTTTTTAGAACATCGAATTTTGACTAATGGTTTGGATTGTTCGTACTTCGTTTTATTTTATTCCACGTGAAACCTGACTTTACCGGTATCAATCGAATGAAATATCAATAGATTGAGTGAAACAACATTGTCTCTCTAGGACTTGAAATTAATTCACTATACTAGTCTTATTAATAATAGCAGCTTAATGTTCTTAAGCTTGCTCTCTTACTGTGAACAACGCTGCCATTTTGAATACGAAGCCAAATAGCATTCGAATGATGTCTATGGCAATCGTTTTGTGGATTGAAAATTGTCTAACTTCAATCTTGGGTTGTCTTCGCATGCGAGTCTGAATGAAATTCACTTCTAAGTATACGTTTGATAAACACGTAGTATTAGCTGTATTCGAGTGCTAATGTATTTAACGGAATGTAGGTAAGAATGTCACCTTTTGTTTGATGTCCAACACCTAGCATTTAAATAATCTTAACGGTTATATGATATGGTCACCGTTATTTACCTATTTCACCCTGTTTTACTTGTTGACCAATATACGAGCGTAGATTAAAGTCAGTTTAGAAAAACGATGTATTCTCATTTACAGTTAGGCGATACAAACAGTTTCTAGTTCAAGAGTCTCGTAACTTGAACTAATTAGGATGCATAAATATTCAAAGACAAATACATGTCTAAATTTTGAATGATATGACAAATTTGGGATGGTATTTTAAAATTTTTATATATTTTTGATTGATTTGATTTGAATTTTGAAGCAAATTTGGGATAATATTTAAACAAATTCTTAAATTTTTGAATGAAATTCTTCTAAAATACAATTCATTTATTTTATACTTTATATTATTTATTGACTTTGTATATAATAGTAATATACCCCTATAATAAAAACTCTTGATAATTTCCAAATTTCTGACTCATCGCATTATCTGTAAAGCGGAAAATTCTGAAACAATCATGATTTACAGACTTGTGGCACCATACCAATGATTCCTTTCTAGGTTGATGGAAGAGAAATGGTTCTGTCGGTCCATTCTGCAATCAAATCCAAATTTTTACAGACCTTCCAATGTAACGAAATGCATTTTTTCCACATTGATTTATAGCTAGTGTCATCTTAAGGTCATCATTGACTTGTGTTCAGTGATGTTCCAGCAATTACTGGTTTAGGCGGCCGTAAAAGATAAATGCATTTCAGCTTATCATTTGTAAAGTAAATAGGACCGGGTTAATTTTCCTCGCAACTCCAGAAGCAGGTTCGATTATTTGAAGGAGGAAAACGTTTTAGGGGTCGTTTCGCTCCTCGGTAGCCTCTATTGTTTCAATCTAATCAATGTGTGCACGATTTATCGGTCGTTAAAAAGACCTTTAATGCTAACATTTTCCATCCCCGTCACTCAATTCTTCTCAATGCCTGAATAGTCGTTTAACTAAAACGAGTCCCCGAGGTGGACCAAGTGCTCCCATTCATCGCCATTTTAACTTAAAGCACGTCTCGTGGGAATGGCGTACATTATTAACTCTGTGACCAGCCCCAAAAGCGATTAAGATGAATTTTATTTCGAGTGGTCCTTCAGAACGATAGCTGACACAAATGACACTATTTGTATGCATATTCTAGTATTTGATGAGGTAATTTTTACATTAATCAACAACTTCCAACAGTGTTGTGATTTGTTTGGTTTATAAAACCTTTTCTCTCCCCATCAATCAGTTTATTTCTAGGTTATTATCATCCTTTGAGAAAACAGACAACAAAAACAATAGAGTCTGATTTTAATGATACAAATTATCGCGCTTCTTATAATTTTGGAACAAATCTTAAATCCCAAATTCGCTTGCCGGACAAAAAACAAAATCTAGGTAAGAGATCATAATGATCTCGATGTTAGGGGATATCAATGAATTATGCTTATGCGGTGTAAAATCAATGGAAAATAATGTGAACTTCAAGTAGTCATAACTTACGTTCGGGTTGATCGGTTTTAATACTATCTGGACATAATTCTTTTTGGCAGAACTTTATTTTCTTTATGGTTAATATCTGTTGTACTGTCCCGGATTTTGCCTTTAACTGATGTACTAGAGGTCATATCTGACATCAAAAAATCTCCTCTTGCATTTTAGTTATCAGTCCACTACAAAAAAATCATTGCTGAAGAAGCTAATAAATAAAAGATTATCTACTACAAATACGCACCAGCGTGAAGTACCGTATCTTCATACTGAGATAATAATAAACACAAACATATTTCAAAGAACTTGTTAAGCACAGGTGATCTAGTAGCGTTGTTTTGGTAGTGCATCACAGCAGGATCGTGATGATCACCATCAACAATCTTGGTGATAAAGAAAATGACGCTCTTTTGAATGTTTCTTTTAAATGCACAAAACACCCTAATTGTTAAGTTCTTTGATTGATCCTGCAAGTATAACTGATAAACTATGATTTTATAGATTTGAACCAAAACGATAAGAAGACATGGTCTCAGATGTCTTAGATGAAATGGGGTTTAACGCTCTACTTTTCTTTAGCGACTACGCTTAAACCAACTTCACAATGGCGCTACGAACTTACTTATTTCGAACATGTACACAGGGTCTTAATTGTCGGGGAACTTACTCAGCTAACACCGGGAACGAACTCCGAACCTCGTAGCGTTGAGCAAGAGCCTCACACACTAGGCCAGCAAGGTTCCTAGAAGTCTTAAATTATAAATACCAAACAAACACAGGGTGTAACAAACAGGTCGCATTGTAGTCTTAAGAAAGATTTTGATACAAACAAAGAGTCGCGACAGTGGGATAAAAACTGTATTGGGACTTGGGGTGCGCTGGTCATTCAATATTTTTGCCAATTCGCACCAAGACTCTTTAATAAATGGGGGCGTCAATATCAGTTTAATTTGTCCATAAAAATGTAGGCCGTCTTCCATTCATAATTGATGGAGGCTAAATATCAAAAGATGGCGGACGAACGAGTTGCACTTTTAAAGTACGGTTCCATTTTCAAGAGTGAATCATTTATATAAATCCACAGTCCACACCCAGTTGTGAATCGTTTGTTCAATTTCTGGTTTAAACACCAACTAGAAGTTTATACTTAATTAAGATATCAGAAAAAATACTATGCAAAGCAAGAGATTTGGTATTCAAAAGTAAGAAATAGTTAAGCAGTTTAAAAAAGAAATCCGGGTCATTAGTTCAGGTTATAAAGAAAATATATTTCTCCATTTGTGAACTATAAATATGCAGTTTACACTTATCTAACGACTCAAGGGATACAGTAAACCATTATACAGGTCATTTGATCTACTAATTTATATATAATCTACTCCTATATCTCCCCAACACCAACAATATACCTACTAATGACTTTATTCTCATATCATCACAAAACACCAGTCGTAAAAAATAAACATCATGGAAGTTAGTGAACAGATATCTGCCGGTAATTTATCTTTGATATTTGACCACTTTCAGAGAGTGTGAAATAGGGTTTAACGTCCACTCGACACAAACTAGGTCATTTCGGGACTAACACATATGGTTTAATTTTATATCAATAATTCGCTTGCGCGTAGGGGTTTTTATCAGTGGGAGGAAACCGGAGGACCCGGAGAATGGGAGGAAACCGGAGGACCCGGAGAAATCCAACGAGGTTGGATGACCACTTTCAAAACGTACAGATATTTAAATGTGGCGTTTATGGTTGGCATTTCGGAGCAAAATAATTATAAAATACAAGCTAATCGTTTTGTCTCAAAAGATTATCCTTTTTAAATTTGTTTCATGAGAATTGCAGTGCAAAAGCCATCGTTTTACTTTATTTTATCTCGGTGGTAGTTAAAACATAAGGGCGCATTTTATAATAATGGCTGCAATATCTATTTCTTGGCTGACAGATTAGCCACGCGAGGCACAAAACAGAATAAAAAAACGATTGTAACAAATAACCAAAGCTATTGTAAATTACATCTGCGTGAAATCCTGCAGATTAGTGATGACATAACTGCTATTTAATGGCGGGGAGCTAGATATCTAATTTCATTACTTGACGAACATTCCCAGATGCAAAATTACATCTATTTTCATTTCAGTCAGGTCTACTTGATTCGAGGTCTTGTCAATATATCTTTATTTCCGCCACTTACCAAACGGTTTCAAGAGTAGAAGGGTTTTATGTGTAGGATAAAGCACGAGACTGAGGTTATGCTGGGTAAAGAAAGACTGAAGAAAACAACCCGAGGAAAAGAAAAACCGAGGCCGATAGGCCGAGGTTTTTCTTTCGAGGGTTTTTTTTTCTGAAGTCTTTCTTCCCCAGCATAACCGAAGTCGAGGACTTTATCTTGCTTATAAACCGTTTATGTTTACATGTAAAATGAAAATATAAGTAAAATACGAGTATAATGTGGAAAATTAAAATACATATGTTCGGTTATACTTCAGCACCAATATTTTATTGGTGTAAATATGTTGGCGGTATAAATATATTTTTTGTTTTGTAATAAACATTTTGTTAAGCGTAGAAGGGCAATAATAACACCAATAATAAATCTAAATAGAATATTCCCTGTGTCATATCGTCTGCAGTGACTGATGTTGAATATAGATCAAGAAACAAGTTGTTGATTGGTTCAAAGTTGCACGTGCAAATCACGGTCGACCTTTTCATTAGTTTGGCTGGCGTGGACACTGTTCACGAGACTTCACCAAGTTGGCAAGTAGGAGTAGACAAACAGCAGATATGTGAAGAAACAGGTAAATTATTTTTAATTATCTATATTTATCTATGCATGTATATAAAATATTGACTTGTAATACAAACATTAATTTACGTGAGCACAACCTGTATCATATCATATGAAAGATAATCCAGTCGGGTTTACTCAGGGGCTGTGGTGGTTGCCTATCGTGCTAGAGGACCCGGGCTCGAATTCAGAGAGAGAGAGAGAGAGAGAGAGAGAGTTTAACGTCAACTCAACACAAACGTCCACTCAACACAAACTAGGTCATTTCGGGACTATCATATGGTTTTAATTTTATTTCAATAATTCGCTTTTGCGTAGGGGTCTTTAACAGTGGGAGGAAACCGGAGTGCCCGGAGGAAACCCACGAGGTTGAGAGGGCGCCCCTTTCATCATGCCACATACGCTCACGCCAGGGCTCGAAACCACAGCCGCACGCCAGAGGTGACCGTCCAGCTAGATGTCGAAGCGCGGCACTCTAGACCACTAGGCCATCCCAGCCCCCCTGGCTCGAATTCAGGAGATCGTAGTATCGAAATCGTACTCTTCACAGCACCCCCCCTTCCTGTTAATAGCTTTATTCTTATTTTGAAAGTATGTGTAAGAGAATATTGAAATACTCGTATAATATACATGTAAATGTTTTTATGTCCATTTTTTTATAGGTCATAAAAGAGAAGCCATTCGTATTTACAAATGAACCTCAAATATACAGATCCGATGTTTCTAATTATTTGTATTGGGAAGTAAAGAAACTAGCCGACCAACCGTTATCGGCCAAAATAGTCGACTTGTCGGCCTAAATAAACGACCAATCACAAGGATGCATATTCGACGACTCGCCGCAGAACGCCTCACTCGACGACCGACTTCAAGTGAAACTTGACCAACCCCTGGAAGTCAAAAATGCAAGAAATACTATAACCTTCAATATAAATTTGAAATAAAGCATATAATTTGTGTTGTTTATTTCCCCTTGTTGCCACTGGATTGTTTCGATTCCCCAGATGTACGTGACAGGACTTGGGATCGCCTGTCAAACCTCGTCGGTTTTCTCCCGTTTCCTCCAACGTCCTAAGACCCTACGCGCAAGGGAATTACTGAAATAAAATTGAACGACGTGTAAGTCCCGAAATGACCTGGTTTGTGTCGATTGGGCGTTAAACCCCATCTTCCCCACACTGTAGGACAGAACAGCGCTAGTAAGAAGTTAAACCCCCGTTTAATTTCTAATTGAAAGTAGGGTACCTTTAATGTCATACACGGAAGTGTTATTTTGGCGAGCACGTCAACAGATTGTTAAAAACTCAAATTTTACCGGCTATATTGATCGAGTGTATATCCCAGAATTCCCACAAGAAAAACCCTATTCCATGTTTTCTTATGGGGAAATAAAAACCTGCAGTGAAAGAATAACCCGGTACGGGTTAAAAGAAAAACCTCAGAAGAATAACCCCAAATTCCCCTATATATATTCAAAGCCGCCCCCGACTTTAAGATCGCAAGTTATTCCGAGCATAGAATTTACACCAAAGATCAAAGAGATTTACCGTTACAGGTTTATAAGATTGCTTACCGAACTCTGTGTGCAAAGGCGTTTTATAGCTGAGGCGCTGGAGGCGCCAGCCTCCTCGCGAAAAAAAATCAAAGAAATTGGAAAAGTAAAACGGGAGAAAAATGCTAAAACCGATGAGAAAATGAAAATGTACCCTAGTTAGGGGGGCCCTGAAGGCAGAGAAAAGGGCCCTACGTCTGACAAAAGGGCCCCTCTGGCCAAGTGAAAGGGCCCCCGTGTCCGAGTCAATCGTTTTCTATACACTGTTACTGTCGAATCTACTACTGAATGAGAATGTAGTCATTGCATTGGCATAAAAATCATCAATCAACACCCCCCCCCCCCCTGCGAAATAGGGCCCTCAAAATAGTGTAGCCTCCGCCACGATAAACCTTAAAACGCCCCTGTCTGTGTGTCTGACAGGGATAAATGTAGTACGTCAACTTACTTACGTTTAACCACCACGACTATTTGAAAGACCCTTCATAGCCTAATCATGCAGTCCGTTCCATACTAACTCATCATTAACTCATGTAATTATAGAGAAAGGGAAGAGAATAAAGTCCATCCAGTAAGCTGTTCTGGTTATTTTACGTTTGATTATGTACTTAGAAGTTATTTTCTAACATGAGCGATGTTTATGGTGGTCGTAGAATGCCACCCGGTCTGCCAGCAATGGTAGTAATTACATAATAAACGGTATTGAACATTAGGGCATTACTTTACACTAAGATTAAATCGCCATGTAGCGCAATGATGTATTATCCTCAAAAAACGTTCTAGAGAGGTTATTGGGGTTTTTTGCTCATTTGTAAAATATGATCAGAGTATATAGACTAGTATGGTATTTATTTAATCTCTACTACATGACGTATTATACTACACAGTCGTGTTTAAATTAGTGATTAGGACGATTACAAAAGGCTTTAAAGTAGCTAAGTCTCTAACTCAATATCATCCAAAATCTTCAACATTGAAAACACGAATTATTTGTCAATTTAAATCAACATTGATGCGCTGTGATCTTATCGGGAAAAGACAAAAAAAACATTTTACTATAGGTACACGAATCGTGTACCATAATGCGTTTCAGCCCCAGTTTTAACAAGAGACTCGAGGGACGTGGCTTAACACACTGCACCAAATCAAACGGCGTATGTAGACTGGAATAACCAGACGCTAGAAATTTGCGTACCATTTAGACTGCTGGCTTATTTCGCCGAACATAACTGATTTGAAATTGGAGTAAAAACGGAAACCATTGAATTTAAATCAGTTTATATACATTCATACTACAGTATTATATGCGTTGCGACCTACTTGTGTCAAATTCTGGGTCCCAAATGTTAGCGATTTAGCTCCTTTAAAGCACTGGCTCCTCTATGCCTCAAGTAATTACATCATCTCGGCATGGGCGTCACATATGGGGGGGGTCCGGGGGGGTCGGACCCCCCCAATTGTTTTCCTGGGGGGGGTCTGAATATACTTGGACCCCCCCCCCCAAAATTTGACAAAATAAAGTGCCCGAAATCTAATAAAACACTAATTTTAGGACTGGAATAGCAGTAAAACGCGTTTGCGGCCATCAAATATTCAAAAATTTTCTTGGGGGAGGGGGTCCATACAAGGTCAGCTCCGCTTCTTCGCACTGCGAAGAAAACAAACTGGTCGCAGCCCGCAAATCTGCTTCGGGCATTTCTAGTTTTGCTTCCCTAACTTCCTAATAAAACACTAATTTCACTTTTCTTTTAATTGAATACCACAAATTTATACCGAGTTGACTATTGATTAAAACATTTTGTCTGGGGCCACTCTACTTTGTGCGACATTTTTCGGGCATCGATTATTACTTGTGAATGCAACTGCAACAGTGTGATTGGATGGTTGGAATTCAGAGTGGGATTTCGGTTACAAAACCATTGGATACTTTTGGAGTTGCTCACACAGGCTAGAATAGCAGAAAACGCATTTGCGGTGGTTAAATTTTCAAAATTTTCTCCGGGAGGGTGAGGCTCCCATAGCCCGCGACGATTGATTGGTTGTTTGGAATTCTTGGCAGCCAGGTAGGCTATATTGAACCAAATTGAAGTTGCTGTATTCACAGGTTACAGACTGGAATAGCAGGAAAACGCGTTTGTGGCAGTTAAATTCTCAAATTTTTCTCCCAACGGTCCCGTCTTCATGGGTGTAATCGATTGATTGGAATTTGAGTCAGCAAGCCACCTTAATTAGGTAATATTAGACCACTTTGAAATTGCTTTGTTCATGGGCTGAAATAGCAGGAAAAGGTGTTTGCAGCCGTCAAATATTCCAGAATTTTCTTAGGTTGGGGTAAGCTACGCTTCTATGTCTCTCGGGGAAGACCAGTGCCGCTGTCTGTAAACATGATCAACGTTGTATTTGTGTGATGTTTTAGTTTAACTCCGTAAAATATGCCAAACAATGTTTACTGAAGACTGAGACATTAAACAAAATTTATGGGAGTACCCCCCCCCTCCCACCCTTGCGGACCCCCCCAATATATATTTCACGGCTACGCCCCTGCATCTCGGTAAACAACATACTGCATGTGTTTGCTAGTACAATAGGGATATAGCTGCCCTTACAAAATTGAAAATTCTCATGCGTTGCTTTCGTGGTCTATTATATAAATATATCTGGCTTGTCATAAGATTACTTCTCCTGGATAACTACGATCCCAAGAAACATTCAAGTTCAATACTGCTGATCGTCAGTTGCATTGTTCGGGCAATACATGTATCTAATTTTCACGACGTAAGCCACTCTAACATGAACTATTCAGATTTATGGACTGATATTCCTTTCAGAGATCCCCCATTCATAATGTTGTAGTATGCAAAGGTTTCAAAATCCCCCAAATGATGATCAGCGGATTTAATTTTGATGTTCTTGTCTATTATCCATCATGTTGGCTTTTTCATAAGAAAATCATACAGTAATTACTCTGACATTTCTATCTCTTGGGTTTTGTTTTGGAAAATTATATATTATCTAAGATATTATTATAGATATATTGTTGTTGGAATATTTTATAGGTCATTCGACGTGTAGTAATTGGCGTCCGATTATAATGAATTTGAGAAAACTGATTGGTCTAATCAAAACGACCGGTTTAAAAAATAATCGGCACAAATGCTAACTGTGTCGTCGTTGCCTGCACGGGTTAGAATTGTGACTGAAGGAAAGGGAAGCAGAATTTGTTTTCAATCGAATGTAAATAAGCAAAGAAATCTTCGAGGTGTGTTTTGGTAGCCTTTGCTGGTGGCGATGCGTTAACGACGTCTGGAAAAAAACATTGCAAGTATAACCACATGACCATTGTTGATATTGTCAATATACAAGTTCTAGAATTACTCGACATTGTAGAATGTAGAACATGGTCACTGTTGGCACGCGCCACGTTTTATCTATAATAATGATGTTAGAGAACTGTTCGTGTACAAACTCTATGAAGCCTTTCGTATATATTATTAATATATGCACTTCGTTTTCAGTCATTTTTGTTCTTTTTTTTATTACACCACCTTTAGAACAATGGAAATACTATCCATATTTGGATGAAATATTCAGTTTTTTCCCCCGCATTTCATTTTTCGAGGCTGGGATACAATGACTACACTTCTATTTAGTAGAGTCCGGTGATGGGCGTTTTCCACGAAGGTGTAGTTGTTTATTGGGCAAATGCCTTGAATGAGTTCAAGGGTTAGCATGCTGTGCTTAGGCTTAAGCAGAGATAATCAACTTCATTTGCCAAGGCTTTGGGATATTATAAGTCAGCTCCTAATCGAGGTAGAATGTTCAAACTTGGTGCTTTATCTTTTTTCCCAATCATATCTTTACATTGTAATTCTGAGTTATGTCAACGTTTGGTTTCTCCAAGCGCAGGTGCGTTAAAGATATATTCCAACAAAAGTATTTATCGAGTGGTTATTTCCAATAAAAGTATGGCCATTATAGTATATATAGAAAGTAGAGTCATCCAATCTTACTAGCAACATTCTGGATTCCCTGAAAAACATCCGTGGAACGCGCAAAGGACAAAAATGAGAGGGCGTCAGCCAGACGATTAAGACGAGTGACGTAAAAGGCATGTTCCTGAAGCAACGACTGCGAGCTTTACAACATCTTGGCGTTGCTTGTTTGCTCTGCAATTTCCGAACTTATAGCTACGTTATCTCCTTGTACCTAAGACACGTGAACACTGGCGACCAATCAGATGTGACACAAACTCAAATCAAACATAGCGACCTTGAACGAACCTTGAACTTTGCAGCTCGATTATCATAGGCAGACAATTTGGTTGGAAAGCACGAGACTTGGTAATCGCGATGATTGAGAGAGAGAGAGAAATGGGGTTTAACGTCCACTCGACACAAACTAGGTCATTTTGAGACTAACATATGGTTTCAATTTTATTTCAATAATTCGCTTGCGCGTAGGGGTCTTTAGCAGTGGGAGGAAACCGGAGTGCCCGGAGGAAACCCACGAGGTTGAGAAGGCGCCCCTTCTCCATGCCACATACGCTCACACCAGGGCTCGAAACCACAGCCGCAAGCCAGAGGTGACCGGCCAGCTAGAGGTCGAAGCGCGGCACTCTAGACCACTAGGCCATCCCAACCCCCCTCGCGATGATTGAAGAATCTGATAGGCTCTTAAGCTGGGCCAGCACCCAATCGAAATAAGTGCTGAAATATGTGCGGATTTAAAGCAATATCAAACCATCTATTGAAGATATGCCAACGGTTGCACGCGTAGATTTATAATTAGGTAGTGCTTAATGTATATGTTGATCAACATGATAGTGAGCGGACGTGGAAAAGGTGAGTGACTGAAACGTACACAAGATCCTGAGACTTAACTGCGGGAAAAGAAATAAACATGGGATAATCCCAAACTTTACTTAGGCCTCGATATTTATTGTCTTTTATATGGAATGGATTCGATTCTCCTTCGGCCTGGCAGCCATGGTTAGTTTCAGCGACCTCCAAGTCACGTAACACAAACATGACTTCTTTAAATAGATTTGTTATAGCTTGGGCTATTTCGTCGCGAATACCAACGTTTTGAGAGGGATATGTTTTAGTCCAAATATATCATTAAATCACCCAGTTTGTACATGGGAAGGTGTCTTTAATAGATCTTGATCATGGCACCCAGCTAGGTCGTTTACCTGGCAGAACATTCAAGAAATATGCTGATTTGGGGGTTTTAAGATCGTACATGTTTGTTTACATATAGAGATATTTATCTTATCCAGAATGGAAACAAAATTGACACACCACTGATCTTACGCGCCATGTCTTTCAATTAATGTTTATATAAAAGTTAAGTTTTAAAAGATGAAGTCAGGCCAGTCGCTATCTATAATCTATCGCACGGCGGTAGGTAGCTTGCATGTAGGAAACAGCTAGTATGATAGGTTATAACTCACATTTACTGAAGTTAATTGATCGAGAAAGAATTTTGATTGGTGATTTACAAAAAAGTGTATGTCTTCAATAGGCTATTGAAGCGGATGTGATGAGAAAATAAGCTATAATGTATAGCCTACTTAACTAAAATAAATGTATTTATAATCCCTTTCGCTTTATATTTACCATCAATTTTGCAGCCTTTGGTTAAGTTTGAACACCAAATCGTGTTAATTGTGTTCTGTCCATAAAAAATAAAATGTATTTATTATACACCCGCGTTGTTACTTGGACGAGCATTTCTAGACTGCCACCCATGTCCTTTAGTGGTCTAAAAGTGGCTACTAATGTTCTTCAGATTCTAGGTTTTTTTCAAAGTTATGACCCTTGATGAGTTTTTTACTTTTTTGATCTTCGTACAATAATTGTTTACATTATTGTGACGAATGATTTTTGGCAAATACTTGCAAAGTTATACTCCTTGGTGATTAAACAAAATCTAATGGACGCACTAATGATTGGGGTTTCCGTTTTCCCGTTTGGAAATTTATGAGCGAGACGAAAAAGCCTTTGTAGATACTTAACTGCAGAGTTTTGCCATTGAGAAATGCACATTATTTTGTAGAAATGAAATGCGGTGTAACGTCCTACTTTTCTGCACAACCGAGCTAATGGAGACAAGTGTTTTGTGGGCACACCAGATACAATCTAGTGATACTATCTCTCAAGACCCCATTTCTTTGGTGTTACATTCATTATTAGTCAATTTCAATGAATATTGATGTTGTTATATTGCCAGGAAAGTATGGGACCTTAGGCCTAATATCCTATTTTTAAGATACATTGGACATTTTAAAATCAGTACACTATTGGACATAACAGATTCGAGCGTCATTTGTAATGTACAAAGCTGTGTGTATGTTTGCACATTTTAAAACCAGTACACTATTGGACACAATGGATTCGAGCGCCATTTGTAATGTACAAAGCTGTGTGTGTATGTTTGCACATTTTATAATCAGTACACTTTTGTACATAATGGATTCGAGCGCCATTTGTAATGTGCAAAGCTGTGTGTATGTTTGCTCCTTTGCATCCTATTTTTAATAATTACCGGGTCTGTAAAATATTAAATAAACACGAAAGAAATATATTACATAAACCGAATCCAATATGGCAATAGATGACCTCTAATATGCAGTAGGTATATTACATGGCAAAATGTTATTTTCAAATTGCCAATAAAAAACATGTAGATGTTATGTAAGTGTAATGAATCAAGTGGGTGATAAATATTGATATAAAAGTATACCATAATAAATCATAAACAGTTGTTCTTGATTAAGGAGGAAAAAAACATTATGGAAATTTTAAAGTAGTTAGTAGTTATGCTGTTGGGATTTTTTTTTATTCTATAAGCGATTTGCTAACTGGTAAAGGAATTGTTTAGATGATATAAAAACATCTGATAGATTAGAGTCCGTCTGACTCCAAGACTGTTGACTCTTTTCATAAAGATTACTTATATTCTGATATATGTATACAAATGTTTTTCTGTCCAATGTGTGATTGGTATTAACATCAATAAGATAACAAAATGTTGTTCCAACTTGCGGGTATATGTTTTTTGACCTTGTGAGTGCATGTGTAAATGCT
Organism: Patella ulyssiponensis; assembly: GCA_963678685.1. Taxonomy (NCBI): domain Eukaryota; kingdom Metazoa; phylum Mollusca; class Gastropoda; family Patellidae; genus Patella; species Patella ulyssiponensis. The sequence goes on along the minus strand of OY783230.1, from coordinate 18,521,751 downwards.
GGCTTATATCATCTTTTAACTGCCTGTCATTATTGTACATCGGTGCATACCAAACACAACACAGTGTGTTTAATATTACTGCGTAACAAGTTTGACGTGTGAAAATGTCAAACAATGTCGAAGTGCAAATTTCATATTATTCACGTCTTGCCTAGATGGACGAATGTGATTAGATGCAAAGATGAAGGAAATCAACTTTATATAGATCAATTTACATTCGTGTATTGAATAGTTCGTGTTAGGCAACAAACTGATATAAACACCATTTTGTGCAAGAACAGTTTTAAAGCTTCTGCAATTGTTTGAAGATCGTTACGTCAACGTCCTGAAAGGATAATCGTCTCATAGTTACAGACTGACGTTAAAAACATAACATCTTCTGTTATTATGGCGTTGCGTCTTTGTCTGACAGCGTAAAGTAAAATAGTGCAGAAATACAAAGGATTATTCTTCTATTATTGGACAATTCCCATCCCAATCACCTGTTGCAACGAGTGCATTTTGTATGATTGACATCATGTGATGGATAGCAGTTGCTGGTGTATATATTTCACATAGTGCGAGCTTGTACAGATCTACATTCTGTGTAGAAAACATACGTTTATCGTTTGTAGTGTTTTATACATCAAAAGCTTATAGATAATAAATATATATCACAAGAGTTTATATAACAAAGAGTTGAATCGTTGTGATTATGGCTTATTGAGTATTGACATCAAGTAAAGAACCTTTGTGTAATCAAGTGCTTTACTGATAATTATAGATAACTAGTAGAAATATTATGAATACAAAGGTTTCTCAGTACAAACGTATTCGGTCACAAAAAGTTTGATTCCATTACGATAAAAGTGTTCATATGTCTATTATTCGTCATTGTGGGGAAACCAGCGAATTCGTAGCAGGTTCGTCCCGAAGTCGCCCTCTTAAAATCTCTACGTTACCCGGTTGCATTGTCTGAGGAAAATTTTCGGGTTTATTTTTCAACAGCTCGTGCAGTCTGGAAACCAACCCGCTAATTTATTGTTCAATAAATACTGTGCTTAGAGCAACTGACTGTTACGGAGTGGTGAAACAAAACCAAAAAAATAAATGTCATTCGCTTGTCATCGTGTGATGACTTTGTACTTACCTCCTGTTGAAATATATAGCTTCGAGCGGTAGGATTTACAAATGTCATGTGAATTTACACCAAGAACAAGGCGTATATATCGAACCGTTAAAATTAAATATTTGAGTTACTCGAATATTGTCTTGTAGTCAATCGTTCAAGATGTTCTAGGGCCAACTTCTGATTTATTGCGAGCTTTGAATAAAACGTTCACCATAAAATGATTTCTACTTGTCACAAAATGATATTTATTGAGAGGAATCGGCGGACACCAATAAAACACTAGATGTACATATAAGCTTAACATTCCAATCCGGATATATATAAATTTTTTCATTATGGAAGAATTGGATATTTGCATTGAAAAACTATTGGAATTGGCTGATTCCTTGGAGAAAGATATTATGGTTCCGTCCTGGCATTATACAGATGAACCTATTTATGACAACCTGCAGTCGTTGAAGGTATGTGTCCATTTTGTATAGAAAGAACACCTATATAGCGGAAGAACCCCCAACACAAGTTTCAAAACCAGTCCATGCCAAAACATACTTATGGTGGTTCAAGGCGAAATGGGTCTGTTGTTGCTTGCAAGAAAGCTAAAGTCGGGTGTAATAGGTCTATATAGAACCCCAAAGAGTAAATGCTAATTGTGGACAGAATTACTTCCTGTTTTAAAACTGGCTCCAGGATTATTCATAAAAATGAGAAGACAGCTGGTGCACGAGAAGAATTTCTAGTACAAAGCCAAGTACCTGTGTAAAACCAGACAATCTGAATAAATATATCTATTTAAATTTATTCAGGTGCACCTCAGTTTTTTGGAGTCGGCCTTCCCTGGCTTCCCTCCCAACATACACATACACCCAATGTATATGGTGTAAATCGAGGACTTTGACTGGATCCTCCTAATCGAGGTCTTGATAAATACTGCATGTAGCTGAAAAACACCATTATTTCTGAACTCTATTACATCAAAGGATTATGAAAAGGTATAAATTATACATAAATTCATATATTTTTTGAATTTGACTTTTTACGGAAGAAATGCGGACACACGGGAGTTTGCGAATATTTGGGGAAATACGGCCGAACGAGCCCCTATGCTAGATACACCTAATCGAGGACACACATGGTGTGTGTTGGGAACGCCACCAAACGAGGTCATTTTGCTCTATACTACAATACTGTGGACTTGACACTTATTGTGGTCTTTAACCTGTAAATAACTACATCTTTGTCTCCCCTTTGACCACACATGGGAGAAATTCAATATAACTGTTAAAACTTGATGTATGGCACAATATCGCGGCAGAACAGTCATTTATTTATCAATGTGATCAACCGAGGACGCACATTATGTTTTAATACCGTCAAATGGGGACTTTGTGTATGGTGAACACCAGCAACCGAGTACATACACACTCACATCCGAGGACGTTACAGGTGTATGCCAATAATATAAATTGAGTTGGTTCAACACTCTATATCCGAGAACAGGCCCCCTTTGACCACAGGAGCAGCCCAATGAAAAAACATTTTTTATTGATTCAGCCATTTAAAACTTGTAATTTTCTAAAATAATCTGACTGAGGTCTTACGGAGTGTATGTAACCAATCGAGGGCCTCTGGACGTGAAACTCACTGTGGTCTTAAACCTTTAAATAACTAAATTTTTGTCCCCCCTTTGACCACACATGGGATAACAAGACAAATTAACCTTTTATAATTATTGTTCGGTGCATAATACCGCGATATAACAGTTATTTATTAATGTGACCAACCGAGGACGCACATTATGTTTTAATACCGACAAATAGGGACTTTGTGTATGGTGAAAACTAACAACCGAGTACACACACACTCACATCCGAGGACTTTAGAAGTGTATACCAATGCGGTGTGTACAAACTCTCTAATGCTCCTTTGTTGTATAATGTAATATTACAACAAACGATAATCCCAAAACGGATCCTCATTTAATTATCAACAAGCTGTTACTTACTTTTAAAGACATAAATGTGAATTTTCAAGATATGACCATGAATTTCAAAGGCACTAACTTGATTTGTAAGAAACACTTTACGTCTGAGGATCGCCCTTCGGGTAAAAGGTTAGGTAAAACTAATTTTTCTTGAAAAGTCAAGTTGACATTTGAAAAATCAAGTTGACATTTGAAAAGTTAAGTTGACATTTGAAAAGTCAAGTTGACATTTGAAAAGTCAAGTTGACGTCCCTATGCTAGATACACCTAATCGAGGACACACATGGTGTGTGTTGGGAACGCCGCCAAACGAGGTCATTTTGCTCTATACTACAATACTGTGGACTTGACACTTATTGTGGTCTTTAACCTGTAAATAACTACATTTTTGTCTCCCCTTTGACCACACATGGGAGAAATTCAATATAACTGTTAAAACTTGATGTATGGCACAATATCGCGGTAGAACAGTCATTTATTTATCAATGTGATCAACCGAGGACGCACATTATGTTTTAATACCGTCAAATGGGGACTTTGTGTATGGTGAACACCAGCAACCGAGTGCATACACACTCACATCCGAGGACGTTACAGGTGTATGCCAATAATATAAATTGAGTTGGTTCAACACTCTATATCCGAGAACAGGTCCCCTTTGACCACAGGAGCAGCCTAATGAAAAAACATTTTTTATTGATTCAGCCATTTAAAACTTGTAATTTTCTAAACTAATCTGACTGGGGTCTTACAGAGTGTATGTAACCAATCGAGGACCTCTGGACGTGGAACTCACTGTGGTCTTAAACCTTTAAATAACTAAATTTTTGTCCCCCCTTTGACCACACATGGGATAACAAGACAAATTAACCTTTTATAATTGATGTTCGGTGCATAATACCGCGATATAACAGTTATTTATTAATGTGACCAACCGAGGACGCACATTATGTTTTAATACCGACAAATGGGGACTTTGTGTATGGTGAAAACTAACAACCAAGTACACACACACTCACATCCGAGGACTTTAGAAGTGTATACCAATGCGGTGTGTACAAACTCTCTAATGCTCCTTTGTTGTATAATGTAATATTACAACAAACGATAATCCCAAAACGGATCCTCATTTAATTATCAACAAGCTGTTACTTACTTTTAAAGACATAAATGTGAATTTTCAAGATATGACCATGAATTTCAAAGGCACTAACTTGATTTGTAAGAAACACTTTACGTCTGAGGATCGCCCTTCGGGTAAAAGGTTAGGTAAAACTAATTTTTCTTGAAAAGTCAAGTTGACATTTGAAAAGTCAAGTTGACATTTGAAAAGTCAAGTTGACATTTGAAAAGTCAAGTTGACATTGGAAAAGTCAAGTTGACATTGGAAAAGTCAAGTTGACATTGGAAAAGTCAAGTTGACATTTGAAAAGTCAAGTTGACATTTGAAAGGTCATTTTGGCATTTGAAAAGTCAACTGACATTTGAAAAGTCAAGTTGACATTTGAAAAGTCAAGTTGACATTTGAAAAGTCAAGTTGACATTTGAAAATTCAAGTTGACATTTCAAATGTCAACCTTACATACTATTCAAAAAAAGTAGGGGATATTTGATTTTGGGGGCATAATACTAAAATATGCAAATGACTACGAAAAAAGTCACTATAGAACCTAACAGAAGAAACATTTCCAGTTACATGTGACGCCCAAACGCACCAATAGCTACCGCATGGAATGCAGGTGATGCTTGGGATCGTCATGGGGGTCCAACCCAAGATTTGCACGACTCTGACTTTGAATGTTACAGTCATTGTGGCATTGAATTCCAGGGTGGAAACATCAGTTTAATTGTTTTAGTGACCAGAAAACAAATTTTGATATGCGTCGGCTTACCCAACATGAAAGGTTACGTGCCCTTGGCATGCTACAGATCGGCACAACACAGGCGGTTGTGGCGCGGACGATGAATGTTTCTCAGTCTGTCATAAGCAGGCTATGGTCCAGATACCGTGATACACAATCTGTACAGGACAGACCACGCTCAGGTCGACCAAGGGCGACAACTCAAGCCCAGGATCGATTTATCCGTACCTTGGCCTTGAGAAATCGTGTCATCACAGCAAATCAGATCAGCGCTCGTCTTCAAACAGACACTGGTGTTAGAGTGAGTGGCCAGACGATTCGGAATCGACTGCATAGGGGTCACCTTCGCGCCCGACGTCCTCGCGTGATCCCTTGTTTGAGAGATCATCACATTCAGGCAAGACGTCGTTGGTGTAGGGATCGTCAACACTGGGATAATCGACGCTGGAGCAATGTGATGTTTTCAGATGAGTCAAGGTTCACTGTTGATTTTTTGAACAGACGTAGGAGAGTGTGGCGTCGTCGAAACGAGCGCTTCCAAGACGTTAACGTCATCAGACATGATCGATTTGGGGGTGGTTCTGTTATGGTGTGGGGAGGCATCACTGTTGCTGGAAGAACGGCTTTACATGTTGTTGCAGGGCGTGTTACAGGCCAGTACTACCGGGACAACATCTTGGCAGTCCATGTTGTGCTCTTCGCACGACGTCATGGCCGCCGTTTCATCTTCCAGGATGACAACGCAAGATGTAACAGGGCCAGGATCGTTACAGGTTACCTCCAACAACAGAACACCACCACATTACCTTCTCCAGCACTGAGTCCCGACCTCTCCCCCATCGAGCATGTCTAGGACATGCTTGGACAGAGGTTACGTCAACGTCAACAACGTCCTGCCAATGTCCAAGAACTTGCTGCTGCGTTCCAACAGGAATGGGACAATCTGGACCAAAATGACCTTAGACGTCTCATTAGGAGTATGCCACGTCGGATCAATGCTTGTTTGGCAAACAGAGGAGGATTTACCCGTTACTGACTTTGTTGTGATGTTGTGGTAACTTTGCTGTTTGACCCCGGGTATCATTTTACCCTTATAATGGTCAGTCTGTGCCTTACTTAGTCTAACGATCATTTGGAATAAATCGATGAATGTGAACTTCATTTCATTTTGTCATTTGTTTCTTCGTCAGTTTCATTAGGTGGCTTTAATAACACTTAAAAATCAAATATCCCCTACTTTTTTTGAATACTATACATTGAAATATACCCGGTTCCCTCTCGCAAGCAGCGAACCGGTCGGAAGGCGGGGATCGTTTAGCCCGATCTCTCGTCCCGTCCTCGTACGATTCAAGGTTGTAAGGAAACAGGGGACGACGACTCCTCGGCGCCCGGTCACAGCTCGCGGCGGTCGGCGGAGATTGATTTCTCCCTTCCTCCCGGCAGACGCGAAACGTCCCGGTGTTCGCTTACACCTACCCCCGATTCTCGGCCCGCGGCGTGTTCGATATGGTCTCTTGCCCGTCCCCCGCCTCGTCTCAACCTAGCTCGCGCGAGCGAATCGCCGGACGACTTTGCGGTCTTCTGGTCTCCCTCTTCGTCTGGGGTTGCTCAGCGAACGAGGCCGGTGATGTTCAGTCCTGGCTACTGTCCTTCCGCTCTTTCGTCCCCCCCCCATCTCTCGTCCCGTCTTCGTAAGATTCACGGTTGTAAGGTTGTCTCGTCTCAACGTAGCTCAAGCGAGCGAATTGCCGGACGACTTTGCGGTCTTCTGGTCTCCCTCTTCGTCTGGGGTTGCTCAGCGAACGAGGCCGGCGATGTTCAGTCCTGGCTACTGTCCTCCCGCTCTTTCGCCCCCCTCCCATCTCGCTCACCTTCCTTTCGGGGGAGTAGGGCAAAGGGAGACGGGTGCCTGCGACTGGGGGCGTTTACTCGTGGTTCTCTCTCGAACTCGTGAAGGCTATATGGTTGATCCTGTCAGTGATCATATGCTTGTCTCAAAGCTTAAGCCATGGAAGTCTACGTTCAGGCTTGTTCCTTTCGGGAAGCGAGCCGAAACTGCACACGGCTCATTTTCGTTTCTCGACGAGGGGAACGGCATCTATTCTCTATACCAGGTCGCCCTAGCCTGTGAAGCTACCGTTAAAAGTAGCGACGGGGCGAAGCGACAAGTGTTGCAATCCGAATTACTGTGCCAATCACGGGGTCTTTCCGGGCCCCCGACGTCCTTGTCATGAAGTGTCTGTCCCATCAATTGGTAATGGACGGCGACCTGCCTACCACGGTGTTGACGGGTAACGCGGAATCAGGGTTCGAATCCGGAGAGGAAGCCTGCGAAACGGCTACCACCTCCAAGGAGGGCAGCAGTCGCGCCACTTATGAAAAATAACGTGGTGCGGCCATTTCGTGATCGCCGCAGGAGAAATGAGCGCAATTTAAAAGAGTGTGCCGAGGAGCTATTGGAGGGCAAGCCTTGTGCGAGCAGCCGCAGTAATTCCAGCTCCAATAGCCTGTGTCGTTTTTCTCCTTCGCGGGAGAGAACCCGCCGCATTTTCTGTCTACTTTGAAAACATTAAGAGTGCTAAAGCCAGGCTAAAACCCCTAGCCTGAATAATTCGTCGTTGGAATAAGTGGGCATGCTCTTTTCCGGAGGGTGGTCCGGTCGACTTGGTGACGTCGCTTTTGCTTTCAGTTTCGCCGGAGAGCTACGTAGGGTTCTAGAGGAATGGAGGGGCGAGCGTACCAGGTGGGGAGAAGAGGAAAGCGCAAGTACCTATGGTCTTGGTTTGGTCAAACGAGGAACCCGCCCCGAGAGGGGAGGTTGGGATTGTTCCTTCGGGGGCAGTCTCGCCTACAACGGGTTAACCGTGCCAATGGTCTTCGTGCTGGGGATCGGGGCTTGCAACTCCGTGAACGAGGAATTCCGAGTAGGCGCCCGTCATCAGCCGGCGACGATTAAGTTCCTGCCTTTTGTACACACCGCGGGTCGCTACCTCCGATAGAATGACTAAGCGAGGCCGTTAGACTGGGCCTGTCTTCGGACGGGCTCGGAAAGGCGTTCGAGCTTAAATCATTTAGATGAAGTAAAAGTCGTGACAAGGTTTCCGTAGGTGAACCTGCTGAAGCATTATTACCGTATCTTCGGTCTCTTTCTCCTCTGTGCGAGAGATGACGGAACCCTAACCATCGAAACTTTACCGTTTCACCAGGTCGCTCTTGTTTTACTTCAGACGCTAGGTTGTGGCTTCTCTCTTGTCGGTACGTTTTTCGCAAAATACTATTCCAGAGGCACCCGATTTAAATATCCTCAAAAGTCCCCTGACACTTAGGCAAGACATCTCACATGCTTCGCTGATGCCCCGGAGTTTCCTTGTGGGTCTGAAAGGATCCGGGAATGCCCCCGGTCTGACAATGCAAGCATTAAAACATTTCGCAGTTCTCCACAAGGCTAGCTCACCTGGGACACCGACAAACCTGTTCCAGACGCCTAACCCTGTTCCTGAAACAAGGCAATCATCCCCGGAGTTTCCTTGTGGATCTGGAAAGTTCCGTTGATGCCTTCCCGGTCTGTTTTCCTGGCAGTTCTCCTGTGGTCTCCCGTTGAGTAAGCCTCCCGAGGTTCACCATTTTTTTTTCTGTAGTACATCCGCAAGGCAAAAATTGTCCAGGGGTATCTACACATTATATTAGACAATTGTGACTGTCTTAATACGTCCTAACAGGTGTCACTATTTCAAATTCCGTGACTTACTAATATTTCAATTGCTCTGGGTTTTTTTTTTTAAATTTACGCTTATTATTGCGGCAATAATCTTATTGTATGTTTAGCCAGATAAAAATTTCGAAATTTCAGACAGAAATAATGTAATGACTAGATGGCTAGATTTTTTAAATACCGCACGGGTTGAAAATGGTTATAAATTTAAGATATAGCAGGATTAAAACATATTTCTCCCACGTGACCATATTATGATGTGTATGGCCGAAATCGGTTAACCGAGGACTTGATACACTCGCTGTACAATAAACACTAACTGCGGACTTGATACACACAATCATATTTTTGCCTTTTGAGATCACACACACGACAGATACACCCTAACTGTAGAATACCGCCTAACGCGGAACATCTCAGATCGACCTTAAAATTAAAGGGGTATCAAATCCAGGCTTCTGAACATCGTGGCAGTCCTGGTTTCAATTCAAAAAGTCCTCGGTTGAACCGAGGACGTCCTCGGTTTGACAGAGGTCCGCGATTAGAAGGTGTGTATTCAGATGTGTGTCCTCGATATACACCATATACAAACGCACACACACACACCCACATCCACACACACTTTGCAGTGGTATGATAATATGGGACTACACGTATATCTACTGTCTACGTACTTTTAGCCAAAATCGTAGTAGTTATTTACAAAATTTGGATTTATTTAAATTAGATTTACTATACCTATTTTGACGTAGGCTGTTAGTTCAGCTCTGAACGTAGCTCTCATTACACTCGCCCGACGTTCAGGGGCAGTGCAATTGAATCCTTGACCAAAAAGTTTAGCTTCCCAGTCAATTTTTTTGGGCAACTTTTTACTGCTAAGCGGTCGCGTGTCAGTCCCTGTGAACTCCTGACCAATGTAACTGAACATCTTACTGGGAAAATAAGACCTTGCTTACCACGGTAGAACCAGTATGAGCGACACAACACGCTGTTAAAAAATACGTCCCCGTCTTCTTACTGACTTGACCCACGTCATTGAGATGAAACGAAATTTACGTAAGTCTGGGAGAAGAAAAATTGAAATCGTTGAAAAGTTAAGAATCTTCAGTCATATATTGCTTTCCCTAGCCCAATTACAATACAATCAAGTTTTTTCAAAAATTGCAATTTTTTTTCTGCGGTCACTTGTGCAGAGCAGAATTTTGTCCAACTGTCAAGGGTTCTTGAACGTGCACACCAATATGTTCAGGAATAAACCTCGGTTTTCCGTACCGACTGGCCTTACAGGGTGGCTCCATAATGATGAAGTGGAGTAAACAACTGAATAATAAACCAAACGAAATGTTGGTATAACTTTAATTATTTATACTGCTTTTTTTTCTGTTGCATGTCACTCTCCCAGTAATCTTTTTTTAGCTTATCAGAAGGCGATGTACCCCAGGGTTCCAGTCGGTTAGTAGAATAATTAAACCAGAACAACTCTGTTTTATGGAATGACTTTGTTTTGTGGAATGGTCGTTAGCCGTCTCTGCACAGTAAAATGCTTCTTAATAATAAATTGCGTTCCAGCCAACTAAACCAACTTTGACTATAACGTTCATCTAAATTAATTTTTATAACAGATCATTCCGCACTAATGTTTGATCACAGATTAAAGTAATACTAGAACTGTCTGTATTATTTTGATTTATCTGAGCTGAAAATTTGTCATTTGTGGAATAAAAGTCTCGTAATTCATGGGTGTAATTGAAATGACTGATTGGTGAATCTTGGTGTTATTAGTAACAAAAAGCAACAATAGATGATGCACCGTTAATGGAGAAAGCATACTTAACATCCGAGACTATAATAGAAGAGTATTGATTGCTTTACGCTTCACTTCCTCTGTCATGTATCTGTGACATGGCTTTAATTTATTGCGCCATCTATCTTTCTGTCGGAAGAGGATTTTTGTTGTCCAGACATGACTTGAAATGCTCACGTAATGATTGTTTTACCGCTGGTTAATCTGGACTGGGTTTTGAGATAGTACCGAAAAGGATGATAATGACTTTGATCCGTTGGTACTGTGGTTTATATTGGCTTTAAATAATCGACGTTTTCTTTTTAATCACTGCTATCCCATAGTGAAGGTATCGATTCATTCATGCTTCATTTACAAGCAATTTATAATACCGACATTCAACCAGGCTTTCATATAACAAGCCCATACAAGTTACTATTCATTAGACCGATGGTGTTAGAGACGATAGCGAAAATGTCATTCAAATTATATCCATTTAGCGTATTGATGATGATAGACTGTATGTATTAGTGTATTTTTGTAAAAGTATATCATTCCCACGAAAATACGATATCGCGATTTTCGATCATGTTCTTGTTTCTGCAGATTGCTTTGTGAGATATTCATCCTATATTGACCGATAACGAAATAAACTTACAATAGCCATTAAAATGTAATTTATTTCTTTTATTATATTATATATAGCCATAGACTCCGTCAACTGTCAAGAACTGGTGTACTTACTCGTCCGGTGAACTTTTCGAAAACAATATGACTTTACGGAATCTGTAAACCTGTATTTCCCATGTGACTTGCAGTGTTTCAGTAAGTTATCTACACATAGTCCTTATTTCCCACCCATACGATCCCACATTAGTTCAAAAGATAATTTGCATAATGATATTCATGGCCAACCTTCACAACTTCAAACTGGTGTGAAATGAAGTTGTTACAATTTTTATCCGTATCCTTCATCTTCCCAACAACATCTCAAGTCGTCAACCAACCAGAAGGTGTAATGTATGTCATATGACTGCCTTAGTATCACATTCAAAATGGCAGCCCCCAAAATGAAATGAAATGGAGTATAGCGTCCTATTGTTCTGCTTATAACTGGGCAAATGAAGAAGGGCATACGCCACACAGTGTGCTATGAGGGCAATTTTGCCCGGACAGCGGCACTACGGCTTACTCTTATATTGAATTAATTTCAGCCGTCAAGGGATCTTTTACGTGCACGCCAATGTGTACACGGAACTTAGGTGTTTCGTATCATCCGTACGACTAGACAGCTGTCCTTGTCAGACCCTCCGCCCTGCATCAATGACAAGGGAGACCCACGCCAGAAAAAAATCTCGGCCAATGCAGGGATCGAACACGCAACCTTCAGACTAGCGAGTCCGCGTCTCACCCACTTAGCCACCGTGGCTTCCTACATTTAAAAGAATATGGTGGTTTAGTTACTTTAAAAAATAAACAAAAAAGCGAACAAAAACAAACGCTTGTCATTTTGGGCTGTAGCCTGTCTGATAGTAATGTGACAGATTGGCAATGCAAGAACGACTAAAACAACTCCGCCATGGTCGTTTTTAGTAGTCGCCCTGCCAGATCATTATAATGTTATGATGGATTGGAGATTATCAAATATTTATATATGTATAAATATGTAGATTAATTTGACAAACTGTCGTTTTTAATCCTATTAAAAGAAATCCTGATATTTATATAAAAATTCTAGTAGTCAAAAATCACTGCAGGAGGATATGTCACTCGCAACCTTCCCACTGGTATTAAAATAACCCCAGTTAGGTTATTGGACGCGATAATAGAAAAGTGAGATTTTCAAAAATAAAAGAACAAAACTTTTTGAACCGTACAGCAATATAATATATGTCCAGATTAAAATTATTATCGGTTTTCCAGACACATATTCGTTGTTGCCCAAGAGGGGCAATTTGGACTGACACTATCGAGGCTATGTTACATTTGAAAGCGTAATAGAATTTCGAATGTTGACTTAACGAACAGTTAATTTTGTTTTTCATTTCCGGTAAATATGCAATTGAAAAGATTTTTTATTGAGTACGATAATACGTCCAGGGCTTGAATGTTAGGCTAAGCGGCCTTCAAAGGCACTCTCTACTTGTTTGCTTATTAAATAAATGAAAAGATCTATTTAATACACACGTTTTGTGCTCTCTTACTATAACAGTCGTACATATCTATATTTACATTCTTATTTGAAGATGTTCCTTGGATTATTTAGTTTCACCTCTTTATACAGACCTTCCTATTGTAACCGAAAATATTATATAGAGTTACTGCCAGACTGAGAAAATCACAAATATGTGTGTATTTCGTCTTAAAAATGGGGTTTAACGTCCACTCGACACAATCTAGTTCATTTCGGGACTAACATATGTTTTTTTTAAAATTTTATTTCGATAATTCGCTTGCGCGTAGGGGTAGGAAACCGGAGGACCCGGAGAAAACTCACGAGGCTGGACAGGCGACCCTACTCCTTGTCACGTATCGTTTACGCCTGTTCAGCCTATTATACACGTAATTTTTTATTTTTATGATTTTGTGGTTTGTGAATTCGCCATTTCTTATTACTCCGGATCATTGGTTTATATCCAAAAGAGAATAGGGTCAGATATGTAGCCTTGTCTTATTTTAAATGTGTACATATATTTGTGCAGCATTCTGTTGAACCGTCAGTCTTACTATATAATGTATATTATATCACAGTTTGTATAGAAAGATCCGATCCTACAAATCATTGACAAGAACCAACAAGAGTGGGGTTTGTTTTCTCTTTGGTAAAAACTTCTAACGCTATGAAATCAGTTTTGTGTATTGGGGTCAAAATTTCAATTTTTTTTATGTAATTTATTTTAAAATTGGGTGTAGTATGTGAAATACATGTATGTATAATATAATATGTCTTTCCTTATCGTATCGGTTACTGTTTGCAAGACTTCAAGTGTTATTGGCAAAAGACGCTCGTTTTGGGTTTACTGCAGTTCTGAAACAGCTTGACAGGGTCGTATTATCTCGAAAGATCCCTAAATGTACCGTGAGATGGAAATGAAATGGAATGGGGTTTAACGTCCCACTGTTCTGCTCTGAACTAGGCTATTGAAGACCGGGACTGTGGGATGATCTAAAATCATTAATATACTATTGCATACATCACGATGTGATTATTAAGGGGGTGTCGTCTGTCACCTTTCTTCTCGTGGATCAGCCATTATAAAGACATTAAACTAAGCATTCTCTTCTTAAGCGTAATATTGGTGTCATACAGTCGTGAAAGCATTCTAACATGACATTACCAGCTCATCAAACTTTCATCACTGTAGTTGTTAAAGGTCCTTTCAAAGCGATCATTGAATACTTTCGTAGATTCTTCAGGAAAACCTACGCGTCTGTCTCCGAGTTCTGAAATGGGTTAATGCTTTTACCTAATTCACAGTCTATAAACATTCACGAAGCTGATCGTTCTTTTGAACTTTCTTGATATAATCTATGACATAGCAATTTTTGCGTTTAAATCAAGATGTTTGTGCGTGATAAAATTAAGGATTACAAATAAACCCCTTTATAATCATATTTAAGCTGTCTTTCTTTACACCTATTAGGTAAGTAAGTCGACATGATGTGCAAAAGCCTAGCTGTTTATCTTAACTTGGTGTACACTTGATTCCTATTATCCAAGGAGGATTTAGTATGGTACATTATTACGTACAGTGAGTGGGTAGGATGCTAAGCTCCTTGAAGTTACAACGCCTTTGTTTATTTAGTACCGAATCACTTCCCCAAAACTTACTGCTACATTGCATCGATAGAATTCACGATATCTATCATTGTACTTGAACACTTGAATTAGCGTTATTGGTGATAAAAGGCGTGAAACGAACGATGATAATAAACTGATAATGTTGTTTAAGAAAGTGGTAGGGGGTTTAAAGTGGTAAATGTTAAGTGTCAGTAGTTGGGTTGATTACTGTGCGAAACTCAACATGAAGTCTAATAGAATTATCCCTTGTTGTAAGTCGATTGAATAACACATCTGACGTCATTATCTTGATGTTACGAAATATGGAAGATAACCGTGGGTTTATTAGCGTTAATAAACTCACTTTATTGTTTTAATATAAGGTAAATTTATAATTATTCGCAACTCTTTCCTTTATTATTACTTAAGATTGTTACTTAAGGGCTACATTACCATTCTTATGCAATAACTATATAAGGATTTCTTTGCCGAATTAAATTAATGTTGGGCAATAAATGTATTCAGTCTCCCACATGCAATCTATTCAGAGATACATTTAGCGAAAAAAGAAACCCCTTTATGACGAGGAATACATTAGTAACTTTTGATGATTGCTTTGATTTTGTTTATATCAGATGTTATCATTCCATTTAATGATTTCTGTTGTTATTTTGTCTTCGTTTTAAATAACCCAATGGGGCTAGCTGGCTCTTTCAAGGACAATTTGTAACTTAATTATTTCGTTTTCCGGTTAAAATCATCTCTGAGTCTCCAATTTTTCTGTCGTTTAGGACAAAACCTCTCGTCTTAATAATCAAGTTTTGTGGATCTACAAGAAGATTTAGTACAATCAGGGGTCCTTTTCTGATATTCATAAGCTGTGAGTACTTGTAGGACAAAATTGATCTTCAGTACACTTATAAGTCTATACAAGTGTCAGAAATCTTATGAAAATTCTCCATTTTGTTCTTTGTGTGTTTCTTGGCAACTCTATGCATGAATAATTTTTTTAAAGACATGGATTGGCGTGGATTTGTGGTTTAAGTATTTTAGGTGAACAGCTTTACACCATTGTCTGACTGAAGCCTATTTTGATTACGACAACGTATTGGAAAGTTTACCAGTCTTCTAAAATATTTGTAACTAGTAGTCTTTTGGTGTTAAAAATAGAGTACATTTCATTAATATAATTTGTTATTAATTTGCAATAATAACAGTTTAAGTAGAAATTCCGAGTTCACGAGGGCGTCTACAGTTTTTCTAAAGGTTGGTCTGGGTAGCTGTCGCCATTATCTATCTTTCTTTAGAATATGAATTAAAGACAATCTCCGTTGAACTGTTTCAATGGCATTTAGTAATTGAACTAGGGTATACAGGTCACAATTGCTTGATAACGACTAGCTACGAGAACGTAGCTAAAAACGTTGAGATATACTGATGTTCTTGTTTTTAGCTACGATTTGAGGCGCTTTAGTTCTATGTTGCAAACTCAATTTCTTTATTAATGCATGTAACATCTTTAAAATAAGATAAGTTAATACTCTTATCACTAATTAAACTTACAGAGGCCAATGCGGTGGCACAACTATCGCCTAACTCCAAATATTCGCATTTAAATTACTGAATCTATATTTTGTCAGACATCCACTTCCATTGATATACACGTGGATGTCATTTAGTATTTCCACATGTAATTGGGTTTTTGATTGGCTGTTATAAAGCCTAAGATTGAGCGCCCGCCCACATTATGACAGCTGTTAGACTTCACTGCTCTAAAAAAGATGGCGGTCTTAGTAACGGCATAACGCCTCGATTTTAAATGCGATGATTTATACCCGTTCCAGGTAGGATTACATGCTTAATTGTAATTGAGTGTGGCAGAAATATTATAAATAACAATAATCAATCGTTGTTTTGATGAAAAATATTGTCAATTTTGTTTAATCGCAGCAGGAGTGAATCACGACGGGATGTGCTACATTGGAGACTATAGGCCAAAATCTTATCTCGAAACACGGAGTGTGGAGAGATAAGATTTGTTATCTAGATAACGACAAGAGAAGCATAGTCGAAATGTCGCTCAGTAATAAGCAGTAATTGTATTCCATAGAATTGTGACCTGTATAATCTCCGTTGAGGCATTGGATAAAACACCTCTAGCATGTGATTAACCCGTCTTACTATCTTAGTACATTTTATACACCATTTACTTTCATTCTGTCCACTTTGATTCCTCTTCACGGTGTTCTGATATTACGACATCCGGGTAACACTTTGACTATTTTGATAATGCCAATCAGAGCGTTCTTTTCAAATTAGTAAGTAGCTGCAGTTCACTGGCTCCACCCTTTATCATCATATCGAACGCTGTATTTTAATCAATATATTCAAAATATTCACTGCAAGAAACACACAAAGGACAAAATTGAGAATTTTCCGAAGATTTCTGACACCTGTATAAGTGTACTGAAGATCAGTTTTGTCCTGCAGTATTCACTGCAAGGCAAATTGAGCCAACAGGGCAAATTACCTAGCTGTCCGGCGTATACTCTGGAAATTGTGAAAATGTTTATAAATTTAGAACAGTATGTTTCCCCATAATACATATCACTACCACAGACATTGGTATTATACTAAAATTTGTCAGGTGGGTTAAGTTAAAACTTGTTACTGTTACAGAATAGACATTTATGTAAATTGTGAATAAATATGTAGATGCGCGTTTGTAAAGTTGATTTATTGCTCAATGTAAACGGGTTGAGGTACCTTAATGTACGGTCTCCTATTGTTATGATTTCATCCTGTTACTGTTTGACCAAGGTAGAGAGGTCATACAAGGCCCGGTGAAGGGATTAGATAAGTATCGTGTTGTTTGACCCCGGGGTCAACCGCTATTCACCTCATGTTCAATGAGTAATGTCAGTTGACAATTAGATGAAAACTACACCGTTTTGATATAAATAGAACAAAATAGGGGAAAAACTGATTACCACGAGTCTTTATACGTTCAGTCGTATTTCATCATCATATTGGCGCAAGGGGGATCTGAGCCACATTTTTTATCATTTCGAAGGTTTATTATTCGATGATGAAACCCAGTCGAAAATTAAGAACATGGCGACAGGTGAGATGTAACCAGGCACCGGATTTAGTTACTTAAGTACTAAAATTCAATTTTTAGCCGTAATAAAATAGGTCCCAAAAAGAAAACAGGAGCCAAATAGACACGTAATTAATAATTTGTTCACTCGAGTTCTATGAAGAGGAAAACCAACCAGACACGGACACCAAAGCAGGAGACCGGGTATGTGTGTTGGGAGAAGGGTCAGTGGCCTAAGTTAAAAAAGATAATAATCAGGAAACATTTTTTTTTTTAAAAAAGTGTGTGCGGATCGTCAATAAATAGAAAGACATAGATGCCAAAATTGCGTCCACAATTTGACTGTTTTGCCATTCATGCATATTTGAAAATACATGTACATGTATATATTTATGTATATGTAAGATATGATAATTCTTTAGAAAATAAATTAGTTTTTAAGACTCTTTCACATCTGAAAGTATGGCAACACCGACTGTGTTGCACCTAGGAGTGCTGCTATGATAAGATGTTTTGCCAATTTGAGTGGGCTGTTTTGTTAATTTGATAGTCACTTTAAAAGACATTTTTCATATTATATATTACAAGAAAAATCAAATAAAAATTATTGGCATTTGGCAATAAAATTATTTGCAAACTAATTTACCAAGCTCTATATTTGGCCCTGTTCACATCAATAATATTATGTTGGTCAGATGTTCAGGTGACTTTAACGAACCTAGGATCGCAGACGGTCACCTTTATATTCAGTACTGAAAATAACTCCTAGACCCCGGGCTATTATCATATATAAATATTTATTATTAAATATTACGTTTTGTAGTTCATACACGAATGACAGGGTGTTTAAAGTTCCAATAGCATTTTTTTAAGTTATATTTTTAAAATGTATTAAAACAAAGCCCTAAAATAGATTGAACCTATAAACAGTCCTACCTTGTTAAAGAATAATCCTATTAATCCTATAATTCACTATTGCCAGTTGAGAAATTGGCAAAAATATCATTTTCAACTTCAAATTCAAACGTTTGAAGATGGTCGTCCATGGAGAGGAATGGGAAAACAAGGGAGGTAATTGAGTAACTATTTCCTCAATCACCCTGTGTCACCCTTTCTAATGCCCCAAAAATTTTGCCCATGATCGTATAATAGTGAGTTGACAACCCTTTGAGCAAAAGACATAGAAATAATTATGCTTTGACTTTCTTAGAAAATATGAAAATGGAACTTTAATATAAATTCGTTTGCTAAATCATGAATTTACATATCTGTACTTGACGCTAACATGGTGAACATGTCCTTCTGACTATGATCGTGTCATCTGATAGCTTTGAAGACCCAAAAGAAAACAATCTGAATCGCATGTAATAGGATAAACTTAAATATAAGGGTATACTATTTAAAATCTCGTATGTTGTTTTAAATGACCTTTAAGTCAATTGACAATTACAGTGTATAGAAGCTATTAAAACGCTTTACGTGGAATGTTTGTCTAGTGTCGAACTGTCTATGCGTCTTTCATGTCTTAAGAGATTAGCATAATGCACTTAATAAGATTGTAATGCGAATTATAAACAGAGGATATGTAGAGATTAAAGCGACGGATCTTCGTTGTGTAAGATTATGGGACTATTTGCCAGAGCAATGACTCGATCGCAACATGCACTTCTAAATTTCTGGCCCCAAGTTCATTAAGCATTCTCAGACCTAAGTTGAGAATTTACTCAAATTTCAATCATTTTTTATGAGAAATATCTTTTATCCAGATACACACAGTTTCTTATTGATTTATTTGATACATTAAAATAACAAAGGTTTTATAAAGATCTATATTTTAGTAAATTCTTAACATAAGTCTGAGAATGCTTTGTGAACTCGGGGTCAGATCTGGAGACAATTTGCTAGGGCAATACCTTGATCGCCAGTGCTTGCACTTAACTTACAGTAAATATTATATTGATTTCAAAAATAGTATTCAGATCGATCAAGCCAATGTAAGTTATGTCCATTCTAACATTTCATTAGTTTCTACTGATTCACGCGGACGTCTGTAATATATTTGATTTTTATCCGTTGACATCGACGCCAAGATCTTAATCACAGTATAATAATTATACGTGTTTTTCTAAAAAAAAAACACTATACCGAGCCAGTGATACGAATTACGATGTAGAGCTTTTAATTTAAAAAGTACTTTGACCCACTGGAAAGCCATTGTTTTCTGTAGGCCACAATCCTCGAAAGCCAAATGTATTTGAATTACAGACTTCAAACACGTTCTTGATGATATTTCATAGCAATTGATTTGTAACCAAATGAAATATATCAAACGGAGATACCCCAAAGAAACAATAAATACTACATTTATTCTTATGTAAAAGCACATCAAAACCCCTGTAGAACTCGTTTGATTTTTGTTGTGCCTACTAAATAGTAATTATGTACTTTCTATTTGTATGACACGCTACCTCTTTATTAACTCTTTATGAACAAGTAGTACTTGAAAAGACGGATTTATAACGATTTAAAGGCGTTAATCACCCTCATTTACTTTTAACTTTTATTTCATCTCTCCCCTTTGACGTAGGTCCTACATATTTCTAACCCTGTCTCAAACGTTTAATTGGAAGTCAGGTTCATGTTACCTAAGAGATGTTTCCGTCACACGATTTCAAGTTTCACGACATCGCCAGAAATCACATAAAACAGATGATCAAATCGCAGGAAATTCTACTTTTCTGTAATAATCACAGTACAATAAAGATATTATCCGGCTCTTTATAGCATTATTTGATACATTATTCACCATAAAACCTTTTCACTTATGTCAATATACGGCAGGCTATCTTGCCCTCGGTGGAATTGAATGTTTTGAAATGTACGTACCCCCGATATCAATTTATTTTCTATATGGGTTTATTTACTGGAATATGTGTATTTTCTATTATGGAAACGTGATACGTGTATAGATGTTTTAGACATGCAATCAGTATATAAGCAAAGTAGAATTCTGTGGACAAAACTCTTCAATTGATGTTTTAAATTCTTAATCTTAAGTGCTATTAAGGATGAATACTGACTAAAGTGTGTTAACAATATTTGCAATAATTTTAATTTTTTTAAAAACTTCATCCCGGATAGATATATATGCGTATTTCGCAAGTCCTACCGCAACTTAACCATATGCGTTATCGCCTTGGTGTATGCTGGCCAGGGGAGGGTGGCCAAATAACACTCTATTTATAGTAAGAAAACATCAGAAACATTGCTAATTTGCAATGACAATACCGGGGCGAACTATAAAATATGATAAAAGAGGGTCATTGCCGAGCAGACTTTAAAATATCCCACAGTATATCAGTATAATAGTAATAATCCTTTATCCCGGGAAAACTTTACTAGTCTGCGATGACCTTGTCCGGGTAAACTTTAAATCATAAATGCAAAGCCTTTGTCCTGGCTAGTTTTGAAATACGGCAGATGTAAATCGAATTAGCATTGCATTGTTGAGTTGCCGACATATTTTGGTCTTACTGGTATACTCATGCATGCAATGCCATATCCTGGAATTTTTTCAAACAATAAACCTAATGTAACTGCTTCTAAAATGGCATTCCCGTTCTAGTACTGCATGTAGACGTAAAACAGCATTGCATTTTGGTCTAACCGGTATTTTGGATCCTATTCGTGTCACTGTAAAAAATTATCTACTTCGTAATCCATTCGCAATCATATGATTTCAGTTTATACAGGGGACCTACTTTCATAAAATTATGGCATTTCCATGTCAACGCGTCTTTGACAATGATTACATTAGACACACAATATCCTTTTGTCTGCAGCTTGGGACAGAATTTTTTTAAAAAGACAATTTAAACTAGTTATCAATACACAAAGTGCGTCTGCCCTTTCTTTTCTGCTTACCGTCTATCGTTTACATTTGATGTTTTCAGTAAATTGTTTGTCGAATCGATTTGGGAGATGTTCTTCCCTAGCGCGCGCTCCCTCGGGTGTCGCTTTGGCAAGCTTTGGTGACAATTTTTAAGTTGACAGAAACGGCAAGGCTTCTTGGATCGATCGTTTCACGGGCGTCTGTACTACTGACATTGGAGTCACCCAAAGAGAATTTTTGTTCCTATCACACTTTTATAAAAATGGATGTGTTAGTTGCCTTTCGCCATTTTATGTGATGATCGATAATTTCATAACCAATTTCCAATTATCCTATTTACATACAATTGACACAGATTAGCATCAATTTGTTCTTAACGCATTTCATATTGTTCTTCAAAATACAATTAAATATGTGGAGACTAATTGAGAAATTTCAATTTTTCCACATAGTCTATTCTTAACTTTATTGAAAGAGATAAAAAAAATTTTCTAAAATACAAGTTAACTATAGATATTTTCCCATTTTAATGACTTCATTGTGGTCTTTCCATTGTTCAGAAATATTAAGGGTATGTCTTTTCATCCTTTCTCTTAAATTTGAGCTGGCAACTTTTTTCACTCTTTTCGCCTTTAGAGAGAAGTCTGAGAGACTAGTAAATCAAATAATAGATCTATATCTGGCAGTCTGGTCTAGATACTCTTTCATTGTACGCAGGCTATATTGCCAATTGTAACAAAAGACTGTTCTATACAATGAATGAATGACTGTGATGGCAGATATAAGCACAGTAAATAAAGTCAGAGCGGTGTAAGTAATTTGAAAGGTACATGTATCTCGCCTGCTTACCACGGCTCACCGATATAAAAGCCACACCGAGAAAACGGGGCTATTTAAGTCGTTCATATTAAACAGTAACATCGCTTTGAAGCCTGCACGCCTCTCAATCTCTTTTCTTGACTTGACCGCGTTATACGGGGAACGTTCGGAGAGAGCATGTGGCGATTTTTATAGCGTTGGATGTCAGTTGAAGAAGGCTTGCGAAGTGAAGCACCTGGCTGGAGACCGGGTATTAGAATAGAACAGTTTGCTATAGGAGCTAAAAACGATCAGGTACGGCTGAAGGCTGCTATCCCTAAATCACAAGCACAGGAGATAACAGAGCTAGCTAGTTTATTAAAACCCTTCGTTGGATCAGCTTATCAGTTGTGATTGTAGATTTTGACATGCCGGCGCTCAGGTTACAGGTCTGAATATGCACGTGTAAAGAGAGTTGAAAAGTCGTTAATATGGCTGAAATGGAAAATAACGTGGGCTATTGGTTTCTTCCTATCCAGTGACTTGTGTATTCGTAAAGGATTATCTCGTATTTGTTTGGATATCTTGAGGTCTAATCTCGTAGAATTGTGTCAGGCTGTATTGGAAATATGAACTGGTTTTACGTTCGTTGTCTGTGTTTTGACGATTTGTAAACATATTTAGAATGGGTGGGATTTATTGGGAATTATCGGCTACATATATATGGGATTGAAGTGAACTTCTCGACATAAGACCCAGGCTTCAGTATGGATTTACAGTATTACTAGTGAATCTAGACAAGATATAATTTATAGTAAGTGGACTATTTCCATCTGAGGAAGCTGTATATAATAAGATCGGGTAGGTGTGTAAACGTGTTTTTATTATGGGTTACAAATAACAATATATTGGTCTTGTTTTGCTATACTCTTCCATATTATCTTCTAATAATGAGAAAATCAACATAACCATAGGAGGGGATCAGATCATTGTGAAAGGAGAGAGAGAGAGAGAAATGGGGTTTAACGTCCACAAACTAGGTCATTTTGGGACTAACTTAAGGTTTAATTTTATTTCAATAATTCGCTTGTGCGTATATAGGGGTCTTTAGCAGTGGGAGGAAACCGGAGTGCCCGGAGGAAACCCACGAGATTGAGAAGGCGCCCCTATCTCCATGCCACATACGCTCACACCAGGGATCGAAACCAGTCGCAAGCCATAGGTGACCGGCCAGCTAGAGGTCGAAGCACGGCACTCTAGACCACTTGGTCATCCCAACCCCCCATTGTAAAAGGTGTTGACTATTAAATTTGTTATTCAAAATAAGGGCCGTGAAGCTTTTCGATCTAGCCCAGGTATATTTTATTTGTTTGTATTATAAGCATGTTTGTTGCATGAACAGGTCATCGTAAAACTAGCATATCTACATTTCAATGATTCGTTTGCTTGCAAGAATTTTTAGCAGTGGTGGAAAATCTAGCTACTTTAGTAACGAGGTCTGATAGAAGCAAGTCTCTCTAGCCTCTATCAGACATGGTTACTAAATTAACTAAACCTACTGGCACTGTATGGTACTTGTGATGCTGGACTAGGGTATAGGGCTCACCACACCCACCCTCTCAATTAAAACAATAGGTTCAATGTCTTTGTCAGTGTAATACTTTAATATTTTGAGACTTTATTTTTGTATTCTATATGGTTTTACAATGAGACATAAATGAATTTTGACAGGGCAGTAATATTTCTGTCTTCTTTACTTTGAATGCCAGCTATAAGGGATTGGCAATGTACAGTTCATT
Source organism: Patella ulyssiponensis (assembly GCA_963678685.1). Taxonomy (NCBI): domain Eukaryota; kingdom Metazoa; phylum Mollusca; class Gastropoda; family Patellidae; genus Patella; species Patella ulyssiponensis. Next base: position 18,497,932 of record OY783230.1, on the reverse strand, counting down.
TGTTAATTGATCCTTGCTTTTTGCAATATCTGAAGAACTAGACACTTATCAGACTTGCCTCACAGCTGACAAATTAGTAATTAACTTGAAAAATGCATTGTATGTTTTTGAAATTTGAATCCATCTCTGGAAAACTATCACTTTTTATACGCTGCAGAGGATTTTATTTCTGGTGTATAGAATAGAAAATAGCTTGCTTCTTTTGTTTTCCCCCCATAACCTTGTCCTTTTTGCGAATTTCCACACATGTATTTATTGTTAGGGACCAGACTGGACCACGGTGGGTAAAATGCTGGCTCACTAGCCAGGAGGTCGATTGATTGATCCTTGCATTGGCTGAGAAAGTTCATCCAGATTTTCCAGCGTGGTTCCCCCTTGTCAGTGATGCAGGAAAGAGGGCTTGACAGGGAAAGCTGTATAGTCATTGGCATAGGACAAAAAACATGCATGTAAAAGATCCCTTGGCTGTTTGAATTCGATATGAGTAGGCTGTACTGCCACTGTCTGGGTAAAATTTCCCTTGTAGCACACTGTATGGCGTATGCCCGTCTTCATTAGCCCAGTTCAGGAGCAGAACAGTAGGACGTTAAAAGCTCAAGGTGGGAAGTGACATAGGATTGGTGTTGTAGGGCCACCACTGTGTTTTTCTGTTTTGTGCTACTCTTATGGTTGTCCCATGGCTACAGTAGCAAGGGTACATGTCGGTCGATTACAATCTTATTACACTGATAACAGTAGAGATCTTTTTGAGAAACTCATTTGAGTAACTTTTCCAACTTGTGAAAAAGACTGCCGAGTGGCTGTTTAATTATCGAGTTAGCACGATTATGTTATTTATCAATCTGAACAAGCAATTGAGATTCCTAGTGTCATTCCACATACAGAAACAATCTTTGGCATCTTAGACATGATTACCCATGATTGTCTTATTTGCATGACATTTCTTCATGCACGCAATTCTCATGACTGTTACAGTGGTTTTCTTGTAAAGACAGATTTTGAAAAATATTTCACACAAATTACATAAACATTTACATGTATCCAACATTTTACCACCCAACACAATTTATAATTTCAAAGTGTCATCCTTTTTTAATCTAAATTAGCGAAAAATTATATTTCAAATAGTTTTTATTATATAAATATGCTCAGAAACGTTATTTTTAATAGGAATGTAAATTCTTATCTTGATGATCTAAGCAAGTAGAAATTAAGCTTTTGAAAAAACAAAATGATGAACAAGCCAAAAATAATTTTATTTTGTGTTAACCTTCAGAAAATATAATCTCTTAACTTGTATTTCTGTGATGTATTATAATAAATGAGCACCAGTATGTTGAAGAGGGATTTGACTTATCACAGGTTATCTAATGTAAGTTTTAACTGGCTGTCCCTAGATACATTCCTTGTTAATGCTTGAAGGGGAGATAACGATCTAATCTTAAGCTCTTGATGAACATACAAGTTATTGAGTACATCAGAGAATTACTCTCAAGTACATCTTAGAGTGAAAATTAAATAGGATATATTAATAATCTATATTATTAAAAGTTTTAATAACTACTGACATACCTGAGTTCTTAAGCAATTATCTTAAGTGATCAAAGATAGGTAAATGTAAGTTTTGCCTATATGTACTTGAAAGCATATAAGTATCTTCTTAGTAACCTATTATGTATTATATCTGAAAGTACATAAAATTGTAATAGGTTTTAGAAAACTCATTTATTTTGAAGAGATATTAATTTATTAGGTTTTTTAAAACTCTTACCCCGGTTGTAAGTGGCAAGGAGTAGGGTCGCCTGTCCAATCTCATATGTTTTCTTTGGGTCCTCTGGTTTCCTCCCACTGCTAAAGACCCCATTTCTCTCTCTCTCTCTAAAACTCTGAGCTATAATCTGATACCATTGTTATATTTTGTAGAGTTCAGGGGTAAAATGTTTAAATTCCTTTAATGTCGATTTACAATAAAACTATAGTTTTATAAAAAAAAAAGTACTTAATGTTCATATACTACTGTAGTGCTTGGATTTAATTTAACTAGTTTAGCCAATAATTGAAGTATAATTGATCATTTTTTGGATGCTTTATGGGTAATGACATAAAAACTATCAGCTCTTTCTACTTAATGTTCAACCATTTTCTAAGTACAATCTTGATAATATTCACAACTCAAAGTATCCAGTATTAGAATTTCAATTCTGCATGAAATGTATGGATTATTGAGCTGCTGATCAAGAAGGTAAAATTAATCAGATTGCTAATTAAAATACATCAAGAGGCAAATCCCAGGGATGTAATTTTTATCGGCTAGATACAATTTAAGATATGTTGTACACCTGTTGCTTTTTAATAACATCATGATAGATGTTTCAAGAGGGAAACATTATGGATTACCAGGTACATACTATTCAAAGTTGTAGTTCATCATGTTGCATCTGACTGTTCAGGGTCCCAAGTTTGGTGCTTGCATAAAGCCATGGCGCTTAATACTAATAGTGATTAAGGATACCACTTTTATAGCTTAAAACAATAATTATTTGCTGATAGTGGAATGCTAGTAGAATATGGCTGTGATAGGATTTAGGGTATACAGTATTCTAGTAGAATATGGCTGTATAGTGTAAATGCTATCAGAATATGGCTGTGATAGAAATGTTCTGCATTTAGCTTGGTCCATGAAATGAAAGTCCCAAAGCATTTCTCTATAATTAACCTGTCTGTAGTAATATGTTTTATATACATACTCTTTCAGAACATCTGATAACACTTCTTATTTATTAGGAAAGTTGAAATAACCAAAATTGCACTTTCGTATCTACAAGTTCCTGCCCAGAATATTGTACCGGTAGATCAGATTATAATGGTCTCCACCCTGGCAAAACTCTGTCCCTAAATCTTATTGACCATTTTTAGTCTTTAAATCACATTTTAGAACCTATCCTTTTAATTTTATCTTGTCTCAGCTCTAACACTATCTTAGCATCCAACTTTCTTTTATTGTATGTAATTAAAGATATAAATGGCATTTCTTTTTGTGGTGTTAAAAAATGCCAATTTTGAGACTTGTCAGACACACATTTTAATTCTTTATCTTTTTTTTTTATCTTTGGCAAATGTCATGAAATGGTTTTATATGAAAAAAAGAGTCATTCTAGTCACACTTTGAGTCTTAGGATTCTTTCAGTTATTACCAGAAAATGTAGAGTCCGGGGACTTTTATAATGGCCTTTAGAAAAAGATAGATATCTTTCTAATTGGTGATAAAGTATTGATGATTGCAAAATGTCATTTGAAGGTTGCTGCAAAAGTTATCTGATTACATACCGTATGTAAACTAAAATATATATAAGAAGATATGTACTGTTATCATTAATACAGATAAAATTAATTTATTAGGAAATAACTTCCATAAAGAGTACTCTAGCTAGTCGTTCGAATGAAAAGCACACATCCTGGATACAAGTTGATACTGCATGCCAAAGATCTTTTCGGAAAACAGAACGATCTGATTAAAATCAAATGTTAATCACATTTCATTTTGTTTTCAAAATCCTAGTACATCGATGTCAGACATATTTTCTTTGAAGCCGGTCATCATATCACTTGAACTTAAAATAGCATTATGCAAGAGCAAAATCTGCTTTTTACAGGTCTTTCTTTAGGCCTGAGATGTTATCTAAATAATCAATTAGACATTAATTAACATATCCAGACCATAATAAACTCTTGATGTCAAGGCTAGCCTTCGATGTTGGCGGATTAAAATCCTATATACCGCTTAATGGCCGTTGATAATTAAATCAATCAAGTGGATAATCGAGACTATGCTGTTTATATTAATGATTTGAGTAATGATGACCGAGGCTATGTGAATATTTCAAACGCTTTTTTCTCGGCTAATAGTGAATCAATTTGACTGAAATTTTCAGCAAATTACCTTTACATTATCTAGTTTTTAACTATTATAGTAAGAACTGCCATCTCTTTATCTTATCTCCCATAATGTAACTTTAATGATCAATCATATTTTCTGTATGGGATTATGAGCTTGTTATTGGTGGTGAATTATGGGAAATTTTAAAACCCAAACATATAAAAATGTTTCTGATGAGTTTAGGGGTTAAGAGTATGTTGTGAATAGAACAATTGCTTGCAAATAAGGCTGTGATTGTGTTATGAATGCTGGTGTAGACATAACTGTCGCTAGCAGAATTTATAATGGTTAGAGTATAAGAGTATTTCTTTTAGAATATATGGCTGTGATAGGGTTTAGAGTATGGTTTTAGAGTATATGCTAGTAGAATTTGGCTGTGATAGGGTGTACAGTATGGTTTTAGCGTACCGGTATATGGTAGTAGAATATGGCTGTGATAGGGTTTAGAATATGGTTCTAGAGTATATTCTAGTAGAATTTGGCTGTGATAAGGTTTTGGGTATGAGTTTAGCGTATACCGTATGCTAGTAGAATATGGCTATGATAGGGATTGGAGTATATGCTGGCAGAATATATCTGTGATGTTAACTTAAAATTTGTCATAAAATTTTAATTAGATTGAAAATTTTAATTAGATTGCTTGCCACATTTCACATGTAACCTAAAGCAAAGTAAATAAGCATGGCCTACGTACAATACATGCTGGTTCAACATTCTGATCACTAATTTACAGTAACATTTACATTTTTGAAACACTTTATATTTTAAGGATGGAACTTTTATATTTTTCAGATAGAATACAATATGGAAAGGGCTCGCTCAGTAAGGTCTGGTATACCTACATTAGCAGGGAATGGTATACCTGGTAGAGCCCATCATGTGACATCACGACAAACAGCCAACACAGGAATAATAGCTCATCCATATACTGTACATAAACATGCTATAGTTCGACCAATTAACTCAACAGGATCCGAACACAAAATGAAACACGAAGTAAGTTTGTTTTTTTTTAAAAATAGACATGTAACTTAAAGGTGACGATCCATGTATTTCTGTATTCTAAGAGATAGAGTATAATGAATGACAGCTACTACTTGCACCCTAGAATCGACAGTCGACACTACATATTTGTACTAAACAGTGATTGTATTCCATATAAATTGTGTTAAGTTTTTTCAAGAATCAATTTCTAGAATCAACGACAAATAACTGTTCAAACACCACACTAAATTAAAGATTGGCAGAACGAGAACTAAATATTGCCACTTTAAAAAGTTAGAAACACGACTAAAATTTAATTTCGAGACACCGTTTTATGTATGGTAAGAAAAAGTTTGTATATAAACTTTGTAATTCATTGACATGTAGAAAATTATGTTGATGTAGTGGACACTTTACATCTGCAAATGTTTTGGGGATTTGACCATAACAGCAATATTACTATCTCATCTGTCACAGATCTAAACTCTCTGGGATTCATTTATACTCAATGAGTCTATTGTAAATCTCAAAGTTATTTCTAACAAGGCATTCATTTTCTGCTCAGTAGTTTTGAGAGTAGAACTGCAATTCATACCTATTGAACATAACAATTTCTGATCTTAATTTAATGATAAATTAAAGATAACAATTAACAAACCTAGGGGACAACTACAAGATGTCAGAAACACGAGCATTGTAAGTCATTGTAAAACCATCAAATTTAACAGCCATTTTCAAATGTTTATTAAACAATGCAGGCAAACATGTATAACAAAACACAGACAGCACTAACATTACAAATTTTAAAGGAGAAACCTAGCAATACACAAAATCCAAGCCCCAAAAGAAACCCAAAAGCCCTGTAATAATGTTATATAGGGCTGAACATGCCTTTAAACTGACTAAAATAACCTATCGATAGTAGATCATGTTGTAAAATAATATAATTGCTAGTTTAATTGTACAATTAACTTCAGTTTGAGTAATCGCTTGAAGCAACATCAATGATAACCATTCGCTTGTGTTATAAAATGGTGAAGATGGCTTCAAATTTTGTAATTGAATACTATTTAATATAATAAAATATAGACTCACTGTCTGCTAAGATTTTTTTTTCATAAAACTTGAATACATTTTACATTCCTTTATTGAATTTAATACATAGACTTGTAAACATAATTATGTGAAATTGATAACATAAAAATATGAATCTACATTTTATAGATAAGAAATCAAATTTAAATTGAATTGTAAGGTGAAGTAATTTTAAATTTAGATGTGAAAAAAACGATTTCTTTACAACTTTTGGCGTTATCAAGAAGATTATTCTCAAAATTGCCCATTAAGAGTTTTGTTTTGCCTACAGTTCTTGTTAAGAATTTTGTGAACTATGAAATGTTAGAACAGTGAGAGTGAGTTAGAAATGGGGTTTATGGTGCATTCAACATGGAGTGTTAATTTGTTTTGTGATGTGGGGAACTGTCTACATTTAAAATTTTGATGTCTGCAGATAGAACCAATTTTTTTGTATTCCAAATTTGAGAGTTTAAGCAAATAAAATAAAGTATAGAATTATTAGACCTACTTGCTTGTCCAAGCACTAATTTTAATAACACAACAGATCTTCCCAGTTCATGGGGTTTGGATGGCCGAATTGTTACCATATGCGCGTTGTATCATACAGATTCGTCATTGAGTCAACTGGCACTGTTTTGATTCCCATGTTGTATATGGCAAGGAGTACGGTCGTCTGTCCAACCTTGTGGGTTTTCTCCGTGTATTCCTGTTTTGTCCAAGCACTAATTTTAATAACACAACAGATCTTCCCAGTTCATGGGGTTTGGATGGCCGAATTGTTACCATATGCGCGTTGTATCATACAGATTCGTCATTGAGTCAACTGGCACTGTTTTGATTCCCATGTTGTATATGGCAAGGAGTACGGTCGTCTGTCCAACCTTGTGGGTTTTCTCCGTGTATTCCTGTTTTGTCACACTGCTAAAGACCCTATGCACAAGCAAATTATTGAAATGAAATTCAACCATGTGTTAGTCCTGAAATGTTTCTAGTGGACTTTAAACCCCATTTCTCTCTCTCACTTCCCAATTTAATACTTTATTTTGACCTAAATCAACTGTAAAGGCATTTTAATCATGAATAAATAAATTTAATACTTCTCCAGGATGCTCAGATCGAAGATTTGTCTGCCTATCCTGCCATATAGACAAATTAACTAAATCAAAAAAGTTTATCTGAAGTACTTGTAATAAATACTCCAAAATTAGCTTACAGATTTTGTTGGTGGGTTATACTAATTTCTACAATTTGTTTTGTTGTTTATTAAATAAAAGTGGATGGCTGTATGGTTAGCATGTGGGCGCTGTATCATAAAGCATGTCATTGAGTCAAATGGCATGGTTTCTAATCTCTGGTTGTACGTGACAAGGAGTTAGGGTCGCCTGTCCAACCTCATGGGTTTTCTCCAGGTCCTCCCGTTTCCTCCCACTGCTAAAGACCCCTACGCGCAAGCTAATTATTGAAATAAAATTAAACAATGTGTTAGTCCCGATATGACCTAGTATGTGTCAAGTGGATGATAAACCCCATTTCCCTCTCTCTATTAAATAAAAGATGTATTGCCTCCAATACAAATGAAATTGTTTTCTTCTGTCAATAATCATTAATCCAAACCAACCATGAGTCTAACAGCCATACAATATTGCGTCAAATGTAATGATTTATTGTCAAGTAAGGAGGGGAACATATTTGGTAACTGGTTCCGATTTATACTAAATAGTTGATGTAACTTGTCAACAAATATTCATGAAAGGTTTCATATACACGATAGATAAATGAGGTCTCAGCCTGTCAGCCTGTGACACATTAAGTTGCGAGATATTGTCATAAAATGGTGAGAAAAAAAGACATTTTATACCACAGTAACGTATCCAGCCAATATCTTATGAATGAGACACTAGTTTATCTATGAACTTGTCGAGAAATTTAATGACTTCACATCGTACATGTAGGTAGACAACATTTCGCTCCTTCAGATTGTTCTTTCTCACAAGATCGCTCAAGCAAGACAATCTCTGACCATAAAAAGAGAGTTTTATCTTCAATTTCTGTGAACAATCTGGTATGATATGTATGATAATCCTGCGAATATGAAGGGTAAACAATAAAACAAGTCAGTTCGAAGTAAATACAGGTGAATCTCACGAAGCCAACATTGAAATACATGTAACGAAGATCTTATTGATTATAACTATAGTATCACAGACAGTTCAAATTCAACTACAATCTCCCCATCTTTTCAAATCAGGTTTTGTCAATAACAGCTGTTTGGCTGCCGTTTTGTAAATTTTAACTGAGATAGAATCATTTTTCAAACCTACTGGATGTCATTTTTTTGGAAAACTCCAAATTCTGGGCCAGGTGTTTTTTTTATTTTGGTTTCATTTTTGGAAGACTGATCACCAGATAGATTGTAATGTATATTATATTCAAAGTAAGTGGAATTTATGGCCATATCTAGAATGGGGTTAAGTGAACTATTGTTCAGGCAGACAATATGCCATTGTGCCTAATTACTAATATGCTTTTATGTATAGTGAAAAATATGATTTATGGTCAGTGTGCATGGCTGGTTGAGGGATAAAGGTCATTGTGTGGTTGTCTGTCATATATATTGTATGAAATATGACCAGCATGTTACCTTTGTGAAGCATTCTCAAAATCTAACAGAATGCAGGATCACTTATAAGTCACCAGACATGTACATCTGACTTAGGAAAACGTGTGTATGGAAATACATGTTTTTGAAGCAAAGGTAGCTAGTACATTGTAATTTAAATTTTGATTTTCTTTTGTTACCCTGACTTTGATTTTATATTTAATTGATGGATTAATTTGTAAAAATTCTCGTTTTTCTTGCTTAAAACAACAAAACAATGATTAGGTACTGTGCCGTATGGTTGTCACATGAGCTGACATCAAGTTTATTTTTCATGAGCATACAATTTTATGAATTCCTTTATAAATGTACATTAAAATAGGTACTGGTACATATTTTTAGTTTTGTTAAGTACCATCTGGTGCAGTTGAAAATGTTTATCTTAATTAATCTGATTGATTGACATTTTAAAAAAGCCATTAGTCGATTAACTTTTTAAAATTAAACAATGCTGCATTATTTAAAACATTTTTCAATCATGAATGTAAATGGCAAGCATACAATTTATAGAGCCAGATTGTTTATGCAGAATTTATAATCATTTGGTATTTCTTTATTAAGTCCAAATCATGTGCATATGGGATTTCAGATTCTGATTAATTTGAACAAGAAAACTTCTCAAGATATTAAACCTGCTTTTCATGAAGACATGTTTTAAATTCGACCATATCTTAGAATTGTTTTTAGATGGGAAGAGACTGTCACCGTCTTATGTATCCTTAGGCTTATGTCATATTTTATTGTCTTATGGTTTATTTATGAGAATAAAACCAAGATTTAGTTGTTGTTATTAATGTAAGACAGTTAAATACATATTTTGTTCTATTATAGAATGAAAGAATTATCAGTGGATCCAGCAGCCAGGAGGTGTATATAAGTAATTTAGATGGTCCACGAGCTTCAACTCCTATCAGGGATATATTAGGAGCAGACGTCATCGTTCACCAACCTCAATATCACGAACTGGAAAAGTTTAACAATGAGGATTTAGCAGAAGATGAAGATTATCCAATTCGTGGAACAATTTCTCCCCTTACAAATCAACGTTTACAACGATCTCTGGATCAAACGGGCAACGAGTTATCTTTTGTGTTCGGAAGACCTTCGTCACCCTGTGTGGACCAAACTATAGATGGTCGATGTTTATCGCCTATTAACGAACAACGCCCACTTTCTCCTTCATCCGAAATGTTTGCCATGAAACAGGATGTATGTAATATGGCCACTGATAAAGGAATAGAGGGACGTGTGGTGCAAGGTGGTGTATGTTGTGAACATTGTAATAATTGTTTAATAGATTTAAAACGTCAAGCTCTCAGGATTATGTTTCCAGATAATACAACACGGAATACACCTCTCAAGGTAAGATCAGTAATTATCAATCTATCATTTAATAACAAGCTTGGAAATAAGGCACCTGTCTCTGACAATGTCGACGCAGATTCTGGCTTTGTCAGGCACAAAACCGCTCGTGTCTGTCATTTTGTCCGGCACTGATTTGTCTTTTTTATTGATATTATTAATAAATGTCCGGCACTAAGTTGAAAATGTCAGGTACTATTTCATTAGTGCCTGACATTTTGTCAGGTACATCTAAAACCATTATTTCCAGGCCTGCTTAATAAGATATTTGTCAATTAAAGCCATATGTACATGTAGGTAGGCTGGTTCTGTAACAAAGACTTAGGTTCCTAAATGTCTGATTCCTCCTTGCTTTTTAAAGACAAATAGATAATGTTTAAGTTTGAAATTATCCAGTTTAATGCTCTGAATAAGCTCTATATATAAATCCTATAAGTTTTATCTACAGATTATTTCATTGTTGTATATTAACATGGACATTGCAAGTTTTTAGTTTAGGGCACTTGAAAAAAGATTAAGACCTTTATGCCAAAAATTCAGACAAACTTCTTAAGAGGCAAAAATTTAAACCATAAACGTATTCTACATAAACAGATCAAATGTTCTTCTATCGATAATTGTATAGAAAGCATAACTGGGCAGGCAAGGCAAGACCATGGACCTTTAATAGGTACATGGCAAGACCAACAAAAACATTTCTGTTTTTTGCACTAGATGTATGTAAAAAGTTTATTTTGGATTCATCTCAACCGACCATGTGCGCAGTACATAAGGCATGTAGAATGTGTTTGTACTGAATGTGACTGACCTATCTTTTAAGGTTATTTTGTAAGAAATGTTTTTGTTGATAACAATAATCTAAGATCAAAGTTGTACTACTTGATTCCTGGAGAAAGTAACACGATATAGAGGGGAAGACTTTTAGACCCATCTTAACCTCCATCTTAAAATATACTCTACCCTTACATATGTTTAAAGATGGTAATATTAGAAGCAGGTCTTAGTCAGACAGACACAAACCCAAATACTTCAATCATTCTGTCAATTTAAATACTAACAATAGGTTACATACATGTAGTTCTAATTAGAAACAAAATACTGACATGAAACAAACGTTGAAAAACAGACAGTTTAATCTCACTTTCAATGTCTGGCTGAGTCTTAAGCTTGATTTAGAAATCTGCTTTGCTACATACTGTAGTAGTGTTTTTCTTTCTTTCATTTGGGACACAAATATAATTGTCAATCAAACTTTTTTTTAATATGTTGATTTGTTTTGTTGGATGAAAATCTGTTTTTATTGAGAATTTTATGACCGAAGATGAAGTTAGTGTCGAGATGAGCATTTTTGTGTTCCACCCTCGACATTTAAGCCCAGATTAGCCTTTCTTAAACATCTGATATTGTTCCTCATTTGGAGAGTTCCCATACAAATATATATGTAACACATTTTGTTGTATTTTTGTGTACTCATAAGTTTTTATTCGTGAATTTTATCTCAAATTTGGCTTACTTCACTTAACTTTGTTCTCACATATACTTCATTTACATATTATTTCAAAACAAGAGAGGACAATTATTGTATTTTAAGGGTGTATGACCCAGGTAGTTTCTAGGGGCTTGATTGTAGCTACATTGTTATCTATATGTTATTAACTGTGATATATTAGGTAATAAGTTGTATTAAGGGTTATTAACGCTGTGCTAAAGATATCTATTATAACCGGGGATCAGTATGCCACCTCTGGTAAATAAGAGACTTCTTCCCTACAATGTGCATGATGAATGTTATTATATCTGTCAGGAAGGGGGTGAGAAAATTACAAATGATGCAATTTCAGTTGTAATCAGGCCAATTGAAATAGTATCTTTGCTGTACAGATGACAAATATTATATGGGCCATGACAGTGACATATTAGGGTGTTGGGGTGGATCAGCATGATGTAGGCTATTGTTTTCACATCACTCTGACAGCATAATCACACATTTTAATGTTGAATTAGTGATTATGGCCGACATTGGTTGGAAAACTTTATTAATATTCCGTTTTTGGTAATTTCATCCAGACAATTATCTGTGAATATGTGTCTGAAATTCGGTATTTGAATTTCAGAGTTCTCAGTTTTTCAGACAAGCAGCATATATAATCTTCTCTTAAAAGTTCTTCAACCCGTCTGCTTGTGACATATTTCAATCAAATTTCTCTTAATTGCACGATTCTCTAACAAGATGGACGTGAAACTTGGATTGAATGTGTCAATATTGGAAGCTAGATGAAGTAAGATATTGCTGTTAGTATTATAGATTAGAGCGTAGATGGATGTAGTTTCGTAGACAATAGGTAAGAAGAGTTTCTATGTTCATGTACTAAATTGATATCTACAAGTATATCGTGTTCAGCAGGATTACGAGCTACCATCAGTAAGGGGCTGGTTTAGCCGACGGTGAGCTGAAGTGGTTGATTTTGGTGTCTCAACGAGTTATTATCTGGTGCAATCAGGTCTCTTGACAACAAGAGCACTTCACAGATGAAATATGTCCTTGGGGCTCACAGCTGGTAGTACTTGGACAGTTACAACAATGTCTCTCTTTTACATGCTCTTAGACACATTTCTGCTATTTAATAACAAGAAAAGCCATGCCAGTGCACTCTTGTTTAATACCTGGTTATTCCTGAAAAACGGTTGAAAGGTTGATATAACTTCTGCATGTTTTCAGATATATAGCTAATGTCCTGGTCAAAGAAAAGGGGTGCATGTTATGTATTTTGCTTAGAAAGCCATCAGTATCCTTTCCATGAGGCTTATACATTGGAAAGAAAATATATATAGGGTAAAGTTGTGATAGAAAGACTACAAATATAACGATATATATACTCGATTTTATTATAATATTCATTTAATAGCATAAAGATCTATCTCTTGTGGTCATTATGAAATAGATGGTAATAGACATGTTTTTGGGTTTTTTTAAAAATGACAACAGATATTATGCCAGACAGAATCATAAATTGAAACAGATGGAGGTGGAAATAAATTATTATTCAATCCATTGTTATTGTATCACTTGTCACTCGTTCTACCAATTATACAATGGCTGACTCCATTTAATATTCTTAACAAATCTGTATAATTGTTACATGAATCTTCTATGGTTTAGATAGTATTATTTTTTTGATGTGCTTCTTTTACCCATTATTGGATTAGTAAACTTACTGGGGTTTCGTTTTTTGTTCATTGTCACAGTACATGGACGTTATGGAGATTGTGGTAGCAAGAATTTTGCAATTCGCTCAAACAGACCAAAATGCTATAAATTAAGAGTCGGACTGTTAAAGCTTACAGCAGTGTTGATATACAAATTACCAAACTTTATCAATTAGGTATTTGTGTTCTGCTTGCGAAATAAAGTTTGCTAAATTATAATACTATTGTTTGCTACGGATTTCTTTGAGCTACTGCATTTTGGTGTTTATGTTCACATTGAGAAAAGGGATTACCGGTAGTTGCCACACTGGTTCCTGAACATTTATCAGAAAACAGATATACAGTAATCTGGTTTGTGGTCGAAAGCAAACAAGGTCATTTCGGTAGTCAAATGCATGCTGTATTATTGTAAATAATGTAGCAGTTTGGGGAGAAATTGGATAACCCTTAAGGAAATGCAAACAATCCTATATACTCTCTGTCACCTGCAATTACGGACTCTTGCTTACAACTTTTCATAGATGGTAGACTTTGTGATCTACAATTCATACATGAGACCTACCATCCCCACTGTACAGAGAAGCTGTTTTTTGTTGGATATGAATTATGTCTTTTATTTGTTCATATAAAAACATTATGATCTTTTAATTTGGTTCTGTTTGCAATAGTTATATTATTTCTTAAAACTATACTCAAAGCTGATTCTACAATTTGTATGTGTATAAAAGCTTAGTCTTATTTAATTAACTCTCATTTATCATCCTCGTCTATAATTGCTGATAAATTGCATTAGCTGCTTGAAACAGATATGTGTATCGTTTTTAAGTCATGAATTGGTTTGAAGGTTGACCCATTTCAGCCGACACAAGGAATCAGATCAGCATATTATTTCTTCAGGCCATAGTTGAGTTAAATATTGATGTTGTCAGAAATTATATCATTTTAGTCTCTCTCAATGCTCTAACAGCACATTTTGTCCAAATTGAATTCGACTCATGCAATAGCCAATAAAATTAGATATTGTCATTTGCATCCGTAACTGTTTCACTTAAGGTGATTCATTCAAGTTCATTAGTATTAGGTTTCATGTTTGGGTTAATCAAAATTTAAATTTTAGGAGAAGAGATATTTAATGAATAAAAATATGACGCCACACTCAGTCTGCACAAGAAGGAGATCTGCTCTTTGCAGTGAGAGACTGCAGTTGTTATTTGGTTAGCTGGACCTGCAACTCCATCATGTGTAGAACCTGGATTCTGCATGTATGCTATAGTCCTTCAGCTCTACTAAAAGAACTTTCAGAGAAATTTGGTTGCAACCAATCTGAGCCAAAATCGCCACTACTGAAACCAAATTTTAAATATCAAAATGGTACGATGGTACAATTTTCAGTCTGGAACTGGAACTGTTCCACAAATTTTTGTAAACCGTTTGATTGAACCATACACACTCATTCCTGACCAGAACTGGCCCTTGGATGTCAGGTGGTCTCAATCTCGGATTGTGGTACAGTTCTAATAAGTGGATCTGGACTGTTTATTTGAGTAGCCAGCTTAAACAGCGCTTTTCTGTGAAGAATTCCACAAACCATGCCAAGAAACCGTTTTGGGTCCTTGGGCCTAGTGTGCTATGTTTAGTGATAAGATATATAAATCAACATATGAAGACTGTCATCCTACATTTTTTTGATCTATCTAGTATCTGTTTTTATTTGATATCCAGATTTATTCTGGAATCCCATTGCCTGCTACATGCAAATGTACTGAAAGAATATCACCATACTGGTACTTTTAGAGTTGACTGGTGTGTGGCAATTATTCCTTTTATAGCATGTAATTCTGTGTAGGTGCTAAAATATAAATTGTTTTGTGAAGCATAGATAACAATTAGGTTTTAACACAGAACCATAGAAATGGTGGAAACCAATTTATTTGTCTGAAATTTCTAAGTGTACTCTTTTGATTGCTCTTTCAATTATTAAACAACCCCATTTACACTGGATGAAACAAAAGTACACCAATGAAACAAAAGTACACCAAATATTTGTTAGCTATGTGAACTCCTTAAAGCTGGTAGCAGGTGTTTTTGAAAGTAAAAATACACTGCATCATGCCATATTCAGTCTGGATTCGGAGGTGGTCTGAATAGCTCTGGGCCCCTTAATACAAACTGTTTCCTTGATTTGGCGGGCGCCCGTCGGAATTGGGGGGTTGGGATGGCCTAGTGGTCTAGAGTGCCGTGCTTTGACCTCTAGCTGGCCGGTCACCTCTGGCTTGCGGCTGTGGTTTCGATCCCTGGTGTGAGCGTATGTGGCATGGAGATAGGGGCACCTTCTCAACCTTGTAGGTTTCCTCTGGGTACTCGGGTTTCCTCCCACTGCTAAAGACCCCTACGCGCAAGCGAATTATTGAAATAAAATTGAAACCATATGTTAGTCCCAAAATGACCTAGTTTGTGTCGAGTGGACGTTTAACCCCATTTCTCTCTCTCTCTCCCCGTCGGAATTGAAAATATGTGACAAGTCAAGAAAACAAAACTAGCTCGATTCATTTTTTTCGCACATCATTTGTAGATCATTTTCATCCTTGGATATAGGCCACTCTATTTTTCAGTACATGCTAAGATAATATTTCTATTCTTTTTTATTTGATTTGGGCCAATGACCCCCTTACCCATCTTGGACCACATCTGACACTTCAAGGCCCAGTACGCCACTGTATCAATTTTGTACCCTTACATGTGTGGAACTCCTGACATGTACATGACAGCAAGTTTGAGGTTGCTATGGTTAAATTCACACAGGTAATTAAGATCACAATGAAATACATGGGCATGTTATGTACACAAAAAACTTGACTCAATTAAAATTTACACCATCAAAATTTTAAAAAACCCTCATTTCTGCTCAATTTTAACCCAGACAGTTCACAGTTTGACTAACTTGAAAAAATATGCAAATGTGGTGATACTAACCAATAAATGAAGTTTTTAGTACCTCAGCTTCTTGTTGACTGCAAATAGCAAAAACAAGCTATTACTTAGAAGTCTGTAAACTGATGTGACAAACTCATATTGTCTCTTTTGGCTGTTATTATAGATGTATAGATGGCGTGGTCTTGTGACAAGGAGTAGGGTCATCTGTCCAACCTCATGGGGTTTTTCCGGGTCTCTCCCACTGCTAAAGATATCTACGTGCAAGTGAATTATAGAAATGAAATTGGAAAATTTGTTAGTGTTAGTTTTTGTCAAATGGAAGTTAAACCCCATTTTCTCTATACTATTTCCCTTATGTCACTGTTTGTCATGTACGTTATACATATGGACAGTCATGCTGATTACACTACCGAGATGTCGTCTAATTGTCTGGATGCTGCTATGGCAGGTGTGGCACTAGGCAGAGTAAGCTTACTTTTCCAGAAACCTGTTACCAATGTTCATGTTTTGCTGATTATCGATACTGGTTATTAGGAATACAAATTTTGTGTTTGAATTGTTCATACTTGGTTAAAAAAAAAATCCTCTTAATACAAACACAAAGAAACTTGTAATGAAATTATAATTGATTTTTTTATTTTCAAATCTGAAGAACTATGTCATTTTTTGTCTAATATCAAGATTGGTTTCCTCAAATTCAAATTTGTATTAATCATTTATTCCATGAAATAATTACCAATAAAAAAAATATTTGAATTTATTATGATTAATATCTTCATGCCATGAGTTGATTTAATTCTAGGAGATTCCCATTTAAATTTTTATTCAGACATTAAATTAAATAGTAAAAGTGCCAAAACTTGTATTCACATGCAAAAATCAAATATGTTTTAACCACAGAATGTTTTTGTGGTATTTAAGAATGGATAAAATAAAGATGTCTTCTGGATATGACAGATGGCAAAGTTAGTTTTCTCTGCAGCAAGACAGATATTTTATCTCTAATTTTATTTGGTTTCTGACTTTCTTGGAAACTTTATTAATCATCATAATATTTGATTGCATTCACATTTACACTCAATTAAGCAGATTACATTATTCATCTGATACATCATGACTCCTAGAACAAACGTAAACATATTGGGATAGTTGAACCTTGTAATGATTGTCGACTCTTTAATAGTTTGTCATGGGACTTAAAACCTTGAAACTGTGTAATTTCACACAAAAATGCAATTATTCAAATTCCAATAGCTTTTCTAGACTATTCAAAATGAATTTTTATGTTGTGGGGTGGGGGTGGGGGATGCATTCTGTTCCTGTTAGTAAATATTGAATAATATTAACATAGTAAAATATTTTGATTAAAACGATTTACAATTTCTAGAAATCTGATAATAAGTAAAACCAACCCAGAATTAAGCGACTAAAGACCTTTTTATTATACTTGAACATTAGAATTGCCATTCAGTGTGACCACTGCTTTTGAATAGATGTATTATCAGGAAAGTATTGCACAAACTCAAATGAATCTGACATTTTACTATATAATTCCATTAAACTGATGGGTATGCTTTGTACCAAGGAGCCCAAGTGATTGCTAGAAAAATTCTCTATCTGTTTGATTCCTATATAAACTGAGACCCTATATTAGCTATTGATAATAATACTATTGATGAATACATTAAAGATCACGTTTATGTACATGTATAGTTAAAATAATAGAAAATGTATTATGATATTCAGATCCTAACTTCTTCCACTGATGAAATATTCAGTTGCTCTTATATTTCTGTTTACAAAACTGTAGGGAGGGTAGTTGTGGATTGTGACTTATTCCATGTCGATAGAATTAACATCTGAAAAAATAATTTCAAACTATTGCCAGAAGCAGGCAGGCTGAATCAGTCATATTATTAATTATATTTGATTCCTGTAATTTGTGATTGTGTATTCTTGTCATCTAACAAGTTTCTATAGAGATTAGCTCTACAACTAGTTGAAGAATTTCTCATTAAACACCAATTATCTTGGTTTTAACTTTGAGGTATGAGCTGGCACTGACAGCTGTCACCATTGATGAATTTTTTCTTAATCAGAGACAAAAAATACCCCTAATAGAGACTATCTTTAAAATGAAAATCGCAGTCCGATAGCCAAATATCCCTTTTCCTCACGCAAACACTCCACTTCTCACAACTCAATTAATTCAGTAATTTTGACAATTGAATTACGCATAGCAACCACCAGAAATTTGGTCATTCCAACTGGAAAACGATTCATGAGTTTTATCCTCTCCTTTTTAGCCGGAGGTCTATCTCCTGCGGGGCATTATCAACATGGGGATCTATATTAAACACCCTATGAGACTGTCTCCAATGAAATTCTACCTCACAATTCTGTTACGGATTTCATTGATTTTTTTAGTGCTGCCTTTGTTTTTTCAGACAAAAAGCAACATCTAAACACGATGCGCTTCATTAACTCTGTGAATAATCAGAATTAGTTTGTGTTTCGTCCATTGTGTTGTCACTAATATCTTGAGGATGACATAAGGATGCTAAAAACTCATGTTGTATTTTCTTGTTTATTGATGAAGAAGATACGATGGCTTTTCACAACATGCCTTTTTATTCTCCTCGACTCCGCTGTTTATATAGTTTTTACGATACACCGAAGTTAACTAATCAAATTACAGCATTATGATGATTATCGACAAACAAGCAACTCATTATTAAAATGGAAGCTTAACCAATAAATGTGTGTAATGGTCTATGTGTAATGATTTGTTATTTAAAGGACAATACCGGTCAGTGTCCACAGATTTTTCATATGTTATATAGGTTAAACACATTACAAATACAGAGATCTTTACTATCGTTGATCTCTGATCTGAACTAGGTGATATACTGACAGTTTTCTTCTCACAGCATTTTGGAAATATATAATAACTCATTGTCTTTACAGAAATTATTAGTGTGTTGAAAATTTTTCCCAAAAGAATGATTGGTTTCCTTCTTTTACGTCGCTTCCATAATCTCTAAATTGTTGTTAAAGATCAGTTATATTTGGAATCACCAATTACATATATGTAAAATCTGTATACACCGCCATTGTCCATTACCAAATTGATCACCAATAATGGGTTTTAATTTATGGATTATGTGATGGCAGAGTTATGATGCGAAATTATGAAACAAAATTCATTACCATCCAGTGGTGAATACAAAAAATCTGAAAAGCAGCAACGAGGCACAATTCCGTGGGCAACATGAAGGAAGTAGTACCATTAGCAATGTTGTGGGAGGATGCACATCTTTGAGACATTTTTCTGTCTGTAATATTATAGCTAATAGACAATTGCAGAGTGAAAAAGGGGATGGGGACAAAGCCATGGGAAAAAACGTAAATAGTGATATTAATCTCTTTGTTGCACAGGTAGGAATTTATTCACTTGCTTAGAAAAACCATGAAAAAAACAGACTTCCTGATCAGTTGGGCCATGGGCGACTTGTATATGCACTAAGCATAATATATGAGTGTGGGCAGTTTTTGACAGACGAGATTGATTTTAGTTTGTCAGGTTGCGGCTTGACATATCAATATGAAATCATGATGTGTGAAAATTACCGTAACATTGATTTAAAGAGGCATTATGGGAGATTAGATGAAGAGTTGACCGTTCTCGCTATAATAATTAACAAATAGATAATGTAAATAGAATATGTTGAAAATTTCTGTCAAATTGCTCAGCTCTGAACCCCGATATTAGCTTTTAAATTTTAAGCTTAGCCTTGATCATCATTACTAAAATTGGTACGATAAAACATATAGTCTTTTGATTATCCATTTTTGGATTTAGTCATCAATGAGCGTTGAGCAGCAGATCGGATTCAAATCCAGTGAAATTCCGACACATAAGATGACATCGAGAGTGAGCTATAGTTTGGATAAGTTAATTAATGTCTAATTAATAGTTTACATTGCATTTTAAGCCTAAAGAAATATCTGCTATAGGCAGATTTAGTTCTTGCATAATGTATGTTTAAGTTAATTTTCAAGCAAATAATCCATATATATGTATATTTCAAGCCACACACAATTTTCATGGTCTGTCCCCTTTTTCTGGGTGCACACTAGGTTGGTTAAGTTTCCTTTATTCACACCTGCTCATGCATAAACATGTTACATTAGTTGTTAAAATAATATTTAGGAAAATACAAGGATTGTTCAGGCTAGAAATGATTGTGAATGAGAAATAATGAAGAGCTTCAAAGTTCATATCTTTTCCCGGTCTTGAATAACAGACCGTCATTATTGCATGAATTTGCAAACGAACGAGTGCCACTGGCACAATAAAACATCTTAAGACAGACATGTAAGGCCATACCCAAAAATATTCTGGTTCTTAGACAATTGTGCCAAAAAATTGTATGCGAGGAAAGTTTATTTTTTGGTTTTGATTGTGTCAAAGGATCATTAAATAATTTCTAAGAATTTAAAAAATGAGTTGACCAAGAGCTAAAGAGTTAAGCCAATGAATACAAAGTCACTACATTCTGATAACAACGAGTATGTTTTGAGAGTTGCATTTGTACTTATGATTGCATACTTAATAACTGAGTCCCATTTCAATCGGAAACATTTAATAGAGCTACTTTCCTTTTTCTACAGATAATAAGAACTTGTAGCAATCAGCGAATATGTTTTTTTAATTTTTTTTTTCAAGTGATGTGACAATATTTTTTATATATGGCCTAATGCTCAAGTAACAGTGTAATAAATAGAAAGCTTGTTATTGTTATACAAGATAGTGCATAAAAATCAATGACATGTATTTGAACTGTATAAAAAGCCTTAATGGAGTGAAGAGCCTGCAGGACACAGTAAACAAGCAGTAAATCAGTTATAGTTATAGGAAATTAACAAAAGTCTTAATCCCCCTTTGACATTTATATTGATCAAAGGTCCTTAATGCTGCTCTGTTGGTCATTGTTCGGTCATTGTGATGCTCAAACAGGTGACATACTTGTCTTTTGTCTTTACGACAGATTTACGACACAACAAGTTAGTTAGTGTTAAAACACTGCATTCGAAAAACACTTTGATTTGGACACTGAGCTAGTTTTAGTGATATATTGAACAAGGAGTATTCACCCGTAGTTGCTGTTATATACGCATAGAAAAAGACTCGGTGAGATTTCAGTATATTTGTGTGGAGCATTATTGCCAAGGCAGTGGATATTTTTGATCTTCGGTGAAGTCTTCTAATTGAAACATGGTAGGATACTCATAAAAATGTTTTGCCAGCAAGACATTGCACTGAAAATTCATGGACATTTCATAGTTACATTGATTTAAAACATGTTGTTTGGTGGTTGCAAAATTTCCACTAAATTTATATTTGAATATGCACACATTTGTGTATAGAATTGATTCAGTACAAAGTTTGTTGTTTCCACCAAATTTGTTTTTGAATATACATAGACATTTGAGTATAAATTGATTCTGTACATACTGTAGTTTGTTGTGTATATTGTGTCATGTCTCACACAGGTGTGCATTACCACTGCATGGGTAGTGTATAGAGTGTCCCTGTGGGGACACCATGCCCACGGTGCCACATGTAACACCTATTCAACAAATGACCAAATGATAACGTCACCCAAGTATCACGCTTGTATGGCTGCAGTTTTTTTTTGGCCGTCAGTTCAGTTGTCGCAAAAGGCTGTGTCACATTTCACAACATTATGTTACTCATAGAAATGATATAAGTATTTACTTTGCCATTACTATTGTCACCTTTACGTCCTGCACAACTGAAAAGGGAGAACCACCACCAGAAAATCCTGATGAACATCCTCAGTGAACACAAGCTAACATCTTACTCATTTAACCACTGTTGCCCCACCTAGAAAATATAGCCCTGATTTAGGTAAGAATTATAGCCCTTGACCACTTCCACCCATGACTCCCATGTTATTTGGTATGATTAGTATTATGACTAATGGGTGAAAGTAAATAATACTGATATAATAAACAAAGACGTGACATTAATCAATGAAAGTTGAAGGTTATTATTATGGATGATGTGTGATTTGTCAACACTTGGATTAGTAAATGTACTTTGATTTACTCAAGATTGGCACTTCAATTATCAATGCTAACATGTCAATTTGAAACTAGGGACCCATATGCGGGGCTCTTTTTTAGCTTGAAGAAGATGGTCCACCTAATTCTTCATGCTTAAAATAGATAAATAATGATGACGGCTACTCTAATTAACTTTTAAAACCTTTCTAGACACCTAAGCAAAACTTGCAGTGTAATCAAAGGCAATTTTTAATGTCAACACAATTGCTAGCACAATTTAAATTAAATCAAAAGTCTATGAAAGATCTAATAGTAATGAAACGATATGAATGTTTTTTTTTCTTCAGTCCAGTTTGTAAATGAAACACAAAGCCAATTGATAGTTTGAAATGTATATTTTGCACATGAAATGTTGAAACAAGAATGTAAAAATATCAACCATTAGTTTATTAAAATATGGTTTTCGTATATAAAATCTTCAAACTGGAATGTAGAAACAGATATTAATATTGTCCTATTTGGTCTTCCATAGAGAAGTCGAATGCTATTAGTTGATTTAAACATATTTATTACGATAGTATAATGTAACAGAAATGGATAAAAAATACAACAGCATCCTTTATATCAGTTAAATTGATTACCTTTTCCAAAACAACTTGTGAAAATCTAAAAAGAAATCTCTTCCGAGCTGAAAGTGGATGTAATGGTTCCGAATATTATATTGACATTATTTTTCAAGTGGAATAATTCCATGTCTTTGCAGGAGATGCATTTATCATTCTAAACATTTGCTTTTTCTTGATATAACAGATGTGCTCTGTACTTTAAAAACTATAAAGTTCATGATAAGATCATTTTAATGACTTTTCCAGTGGATATAAAACATCAAGTTAGTGGAAATATCTTGAAATGAGAAATTGAGTGATAATAAAAAATGGCATATTTCGCATTGTCTGATAATAACCTGGCACCGTTCTTACTATAAAATTTCTCCAAATTCTTTTTTACTGTAATTGAATAGACTGATAAGGAGGACAACACACCTTTAGATATTCACAACATTTTTCTTTTTCTGTGAAATAGTTCAACAGTGCCTAAGATATGTGAAATATAAAATGGCACGATAGTCTATATTTTTTACCTAACTTTGCTAAGGATTCCATGCAGAGCTCTTGCATTAGCTTAAACATACATTATGCTAGAGCTAAATCTGTGTATTGCAGGTATTTCTTTAGGCCTGCTATGTTATTTGAATTATCAATTAGAAATTTGTCAACTTTTCTGTACCATAATCAACTCTTGATGACATCGCTAGCCTGCGAGCTTGAGTGGATTATGACTAGATTTACTGCATAACTTTTCTTCATGATTAAATCAATAAATGGATAATCAAGACTATGCTTATCGTGGATCAAGACTAGGCGGGAATTTCCATCGCTTAATCCTCAGTTCATAGTGGATCAATTGGAGTGAAATTTTCAGCAAATTGTCTTTTAACGATTCGAGTGAGAACTGCAAACTCTTTATCTAATCTCCCATAATGTATCATCTTTAAGTGCTTTATGATTGTTTTTATTAATATTGAAATTTTACCGTAGTAATGATCTATTTTCAATCTTCCCCTTAACCATATATATTTCCATAAATGACCATGCTCTTGATTTCTGACAAAACTAAATCCAAGTGGATCATTGTTCAGATTTAGAGCCTTGAAGGTTTCAAGAGATACATACATGTACATGTAGTTTCAACAGATATTTTCTAACAGTGTATTAAAGATGCATTAGTCTAATCAATTCAATATCTAAGCTATTTTATGGGCTTAAGTGTTGATTATGTGCGTGTCATGTGAAAATAATAATTTACATAACAATTTATGGTAGAAAAGAGAGCTGTTGTAGCAAGATTTAGCTATTACATAATGCATCGTTCAGATTGTTCTAATATCACGATTAGCTGCTGTTAGTATGTCTCTTTAACTTCTATATATCACCTGTTTTCATTTTTGAAAAAATTAATCCTCTGAATGTATTAGAGAAGCCATTTTGATATGATATCGCAATAAAATTTCTGTTTACACTTTTGTTATCTATATCGTGTCAGACAGACAGGTAGTTTCCTTTTTAGTTGTATCTTTATATCATAAATCAAAATGGTTCACTCTCATATCATTAAAATTAAAAACTACTAGGTTAGACCATTAAATTAAAAAGGATCAAACTTTATGGCAAGAGATTTATGAGATATTTTTTCTCATAATTATTGAGTCATGAAAGATCCTGAGGCAGTAGAAAAAGTATGCAAATTATTTAATTTCATGTTGCATTATTTTTTTCAGCCTATGAACTATGTTAAAGTTGAAGAAAAGTTACAAGTGCCTGATAATTTTCGTCGTTATGTGAAGCGAGAACGCTGTGATGTTTGTGAAACTCCTATAAGACAGTTAAAACAAGAAGCTGTTGCTATGATACAGTCCATCCAACAAGCCCAAAGTGCCTCATCTGTTCCTGCTAATATACCTGCATTAGTTGGATCATATAATATAGGTGCACATCAACGTAATCATCAACCCAACAGGTATTATTGAATAAATGGACCTTGTCTGGTGTGATCTTTGTGAAGACTAAAGGGAGATAACTCCAGCTATCTTATAAGCAGAAATATCTAGGGACACTTCACTGGCCTATTGATTGTCATGTATTACTAGTTTACATTAATGGATTAAATGATTATGTGTAATCGAAAAAACTATACTATAGTTGGTTTCATAAATATTTCTCAGTTCTATCATGGATTCACATATTAAGTTTTGTACAAATTTAATAAAAAGGGTGTTACTGGGCTTACTGGATCGTCAGTATTCAATTTTTATGCAATCACTTTGATTCACAACTTGTTCTCAAACTTTGATGTTAAAACGCTTTGTTTTGCTTTTGTACTACCAATAAGCAAATTTGTGTTATGCATTTATGACCTCAATGTGCAGATGTATGCATGGTTAGCAGAGCCTGATATAAGTAGTTTGGCTTAATGATCATATAAGAAAAACTGTTGTTCATGCTCAAACAATAAATTATTTACATTTTTAAAGATTAAATATCCAGGCTTCTTTGTCAATTATCACCTCCATATTTATAAGAGGGAGATAACTAGTTGTTTACTCTGCTCTTGTCTGCATTATTCAATTGTCAGTCGACAGTGGAGAAATATTAATATGGATCAATACCCCCAACAGCTACGGTTTGATTTCTTCTCTTAATTTGGACATTTTTTCTCAGCTGTCTTCTCTGATGGAATGTGGTGACTGTCCACTTGATGACAGTGGAAATTTAATTTGGAAAAATTTAAGGAATAATTTATTAATTGATGGCATTGTAATTGTTGGAAAATCGTAATTACTTGATATTTTGTTATGATTTTGAATTTTAACAAATTTTATCATTTTCAGATATTTATCACGCACATCAAAGAGTAGTCAGTTCAGTTCCTGTGTGTCGTCTGGTATACCATTAGCAGCTCAAGCACAGGCTTATCTTGAACAAAATGCACAATCCTGGTTAAATCCTGTTAATCGACACAATCAGGTAGGATATTTATATATGTATAGTAAAAAATAGGTCTGTTTATATAGGTATTTATTATAGCTCTCTAAATGGATAAAAAGGGTAGATTTCAGGAACATGGAATACATTATTGAATGGCACTTCTTGTATATTGTTAGATTTGAAAGATTTTAAAATATCGAATTTGTAAAAAGTAGGTAATACAAATTTTAAAAAACGGAATTTAGGATTTTTTGTATTTCGAAACTTTTCTATTGGGCGAGGATCTGTTAACTAACAGAATGACTTAATTGGTTTGGGTTATTATATAAGGGAACATTGATTTTTACAAAAATCTCATGTTTATATATATGCATGCACACATACACATGTATGCAAAAGCAATTGATAATATGTTTACTTAAGTACATAGTATGCTTATAAATAGAAGATAAGTTAACTTATATGAAGAATATACTTACATATAAATACATTGTATTTGATCAGTATCAAAATCTAAATATGTCACAATTAAGCCACATGTAAACAGATAGCATACATCTACACTAAAATATACAAACATACCTTGTATTTAAACTTTACCACATACATATTAAAGGTACATTATGGGAGATTGGATAAAGAGCTGGCAGTTCTCACCATAATAGTTAAATACTAGATGATGTAAGGGAATTTGCTGAAAATTTCAGTCAAATTGATCCACTTTTAGCAATTGAATCTTGAACCTAGCCTCGATTATCCGTTTTTTGATTTAATTATTAATGAATGTTAAGCAGCAGACGGGATTGTCATCCAGTCAATATCATTGCTAGTGTTGACATCGAGAGTTGATTATGGTCTGGATAAGTTAACTAATGTCTTATTAATAATTTCGATAACATTTCAGGCCTAAAGAAAGGCGTGCAATTGGCAGATTTAACTCTTGCATTATGTTTGTTTAAAATATAGATAAACATTAGCAAAATATACACCCTTTGTATTTACACATTGTAGTGGGATCATAAAGTAATTAATGTTTATTTGTACAAGGCAAGCTCGTCTTGGCAAAGTGCTAAGAACGAATTGCGAAGAAACAAGCATGAGTAGCGTTGACCGAAAAAAAACGTGTGTAAATAATTGGTTGCAAACCCTTTACAATGGTGCTTAAAGTGCCATTAAGTAAGATTTGTTAGCTGACAGTTCTTGCTATAATAGTTAAAAAAGAAAATAGATAATGTAAACAGAACATGCTGAAAATGTCAAATTACTTCACTCTCAACCGGGCTATTGGTGATTTAATTCTAGGCTAGCCTTGATCATCATTACTAACGTTGGTACAATCATAAACAAAGTCTCGGCTATCCATTTTTATATGAAATTATCCATCACAAAAGATAATGAAAACAGAATATGCTGAAAATTTCAGTCAAATTGCTTCACTCTGAACCTAGATATTGGTGATTCCTTTTTAGGCTAGCCTTGATCGTCATTACTAACGTTGGAATGATCATAAACAAAGTCTCGTTTATCCATTTTTACGCTAAATTATCCATCACAAAATGTATCCAAATTTACTATATATCAAGAATTGATTTTGGTCTGGATAATTATAAGTTAATTAATGTCTTATTAATAGTTTAGATAATATTTCAAGCTTAAAGAAAGACCTGCAATAGGCAGGTAACCTTATTCTACCAGAGAGTCAATTTTGTTCATTCACTTTATAAAGAAGAATTCATTGAATAATTTTTTTTTGCAGGGGGGGGGGAGATCAAATGAAAAAAAAGGGTGATTCAGTAATAACAAACCCCACTAAGGGTTACAATATCTCTTTAAGATTTGATATCGTAATACTAATCTTGAAATTTGAAAACCACAGCAAGGGTTATGTTATATATGCTTATTTATGTAAATGATACCTCTTCTTTTCAAGGACCTTTTGACATTTTTATATTACAATTGACACCTTGCTAATTGTAATTTATATAGCCAATTATAATTGTATGGTGTAATAAGCTCAGGTATGTGTCAGGTGAACAGGTGAATAAATTAATTATTTTATTTTAATTAAGTACATGTATGTACATTATTCTAGTACTTAAGATGGTATTGTTGCTGTACATAATAAGATAGGTGTGACTTCATGTAGGACCTGATATATAGAAATTATTATAGTGGGAGGTCTACCCCATATGGACCTCAACAAATCCAGCTTAAAATGACTCTTACAATCCAGTTCATAATTTGTCAAAAGTAAAATTTCCATTCTGCTGCATTCTAATAGCTAAATCTCATCACCTTTTAAGTAGTGATAGATTTCATACCTGGAGAAAGGAGTGTTTGCTGTTTTTGTAACACCAGATACCACTCTTCATTTATCAAGGAACTAGGTTTTACTAACATGTGTGTGCTGTATCAAAAGCCTGTCATTGAGTCAACAGGTGTGGTTTCAAATCCAAGGTTGTACGTGACAAAGAGTAGGGTCGTCTGTCCAACCCCGTGGGTTTTCTCCGATTTCCTCCCATAGAGACCCCTACTAGCAAGAGATATATTGAAATAAAATCAAAAACCATGTTAGTCCCGAAACGACCTAGTGTCGATTGGACATTAAACCCCATTTCTCTCTTTCTCTCTCTCTCTTTACTAACATCTTGTATACTTGACTATATATTTAGTTATTGGCTTAAAACTTTTTTTCTCTCACACTTACCGAACCTGTTGAAAGTTATACTTACTGGTACAAACTTGACATACATACTTATAGATGAAATGGTGGGTGGTAGGTAATTGATTAATCCCTTCTGGATTAAAAGCAGATTATCATAATGTGTATTATTTAAAACAATGTTATGTTACGGCTCATGTGAAGGAATATTGAGTGTAGATTATAAGTAATAAGTTGTATATATATCTACTAATGAAAGAGTTATTAAATGTGTGAAATGTTTACATAAGTAGATCAAGATGTGTATATATTATTACTTATACCTTGTTGATCATTTATATGTTATAACTTCGTACATAGACTTGGATTTATCAAAATGGAATTATACAGAATTATCAAAAAGGTTGGATTTTTCATTTTTGTTAGCAGATATCAAAATAATAACCAGCGTTTATTGAAATAACTTTTTGTATTTTTCAAAATTTATTGCTAACAAAATTTTAATTTTAAAGTCTTGGGAAGTATATTCCTTCAAATATTTTGGACTTTTAATTTAGGAATTGAGGAACATTCATGCATGTATCACCTTCAGTATTTGACTGTTCGATAGCTTAAGGCAATATTTATCCCCGTGTGAGGTTATCAACCATTTTCTTTTTTAATGTTTTCTACATTTTCTTGTATTTGTGGCCGCAAGCAAGGGAGTGTGGTACAATTGCAGATGACTATGTATAATCCATAGAGTGCTTCATAGAGAAACTGCTCGCTTGGATTGAACAGGGCTTTTCACTCGCTTTTTGTTCATTGACCATTTGTAACCATTGCAGAGAAGTAATAGCCTTCGGGCAGCATGAACTGATGAATGAGATTTTACAGGCTTATACAATATACTGAAGTAGAAAATGGAGAGGGAGGGTCAGTCGTCTTTACCTTAAAGTAATTATTGATGCTTCTTAAAACCTGATTCAATGCGTAGCCGCTTTACTGTCTGCCAATATTGAATATGTCATAGAGGTTGTCTTTATTGAAGCTTCACATTATCTTAAACTTCTTTCTTAATGCAAAAATGGTGTGTTGCTCAAATCAAATCCTTGTTCATCCATGATGTAATTTAATAAATATGTGATAATGTGACACATTTGTCAAATTATTTGCATAAAAGATGGAATGAAAAAAAATCATTGCATTTTTACACCTCACATTTTAAAAAATGTCATCACCCATGACCTGTCGATAAGGCTTTTATTTCCTTGTAGAAACGTTACATGTAGTTGTAAAATTGTTGATGAAATATGTTTTTGAATGGCAAGGCCCAATTGAATTATCGTAAGGTTGAACTACATCAAAAATCAGCATTTCTCAACAATTATTTATTGAGTTGAAAGACATTTAAATGTGTTTGAAAAGACCAATGTTTCAAAAATAGGAATAAGGGGAAGGAACATTTTGTGCTCAAATTCAGGATTACCAAAATATTCACAGTGGAAATAGAATAAGAAAGACTCATATTCAGAGGAATTTAATTAAGTTTTAATATGACATGTGTTGTCTAGATTATTCACTAGTTTAATTGATGTACTAGAATCAACAGTATTAAACTATAACAATGGTATCTGTATGACACCAACCAACATTAAACTATCATATATCAGATTTACAATTAATTCTCAGTGCACTTAACTGTCAATAAAACTCGCTCAAAAAACCTTTAAAACATATGAACTATGGTTCATAGAGGTCAAACCGGTCAATTTCATTAAAACAAGAACTGGAATTGCTAGTTTTATTCTGTAAAAGAGCAGATAAAATGTTATTTTATGAGTGGGACAACCAGGTGTATGTGTGTAGAATGGATACTTAAATACAGTATGAATGTGTAAAATAAGTCATTGTCAGTATAAGATCTAAACTCTAATACTATATACAACTATATGCACTGAAATGTTACTGGTCTAAAATTGGTATACAAATAAATAATATTTTTGGTTTATTTTTATGTACATCAAGATAGATATATTGGGATATGCTTTACCACCCAGTAGTTTACAAATATTGGTAAAGTTCAACAAATATAGGTAAAGTTCAACAAATATAGGTAATGTTCTATGAATATAGGTAAAGTTCTATAAATATAGGTAATGTTCTATGAATATAGGTAAAGTTCTATAAATATTGGTAAAGTTCTTTGAATAATGGTCAAATTCTACAAATATTTGTAAAGCTCTACAGATATAGGTAAAGTTATACAAATATAGGTAAAGCTATACAAACATGGGTAAAGCTTTACAAATAAAGGTAATATGGAATCTTTTACATAATTTTAATGATGCAGTAGAGGAAGCATTGAATAAAAAATCTCAAATTTGGTGGAAGTCCCGCAGTTGATAATTGAATGAATGATTGAAAAGTGTTCGAGGTGGAAAGGGAATGAGTAGAACAATATTATACTTTACATATTTTACATACGAGTTTAATGCATGATATTTAAGATCACTTAACTGGAATGTGTATATTGGTTTAAATTAAAATCAAGTTGAACTCTTCTTTTTATTGAATTTCAAGGTTACATGACCTTATGACTCAGACTTTTTAAGAATAACTGTAAAGTCATTTATTTTCTTAATCCCAAATTTCTGCTTTCAATCTTGATAATAGCTTGGCAAAGCTTATGGCTTTCATTATTTTTAGCAGGTTTTTATTCCGTCAGATTTCGGAATTTGTTTAAGTAATGTCTGTCTAAGAAATCTTCTAATGCTATTAATTTATTTTTGTTTGTATAATATAAGTATTAACATGCCAGAATAAAACTTCAATACAGAGTCTTTGATATGCAATCAAAAGTACTTTTTTTGAAAAAATATTTTGATGCAAAACTTATTCAAATAGATAACTTTTAACCATAGTTATGACCATTGCTTACTGTTCATTTCACACAACCATGTTCATCTATCTTAGACAAATAAAGTTATAATAATTGTGCTAACGTTTTTATACGCCCACATTGAAATGTGGTCGTATATTGTCGTCGCCCCCGTCCGTCCGTCGGTCCGTCCGTCCGTCCGTCCGTCCGTCCGTCCGTCGGTCCGGCGTCCACAATTGCTTGTGGACGCTCTAGAGGCTAAAGTTAATATCCGATTGACTTTAAATTTATACACAGTGTTTAAGGTCATGAGACGAAGAAGCCTATTGTTTTTCAGCGATTTCCGATAATAACTACCAGAGTTATGGCCCTTGACGACTTCAAAAAATCTTGTGGACGCTCTAGAGGCCAAAGTTAATATCCGATTGGCTTTAAATTTATACACAGTGTTTAAGGTCATACGACGAATAAGCCTATCGATTTTCAGCGATTTCCGATAATTAGTGCCAGAGTTATGGCCCTTGATCACTTCAAAAAATCTTGTGGATGCTCTAAAAGCCAAAGTTAATATCCGATTGACTTTAGATTTATACACAGTGTTTAAGGTCATAAGACGAAGAAGCCTATTGATTTTCAGCAATTTCCGATAATTAGTGCCAGAGTTATGGCCCTTGATCACTTCAAAAAATCTTGTGAACGCCCTGAAAGCCAAAGTTAATATCCGATTGACTTTAAATTTATACACAGTGTTTAAGGTCATAAGACGAAGAAGCCTATTGATTTTCAGCGATTTCCGATAATTAGTGCCAAAGTTATCTCCCTTGATCACTTCAAAAAATCTTGGGGACGCTCTAAAAGCCAAAGTTAATATCCGATTGACTTTAAATTTATACACATTGTTTAAGGTCATAAGACGAAGAAGCCTATCGATTTGCATCAATTTCCGATAATTAGTGCCAGAGTTATGGCCCTTGATCAGATCAAAAAATCCTGTGGATGCTCTAGAGGCCAAAGTTAATATCCGATTGACTTTAAATTTACACACACTGTTTAAGGTCCTGAGACGAAAAAGCTTACTGATTTTCATCGATTTCAAATAATTACTTCCAGAGTTATCTCCCTTGATCACTTCGAAAAACCTTGTGGCGCTGTAGATGCCAAACTTATAAATCATCCGATTGACTTCACAGAGTTTAAGGTGTTGAAACGAACAAGTATTTTGATTTTCAATGAATTTTGATAACTGAACAGCTAAATCCATGATGTTAAATGTTTCCTATACTAATTGTTACCTTGGGGCAAAACTTTATAAAAAGCAAACAAATTCTAATGATTTTCAGATAATTACATAATGAGTTGTTACTCAGATTTTAGTGTATTACAAATGTTTTATTACCAAAAAAAAAGTAAAAATATGCGACAACCCTTGTTGACTGCCCGGACGATTTAGCTGCTGTGGGCGTATGTTTCGTTGCCTGGCAACCTATCTTTGTATAAGCCAGCCCATTCATCATGACAGTGTTTTATACTTATGTGTATAATCTTTAAGTGGCATTTAGCGATCGGTAGACACATTAACAGAACACAGTTTTTATGGGTTACAATCACTAGTTTTATTCTAAAAGCACGACGTTTCGACAAGTATCCTCTTATCGTTATCAAGCACATTATGCTTGATAACGATAAGAGGATACTTGTCGAAACGTCGTGCTTTTAGAATAAAACTAGTGATTGTAACCCATAAAAACTGTGTTCTGTTATTATGTGTATAAGTACATAATGACACAGGCTTTACATTTAAATTGTTTTCACTTTTGATACATATGTTAACGATTTTGCTTGTACCTTTTAAACTTCAATATTGGCAATTGTTTATGACCTGTATATCACTAAAGAGGCAAAGACAAGTTCTTGCTTATGAATATTCATGAATTGATAATATCAATACTACTAGTTATGATATAAAATGTCCTATACCCAATTGAAAGGTCATTGAATATAAATATCATAAAGTTTTACAATATATTTATTAGCAGGTGCAGTGAGAATTTGAACTGCATTGGTAATAGCTAGAAGCAATTAGCTTAATTAGAATTAATTAAGAGCTGAATGGTCAGTGCACAATACTGTCCTAACCATAGATTGACATTCACAATTTGAATTATTTACAATGAAATTCATTCTTTCTGTAAGGATTCATCTTTTGGAAATCTATGAAACAACAGAGCATTTTCACATTCAAATCACAGAGTTATATTTAGAACAATGCAAAAAGTGACCATTCCATTAGATATCATAGATTAGCAACCTTTCATTTACAAGTTTACTCATGTATATTACACTTTCTGCCCACAATTTATTATCCTATATAAATCTAAATTAGGGAAATATATTGAAATCGGCTCTATCTGCCCAATTTTGTATCCAGAAAATATCTCAAAGTTCATGTAAGTCTCTTTACTTTGATGATGTATCAGTTTTTAACTGAACTCAATTTATATCATTTGATTGTTGAAATCCAATAACAGCAAGTTTGTAAAGAGTAGGTTTAGATTCCACTGCCTTGGCAGATACTACATATGCTGTAGTTAATATTGTATTTATCAGGTAACATGTATCAAAACACTCCCTAAAACTTTTATTTATTGAAACAATTTCCTACTGATTTAAATGTAAATTGTGGACAAGCATGACTGAAATCAAACAAAAGTGGATTGTGTATCCTGGTATACATTCTTTCTCTCTAATTTAATCACTTATCGTAATCAAAGAAGGTGTGCTTTACACTTTAGGGAAAGTGATTTTGATGTATAGATAAAAAAAAATGGGTTAACATTGTTCAACTTTCTGAACATGTCTATTTACATGACCAGTTAGTATAGATTGTGACCAAGTATTGGACCCCATTTCCGAGGTAATATTGTTTATTTTCTAATATTTAGATTACAACATAGCAAATAATGTATGGTACAATATCAAATCATTTATACACATAATACACAAGAAAGCATAATCCACCAGTTAGTCAATACACAGAATATATAATACACAATCAGTTTATAATACACCAATTATTCAATACACATAACATATATAATAAATAACTTATACACAATCAATTTACAATACACAAGAAAGCATATTGCACCAATTATTCAATACACATAATAGATGATACATAAGTAGTCTATAATACACCTATCAATTAATATACAATTAGTTTACAATACACAAGAAAATATAATACACAAATTATTCAGTACATGTATGATACACAAGCAAATTTATTTTACAATTATTATTCATTACACAATGATACGAAACCAATTATTTAATACATAAGCAATTCCTAACACATTCAGTGGGTAACTTGTACAAATGGTTACATGTATATTACAACAAATATTTGAACATGAATATGTTATAAAATGTATCAACAATTTATTATACATAATGATAACATCACAATTAATGATATATAACAATTATAATAAAACATCTTTAATCATAAGCGTATACAATATTCCAGTTATATGATACATTAGTAAAGAAACACAACAATGGTTTTAGTAAATGGTGTTTATTGATGATGATCCCATTAGGGGATACACAAGGTGTACTTTAATCATTGGGAAGTTTGTGTTAAAAAAGGTTTCAATAATTCAGGATAGATGAGGAATTTCTCTCGTTCATTAAGTCAACGAAATTCACTTTTACAATTACTGATGAAAGCTTAGTTCTGTCTTGGCAACTCAGGAATGTCACCGTATTCTTTCATGTTGATCTCACTTGTCAAATGTTGCTGTTTTTTCTCTGGTGGTAGTTCGAGAGATAACATCAGTAGATTGGACAGACATTAATGCATGTACAAACCAGGGACGAGAAAAATTAGTTGTCTGTTCTTATTAACGTGAGGTATTACTCATCCCTAAATGTGTATCTGGTGTTTTGGATTTTTTTTACTCGGTTCCACTGAATTTTGATGAAGAAGAGTAGTTGCCCTTGTCACCTGACAACCAATGTCCAAATGTTGATAATTAAGTTTTCGTCTTCTGATCAGAATTCAAGCCCATTCCAGTAGCGTTTTAAATTCTATTAGGCCATGCTGGATGTTGTTTAATTATTGTAAAGGGAGCAAATGTCAAAAAATTAGCAGGCAATCTGAGTTTAATAGCAGACGACTTTAACAGTAGTTAACTCCATACCCACAGGTGGTTAAAACAAGCTTGCGTTTAATTGTATTCTGTTGATTAAGTTTTTGGCAGGGAACAGATAAAGTTGGTTGGAGATCCATAACCTCTCAGCATCTAGCTTATTATTATAGTTTAAAGAAATCAGTTTATATTTTTTGTCGTGTAATACCTGAGATTGTATACCATGGTGTTCCACTATAAATTCAGCTTTACAATATAAGAATTCTGTCTTTCAATACAAATACAGGCAGATGGACAGTTAAACAAAATTCAATAACACTTCATATATATTTATATGTTTGCATTTTAATTTTTTGTGAGTTTTGATAGAAAGAGGAAATTTGTTGTATTGTGTACTGACTAGAGTAAGAGGTTTGTTAACCATTTGTAAGTGTTTGTTCAAGTAAAGGATTAGTTTTTCAAATTTATATGAAGTGTTGACAATGTGAGTAGGGAAGGTGTATTGGTTTGAATGAACAACCAGTCAGAATTTGTTATTAATTGGCAGCTTTATTGTGCAGGGTTGTAGTTGGTGATAACTTAAGATGTTTGTTTCAGAATAATAGCAGGATGTAGAAAGTGTTTTAATAATGGTTGGGTGGTTGCCCACCTTGATTCTGAAAACCGCACTCTCATAAATTGCATTCTTGACGAAAAGTCATGAAAGTAGGTGACTGAATTGCAAAATATCATTGGCAGATTATGATTGCTTGATTATGTGACGGATCTTAGTATGGAATGATTTTAATCAAAAATTTCATTAGTATATTCTAAAACAGTTGATTCTAAACCAATAATATGTGATGAATTCTTTTCACTTTGATCTAAATGCATTAATCTTGCTTTTTATGTATTTATAAGTCTGTTTAAGTTGTATTTATACTGATAAATCACTTGTGCCACATAATAAGTTTGGTGCAAATTTATTTAATTCTGACGGAATTTATTAGAACATGTACAGTAATGCCTTTAGTTAAAAAATAACACCCAAAAACAAGTTGATATCATTGTCATTCAAACTGTTATTTTTCTAGATAGAAATTGGATGAAACATGCAATCAAATTTCCTTTACTGACAGAAAAACCGAATTGTTACTATCAATGTCTCTTCTTGTACAACAAGGATTAGCTTGTGAAATCTGATTGATGCATCCTGATAAATCCATCATTAATTTGGCTCCGATTTTTTTCTATTTTTGAAAATTATTGTTTCAGTTAATTACAAATCGACCAAATCAACAGGAGAGAATCTATGCAGAAGTAAAAAACGAGAGTAATATGGGTCCTCATGGCCGTCCACCACTCCCAACTTCAGCCTCACATCATTATCACAGTACTGTTGTTGCTAGAAGTGGATCTCCTATTGTTATCTCCTCAGGAATACCAACACCAACAGGCAGTTTCTTATCAAGGTAAGGCACTTTTTATTTCTATGTATTTAATCACACTTGACATTCATTTGGTGAAAGATGGGATGACATTGTTACTGATCTTGGAAGATCATCCATGCATACCCAAAATCAATTATATTGCTGGTCATCTTTCTAGAACATCCATGCAGTCTAAATTGCACATTTGGTTTTGTTATTTGGCTATTGGCTGTGGTTTGTTTGGTATGCATGGAAACACAAAAAAACAATTAGTTTCCTTGGAAATTCTAATAGTACATGCTAAAAAAAAGATATCGATAGTCCTTCCTTTGTATCGAAAGTAGAGGTTATAAGCGACATTTGGACACCAAAAAGATGATATAATATTTACATCAAAGTAATTTAAAATCTTTGTTGATTATTTACCTTCAAACAAAATTTTCTGATTTCCAGTAAATTCTTTGAATAAGTCCACAACAGGTTCTAAAATACAATATATTGGACGTAAAAGTAAATATTTACTTCTGTGCACTACTCCACGGTCTCAATCATTTTATACATTCAAAAATGGTAGTCTTTGACCATCAAAAAATGAAATTCAGCCATGTTTCAGTCTCAATAGATGGTAGACCTGAATAATCTCGTCTTAGACGAAATTCCTTCTGACGTAGACGTCAATGGTCCAGTGTGAAACTTTTGCTGGAAGCGGCCATGATTCTTTATTGCAGTGAGATGTCATAATTTATTCAAGAACTGATCTAGGTCGGGGAAACAATTTTTTCGTTACGATTGTATCTCCATTATTACACAACAAATGGTCAGACTACTCAACACCTTTAATTAAGACAGAATGACATCATCTATAGTCGTACATACCCAAAGCAGAATGACATCATCAATAATTGTCTATTTTGAACATCCATGCATACACAAGACAAATAATCATTTAGGCCGTGGAGGATGCAGGGTTTTTGGTTAGTGACGCCAAGGAAATTTTGAAAATTCAGGATGGCACTGATCAATTATGGCACCTATCTTGATCTTGAACCAAATGTAATCATCGATTGCATCAACAACAACCTCTCTATACTGTAACCAACAAAAATCTCAAATTTACACATTTCATAGAAATAGAATAAGAAGTTAATTTTTTGTACTTTCAATTTGGGGAAGGGGAGATCCATAGTGCCCCTTACCTGGATCCACCATGTAACAATTACCGGTACATTGAAAACATTTTGGCAAAACTGAGAATTTGTCGTTATAATATTTAATGAAATAACTACTGTGTTAGATATATTGTACATTTTTACTGGTTATGTTGGTGCATAGGATCACTTTGCTAAAAAAAAACATGTCTTAATGCAGTCATTCACACAATACAGCCTATCCTGTCCTTTATTTGCTGTTGTAACTCATTAATCTACGATTAGTTACCCCATGTTTCTGCTGATTGAAGACATTTTGTAAATAATGGTATCTTTGAAGAAGTTTGCAATTCTGCTATGGAACTGTTTGTGTTCTCTTACAGCACTGCGCTTTTGATGTAATAAGCTATAGAACTAGCGCTGTGTAAGCTGTGGTAAAGTACGCAATATCTCGTCAGCTAATTATATTGTTTGACAAAAACCATATGACCAAAACACAGGAGCACTGACAGGGCCTTTCCTCACTCCACAGCATAATCGGAGTTTCTAATCCGATTTAGACGAGGCATTGACCACCCATGAAATATCCTCTAACAAATTTCCCATAATTAATGAGTTTTACCAATGACTCATAAATTTGGTGGGTGAAAGTGTCTAAGAAGCACACAACGTGTTGAATGCGGAAACAAACACTTAGTGTTCCTCTTCATGGCTTCTCCAACAGTTTTTCTAAATATTTGCTCTATCTGCCTAATGCTGTTTTGACTGTTATTAGCAAGGAAATAATGCATTGATTCTATTACTTGTTTAAACAGCCAGTTTTCAGCTCGTCTTAAGTGGTAAAAAATTAGCCAGAGATTCAGACCATATAAAGGAGTTGTCATATGTTTATACTTGACTATTATAGTAAATTTGATACGATAGTGATGACCATATTGGTACCTGTGACAAAACGTTAATAAATACCTTGGTGTTGATCCTTTTGGTACCTGTAACAAGACCTTGGTATTAATAGAATAGATTTGAGGATGTTATATTGAGACTCCTATCCGATGTTGGTGAGAGAAATAGGGTTGAACATCTACATAACACTATTAGGTCATTTCCAGACTAACATGGAATATTTTTATAACAATATTTCACCTATGTGCAGTGTCTTTTGTCTCTAGATAGAGAGAAATGGGGTTTAATGTCCACTAAGTCATTTTGGGACTAACACATGATTGAAGTTTATTTCAATAATCCAATTGTGCGTGAGGGTCTTTAGCAGTGGGAGGAAACTGGAGGATCCGAAGAAAACCCACTAAGTTTGACAGGCGACTGTAATCTTTGTCATGTACAACTGGGGAATCGAAACCATGCCAGTTGACTCAATGACAGGTCTAACGATACAGCGTGCATGTTCTAATCATTCGGCCATCCAACCCCCTGTGTCTTTAACAGTAGGAGGAAACTAGTGACTTGTATATATGTAGATAAATAGGATTGCATTTGACCACTTTAATTTTGAAGCCAACCTTATAATCAACTGTGACATGATAAGTCCCCACCGCATACAGCTGTAGTATTTAAAGGGTATTCAGCCTCAATCCACCCATCTATTGCAAAAACGATATTAATTTTATAAAATAAGTTGATTTGTGGTGTATTATAAATTTAAGCATGAGCAACAATCTGAGATTTGGAAATCCAGAATCTCAAGCATATTAACTGTAGTCTTTTTCATTTAAGAAAAAGTTTGAATTGAAGTTAAGTTCTAACTTTTAAGGGAAAGCATGGACTCCATAAATCCATG
This sequence comes from Patella ulyssiponensis, assembly GCA_963678685.1. NCBI lineage: Eukaryota > Metazoa > Mollusca > Gastropoda > Patellidae > Patella > Patella ulyssiponensis. The sequence goes on along the minus strand of OY783230.1, from coordinate 18,458,106 downwards.
GTGAAAGGCACATTTCAAACGGACATATGCAAGATAGGGATGATGAAGTAGCTATGGTCCACGAATCTGAACTCCTTTAAGAAATGTGCTTAATAGCGTGGATGAGGTCACAAACATGTCTTAGGTTAAAGGTATCATGTGACATAACATTTTAAAACATTTCATCTATCAAATTTCATCCTTTGATGAAAAAGACCAACGACAAACAAATATCTAATCTTGCTAATTAGAAATAATATTTTGAATTTACCAATTTGCTAGAAAATGGAAGAAATGCAAAAAACATAAGCGTGAAAATGGAAGAAGATTTATTAGGTTGTTTGAAGAATAAAATGAAAATCAATATTCATAAATTGAAGTTAATGATGTGTAAAAATTCAATATTGATATCAAGTAATTTCTGTCATTGAGAAGAATTTGTTGAATAGCCTCGGAAAAAAGTCAGTTTACTACTGTCAGATGTTAGGATGTTTTCCGGAATCATCTCAATAAGAAATCAAGTAAAGTAGAAAATTTTGTTCATTTTAGCCACTGATCGCAATTTTGGACTAAGCTCAACAAGGAAACAGTGTCTCTTTTTTTTTAGTGATGATTCTTTCTGACTTATTCTCATGTGAAAACCATAATTAGGCAAATGGAAAAGTTTTGAAAATGATTCTTTATAATTGAAGTGTTTTAAAGTTTAAGAATAAAGTTGATGATTATGTGTAACATGCTACATTGATATCCTTAATATAAAACTTCTTAAATGTTGCTTTTATCTGTGTTTTTTTAATAATCTGCGACTTTGTTTCTAAGTTTTCTTTGAAGCTCTGTTAAAATCTTGATGAATTAGAAGATTGCATGAGAAACTAACAGTTTGGTTTTGTTTACCCGAGAGTCATTTGTTCATTGATAAAATGCTAATATTTTCTCTGCCATTTGTCCATTAATGTTTAAGTTGGCGATTTGCTCATTAAATCATTATACAATACCTCATTAGATTTAGCAATATTAAGTGATCGCTTGTAAAGTATAACAGTAATTATACACCCTTTTTTTTCTGCCTGCTTATTGACGAAGCTATTACTGCCATGCCTATAAATCAATAACACCCTTTTGAAGATGTCCCCTTTCAACAGAAAAATGAAACATGGCACAAGCAATATTAGAACAGTCATCTTCCATAAATTTTCACAATATAAATTTTAGAACAAAGCGCGACAAAAAATTATATTTTATATGCTAAACAAATAGTTATTGTGGTTTTTCAATTTTGAAAATTGTGAAATTCTATTTTGTGAATAGTCGTTACAGGAGCTCATTAGAAATCCAATGATAAACATCATACAATAACTTTGAATAATTATTAGACTCGAGGCCAGGATTTATAAAGTGATGATTTAATTACAATGGTGTTAATTACTCTACCTGATTATGATAGAGTTTTAATTATCGATAAATTAAGTTTTGAAAAGATCAAAGAGATATGATTGTCATAACCAAACACCAAGATCATTGTAAAGATACTAATGTCATTTTAAATACTTTTTGATCAACACTGATGATAATCACATAATTTTTGAAATAAAAGCGACAAAGTCAATGCTATTATAATCTCACATAAAAGCTTCGGCCATTAAATTTTGCCCAAAGTCATAAATCAGAGTAAACAGAGTAAAATTATCATTGCAAGAGTAATCCAAAGCACACATTTCCAGATATTAATGATGAGAAACCTTACACGTCAGTGGTGAACTGTGTCCATTTGTGGGGAGTAATTTTGAAATAGGAGATAGAGAAACATTTCCAAATGTGAGGGAGAAACTTTTTTTTCAAAGGAGAGATAGGAAAGTCTTTCTAAATGAATGGGAAATGGCTAAGTAAAAAATCTTAAAGTACAAAAGGAGAAACATTTCCAATTCAGAGGTATAGAACTTTTTGAATCAATTACTTAAAACATTTCTAAAAAAAGTAGGAGAAAGTTATCCTATGTTGATAAGTAAGACCCATCTTAATTTTTGCCAGAAATGTGCCCAGATGATAATAACAAAGCTTTCTAAACAAAGGGTGGAAACCTCTTTTAATCAAAGCAGAAAGTTTTCCAGGAAAGACTTTACTGAAGAGTGCTGCAGCTTGCACAACAGACTTGTTACAAATGTAAGATCATGTGAACTTGAAGGTGTTCCACATAAAATAGATTGTCTAATTAAAAAATAATTGTATTATCTCAATCAAACTTGATACAATCTAACCCACCTGTCAATACAGCCAGATGGCTTTATTAGTTTAACAGCTTATAAAAAGTGACAAAACACGTAGTTTCCCTACACCAGATATTTTAGGTAAACTCATATTTAATACAATAGAAATATACCTTTCTTTAACCAGCTGGTTGGTAAACAACCAAAAACACATCTCACAGAAAGTATGTGTCATAGAGGTTATGATTAATACATGACTGCCTACTCTCCGTTCAATTCACTGAAAAAATACAAGATTTATCCAGAGGAAAAAAATGTCTCAAAATATTGCATATTTGACCTGCCAAAAATTGAATGTTTTAGAAAAAATACTTGAGTCTTGCACAAATACAAATTGGTTATCTACATTATTAAATCTGGATACTTGATATGAACAAGTCAACATCGGTTATAGATCTGCCTATTCATGTTCTGTACATACTGCTTTAAGTGTTTAACACATAGCCTCAATAAACATTCATCTTATTTTGTCAATTGATCGTAATTTGCCTGCATGTTATGTTTGCCCTGGTATAGTGTAGATAATGTTCTAGAAGCAGATTATTGGACAAGAAAAATCAGCAACTTTATTCAACATATTCAATTTCTTTTTTCAGCAGGAACAAGAGTTCATAAAAGGATATCTTTTACTTGTCGGATTTAAGTGGCAGAATAGCATATTCGGTTATTGACTGAAAGACATGATTGATAATTTAAAGGGAGCATTGCTGAATTTGGAGTAGGGTCGCATGTCCAACCTCGTGCCTCGTGGGTTTCCTCCGGGTCCTCTGGTTTACTCCCACTTCTAAAGATGCCTACTCACAACCGAATTATTGAAGTAAGATTGAACCATATGTTAGTCCCGAAATGACCAAGTTTGTGTGAGTGAACATGTAATTCTCTCTCTCTCTCTCTCTCTCTCTCTCTCTCTCTCTCTCTCTCTCCCTCTCTCCCTCTTTCTCTCCATAATCAATTTTAAACAACCTGAGATAGCAAGGAGGAGTAGAATTTTTTACTGCTCAGTTTTGGAATAAAATGAAATTCCTATTTAAGCAGCTCAGATAATAGTCAGCTGAAAGAGACAATAAACTTGATGTAGGGTTGAGTTTTTAGTGTTGCAACACCTTTTCTCAGATATCAATTTAAGTACCGGTATATTTGATACTATTATTGATACCCCCAAAAAGGAGAAGCCCGACAGGTTTTCTAATAATCGGTATTATTTATTTAATTGAATACATATATATATATATATAGATTGTTCTACTATTAGACGTAAAGAATATATAAAATGTAGATATTGAAGGGAGATAAATGTGGTTGACTTCTCTTAACTACTTTCTTATACCCAGTAAGTCTATACACTTCATTTATAGGAAGCTCAATTTTACACGCGTTTAAAAGGCATGTTGGATATCAGTCCAAATTGAACAGTTCTCAATATAGATTGAAGAATATTTACATACCGTTATAATATGTCAGCTAGCTGTAAATTAATTCAAGCATATTTATTGTAACAGTTCTTAATCTTCAATTTCTTGGATAGATTATTTTATCTGAAGACTGTGATCATCTTTTGTTAGCCAACAACTAGCAGCTATAATACTGGTGTTTCAGGATTGTTAATAGCACAGGAACAGAGATCAGAATAGATGGAGCAATGTTCTGAGCCCAAATCAGCTAAGCAGACCCTGTTTGAACCAATATACATGAATTACATATAAATTAAATTTTTTCGGTTTTAAGATGTTAACTAGGGTATTTGTCTCTAAATACCGGTAACGTAAATAGGTTTATTAAAGTAAATGAATTGCCATTTATGATTTTAACGTTTTGAGTGTATGCACAATTTCATCCACTGTGTGCATATTGTCTTTATGTTTTTGTTTTGGCAAAGGAATGGCTTACAAGAAGGAACGTGTTAACATTAATGATATTATCCACCTCGCCATACTACTCATTTCTCTCTGGTGAATACCAAAATATTTTATGGCTCAAGAGGGTCATTTGTGGTTCATTTCCGCCACTATTTCTGTTAATCACCATAGAAACAGAAAATCAACATGCATCAAGCGTAACACTGATTGGAACCAAAATACTTCATATGATGGAAAATTTACTTCTCCAACAATAGACCTTAATTTAGAAGGAAGTTAAAGCGTTTTCTATATAGGTCTTGCCTAGATTAAATAGATTTACATTTTACCAACACAATGTATTTGTAATAAAGAACCCGGATTGATCGTGTATAAAGAAGGGCAGTCAGAATTTTTTGGCGGTTGTTTTTCTCACTTTTCACATTATTGTGTCTGCTTTTTTTTCCTCGCCTCTAGTGTATGTTTCATTTCATTCTGCATTTTACTTAAAACTATCAGAATACTTGAAAAGTTTTGGTTGAGTAAGATTGTTATATCGTGGTTGCATACACTTTTTAGGATTTATGCAGACGTATAAATTTGTTCATATATGGACAGATGTCTCCTTTAATTAGTAATATAAAGTGATGGGCTTCTTAAGTGCCATATTAAATAATATCACTTTCACAATTAAGTAAAGATAAGCCTGTAATATCTTCTTGTGAATTGAAAATCAAGAAAGTTATTTTGACAAAAATTATTTTTGGAATATATTAGGTTGTAAAAAAATTATTAATACTGCCTGTGAAATGACTATCGGTTTTGATTTAATATGAATTGACATCTTAATGCAATCAAAAGTTGTTCAATGATATTTTTGAAAAACAGAAATGTTGCTTGTGTCTGTTCCAGATCCAAAACATAGAGAAGTGAATATGTGTATGGTTAATAAGAAGAAATGAAAAATGTATAGTATTTAATATTAGAATATTTTAATGGAATTGATAATCTAAAAATTAGCTTGTTTCCATACCTTTCCATGGCAGTGATTAAGGTTCAAGTCTCCCATTTTGAGGAAGAATGTGATTATGAGTGCCAGAAGATAACAACAACTTCGTCTTTCAGAAGGATTGCAAAATGCAGGTTGCAGTTTTCTTTTGAAATTATTCTGCAGATCATCCTAGATTGTGGTTCCCCTGGCAAAATTCTACTCCATATTGAACAAATAGCATGGTAGAAGAACAAATGATACAAAGTCAAGTCTTTAAAAGACTAACAAATGGTTGATATGGGTGATTTTATTTATTTCAATAATCCAACTGAAGAGCACAAGATCATTTCAAACTGTCAATAAATCTTAAAGGTTGCTTTAGGCTTTCCAGAACTTTATTCAAAAGGATCCTTTTGAACTTATTTATATGAGAATGTTTATATGGGAAAGGGAAGAATAAGTAGGAAACATGAAGATTGCTGTATATAGAGAAGCTTATGGTATAATTACTGTATAGTAAATAATGTAAAGAAGTGTTCATCTAGGACTTGGTAGATAAGCTGACAGATTATATAGTATTGATCTGTATTAGTAAGAAAGTAAACCAAGCACTTCAGCTACCATTCACACTAGAGAATACAATTAGCTAGCCACAAATACGATTGATACGAGTTATTCACGGTTGTCGAGACTTTATATAAGACTATAAGACCAGTCAATACCTACTGAGATTTGGCAATAATTTTTGTAACTTGTCTGTCTAGATGAACTAAATAATCTCATCATGTTATTGAATAGAGGATTTATAATGTTCACTGATTATAATGATGGCGGCGGCTCCCTATATCGCATGGAGCTAGGGAAAACAGTGCACTGGATTTGCCTCGGAAAATTGACCACTGGGTTGGGTTAGTTGTAGAATTTTCCAGGTTGGAACATCTCGAGAGTCACATTTTGCCAAATCTTAGATTTGTTTGAACAATAATTGATGCAATTATTCATCAAAACCCAGACCTGAAGTCACAAGGGGGGATATCATTGAAAGGAAGTGAAAGACAACACTTGTTTAACACAATGTGGGTGTAAGATATACTGTAAGAAAAATAAAATTTGGGTAGATTATTTCTCTAATCTCAACAAAAATGTCAATGGACCTTTAGCTGGATGATTAATGTGCCCACTTAATAGATAAACTGCCCTCCCTCTAATTAAATAAATAGATATTGCATACTTAATGTACTACTACACTAACGTTTATTTAATTCAAATCTTTACAAAAATTTGAGAAGAAAATAGTGAAAATATACAATGCTGAATTGGGGAATAAAATCTCACCAATTGATATCTGTATATGGTCTTAAATGGTTCAGACATGCATTCATTATTTATACAAATCTGAAAAATCCTTTTAAAATTTAAACATCCATTATGCAAAAGCTAATTCTACCTATTGAAGGTCTTTCTTTAGGCCTGAAATTTTATATACCAGTAGACTATTTATTAGACATTTATTAACATAAGACCATAATCATCTCTGATATTAAGTAGATTAGCCAAATTAAAATTTAGTATAACTAGAATTCAATGTAGGGCCTACTTTAAGAAGTGGACATCTTACACATTTGTTTCTAAACCTTGTAATTCACAGGGATCCCTGCATTGACCGAGAAAGTTCATCAAGATTTTCTGGCTTGGTTTCCCCTTGGTGCAGGACAGAGGGTCTGACCAGGACAGCTGTCTAGTTGTTCGAATGGGACTGAAAAACCAAGGTCTGGTGTACATATTGGCAATTGGAATTCTGTATAAGAGTAGGCCATAGTGCCGCTGCCCAGTCAAAGTTTCCCTCATAGCACACTGTATGGTGTATGCCCATCTTCATTAGACCGGTTTAGGAGCAGAACAGTAGGACGATAAACCCCATTTCATTTCATTTCATTTCTGTAATTCACAGAGCAAGAAAAGTGAGAACGAGAATTGACATGGAGTGTAATTATGTTGGTGTGTTTCATGTGATGTGTCTACCATTCTACTTATCATCAACCTTCCCAACTCCTCCTCCTCCTTTCCTATCAACAACACTAATTCTTCAGCCATCATGCTGATTTGACCCATAGCCCAGCACTGCCGCTGTTTCTTTCATTGTGGTCCAAGTTGATTTAACCGTCTTGATGATTCTTTAACCTTCATGCTTACTTGATGAATTACTTCTTATTGATGGCAATCAGTGTTTAAGTGACAATATGGTGGTGTGTAGACCTTTGGGTACAGACGTCTTGCCCCATGTCAAGCAGACAGTAACACATTGATTGAGTGTCAACAAAATTCTACCTATTCCAGTAAATATCAAAAGGCGACAAATTAATAGATATTGACTGAACCTGTTCAAATTCCAAATGTGGAAGTCAATTTGGTTCAAGACCTTACGCTGAGTTCTAAATATACACCGACCGAATTTCAAAACGGAGAGACTGGATCCGTTGAGAAATTCGTCATTCAGTTTGACTTTTTTCAGTCAAGATAATCAGAGCTACTATAACTGATTCAAATAAAAGAATGTAGATATAGATTATACCCAGCCTTTTTATTTGGCCATTTTTCATAATTAGAGGTACAAAAAGAAGGCACTCAAGGCTGTAATAGAATTTGCTATCAGCAAATACACGGCACTCTAGAGTAGTTTTTCAGTCACTGATATGATTAGGCTTTCCTTACCGTGGCCATTTTATTGAATTTAGTCTGAAAGTAATCAATTTCAGCGTCAATAAGAGATGAAGCTGTGTGTTTGTTTAGAGGTTTTGTAAGTTATACTTGCAAGTTGGTATTTTTGAAACAAAGTTATTGAAACCAATCTGGTTATTGTTTTCCGTGTTTTATACTCTTCTTACCACAGCCTTCTATTTTTTTTCTCAGCAGGGAAAGATGATAATGCACCAAAATGAGAAATTGGCTATGATACAGGATCGTTGCATTCATTTAAGCATGTAAAACCAGACTGACAGAAACCATCTAGAGGTGCTATAGTATGCCATGGTTTTATCTTCTAATAAATAAAGCGCTTAGGGAAATGTCTTTTCTTTGGCAGCTTACTTTATTATAAATATTTAAATATTACTTAATACATACAAACAAGGTATATTTACATACAGAACCAATAGAAAAAAATGAATATTCTACTGGGAATCGATAACTGACATTGAGAAATCGTGCACCTGCAGTTAAAGGGAAAGATGCATGGAGTGCCAAAAGTTTAAAGGGAGGTGTTCGTGGGAACAATGATATGTTACTAGTTCAAGGTTCCAACTGAAGAATAAGACACTCTGAAACTCTGTCTGATATCAACCATATATGAGCTAGAGGTACAGTGAAATATGTAGCACAGCCCAATTGAAATGTGGTCGTATATTGTTGGTGGTCCGGCGTCCACAATTGCTTGTGGACGCTCTAAAGGCTAAAGTTAATATCTGATTGACTTAAAATTTATACATAGTGTTTAAGGTCATGAGACAAAGAAGCCGATTTCCGATAATTAGTGAATGAGTTATGGCCTTTGATCACTTCAAAAAATCTTGTGGCCACTCTAGAAGCCAAAGTTAATATCCGATTGACTTTAGATTTATACACAGTGTTTAGGGTCATAAGACGAAGATGCCTATTGAATTTTTCACAAAATGTAGTTTTAGGAGCTTTTATAATTGCAAAAGTTCATTCATTTCCTAGTGAGTACTCCCCCCCACCCAACCCAACAAACCGGCTACTTCTGCCCACAGCTTGCTAAAGTTATATTTATAAATTTACTTATACTAAGGAAAGCAATGATATATACATCATTGTGTAATGACATATTTTATTATGTAGACTAGTTATAAGACATTGAATATATCATCCATAGTTGCCTTTATAGTAGACAAACATGATGAATTATATATAGATTGTAATAATCTTCTGATGACATTTTATTCTACCTCATGTTAACACGCCATTAAAAGGTGGTACACTATTCTAACATTTATTATATTATAAGTCTTTATTGTCCTTGAGGGAATCGTGCCATATCACTAGTAGAGCCAATCACCATAGCTATAGTACATACTTTATATACTGAGATGTAAGTAAGTAAGTAAATATATTGCATGTAAACGCCCACCAGGAGCAGCATTCATTTACAAAACTTACATAATTACAATACAACAAATATACACTTAACAAATAAACGAACGTAAATATATATAGAGAGAAATGGGGTTTAACGTCCACTCAACACTAACTAGGTCATTTGGGGACTAACATATGGTTTAATTTTATTTCAATAATTCGCTTGCGCATAGGGGTCTTTAGCAGTCAGAGGAAACCAGATTAAAGCGAATTTGATATTTGTTGAGTATAACCAGTAACTAGATTTTTCTGTTGTACAGAAATTCTGCACAAATTCAGTATTCCTGACCGCAGGCCACTAGAACCACAATTCATATTCTAAAGTGCCTTCTTCGATATTCTACTAAATGTCTCTAAGTTTATCTACTTCTCAATATATTTTAAAAGAATAGAAATTAAGAAGGCCATCTTAGTACATATGATGACAAGAAGAAGGTAGAAGAGCCTCATACGTTCGTTCTGATTGCTTCAATAGATCTCCTCCATGTCAAGTATCTTTCAGTCGGGTAGTAAAAACAACATACATTTACACGATTTCTCTCACAAAGAGAAAAGAAAACCATTGACTAAAGTATTCCTTTTTATTGGAAGCGTTTTCTTTTATCTGTCCCCGAAGATGGAGGCTAATTATGAAAACTTTCTAATGAAATATTGAAATAACTATATCTGACGGGTAAAAGAGGACCATTGATTGTTGAAGCAGAAGGCAACAAGTTGGATATCTGACAGCTCCTGTATTGATAAGATGGCAATGCTCTTGCACCATTATTTCTCGGATGTTTGATTAAACTCACGAGCGAAAAAAGAAGGAAAACGTGTTTTAGAGAATTGTTGCTAACCTTGGTTCTGGTCAATAAATTGATTACCGATGTTTGTGACAAAAAACGGTGGGGGTTCAATCAATAATTGACAAAGATTGTATACATGTAAAACATGTTAGGATAACAATACCATTTTTAACCATTACTATCAGAGAGCGATTTTTCCGATTTTAGTCACGTTCCACCAATAATATTTTCTATATACAGGATGTTATTGTTTGTCTGGTTTATATGTTGGCGTTGATGAGCGTTGATAATCTTACAACCTTTTATCTTAGGTTACTGTATATACTAATCATGATTTGTTCAACTACTGGTGGGAATCACGGTGGCTAAGTGGATAAGGCACTGGTTCGCTAGCCTGGAGGTCGGGTGTTCGATCCCTGCATTGGCCGAGAAAGTTCATCTCGATTTTCCGGCGTGATTTCCCCTTGTCAGTGATACAGAAGGAGGGCCTGACAAGGACAGCTGCCTAGTCGTTCGGATGGGACGAAAAACCGAGGTCCCGTGTACACATTAGAGTGCACGTAAAAGATCCCTTGGCAGTTGGAATTCGATATAAGAGTAGGCCGTAGCGCCGCTGCCCGGGCAAAATTACCCTCATAGCACATTGTATGGCGTATGCCCGTCTTCCATTAGCCCAGGTTAGGTGCATAAGAGTAGGACGTTAAACCCCATTTCATTTCATTTCATTTCAACTACTGGTACTCCACCTTATAACATATCTAAACTCAGCAGACAAAAAACAAATATCAATCATCTTTCGATTGTGGTTATTTTATTCTCGTACACTTATAGACTTATATATCAATAGACATCTATCATTTGAATTGTTCAATTTGAGCTACATGACTATCCATAAGGGAAATCTTAGAAAGAGATCCTTATACCAGACATTCAAATTGGATGATCAACCAAGGGTTCAGATACCTTGGTTGGTTGGTTGCTTAAGGCTGAAACATCTGCTTCCACCTGGCGTGGTACCGCAGAGAATTCAGATACCTTGAGGTTCTTGTTACATATACATCTAAGGCTGGGCACATTTTATTCCCTTGGAATGGGGGGTTTTATCTGCGAGTACTGGAAATTACAGTGAAAATTGAATGTAAATCAGTTCATATACATTAATATTACATTATTTTAAGTGTTGCGACCCATTTGTGTCCATTTAGCTCCTTTACTATTTAAACTGTCATAATCAAATAAAACATAAATTTCATCTGCAAAGGTTACATACAATAAATGAAATACGATCAATCAATAAATCAATCCCTTTACTAAAATCAAGGTATATGATGGTACTAGATCGAATATGTCTGCATTATGAAGCATGATTCCACATCACAATATGCAACCCTATAAAAAAATCTGTAAAAATAAATGTGTAAGTAAATGTGTATGCCTTTGATCTATGTGGTGCATAAAGTAACCTATAAAAAATAAGATGTTATAGAACCTTCCTTAAGATCAAGTGAGAAAAAAATTGCTTTAGTTAGCATAAATTCAAATAATGCAAAAATAGTTCTGTGTAAAAAACATGGAAACTCATAGTGCTTTTCTTTGAAATAGTTGTGAGACTAAATAATTATTCAAAAGTTGATTCATGTGCATAAAACCGTATATCGGACATTGCTTGTGTGAATGTGAATATTTGAAAATTCCAGATACATGCATTCCACTTGATGACTTTTAAATAGGAAGTGTTTTCTTTACCATATGCCTGAACTAGAAATTCATTCAACTGTATACCGCCTACATTTCTGCTGGATATATCAGATATCCTTTTACTTTTATTGTATGAACATAAAAAAAATATACAAGTTTACAACACTGCTCTTGGTAGAATAAATTTCCCTAAGTGATATTATTTTGAATACATGGTTGCATGACAAGATGTATAAACAGTTTGTTCAATGCTTGTCAGTTTTTTTCTGGATTCCTGTATACAGGGAATGGTTACAAGACAGTACATGAGAGGGTTGAGGGGGTGTAATGTCCATTTAACGCCAACACGGTTATTTCAGGACTAACATTTTTTATTTCAACAATTTGTTTACGAGCACAAATCTTTAAATGTAGGAGACAGAAGTACCATGAGAAAACCCATCAGACAATCCTACTTCTTTAGATAGAACCCATGACTTGCATGGATGGTAGGAAACCCACAAGGTTAGGAATGTTGTTCTACTCCCAGTCACCTGGGAGCAGTTACACAACACTTGAATTGATGACAGACCACATGATCTATAGTGCACGCTTTCGAAAACCTATATTTTTAAGAATAAGACGGTTTGAATGTTGTATAACAGTAAAAGGTTTAATGTAGAAACACCAAATGTTCTAGAGCTTATTTTGATTAGTCTACTGCAAACTTACTAAACCAATGAAAACAATTGCCCATACTTGCTGATAATATGTTTTACCATTGCTTTGGAAATATAAGGGGATTAGTATGAAAGATTGACTTCAATACCAATTGCAATCTGTATACAGCCTAAAATAGGTGTTATGTTGAACTTTCAGGTAAAGCAATTGACTATGACATAACATGATGTTTCATGCTGATAGCAAAAAAAAAGAAATTGTAATCTAGTTCTAAAACTCTAAGCTGTATATGTAACTCTTAGTATCGGCATTGGTTTTTGTAATGTTCTGATTAATTGAAATGTTGAAAAAGGTTCTATAAACTATTTACAATATGGGGAAACCTTTTTGATGGAATTCAAGATTTACAGGAATTTTTCTAATAGAATTTTCATACTTGATAGGAATGATTCCGTTACACACGAGATGGTAAGGCAGAAGATTTGTCTGTGTTTTTTAACCAATGCCAGTTTTCATTACTGATCAACTTGCTGGTAGATAGGAAAAAACTTGAGGATGGAAAGATAAATAGTCAGTGTCAATTGGTAATGTTAAGTTAATTACCACTAGAGTTGAAACTGTGTACCTTGTAGTAATGTAGTAAAAGTCATGTGACCCACGAGTAAGATTGAATGAGCAGCTTAATTTGTTAGACTGTAAAGGTATTGGTTTTCCAGCCTGGCTTCTAACTTGCCAGTTGTAAGTGTGGACTAGAGTGAAGAAGGGGCCAATATGACTGATAATATATCATGGATATATAGTGTATAGGAGGAGAAAACTGGACAAGCCAATTTTACGTAAGATGTTATTGAACGAAATCTTACTTTTCGATGCCTGTTTCTTATAACCTCCATTTTAGACAATGAGTCGGTAAGTAGATCTGTTATATATTTCCAGTGTTCCTGGTAGATAGATATATACTGTATATATGTAGGTAAACTTCAGTCGTTTGATTGACATATTGGCAGAACCGTAATTCATTGCTTCGGTTTGTTTTCATATTTTGTGCCAGTTTATACAATCTGTACATCAAACTGAAAGTATTTGTATGTATTAAAAAAAGTATAGGTAATGATTTTAGTATAGCAGTATGTTTGAGATACTCTCGATTCACCACATATGTTATCATAATAAAATCTATTTTACTAATAAGTATTTTGGCACAAGGTTAGATAGTAAATTATGTGGAAATAAGTGAGAGGAATAATTAAAAATTTGTAAAACTGATAAGATTAATGAATGAATTAGATAACATTAATTAGAATTTCTGAATAATGTACACATGATTATAATGTAATTAAAGAAAGAAAGAATATGAATTAAAGGGGCATGATCACCCTCATGTAATTAAGTTGGAATAATATATTTAAAATAGCACCAAGTATAATATCTTTTACGAACCTTCATTAAACTCCTTGATAACCATTGAAAAAGGTTGTAATATTTGTAAATTAAAAGTTAAAACATGTATATTTCTGTGATAGTGTATCAGCCTTGCCTCAAATTTTTCATACCATCTAGTTGCACGATATATTTAAATTTCGTCAAATTGGTAATAATACAGTTCAGTTTCTTGAATACAAAGTACAACTGAAGAGGGATAATGCAATTGTGTGTTTTTATAAATTTGACAAAGAATATAATTTTGGATTTGAGATATGTGTATATTTCAAAAATTATATAGGCTGTTCGTTTAAAGGAACAAAATGATTGAATTTTTTTTTAAAAAAAATGCTGGAGAACTGATCAGTGCCACTGCAGATTCTATATACCACATAATTGATCTGAAATTATGCAGTGAAGTTTATAGTAGAATAGGATGAGATATACTTGCAAAAGGTCAGAGTCTTAACTATGCAATTATAGGGTAGCCGTTCCCCCAGTTGGAATATCGATATTATGGTTGAGTTCTTATATACGAAAATAATTGCAATCTCTAGACTATATCGAAAACTTGTAAAATCAATCATTCTGGATGTTCATGCACTTTTCAAACTACTTTGTAATTCATGTCAACAAAGGGGAGTCCTACCCAATATTTATATGTGATTGGGTTTCTTTTTCCCCGAGCGCCGAGAAACTTTTGACTGAGCATTGATATATGTTTGACAATGGTTGAGTAGTATTTTTATAGCATTGAAAATCACATTGTAACCACATGATTTCTTTTTATTTTAGAGGGGGCACAAAAGTTTAAACCACTGATGCGAAGCATGTCATTGCATCACATACTTGTTGAAAAGATCTTTTATATCGGGTGGGGGTGGTGTGTGTTGATTTGGCCTAATAATGGTTAACACATGCGCGATGTATCATAAAGCCTGTGATTGAGTCAACTGGCGTGGTTTCGAATCCCTGGTTGTACATGACAAGGAGTAGGGTCAACTGTCCAACCTTGTTGGTTTTCTCCGGGTCCTCCGGTTTCCCCCTACTGCTAAAGACCCCTACACGCAAGCGAATTATGGAAATAAAAGAAATGACCTAGGTTGTGTCAAGTGGACATTAAACCCCATCTCTCTCTCTCTCTCTCTCCCTCTCTCTCTCTCTCTCTTTTATAGTTGAATGATGCTATTCTAAATTTACAAAAATGAATTCATATGTATATTATATAAGCATGTTTTAATTGTGAACCGATTTATTAGTTGCCAGAGTTTGTATTTGAGGTGCCTAAATTTGTATTGATTTAACTTCAAAATAACGCTGTTAACGAATGTATAGTGTAATTTGATTGTGGACACTTACTTTTGTTGAAAATTGAATTTGAAGTGATGCATTGCAGATGAAGCTCCAGTCTCTACCAATTTAATCATTCTGTCGTTGGGGGATTTTGATGAAGGATTATTTCATTAAGCAGACGGTCAGTATATATACTGAGTAGAGGAGGGGTAGGATTAAATGAATATATATTAATTGACAACGATGACCACTAGAGCTTCAATCATCATAGTACTTTAATTGAATGAATACACAGCTGACAAAATAGTCTAGACCATACTATTATAGAAAATCACTTAAGAGATTATAGGAGGAAATTAAAATGGATAGCGTGATAATCAGTTTAACTTAATGGTACATGATATTATATAAATATGCCCTGTTAAATATACCATCTATCAACACTTCATGTATGATTAATGTCATAGAGTCTTATTTGAAGTATTAATATGTAGTAGGGCCTAGATATTGGTATGATAGGGTATAAATAATTTCGGAAAATAAACCAATGCATCCTGACCAAAACCTGTAAAAGAACACTCTTAATAAGATCATCATTCAACTGAACATGGGATATAAAAGAGAGAGAGAGAGAAATGTGGTTTAACGTCCACTCGATACATACTAGGTCATTTTGGGACTAACATATGGTTTAATTTTATTTCAATAGTTTGCTTGTGCGTAAAGGGCTTTAACAGTGGGAGATAACCCATGAGGTTGGACAGACGACCCTACTCCTTGTCACGTACAACCAGGGATTCGAAACTACACCAGCTGACTCAATGACAGGTTTAATGATAAAAGTATGCATGTGCTAACCATTCGGCCATCGAACCCCCCAGTTTTAAGTAGAAAAATAAAAATGGTAAAGCAAATTTCTGATGATACTATTTCTGGAGATTGGGTCTATATTTGTATTCTCATAGATAACAGTTTACAGTTTATTTAAAACATCAGTTAATAAGAAACATTTTGAAAAGTTAATGGTGGAACTTAGGGAGTATTAATTTAAACTCCTGCAGTTCACAGGATCCATGTTGATCCCCTATTCAATTACAAATTGATCACCTTCAGAGTTAAGGTTAGCCAACTTTTCACAAGGTGCCATGAAACAGGGGGGAATCCAGTCTATTAGAATGTAACATAAGCTGTACTTGATTAAGCTGTTTGTGCTAGATATATCCGAGATAGGATGAACAGTGGTTACAACAGGCGATGTGTCAGTTGTCGAGAACAAACCTCAGGGCAAAGATATTAGCTGTCGATAAGTATTACGGCCAGCCAGCAATAATATTACTCTAGAATTTCCACGTGTTGAGATGGATTGTTTTAACATTACCTATCACCTTTGATATAAGACCATTCCGGCATGTTATTGGAATATAAACACACTAAGATGCTTTACTGATACCTTCTTCTATAGGTATCAATTCATCTCACGTCTGCCTGTAAATGTCAACAGGGAGAAATCATTAACCTATGATATGATATAAATATATGTATTTCCTTGCATTTTATAAATATGGTATTGTGTTTGTCTTGGCAAAGGATGTCGATAATCAAACTATATGCTCAAAAATATGTCTGTTTTATGATCCACTCTGGTTTGCAGATTTTGAATTCTAGTTTAGGAATTATATCAAACCTTTTTCTCTCACTTAGTTTTCAAATGTAACATAAAAATTGTTTTCTTCTCCTCAAGATCAAAGTATTTCTAACTAGGTTTGGGTTGATGAAGTCGGAGAGGCTGGTAATGATGCATGTGAAAGAACCTAGATAGTTGCAATTTGAATGGAAACACCTCTGTCCAGGCAAAATCATCCCTTGTATTATACACTTGTTCATGGCAACATAATGTACCTATGGGCTGGGGGTGGGCACTTATTGATAAGACAGTGACTTTGGTCTGTTGATTCTTAGAAATCTAAAAGTATCTGATAACTTAAGATATAGGACCACCAGGTATTCAAGATTCACATTTTCTAGTTTTTGTTGGTTATCAGGTTTATGTACAAACCCTCAGAATTCATTGCATATCCTGTTTCCAGAACAAAAATAAATCTAGTAGCATTGTACATGTATAACCTAAAAAGAAAACCAATTTGTCAAGTCTAATGTACAATAATACCAATTTGAATATATTGTTCAAGGCAAACGAAGCTAATTTTTATATTACACACTTTGACTTTTAGAAAGGTGGCAACAAGATCTATCAACTATAAAGATTTATACTATAGAAAATTTATATGACTACCATTAAAAACTTGTGTCAGCGTATTTAGGAATTTATTGTTGTGAACCATTGATTATAAAAGTGCAACATACATGTGACAACTATGTGAACTGAAATCAGAAGTGATGCTATGTATTCATGAATATGTAGCATATCCTGCTTGATGCATGACACTTAACACAACATGTACCTAAGTGGATTAATTGTTTGGACTTGGATTTCAGAAACTGAAGCAACTGGATTAACCAGCCAAGATCAATAGGTCTATCATTGAGTCAAGTGGCATGTTTCAATTACCCACTTGCACATGACAAGGAGTAGGATCGCCTCTCCAACTTCATGGGTTTTCTCCTGGTCCTCCGGGTTTCCTCCCACTGCACATGTAAATTGTTGAAATAAAATTGAACCATAAGTTTATCCCAGAATGACCTAGTTTGTGTCGAGTGTATATACACAATCTTTTTGAATTGGTTTATCAATATTGCAACAGTGACAAAGAAAAGATACATAAAAGGAATTGTTATTGCATGTTAAAGTATATTAAATCACATTTACAAATAGAAGTTTTTATCTTCGCAAGAAAACAGTGCTTTACTCTTTAAATAATACTTTTATTTTGATCTTGTGTTATTGTTATAAATCAAAAACTTTATCACAAGATTTAATTGGCTAAAGGTCAAACTCATCATGCAAAACATTTGACCCCATTATATCTTTTACTGCTTTTATACATGTTCAGCAAAGTGTTACTTGAATTCCTCTGGACAATATTGTGGGATTCTGTTGAAATAAACATGATATTGTTTGATAAATTAGGACATTTTAAGATTTGTTTTAAGTCATCTTCTATTGTTCTAGTTTCTGTCTTGATGACCTAACTTCCATTATGCTTTGTCTTTTTATACGTTTGTTTATTCAACAAATAAATTTATGGTTATTATTAATGACTGGAAGGGGTCCGACGTGCTATTTTCCATACATTTGAAATTCAATGAGCGAAATCAGGGAAAATCGTCTTCAATAATGGTATGCTTTCCTAAGATATGAGAATACCTACATTTATCTGATCCTGACATAGCTTACTTATTTATCCTTTTACAAGTTACATAGTTGGGCACCAGTGGGTGTGGGAGCAGTCAAACATGCGTGTGCTTTATGTCTCTCATCGAGGTATATGTGGTAGTCTCCTCTGGTCATATCTGACTTTCCTCCTACTGCTAAAGACCCTTGCACAAGAGTGAATATTGTTGAAATTTGGATATATAGTATGGCAGTCAAGGATTGACCTAGTTTGTGTGAATGTTAAACCTCTCTCTCTCTCTCTTTCTCTTTTTTTTCTCTCTCAATCCTATTGGGCTGTAAAGAAAATCAGTATTTTATATACATGTGTACATTTTGTTTATGTCTGTTTTAAATTTTCAGGGCTGCTCAGAAAATCAGTAAAAAGAAAAAGCGTCATCAGCCACCTGATCCAGAACCACCACCTTTTCCAACTAATTTTTGTGACATCATCCGCTCATCACCTCCACCTGCTCCACCATGTTTAGTTCGAGGTCTGGGACGATTACTCAATCCTGGGGCTGGAAAGGTAAGAATTTAAACATATTTTACAATCCTGTATCTTCAAGATATACCATTATTATATGTGGGACAACCAACCCCTGATCCATCCTTCCTGTTTCGTAAAACATTCCATTGGCAGGGTTAGCCCTATGAAATACTGACTTCATTAGCTCGGTTAGTGCTGAAAGTAGGACATTAAACCACATTTAATTCACACTGTTTGAATATGAAAGTTAATTAATAGTTGAGCACTAATAATTACAATATTATCTCATATAGGAATAGCTTAATTAGACTCTCTAACCTTGTAGGTTTTCTCCGGGTACACTAGTATTCTCTCTCCAAAAATGAAGAAAAACTCGTAGAGACAGACATCATTTTTCAGCTATTAATATGATAGGCAACTTTTTCTAGTTCAGTAGAGTCTTATATTGGCAGTATAACCCAAATCAATGACTTAATGGTTGTAGTCAATTTCCATATTGTCATAGCCTTGCTTCTGTTTGACATTCTGATCTAGCAAAATGACAAACCAACTGTCGAAACTGTTCTTCTGCTGCGTCAATCATTTCCACCAATCATTTTCTTGCTGTAAAAAGCCAACAAATAAATCTTAGGTAATTTTCTCAGCTGGATGGTTTAGTGTCAGTACGTAAAGAAGATATTGCGCTTTTATTTATTGATGATATTCGTACTAGCGGAATATAGATAACTTATATGCCGTAAACATTATATCATTTCCATGAGCTATTGATAGATGATGTTGTGTAAGTAATGACACCATAGGAATCGGTGATAATCTAACTGCCTGCCTGACAGACGGTGCCAATAATGGCTGAAACACAGCAGAAGTTGAAATGATGATAGAACTAGGCTGATTGTATCTGATAACTTGTGATGGCTTGCTTATCTGTAAGTTCATCTGCTAATAGGTTGCTTCTCGCTGACTTTCTAGCTCTTTAGTTTAGAAATCATTCTCTGAACTTGAAGGATTATGGAGGAGAAAAACTGTATCATGGTTCAGCCATTATTTCAGTTAGATGCCATCGAGATAGTAATTACCTTAATTTAAAATCCACAAATGAAGAATTTTTATAAACCAATATGTTTAGGATAGGAGGAAAGACTTCTGGTTGGAAATATGAACATAGAATATTTTAGATATAACTTATCTTTAATATTGTTTTAAAGATCAAGTAACCATTTATGGAGCAATTTGGTCACGGCTGAACCTTATCAACAACCCGGCTTCTGTTACTTCTGTCTTGTCTGCGTCCTGCGACATCACATTCTGTAGAAGTGGACCTTAAGTTCCACGAATGAATGAACAAACAAGGTTACTTCTGCAAAATTATCTATATCGCAGATCAATAAATTTTTGACAGACGTACAGATGGCAAAAATGAACCAAATGAAGACTTGTCGAAAGCCTACATTTTTTTGTTGTAATACAAATGAAGGAAATGATAAAAATAAAATCTATGAAAATGGTGACACATTCTGTTGTTGTGCAGACATGTCGTCATACCATTTTATTACTTTCTAGTGACCTCCCCTTCCCAATTCATGACAAGGTCAGATTATCGATGCCAAATATTACAATAAAATGTGATCATAAAACACAAGCATGTCTTATCAATGGATAATAATAAAAACTTGGCGTGCAATTAGTTTCTTGATTACTCTCATAAATTTGTCTTTTCTCGGAACTGATATGGTGTTCCAGCAGACGACAAATGCTATAAGTTTAACTACTTGTATAATTCTCACATCTGTTACCCTTTTTGTTAAAGCTCTGTTTATTTTAGATAGCCAACTTCTATTTAAAGATCTACAAGCTAATCAGAAAATAACTTTTACACTCAATTCACGCATGAAAATATACTTAAATTTTACATGTGTTTTAAATCTGATATTTGACCAAACATGTGAAATTAGGATAATTCATGAAAAAATAAACAAAATATACAAGATTATCCATGTGTACATTTTGATGTATGGTTTGTAATCAAACCTTTGGTAACCTTCTATTTCATATCAATCATGCTTTTATTTTGGTAGTTTGGTCTTACAGTTTTAGTAGTTGCAGATGATGAGCTGTTTTTTTCTTTTACTAATAGTCCGTTCAGACGCTTATTTTTAAACCAGTTTATAATCGCTGGGGTTTTTAAGACAGCATCGTGTTGCGTTCACACGTACTATAAGCCAAACCAGTTTAACTATTCTGACCTCTTCGGTCGGAGGTTAGAGTTAACTACACATGGGCAGCTTCACCATCTTTATTCGGTTCTCGCACGCTTTCGATTTCATTGGCACTGTCTGACCTCGATATTTTCACAGGAATGTAACTTACTGCGTACTGCACATGCTCAAAGCAAGCTGGAGCTGGGGTTTTTAAGCCAACCCTTTCAGACGGCTAAGATGAACCAGTTTAAAATAAAAAGCCTTCTCGAAGACAGGTCGCGAGCTGGGGTTTTTAAACTGGTTTATTTGCCCCACATGTGCGTTCGGACGCTTAAGTTAAACTGGTTTAACGATCCCCAGGGTATTTAAACCAGATCAAAATAAGCATCTGAATGGGGTATAATTTTGTTAATTAAGGAACAAATAACAATATATATGGCATTGATATGGCTTGAAATATATGGAATGAATATATTTTGATAACTGGCACAACATGGGTATTTGAGAACTCGGGACAAAAGTTTGCTCCCTCACTTATTATGTGGCACTTTCAAGTGTTATATTCAGAACTAAGATTCTCTTTACCCTAAATATTATTCACAAATATAACTTCTGATTGACTGAAACCCTAAATCATCATAAAATATGATTTACTCATATTCCGGATTCTCATTAACCAGGCGTGTGAAGGCCATGGTCCATATTACATGCTTATATCCCTATAAAGATATCCAATATCTGAAGATACAAGTTTATGTATGTATTTTATAGCATGTTAGAAGGAGTTGAAGTAGATGGTAATAAGGTGATTTAAATGTATAACGTAAAACTATTTACACTATACCATCAACTACATGCTTTTATAATATCTCATCTGTATGGAAATATGCTACAATTGACAAGCATGTACCATTAAGAGAAAGCAGTGGTCAATAAAAATAGTCCAGAGATGTGATGGTCAGTATATTGAGATGTGTATTCACGATTCACACAATCCAATTTATCTTTGCATGTACATGTCAATCATAGTTCATTTCCCCAATATCATATTCTAACAGTATTATTGTGAAGGCTTTTTATTATAGACTCACATTTTCATGTTATAACCCCAGTGGATAGAATCTTGAGGGAATTTTTATTGAAGTTGGCTTAATGATGTTTAGTAAGTTTTAGCTGTAAAATAGATAAATACATGCTTTAGTGATGTTGTCCTTGATAAATAGATAAATACATGCTATAGAGTTATTGTCATTGATCCAAAATTCTGCTTAAAGTTTGAGTATTTGAAAAATGAAAATGTATGTAATGTAAACTAGAAAAATTGAAATATATTAGTTAATTGTAACCAAAATAGTTAATTTATCTTATCATAAATGACATTCAAAGTAAATGATGACATTTTACTGTCAATTTTATACAATTTAAAACCATAAAAATATCTTTTATTGGAGGAAGAATATAAATGAGGAACATTCAACAGACAAATTGTATTGTTTTAATAACATGATGAAAAAAAAACATCCCTTTCTTTTCTAATACTAAATATTAATTTGGTCTTGTTCTTTTAACACAATATAATTCCCTGTGCAGAAACATTCAATATTATGAACTTTGCGCAGAGAATGAAAACACCAGCTTGCCCATTACACGACTTTTATGCTGCCATTTTGATAATGAATTTTCCAACTAATGCTAAAATTGATCAGAAATTATTGAAAATGACTTCTTATTGATTAAAGGGAGGGTTATTTTTTGTCTCTTCGGTCATTAGGTGCTAACTAAGCTGGCAGGTTTATCATTATTTTGCACATCTGATTGGCCTACCAAATGCTGTCTGTATTGAAATTATTGTCTTCTGCTGAATAGGAGGAAGTGATGATTTGTTTTTGCAAATTGATGCAATTCAGCGTGTAAACAGTAATTATTCAAAGCTTCATGTAAAATGATTAGTTGTGTGTACAACATGTTTTAAATTACATTTGATTATTATTTCTCTGACCTTAGCATGTTTGTCTATAAATATTTAATATTTAATAAGCATTTTAGACGTTAATGTAGTATTAAAACGTGCATGGACACGATCGTACATTTATTGATAATAGCAGTTTATTGATAAGTAAATTAGGATCAGATTTGAAAAAATAGTTATTGGTAAAATTTATATTAATCTTTTGGGGTGGGGCTTGTCTGAATGTTTTAATGCAGGTGTGTTAAATCATAAGGTCTGTAATTGAGTCATGTGGCATAGTTTCATCCCTCATGTTCGTGACAAGGAATCCGGTTGCACATGGGTTTCCTCCAGGTCCTTCGGTTTCATGCCACTGCTAAAGACCCATAAAATATGTTTGTGTCGAGTGGGTGTTAAACCTGATTTCTCTCCCTCTCTATATTGATCTTAAATAGGTCAGATTTACATATGTGAGCTGCTCCCACAAAACCAGACGGATGGTCATTTTTTTTATAAAAATAGAGCTAGCACCATATTTTAATAGTCCACAGCTAAGCTTTCTAAAAATGCAATTCTTTTTAAATTTTTCATATCATCTGGAGTTGAGTATGGCTCATTAATAGTAACAAGAAGGCATACAGTTTATGCTTTTAAGCCCATAGTACAAAATGAAGTTGTGCGAGAAGCGCCTGGTTTTGTGGGAGCGGGTCACATATTGTGTCATCAATCATTATAGTCGAGTTTTGTTTGAAATGAACTGAAATGGGGTTTTACATCCAGGCTAATGAATACGTTCATACATAAAGCTGTGTGCAATGAGGTGAATTTGGTCTGGACAGTGGCACTATGGTTTGTTCTTATATCGAATTCTAACTTTTTTTTATCTCGTGAGAAGGACTAGATGGTGTTCCTTGCCAGTCCTCTGTCCTGCATCACTGACAAGGGTAAACCACATGTACTGCACGAAACTGTTCATATCAATAAAAAGGTTCTTAGTTGATCTTATTAATTGTTAAATGGTTTTAACGTGAAATTCTACTCCTGCTATAAAACTACCAGCTATTGAATTATAGGAAAACTAAGAGCAAAGTGTATAAATATTTTAGTGGTTTATTCGATTAAAACAGAATTGTTTGTTTTGGTGAAGGTATGGAAGTGTTCTGGGAATACTATCATGTCACGTTTGATGACCATTAAAACAATAGACTATATGTGTTCATTAACTATAGTTCTACTAGCTCTCAAGAGATGAAATAACTAAACTAATGTCCCCGATAACAAGTAACAAAATCTTAAATAAATCAAACACCATGAATTTTGAATTCTGTTATAACCCTTTTGGCGGCACTACCATCAGTCAAACTATGATTTCAATATCAATATAGATAAATAATTGAGTTAATTGGGAGGTTGTTATTGTATTTATATCATGGAGATGACAAGTTTCACTAACAGACGCCAGTCCACAAGGATTCCTAAGAAATGGTGGTGTGTGACTATACCATTAATTCTTTAAAAGCTCCAGCAAGAGACCGATGATAGTGGTCTCTTTATAACAGTATCTACTAAACACTTTCTAAGTATTTAATGGTTATTGTTGCACATTTTGTTTTATGGTTTCAGATTAGAAGTATAGTCCAATAGTTTTACTTTATCTGTCTATACCATTTATTAACAAAAAGTCTGTACATAATTCTGCAATCTGCCTAAACCATTTAATAATTTAAAGTCTATTTCTTAAAACCGTTTATTAACATAAAATCAAATTTTTCAATAATGTAAGTCTACCTGTCTTAGCCTGCATTCTGGTGAAACCAATCCCATTGTTGAAATTTCAAACAAAATATTATGAAAAAATCGAAATATTATGAAAAGACCTTACAATAATGGAAATAATGTTTTACTCCTTACTCATTAATTTGGTTTAAAATATTACCTCTTTCAAACGTTATCGGTAAAAGAATTAATTAGTACAAAGTTTGCACCAATTATGCCAGCTGTGTTTTAAAATACACAATGACTGGATAATCAGTCCCTAATATCCAACATATATATACCTTTAAAGTTTAAACATAAAGTGTGAAAGAGTTTATAAAGTTATCTCAATTATCCTGAATCTGGGCATTACTCTTATTGACAAATCGTTCATGCGAATGAACTGCAATTAGAATAAGAACTAAAACCATAAAACTGTCATTCTATATATTGGGACAGTAACAGCTCACACTGACAGCTTCTGTCGTCATGGCAAATTGCATTGTTCATCACTGCTGTATTATCCGGCAATATTTAATTTAATTCAGTTAAATTTTACTAAAAAATAAACTCTCATATTTCTTATCTAATCTAATTGAAATTATGGCTTTTTTGATGGTTTTCAACTCTAAACTTACATAGATTTAGCTTCTGTTTTAACGGCTGACATTGGTTGCATTATGCACATGACTTAAAGGGGCATCATTGAAGATTAGATATTGTTTAAGATTAAATCACCAATGAGGGTTGAGCAGCAAATCGGATTCAAATCCAGTGAAAATCCGACACATAAGATGGACCTGAGAGTTGTCTAATTAATAGTTTATATAATATAACATTTCAGGCCCAAAGAAAGACTTGCAATAGGCAGATTTAGCACTTGCATATGTATGTTTAAGTAACTATACATAGATCAGTGGACAGTGTCTCAGTGTGATTAGGGCAGTTGTTTGTCCATTGGCTGTCTACAGTACACAAGTAGAACACATTGATAGAACTTCTCAGAATTGAATCAGATAGAACATAAAATACAGAATTTAAACGAAAAGAGAAAAAAACGTATTGAAAAATATCTGGTTTTAATCAGATTGAAGAATCATCAATATTGACACATATGTAACTTGAAGGTTGTTGGTGCCACCATTTCTTGTTACTATAACAACTAGATGGAATTCTTGTAGCTACATCCTTATAATTTAATCCTTCTTGTGACAAAGGTACCTTAGTATAAAGCCCAGGCTTGGTACTAATCTTATTGTAAGATTGTGGTTGTACCTTTATTACATCTGTAAACCCTCACACAATCAACACCCCTGTTTTCTTTCCTCTCAGTCAATGTGAAAATTAGATTTTCTTCTTGCCTTTTCCTACAGCCATTGCAAGAAACGGGTAAATAGATTGATAGAGAAGAATTATTTCTAAATGAGAGCCTTTTCAGTTTGGGAATGTGCCAAAACATAGCAATGGTTTGTGATTGTGGAACATTAAGATGATTATAAAGCTAAGCTTGAGCATTAATAAAAGGTTACACATTGAGGCAGTTCTATAACAGCGCACAGAAAGACACACACACACAGTTTTTCATTTTGTAAAATTGTCAATAGCAACTTGCAAGACCATATGGACGAGAATTAGAAGATGGTTTTTGTTTGTAGTTGATGATTTCAGTGTCTGCTCTTGATTCTTTGCCTCCAGTTTGCACTTGAATTAGTTTGATTAAATTGTTTGAAAAAAAGGGGATTTGCTGGCTTTTGATTATGTCATGATTGTGTTGTTGAGAGATGTTTTGGGTAATTATTTGAATGCAGGGTTTTGAGAGGACGTAACCCCAGCAACAGGTTCAAAGTGACATCTGATCAGTGATTCAAATCATTTATACAGAACCTCTTGTCACACTGTCAGTGTTTTTGACACGAGCAAAGGAAAACATTCATTCATTATACAACACAAAGTTATCATAAAGATACATTTGATACAATCAGCCATCTTTAATTTCTGCTATGATAATCTCCATCACAAGGCTTTAGGTGAAGCAGAGGCAAAAGACCATTCTCATTCAATCGGAATAAATGGAACATGCACGGACGACTCATATCTTTTGGAGAAAGAATGATATCTAAATTGAAATTTGCTATTTTTGCTTGATTACATCTCCCAAAAGGCAATTGAATTAATTCTTGTCTTCCCAACTTGACCCTTAGATGTGACAAAAAAAATCCTTTGAAAACTGACAGGTCTTTACTTCTGTAGAATATGCAATATCCAAATGCAAGTACATGTACATTCTGCATGTAAATATTCCAGGGTTCTTTAGACATTTAGCTTGCATCAGAAGAACAGAAGAATGATTAAACGGAAGAATAATTGCTGAAACGAACTGCAATCCTTTTGATCAACGGACAGAATAATTGGTTATTTACATGTACAATGGAAAATATAATGATGTGATTTTGCATATGTGGACATTCTTACGCCTACATTATTATCAACCGGGGTATATTCTGAAAGCCAAAAGACAATCTCTTTATGTTATTTTAAAGTCATGTAATTTATGACTTATGATAGGCAAATGCCATTCCTTGCTTTATAAAAATTGTTTTACAAGAACATATGTGACAATATGGTGCCATACTGCTGCTGTCTCTGGTATCAAACTGGGATTGAGTTTAATTAAGCAGGAGGTAAAAACATAACCTGCTTATTTTAACTGTAGGAGATTGATGAGATCAGGAGGGGGATAGGTCCACAACCTTGAAATTATCTCTCTACCATGCGGAGAACGTTTTATATTGGTTCATAGAATCAATAGATCAATACACTAAAAACAAGCTCACTGACGTTGAAATTCAGTTGATTTTTACACCAACGGTTGTTATTTCTTTTTAGGAAAACTGACAGGAATTGTTTTATTTAATTAATCAAAGAGAACAGATTTTCTTTCATGATCTGACTTTTTTGTTACGTTCTAATTAGTATTATATCTTTATTTTATTTTATCTTAATAGTTCTGATTTTTCACACTAATATAAGATTGAACATGTATTCAGAATGATTGGTGTGAACACAGGTGACATCAACTGCATTATGTACATGAGTTTCTACATACATCAGTTGACAATAATTGGAGCCTGACAAGGACAGCTGTCTAGTTGTTCGAATGGGACAAAAAAACGAGGTCCCATGTACACATTGGCATGCTTGTAAAAGATCCTCTGGCTGTTAGAATTCGATATAAGAGTAGGCCGTAGTGCAGCTGCCCGGGCAAAATTTCCCTCATAGTATGGCATATGCCAGTCTTCGTTAGCCCAGTTTTAGGAGCAGAACAGAAGGACGTTAAGTCGTTAATCCAATTTCATTTCATTTCGGGTAATTGGAAACGGCGGCATGTTCATTGGCAGTTTACAGTTCACAACTGTGAACACACCACAATGATACAACTTATCAGAATTTAAGTGATATGGTTTGTGATAAAATACAAAATGTGGAATATACAATGAAAGAAAATAAAAAAGAAAAACTCATCTGATTTCAATCAGATGGGATTGGAGGTCTAGATAATCGCAAATACACTAGACAATAATATAGGAGTCTAGTTGTTTGGATAAAATAATAAGCCAGCAATAGATTTTTTTCCACTGTTCCGTAAAGGCCTTCTTCTTTTTTTTACTTCCATAACTATATCCAAAATGATATGTGACAGGTGGATTATTTCTTGTGCGATTCAAAAGAAGTTGTCTTATTCATAAAACTCATTGAAATCATTATTTATACGTTATTAAATTTTTTCAAAGATTTCAATGAATACGTCTGCCAGTAGCAGATGTGAAATTCACCATGTCAGTTTTTCAGTCATAAAATTTATGTGTATTGATCTGCGTCTTTCGCTGATGTAATAAACTAGCTGATCTTATGACCCATTTCCATAAATTCTCCTTCACTTCCCAAAAGTTTGGATGCAACAAAGTCTAGATTAATATATGTATGGTTTATAAGCTGTATTTTGGTATTAGATTCTTTTGATCGCATCCAAGATGAAACAAGATCAATCAAGTCCAGTTCCAGCAAATGGAATTTAAAAGAATCTTTTCAACAATGTTTATCAAATTATGATCAGGCGGATAAATATGTCATTATAACCAAAAGACATAAAGTCAAATCTTGTTGCGTATGTGAAGATTAAATTCGTTCCAACAGTTAGTCAATTTGTTTTCACATTCAACAACTTTCCGTCTTTATTCGGTATTAAGTAAATGAATTCCAGCACAAGTGGTTGAAAAAATGGTGGAATTATTCATGACCTCTTGTGAGACAATATAAGGGTAAATTCCTCCATTCCCCTCCAGTAATGGTATATATCTAGTTGTCAGTTTATATAAAATGGTAGGAGACATTGAACCAAATTTTTTTTTTCTCATTACAAAATCAGTTTTCAGGAACGAATTCTCATTACTCTTTACGCTATTTACATAACTACTTCGTGAAAATTTATCCTCTTAGAAAACCTGATACCACCTAACAATCCTTTATTTACTATTTAATTCAGTTGGCTGGTGAATTTCCTGGTGGTTTTTGAGCTTTGATCCCCAAGGTTATTGATCTCCAAGGTTATCCCATAGCCAATAACCTTGTTTTTGAAATCCAGGTATAAATCGCCTCTCCATTCAGTTTTAAGTCATGAAAAGTAGCTTGCACGTGGCAGAATATGCTTATTTTGCTCTAACACTCAATATAACATTTGTTGTGCATTTTTGTTGACCTGTTGGGTTCAGGTGTCAGATTAACCCTTAGTCTATTATTGTTGTGTGGACCATTTATCTAGGGTGTGGGGTTGACCATTCATTATGGGTGTTTGGTTGACATTTATTAGTTATGTCAGTTAGACTGACTGTCATTTTCAGTCACTTCCCATGCAATCATGTCATTGCGGTTACATTATGAACCTGTATTTTGGTTTAGATTACATTATGAATCTTGTATTTTCCATTACATTATGAATCTGAATCTGTATGTTCATAAATTACCTTGTTTATTTTCAGGTCAAGGTGATGTTAAAGATATGTTCTCCTATAGTTCCTGGTCAGCAAGAACAAGGGCGAAGTTTTCTAACCATCGACCCCCGCCGTAAACAAGTGACGGTACATGACCCAACTGCTAGTGGATATATTACGTCTGCCAGTCGAAGGTCTGCTGTGGCTGCTCCTAAAATGTTTGCTTTTGATGGAGTTTTCTCTCCAGATGATTCTCTGGTAAATTATAAACTTTGATTAATTAATAGAATTGATAATCCACAAATGTACAACGTGAGATAAGTTCAACCAGATTTAGAATGTTTATGTCATTAATTTGTATAAAACTTAAAGTAAGCAGACGGGTTAGGAAGGTTTTAATTAATTAAACAAAAAAAACCTTGTTCATTTTATGAACAGATTGTGTTTAGATGTGCAACATGTGTTAACAGTTAAAATTAGCCCTGGGGGACGGAACACCACCAAACGACTACAAATCATAAATACATTCACTCACATTCACCTTGGGGATAAAGGTGCTTCAACGCTAGAATGTTTGATTTTATCATCTTGACAACTGCAGACTACCAAATCATTTCTCTTCCAATATTTCTGCTGTAATCAGCAGACAGCCCACATTGCTATTATATTGAGATTTCGTCCAATAGTTTGGATGCAGCTATGGCGGGTGTGGCGCCAGGCAGGGTAAGCTTACTCTTCCGGACACCTGTTACCACTGTTTGTCGTGTATTTTCTACACGGGGAGCAGTCCATTTGCTGATTACACTATTTTGCCTAATAACGTTTTTAGGACTTCGAATTCTGTCTAATGGTTTGGATTGTTCGTACTTGGTTTTATTTTATTTCATGATGTCACATGTACATGTTTTGAATAAAAAAACAAGTGATACAGATTGATCATTGGGATAAACTCTATCTTGATTAGATTTCTATCATCAATAGCTACATCAGAGGTATTCTTCTTTCAGTATCTTATAAATTGTAGGTATTTGTTTCGAAGGCAAACTTAACCTAAATTGTAGGCCTATTGCTATTAGGTTTTACACCGTATTTTGAAGTTGACAGATATTTGGTAGCCATAAAATAGATTTACATGTAATTTGACCTGAAATTTTGGATTTAATAAAGATTCTTTCAAAAATTATATTTGTTAAAACAAATGTTACTCACTTTTTCTTTTGAAATTTGGTAGTATATTCAAGTTCTATTTAAAGAAATCTTAAAGGTTTAATGGCTATCCTAGAAAGTAATTTGTACCTGGACGTGAACTGATTAGTATATAATAGCATTGCCAGACGACCATGAAGTAGTATACCTTCTACATCATCCTCAAAAGCCTTCTTCTCAGCACTACAACATATGGTCAAATCTTTACTCTTTGCTATTAAATGGCAATTCCATTCAAGTGTTAGAGGTTAACTGACACTTGGGAGATATTATCAGTAGAAGTGTTAACACTGAAACACTACTTAATCTCACCTTTAACCCATAATTTGACCAACTAAAACAGCTTTTATATATGCTGTATTATAAGTTGACCAGAGGGAAAATCATTAACCTTCTGACTGCATTCTTTTTGCACAATGTATAGTATTGTATTTTATAAGAAACAATATAGCTTCAGTAGTCCACTATTTGTTTTATGCTATTTATCAATACTTTTATCAAGAACCAATATGTAAAGTAGATGGGTCATTTATATCTATATTTTAACAAAAGATAGATAATGATGGCAGCTAGCTACTTGGATCAACTTTTAGGTGGCCCTGTTCAAGCACAACCCTTACCACCACATTTGTCAATGTGGTGTTGTCAAGCATAAAATGTAGATGTTTTTTTAAGAAATTCTGACAGATTTGTTTTTTAAAGTCACTTTTCACCTTTTGATATTGATAATTGCTAGTTCTGATTCTCCCAGTGACATGTATGCAATATATAATTTTGTGTGACAGTTGTTACAGTTGATTCTAGTAGTTTGCTAAAGTTGATTCTAGTAGCTATCATCATTATTTATCTATTGTTGAAATTCAGAAATAAGTGAACCATCTCCTTTAATGAGGGTGTTGATTATATTAGTTTAACCAAAATTGTCTTCAGATAACCTTTGAATTGCGATTTGACCAAATAAAATTAAGTTTTGTTGATTGAAATAGATTGATGAAAATCCATTGACTTCAGATAACAATTTTCCGATTGAAACCACTGGCTTATATAAGCTCTCCAAACCTCCAGGGAGTGCCTATCTATTATTACTTGCGTTAAATTGATTGTTTTTGGAACCTTGGTCAAAAATCAGATAAAATGTAGGGTGAAATATAACTTTGAGTATGGTATATAGCAGTTCCTGGAGATCTTGAAGACATAATTAGTCAATCTTCTATTATGTACGACCGTAATACGTTGTTTATAAACATACATATTAAGATAAGTACTACTTTATGCATGAAGAGAAGAGTTAATTTACCAGGATTGATGGAGTTAATCCAGTGGATAAGTTTTTTAAGTCTACCTATATTAATAGTTCTAGCACCTGATGATTGATCGCTGATTTCATTAACAAGGATAAAAGAGAATCTTTTGTTAACCTAACCAGATTTTTCTATCTTGATTATTGGAACAAATAGACTTGATTTGTAAAATGATTTTTCTGGTAGTTGTTTATTTTGAGGCTAAATTGTCTGTTTTAAAAATCATGTAGAGTAATTGTTCTGGTAGTTAGGCTAAATTGTCAGTTTTAAAATTTATGAGCTGTCTACTTTACATAAGAAAAACAAGAATTGTCTGCTATGTCAGCTTCCTAAATATATGAAAAGTATTTTTATGTATGTATTCTGGAAAGAGTAAGCAATCCTGTCTCATGCATGGTACATACACCACTACATTGGTTATTTGATAAAACTTATATATGCCATCCAATTTAAACATACTGGTGATTGTTAAGCTAGTTTAACTTTTCATCTGAACATGAAGGTTGGATAAATAAGTCAGTTTAAAACCTCCACTCACTACCTGTCTTTGGGTTATTTTTTGGCCATCCGAACAGTTTCAGTTATCTTAGGGCATGCACACTTTCATCTAAAACCTACCGTTTTTGGTGGTGGTATTATTGTGTAAGTTAATGCCAAGTCCCTAGGTTTAACAACTTCTTGAATAGCTTAAATATGGCCATCTGAACAGCACATTATTAACTGTGCAAGGAAAATTGATGTGTTAGTCTCAGAATAGTCTTAGCAGTTTATTCTTAATTGTTTGAGTTTTTTTTAATTTCAGACGGAAGTATGTGCTGGCAGTCTTTCTGACATTTTACAATCTGTTGTTAGCGGTGCTGATGGCTGTCTGTTTAGCTATGGACATTCAAGACTTGGTAGGTTAAAACATTAATACATGTACGATAATTATGGAATGAAAATGATAATGATATAGCAATTAATTGCTTAGCAACAAAAATATTCCAAGGATAATAAGAGGCAGACCTGAATGGCAGACGCCATTCAAATTATGGAATTTTGATGATAAATACATGAACATGTTTATGTAAACACCGCCATAGTAGCAATTTTGTATATACAAACAATTTGTAAATCAGAAAATATGCACTGAACTTTGTCTGCAGATGCAGAATACGCTTTCTGCACATTGGTCCACCTTTAAATCGTTAAGATTTTTTGGTGGTATGTATTTTTTTATCAGTGTTAACACTATTGCCATAAGTAATGCAATTTAACTAATCAATTCAACAGCTCAGCATGAAATTGAAATGTAAGAGTGAGAGCAGCCATAGACCATTATATAAATTGGTAAATATTCCACCACATGTAGCCTCCTGCTGATTCTCTAGAACTTAGCCGAAACTAGAAATTATCTTGTCAAGTTTCTTCAAGTCTGGGCCTGTCACACATAACAATGAATAAATAGTTTAATAAGCTGCCACATATTTTTGATTTTGATTATTTATATGAAGGTTGTGACGTGAGAAAACTGCCAACCTATTGTTCCAAGTACACTTATGTCAGATAATAACTTGAGACAGGCGATCTATCTGTCTTATCATATTTCTATGTGCACTCGAGGAAGCAATCATCTCAAGATCCTCACTATATCTCGTATATAATTCTGTGTGTAAATGACACACAAATCACCAAGGATTCTGTAATCACACTTGTTGCCCGTGACTTCAGTTTTAAATGATGTAACACTTTTTGAAAAGAAACAACTAATAACTAGAGTTAAAGGATATATGTTTTAGTATATGTAGAAGTAGTAGGAAGATTCTATTAGAAATAGTTGATATACGTAAAATAAAGTAAAAGCTTCCATTCTAGATAGTTATTTTATTACTGACATGTTTCGAATAATTTTCAAGGTCATGTAGGTAATTAGGTATAGAAACTATAGTATGACGTAATTACATCATTATAATGGAGAATGATACATTATGCAAATGCGTTGAAACCAAACCATTTAATTTCGGTTTATATGTATCGATGAAATATTTTTCTTTCATTCCCATTCGTATAGTATCAGATGTAGACATTTTATAGAATGGTTATACAACAAATTAGGGCTTTTTTCCTTCAAACAGGTATCAATATATGCACTTTATGGGACGAAAAACCAAGGTCCTGTGTACACATTGGCGTGCACATAAAAGATCCCTTGGCAGTTGGAATTCAATATAAAAATAGGCCGTATCGCCGCTGCCCTGGCAAAATGTCCCTCATAGAACACTGTATGGTGTATGCATGTCTTCATTTACCCAGTTTAGAAGCAGAACAGTATTTCATTTCACTCTCTGTCCAGTTAACAAATGCCTCTTAAACAATATACTGGTATCTGAGACTGCTGCTATGATTTAACAATTTTACTTCTACAAGTAGTTCTAAGTTAATGTTTGGAGTTTGCTACAAATTCTGTTTATAGTTAAATATGCCGTTAGCTTAGACTTATCTTGTCTAGTAAATCAAAGACATAACAGTATCTTGCACAGAAAATAATTAATGTAGAATGGCTCGTATAATGGTGGACTTAGTCTATTACTAGATTCTCAGCATTAACCACGCTCCGTAGCTTTTAGAATTTTTAACGTTAATCCTTAAAAAAGTATACTCATCCCCAATTTTGTGTTTCCTCTTGTATAGTAATGAAATCAGTTTGGATCAGTTCAATACCATTATAGTCAGTAAAGGTGGGGAAACGGGCTTTAACGATGTCTGGTTCAATTCGAGGTCTATGGTTACGAGAGATTTAATATTATCCTATAGACTTGTCTACCCACTTCCCTTTATAGCGTGTCAATTTAGATTTGTTTCTGGGAGTAATTTAGTTCCGGATATTTCTAACAATGTTAGACTTACTTGGTTTTGGTCTGCTTATTCTAATGGATTGATTATTGGAATCTTCTCATGTAAATTAAGCTACTTGTCAGCATAGTGTCCTCTTCTGTCATGCTTCGTCTCACTAAGTGCTGATTTGACAAAAGTGATTCATTCCTTATCCATGCTACCCCGAAAAAAATTCACTATCGAAAGGAAAATGTAGGTTTGATGCAGGTTGAAGTTGAAATAGTTCAGTACATTTTCCTACTCTTGATGTTACAATCTTTTCCTGTCAGTGATGGAGGTGACTTATCTTGTTAGCGAAAGCCCGACACATATCATTAAACTCTATATTTAACGCCAGTAGATTTACAATGAAAAATGAGTCGGTACCCGGGTCGCCCTAATCAACGGAAACTTGGTATTGTTTTTAGATCAGTTCTTGATTGATTCCAAAGAATTCTTACCCGTATACCCTGTGCTTGAGAATCTGATTTGTCTGCCTTTTCCAGCAACTGACCAGACGTACAGGTCAATGCTGCCAATACTAACTAATATGATTAGCAAAATCATGAATGAGGTCAGTATTGATATCAATAGATACTGACCATCAGGAAGAGCAGAGCTAAGGGAATCAATATTGTGCATATTGGTTAAAATAGCATACATCCCGCCCCAGGGATCACTTAATTAACCAAGCGTGGTAGATTGAAGTGCTGCTATAAGCACGTCTTTATGGCTTGATTAATAATGATTGGTGAATTATG
Source organism: Patella ulyssiponensis (assembly GCA_963678685.1). Classification (NCBI taxonomy): domain Eukaryota; kingdom Metazoa; phylum Mollusca; class Gastropoda; family Patellidae; genus Patella; species Patella ulyssiponensis. Next base: position 18,422,193 of record OY783230.1, on the reverse strand, counting down.
GTATATGGACATGATTAGTATAGTTCTTGTTGGGTGTTTTATCGATATTTGTTAACGTTATTTTTGCATTTTATGTATCTAATGTAATCTACTTATTAATGTTTAATTTAAAGTAGTTAATTAGGATATCCTCTTAAAAAATAAGCTTTTTGAAGTAAGATGCATAAATTTTTTTGAATTGCATTTAGCATTGTTCATGCCAAATTTGATCAAAATCAATGCACGCATAACTGAGAAAATTTAACTTTGGTTGTCATCAGCACCCTTTATCATGCTTTTGGGCCAAGTTTGGAACATAGTTGGTAAATAAAATTAGTATTTTTTTTGTGATTGATATGTAGTTTATCACCCCAAAGAACAAACAATATCTTATGAACAAAAAACAAGTTCATTTTAGAGTACTCAACGTCTTTAATTATGTTTGAACTTTTTGCCCTTCTTATTCCAGTTATTAGCATGGTAGACCAAGTTCTTTGAGTAGATATTATGGTATAAATATGATAAATTACTAGTGGTTGTTCTGTAAGAGGACAAGATGTTGAAAGTCACATGAATTATTAAGGAATATTTATTGTTTAGGGTCAGACAGAGTAACAGACTTGATCATAAATAATATCTTTAAAACTGCTTGCTTTCATATCCTATGACATCTCATTTACATTCAAGAAACCTACCGGGTAGGGTATATATGTTTACAGCTTAACACCGATTCCAAACCAAATTTTACTCGACTACAAATTCATACCCATTTTAATGACACACTGCAAATTTGAGTGCTTAAAATGACTTAAAAGGTAGAATCAGTCTCACCAAAAAATTTATGCAATTTGAGTCCTTAAAACAACTTTAAGAGGTATTATCACTTTCACCATGAAAGTTATGTAATTGATTATTAGAAATATATTTGAAATAACCTTTAAATTCACTTAATCTATGTACTGATTTACTTTATTCAATAAAAATCTTAAAAATCCTGGAAAATTGAAAGGTAAAACATGTAAATTTCTGTGATGATTTGTTAAATTTATCTTAATGTTTGTGTAGCTTCATATTTGCTCTTTTTGTACCAACTAGAACAGATCTTTGAAGTTATGTGCCTCCTTAAAGATACATTATGGGAGATTTTGACAAGGAGTTAGCCATTCTTGCTATAAAAGTTCAAAAATAGATGTTGAAACAAGAATATATTGAAAATTTCAGTCAAATAACTTTATCCTGAACAAAGTTGTTACCACTATAATTTTTTACTAGATATGGGGGTTAAAATCATCGACACCCTTTTCCCACTATGGCCGATTGTTGATTGACAGGCGTTAACTCCACCTACATAGTCTCGATCATCAAGTAATGTTTAAACGGTATCTACTGAAGCTTGTGTATAGCCTCGGTCATCACTGTCTTTCATGAATAATTTCCGGAAGTATGATGACGTCAACGTCACGCAGAAACCCCACCCACAACGCCATAGTGATTAAATCGGTCGACGAAATCCTGTTTTAAATCGAGCCCAATCCAAGCCATCCGTGGGTCTACAGTGTTCATTTTGGGCTTGTTGTTTAAATAAAGATCTAATTTATAATTTCTATGACATCTGAAGCTCAAAGGAAGACCGACAAAAGTCAGTTTTTGCTCTCCCATAATGTATGTTTAATGTTTGACTTCCGATGTTGACTTACCTAGGACATTTTAGGAAATACATTTCATAACAATAGATGAAATTTGAGAATATTTTGGCAATTGAATTGGAAATAATTATGTGGAATTAATAATATAGTGTCACAAGTTAAGACCCTAAAAAATGAACTTGTCATATTTCAACCAGGGAAGATCCTGCTTTTTAGACAGGGTGAAAGGAGGAGAGGCAGGAAAAAGTGGACCTTTGTGATAAAGCTCCAGAGCTCTAAGTAGATGGAGGTCATATTTAAGTCTGAAATAATTGAAAACTAGAATTTTTGTCATTCCCCTGTTTAAAGTCTAAATTGATGCTTGGAGAACGTAATCCAACCAGTCACTAGTGGTCAACTACAACTAGCTATCTTGCTTATGTATGTATTAGAAAAGCTGAAAAACATTTAAATTAAAGGATGCCAACTAGATAATATGATCAAGTTTATATGTTGATGTATTTATTTGTATGATTTCCTGTATCGGGTGTGAAATAACGAATTAAGTCAATATTTGATAGCAGGCAGCTGCTGCAGTATTTCTTTTATATCTATCATATATATACATGAAACCTGTGTTATACACTAGTATAAACCTGATCTACTAGTCATACCATCAACCGCTTGTCAGTTATTTCAAACTTGTCAGACCACCAACATATTGACAGATTCCCCAAACAAGCAGATGGTTTGATGGTCACTCACAATATGGCCGTTACTTGTTTCATTTTATTTATAGAGGAATCTCCCATTATGTGGTGCGATTAATCAAGTTCTTTCATTCAGACTAAGAAAATATTATTTTAAATATATGAAAGGAAAGTGGCCTGTTATTGAAAAAGTTCGCATTTGATATAATTATATTGATATAACTGCCACTGGTACCTTTTACATAGAAATTTGATATTTTAAGAACTAAAATGGAGGTATTCAAATTTAAAGAAAGCAGACGATATGGATTCAGATGTAGGTCTATATATTTATTTAAAACAACAGAAATGGTTCTTCATCATGAATCTACAAAACCTTATAGATTAAAAACACATCTACATTAAAAACATATGATATTATTCAAAATGAACTCCAGAGAAAATGCTCATGATTCCCCCCAAATATACATGCATATTTAGATGAATCTATATAACCTTATACAATAAAAACACATCTACATTAAAACATATTATTTAGAATAAACTCAAGAGAAATGCTCATGATTCCCTTCAAATATAGATGCATATTAGAAGAAATTATTTTGCGATATCTTTTGGGAAATTTTCGTCTTGTGTTTTGGTACAGGCTTGTAGACAATGGTAGACATGGTTTTCTAAAGTAGGGACAAGAGCACAAAATATCAAGGGGATATTTTAATCTCTCAAAGAAATGGAGGGGGAGGATGTAATGTATTCCACCTTGCCAATATTTTTAAGGATTCAAAATATCCCCCAAACAACATTATTTTTATTATAATTTAATTAAGTCTATTGTTTTGTGTATCTTTTAACCAATTGTCATGGGATGGGTACAAAACACTGTTTTTGGGTGACCCATGGTGGTTTCTACACCACCATCTCTGGCAGTACTATAACTTATATTAAAATTATGTTGTTATGATCTCAGTCGAGCAATCTGATTAAAACACAGATCCAATTTTGTTTCGTATTTTATAGTTCAAAATTTCGTTTTTACTTGTCTTTACTACTCTTGGATCTGGAGGACTTGTTCTGCCTGAAATGAGGGGTCAGCCAATCAAATGGTCTGTCGGATCGACCGTTTGACCTTTTCATGCTTGGAACTGTGGGTAGATATTACCAGCCAATGACGTCTATACTAACACCAGCGGATAGAAATCAAAACAAAACAAAAGTAGATTTTAAAAAGCATGGCGGTCGCTAATTGGTTAATCGAATGACTGACGTTATCGGGTCAAATGTCCCGTGCTTGATATCTGACGTCATAGAACGTGAGCGCCCACTGTAACTTGTTAGATCTAGGCCATCGAAAGTATAAAAAACGAAACGAAATATAGATCTATATTTTAATTAGATTGTCAGTGGAGCCAACTTTGAGTAAATTAGAAGGAAACTGACTTTCTCCTTTCTTTTTCAGGTAAATCATTTACAATGATAGGAAAAGATCATTCACCACAGACTCTAGGAGTAATACCTTGTGCTATAGCTTGGTTATTTAAATTGATCAGTGATCAGAAAGAAACGACAGGAGCAAGATTTTCTGTTAGAGTTTCAGCTGTAGAAGTTTCAGGCACCCAAGAAGTTTTAAGAGATCTTCTTACTGAAGTTGCAGGAGGTATGTAAGAGCTATTTTGAAAATTACATTTTTAGCCCACAAATATTTTTGCTTAATATAATCAGCATTTTATTTGATTGATCAAATATGTAATTGTTACGTCTGTTAGGTCAGTAGATAGTTTTACTGTGATAATGAGTATTATTTGGATGCTGTTCACATCTGTTAATGATAATAGGTGGCTGATCGATGATAGAAGATTGACATACCGCATACCAGGGCCATACCTGGGGTGGGGGTGCAGCCCCCAAAGAAACCCATTTTTGACAGACTTTCAATTATAAAATAATACAATTGATTATGATCAACATCAGTTCAGTAACTTCGGCATTATATTGGCGCCACACCACTCTGCTGCACCCCCACTTTTAAAATCCTACATACGGCACTGCCGCATACCTGAAACACTAATTATTGATATAAACTAGAATACTATAATGTTTAAAAGTGTTGAGCATTGATATCAATTTTGAACATTTGAAATGTGTATCAATTTTTCTGAAATATAATAAATGTAAGCATCAGGAAGAATGATGAGCCAATCAAATTTTAATTATTTCTGATGATTTCTTTGTGAATTGTTACTCTTGATCAGTTTTTAGTGTCTTATAAATGCTTTCATTACCTACAAAAGAATAATATGCCACAACTTTTGTAGACTGTTTGCACAATTAATTGAAGTGGACAAATGCTTTGTTTCTTGGCAACCCATCTTTTTTTAAATTGGATATTTCAATTAGACAGAAATGATATCCAAACAAGTATAGAAGTAATTTTAGTTAAAATTTCAAAGAGTAATTTAAAAGTATGGTTATTTGTGTATTCGCTACATGAGTTAGATATATTGACAACCTATAGCTAGGCACTACTGTTTTTCTGGTTAACTGGAAGAACTCCAGCAGATTGATACTGACACAAGAATGTACTAATCTTCTTACTAACTAGCTTCTATAATAGTCAAACTATGTCAGACATTTATGTTGTAACACCTTGAATCAAATCTGCTTCTCTTCTGCTACACTCTTGGTATTTGGAACATTTGAGAGAAAATTAATATTTTGACATAGGACAGAAGTAAACATATTAAAAACGGATTAGGTTCATCTTTCAAACACTTAATGATACATTACTGTTATTTTTTGTGGCCTATATTTTATTTAACATTTCCTTTAAACAAATAAAAAACACAATAATGATCGTAAAATTGTAAAAGAATAAAAAAAAGCCATTAGCTTTCAAAACGGTTTCTATGTTCTTTATAAGTATCCTGATATATAATGTTGCAAAAATATTTTGTTTTTATCTTTACCTTGGAAATATTGACTTCAAAGTGTATATAAATAATTGTATGTCAGAGAATATACTATGGCAGTTTTCTTCTTTTTGAAAAGTTTTCTTTATGGGGGGAGGGGAGTTCGGTGGTCAAGTGCTTTAATGCATGCGCTTTAGATTATAAGGTTGTCATTGGGTCAAATAATGTGCTTTCTATCTCAAGCTTGTGCATGACATAGCAGGAATCGCAGACTCACCCATGTGGGGGTTTTCTGGGCCCTCCACATTTTCTGCCAATGCTTAAGACCCATATGGACACCTGAATTTATTGAAATGATAATTGTACCATATATTGGTTCTGAAATACCTGTGGTAGCCACGGTGGCTCAGTGCGTAAGACATTGGCTTGCTATCCTGGAGGTCCTGTGAAGCATCCCTGCATTGGCCGTGAAAGTTCATCAGTGGTGCTTGCCAGAGGGCCTTTGGAATTTGATATAAGAGTAGGCCTTAGCCCCGCTGTCTGGTCAAAATTTCCCTCATAGCATACTGTATAGCGTCTGTCTGCAGAACAGTAGGACGTTAAACATCATTTCATATTATTTAATTTATGAAAGACCTACTTAGTGCTGAGTGGACGGTAAACCCAATTTCTCTCCCTCTCCTTGATGAGCCATATAATTCATCATTATCAACAAGAAAATAATTAACCCCTAATAAACAGGAGCAAGAGAAAATGTGTCCATTTTGACAGCTGGAGTAGTATTATCGTAACCATATTCACCAATCAAATATCCGCCTGCTACGCCACAACAATAGACATTTAATCTCTAGTCTCTTACAACAAGACTCTTACTCACTAATAAAACCATCAAGCACATTCAATCACAACTTATCGCAAATAAGATTTCGTGCAACAGGCAGAAAAATGTTCGAATATAAAAATGATATTGCTCTCACCAGTAAATTCCTTTATATGAGTCATTGGATTAATTAACAGTTTAGTTAATTAGCTGAAGAGGATCAATTTATGATAGTTGAGATTAGCAGGAAGAATGACCATATTGTCCACAACTAGTGCTAGGATTAGATGGTAAAATGAGATGATGACAACCAGAAATCTGTGTTTATCAGACCACCCCGTATGATTAGATATTGAACTTCTGCTACCATGTGTCATAATATAATATTTAAAGTTGACGGCAGTTCAAACAACGTATTAAGATTTAATAGCGACACACTGCCGAATGAGAATCAAGCTTTGATTTGTCATATTTACAAACTTGAAATGGAATTGGTTGATAACTAGCTTATGACATCTTTTTTCCTCGGTCTGTATTAGATAACCAAACTTGTGTTTTCCGTTTTTTCAAAGACCTTTTTGACTCACTCAAGTTCAACAGTTGTCACGTAGGAATCTTATCAGTAATGAAATGTGTTTGATTTTATAATATTGTGAAAAAGAAAAAGAAACGTCAATACAAAATATGCCGAAGAACATTGAAGCAAATAAATAAATTGGCAACGCTAAAATCCAATATGTCAAATCACCACGAGACGAAATCTCTCTTTTCACTTTAGGTGTTCAGGAAAAAGTAAGCATACCCTGCCATATTAGCAATACCTATTACAATTTTTATTGGTTAGCCAGTTTTTAGTCCTCCACACATTTTATTATGGATATACTTGAGTCCCATTTTTGTGAATACTCTGCAAGTCAGAGTTCTTGACAAATCTTTATGCGACCATACTTCAAAATTGCAAATTGTAACATTATCTCTCCTTTTATTTGCAAATATACACATACAGGATGACAGTGTTATCAGTAGAGTTTTTTTTAATGCAGTTTTATTTGCTAGTATGGATGATATTGCTGCTGGTGGGCTCTCTCTACAGACACTTTAGGGTAGTTTTCATTAATATAGACTCTTTTATAGTTGGAATTAATAATATTTCACAGCTGCTGTGCCTATAATATTTATTACCACATATTTCACACCTAATAAAAACAAAATATGACGGTATTAGTTAATGAGTCATTAAACCACTATTAATTTCTTTGTGTATTTCTCAGCGAAGGGTAATAAAGGCAAGCATCTATTGAGATTATTATGGGGATTAATATCATTTGTTGTCGATATTACTGTTAATTACGCTAGTTGACATTTGATTTCTCGAGCTGTAAAAGCTACACTGATGTGATTATAAGTTGTATGCAAATTATCCCCAATACAAGTTGTCAAATCATACACTAGGAAATGTCAGGGTCAAAATAGTTCCTGCAATTAACAAAAAAATAGATTTGTTATTAATTCACAAAAACTTTGTTCTCATTTATCTTCTTTAAATATATATAAGTAAATGTCACATTACCACAATTTTACACAGAGTAAGAACACCATTTATCAATCGGGGGAGGCTAGCTGGTCGTGGCCCATGTTTAGCTGGTCGTGGCCCATGTTAGATCATAAGGTCTTTCATTGTGTCAAGTTTTGATACCAAGCTTGTATGTGACAAGGAGAAGGGTTGCCTACCCATTATCCAATCTCATGGATTTTCTCTGGTTCCAACCTTGTAGGTTTTCTCCGGTTTCCTCCCACTGCAAGTGAATTATTGAAATATAATTGAACCATATGTTAGTCCCTAAATGACCTAGTTTGTGTCAAGTAGGCGTTAAACCCCATTTCCCTCCATTTCTTAGGTTCGTCCGGATTCCTCCCACTGCTAAAGAGCCCTATGTACAAGCTAATTATTGAAATAGAATTGGACCAGATATTAGTCCCAAAATGACCTTGAGTCAGTGGATGTTCACCTCTCTCTCTCTCTCTCTCTCTCTCTCTCTCTCTCTCTCTCCATTTATCAATGAGCACACTGATCAGTATACAAATTGATTAAATTGATGCATATTAAAGAGCTCTTGTCAATTGGTAATAAAAAACACCGAAAAGACCCATAAGTAGATAAATAAATATTTGTTAGACGTGTGTTAATTTCATGAAAATATAGATCAAAGAAACTTATAATCAACTTTATACAGATCATATCACAATGATGTAACTCATAAATGGAAAAAATGGGTGAGAATTAATTGTTCTCGGATCGTTTTTCAACCAAAGAGGACATACATAATGATAAAACTTATTTTATATTCGACAATGGAGCTTCAAGTGACATGTTCTACTCTGTCTTGTTTCACGCTCAAATCTCTAGTTCTACTTAATCAATAGTAAATATACATAAGTGCTATATTCTTTTACCACTGAACTGCGATTCCCTTAGGTTTGAGTAATGTAACAAAACCTATTGATTCATAATGCCCACTTTTAGTAATTTGATGTTGATCGTACACCAAGATAAGACTGTCTAAATTGTTGAATAATTCTCTTTTATAAGCAGCCAGAAGTTTAGATAATAGCGCCTCCGTATCACTTGATTTGCTCTAGGTGAATTTTGATGCTTAACTCCCCAGCTCATCAGCGCAGGCTTGTGGTGAGAATTGTGAAGTATCATACTGTCACTGCCCACTCTTTGAAAAATGTAGAAGCAAACTGCTTTCGTCTGTCTGATTGGAAACGTTAGAATTCCACTCAACGCTTCCTTTTAGTCGTTTCTATCCATTGCTTGGGGAAATGAATCAATTACCAATCACTTGGAATTGTCATGTACCGAATGTATAGTAGGAAAATAAATTCTACAATTGATTGAGCGATGCCAGCCACAATTTGCCCTTGTGGGATATGTTCAGTAATACAAAGTCTTCAGAATTTTCACTTTCATTTGGTTAGAATAATCAAAATGGAGTCGTCCTGCCATCAGTTCTGATGACGGATGTGAATATACGTAAATGAGTTTTATTGTCCGCGTAATGTTTAATGTGTTTTAATTATCCTACCATGAAGATCTCCTCATGTTCAATCTCATCCACTTGCAAGGACAAACTATGTAATCTAATATTTGTCTTTTATTGCGTCTAATAAAATCGGGTGCGCCTGATGTGCATGCATTTCTTTCAATTTATTATTTGATTTGTAGAGATTTTTGTGTTAAGTTAATGTCTGAAATATATTCGCAGTTGGGATGAAAAACCCAGGTCCCGTGTACATGTTGGCGTGCAAGAATGAATCCTTGACCGTTGAAATTCAATTGCTGTTAAACAAAATTTCCCTCATTGCATGGTGCCGAAAAAAAGGACGTTCAACCCAATTTCATTCATTCATTAATTGTAATTACCAAAACTGTCTATTGGTAAATTTAAGGGAAATGTCTTGGAAACCACGAAAAAAAATTATTTTCCTTGCAAATTGAAAGCTAACATGCCTATAAATCAGTGATGGATTAGACATTTTGTCTCAGATTTGGCACACAATCTAATTTAAACATCCTCGATGTAACTGTGTCGTCAAATAATTTTTGTTACCAAAACTCAAATTTTTTTCCTTGGAAAAATTCTTAGAAACTTTGGCGGTCAAGATTATCAATAATAATTAGATTTCGCTTTCTTCGCTCTTTTTTTTAGCCTTCAATCTACCTTTACGAAACCAAATGGTAGATCAATTTACCTACATGTTTATATGTACATATGCGTGGAAGCAAGTCATGATTTAAGAACCTATAAATTCAAACAGTTGACTGATTAATGAGAAAAAAATGGATCTCTCCAATAAATATACTGATATATTGTTGACGTCTGCACCCTCCATTTAACATGTGTATATTTATTCAGCTTACCTGGCAGTGTTTAATGTATATATGATATAATAGGTGCAGACATAAATGATATAACAGGTCTGGTTACCTCCCTTGAGGTAAACCATTAAATTTCTTGCAATGATTTATGCAAATAAATCAAACCTCACTGCACATGCATTGATAAAATTTGGTATAAATCCAATCTCATGGTGCCAAGAAGTACAGAATTAAAATGTTCTTTGATGGTTAAATAAATATAACATTTTCATCTTATCAAGGTGCGGATGGTGGCAGTGGATCAAATGGCGTGTATTTAAGAGAAGATCCTATCTGTGGAACACAACTTGAAAATCAAAGTGAACTTCGTGCCCCAACTGCTGAAAGAGCAGCCTTCTATTTTGATGCTGCTTTGGCCGCAACCAGTAAACATGGTGAGATAATGTTTTAAGATAATCTTAGCTAAATGAAAAAAAAACTAAATTATTTATAAAGTAGTTGATTAATTTTTAAGAAAAGGTCTAAAGTTTGGTAAATCTATCTGGTTGTTTTAATTGTTGATTGAATAGCATAATTGATTATCCAGCAGAAAATGTTTTACCCAGCGTTTGGATTCTATCCCCTATGTATGTCAGTGGGAAGCCATTAATAGACAATTAAGATGATAGATCTATGGGAATTTAAACAGGAAGCTAATAATATATACATAAATATCATATCAACATCTGATTCTATGCATATTACATGAAAGTTATGAAAGATTTCACTTTCAGGGAAGCATGCCAAACAGACACTTTCGTTACTCTTTAAAGGCATTTTTTGCTAATCAGACGTGTATAAACATATATTTATCTCTCTGGTCTGCTCAATTTCTGAGGTGGGAGAACGTGATTTCACTATTTATATCTAAGAAAAAGATAACCGAGGAAGCTGTGAGGTTCAAACCTTTACTTATTCCTAAATCTTTCTATTTCAACAGTGGAAGAAGACGGCCGATCATCTCATTTGTTATTCACCCTACATGTCTATCAATATAGAATAGAAAAAGCCAACCGAGCTGGATTACCTGGTGGTAAGTAATATCGTTATTTACTCTGTATATTTTTTGATATTCATAAATGTTTATGTTTCTACAAGAAAAAAAAAGGAAAGTTGCCTTTGGCATGCTTCAGAACTTCCTTTTGATTCCTCTATGATAGATCTGGTCCAAGTTCCAAGATATTTTTCCTGTGATCTTGGAATTCTTTTCAAGTTTAGTTAGAAAACAAACAATCTCTGGTGTGAATATGAACAAAGAAAAGATTAATGTGAATACCGAGAATTAAGAAATGTGATAAATGACCTCCTTTATTCTTAAGTTATTTAAGATAGTGAACATGCATGGTCCATGTCAACAATTTTAGTTGTCTTTAACTCCTTTTGAAATGTGATGTCCTCAAATTTCATTAATAGCATCCTAGAATGAAGCTGTTTCATTTCATAACCAACAAAAATATGTGATTTTTTATAAAAGATTCTCATTTATGCACATCAGCCGAAATAGTAGTGTCTCCCACCTTTCAAAGAAAGCAAGGGATTGTTAAATTTGGTTATCTGTCGCAGATTTTTTTAGAACACTGTAACTCTACTTCTAATTGAAGTAGACTGTTCAAACTTGGTGTAGATGTTCATTATTAGGTGAATGTCTTGACTGACTTAAACGATGAACATTTTCTGTTTATGCTGTAACACTCTGCTTCTAATTGAGGTAAAATGCTCAAATTTGTTTTTCATGTTTGTAAGATTAATGTTTTGACCAAGGTCAAGGATGGGCATATTCTGCATATACTAAGAAGAGATAATCAAGTTGATTTGTCAATGCTAATGAACATGATAATTTATAAGTGAGAGTGCTGAAAGCTGATGAATGATTAATTTTGAGAATAAGCATTTTCTGCTTAACTAATAGGTCAAGCACAATTGTTAACAATTTGATCATTGGTTGAGACTTTGAACATAATGATAACTTGAGGGTGGAGGGGTAATGAAACTTAATGTATAGTTTCATTACATCAATACCTTGACTATGTTCGATAATGCCCAATTTCTCACAAGGCTAAGCAGAGAGATAAGTAATTTGATTGATTGATGTTTTATAAAAAAAAAAAGTGTGGGGGGGATCACGTGGGTAAGACGCTGAATCGGCTGAGAAAGTTCATTCCGATTTTCTGGCGTGGTTTGCCCTTGTCATTGATCCAGGATGGAGTGCCTGACAAGGACAGCTGTCTAGTTGTTTAGATGGTACGAAAAACCGAGGTCCCGTGTTCACATTGGCGTGGACGTAAAGGATCTCTTGGCAGTTGGAATTCGAGTAGGCCGTAGAGTCGCTGCCCGTGAAAAACTGCCCTCATAGCACACTGTATAGCGTATGCCCGTCTTCATTAGCCCAGTTTAGGAGCAGAACAGTAGGACATTAAACCCCACTTCATTTCATTTCATTTTATAAAAAGTTAGTGTGATCTATTTATTTTGAGATTAGGCTGGGGACATGAGTCGCATTGTCGGCATGTTTTATAATATTTCATAACTGACATAAATTTAACAATCTTCATCAATTTAACATTGTTCTTTAAGTGAACTTTCAGCAAGACATTATAAGAGTTTGAGAAATGATAATACCTGTAGGCAATATTCATGGAGGGAGAATATTTATTCCTGAACCATACTACATATTACAACTTCTTATTCTTTTTAAATACAAAACGTTTGCTGGGGTGTTTATGAGTAGTTCTCGTGTGTTTTGAATGTCTGTCTTCTAATGAATATATTAGTCTGGTTCTAGCTAAAAACATATAAAAATGACTTATGTAATGTAGCTGGCATTCTTTTATCATCCTAATTATCTTAAGATGCATGACGTAATTGATTTCATGTGTTTTTCAACTTTATTTATAATTAAGAAAATTTAATGAAGCGCTCTTGTCAATTCTTTAATTATATTTCCCCAAACAGATGCTTCGGTGCATATTAATTAATCAACTTTCAATAGCTAAATAATATAAGAAATATTTGGTGGCTAGGTTATAATTGAACAAAATTGGAAGAGAAATTTAAATATTTGGAAAGTGGCCAGAATGAGTGTTAATGGTGCTATAAATCAGTATCTGGGGTGGTGTTTTGTGAGTTAATGGTGCCTCATTTCAACTACAACCAGGTTCTTTTACATTAAATGGAACACATAGGTTTTTTTTCTCTTGTATACAACTTACTCCAATCTCAAGTCTTGATAGACTATTTTAATCATTATACTGTTAGAGGTAATAGATGCTTGATGAATATAATATTTCTGTTGAAACTGAAACTAATTGCTTGAAATCGAGCAAAATGTCAGTTACAAAACATCCTTATTATTGTGTCGATAGGCAAGGAATGATTAAAATTGGTTTTCCGGTGTGTCCATCAGTATGTCTGTCACACTTTTTGAGGGGATCGTGTGGCTAAGTGGGTAAGACGCTGGCTCCCTAGCCTGGAGATCGGGTGTTTGATCCCTGCATTGATCGAGAAAGTTCATCTTCATTTTCCGGCGCGGTTTCCCCTTGTCCATTATGCAGGATGAAGGGTCTGACAAGGACAACTGTCTTGTCGTTCTGATGGGACTAAAAACCAAGGTCCCGTGTACAGATTGGTGTGCACGTAAAAAATCCCTTGGCAGTTGGGGACACAATAATTCTGCTTCAAATTAAGAGAATGTTTTTACTGGGTTGATGATGAGTATTTTCTGCTTTGGCTAATTCATTTGTTTTACTAAGACTTTAAAACATAAAAACTCTGTGTCATTAAATACCTTGACTGAGTTCAATACCTTGACTGAGTTCAATAAGCAGTATTTTCTACCTAGGTTATGTAGAGTGATAAACTTATTGATTGTTTAATAAATGTCCTAGTAATTACTAAGTGTCATCTATTTATTTGGGGATGAAAGTTGTGGACATCAGAAATTGAAGTCAAAATAATGAATTTCAGTAGTAGTCAAAAATAATCTAGTTATTCCAAAATTATGGATGCTTATACAGTTTGATTACACACTATAACAAGCAATCAAATTATTTTATACCAAATAAAGGATTACCCAAATTGTTCCTGATATTATATTCTGCATTAATCCAACTAAATCAAACAGTTGTTACTGGACTGTCCAGATAGAGGTATCAAATATCTGTATAATTTGAATATTGAATGTCAACTTACCAAATATATGGTCAATTAACAAGATAAAATCTGATAGGTACATAGTATAATTTGTTTAAATTAACTTTAATTAGCATAAAACAAATTATATATTAATGATTTAAACTAGTGGACTTCATGAACTGAGTAAGCTGAAATTGTCCAAGTGACAGAATGATAATTTGTTTTCAATCTCCAATATTAGTTGCGAAATTGCCTTGTTTGTTTTGAGTGACGTTAAACCTAATCTCTCTGGCCTTAATTAGAGTAGGGGTCCATGGGGACTACTATGAAACTTTTGAATAAATGCTATGTTTTCATGAAAAGCATATACAATGGCTAGCTGAAAATTTTTAAGCCTTAAAAGGATAGAACAATTGAGTTGAAACAAACTTTTGCCGGGAACAAGTATGGTCATTGAATGAATCATAGACATAAGAACTGCAACTGTAGGATTGTTATTGTTTTCGTACCAGATCTACCCATTGAAATCACCAGAAATGGACAAACTGGCTATAAGGCTGCCACCAAGTACCTGCAACTGAAATGATTAACAATTACATGCGGATATGGTTCCCACTTTATGGTATGATGTCCATTCATCTTCCACAGTAAATAGGTGGGCTGTGGAATTTAAGCATGGAAGAGAGAGCCTTGACGATGACACAGGTCCTGGACAGGTCTTGGATGGCTATCAACAGCAACTTTTCAAGAAAACATTACTTTGGTGCATGACATGGTGATGACTGATCCATGATTGACCACTTGAGATATTGCCAGTGTTGTGGGCATCTTTCATGAGAGACTTTAGCACATTATCGCCAACAATGACAAAAGTCTCTGCAAGATGGGTGCCTAAGCCCTTGACTGTGGATCAGTCCAAATGTGTCAGATTTATTTTGAAGCAGATCCTGTTAGTATTTTTGGCCAGATTTGTAAATATGGACGAAAAAGGAACTAGCAGGTCATAATTTTCCTAGTAATGAGGATGCCATCCATGTAAGCTGTGAAGAAAATTTCTTCCTGACCGGCATCCAATATAAAAACAAATGGAAACCATTTACGGTGTGCAGGTCTTTCACAGATAGGCTTAGAATTATTCAGCCAGTCCTTGTAAATTTCTGATCTATACACCTCTTGCCACATTTCAAATCACGATGTGTTTCCTCAGCCCTTCATTACAACATATTAATCTGTAAATAATGATTATGTTTAATAGTAAAAGGAGAGTTTGTCCTTCAAGGGTCGCAACCAGTTGATGGTTTCTGACAAGGGGTCACAACCAACAAAAGGTTGGAACCACTGATTTAAGGTATCAATCACCTGTGTTCACTTCTCCCTATTTCTTTTGTTGCAACACATAGACTTTGAAGATAAATCAGTTTGACTGGGATAACAAATAATTTTTGTTGTACCAGTAGAAGGAAAACATGCGTTTCATTTGAAAAGAATGTAATCTGCATGTCCACGAGGCATAAATATACAATTGGAAGACTATAACCTACATGTCCACAAGGCATAAATACACAACTGGAAAGACTATCAGCAAGTCTACAAAACAAAGCATTAATACACAATTTATTTTTGACTTTGCCTTTTCACAAAATCAAGTATTTTCAGATAAGGCAAGAAACTGTATTCCTACAATTTTGACATATAATTAAAGTCAGCATTATTTATTATTTTTGGCAAAAGACTTAAAACTAAAATAGATACTTATCAAAATACAAAAAAGCTTACATTTTAGAACAGGCTGGGTTCTAGCAAATTGGAATCTTATATTCAAAACTCTGCAATTCCTTCATCACATATACCTTGATATAAAGTTTATCTGAAAGCAATTTTAATGAATATTTTTTTTCTTAAATAACATTAATGATAACAATTTTGTGGTATAAATTTTTCAAATCTTTTACATCTAGGCTTGAATAATATAATATGCAACTAATGTGGACTAATTAAATGTAGATATATTTAAATATGTTTTGACTTCTACGCATTATGATATGATTGAATAACATATAAGTTACTTATGGCAAAGTAGGTTTTCATTACTCAATTTGACTTTTTGCAAAAAGATAATGAATTCCGTCTTGGGTCTACATGGGAGGCTTGATGGCAAATAAGTGAATTTTTGAAACATTAATTGCATTGATACACTGCCAATGTTGTTTGCCAGTCACTACAAAACAATATCATTAGCCATTTCCATGAAGTCATGTTGATTATAGCATCGAATGACAACACCTGCCTTTTATCAAGACATATTCTATGTTATATATAACGGGGTGGGGTGGGGGGAGTGGAGGTGTGTGTGTACTACAACACATGGACACCCATCTATATACTCAAACTGGGTTATGGCAAGGTTTTAGTGTAACAGAGTTGCCATTGAGGATGGTTTTTGCCACCAGTAAAGTATAGCCTGTTGAATAAAACTTCCATGGGGACATTATGCACTTTCAGTTCTTCCGTACAAAAGCTTTAAAACATTGCTGATCATACAGCTGCTTATCTTATTTTTTTGACCAGATCTTCTTAATATTGCCTGTTTAAGCTAATTTAGGACAAGCACTCTGTCTTCATTAGTCTATTCGGTGCAGAAGAGTCTGTACCACTACAGACCTGGGACTGTACAGCGCAGTGGACGCTTTCTACAAACCCCCCGGATCCATTCACTTTATTTGAATTTTCCTTTCTTTGTGATTTCTGTGGATTGTGTCTTGTCCACATATTTGTTTTTGTGTAAATTATGTGTGGTGTGTGGTGTGGTCCCCCTGCACTTACTATTATATATGGCCTTCTGAACTTCATATGTACTAGAAGAAAAGTAATATCTACTATTTACATGAAATAAAGCAATTATTAATGTATCAACAACCCCAGAAGTAAAAGTTTGACATATGTGATGTAAAATTGTGACTTTGTGGGTGGCAGTATATTATTTACATAAGGTTAAAAACTTATATTTTTAATGGTACTGAATGTACATGGATCTTAAGTTAAAATACATTGAGTGTGAAGTTATAAATGTCTCAACACCCAAAGATATGAACTAAATACTTTATTATCTAATAAAATACAAATACATGTTGAGTTGTTCATCATCGCTTTAAACATGTTTTAGATAGTGCGGTGTAATTCTAACCATCGTTAAACTATTATTATGGGAAAGAATAACGGTAATCTTGACAAGTTGGCATATTTTCTATGTTAAATACTGGTTATTCATAGACTTATTCTAGAAAACCTGACACACATTGGTATATCTGAAATTTCTATCAAAGACTCTGGAATTCTGTTCGGTACAAACTTGTATAATCTGATTTATTTTTCAACTCATGCAAATAATCAGTTGACAAATGTTGTTTATGCCTACAGTCCCGCTCTATACTTAAATGTCACTCTAGAGAGTTGCTGAATTGACAGTGAATTTTAATCAGTGAAATTTAATTAAACTAAAAGTATTCATTCTGGAGCCACAAAAAACAGGAAGGCCACAAGTTATCCTTGTAAAAAAAATGATGGAATATATCTAGTTATAAAATGAAAAAAATGTTAAAACTAATTTGAAAAATCTATTTTTCAAATTGTTTTAC
The DNA here is from genome assembly GCA_963678685.1 of Patella ulyssiponensis. NCBI lineage: Eukaryota > Metazoa > Mollusca > Gastropoda > Patellidae > Patella > Patella ulyssiponensis. Next base: position 18,404,465 of record OY783230.1, on the reverse strand, counting down.
ATTGATAAGATCCAATTCTGTTGACATCTCATGAAATTTCGTCTTTTTTTTTTGTTATAGTTGCTGGAGGTCGAAGTCGTCTACATCTAATTGATTTAGGAAGTACCGCGAAATCTAAAGATCCAAACAACGCTTCTTTAAGTCTGTCAGCCCTCGGTAATGTGATAATGGCTCTACTTAATGGACAACGCCATTTACCACACAGGTAAGAAAACATCAAAGTAATTATAATTTGCGTGTTGTCTTTCTCTGGAACATTATGTATATTGCCACAAGCAATAGGTAGTCCTCATGCTCTTTTAGTGCCAGAGAATAAATGTTCTCATTTTATTTTTTACTCAGACATATGAAAATGTGTCATGACAATAGTTGAAGAGTGTACCATATCTAGTAGAGAAGGAAATTGACAAATGAGTAAATGAACGGTGGTAGCAAGTTAACACTTTAATAATGATTGTGCATAAAATAATGGAAATGACCCATAGAGTTTGACATAGATAGATGTATATAATATGGGAAGTTGTCAGTAATAGTTGTCAAGGCGATGGTTTAGATGCCTTGTGATGATAACTTAGTCCAACATTATACGATTCACAGTCTGCACATACTCCATTTTTGTTGAAGCAGAAAAAATTACATGTGGTGTATGGTACCTTTAATTGGATTATCATTTACAGTATGAAGTAGATCAAATGGAATTTGGTTTTGGAATAATAAAGAGAGCAAATTAGATTTAATTAGTTTACGTAATATTTTTGAAAGAAATAACAGCATAGCTTCGTTGGCATGAAAGAAGAGACACAAATAAATGTAAGGGAGTAAAAGAAAGATTATTACCAATGAGAGACTGCACTATTTGTTTATTCTATTCCACGCCATATTTTTTTTCCTCCTTAAATCATATTTAGTCTTTAGTGAATATAATCACAGTTATCAATAGAGAACACTGAACAGTGCATCAATTGTATCACCATGTTTCTTTCACGGTTGTAACACTTAAATCAATTTCTACTAGCGCACTAGCTGCTTTTTCATGCGAGTTTAGTTATTTTGGTTTGCTGTATGTGGAAAGGGATACCATGAGCTGCAAGCTTGAATATATGCGTTGTCACAATATCTTATTTCTTCTCTTTATGAATTAGCTAATAAATAGTGTTTTTTATTTAACTGAATGCCACAGAACAAAGCTAATTCATCACCTCTAACATTCCTGTATTGTAAACAAAACCATATCAAGTTGCCAGTGGTCCCAGCTAATTTACACTTGACATTTCTGACTAGTAGGCTACATCCTTCCTTGTGCCTGCTGAGATAGTTGTTTGTAAATGGTGTTGTTCTGGCAGAAGTGAAAAGTTGGAATAAATATCAAACACTATACAAATATAAAAATGTCAGATTGTAGTTGCTGATATTATGATTGGCAGGTTATGACAATTTGATAGATATTACGATGAGAGTGACGATATGCAAGTGATGAAAATTTTATCCGATTTCTGCTATATTGATGAAAGAGCTCTCTTTACTCTTCCATCCATCATATATTCGGGCAGTAAATGATTTCTGGGATCGTATTAAAATAAATCATAGAAAGATCAGTTTTACAGTTCTAGCTTTATTAATTTATTAGATAGAAGAAAATTGATCTGATTGGCTCAGCATATATCACATGATTTAACCATAGGTCTGTCGGTTCTTTTATGAGACACCCACATTAGATGCTTTTTTGTGATTTTAAATGATTTTTACGAATTTCTAAACAAAGATTTGACATTGAATGAATGTTAAAGAGTTCAGTCAAGTGACCGGTAATGTTTGTCAAATACAAATGTGTGTTCAAAACCTACAGGGGGCGGGGGTATATATGGCCGAATGGTTAGTGTGTGTATCATAAGGTCTGTCATTGAGTCAACTGGTGTGTGGTGTGGTTTCTATTCCTCGGGGGGGGGGGGATGGTCTAGAGTGCCACGCTTTGACCTCTAGCATGGAGATAGGGGCGCCTTCTCAACCTCGTGGGTTTCCTCCGGGCACTCCGGTTTCCTCCCACTGCTAAAGACCCCTGCGTGCAAGCGAATTATTGAAATAAAATTAAAGACCATATGTTAGTCCCGAAATGACCTAATTGTGTCGAGTGGACGTTAAACCCCATTTCTCTCTCTCTCTTCTATTCCTCGGATGTACGTCACAAGGTGTAGGGTCGCCTGTCCAACCTTGGTGGGTTTCCTCCGGGCACTCCGGTTTCCTCCCACTGCTAAAGACCCCTACACGCAAGCGAATTATTGAAATAAAATTGAACCTTATGTTAGTCCCAAAATTGACCTAGTTTGTGTCCAGTGGAATTTAAACCCCATTCCTCCCTCTCTCTCTCTCTCTTTCCATCAGACATAACACATTATTTTCAAAAGCTGACTTAAAACCTTTTGAAACAAATGAATAATTGATAAACCCAGTGAACGTAGGTTTTTGTTCTTAAATGCAAACGCAGACCTCAGACTTTGAAGGTTGTTTATTTTTAGAAAAAAATCAATAGAAAAACATAAGACAGAGTCTAAGATGACATGCACTGCTGATAATCTAAACAACATGAAACACATTTATTTAATTATTAAAATAATTATGTTTTACTTCCTACATACATTTATATAGATCAGAGAAAATGTAAGACATTTATATTACAAAGAGGGAAACAAAAACTGAGCATTTAAAGATATTGGTAACTCTGTGTATAATTCAATATACTTGGAATAAAATGAGTTGTTATTCTTGTTCTGTTTCTCTGGTTATCATTTTATTAACATCTAGGGGGGTTGGATGGCCGAATGGTTAGCATGTGCACGCTTTATCATAAAGCCTGTCATTGAGTCAACTGGCGTGGTTTCGAATCCCTGGTTGTATGTGACAAGGAGTAGGGTCGCCTATCCAACCTCGTTAGTTTTGTCCAGGTCCTCCGGATTCTTCCCATTGCTAAAGAAAGACTCCTACGTGCAAGTGAATTATTGAAATGAAATTAAACCATTTGTTAGTCCCAAAATAACCCAAATTGTTTGTGTCTAGTGGACGTTAAACCCCATGTCTCTCTCTCTCTCTCTTATTAACATCAAATGAAATGGGTGGGGTGTGGGCATACGATTACATCATGTGTACCTACTTCAAGAATACACATGATGGCAAATGGCCGCCATTTAAAATACTACGCCCGCCTCTTAGAGACGATAACTTAACTCGCTATAAATTGTAAAAAAATTTACTTCGGCTAGAATTAAAAAACACCTAAGATTAACATTTGCTAAAAATTTCTAAAAAACAACCTAAATTTATGGAAATGGGGCCAAATCAAATCAGGCAAATTACATCAAATAGTCCATGTTAAACGTATAGCAAAAATTTTAAACTAACGCGAGCACGCGCGTTTCTAGACAACGCCATAGCGGGTCATAGCAACCAGTGAGTATAAATTGGAAATCCCCAATGACGTAGATATTATAAATTGGAAAGCCGAGTCTGTCTTAAAATAAGTAGTACCGTCAGTAAACAAGATGGAAGCCATCTGCTATCGTGTTTGATCATGGAGTAGGCAAGCACAGGTGTGTCGTATGGGGTGTGGGTTGAGTTGCCTAACTGTGTTCAAGCATTGTATATATGTCATTAGAGTCTAGTGGCAGTATTTCAATCCCAAGCTTACACTTAAGGAGTAGAATCACTTGCCCAATCTTGTTGGTTTTCTCCCACTGCTAAAGATCCCTGTGGGCAAGTGAAATTTTGAAAGACAATTGCATCATATGTTAGTCCCGAAATGACCTAGTTTGTGTCGAGTGGACATTTAATCCCATTAAAAAGATCTTGATTAGACAACCAATTAAATATCTCGATAATCAAAACCTTTCTTAAGGAATCTGAGAATTTTCTGCATCACAGGGTTTAATTGGTTGGTTAATCTGGAGTCAACCAATCATACTGTCTATGCGCCCTCTAACTAAATGTCTTTAGACCAAGGTGAGATGAAATAAATAAATGGAAAAAAAACCAGATTGAAATGTTGATATTGTTTGAATTTAACTGTATTTGACTTGACAGTTTTGAAATTCGATTAGCCTGTCTTTGATGAAAAACAGTTTATTCAGCATTTTTTTAAGATTATATTTGTGTATGTTGAAATTAAATCTTCTGGAAGTCGTTTCAGAGTTTTTCTTTCAAGCTGATATATTAGGGTCTGAGAAAGATATATAGGAGAAAAAGAAGGTTGTATGTTGATATATTTTGGGATGATTTAATAAGATTAATGGACGACTAGCTCTAATGGGAGAGCCATTTTGTGAACAATCGTAGGCCTGTAAGATATATATCTTAATCAATATACAATCCAACTAGCTACATCAAATACAGGAGAAATCGACAACAACTTTCCTTTAGCTTTATGTTAGACTTTTACTCACATAAATAGTCCAGGTTATGGGAGAGAAATGCATCTCGTTGAAGTTTATGTGGTAAAGGGTCAGAAAATGGCCTATTTGGTATAACTTTTCACGTTGAATCAATGATTCTTGACTGATTAGTGTGCAAATGTCCAAAACTCAACTCTAAATTTGCTTAATAAACTTAAAACTTAAATGTCACAGTTGTTCAGTGTGTCTAGAAGTTTTCTTTGATAGCCGAGTAAACGGCCAAGTGTAAACTGAAATAAATAATCTTCATACGGGATAAATATAAAATGATTTTAAAAAACACAAACAAAAGATTCAAGACTGAAATTTGAAAACGATGGCTTAATGGCCTAATTGCAATTTAATTGTATAGAACTAATATTAAAAGGTTTTGCACCTTTAAATAAGGTTTCTTTCAAAATAAAATGTGTATACATGTTTGAAAACTTGGCCAGTGATTTCATACTTGGGTAGATGTAGTATCAAACGATGACATCATTATGTAGTTTATTCGTCTGCCACAAGTTTACCTACAATACAAGCGGAATTCAAGCAATTCTAACTTAGTTACAGTATAGAAGTAGAGAATTGGTATCATTAGGAAAGAAGTAATGTTATAAATTATATTTATGTAATGTAATGCCTTTAGGCAATAGTAATGTCTATTCAATACAAGGAAGACAAAATCTTTTGAAGTTTCCATTATTTTGTTAGATTTGCCATTAAAACACAATTCATCTAATGATGGGACGTTTTATTGGACCTCCGAGAACTGCGATGTTTTCACTTCTATGAAAAATGGTATGAATTGTGGTAGAGAATTGCCTCTTTTCTAAACAAGACTGGCAAATAGTCCTAGAAAAATTTGATTTAGTGGTCAGAAATTTGGCGTGAAAGTATAGGATGTAGTAGTATAGATAAACAGAACGATTCCTGTGATGTTAACAGAATATAAAAGTTAACATATTGATTAGATGAATTAATTGGTCGTGTTACTCGCTATATATAGGTTAACTTTACACACTGTCGTTATTATTACACGTGTTGATCACTAGATCACCCTTCAACTTTAATAACATCTTCCAATTACTTGTCATCTTAAAATACATCGTCTTTCTACACATATTTGTTCTGCTTAAACATGACTGATAGAGCCGCTGAGATATCCGTAGAACTGATGTGGTTAACTGTGATTTAAAATCTATCCCTCTCCCAATGTGTTTTAATGAGAATTTTAATAAATTAAATGAATTAACCAACTGGAATTTAAGCGGTCATGTCATGTCACATCCTTTTGATCATGGCTTTATTTGATTTGGGGTGAAATATGCTTTTTTAACGACGTGTAAATTGAATTCATCTCTGTCTAGTGTTTAGAACAACTGGTTTTAACTTTCAGATGGAATCGAAATAAAGAACAAATGATTTTTTCCCTGGTTGGTTCAGGAGCTGGGCCTCAAGCACTACTCATCTTGTTGTTTTTAGGGGCGATCCTCTAGGAAAATCGGGGGGTTGGGATGGCCTAGTGGTCTTGAGTGCCGCGCTTCGACCTCTAGCTGGCCGGTCACCTCTGGCTTGCGGCTGTGGTTTCGAGCCTTGGTGTGAGCGTATATGGCATGGAGATAGGGGCGCCTTCTCAACCTCGTGGGTTTCCTCCGGGCACTCCGGTTTCCTCCCACTGCTAAAGACCCCTACGCGCTAGCTAATTATTGAAATAAAATTAAACCATATGTTAGTCCCAAAATGACCTAGTTGTGTCGTGTGGATGTTAAACCCCATTTCTCTCTCTCTCTCTTTCTCTCTAGGAAAATCCTAAGACTCCTTCAATTCAAGTACGATGAACATAGTTGTGCATTTTTGATTCAATTCCAAAGTAGCGACGACGACGACGACGACGTCGTGCTCAGTTTCTGGTCAATATAGATAGATCACATCAAAGAATAAATTCATGGCAAGAAATAAGTATTCAAGGATATTTCTATATTTTTCAGGGACAGTAAGATAGCTCAGTTACTACGTGATTCACTTGGTAATACAACATGTCGAACATGTATTATAGTTCATGTATCATCAGCCTTACCTCATCACGCAGAAACGCTTCAAGTTGTACAAATGGCTGCCAGGATGCATCGTATGAAACGCAGAAAGGCCAAGGTTTGTTATCATCTTATTGTCTACATAATTATTAAAATAGAAATAATAGCTTTAAATTTGTTCGTAGGCATTGCATGTTTTTATACAATTAACACCCATAAGCTACTGAAAATTTGAAAATGAATGCTTGCAACGATTGTTGGGCACATTGCTGCTTCTCTTAATGTCTTTAATCTTTATGTCGCATAATCCATTTTACAGATGTCTAGTACAAGTTCTGAAGACAGTTCTAATGATGGAAGTGGAAATTTTCGAAGACCGTATCGAGGATTAAGAATGGGAACATTACGAGAAGATGTTTTATATTCTTCTTCTCATTCAGATCCGGACAACTATACATCAAGTAGTGAACAATCGTGCGATACGGCCATTTACTTAGGATCTAACGGAGGACAATCGTTAAGTGATCGTGACTTTACTGACAACGAGGGCCCCCCTCGCTCTGTGCCTAGAACAAATCCTCGTCTTCCACGACGACCCGGTGGATCTCGTTCTTCGGGAGACGAAGGTTCTGCTTCTGATAGTGGTAGAAGCATGACATATTCAGATCATCACAGGTTCATCAGTCCTGGTTTAGAGTCACCAGTTGCACGAGCAGATCTGCCAATTCAGAATATTCTCCAGATGCATTCAGCTCCCAATTCACCACAACACCATCCTTCTCACTCTTCTAGAAGAATCAATCCTCATGCTAAACCCCTGGTTACTAGGTCACAGATGCCTGCAGATGTGAGGGATGCCAGTCCACACACACCAGAGAAAAGTCAGAAGGCACACAGTTCTTCAAGCAGACGGCAAAAATGCCAAGATGGTCAACAGTCTGTAAGAGGTGAACAGTGGATCGATGGACCAGGAAGTGCCATTTATACTGAACCCAAAAATGTCAGTGAACATTGGATAGATGGTCCACAAATATTCAAGAAATGTCCACAATCACCCAAACCTGATTCTTCATCTCGTAAAAAGTTAAAAAATGTTGTGGTCAGTTCAGAAGAGCGATGGATTGATGGACCTCGTGAAATGATTTCTAGTGGAAGTAAATCAACAAATAAAAATCAGGCCATGCATACGTTAAGTACTGTAAATGATAACCAAGTACCACCTTCTCCCAGTCCTAAATTAAAACATGCTACAACCGGTGAACGAGCTTTAAAACAAGCCATTATAAAACAAATACCAGATATTAAAATGCGACCAGAAAGTAGTATAAGTGTAGAAAGTAATACTTCAACTCATGCTGAGGCTGCTACATCACGACCTGTCAGTATTTCTAGTAATGACGGACAGATGAAAGATTGTATTGATATCAGTGAAAATATGGTCGTTAAACCATTTGTTAGAGACTGGGTAGAAAAACATCATGAAGTACCCAATACCATTGTAACCTCAGATAATCCAATCAAACCAATATTTCACGAATCAGTCATCAAAAAATTACAAACCTCTTCATCATCATCTTATCCGTCACCAACAAGTTCACCATCTTTATCAAAAAAATCAGACAGTATACCACCAGACGCCATCTTTCCTAAAGAACCTGAAACTACAAATCGTGTTACAGAATGGGTACGTTCTGTTTCTATGGAGATGCCTGACGTTTTAGACACAACTTTTTCGTCTGTTTCTATGGCTGATGCAGAAACCAATACAGATCATGATTCAGATTTCGAACAAATTGCTTCCAAAACCAAATTAAATGTGACTTTTGATAGTGGTGAACCAGAAGTGAATATTGTTGATACCAGTTATGATAGTGTTGATACAAGTGACTGTGTTAGTGCTAGAGATTCTATTTACGAACAAGACGTGGAAGAGAAACTCGAATCTATGCATCTTCTTGCAAATCAGTTAACAGACAATGAAACATTGAGTAGTAAATCATTTTCTAACGATATCAATGAAAGTGCTGAAAAGGAAATTCGTGCTAGTGCTAAATTAAGTAGTCTGGCGTACAGCCAGGGACAATCTTCCGTCTCGTCGGACAATGATAACAGTTGTTCAGTGTTAGAACCATGTAGATTATTGTTATTACGTAAACCCGATGGAGCTTCAAATCCTAATTTATCAAAAGACTTTTTCAGTGAAAAATGTATCGACCAATCAGTGTTAAGTATTAATAGTGATAATGTGGAGACTGTGGCTAACATGTCTCGACAAAATATTACGTTAAGTGAGAAAACATCTACCTCAACTTCACTAACAAATAGTAAAGACAAATCTAACAACAAACCTAATATAAAAACTAAACCCCCGCTTCCCCATAAACTTAACGGCACCGTCAAGCCTAGCTCCCTTCCCAAACCTTCATATTCACCATCATCCAGTCCGAAACAAACCCCTTCCACACCATCCAGTAAAGACAATTCACCCGAGAAAAAACAAAAGTCCATCCTTCATAATGGTAAAACAAGTGAAAATAAAAATAAATCTAAAAACAATGTTACAGTTAGTACTTCTACAAGTAACGGAGTCGTCAAAACAAACTCGAAACCCAAAACACCCAACGGAAACAGCAAACTACCTCTTTTATCTCATGGCTCAACGAAGGAGGCTAAGTCGAAAAAGAAAGACTGCAAAGTGACTTTGAAAGTGAGTAATGGACAAATGGGTGAAAATTCAAGTAAAAAGCAGTGCAATGATTCGGACAGTGGAAATGATAGTGGTATCGTAGCAGCGGTAGAAAAGAAATTGTTGTCACCATACAGTAAAATAACTAAACCTCGTACCCCGAGTCATTCTAGTAGTGGTCATGGTAGTGATAATAGTAGTTCTATTAGTACCGAGTTACACTGTCATCATGGTAGTAAGTCGGATAAAATAAACGGAGGTACCAGTAGTGGATATGAGAGTATGTTGAGAGAATCAGAAGCTAGCTGTTCTTCAGAGCATGATGATAGTGCCAGTGAAAGTTCTGGGGAACGCAAGAAGGGATCTAAGCGAAGAAATGGTAAATTATACTCTTAGTTGTTCTTCACTATTAAATTTTGAATCAATACATGATATGATACATGCGAAAGTGGGAACTGAAATGGTATGGAATCAGACCTCACAAATTTTGAGCACTATTAGATTATACCTGACAATGCTTGTTTACGGGTCCTGAATCAAAGAGCCTATATTCAGATGCTCATGTTAAACTGGTTTGATAACCCTGTCTATTGTTAAACCAGTTTAACTTTATCGCCTGAACGCTAAGGTGTGGCAAATAATTACCAGTTTAAAATCCCCAGCTCTATGCCTGACTTCGAGAAGGCTTTTTTTGTTTTTCTTGGCCGTCAACAGATTGGTATCAAAAAGCTAGCTCCAGCTCACTTTGGGCATTGCATTTCCTGACAAAATAACGTCATGTGCTGTGCCCATTCTTAGTTCACTCTGACCTTTAAATAGTTTGGCTTCTATTATATGTGAACACTACACTACACAGTCTTAAAAAAACCTCCTGTATCAGCAGAAAGATAAATCTATGTCGGAAAAAATAATTGAGTTTGATAAAGCCTGTATTATCTTGGTGTTGTCAGTAACGGGTTATTATTTCCATGTCTGTTTGACATATAAATTTTGACACCTTACATCTAGAATAATGTTTTGACATTATGTAAGATTGAGATAAAGATTAATCGAAAATTGACGATTAACAGGTCAAATTGTAGATTTTCGCTTCTTCAGTGTGGCCATATTATTGTTTAGCGTAGATATAACAGTTATTGTCTAATCCACTCAATAACTAAGCCATGCAAAGAATTATTGAGTTCAGTAAGCGCTTATCAATATCTTAATAGTAATTTATAGAACATTTGAAGCCAGAAAAAACACCATGCAATAGGAAATTTTAGCTTTTATTACATAATACATTTTTGGATATTAAAGTGTTTTAGACCCTGTTTGATGTTGGATGCTAATGTCGTTACATTATGAATTTTGTTATATTTTCTAGGTACAAGAAGGAGTCGATCCGCACCAGGTCGAACATCTGACAGTCCCCCTGATAGTTGTAAACAAAGTCCTGCTGCTAAGCGCAAAACATCCAGTCCTTCTATGAAGAACAAACATGGCAAATCAAAAGAAGAACCAGTTGATATTAAATCTTATACCACTAATGATATAGATCGGTTACAAAGAAAGAGACCTGATGATGAGGTAAGTAGAAATTTACCACCATTCTTCTTTAGGGGCCTGACTCTTCTTCCATCTAGGGTGATATCACAAACAAATCTCAAACACAGATAAGGGCTAAACAGAGTTTAAAGGGACTATCCCGATTTGAACAGAGTCTCAAAAATGAAAGTCTGAGTAGTGAGTAGGGACTATCCCGATTTGAGTCTCAAAAATAAAAGTCTGAGTAGGTATGAAATTTAAGCGAGTAGCATGTAATTTAAGCGCCCCAAAACATAGTGGAATGGTGTATTTACCCTGTCTCAAAATTTGAGCTCAAAATATGCAGTCCATTGGACATGAACGTCAAAAATGCTTATCCGGACACATAATCCTTTTAAGATTTCGGGTCAATTTTTTCGTTAGGTGACCTGATAATCGAATCACGTTTCTTTGAAGGTCTATACAATGAATGGCCCATGTGCTGCACTTGATGATAAAGGTTAAATTGTACCTCGGAATAAAAAGTCTGTAATAAATATATGATGAAAAATTTCAATCATAGTCATTCATCTGTAATTAGATTTGTCTCGTAAACATTTTAACAATTAAAAAATAGCTGAAACTAAGAAGCACAACAATATGTTTAGTCTTGTGAACTTTTTATACGCCCACATTTTCATGTGGACGTTTTATGTCGTCGCCCCTGTCCGTCCGGACGGACATCCGTCCGTCCGTCCACAATTTGGTTGTGGACTCTCTACAGGTCACAATTCTTATCCGATTTTGACGAAACTTGAATCCCCTTAAGATCTCGGCTGCTTTCGATATTGGCATGTATCGGATGGAAACTTCATGGATTATGGCCCCTGATTGTACGAAATATCATGTTTTTAGCTTGTAGACCCTATAGAGGTCACAATTTTGAACCGATTGTGATGAAACTTGACATGCATGTTTATAACCTGAAGATCTTGGTTCCTTTCGATATTTGCGCCCATTGATTCGTAACTTCCTGAATTATGGCCCCTGATTGTACGAAAAATCACCCTTTTTAGCTTGTGGTCCCACGGGAGGTCAAAATTATTATCCGATTTAAAACAACGTTTGATTATATCACCGTTACATGGTAATAAAGATTGAGTTCAAATTTTGTGAAAATCGGACCAAAATTGACAGACAAAATGGCCGCCGTTTGTACGCGATTAGTGTGAAAATATGTTTATCAAGGTTGTGGACCCTATAGAGGCCAGCATCTTACCCACTTAGCAACATGATCCCCAGTCGAATTTGAAGCCTACTGAAATGCACCTTTATAACCCGAAGATCTTAATTCATTTCGATATTTGCACATATCAAATTCTAACTTAATGATGTAGGAAAAATCAATTTCGGTATTGCTTGTTCTCTATCCATCTCCCGAAAATGTGGGCGTATCCTGCCTGGCAGTGCCAGCCTATCTTTTAATAAATAAGAAGTATTGTAACAAAAAGTGTACCTGTTTACACAAATCCTACCTGTTCCATGACACAACTGACATTTAATTGACGTAGTGTCAGTAAAAATATTTGAGTGCCTGCTAATTGCTTTTAATTTTTTTTTTTTTTAGACATCTGAGAGAAAGGAACAAGTTCGTCAATTACTGAACAAACAAGAGACATTAAAACAGGAACTTGTAATGGCAAAAGATACCATCATGATGGAACGATCGGGCTGGAGTTTTGATTGTAAGTTTCTCATGTGCTTCTCGTGTAAGCCACGACAACAACCAGCTGATGTGTGATGTTGTGACGTAAACCTGTTTCTTCAAAAGATAGTTTTAGATTCACTTGTCGATGTTTTACCAGAGGCCTGGGTAACGCCTGTCACCAGGTACCACCACACAGCCATAATACTTCTCTACATCACAGAGCTTCCATATTTTGGTAGCTTGATATGTTTCTAATAAATGATTGAATGGTATTTTAATATTCACCACCATATTTAAAAGACAGATTCATATCCAATATATTTTCGGTTTGGTCTTGTACATTAAATTATAAAACAATAATTCTTCCTTCCTTTTATTAGTTCACACATTTGTGCCAAAATATTTTTGTTTTGTTTTGACATATTTACTATGACACAGAATTTATTTTCATTTAAGTCTTTTTAGTCGTCACATATGGTGCCATAGTTTGTTATTTTCTTTTTAGAAGTAGCTTAATGTATGTTATATAGTGCTGCACATATTTTGGTCATGCCTATTTTTATATAAGCACATAATGGACCCTAATTATTGAAAATTAAAACTTATTATATAAATAAAAAATTAAATATCAAACTATTTTTGGAGCTTGATATTTATGCTATCCGTCTTTAGATACAATTCTGTGTCATTGAATTATATCATTGCATAAGTCAACTAATTGATATTTGACATCTTGAATATGAAGGTTTCTCTATTCAGCTTATCTCCTCTTGAAAATTGATATTAATACTTGATTGGAAATTCTTCTACCTACATTCTGGATCTTTTTAAGTTTTATATTTTCAAGACTTGGGTGTACATATCATCCACTATAGCTATTTTACTCCTACTTTTGATTATTTTTTCATAATTTTTCGTCGGATTCAAATCATTTTATCATATCTTATCTGTAATCATTGAAATCATTTAAATATTCAATAATCAATCACTTCGTGTTTGGATATAATATATATATTTTTGTGTAATTGTTTGTTAAGAAATATTTACATATTATGGAATTCAACAATTGTTTGTATAAGATACTATTTTGAATACAGAAAATAATGTGAAGCTATGTTTTAAATAGCATAAGTATCAGTTACGTTGCTATGGTTACTAAAATAAATAATACATAATGAGCATGCTGCATGTTAATAATTTCAGTATTTGTTGCTGAATATGCGGATTTAGAGGACCCAAACAATATTACAGCGTTGCAAAATGAAACGGCCATACTGGAAAAACGAGTAGATGCTTGCAAGTCACATGTAATGATGGTCACATGTTTTGATTCTAAAACAATGAAATGAGAAATATTTTGTCTAGGAATTTAAAATATTTAAATTTATTATATTATGGTTGTGTTAATTTATGTGCAATGATATTTTATTTCGTGAAGGAAATATTGATATTTTCTTTAATTCGAAACGTGGGACTTTTGTAATGTTCTTCATAAACGGTCTTCTGTTTTTACACAGTTGACTTTCGAATAACTAACTTTCTACGTTGAATACATAAGACAATCTCCATTCTTTATGATTTGAATTATGGAATTTGGAAACTGTTCTGTTTCGTTCTTATTTATTAAACTAAATTAATGTCTAAAGTAAGGGAATTGAAGGCCCTATAACATGCTATACACCCTCAACTGTATGCATTTTGATAAAAGTATGTATATAGTTATGTAATGTTCTTAGTTGAGAGAATTATATTTATATGCAATGGTGCTTATTGATTTAAACTATAAAGGACATAATGTCTAAATACTCAAACGACATGTATGTTGGTGTAAGTAGTATTTGTACATATTATTAGAAAATTTTATGGCTGGTACAATAACTGTAATTAATCATGCTAATATGCATAATAGAAATGAGATCCTATAACCATTTTTCCATGTTAAATTGTACAAAGTTTCTATAATTATTCATATGTCTTTCAGTCTATGTTATATATTCAAATATATTTGACTTGTATGAACTCTTCAATACAATAAAATGCTATGTAAGTTATCATTCAATTATTCAAATCAATTTGAAATTTAATTTCAAAGAAAAAACAGGAATGTATTTTTTTTGTTAGGTATAGCATCATATAAATAAGAGTTTTCTGAAGAAAAAAATACCAGTAATTTAAGATAATTTACCATTTTTAACCACATGATTAATCGCAAATAATTCAAAACCAGTTTCAAAACTGTTCATGGAAGATGAAGATATTAAATGTTTGAAGACAGAAGAATTCAAGAAATCATTTTATTACTTTGTTTAATTAATCATCAATAGATGTTGTAAGAGATGATTTATTTGTTTCTGAAACTAACCTGTTAGCTTCCAGCTTGTCATAATCTACTCACATAATGAAATAAGGTTTAATTGTAAAATCAAGATGTATAATTTGTCTTTTTGTATATTAACAAACATAATATACACTTTATATACTAGTATATTTATATCTTGTTTGTTATTTATAACTGGGGGATCACATGGCTAAGTTAAGATAACGTTAGCCTGGGAGTTATGTGTCGAGAAAGTTCACCCAGATTTCCTGGCGTGGTTTCTTTTGCCAGTGATGCAGGATGGAGGGGACAAAAAAACAAGGTCCCGTGTACACATTGGCGTGCACATAAAAGATCCTTTGGTAGTTTTAATTCGATATAAGAGTAGGCTGTAGCGCCGCTGCCCGGCCAAAATTTCCCTCATAGCACAATGTATGGCGTATGCCTGTCTTCATTAGCCCAGGTTAGGAGCAGAACAGTAGGACGTTAAACCCATTTCATTTCATTTTATAAAGATAATGGGGAGGTTTGGTGGCCGAATGTTCTAATGCACGCCCTTGGTCTAGTGTTGTGGGTTTGGAGAGAGAGAAATGGGGTTGAAGAACCACTTGACACAAACTTGAGGACCCAGAGAAAACCTGGGAGGTTGGACAGGCTACACTACTCCTTGTCATGTACAACCAGAAAATTGAAACTGCCCCAGTTGACTCAATGACAGACCTTATGATACAGCGCCCCTTTGACAATCTTGGGTTTTCTCTGGTTTCCTCCCACAGCTAAAGACTCCCTTTACATGCAAACGAATTATGAAATAAAATTGTACTAAGTTAGTCCTGAAATGACATGTTTGTGTTGAATGGATGTTAAACCCTATTTCTCTCTCTCATATAAAGAAGATAACAAGTACTTGAACCTGCTATCCAGCATATTGTCAGCTGATGCCTGAGAAAATATAAAAACACATACAACTGATTAGTTAAATGTCATTCTGCCAGCATCTAGACAAAATATAAATGATATTTATTGTTAATACTAAAAGGCAAGGACATGACTATCACTGGAATTTCGAATAATCAAAGAAATGTAGCTATTAAATTCAAGTTGTACACATTTTACATACAATATAGGAGTTATCAGATAGTCGACTGTAGTTCGAGTCTGGGAAGTATTAATGTAGTCTTACCAGACACATGGATAGAATGGCCTGGGGTTTAATGTCGTATCAACTCAATATTCTGGTAAATTTTAGTCTCACATAATATGGAAATTCCTATGGTTACAATGGAGGAGTTGAGGGGGGATTTTTTATAGCCACCAATGGTAAAACCTGTCGACCTCACTTTTTTTCTTCTCTCCAATCACAACAATGTCCACTATACATGTCTAACCCAAGATTCCACACTTGAAAGTCTGAACCAAACATGAAATATCCTGAAGTTTGTTGTCAGCCCATGCTGAAGTTTCTTGTCTATTGTCTTAGGGGGGTTGGGATGGCCTAGTGCTCTAGAGTGCCGCGCTTCGACCTCTAGCTGGCCGGTCACCTCTGGCTTGCGGCTGTGGTTTCGATCCTTGGTGTGAGCGTATGTGGCATGGAGATAGGGGTGCCTTCTCAACCTCGTGGGTTTCCTCCGGGCACTCTGGTTTCCTCCCACTGCTAAAGACCCCTACGCGCAAGCGAATTATTGAAATAAAATTGAAACCATATGTTAGTCCCAAAATGACCTAGTTTGTGTCAAGTGGACGTTAAACCCATTTCTCTCTCTATTATCTTAATTGCTCAAATACCATAGCCAGGTATATATTTGTCAATACAACTTCTAGATCCTATGTCAAAGATATGAAATGGGGTTTAATGTCCTGGCATTCTGCACCGACTGGGCGCCTATGTAAAAGATTTTAAGAAACCTCAGCTCTTAAGACGGGCATACACCATACAGTGTGCCCAGGGACATATTGATGGGATAGCACCATTCCACTAACTCTGCCAAAATTCCATCCTCCAAGGAATCTTTTACATAGATAGAACCGTCCCATCTGAACAACCAGATGCTTTTCCTTGCCAGGTCCTCCATCTTGCATCAATGACAAGAGGAATCTATGCTGGAAGTCTGCCCTTGAATTGTTAAGAGTTTTTAGTCATTTTGATAAGTCAAAATTTAAGGTCCCAAATGAAAGAGACACCTTACCAAGATGATGAATAGCTTCCCTTAATAAAATTAAGCCCTTGTATCATACCATGAGTATTTGCTTTACCTGAGAACAGGGCCTGAGTTCACAAAACATTCTCACACTTAAGTTAAGAATTTACTAAAAATTGGTGGCCTTATTTAAACTAAAATATAGCCCTTTATAAAACTTTTGTAGTTTTAATCTATCAAGTACATCAATAAGAAACAATGTGCAAAGTTTTGTGTTCTGGATCAAAGATATTTCTCATAAACAGTGATTGAAAGTTGAGTAAATTCTCAACTTAAGTCTGAGAATGCTTTGTGAACTTGGGGCCTGAACCCATGTATTTTGCCACCCAGGGTGATTTGTTACCCATTTAAACATATAAGCCATTTTCTATATACTGATTATACCCTTATTTATTACTATAATGGATGATATTAATATACAAAATACACAAATATACATACAGTAACCTAGGCTACAAAACCACATAGCTTACTGATGTTTTACATATAGATACTACTTTATCTACAAACAATTCTATCATAAATAAGTAATAAACTACTTATAGTTCAAAACATTAACTACAATATAACAATAACTACTTGTATCAGTATATGCTTTGGATTGATATAATTATCAGACTAGATTGAGGTGCCAAATCCTTCCTTCCTGGCCACTTTTGCAATACTTAGGGCGCCAATGACTAAAGAAAACTATTGTCAATGATTAGTAGGATCACCAATATAAAATTACATCATTGTATTCAATGGAAATACACACAGGTATAAAACAAAATCCATTCCGCATTGACCAAGATAGGGAATTAAAATCCAACCAATCTATTTCCAAACAATATCTAGAGTTATTATTTTTAAGGCATGGAATTTCAAAAAAAAATTTAGGTGAACAAATATATCATTTTCTAGCAAATGAAAATTATCCTATGTGACATGCTATTCTGTTTGTCATGCTATATAAAACTGTGTTTACTTGTTCGAAAATGTTAATGGTATCACTGTCCTAGATGCAAAATGAAATGAAATGGGGTTTTAATGTCCTATTTTTCAGCAAAAACTGGGCTAATGATTGAAGACTCCTCAAGATGATTAATGAAACAATGTGAGTATTTTCAAGTTATAAAGAACAAAAGCATTATACTCCATAACAAATCTATATACAAATCTACTTCTGTAATTCTACACGTTTTCTAAATACAATCAATAATTACAATTATTTTTCTATTTTCATATAAAAACATTGTTTCACATTCAGCACCATATTGTATATATATATTTCATATATAAATAGAAAATTACAAAAATTTACACAAAATAATTGTACAAAAATGCATATTGATCTTGACAAAAAGAACGGAACAGCAGGTTGCCACTTGATTTCTGATGATTTGCATCAAATTGCATATCACAATTCTACATGCATCATGATATAATAGAAGCAGAGATGTTATACCTTAACTACACAAAAACAAAGGAAAAGATCTTTTGGCAATAAGACATCAATTTAAAAACATTGATTTATCATCAATAATTCCGACAAAACAAGTTAGACCTTTGACTCTCACACAGTTCGATTAAAGTGACTAGATATATCTATGTCAGGGCTGTACAATTGTGAATTGTAAACATGCACTGTAATACAAGAAATTAATGCTACAGCCTTTTCTTATTTTGAATTCCAATGTATACATGTAACCTCATTTATGTCGCATTAAGATCACATCAATTTCTTGTCTTACGGAACCTTGACCAAGGGAAGATGACTGATTTACATGTTAAAATTCTTAAATAAGTACAATGTAATATACAAATATTTGTATGAAATTATAATTCAGAAACATTTCTAAAGATTTTCAAATAATAACAGTAATAACAATACTTCTATAAGATATTTTGGGAATTTTAATCAGACATCCAATTGTTACAACTGAGATTCTGGAACACTTAAATAGATAAATATAGCCATGAAATCAGTGATTACAAAAATAAAATCTGCTATAGTTTAGTTAGCTTACTGGATGTTTACATAAAATATATTATATGTAAGAATTATAGATCTAATTATAATCAAATATAGTCATCATTTACAATGTCTAACTTAAACCATATCATGAAGACATAACATATTGCACATATTTCCAGCTTTTTCGAAGTTTTTTGACACAACATTACAAAGCCAAGGGGATGGAAGAAGAAGATACCAAATGCACATTTTTTTCATTTTCACAGGTTTTATTTCATTTGATCAGAAAAATGGTCATTTTTTCACTTAGATAATTAATATATCATTCACTTGTATTGTCATTTATACAGGGGTGGATTCCTGATCTCGTGATTTCTTACATGAAAAACACATCCAAAATTTACAACTTGTATTGTCATTTATACAGCCGTGGGTTCCTGATCTCGTGGTTTCTTACATGAAAAACACATCCAAAATTTACAACTAAAATTCCAGCCTGATGATCTTTCCAAAGATATTGTATCCTTAGTTGATTCAGTTTTCACATCTTCTTCTACTATCATTAAGTGCTGTAAAACAGAAAAATAAATGTTTGAACAAAAAAAAGAATTATTTATTAAGATCTTAGCGATAATTTGCCGTCAGACTGTGAATCTGATAGTCCCAGGTTATAATGCTGTCTAGCAACCATACCCTCGACAATAAACTCGTATATAAAATATTTCAAATAATTCTAATTTAAGCCATTCTTATTCTGAGATGAAAGGTCATTTCCTTGGGGATTTTTCATGCTTCAGCAGCAGTTCTAACCTAACCAGTTAGGGGAAAGGTAACCCTCAGCTCGACTGAAAAGGTGTTCTGTCATGAGATGAAAGGTCATTTCCTTGGGGATTTTTCAAGCTGGAACAGCAGCACTAAGCTAACCAGTTAGGGGTAACCCCCAGATCGGCTATAAAGGAAGTGTGCTATATATCATTGAGCTGGCATGGAAATTTAAGTTAATCTCCTTCACAATGCATAACAAAAAATGCTACTGAGACAGGTTGTTACGGAAGTTATCAGGCAGCAAAACCCACGCTCACGCAGTGCAAAAAGGTTGCCACTAATAGGGTATTCAGACAGCCAAGCTTTTAAGTACGGTACGGTAGAACTGGGAGTTTTAAACTGGTTTATTTGGCCCATATTGGCATTCCAACGACATAGTTAACTGGGTTTCTTTTCCAGAACAATTAAATGGCATTACTTACCTCCTCTTCATATCTCCTTCTCTGATATTTCTCTGCTTCTTTAACCGTCATTGTCTTCATTTCTAGGTGACTGTCTTTTAATTTAGCTGCCAGACGGGAATCACGGTAAGGGCTAGTTGGTTTCATTTTACTGATAGGACTAAGGTTACAAGTATCAAGAGTAACTACTTCTATGGCACGACTTGGTGCAGATCTACTTCTTTTACCACCTGAATAAAATAACATAATAATTTAACATCCTGAATTTGTACGACAATTGACAATATATTATACAATTCAGTCTCAAGATGGTAATCCAAGAAATACTGGCAAAAATGAAATGAAATGGGGTTCAACATCTTACTGTTCTGCTCTGAACTGGGCTAATGAAGGGAAATTTGCAAGGGCAGCAGCACTACAGCCTACTCTTATACGAACTCCAACTGCCAGGGGATCTTGTGTACACGGGACCTCGGTTTTTCATCCCATCCAAACGACTAGACAGCTGTCCTTGTCAGGCCCTCCGTACTGCATCACTGACAAGGTGAAACCACACCGGAAAATCGGTATGAACTTTCTCGGCAAATGCAGGGATCGAACACCTGACCTCCAGACTAGCAAGCCAACGTCTTAGCCACTAAGTCACCGTCATCTCACTTATGGTAACAAAGAATTCTTGGCAAACCATGGAGATTTTAAAGAAACTTTTGGGATAATTTGTGTATATTATAAATGATATCTTGTCCAACATGACAGGTTTAAGACCATTCCGTGCATGACACATGTACTACTGCTTTTTGTCTACTATCTGCCAAATTTCAGCAGAAGTTTGAATCTAAAAATAAGAGTTTACATGTAATTCACATCTAGAGCAAAATTAAATTTTCTTTTTAACATGTATTGGTTGACGTTGAAGATACAGTTGTGCCTTATTATATAAGTTTACTTATATAAACATAATTCTCGATGGATAAACGTTTGATGCCCTGCCAATGTTTGGTTGATGTTCTGCAGAAGACTGGCCAATCATTCACTGCATACAGGGTAGAATGTCGTCATACTCAGTTAAAAAAGGTTCATTTTCATGTTTTTAATTTTGTCTACGATATCACCCTTGTGGAAGTGGACATTAAACTCCATAACAAACGATTAAAATGTTTTTAAGCATACTTTAACATAAAATTCTTACCTTTTCGAAGAGTATTTTTCTTTTTATCTGCTGCTAATTTGATATCCTCAGTATCAGAACAACTAGCTTCTGATTCTCTCAACATACTCTCATATCCACTACTGGTACCACCATGTATTTTATCCGACTTACTACCATGATGACAGTGTAACTCGGTACTAATAGAACTACTATTATCACTACCATGACCACTACTAGAATGACTCGGGGTACGAGGTTTAGTTATTTTACTGTATGGTGACAACAATTTCTTTTCTACTGCTGCTACGATACCACTATCATTTCCACTGTCCGAATCATTATGTTTTTCACTTAACTGTACGTTGACAATTCGCTGCGTGATTAACATTTCTTTTTCCTTTTTCCCACATTTTTCTTTCGGAGTACTGTGAATAAATTGAGGTTCTACTAAATGTACTTTCTTACACGTTTTTTTCGATGCACTTTTACTTGTCTTTGCTTCTCTTTCGTTGCACTTTGAAGGAACAAATTGAGCGACATTTTTCACATTTTTTCGTTCCGGTGAACTACACATATCTATAAATGTTTTAGCTGCGGGTTGACTCGATTTTAAACTTGATGGAAGTTGGACGGTACTTAATTTAACCAAACCGTGTACAGGAGAAGGCTTTGTTTTAACAGTTTTCACCGATAAGTTTGTATTAGTATTATCATAAGCACCTACTCCAGGAAAGAGTTCTTTTTCAGGTTTATAACCAGACAGGACAGTTGAGGTAGTTTTTTCGGGAATATATCCTGAAAGCTGATTACAAGTCATAGTACTTTCATTATGCTCACTGGTAATTACACAAGTTTCACTGAAAAAGTCTTTTGATAAATTAGGATTTGAAGCTCCATCGGGTTTACGTAATAACAATAATCTACATGGTTCTAACACTGAACAACTGTTGTCATTGTCCGGCATATCAGTATAAGAATCTCCGTCAGCACTGTGTTTCATGTTTGAATCGGTATCCCCAGTAGAATTATCAGGGGTTATCCAACTATTTGACACATTTTCCAACTTCTTATCCACATCGTGTTCGAAATTAGAATCTTTAGCACTAACACAGTCACTTGTATCAACACTATCATAAATGGTATCAACAATATTCACTTCTGGTTCACCACTGTCAAAAGTCACATTTAATTTACAAGGTACAGACCCATGGCGTTCTAATTCATTTTGTTCCATTTCATTGGACACAGATTTCACCCACTCAGTGACACGATTTGTGTAATGCTTTTCCTTAGATAAATTTGATTTGTGCAAACGGGGGTTGAGAGTTTTCGCTTTTCTACTACTCATTGGAGAATTCTGAGGTGGATCTCGAACATTTGAGGCCGACGTGTGCAATTTTCTAAGTAAAGAATCGTGTAATTTTGTTTTCTTGTGACTACAAGTATTTTCATTATTGTCCATCCAGTGATTATCTGAAGATTCGATGTTACTAGGAACATCATGATGTTTTTCTACCCAGTCTCTAACAAATGGTTTAACGACCATATTTTCACTGATATCAATACAATCTTTGATCTGTCCGTCATTACTAGAAATACTGACAGGTCGTGATGTAGCAGCCTCAGCATGAGTTGAAGTATTACTTTCTACACTTATACTACTTTCTGGTCGTATTTTAATATCTGGTATTTGTTTTATAATGGCTTGTTTTAAAGCTCGCTCACCGGTTGTAGCATGTTTTAATTTAGGACTGGGAGAAGGTGGTACTTGGTTATCATTTACAGTACTTAACGTATGCATGGCCTGATTTTTATTTGTTGATTTACTTCCACTAGAAATCATTTCACGAGGTCCATCAATCCATCGTTCTTCTGAACTGACCACAACATTCTTTAACTTTTTACGAGTTGAAGAATCAGGTTTAGGAGATTGTGGACTTTTCTTGAAAACTTGCGGACCGTCTATCCAGTGTTCGTGAACCTTGTGAGAATTCGTTTTAGGATCAACTTCCATTGGTTCAGCATAGATTGGACCATCAACCCAATGTTCACTGTTGACTACACCAGAAGATGTACCAACTGACTTCTGATGCTTGCTGGAATGACTTCTGATTTTCCTATTTCTGTCCTGATGTGGTTCTGCTTCTATTAAACTTGATAAATAGTGTGGATGAAACTGTTTTGATTTTACCTGAGACATCTTATGTTGACTATAATTTGGATGACGTTGTGGGGAACATGGGGCTGACTGTGACTCTATAACATGATAATGATTTTGCTGCATAGGGGAAGCACCCATCCTGGGCCTGAGACGCTGATGATCTGAGTATGTCATACTTCTGCCACTATCTGACATAGAACCTTCATCACCTGAGGAACGAGATCCACCAGGTCGACGCGGAAGACGAGGATTTGTTCTAGGCACAGATCGATGCGGACCCTCGTTGTCAGTAAAGTCACGATCACTTAAAGACTGTCCACTAGATCCCAAGAATATGGCCGTATCACACGATTGTTCACTACTTGATGTATAGTTGTCCGGATCTGAATGAGAAGATGACACAAACATGTCTTCACGCAAGGTTCCCATACGCAGACCTTTATATGGCCGTCTGAAATTACCACTTCCATCTGTAGAACTATCTTCAGAACTTGTACTTGATATCTGCTGTAAAAAATAAAAACATTTGTTACACAATTTGCTTATTTAGTTTTATAACATAAAGTCTAAATGCATCCCTACACTAAGCAATTTATTTCATGTAAAACCAGATTTGGACTGGTTGGATGTAGTTCGGTTGAGAAAATTCACTTGAGTTAATATTTCGGCAGCAGGAACTGATCCTTATTTTCAACAGCAAAATGCTTTGCTAAAAACAAATAACCACCCAGAAAGAATGATTATTCAGGGGCCATAATCCAGGAAGTTACGTTCCAATATGCCTCATTATCTAAAGAAACCAAGATCTTTGTGATATAAGCATAAGTGTCATCAAAATCGGATCCAAATTGTGATTTTTCATACAATCGGGGGCCATAACCCATAAAGTTACCGGTATCTTTGGGACATAAACCTATATTTCAAG
The DNA here is from genome assembly GCA_963678685.1 of Patella ulyssiponensis. NCBI lineage: Eukaryota > Metazoa > Mollusca > Gastropoda > Patellidae > Patella > Patella ulyssiponensis. Next base: position 18,380,177 of record OY783230.1, on the reverse strand, counting down.
TTTGGTCAAAATTGTGGAAAGATGGACAGACGAACTTTAAAGTGCGATGACAATCTACGTCCACATAAAAATGTGAAAATCCACAAATATTTACAGTAGGCATCCTTCCAATCTTCCAACGAATTTCTGATGGGATCTCAATTACTAGGTAACTGGATACATAAACAGCATAAGTGTAGTGTTAAAAATATATAAAAGTTTCCTGTTTCTGTTGAACTGTTCCTTTGAAAAAGTTAAAATTTATTTGACGAAACTAGTCAGGATAGTGGGCATGTATGATGGTTTTAAATGGCAGTTTTATATATTTTTAACACATAAAAATGTGGGCGCATAAAAAAACATTAGAATTCGTTGATTACCACCATGTTTCTGTGGCAACATCTAACATACACAGGTATCTGGTACTTGCTTGCTTAGTAAAATGAAATGGAGTTTAACGTCCTATTGTCCTGCTCTGAACTGGGCCATACAGAGTACTATGCAAGCCGGGAGCCACATTGGCTCAGTAAGTAAGGTGCTAGATGCAGAAAAGTAGGATGTTAAACCCCATTTCATTCATTCATTTTAAGTGGGTCGTTTTGTTAAGTTACAAAGTTTACCATCTAAATGGTTTGATTGAGCTATACTGCTGATTCTTTACAACCTAACATTCAAGCTAACATCTATCTACATGCTTAAAGGCAAGAAAAGTATAAAACTGATTCCAGTTTATAATAGACATTATTATCTAGAATTTGATGAAATTCAAATAATTATACCAATCAGACATGTAGACAATAAAATGATTACAAACCTTGGCCTTTCTGCGTTTCATACGATGCATCCTGGCAGCCATTTGTACAACTTGAAGCGTTTCTGCGTGATGAGGTAAGGCTGATGATACATGAACTATAATACATGTTCGACACGTTGTATTACCAAGCGAATCTCGTAGTAACTGGGCTATTTTACTGTCCCTGAAAATATGAAAACAAAAGATTTCTGAAATTGCTTTAGATGTGTTATAATATTAATGGCAATAGAAACAGCCCCATTCAAAAAACAACAGCACAGAACTGTAAGAACAGTCCCCAAATACCCCAACCCCAGGGAATAGGATAAGCGGTATCACATCACCGTTTGCTAAACAAAAAAAAATGTAAGCGTGAATCACATATTTATCAGAAAGTTATCAAATTTAAGGGTATTTGCAAATCAAATGTGAAAAAATGTTTAACAAATATGATTTACTGTCCCACCATAGAATTGTTATTATAGACAGTCGTGATTGACCATGACAACATTAGCAAAAGTGTGATGTCACATCACACGGCCTTGATCTTGGCGTCAAAAGCATGTGCATTGTTTACATAGGATATAGTAATGTAAACTGTCTGGGCAAATTGGTGCCTTTTACTCATTTTATGCTCTACCATACTACTAAAGTCAGATAATATTTGTAAACACACAATTTCAGAACCACATATGCAAATTGTAAAAATAAATAACAATTCTTTTGTTGTACATACCGATAGAAATTATGGCCTTTATAGATCAATCAATTGCTTATCATTTATTTTTCCTTATCATATTTCCTGCCTAACCCCCAGATGCCTTTCTCGCTATAAATGGGTTACAACTAATATTCTCAAGCATACCAGGTAATCCGCCCTATCTAATGGTCAAAACGCAAAACCCAACAGCACAATAAACCTGAAAACTTTTAAACCCCTTTTTGAACTACATAACAATTTGTAACAAGTTCAAAAGAAAAGGCTAAAATTTTCTCAACTCTGGACAAACTCAAACCAAAATTGTTGAGTTTTACATCTATATAGATAAAGTATCCTTCCGTTTCCTGGGAAGAACTTTTGCTATCCATTTCCAGAAACAGTAATTTTAAAGAGACAATTTCCTTAATATTTTCTTAAATTCCAAAAATATCAAAACCTCTTTACATCCATTTTTTGATGAATTCTGAGTGAAGTTCAGTTTACATTTGACTAAACCGTAAACTGGTAAATCTATTTTTAAACATGAAGTACCAGTAACTATGTGGGGAACAGAAGCTGTCATTTAATTAGGTGTGTCAAAGTAATGTGTCCATCTTCATTAAAACAAAATATTAATATATGTGATGCAAAATTGTGTGCTCTACAGAAGAGGCAAATTTAACGGCCCAATTTGTGTCTCCTCAGAAAATCTGATTTATCAATAGAATATTAGTGGTATAAATACAATTGAAAGTTATATATTTCATCCAAATAATGTTTAAAATACTGTATTGCAAATTATAGTACTATAAAGATTGATATACATTATTCAGCTTAGTACATAAACCCTTTATCACATACTTTTACAGTATATATTTGCTTATCATAAAATCATTCTTCTACAAGTAATCTACTTAACAGTAGACTGCTGAATTTAAGAAAATGAACATTAACCAATTCCCACTTATTCTATATTGATCTGTCCGCCAATAAACAAATCTAATACTTCACACTAATCATCAAATCTTATCATATAAAAATATTAATGAGCAAATTAATGAATGCTGTTTGAAATTACTAGAATAGTCATTAAATATATCCCATTCCTGCCAATAAAGAATTTTATTACACCAACCATAATCTACGAGCTTTAGCCCTTGTAAAATGGCCAGTCCGTCTCTAATCGGCATCACATCTAAGGATACATCTGTGAAAAATGCAATTTTCGATAACGACAACAGACCGTTTTATTTGCTGCTGACTGGCACTCATGTTTACAATTCGCTGCTATTTACGACAATTTATGATTCGCTACTAAGAGACATAAAAATTTTTACAGCCTAACAAATGAGATAGGCAGGCAAAATCTTGAACACAAGACAAATCACAGGTTCTTTTAATATGAATGTGTCATTTAGTTCAATCATTATCAGACTGAAAAAAGTTACTTCACATGACTATGTTTTTAGGGGTTTCATAATATAATGCAATCAACACAATAAACAACCGCTTTTGACAAGACGTTTTTTTTTAGTTCAGAAAATAATTGAATGGAGGCCCTACATTTTTAACCAGAAATCTATAATAAATAGCTTGTAGAATTAATTATGGTAAATGCTTTCAAAGGTCCAGAAAGCTGAATATTAACTTTTTGATACAGACTTTAATTACAACACAAACAAAAATATATCTACTAATTTTTTTTACGTTGCGAAAATTAATTTCAAAGTTTTTTTTCAAATGTTCTAAATATATTCATTTATACAACCTACTACGTACATGTCTGGCATAGCCTTTTCTTCAACAAAGTTTTTCAAGGCAACAAATATATCGTTATTGCGCTTCCAAAACCTTGTAACTCTGATTATTGTTAAAATCCTCTTATTACATTGCGAAATCTAGACATTCTAATACATATATTTAAAGCATGTAACCATTTCTAGTATATTAATTAGTTTATAAAAATGCCTCAAACTATAATTTTATCAGTAGCATATGTAGAGAACCATCTCTTGAAATTATTGTGCAATGTAGGTATTTCTTAATTTTGAATTAATTTAATACATGAACTGAGTGTTTATTTCATGATATTAATATTAAAGGACGTTTTTTGGCCATACTAAAATACCAGCAGTACAAAGTTCTGAGAAAAAACTTGCCCTTTTCAAATGCATCCGCTTGTATATACATGTAAAGCAATAACTCTGCTTATAGTAGCCTATATATTCAAACAACAAATTTAATTTAATTTAGTTTTTTGTTTCTCCTAAAATGTTGAAATCCTTATACTGCATTTAGTAAATGAACATATGATATAAAGAACGACAAGAGGAATTTGTTGAAACGTAGTGTGAAATAAACTCAGTGATTGTTTTCCATATAAACTTGTGTTTTATATCCTAAAATGTTGGAAAAAATCAATACAATATATCAATTTGGAAGTGTTGCTACAAAATGCCAATCAGCTGATTTGTTCATGTCATTTATAATTTGGTCAAGTAGATTGTGAAAAAACAAACGGACCAAATTGATACTTTTATTTTTGTGTTTGTGTATCTTTTTACTATTACTACTTAATTGATAAACTTCTCTAAAGTAAGCAGTTCATTTTATCTTGTTACATTTACAAATCGTTAAAATACATTTTAATTGACCCGTGGCTACATGTATATGGTAATCATTGACGAAAGAATTTAAGTGTTGAGTTAATTTGTAGACATTTGCAAACTGATCAGTCAAGAATCATTGATTAAATGTGAAAAGTTATACCAAATAGGCCATTTTCTGACCCTTTACCACATAAACTTCAACGAGATGCATTTCTCTCCCATAACCTGGACTATTTATGTGAGTAAAAGTCTAACATAAAGCTAAAGGAAAGTTGTTGTCGATTTCTCCTGTATTTGATGTAGCTAGTCGGATTGTATATTGATTAAGATATATATCTTACAGGCCTACGATTGTTCACAAAATGGCTCTCCCATTAGAGCTAGTCGTCCATTAATCTTATTAAATCATCCCAAAATATATCAACATACAACCTTCTTTTTCTCCTATATATCTTTCTCGGACCAAAACCAATTTTATACGTTGGGCAATAAATCGCTAATCAAAATTATGCTTCACTAGAAATATTTCTAATCTAAACACATGAGCAAACTTTATTTCTTCTCTTCAATTTTATTTTTATGGTTATACTTGCTGATGGAGAAAAATCTATCCCATTTCTGTAGTGCCATATCTTTTAATGACAGTCACTGGATATAGTAGTTAGAGGTTATTCTGTCAAATATGGATCTTAAAGAATGCCTTTTGCAACCAAAATACCAAACCTTACTGAATCATGCTATCATTGTGTTAAAGAGTCAGTTTGTTGACAGATAAAAATATATTTGTGACTTTTATGAACTTAGCTAAATGGTTTATTTTGCTTTGAATAATTCTACATCATAAATGAATTTATCTAATTAAAGTACCACAACTACTGGTATAAATAATAAAATAGTAACAAGCAGAACAAAATTTGTAAAACTTTGAGGCAATTGAAATTTGGGATAAATTTCGTTTATTTTTAATCAATATCTTAAATACGCAAAAAACAAAAAGTAAAAAAAAAAGTGTAAGCTTAATAATTAACTGTTTAAAGGTCACCATTAAAAAGATTTAGTCAATTATGACAACAAAAAAAACTGTATAAATTATGTCATGCCTTGCAGAATTATTACATTTACAGATATTTCAATATGGTGGTGTAAAATCACAAGAAACTAATGTAAACTTCAAAATTAGAAAAAACTTAAATTAGAAGAACGTCAGATTTAATGGGGGATCTCATCTAGTTCCACCAATCCCCTATGTATTGGAATCGTGAGAATAAGCCAACACATTCATCAAACATTCTTATATATTTGACATGACGCAACTGGAAGAAGGACATTGAAATATAAATTAATATGTTAGTCAAAGTATGTAAGTTCAAAAGTCTTCAAAAATTCTCACACTTGTTAAAATTCAATTCAGTTTGAGAAGCTGGCTAGACTTTAAGATGTACTTAATCATGCTTTAGCTTGATTGAAGGAAGTGTTAAGTGTTTGGAATTTTCATGGTATTTGAACTTTGTGTCATCACCACAATGCCATTAACTGTCAATAACAAGTCATAGACCTATCTACCAGATGGTCTCCAACTTAAATTTAGAACTTTGATCTTTGTTAGAGGTGCCAAATACACTTAAATTCTTACCAATCTAATAATGAACTCAAAGCACTTCATACTTGTGATAATGATTTTTTCCTGTAGTGGTTCATTCATTTAATTAAGTTTTTGATACATCCAATATGGGAAAAAATTAAAATATATAAAAGTAATGTATACGTTTAAGGAGATACAGCTGTATTGTGATTTATTAACCCCAACATTTAGTGAGTAACTAATATACTTTCTCGGATCTCATGTAATTAAAACAAGCGTTTATGATAATTTCGTTCATCAGGAATAAGAACTAATAAGTTTAAGACCTGCTTAGAGTCAGCCAAAACTTATTGCTTAGTAAGCATGGTAATTCTTGTGTTAATAAATGAAGAGTACAGGGGAAAAACGATCTAAGTCACTTTTTCAACGAATCCTAGTTAATGGCGTCATCTGGTAGAAAATTGTATAAGCTTTCGGTGGAACAATCATTTTCAGGTAAAAATGAGTCACATTGAATCGAGGCCCTTCTGAAATACCCCCCCCCCCCACCCCGCGGGATAAATACGTCCATCGTACCCTTTATTTGACCTTAATTTGGCTGAGAAGTTGAAGTCAGTTGTTGGACTGGTATAATGATTCGTATTAAACATAGTTTTGAAGTCGTAATTAAACCCACTCGTTGTTCTGTTCGTGTCAAGCATTCTCGTCCAAAAGTTTGTTTTGCCTTTATGCGAAAAGACAAAAATGTGACTTAGATCGTTCTTCTCCTGTACTCTTCAAATGTTAACTCTACAAAATCACTTGAAAAAACAATATCGCTGTCAGAGATAAGCCCACTGGTGTTTCAGAAAAAGTAAGCATAATCTGCTTCGCGTATTTTTCATCTAGCCTATGCGGTGATGACATTTCATAACAAAAATTTAATTGAACCAATCAAAATGACTCAAACAACATATCAAACAGAACAAACTACTGATAAGCAAATTTTGCTTAAAACTAAAACAAACTATTGGTCTATTAGTTCGAAGAATATACTGTATGTCCACTGCATATCATCAAGTGAACTCCTTTTTTAATTTGAAGATGTAGTATATATTGTGTTGTTTGTTTACAGAAGAGAATAACAATATACTTTTTTTCTTACCTGTGTGGTAAATGTCGTTGTCCATTAAGTAGAGCCATGATGATGTTACCAAGAGCAGATAAACTAAGAGAGGTGTTTTTTGGATCTTTAGATCTGGCCGTACTTCCTAAATCAATCAGATGCAGACGACTTCTACCTCCAGCAACTATTCAAATAAATCAAAATGGTAAAGTTTTATTTTTAATATATTTTATGAGTAAACGAATACGTACTTTAAACAATATACCTTTTTTTTTGTTTTTCACAAAAACACAATCGTCAATAAGCTATATATCTGATCTAGTTACTATAAAATTAGTGAAGTTATAAAATAATAAACAAAAATCTTCATTTCTGCTTAGGAAAATGATTTATGAAAAAGTGATGCTTTTATATTAAATTTCTTCATTTAAACACACAAAATGTAGATTAATTTGAAAACAAACGAATATTGATTTTGCCAAAGAATTACAACTTCACTATTATTTCTGAATATATCAGCCTAAAAAAATAGGTTCCTGAAATTGAATTAATTATTGGACTGTTTGTCTTGTCTATTGGTATTGTTTTTGTCAATTTTAGATTTTAATTGGTTGGGATGTTTTATTTCAAACAATGAATAACGTTAGTATAATTTAATACAATCAATTATGTACATATTTTCTTTTCTTTAATTAAATGAAATGATCTATAGATCTTACCACCAGGTAATCCAGCTCGGTTGGCTTTTTCTATTCTATATTGATAGACATGTAGGGTGAATAACAAATGAGATGATCGTCCATCTTCCTCCACTGTAAATAGATAGTTATTATGTAAATATTTTTCAATTCAATATCAATTTTCTGTGTAAAAACAAATATTGATTCAAAGGAACATTTTAATAACATCTGCCTGATTGTTCTCTAACATCAGCATTACCATTATAAAAGATAATTACAATTTCAATTGAAAGAATCTGAATATACACCAGCACTTGCTGGACATCTACCAAAATCAGTTGAAATCCATAAAGTACATGCCCCTTTGAATGTGTCCCCATGGGGTTGGCAACTTCATTTGAATAAATCTTATAAAGTTACGTATCTAATGAATTTTCTTAAAATGCATCAAGCAGGCTAAATTTGGCACTTTGGGGTTCTGGTGCCAAAACTTTAAGGGGTTGATCAATTCTTTTTTTACCAAATTTGAATAACCAGTTAAAATCTATCAGATGTCTAAATATGTGATACTCTGCCACGCAATACCCCTAAACAGAGTGAATAAGCACCAACATGAAAAATAAACCCAATAGAATATTTGTGCCTTTGGTGCCCATGCTAAAAAAAAAACTAGCATGGGGCACATGTAGCCCAACTGCCCTCACACACTTTGACCACAGCATCTAGCAGACTTGGAGTCACTACTTTTCTCAATTTATTGCCATACATTTGATAAATAATAACCTACCATTTTTATTTCTAGCAGCCAAGGCAGCATCAAAATAGAAAGCTGCCCTTTCAGCATTTGGAGCTCGAAGTTCGCTTTGATTTTCTAGTTGGGTTCCACAGATAGGATCTTCTCTTAAATAGACACCATTTGACTCACAACCATCCACCCCTAAAAAGTATTATCATATATTTATGAAAACTTGAAAACGTGACCTGTATGTGTTACGAAACGTCGTTATTAAATAATAGAGAAGTAGTTATATCCATATATACCTTGTGTTGTGTTTTTTTATGAACATATATTTATGTTTTACTTAGTCAAAACAAATATTGCTAAGACATAACAAATTAATAAACAATTGTTTATTTGAAAGAATTTATCAAAGCAACACCAGTACTTGACATATTGACAGACGGTCGATACACATTTCCTACAGGCATATTCTACTAATTCAATTGCCCATAGTATAAGAGCATAAGGGAGACAATTGCATCCGCCACTGGGACAAAAGTATCAGATGTGTCTTCATGTGCAAACCACAAAATATTCATACATTTAAATATGTTTAGAATTTCAATTTTGGGGAGTTTAATATAAGTAAAATAAGTATGTTCTATCATTCTTAGTTAGGCTAATTTCTTAAATTCAAAGTAGCATTTGAACAATTTTAATTGAAAATGCAGCATCAGGAAATCTTAAATTGTAATGACTTAAATGATCACAAATGTTACACATTAAATGCAGCCAAGCTTGCTGTATAAATAAACAAAAGTTAAACGGGCATGGCTGACAGACATTTCCAATCAAATGCAGAGTCATTTACTGCATCAATTTAGAATTAATTATATCAATGCAGAAAACTGACTTCACACCTAAGGTTAGTGAAAATATGTATCTATTTACTTTCCATGGATAATTTGAAATGATTTAGAAGTTTAATTTCTTTTCCATACCATTTAATTAGGAAGCATTATTGCGGATTCATTATCGAGATTTGAGAACAAGCTATGGGTTTATTTACATAAGAGGTGAAGGAGCATGTTGCTGGTCTGATGGGAGCAGACCCAGCTTGTTTCTGTCTACAATTTCAATTTTATTTGTAAATAGTGCACACTATGACACATGGTAGCAGAAGTTCAATATCTAATCATACAGGGTGGTCTGATAAACACAGATTTCTGGTTGTCATCATCTCATTTTACCATCTAATCCTAGCGCTAGTTGTGGACAATATGGTCATTCTTCCTGCTAATCTCAACTATCATAAATTGATCCTCTTCAGCTAATTAACTAAACTGTTAATTAATCCAATGACTCATATAAAGGAATTTACTGGTGAGAGGAATATCATTTTTATATTCAAACATTTTACTGCCTGTTGCACAGAATCTGATTAGTCGATCTTAGGCACAAGTTTTGCTCTGTGGTTTTATTAGTGAGTAAGAGTCTTGTTGTAAGAGACTAGAGATTAAATGTCTATTGTTGTGGGGTAGCAGGCGGGTATTTGATTGGTGAATATGGTTACGATAATACCACTCCAGCTGTCAAAATGGACACATTTTCTCTTGCTCGTGTTTACCAAGGGTTAATCAGGTTTTCTTTGAACTAAAATAACTACACAAGGAAAGAAGGTGCTAGTTTTTGTCCATTCTACCGCAAAACAGACGCTATCAACATACGATTTATCAAGCTTTCTCTAGAGACACCATCATGGAAATAGACACAAATATTGAGTCATTACAGTGTTTTAATACTGAGACCTCTGTTCATTTTCAGATTCACTGGGAATATCCTCTATACAAATAATTAAAAAAAACAATGGGACAAAAATAATTTGTATCTGCCTTATGTTAAATAGCAATTGAATTAAAATTAATAATGAACAAAATGATGATCTAATCGGTAACTGAAATATTTGGCAAACAGTTTTACTGATAAGTAATTTTCCATAAATGAATATTCCTGGAAGTGTTTTCATGTATTGAAACATGGAAGAATGAAAGTAAAACACTATTATTATACACGCCATACAATTATAAAGAGAAATAGGGTGTAACACAGAAACAAACTAGGTAATTTTGGGACAAACATATGATTCGATTATTATTTCAATAATTCGATATTATTTCAATCTTTAGCAGTAAGAGGAAACCAGAGGACCAAGAGATAACCCTAGAGGTTGGACAGACAACCCTACCCTTTGTCACGTCCAAATGAGGAATTGAAACCATACTTGACTCAATGACAGACCGTATGATCAAAAGTGTATGTGGGCTAAATGCAATTCATTTACCTTTACTAAAGTCCACCAATAGATCTTTTAATATTTCTTGTGCTCCTGAAACTTCTACAGCTGAAACTCTGACAGAAAATCTTGCTCCTGTCGTTTCTTTCTGATCACTGATCAATTTAAATAACCAGGCTATAGCACAAGGTATTACTCCTAGAGTCTGCGGTGAATGATCTTTTCCTATCATTGTAAATGATTTACCTAAAGGAAAATTATTTAAAGAATTAATTAAGTAAGTAAGTATATATTTTACTTACATTCTGTTGCCATTTCCCTTTTTATTTAAAATTGGTTATAGTCTTATGTATAATTTTAATACTTACCAAGTTTTGAATGTCCGTAACTAAACAGGCAGCCATCAGCGCCGCTGACAACAGATTGTAAAATGTCAGAAAGACTGCCAGCACATACTTCAGGCTGAAAAAACAAGACAGAAATTAAAAGAATCATGTAATAATTAAATTTGTATTCAAAAAGTTTTCATGTGTGTTGTATTCAAATGACTTGAATATTACTAATAGCTTACCAAAGAATCATCCGGAGAAAAAATTCCATCAAAAGCAAACATCTTAGGGGCGGCCACAGCAGATCTTCGACTGGCTGATGTCATATATCCACTAGCAGACGGGTCATGTACCGTCACTTGTTTACGCCGGGGGTCGATGGTAAGAAAACTTCGTCCTTGTTCTTGTTGACCAGGAACTATAGGAGAACATATCTTTAACATCACCCTTACCTGAAAATATAAAGGAATCATCAGTTCAACATCATATTATATTTCAAATATTTTGGCATAAATTCAAATTCATTACTCTACCAATTTCCATGTTTCTGCAATCCTAAATTAAATTTGTATATTTCACTATGAAAACACTAAGTTTTGCCGTCAGTATTTATCTTAAAGATGTAATAAGTACAGTTGATTTTTATCTAAAAGCAATTTTTTTTTATCTAAAAGCATTTTTTTTATCACACTTAATTAACACATATATTGAACCAAAAAGAAAATGCTTAAAGAGGCGTTAGTACCTTGGAGGTCTTTGCCAGTAGGTAAAAAATACGGTTTGACTATCAAGTTTAATCAGGGATGTTTAAATTAGATTCTGTGTAAATTTAGAGACAGATCTGCTAGGTATTTGCTTGAATTTTCGTGAGTCTATGATTATTTTGACAAAAACATACAATTCAAAATTAAACACAATAACTTTTTTGGTAGGGATTAGAATTTCCCGTTAACCATATTGAACATTTTGCATTCTGTTTTCTTAATAACATAATATGCAAGATACTGTATGATTTCAAATTTCAAATTACAGTATGCACTTCGGTTGGATGCATTTATCGTATGATTATAGCATTCAGAAAATGATTAAAATATTGTGTGATAACAATTAGGGTAGGTGTTTAACACCATAAATGGGTTGGTCACATAATCAATATTGTCTATTGTCAACAATAATCGAGAGCTAGATCAGTACAGTCCATATATTTTGGAATTTTGAATAGTATTCACCATATTCCTGGTCGGACGTTGGTGTACGACATGGCAAGAATTTACGAGCCAAAAAGCATGCCTGATTTTGTAGACAAAATGATAATATTATGATAAATACCATTTACAGATGAACTTCTGAAACTTAAGTTCACAATGGAATAATGAAGTCGGACAGGTTTACATAATAAACTAGAACAGGGAAATCAAATCAAATCAATTGAAAAATCTAATTTGAATGACTGACTTGAGTGAATGTCTCTTTAACATCAGCAGTTCATTCTGTATGTAAATATGTAAATATTGTGTCTGCTTTTTTGTTCTTAATTCAATTAGATTAAACACCCTCCTCTATCCTAGACAAGAATATTGATTCTAATTTTAAAATATGGACTTATCAAATCAAGTGGTGCCACTTCTTAACTTTAGAAATGTTCCTGGAAATAGTTAAGTTAATATGAAGATAAATTGAGTTATGGTATACTGGTACACAAGTTTCAACAGAAAGCTGTTTTTTTGTACCATAATTTGTTTTATGTCTTAAGAACAAAATAAATTACACAAAATTACAAGTTACTGTGCCAATGTATTATTATAAACTGATATCTCTCACAATTTTCCAAACACTGTATGTACATATCTTGTAAAATAAAGGAGTATACATTGACATTAATAGGCTGGTTTTTTGAAGTAAATGAATAGTTCTAAAAGATACATGTTTCAACAAACATCGGACATTCATTTCAAAACACTTTCCATGTCTGGCTTTAGTTCTATTCAATCAATTTATAGGTGAAGAAATACTACACAACAGTATTTATAGTGATTTAAGTTGATATTCTTTCAAATATCTAATTTTATCGCTCAAAATATTTTCTCAGCTGGTCAATTTCACTACCAGTCAGTCAGGACCAGTCAATTATTACTGAACCGAGAGCACCATACATTCTGCACCTTACAATGCATTAGAAATACACTGTACTGATGAAATGAAATGATTTAACGTCCTACTATTCTGCTCCTAAACCGGGCTAATGAAGATGGCTGATGAAGATGGTACCTTTTTATTTGATGTTTAATTGTTAAAGATCGTCACACAACAAAACTTAAGCATACAGTAGTTCCAACCGCCCATTAACATTGTATAAATATGGTGCTTAAATATATTTTTTTTTGGTTCAAAATGGGGGGAAGGACACATATCGGCTTCATATAAAAAAGGAAATGATTACTAGTTCTAGAGAATAATTTTGATCTCTGTCTATATAAATACTGTCATTTCAAATTCTACTTCTATTGATCGCACAATAATGATAATCATTTACAATAAATGTGTACATTAAATTAAAATATGTATGTAAATATGACTGTTGCTAATGGTAACTGAAACAGAAAACACATTTACTCCTCTAAATGTTCTATATCTTTTTACAATTCTATGACCAGTAACGGTACTAGCGGGACACTGCCGATTGTTTTTGGATGGTTGTAAACATACATGTCTTTAGTACATTATCTTGTATGACTAACACACATCATCAGTAATTGGGTTCTATATCGCTGCTCATAAGACCCAGCTAACTCATTGTAGCAAACTATTTGCTTCACAACCGATTTATAATTTTTATTAATTCCATCGGCTTTGGCACAAATCTGATTAATGTTGTTTGGTCTTTAATGTGCTAAAATGGTGTGGCCATTCCATAGATTAGGTATTGACTTTTAACACATATAGCGTAAAAACTCTGATACTCTATTGACAAATTTCTATTTTATCTTTTTTTTTACACAGATTGTATCAATAGTTCAATAGCGCTGCCAGGCAATGCCAGAGTAGAAGTACCATGCAAAGCAATAGGTACAGATTGCACATTCACACTCTCAAATCAGTTTTCCAAACATGTTAATAAGGAACCATTGATGAGGCAATATCAGAGTCACAATGTCTATTTTATAATTGTATCAACTGACAAGCTACAGATTACCTAACAAAATTTAAAGTGAATTATTGATTTAAGATTCATATAATATCATTGTAATTTTTCATTTCTCTGCTCCTGCTTTTTCATACCTGGGGGTTGACAGATCTAGATGGTAAGAACTACTGATGAGACAATATTAAAATCACAATGTCTATTTCATAATTGTGCCCCCTGACATATTATAACTTTCAAAACAAATGTCAATTAGTGATCTAAGATTCAAATATCATATTGTAATTCAGATCAGTCGAATAAGATATATTTCGTATTCTAAATATGATTGACTGACATATCTTTAGTAATCTTCTGTCTGGTTTTATATATCTGTCATATAATAACCTCTTATCAGTATCCTACTTTTTCCACCAATATAGGCAGACAACTATAATGAATATATAAAGTTAATGATAAAATAATCTAAGACATCAGGGGGTCTATTATTAGTAAAATAATTACTGGGTAACCCTTATCAGTCCCTGCTGTTTTAACTATTGACTTGGAGCTATAATGCCATTAATTCTGTATCTAATATGGCAGTCAATTTTAATAGATGGTGGTTGTTGCGGTACAAAAGCCATTTCCACGGAACTTTACCTTAATGAAAATCTGACTCCAAACAAAACACATGAACACTTTATTTTGATGCATATTCAGAGCGAATCTGTTTCAATAAGTTGAAAATGATTTTTTGGATGCATTATTTTAAATTTATTCATAATTGTAAACATATCAGTCAAAATCATATGTAGGAGATCTGTTTAAATTCTTTAAACGTTCTTGGTCCTTAGCTTTCTACATATTCTAAAACTATTTTTTTTACATCTGAATAACTCTCTTAATTAAACGATAGGTATACCATCTGACTTCAGATGATGAACCTAGATATAAACTTATATCAATTTTTATTTTGAACTTCATTTATAATTTTTTATTAAATTCATCTTATGATACCTGGCTTATCTCCATTGAGGGGGGGGGGGAGTCATGAGCAACAAATTAATCAATTTGTATGGAATGTTTAATAGTTACCTTTCTGTCTAGATAAATTAGTTTACCCCCAGATAGTAAATATAAACTAATTTACCTCCAACTGATTGTACTAAATAAACAGCAAGTTTCAAAATGAAACTAATTTACTTATTTATGTTAACACATGACAGAATCAAAAATATTTTGACGTTAATATGATCTTCAGCTATGATGAATGTCTGTGTGACAGGTTAACTGCTGGTCAATTTCTCTACAAATTAAAATAAATTATTCGATTGACAATGATCATGGCTACCAACAGAAACAAATGAGTTTTTCTCCCACTGTGAAGACTACTGGTATGTCATGATTTATGTTTTTTTCTTGCCCATCTGACATTGACAGAACCATACAGTTATGACAGATCACAACCTAACCACCAGAACTTCATAATCATAATGATTTGTGGCACTGGCGCTGCCATCTAAATTGGAAGTTATTGTATCGGAATTTGTACATGTAGTACCCAACTTCATTAGTGAGTCACAACAGATACATGTACTCTACACCTAATTACTCAACAAGTCATCATACACTTGTCAAAATTCCTCAACACAGTTTAACCCTTGAATAAAACAAATATATTTTTAGGGAAAAATTGACAGTCCCCACAGATAAATGTGTATCCAACAAATGAGCTCTGGCAAGGTTCATCATGTCGAAGGCAGAAATCCCTACAGAAATGTAGATCTCTCCCCTCAGTAAGGGCAACAACACTCATGAAAGTATATACTCCAAATAAAGTCACAGGAGTGAAAGGACATATAGGTGCAGAAGTAAATAAAACTGATTAGGTCCTGGATTATTTTTTAATCACCATTGAACCAAAATTCAAATTTAAATACACTTTGACTTTATTACATCAACAAAACAATAAAAAAAACAACACAAGTCTACAACAACCATACATTTCAATTTAAATCTATTTTCCTCTCTCTCACACTAATTCCAACGTATTTAATATATATCCTTCTATTTTAGGTGTATGCTCAAACTGAAATGGCTCTCATTTAGAAATAATTCTTCTCTATCAATCTATTTACCCGTTTCTTGCAATGGCTGTAGGAAAAGGCAAGAAGAAAATCTAATTTTCACGTTGACTGAGAGGAAAGAAAACAGGGGTGTTGATTGTGTGAGGGTTTACAGATGCAATGAAAGTACCAGCGCAATCTTACAATAAGATTAGTATAAGCTGTCAGTGCATGTTGGCCCCATAACACTGTTTAACTTAATGAATAGTGCAAACTATGAAGATGGTCGTCTGTTTATAGAGAATATGTTATTGGTGCTCAACCTACATCTAACTTTATTACATTATTCAGTCAAAACCTGAACAAATTATTTCTACTAAATAGATTTAGCAAAAATGTTATACAGAAGAAAACGCATGCAGACGGCATATATATGACTACATGTTGGAATGTAATGCATGTCATGTTTGAAGTGGCAGATTGAAGAGACTCAAAGTGACTATTTCAACATGAATGTTCAAGATAATTTATTTTATGTAAATTTGAAGCACACAAATTGTATAAGCAACTTTTGAAATAACTGCACTTTGATTATTGCTAATGCAGTAATGTAGCCTGGAAAAAATATATTCAAGAAAAATCGATATCTTGAACAGAGCAACAGAAGCACATACATGTACCGGTAAATAAGTCTACTTATTTTTGAAAACTAAAATTGCCTGGGATTTCAGAATTGAGTATGGAATGACCTATGTTCACTCATTGTTTTGCACAGACAACTCAGGTTCCACTTTCAAACAAAAGCACTTGAGCCTGCATATCCATGTGTGCCTTAAACAAATACAAGTTTAGTGTTCAACCCATGAGATTCATTTTGCATGCTATCAGTGACAATATCATCATCATCTTCATCATCATCATATTGTTTGGGGTTAAACCGATTATCTCCAGATTGAATTGTTTTTGACAACTTGATGATTCCTTTGGGAGAATATTGTGTGGCTCTTCTCTGAATGTTGGTTCTATTTTGCCTCTTGTCAGTCAGATATTCATCCAGGGAAACTTTTTTTACTATTTTTTTCAAAACAGAACTGGTTGAGATTCAATTTCTTGAATTTATAAAAAAAAAATCTTCGTTGATACCTGCACCCACTCGCATTGTGGATAAAAGAGTGGGCAAAAGCTGACAATTGAAATAAGTGAAGTGAAATGGTAAAGTAGCTAACTAAGATAGAACTGTATCTTGTCGAAGAAAAACATGCCCAGAGCTATTCAAGAAATGGTGTGTAAATTCAAAACATAACACGACAATAGATCAAACGTCTCTAATGGACTCAAATATTTGGTGTCAAAATAAGTCGAATGGCGTCATTTCCTCCACATGGGGCTATTTACATCAATATGTCTTGGCAACTGAATCACAACTATATATATTAATATCTAACAAACTTCTGCCATTAAATATTTAATACATGAAACAATATACATTTCGAATTACCACAGAAAATCTATGAAGACATTTGGATAAAATTTTGTATCTAAGGAGTGATTATAAGTCATTTAGATGTGTGATGGAAGTCATCTGACTGCCATTAGATAGAAATAATAACAAATAGGTGATGTGGACCATTAAACAATATACCTTACATAAACAAACAACAGTCATTAACCCTATCATTATTATATACACAAGAGACATGGACAAATTACATCTAAAGGGGACTTTTACAGCATTTTTAATCATTGAAACCAATGAACACAATGCTGAATTCATCTATATGACACAGTCCCACCTATCAAACTTTTATACCTTCAGTGCTTGTTTCATGACAAACATGATTTCGCCCATAAAAGTAACTCCTAACTTTGACACCATTATAAGCTCAGAGGAATCTTGTATCTTTATTTATTTATAAATATTGCCTAAATATCGCACAATTGCCTACAAAATGAGCGAAAACAGATTAGAAAATAGAACCGTTTTTGACAAACTCCCTTGTCTCACGGGCCTATGATCACTCTTTTAAATCCTGTTATTAATAGTGAGACATAAAAGAGAGACATGGAGGTATAATACCAAGTCTATAATCTAATTATTTCACTAAATGTTGTATAGATAGGAACCACAATGTTGACAACATTAATATTGCTTCCGGACGAATTATTGTATAATAAAATTTCAACTTGCTATTCAATTGCACTAATTGAATCTGTTTGTCAATATGGTTGCTCAAAAGCATTATTAACTGAATTTAAAACTGTGATAATATCTATAACCATCATCACCACAACTAACAAAGAAATAAATTACTATTTCCGCGACACAGCGTCGTCAATATTTCTATAATCAAATTAATCACATGAACAAAAAAAACAAACATGATTCCTTTTATACAATCATTTACAAAATATTAGCGCCAATGAGTCAAAATGATTTTAAATAATTCGAACCATTAATAATGACACAATTTGCTGGAGACGATTTGATTCAAACTGGCCAACTTTTTTTTTCTAAAAAGTTTACAATTTTTATCATTCATTCAAATTGATATTAGTTATTAAAATAGTTTCTGATAAACTAGAAAGTCGTATATAGTGAAGGTTATCCAGAAGTATTGAAAATTAGAAGGGTCTACCTATCAAATTACATTATCTACCTCATAATCTTGTGGTGCCCAGCATTATCTACAGTAAGAATTTAGTGACAAGTGTCATAAAGATAAGTTAAACATAGAAAAGCAGGAATCCTGTCATCCATCATTCCATGCTATTATATCATTGTAGCCACATGTATCATTAAACCATGTGTTCAACCTACCACCAGCCATATTTTGTCTTCTGCTCATTAGAAACAATTTAAAATCATTAAGATCTTGAGACATTGTGTTGATAAACTATATAATGGTTTTATGTGCTTATTGTACTGGGTTGGTCAATACATAATTCCAGCTCAAGGTAAATAAAATTAGTTTCCACCCTTTATATTGGTGTATATAAGACAAATTAGGCACTTGTGTACAGTTAATATAATTACATGCTCATAGACAAAACATTCAATTAGCATTAATCGACTATAACGCATGAGAAGATACAGACACTGTAGGAATTATTGGCAGACTATATTATTGTGAATGTGAGAAACTGAGGATAAACAGCTGAAATTAACTCTTAGGAGTAGTTGTGTGTGTGTGTGTGGGTGGGGGGGATTAAAGTACCCATGCCATTGTAGAATCACCTTTATGCATCTACTAAGTTGTCTTAAACAAAATGACTCAGAGGTTAGAAGTTGACATACTATAAAACCTTCTTTTAGTTTCTCTTTCCGACATCTCCCACCAAAATCAATTAACCAATTGTTAACCCATTCATTACCTGAAACACCCAAGGTTAATTAACAACCAAGTTAAAATCGTCTTGCCTCAAGTAATTCCTAACAAGACTTAAGCCTGACCACTTATATCTGGCTTACGGATGAATTGAATAAGGCAAGCAGAAGTAATCAAGTTATTTTTGATAATAACATTGGTCTTAGCAATTAATGTTATATTCATTAACATCACACTAGTATCTGTAGTGGAAGAATACAATTAGTTCCTTTCATTATCAGTCTAGACATTATCAAGTGATTTTTAGCAAACAAACAACCACCCGTAATTAATAATAAATTAATGCTTTCATAGCTCTAGTTCTTAAAACAAACTTACTTACAGACATGATCAATTTAGGATATAAGGGAATAATATCAAGTAGTGCATTAAGTGAGGAAACATATTTAATTAATTTTCTACAGTTTAATAACATGTGTGGTGCAGTCCTCCTGCACTTACCAACATAATACAAGTTCCTTTGACATTAACCCGTCTGCTGTTTATCCAGATATTTTTTTTTTGCATTTCCATTTTTGGACCAGACACAGATGTTTCTGTTTAATATTTTCAATTCTATCTTAAATTATATTTCTTTTCTGGGATTATGTACATGTGGTATGTTCTTGTATCATTTGTTTTCTTTTAGGATTTGTTTTGTAGTTCTCTTGCATTGTCTATTAAAATTCAATAGCCTCAAATTTCCCATTAAAACCTTATATATCATGAAAGAATTAAAACCAATAAAGGTTTCTCAACCAGCATCTACCAGATACACCAGAAAATATTTTGACTCCTTCGTGATAGAAAGTGGAGTTGATTTGTTTTTAAAGATGTTGTCTCCCACTGAACGATAACTAATTATTTACATGTTCCACTGGAAGGAGGAGAATATTCTGTTGTGCTGCTATCATCAAATTTCCTTCCCCATGTAGGATAAAGTCACAGACCATTATATACATAGTATGTTCTTTCAAATTCTAGGCTTTCTTAAAATAAACCCAGATGTATATTTACATGTATGGATGGCTCTGATTTAAATCTACTCTTCAGGGGTCATCAGTGTACCGAAAGGCTGGGTTCATATCATTTCTCAGAGCAGCATGACAGAAATTGGATACCATGGCAATATTTTATATATGTTGTCAGTGGGAGGTGAGACAGGCTCCAGTCGAAATCAACTGGAACATTAGAAAAATTTATATTATTTCATGTGACGACAGATATCCTAGACTAATTGTTCTATGTTGTCAAACACTAACTTTACACAGTGCCATGAAATACCTAATCTGTAAAACCATCAATCTTGGAATAACTAACGGTGCTGATATTCCCATGGGTTATCTAAGATTGTCAGGAACTTGAGAGAAATCTATTAGAGGAGTTAGCCCGTGTAATGCTGGGGTTACATCAGCGTACTAATTACACCATGGATATTATAATTAGTTATGGTCAATGATTGAATGTCCAGAACAACTTTGATTACAGTTTATTAGTCTATTGGAATGTTGCTACAATTAATCAAAGAATGTTCAGTATTTTTACAACAGTGTCATATTGCATGTGCTGATCTTGTTCTATTTTTGGAAATGTATGGAACCAATTTAGTATTACCGTACTTTAGTTTGTATAGTACATTGAATTGTCGAAATTTTGGGTCATAGCAGGGATATAATATTGACATTTAAGTGGCCAGTAGGCTACAGTGTGATAGACCCAGATAGAACTATTGTGCCCTGCACAGAGAAATAAAAAATCCCAAGTCCCCAGCAATAAATCATAAGTCCAAATTATATTGGGTTTTTTTCATCCACATGAATTCTTTCTTAAACTTCATTGCTTGGTGTTATTTACTCGAAGTAAGAAGTGTGCCTATCAATTTGGGAAGAAGCAAGATCAGTATATTTTTTTTTTATTTAGAAATCCTAATTAGACCTAATGCTTTTATAATAAAAATTTCAGCAAAGATAGAAATCGAAATGTCTTTTTAAAAGCCAACAATAAGAAAATATACGATCTTTGACATACAGATGACCTTTACAAGTCAGACATTTCTAATAAAAGAATAACAAAAAGTAACATTTACAGTTCACAAGTACATACATATTAACAAGACAATGTTGCCACCACGGCTAGTCCTGGAGCAGACACATAAAATACAACAATTCATTGATAACATTAATATTCCATAGTTATTCCATGGTGCTGAAAAACTGATTACTGATACATTTTACTCCTTTTGAATTGTAAGAGACCTATTTGTATTAAAGTAATCTGCCTAATCAATGGGATTACTAACACAAATCAGGATGTAAATATTGTAAGCTCAATTACCAAATCACCCTTTGGGTATTTCAATCAAAAACTACCATGTTTAAGGCCCATTATAAGATGACATCATGGTGGTTCTAATTAAAACAAGGCCATTACAGAAGATAGAGTGGGCATGGGTCACTATTAACAGGATACTTGAGCAGAAATGACCAATGGTCACCAATGACCACTAGGTCCAGCTAGCCCTAATGTGTAACCTTTTTCAGCTTGATCTTAAAGCACTTTGATAATAGCACAGTATTTCTATTGAACTCTCGAGGGGATCTAAATCATGAATACATCTTAGTTTTAATTATTACAACTTGAGAGTATCCAGTCAAAGTCAGACTCTATGTAAAAATATATTGATTTAGGAGTACTGACAACTCACATAAACATAACACTTAAAAAAATACTATTTATTAATTCTTTTCATCATTTTTTAAGAAACAGTCTGACATTTTTCTTGCAAACCACACAGTTGAAAACAAAAAGAATACAAACATAATACATATTTCTAGAGTTGGCTTTCATTTATAAATATTGAACATGAAACATTTAGAATATTGATGAAAAATATGAAAACCCAACTATTTGTTATTCCAAAACAGCATATTGAAATAAAAAAGGCAATTGTTTTGTTTCTATTGCAGAACAGGCTGAGATGCTTTCCTAAGACAGATTTGCTTTCTTTGGAAACTGTTATCAAATCGGCCATAAAATTCTGTGCCCTTATCTTACATAATCAGGCGACTAGGTGAATAATTATCTGTCTCCTAAATTCTGGTTGCTAACAATTAGAAACTATAAACTAGAGACCCGTATCTGGTCAATCAGTCAACCAAATTTAATGGTGATCTGCCAAATCACGAATTAACATGGAACTTCCTAGCTAATACAAGATGCAAACACAGCAAGTAATCTTGTAAATTAGCACTATAAAACAAAATGTGATAAGAGGTCCCAATGCAATATCACCCAAGGTGAAAGCGAACATTAAGCAACGAAAAAGTCCTCATTTCTTACTTTTATTGCTGAAGGCACACATAACAGTTGTGAAGTTAAGGAAATCTTGAGTTGATGAACATTTTATTTAAAACATTTTAAATTCTCACTCCCCAATCAATCCCAAAAGGATTAAAAACCCAACAATATAGAGCTGATTAAATTCAATTATTCAATACCAATGTTCAATAATAAATTTGGTAGGTGTGTTTACGGACACACACCATGCCAAGAAAAAAATTGTCCTTAGTAAAGAGAAGCCATTTCAATATCAGTACCAGTTAAATAAAATATGTGAAAAGTAATCAAACTGGGTCCAAACAAATTCATTGCCTTGTACTAAAAATAACAACATTTATCTTCAATATACTTTGGTTGAGTAAATGGAAATCATATTGGGGGCACCATCAGAGAAGTGAATCAAAATTGAGTTCCAGAAGCTTTTAAACAAAGGGACACATATTTGGAGTTTATTCCCAACCTGGTTCCGAACATGAATTAAATCCAGTTGCCAATATGATCCACAAGAACAATAATGATAATTAGATTCAAAAAATAACTTGGAAAATTACAACCTAGAAAACCCCAAAACATTAAATCAAAGTCTGACTACATGCCCAAAAATGAATTATCCATATAATTTTCTCTTAAAAAGGTTTCAGATTTCCAAATAATGTATTAAACTGATATTAAGAATCTCATTTAATTTTATAGTTAAATTAATATTTCTATAAAGGCCAATTCCAGGGATTGTCTTTAATTTGGTCAAATTGAAATATGTATGAAAGTAATAACAGACACCCACTCTGCAGAAGTCAATCCACCACTTACTCCTGCACTACAAGTCACCCTAAACTAATGGACAAGCCTTCTCATAAAAATCCCACAAAAAACTGGTGTGTTTGGTGAAAAGGGCAATATAAGACCATGTCTTTGATTATCATGTTGTCAATATGTAGTAAAACAGCTTTATAAGTACCATCATGTCTAGCCTATAAAACCCTTTCCCTCATATATTTTATATACCACGCTGTATAGCCTGGTCAAAACTCCACAATCCTGCTGCTGCTATCAACTTTTATAGCAAACTTAGTTTTTGTTGAATTCAATAAATACATATATATATGTGTAGCGAAGGTTCACCCGAGCATGTAGAGCCAACTTAGCAGATTGAAGTAATCACCGAAAAGATATTCACTCAATTATTTATGGGTTCCATTTATTGGTTTCATGTCTTTTTTTTCTCAAATCAATTATGCAGACACATGAATTTTTAACTATCAAATTTGATAAACATCACTTTCACATTGATGCAACCCAGGAGTAAAAAGAGAAGAAAGAGCTTTCACAGCTTCCATAGTGGTGCCATAACTTCTAGGCTTAGCAAATTTGCATGGCATTATTTGCGTGATATTTATCTCTAATGAAAATAGCACCATATCAAGACCAATATTTGATTATATATTTATTTGAGAGTAATCACATATTTCAGAATTTGTTATTTTTTTCATCATTTTCAAGATGCCACATAATCTGCAGTTAATGCAAGCATAATCTGGCTTTTATAGCTTAGGCAAGATCAATTTGGTGCCATATTACTGCTTTGCATGGAATGGGTTAGGGCTTCTGTGCCTCAGTATTATTCCATATATTGAATATTATTCAAAACCAAACCCCAGAACAGGTTAAAGAATAATGGTAAGTTTTCGTAATTCTTACCTTTCCAGCACCAGGATTGAGTAATCGTCCCAGACCTCGAGCTAAACATGGTGGAGCAGGTGGAGGTGATGAGCGGATGATGTCACAAAAATTAGTTGGAAAAGGTGGAGGTTCGGGATCAGGTGGCTGATGACGCTTTTTCTTTTTACTGATTTTCTGAGCAGCTCTGAAAGTATATAACATACAGATATTATTGATATACATATATATATAATATAAGACTAAGAAATGAAATACTGTCAATTCAAGAAATTGATTCTGAATAATTGTCTTTGCTTATTTTTAGTATGTTTACAGTCTAGTGGTGTTGATGTAGGGTGATCATTTGTTTAATGGTTGATTTTAAAACTAGGCACAAACTTTCTTCCTACAGAATCCAAGTTTTTCTTTTGTTTTTTTAAAATTATTAGAAGAAGCCCAGGACTTAGAATTTTGTCTAATGGTTTGGATTGTTCGTACTTGGTTTTATTTTATTTTATATTAATACAGAGGAAAGAAGTTATATCAAAAGTATCCATGTGAATAAGACCAATATTTGACTTTGGGAATTTAAGAGGCATTTGGAAAAATTTCATGGACATTCAAATCCAATAATATACTGGTCATCTCACATTTTGAATGATTTGACATACTATATGTACATGTGTTTACTATAGGTACCCACATATATACAAACATGCTGTACATATCTAGTCCTCCCCCAACTAAACATCTTATCAACTCATCAAATTTAATCTCTGGTTTCTCTTCACTGATCAGGCTGCCATTAAACACATAGCAATGAATGAGATATGTGTGTGGAAATATGTCATTAATTTTAAAGGGTCCTTTTTCTACATCAATCAGAGATTTATTGGTAGTTGCTGACAGCTGGTTCTAGGCTACATGGTGTGATGGGATAGAAACAACTACAGACTTTATTTCATACACATCAAAGAAATTAACATTTTTATGAAAAAAATAAAATAAATTGAACTTTCTTTTAATCAGAATACAACTATTAGGACATATGTTGCACATCTCAATTTACAAAAGATAAGATTCAATATAGTTTCTAATACAGCTGTTCAAATGATTGGGAAAAAATGTAGGAGATTTAAGAAGAAGTTAAATTAAATTAATCGAAAGAATTTCTGTGGTGAATTGGACATTTAAAGGCAAAGTGCTGCTTCATATCTATAACATACTCTGATTACTTCTTTCAAAACTTCATTTCTATAGGTGCTTGATTTGACGTAAAAAGTATTATATCTATTAAGAAACTGGCTCCATTGAGAAGCGGTGTGTCTTTAAGTTGGTGCTTCAGTGAACAGTATTTCCGTGCTGTGAAATTAGATTCATTATCTCAACGCTTGTTTCTTCCTTGCTTTCTGACAACATCCCCAAATCAATCAATATACTGTCGTCTGTCTGTATTAGACCAGGTTTAGAAATAACTTATCTCTCTATTAAATAAGTACATCGTCTTTGTAACACCCAGCACACACCAATTTCTTCACAGTTTTCTCTTCATCAAATGCTGATTGCATTTAAAATGGATTTCATTTAAAGACTTTTGTTTATCTTGGTGTCCATTATATTTCTATCCCTTCAATTCAATATGATGTTCTTTTTATGCCCCTTGTATACAGTTCACAATGATCCTAACAAATATGCTGTTCAGATGCTCGACAAGATTAAAGATTTAACCCGCCTGACAAAGGTTTGGTCAAACAAACCAGTTTAAAAAAAAAAAACATCCTTCTACCTGAGTTCTGGGAGGCTTCAGTTAGCTTAGGGCATGCGCTTTTCATTATTTTTACGGTCAAAACAGTTAAGCTGGTTTTGCTTATTGTCTGTGTGAATGCTACACTCCCTGAGTTTATAAATTACTGGCCTATACAGCCTATACATTAGCCTCCTGAATGGCATGGGCAAATGGAACTCCTTGGTAGCCCTTCTCTACATAATAAAATACCTGAAGTGTTTCCTATATCAAAACTATGGTCAAATTACGAAGTCCAGTGGATGACTTCATCAAAAGTAATCAGAAAGCCTGCCCAGAACTCAGCAACAAAGCCTGCCCAGAATTTAGCAAAAAAAGCAGTCACATTAACAAGTTCATTATAGTGAAAAAAAAATATTTGAAATTTCTTTAAAAATCAAAGCTAAAATCTAAGAATACAGTAATTATGACCAAGCACTTTAGTGCCCTTCAATCCCACATTGATATATTGAAGTTAAAATCTGAGATAAAAAGCTTTTAATTTCCATATATTGAAATCGTTAACATTTAAAGTGTGTGCTTAGTAAAAGAAAACTTGAACAATCGTAAGACTAAAAATGCAGATAATGTAAATCATGTAAATTCTTTTATAAGCAATCCAAATATCTCTCAACTAATAAACACATAGTATGTAACATATATAGGTATATTCATAAAAAGTTGCAAAGTTAAAATTATGTAATGAAAAGTTTTGAAATACCAAAATATACTGTAAAAGAAATAAATAACGTAAACAAATTACGGGGCATTCCAGATAATAATCAAATTTTAAATGATAACCAAAATAAATAGCAATCAACAGGTTGTTTAGATTACTTACTTATTAAAAGAATTCATTTTCAATATCCTATTCTACTTGTTCTAATCCAGGAAGAAACAAACACTCAAAGAACTACTCTATAGACCATGCCTAAGTATACATGTATATCAAATCCAGCATGTCCACTTTACTGTGAGTTCTATACTATATCCATGATATACTATCAGTCATATTGGCCCCTTCTTCACTCTAGTCCACACTTACAACTGGCAAGTTAGAAGCCAGGCTGGAAAACCAATACCTTTACAGTCTAACAAATTAAGCTGCTCATCCAATCTTACTCGTGTGTCACATGACTTTTACTACATTATAAGAGTCTACCCTGGTAATTAAGTTAGCCATTAGACAGGGAGGAAAGTTTTAATCAACCCCAGTTTAAAATTTCCCACACGTTTTCAAATAGTGTTTGTCACGATTGTTACACACTATTCTATATTATTTTCTTCCCATCATAATATAACTTGGGTCTTAATAAATTGAAAAGGAGCTTTCTTCAGAAATTTCATTCACATACACTAACATTATCACTTTTCATAGCTCATTTTTGTAAAATATATCTGATTTATGGTACTAAGAACATTTACTATGCAATTTACTAAAGTCGAGTAGGTGAATAATCAAAAGCTTATGTAGTTGCTAATTAATCAATAAATTAAATCAATCCATTCACTGAATCTCTTATTCATACTTGCAGGTTTTAAATTCAAAATGAGTAGTCATTATCAAATAAGTATAAATTTGGTGATTTTAGGCTGTTCTATTTTGGAAATTGTGTAATGCCACATGAAGCTTTTCTAGACCCATTTATGTGGTAGAATTGCAGATGCCCACCTACCCCAACCAAGCAATAGATAATCCAGCCCTTATTATAGAAAATTAGATGATAACTCCTCATCAACACAATATTTTGTCATTTTGGGACTAACATGATATTTTTCATTTCAATCGTTACATGTGCAGTGTTACGTAGGGAGAATTTCCACCAACTAGTCCCCATCAATTGCAAGCACAGCTGTTCAAAGAAAAAAATTGTTAGATAACTTTTATGAATGGGAAGGGGTATACAGTGCTGTTGACTTCATCTTTTGGGAGGTAATTGGTTTTCAAAATGATTTATTTTGGAAGAAGGGGTGGGTCCATCTAATTCACAAATTTACACAATCTTGTGCCACTATTTAATATCAAATAATATTATTTCATTTTTTAAATATTTTGGGGATGGGTGGGAATTTGTAATCATAGATTACATGAAGTTTTGTAGCAGTGGAAATTTCAGACACAGAAGACAATAAATGGAACAATATCTTTAATAAAGTTGCTGATCTTTCTTGTCCAATAATCTGCTTCTAGAACATTATCTACACTATACCAGGGCAAACATAACATGCAGGCAAATTACGATCAATTGACAAAATAAGATGAATGTTTATTGAGGCTATGTGTTAAACACTTAAAGCAGTATGTACCGAACATGAATAGGCAGATCTATAACCGATGTTTGGACAATTCCTGCAACCATAGATGGTCACAATAAGAAATCTAGAATCATCAGAACATTTGTCATCTAATTGGTTTCTATATAACTTGCTTTAGAGACTCGGCACCGTCAGCATGTTTATAGTCTATCCGAATGATTCCTAATCATTCAGTATTAAACATTAAAATTTCCAATCAAACCATCAGACTAGACTAAGTTTTAATAATTTTTAATAACCATGACTTCTATATTTTGTCTGTATTTTCTTCTGTATTATATAAGGCAGTAAAAGGTACATCTTTTGGGTAATATGCTTTGTAGTTCTGTTTCATTATATTAATACACTGAAGACTTTCCAAGGATGGGTTTACATTTTAAATCAGCAATTACAAAGAAAACTTGTCAGCAATTAAAATTAAATGATAGACCCAGAAATATAATTTTAATAAGTACACTTTGATGACAAATAAATGGGATCATATAAAGCCTATTTCAGATGCCTGTCTGAAGACCACTAAGCACATCATAAAGATACCATATAACATCTAATACAACTTTTGAATTTTTCTTTGATTTTGAACTGTTAAAATGTGTAATGTATACCATGACAGTTGTGATGAACTACATTAAGCACATTATCTGGACAATTACTGGAAGCTCCAACTGCTTTTCAAATTAAAGGAAATGAATGGGATTTCATGGCATGATAGTTTATAGTGGGATTTATGCCCCTAGCCTAATGTGAGCAGGGAATATTTTTCCATGGTGGCAGCACATTAGCTTTACTTCCTGTGGCTCTTTATCATATTGGACAACTGTTGTGTTATTGGAAAATACACATAAAACTTTCTTGTCCGATTTAATCACATACAAATTTGGGTAAAGTGTGTCAGTGTCAAGAAACTATAAATTAGGTGACTTTATTAATATTAAAAGTTGCGGATTAACATTTGTATTTTTGGAAATGAAAATGAAATGGGGTTTAACGTCCTACTCTTCTGCACCTGACCCGGGCTAATGGAAGACGGATAATACCTAATTTTTCATACCATAATCAAATTTAAAATTTGGGGGTTGGGATGGCCTAGTGGTCTAGAGTGCCGCGCTTCGACCTCTAGCTGGCCGGTCACCTCTGGCTTGCGGCTGTGGTTTCGAGCCCTGGTGTGAGCGTATGTGGCATGGAGATAGGGGCGCCTTCTCAACCTCGTTGGTTTCCTCCGGGCACTCCGGTTTCCTCCCACTGCTAAAAGACCCCTACGTGCAAGCGAATTATTGAAATAAAATTAACCATATGTTAGTCCCGAAATGACCTAGTTTGTGTTGAGTGGACGTTAAACCCCATTTCTCTCTCTCTCTCAAATTTAAAATTTAATTAAAGGGGTAATAAGTAAGAATAGATAAAGAGCTGACAATTCTCGCTATAATAATTAAAATATAGGTAATGAAAACAGAATATGCTGAAAATTTCAGTCAGATTGCTTCACTCTGAGATTCAATTTTAGGCTAGCCTCGATTTTCATTACTAACGCTGGTGCGATAATCAACAAAGTCTTGATTATCCTTTTTACGTTAAATTATCCATCACAAAATGTATTATCAAATACACTGAATATTGCAGGCTAACGATGCGATCACGAGTTGATTATGGTCTGTATAAGTTAATTAATGTCTAATTCGTAATTAAGATAACATTTCAGGCCTAAAGAAAGACCTGCAATGGGCAGATTTATGAGAATATCCCAACTGCAGAGAATGTTGAATATTAGCAAATTGCTATATGGACCTGACCCAGTTATGGATAGATATACCTTTAAGAGATTCAACTTTTGCAATACTGTAGTTAGTTCTTCCTCAAATGACGATAATAGACTTTAACAGTGGGATATTATAAATGAATTTTTGTTCACAGTTTTTGAAATATGAAACAGTAATCGAATCAAACATTGACGACTTGGAAAATTGTCATGGCATTTCCTATCCCTATTTTATTGTCTAATAAATACAGTCAGACATCTGACACTATGACATTCTTCCAGGAAAGCAGGCACTTTTTATGAGTTCACGGAAAAAAAGAAAAATTATTGTAAAGAAAATGGTAAGGATCAGGAAATGTAAGTCAAACAAAGCCAGTCAAATAGTGAACTTATAAATCTGTAAATCTGAACTCTTGAGAATGAAACGATCAAAATGATCAATCGACTGATTCAAACCAACTTCTTTCTATGTGGACTGATACCATTACCTCATATTAATGTGCTTAAACAGAAGTCTTGCACAAGAGGAAACAAAATCAATATTCATAAATTGGAAGTTAATGATGTGTAAAAAATCCAATACTTTGATCAAATATCATCAAGAACAAGAATTAAAATTCATATTGTGAGGATTTAAGCGTGGTAGCAATAGCATAGCAATTCATTACATGCCATCTGACATAAAAATCAGATTTTTAATGAAATCGTGTGTCATCAAGTGTCTGATCAAATATCAGAAATCACTAGGTAAGGATACATAACAACACAACATGATTAGAAAATTAATGTGACCAAACACACCATTGGTTCAACTTAATCACACATCCAATTGTGTAATCTGTTTTTTATTCAACAACCTATTTCTTTTTTATTCATCTGGCTCAATTTCTCTAAAATAAGGTTAATTCAGTATAAGAATGTTTTTCAATTACCTGAGGTAGCCTATGTAACACAAAAACATCCTATCAGTTCATTTGTTTTGTAAACAGATTTTTATTATTCTGAAAATCTATCTTTTCTGTATATATTCATCATTTCCAAGAAGATAACAATATACTTTTCTTTTAAAGATGCATTATGTAACAGCTAAATCTGCTTATTGTGGATCTTTTTTCTGGCTTCAAATGTTACATAAACTATTATTTAAACATTTATTCACATGACATGCCCATAATTAACTCTCTAGATCGGATGGCTGAGATTTTTAAGATGACTGTCAAATCATTCTACTAGACAATTGAGACTATTTGCACTATTCTAAAACTTTAAACATTCATAACTTTGCTTGGATTAAAGTAATTTGACTATTTATTCATTTTTCATTATCTATTTTTATAATATTACAGCAAATACAGACCGATCTTCATCTAAATCTTATATAAAACATCTTTCAGAAATATATAAATAACTAAAAAAAACTGATCTATTTCTGATAAATTATTAACTCTTATTTCAAACACGAGTATATGGGACAGATCAACAAATTTCAAATTTAATACACCAGGTGGCCCGGCAATGAATCTAGGCATTTTTGCAATTTTTAAGTTCATTCAATATCATATTATGAATAAAATATATTTTAAAAATTCTGAATGCAATAAACAGCGCATGTCTTTACTAACATTGGATTACTAAGTGTGTAGACATCGTGACGGTATATTATGATTATTAATGTCGAGATAATATCAAATCGCAAGTACTAGTCACCAACCATTCATCTCCTCATCTCATTATTACAATACTAAACGAGGGTACGTACCTAAATTTACGAGTTTTATTGGATTTTTAGGTAATGAAATTTTCTGCAATTATGGTTTTATCACACTCAGTACACATAATGTGCTTCTTGACCACGATCACCTTCTGATACGTGAGTCATTGGTGAAACTCATTAATTATGGGAAATTTGTTAGAGGATATTTCATGGGTGATCAATGCCTCATCTTAATACGATTAGAACATCTGATCAAGTTGTGGGGTGTGGGAAATACTTGTTTTGGTGTTTCTAAATTTTAGTAGTATGGATCGTGTCAAGTGGTCATTATTTTGTCCGTTACTATGATCATATGATGATAATAAGAATCATATCGGATCATTCTGTTCAATTTATTATTTCTTCAAGTGTGACAATTTATGATCCTGTCATTAAACTGTTCTTAATTAATTTTCAATGGACAAGCTTATAATAAGATGTCTGATTGTTTCCCTTATGACGTAGTAGACAGACTACAGTGTTTTATACCTGAATGGTGCTGATTTTTTTGTTTCCAGGATCCTTAAAGATACATTATGGGAGATTAGATAACGAGTGGCAGTTCTCACTATAATAGTTAAAAACTAGATAATGTAAAGGCGATTTGCTGAAAATATCAAATCAAATTGATTCACTATAAATTAAGCGTTTAAAATTTCCTCGTAGCCTCCATCAACATTACTAAAGTTGGTACGATAAAAAACATAGTCTTGATTATCCATTTAATAATTAAATCGTGAAAGGAAGTTGGGCAGCAAATCGGATCATAATCCACTAGAGATCACATCCACTAGTGATGCCATCGAGAGTTGATTATGGTCTGGATAAGTTAATTAATGTGTAATTACTAATTTAGATAACATTTCAGGCCTAAAGAAAGACCTACAATAGGCAGATTTAGCTCTTGCATAACTTATGTTTAACAAAAACTGATAAAATGTTGTAAATTTAAATTTGAGCGAATTTAGGTGTTTAAAAATGATGAATAATTTTAAAGATACAGTACACTAATATTACACATGCCTCATTAATAGGGGAGGGGGGGTCCAGAATCTAACACGGGCACTTTATATCATCCTATCATTGAGTCAAATGACGATGGTTTCAATCCCAAGCTTTTGCGCTTTCTCAGGGTCCTCTGGTTTCCTAACACTGCTTAACGACCCTTACGCACAAGTGAATTACTGAATTAAATACTACCATATATTAGTCCCAAAATGTCCTACTTGAATACTAAGACAATTACTGAATCAATGATCTTCTGATGAAGTATGTGGGTGTAATGTGGTTGTAATTATATAAGTATTTTTCACTTACCTAGAGAAAATGTTATTATCCTCCATTCCAAACTCAGCAGGTGAGTTGCATCTTGCTTGACTGCCATGTTGTATTCTTGTGAGAGATGAACATCCATGGGATCCCATGTCTATTTCTTGTTTCAACTCCATATAAATCCTGTCATGTCCACTCGTTCTAGCATAAACGACCTGAAAACAGCAAAAAAATTATAAACTCAGTTTAAAATAGTCTGATACAGAGTCTGCTTCCATCAGTCTTCAGATTGTGCTAAAAAGAGAACAGAATATAGTAACCATAAACAAAGGTTTTCTGGAAACAGTTAGGTAAATTTATAGCTAAATGACTTATTAATAAGATTTGTGTCCAATATCATATTTCTGAAAAATTACTTTCAATATTCCATCAATGCTACTGCTATTTACAACTATTGAATTTTTCACAAATATATATCAGCCATGGTCTGTCACAGAATGACCCTGTTAATACATGAAAGTGGCTTACCACTTGAGCATTTTTCCATCAAGCTTCAAAATTACAGGTAGGCCTTAGCCTATAAGATCAATGATATCACAAATGAAACTAGTCCACAATCTCCTAAAATGTCCATAATTATATACTTTCATGTGCTCAAATTCTTATCTCTTACGTATAAAGGAATCATGCCCCAAGGAATCCAATAACTCTGGTAAAGATGCCATACATGTACATGTATACATCAATATTAGTCTTCTTAACTTAGAACAATTTATTGCCATAGGATAAAAGCTCATCTTTTTGTAATGTTTTATTCTAACTTCGATCTGGTCTCAGCAAGCCGCTATAGAGGGGAAAATATTGACTGTGAAATGCAATATGCTATAGATCAGGCTATTCATATCACCATAAAGTGTGAAAATAGCCTCCGGCCACAATGTTGGGCCAAGTTCAATACTTGTAGATACATGTATAGATCCTCATATAGAGAGTAGAAACAACTTGATCACTAGTTGAAGCATGAATAACCTATAAAAGATTAAGAGATAAACGGAGATCACTTTTTCTTCTTAATACCCAGAATTAAGGAAACTGGCTAAGTTGGCTACAGTCTCTGACACAATGTTTTCATCAATGAATAGGGTTTCAAAGAAAGGATAGATATTGCAGATAATACAACTTATACACATATTTACCAATCAGATTTAAGAGGGTAATTAAATATGCTCAATTGAAATTGGGACTGTAATAAAGATATATTCATAGTTTTTGATATCAACCAATCAGATTGCAGTAGCGCCAATTAAATAAGCATTGATCTTCGAACCTAGGAGAGTATGATTATAACAGATTAAATTCAAGGTTTTTCAAAATCCATTTATCAAAAAATCAGACAGCAGTATTAGTATGTTCAATGAGAGAGAGAGAAATGGGATTTAACGTCCACTCAACCCAAACTAGGTCATTTCGGGACTAACATATGGTTTCGATTTTATTTCAATAATATACTTGCACGTAGCTAGGGGTCTTTAGCAGTGGGAGGAAACCAGAGTACCCGGGGAAAACCCACGAGGCTGGACAGCCGACCCTATTCCTTGCCACGTACAACTGGGGATTCGATACCACGCCAGTTGATTCAATGGCAGGCTGTATGATACAGGGCATGCACGCTAACCATTCGACCATCCAACCTCCCTGTATGTTCAATGAAGTTTCACCTTAGATTGGTGACTGTGATAATACATATGAATAATGAATCTATATATGAAGTTTTACAAAATCTGTTCATTGGATGTAAAGTTATTGTGTTTTGCACAATTAACCAATCAGATTACAGCAGGCCAATTAAATATTTACAGATGGTGTTGATGTTTCAAACAGAAGTAAAGTTGTGGTATTACCTTTCAAAGAATTGACCAAACAGATTAAAAGTGATTGTGACAATGAAAGAAATATTTAGATTTATTAAATCAATTGGCTAGAAATAAAGTTACACATGTTTCATAAAGAGTGACACATGGACTGCAGGACAAAAAGAACAAATTTAATTATTTAATAGTTAATTAAAAATTTATCAGTAGGTCAACATTTTTTTTCACATACTAAGTAGAACCAATGAGAATAACCAAAATTCTCACAACAATAGATTATTTTTTCAATAATATAGCATGGATAATATTTAAAATCTGGAAACATTTGGCTAATCTAAATATCTGTTTTAAAGAACTGTAGCTTGTTTTAACCACCTGTGGGTATGGCGTTAACTACTGTTAAAGTTGTCTGCTATTAAACTCAGATTGCCTGCTAATTTTTTGACATTTGCTCCCTTTACAATAATTAAACAACATCCAGCATGGCCTAATAGAATTTAAAACGCTACTGGAATGGGCTTGAATTCTGATCAGAAGACGAAAACTTAATTATCAACATTTGGACACTGGTTGTCAGGTGACAAGGGCAACTACTCTTCTTCATCAAAATTCAGTGGGACTGAGTTAAAAAAAAATCACCAGATACACATTTAGGGATGAGTAATACCTCACTTTAACAAGAACGGACATCTTCTCTACTTCAGATTGTGTTGCCACTTGGTATGAATACTAAGGAAGGCAATAAGAGAATAACAGACAAGCAGGAACCACACTCCATACACTCCACTAATTACATGACTTTCTAACAAATTTCTGCTATAGTAACAAATTGAACAACCATTTTTTGTCTGATCATAAATCTAATTCTGATTTGACAAGAATCCTGATCAAACATACATTAAGATGTAAAAAAAATGTTAATTACCATTTTTAAAGAGAGAGAGAGTGAGAAATGGGGTTTTAAATCCACTCGAAACAAACTAGGTCATTTTGGGACTAACATATGGTTGAAGTTGACTCAATGACAGGCTTTATGATACAGCACGCACGTGCTAAGCATTCGGTCATCTACCCCCCCCCCACTATTAGGGCCTGAAATATAAAAGCCTATATCTCTATCACAAATTTGCAACATGTGCCTTTTTTTACACATTATAAACTGGTTTTGTATGTGAATAGTTACATATTTACCTTTTTAAGGCAGTGCTTAAATATACCTGATGTTCAATATCTATTCTTTTGAGCAGCAGATTACCAGTAACAGATAGTATATGGATTCAGTCTGTCACACAAATCATACTTTTATAACTATAAATGCTCTGAGGTCTAAAACCTTTTAAAGATCCTTAGACTCTTAAACTACCAATTACATGACCATTGATTCACCCAATCAAATAACCAGAAATCTGACCTCTAACACTTCCTAATCGCTATTTAAGAAACAAGTAAAAATTTAATCTAATTTCTGAAGTTTGTTTGAGGATGCACACTTCTTATAATAGGTCACCCGACACCTTTCTGCCAATAACCCAATCACATGCTAAACTGAATGTCAAACAAGGATGTATTAATCCTACAAGCATACAACAATACCTCCCTATCCTAACTTACACATATAAAAATAATTCATCTTGTCATATTAGACATATCACACTTAACTGGCTAGTCGGACTTGATCCCCTATCATAATCTTTTTACCGGTCGTAGTTCTTTAAGTAAGTAATTAGTTTAAATCCTATAACAAATGTGATTAACCTAACCCTTGGGCTTCTTCATATATAAGACTCTTTTGACTGATGGTTAATCTCCTTAAATTGTATTAAACATTTATTTATTGATTGCTCTTCATGAACAGTTTCTATATTTCAATACAGGAACTGAAAATGGCACATAAATTATCCGTCACCATTGTTAGAAAATTATTTCTTCTTTTTTCTTGTCAACCACTTGAACATAAAGATCTTTAGCCAATCAAGTATCTCTTCTAAGCAATTTATTATCTCCCATAAGAAAATTTCGATGCATAGTAGTGTTATCACAAATCTTATATCTGCAATCATGCATGATCCTTCAAGGAATAAAATTCTTTCAGTTACTGTAATCTCAGTGAATTGCATTTCCTGCTAGTTCCTGCACATACATCACAGATATAGCCTTCAAGTCAGTTGTATACCTTCCCGTGTTTCATCTTAGGAAGAGTCGAATTCTCCTACCTACTAAAGAAAAAGTAAAAGTCGCCGGAACAAATCACAGAACCATACAAATTTAACAGTTGAAACTGTGCTCAATGGATATTTTGATGCCTTCGGATGCAATTTGGAATGAATAATGATCAAATGAAAATCATTGAATACCTGTGAGATTGTATTTTACAAGATTTTTTAAATGTTTTAGATGAGCAATTCAAAACACACCAAGATTTGTATTAGCCCAAGCGAATGATCACCCTGCTTTAACAAAAAGACCCGCAATTGGAGGGGAAGGACCGTCATGCAAGTACAAAACAGAACACTATATAAACGAAATCTGACAAATTATATTGTTGTAAAAGCATCTCAATATGACATATTACATTGTCCCATATTCAATTAACATTCTAATCTGATTTCATCAATCCTCCAATAAAATTTCCAATGATTAGTTCGCAATTAAAATCTTTTAAAATTGCAGAGTGCACTTTAATTACATGAAAAAATTCCAATATTTCTCCTCGGCCAACACCCTAAAGCAGTCTTTTCTAAAAGAATGACAGAAATGGAATTTCCCTTATTTGAGATTCAAAAACAAACAAGATTTCAACACTATCTTCATCAGGGCCAGATCTGTTCATAATTCTCAACTCTACAATCTTCATTTGAATAGTTAAAAGTCTGCTCTGACTCAGTCTTTAACATTAGTCAAAACGTCAAATAGACTTAGTCCAGTTTAATACCCCAAAGCGTAATATTTCCCCTTTAATATTTTCATCATATGGGGATGACACGGTGAGCCTGCAGGAATTCCATAACTTCCATTGTCAGCCGATTTTGGATGTTCATATTTTGTTTAAATTTGTGGTTATAAAATTTCCTTGATGTTAAAAGATATACGGCCTTTAGGGGTTACTCTATTCGACAGATCTCAAGTTACGAACTATCATTCTGTTTTATTCCCGTTCAGATTAATTTCTGCCATGAGAAATCAATTTTTCAATCAAGCAAAGTCATCTGCACTTTTTGATTTCTTCTAAAATCAGCTTTTTGCAAGGGCTAAACCCCCTGCGGGTTTTGTTGTGTTTGTCGGACATCTTGAACACAAGACAAAACCCACCCGTATTTATGATGTTGAATCAATGGCTTGCAAAGGATTAGTGAAACGTACTTGTTGAATTGTGGAAGCAAGCATGCCTTGAGGCTAAAAAATCTGCGAAAAATTACATGGCATTAAAAAGTCTGATGACCTCACAGAAGGATAAATATTACCTCAAGTCAATGAACCACCCCAGGGTATGGCAATTCATTCTTTCAGAAATTCTACATATTTTTTCTAATATTTCCATAAGACTCTTACTCTGTCATTCTTTGGTGATAATCTCTAATTTCTAATCTTTTATTCATTATATAATAATAATAGGTAAACTGAACTACTGTGTCTAATTAAAATATAAGAAAATACATTTTCTGGAAATAAAAATGTTGGCTAGCTATATGAAATCCCCGAAAAAGAAAAATTAAGAGGATGTATCTGAAACAATAGGTGAACTTGAAAATGGGAGTTTCAAATGTAGTAAGATCAGGCCTAGTGTATATGTTGCCAGGGTCACATTCAAAATATACAGTGGGGCAGTCAACAAAAATTGTGGCTCTAGAATGTAGGAAAGCCATTTTAAACCAATTATTTGGAAGGAAAGAAATAGAGTTTAATGTCTTGCCAACACAATAATTGGTCATACAGATCACAAAGGTAAATCTAATGTAATTGCTATGGCAATGTGTACAAAGCTACTCTTCTTGGAATTCCAACTCGAAGGTTTCTTTCGAGGACAAACCATATTTGAAATATTAACATTTAATCCTGTTTATGTACAAAATGTGTGGAGTTAAACTAATTATTGCGGATTTATTATTGATTAACGCTAAGCATCGCATTATTAAACTAAAACAAAAAATCATATCATCCACCCCCACCCACCCAAATCACCAATTTCTCCAAGCTTATAGTCCTGAAATGATCACGTTTGTGGCAAGTGTACGTTAGACCCCATTTCCGTCTCTATGAGCTAATCTCTATATTTAGCAAAATCTTGGCTATTATTTAAACAAGGGCAAAAACTAGAGTTAATGGTACATCTATCTTAAGTTTTATTAAATTCAGTCATCAATCTCACTTTCCATTACTTCCAATCAAATACAAAACACATCATATGATTTATTGACATATCTTAAATATTTTCCTTAACTACATTTCTCTCTCTTCTACAAGTACAGAAGTTTTTTGACATGACAGACACATTTCTCTAATGGTCACCTAATGTACACTCTCCTGGGAAGCATGAAAAATCCATCAGTCGAGTTTGTCTTTTAAAATTAATCTATCTTGTTTGTCTTGCAAATCATTAACACATTTCAAGTAATTGTAACAGGATTTAAATCGTCTTGTTCCGTATGTGTCTCCATGGACTGTTTCTGCCTACATTAGACCATCATAGATTATCAATATTGCAAGGGAAAATGACCTGTAATCCTTTCCGTCTTACGCTAAGTATCATGGGACATTGATAAATGCAATGTCTTTAAAGTGAATGCATGGACATATTGGAAAGCAGATGAGGTTCGGATATAACTTAATTGTCTTTACTTTGGGGAAAACATGCGTTGTGTTACTGAACAGAAGTAATTTCCCTGTTTCTTTTAAATATTCTATATCAACGTTAGCTGTCTTGTACATATATTTAACTGAATGAAAAATGTTTATAGCATGTTTTAGAAATGACCCAGTCAGTTAATTGTTATTCTTGAACAAATATTATCAAAAATATTAAAAGCTATCAATTCTCAAAAGACAATCATGGTGTACAGAATTTTTATATATGTGATAGAAATGGTTAAACACATTCCACTATTATTTTAACAAAGAAATTTTTGCCTTCGTTGAAGATTCTGGAAATTAGTTACCGACTGAAGTAGAGAGCCGTATCTACACAGACATTCTGTAGCTAAGATCTCTATGTTAATATCATATCTGTAATGTGTTTAACCAAATCTATTGCATACATATAATTGCTTGACACCAACTTTAAGTAAACAGTTTTAGAAAGATGTGTCTTTGAGCATCACCTCTGGCATGCGGCTGTGGTTTCGATCCCTGGTGTGAGCATATGTGGCATGGAGATAGGGGCGCCTTCTCAACCTCGTGGGTTTCCTCCGGGCACTCCGGTTTCCTCCCACTGCTAAAGACCCTACACGCAAGCGAATTATTGAAATAAAATTAAAAATCATATGTTATCCCGAAATGACCTAGTTTGTGTCGAGTGGACATTAAACCCCATTTCTCTCTCTCTCTCTTTGAGCATAAATTGATCTGTCTTATCCATAAAACTTTTTGAAAATATTTATAAAGATCAGGAAAACTATAATTATAGACACAACTAGCCTAATAACTTAAAGAGTTTTTCTATTACACAGCATTATCGACAATGTCTGACTTTACTTCAGTGCATGCTTTACAAACATTAGGATCCCGACTGTCAGGAAAATAAATCTTAAAACCAAAATCCAGAAAATTGATATGAATCACAAACCTTTTCTAATTAATCAACCACAAAATCGCACCCCAAATGAGTATTCTAATCATCGTCATGATATATTAAGAATTTAACATTATCACAACTATTTTTACGAAATTAGTTTTCTATTATCTGAAATAGAAACTTGAAGTCAGCTCAGCTAAAGAATATTGAATTTTTCTTTAATAGCAACCCACTGACCGCTGGCTCTAATCACAGCATCAAAACCCAGTTTAAATTTATATGCACACATTTAGCTAGACACGCTATTTCATGATAACTCAACTGCTTGCTGGCTGATCATCCACAGGGATTATATTTTTAGTGTTTTGGCATGTACATAAATTGGACAAGCAACACATTTGCATTTCTATCTCCTCTGAGATTGCAGTAAAGTAAATGAGTAAGAATGAATCTAATGTTGATGAATATTCTATGAATAACTAGTGTATTTTGTAAATGTATCTGCAACCATTGTCACGTCAATGCCATTTCTATTACACTGCAAAATAAAGTCATTCCATTGCTAAGAGTTGCCAATGTTAAAGGAATACTCCAGTGGATTCTATACGAGTTGATCATCGTATAAAGGTGTTCCCCTGTATAGTGTAAATATATATATCCTCAACATAATCCATTATCCCTGATCATCAGATTGCCTCGTCATATTTTAGGGTAATCACATCTGAGAATAAAATTGGTGCTTCCAATTTCGCTGAGCATAAATATTTATTGTTAAATTTCATATAAGTTAACTATGGCAGAGGGTGAAAGAACATTTCCCCAATCTGTACCTCCCTAATCTGTATGGGAGTCACAGAGAGTAAGGAATCTACGATGTGGTTTCCCCTCGTAGTGTAGAAAAGGAGAGAAATAGAAATGGGGTTTAACGTCCACTCGACACAAACTAGGTCATTTCTGGTCTAACATATGGTTTAATTTAATTTTATTTCAATAATTCGCTTGCGCATAGGGGTCTTTGACTTTAGCAGTGGGAGGAAACCAGAGGACCTGGAGAAAACCCACGAGGTTGGACAGACGACCCTACTCCTTGCCACGTACAACCAGGGATTTGAAACCACGCCAGTTGACTCAATGGCAGTGTAGAAAGGAGCTGGCAAGGAACACAATGATAAGTCATTTGGATGGATAAAACAAACTGAGGTCATGTGTAGGCTACATGTTGACATGCACGTAAAAGAACCCTTGAAAGTAGGCCATTGCACCGCTGTCCAAGCAACATTTCCCCAATGGTACAAAGCATGGCAAATACTGCATTC
This sequence comes from Patella ulyssiponensis, assembly GCA_963678685.1. Taxonomy (NCBI): domain Eukaryota; kingdom Metazoa; phylum Mollusca; class Gastropoda; family Patellidae; genus Patella; species Patella ulyssiponensis. The sequence continues at coordinate 18,338,038 of OY783230.1, read as the reverse complement.
GTTATCCTGGTTGGAGCGGAAAAGTTGGACATTAAACTCAAATTCATTTCTTAATCTGAAAGACTGAAAATGAATGCTCACTTTTTTTCTCTTTTTTGATAAACAATATTATCATTCAGATTTGTATCTAAATACGAATTGGGGAACAGGCATAGCTTATATTAAAACCCTTGTTGAGGTGAGACTGAAGGCTATATTGTTATGCCAAGATGGATATTACAGTATTTTACCAGACTATTTTACCATCCTACTTTTCTGCACTCACAATGATGACGATGCCTGTAAAGACCCATCCATTTATAAACTTATGATTTACACCAATTGATTATGTCTGTTTCAATTCCCGCAAGATAACAATAAATGTATAAATAGCCTACCTGATTGTGTCGATTAACAGGATTTAACCAGGATTGTGCATTTTGTTCAAGATAAGCCTGTGCTTGAGCTGCTAATGGTATACCAGACGACACACATGAACTGAACTGACTACTCTTTGATGTCCGTGATAAATATCTGAAGAAAAAAACATAAATATATTATGTAGCTAATATGTTTTAAGCCAATATACCCTGTGTGGCTGCTGATAAAAAATCTAAATCATTTTGAAGCCAGAATAGTCAATCCAATAATTGTATCATTAAACCTCTCGAGAGAAAGTCTATTCCTCCTGGAGCTTACCTTACAATATCGTAGACTAGAATTTGTATAATCAATTAATAAGTTTACTTTCGATAAAACACCCGCGTTCAAAGAGTAAGCACATTCCATCAGAGACAGCAGCCGTGAAAAAATGTTCAAATTAAGAGAAGAAATAAAACGGTAGCTGTTGGGGTTATTGATCCATATTAATAATTCTCCACAGCCGACTCGTAATGGTAACAATTCTATAATCCTTGCCGCATTCAGACATACAAGCGGCCAAACTAACTGATTATAGTCAAAGGCTCAAATTTACTGATTAGGAAATTGAAAATGTTGTTTTTGATTAGGGCCTGTTTGTGTAAACTAACCTTCATTTTCCATTATTGATATTTTTATGAAGCCAGTCAAATAATTGACAGACATGATCCAGACAGGATATTTCTAGGTCATGCTTGAATACAAATAATCCATCTTAAAAAAGATCATATTGATTTTAGGACAGATTACAGACAGATTTTTTTGTCTAAAAACATCACCCTCTCACTTTCATTCTATTTGAACATAAGGAGCTGTGTGTACGTATTATGATTGATTCTAAATTTGTATACTCTATCATTCCTTATTGAATAGGCCTATATTAGTTATAGTTTTTTTGCGTAAAGGTAATTATGCAAGATTGGCATAATTCACGTAGCACTGATTTTGTATATAGGTCTACTGAAAGATTCCATAAAAGTATATCAAGTATAACAAGCGTTGGTCACAAACACAATACATCTCATTGTACAGAGAATAAAATGAATTATCATCTTACGGTAAGCGAGAAAGAGAGAGAAATGGGGTTTAACATCCACTCAACACAAACTAGGTCATTTTGGGGCTAACATATGGTTTAATTTTATTTCAATAATTTCGGTTGCGCGTAGGGGTCTTTAGTAGTGAAAGGAAACAGGAGGACTCGGAGAAAACCCACGAGGTTGGACTTGCGGTAAGCAGCTGGTCAGATTGTACATGCAATGTACACAATAAAAATCAAGTAAAATTGATTCTAACCAAAATTGATTTCGGCCTCAATATACATGAGAAAAATATCAAAGATGAAGTTTGTAAACTCTGACTGCAAAATATTAAAGTAATTAGCAGACAAACCAAGTTACGCAGAATTAGGGCCGGTGAGAACGGGAGAGATCTAATAATGGGAATCTAATATCACTTTCATATCTACCATTAGAACCTAGGTTAAAGATATATATTCTAAGGTAATTTGACACCTAATTTTTATACTGATCTTTTAAAATAAATTTGATCTATTGACATATAAAATACTCACATTTCTAAAACTGTGTACAAATTTTAAATCTAAATACATCTGAACTTTGATGAAAATCAATATATATGAACGATATGGGGAGATCGTCATCATGTACATCTAGCATGTCATCTAAATCTTGTGGTTAATTACGGCTAGTTAGGATTATTTCAAGGTTTTTAGCGTGAAGGGTAATTTACGCAGGAACCATGAATGGTTAATAATCAGACCTGCAGGCTGGTGACAATAATTCCTAGTGATTAGACCGTTCTTGGTCAGTTTATAGTCTTTACCAACGTCCAAACCTCAACACTTCTTGACCAATTGATTTTTATGTTTGACTTTAATTATTCATTTGACTTTATTGATGATAACTGTCAATGTCTTGTTTAATTATTTTCTCTTTATCATTTCATGTTTGATTTAATTCTACTAGTCATCCTAATTCCTTCCATCCTACCATCATTTCTCTACAGACTATTCTATTGTGATGAATTGTATAACAAGGTGAGCATGTCATAGATTTAATGAATGAATGAATGTAAGAATTGGAGTCCAGGATATTAAAACTATTCGATAGTTCTTCTTTTGACCTGTCTTTAAGATATTGCGTGTTAGACTTAGGCATTATATAGGCAGCAGATAAGTATTGACTTTTGGAGTTATGATATGAAATGTTGTTTAAGATCTTAGCCAACTATTCTGATGACGGATTGTTACTGAGATATATGTACCTGATATGTACCTGATAACCTAAAAAGTCATCACATATATTTGTATATGAAACATTTATCCATTTAAATGAAGCTTTTACTTACATTGTCATATGTTTATGATTACGTTCAAAAGTATCTGTAATGATCTATTTAATCTTTTATTTACATTAAATATGCCTTGTTATGTCATAAATGCTGCTGATAAACTCCAATTTCATTGAGCTTATACAATCACATTGTAAAGATATTATATGAATCATTCTTCAGTTGAGTAAAATAATGAAGTTTAAACTTGATTAATTTTTTTCAGAATTCTGTAGACCATATTTTAGGACTTTATTAAATACCAAATCCACTTATGTGGTGAAATTAGAAACCCTTGGTGAGCATTAAATGCTAGGTTCTGGTAGTTTACTTAACAGTACCATGACCTCAAGTTGATCACCATGTTTTCATCACAATGGCATGTATTGTAAATATATCATGGAATTATATCCTTCCTTTTATCACAATTCTTGTGTATTTGATAAATGCAACGCTTGCTGAACTTCATGCCTAATCAATCAATCAATCTTAGATTTCCTGCATTAAAGGTAAGCGTCACTGACCAAAATCATTTAGTCAACATCAAGTCATTTCCTGCTCCATTTTCTATATCAAATTTTGGAGTTTAATGAACCTATCGTTCTCATTTAATCTAATCAAAAGTACTGATTTTAAACATAAAACGACATGTACTAGAACTTTTTCAGAAATCTCTATTGTCACAGTGGTACGCAGGGCTTCAATTTGGGCTATTTTCAGGCTGCGAAATGTCTTATTGGTATTGAAAATATTCAGTTGGGAAAAGAATATCATCTAATTCACATCAATAAAATTCAAAGAACTAACTTTATTAAACTGAAACAAATTTTTATTTTTAGTCATATTTCTACTGTAGATTTTATGTAAGAGACATGGTTATCAAAACTTTTACACACAAAATCGTAAATTGACCTAAGAAAAACTACAACAATGCATACCCGGTACATATATTCTATTGGCTGCATTTCTCTTTTTTTGGCTAACATCAACTATTATTTTTTAGCAATAGTTATTTAGAAAATGATTTGATATGCAATAAAAGATATGTCCATTTTATTGGTGAACCTGCCTCTTTAAGCCTATATTTAATATGAAAATATTTAATGCAGTATTTTTAAATTTATGAACAAGTTCACTATGATATCCTATTATAAATCATGTAATATTTTAAAAGGGAATTTGTGTAGTTTTATAAAATACTATCTACTAAATAAAGAACAATGACAAAAACACAGTGGGGAATGTTATTCGATTACTGACAGAAAAAGGAGACGAAATCTCATAAAACTATGAAATATGATGGTCATTATTTTGGAAGTTACAAATTTTTCCACTCCAGAATATTTGAATATCATAAATTGTTATGTAAAGCGATGTAGGAAATGAAGCATGGTACTTTCATTTCTTTATATGATCAAAAAATGCATTCAAGCATGTTCCCCTGCTTCATATTGATTGGTATATTCATGACGGCAAATTCTCTTACAACATTTAATATCTTTGATTCGCTTTCTCTGCAAATTTTATTACATCATTTAAAAGTATGGATGACTTGACATGTGACCAGTTTCAGCATTACATCATACTAAATCATGGCCCGTATCAAACTCTTTTTCCAATTCCTCACTTCTATCAATTGTTCTCATAATTCCCAACTGAATTTAACTGAACTGTTCTCCAACAGAATGAAATGTCAATAGCATCCAGTACTGTATGTGTGGCTTGCTTTATAATTTGAGCTGAATAGACCATGTTGCCTCACACTTGTATAAAATCAATTAAGAGATATCATATATTATGTAACCTAAACATTTTTTAATTTCAATTGGCACATTAAAGATTCAATTTGCATTTTTCCTGAAATCTCCTATAGGTAAAATTATTTACTCCAAGCAATGACAATACTTCAACATGTACCTCAATTGCTAGATAGGACATTGTGTAAAATCAAATTATTTGCTAAAAAAGCACACAGCCTGAATAGTACCAAAATGACCTAGACTGTGTCGAGTGGACGTTAAACCTCATTTCTCTCTCTCTTACACACAGCTTGAAATATATTCTATAGAAATTACAGCAAGAGAAGGGACATTGTGTTGCTCTGCTCGCCATATTTAACAGGCTAAAACAGCTTAGAGACTACAAAATTAGTACTTTTATCTGTGCTGAACACTAAAAGAATGAGCTTACCCATTCAGAGATTAATCAAATTAGTTAAATTTTCTAATAAAATTTATTATAAATCTGGGCTTAATAAAAGACACCAATAGATTGTCCAGACTCCAGATGGCAAAATTTCAAAGCTTAGCTGCTGCTCCAGATATCAATGATATAACAAAATGCTGATAATCAATGGGAGACATCCATTTCTTGAGATAATAATTTTAAACAAAGACTGTGATAATCTGCAATACAGGATGAGTAATGTCCCTGCAATTTAACGATTCCATTTTGAAATAAAGAGAGTTGTCTCCCACTAGCCACTGAAAGATTTATCACAGCCTGGTATCATTTTTATGATCCAAAATGTCTAACTTGTTTCTAGCTTTTGTTTTGTAGGCCGTTTTACTGACTTATAACAATAAAAAAGCTTTCGATAAGACCTTCTTTTAAAATTGTTTTTTTCTGTATCTTCAATATAAGTAATAGAAAACAACATGCCATATCATTTGAACGCATTCAATCATAAAAGCCAAGGTGTAATACACAGAAAATCCCTCCAAACCTGGGAACATAACAAAATGAAGGAATGAAATGGGGTTTAAGGTCCTGTTTTTCTGCTCCAACCAGGCTAATAAAGACAGCAGACGTAACAATAGTTAGCGATCCGGACAAAAACAGGGAACTTTGACTTTCCCCAATGACGTCAACTGTTGTTAACAATCAAAATAGTGATAAGATAAATTAGGGAAAGATATCAAATGGTGATAAATTGTTTTTAGCTGGTCTTACCTGTTGGGTTGATGATTACGTTGATGTGCACCTATATTATATGATCCAACTAAAGCAGGTATATTAGCAGGAACAGATGAGGCACTTTGGGCTTGTTGGATGGACTGTATCATGGCAACAGCTTCTTGTTTTAACTGTCTAATAGGAGTTTCACAAACATCACAGCGTTCTCGCTTCACATAACGACGAAAATTATCAGGCACTTGTAACTTTTCTTCAACTTTCATGTAACTCACAGGCTGCAAAAATAAAGATCAACCATATCAATCCTACTATTCGTGTATTAAAAATACTTCAAGCTGGCATCATCTACCAGTCATCTGTGAAGTACCGATACAAAGCAAAAAAGTGGTTTCTCTATATATATTTATGGCAAAATAACCTCCTAAAATGCAGCTTACGTTCTGTCTGTAAGCATAACTAAGTTGCTCCTAATCGACATTCTGGTGGCCAATGATTTCTGTCGGGCAAATAGACAAAACAAAGTTAAACAATAACAATCAACAATTGTTTAGAGTTATATTTTATTTTTAATTGACGTCAAGTTGACACATATAATAATAATAATTCACAATCCAATAGAATGGGGCCATCAACACAATAGGCCTCCAGGATATTTTTAATTTTAATGGTTATATGTAATGTTACGCAGACAGTGGCAAATTTAACAGTCAAAGATTCTTTATGTCGATGTTAACATTTACAAGCGTGGACTTCTGTTTTCCTACTTGTCCCATTCGAATGACCAGGTATCATTTTATTGTCAGCCTAGCAGGATCCACCCCTGGCACTGGGATCTAATCCTGGGACATTCTATACGAGAGGCCACTCTCCTACCACTCGAATCACTAGTTTAAATGGCTGATTTCATTTACATGCATTATGCAAGAGCTAAATCTGCCTATTGCAGGTCTTTCTTTAGGCCTGAAATGTTATCTAAATTATTAATTAGACGTTAATTAACTTATCCAGACCATAATCAACTCTCAATGCCATTGTTAGCCTGTGAAACTTAATGGATTTTAATACATTTCATGATAGGTAATTTAAGATAAAAATGGATAATCGAGACTTTGTTTATTATCGTGCCAACATTAGTAATGACGATCGAGGGTAGCCTAAAATTGAATTGCTAAAATCTTGGTTAACAGAGCTAAGTAATTTTACTGAAATTTTCAGCATATTCTGTTTTAATTATCTTTTTTTTTAATTACTACAGCAAAAACTTCAGCTTTTTATCTAATCTTATCTAAATAATGCCCCTTTAAAATTGAATTACAATTTGAGAAATGGTAAAAAAAAGATATAAATCTTAAAAAACAATATGTAGAAAATTGAACCCTGGATTAAAGTTTTGAAGTGAGACACTCCGTTGTTATGTAAAATGTAATAACCTGATAGGTTGAATATAATACCACACCCTTTTGTTCAATGATTCTTGTGTTAAAAAAAATGTGTGTTTGACCCATGTGTCATTTCAGCTTAAAGGAGTTCTAACTTTTTCATTTATATCGTAATATAGTATTAAACTCAGTTGATCTACATACATATCAAGTTCAGTTGAAGAACTTTGTTTGAACAAAATATTCAAGTACTTTAAGAAAATAAGATAAACTAATTAAATTACCCTCACTGGGGTGCGCCTCAGCCTGTTCTGTTCCACCCCTATAGAACTGAGTGACTGACCCCCTTTCATTTGAACAAAATTGCCTTGGTCAGGCATTCTGAAGAAAAATATTTTTTAAAGATGACTTCAGTTTGCCCCTTAAACAATGTAGTGAGAACAAATCTGAATCAATACCACCCTAGCAATCCCTGGTACCTATCAAATTTAACTAAATTCCATTAAGGAGTTTTCAGAAAATGTACAGTATAACAGTTCACGAGGACTGGCAACCAGACTATGATGACAGACAGAAGCAATGTCATAAGCCCTTTGGAGAGAGAGAAATTGACACAAACGAGGTCATTTCGGGTCTAACACATGGTTTAGTTTTATTTCACTAATTAGCTTGCGCGTAGGGGTCTGTAGCAGTGGGAGGAAACCGGAGGACCCTGAGAAATCCTACGAGGATGGGCAGGTGACCCTACTCCTTGTCACGTACAACCGGGGATTCAAAACCACGCCAGCTTATTCAATGACATGTTTTATGATACAGGTGCACATGCTAACCATTCAGCAATCCAATGCCCCCATAAGTCCTTTGGGATGATGAAACTAAAACTGATAATTGTTTCTAAAAACATGACATAACTCAAAATGTAATAGCTTACATATATTATCAATAAAAATAAATATCGAATTTTTTCAAGTTAATAATCTATCTCTCGAAAACAAAAGTATCATTTCATGACAAAAAATACATACGTCTCTGAAATACAATGTAGGTGTTAAATATATTACACAACAGAGTGTTTTTATTCTGAAACAAGCAGATCTTACTAAAAATAACTTTTTTCATGTCCTCATGTAGGTGTATATATCTATTTTAAGTTCAGAGAGAATTCTTTTTAAAAAAATTGTTGCCCGAGAAATATAAATATCATAATCTAATTCATGTAAGGTTTTTATAAACAGTACCGGTAAGTACAGGAGGACTGCACTAAACACTATTTGAATTTTTGAAAAGATAAGTAGTCTTACATGTATGCATGGACCTCTTGTCTGAATTTCACATCATAAATGTGTTGTGTTTCGTGATATGAAATCACAAACACTGTAACCTGTAGAATGTTCACAAGGCTTTCATGACATATGCACGAACATTGAAAATAGCATGCAATATCATAAAAGAGTTGTGTAGTCGCATGATGACATGAGCAATAATAACCTCTCTAAATAACTAATATTTTCTCTGGATTTGTATAGGGATTATAGTGGTGTACATACATTCTTTCTGGAACAGGGGAGGTGGGGTGGTGGATGGCCGAATGATTAGTAATGCGCGCTGTATCATAAAGCCTGTCATTGAGTCAACTGGCGTGGTGTCGAATCCCTGGTGACAAGGAGTAGGGTCGCCTGTCCAACCTCATGGGTTTTCTCCGGGTCCTACAGTTTCCTCCCACTGCTAAAGACCCCTAGGCGCAATCAAATTATTGAAATAACATTAAACCATATGTTAGTCCCAAAATGACCAAGTTTGTGTCGAGTAGACGTGAAATCGCATTTCTCTCTCTTTTTCTGGAACACCTAATATAACTTTGCTCTTGGAATTCCAGTGATAAAGTCTAATTAAAATATACCATCGATATTTAAGATTGTCCCTGAGATCAATATATACAGATGATCAAAAGGACAGTAAATAAGCTCTAACTAATTTGCAGCCAATTTCAAATTTGATGTGGGTATATAAATCATTGATTAGTGTTGTTAAATGTATATTATTAGTTTCTGAAAAATATATATTACTCTTACAACTGTAAAACTGAAACATACCTTGATAACTTTAAGACAAGTCTTTTGAAATTCCCTACAAAACTTTAAACAATGAAATATCTCCTAGTTGTCTGTATCAAATATTCTCTGTCAAATATTTAGCTTTACAGTCGTATGTATATATATATCTATACAGGTGACAATCATCTAACTGAATGTGATCGTATAATATGTCAATCTGAGACAACATGAAACAGACCTCTCCTGTCAACTGATTTCATTGGTAACTTTACCACTAAACTTACATCAACTGATCCAAAGAGAAGATTTCAATTTAATCCCACTGATGTCTGTACTAGACTTCCTTTGTCATTTATAAAATACATCAGTCTTATCTTTCAATAGACTAAGCTGAACATCATGCAAAGAGTATTTAGTGTCTTAAATAAAGGTATGAAGATATAATATGTTTATAATATCTTGAAGTAAATGTAGATCAAACAATGTGAGCTATTGGATAATATAGTCAGCTTAAAAAATCTTTGGTATTTTTATACTGTGTGCACATTAAAGACACTAGTCAAATCATTTACTACTTTAATCTTAAGACAGTTTGTTCTTATGTAATTATACACATTTCAGTATAAAAATAACATTCTTAATGGTTGGACTTGCATGTGTACTAAAAAGAGGACAAAATTATTATTTACTAAATTTCTAAAACATTTTCTGGGAAACATAAAGATGATGTGGAGAAATCGATACAACAAATGTAAGAATTTTGCTCTATATTATGTCATTGTTCTATATTATGTATTTTTATAGGAAAAATAAAAATGGGGAGAAATCTATAGAACAAATGTAAACATTAAATGGCCATAACATGAGTAAAAAATTTGTTCTTAATTTATCTTTGTGACGCCAATATAAGCCCATTTATGTGGCAGTTGTGCACTATAGAAATATGTAATAATAATAATAAGAATATTTAAACCTAGTACTTTTGATTTTGTAAAGTCTTAAAGGAGCTAAATCGCTAATATTTGGGACCTAGAAATTGACCCAAATGGCCGTAGGGCATATAATAATGTAATCTGATTGTATATGAACTGATTTACATTCAATTGTTTCCGTTGTAACTCTAATTTCAAATCAGAAAGTTTCAATACAGATGACAAAGTGTATTATTAACATCTATAAATATTCAATGTCTACTTCCAATACACAAGTGATTTTCATATAAATTAGACCAATGCTTTGAGTGTCAAAATTATCCGCTCGTCCCTCCCTGTGCAAGATTAAAAACTGAGTGTCAGTGTTATCTCTTGATTTTTCATATTCATACATGTAAGTGTATTAGTCATTATTATCAAGTATGTCATTAAGGGGGGTCCCAGGTTTGAATATGATTTTCGCATAAAAGTTCCTCTGGATTTTCCAGTCTGGTTTTCCCATGTGCAGGACTAAGGGCTTGACAAGCAAATAAGCATCTAGCTGTTTAGACAGCTGTGTACTCGTCGGTGTGCATGTAAAATAACCCTTGGCAGTTGGAATGTGATTAAGAGTAAGTGGACATGCCACTCTCTGGGCAAATTTGCTGTCATAGCACACTGCAGAGCATATGCCCATCTTCATTAGCCCAGTTTGTGTAGAAAAGTAGAACATTAAGCCCCATTTCATATCTTTTCACCTAATTAAGTTCAGCATGATCACCTATAATCTATGAGTTGGTAATCTATATTCACCACTGATCATGTCATAAATTAGTTGTTGTTCCTAATTCAAATCAACAGCATTTCACAATCATGAACTGGGAGCCATGATAGTTAAGTAAGACGGTTGTTCGCTAATTGGAGGTCAGGGTTTGATTCCGGTTTTGGTTGAGCAAGTTCATCAGGATTTTCAATGTGGTTACCCCTTGTCAGTAGTGCGGGACGGAGGCCTTGACAAGGACAGCTGTCTAGTTGTTCGGATGGGACAAAAAAACGAGGTCCTGTGTACACATTGGTGTGCACGTTAAAAATTCCTTGACAATTGGAATTTGATATAAGAGTTTGCAGTCCGAACAAAATTCCCTCAAAGCACACTGTATGCAGTGGCGGATTAAGCTCCACCAAGGCCTGAGGCGGCAGTTTCTGGAGGGCCTATTTAAAAAGGCGTGGGCCTAACTAATTTCGGGTCAGGGCCTATGTTGATTCCCGTTGGGCCTAAACCCCACCCCCCTAACATTCAATGTCTATGCGTTTTTAATCGTATCAGACAAGTCTAAAAATATTTGTTTTACAAAATCTTTGGGCCTGAGGCTGCAGCCTCATCAGCCTCACTGATAATCCGCTACTGACTGTATGGGCTATGCCCATCTTCATTAGCCCAGTCGGAGCAGAACAGTTTCATCTCATTTCAATGATGAACTTTTCATTCTTACTTGTATTTCTAACTTATTATGGACCCATAGTTTTGTTCACCACTGATTTTTGTTTAATAGTTGTTTATCAGAGTTCATCATGGATTCCAAATTAATTGAATCAGAATTCACACCAGTGAGTGGTAATCATAGTTTATAACTATTTATATGCGAGTTGGTTTATAGTAAACAATTGTTGTAAATTCAAAGACTGGTTTGATTTATATGACCTGTTGAGACTGATTTAAAAATTAATGCCATGACTTATATAATTATTAATCAAACGAATCAAACCATCTGTAAATTAACTGACAATTTCATCTTGCCAACACCTCTTGTATAAAATAAAGCTGAGTGCTAGTACATCTGTGTACCCTATGCATGTAAAAAATTAACCCCATCCACGTGAGAAATTATCCCCCTTACCACATCTTTACTAAGATATCTGTTTTTGCTGTGAACTGAATTGATGGGCTTGTTTAAAATCTGATTGAATCCAATACAGGAGATTATCTAGGGTAGTTATTGTGATTCTGTTTTCTTTTAAATGATAAAGATGCATTATGTAAGATTATGATAAAGAGCTGACAGTTCTTGCTATAAAAGTTGAATAATATATAATGAAAAGGGAATATGTTGAAAATTTCAGTCCAATTACTTCATTCTGAGTGTTGTTATGACCGTTTGAAGAACAATATAGTCTTGATTGTTATTGCTACAGTTGTTACAATAACAAACAAAGTCTTGATTATCATTGAATATCAACTGCAGGTAATCGTGTTTAAATATATTGAAGATAGGTTGCCAGGCAACGAAACATACGCCCACAGCAGCTAAATCGTCCGGGCAGTCAACAAGAGTGGTCGCATATTTTTACTTTTTTCGGTAATGAAACATTTATAATACACTAAAATCTGATTAAGAGTAACAACTCATTAAGTAATTATCAGAAAATCATTAGAATTTGTTTGGCTTTGATAAAGTTCTCCTCCATGATAATGTTTAGTATACGAAACATTTAATATCATAAATTGAGGTGTTCAAGTTATCAAAATTCATTGAAAATCAATATACTTGTTCGTCTCAAAACATTAAAATCTGTGTATCAATCTAAAGTGAATCAGATGTAAACTTTAGCTTCTATAGTGTCCACAATATTTGTTTTGAAGTGATCAAGGGCCATAACTCTGACAGTAATTATCGGAAATCGCTAAAAATCAATTGGCTTCTTCGTCTCATGACCTTAAACACTGTGTATGAATTTAAAGTCAATCGGGTATTAACTTTGGCCTCTAGAGCATCCACAAGATTTTTTAAAGTGATCAAGGGCCTTAACTATGACAGTAATTATCGGAAATCATTGAAAATCAATAGGTTTCTTCGTTTCATGACCTTAAACACTGTGTATAAATTTAAAGTCAATCGGATATTAACTTTGCCCTGTAGAGCATCCACAAGATTTTTTGAAGTGATCAAGGGCCATAACTCTGGCAGTAATTATCGGAAATCTTTGAAAATTAATAGGATTCTTCGTCTTATGACTTTAAACACTGTGTATAAATTTAAAGTCAATCGGATATTAACTTTGGCTTTTACAGTGTCCACAAGATTTTTTGAAGTGATCATAGGCCATAACTCTTGCAATAATTATCGGAAATCGCTGAAAATCAATAGGCTTCTTCGTCTTATGACCTTAAACACTGTGTATAAATTTAAAGTCAATCGGATATTAACTTTGGCTTTTACAGTGTCCATAAGATTTTTTGAAGTGATCAAGGGCCATAACTCTTGCACTAATTATCGGAAATCGCTGAAAATCAATAGGCTTTTTCGTCTTATGACCTTAAACACTGTGTATAAAATTCAAAGTAAATCGGATATTAACTTTGACTTTTAGAGCGTCCACAAGATTTTTTGAAGTGATCAAGGGCCATAACTCTGGCACTAATTATCGGAAATCCCTGAAAATCAATAGGCTTCTTCGTCTTATGACCTTAAACACTGTGTATAAATTTAAAGTCAATCGGATATTAACTTTAGCCTCTCAAGCATTCACAAGATTTTTCAAAGTAATCAAGGGTCATAACTCTGGCAGTAATTATCGGATATTGCTGAAAATCAACAGGCTTCTTCGTATCATGACCTTGAACACTGTGTATAAATTTAAAGTCAATCCAATATTAACTTTAGCCTCTAGAGCGTTCACAAGATTTTTCAAAGTGATCAAGGGCCATAACTCTGGCAGTAATTATCGGATATCGCTGAAAATCAATAGGCTTCTTCGTCTCATGACCTTTAACACTGTGTATAAATTTAAGGTCAATCGGATATTAACTTTAGCCTCTAGAGCGTTCACAAGATTTTTCAAAGTGATCAAGGGTCATAACTCTGGCAGTAATTATCGGATATTGCTGAAAATCAATAGGCTTCTTCGTCTCATGACCTTAAACACTGTGTATAAATTTAAAGTCAATCGGATATTAACCTTGGCCTCTAGTGCGTTCACAAGCAATTGTGGACGATGGACGGACGGACCGACGGACGGACGGACGGACGGACCGACAGACGGACGGACGGGGGCGACGGCAATATACGTCCACATTTCTATGTGGGCGTATAAAAATGAATACCAATCGATATTCTAGAGAGTTGATTACAGGATTGGCATATGAATAAATATCTAATCAAGATCTGCATTAAGCTGATTTAGCTCTCACATAATGCATCCTTAATTAATCAATTAGTACATGATATCAATATTCAAGACTCAAAATAAAACATTTGCAGACAGATCGTTCAGTTTCTTAGGGCTGCAGCTCTGGAATACCCTTCCAGAAGTGTAAAACAATGTCAGACTACAACGAATTTTAAAAATAAACTCAAAACATACTTTTTATTTAAAGCATTCCTTTACAGTTTGTATAAGACTCTGTGAAGCGTCACTAAACGCATGTTTGTGTAAGACTCTGTGAAGCAAAGGATTTTAAAAAGAAACTCAAAACATACTTTTACTGTAAATCATTCCTTTAAAGTTTGTGTAAGACTCTGTGAAGCATCACTAAATGCATGACAGTAATGTGCGCCATATCAAATGTAATATGTTATGATAGGTTACATATTAGCGTGGATTAAGCTGTGAGAAATTTGATATTTTTTTAAAAATGCAAATCATGCATCGCTTAATGAGAAACTGACTGAATCAAAGTTATTGATATCATAACGGATCTGTAGACAGACACACAATTACTGTATTGTAATTACAGTATCTTAAAGATACATTATGGGAGATTAGATAACGAATTGGCAGTTCTCACAACAATAATTAAAAACTACATAATGTAAAGGTAATTTGCTGAAAATTTTAGTCAAACTGATCCACTATGAACCGAGAACTAAGCGGATGAAAGTTCCGCTTAGCCTCGATCATCATTACTGAAGTCGGTAAGACAAAACTAATAGTCTCAATTAATCTGACTATAATCCAACAAATATCGCATGCTACCCTTGACATCGAGAGCTGATTATGGTCTGGATAAGTTAATTAAAGTCTAATTAATAGATTTTATAACATTTCAGGTCTAAAGAAAGACCTACAATAGGCAGATTTTGCTCTTGCATAATGTGTTTAAAAAACAAACATTTCATATTCATCTAATCCAGTAATTACTGGTAATTGCTAAACACAATCTCACAGCATGGTGCAATACTGTTTAGAATAATCATAGAACCTGGAGACTTAAAGGCTAGGGCTGAATATTACAGCTGAAAAAAGTATTGCAATACATTGGAATATTTATGCACACTGAATATTGTTTCCTAATTTGTATTTCATCAAAGTAATGGGTATTTTATTATCCAAACATTATTCAATGAACAATGGTCTGGTAACAACTTGAACTGGGCTTTATTTAAGTCAACAAATACACTTACACACTGGACCCTTTGTTCCCACTCGGGTGTTCAAGTTACTGACCAACCTGTATCGTGTTGTTTTAGCACGTTCACAGGTGATCATTTGAGGAAAAGTGGGTGTTCATGTAAATGAACACCCCAAATGAACACCCCAACATACTAACCCGGTGATTGTCAAAACAGACAACCGCGCATTTTCGTGCGTGCACTGTGTATTAGCAATAACAAGAAACACGGTGTTAATTTTAAAAAGATGAATACATGTACATGTAGTTAAAACGACAAAAAATATTTTTTCACAGTAGATTGTGAAATATCATTAGCTCGAAAACGCAACCAACAGTATAAGAAACAAATGCGCGAAACCTAGCGAACTGGGCTAAATTTCTGTTTGAACATTTTTTTAGATAATTGTCAGCTTGTAAAATACCAATCCTACATCATCACACATGATATTTTTTTTTTCGCACATGGATAGTTTGTGGCTGACAATTCGCGAATGTAAAACGTATTCCAGCCAATGCAGCATACCCCATTCGCACGAAATAAATATTACAGTGAATAAGGGGTGTTGCATATTTTTTCTTTTGTCGATAAGGAGAGAGAGAAATGGGATTTAACGTTCACTCGACGTGGGGGTCTTTAGCAGCCAGAGGAAACCGGAGGCCCTACACCTTGTCACGTACCACTGATGAATCAAAACCACACCAGTTGACTGAATGGCAGACCTTGTGACACAACGCACAAGCGCTAATCATTCAGACATTTATCCATATACCAATCCAACTTTCTTAAAATTGTTTTTCAAAAACATTTGAATAATCTGATTTCTATGCATCGTAAATAAACCGGTATACACATATTCAGTTATTTACCCACTCCCCAATTTGCTGAGTAAACAACAATATATGACGTGCAAAATAAAGCATATTGGTACCTGTTTTTAACGAATTGGTAAAACAATTGTGTGTGATAAAAGGTCTGTGATAATAATGCGTCTCTCTCGTATTCGTCCATTTTCATTCACTCGTTCAACTTCTCACACAAAGAATCCATTGTGTAAGTCAGTTATCAACCTTGACCTCGGGGTCAAGTTAGATAAACACCCGCGCCCGTGCATTGAACACTTCGAACGCTGCGCGTTCTCAGTGTACAACTTTGCACGAGCTCGGGTGTTCATCTAACTTGAACCCCTCTGTCTCAGTTGATAACCCTTACGTATATTTGAGTGATCCATTAATACAAGTTTATTGGAGTGATCCATTAATAAAGACCAATGAACAATGAATTGTTCCCTTTCTTCTAAAAAGACAATATAATGTTATTTTGACAATTTAAGAATGAAATATTAGTAAAAATGAAAGAAGCCCTATTATTCATTAAATTATCATGACATATCCACTTTCAGAAATTGTATCACTATAAATTTCTTAGGCAAAAAAAATCACAATACTGTATTCAATGGTCATTGGGTTCTGTTTTTATTCTATGACTACATGCATATCTCAAAATACACTGTACTATTCAGATTATGAAAACAAATTATTACCAATAACGTTAAAATTCATCATAGGTTCCGCCCTTTTTTCTTTCCTTTATTTCACAACATTACAGTTTGACTATTAATTTGGAAAGTGACGTTATTCTTGGCAAAAGCAGTACGTTTCCAAGCCATTGAATACAACCATAGGTTATTCAATGAATATTGTATTCAATAGCTGTATTCAATGGCACTTGCTTGTAATTGCATGTAGTTATAGAATGAATCACAATACTGGAATACTGTCACATTATGTCTCCTATACTCATGGGCGTCACACATGGGGGGGTCCGGGGGATTGTCAACATTTTATATAATTTCATTTGTGCCCCCCTTTCATTTATATTTCATGGGTACGCCTCTGACTATACTATAACGTCATCAGCAAACATGAAGATGAACATCTAGCTGTAGCTTGTCTGACTTCTACCTTGCCGAATTCATCCCCAACATTATTCACTTTACATACAAAGGGAAAGAAAACCCAATACAACTTCAATCAATCTAACTAGTAACGGGCATTCTAAGTAATTGTGCAATAGAACCTCACTTCTTTCATTTCATTTTGAACAGATCAAATCAGCTTAGTCTTAGTGTTTAGATTCATCTATTCACGACATTCCAGCTATTTCTATCTGAAGATCTCCTTGTTGCTGTCATCTGAACAATACATGTAGGTCGTGTAAGTGACCAATTAAGTCTCTACAATTCCTGCTATCAAGGGATCAATAATAAGATTAACTTAAAACTATCTATATTATTAGCTACTTCTCTTATTAACCTAAATACTTAGTCAGAGTAGCTTAACTTTAGGACCTGTTCACATTGAGATATAGTTCCGTATATACATGTAGTGTGGCAAATATTCAATTTTGTCAATATGAACAGAAGAGAAAGAGAAATGGGGTTCAACGTCCACTCAACACAAACTTGGTCATTTCGGGACTAACATATGGTTTAATTTTATCTCAATAATTTGCTTGCGCATAGGGGGTCTAAAGCAGTTGGAGGAAACCGGAGGGGCCAGGGAAAACGCACGTGGTGGGACAGGTGACCCTACTCCTTGTCACATACAATCAGGCAATTGAAAATGAACAGAAGTGTTCAGATTAATACTGGCTTCCCAACCTGGGTGTCACAGTTTCGATCCCGGTGCTGGTCGAGAAAGCTCCTCAAGATTTGCCAATGTGGTTTCACCTCGTCAGTGATGCAGGAAGGAAAACAGTTCCTAGTCTCTCGAATGGGACAAGAAACAAGGTCCTGTGTACACAATGGTACTCAGGTTATAAGAGATCCCTTGAAAAACAGTTGGAATTTAAAGTGAGTGTAGGAGTGTAGGCAGTAGCACCATTGTCGGGAAAATTTTGCCTCACACTGTATAGCGCATGCTTCATTATCCCAGTAGTAGCAGAAAAGTAGGATGTTACATCCCATTTTATTTCATTTCTGTGTAGTTAAATTAAATGTAGAGGTGTCTTTCTTAAAACAAGATTCATGTGATTTATATCACACTTTTATTCTTATATTTGCCTTTATGGAAATACTTATTTTTTGTCCTGTGTTACCGAATCCTTTATAATCAGTTTAAATACAAGAAGTCTTATATTGACTGCAACTTGTCAAAAACAAAAAGTGGTGCCATATCTTAAGAAAAGAGTCCTGCGTGATCAGATTTGTGTAAATTCGAAGAATAATTAATGACGTCAAATTAAATTTATAACATGATTCATTATAAAATTGTGTCATTCTTCTGTTAAAGAGAACAGAATCAATGTACTGAAATACAATTTACACGAAATTAAGGCGTGATGCTCTACAGTTCATGTAGAAATATTTTTTGCAGCCAATTTAATGCATATTTAATCTGTACAGTAATTGGCTTTCGAATGATTCAATATTGTATTCTGTTCACCAACCAAAATCATGTGACAGTCATCTGGCTCTGACACAAAGATTCATATAATGCACATTACAATATATATATATAATTATTGTTAATTTTATATATTACTTATATACATAAGTTTATATATAGCAATAAAAAAAATCTGTCTTTAAATGTATACATGTATACAGCAATAGAAAATCTGTCTTTAAAAGGAATTTTATTACAAAAAAAAATCATTAAAAAAAATTTGAAAATTGAAAGTGCATGATGTCAAGTACGAGTCAAATGCACAGACCGATTTCTTCAACAATTTCAATAAATTTGATATCATTTCTTTATTTGAGACAAATGGCGACATATACTTCGCTTATTATTCATAAATTTCTGATCTCTCAACTTAAACTGTCACATTTAATTCACCAATTGCACCATTAGGCATATAAAAATTAAAATCTTCTCCACAGAGCACATGACAAATATAATGAGGGATAAAAAATCTGTCTCATTGGGACAAAACTAACTTTACCATCTGTCATGGTGAGCAGAAGTCTTTATTTCAACCACAACTCAGGAATATTTTAATCAGAAAATACTAGAAACACAATTTGTGGTTTTGTCTCATTTCATTTAATTCAGATTAATGATATTGATTATCATATCTTAAATTATATCTGGTCACCCTCAAAATATTACCACTAAAGTCAACAGCTGACCACTATGCAAATGACCATGGACTAAGCCATACATAATACATGAGCTCTCACCTTCACTAATTTAAAACTTATTAAAGCAATTGCTAAAGTGTTAATTGTCTCAGGTAAACAAGAAAACAATAAATTGGATCCCAATCATGATCAGATGGCTTTCATCCCAGCAGACGTCCTTTGCTTACATTATACCTTTGAACTAATTTGGTCTAGACTTATTGCTTTAGGCAAAAGAGTCACATTCAATCTAGCTGTCATTAAACTATGATTTATTGTGGATATCATTTTGTCTATGGATTAATTGTTACACTGGTATTCTATTTTATGTAAATCTTTACATAATCAAAGGTAATAAAACTTATTCTGCTCAAGGGTAACTCAGAGGAACAAAACTTTTTGGGTAGGGTGAATGTAATTGATTATCCAATATTTGAGTTTTATCTATGCTATTAATCAAATTAACATTTCATTTTTTTACATATTTGGATGAATGATACATGGATTACGAAAATATTTCCACATGAAAACACTAATTGTGTCCCACAAACTAACAGAACTGGTTATATAAAATCCTAACGAACAAACTGTCATCTTATTTAAAAATAAAATTATAATGGAAATTGCTATTCATCAATGTTATGTTTAGCTTACAAATTCATGATGCAAAAACCTAAATTTCCATAAATGTCCAGTTAATGGGTGTATCCTCTCAGTGACCTTCAGATGTACACAAATACCAGTACCTCAAAATTCTAGAATATAGTCTTATCAAAGATACATCTTGGGAGATTAGATAATGAGTTGGCAGTTCTCACTATAATAGTTAAAAACTAAATAATTTCTTTCAAATTGATCCACTATAAACAGAAAATTAAGCAAGTGAAATTTCCGATCATCATAACTAAAGCTGGTACGGTATAAAGCATAGTCTCGATTACCTATTTAATTATTAAATCGAGAAGGAAAGTTATGCAGTAAATCGGTTCATAATCCACCAAAGATTGCAGGTTAGCGATGCGATCGAGAGTTGATTATGATCAGGATATGTTAATTAATGTCCAATTAATAATTTACATAATATTTCAGGCCTAAAGAAAGACCTGCAGACAGATTTAGTTCTTACATAATGTATGTTTAAAAAGTATAATATTGGTCCAATAATTGGTCAATTCAATTCTTTTGTATGGAAACAGATTTCTTCTGATTACATGATGCCATTTTGATATCTCTAAGATTGATACCCAATGTCTGACAAACATCAAATGCAAAAGGAAATTTAACCTATGCTTATTGTTTTAATAATTTATAATATAGATAACCATTTAAAGAACACTTTCAAATCCTTATTTTTGTTAAGAAAAATGATTCTTGTTTTAGAAATAATAAAAACCTGAAAACATAGAAATAACATGACATAACAAACCCATAACACAATAAATCCTAATTTCTACTATTTCATGCCACTAGTCCATTGATTCAGTTATTTCATTTTCTAATACTGTATTAATTCCTTATAAATGTTTTAATTAGATCTCAGCTATTGTAATCTTTAAAATCTATTCTTTTCCCACCCACTGATGTAATTGATAACCGTCATTAATATCAATAGAAAGCTTTTTGACATCTTTGACCCATGTAAAGAAACAATGACGCCTAATTTTCAATGGGACCCATTTCTAATTACACAATTCTATGAGTAATATTACAATTTCCTCACAGCATGGCTAACTTTAAAACTAATTTGTCCCATTAGCAGCTCCATGCTGTGCTTGAGAGTCCGCATGAAAAAAAGTCTGTCGGGTAAAACACAATTTTTTTAATTTTTCAAGAGAAAAGGTCTCCTGTGTATTCAATTTTATCACATTCGGTCACCTTACCACATTTAATATGCTACCCGATTTGCTCATATAGAGGCCTATGTGTTATAATTATTCATTTACATAAAATTAAACACTTAAACAAAGGAATACATTCAATACAGCAGAAATATTATACAATGCAGACGACATGTATCATTTCAATATCAAATGAAAGGCCATAGTCATAGAGATACTAATTCTAAATTTGGATGAAATTCGCAATACTGGTAGTTAGTTAAGTGTTATTTTCTTCATCATGACGAGATGATACCGTCATTATGACTGTAAATAATATTTTCCAAAAATAAATTTTGACGAATAAATTTTGATGTATGTAAAGCTTCACAAGCGAGAGTTCCAGGACCAAAATATGGATCAAAGTATAGTCTACAAAATAAATTAAACCCATAGGCCTATTCCCATGAATGAGACTTTTTGATTTTCGCCAATAACATCATTAAATTTAATTTCTAAAAAAAGAACTTACGTGCGAAGGTAATCGAGGTTCACCCCTTGAATTTACTGGAAACATAATCCTGAGAGCTTGACGTTTTAAATCTATTAAACAATTATTACAATGTTCACAACATACACCACTTTGTGTGGTACATAATCCAGGAGGTGGCTGAGATTGCGGTATTGCTGAATCTTCCAGAATTGATGGTGGTGGATATTTTTCATTCATCCTTGACAGCTGTCTTCTTCTGTCTCCGATATATGAAGGTGGTCCATTCATCGTATATCTAAAATCAGCCATTTCATTCAATTTTGAATGGTCTTTTTTGGGGCTATAAAATCTATCCACTGAAGTCTCTTTGGAATGGTTCAGATATTGGTTTGGGCTGTCTTCTGATAGAACTACATGAAGAGGTGTTACTGGTCTGACACCAAAATTGTTCTCAGCAAAGAGTTGTTCTCTCTACATAAAAAATATAAATGAACAAAAGTGAAAACATGTGTTGAGTTTAATAGGTATGGGTATAAATTATTGCTGGTAAATCACTGTCCGACAGTCAGAGGAGCAGATGAAAGGTAAAATAACAATGACTACCTTGTATTAATCAATTGACAACCGTGATAAATGACCAGTTAGTAAGTAAAACTAATGGGTATACACAGAGTACGTCCTGTCTGCACATTAAATGAATGATATAGGGGTAAGTAAGAGGACTTGAGATACACATACTTGATAAATAAGTAGGCTTGAGGCCAACTCATCATATATTTCATTATGTGAGTGTTGTGAATATATGTTTACAGGCTGTTTATATGCTATCTATAATGACTATGTGACACAACACATCAAATTTTACCTTCTAGCTACATACAACAGATTGATTTTAGTCTATAATAAGCTATTCGCAGTGATATTACACTGGTAGTAAATAAGCCCAAGGCAAAATAATAATAATACAAAAAAATCGCAAGATTTACACGCATGTAGCCTATAAATTGACAGAAATCGAATGTCCAAAATAATTGGGTGCAAAGAAAATTCAATAATAACTTCTTTTTAAGCAGAGTTTTTTTTCTCTCAAATTTAGAAGAAATCTGATGATGCTGTGCCATGTACAGTTTAGGAAGACTTCCAGACTTTTTTCTTCGTTCTAACCTAAGACTTGCTTATGACAAACTGTAAATAATGGCTTAAAGGATGATTACCTTTAATCAGTCTACTCAAATTAGTTTAATAGTAAATTGCGTGGATATTATTAATTTAAGGACACATTATGTATGGCATTGCTTGTCTAGCTGACGGATATCTATAGGAAATAAGAACATTAAGGTAGATCTTTCATGGACTAATATTAAAGAAATAAATGGTTTGACCTTTTTGTAAAAAGGTACAGAATTTCAAAAAGAAAATAGGAATATGATCAAATAACACATATTTTGATGGTTTTCATCTTCAACAATCTAAGGAAAATATTGTGAGAAGGGAAACTTTTACCTTATAGTCCAATATTTGAAATTGTTTTAATTCATGCTTTATGATTTCTTTGATAATCTAATCAAAATGTCTTAAAATATGGCTACATCTGGCTCTATTTGTAGATACTCGGTTATGATCATGTTAAAATTAAAGTCCTGACCACATGGCATTGGACACAATGGTACCAAGAACATTGACCAATACCACAGATTCAGTGAAGCTTGTTCCTAATGGTTAGATTGCCTGAAAGAAATTATATGCTCACACAAAGGTTTGCAAATGAAACGATATGTGGCAAACTCTGTCACCGTAAAGGGGCATGATCACGCTTGCCATGAAAATAAATTTAATTAATTTTGAATAATACTATATTCCAAGTAACATAATTAGCAAAAATCTAAGCATTGACCTACTTAAAGTAATGTATTTCTAACAAGCATTTGTTAAACTTTTCGATAAAGCACTCTTAATTTGAAAGTTAAGTGATGGCTTGGAAGATTTGTTTCAAACCTTTCTAAGGAAAATCAAAGCACTGACTTGAAAGTAATATATCTAGTCTTCTTGATAAAGCACTACAAATTTCGTACACTCCTAATGTGAAAGTTAAAACGATTTCTTGGAAGATTCGTTTTAAAATTTTCAAAGGAAAATCAAAGCACTAACCTACTTAAAGTAATGTATTTTTAACGAGAGTTTGTTTAACTTTTTGAAAAAGCATAATAAAAAAAAGCTTGGTGGCTTTGTCTTAATCTTTTCTGTCCCATGATATAAAAAACTGTAAAGTCAAATCGACCATATTTTTACCAACAATGCCTCAAAAAACAATCTCAGAACAACAGACACCAGTAGCAAATACTTAATGCATTTTACAAATTTATTGCTACATGTATATGTATTTCCATTGTATATCTACCCTGATATATGAAACTGTGTATGGTGATAATTTAATTCTGATTGTTCTTTTGTTTATTGAAGATGAAACTGCCATCAGTATAATCTCATTGAAACAGCTGTAGAATATCTGGTTATAGCAACTGTTGGTATTATTGGTTCGTCTTGACCCCTCAACCCTTCATCTCATCCCTCTCATAATAACTATAACAGTACTATCTTAACACTGGACAATGCCTGTTCATCCCCTCAAACTTTGACTTAAACCAACCACCATCTGGCCATTAAATAAATAATCACAATTCACTAAAGCCTGACTAGAGTGCAGCTTTTATGGTAACTGTTATCATTAAAACCGTAAAATTGATTCTAATAGGCTGTAAAATTCAATTGCCTGCTATAATATATTACTAATACTGCATACATTTATGTTAATTGAAGCTGGTACCCTTGGTAAAGTTATTAACCAGAGGCATGTCTTAACACAGATTCACCACATTCAATAATAACATTAATTCATTTGAAAATTTCTATTAAAAGTTAAGGAAATATTTCTCCAAGCAATCTTTAACAACAATTTCAACTCCTTTAACAAATATTTCTCCTAGGATTTTTTAATAAGATCTTTTTTATATCCAATTTTTTTACTAGCTAACAACCCTACCTCTTCAATGATATTTAATAGTTTAGGGGGTTGGATGGCCGAATGGTTAGCATGTGCGCTGTACCATGTGGTCTGTCATTGAGTCAACTGGTGGGGGTTTCGATTTCCCGGTTTTACGTGACAAGGAGTAGGGTCGTCTGTCCAATCTCGTGGATTTTCTCTAGGTCCTCTGGTTTCCTCCCACTGCTAAGGACCCCTACGTTGCAGGTGAATTATTGAAATAAAATTAAACCATGTGTTAGTCCCGAAATGACCTAGTTTGTGTTGAGTGGATGTTAAACCTCATTTCTCTCTCCATATTTAATAGTTGAAATGTTTTGTGTGTCCAATAGATGAAATAATTCTGTTCAAAGAAACAGATCTTTAAAAAATAAGTTTGAATATTTTTCTGATACAAAATATATGCAATTAATTTAAGAGACATTAAAATGATATTAGTAAACAAATACATGTTGGCAGATGGTACAATCACTCTTGATGTCAACAGTAAGACCTTTTCCTTTCCACTAGAACAATTCCAGGCATCATAGAACAACTTGAGCTCAGCAAGACACTGACAATTGAACTTGATTCCCCGACAATAGGACCCAAGCCTTTCGATTAACCTCTGAATATTGAATTAGTTGATATCCTAGGCTAAGCATTGTTAAAATGTTATTAAAAACTTGACACAGCCAAATGTTACACACAAGACTGTGACGCCATGTTTTTTTGTTTTGTTGGGGTCTACTCATTGATCCAGACTTTGGTCCGACTGTGGACTGGTTTAAGATATCCTTTTAAAACTCTAAATTTGTAAATTACACACCAAAATCTTTTAAATCCTAACATGCCAGAATAAAGTTAAATATATAGTTTAAGACTACCATACATGATCAAAAGAGAGAACTTATATAAAAGCTTTTGCTTGTTGCTCAATCCAATCTTTTTTTGAATAAAATATTGTTTAAACTATTTAAT
Source organism: Patella ulyssiponensis (assembly GCA_963678685.1). Classification (NCBI taxonomy): domain Eukaryota; kingdom Metazoa; phylum Mollusca; class Gastropoda; family Patellidae; genus Patella; species Patella ulyssiponensis. The sequence continues at coordinate 18,312,201 of OY783230.1, read as the reverse complement.
AACTTTCATAAAAAAAATATATCATATTTCAAAATAGTTCTCAGATCGATTAGTTCTAACTTAAGTTATTTATGGCCATGCAATACTTGCTTGCTATTGCTTATATCCCCATCCCACATCTCTAACACCATACTTATTTCATATTCCTAGAAGCCAGTCTTTCTTTTATGAAGGTTTTTATACTCAGATGTGCTTAATTACATGATAATAACAGACATTAAAATTGTACATATTCAAAATTAAGTTATGGCCATGCAATATTTGTATATTGTGGTGTGCTGAAAATTATAAGAATGACTACAAGAGTAACTGTAAGACCCCATTCTTGTTAAGGTTGACTTTTCGGGTAAAATTTTAACTCATATATCAAGTTTCAAAACAAAAGAATCATACCTGTGAAAGATGCCTATTGGTTCTGGATGAAGAAACATTTGTTCTTCTTGGAGACCGAACTCTTTGGTCGCCATTTTCTTTTACGCCTCTTGTGCTGTGACCACTCGCCATGTAAGCTGAACTTCTTTCACAATGAGATTTCATCTGTAATAACAAAATAATTCACAATATTACATAGCTCAAGAACTTTTCAGACGCCATTTACCTGTTGTAGGCCACTGTCAATTAGTGAATACCACTATGGTAGTTGTTGTCTTATGTAATGGTGACGTCGGTGCAATAAATGTAATATTCATCAGAAACCTCACTGAACTTTTAAGGCATTAACTGAATCAAGTTCTACTCTTAAATGTTTGACGTCATTACAAAAACGTTAATTTACGGTATTGAACACTAATTCAGGGTCACTTGTTTTGTGCTGTCACCTAACGAAAACACTTGGACAAATGTTACTGCCCAGAAAAGGCTGTATGCGTAATAATAGGCTGACAAGTGAAGCATGTGGGGATGGTGGGGGGGGGGGGGTTACTAGCTACTCTCACATGGAAAATCTGGTTGAACTTTCTCGACCAACACAGGGGTCGGAGACAGATATAAATAACATCATTTGCTGATTCATACAAAGTAAATTTAGGGTTGGGATATTTAGTTTCAAAGAGAACGTCTGGATTTTAATAAGAGTAGCCTACAGTGTAATCGGGTGAAGTTCGGTAGCAACAAAAAAATGACCTAAAATATAATACGTGTCAATGATTAGGCTACCGATCCTCTCGGGACATTGTTATGGCTATCGGCCAATAGTCGCGGGGCACCATAGGTCACCAAAAAATGCAATTATTGTAAATGACTAAAGACACGGCGAGCCGTAATAGCTAGCTCCATCTAAATAATACCTTAATCTTTTGGAGTGTTCACAAGGATTCAATGAAATGAAATGGGGTTGAACGTCCTACTCCGACATGGCAAATGAAGACAGGCATATGCATACTGTGTGCTGTGATTGAAATTTTACAAGAACAGCGGCGCAGTACCTACACTTACATCGACCTCGGTTTTTTGTCCCATCCGAACGACTAAACAGCCGTCCTTGTCACTAATGCCAGGCATTGTTCCTGCACCACTGACAAGGGGAAACAACGCCGGAAAATCTTGATGAACTTTTTCGGCCAATACCGGGATCGAACCCGCGTCATTCAGGCTAGCGAGCCAGCATCTTCCTCACTTAGCCACGGTGGCTCCCAAGGATTCAATGGCAGGAGCAATAACTGTGTAATAAATTTAAATGATTATGGATTCAGGTACAATAAATCTTTACAAAATCAATGTACAACTCTCTAAATGTACAACTCTCAGATTCATTAGATTTTTCACAAACTATCGCTGCGCCAGCAAACCACTGGGATAACATTTTAAGCGTGTACATATTAATCAACATCTAAAAATATTTGCACCAAAGAAATAACTTTCTGACCACGACAGCACTACTCGTCAATTACTAGAACTATTTTGCCCATGGCTATAAATCTTACCAGAGTTAGCAAAAATTTATCAACCTTAAAACCATTTTCTGAACAAACGACCCAAATTGATCTATATATAGGTCTATAGGAACAAATTCAATATTGGTAAAAGCGAGGGAAAATTGATTTAACGGGATCTTAAGAAAACATACCACTAAAGGTAGTCTTCGGGGCTCCTGTAATTCGAATGCACTTGACTTGGACGCAATAATAATAAAATATTGTATAGCTTTAAACTAGTAATGCCTTTTAGTTGTTTTAAGATGTCTTTTATTTATTGAAACTGATATCAAAGAAAATCACAATCCGACTCAAATGAGCGTTGTAGCACGTATACGGTGACAATAAATTCATTAATTAAAGGAACATCGTCACCATTCTTTTGATCGTTAACTTGTACCAGATGGGGAGAAATGGACAACCTTACTTCAAAAGAAAGGCGGATTTCTGCGCCTAATTAAAAAGATTTGTTAGTGCCCCCGTGATTTGAAACCAATGATAGAATTACAATGAATTGTATAACATTAGCACCCTACCACGTAATATGTTTTTCCATCTCATCCGTCCTTGTTTTCTTTCACAATCTCTTCGATCCTCTGTGACTCGAGCTCCTGTCAAACGTATTTGATTTCTGTTAAGTTTTTCCTTCAGACGCCAGTGAATTAAAATCAGCTCGCTGCTCTTCACTATTCAATTACACACATAAAAGTAAAGTTAAAAACTACTTTAATCCAACAGTGTCTGCCAGGAATGATTTATCCATTTATAGACTCACTTGAAACACAACACAGTAAACAGTCGAGATGGCTTTAAATAACAGACATTTATTTATCTGGTTAAAAGCCAATTGTTCTCCACTTTATACGAATCCAGAAAAAAAATAAGAGACGAGAAAACAGCTTTTTCTTTTTACAAAGTCATAATACATTCCATTGGTTAGATATCCATTCTGCTAGAAACCACGTACACGTATCGTATTAATGACAGACACGCAGTTTAAAGTTCCCCTTTCTCTATAAAGTTAAGAGTTTTTTCAGCTGTTTGTGTATCATCGCCTACCACAGGTTAAACAAAGTTTTAGCTACCATCATATTTTCACTGGTTTGGTTGAATAGTTCAGTTGTTAAAATATCTCCCACTCTTCCTTCAGCAGGAACCGACCTCAACTCAGATTACTATGACTTCCGAACACGTGTGAGATGACAAGAAAAGCAGAGAAACTGAAGACTATCGCATCCAAGACAGAAAAGAAAACGTCACGCCGGCTTACTGACGAACAAGCCAACATTTTCTATGGCCGCTGGTCACAATTACCATTTTCCAATGGCATAAAGGAAAACTATTCCTTGGTGATGAAGAAAAAATGCGAATGGAATGAATAATAAGTTTCACGATAGGACAAAAATAACTTATTAGTTTCTAGAAATTATTTCACAACATCACTGTTCTTCTAATAATCCCAAAATAAAAAGGTAAATAAGAACCATATTATGAGTCTAATATATTCCGGTCTATATAGTTCTTTGTAAAAAATCGCATCCGTCGTATTGTCACATTTAAAATGTAATAATGAAATATTCAACACTAATAATATGTCAAGGGGAGAAATGCGAAGCCAGTGGTTTTAACACTGTAATTATAACTGTTTATAGATGAATGCGAACTCTAACGTCGTATGGTTTGATGACAATGTTCATCTAAACTGGGCCTATCCAAGGATGATAATTACTTCACGCACCGTCGAACACCGTATGTGCATCGTCTACATAACGGTGGCAAAACCCGTTATCGACAAAGCGCTTTGTCCATCCATTTCGAGTCTTCGATTATTAAGACGCCTTGAAGGCGAAGTGGCAGGCAGCGAAGTCAATTCAACACAAAGGATGTGGAAATATCGCAGAAAAAGATCGTTTGTAATGTTTAGCTTAAAATACTGATGTGAAGCGAGGATTGATGACTGCAGAAATAATCTTCTCAGTGTTGACTTATCCAGAGAAAAAAATACCAACTTGTTCTTATCATTAGAATACGATATATTTATAGATCCCAAAGGACAAATGACATTTTACGACCGGGCGTTTATCTTGGTTTTATACAATACGTCATTAGGCATGCTTTTTGCCAGTACAAAAAATCATCAGTGACATTTGACTTTCTATGTGACAAATGACAGTGTGATCTAATTATTTCTATCAATACGTGCTTTTGATTTATTAGATAGTCCTTTTATTACAGCTTACGCAAAGTATGCATCCTAGATTTCTTGAACTAATAGTACTGGTTTAACTCCACGTGAAAAACAATTAGCGTTTACAATGAAAATATAGGGTATTTTTGAGAAATATTATTTATAGCTGTTTAATGAGTATTGAAATTTTTACTACATAGATTTTATATATATTGAAACAATACACGATTCTCGTGACGATAAGTTGCTACATTAAAATTTCGTTTTTCATAAAACAAAAGATACTTTTCGAACACTTTTAATCTCGACATCATCATTTTACATCTTTTAAAATGAAGATAGAGAATACCAACCTAGCACCTACACCCCAACCCAACCTACTGTGTTGAAGAAACCATATTTATAGGTGAGGTGTTCAATGAGTATCGAGATTTCATTCTATCAAATCGGAATCGTCCATGCTATCTAACACGTCTAGATTCTTTTCAGAGGAATATCCAGCTGAGGTAATCGAAAATATCCACGATAAGACGTATCGGTTTAGAATTCAATGGGGTCTTTTTAAATCGACAACAAAGCTTGAAGTCTAATGTATAAAAAAATAACCCTGCTGTTCAGATTCATTACTATATCTTACATAATAAATCTGAATGATGTTTGGTCGAGCATTGTGTTTTAGTTTGTCTTCTTAGCTACAGTACTCAAAAATGGCATACATATGGATTCTGTTCGACAGAAAAAATGGCGTGACCCTATGATGATGATTGGACAAATAAAACGAAACTGAATGCATTAAAGTTGTGTTTAACAATTAACTTAGCACATAATAGGAAGAATAAGAAAGAACTCATTGTTTTCTCGTTGAAAGAAAAGCTCTTCTGCACTGGCCCCCAACCTAGTCACTAACAATGGTTTCTTAAGAAAGCAATGAATCTGAACAGCAGGGTTAATAAGTTTAGTTTTTGAAGAGCACAGCAAGGCTCTCGTTAGAGTTTTTTAATGACTAAATGTCTTCAGTGATAATTAATGTGTAATGAAGTTTTCCAGGGGACTCTGCGATAGTACCTTAAATGAAATTTTATAACGTTACATGTAGTTGATAATCAATATTATTCATAGGCCAGTCCTTGAGGACTATAATACTGCCCTTGCTTATATCTGTTACTAACTCTTCATTTCGTATCATAAAAAGACAAAAACCGATAAAATTAGTAGATAGTATCATCACTAGTATTTCCAAAGACTACGGGACAATGGCTGCGTGGTTAATCACCATCAGTAGTTTAAGTTTTATGAACGGGTAGTTCTGTGCTGTAAACCACGACAAATCTGTCAGCATAGGTTCATATTTTTACACCATAGATATTTATAGGCTGGGGTTTCCATGAAATTGGCCATTTTCTGCTTTTTGACTACCTACATATACACCTAAAACCCCAAAAGCTTCTCCAAAACGATCTCTGTATTTGGCGAGGGAACGTGAGTGGATATGAATGCCCCTCTTACACAACACACCAACAATTTGGGTTATTGTTTAGAAACACACCCCGAATGATCTCATTTGAAGACAATAACCGATTTTACAAAACTCTGCACAATCCATGTTGTGGTATATGGACCAAACATTTTATTAATGAAAGAATAAATTGTAAATAACAAACAAGGGATTGGGAATCATAAAATAAGTCAATCAAAGCTGTCATGGTGGAGAAGGAAATGATCTTTCTCTAAACAAGAAGACGTGCAACAGACAGAGACATATCCCCTTTAATCGATTCAACAAACAATCGTCTAATAATGAGAAAAACATTAAATGAACACATTTGAAAGTAGCTGGAGGCAGACCCGATTTGAGTGTTCACAACTCAAGTTATGATTATCAGTTTTTCTCGTCGAATAAAAGCAAATTTTAAAAGTCTGAAATAGAGGCGAACGTTTTGTAGAAAGGGCTTAGCGTAACAATTACGCTACCACACTTTTAGCACCGTATTTTCACACTGGCAAAATGATCTAAACGAAGTTTATTTATCATTCTACGGTCAATTGGGTTTCTTCTCTCAGCTAGGAGAATTAATTAGTTCGGGCAATACTAAAGTGTTTGGCCATGACTAATAATGTGCCAATATTGGAATCAATGCAACCATTGCAGGACTATTGTTTAACGTTGAACTTGTACACGGAGAAAATAGACGTTTTTTCTTAGTCATTGTGTTTTTTAAAGAACAAAAGGGGGAAACATTTTTCTGTTTTGTTTTTGTAATGTCTTCCAAGACGCTCTCAACTGATCTTGAAAGCAATTTCATCACCCGTGCCATTTTATATCCTTCACATTAACTAACAATATTTAATAAACGATAATGGGATTATATAGTATTGTGCCTATATTGAACATAAACGAGGGTTGGTCTCAAACAACCATTTGTCCACACTGTTGACTGGAAACGAAAAAATAATTGCAAACGATATCTTATGCGTTTAAGAGATCACGGTACTAAGCAGTATTCTAATGAAAACGCTCTGTTTTGATTTTTCGCGTGTGATTTTTTTTTATTCATTTGGTGGATTTTAATTTCTTGAAACGGAATATCAGTCTTAATTTAATGGCAAATAATGAATTTGGGCACTTTTTACTATGAATAACCAGATAATGTCAGAAAAAAGCAACGATCAGTCTTGCTTATGGCGTATTGTGTGTGTTGGGGGGGGGGGGGTGTCTCATTTCCTTTAAAACATTTTTTAACAAAACCAAAAAAGAATCTGATGTTTTCAGACGGCAACTAGTCAATTCCTGCAATATACTGGGTAAAGTACCATTTGTTTTTTGATTATTGTACAGAACATTAGTTGATCATTGTAAGTCTATTTCTCATTTGTATAGTCTCCCACTTAACCGTTTCAGAAAGTCCACAAGAAAGCCCACGTACTGTGTCTAGGATACGTTCGCCATTTACATTTTTTAAAAACTTCATTGGTTATCTTAAAGTACGATCAAATTTTTTAAACTTATCCTGCACATTATTTACACAGGTCCTCTGGATTTTTGTTCAATCTCGCTGTGATTATGGCCGTATTGGCACAAATTCAATGAAATAATCGATCAATCTACCGTAACAGTAGCGGAACATCGCTACGAAAAATCCCCAAACCTTGTCTTCCAGGACTTAACTGGATATTTATTAAAACTGGCCCTCGCAAACCGTTATCCTTGTCATGTGTAATTATCTGAAGACTTTGAAATTATTGATCGAAGAAATATAAACTTACAGTTTCCATGTTGGGTTGGATATACAAGTTCCAAAATTCCACGCCGTGTAAGTCAATGATCGTTTGATTATTAAGTCACTCATACAAAAACACATGTGTTACAGTATCCCGAGAAATCTTGAACCTCTCCTTTAAAGTAATATTATTGGTTTCTGTGTAGTCAATACATTAATAAAAGAAATGAAATGGATCTGAACACCTCTTTTTTTTGGCACTAACCAGGCTAATGAACTCGGGCTAATAAGGGAGAGAGAGAAATGGGGTTTAACGTCCACTCGACTCAAACTAGGTCATTCTGGTTTCAATTTTTATTTCAATAATTCGCTTGCGCGTAGCGGTCTTTAGCAGTGGGAGGAAACCGGAGAGCGTGGAGGGAACCCACGAGGTTGAGAAGGCGCCCCTATCTCCATACGCTCACACCAGGGATCGAAACCCAGCCGCAAGCCAGAGGTGACCGGCCAGCTAGAGGTCGAAGCGCGACACCCTACACCACTAGGCCATCCCCCCCCCCCTTCGGGTTAACAGAGAGGTTCGGATGCCTTCCGAGAACGAGAACTGGAACGACCGGAAGACGTGACGTGACGCACTTTCACGTCTCAGAAAAATCCGCATTCTTGACAAAACGCGATGGTCCTGAAAATTGAATAGAGCAAAAGGTGCACCGTTTGAAAGTGTTTGATTTGTTGTAACAAAGGCCGGTATATTTAAAAAGGATGTGTTTTGGTATAATTATGAAAAAAAGTTGTCTTAAATAAAATTAAACCACCACGAAATTCACTTACGACTTCAGAGGGTCCAATGCGTTTTCTCGTGCGAGTTCGTCTGACGCCGTGGGGGAGACGAGAACTGGTCACTTAGCAGGCAAAAAGGGAATCACCTCGTTCTCGTTCTCAGAACGCATCTGAACCTTTCTAATGACGCATGCATTTTTCGCCAAGTCCTCCGCCCTGCTCCAAAGTGTGGGGTGGGTGGTGGGTTTGGTAGGAGGCTAGGCGGGAAAATCCCGAGGAAATATCTCAGCATACACCGGGATCAAACCTGGGGCAACCAAATTATTGAAAATCCAAGCACTGACAAAGTAAGAGCAAAGCGCTTGGCACGAGCGCACGTCGTAATGCGTGGTTGATTTGCAGACCCATTTGAAAATTTTATCAACCACGGTGTATCTGCATGGTCAAGTAATTGGAAATAGAAAAACAGCGTAAATCGACACAGCTTTTGATTTGACCGATAACGTGGCTCATCTGAACAGTCTGTCTGCCAAAATGGGAAAGTGATACGACGTATACATGTATAAAGCTTCCTGGTACAGCTTGGTCGTAAATATTCTTTTGAGGTCGTTGCGCTACTATTGTAAGTAATGTTTTTTTTTTGTCAATCTCCAGAATCACTTGCTCAAGTCTTGTCTTTGTTTCTTGTCTCACACATCCATTAATATTCATCTCGACTACTTTCTATAATAAATGCAAAAAACCACGGGTTATATGTTTAAATGAAAGACCTTACAGCTGATGTATTCTCTGTGGACAGCTGATTTATCAGCGCTAAATAACCTTGATTATTGACTGCTTGTGAAATATAGCCCCTATAGGCCCTGCCAGGCTTAGAGCAATTCCGTTGGCTAAACTCGTATCGTTTATCTCAAAGGTCATCATTATGTTATTGTGACTTGTTCTTGAGGGATGAGAGAAACAACAATGCGGCAAACAAACATTTTAGCGCTACAGACATGACTTGAATTTTAAAAATTGTTAATTTTTGAGTGCCGAAAGCAAAGCAGGAATATTTGGTAAAATAAGAGGGTAAATTATGTAGCTTACTTAATAAGAAGAGAATTCGGCACTTAAATTCGTCTTAAATCAGTTGGTTGTATGGATAACATTATTTAGGTCATAGTTGACAGCATGAAATAGTTTGGTGGTATTGCAGAACCCTGATGACACCCAATCTGGTCCTGTAAAAAATACATTTTTCTTTTCCGGCGAAAGGAAAATGTATTTAAGCGAAGTTACATTATCACCATTTTGAAATCTCAACCATGCTTCAATTTATTGGTCCCATTTCCGTCTTAGAATGGCGTTAACCAACCACTTGAATCTCTATAAATCAACAATAATAAATCCGTCTCTCTCCTCCTTAAAGTGATTAAACATTTATCTAATGTGTTTAGTGAATCATGATATGCTTAAGTTAAGATTTGAAATTTGATTAAAACAAGGATTGAGTCATAAATTCGCATATAATTGGAAAGATTAAACGACGTTTTATAATTGCTTTTATTTGTTGCAGGACCATTATTTGCGTGTCTCAGGATTCTGTTAATGTTTGTAATAAATTCGATTCGTCAGGCTGATAGTTTATTCTTAAATTTTAACGATAATGTCTCAACAAAACTGCTTTTTTATATATAATCAAGTAAAGAAACAAATGTTTCAATTATAAGAGCTAAACTATAATATCAAATGCAAAAACAGCCAAAAATAAAAGCATAATTCTTTTTAAAAAATGAGGGATAGGGATAGAATTAAGAGGACTCATTAATTTACGTTAATGATTAATTCATGATAACTAGACAGAGATTTTGGTCAAACTCTGTCCTGATCAACTTTTCTATCCGTGCATAAAACGATGGTCACACGTTATTTGAGACAGTGAATAATGAGGAACATCATTTTGTCCCAGCTTGGTGTCAAAATGAATGTCGATTGACTCTTGTCGCCTTGCTTGTAAAATGAGTTGCAACAGGAGAATTGAAGGTCGTGCCGAATGTCGTCTCGATGCACAGTAACGACATAAAAGACAAATTAAATCTGTGACTAAATCACGTTAACAATAAACTAGATTTGACTACCGAATCAGCGACATATTACAGATTATAGTAACTCTGGGACTAACTAACTCCTAATGATCTCTGTAGGCTTTATGTCATTTATCCATCGACAGACTTCAATACATTATATAGTACACAAATACTTTTTGCACATACTTGGGTAAATAAATAAAAGAGCCAGAGTAATGACAATTCATTTCGATGCTACACCACCCTGGAAGACATCACAGCCCCATATCTTGGGACTGAGAACTCTTTTTGTCTCAGTGCAATTCGGTCCACTACTTACAAAGATATGATGAACTGGGTATTTGCCAACCTCTGCATACGGTATGATTTAAAACTATAGTATGCTAAATGTCACTTAAAATAGCATTATGCAAGAGAAAAATCTGCTTATTACAGGTCTTTCTTTAGGCCTGAGATGTTATCTAAATTATCAATTAGACATTAATTAACATATCCAGACCATAATAAACTCTTAAAGTCAAGGCTAGCCTTCGATGTTGGCGGATTGAATTCCTATATGCCGCTTAATGGCCGTTGATAATTAATTCAATCAAGTGGTTGATCGAGACTATGCTGTTTATATTAATGATTTGAGTAATAATGACCGAGGCTATGTGAATATTTCAAACGCTTTTTTCTCGGCTAATAGTGGGCCAATTTGACTTAAATTTTCAGCAAATTACCTTTACACTATCTAGTTTTTAACTATTATAGTGCGAACTGCCATCTCTTTATCTTATCTCCCATAATGTAACTTTAAGTTTAGAGGAAATGTGTATATCATCCACACAATCTAAGGTGTTGTTTTTAATGCAATTTTTACACATAAGTTAATTCCCGACGTTGAATTCATGTCGGAACTGTTCCCTAAACTGGCTGGGTAATAAATTGTTATGTGTTATAACTGAGGTTCAACCAGAAACTCAAAATCTTATCAGTGCTTTGAGTCTTCAGAATATGGCAAAATTGTGTTTTAAAAATGTGGCCTATCGTCAGTGTTCCGAGCCATCAGATTATAGTATTTTAAAAATGTGACCTATCGTCTAGCTATTAGGTTTTCAGTGTTTGACAATATTACATCATTCCGTTACTCATTTGACGTTAGTTTTGTTAGACTGAAACCAAGAAAGGCATTGTTGGCCGCATGACAGACGTATATCCTAAAGGGCGATTAGACCCATGCTTCATATTTTATGGGGTTTGTTTCCCCAAACCAAAGACGTATTCGTGTTTTAAAGACAAGGGGCGAAGTGCTGATTGATTGAAGCACATGGTCAATTAGATACATTTTAAAGCTCTCCACTCTGTTACACGCAATCAAGTCATCGTTTCATCGTGGACTGGAAAATATGTGATTGAAGTATATTACTCCTTCCTGTTCATTAACCAATCCTAAACTAACTTCCAACTAAACAACTTCCCAGACGACATGTTTTATTGAATTTATTAACCCGGGAAATCCTCGACTGGCCAATGAACAGAAGTAAGGATTAAAGCCATGTTAACAAGTATCTATTTCCAATAATTACTCTCAGATCACACGAAAGAATCTCGGTGATTTAGAAGAAATTCCATCTATTTGCCCATAATGGTTTGATCCGCAAGACTAATTTATTTCATTGGTCGCCTTGACCCCTGTGGCACGGCGCGTGTTTTGGGTGCACGTCGGACTGCTGAACGCACGAGGTGTACAGATGGTAAAAGTCGACAGTATAAAAAGGGGATATTGGACATGATTTATAACCATAGCCAGGGCCTTATTTTACTCCTAGCTTTAAGTACGATTTTAAAAGGAGAACTCGTGAGGGTTATGACGCTACTGTAAAGGCAGGAGAAATTTAATATAAAAAATACTCCCATTGTCAACTTTCATTGTTCGTTATATGACACCAATCAAACATCCATGGACTATGGAGTGATAATGGTCATGGGGATCTGTTTAGATCAAACTGAAAATCCGAGATCCCTGTTAACGTCAAAACGGGAACAGTATCTTTTTTGACATTCTGGGTTATGGCCACTGTGATTGCAGATTTTCATTTAATGTCCTGAGTAACATTCTGTTCACACCTTATTATGAAGTAAAGAACGATTCGAACCAGACAGCGTCAGAGATAGTTAGGTCTAAGTCTAAATATAACCCTTGTTTCGGGGCACTTCGATATACAAATAATTATTTTAATATTGCACATTTTCATGGCGCAAAACTTCAAAGACCAAGTGCTCACGTACGCTTTACCAAATATAATACAGAAATTGAATGTACAAATAATTTTTTTAAAAAATCAACCTGAAATACATGCAAACATTAAAATCAACCTAAAATCTTATAACTGTCATCAATGCATAAACTATTATTACTATGCATAGATAAAAATTATGTATTACCCAGGAAAACACTCTTAAAGTAAGTGCGTTTTCAATTTTTATGCAAATGATGAACAGGTTCTAATATTTTGAGGAAGTTTGTTCTAGAGAAAATGAAGGACTAACAAATGAACATAAGTTTGCAGAACGTTCTGTTAACAAGCATGAGTCCGTTGAAGATTTGATTTTTCTTTTTGGAACCTTAATTTCAAGGAGTTCAGACAGATATGAGAGAAAGGGATCACCTTGAGCTAAAGTCTAAAGAGTGTTATAATTATGCGATGAAAGTTTCAGAATTTTGCCGTTTATAAACACGCTAATAGCGAGGCTGATTTTCCCCACCGAAATCTCAAAATAAATCGATGACACACATTCATTAATTTCAAAAGCATCGAACAATCAAACGGATTATCTGTAACTAGTCTAAGCATAAAATGTTCACGATCAAACTAAGTCAAGGTTTTGAAGTACCTGGTAGTGAAACTATACACTAAGTTTCATCACTCTCCATCAGTCCCAAATCATCAACCAATCAAATTGATTATCTCTGCTTAGGTTGCTTAGCCATAGTGGAAAATGCGCATGATCGAACTCTGTCAAAGCATTCACCCCGTACACTTTGTTTCAACATTCTATCTCAATTTAGAGGATAGTCATTGTATCCCAAAGTGTGACGGGACAGACAACGGACCCATTTTAATAGTCCCCTGCTTTCTTCGAAAGGCGGGAGGTTAAAAATACAAGATAGCAAAGAATAGGAATTATCTGGTCTTGACAAGACATACGAATTGATTAAAGTTTTGTTGCATCGTTTGTGATATATTTTCTAATCTAGCTAATTTCCGTATATAATAGTAACACACTTTACATATTACAGTTAACTGTCATTGAATCAACTGGTGTGGTTTCAAATTCCCGGTTGTACATGACAAGGAGTGGGGTCGCGAGGCCAACCGCGTGGGTTTTCTCCGACCCCCCCCCCCCAACACTTCTACAGACCCCTCCGCGCAAGCGAATTTTGGAAATTCAACCATAAGGGGTGTTCCTAAATTACAAGCACACTTGCCACCACGATGAAAATTCGGGGTGGCGGGTGAAGTTACTTTGTGGATGAGAACAGCCACCATATAGCATCAGATTAGGATATGGCGGCGACGTTGGTTCACCTAACATTCAGTTAAATAGAACAGAACAGTGGGACGTTAAACACCATGTCATTTCAGATATATAGATAGGTATTTTGAGTAGGAATTAGCAACTGACAACTATTCTGTGGTCTCCTGAGCAAAATGTTTCGTGTCGTCGCCTATGCTGCAGTATTGTTGTTTTTTTTCTCCATTTTGAAAAAAAAGGATAAAACTCTTGACATTAATTTTCCATTGTTGGAAATTCTATATTGGAATTAACATAGTGCAGGCACCGTGGATGACCTAATCAATTCGACAATCATCACCCAGGGGCTTAAATTATTTTGTGGAGGAGATTTTCTGCTCAAGAAAAGATGATGTCTTTTGAGCTTGTCAAAATTGTGAAATCGCATTAATTGAATTAGGGTGCCAATATCTTAGTTTTTGGATATTATCTGTTTGACATCCATGACAGCCTCATCTAATTGAAGTTAATGTTTAAATTGATACACGTCTGAACAATTTTCGGAGATTAGTTTACGTCATGATAGTACGGATGTTGCATGCCAGTTGATTGTCATGGCAATTATTGGAGTTTGGAGATAAGTTTTCTCTGTTTCTTTAAAGCAAACTGTTCGTGCAATGATTGTGTCAGGAGTAATAATGTCAAGTCTGGCTTGACGAACTCTTTCCATCTAAATACCCACAATCAATTTGTATTCATTCAACTGGGGTCTCATGTCTGATATTAACATGGAACAGTGGTCCGTTCAACTTCCCTTATCTTAGGCTCAAGTAACAAACAAAATCTTTTTACTGTCACCAATGTTTTGTGTAAATAGAGACGTGTTTAATGCGGACAGTTGATCAAACAGTCATCCACTGTTTTCTTGTTGGTGGACAGATATTAAATTCGTCAAGTTCAAGTCAAATACGAATTTTATCCTCTCAAATTGCACATCTCGTTACAGACGAATTGATCAAGCTATCATTATGCATGTCAATATTAGGCAGTGTGGAGTGCTAGCAAATCTTTATACACGCATGGAAAAGAGAGATAATTTTATGTCGGTTTCAATGACCGATGCCATCGTCAACTATGCCATCACACCCTTTGCCTAAAATCCGCATACCCTCCCTTGATTATTATTTTAGCTAAAACTTTGTACGTTATTGCAATTGAGCATGAACTTTACAATTTCCAATGTGGTAAGCTACTCAGAATTCGCCCACCCCCAACCCATACCGCAGCTTACTAAAAAGGAAAACTATGGGGGCGGAGGAAGCTGATTACTGATAGGGTTTGTCCTCTCTTTACCCCAATGCTTCACACCAAATTTGGGGGTCACGGTAGCAAAGTGAGTAAGGCGCTGGCTCGGTAGCCTGGAGGTCGGTTTTTCATCCAAATTTTCCGGCGGGGTTCCCCCATGTCAGTGATGCACAGATAACAGAACGGAGGGCCTGTCTAGTCGTTCGAATGTGACTTAAAACCGTGGTTCCGTGTACACATTGGCGTGCACGCCGTAGTGTCGCAGTCAGGGCAAAATTTCCCTCATACCATACTGTATGGTCAAGTCAATATTCGGACAATCTACCTTCTTCAGCTTCGCTTTCGGACCACCAACACCGCGGTTGATCGCCCCCGAACTGGCAGACCAAGGGTTGCCACAAGGCGACTAGACCGTCATGTTGTGCGACAGCGCGTGCAGAATCCCTTCACACGGGCATCTGAGACAGCACGTAAGACAGTGGGAACCCGGAACACATGGAAGATCTCTCAGTACCGACACAATGCGCCTACGTCTCACCAGAGAGAGACTAACGCATGGTTTAATTTCATTTCAATAATTCGCTTGCGCGTAGGGGTCCTTAGCAGTGGGAGAAAACCCACGCAGTTGGACAGGCGACGCTACTCCTTGTCAAGTACAACTGGGGATTCGAAACCACGACAGGATTTGATACAGCGCGCACATGCTTACCATTTGGCCATCCAAACCCCTCACCAGAGAGAACACCCATTGACGTGGACCGATCCTCAATCCTCGCTATTGACGTGAACGTATACAGTTTAGCGACACATTCGGTATTGCGTATAAAATGCAGATGGCAAGACCAGAATATGGCGTCGGCGTGGCCAGCGATATTCTGACCAATTTGTCATGGAACGAGACTCATGGGGAGTACTGAGACCAAACATGGCCAATGGATTGAGCCAGGCTTTCCGAGAGTGTGGTTCCAGGTGCCAATGGCGTTCATTACTTGTCTGGTCCACTCCTTGCGTTGCAGTTATTGACACTCCAAATACACTCGGCAAACCTCGGAAGATTTCGGACAACCTAACCTCGGCTGTATGATGAATTCCGCCATATTGGAACTACTTTAAAGGTCCCTGATGAAACATGGCTGCGCCCATACCGAACACAAGTTGGCAACCTATTTGGCTAGCGACCTATTCGACCGATCAAGCTGTAAGATAATGACGAAATTACACTTCTATTCTGAGCTAAAGGAATAGATAAAAAATAATATATTCTACTTTCATTTGATAGACATAACGTTGGATTTTATTGGTTGATAAATAGATGAGTTAAGGCGACTGTTGTCTTTATTCTAAATAGGTTTCCAACGAACAGGTTGCAGCTCGATCGGTCGAATAGGTCAATAGCCGAATAGGTTCCCAATTAGTGTAATAGCGTCAAGTTTTCATGTTAAAGTAAACCGGTAGCCGCACCGCAAATGTATGGGCGTAGGTACATATCACTGTCATACAGCCGAGGCTAGATGTAGTTTACGGAATCTGCCGAGTGACTCCAAATATTGTGAGCGGACTCTAAACCTTCTCGTAATGTCATTGAATGGTGACAAATTAAAGTTACATTATGGGAGATTAGATAAAGAGATGGCAGTTCTCACTATAATAGTTAAAAACTAGATACTGTAAAGGTAACTTGCTGAAAATTTCAGTCAAATTGATCCACTATTAGCCAAGAAAAAGGCGTTTGAAATATTCACATAGCCTCGGTCATCATTACTCAAATCATTAATATAAACAGCATAGTCTCGATTATCCAATTGATTGATTTAATTATCAAAGGCCATTAAGCGGCATATAGGATTTTAATCCGCCAACATCGAAGGCTAGCCTTGACATCAAAAGTTTATTATGGTCTGGATATGTTAATTAATGTCCAATTGATTATTTAGATAACATTTCAGGCCTAAAGAAAGATGGGGGAGAGGTCGGGACTCAGTGCTGGCCAAGGTAATGTGGTGATGTTCTGTTGTTGGAGGTAACCTGTAACGATCCTGGCCCTGTGACATCTTGCATTGTCATCCTGGAAGATGAAACGGCGGCCATGATGTCGTGCGAACGGCACGACATGGACTGCCAAGATGTTGTCCCGGTAGTACTGGCCTGTAACATGCCCTGCAACAGTGATGCCTCCCCACACCATAACAGAACCACCCCCAAATCGATCATGTCTGATGACGTTAACGTCTTGGAAGCGCTCGTTTCGACGACGCCACACCCTCCTACGTCTGTCCAAAAAATCAACAGTGAACCTTGACATCAAAAGTTTATTATGGTCTGGATATGTTAATTAATGTCTAATTGATTATTTAGATAACATTTCAGGCCTAAAGAAAGATGGGGGAGAGGTCGGGACTCAGTGCTGGCCAAGGTAATGTGGTGATGTTCTGTTGTTGGAGGTAACCTGTAACGATCCTGGCCCTGTGACATCTTGCATTGTCATCCTGGAAGATGAAACGGCGGCCATGATGTCGTGCGAACGGCACAACATGGACTGCCAAGATGTTGTCCCGGTAGTACTGGCCTGTAACATGCCCTGCAACAGTGATGCCTCCCCACACCATAACAGAACCACCCCCAAATCGATCATGTCTGATGACGTTAACGTCTTGGAAGCGCTCGTTTTGACGACGCCACACCCTCCTACGTCTGTCCAAAAAATCAACAGTGAACCTTGACTCATCTGAAAACATCACATTGCTCCAGCATCGATTATCCCAGTGTTGACGATCCCTACACTAACGACGTCTTGCCTGAATGTGATGATCTCTCAAACAAGGGATCACGCGAGGACGTCGGGCGCGAAGGTGACCCCAATGCAGTCGATTCTGAATCGTCTGGCCACTCACTCTCACACCAGTGTCTGTTTGAAGACGAGCGCTGATCTGATTTGGTGTGATGACACGATTTCTCAAGGCCAAGGTACGGGTAAATCGATCCTGGGCTTGAGTTGTCGCCCTTGGTCGACATGAGCGTGGTCTGTCCTGTACAGATTGTGTATCACGGTATCTGGACCATAGCCTGCTTGTGACAGACTGAGAAAGATTCATCGTCCGCGCCACAACCGCCTGTGTTGTGCCGATCTGTAGCATGCCAAGGTCACGTAACCTTTCATTTTGGGTAAGCCGACGCATATCAAAATTTGTTTTCTGGTCACTAAAACAATTAAACTGATGTTTCCACCCTGGAATTCAATGCCACAATGACTGTAACATTCAAAGTCAGAGTCGTGCAAATCTTGGGTTGGACCCCCATGATGATCCCAAGCATCACCTGCATTCCATGCGGTAGCTATTGGTGCGTTTGGGCGTCACATGTAACTGGAAATGTTTCTTCTGTTAGGTTCTATAGTGACTTTTTTCGTAGTCATTTGCATATTTTAGTATTATGCCCCCAAAATCAAATATCCCCTACTTTTTTTGAATAGTATATTTAAATGGTTTCAAAATGGGAAGGAATAAATTATGACTTCTAGAGAATCGACAAGCTAAAAATCCGATTTTTCGAACAATAAGGGGCCATAATTCAGCAAATTATATTCAGGTATGGACGATTATCAAAAGGAACCAAGTTTTGGTCCGATTTTCACGAAATTCGAACTCAACCGACATCAGTTATATATTCGATTTTATTTTTAATATTAAATTTGATAATAATTGTGACTTCTAGAGGCACCACAGGCTACAAAAAGATAGGTTGCCGGGCAGTCAACAAGAGTTGTCGCATATTCTTACTTTTTTCGGTAATGAAACATTCATAATACACTGAAATCTGATTAAGATCAACAACTCGTAAAGTAATTATCTGAAAATCATTAGAATTTGTTTGGTTTTCTATAATGTTCTGTCCCATGCTAATGCTTAGTATATGAACCATTTAACATCACTGATTTAGCTGTTCAGTTATCAAAATTCATTGAAAATCAATATACCTGTTTGTCTCAAGACCTTAAACTCTGTATCAATCTGAAGTCAATCGGATGATAAGTTTGGCATCTAAAGCATCACTAGATTTTTCAAAGTGATCAAGGGAGAGAACTCCGACAGTAATTATCAGAATTCGCTGAAAATTAATAGGATACTTCGTGTCATGACCTTAAACACTGTGTATAAATTTTAAGTCAATCAGATATTAACTTTGGCCTCTAGAGCGCCCACAAGATTTTCTGAAATGATCAGGGGCCATAACTCGGGCAGTAATTATGTGGGAGTATAATGAGATTTTTTCGTACAACCAGAGGTCATAATTCAGGAAGTTGCGATCCGATGTGCCTGAACATCGAAAGGAACCAAGATGTTTATGTTATAAACAAGCATTTCAAGTTTCATGAACATCGGATCAAAATTGTGAACACTAGAAGGTCCACAACCTTGAAATACCATAAATTTACACTATCTGTGTACAAAGTGCGGCCATTTCGCTTGGCTGTTTTGTTCTAATTTTCACAAATTTTGAACTCACCCGATACTATGGTGTAACAGCGATATATTCAAAGGGTTTTTGAAAAATCAAATAATAATTGTGACCTCTTAAGGAACCACAAGCTAAAAACGTGAATTTTCGTACAATCAGTGGCCAACATCCATGAAGGGAGAGATCAATATCAAAAGGGAGAGATCTTTGGGTGATTGACAGACCTATATTTTAAGTTTCGTCAAAATTGATTTCAAATTGTGAGTGGATGGACAAAGGCGAAAATATAGGTCCACAGGAAATGTGGGAATATAAAAAGTCATTTGCATACAAATTTCCACCAGTAGATTTTAAAACAAAGATATTTCAAAATGTTTATTTGACACAAAAACCTGTAACAAAGCATACATTTTTATATTTCATTACTCAGTCTTACACTGGGAATATATATATCTTTCTGCACAATTTTTCTTACATGCTGTCAAGACAACACTTGTAATATCTATCCAATTACAATTCTTAGTTCCAAGGTTTCTCCATAAATAACTCATCTTTATAAGACTAATATTTATCAGATTTAATTGTTACTGGTGATGTACTACATTTCTGATATTAATGCAATCACTAGGCTATGATTATTAGTAAATATAATTTGGACCAGCAGCAAAATAAGAGTTATGTCCCATTCAACTCTGACTTGATTGACTATTCAGCAAAGAGATCCACTTTTCCATTTAGCTGTAGTTATCAAGAATATTTATCTTAAAATTGGCAGATGCATGGCACGCATTTAACAGATATGGCCCATGACAGAATGATATATTTGAAATGTTATGTGTGTGTAGGATTGTTTTTGGATATATTTTCTCCTTTGTCCAGTACCATCCATTTCCAATAGTATTCATAGACCTCCTCATTCCACCTGTAAATATAATAATATAATAGCAATCTTTATACATAAAATCTCATAAGCAAAATAACCTTCCATTTCCTTGTTAAGTTAATTCAATGTAATCTGGGTGTACTTATTTTTCTAATGACCACCAACACCAAAGTAATCACGATAGATCTAACAACCAAACCTTTTTATGTGACTGGCAATATAAATCAGCAAAACGTATTTGACATTATTGAACCCCAAAATGCTAAATGGCTAGGGTTCGTCCTTTTCTATAAAGAACTCAGTGCTATCACATGTCAGAATGTGAACAAGGAGATAATTCTGTGACGATGACCTAGGGTGACTACATTTGTTAAATGTGGGTTTCTTTTATTATTTTAACATGTCTGACAATTCTATTCTTTCCACGTAAATAACTCATTAGAAGTGGCTCATCCAGTTGAATTTCATTCGTTCAATATATATTGAACAAAGAATATATTTACTACATACAGTAATCTTCTTACCTTGCTTACCCATTTAAAGAAATGAGAACTGTTCCTGCCTTTTTTCTTTTGGGATAGAATATCAACCATTTTAAATGTTCCTTCTATCTGGAATAAAAAAAAAGTGTAATTTTTTAATCAGATATAAAGAAAGAATAATTTTACTGGTTATCTGTTCAATTATTTTTGACTAAATTTGATTCAAGAATGCATTAAATCCTTACATTATTATGCCAAAATAATATAAAGTGGAGAGAGCAAATTGATAATTGTAGATTTAACATCAAGATCTATTTGTTACGAGTGAGACCAAGATGTCCCCGGCATTGGAATAAAACAGTGTTTAATGGCATGTCAGCACTATCCCACGCAAATGGGTACAAGAAGGTCTAGTACTACAGGGTCATTAACAATCAAGTTGGAGAAAAGATAAATTTACAAAAGTTTAAAACAATCAATTACTACATTTCTCCTTTACTTTTTTCCTGATCATGAAAAGTGGAATGCGCTGTACAAATAACTTTACAAAATACATTTGCATATAAAATTTCAGTCCGATGGTTCAAATGACACAAGATTTGCACAATGCCAATTCACAAGGGAAATGTTCTACTCAAATGTGTGGTTAAAAGCTTTAAATTTCAATATCTATACAATAGGTTACCGACAAGTTGCGTTTAACAGATTGTTATCCTGATTCTCGATATTGTCGTTCACTAGGTCGATTCGTCGATCTCCCGGCATCTCGTGTCGATCATCCCGTCGTTTCGTCAATCATGGCGCCAGCTCGTCGATCAATCCGCCGATAATCGTAGCATCATCTTCGTTGTCTTCGTTTCATACTTCTTAATAAAGTAATACCATAGCCATAGTGTAAAATATACAGTATGAACTTTGACAGCTCTCAACGGCTTTCTTAATATCACAAGATAAAACAAGGCCGTGAACTTTTAAAGATCTTCTTGATCTAATTTTGATAATTTATTACCGATACATCATGATAAGAACACAACATGATTACAATGATTAATAAAATGAGTTCGAATATACACTTAAAATTATGATTAGCGTTTTTTTTTTTTAGATTTAAATGAAATTTGTAGTAAAAAGTTTCTTGGATGATTTCAACACTAAGTTTATTTTACAATACATGTAGATGGAGGATATACGCCCGTGACTGGATAGATATCTTCACGATCATCAGTACGGCCCGGGTACTCGGCTTTCCGGCGCTGTCATACGATCCGATCCGATGCTAGACGCAAAAAATGAAAAGAAATAATTTTGCAGTAATTCAAGTATCATATATAATTTAAGAGAGTACAAAACAATAAATTTCATGTACCTGCATAGATAAAATCATTTCTACACAAATTAACAAAATATTTCATGGATACAGAAGTTTGTTAAATCTAATCAAAATGACCAAAATAACCATAAATGTAAGTAATGTAAACCCATTATCCATAAAATTATTGTTACATGCATGTAAACTTGTATTAGAGTAATACCAGCTTTAATGTGCGGCATACTGGTTTAGGTCAATAAATTAATAAAATATTTTAGCAATTTCTATGTGTAATGATCCCTTTATCATGCAAAGAACCAACCAACCAGTCAACTAATGGTGAATTTATGAACACTAATACATGTATCACAGAAGAATACTGCTAAAGAATTAAAGAACATTTCACAAAGAAAGCTGTGTATTCTCAGCCTTAACTTAGGAAACCAAGTATATCAGCAGGTTCGAATACAAAATATATATGCAGTAAGCATATTTTAGATGATATTCAGTTAGTACTGTTCCTTTAATCATGCATACTGTTTGTATGCATAAGTCTTTTTTAATCCATCGCGGAGATACAAATGTTTTAAAATTCAGCCTGAATTCAAAACATTGAGTTTTCAAGAAGTGGAGCAAAAGCTCAACAAAATATGGTACATGTATTGCTTAGATTAGGTTAGCCTAGAGCTATTTTGAACTTGTTATTTAAAATTTTTTAAAGTATACAGTTCTAATGGCTTTTTAAGTGCAAGCATGCAGATTTGACATATAGGAGAAAACTATTCTATCTGAACCACACGAAACTCACATTACACACACCCTCATCCCAGCAAAAAGCTGGGAAAAAAAGCTAGATTTATTTTTTTTCTTGTTTGTTTTTTGATGAAATGAAAGTGTAGGTACGTTTAATACAGATGTTAGAAACGAGAAAATGAATATATCTAGCCGATTTGGCATGTACATATAATTCTTGGAAGTTAGAAAAGACCAATTTAACAGTGAACCTTCATTAGCTAAATAATTAGAATATTAGTTCTGTACCAGTCAAAACACATGTTCACAATTTCTTAGATTTTATACATGATGCTACGATAGCAAATGTCAAGGCCTGTCATGACATTTCAGTGATCTCATCATGCTCCATATAAAATTTGTGTATTAGAAGCAAATACATTTCTTTTTAAAAATTCCATGTTTAACAGAACTGATATTTTGTTCCATAGTTAGAAAATTAAGGTTCATCCATTACCATGCACCAAAAGGGGTTTGCAACACATTATCAAGAACATCATTTCCAATTACAAACTGTGATTGTAGATTTGTCAAAATTTTTACAAATAATTTACATTGTATTTGGAATTTCTGATTGAAGACAACAGTTGTGGCTCTTGGAATTTTGTCCCATGATGGTAATTTCAAACCCCTACTTGTGTGTAAATTACAAGATTATGTACATCTTGGCAATATCATATAATAATTACCGGTCGGTCAAATAAAAATATAGATAGAAAGGATTTAGACTTTTTCCAAAACAGAATGATTTGAAGCATTAGTTACCGGAGGACAGTTTGATGTTAAATAACTTGTGATTATTGCATAATGTTGCCAAAATAGCTAGTCATATACTGTACATGGTATTTCATACAAACAAATGAGTTGACAATTCCACTAATACACACACACAAACTTTATACATCTTACCTTCTATCAAAAGAGTCAGTTGTGAAATCCCTGAAAACGCACAAAAGGAATAAAGACTTAACAAAAATTACAATAGCTTATTTGGATTTACTACTCTTATTCTTATCAATATGAATTTCAAGGCCAGACAACAAATGATATTTAGTATATTTACATTCAAGTAGGATGTGCTCCCCTATTTGGATGAAAAAAGGGTTTAATAGGTTACCAAAGTCTTATCCAATTTTGTCTCGGGAATTTCAAGTATATGCTTCTCCCAAAACTATTTTATTGGTATGTTTAAGAGGCATGACAAAAATTTAGCATATGAATTACTGAAACAGTTACCCTACAACTTTGCGTAAATAATTTTGTGAGAAATATAGTTTTCCTGAAGGTAGTGGGCCTGGGTTTTAGACTTTATTGATGCAGCAAAACAGATTTAGTTTTCTTTAACAAACTTACTGATTATAATTCTATAGAAGTTTATACAAAGTTAATACAACTGTACAATTCTCCATTTTAAAATTCAACCATTGGTTTAATCAATAGAAATCATAATTCTGATTTGTTTTCAAACTCTTTCACATTATTCGAAAAAATTAATGTAAATTGATTTTTGTCTTGCATTTTAATTGTAATCAAAGTTGACACCAATTGGCAAAATCTTGGAAATAAGAGGACTGTTACAATTATTTGTGTAATAAAAATCAAAGTACAGAATATCATACATACTTACTCATCATAACCTCCAGACTGGGAATAACCTGGTACAGATCTATAATAAAACATAACTCTTTCAATACATTGTCACATCGATCTCTTTACAAATAACAACTGCCAAATGTTTATTATAAAATGAAAATATTTCAATATAAAATCAATGAATCTGAGGACTTTTTTTTAAATCTTATATTCTGGACAATGTTTTTAACTCCGTAGGTAAAAGACATAATTTTTCTTAAAAGATTTTGTCTTGATTTGCAAAGAAATATTGATCTAAGCTATTCGTTGCACCAATTTATAGATAAATACATCATATACATACCCTCCTGGTCTTCTGCTATAATACTCTGGAGGAGGTCGGCCATAACCCTCCCTCTCTCTTCCCCTGTAATACATACTTTCTCTACCATAACCTTCTCTAGTTACTGGTGGTCTTCTATCATAAGGTGATTCGTAAGGCCTGTATCTATCACCAGGGTAAGGGGCACGTGCATATGGTTCTCTGTAGTAATCATCATAGGGATCACCATAAGATCCACCCCGATATGGTTCACGTCCATAGGGTGATCTACCATAGGGATCACCTCTTCTGCCTCCGCCACCTCCTCCTCGCCTAATAAAAATATCAATTTATACCTTTTAATTCTAGTAAACAAACACATTCATGATTTCCAGCCAGGACTTTCTTTATATTCTACATTATAATAATGTAATATGTTCTATATAATTTAACTCAATATTTAGATATTAAATATTGAATGTGTCCTAAGAAATATATCCATTTAGTTACATCCAGAAAGGGTTTTATTTAATGTATTCAAAATTGTGTTACTTACATGTCTGATGGACAATCTCTCCCCCTGAAAAAATGAACAGGATAACAGTTATTGGTGATTTAGTTATGATACTTTGAAACAATTTTTAAAAAAAACCAGACACAATGTACAGTCTATTAATGAACAAACAAGGTTATAATACTATTCTGAACTAAAAGTCAAACTGACTGAATTTGCTTAGCAAAGGAAAGCTTAGCTAGAGTAGAAATTAGAATAGTTATTGTATCTTTGATGTTATTTATGA
Source organism: Patella ulyssiponensis (assembly GCA_963678685.1). Classification (NCBI taxonomy): domain Eukaryota; kingdom Metazoa; phylum Mollusca; class Gastropoda; family Patellidae; genus Patella; species Patella ulyssiponensis. Next base: position 18,286,618 of record OY783230.1, on the reverse strand, counting down.
ATATATGATGAAGCTTCAATGGATAATATCAGATTTTTTTTATGATTCTTAATATATCAAATACCATGAGATATTGAAATACACACCAGTGACCAAATCTACCACATTTGAAACAACCATCTTTGTTGCCCATTCCTGGTTTCTGTCTCATTTTGCTGTTGGATATTTCCACACGTAGAACATTACCCTGGTATTTAGTACCATTTAATTTTGTTGATAAACGAGCCTGGTCTTCTGTAGCAAAATGCTGAAATAATGAAATGTTTGTCAAGATCACAAAATAAATGGGGGGAGTAGGGGAGGCAGATCTAATTCAATAATTAACATGTACAATTATTGAACAATTATATATATATATATACAACAATTAACCATATATTAACATATTTTTCTGACTGTTAGTTTAGCATGATATACATGTGTATTTGAAATTATAAAAGAACACTTGTCAAAACTAGATGTATATTAACCAGTGATTGTATTTCATATAGATTGTCGTATTTTTAATGCGCTCAATCACAAAATGACTTTAGAATTATCTTGGTCTTCAATGTTTACTTACAACAAAACCATAGTTTCTAATAACATCATACTCTACTATGATACCATAACTTTCAAACATTGAACTAAGATCCTCTTTTGTAGTCCCTTCAGGTAAATTACCTACATAAACTTTGGTGGTTTTACCTCTGGCTCCTCTCTATAATATAAGTAATAACACAAATAATAAACAACAGTTGGTTGCACTGTAGATAAACTGAGAACAAGAGTTGCTTTGTGAAAGCCAGACATGCAAAGTGTTGAATACACCAACACAGCAACTTTGCTTCATACTGATTTTGAAAAAAAATTGTAGGCTTTATTATCGTGAAGGTTTTGAGAAAAGGATGCATAACTTCAGGAAAGAAGAGCGCTTGTAAGTTGTAACTTAGTTAGCCAGTTGATTGACTTTGTATCAACATGTTACAATTGACCAGTCATAAGTTAGCAGAAAGCAGATGGTTTTATGACACCATAAGGCCCAGTTTATTCTTTTATCAATCAGCTTTTTCGAACATCAAGCGACTGTGGCCAACTAAATTCAGTCAATTAAGATTCCTGATGTATGTAAATGCCTACACAGTTAACGGTCACGCTTCGGTTGCACAGGTGAATTGGTTCAAAAAATTACTACCGGTAATGGATTTTCGTTTTAATATATCTGAGCTTCAAAACCAGGAATGGTAGCTAACACATTGTTTTCTGTCACCAAAGACCTCATACATCATATTGCACTTGTCATTTGTAAGAATGAATGGAGTTTGTGCCGACTGTTAATTTGAAATACTGAACCATGACCAGTGAACCGACCTAGTACAAAGCTGATTGATCAAAGAATGAAGCTGGCCCCTATGGTATCATAAATCAATCTCTTTTCGGCGAATTTGGTGTTACTTGACAAGAAGATAATCAATTAGCTAACAAATTTATTTAAATATAGGGATTTAAAAAAGTGAAAGCAAAATTTTGGTAATTTATAAATGGGGACAGTGCCAGGATTAAAGTTATAAACACTTAACCTGAAAATATAAAATTTGAAAATTTGTGGCCTGCTGTTCTAATAACTCTTTTGTGGAACATAATTTATTTGCCAGTTTTAAAAACAATATTTTCAGTTGAAAAAATAACTTACAGATCCCTGAACACTCCTTGAAACTTCAACTTTTAAATTTCTCCCCATAAAATCACTTCCATTTAAAGCACTAACAGCTGCCTTGGCTGAATCTTCACTCTCAAAGTGCTAGAAGAAAAATGTTGAAAATATATTTAAACAGAAGCTTAAATAAGAAAATTACTATTACCTAAAAAAAACCCAAAAAAAACTGAGAACTGTGGTTAGATGCTAGCTCAATAATAAATGTGATCCCAGTTCCATAAGATTATTTGACCTACATGTAGTTTCTCCTTGTCAGTGGCAAAGAACTGTGCCTTGTTCGGTTTGCATTTGATGACTGAATCTTGTGGAACCGCCGGTTTTCACATGAATTTTTCAAAGCCACACATCTTGGCTTATGGCCTACCCGGTAGTCAGGAAATAAGGCACCTGTCACTGACAATGTCAGACACAGATTCAGGCTTTGTCTGGCACAAAACCTCTGTGTCCGGCACTGATTTGTCTTTTTTATTGATATTATTAATACATGTTCTCCACTAAGTTGAAAATTTCAGGTACTATTTCATTGGTGCCTGACATTTTGTCCGGTACATCTAAAACGGTTATTTCCAGGCCTGCTTATGGCCAGTCTTGATTAGCTTAGTTGGTGCTGAAAGACAGGGTGTTCAACAGTAAAACCCCCTGTTCATTTTTCTTAAATCTCTCCAACTACAATTAAATGTGACGGTTGTTTCTAGATTTTCTTTCAAACTTGCTTGAAGACCTGATTGTATAGCCAAACGGAAATGAAATGGGATGTAGCCTAACGTCATACACATTTAATTATAACCCAATTCTTACCACGAAACCATAGTTTCCTATAATAGCACATTCTGTAACTGTTCCATATTCATCAAACAAAGACTGAAGATCTTGCTTTTCAACATTTTCTACTAAATTCCCTACATATAACTTAGTAGGCATTTTTGTTGTCTGAAAAATACATAAAAAAAAGGTGTTTGAGCTCTAATCATATAAAAACCAATTTTGAGTGTGATCATCATTGATTGGATTCCAGCTTACTTTAATACAGGTTAGGATCTTGAATGGGAATGACATTAACCATGGATTGAAAATAATAACAGTACATTTCAAGCAGACAATTTTTTGGCTCAACTTACTGTTAAAAATAAGTTGAAAGAAAAGGTCGAACACAATTAAGTCAAATAAGCTTGCAATAAGCGGCCATAAATACTTGAAAATACTGTCGAATTATTATGAATTTGTGAAATAAAGGTACGGCGAGAAATGGTTCCTTTTGATGAAAAACAGAAGGTAACATAATTATTTTCATTCTAACTGCAATGATGTTTGCTGAAATTTTGCAATTGTAACTATTTTTATTCTTATTATCTAAAAGCCTCGAATAGTGTATCAACAATCACTAGGGACCGGGTATAGTCCAGATTTTACGAAAAAAGGAAAGAAACTACGTTTAATACCGTTTAGAATCTAATACATGTATCCAATAAATAGATTGCCGTTTAGAATGTGTTAAATGCCGTCAAGATTCATCAAAAACCGCTCAGTTCGTGCTACCGTGTAGATTTAGAACCGCCGTTAAGTTTTGACCTCGATCGGCAAATTATTTTGACTTACAATTGGTTTGAAAGCAATCATAATTTGTACACGAATAACGAATTATATGCGAGTTTATGTTGTGACATCATTCTGTATACCGTACATGTAGAATTTTTTCATTTATTTGACAATAAAATAATAGCATTCCTTAGCAAAACGAAGGTATAGAAAGAAACTCGATCAACTTCGTTGGGAAGACAAAACCGCCATCGCTCGCCATGTTTTTGTCGCTTATGACCTGAATAATAATGAGTAAAACGTAATTATTTCCCTTTGAAAACATCAAACAGTTCGCCGTAACAGTAACAGTTTATTTCTTGCAGTGATTTCTCATGCGCATAGAACACATCTGGTCACTGTGTGATCCATATCTTGTAATATTCCAGAAATGAAGAGTTTAAATTTAAATATGGAGCACAACTGAGTGTTACGTGAAACCATTGGCTATCATCATGACATAAAGGGCCATCAATTCTCACCGGTGGCGTCTCGCATGGCGTGAAAAAACAAAACGTGTGTGTTTTATTATGACTATTATGTTTATTTACAGTTCTATGCCCAAACACACGTTGCAAAAAATACCGTGATAAGGATTATTTATATGGACTTCTTCTTACAAGTGAAGTACCTATAATTGCGCGATAACCGATATTTGAAAACTGTATCGATAATCGATTTTCAAAACGCTTACCGACGACTATCGACAATATCGATATTTTCCGCCAGCCCTAAATGTAAGCAAAATTACCGTTTGTTTACATGAGGCGCCAGCGGGAAAATCCCCATTATGACGTCACTCGGATATGACTGAAAAGCACTTATTTGGGTGCCATTCCACGCATTGACTGGTATAGAGCGTTTTAATTACATTTTTGACGTCGATCTCGGATTTTAAAATTCCATAACTGAGGATCTAATTGGAATATTTTGATGAAATAAAAAAAATTGGGGTAGCATTTTATGTATATTTTCACAAAATATTTTTTTAAATTTTTTTTCTGTAATTTGAAACTTTGACCTGAACCCCCTAATACTATGCTACCCTGCTCGACTCTAATTCCAGCTAATTATAATACTATAAATAGTATGCAAATAAGTTTGTTTATGCGTTAACCAATAGCTACTGTAAATTTTCATGCATTTATACGGCTTTAACCAATGAAAAATTTTCTTTATAAAGAAAAAAAAGATGACCAAGCTGAATCAGTGAATATTTTCAAAACCTCTTTTTCCATTGATTGTTATAACCACATAAATCAAACACTCGCGGTTCATTTCTCGACAACATCTAAAAACTAAACCCCCTTCAAATCTAAATGGTAGTGTTCATTTTCAAAAACATCCCGAGAAACTTGACGGTCGTAAAGTAGACGATCGAGGTCAAAACTTTACGGCGTTTCAAATCCACACGGTAGCGCAAACTGAGCGGTTTTTGATGAATCTTGACGGCATTTAACACATTATAAACGGCAATCTATCTACTGGATAAGTGTAGCGATGCCAAACGCCGCTAGGGGCACTGACTGTACTATTTTCAGACACCACAAAAAGTTGACCGAGAAAAGTATACTTCGTGCTACGCCTTCTCATGAATTTTCAGAGTGTCAGACATTGACCACGCGATGTTTACTATTGAGAAAAATGAATGAACTTGCTGTCGAGTAGGATTTGGAGAAACTGAGGTAAGATTTTCTCATATTTTTCATCAATTGAAAATTTGAAGTTGATAGAAATTTTCGAAAAAGGCCCTCGACGCTGAAGATTTGGGTATATTTGGAAAGCCCAATTCATTAACTACTTAGTTTGACCATTTGTTAAGTCTGTATCCCCCGTAGGAATCCGTAAATTGTCAGAAATCGAACCATGTGGCGTTAAAGGGAGGTAATTCGTGGTTGATCAGGGTTCAGACCACAATTGAAAACGCCACAGACTTCAGTGTGTAAAAAACAAATGATAGATTTGGACAGTGTTTTTCTTACATTGAATGTTACTAAAGCTACCGACCAAACTTTAGCCAGATATTTCACTAACAAAGGATAAAAATCGTGAATGTTGTTGACCACCTTGGATATTTTTTTCATGAAATGCAGCTGAAAAATTAGTATTACTGTCCTTTGTTGAAGCCAGTTAGCTTAGCATACTAGGTATCTTAGCCTTAGGCCTCAAATAATTTACAACAAAATTGTTTTCATTTCAGAATTGTTTAATTTAGCAGTATAGCTCATACTGTGATTATTGAAATGGAAGAAGAAAATTCCCAGACATTTTTACTGACGAAGAATTTTTATTATACGCCCACATTTTCATGTGGGCGTATATTGTCGTCGCCCCTGTCCGTCCGTCCACAATTGTTTGTGAACAGTCTACAGGTCACAATTCTTATCCGATTTCAATGAAACTTAAAATATAGGTTTATCACCCTAAGATCTCGGTTCCTTTCGATATTGGCATGTATCGGACTGTAACTTCATGGGTTATGGCCCCTGATTGTACGTTTTTTAGCTTGTGAACAGTGTAGAGGTCACAATTTTGAACCGATTTGGATGAAACTTGGAATGCATGTTTATAACCCATAGATCTTGGTTCCTTTCGATATTTGCGCCAATCGGATCGTAACTTCCTGAATTATGGCCACTGATTGTCCGAAAAATCGCCCTTTTTAGCTTTTGGTCACTCTGGAGGTCAAAATTGTTATCCGATTTAAAAAAACGTTTGATTATATCACCGTTCCATGGTTATGAAGGTTGACTTCGAATTTCGTGAAAATCGGACCAAAATTGACTGACAAAATGGCCGCCGTTTGTACGCGAATAGTGTGAAAATATGTTATATCAAGGTTGTGGACCTTATAGAGGTCACAATTTTGAACCGATTTTGATGAAACTTGACATGCATGTTTATAACCCATAGATCTTGGTTCCTTTCGATATTTGCGCCAATCGGATCGTAACTTCCTGAAATATGGCCTCTGATTGTCCGAAAAATCACCCTTTTTAGATTGTGGTCCCTCTGGAGGTCAAAATTATTATCCGATTTAAAAAAACGTTTGATTATATCACGGTTTCATGGTAATGAAGAGAGAATTTAAATTTCGTGAAAATCGGACCAAAGTTGACGGATAAAAGGGCCGCTGTCTGTACACAAATTGTGTGAAAATATGTTATATCAAGGTTGTGGACACTATAGAGGTCAAAATTTTGAACTGATTTTGATGAAACTTGAAAAACATGTTTATAACCTAATGATCTTGGTTCCATTGCATATTTGCCCATATCGGATCGTAACTTCCTGAATTATGGCCCCTGATTGTACGAAAAATCACCCTTTTTAGCTTGTGGTCCTTCTGGAGCTCACAATTATTATCTGATTTAAAAAAACGTTTGATTATATCACAGTTACACCGTAGTTATGGGTGAGTTTGAATTATGATTTTCTGATGATTACTTAAAATGCAACAACTCTTGTTGACTGCCCGGACGATTTGGCTGCTGTGTGGGCGTATGTTTCGTTGCCTGGCAACCTATTTTATTTTTTTTCCTTGGGATAATATCTAAACAAGAAAGCTATATTTCTACCACTAATACTATAATCTAGTATATCGTAATGCACATATGTATCACAATTTTGATTTATTTTAAATACTCTTTGATGTAGATCATACCTTACTTTTATAAGTTTACCTTTTAATTTATTTTTTAGCAGAGTAGGCTACATTTTGTTTTTATCATTTTGCATATTTATCAGACAATTGAAGTGATCATGATACTCATTGTTTAGGGTTATTTGGACTCTTTTAAGATATTTAAATGTTTTAATTATGTCTATGTAACTGTTTTTATTTGAAATTGTAATGATGTTGATCACCAAAATATAGCTGTTATATAAATCATAGTTTATTTGTTAATTTTCATTCCTGAAAAATACAATCTCAAATTGATGTACACACAATTGGTGTGGAAAAAGTGGCATATCCACCAAAAGCTTACATGTACATGTATATTTCTCATTTTACCACACACTTTTGATAATTTTTGAAAATATCTACAGTATAACCTGTTTATGAATTATAATTGTTTTATGACTGTGAGTGACCAGTTGTCAATGGTCTCTAGACCAGTAGATGCCCAATTGCATACATACATGTAAAAAGTTGTTTCTCTTTGACCTTGACATCAATCGGTCAAAAATTGTGATTTAAGGTGTTGTCATGCAAAAAATAAATAACAGAACCGACTGAAAACACTTTGTTTGTGCATATTCATTTAAAAATAAGCCACTGTATGAATGTCAAAGTGCTGCAATTTAAGTATACAGGAATTTGTCAATTTTTTTGCTGTGATTTGTACGTAATTGGCACGGACCTCAACTTTGAACCTCTGTAACACAAAAAGTATATGCCAGAATATTATAGCGACAATTTGGCTTTATTAAGTACATCGAGATCTTTAATTAGTGCAATTTTCATAGGCCTATCTTGTATAGTTACTGAGATATTGACTTCGGTCAGTTTTTTTGCGTTTTTGAAAAAAGCCGTTTTTTTGTGCCCCCAGTTTGCCATCTTAAAAACGCTAAAACTTTTTTAATTTTCAATATTTTTTGGAAATTTTTTCAGATTATTCATTCTAGATAGTTCATAATTACAGTATCACTGTCATTTTTGAGTCATTGGTAGTATTTGAAAACCCGTTTGCAATGCTAATAAGTGTATTAGATTCTAAACGTTAAACGTAGTTTCTTTCCTTTTTTCGTAAAATCTTGACGATACCCGGTCCCTAGTGAATCAACTGTAGCAGTTGTGAACAAGATATTGAAGATAAGGCTAAGGCAATTTATCAGTTCGGCTACAAAGTAACACTCAGCTCAGTCACGTACGGAGCCGGAGCCGGATAAGACTGGTCAGCGGACAGGATCTGATAAGGGACTTTACCCAGAGGAACTAAGTCTATGACTATTATGGCCGTAATGGCGACATGACAAAACAAATACAACTCCCGTGTCCGTTACATAGTTTCTACAAACAATGAATGAGAAAACATGGTTGATTGTATCATTTGACGTCGACGCCGGCACAAAATTATTGGTAGCACGTCATTTCGGTCCCGCGTCATTTCGGACTCAACGCAAACGTCGTTTCGGACTCAGTCTGGCGACTTTTCGGACTTACTTGGCGTCGTTTCGGACTCAGTCAAGCGACTTTTCGGACTCTGATTAATAATTAAAATACTGTAGAAAATTTGTGTAATACTAATAGTACAGCTGTTTGTTTTTTCGTTTTACGTGAGACTGATGATAGTTTATTTAATTGATCAGCGATTGTTGACGTCGCGATTAACACTGCTAGTTCTCTTTTATTTCATCGGCGAGTATTGAACTTGGCAATAAAATATTGTTGAAAATTTGTGTATATTTAGTAATACTTCATTGTTTTTCTTTTGTCAAAAATTAAACAAGCTTGATTGATCGATCACTGCTAATGTTTATTTTTTGTGAAACGGAATAATTGCAATCAACACACGGCCGCCATTATCGATGATTGACAACTCACGGTTTTTCATCATCCACCAAAGAGCCGCAAGATTTCTTTGCACATACTACAATAACATCGGGATTATCGGTTAATCAGCTTTAATTATCCCGCTTTGATCGTTGCTATTTCTAATATTTTCCTCAGAAATACTTTGCTTTGTAGGTACGCACTAATTTATCGATTGGTATTGCCAAGCGGGAGGAATTGCATGTCAACGTGCAGCTCACCGGGTTATCGTTAACAATTTCTAGGGACTTGTAAAAAGAGTGCATGTCATGTAAATTTTTGTTTTTGTGTAGGTCATTTCAAATAAATTCATCAGCATATTATTGGATTTAAACAAATACATTAATTTTACGGGAAACGACGATTATCAAAGAACCGTAAGTGCAACTAATCTAATGTTTTATCGTTTGGTGGAGCCTTTTACTAACCACGTGTTTCATGTTAATAAATATTTTCTTTCGTGTTTTAAATTGGCCTGTTCCTAATAAATTCATCAGTACAGCAATACATGTATAAAGAAGTAAAACGTTCTTTTCGTAAACACTCAACATTGGAAATTTTGTCGTGTAGGTTCGTGATGCACGACTCCACGCCGAAGGCCTACTAGTACTTGATGGCGAGCGGTAAATTATATAATTTAACCTTTAAGTTATTTTTTGTTGGGCTATTAAGAATAGCCACGGTGTATTTTATATTGATTTGACAGTTGTGTTCAACCTTTCCTTCCAACTTTATCCCGAGTCCGAAATGTCATATACCCGAGTCCGAAATGTCATGTGCCGGAGTCCGAAACGTCGAGGCCATATTTTTTGGAGTCCGAAATGTCGTAAGTCCGAAATGACGCGGGACCGAAATGACATGTAATCAAATTATTTTAGTCGGCTAGAAGTGGAGAGAATCTTACAGAAAGAAAGCTTTTTTCCAAATACATTACCTAGGATGCAACGAGACTAAATGCTTAATGATTTAAGCCTTACCAAGTTAAGAATTGCGGAATAAATGAATGGTAAAATTAAATGATACCTTATCTGCGCACGAGATGAAAATGTGCTTTGCAAATAAATGACGTTGGCACAAAATTATTTTAGTCGGCTAGAAGTCGAGAGAATCTTACAGAAAGAAAGCTTTTCTCCAAATACATTACCTAGGATGCAACGAGACTAAATGTTTAATAATTTTAGCCTTCCCAAGTTAAGAATTGCGGAATAAATGAATGGTAAAATTAAATAATACCTTAATCTGCGCACGAGATGAAAATGTGCTTTGCAAATGGACGCTTCAGCCCAAGTCTTGATTGCCCAGTGTAGTGAAAGAAAAGATTATACACATGCGTGCGCATCAGGCCACAGGGACTTTGCCGCTCGACCACTTTGTCTAAAAATTAACTTTTTTCTAAATTATGATGTTTTGTTCCAAATGGATATAAGTGCTATGAGATGTGTGCATATTTTTCTATAAGCTATTTGTTATCTATTATTTAAATCCCATCTTAATTAATTCACGTATATTAATCAATAATTTTTTTTTTTCTACAGAGATACAATTTCCCCTGTGGTAAGATGGCTTCTTGCCGGATATACGTGAGACCTGATATCCAAGAAAAATAAAGGGGCGTGGGATCTGCTTAATATCAAGGTCGTTGGTATAAAATGAATTCACACACCATCAACAACTCATTTGGTCGTTTGACTTACAGTGTGCTAAATAGGGAGGAGAGCGGTAACTTGCGAAGCAACATTATTTGACATACTATTAAAACCACTGAACAAAATGATGTTAACTAGTGACAGTTCGGGTAGAATTTTTTTTTAATTTGTCTATTAATATTAATCTCTTAACTACTTCTACATGGTTTAGCAAAATGATTTGAGTATTGTTTTTAATAACTAATACTATAAATAAAAATTGCGGCTGCGAAATGAAATGGGGTTTAACGTCCTACTCTAATTGTTTCGGCTGCTATAATAATATTCCATTATTAGGCCTATGCTATATGATGAGAGTCATACATGATACAGGTAAATCCGGAGGGAGTATATTTTGTCTCCATCCATCTTTCTAGTATTTGGCATTGTTGTTTTCTGGAAAGAAAAAATTCTTTTAAACTTTGAGACATTTAATTGGGCATTTAATTGAGTACAGCCACTGACATCAGAAAAGTACCATTGGCATTTGGCAAAATCTGTTAGTTTATAGATAAGACGAAGATGGGTAGGTAGCCCTAATTTTCTGCACCAACTGGATTAAAGATACATTATGTAAGATTTAGATAAAGAACTAGCCAATCTTGCTATAATAATAGTTCAAAAGTAGATAATGTAAAATGAAAAATTGGAAAATTTAATTTAAATTACTCTAATTGCAAGCGGAGCTATTAGCCTTTCAAGGTTTAAGAGACATGTGCAATGATTTCAACCACAGTATACTGGTTAATCGAAGCTAAGTCTCGTTCCTCCATATTTGATTAAATCAAAGTATCGCTGAACCATTTTAATCTATTTAATATTGGAGAAATCTGATGCCATCAAGAGTTGATTAAGGCCTGGATCAGTTAATGTCTAATTAACACTTTAGAAAACATTTCAGGCCTAAAGAAAGACCAGCAATAGGCAGATTTAGCTCTTGCATAATGTATGTTTAATGAATACCTGCATATGCCATGCAGGTTCTGTGGGTGGATATTGGTTTCATCCCCACCCAAACCAACCCCAATTCGAATGATTGTCAGCTCCACCACTCTGCACACTGATGAATTCTGAGGATCAACATGCTCATCCAGCATAGGGAATGACCAATGCATATCATTGATAAACTAGATGTCTGCCAACATATTTGATCCATTTTAGCTTGTTGGTTGATACCTGATTAACAGTATTGCTCAAATATTAATCAGTCTCTTTTATTACTTTTTTTACTTGCAGATATGGAAAGGGAAATTATATCCACCATCAAGAAAAGAATTATGATATTTGATGGTGGTATGGGAACAATGATTCAACAACAGAAATTAGAAGAAGAAGACTTTATTGGTGAAGAATTTAAAAATCATCCTAAAAATTTGAAAGGAAATAATGATATCCTTTCTCTTACAAAACCTGATCTTATATACAACATTCATAAGGTATATCTTAACTCAAGTTGTCTTCTTTATTATTTATGTACATTTTTTTTCTTTGTTATGCTCCCAAATTTTAGTTAGGGATAGCATGTCATGACCTGTAACATTGCGAGACAGGTCATGAACATGAAGTGTGAACATGACAATTTGATGACAGATGATGACTAGCAAGATCGTCGGTGGAGGCGTAGGGTACCATGGTGGTCATTTGCCGCCAATTTTCCTTTGGGCTCTGGCCTATGATACCCATCAAATGATAATTATACGATCTACTTTTTTCAGATTTGCATTTCTGACAATATTGGAGAATATTTTTTGAATTTTGAAATGGAGTTAAACATCCACTCGACACAAACTAGGTCATTTCGGCACTAACATATGGTTCAATTTTATTTCAATAATTCACTTGCGTGTATGGGTCTTTAGCGGTGGGAGGAAACTGATTGACCCGGAGAAAGAAAACCCACGAGGTTGGACAGGTGACCCTACTCCTTGTCACCGACAACCGGGCACTCGAAACCGCGGCAGTTGACTCAATGGCAGACTTTATGATGCAGCGTATATGCTAACCATCCAGATACCCAACCCCTCATCACGCATTGAGAATAGAATGTGTTTGATATTTATTTAGTACAATAAATAAAACTGATACTGTGATAAATCAATGATAGGTCTTGTTTGAGAGCAATAACATGTGAGAATGAATTCACTATCAATTAATTCCGTCAAACACAAATAATGAAATTCGACAGCATGGGAATTTGGAAAATCCAAAATCACCATGAGAGGCTTTTGAAAAGCTAGATCAGTACAATTCCTTGTGGAAGAAGCAACAATATCCTATTCTGACAAATGAACACAGAGAATATGTGTCATTGTGTTAATTCAAAATAGCATGAGAACCAAAGCAGCATTGCAACGAGAGTGGAGATACATCCCGGAAGCGTTGCATAGTCTGTGTGGCAGCTAAGACTTTTAGCCCTTGTTTCTGTAAAATAAAGTTGCTATAATATGGCCACTGTGGGTTATGGTTGATTTAATGTGTCAATAAATGTCCAGACTAAAGTCTTACCAAAAATCTTATTTCAGCTGCATTATATCTTGTCAGCACTTGCCATCAGATCAGTTGTTTGTTTCCCTATGCAATTTAAAATCTTTTATTAAAACTTTTATCTTTTTCATCCCCCAGGACTATTATGAAGCAGGAGCAGATTTTGCAGAAACTAACACATTTAGTGGGACGCGCATAGCCCAGGCTGATTATGGAATGGAAGATCAGGTAAATCAAAGGTTGAGAATGGTGACTGACTATACTTCTAAGTCTAAACTGTCTGTATGTGGTGTGATAGATTAAACATGAACTGCTGATATGCTGTTTTCCCCAATGGACCTATAGGAGGCAAAAAAAGTAGTCAAACACGATAGCAGTATCTGACATATGATTTGGATGAAATATATTTAAGCTCTTGACACAATACTGTACACAATCTCTTTAATAAATACCAGATATTTTTCACTAAAATAAATGTTATGTATTGATGTTTATATTCCAATGAGCCACAAAAGTCACATTATATAAATTTTTATTTTGTTTTAAAAGATGTTTTGACCTTGATTTAATAGGTATATAGACTAAATGTAGAGTCTGCTAAAATAGCTAAACGAGCTGCAGATGATGTCACAAAAGCAACAGGTAGGTAAACAAATAATAGAAATATGAAATAAATTTTATTGGCAAGGGAAATGAACAAAGTGATTGATTAATTATGTTATGGATTAGGATTCTTGCACAGGCACTTGAAGGGATTAAAATAAAACTTCTTACTACTGCTTGACTATATAGTATAGTATAGTAGAAAGTATTTCAGACGCCATCTTTGTTATGACTCGTTGGCTAAATTTCGTCTGCTAGCATCTCACAATACTCACTAGTTCTAAGACTTTCCATCGAGACTTTATTTGATCATTATACACCCTCCAATGTAGTTAAATTGGTCATTTTACAGCGTTATTAATTACAAATTCTTTAATATGCTTTCAGGAATCAAGAGATATGTTGCAGGTGCTATGGGACCAACTAATAGAACTCTTTCAATTTCCCCATCTGTGGAGAAACCAGAATTTAGAAATATTAGTAAGCAGTTGATTTTTTTAGGTGTTTTAATGTTTAGAATAGGTGCAAAAAATGATCTGTTAATTAAATGAAATCAGAGGTTTCTTCTGGAGGGGCAGATATGCTACATTTGTGCAAGTTGTACTTAGCCACTGATAATTTATAAAGAGAAACATCTGCAAATTTCATAGACTATGATTTGATACAATCTCCATAGTTTTCCAGTTATATCCTTGGTCTGTCTTCATTAGCCCAGTCGGAGCAGAACAGTAGGATGTTAAACCCATTTCATTTCTATATCTTTGGAGATTGGGATAACAACTTGGTTACACCGGAAAATGGATTGGAGCTGTGTATTTGATTGGCTGAAAAATTCTAAAGGAATCAAAATTTGAACATCTAATACTATCCTAGGCTGTTTAACCAAGTACCTCAAACTGATAGGAAAGCTGATGTTTAGTTATAGTAAGCAAAGCAAACAACGCTTGACAAGTCGAGACAAGGGCATCTTGAATAATATAGAATTAAACTTTGCATCTGGAAATAGTACCAATGTCCTGTTCCCTTCTATTATCAGAGAATGTTGCCAATAATCTTTAAAGATTTGTTCTCAGAAAAGTATTTATCAGGTGGTTATTTCCAATAAAAGTGGGACAGTTTTGGTATATATGGAAAGTAGAAATATCCAATCCTTCTAAATACTGGATTCACTGAAAAACACTCATAGAGCGCATACGGAACGAAAATGTATAGGTTGCACACAGAGATTGAGCGCTTGATGTACCTGTTGATAAACTTTATGAAGAGTTAGACGTACAACACTTTCTGTTATGAAAATCATGGAAAAAGACGTTGGCAGTGGATAGTCCGAGAATTAAATTAGGCTTCAATATTTGTGAATTGGAAAGCCATCATAGACAACATCATCTTGTGTATGCAATGAATTCTCCTCCAACTATGCACCAGTGACTAGGTAGTTTGTCAGCTCAGTCAAATGACATAAACATGACCTCTTTTAAAAGATTTTTTTATAGCAGGTGTATTCCCTCTCGTAAACAGTGTTTTAAGAAGGATTTGAAGCAAAATTTTGATCGATTAATTAGTTTGAATATGTTTTTAGTCCAAATACATCATCAAATCACCCAGTTTGTAGCCGGGAACGTATCTTTAAATTAGATTATTGCATTGATATTTAAATATCTTTTTTAGCATTTGATGAATTGGTAGAAGCTTATTTAGAACAAGCTAAAGGTCTGCTAGAAGGTGGAGCAGATGTTTTATTGGTTGAAACCATATTTGATACAGCTAATGCCAAGGTAAAGATTTGTATACATAGTAATAAAAGTTGATATAGAATATACTGTAGAAAATGTGGATCACTTGCATCTTTGTTTAGTTAGAAAAAATTCAATAGATCCATTCACCAAACGTTTACTTGTTTAATGGGAATAAATTGTTTTTCTGACCTGAAATTGAGAGGTTTCTTATAGTGTACATGATGATGAATCAATACTATTTTGGAGTGAAATCAAGCAAGGTTTTATGAATACATTATGTTTTTTTTATTTTCAGGCTGCGTTGTATGCCATTCAAGTTTTATTTTCTGAAACCAAGAAGAAGTGTCCAATATTTGTAAGTATGTCAGACTTAGGAGAATTATTGCTGATAAACTATGAGTATAACTCTTAAAAGTCAGGGTGTATTGCGACATTTTCTGTTCTGTTTATTTTGGTAAAACAAATTCGATGATATTAATAACCTACCACAAGCACAATGGAAAATAGTCTTAACAAAATTGACCAATCAATCTTAATGGAAGCTATAGCCATGAAGTTCACATTTCTATTGATTTCACATCGCCATCTTTTTTTGTTATTAATTTTAAATATGGAGAATGTTGATTGGGATTCAACTGCATTATGCTTTTAATTGATAAATTGCAAGAATTGTAACATATTTATTTCAGTTTTTATGTCGAAAAAAAAACACAACTAACTATCTCAGATATTATTGGTTAAAACTTCCATCCCAGCTTTTATAAATGGTATATATATATATTGGATTCAGTTTGTTTATGTATTCAGAATCTATTGATCGAATAGTTTAAGACATAACTACAAAATTGATTTCTATATCAGTTAGGAAGATCTAAGTTGTTTAAAGCAATTTTTGCATTATTTAAAAGTCATATGTTTTAAATAAAGCCTTAAAACTCATATATTCTATACACAGTCCTACCTTGTTAAAGATTAATCCTATAATTCACCGCTGTTAGTTGAGAAATTGGCAAATATATCATTTTCAATTTAAAACATTAGCTTTGAGATTTGCTAATTCCATGGAGTGTATAGGGAAACAAGCGAGGTCATATTGCTATTATTTCCAGTGTTATTATTATTATTGTAAAAACTAGAATGATTCCTATGATTCAATAATAGTGTTTGACAACCTTTTAAACAATACAAGTATAGAAATAACTATTGCTTTAAAAGTATGTTCTATGTTTTGAATCATCTTGACAGATTATACAGAAAATATAAGTATTTTTGTTAAATTTTCTGACTATTGCTGTAATGATTTGTAGGTATCTGGAACTATTGTTGATAAAAGTGGTCGAACATTATCAGGTCAAACAACAGAAGCTTTTGTAGTCAGTGTTTCTCATGCTGGTCCAATGTGGTAGGTTTCTATACTATACTATTTCACAATGGAAAAGAGTTGTAAATTCAATAAATGTTCTGTAAACTTTCATTTATTTATGAAAAATTCCTTGACTAATGTATGAATGAATGTTATACTTGTTTTTATTTTGTTATAGTTTAGGTTTAAATTGTGCATTAGGAGCAAGTGAAATGAGGCCATTTATAGAAGCTATAAGTTTAAATACTACAGCATACACGATATGTTATCCTAATGCAGGTAAATAATACCACAACCCTTTATAAAACTTATTTTTATCCTAAAGTTATTTTGATAGTCAATTCCTATTGGAAAGTATCATTTATTTCTTCCAAAAATTATTAGAATTTCACTAATATTTGTTACTTTTGTTACATTTCTTGTTAACCTTTAGAGGTTAGAGTTTTTGAAACTTCTCAGCACTTATATGGCTAGTCATAAAGAGGAATCATATCAAAATTACTCTTGTCACCAAAGGTATGCAAATGTTCTAAAGGTTAGAGTTTTTGATACTTCTTTTCCAACTTTGCGGGACTGTTCTGCTAGTCCTAAGGAGGAAATGTATCAAAATTAAGAATTATTACTGCCCCAACAATTTTTTGCAGTGCCTTTTTAGTATCATAATTGATTGTTTTGACTTTTTGTTCAGGTTTACCAAACACCTTCGGTGACTATGATGAAACTCCTGCTCAAACAGCCAATCAAATAAGGGTATGGACAAATTAGTATTTTTTATATAGACATTTTTAAACTTCAACACAACTATTATGATTGGTCTTGACTAATTTTTTTTAGTAGTCATATTAGCCTGTAATTATTAGTCTATTTCTTATGGTTTATTCTGTTGTAAATTATTTTTGACATTTTTTTTAATTGGAAGATTGTATTCAATCATTTGCATTTATATTCTGGTATATATTTTCAGGAATTTGCTCGTGATGGTTTAGTTAATATTGTTGGAGGTTGTTGTGGAACAACACCAGCTCATATCAAGTAATTTTTTTACCTTCTTGCATCTTTGACTGTTTTGAACAAAATCAGTTTATTATCTGTTAATGATCATATGTTCATACACAGACAGTGAGACCAATTGAATGTGGCATATTATGACTGTGTGTGATATTTTAGACATTTTTATATATAATTGCACTTCATGTTGAGGGAAAATGGCTACCAATCTACCCAGTTCATTGCCAATTTTTTATTTAGAAATTACCTTGTTATCTTTGTCCAACTTTTGTCAGCCAAATTGGGTCTCTCTCTTTATTCACCTTCGGAATTCTGTCACATACTGTGAAAGATAATTTCTTTATTTCTTGTGAATGGGTTTTGATAAAACCTGGAATATACTTTCATGATTCCAGTTTGAACATCAACACTGAGTGTGTGTAATTGTTTAGAATACTGCGATTTGATGGGTTGATCCTTTGAATCACAATGATTTTACTTTTAGTGAATGGATTAAACTTACACCTGCATTATGCCACCTGATTTGTTTAGTTTTTAACTGTATTAATTTTATGTCTTATGAATGGATATAAAAGCAGTTTTGTTGTTCTTTACAGGGCTATAGCTGATGCTGTTAAAGAATTTGCACCACGTGAACCTCCTAAAAATCTCAATAAAGACTGTTTGATGTTATCTGGTAATTATTCATATTCAGTTTATTTCATTATATAGCTAGTATGATTGCCAATATTACTAACACATATAATAAAGCAATGGATTAACTGAGGATTAACCATGATCTTAGATTAATTATTCTAAGATAATTGATAATCTCCTTCAAGTGTTATTTTACCACTTTCAGGAATCATGTTGGACTGACATTTCTTTTAGAGATTCAACTTTTACAATAATTTAAAATAAAACCAAGGGATTTAACATCCCTCAAATGGCGATCGGCATTTATGTAGGGAAGGACACAGTTATAATTTTAGATTAGATGAGGTTTTATCTATTAAACTTTATCTTACAGGACTAGAGCCAATGGCTATAGGAAAGTATGCGATATTTGTAAATATCGGTGAAAGGTGTAATGTGGCAGGATCTAGAAAGTTCTGCCGTTTGATTAAAACTGGTAACTATGAGGTATTAGCACATTTACTTATAGACTATATTGTTGTAATATGCCCTTTGACTTAACACAGTGGTGCGCTTCCTGTGATACATTGTTCTATACATATATTTTTTTGGGTCCTAAAGTTGTCATTAATAATGTTATGTAATGTAATGGTGTCACATACCAGGACAGGTGACAGACCTTGAACTTGACATTGACAAACTCTGATAGAAGTGCATAATCTGGTTTTTGAACTAGAAACTGAGCCCCAAAAGTTATTCATCTTGTTGTTTTTCATGGAACCTGACACACTTGAAATAAAGCTAAAGGCTCTGTTCCTAATTGATTGACAGACTGCTATTTTTGTTATGACATCATAATTCCAAGGTTGCAGTGATGACCTCATGCTTGGTTCCTGGTCCATGGACCACAGTCCATAAAATATAGTCCAGTCAATATGAGGAAAATTGTTTGTTTTATTGCAGTTATTTTATGCTGATTGCTTTATTTTGATAATAATTGCATTATTTGTTTAAATTCTATTTTGATAATAATTGCATTATTTGTTTATTTCTATTTTGATGATAATTACATTATTTGTTTATTTCCAGGAAGCATTGAGTATTGCTAAATTACAGGTTGAAAATGGAGCTCAGGTATTAGATATTAATATGGATGAAGGTTTATTAGATGGAGTAGCTGCCATGACTAAATTTATTAATCTTATATCTAGTGAACCAGACATTGCCAAGGTAACATATGATCTACTTAATATTTCAATACAAAGAGAATTTCAGAAATTTTCAGAAATATTGCTAATGAATACTCAAAGGGCAGGAAAGGATTTGTGACTAGCTTACTGTACAGTAGAAAAACTAAATATCTTTTGTGTTGAACCAGTAGTTAAGATTACCTATGTGTTGCTGCTGTTTGCTATATGATTAGGTCTTTGTGTCACCTTAAAATTTATATATGTCAGTATGCACAGACGCAACGAAACATTACATCCCCTATTCTTTGACCACGTCGTAATGGACGTCACGATAAATAATAAATAAAACAAAAAGAAAGATAGTCATCCCCATTCCTCTTCCCTTTGTTGCACAATAATTTGCTTGAGTGTAGGGGGTCTTTAGCAGTGGAAGGAAACCAAAGGACCTGGAGAAAACCCACAAGGTTAGACAGGCGACCCTTCTCCTTCTCAAGTACCACCACACCAGTTGACTCAATGACAGGCTTTATGATACAGCGTGCAAGTGCTAACCATTCGGCCATCCAACCCCCCCTTTTTGCACAATGACTGAATCATCCTGATAATTAAGTCAACATAAATTCCATATCTTTTGAATTATCTTTTAGTTAACCAATAGTTTTTATTGCTTTCATATTTTGTAGGTGCCGTTATGTATCGATTCGTCTAATTTTGCTGTAATAGAAGCAGGTTTAAAATGTACCCAGGGTAAATGTATTGTTAATAGTATTAGTTTGAAGGAAGGGGAACAAGATTTTATTGGAAAAGCTGAAAAAATAAAAAAATTTGGTGCTGCTACAGTTGTAATGGCTTTTGATGAAGAGGGCCAGGTAGGTTTTTCTATTGGGACACTTCTTTTGAGCATTCTGGAATTAAATTCTCTGTCACCTGTTTGCAAATGTGGTAGTTAACAATGTTTCATATTGTCAATCAAGCACACTCTTTAGTAGATCACCACCAAGCCTTGAAATAACTGCTAAGGTTCAGCCGGACATCATGTCAGGCTGAACTGATTTTCGGCCGTACATTTCAGACTTTCAGCCTGACAAATACCATTATTCCATGCAGTGGAAAATTCCATCATATAATTCATATTTTTAATATACTTTATATAGAGTTCACAATTTAATGTAGTCACAAAACCACCGTCTTCTTCGTATGTGGTTGTCTTCTTCGTATGTTAACCACACGTCAGCATTGCATTTTGCTACGTCAGGTTTGATCCACTTTTCTACGGTTTTTATTGTATGTAATTTTCGAACTAGTGACGGCGATGGCCCCCGATTAGAAGTGTCATTTTGAGAGACATTAAACACAGTACCAGTTTTAAAATATTCTGGAACGGTCCCACTAGCCGGGATATCCCGTGTCCGCGGGTTGGGGAAAATAAGAAGTTATTTTATTCGACATGTTTTCAAAGCTCGTCTATTTACATTCACATCGATCATCGGAAGTGTCCAACAAAGTGAGATATTTTAATTTTCGTATAAAAAGGCTCTCCCTAATTACATCCATAGTCAACTTGAACATTTTCTTGTAACATTTTAAATATTATTACTTTTATTTCTAATAATTTGTATAATTACATGTCATGTTAGGTTTGATTTAGAGCTAATCATATACGAAAGTAACGCAAAGCTAGCTACTACACGTAGGCTCGAATAACCAGCGTAAAAGAGCCGATTCTCAATATTATTCATTATTTTATCTTCATGCGGCCAAGATACATGTATGTAAATAGTGATAATTTTACTATGACTCGGGTCGTTGATATAACCAGCGAAAAAGAGCCTATTCTAAAAAATAATAATATTTTTACTATGACTCGGTTCGTTGATATAACAAGCGTAAAAAAGCTGATTCTAATAATTATTGATTATTTTATCCGCACGCGGCCGAGATATAAATAGTAACATTTTCACTATGACTCGGGTCGTTGATATTTTTGGGCCTGGATTTTGAGCCGATTCTATAAAAAAAATAGTAATATTTTTACTAGGACTCGGGTCGTTGATATAACCAGCGTAAAATAGCCGATTCTAAAAACTATTGATTATTTTATCTGCACGCTCCCGAGATATAAATAGTAACATTTTCACTATGACTCGGGTCGTTGATATTTTTGTGTCTGGATTTTCAAGTCTAGTAATAATTAGCGATCGACTTGAATTCGCGAATGAAATTACTATTTTTGGCTTACTGTTTTACTCAAAATCGGTCGGACATTTATATCCGGACGAAAGGCATTTCGGCCTGTCAAAGGGGGTCAATTCGCCCGGACATTGTCCGTGTCCGGCCCCTTATTTCAGCGCTTGATCACCACAGGTGTATTTGTTAAAGTAATGTCAATAAATGTTAGCTGTAATGTCGGAGATTATTTAGGCTGAGAAAGGAAACGTCTGCTTTCACAGTAGATGTAGTTAAGTGTTCTTATAAAATGACCTGATGGATTCCATTTTGTTTTATAATCGAAAACTTGCTTTTATATTTTATAAGTTTTAAGAGGCTTGTTAGGAAGTTCAATCAAAAGTATTTTAGCAGGCAATAAAAATCATGTAAAATCAGTTAGAGATATTGTAGATATCATTTCATGTTTTTCCATTGCAGGCTACAGACACAGAAAGAAAGTTCAGTATTTGTGAAAGATCGTACAATATACTGGTGGATAAAGTAGGATTTAATCCTAATGATATTATATTTGATCCAAATATATTAACTATTGCTACTGGTATAGAAGAACATAATACATATGGTATAACATTTATAGAGGCTTGTAAACTTATCAAGGTTATTATATTATAATTCATTCTTCGATTACAATGTTGCAGTATGTGTATTCGAATTGTCTAATACATGTGCTTTAGATCAATAGGTCTGTCATTGGGACAGTGGCAATGTTTTGGTCCCAAGTTTGTTATTGACATGGAGTAGGGTTGTCTGCTCAACTTCGTTGGTTTTCTCTGGGTCCTCCCAATGCTAAAGGGCCCATACACGCAAGCAAATTATTGAAGTAAAATTGTACCAAATTGCCTGGTTTGTATTGAGTGGACATTAAACCCGTTTTCTCTCTGTGTCTTGAATTCATAGTGATGTTAAACATTGATGTAGAGAGTATTTATAGAAATAACCAGCAATTCTCTTTAGCTATTCTGAATCTGTGAGGAATTGTCACAAATAGAGGATTCTCAGTTTTCGAATTGCTTCATTTTGTGTTTCAGTTTGAATGATTACACTTCAGCATAGCTAGGTAGCAGAAAAATACATTATGAAAATTGTATTAAGGAATTATGTGTGTTTAGAAAAATACTGCTTTTTGTGATAATATACCTCCATAGATAAAAAGATATTTGATAATTAATTGACGTTATTTGTATTGATATTTTTAAGGCTAAATTACCAGGAGCTAGAGTGAGTGGAGGTGTGTCTAACTTCTCATTTTCATTCCGTGGTATGGATTCTGTAAGAGAACCGATGCATAGTGTATTTCTCTATCATGCCATCAAGGTAACTTTAGAGGACAGTAAAGGTTTTACAGTTCATTTGTAGATAATTCTTTATTTTAGTCTTTTATCAAAGTAAATTATATTAATTGTTTTAATTTAAAAAAATAAAATATTGAGCTATTTCATTAAATAATATTGATTTACAAAAATAATATGAGGATTTTATATTATATTAAATGCTATGTTGCTTAATAAAAGTGTGACATTTAATTTCAGGCTGGAATGGATATGGGTATTATAAATGCTGGATGTTTGCCAGTCTATGATGATATTAAACCAGAGTTATTGCAACTGTTAGAGAATGTTTTGTGGAATAAAGATCCAGATGGAACGGAAAAACTTTTACAATATGCTCAGGTATCATATTGTTACATAATTCTTTTTTTCTTAACTGAAATATTGTTTTAATATATTATACCAGTACATGTACTATTTCGAAGCATACAAACATTTCCTATAGAAGAGGTCAGTTATGATATCTGGTTTTTTTTGTATTGAATAGGGTAAACACTAGTAAACCAATATTTGGTTTTTACCACAATAAAAACTAAAGTTTAGGGAAAAATCTGAAGAATTCTGAATTCCTGACCAATTATTATGAATACGTCACATACGCAGATGTCACAAAATGTCGAATATAGACAACATTTTGCAAGGAAAGAAAATAGTCCATTTACTTTCCTTTTTTGGTCGTAATTATTGTCCTAATTTTATGTTATTTTTCTTCGTGTGCTGTATTTTATAGCACTCACTCTTAAAAATCAATCCATGCTCAATGTTCTAGTGTTTATTGTTGCTGTTTATGAGATTTTGAGAATTTTTTCACAATGTTAGTATACTCAAAGTATCACTCTTGATGAAACTCCCTTATCAATTAACTTGTTGTTACATTGAATTAATAATCTTTGAAACTTTGTTGTAGAAAAATGGTAAGGATGCTAAGAAAGTCCAGTCCGATGATGAGGAATGGAGAAAAACACCTGTAGAAGAAAGATTGAAATACTCTCTTGTTAAGGTGAAATATGTACCTAAATTTTTTAACTATATCTATATAAGAGTTTACACTAGTAGGCTAATTATTAATTGTTGTCCACTGCCTTTCAAAATAAATCTAGTCACCAATGAAATGGGTTCCAACCACATTTTGTAGATCAGTTGCTTGAGTGGTGAGTATTCATAGATGTTCATATGAAATTTGTTGGTTCAGTTTGAGTTGAGCCAAGGCACACACATGAAAGATGCTAATTCAGACTTTTACATACTGTTACAACTGCCTCAGCTCAAATCCTCTGAGGCAGTATGTTGTTTGGGGAACGTTTTTTCAGTTTGAGCATCAAAGTACCAAATTCAAAGTTTTGAGTGGTTTCCAACCATATTTGTTCTAATGAATTTTCTCAGCTCCACCTGGATGATGTTGAGGCCTGTTTAAGGCAGAAATTGTGGAATTTTGTTGGAATAATTAATGTTTCTTTGGTACCTACCCCAACCCATTGATGGATGATTGAGTCCACTTGGTCTCTTGTTTTTTCAAGGTCTTATTTTGATAAGAAACAGGAAGATGATTTATCATTTTCAAAACTGTTTCTATGACTTTTACAGGGCATTGATAAATATATTGTTGAAGATACCACAGAAGCAAGAACAAGTTTTGATAAATATCCGCGACCCCTTCATGTTATAGAAGGACCTCTCATGGATGTAAGTAAATTACAAATCAAAATGGATTAGGATATTAAAAAATTTAAAAAAATCAATTTCTATCCATAATTTTCTTTGTTTGAAATGATTTGAAGATATTAACATTAATTCTTAAATCTGTTTGTTGTTTACGATTAACTTTTCATATTTTATTATGTCCACTCATTAGATGAAGAATCCTATTGATATTCAACAATTTTCCAATAATATATGCCAGAGTTATGACCCTGGATCACATTGAAACACCTTGGAACACATGATAAAAACAGCGGCACACCTGACTAAATATGAACATTTTTTGAATTTTGCAAAATAACAAAATGGCAAGTCATAGTTGGAATAAAACTATTGACACAGACCGGTCATAGACACATAGTGCCGTGACACTCGGGTTGAGCATCGCTGCTCTAGAGGCTAAAGTTAATATCCGATTGACTTTAAATTTATACATTGTCTTTACAATCATCAGATGGCCAAGTGACTTGCTAGCCTGGAGGTTGGGAATTCGATGCCTTCATTTTCCGAGAAAGTCCATTCAGATTTTCTGGCATGGTTTCCCCTTGTCAGTGATGCAGGATTGAGGGCCCGACAAGGACAGCTGTTGTGTCTTGGGACAAAAAGACACAGTCCTGTGTACACATTGTCATGCACTTAAAAGATCCTTAACAGTTGGAATTTGATATAAGAGTAGACGGTAGTGCCGCTGTTCGGACAAAATTTTCCTCATAGTACACTGTACGGCATATGCCCGTCTTCATTAGCTCAGTTCGGAACAGAACACAAGGACATTTAATCCCATTTCATTTAAGGTCACGAGACAAAGAAACGTATTCATTTTCTATGAATTCCAATAAATACTTCCGATTGTTATAGCCTTTGATATTAAATGTTTTGTATACTAAACGTTAGTAAAGGGCCGAACTAAAGAGCCAAATGGGTTGTTACTCCACAAAGAGACCTATTGATTTTCAACCATTTCCGATTAATAACTTCTGATTGTTTTAACCCTTGATATTAAATGTTTTGTATACTAAACGTTAGTATAGGGCTGAACTAGAAGCCAAACGGACTGTTACTGCACAATGGACCATTTCGATTTGATTTAATGCATGTAATAATTAAATATGTTATCTAAAGGAATAATGTTCTAATAGCATAATTTCTAAATTGTCAGAATGGGAATTGGTCCAGGTTTCATGTAAACTTTTAATAATGTTAACTTATTTTACAGGGTATGAGTGTTGTTGGTGATTTGTTTGGAGCCGGTAAAATGTTTTTACCGCAGGTTATTAAATCTGCTCGTGTCATGAAGAAAGCTGTAGCATATCTTATACCTTTTATGGAAGAAGAAAGAGTGGCCAAGATGGAGGCAGAAGGATTAGATTCATCTGTAAATATATACATATCTTTTATAGCCAGGGCAGTAAAACTAGTAGAAAATAGTTTTAAGAACATAAAATGAATGTGTTAACGCAATTAATGCAACTAGAAGTGACAATATGCATACTGAAATTAAACAAAACAGTACAAAACCTTCAACTCAATATTTTTATGTATCAACAGTGTTGATTAGCCTATTAACATTGATGTTTATGTATTGTTTTGAGGGTTGCCAGGTTTTCATTCCCCACTAATTTACTACTCTATATATACTCTACAAAAAAAGAAATGGATAGTGACATTTTGTCGGCAGCATACCCTACACCTCGTTGCAACAGGTACAGCGTTGTTCGTTGTAACCATACACAAGTTGTTTGTACGCATCCAAAGTAAAAACGTAATAGTTTTATATAATGAAATTTTGAATGTATAGAAAGGTTTATCAGTATCATACTTCAAGTTTTGGGTATTCGAAGATGTGTTGAAATAATTTTTCCAATATTGAGACAATTGAGTATACCGACATGCTGTATAAAATGGCATTTTGTATTGATTTGGTACTGTGTCGGAAATGACAGAGTCCACTCTATGTTCACGAGCGTTATAACATTTTCCAGTGAAGATTCTTTGTTTTATAGCTTTAAAAAAGTTAGATATATATGAATATTTGATCAATAAACTTCAATTAATTTGTTAAATTAATTTTCTTTTCTAATTTTAGGAACCAGCTTGGGCTGGAACTATTGTTTTAGCTACCGTAAAGGGTGATGTTCATGATATTGGTAAAAACATTGTTGGTGTTGTGTTGGGCTGCAATAATTATAGGTATATATAGTTTATATACAGACTTTAAGCAGATAACCCAATTGGCCATATAACCCAATTGGTCATATCTTAACATTTGAAAGGCTTGTCCAGTTTGAAATATTCCAACCCGTACTCCAAATACCAGTCTGATTAAAACAAAGATCCTATTTCGTTTTGTTTTTTAAATGTATAGTTCAAAATTTCGTTTCACCTGTCTTTACTACACTTGGATTCGGAAGAGTTGTGATATAACCCCTGTTATGGGTAAGCCAATGAAACGGTCTGTTACGGCTAGGTTTTGATGTGAGTTGCACGGAACTGTGGGTAACCCACTAGAAACATCAACGCTGATTGGTTAATGAAATGTTGGACGTCATAGGGTCAAAAGATCTTCATGTAGGAGAGCCATTGAACGTATAAAAAAAAGATACGAAATATAGATCTGTATTTTTATCAGATTGTCCCAATACCTGACCAGATAAATATAAAAGTTCATGTGTCTCTAAGTGGAACTTTGAATTGAAAAATTTAGTTGTATGGTTGTGGCATAAACCTGTTGTCAACCACTGATATACACAGAGTCATACAACTGTCTGTATAAACTGTGAAACTAGTAACATACACCTTGTTTGTGTTTCATACATCTTACTTATATGCAGTAGAATTTTAATAATCACTACAGCTCATAAACACTATGATCAGAACCTGAAAATAGGTTAAATAAGTTGTCAGTCCTGTATTAAAATTAAATATACAAAATAATATTTATGTATGATGTGTTATGTTGAAATTATTCAAGTCCTGTGTTTGTTTTTTTTAGGGTTGTCGATTTGGGTGTCATGACACCATGTGAGAAAATTTTGGAAAAAGCCATTGAACTGAATGCAGGTAGGTCAACAAGTGAAAACAAGTACACACTGACTGTGGACCAGGAACTGAGCGTGGCGTCGTCTAAGCCATCAAACTCTAAGGTCTATCAATTGATACAAGGGGGTTGGATGGCCTAATGGTTAGCATGTGCGCGCTGTATCATAAAGCCTTCATTGAGTCAACTGGCGTGGTTTCAAATCCCCGGTTGTACGTGACAAGGAGTAGGGTTGTCTGTCCAACCTCGAAGATTTTCTTTGGATCCTCCGGTTTCCTATCACTGCTACAGACCCCTGCATGCAAGCAAATTATTGAAACAAAAATAAATTGTATGCGAGTCCCAAAATGACCTAGTTTGTGTCAAGTGGAGGTTAAACACCATCTCTCTCTCTCTCTCTCTCTCTCCATCAATTGATACACAATTGTCCAAGTTTTATGTAAAACAAGAAGAACATGATGGGTAACACTCTGGACTCATCTCAGTCCAAAAATGATATTTACAGTTAACATTGAAAACTTGAATCAATATTGAGAAGTCTTATCAATATTGGTCAGATTTCCATGCTCCAGAAATATAATTTATTTGTATTTACAGATTTTATTGGTTTATCTGGTCTGATTACACCATCTTTAGAAGAAATGGTTCATGTTGCCAAAGAGATGGAAAGAATAGGCTTAAAAATTCCTTTATTAATAGGAGGAGCAACAACATCAAGGTAACAAATGTTTATAGATCTAAGCTCATGCAAATATCTTTCTATCAAGCTTTCCGAAAAAGGGCGTTTAATATTAAATGTTTCATGTTACGAAAAAATATATGAATTTTATTAATTGTATTCTGTATCTATTTTTTTCAGGGCTCATACAGCTGTTAAAATAGCACCAAAATACAGTAATCCAACAATTCATGTTCTAGATGCTTCTAAAAGTGTTGTTGTGGTAAGTTGAACATGAAATATATAATTTTGATGAAAATTGAATCCATTTTTAGCATGATAAAATATTATTGGAATATTGCATTCAAATCTGTGTTGAACATCTATATTATAGTTTTTCAACTCTGATGGCTATTGCTATGATGGTTATGTGTATATATTATAGTTTTTCAACTCTGATGGCTATTGCTGTGATGGTTATGTTTATATATTATAGTGTTCAGCTCTATTGAATGATAGTGGCTATGATGATTATATATTTGATATACAAGAAGAATATGAAGAAATTAGACAAGAACATTATGAATCTTTAAAGGTAAATTGTATTGTAAACATTAGTGAACTACATTTAGCTTGGAAAAACTCTTTAAGAGCTGAAAAAAAAAAATTGGATCTGTACAAATGGAGTGATCATAATTCTATCCTCGCTGTAAATCACAATCTGAACAACAGAACCACTGTACATGTTGACAAGAGATTTTGACACAGTCAATAGACATGATATCCATACCATGTGATCAAACCATAATATCCATACCATGTGATCAAACCATAATATCTGTACCACATGATTATACCATAATATCCATACCACATGATTATACCATAATATCCATACCACATGATCAAACCATGATATCCATATCACAGTGTTCCGAAACTCATCGCTCATTAAAGTCACCATCTTCAAACTATTTTGTGCTTCGGTCAACCTTTATTTTGTCGCAAAAGGTAGATGTTCTTAAACATAGAGTTTCTTCATTATTTTACTAGAATGTGTTTTAATAGCCAAATGGTGACTAGAATTACTGAGACAAATGGTGGTTCATGCTATTCGTGAGGAAAATACAGCTATCGTTTAGTTTTCGCACGATATTTTCGTACATGTCTTTCACTGCTGCATTTCTTCTCCAAACCTAATATAAAGAAACCATCATTTAAGTCAATGCACTTTTACCGGGAGTCTATATAAGGCTGTTGGTATGATAAACACTTTCCCTAACAAGAGATTCCTATTTACTTCAGGTAGTGTACCTCTCAATAGATATTTTCCTTAATCTATTGTGATTGTTTTACAGGACAGAAAATATGTGAAACTAGATAAGGCAAGAGAAAAAGCGTTTAAAATTGATTGGCAATCTGAAGCTAAACCAGGTTTGCTTTTTTCTTATTTAAATGATTAATTATCTCAGATGCTTTTGTCATAAAGTGTATTTTGTCAACCCATATTTCCCTTATTACATAAAATACCATTTAGTTCCTTAATTATTGGTCAGAGTTGATTTATTATTATTATAATGCCATGCATGCTATCAAATCATTTAAATTTTTGTAAATTATATTCGTTAAAGATACATTATGAGATATTAGATAAAGAGCTAGCAGCTCTCACTGTCATAGTTAAAAACGAGGTAATGTAAAGGGAATATGCTGAAAAAATCAGTCAAATTTATTCTCTCTGAACTGGGATTTTAGCGATTGAATTTTTAGCTTAGCCTTGATCATTATTACTTAAGTCAGTATGATAAAAAAAACATTGTCACAATTATCAATTTCATGATTAACTAGCATCTACATCGAGAGTGGATTATGGTCTGGATAATTTTAATGTCTAGTTATTAATTCAGACAACATTTCAGGACTAAAGAAAGACCTGCGTTGGGCAGAGTTAGTTTGTTCATAATGTATGTTTAAGTCCTCTGTTATTTTTACCATTTCAGTGGAACCATCTTTTCTTGGAATTAAAACATTTGAAAATTATGATATTTCATCGTTAGTACCATACATTGATTGGAAACCGTTTTTTGATGTATGGCAATTGAAAGGAAAATACCCTAATCGTGGATATCCAAAAATATTTAATGATAAAGATGTCGGTATGTACTCAATTATCAGTAATCTTTGAATGCTGCCACTTTTTCAGCTTTCACAAATAACTGTTCACTTTATCTCTGAAGACACTTGAATTTCATTGTTGTATTGATATAAAATATCAAAGGATATCATAGTTTTGTTTGTAGTTATTCCCATTTATGTAAACGTTTATTTTTACACAGGAGAAGAAGCGAAGAAAGTATTTGATGAAGCCCAAGACATGTTAAAGAATATTATCAATAATTCTAGTCTTACTACCAGTGGTGTTATAGCATTTTATAGAGCAAATAGTGTAGGTGACGACATACAGGTCTATGATGATAATTATAAACAGATAGCTACATTTCATGGCTTACGACAACAGGTAGGATTCCATTAATTTAAAATGTGGTAAATTTGAGCTAAATGGTTATTTGATTATTACTAATTAGGCAATGAAGGGCTTAGCTTTTACTATTGAAATCATTGTAAGAATAGCTGTATCATAAAGCCTGGTGTAGTTTCAAATCCCAAGTTGTATATGACAAGGGGTAGGGTCGCCTATCCAACCTTTGTGGGTTTTATACGGGTCCTTCAAACTGCTGAAGACCCCTACGCACAAGCAAATTATTGAAATAGAATTAAAAACCATATGTTAGTCCCGAAATGACCTAGTTTGTGTTGAGTGGACGTTAAACATGATTTCTCTCTCTCTCTCATCATAAGAATGATCAACTGTGTAATACCGGGTAAAGGGTTTAAAGTGGGAGCTCACAGGTTGTTTTGGTAGATCTGAAGTGTTATTTCAATTATGTTGTCGGACAAGATCTATATGATTTAAATTTCCTATTGAAATATATTAAGCTGAACACAAAATCATTTGTATCCCAACATTGGCACTATTGAAAAATTTTAAATGTAGACAAACTTCCTCTTCCAAAATTAAACCAGCACACCCAAATTTAATTAGATCAACAATTTTATTTTTACCTAAATCTGTGAGGTTTAGTCATTTTAAACGAATTTGTGAATTTTTCAGCATTTACTAGATTTGAGATTTCACATCTAATAATTCATTAAATTATTATATATACAGGCAGAAAAAGATGGTGGTACATATGAATGTTTATCAGATTTTATAGCACCTAAAGACAGTAATATAGAAGATTATATTGGACTATTTGCAGTTACAGCTGGTATAGGTGTTCAACAGATGTGCAAAGAGTAAGTTAAACGAAGTAGTACTTCCAATAAAATTGTATCGTATATTTCGTTAAAAAAAATTTAAAAAGCAAAATATGACCTGTTTAAACAGTGTGCATATTCTTCTTCAATTTCTCTGTTTGAAAATTATATATTTTTATCCCCCACCTTTCAAAGAAAGCGTGGGACTAATAAAAGATAAATGTGCAATTAATGAATATGTGACATCTATTTATTTTAAGAGTAGGGACATCAACCAGAATGTTGGATTGTTTTATTACAGATATGAAATGTAATATCTATATGCTTTTCATTTTAAAAAAGAAACAACATTTTACAGGTTTGAAAGTAAATATGATGATTACAGTATTATAATGGTAAAAGCTTTAGCAGACAGATTAGCAGAGGTAAGTCTATCTCACTGTCATATCAACTAAATGTTAAACCTTGGTAAAACAATCAAAGTTGGGCATATTTCCATTTGGTTTCCTTACTTATCATTTCCAGTTTGTCAAGCACTAATAGTGCCAAATAATTCGGAAATCAGGAAGATATTTGTCAGGCGTTATTTAATTAAATAGGAGAATCATATCTGCATGCAACTGCAAATAATAGTGGTAGATCCAATCTTGTAGACATTCAATTGTCAACGTCAGTAAATTTGTTATAGTACAAATTTTACATATAATTAACAATTTGAAAGAGTGGTCATAACTATGATTAACAGTTTTCATTCAGCTTGTATTGTTTAAAATGTAATTTTTATTTTGGTTTTAATCATTTAACATGCTTCACTCACTTTCAGGCATTTGCTGAGCTGATGCACGAAAAGGTGCGACAAGAATACTGGGGTTATGCATCATCAGAAAAATTAGGTGCTCAAGACTTGCATCGCATTAAATATCAGGTATAGCAAGTGGAGGTTGATAAAAAAAATATATTACATTGATTGATATTTACATACTCCGCGCAGCGTTTCGTTTGATTATAGGTAATCTCACTACACACTGCTATTATGAGTGGATATTGTTGTGTTAAATTTTGATTGGTCAGTAGTCCGACTACCAACCAATCACTACCTACCATACAAACGCTTTACATTTAAAACGAGTGCCAGTATTGGACCAAATATGTTTACATAACGTTACGTCATGGCTCACGCTTTTATTATGCCTAATTAACCCGTGCATAGGAGAATACTGCAGTAAAACTAATTGTGTGACAAACGAGGCTATCAAGTCGAATGAAATGTAAACAATACTGTTTGGAAACGAACATACTTTCACTGTTTTAATACCTTAAATCACTGTCCAAAGTTTTAGGGAAGACTCAGATTAAACGAAGGACTGTCATGTTGCTGTACTTAAGTGATAGCTTTCATTGAACGGGGAGAATAGACACACTCTTGCAAAAGTTCAAGAATCAGAAGTCAATCCAGCAATGGCCAGAGAGAGATTTCTCGGGCCATTGCTTCAGGAATATGGATATTTAGGACATTGGAATGTTTTTCAAACTCGTGTTCAGAATGCTACAAATTTTATGGATGATCATACATGTATTTCACAAAACCTGTTGTTAAACTGAAAAGCTAAGTTTTGAATTTTACTGAATTATCCATTATTCATCCAATGCAAAAACTTCTTATGTGTTAACAGTTTCCAAATCTGGCAGCTCAACCATTTTGAAAGTATCAATGAAATGATAAACACTTGCATAACATTTTTCTGACACATGGAGGCACAATCACAATACATTTATCACCATTCATTTTCTGGCATCATTTATGAACTTGGAATAAATGTGCAGAATCTTTAGGCCACAAAAAAGTAGGGGGTGTTGATTACAGTTCCACAGAAAATAAACAAGGAAACGGTTATTGTAGCCAACAGTTATTTATCAGGTTTCGGACCACAATTGAATTTTTTTTATCTTTTCATCATTCAGCTTCTTTGCTCGCCAATTTTGACATCTATTATGTATATTTTCAGGGTATACGTCCAGCACCAGGATATCCTAGTCAACCTGATCACACAGAAAAACAAACTATGTGGAAGATATTAGATGCGGATAAAGTTGGTATTAAACTAACTCAATCTCTAGCTATGGATCCAGCAGCTTCAGTTAGTGGTTTATATTTTGCATCACCACACTCTTCATATTTTTCTGTTGGTAAAGTAGACAAAGATCAGGTTAGTTCTACTGTAATCTTCTATTGTTGTGTGGGGGGGGGTTGGATGGCCGTGCTGTAACATAAAGCCTGTCATTGAGTCAACTGGCGTGGTTTCGAATCCCCAGTTGTACGTGACAAGGAGTGGGGTCGTCTGTCCAACATCATGGGTTTACACTGGAACACCAGTTTCTTCCCACTGCTAAAGACCCCTACGTGCAAGCGAATTATTGAAATAAACATTAAAACCATATGTTAGTCCCGAAATGACCTAGTTTGTGTCAATTGGACGTTAAACCCCATTTCTCTCTCTCTCTCTCTATTGTTGTAGTGACTAGATCTGGGTGAACTCTCTTTGGTAGATGTGTATGGAATATTATTCTCCCCCACAGTTTTAAGTTCAGGTTTAGGACCCATCTCCCTATATATACATAATAATACAATTTGGGTAGTTATTGCAATATAGATATACAAAATGTGTGTGCTTAGTGAATAGCTTAAATACAGTAACTTTTAATACATGATTGCTTTAATTGTGGGGGATCACATGGTTAAGTGGGTAAGATTCTGACTCACTAGCCTGGAGGTCGGGTGTTAGATCCCTGCATTGGCCGAGAAAGTCCATCGTGGTTTCCCCTTGTCAGTGATGCAGGATGGAGGACTTGACAAGGACAGCTGTCTAGTCTTTCGTATGGGATGAAAAACCAAGGTTCTTTATGATTTTATTTCAAAAATATGTTGGTAATTACTGGTATTTATTAAAGGAGTTTTATATATTTTAGATTGAAGATTACTCTAAAAGAAAAGGAATGGATGTGAATGAAGTAGAAAAATGGCTTGCTCCATATCTGGCCTATGATACGGAAGCGTAATAGGGCCACATATTTTTTTTTTATTCTATTTTCAATTTTTCAAGTTAGTAACTTGAATTTTCAAGTTACTAACTTGAATTTTCAAGATACTAACTTGAATTTTCAAGTTACTAACTTGAATTTTCAAGTTACTAACTTGAATTTTCAAGTTACTAACTTGAATTTTCAAGATACTAACTTGAATTTTCAAGATATTAACTTGAATTTTCAAGTTACTAACTTGAATTTTCAAGTTACTAACTTGAATTTTCAAGATACTAACTTGAATTTTCAAGTTACTAACTTGAATTTTCAAGTTACTAACTTGAATTTTCAAGTTACTAACTTGAATTTTCAAGTTACTAACTTGAATTTTCAAGTTACTAACTTGAATTTTCAAGTTACTAACTTGAATTTTCAAGTTAGTAACTTGAATTTTCAAGATACTAACTTGAATTTTCAAGATACTAACTTGAATTTTCAAGTTACTAACTTGAATTTTCAAGATACTAACTTGAATTTTCAAGTTACTAACTTGAATTTTCAAGTTACTAACTTGAATTTTCAAGTTACTAACTTGAATTTTCAAGTTACTAACTTGAATTTTCAAGATACTAACTTGAATTTTCAAGTTAGTAACTTGAATTTTCAAGTTAACTAACTTGAATTTTCAAGTTAACTAACTTGAATTTTCAAGTTAACTAACTTGAATTTTCAAGTTGCTGTTATATTATAAAAAGGCGTTTTGATCTAATGATATAGTATGTCATGAAATGCTTTAGTCAATGGACGGCACGGTTATAGACCTCAATGACAAGGTCCGGGAGTAGCCTATTCGATCACGCAGGTTTCCCCCCTGCAGCGAAATTACTCCCCGCGCATTATGGTGTCGACGTACCATAAAACACCATTTATTCATTCATTCATTCATTTTAACAGTATTGAGCCCTATAGAAAACCTTTTTGAAGTACAAAAAAAATAACTAAATGACAAATCAAACGTCCCAGTTCTAAAAATAGTCTTTAGTGACATAATACACGACATTCCCCCCCCCACCCCCGCCACATGGATATCTGCCCCCCTCCTTTTTAGGACTTTTACTCCCAGGACATTTCCTGCTGAAGACATCTTAACTCCTAGGACATCGCCCCCCCCGGACTTTTACTCACCAGACATCTGCCCCTGGGACATTTACTCCCCCCCCCCCAGGCCATCTACCCCCAGAGTTTTACCCCCTCCCCCCGACAATTTTCCTCTGGAACATCTGCGCCCTAGGACAAGTCTGCCCCCTCCCCGCCACCCACCCTTTAGAGAGAGAGAGAGAAATGGGGTTTAACGTCCACTGGACACACACCAGGTCATTTCGGGACTAACATATGGTTTTAATTTTATTTCAATAATTCGCTTGCGCGTAGGGGTCTTTGGCAGTGGGAGGAAACCGGAGTGCCCAGAGGAAACCCACGAGGTTGAGAAAGCGCCCCTATCTCCCTCCATGCCACATACGCTCACACCAGGGATCAAAACCACAGCCGCAAGCCAGAGGTGACCGGCCAGCTAGAGGTCGAAGCGCGGCACTCTAGACCACTAGGCCATCCCAACCCCCATCCTTTAGAACTCTGGACGTGTAAAATAATGCACTGTAAAATAATTATACTTATTTTACATTGTTTCTTTGAGTACCTAGTAACACCCTTTAGAACCCTAAACGTTACGAGGTACTCCAAGAAACAATGTAAAATAAATCCGGGGGCAGATATCTATGTGGCGGGGGTGGGGGGGGGAGAATGTCGTGTATTATGTCACTAAAGACTATTTTTAGAACTGGGAACTGGGACGTTTGATTTGTCATTTATTTTTTTTTTGTACTTCAAAAAGGTTTTCTATAGGGCTCAATACTGTTAAAATGAATGAATGAATGAATAAATGGTGTTTTATGGTACCTCGACACCATAATTCGCGGGGAGTAATTTCGCTGCAGGGGGGAAACCTGCGTGATCGAATAGGCTACTCCCGGACCTTGTCATTGAGGTCTATAACCGTGCCGTCCATTGACTAAAGCATTGCATGACATACTATATCATTAGATCAAAACGCCTTTTAAATAATATAACAGTAACTTGAAAATTCAAGTTAGTTAACTTGAAAATTCAAGTTACTAACTTGAAAATTCAAGTTAGTATCTTGAAAATTCAAGTTAGTAACTTGAAAATTCAAGTTAGTAACTTGAAAATTCAAGTTAGTAACTTGAAAATTCAAGTTAGTAACTTGAAAATTCAAGTTAGTATCTTGAAAATTCAAGTTAGTAACTTGAAAATTCAAGTTAGTAACTTGAAAATTCAAGTTAGTAACTTGAAAATTCAAGTTAGTAACTTGAAAATTCAAGTTAGTATCTTGAAAATTCAAGTTAGTAACTTGAAAATTCAAGTTAGTATCTTGAAAATTCAAGTTACTAACTTGAAAATTCAAGTTAGTAACTTGAAAATTCAAGTTAGTAACTTGAAAATTCAAGTTAGTATCTTGAAAATTCAAGTTAGTAACTTGAAAATTCAAGTTAGTATCTTGAAAATTCAAGTTACTAACTTGAAAATTCAAGTTACTAACTTGAAAATTCAAGTTAATATCTTGAAAATTCAAGTTACTAACTTGAAAAATTGAAAATATAATAAAAAAAAAATAATATGTGGCCCTATTACGCTTCCGTACTATGATGTGTAAATAATGATTTGTTTATTTACCATGAGATTCTACTTTCAGGTTTTTTTTTAACTGAATAAGAATTCATGTTTATGCATCATCAATATAATGTTGAAAAAAAAATCTCAGGAATACAGAACTTTTACTTTAGTGCTATTAAATCTATGTCATACCATTAAATATAGTAAAGCATATTTTCTTTACTGTTTAAATTCAGGACATGCATTTATAATGTGAATAAATAACGCAATCATTTTGTAGCATTTCAATGTCTCAAAGTGAAATCAGCCAGCATCCGATAAATAATAATTATTTGATCTCAAAGAAGTATTATCACTTTTACCTAAAACATATTTTGTAATTAATTTTTAACATTATCATAGAGCAGTATATCCTTATTGTTGGTCATTTTTCTGAATTTAAATGTTATATAAATTATTATTTAGACATTAATTCACATGACAAACCCATAATCAACTCTGTTGATACTTGGATGACTTAGATACAGAGTGGATTAGACAATGTCCGTCAAATCTGTGTTAAACTGTCAATAAAAGGACTGACAATTGACACTGTGTTGATTATGATGGCAATGGTTTTAATGGCTAATCCCTCATTTTAACCAAAACAGGGGAAATAAACTCTTCCTGATTCTAAAGACAAGTAACACAACATTTTGAACTATAAACAAAGAAACGAAATAGGATCTGTGTTTTAATCAGATTGCTTATGTCTTTATCCCAGTGATGGACAAGAGGATTTGTTTCAAATATTGTATATAATCTAATTTGAACACCACTGATGTTACAGTCATAAATCACTGGCAAAGAACTCCAAAACACAAAAGCCTCTTTAAAAGATTTATTGTATGTGCCATACATGTATCTAATGTTATTGTTGTAATTAAAATATATATTATTAAATATTGTTAGCTTTACTTGTAAATATTGTTGACCTATCTCTAGTTTGAAGCTTAATTTATTTTCTATTTGAATAAGATAGAAAGAAATATATTGTAATGTATAGCATAAAATAATTGCATTTGATAAACTGGATTAAACTTCAAATATGTATTATGGTTAAGACAAAATATAACTGATAAACAAGTTTTTGTTGAAGTTACTTTTTTTATTAATTTTTTAATAGATTTATAAAAAAAATTATTATTATAAAGTGTGCTGTTTAACATATCAATGCAATGTAAAAGTTAAATATCCCATTCTATGATTTTGTAGAAGCTTCACTAAAGTGGTCACTCAACCTACTTAATCCTTAACCCTTTTTGTTTTTAAATACAAAATATCACACTAATATATATGGATATTAAAATTATTTTTATTAGTATTACACACTAGAGTTCCGGAAAGCTTATAGAATTTTGTGCTATAACACATTTTTTTTGACTATTTTTTATGTTTTTGTTTATTGTTAATAGCTAATTAAGTGTAAATATTGTGTTTATAAACAAGGATTTATTTTTAAATACATTCTTAATACATATTTCATGATTGAGAAATTTAGTGTTATTTCAAATAAGTAGCATTTCTTTTTAAATTTCAGCCACATTGATACATCACATGACAAGTTTATAATAGTTTCATTTATTGTTATTTTCTATTACTAAATAATTATCACTATGTATAATATATATATAGATCTAAATAGAGATAACTGGTCAAATTGTCAATTTTTATCTACTCTATATATAGATCTACATTAAATAAACTTATATATTTATATTTTATACTTGTGTTGTCTGGAGGTCGTGTGTAAGATCCCTGCATTGCCTTAGAAAGTTCATCGGGATTTTCCGATGTGGTTTCTCCTTGTCAGTGGCCCAGGTCGTGTGTTCAATCCCTGCATTGCCCGAGAAAGTTTATCAGGATTTTCCGATGTGGTTTCCCCTTGTCAGGGGCCCAGGACGTAGGCCCTGACAAGGACAGGTGTTCAGGTGGGATGAAAAATCGAGGACTCATGTTTATACTGAGTGGGACATTTTTAATACCCAGTAAAAGTAGTGGGGAAAATGCTGCTAAAAACAATTGCCCCACTGCTTTGTTAATTATTAATCAAGCAGTGGGGCAATACCTGCAATGATGGCAAGTAAAAACCATAAATATTGGTAATATTTGAGAGATGGAAACTTTTTTCCTTGTTGGCTAGATATTGGGGGCCACAAGCTGGTTTCAGCGTAATCGGCACCTCCCTAGCTTGCACATATCTATGCACCTGTGTGAAAGTTGAATGTTTAATTGGCAAATTTAAAAAAATGGTTCAGAAAGTCAAAGAAGCTAAACCTTTAACTCAATATTATCCATGTTCGAAATTAAAAACGTGTATTAGAATTCAATATTGGTCCATTTCAATCAATATTAATGTTGTTTTTTTGCAATGCACATATAGAATCCTAATATCCAATATTCAAGACACAATGAATATTTTATAATCAATTCAAGAGTCGTGCAATCTATGTTGTAATGAACGAAGAAAAACATATCCCACAAGTAATTAGTACCGGGTAAAGGCTGAATCACAAACGACAAAAAAAAAATCATATAAAAATAGTGCAGAATTGACTAAAATCATGGACGTCATGAAAGCCCACATGTGGATCACGTGGCTAAGTGGGTGGGAGGCTGACTCGCTAGTCTGCACTCTGCCGGAGGGCGAGTACGTGTTCGATCCCTGCATGAGAAAGTTCGTTCAGATTTTCCGGCGTGGTTCCCCCTTGTCAGTGATGCAGGACGGAGGGCCTCACAAGGACAGCTGTCTAGTCATTTGGAGGGACGAAAAAAAGGATCCCTTGGCAGTTGGAATTCGATATAAGAGTAGGCTGGCAGGGCAAAATATCCCTCATTGCACACTGTATGGTGTATGCCCGTCTTCATTAGCCCAGTTAAGTAGCAAAACAGTAGGACGTTAAACCCCATTTCATTTATATAGCCGTCATATCCATGCTTAAAATTAAATCATGATGATGATGACGATGTTCTTTTCGACCATATTCGTTTAAGTACTTTTTCAAGAATAGGTAACAAATATTAACAAATTGGATTAGTAGACTACAATTTAGACCGATTCAGCAGTGGAAAATTTGATCATTTTGCGAAAAATGCCAAATGACATAAAACATAGAGAGATTTAAGTTCCATCATAGATCGTATAAATAGTTCTATGGTTCCATGCTATAATCCGTGTCTAGGGTGTGTGTGTGTGTGGGGGGATAACTGTTGATCTACCGACAGATGGCGTCACTGTAAGTTTATAGTTACCGTTAAGATGGCGGACGAGTGATTACTTCATTAATTGGTTTCAAACTTAAATAATGCATTGAAAGATGATTTATCTTCGACGACTTCTGCAAGTTTAAACCATAACATATGGTATGTTTTGTTTTAGAATCATATAAATTTCTATCTTATTCTTATTGGACAGAGCGAAGGCATTAATAAATGTAGGAATGTGGATGGATAGCGATAGTGCCGTGAATGCAATATGCTGACTGCATGGTAAAAAAAGTGGGTTAATAATTTACAATTCGCGTGAATCATCAACTGATCGATTGACTAAATGTCTATCAATAATATACGCGAACAAATATAATTATTTGTTCCAACAAACCAAGATAAATCACTTTCATTCATTGTTCCGGAGATATTTTTTTTTGTCCTCCACCCCATTCAACTCTTCATTCGACCTTTCAGGACATTTTTAGGATATGCCCCACACATGTTTCACCGTTACGATGATTACACATGTAACTCTGCCGTAGTTACTAACTCTGCCGATGTGCATCCATGTAGTGGACATAATCATCATCCAAATTCATTCCAAATGAAATGATCCACCAATCATACAAATGTAGCCGATATTAGACTATAAAGTATAAGTATAATCCGGGTCGCACGATTTACCCAAATCCCCCAAATCAACCCAAATCCACCCAAATCCACCACTATTTCAACTCATACCACAATAATTTATATTGATATTTGATAATATACCGTTCTTTATGTGGAATTGACATTTTTAATTTAAAATCGCAGCTTTTTATTGTCAAAATGCCCCTCAAAATGATTTGAAAATGCGATTTCCAAGTAAGTTTGGAAGTCGAAACCAAGGGAATAGCTCGTGTAATACACAAATCTACCCAAAACCACGTTATTTCCGCTTATATCACAATTATGTTTATCGTTTTTTGATATACTATCATTCGTTTAGCTAAATATGCCATAATTACTTTAAAATTTTGTCTTAAAATCCAACAATTTGTGCGTGTTTCGTCGTCGTATGTAAGAGACATAACTCGTGTATATACCCACATGGATGCAGACCACCATTAAATTTGTAGTTCTTCCAAAGTTACGTGGAAATCACATTCTGACACAAAAACGCTACGATTTTAAATCTAAAATGACAATTTGACAGAAAGAACTGTATATGATCAATTATCGATATAAATTATTGTGATATCAGTTGAAATAATGGTGGATTTGGGTAGATTTGGGTGGATTTGGGTAGATTTGGGTGGATTTGGGTAAATCGTGCTACCGGTATAATCCATGGTTTTTAGTCAATTTCTCACAGGTTCTATGAGTGATATTATCACGGTACTAAGCTTACAGACCTATATATATATATTTTATATATACACAGTATTTTACTTTTACTTAGATCATCCCTGGTTTTTGATGATTTCCTCAGTTTCTATCCACAACATATCATATAGTGATAATAGAGTCATATTATTATAATTAAAATACAATTATTGTACTTTTAGATCATCCTTGAATTTCTTAATCAATTATGGTACCATACTTCAAAGTTTCAAAATGCATTTCTGCACCGGTAGGCAGTATTGTTTTGGACAAAACTTCCAACCATAGTACTACAGCACCGATCCATACACTGTTTCTATATCAAAAATCTGATCATTTTGATACTACAGTACAAGGAGAACTGCACAATTTGATCACATTTGTCAGTCAACACATTTCCCCCAAAGAATTCTGACTACATATGAGTGCATCATAATAAGCACCATTTATTATTTTTATACCATATTTCAGTTGTGAACAACAAAAAAATTAAAAGTTAGTATACATTGGAACAGCAGTGTCAACACTCACCATGAATTCTATCACAGCTTTAAAGGGAAACCTGGGATTAAGGAGCAGTCGTAAGTAAATCAAAGTTTTAAAATGTCAATACATGTAGAATGTTTAAGACTAGAGAGCATCAAGCTGTTCAAAATAATCAGATGGTGATTGGTGAAGATTGAATCACTATCGGTGGCACATACAGACATATTTTGACTTTGTTAATAAAAAAATCATAGATTGTCAGAAGATTGTCAGATGCTTCATTAATTTCCATTGTGTATTTCAGCTTTGTCTCCTACATCAAGTAAACTATCAACCCAATACCTTGTTTTAGATCACATGGCCAGTCACTATAAAAAAATTAGTAAAGCTAAATGTAAGTATTCATGTTCAATCAATGACAGTCTGATGTGTTAATGTATCAAAATTGGTAATGTTCTGTTACAAATCGAAGACTTTTTGTCAACACAAAGCACAGTATTTCTTCCTTAAAATTGATGAATGGCCATAACGATACATGTCCGTTAAAAAGTTAAAATCCTAAATGCACAATCATTAATTAAATTCAAACTACCTGGAACAGTACAGTTTATCAAGAACTAATGTATGTCATATCCTACAAGATACATCTACTCTAGCTCCTTTTACAATCTAAAAATGTTTTGCCCTTTGTAATTCTATAGATGAATGCTTTGCACTATAAAGTGTATAGGTGAATGTTTTGAAATGTAGTCTACGATATCACCTCTGGTGGAAGTGGACGTTAAAGCTGAACTCCGGTTACAAAAATACCGAAATGATTAAATAAAAAAAAGTTAACGCCCTCAAGCCGCCATACTTGATTCCAATTTGTGAAATAAATATGGCGGACATTGAGGCTTATGACCTAGAAAGGTTAGCCGATCTCACTTCCAGTTTGTTTATTGTCACCTAGCTATACACATCCGGCGTTATTCTCTCGCACGCTTCACTGATTGTTCTATTTTTCCCAACACAGTATACCAAATTATTGAAGATTGCAAAATGTCTGATCAGGTAAGACTGTAAATAATTATATGATCTGCGTCTACTACAATATCAATTTCTTCAGCCTTGGTCAAATAGAAACAAAACATAACTGTCAAACACTCCCCGGTGAGAGCCGCCCCCAAAACTGTACTTATTTATGTCTCTTTCTCGTTTTCGTGAACAATATTCAACATGGAGTAGACTATAGTTTGTACAGGTGATTTGTTTTGTTTGAAAATGTTAGGTTGGGGTAAGCCATCTTTTTGCATCTTTTGTTTTAGAGTAAAGCTTAGGCTATATTGTAGTAGACGCTGTTCATATAATTATTTACAGTCTTACCTGATCAGACATTTTGCAATCTTCAATAATTTGGTATACTGTGTTGGGAAAAATAGAACAATCAGTGAAGCGTGCGAGAGAATAACGCCGAATGTGTATAGCTAGGTGACAATAAACAAACTGGAAGTGAGATCGGCTAACCTTTCCAGGTCATAAGCCTCAATGTCCGCCATATTTATTTTACAAATTGGAATCAAGTATGGCGGCTTGAG
Source organism: Patella ulyssiponensis (assembly GCA_963678685.1). Lineage (NCBI taxonomy): Eukaryota > Metazoa > Mollusca > Gastropoda > Patellidae > Patella > Patella ulyssiponensis. Next base: position 18,242,467 of record OY783230.1, on the reverse strand, counting down.
GGCGTTAACTTTTTTTTATTTAATCATTTCGGTATTTTTGTAACCGGAGTTCAGCTTTAAACTCCCAGTAACGAATGATTGAACGTTTTGAAATGTGCAAGAGTGCATTTACACAGATATCAGACACATTGGTTGATTTGCTTAAGTTTATCTGTATCATGGGCGTACTTTTATGAATATGAGTGTATAATTTTATTTTGCCCAACTATTATTGGTAAATACGCTTTCACTACTTTCAGATAATAACAAGATGTTTTGTAATAAAAATAAGCTTAGATGACTGAATTATACTTAAAGGAATATGTCTTTAAAATGACTGTTCAGTCTAATAACATTTTGTCTATTATCATGTATTTATAAGCTTAGGTTTACTTTAAGCTAATAAATTAATGTTTTGTTTTAATCTCATTTTCTAGCTGCCATTGACAGTGGTCGTCCAAAATCAATGGTGTGCAGTCAAAAAGGTTTGTTTAATTTAATTTGTTTTCTCATTATCTGTTTGTAGCATTACGAAATTGAATGTTTTGTAAACATTGTAATATTTCTGAAGCAACGATAATCGATAATAGTGTACAACTTTATTATTTGTGAAGAGTTTGTATGTGTAAACTTTGGATTTGTCCATGAAAATTTAAAGAGACGATTTATAATATTTTATTTAATGGCGGTTATATTTTGATTGGACTGATTCATTTCAAATGTATAATGTATGGTTGTTTTGATTTTTTTTTTTAGCAAGAGATAATCAAAGACGAAAGAATATTTCACAAGGTCTACCCAGTCGTACAACATCTCAGATGTCTAGGCATACACCATCACCAAATCACTATCGGTATACAACAGAGGAACACTATGATCATGCTTTATGGGTAAGTTTATGATACATGCACTTAAAGCTTGTCAAGATAATTGTTAAATCCAAGTCAACAAAATGAACCGATATTGTATCAGCAGAGCTAAGTCTCCAACATGCCAGAAAATTTTGCTATAAAATAATTCAAATGGATCAATTCTTATTTAAGTATTATAAGATATAATAAATTATGTAGTAATATTTTAATAATAATAATGCCATCAGAATTCAAAAGTTTTCAATCGAATTTCTGAAACTTCATGGGATTGTTCCTCTGACATAATGTATTTGTTTTTCATAGCGGTAGTTGTGTTTCCATTCTCATTTTTACTTTCAAAGATCAGTACAGAATTCATAATAATAATATATTTTAATACTTGCTCTTTGGAATCTTTTGACAATTTTATATTTAGCGCAGATATCTTTGTTAAATACAGTGGCTGGACAAGCCCCTATATGTTTTCTACTTAATAATAAATAATGGTACATATTTTTGACTTTAAATGTAAAGATTTTGTCGTTAAAAAAAGTGACAAATTTACCTTTAATAACGACAACCTAGGCTATGGCTACTAACTTTCGATGGTAAGAAATTTCAAACAGTTTGCGTACCGTTATCTTATGTTTTAATTTAAGTTTCAAAATGGCTTTAAACCTTTTTGCTTTACTTAAAATGCTTTTACCGTTTCACTGTGTTTTTGCTTTTACCATTATATGTTTGGGTTATTGACATACAGTTAAAAACACCAAACATGAATTGCCTTTAAACTTTTAATTTATTTTGTTTTGTTCAAGACGTGTTGTGTCTGCCCTTGTTCTGTCACCCTTATTTTTGTCAATCTTATGTCTAAAAAAGTATCTAGAACATAATTCAGGACATAGTATCATAGCCAAAATGTCTTGTTACACTTTACAACTGATATTGCTAGTAAACAAGAACTTTCCAGTAAGCTTCTTAAAAAGAGGACAGAGAAAATAATTCCACTTTATTGAACAGATAATAGATAGGTGTTTTGACCATGGATTTAATATAGGATAAACACTGCTGTGGTGAAGATATATTGTACATGTAGATGCTAATACATTTTGGCAAAAAAAGAGTTTGCTTAAAATTGATTTTCAACAAGATCAATTCTAAAAGTATTACGGTATTGATCAATAATATCAGTTGTGAAAACCCAGCTGGATTTGAATATAGACTATAATTATGTTTGTACAATGTAACTTATATTTTAAATGTGTATTTTTAGGACGAGGAACTTGAAGATGAGGATGATAGATTAGTTCAAAGCATAATGAGAACGACACTACAAACAAAACCTAATTCCAGCCATCATGCAACATTCAATATCAATAATGCAGAACATCATTATCATCAACAAGATGTCTATGATTCTCGTAACTTTGAGACTACCAGACCCGTTTCACAGCGATCTATGCTAAGCAGTGCATCGCGACTCAAGCTGGCATTAGCTGCCACAAAAGGGCCAAATGATGGTGATATTCTGGAAAAAAGAAAGAAAGTCTTTAACCAACCAGAAAAACCATTTACACCTCGGACACTTAAAACAGACAGAAAGTCAAGACTAAGCGAATACAAATACTATACACCACCAAAGAAAAACAAAAACAAAAATCAAGAAACATCCAGAGAAAAACAGATAGATAATCCGAACAAGGAAAAAATTGATAATCAGCCTAAAGCAAAACCTCGAAAGCAATCTTCCCAATTTCAACCTGAAAACACAATGTCCAGTACAATGATGCGTGAAAGCTTTCAAACTCGTGATTTTAGTAATAACTACAATAAAAGCAATGCAGATGTTCCCCCTTTAGACATTACAGTTGACAATGATCATCGGAATTGGTTAGAAGAACAGGCTGGAAAAGCAGAGCTCAGAAGAGAAAAAGCACCACACATTCTGCACTCCAACATCAATGATGATGGCCCTTCTCAATATATCCAGTAATTAATTTTAATTTTTTTTGTTAATTGTTAAAGTCCTGATGCACTGTTTTAAGCAATATGAATCACTTGCAAACTAGAATACTGTGAAATTTGAATCTATAATAGGAATATCAGTCCAAAAATGATCCTATTCCATTCAATATTAACATCAGCCACCGTAATTCTGTGGTTAACAAAAATTTATTTAGTGTTGTATTTTGATTTGTTATCTTAATTAAATGTCAAATAATCAAGTACAAATTAACATGGATTAAGCTATGAGAAATTTGAAATTTTAGTGACAAATGCTAATGGTACATCATTAATTTAAATCTTGCGTTCAGTTGGGGGAGATCTCATTCAATTGCAATTCTCTTGTTGCACTGATTTTAATCTGTTCTCCAAAGATTTTTTAATGAATAAAAATGATCATTAAATAGTAGATTAGAAAGTATGTTTTATGTGTAGTAAAAGTCAAGTCTATTAGAAATGGGTCAGTAACAGTTATTCTGTAAATGAAAGTATTGCTATGTGTTGTTAAATTTTTTTCTAATATTAGAATAATTTAAAGTTTGTTACTTTCCACTATATTTGTTAAATATCCACCCACTTTCAAAGATTTTATTTTTGATTTAAGTGCTTCTCCTTATTGTGAAAGATATCATTTTATATGTGTAGTTGAGTTGTTGTTAATTGTTGAAAATAAATTAGATGTAGAAAGAAAATCTACTAGTGCATATGTAATGTATATTTATATACAAAATTTGGATGTCAATGATCACTTTTAAGTACTATAAATATAAACATAATATTCTGACTTGTATCAAAATATATTATTTTATATTAAAAAATTTGACATCTTTTCACATTTTATTATTTTACCATTTTAGCGGTCTTAACCATTTAGGGGGTCTTAACCATTTTGGGAGTCTTTGCCCATGTTACCTATGAATTGATTTTTGTTTTATAATAGCTCATTTCTGATTTCTTTCTTGATAAATAAAAAGCTGTCTTTTACGTTAAAGTCAATTTGCAAATAAGTCCATATTTCCAATGATGTATGAAGCATCAAAATTAAATCTCCCAGTATGTGGCCTTTAAGTTTGTATTGATTTTGAAGAATCATCAGTACAGCTGTGAACAGTTCTAATGAGTGAAACTGTTTTAACTTACAGAGACGAGGAACAAAAATACGTAGATTTTGCTCATGGTATAACTAAAGATATTATCAGTAGAGGTGTATATACAGATAGGTAAGATTTTAAAAAAAATTTCAACAAGAGTTCAATTCAAAGATCCATGTGGCAAGGAGTACCGGTAGCCTATTCTGTATTACTGTGTGGCTTTACATTTAGTTCTTGAGCTTTATTCTACCTTATAAAGGGATGTGTGCATGGGAAGTAATAGACAAAAGGTGATATACATGTTTAAAATGGGCACGAGTAATTAGTATTGGACGAATAAAATGGTTTTCTAAAATATCTTTTTCCTGTACATAAGAAATTTAACATTAAATTTTATTTGTTTTCGTTCAGAATGCTAAAGCAAGTTTTTAATGAACACTTTGAACGAAGAAAACATGATCTGGATCTGGTAAGTTTTTTTGATTTTAATTTTCTTGGGGGTTGGATGGCCGAATGGTTAGCACGTGCATGCTGTATCATAAAGCCTTCATTGGTTTCGAATCCCCAGTTGTACGTGACGAGGAGTATGGGCACCTGTCCTACCTCGTGGATTTTCTCCGGGTCCTCCGGTTTCCTCCCACTGCTAAAGACGCCTACGCGCAAGCGAATTATTGAAATAAAATTAAACCATATGTTAGTAATTTTCTTATATATCTGCATTTTCTTTACTGGCCATCTATAATAAATGTGTGATCATAAATCTTGTTTGAAAGATACCGTACATTGATATCTGGGGGGTTGGGATGGCCTAATGGTCTAGAGTGCCGCGCTTCGACCTCTAGCTGGCCGGTCACCTCTGGCTTGCGGCTGTGGTTTCGATCCCTGGTGTGAGCGTATGTGGCATGGAGATAGGGGCGCCTTCTCAATCTCGTGGGTTTCCTCCAGGCACTCCGGTTTCGTCCCACTGCTAAAGACCCCTACGCCCAAGCGAATTATTGAAATAAAATTTAAAAAACCATATGTTAGTCCCGAAATGACCTAGTTTGTGTCTAGTGGACGTTAAACCCCATTTCTCTCTCTCACATTGATATCTAGCAATTCTGAATGTAACAATAACAACACCAGATCACAATAATTATAACATGTGAGAAAGATGTTTTCATGATTGCGTAAATGCAACTTAGATCAATTCTTTCAAATACAAAAAGCTGAATGAATGGGGTATATGTGGCTTTTAAAAAGTTGAGGTCGGTACCACTAGTGTGAAAAATTCTGTGGAAAATTCAATGATCAGCTTGACATCTGAACACCGAGAACAAACCATTGCGTTTTTGTTTTTGTTTGTAAGGAGAGGACTTAAATTTCAAATACTCCTTTACACAACTAATTATTACTTTCTGTTCTTTCAGGTGAAAATGAAACGTGAACTTGATAAATTGCGCTGTGAATTAGATCTTCATCCAGAAGTCGGAAGCGACAAAGACTATGTTGATACAAGACATAAAATACACTTTACCAATGAACCTTACCTTGGCAGAACTGCTGAAATTGACACCATTCACCAAAATAGCACTACTCGTTACCATACAAACACTGCTGATATTCACACAATGCATCCAAATACTTCCAGTTACTTGGAAGAAACTGCTGATCGTCTTACAAATGAAACTGCTGGTTATTTGGAAAAGACAACAAACGGTGAAACCAAAAATATTCACCTGGAAAAAACTGCCATAAGTGATACAAATGAATCAAATGGTTATTTTGGAAAAACTTCTGATTCAAATAGGCCTAATTCGAGGACAACTAATTCGAGGACAAGGTGGTCTATTGACTCAACCAATACCTTGAACTTTAATAGCACCAAAGGTGAACTATTGAGTACCATTCAATCTGATAATATTGAAGGTGATAATGATGATCTCTCATCAACACAAATGTTGGATCAATATCAGACAATGATGACAATGAAGGCAAAGGATGGTGAAGAAACAGATAGTCAGTATCAAAGTAGCCAGAGTCGTCAGAGTCCTGACAGTTCCAAACATCATTTGATCTCTGATAACATGAAGACATTGAAAGAAACCAGTGTACACCAAATGGCTGATCAAGATGAGGATTATAATGCTGAATATGAAGATGATTATGACACTGATCACGATACAGCCAAACATGACTCTTCTGACGATGATTTTTAATTTAATTGTTTTCCCACCATATATCAGAATACAAACTATAATAATGTACCGGTACATGCAGTGCTTCGGATAATTTTTCTAGTCCCAAATTCCGAAATCATAGTGAGGATTCATATACAATCAACAGGGTCTCGATTTTATATCTCAATGTTTAATTTGTGTAGTGTTTAGGGAGTTTATCCGAGGAAATTATTTTTATGATGATACAATCAAGAATATTGGGAGATTTGTTTCATTTATTTCCAAAAATGTCATGTTTCTGTTAATAATTCCCTTAAACATACATTATGCAAGAGCTGAATCTGCCTATTGCAGGTCTTTCATTAAGCCTGAAATGTTATCAAATTTATTACTTAGACATTATCTATATCAAACCATAATCAACTCTCAATGTTATTGCTAGCCTGTGATATTTACTTGATTAGAACCCAATCTGCTGCTCAGTGTTCATTGATGATTAAATCGAAAATTGGATAATCAAGACTATGTTTTTTATTGTATTGACTTGATACAGGTTAGGCCCAAAATTCAATTGCTAAATTCTTGGTCCAGAGTGGATCAATTTTACTGAAATTTTCAGCAAATTCCCTTTACATTATCTAGTTTTTAACTACTGTAGTGAGAACTGCCAGCTCTTTGTCTAATCTCCCATATTGTATCTTTAAAGGCAGTCTGTAATTAGTTTTACAATCTATTTATAAGTCTGTGTAATATTGTGTATAATTTTAAAGTATGTATTACGTTTTATGGATGTTTGTAAAGAACTCCAGCTGTCTCTGATCATAATATCAATCCTTTCTTTTAATGAATCATGTTTTTTATATTTCAAGAATACTGTATTTTTGTCCACATGTACTGTTCCCTAGTTAATAACGTAAAAGTTGATTTTGATTGTGATAAGACTCTTAAATTTAGAATATTTATTTGATAAATTTATTGTATTATTCAGTTGTATACAAAACAATTTTATCCATTTAATGACTGGAAACTTGCAATTTTCAATTCTTTACCATCAGTTATTATTTGAGTGTGGTAGATTTATATTCTGTTCTATGAATTAGGACATTGTGACATTCCTAAATACAATAAATAAAAATAAGCATCAGGCCTATGTATGTGTTGTAAATCGTAATCATAATTGCTTTACCCGGTATTTATTTTTATTTGTTAATCATTTAAATGTCCTGTGATATTTGTTATAGATGCAATATAGATGAAGATATACTATTTATTTAAATTTAAAAATGTTACTTTTTTGTTTATTCACATGTCAAATTGATCTGAAATTTGTAATAATCACTACTGCATTTTGCTATCTGTTAATTTGCTCACCCTTTATAGATTTTTTTTTCTAAATAAATAAGATAATAAAAATCGCTCAATACAATGATGTGTTAATTAATGAGTTAGTTACATTTCATAGTGAGATATACCTTAATACACCTACTCATACTAGCACTTAATTCAAGCTTCTCAAATCTATTCTGCACGAAAAGAGAACTATTGACTTTGAGAATAGATTTCTGCAATGAATAGTCACCATGTTGAAAAATTGGTGTACTATTTTGTTTTGCTATTCTAATGACACACAGAGACGATAAAATATTTTCAATTTCATGAAAGTCTTGATGCCTAATTTTTAGAAATATGACTCCCTTGCCAACTACAATTTTGTGAAAGATAAATCTCTGATAGGAATGCCAGTTCAAAAATGGTTCAGTTCCCTTCAGTTTATACGAGGCTATTTATGCTGAAATAGGAGGAAAACATGCTTGCTGCTGTCTAATTATCATTTAAAGGTGCTGACCATCTTGATTGTTTGCTTCGCCCATTCAGCAGGGCCGTACCTAGCGGGGGTACATAGCATCGTCTGAAAATTAAGACGCCTCGAGAAATGGCACCCCCACACCCCATCCCAAAAAATTAATTTGACAATATTTCAATTATAAAATAATACACGTGCGTGCAAAGGAAGGGTAATAAAATATCATGACAACATAATAAATTGACTTTCCGCAAAGAGAAATAGCCTAAACACTTGTGGGCTTTGACTATAATACTCGGTGCATTGAAGATATTTTCAAATGAAAAGGTTTTGCTAGTATTATGAAGGATTGGGTTTAATGTTTTCGCTAATCTTCATATTTTTGGCATTCCATAAGAAATTGTTGTTCGGATTCAGTTTTGCTTGTATTGAATTCTTGACATGGGCAACCATGGGATGGTAAATAGAGCTATCTTAAGACATAAGGGGGATCACGGAGGGTAACCTCCTGGCTCGCTAGCCTGGAGGTCAGGTGTTCGATCCCTGCAAGGGCCGAGACAGTTCATCAAGATTTTACGGCTTGGTTTTCCCCTTGTCAGTGATGCGCAGGACGGAGGGGCCGACAAGGACACCTATCTAGTCGTTCGAATGGTACGGAAAACCGATGTCCCATACACATTGGCGTTGAAATTAGATATAAGAGTAGGTCGTAGTGCCGCAGTCTGGGAAAAATTTCCCTCGTAGCACACTCAGTATATGGCGTATAACGCTTTTCCGTCTTCTAGCTCAGTGTAGGAGCAGGACGTCAAACCCCATTTCATTTCTTAAGACATGAACACACCCAACATAAAAGAAAAATCCACAGAGAAAAAATGTATATCAATCAAATAAAAAAATTGGGTTAGCGGCCTTGACGTCTATTACTCTATGTATTAACTTTTTTTTTTGACTTTTGCAAATTATATTCTAACAATTAAGATTAAGGAAAACAATAATTAAATGTCTTGGATTGGAAGTATCTATATCTTGATAGAAAATATTTACTTCTGAGCGTAAATGGGTAGATAAAGTAACGCGGAGGCGTATCATAAGTAAAAGGTGCTTGGTTAGGGTTACCAGATTAGTCAAAGAAGAAACCGGGACATATATTTTCCTGCGAAGACCAAAGTACGGCACGGAGCGCCCACAGGGCGCTACAAAATGAGCGCCCTATGGGCGCGAATCATTGAGCTCCGAAGGCGTGAACTAACTAGGCGGGTTTGGGGGCATACCCCCCCAAGAATTTTTTTCATTTCTAGAAACCGGGAGATGCGTTTTCAGCCATTTTTGTGACGGTAGTTACACTAAAAATATATGTTGTTGAATGGGCATTGACGGGCATTATTTCGATTGTCACGTGTTAGTAATGTAGAATTTTTGCTAATGACCGTAACACAAACGGTGTCTATTGAACAGGGCCCGTTCATTAGCCGGGACTATAACAGAGAAACCAATAAAATTATACCCAAGATCATACTTCAATTTCTATATTTATGCACATTCGGAACACCTCGGTTAATCTACGAACGCCGATGTATGCCGACTGAATTATATTTTTAGATCAGAAGTGGTGTGCCTTCGTGTTGAAGTAAGAGTGTTTGCAGCAAACGCTACTTTTTTACATTAATAATCAATAGTTATTAAATGTTATGTGTTATTATTTTCATTGAAAAACACCTCTGATTTGAAAACCGGGACATTTAGGCACGTGAGAAGCCTCGGGACGGGACGACAAAAGGGACCCCCAAAACCGGGACTGTCCCGGTAAAACCGGGACGTATGGTAACCCTATGCTTGGTGCCAATTTTGTATTACTGCGTCCAGTCAGGCGTTATAGAATCTGGACGTTTCGCGTTACGGTAACTCACTGATCAGTGCGCTAGGTCCACAGTAAAGCAGATTGGTGTCAGACTTGTATGTTCAAAGCTATCACACGGCATGCTGGGTATGAAGGGGCACCTGCGCATGCTTCGCGCATGAGCGGTCTTTCAATTCGCCATCATGGGGTTCCAAGACACATGGTTTTCTCACCCTAGAAAATATGGCTCAGGCTCAAGAAGCTGGTTAGTCACAGTAATTTTTACATGATAAGAAATGTTATCAGATATTCAATTATTCGATTTTAGATCATTTCCCCCCTCGAGTAAACTGGTGGGCGAGATTTCCTCACGCTCGTGTACGACGGTTGCAAGAGCATTTGTATTCGCAATCACAAACACACACAGGCCTCGAGAGGGACTTGTTACAAAGTATTTCGGAGGTTTTCCGAAGAAGACCTTTCTGGTCCTGTGGTTCTCAAACTTTGGTTAAGCAACGGCACACCTTGGAACACTAGTAACTATACTTGTTACCTTAAACTGTGTTTAAGGTAACAATTGGTACAGTCTACGACCCCTTACGCAAGTTCAAATAGGTTCAAACGCACAATTGTCAACACACATCATTACAGTTTGTATTAAAATAAGTAATTTTATCACAAATAGTGAAGACTGGACCATTAAAATAGTTACCGAACAGTTTTTCTCTGCATAGCGCTGTTTATGTTGTAGGCCTAATGACGTATTACACAACTTGCGGCCATGACGGTCGGCCATTTGAAATTTCGAGTAGGAGATGGGTTTCATCAAATCATATAATTATGCGGTAAGGTCTCACCTTTATTTCAATAAGAATTGATTTATTATATGTTAAGCTACGTGCAGTACTGTTTTGGGCCAGTTTATTTGTAAATTAAGCGAGCTATAGGCCAGTAAACTTTTTGTAGTCATTTGACTACAAAACTTGCGCGAAGGAACTCTGTAGGAAAAGCCACTACTGCGACTGGAGTAAGACGGAAGACAGCAGTAGTGGAACCATTTCTACTTGGAACACATGAAAAAATTGCGCCACACCTGGCTAAATAATATATTTGAAAAATATTTGAATTTTGCAACATGGCAAATCATAAACAAATTGGACATTGGAGCATACCCGTGTATACCGCCGTCCGTAGACAGTCTAGCTCAGCTTTGAACGTAGGTCTTAGTACACTGGCCCTGTACATTCAGAAACTGTCCGGTTGAATCCTTGTCGAAAATAAAATCGCTCCCCAGTCAATTTTACTGGGCAACTTTTTAACTGATCTAAGACTAATCAGTCATAGAAACAGAATGACACAAACCTGATAAAGAAAATCACAGCTATGAACTTACTAGAAATGGTTTCAATACTGATGTCTTAGCCTTACTCCAGTCGCAGTAGTGGCTCATCCTACAGAGTTCCATTGTGCAAGTTTTTTAGTCAAATGACTACAAAAAGGTTACTGGCAAATGCAATATCTACCTTAATTTACGCATAAACTGACCCAAAACAGAACTGCACATATAAAAATCAATTCCCATTGAAATAAAGTTGATTTGATGAAACTCAACTGCTACACGAAATTTCAACTGGGCAGTGTCATGCGTAATATATCATTACAAGAAACTGTTCGGGAACTATTTTAGTGGTCCAGTCTTCACTATTTGTGATAGAATTACTTATTCCAGTACAAACTGTAATGATATGTGTTGACAATTGTGTGTTTGTCTTGAACCTATTTGAACTTGCGTAAGGAGTCTTAGACTGTATCAATTGTAAAAACACACAGTTTAAAGTTACGAGTATATAGTAACTATGAACTTACCAGTGTACACAGTGAATACTCAATTGGGATCAGCGTGCCTTTCAAAATTTCAGTGCCTTTCAAAATTTCGCAATACACTTAGGATGTGGCACACTAGTTGAGAAGCCTGTTCTAGTGAGTAGTTCAGCTATGAACGTAGGTCTCATTACACTCATCCTGTATGTTCAGGATCGGTACTCTGGTTTTAAAATCCATTGTACGTACACATTAAATAGGATGGTTCAAAAAAGATTCAAAGGTATAAAGTTCGACTGGTACAGTTTCATTATAACCATTATTGTGTTTTCATATGGGACCAACATTTTGTCACAAAAAATGTATAAATTTTAACATTGCTCAGTAAAGTTTTGAAATTTATTTTAACTGCTGTTCCCTATGAAATCTTTTCATTGACATTTTTTGAAAGCAGAATGAATTGCCGAAGACATAATCTCCCAATATTAAAACCTGATTTATTGTGGAAAACTGACAAGGGACTTTATTTTAAACACAATTAGTTAATTTACAGAAATATACCATAAATGTTATTATTGATGTCTCATTTCAATTTTCTTTTATACTCCCAGTCCAACCAAAATCTAGACCTCAAAAGATAAAACCCCACTATTACTGTCTTACAAAATGAAACTGTACAATCTTTTCAGCATTTGACGAAAGTGATTTATTGGATTCCCTTTATTACTGATCAATTAATGTTTCTTGGTTACTTTGATCCTGGCTGGCTGTCAATAAAACGACAAGAGACAGATACAAATGTTTTTTTTTCATAAAAGATAGGCAGTATTATTATTGGAAGTATACAAAGACAGTATATTGGATAAATTGTCTAGCAGCTTTTTGAGTATTTATTACTTTTCTTTTTTCAGCCGTGTATGTAGCAACACACATGGTTTAATAAGAAAATATGGTTTAAATATTTGCAGAAGATGCTTTAGACATTATGCTAGAGAGATTGGATTTAAAAAGGTGAGTAGTGGTTAGTACTAAACAAGACCCATGTGTCTAAAATGTCAAACTTTACAGGTGTATTCAAATTGTAATATGCAATTTTGTATAGCTTATGTGGAAAATGACAGGCCTGCTGAAAATCTGTATTCCTAATTTCCTTTGCAGAAAGTGTGATTTCAGAACCAGTATGCCAAATTTTCTAAACCATATATTGCATTTCTATAAAATTCTTGCTTGCTCTGTGTAATATAGCAGTCTAGGTTCTTTTGATTTTTGCGCTGCATTCCAATCTAACCAATATTGGAACTCGAGCAAATCTTATTTTCATCAGCCTAAATTATATTCCAGTGCTAACCCGATCATAATCCCTCTTTAGTTACACTTAGATTTTTAAATTTCCGATTCCTTTAAATCTGAATAAATTGCAGCCTTGCATATTGTCCGTAAGTTCAGAAAGTTAAATGTGATGTGGATATTATACTGGCTTCAAAAAGTCAGTACAGTCTTGCATACAATTTCATTTTGGTAAAAAAAAAAATAATACTAATCACAAGTAATATTTTATTTTGCAGTACAACTAATTTTCTGAATGGGATATGGAGAAAAGTTTATTGGAAGTATTGGAGCTCGAATGAGGTTGAATAACTCATGATGTTGTACATACAATAAAAAAATCCATTCTGACATTTTAGAGTTTTATTTATCTTTTATCAGTATTTGATTGCAGTCATTGATTTGTGGGTAATTTTTATTTGACAATATTCTGAGTGATCCTGAGCATTTTTGTAGGTTAAGCATATTGATTGGACAAGACATTGTAACACAATAATTGAGAGGGATGAAACCTGCTACTGCTAAGCTGGGTGATAAATATTTGGTTGCTTTGTAAAAAGATGATTTGTAAGTTGACTGATTTTATATGGATTGTCTACCTCTGTGAAAGCCTATGTATTTCTAAGTTGCAATTTATTATAAGTTAGGATTTTGACGTTTAACCCCATTTTCATTTCAAGTCAGCTATATGACCAAAATATAGTTCCAAAAATGAGAACTTATCAGAAAATATCCAATGTACAACTGCTGTAATGGTCAAGTAATTTGCTGTTCGGCTGTAGTCACAACTACAGGTTGCTTAGCTGTGGCGGGTGACAGTGTATGCGTCATTGTCTGTCAAATTATGGTTACTTGAGAACTGATAACAATGGTTTTTATACGCCCACATTTTCATGTGGACGTATATTGTCGTCGCCCCTGTCCGTCCGTCCACAATTGTTTGTGAACAGTCTACAGGTCACAATTCTTATCCGATTTTAATGAAATTTAAAATATAGGTTTATCACCCTAAGATCTCGGTTCCTTTCGATATTGGCATGTATCGGACTGTAACTTCATGGGTTATGGCCCCTGATTGTACGTTTTTTAGCTTGTGAACAGTGTAGAGGTCACAATTTTGAACCGATTTTGATGAAACTTGACATGTATGTTTATAACCCAAAGATCTTGGTTCCTTTCGATATTTGCGCGCATCGGATCGTAACTTCCTGAATTATGGCCCCTGATTGTCCGAAAAATCGCCCTTTTTAGATTGTGGTCCCTCTGGAGGTCAAAATTGTTATCCGATTTAAAAAAAACGTTTGATTATATCACCGTTCCATGGTTATGAAGGTTGAGTTCGAATTTCGTGAAAATCGGACCAAAATTGAAAGACAAAATGGCCGCCGTTTGTACGCGAATGGTGTGAAAATATGTAATATCAAGGTTGTGGACCTTATAGAGGTCACAATTATGAACCGATTTTTATGAAACTTGACATGTATGGTTATAACTCAAAGATCTTGGTTCCTTTCGATATTTGCGCCCATCGGATCGTAACTTCCTGAATTATGGCCCCTGATTGTCCGAAAAATCACCCTTTTTAGCTTGTGGTCCCTCTGGAGGTCAAAATTGTTATCCGATTTAAAAAACCGTTTGATTATATCACCATTCCATGGTTATGAAGGTTGAGTTCGAATTTCGTGAAAATCGGACCAAAATTGACGGACAAAATGGCCGCCGTTTGTACGCGAATTGTGTGGAAATATGTTATATCAAGGTTGTGGACCTTATAGAGGTCACAATTTTGAACCGATTTTGATTAAAATTGACGTATGTTTATAACCCAAAGATCTTGGTTCCTTTCGATATTTGGACCATCGGACCGTAACTTCCTGAATTATGGCCCCTTATTGTCCGAAAAATCGCCCTTTTTAGCTTGTGGTTCCTCTGGAGATCAAAATTGTTATCTGATTTAAAAAAAACGTTTGATTATATCACCGTTCCATAGTTATGAAGGTACCGAGCTGAATCTCTCACCCGTATTCCAGCACCCGGATTCGAGATCAAGTTAGCACCCATGTTCTCTCACCTTATTCCAGCACCTGGATTCGAGATCAAGTTAGCACACCTATTCCTAGCGCCAAGAAAAAACTAGATATAATTATCACGAAAATAATTGTTACCCTCATATTACAAAATAAAATTTTAAAACATTTTAATGCAAAGTATATATCTAATAGATCCTCCGACCCACCCCACACCCCAAAATATACTATTACCGTAAAAATACTAAAATATCGCACACCAGGGTAACTAAGCATACAAATAAAGGTGTACGTCCATTCTGCATCAAAAAGCACCCAAAATCAGCTTTGGTGGGAACATGTTTTTTGATTCACGGAATTAAAAGATGAATAAACTACTAGAATACAAAATTTCAGAAGGCTCCTATGCTGGCGTTTTGAGATATATTACCGTAAACATACGAAACATATGCCATAATATGGGGAAATCGGGTTAGGGTAGGCTCACTTCACACGCCATAACTTATGAACTGGCTCAGGTGGTTTCAATATCTTTATTTCACTAAATGGACAGATGCATAAGGCATGCACATGCCAAATTTCATTAACTTTCTATGTTGGCCTATTGAGTTATACCACCGCAAAGTTCATAGCACCTGGATTCGAGGTGGAGTTTGTGGGTTCAATAAACAACGGGTACACCCACGCTGCATCAAAAATCGACCCAAACCAGCTTTGGTGGGAAAATGTTTTTTATTTCATGGAATCAAGAGATGAATAAACTACTAGAATAAAAAATTTCAGAAGGCTCTTATGCTGGCGTTTTGAGATATATTACCGTAAGCATACTAATTATATGATATGGGGAAATCGGGTTAGGGTAGGCTCACTTGACACGCCATAACTTATGAACTGACTTAGGTGGTTTCAATATCTTTATTTCACTACATCGACAGACTCATAAGGTATGCACGTGCCAAATTTCATTAACTTTCTATGTTTCCCTATCGAGTGATACCATCGCAAAGTTCCTAACACCCGGATTCGAGGTAAAGTTTGTGGGTTCAATAAACAACGGGTACGCCCACGCATCATAAAAAAACGACCCAAACCAGCTTTGGTGGGAAAATGTTTTTTGGTTCACGGAATCAAGAGATGAATAAACTACTAAAATACAAAATTTCAGAAAGGTTCTATGCTGGCGTTTTGAGATATATTACCGTAAACATACAAAACATATGCCATAATATGGGGAAATCTGGTTAGGGTAGGCTCACTTCACACGCCATAACTTATGAACTGGCTCAGGTGGCTTCAATATCTTTATTTCACTAAATGGACAGATGCACAAGGCATGCACATGCCAAATTTCATTATCTTTCTATGTTGGCCTATTGAGTTATACCACCGCAAAGTTGCTAGCACCCGGATTCGAGGTGGAGTTTGTGGGTTCAATAAACAACGGGTACACCCACGCTGCATCAAAAATCGACCCAAACCAGCTTTGGTGGGAAAATGTTTTTTATTTCATGGAATCAAGAGATGAATAAACTACTAGAATAAAATTTTTTAGAAGGCTCCTATGCTGGCGTTTTGAGATATATTACCGTAAACATACGAAAAATATGCCATAATATGGGGAAATCGGGTTAGGGTAGGCTCACTTCACACGCCATAACTTATGAACTGGCTTAGGTGGTTTCAATATCTTTATTTCACTAAATGGACAGATGCATAAGGCATGCACATGCCAAATTTCATTAACTTTCTATGTTGGGCTATTGAGTTATACCACCGCAAAGTTCCTAGCACCCGGATTCGAGGTGGAGTTTGTGGGTTCAATAAACAACGGGTACGCCCACGCTGCATCAAAAGTCAACCCAAACCAGCTTTGGTGGGAAAATGTTTTTTATTTCATGGAATCAAGAGATGAATAAACTACTAAAATACAAAATTTCACAAAGGTTCTATGCTGGCGTTTTGAGATATATTACCGTTAACATACGAAACATATGCAAGATAGGCGGGGGGGGGGGGGGGTAGGCTCACAGCGCACTAAATAACTTCTAAACTAGCTCTGATGGGTTCGATATCTCTATTTCGCTAAGTCGACAGATGCATAAGGTATGCACATGCAAAATTTCATTAACTTTTTATGTTGGCGTATCAAGGTATACCACAGAAAATTTCCTATCACCCGGATTCGAGGTTGATTTTTGGGGTTCAATAAACAACGGGTGCGCTCACACTACATCATAAAACGACCCAAACCAGCTTTGGTGGGAAAATGTTTTTTGTTTCACGGAATCAAGAGATGAATAAACTACTAGAATAAAAAATTTCAGAAGGCTCCTATGCTGGCGTTTTGAGATATATTACCGTAAACATACGAAACATATGCCATAATATGGGGAAATCGGGTTAGGGTAGGCTCACTGCACACGCCATAACTTATTAACTGGCTCAGGTGGCTTCAATATCTTTATTTCACTACATCGACAGACTCATAAGGTATGCACGTGCCAAATTTTATTAACTTTCTATGTTTCCCTATCGAGTTATACCATCGCAAAGTTCCTAGCACCCGGATTCGAGGTAAAGTTTGTGGGTTCAATAAACAACGGGTACGCCCACGCATCATAAAAAAACGACCCAAACCAGCTTTGGTGGGAAAATGTTTTTTGGTTCACGGAATCAAGAGATGAATAAACTACTAAAATACAAAATTTCAGAAAGGTTCTATGCTGGCGTTTTGAGATATATTACCGTAAACATACGAAACATATGCCATAATATGGGGAAATCTGGTTAGGGTAGGCTCACTTCACACGCCATAACTTATGAACTGGCTCAGGTGGCTTCAATATCTTTATTTCACTAAATGGACAGATGCACAAGGCATGCACATGCCAAATTTCATTATCTTTCTATTTTGGCCTATTGAGTTATACCACCGCAAAGTTGCTAGCACCCGGATTCGAGATGGAGTTTGTGGGTTCAATAAACAACGGGTACACCCACGCTGCATCAAAAATCGACCCAAACCAGCTTTGGTGGGAAAATGTTTTTTATTTCATGGAATCAAGAGATGAATAAACTACTAGAATACAAAATTTCAGAAGGCTCCTATGCTGGCGTTTTGAGATATATTACCGTAAACATAGGAAAAATATACCATAATATGGGGAAATCGGGTTAGGGTAGGCTCACTTCACACGCCATAACTTATGAACTGGCTTAGGTGGTTTCAATATCTTTATTTCACTAAATGGACAAATGCATAAGGCATGCACATGCCAAATTTCATTAACTTTCTATGTTGGCCTATTGAGTTATACCACCGCAAAGTTCCTAGCACCCGGATTCGAGGTGGAGTTTGTGGGTTCAATAAACAACGGGTACGCCCACGCTGCATCAAAAATCAACCCAAACCAGCTTTGGTGGGAAAATGTTTTTTATTTCATGGAATCAAGAGATGAATAAACTACTAAAATACAAAATTTCACAAAGGTTCTATGCTGGCGTTTTGAGATATATTACCGTTAACATACGAAACATATGCAAGATAGGCGGGGAGGGGGGGGGGGTCGCTTTAGGGTAGGCTCACAGCGCACTAAATAACTTCTAAACTAGCTCTGATGGCTTCGATATCTCTATTTCGCTAAGTCGACAGATGCATAAGGTATGCACATGCAAAATTTCATTAACTTTTTATGTTGGCGTATCAAGGTATACCACAGAAAAATTCCTAGCACCCGGATTCGAGGTTGATTTTTTGGGTTCAATAAACAACGGGTGCGCTCACACTACATCAAAAAACGACCCAAACCAGCTTTGGTGGGAAAATGTTTTTTGTTTCACGGAATCAAGAGATGAATAAACTACTAGAATAACAAATTTCAGAAGGCTCCTATGCTGGCGTTTTGAGATATATTACCGTAAACATACGAAACATATGCCATAATATGGGGAAATCGGGTTAGGGTAGCCTCACTGCACACGCCATAACTTATGAACTGGCTCAGGTGGCTTCAATATCTTTATTTCACTACATCGACAGACTCATAAGGTATGCACGTGCCAAATTTTATTAACTTTCTATGTTTCCCTATCGAGTTATACCATCGCAAAGTTCCTAGTACCCGGATTCGAGGTAAAGTTTGTGGGTTCAATAAACAACGGGTACGCCCACGCATCATAAAAAAACGACCCAAACCAGCTTTGGTGGGAAAATGTTTTTTGGTTCACGGAATCAAGAGATGAATAAACTACTAAAATACAAAATTTCAGAAAGGTTCTATGCTGGCGTTTTGAGATATATTACCGTAAACATACGAAACATATGCCATAATATGGGGAAATCTGGTTAGGGTAGGCTCACTTCACACGCCATAACTTATGAACTGGCTCAGGTGGCTTCAATATCTTTATTTCACTAAATGGACAGATGCACAAGGCATGCACATGCCAAATTTCATTATCTTTCTATTTTGGCCTATTGAGTTATACCACCGCAAAGTTGCTAGCACCCGGATTCGAGATGGAGTTTGTGGGTTCAATAAACAACGGGTACACCCACGCTGCATCAAAAATCGACCCAAACCAGCTTTGGTGGGAAAATGTTTTTTATTTCATGGAATCAAGAGATGAATAAACTACTAGAATACAAAATTTCAGAAGGCTCCTATGCTGGCGTTTTGAGATATATTACCGTAAACATAGGAAAAATATACCATAATATGGGGAAATCGGGTTAGGGTAGGCTCACTTCACACGCCATAACTTATGAACTGGCTTAGGTGGTTTCAATATCTTTATTTCACTAAATGGACAAATGCATAAGGCATGCACATGCCACATTTCATTAACTTTCTATGTTGGGCTATTGAGTTATACCACCGCAAAGTTCCTAGCACCCGGATTCGAGGTGGAGTTTGTGGGTTCAATAAACAACGGGTACGCCCACGCTGCATCAAAAATCAACCCAAACCAGCTTTGGTGGGAAAATGTTTTTTATTTCATGGAATCAAGAGATGAATAAACTACTAAAATACAAAATTTCACAAAGGTTCTATGCTGGCGTTTTGAGATATATTACCGTTAACATACGAAACATATGCAAGATAGGCGGGGGGGGTCGCTTTAGGGTAGGCTCACAGCGCACTAAATAACTTCTAAACTAGCTCTGATGGGTTCGATATCTCTATTTCGCTAAGTCGACAGATGCATAAGGTATGCACATGCAAAATTTCATTAACTTTTTATGTTGGCGTATCAAGGTATACCACAAAAAATTTCCTAGCACCCGGATTCGAGGTTGATTTTCTGGGTTCAATAAACAACGGGTGCGCTCACACTACATCAAAAAACGACCCAAACCAGCTTTGGTGGGAAAATGTTTTTTGTTTCACGGAATCAAGAGATGAATAAACTACTAGAATAAAAAATTTCAGAAGGCTCCTATGCTGGCGTTTTGAGATATATTACCGTAAACATACGAAACATATGCCATAATATGGGGAAATCGGGTTAGGGTAGGCTCACTGCACACGCCATAACTTATGAACTGGCTCAGGTGGCTTCAATATCTTTATTTTACTACATCGACAGACTCATAAGGTATGCACGTGCCACATTTCATTAACTTTCTATGTTTCCCTATCGAGTTATACCATCGCAAAGTTCCTAGCACCCGGATTCGAGGTAACGTTTGTGGGTTCAATAAACAACGGGTACGCCCACGCATCATAAAAAAACGACCCAAAACAGCTTTGGTGGGAAAATGTTTTTTGGTTCACGGAATCAAGATATGAATAAACTACTAAAATACAAAATTTCAGAAAGGTTCTATGCTGGCGTTTTGAGATATATTACCGTAAACATACTAAACATATGCCATAATATGGGGAAATCTGGTTAGGGTAGGCTCACTTCACACGCCATAACTTATGAACTGGCTCAGGTGGCTTCAATATCTTTATTTCACTACATTGACAGACTCATAAGGTATGCATGTGCCAAATTTCATTAACGTTCTATGTTTCTCTATCGAGTTATACCATCGCAAAGTTCCTAGCACCCGGATTCGAGGTAAAGTTTGTGGTTTCAATAAGCAACGGGTACGCCCACGCATCCTAAAAAACGACCCAAACCAGCTTTGGTGGGAAAATGTTTTTTGGTTCGCGGAATCAAGAGATGAATAAACTATTAAAATACAAAATTTCAGACAGGTTCTATGCTGGCGTTTTGAGATATATTACCGTAAACATACGAAACATATGCCATAATATGGGGAAATCGGGATAGGGTAGGCTCACTTCACACGTCATAACTTATGAACTGGCTCAGGTGGTTTCAATATCTTTATTTCACTAAATGGACAGATGCACAAGGCATGCACATGCCAAATTTCATTATCTTTCTATGTTGGCCTATTGAGTTATACCACCGCAAAGTTCCTAGCACCCGGATTCGAGGTGGAGTTTGTGGGTTCAATAAACAACGGGTACACCCACGCTGCATCAAAAATCGACCCAAACCAGCTTTGGTGGGAAAATGTTTTTTATTTCATGGAATCAAGAGATGAATAAACTACTAGAATAAAAAATTTCAGAAGGCTCATATGCTGGCGGTTTAAGATATATTACCGTAAACATATCAAACATATGCCATAATATGGGGAAATCGGGTTAGGGTAGGCTCACTTCACACGCCATAACTTATGAACTGGCTCAGGTGGTTTCAATATCTTTATTTCACTAAATGGACAGATGCATAAGGCATGCACATGCCAAATTTCATTAACTTTCTATGTTGGCCTATTGAGTTATACCACCGCAAAGTTCCTAGCACCCGGATTCGAGGTTGAGTTTGAGGGTTCAATAAACAACGGGTACGCATCAAAAATCAACCCAAACCAGCTTTGGTGGGAAAATATTTTTTGTTTCATGGAATCAAGTGATGATTAAACTACCAGAATACAAAATTTCAGAAAGCCCCTATGCTGGCGTTTTGAGATATATTACCGTAAACATACTAATTATATGATATGGGGCAATTGGGTAAGGGTAGGCTCACTTCGCACGCCATAACTTCTCAACTGGCTCAGGTGGCTTCAATATCTTTATTTCACTACATCGACAGACACATAAGGTATGCACGTGCCAAATTTCATTAACTATCTATGTTTCCATATCGAGTTTTACCATCGCAAAGTTCCTAGCACCCGGATTCGAGGTAAAGTTTGTGGGTTCAATAAACAACGGGTACATCCACGCTGCATCAACAATCGACCCAAACGAGCTTTGGTGGGAAAATATTTTTTGTTTCATGGAATCAAGTGATGAATAAACTACCAGAATACAAAATTTCAGAAAGCCCCTATGCTGGCGTTTTGAGATATATTACCGTAAACATACTAATTATATGATATGGGGCAATTGGATGGAGTTTGTGGGTTCAATAAACAACGGGTACACCCACGCTGCATCAAAAATCGACCCAAACCAGCTTTGGTGGGAAAATGTTTTTTATTTCATAGAATCAAGAGATGAATAAACTACTAGAATAAAAAATTTCAGAAAAGCTCCTATGCTGGCGTTTTGAGATATAATACCGTAAACATACGAAACATAGAGAGAGAGAGAGAAATGGGGTTTAACGTCCACTCAACACAACCAGGTCATTTCGGGACTAACATACGGTTTTAATTTTATTTCAATTGTTCGCTTGCGCGTAGGGGTCTTTAGCCGTGGGAGGAAACCGGAGTGCCCGGAGGAAACCCACGAGGTTGAGAAGGCGCCCCTATCTCCATGCCACATACGCTCACACCAGGGCTCGAAACCACAGCCGCAAGCCAGAGGTCATACGAAACATATGCCATAATATGGGGAAATCTGGTTAGGGTAGGCTCACTTCACACGCCATAACTTATGAACTGGCTCAGGTGGCTTCAATATCTTTATTTCACTACATCGACGGACTCATAAGGTATGCATGTGCCAAATTTCATTAACGTTCTATGTTTCCCTATCGAGTTATACCAACGCAAAATTCCTAGCACCCGGATTCGAGGTAAAGTTTGTTGTTTCAATAAACAACGGGTACGCCCACGCATCCTAAAAAAACGACCCAAACCAGCTTTGGTGGGAAAATGTTTTTTGGTTCATGGAATCAAGAGATGAATAAAGTACTGAAATACAAAATTTCAGACAGGTTCTATGCTGGCGTTTTGAGATATATTACCGTAAACATACGAAACATATGCCATAATATGGGGAAATCGGGATAGGGTAGGCTCACTTCACACGTCATAACTTATGAACTGGCTCAGGTGGTTTCAATATCTTTATTTCACTAAATGGACAGATGCACAAGGTATGCACATGCCAAATTTCATTATCTTTCTATTTTGGCCTATTGAGTTATACCACCGCAAAGTTCCTAGCATCCGGATTCGAGGTAAAGTTTGATACGACAACATAGAAAGTAAATAAAATTGTGCATATTCATACCGTATGCATCTCTCTATTTGGTGAAATAAAGATCTTGAAGCCAACAAAGCTAGTTTAGAAGTTAGGCGACTAGCCTATTCTAAACCGATTCCCCCATAGTTTTAGTAAGTTTACGGTAATTCGAGATCAAGTTAGCATACATATTTTCGCAACCATATTCTCTCACCCGGATTCGAGATCAAGTTAGCACGCATATTCCTAGCGCCAATAAAATCCTAGAAATAATTATCACGAAAATAATTGTTACCTTTATATTATAAAATGAAATACATTTTAAAACACATTAATGCAAAGTATATTTGTAATAGAAACCCCGATCCGAACCCGCACCCCAAAAATATACCATTACCGTTAGCATACTAAAATGTCGCACACTAGGCTCACTGGGCATGCAAAATTAGGCGCACGTCCATTTTGCATCAAAATGCATCCAAACCAGATTAGATGGTAAAATGTTTTATGTTTTACGAAATCAAGAGATGAATAAACTACAAGAATACATCATTTCAGAATGCTCCTATGTTGGCGTTTCGAGATATATTACCGTAAACATACGAAACATATGCCATATATGGGGGAATCGGATTAAGGTAGGCTCACTGCACACGCAATAACTTCTAAAGTAGCTTTGATGGTTTCAATATCTTTATTTCACTAAATCGATAGTTGTATAAGGTATGCACATGCCATATTTCATTAACTTTCTATGTTGGCCTATTGAACCCACAAACTCCACCTCGAATCCGGGTGCTAGGAACTTTGCGGTGGTAAAACTCAATAGGCCAACATAGAAAGATAATGAAATTTGGCATGTGCATGCCTTGTGCATCTGTCCATTTAGTGAAATAAAGATATTGAAGCCACCTGAGCCAGTTCATAAGTTATGGCGTGTGAAGTGAGCCTACCCTAACCAGATTTCCCCATATTATGGCATATGTTTAGTATGTTTACGGTAATATATCTCAAAACGCCAGCATAGAACCTTTCTGAAATTTTGTATTTTAGTAGTTTATTCATCTCTTGATTCCGTGAACCAAAAAACATTTTCCCACCAAAGCTGTTTTGGGTCGTTTTTTTATGATGCGTGGGCGTACCCGTTGTTTATTGAACCCACAAACTTTACCTCGAATCCGGGTGCTAGGAACTTTGCGATGGTATAACTCGATAGGGAAACATAGAAAGTTAATGAAATTTGGCACGTGCATACCTTATGAGTCTGTCGATGTAGTAAAATAAAGATATTGAAGCCACCTGAGCCAGTTCATAAGTTATGGCGTGTGCAGTGAGCCTACCCTAACCCGATTTCCCCATATTATGGCATATGTTTCGTATGTTTACGGTAATATATCTCAAAACGCCAGCATAGGAGCCTTCTGAAATTTTTTATTCTAGTAGTTTATTCATCTCTTGATTCCGTGAAACAAAAAACATTTTCCCACCAAAGCTGGTTTGGGTCGTTTTTTGATGTAGTGTGAGCGCACCCGTTGTTTATTGAACCCAAAAAATCAACCTCGAATCCGGGTGCTAGGAAATTTTTTGTGGTATACCTTGATACGCCAACATAGAAAGTTAATGACATTTTGCATGTGCATACCTTATGCATCTGTCGACTTAGCGAAATAGAGATATCGAAGCCATCAGAGCTAGTTTAGAAGTTATTTAGTGCGCTGTGAGCCTACCCTAAAGCGCCCCCCCCCCCCCCGATCTTGCATATGTTTCGTATGTTAACGGTAATATATCTCAAAACGCCAGCATAGAACCTTTGTGAAATTTTGTATTTTAGTAGTTTATTCATCTCTTGATTCCATGAAATAAAAAACATTTTCCCACCAAAGCTGGTTTGGGTTGATTTTTGATGCAGCGTGGGCGTACCCGTTGTTTATTGAACCCACAAACTCCACCTCGAATCCGGGTGCTAGGAACTTTGCGGTGGTATAACTCAATAGGCCAACATAGAAAGTTAATGAAATTTGGCATGTGCATGCCTTATGCATTTGTCCATTTAGTGAAATAAAGATATTGAAACCACCTAAGCCAGTTCATAAGTTATGGCGTGTGATGTGAGCCTACCCTAACCCGATTTCCCCATATTATGGTATATTTTTCCTATGTTTACGGTAATATATCTCAAAACGCCAGCATAGGAGCCTTCTGAAATTTTGTATTCTAGTAGTTTATTCATCTCTTGATTCCATGAAATAAAAAACATTTTCCCACCAAAGCTGGTTTGGGTCGATTTTTGATGCAGCGTGGGTGTACCCGTTGTTTATTGAACCCACAAACTCCACCTCGAATCCGGGTGCTAGCAACTTTGCGGTGGTATAACTCAATAGGCCAAAATAGAAAGATAATGAAATTTGGCATGTGCATGCCTTGTGCATCTGTCCATTTAGTGAAATAAAGATATTGAAGCCACCTGAGCCAGTTCATAAGTTAGGGCGTGTGAAGTGAGCCTACCCTAACCAGATTTCCCCATATTATGGCATATGTTTCGTATGTTTACGGTAATATATCTCAAAACGCCAGCATAGAACCTTTCTGAAATTTTGTATTTTAGTAGTTTATTCATCTCTTGATTCCGTGAACCAAAAAACATTTTCCCACCAAAGCTGGTTTGGGTCGTTTTTTTTTATGATGCGTGGGCGTACCCGTTGTTTATTGAACCCACAAACTTTACCTCGAATCCGGGTGCTAGGAACTTTGCGGTGGTATAACTCAATAGCCCAACATAGAAAGTTAATGAAATTTGGCATGTGCATGCCTTATGCATCTGTCCATTTAGTGAAATAAAGATATTGAAACCACCTAAGCCAGTTCATAAGTTATGGCGTGTGAAGTGAGCCTTCCCTAACCCGATTTCCCCATATTATGGCATATTTTTCGTATGTTTACGGTAATATATCTCAAAACGCCAGCATAGGAGCCTTCTAAAAAATTTTATTCTAGTAGTTTATTCATCTCTTGATTCCACGAAATAAAAAACATTTTCCCACCAAAGCTGGTTTGGGTCGATTTTTGATGCAGCGTGGGTGTACCCGTTGTTTATTGAACCCACAAACTCCACCTCGAATCCGGGTGCTAGCAACTTTGCGGTGGTATAACTCAATAGGCCAACATAGAAAGATAATGAAATTTGGCATGTACATGCCTTGTGCATCTGTCCATTTAGTGAAATAAAGATATTGAAGCCACCTGAGCCAGTACATAAGTTATGGCGTGTGAAGTGAGCCTACCCTAACCAGATTTCCCCATATTATGGCATATGTTTCGTATGTTTACGGTTAATATATCTCAAAACGCCAGCATAGAACCTTTCTGAAATTTTGTATTTTAGTAGTTTATTCATCTCTTGATTCCGTGAACCAAAAAACATTTTCCCACCAAAGCTGGTTTGGGTCGTTTTTTTATGATGCGTGGGCGTACCCGTTGTTTATTGAACCCACAAACTTTACCTCGAATCCGGGTGCTAGGAACTTTGCGATGGTATAACTCGATAGGGAAACATAGAAAGTTAATAAAATTTGGCACGTGCATACCTTATGAGTCTGTCGATGTAGTGAAATAAAGATATTGAAGCCACCTGAGCCAGTTAATAAGTTATGGCGTGTGCAGTGAGGCTACCCCAACCCGATTTCCCCATATTATGGCATATAATTAGTATGTTTACGGTAATATATCTCAAAACGCCAGCATAGGAGCCTTCTGAAATTTTTTATTCTAGTAGTTTATTCATCTCTTGATTCCGTGAAACAAAAAACATTTTCCCACCAAAGCTGGTTTGGGTCGTTTTTTGATGTAGTGTGAGCGCACCCGTTGTTTATTGAACCCAAAAAATCAACCTCGAATCCGGGTGCTAGGAATTTTTCTGTGGTATACCTTGATACGCCAACATAAAAAGTTAATGAAATTTTGCATGTGCATACCTTATGCATCTGTCGACTTAGCGAAATAGAGATATCGAAGCCATCAGAGCTAGTTTAGAAGTTATTTAGTGCGCTGTGAGCCTACCCTAAAGCGCCCCCCCCCCGCCTGTCTTGCATATGTTTCGTATGTTAACGGTAATATATCTCAAAACGCCAGCATAGAACCTTTGTGAAATTTTGTATTTTAGTAGTTTATTCATCTCTTGATTCCATGAAATAAAAAACATTTTCCCACCAAAGCTGGTTTGGGTTGACTTTTGATGCAGCGTGGGCGTACCCGTTGTTTATTGAACCCACAAACTCCACCTCGAATCCGGGTGCTAGGAAATTTGCGGTGGTATAACTCAATAGGCCAACATAGAAAGTTAATGAAATTTGGCATGTGCATGCCTTATGCATCTGTCCATTTAGTGAAATAAAGATATTGAAACCACCTAAGCCAGTTCATAAGTTATGACGTGTGAAGTGAGCCTACCCTAACCCGATTTCCCCATATTATGGTATATTTTTCCTATGTTTACGGTAATGTATCTCAAAACGCCAACATAAGAGCCTTCTGGAATTTTGTATTCTAGTAGTTTATTCATCTCTTGATTCCATGAAATAAAAAACATTTTCCCACCAAAGCTGGTTTGGGTCGATTTTTGATGCAGCGTGGGTGTAACCGTTGTTTATTGAACCCACAAACTCCACCTCGAATCCGGGTGCTAGGAACTTTGCGGTGGTATAACTCAATAGGCCAAAATAGAAAGATAATGAAATTTGGCATGTGCATGCCTTGTGCATCTGTTCATTTAGTGAAATAAAGATATTGAAGTCACCTGAGCCAGTTCATAAGTTATGGCGTGTGAAGTGAGCCTACCCTAACCAGATTTCCCCATATTATGGCATATGTTTCGTATGTTTACGGTAATATATCTCAAAACGCCAGCATAGAACCTTTCTGAGATTTTGTATTTTAGTAGTTTATTCATCTCTTGATTCCGTGAACCAAAAAACATTTTCCCACCAAAGCTGGTTTGGGTCGTTTTTTTATAATGCGTGGGCGTACCCGTTGTTTATTGAACCCACAAACTTTACCTCGAATCCGGGTGCTAGGAACTTTGCGATGGTATAACTCGATAGGGAAACATAGAAAGTTAATAAAATTTGGCACGTGCATACCTTATGAGTCTGTCGATGTAGTGAAATAAAGATATTGAAGCCACCTGAGCCAGTTCATAAGTTATGGCGTGTGAAGTGAGCCTACCCTAACCAGATTTCCCCATATTATGGCATATGTTTTGTATGTTTACGGTAATATATCTCAAAACGCCAGCATAGAACCTTTCTGAAATTTTGTATTTTAGTAGTTTATTCATCTCTTGATTCCGTGAACCAAAAAACATTTTCCCACCAAAGCTGGTTTGGGTCGTTTTTTTATGATGCGTGGGCGTACCCGTTGTTTATTGAACCCACAAACTTTACCTCGAATCCGGGTGTTAGGAACTTTGCGATGGTATCACTCGATAGGGAAACATAGAAAGTTAATGAAATTTGGCACGTGCATACCTTATGAGTCTGTCGATGTAGTGAAATAAAGATATTGAAACCACCTAAGTCAGTTCATAAGTTATGGCGTGTCAAGTGAGCCTACCCTAACCCGATTTCCCCATATCATATAATTAGTATGCTTACGGTAATATATCTCAAAACGCCAGCATAAGAGCCTTCTGAAATTTTTTATTCTAGTAGTTTATTCATCTCTTGATTCCATGAAATAAAAAACATTTTCCCACCAAAGCTGGTTTGGGTCGATTTTTGATGCAGCGTGGGTGTACCCGTTGTTTATTGAACCCACAAACTCCACCTCGAATCCAGGTGCTATGAACTTTGTGGTGGTATAACTCAATAGGCCAACATAGAAAGTTAATGAAATTTGGCATGTGCATGCCTTATGCATCTGTCCATTTAGTGAAATAAAGATATTGAAACCACCTGAGCCAGTTCATAAGTTATGGCGTGTGAAGTGAGCCTACCCTAACCCGATTTCCCCATATTATGGCATATGTTTCGTATGTTTACGGTAATATATCTCAAAACGCCAGCATAGGAGCCTTCTGAAATTTTGTATTCTAGTAGTTTATTCATCTTTTAATTCCGTGAATCAAAAAACATGTTCCCACCAAAGCTGATTTAGGGTGCTTTTTGATGCAGAATGGACGTACACCTTTATTTGTATGCTTAGTTACCCTGGTGTGCGATATTTTAGTATTTTTACGGTAATAGTATATTTTGGGGTGTGGGGTGGGTCGGAGGATCTATTAGATATATACTTTGCATTAATATGTTTTAAAATTTTATTTTGTAATATGAGGGTAACAATTATTTTCGTGATAATTATATCTAGTTTTTTCTTGGCGCTAGGAATAGGTGTGCTAACTTGATCTCGAATCCAGGTGCTGGAATAAGGTGAGAGAACATGGGTGCTAACTTGATCTCGAATCCGGGTGCTGGAATACGGGTGAGAGATTCAGCTCGGTTATGAAGGTTGAATTCAAATTTTGTGAAAATCGGACCAAAATTGACGGACAAAATGGCCGCCGTTTGTACGCGAATGGTGTGAAAATATGTTATATCAAGGTTGTGGACCTTATAGAGGTCACAATTTTGAACCGATTTTGATGAAACGTGACATGCATGTTTATAACCCAAAGATCTTGGATCCTTTCGATATTTGCGCCCATCGAATCATAACTTCCTGAATTATGTCCCCTGATTGTCCGAAAAATCGTTTTTGTTAGCTTGTGGTCCCTCTGGAGGTCAAAATTATTATCCGATTTAAAAAACCGTTTAATTATATCACGGTTTCATGGTAATGAAGAGAAAATTTGAATTTTGTGAAAATCGGACCAGAGTTGACGGATAAAATGGCCGCCGTCTGTACTCGAATTGTGTAAAAATATGTTATATATCAAGGTTGTGGACCCTATAGAGGTCACAATTTTGAACTGATTTTGATGAAACTTGAAATACATGTTTATAACCTAATGATCTTGGTTCCATTGCATATTTGCCCATATCGGATCGTAACTTCCTGAATCATGGCCCCTGATTGTACGAAAAATCACCCTTTTTAGCTTGTGGTCCCTCTGGAAGTCACAATTATTATCTGATTTAAAAAAACGTTTGATTATATCACAGTTACACAGTAGTTATGGGTGAGTTTGAATTATGATTTTCTGATGATTACTTAAAATGCAACAACTCTTGTTGACTGCCCGGACGATTTGGCTGCTGTGTGGGCGTATGTTTCGTTGCCTGGCAACCTATTTTTAACTAATTTTAAGCTGACCATTCTCGTGTGAAAGTAACTTGAGATTGGGTTTGGTAAGTCTTTAATTTGGCTCTTGGGTGTAATATGGGCTCTAGCCATTTCTAATGTCTACAGAATCCCTGTTGGGAACGGTCAATTATACTGAAACATGAAAGACAAACGACTTTCAATTGCATATAGTATATTCTGATCATGCAAGATGTGATTCTTCCACCAACCCCATGGCATTAACTCCTGGGTACACTCAAAGGCTGACCGTCCTAAATTTTCGTTGGGTAGAACGCTTTCTACCACAGAGGGATCAACATGTGGCAACCTCTTGCCAGAAAGCATGTAGGTTTTTCAAGAAAAATTTGAGATACACAAGCTGTAAGTAGGGATAAGTAAACCTGCAATTTTCGGCCCTACATTTCAGCCTACCCAACCTCAAAACTATGAACATTCATCAAAACCTGGCAGAAAATGTATTTTCAAACCCTTTTCTTCTATTCTACAAAAAAGAGTCAACCAGAATCGCGATGCAAAAGGGAGAGAAAGCCTTGGCCTACGTTTCATTGGTGACTGCATAGAAATATTTGAGCTTTGTCCATTTATATCCAATCAAGAAATTTCATAAATATAAATCTAGTGGGCAAAGGGGGGTAACTCAGGACATATTTTTGTGTGCATGGCCTGTAGCTAACTCGACTCCCCCATTGGTGTCGAAAGGCACCCTTTCCCCTGGATGCAATACGAGGCCAACATGCCCATATGAGTATGGGCACCACATATGGCCCAACCAATGTCACTTGGTTTTATCAATGCCTCACCAATCCTGTCGTTGGGAATAACTGAGGATGGTTGTAATTATAAATCCCAAAATATATTAATAAAAACAAAACACAATTACCGACAGTAACATGTATTCACACTAGATGACTTTATACAATGTTATCACTTTAACTTAGATTTATATACATGATTTATAACTTTGAAATAGTTTTGAGTCTGTATTATTCTAGTAGCAAATACTGTGGACCCTGTGTCACAAATTTTAGCCAATTATCACTTTAATTGGTGTTTTTATTTTAACACAGTAATTAATGGTAGTGAGGTATCTATGCATTTTGTTTTTTAATTTAATTCCCCTTTATGACATGATACAGGCCACACAAGCCAAATAGGGGCCTAAAAAGTAATTAAGTAGATTTACGGATTGAATATATTCAATAAAAACTTTAATATTCAATATAAGGTTCAAATGTCAGAAATAAAGTGAGCCATGTAGAAATTCTATTCTAGAGTTTTAATAGCTTCTTCCAAATAGTGTATAAAACTTGGCAGTATTTTTACATGTTGGATGAACACATTTAGTGTTGGGTTTTAATTCTGCTAGTGGTTTAAAAGGTATACACAGACTTTTAGCACCCATAGATGGTGCACCTTCTTCGACTTGAACTTCTCTGAAAGTAAAAATAAGTTAAAGATTGAACTATAGTAATATAAGTAAATTAAAAGATTAAAATTGAAATAGGTCAGACCCTTAACTAATTACAATTCCTTCAAATCTATTACGTATTAACACATGACACCATTACATGGAATACAAGTAACTTGAAGAGTTTATTTCCGCGACGGCTTGACGAGGGTTCTGCCTTCTTGTATCATTGTGTCATGTGTTATTCTCAACCAGTTACTAAATGCCACTTAATCTATTAAAGTTATATTCCCGGGTACAAACTGGGTGATTTGATGATATATTAGAACTAAAAACATATTCAAACTAATTAATTTATCATAATTTTGCTTCAAATCTTTCTCAAAACATTGTAATTGGCGAGTATAGCCTGCTATAAAAATTTATCGAAAGAGACCATGTTTGCGTCAGGCGATTACCCCTCTCCGTAACCAACGGCGGCGGAGGACAGGGGAGAATGCATTGCATACTCAAGACGATGTTGTCTGTAAGCGCTGACTATTTACTACAAATATCGAATCCTAATTAAATTCTCGGATTATCCACTGGCCACGTCTTTTTCCGTGATTTTTATCCCAGAAATTGTTGTACGTCTAACTCTTCATAAAGTTTTTCAACATGTACACAAATCGCTCAAGTTCGCGTGCAGCCTTCAACGCCAAGCGTGCAGGTATCCTTATTTGTCGGGTTGACTATTAAGGGAACCCCTTACATTTTTGTCCTGTATACGCTCCATGAGTGTTTTTCAGAGAATCCAGTATTTTTCTAGTAAGATTGGATATCTCTACTTTCCATATATACCAAAATTGTCACACTTTTATTAGATTAACCTCCCGATAAATACTTATCTGGGAACCCAACTTTAAGTATTGTAGCCAAGCCTTTAAGACACTTTGACTGTGATCAATATGCATCCTTTAAGATCTATATGAATCCATTAACCCTTAGAAAGCAAATCATAATCAGGCAAAATAGAATTCCTGAAAACATTCAATGTGAACCAAACAATTCATAAATATTTCCAATTAAGAAGCTACACATACCTAGCACTGTCTTTCTTAATTTTATCTTCACAATCACTATTGCCACAGAATGGAGCTTGGATGATCCTCTTTTTATCTAAAGCATTACAAAATTCTTCCCACTCTTGAATAACAACCATATATGTTTCCATATCTGCTTTACATCTACAGAATGAAAGAAAATGTATTTTTATCATATACATGTACATTCCTTTCAACAGCGACATCAATTTGATTAAAGTACAGATCTATATTTCTTTGCATTTTCTTTATATTTCGATGGTCTACACTACATGAAGATCTGACAAGTTAAAGTGGGAGTTCCCATCAGAGGTCATACGAGCAGAGGTCATATGAGCGGCTTTTGACAAGGTGACGTCAGACATTAGATTAACCAATCAGCATTGGTGTTCCTAGTGGATTACCCACAGTTGCATGCAAAACAGCCTAAAGCTCGCCATAACAGACTGTTTCATTGGCAAATCCCTCACATCATTCAGAACACGTCAATGATAACAACTCTTCCAGATCCTAGTGTAGTAAAGACAGTAAAACAAAATTTTGAACTATGAAGACGAAACGAAATAGGATCTGTGTTTTAATCAGATTGCAGCTACATTGTATTAAGTACTCTTCATTTTCGTCGCATATTTTTGCTTTTGTTGGTAATGAAACATTTATAATACACTAATATCTGATTTAATTCCATGGAATTAGCTGTTGAAGATCAATATACTTATTCATATAAATATAAAATCAATCAGATAATAACTATGGTCTCTAAAGCATCCACAAGATTTTTCAAAGTGATCAAGGCCTATAACACGGCGAAGACAATATACGACCACATTTCAATGTGGGTGTATAAAAAGAGAATGTGAATGGATATTTACACCAAGCTTAAAAAATGCTATAAAATTTCAAAGCTTTGCTTATTACTTTGCCATACACTCTTTCACGGAAAATCAGTAATTCATCATAAATTAATAGGTGTACATACAATACAGATTTAATTATACCTTCCAAATATATAAGGAAACTAAACTTACTTTTGATATAGACTGTCTTGTATATTTTCTAGTATATCTTTAATTTGTTGTGAAATATTTTCTTGTTTTAAAGTAAGTTTTTCACCAGTATTACGCTTTACAGCTACCACTGTACTTTGTTTAATATCTCTAGGTCCAAGTTCTAGTCGAATTGGTACACCCTTTAAAACAAATTTGCAAACTACACAAAAACTGTTTTACATGTAGGGATCATGTGGCTAAGTGGGTATGACGTTGGCTCTCTAGCCTGGAGGTCAGGTGTTGCATCCCTGCATTGTCCGAGAAAGTTCATCCATATTTTCAGTGATGCTGGACAGAGGGCCTGACAAGGACAGCTGTCTAGCTGTTCGGATGGTATGAAAAACCGAGGTACCCTGTACACATTGATGTGCATGTAAAAGATCCCTTGGCAGTTGGAATTCGATATAAGAGTAGGCTGTAGTGCCGCTGTCTGGACAAAATTTCCCTCATAGCACACTGTAAGCCTAGTTTAGAAGCAGAACTGTAGGACGTTAAACCCCATTTCATTTCATTTCGTATTACATGTAGCATGATTAAAATGGGTATGAAAATGGACATGGATGGTAGAATCATGTCTGTCTTGCCATAATGAATCTGTAATCTGTGAAGGTGCAAAAGCACAAATCTTAATAAAATAGCATTCATTCAAATATTAATCAGGGACTTTTTATTGCTATTTACCTTTAATTCCCAATGGTTGAATTTCCATCCTGGTGAATAATTGTCTCGTAAATCGGATTTGGCTCTTATACCATTAGCTTTTAATAATTTAGATAATTCTTCACATTTATCCAATAAATTATTTAAGTCAGCTTCTGGTAAATTAGCTGTGATACCACATGGTACAACAACAACCTTAAAATCAAAAGGATAAAAATTAAAACACTAAATAAATACTGTCACTTAATTTGTAAACACATAACCTAGGAATCATGAATAACTCAGCCATACACCCCCCCCCCCCCACCAAAGAAAAATAAAGATATATTGAAATTCTGCCTTCATAACAGACCCCAAATTAAAATCAACTATTAAAACCTTTGACATGACTTGTAAAATTATGAATGTTTTTATCCCAGGACGTGTTTCCAGTTCCAGTATTCTACATCAGTCTTGTTATTTTAAAAGGTTGCTTCCTTTTCATCCAACAGTGTAACTAAGATCCACGCTGTTCCAGGGATTCTTCCACAGTACTACTTTAGTAACACATTTATTTGTCTCAGTCTTATAATTATTTCATAAGAGATATTAAATAAAATCATAGGATTCCAAAAGGTACAATTTTTTGTATTTCTTAAATCAGGGGTATGGAAGGTGAAGCACCTTTCAAACAATTTATAGAGTTCAATACCTGTATCTGAGCAACTCGTGGAGGTAGAACCAAACCTTTATCATCTCCGTGTGTCATAACCATAACACCTATAGTTCTTGTTGTTAAACCCCAAGAATTCTGGTACGCAAACATTTTGGTTTTAGTTTCAGGATCTTCAAACTGGATTTCAAACATCTTGGAAAAATTCTGTCCTAAATGATGTGATGTAGCCCCCTATGAAATAAAACATCTTGGGATAAATAGGAACTAAAAGTCGGTTTTGGATTGGTTTAAAAATTGGATAAAGAAAAATGCTATAATTATTGATATCACACAAACTGTTCAAGTCACAGGGTAATGGCATGTGGATTAATGTCTCAACATTTTGAGATAAATTATGTGAGTTTTATTTCAGTAGTTGTGTGCCCAAAATCCAGAATTTCTGCCTACTCTTCTTGGATTCAACTGTCAAGGGGAACACAACAATGTGTACATCGGTCTCCTATTCCATCCAAACAATTATGCACACTTAACATGTGAAGGTCAGACTTAAATTTTTTGTTACTTTTCTTTTTTATCCATGCTGGACTACCAGGGTACTAATTAATTGTAAGTGAAATTTACCTGTATAGCTCTCCCACTGGCTGCTATGTATGCTTCAACAGTTGTAGTAAAATCTCCTCCGGCAAATTTCTCTTTTTCTGTTTTTCTACCTCGGACAACAGGTATAGCCAATAAATACTCGTAGACTTGGGCATAAAGTTCTAAGATTTCATAAACCTATAAAAGAAAACAACAACATTATATATGTCAAGCATGAACCCTTGACACTACCTATTTTGGTTGATGAAAATAAATACTTTTTTAAATCTTAAATGAGGCAGAAGCCTATGCCAAAATTTATGCTTCTACTATACTAGTTGCTCATAACTCACATCTTATGAACAACAACTTTAATGGCAAAGATGGTAGAACCAGAGCGTAAAATCGACCCACTATTCCAATTAGTAGTAGTTTGTCTTACCTCTTCTGTTGCTTCTTTTTCAGTAGCAAAAGCTGTGTGTCCTTCTTGCCATAAAAACTCTCGTGTACGTAAAAATGGTTGTGGATGTTTAAATTCCCATCTCTAGAAAACAGATAACCAAACAATGGTATTCACAAGACAGTAGCTAGCTCTCTGACTTTAATGGCAAGGTACAATACATAATAATAACAGACAGCTTTATGGATAACATTCACTAGGTTTATTAACTGCAACGTTTCAATGAGGACACTCTCACCATAATCAAGCAATGATAACTAAATGCCATTCGAAGATACTATACATAATGTACATGCTGAAGATGATAATGATAAAACATCCTACAAAATTTCCCCTGCCTTACATTGTGTTTATTTGGGTCCTCCGACTACTAAAGACCAAAATGTGGAGTGGACGTTAAACGCCATTGCTCTCTGCCTAAAAGAATGTGAAAAATTGCCACATTCTTACAAATGGAATGATGCTTATCATTATATGTTTTTTTACTTAATATTGTAATTGTGTCAGAAAGTTCTCTAAAATAATCAATTACTTTCATTTGATTTATTTGTCCATGAAATACTTACAACTACATTACACCATTGGTTGAGTTTTAAAGGCAGATCACGGTGAGATTTCACCCATTTAGCATATGATGGATACATGACTGTTTCACTCGTTGGTCTAATGGCTACCGGTTCTGTTAAATCCGATGATCCACATTTAGTTACCCATGCAACCTACAAATAATACATATTATAAGTATACCAAGATATAGTCAATAATGAATTCAGAGCTTAATATATGATAAGTACAGGCAGCTCTAACCAGTAGTCAAAACCAAAATATATAAAATGAAATTAAGCAATATTAAGTGGAAGTTTTGAAATGTGGAAACAAATCTCATTTGAAAAGTGGTACAATGAATTTAAAATAAAAAAGAAAGCATACCCTGTCTCATGCACGACATATGTATGCAATATTTCAATTCAAACAAGTCACATAAAAATAAATGTGATAATGGCAAGCTTTCAATGATTTTGTGGTATATTATCCATTATACTGATTACACCAATAAGAATATATATTTCATAGCACAAGCTTACATTATTTCATCTGATGCTTATATTTTATTAAGAAATTTATTGAAACGAAGTCAAACCTCTGGAGAAAAATCAGCTATATGTTCTTTTTCTTTTTCTAAAGCTGCTTGAGATACAAACATTGGGAAATAACAATTCTCAACACCCTTCTTCTTGATTTCAGCATCGAAAAATGCTTTAATATTTTCCCATATAGCATAAGCCCATGGCCTTAATATATAACAACCACTAACATCATAGTATTCTATTAACTCAGCTTTAGTTATAATCTGAAATATAGAAACAGTTACTACAATTACTGACAGTTCTGTACTGTTTGATTGAAAAGCAGAAACTTGTCACTACTCAAATGTAAAGATAGGTTGAAAGGTAACAAATCATAAATTTACGTCAATTAGTCTGCTGAGGAGTTCATAAAGGTTGTCATTTTATTACTTTTTTTATGTAAATAAAAGTAAAATCTTTAAATACTGTACATGGCATGTAATAACGTACCTGTGAATACCAATCAGATAAATCCTCTGATTTCTTGGCCTCTAATCCAAGTCTAGAAAAAATAAATTCATTTAAATAAAAACTTTTTCACTCTGAGCAACATAAACTAAACAGAAGCCATTATGGTATAGTAGTAGGACTTGCCAAACATGGACAATAACAGAGGGTTAAACTGCCTTGATTTAGGCTATAACTAAGTGCTGAATTTGGTTGATGTGTTATTTTTTATTTTTACAAAGATTTACTGGTACCGCACTAGGCTAATATATCTTGATTAATGGTTATTTAGTTTCTCTTTTTTTAAACAATTTGTCCAATGAAATTGATCATAGCTGCATTGCCGGTCTAATTTTAGTTTTGTTTTTGGCTTAGAATGATGACTGCTGATCAATCACACATTTGGTTATATCTCAACACTGGAATGAAGACAGATTCGCATCTCTCAAAATGAATGTAGCGTTATATTTTGTAAAGACTGAATGTAATACCTGGTTATTTTTTTAACTTCTCTACCATCATCAGCACCTTTATTTTCTTTTTCTTCACTTTTCTGATCTTTTTTCTTGACTTCTTTTTCTTTTTTTCCAGGTTTTTCTTCCTTTACTTTTTCTTTCTTTCCCTTTTTATTCCCACCACCTCCTATATCTTCTCCAGTTAAGTTTTTATAATCAGCTTTTAGAGCTAATAAAATCTTTACTTCTGCATCAATAGATTCCTGATGATATACAGATGGTTGTTACGAGAATCAGTAAAGAATTGTACTATTAAATCTGATGGGGCAATTCCAGTGATTATGTTCTTGATAAATACAGTTTGTATCAGGCGTAAGAAGTGCTACAGGAATTTACCACTTTATAACAATAAGACATAAATTTACAATTGCAAGACAAATTTTTTCTAGAGATGTAGCTATTATATGCAATTTGATGAAAACTAATTTACCTTGCTTCCTCCAGACGATTTTAAATTCCTGACTTTTTCACCTTGAGCATCTATTTTAGATTTCAAGGCATCTGCTGCAGCTGATGGTGTTGAATTAGTGGCAGAAGCTTGTTCAACTTTAGCAGCTGACTGTGTATTTGGAGCTTGATTGCTTTCTTGGTTAGGTTTCCAATCCTTGCCCGTAGCTTTTTTATAAGATTCTTTTAATTCTAATAAAACTTTAACTGCATCAGTTATATCACTCTACAAACAGATAAAACATACATAAAATATGTTTAAAAGATCAATAAATAAAATAAATAAATAACATGTTTAAAAGATCAAAACATACATAAAATAACACGTCTAAAAGATCAATAAATAAAATAAATACCATTTGTCTGTATTATAATAACTAATTCTTGTCAACTAATATATTCAGCCATGAACCCTGAGAATGTGTACTACTGGGATGATCAAATTTTGCAAGATAAACTTCACAACTTTGCAAATTACAAGTTATAAATTTATCTTGGGACTTTAATATTGTATCCTAATGAAAAGTTGACTGATGAACTCTTATGAAAGAAATACAAAATAACAAATCAGGGTTAAATGAATTTATCATAGTGTTTATAAAAGTAAAAGATATATGTACGGTAGATGGATTTGATTTGTATTTGAGGTTTACGTCCCTTGCCATCATCTACGAGTAAATCTATGGCTAACATTTTATCTCCCTGTTCCAACAGTCAAACCTTGTGGGTTTTCTCCGGGTCCTTGGGTTTCCTCCTACTGCTAAAGATCCCTGCGCGCAAGCAAAATATTGAAATAAAACTGAACCATGTGTTAGCCCCAAAATGACCTAGTTTGTGGCGAGTGGACGTTAAACCCCATTCCTCTCTCTCTCTCTTAAAACACAGAGTATACTACTTTGTTCATATTCTATCAAGAATTTACTACTCTGCAAACTTTTCTATATTTTTGTGCCACTTTAATATCACCTTGAATTATCCCACAGCTACCCAATTACAACTAGGTAGACTTCAGCAAAGATATTCCAGATTCCACAGCCAGCCTTGTGGTGAGAGAACTAGTTGGCTAACTGCTGCACCGTTTCCTCTCATGTGTTTCTTTTTCCAGTGATTAAATTACCTTAGGACTTTTAGCCGATTTCAGTTCTCTGACTTTATTGCCTTGTTCAACTATTTTCTGATTTAAATCCATATTTTTATTGTCTGCCGCTACTTGCTTTGCTGGCTCTGGAGCAATGACAAGATCTGGCTTCCAATCCTTGCCAAAAATACTTTTAAATTCTGCTTTCAATCTCAGTAATTCTTTTACTGCTTCATCTATCTTCACCTATACAAATTAGAACAAAATGTAAAACATGATGGATAAAGAGAACAGGCCATACTTTTAGATCCATTAAAATAACTAGTAACTAACTACTCCTTGTCAACTAATTCAGCCATCCTATAGCTCTGAGAATGTGACTCACTGGTTTGAACCAATTTTCTATTGAAGGCTTTACAACTTCGAGATTAAAGTTATTATTTCATTAATATTGTATGTTTTAAGGAAAAAAGCTG
The DNA here is from genome assembly GCA_963678685.1 of Patella ulyssiponensis. Lineage (NCBI taxonomy): Eukaryota > Metazoa > Mollusca > Gastropoda > Patellidae > Patella > Patella ulyssiponensis. Next base: position 18,201,845 of record OY783230.1, on the reverse strand, counting down.
GAATATTATCTGATTACCTTATCTGCTTTCTTAGATTTTAGATCACGAACTTTATCTCCCTGGTTTTTAATGTCTGTATTGAGAGAAGAGATATCAACGGTTGATGATGGGATAGTTGCAGGAGTTGATTGAGTGGTTGGTACTGCCACACCTGGTTTCCAATCTTTACCAGTCGATGTTTTAAACTCAGCTTTTAATGACAAGAGAACTTTAACGGCGGCGTCTATATCAGCCTGTAATAATTTACAAAAATATTCCTATATCTTAAAGTAGCCAAGTCTCTAACTCAATATCATCCAAAATCTTCAACATTGAAAACACAAATTATTTGTCAATTTAAATCAACATTGATGCTGTGATCTTACCGGAAAAAAGATGGGCTTTTGATATCCAATATTCAAGACAAAATAAACTTTTTACTTTTGGTACACGAATCGTGTACCATAATGCTTTTCAGCCCCAGTTGTAACAAGAGACTCGAAGGACGAGGCTAAACACATTGACCAAATCAAACGGCATATGTAGACTGGAATAACCAGACGCTATAAATTTGCATTAGCCGAACATAACTGATTTGAAATTAGAGTAAAAACAGAAACCATTGAACGTAAATCATGTTATATACATTCATATTACAGTATTATGTGCGTTGCGACCCACTTGTGTCAATTTCTAAGTCCCAAATGTTAGCGATTTAGCTCCTTTAAGACAAGTATTAAAATAAAATATATATTTCTAAGATCGTTATTTGGAGAATTTTAAAGCCTCATTGTGGGTGATTAGATAAAGATCTGGCAGTTCTCACTATAATAGTTAAAAACTAGATAATGTAAAGGCAGATTTAGCTCTTGCTTAACGTATGTTTAAATCCCTTGCACACTAAATACTATGAAAGTTGAATTTCTGCAGCAGCATTTCCTCTGAATACACTGATGTGTTTCTTTTTCCAGTGATTAAATTACCTTGGGACTTTTAGCCGATTTCAGTTCTCTGACTTTATTGCCCTGGTCAACTATTTGTTGATTTAAATCTGTACTTTTATTGTCTGCTTGTACAATCTTTGTTGGTTCTGGGGCAATGACAAGATCTTGCTTCCAATCCTTGCCAAAAATACCTTTAAATTCTGCTTTCAATCTCAGTAACTCTTTTACTGCTTCATCTATCTTCACCTATAAAAATTAGTATAAAATATAAAACATGATGGATATGGAGAACAAATTGTTTTTTCATGGTATATACAAATAGAAACGTAAATTTAAAAGGCTTTCTGAATTCTATCTATCTAGATAAACAGTTATCCTGCACTGCTTATTGAGTAAAAAGTAAGTGTTACTCATGAAACCAAGTCTACATTACTATTGTGCCATATATGCCTACCAAGAGTTAATTTGCCCATATTCAATCTAAAATCAATGTCAACATATTACATAGAACAAGCTTTAAAAAATCTATTATAAATGCTGACTCTGTGAAACAAATATATTTCTAATTATACTCTCTTGAACAATAACACTTAGCTATAAAATTTCTATACTGTATCACACTAACAAGATATCAAAATAAGTCTAAATGTATATGTGGAGTTAACTCTAATATTTGCATTTGAAAAATACTAGATTTCATTTGGGTTCTTTCATACAACAATCATTGCAAATTGAAAATAAAATTGGAACTGTAGTATGCAGATAAAGTTTTCGAAGATCTGTGTTATTTAATATAACTGTAAGGGTTTTTTTTCATGTGCATAAAATCAAAGAAAAACACATTTGCTTTTAGTAACTACAAGTCATGAACGATGTTGAAAACAATATAAGAGAGAGAGAGAAATGGGGTTTAACATCCACTCGACAGAGAAAACAATATAAAAAGGGACACACACCTTCTCAGCTTTGTCAGATTTTAATTTTCGTACAAGATCTCCTTGTGATCTAATTTTCTTGTCGACATCAATTGCTGATGACGATTCAGATTTTATTGGAGGAGGACTGTCATCTTGTGGTGATTTCTCACTAGCTTTACCTTTCTTACTGTTGACTTTCTAAAATTAAATAAATAAATAATTTCTAAATTACCCCTATTGTCAGTTTAAAAACAACATTTTCCTTTGATAAGAAAGTGTCGGCACTCAGTCAGTCCACCTAACAGGTACTATAGTATATACCAATGGTTACAAAATTCATTCACGATTTGTCAAGTTTTATATGGGCACAGGTATAAAATATGATCTGTGGTCAAAACACTTTGATTCTGGCACGTGATAGTGTCTCTCTCAATTCATATAATCAAGGAATTTAGATGAATCGGTCAAAACTAAGTGAGATTGTACATAATAAATACAATAGCATAATATGGAACACAATTACTACATAAAAATTCAGTCAAGTTTCACTGTTATATATATTTAATACCAGTATTATGATTCAATAACTTTTTCACTCATGTTAATACTGGAACTGTACATTATACTAACATCCAAAGGAAATTTCACCAAGAAAAATTATTCAATTTGGATAACAAAACTGAACTGGATTTGAAGTATGTTGTCTAATTCTAAAAACTGCCAATATCTCACAAATTTAATATGTTTCCATTCAACTTTCATACATATCCCTTCTACATTTAACATGTTTTGATTTTAATTTAGTAGTTTCTCTAAGTTTTATAGGATGATATTGCAGACAAACTTATTTCATGCATTTACATCAGTTTCTTAGGTTTAACTAAATAAACTTTATAAAATCACCCTGTAATAAATCATTTCATATATTTACATCAATTACATGGGTATAAAATCACTCAACCATGTAAGCCTACTACAGGTATAGCACACCTGACCTATTTGACCTAATTACAACATCTTTTGAAATAATTGTAAAGTAATTGATCTCTATTGAAATCAATTTCATCATCTAACAAAAACTGACAGCTAAATTTCTGTAACAACTAATAAAATTCACCTTATTGCATCATCTCTTGTTTATGTCAATAAGAAGTTGACAAACAATCAATCCATTCAAGTCAACTACTACCGGTATGTATTATATATGTTCTCATACTAAAATTATCTATATCATGATATGAAATCATATTTAGCAGTATCCAACACTTTATAGGTTTTGCAGCTGTTGTGTTTACTCTAACAGCCAACGTGGACAATAATAGATAGTGTGCCAGATGTACAAGACTTATATGTGACATGATCATCCAGTCTCATTTAGAGATAGTCTTATTCAACCAGACTCACACCATACTAATGAAGTGTGGGGATAAAACATTTTTTCCTGCACAGTAATTAAAAGAGGGAGAAAGCCTGTTCCGAACTTCTTTTGTCTTTTGTATAAAAAGAAATACCAGCAAGGAATTTATTTACAAGGTCCATGAAATTATATAACTAATGAATGATTTTAGAATTTGTGCTTTTTTTAGACCAATTTATGGATGAAATAACTGAAGCAATATGGTTACCATTACATGAATTCATATCAATCAATGTCAATGATATACATACATACCTCTTTAGCACTAAGTTCTGAAGGTTTGTGTTTGGAACCAGCAGTTGGCATTTCTTTCTGATGACCATCAGGTATATTCAATAATACACAAGGGTTGGCTTTTCCTGTATTTGGACTGTGGGAAAAAAAACGAAACAACAATATATCAAGCCATATTAATGTATTCCAAATCTCCTTTAGACACGAGCAAAGATAGGTTGCCAGCCAACGAAACATACATCCACAACAGCTAAGCCATCTGGGCAGTCAACAAGGGTTGTCAAATATTTTTTTTCTTTTGTCAGTAACGAGAACGTTTACAACACATGAAAGTATTATTATGAGCAATAGCCCATTATGTAATTATCAGAAATGGTTAGAATTGCTTCAATTGTTTGTCTCATGACCTTCGTCCACAAGATTTTACAAAGTGATCAAGGGCCATAACTCTGACAGTAATTATTGGATATCGCTAAAAATCAATATGCTTCTTTGTCTCATGAACTTAAATATTGCGTATAAATTTAAAGTCAAGCGGATATTAAGTTTAGCCTCTAAAGCCTCCACAAAATTTTTCAAAGTGATCAAGGGTCATAACTCCGGCAGTTATTAGCGGATATCACTGAAAATCATGACCTCATCCCCTGTGTATAAACTTAAAGTCAATCGGATATTAACTTTAGCCTCTAGAGCATTCACAAGAAATTGTGGACGACAGACAGACGGAGGGGGGTGACAACCATATGCGACAACATTTCCATGTGGGTGTATAAAAATTATCTTTCAAAATATCTAGTCTTGATGACCAATGTAAAAATAAGTTTATCAATCGAATATTGGTCCAAAAATGTTCATAATCAGTTCAGTCCTTACAAACATTTTGAATAAAAATTTCATTGATCTATATATGCTGTTTTCAATGAAATAAGCCTGTGTATGCGAACATAATTGATGGGCCCATTCCATATCTGTTGAATCCAAACCAGATGTTTATCTAGCAATAATACTTTAATTTTGTTTTCTTACTTAAATGTTAAAGGACAATATTGGTGTCAGTCATTATTACATATGTAATAGAACTAGTTAAATACATTCCAAATATAATGTTAACACAGATCATTGCTATGGGAGATGTGCAACAAACAAATGAATAAACAGGAAGTGGCGACAAACATGACAAACAAGTTATCCTTCTATATAACTGACTGAAGTAACAAGCTATAACAGACACACGATCGAATTTCGTTTCACTGATAATTCCGTTAATGATGAAAAGTTATTATATGAGATGGTGAAAGGATATCTGACAATTCAAAAAACGAATTGGCTGTTAGTAGATAAAAGAAAACAAACAAATTCTAAAAATCCTGTGCATTACCCTGTTTTTATTCATTCTGATCTTAATAAAAACATGGTAATGCACAGGAATTTTATAATTTGTTCCATGCAATCTGGGACCATGATCCAGGAAGTTAGGGTCCGTTGGAAAGAAATCTAGATCTTTGGGATATAAACATATATTTTAAGTTTCATCAAAATCAGATTAAAATGGTTCACAACCTTGGTACTACACACTTTTCTACACTATTTGCATAAGGGGAGCGGGCAGCTTCGGTCTAATTTTAAAAAATTTGAACCAAACTATCATTAAGGTGCAACAGTGATATATTAAAATGTGTTTTTTTAATCAGATAAAAACTGTGCCCTCTAGAGGTTCCACAAGCTAAAAACTTGATTTTTCATACAGAGAGAGAGAGAGAAATGGGATTTAACCTCCACTCACCACTAGGTCATTTTGGGACTAACATATGGTTTCAATTTTATTTCAATAATTTGCTTGCGCGTAGGGGTCTTTAGCAGTGGGAGGAAACCGGAGTGCCCGGAGGTTGAGAAGGCGCTCCTATCTCCATGCCACATACGCTCACACCAGGGATCGAAACCACAGCCGCAAGCCAGAGGTGACCGGCCAGCTAGAGGTCGAAGCGCGGCACTCTAGACCACTAGGCCATCCCAATCCCCCGAGTTTTCATACAAGCAGAGGCCATAATCCAGGAAGTTAGGGTCCGATACACACAAATATCGAAAGGAAAACAGATCTTAGGGATATAAACATATAGTTTAAGTTTCATCAACATATGATAACAAACGGTTGCCATGCAAGATACGCCCACATTTTGCAAGAAATGGACAGAGAACAAGCTAAAAAAAGAAAACGATTTTTTGTGACCATAATCCAGTTTTTGTTTATGTCGTTTTATGTACTTATGTAAAGTGCCCGCAAGCAGATCGCGGGGTTGAATTGTCAGCGCTATATAAATTAATTATTGTTATTATTTATTAACAGTGATATATTCAAACATGATTTTTCGTACAATCAGGGACCATAATCCATTAAGTTACCTGCCAGTATGAAAAGGATCCAAGATCCTTTGGAGATAAACCTATCTTTCAAGTTTTGTCAAAATCAAATAATAATTTTGACCTCTGTAGAGTGTCCACAAACAAATTTTTGTCAAGAGCAATGACAATAAATGTCCACATAAAAATGTGGGTGTATAAAAATTATAAAATCTAGAATGTCCACAAACTAAAAAAAATGATTTTTCATACAATCAGGGCCAATAATTCATGAAGTTACGATCTGATGCATGCTAATATCAAAAGTAATGAAAATCTTTGGGATATAAACATACTTTTCTAGTTCCGACAAAGTCGGAAAAAGTGTCAAGTGTCCACAAACAAATTGTGGACAGGCAGGGGTGATGACAATGGCTGTCCACATGAAAATGCAAAATGACGCAATTGAATATTTATTCTATAGCATCAATTCTGATCAATCTTATTAGCCCCATGTTAGAAATTGATAATAAGCATCTGATCTAGAATAAAACTAAACCATAGTTACCTGCCAATACCCCCCACCCCCCAACCTTTAAGAAAAGTGAATGCTAACCTAATTGGTTTATATGGTTGATCACATATAAAATAACCTCTTCTCTGTAACTGTATAATATCGCCTTTCTTTAATAAGGCTAAACATGGATCACCCAACATCAGTTCTTCGTTCTATAAAACCAATACATACAGTCATTATTAGGTTAATTAAAACTGAGAAAGAAGTACCGGTACATAAATACAAGCTTACTAATCAGATCTTTTTCATTTATACTATAAATAATTAACTGAAATTGCTATGAAATAAGAAATTTTGAATTGAAAGGGGCTATTCTGCTGTAATTTAGGTAAAAATTAATGTAATATTCTATTAATTTGATTAGTGAAGTATAAAGATATTAAATTTTAAATTTAAACAGACAATTGGTTCTGTTCTGCTCCTAAAATGGGCTAATGAAGACAGGCATATGCCATACAGTGTGCTATGAGGGAAATTTTCCCAGACAGCGGGACTACAACCTACTCTTATATCGAATTCCAGCTGCCAAGGGATCTTTTATGTGCACGCCAATGTTTACACGGGACCTGTTTTTTTTCGTACCATCCGAATGACAACAGCTGTATTTGCCCTCCTTCCTGCATCACTGGAAAATCAAATGAACTTTTCGGCCAATGCATGGATCAACTACCCGACCTCCAGGCTAGCTAGCCAGCGTCTTACCCACTTAACCACATAATCTCCCCATTTCCTAAATAAATCTAGTAGTAAATATGAACTCTGACCTTTGGCTACATACGATTATTTCATCACAAATATCTCACATGTATAAATTATAGAGTTACCTTAGAATCTCTGTTAATATAAGCCTTAAAATCTTCATCTTTAGCTAAAACTGGTTTAGAAATGATGTGATCATACTGGACACAGACCGTTGGTATAAAAGCACCTTGTGGACATTCACATAACCAGGTTAACTTTTGTGTCTTTTTGAAATCCTGTCAAATAGAAATAGTATGTTTTTCTTTCTTTATAATTCATTTAACATAGTCTGTATTTTAGAAATTTGTATTGAAAGCATTACAACTGGAGTGAGGTCTCATATTATGAAATAGTTGCTTGAATTAATGTATTGTTATACATATATTTTGCTTCAAAATTATATAAAACTAAACCTACTGTATTATCTAGATTTAAATTGGCATCAATTGATGTAACATTGCCTTTAGTATCCCTGAAAACACAAAAAGTATCAGAATTGTCAAAAAATAACCAAAGCATACTAGACATTGACATACCGGATTTGTGAGAGAGAGAGAAATGGGGTTTAACGTCCACTCGACACAAATTAGGTCATTTGAATTTTATTTCAATGATTCGATCGGGTCTTTAACAGTGGGAGGAAACCAGAGGACCTGGAGAAAACCAACAAGGTTTGACAGGCTACTTTACTCCTTGTCAAATACAATCGGGGAATCGAAACCATGCCGGTTAACTCAATGACAAACCGTTCGATATAGCAGGCACGTGCTGACTTTTCGGCTCGGCCATCCAATACTCCCTACAGGAATGGTCCACAATTGTTACGTGTGTGTTGTAGTCTTACTGCACATAGAAGACAAACATCATTTTATCAAAGACACTTCGATGAATCAAATACAATAGATCAGTTTTCTTCTCCCTCAATAGATATGATAAAGAAATAGTTTCTTACTTTTTAATAGATTTAATAACCAAGTTTCCCCAGTTAATAAATGTCACTGTTTCTCCTTCCTTGATAACTTTAGCGTCTGCTCCATCAATAAATATCTTTGGTCCATACCATACTGTTTTATTACCAACATCTTTATTCTAAATAAATACCAGGCATACATTAAAAATAAGTCATTAACTATTGTTCAAACTAGTTCAAGAAGTATTAGGGGATCACGGTGGCTAAGTGGGTAAGACGCCGGCTCACTAGCCTGGAGGTCGGGTGTTGGATCCCTGTATTGGCCGATAAAGTTTATTCAGATTTTCCGGCGTGGTTCCCACTTGTCAGTGATATAGGGCCTCACAAGGACGCTGTCTAGTCGTTCAGATTGGACGGAAAACCGAGGTCCTGTGTACACATTGGAATTCGATATAAGAGAAGGTGTATGCCCATCTACATTAGCCCAGTTTAGGAGCAGAACAGTAGGATGTTAAACCTCATTCTGTTTCATTTCATTTCAAGAAGTATTACTAACAGTTTTGTCCTTTTTTCTTTTTGAGTTAAATTTCAAACTCTGTACATCTGTATGGAATAAATGAATTCAATTCACAGTAATTATTACACTAATTATCGTGGGCCAAACTATTACTTCCATAACCCTACACTTGAGTTTACCATTTAAAACATTTGGCTAACAAGAAACCTTACCTTTGGGTGAGCAGCTACTTCTTTTGATTCAACTTTAGCTCCATTTACATTAATAGGAACAACATCATCTTTTGATAAAGCTGTATATCTTGGTACAATAGGATCTATTACCTACAAAATCGATAAGATAGTTTTTGTATTATACAGCTTTTACACAAAATTAATTAAATATATCCTGGAAGTTTGCACATCTATGGAGACAGTTGTACTTTCACCAAGTAATTAAAATTTAATTTATTTAGCATATTATAACCTTCGACTTGTGAACATTGTATCATAGATACTGCAAACAACCAAAGGATGTTTCTCTTTAAATGTCACCACAGAGTTTACGATATTTTTGTTCTATCAATATCCCCTGTACATTTTAATTTGAACATTGCTAATGATGTAGTAAACCACATAAGATTACTGACCTTTTTATTGACAGACCAGATTTTGTCCCATTCCATCATATTGACAGATCTTGAAGAACCCTGAAAAGTAAAATTCACTTAATTGATTAATAATTCTTATCATACATGTAGATCAAGGGCTAAGTGAAGGGGGTCCAAAGACTATAGTATATTCCACACAGCCTAAAATTTCTCAGCACAGTGGGAAGAGAACCCCCAGGACACCCCCCCCCCCCCCAACGATATAAATATTATTTTTTTTGTGCCCCCATAAGATACTGTTCCTCATGGGTAACTTTTTTTTAGAATCTAAACCTTAGAATGTTAGTTGATTTGTTTTAATTGATGAATACCAAATATTAGTTCAAACAGCCTTAAAAACCCATCTCCATTATTCATAAAGTACAATTGACAATATTCATTTAACAGAAACATAAAGTTTAAGTTCTCATTTACCACTTCGGTATTAAATAGATAAAAGGTTAGTATTTATTGTACCTGTGAAATGATAAATTGCTTTAGACCATCTACAGTCATACCACGCCTTAATACACCTCTAACTGTTGGAAAACGAGGATCATCCCTAAAATATAACAACAAATGTCTATAAAATAACAGTTTATTATTGTGTGACTTTAGCTACAATATATATCTACATATCCACCAGACTTAAGGTGATAAGAGACAGAGAGAGAAATGGGGTTTAACATCCACTCAACACAAACTAGGTCATTTTGGGACTAAGGTATTGTTTTAATAATTTGCTAGCACGTAGGGTCTTTAGCAGTGGGATGAAACCGGAGGACCCGGAGAAAAGCCACAAGATGGACAAGCGACCCTACTCCTTGTCAAGAACAACCAGGGATTCGAAACCACGCCAGTTGACTCAAAGACAGGCTTTATGATACAGCGCACATGTGCTAACCATTCAGCCATCCACCCCACCCCCCTCTAAAGGTGATAACAAAATCCTTCCACATTAATCGTGGGGAAAAAGCAATTTTTGAACCCAAATCACACATACACAAACACTTGATTTATTAGTTAGGTTATGTCTTACAATGACATTGTTTTTATCTTGTCCTGGGTTTCTAGTTAAATCGCTAGATGTGGTGCCGTCCGTCTGCACTTACTATGACAGATTTCAACATTCACAAAAGTAATGAATCAAAATCTTACCAGCCATCAACCAGACCTTCGTTGACAAACCATGTCAGTTTACGTTTTGACATAACTGTGTTCTGTAGGTTCAGACGACTGTATTCATATATATGTGGTTTTCTCAATCCTGAAAGAAAGATCATTCTTTAACTGACAATCATTCTGCAATATGACAGAAATTATCTTATAATCAATTAAATAAACTGCATTACACCAAATTTATTATTAGCATACATATAAGACCTGTGATTAAGATTAAAATTTACAAAATATTAATAATTCTATTAAATAAGGTTTTTTGTTTTATCTGCAATACCGAGAATAGAATTTAATATTACCCAATACATCAATGAACCAGAAATATTGATCATCTCTATCATGATACTCTGTTGTTCTAAGAGCATGTGTTACACCTTCAACACTATCAACTATAGGACATGCAAAATCATATGTTGGATAAACTCTGAAAATAAACAATTTTATTTGAAATATCTAACATTATTTCTCAATTATTTTTGAAAATATTCTATTGGAATAATCTTTAGGAGAAACTGCTATATTCAAAGTTTTGTATATCTATCAATAATGCAATAAGGAGTTTGAACACAGCGTCCATTCCTTGGAATTATGTGTTTGAAAGTAGTCAACTATTTGTGCGTGACGGTGCTCTCACAATTTGCCATGAAGACAAAAGATGTCAATGCCTGAAACATAACATGTCAAAAAATAGCATTTGAAGATTTTGCATATCAAGCCTCAATCGTGCAAATGATTATTCTATGGGCTTCTGGTACAGAATCTGGTTAATGAAGGTAACTTTACTAACTCTATGAGGTGTGCAAATGTAGCCCTGTTTATTCATGGAATATTCATTTTCTAAAAAGTGTGCAGAAGTAAATATGAAATGAAGTGGAGTTAACGTCCTACTGTTCTGCTCCTAAACTTGGCTAGTGAAGAAGGGCATACGCTATACAGTGTGCTATGAGGGAAATTTTGCCCGGGCAGCGGCACTACGGCCTACTCTTATATCGAATTCTTACTGTACACAGTTCCTTGGTTTTGCATCCCATCCAAACGACAACACAGATGTCAGGCCCTCTGGTTTTGCATCCCATCTGAATGACTACACAGCTCTCCTTGTCAGGACCTCTTTCCTGCATCACTGACAAGGTGAAACCACGCCGGAAAATTGTGGAAGTAGTAGTATCAAGTTAATATAAATTAATTGTTCTGTTCCTAAAAATTATACGAGAAGTCAAAAACCTTTCATCTCATCTTGTTCAAATAATTCAATATATATCTATCTGTGAACTTACTTGTATTTATCTCCTGTTTTTATATGAGTTTCATTTTTACATCTATAAATAGTTGGATCTCTCATACATCCATTATCACTAGTCATACTGATTTTAGCACGAACAGCACACTTCTGCCCAAACTCACTTCCTTTTTTCATAGCAATCCACATTTCCAGATTTTTATCGACACCTACAAAAACATTTATGTGAGAACACAATAAGGTAAAACAAAAGTACCATAAAATTTTATTAGCTACGTGAACACCTCAAATCAGATATGGGATCAGTTTTCTAAACAAGAGAGAGAAATGGGGTTTAACGTCCACTTGACACAAACTAGGTCATTTCGGTACTAACATATGGTTTAATTTTATTCCAATAAATTGCTTGCGCGTAGGGGTCTTTAGCAGTGGGAGGAAACCGGAGGACTCAGAGAAAACCCACAAGATTGGACAGACAAGGCTACTCCTTGTCACTTACAACAGAGGATTCCAAACCACACCAGTTGACTCAATGACAGGCTTTATAATACAGCGCGCACGTGCTAACCATTCGGCCATCCACCCACCGCCCCTTTTCTAAACAAAAATTATAGCATGTGGTAATACCCTGTCTCATGCACATGTCATTTATATACATGTACCGTAGCTAAATGCAGTAATGGTTTGGAAAGAAACACATCAATGCTTATCTAATGATCTGCTCAAATTTGATCTCAAATTTCAATTTGAAGTGTAATAACTGTCTAAATAATAATTTACTTACTATTGTTTCTATTTTTAGAATCTTTGCGATCTTCTCTTTCTTGTTTCATGACTTCTGGTTCTGTGTCATCAACATATGCATTGCCTTTACGTATCATAACTTCACAATAATCTTGTAATTTGTCGAAATGATCTGAGGTATGGGTGAAGATGTCATATTTTATACCCAACATGGCTAAATCTTCCAATATAACCTGAAATCAGTGAAATACAGTTGAATATACAGTAACTCATTGATGATGATAATTCTGTCTCATCAGCTTGTACATGAGGTTTTGCAGCCTTACATGGTGTTTTCTGTACTACATGTACTTGTGTGAATACCTTCAGCTTAAGTCAGTTATTGTTTTTACTGAAGACAGTAAACAAGCCTGTATTCATTACTGGTATATATTCTTGATTGAACATGTATTTTTTTCATCATTACGACTTCTAACTTGAAAAGTGTACTGAAAACTACATACATTTACGCTATAAGCTAAATCTGTACATTTTCTAGCATGTAACCACACATTTTATTAAGAAGAAAATATCACAGCATCTCACAAATTTAAGTTTTTCTAATCTAGACACATGTCAATATTTATTTGAAATTACCTTCTCATATTCAGCATTCTCTTTAGCAGGATTGGTATCATCAAAGCGCATGATAAGCTTACCATTAAAACTTTGTTGATAGTATTGGTTAAGTAGGGCAGCTTTAGCATGTCCAACATGTAGATATCTGAAAAACATATCCTCTAGAAATTGCAATAGATCTGACTTTATAATAAAGGCATTTTATTTGTTGTTCTAAATGAAAAATATCTGATAACTGAATATAAAATGTTATATCTAATTTAAAGTTGTGTGTTGAAAGTGCATAGAGCATACTTTAAGTGGGGAACTGACGCTATATAAATGTTCATATTATTATTATTATCAATATAAAATCACAGCATAATCAAGACATATTCTATGTATAACCTAAAACAAGTGTCTCAGGTTAATGTAATGGTCATATGTCGTCCTTTGACTGCCTTTTACAAAAAGGAAATTAACCTACCCACTGGCTTCTGGTGGAAATCGAACAATAACTTTACCCATCTCTGCACCTGGTAACTCAACAAATTTACCATCTTCCTTTTTAATCTATATATAATAAAGGCAACTAAATAACTGACAAAACATGTGAAAGGAAAGCCAGAAAAATACATTTAAAGCGATAATTTCATATTTTCAAAGAAAGTCAAAACATAATTATTTCTATGTCTTTTGCTCAATAGGTTGTCAACTCATTATTATACAATCATAGGCATTATTTACCACTCTTATAACTCATTAACACAGGAAATGATAACACAATTACCTCCCTTATTTTTCTCTTGCCCCCATGCAATAGCTATCTTCAAACATTTGAATTTAAAGTTGAAAATGAAATTTTTGCTAATTTCTCAACTGGTAATTCAGGTAATAGTGAATTATGGGATTAATAGGATTATTCTTTAACCAGGTAGGACTGTTTACAGATACCATCTATTTTATAGCTTTATTTTTACAAATTTTAAAAATATAACTTAAAAATATGAAATTGCAGCTTTAATATTGAATAGGGTAAGTTTTTATCACAATAAAATCAATCAGGTAACACATATTTTCGCTTATTGTTACCGAATTACAATAAAATTCTGAATACCTGATGTGAGCAGGTGTCCAAAAACACCAGATACAGATAATAATTACAGTCCTAATTTTATTGTTATTCGGTAACAATAAGCGAAAATATGTGTTACCTGCATTTTTCTTTGTGTGACATATTTTATAACATGCAGTTTGCTAATGACAAACATGTTTTCTTAGAGTATGATTTAATTGTCAATTAAAAACAATATTAAAAGTCACTTACTGAACTATCCCCAGTCTTTTCTGTTTTTGTAGAATTTCCAGATGTTTTAAGTTCGGAGAGAACAGATCCAAACAATTCCAGACTTGATAAAAACTCATAATATCTCTTTACATTAAGACAACAATTCGTACCATCTAACATCTTCTGCCATACAGAGCTCACTGAAAAAATATGAATTACAGTTATATTTTTAGTATATTTATATAATAGTTATCCTTTTAACAATATGTTCAATTGATTAAATACGTTAATTATTACAGACTGTCAAATGTTGTTAGTCCATCTGTATATCAGTCCTGAACCAAAACAGGCCTTCTGATGTAAAAGAAATAAAAAGGTTTCACATTACTATATTCATAAAGAGCAATGCACATAAGGGCCTAAACAATTTAAGAGTGTTTTTGGTCTTATGGATAATGTGTGATGTGATTGGTCTTTGATAATTGAGAGTGAATGGTTAGTTACTGAAGAGACAGGTAGCTCTTTTTAAAACTTTTATGATCTATTACATGTACAGTAACTACTCTCATGCTGGCACAGGAAGCTATTCATCATCTTAAAATTAGAGTAGTATGTCATTCATAATGATATCTGTGTTAATATATTTATTATTCAAATCAATCTGAATAAATGCTTTTTTCGAATCAAAAGTTTGGATATATTTTCAAATCAAAATTTTGGATATATGTTCAAATCAAAAGTTATATATTTCAATTCTTATGAAGAATATCACTTTCAATTTATTCACAAACAATCATTTATCCAAGAAAATTATTTTCAAAAAATTGAATTGACATAGACCATACTTACTATGCAAGGCTTCCCACACACTAAAATCAGCCAATGTTAGACCATGGCCAACCAGATATGTTACAGGGCCCAAAGCTCTATCCAGATATTCAATAGCATCTTTGAAATCTGTTGTACAAGCTAGACGTCTTCTAGAAAATGTCATCCAATGGTCCACCTAAAGAAATAGGACGAAATTAACACTGAGATAGGTTGCAGGCAACAAAACATACACCCTCAGCAGATAATTTGTCTGAGTGGTTGACAAGGGTTGTCACATATTTATTCTTTTGTAGGTAATTGGGGGCATTTACAAGACTATCAGAGCATTCACAAGGTTCAACTAAGTGAAACAAGGGCCATAACTCCAGATAAAATAAAAAAAAATATTGAAATTAAAATTTTTTCTTCATCTCAACATTTATCAATTTCAAAACTATCAAATGATAAATGTAGACTATAGAGTGTTCACAACCTATGGATGGAATTACAAAACTACAACCTACATTAAGTTTGAATGTTCTAGCTTAAAGTTCCAATTTCATATTTTCTAAGAAAGTCAAAACATAATTATTTCTATGTCTCTTGCTCCATAGGTTGTCAACTCACTATTATACGATCATGGGCAAAATTTTGGGGGCATTAAAAAGTCTGACACAGGCTGATTGAGAAAATAGTTACTCAATTACCTCCCTTGTTTTCCCATTCCTCTCCATGGACGGCCATCTTCAAACGTTTGAATTTGAAGTTGAAAATGATATTTTTGCCAATTTCTCAACTGGCAATAGTGAATTATAGGATTAATAGGATTATTCTTTAACAAGGTAGGACTGTTTATAGATACCATCTATTTTAGGGCTTTATTTTAATACATTTTAAAAATATAACTTAAAAAAATGCTATTGGAACTTTAATTAGGAGAGTTATTGTGTCCCAAAAAGTGTGAAGGACTGACAGACGGACAGACAGGTGGGGGACAAAAACAAATCAGGTGTGTGTATGCTATAATGTTTAATTCTAGATTTTTATAGCATGTGTGCTACTTTATATTGCAGGTTGCATTTCAATACAGGAGTAAGGTACTATCCACTGGGTCTGGGGTTTGATCCCGGTGTTTGCTGAGAAAAACAGAACACTCACCTCGGTCTTTTGTAGATTTGTTGAACCTTGAAGAGCAAGACTTGGATTACTTCGAGCTAAGTAACGACAAATAGATGATGGTGTTGTAAAACTGGTCTCCCTGGAAATTAAAATACATTAAGAATAGGGTCATTTGCTATCAGAACTTAGAGAGTGTCCGACTCTTGAGTCAGAATAGTGTCATTCCATATCAAGTGGACCAAATTTCGGAAAGTTAGAAACATAAAACCCTCCAAAAATATTATTAGAAATATATGTTAGACCAACAAATCCAAAATTATACCTCTCTAGGTCGAAAATTCGCTGAGATATGGCCATTTAGAACTCTCTAACTGTGTAATCTAAGAAAACTGAACATGGTGGTTGCCCATCAAAGGATGTTACAAAAGTTTTTTGATACATTTAATGATTTCATAATATATTTATGCACCTCAATGATTTGTCGATGCTAGATTGTCAACCTGGATCAGCAGTGCACATATAACCAGGAAATCGTTGAGAGACATGAATATGCCTATGTCTGGACAATCGATTATTCACTGAAGTTGCCAACAAATAATGTTTGCTGTAAATAGGCTTTTAATGTGGTGAACTGCCAAAATCCCCATAAACACCTGAGAAATCAATCCAGAGAAAACCATATCAAAACAGAAATCATTGTGATGGAATCACACTAGAAATAAAATATGGAGACTCACCCATCAACAGAAAGACTTGTATTGACACCTTCCTCAATTTGTAACTTGCCACCATTGAGTTGGACATATTTACTAGTCAACAAAACAGCTGGAATTTTAGAGATACAATTATTATAGATTCCGACACACCAACTTTCCGCAATTTACTAAATAATACTTAATTTATTTAAGAACAGTAGAAAATTATGCCATTAACTGAAGCCAGTCTTACCTTTTGCCATGGGAAAACATAGATATCATTTGATTCTGTATGGCTAAATAACAATGGCTGATTAAACTTATGACCGATGTAATATCAAAAATCTCAATACCTTTGTAGATTTGGAAAAATAAACAAAAATCAGGGTCTAATCATTTTGAATCCCCACTATTGATACACATGTATCACAATAGCTATGAAAGATAGGTTGCCAGGAAATGAAACATATATGTCACAGCAGCTAAATCGTTAAAGGAGTCAACAAGAGTTGTCACATATTTTTTACTTTTTTCGGAAATGAAACATTTATAATACACTTAAATCTGATTAAGAGTAACAACTCATTTAGTAATTATCAGAAAATCATTAGGATTTGTATGTTTTTTATAAAATTCTGACCCATGCTAACGTAATTAGTACACGAAACATTTCAGCCATTCCACGCTATCAGAACATCAAACCCAAAATTAAAATCACAAAATTATTTTGTTTTTCGAACATTATTTGTATCCTAATATCATATCCTTAAATCATGCAATATTTCATCCTAAAATAATAACATTTTCTATATATATTGGCCACCCGCAGTCCTTGTCCTCAAATGGTAAGAATGATATAAACATGATGTTATGGAATAAAAATGGATTATACCAGGAAAATTCTGTTACAATCTGGTTCAATTTTGACCAAATGAGATCAAAAAGGTCACCGTCCGCTCAGTTAAAGAAATCTGTCGATGAGTTAAGCCGATACCCAATTTTTCCTGATCCAAAAACTACCTCATTTTGATGGTCACACAAGTCACAAAGCGAATATATTTCTTTTATAGCACCCTTTTAAAATAACTTTATTATTAGACAAATATTAATGATAAATAAGCATAAAAAGCTGAATATCTGAATGCATTTTCATAATGCTATTTCTTTTTTCAAGTGCAAAAAAACTACTTAAAGTCGTGTCACACGAGTCACATGTCACGCGAGTCACGCTAATTGTTCTACTGAGTAACGCTAATTGTTCTACTTTAACAATCCTTTTTAGTGACTTTAGGGCAGTAATTCAGTTTGCTTTACTACTTGTACCATGTTTTTCATTCCAAAACTAATTTCTTGCTTTATTTCCAGGACAATCTATATACTTGGCCTTCGGTTCCAGAGGAATCCTGGCTATATATAAATGATCTTGTTTGCATCATGTCTCAGTCAGATTAAGCTAATATTAGAGGTCAACTCATTTTTAATGAGGAGAGCATACATGTATCTAAAGTCCCTCAGATAGTTGGAACTATGAAATCTATATTGACAAAGGCATGAAATTCTGGAATGAATATTCAACATTAATGAAACATTGATCTTGTATGAAATGTGTTCAGAGACCCCTCTGGGGTGGGTGCGTGCGACTGTAAAGAATTTATAATTTTTATCGCAATGTTTTTTGAGCAAATTCTTTCTTGTTTGTTTTGACAATGAAATACAACCCAAAAATTAGTTTTTTATATTGAAACATTAGTGTTTTTTCTACTTGTCACGCGAGTCACCTTTTCATGTCACGCAAGTCACATACAAAATCTAAGTTCATCACAAAACTTTACAATAAAACACCACATTGCAACAAAATGATGCTACAGCTGATCAATTTTGCTTCACATACATATCAGTCATATTCCTATATTCTAATTACGTTTCTACTAAATTGGGGATCAGTATCATTACCTATGAACGCGCTGCAAATGCATGTCACGCAAGTCACAACTCATTGATCACATTGAGCTAAATTTTTCACAAGAAAGTAATATTTAAAGTGTTTCTCATGTAACAGAACACAAAAACTTTAATTGGGAGAAGTTTTGATGGAAACTGATTATTAGGTTTCATGATATTCATATCTAAATATTTGTGATGAGTAGAAATGTCACGCGAGTCACCGTGGAATGGCTGATTTAATATCATGGATTTAGCTGTTATCAAAATTTATTGAAAATCAATATACTTGTTCATCTCAAGACCTTCAACTCTGTGTATCAATCTGAAGTCAATCGGATGATAAATTTTTCAAGGGTGATCAAGGGAGATAACTTTGGCAGTAATTATCAGAAATCGCTAAAAATCAATTGGCTTCTTCGTCTGACCTTAAACACTGTGTATCAATTAAAAGTCATTTGGATATTAACTTTAGCCTCTAGTGCGTCCACAAGATTTTTTGAAGTGATCAAGGGACATAACTCTGGCAGTAATTAACGGAAATAGCTGAAAATCAATAGGCTTAATTCTTCGTCTCATGACCTTAAAATATGTATAAATTTAAAGTCAATCAAATATTAACTTTAGCCTCAAGAGCGTCCACAAGCAATTGTGGATGCCAGACCGACTGACGGACAGGATCGATGACAATATACGACCACATTTCAATGTGGGCCTATAAAAATGATGACGAAATCTTAAATTAATTGTAGTTGTAGAGAATTTGGTTCTATATCAGTTAACGTACCTCTGCCAGTTCCTGTGGTAAAAGCGACTTGAAACTTTCAGTGGAACTGCCTTTGAGCAGACATCTCAAAGACAGTTCTTAAAGGAACTACGTAACCGGTAGAGGTACAGAAAAATCCGAGATTTTTTAAGGCCAATCGAATGATGCCAAATGTAACAGATTATCCAAAATCTAAAACAATTCAGCCATAAATAACATTTTAACATAATTTTTAGGGTTATAACATGATATAAAAATTACCAGCTTTATCCTTATTGGTAACTAATTTTACAGTCATTGTAAATACCACTCAGTTATTTCAGCATGTGCACTATCGTTGTATGTAATCGTTGAACCGGTAGAAGTCACCGTTATCCAGTCTGTATTAACTCCAATTTGTTCAATACCTCGTCTGCAAATAAAATTTATAAGCCCGTGTTTGTGTTTAAATACCTATACACAAAATGTTTATACTTCAATCGATTACATGATAAAATTGGAATCGGTTGTAATCTTTTCCTGAAATAAAGATATTGCCGGAGATTTCGTCAAATTTACTCTAAAACTTTGAACAAGGTCAAGGTCAAGGGCAATCAGAGACGGTCTAGCGCATAGATTGGAGACGGTGCACCGCATATGACGTCATAATGTTGATTGGGTTTAAGGTCACGGGTCTTATAAAGGTCCATGGTTAGGGTTAGCGCATACTCCGCGCAGCGTTTCGTTTGATTATAGGTAATCTCACTACACACTGCTATTATGAGTGGATATTGTTGTGTTAAATTTTGATTGGTCAGTAGTCCAACTACCAACCAATCACTACCTACCATACAAACGCTTTACATTTAAAACGAGTGCCAGTATTGGACCAAATATGTTTACATAACGTTACGTCATGGCTCACGCTTTTATTATGCCTAATTAACCCGTGCATAGGAGAATACTGCAGTAAAACTAATTGTGTGACAAACGATCGCTATCAAGTCGAATGAAATGTAAACAATACTGTTTGGAAACGAACATACTTTCACCGTTTTAATACCTTAAATCACTGTCCAAAGTTTTAGGGAAGACTCAGATTAAACGAAGGACTGTCATGTTGCTGTACTTAAGTGATAGCTTTCATTGAACGGGGAGAGCGACACACTCCCGCAAAAGTTCAAGAATCAGAAGTCAATCCAGCAATGGCCAGAGAGAGATTTCTCGGGCCATTGCTTCAGGAATATGGGGTTAGCGCCACTAGTCTACGATATCACCCTGGGTGGAAGGGGACGTTAAACACCAGTAACGAACGAACGAACGTTAGCACTATCCCTGTTTACATCTTGAGACCTTGACGAAATTGCAGGTCCAAACCCTTTCCATAACCACATATTATGACGTCATATGCCTAAGACCGTCTCCAAATAGTCCAAAATCTGACATACGCTAGACCGTCCCCGATCTCGCGTTCCCCGTTTCTACTGTCCAAATGGGGGGGGGGGGTCTTTTAGTACGTGTGCGCTAGATGGTCTTCACGTCTTCACGTTAACCAGAAATATTGCCCGATAAAATGTACTATGCAGCTTTAACCTGCCAATGTGTTATCAAGTCTTCAAAACTTTTACTGCGGGCTAGTCAAACGTCCTTGACATTTGACCACTAACTTTACACACACAGGCTCTAGTCTAAAAGATTTTTTTAGCATTACATGCTTTTAGGTATAATTACATGTGTATCGTAATGATTGAAACAGATCCATAGGAGATTTAAATTTTACAAAATTAATTAACAGATAAGTTAGACTATGGCTAAATCTGTCTCAAATTAGAACTATAATATTAAAACGTGTTTATATACACGGCTATGTTTACAATAAATTTTCATTATGGCGGACAAATGTCTCCCGAATAGTATTGGCGTACGTGACGATCGTAATGTATGTCAGTTATGCGGTAAACTAGAAAATTTATCATTATGCTCTGGTTGCCGTGATACTTGGTATTGCTGCAGAGAACACCAAAAGGCAGATTGGAAAAAACATAAAGGTGCTTGCAAGGAAAAAACTTTAAAAGTCAAAGAATCCAATCATGATAATGAAGGAAATCAACTTGTCAACACAAATACAAGGGATGCAAAACAATTTGTCCCAAATAGATTAACAGAGGACATATGTGAATGTTGTGCAGTTGAGAAAATAACAATGAAGGAAGAAAATGTGTCAAGTGCAAAACAAAAAAATGGAAATAAATGTATAAATTGTAAACAAACTGCCAGTCAATCAAGTAAAGTTAATGAAAGTAGGCCTAGATCTACAATGTCACAGAGCCAAAAATCACATACCAAACCAGAGAGTTCACAAATAAATTCCTCTAGGCCTAACAATGATGGTGTACGACAGGAGAGCAAAAACGGACCCCATCAACCAAAAACAGAGATAGACAATTCAGAGACCTATGTTACTGTTTTAAAATCGCGTACAGATGTGCTTTCTAAGTATGTGATAGATTGTCTCAATAAATATGGTATTTGTGTGATTGACAATTTCATTGGGGATTCCAAAGGTACAGAAGTTCTTGAAGAGGTGATTAGATTGAGGTCATCTGGAGTTTTCACTGAAGGCCAATTAGTTAACTCAACTACCAATTCCACGCAAGAAATTAGAGGTGATGTTCTAACATGGGTAGATGGGAGTGAAGCTGGATGCAGCAATATCCACTTTCTGATATCTTCTATGGATGATGTAATCTTGCGATGTGCAGGAAAGCTTCAACAATATAATATCAATGAAAGAACAAAGGTACATATATGTATTGGAAATGCTCTTGTTGATTGTTGATCCAGCCGTCCGTCATTCACAGTTCTTTGTAAACACTTTATGTATTTATCATCCTGGGCCATTTTGTGTCAAAAGAACCAAAAGTAGATTCTTGTTAGAACAGATTTTGATTAAATTTGGCATGACTAAACCGAAGAATGACATTTAACTTACATATACCTTGTGTCAAAAGTTTATCATTTATTCTACTTGAAAGTTATACATGCACACTGCAAGACCAGTTTTTGATTAAACTATTTCTGGTTATCACATCAACAGTTTTGGATTTTGATCTATGAGTTATATTTTGACTCTAGTCTAAAATACCTGTAACCTTCCAATTACATTTATTATTTACGGGCTTTCTTGACTTATTGAAGAATGATTATTAACTCATACATGTATTAACAGTTCCTATAATCTATACCTACATGTATTTTCAGTAGAAAAACTGTAGGGAACTATATAAATTCACTGTGTGGACTGTTAATAGCATTTGAAATAAGTGTTCACATTGCTAAAAAATAAATCTACTTGAAACTTACTACTAAGGGCCTTATTTGCAGGATTTGGTAATCAATATAGTTTTTTTTTTAAAAATGTTCTCTTCCAATTTAACACTGTTCTATCAACTTCTTTGATTGAGGTGGTGTCATTTCCATAGAGAAAGTTGTATTGTAGCATACTGATTTCAAGAAATAAACTGTAAGATATTTGTAACAATTTTTATTGGGGTCAACTGTTTGATATGTTAATGTGGGTTGGATGGCCGAATGGTTGGCACATGCACCCTGTACCATAAGGTCTGTCATTCACTCAGTGACAAGGAGTACATGTAGGGTCGCCTGTCCAACCTCGTGGATTTTTTCCGGGTACGCTTTTTTCCTCCCACTGCTAAAATCCCCTATTCGCAAGTGATTTATTGAAATGAAAATTGAACAACATGTTAGTCACGAAATAACCTAATTTGTTTTTAGTGGACATTATGTAATATATGTAATATATATTCTTTAGAGGTACTCCTGTTTCAAAAGAACTTCATTGTCAAATAATGATTTACATAATAATAAATGTATATTTACGTATGTAAATGCTGTGTAAAAGTGAATGGAAAATAAAGCTTATATATTTCTATTTATTTATTTACAGTATCAGTAAATATAAAAATTGGATATAATGACTGAACAGTATTTTGTAAGAACATTTTTTAAAAAAACTTATATAAATTTATTTTGGTTTCCTTCAGGCAATGGTAGCATGTTATCCGGGTAAGGAAACAGGCTATGTACGTCATGTTGATAATCCGAATAATGATGGTCGCTGTGTTACATGTATTTACTATCTTAATAAAGACTGGGATGTAGCTGTAAGTATATTAAATTCTTTCATTTAGTAGAGTTTATCCAAGTCAATATGTTGCATAGTAATAAATTCAGTAAACTTTGTGTGCCCACTTCACCTTAGATTCTTGTAGATAAGGGGGACATTTACTTGAAATACCGATACATTAGATTTAAAAGTTCTACCGCCCTTCAGTACAACATATTTCGTAACCTATCAAACATGCATGCATATTATCTGAGGCCAATTTTAGTCAAATTTAGTTCAGTTTCAATATATTTTTTATTATTTCTTGTACATCGAAATGTGGCTGTTGTCATCCTTGTCGTATTGACTTGCCATTTGTACGCAGTGCTTATGTTCGATCTTCAACGATTTCCGATAATTATTGTTCAAGGAATTATTGCTGGATCAATTTGAAACATTTGTTGATGATCTAATGACTAAAGTTATCATCTAATTGACTTGAAATTTACTCAGAAATGAAATGAAATGGAGTTTAACAGTTCTGCTCCGTGCTGGGCTAATTAAGACGGGCATACGCCATATACTGTGTGCTAAGAGGCAAATTTTGCCAGGATAGCTGCACTGCAGCTTACTCTGAATATCAAATTTCAACTGTCTAGGTATCTTTTACGTGCAGGCCAATGTTTACACAGGACCTCAGTTTTTCGTCCCATCTGAACGACTACACAGCTGCCCTTGTCAGACCCTCTTCCTGCATTACTGTCAAGGAGGAACCATACCGGAAAATCTGAAGGAACTTTCTTGGCCAATGCATGGATAAAACACCCGATCTCCTGGCTATTGAGCCAGTGTCTTACCCACTTAGCCACCATGATCCCAAATTTACTCAGTGTTTACATATATGTTTATGATACAAAGAAGGTTATACATGTTACTAGTACTGATCAGTTCCTAGTATATACCTACAAAAGAAAACATGCCACACTACAACTCATGCATGGACTTCAGGGATGACATGAAATTTGCCATGAATCAATTTGACCATTCATTTGATAACTGGAGTTATTTCCCTTCTGTCTCTTTTACTGTGCATTGTTTTACTTTATTGATAAACTGGATTTTTCACTGACCAAGCAGCTGACATGAAATGCTGTGCGTATTGTTCTGCTGCAAAGATAAAAACAATTTTAGGTTTCATAGGGCCGCAATACTGGATATGAACTCTTTATGGGTCTTTGAAAAAAATGAAAATAGTAAATGAAGATTGACATTCGATTATTGGTATTAATGCAAATTGCTGACCATAGATCTAAAATAACTACAGTTTGTAATGACAGTAGCCAATGATGATCATGTGGAGTATTGATTTAGGGATGTGCCACCTTGCACCCAGTCTCATATTATTGGTTATTATGTTCTGACATCTATCTGCCATATATATTGTTTTGCCATATATTTTGTACTGACTTACCCTATGGCCCACTGTGGTCCCTGTCCTATTACTATGTTCATGTTCAGAGTTTGCTATTAAAGGTTTTTCTGAGCTAGAAACGCATTTGTGGTCGTCAAATTTTCAAAATTGGTGTTGGTGTTTATTAGGTGAATGCCTTGATGGAGTTTGAAGATGACACTTCGCAATTATACTGGAATTAATAGCTTTTTCATAATTGATAAAAATAAACCAATAGTAGACACTTTAGATAAAATCAATCAAAAAGGCAATGCAAAATCAATAGAAACTTTCGACTTTTCTACTTTATATACTATGCTACAACATGCAGACCTTAAAAAGAATTTGGATTGGTTCGTGGATAAGGCCTTTAATGGTGCTTTTGGAAAAGGCAGAAATCTGATGGCCATCTACTCACAAGATGCAAGATGGATCATAAAACGGCGCAATGCCAATACTGTAGTTTTCGATAAAGAAAAATTTC
This sequence comes from Patella ulyssiponensis, assembly GCA_963678685.1. Classification (NCBI taxonomy): domain Eukaryota; kingdom Metazoa; phylum Mollusca; class Gastropoda; family Patellidae; genus Patella; species Patella ulyssiponensis. Next base: position 18,176,226 of record OY783230.1, on the reverse strand, counting down.
AAAATATTATACATTTTCTCATTGACAATGCCATATTTGAGGTTGGGGATCAGATAATACAACAAACTATTGGTTTACCAATGGGAACTGACCCCGCCCCATTTATGGCAAATGCACATTTATATAAATACGAATTCGACTTTCAAGACCATAAAAGAAAAACAGATTACAAGGTAGCAAAAAGTCTAAATTTATACCTTCCGTTACATTGATGACATAACACCAATCAATGATAATGGTAATTTCGATAAATACAAAGATGAAATATATCCTCCTGAACTTATATTAAATAAAGAAAATTCGGGCACTATAAATGCATCTGTCCTTGACTTGGACATCAATATAATTAATAACAAATTTAATGTCGGTATATTCGATAAAACGGACAAATTTGGTTTTGAAGTAGTAAAATACCCGTCAGCTCATAGTAACATACCAGATACGACACTATACAATGTTTTCTATTCACAGGCATTACGATTTTTAAAAATATGCAACAATAAAGAACTATTTCTTTCCCGAATAAAAACTCTTAATTTTAAGTGCACGGCCAAAGGTGGTACACAATTACGCATTTTGAAAGAAATTTCAAAACTTCCATTTCTTCAACATAATAAGTTTTACATTTCTTATAACGATATTACTGACTACATATTGGATAATGATTCTATATAAATTGCTTCTATATGTCTAGTCCTATCTGGATTATCGCCCTTATTTTTAGGCCTTTATGAATACACTAATAACTTACGATTTCTTCAGCATTCCTGTTTTGCATTTCTTACGTGGGACATTATATAATAATTATACTATGTTTTGTACAATTGCATGGTCTTTAAAACTAATAGTTTTTTATATTTTAACGTAATTTTATCTAGATTATCGCCCTTTTATCGGGAAATTGCACCTTCTAAACCACAACGTCATAACAACTATTACGGCAGATTCACGTCACACCACTCAGTCAGCATACAGCTGTCTCCCTAGATAGTCTATTCCTTTGCTTCTTTGTATTCAGTTGTGTTTTTGTTTCTGTGACGGTTGCAATGTTTGTCCTAAATGCATTTATATACTTCAATCCTTTTATTGATTTAGTTTTGAACTAGGCCTACTTCTGATACATTTAACTATGTGGTTACTTGTGTAGCGGAATTTATACAACAATATGCTTGCATTCGTAATTCTTGCAACATATAATAGATCATGACTCATGCTGACACTATATAATTATTTCTTTGGGTTGCATTCCCAGTTGTTTTCAAATATGAGTGAAGTCTGTGTCACCACAGGCCCGGGACTGTACAGCGCAGTGGACGCTTACGGCTAGCCCCCGGATCCATTCACTCTCTCTGATTTGTTTATGTTTGTGGTCTTTGAGTATGATGTCTTGTCCATATATTTGTTTTTGTGTAGAATTGTGTGTGGTGCAGCCCTCCTGCACTTACTATTTAGTTCTAATTAATTAAGTGAGAGTGATGAAACTTGGTGTATAGTTTCATTACATCAATACCCTGACTTGAGTGACTAAGTTTGATATTGAGCAGGTTCAGCAAAACGTTATTAATTTGATTGGTCAAGACTTTGGAACACAATAACTCTCCCTCTAGTTGAGGTATAATGTTCATACTTGGTCTAGGCGTTCTTTAGGAGAATGCCTTGATGGAGTTCGAAGATGAGTTAAGTTATATAAATTGGTTTGGTTGATGCTATGAGACAGGATATATTTGGTTCCAATTATTTGAGAGTGATGATACTTGGTGTAAAGTGTCATTACATCAATAACTTGACTAAGTTTGATGATGAGAATTTTCTGCTTCTTATAAAGGGTAAGCAGAGCAATAAGCAATTGGATTGGTTGAAACTATGAAGCTTGATAAATTGATTCTAATAGAGTTATGGTGGTGAAACCTTGTGTATAGTTTGATTACATCAATACCTTAACAAAGTGTGATGGTTGAGCATTTTTCTGCTTGGGCAAAGTAGAGACGTCAATCTGATTGGTTGAGACTTTGGAACACAATAATTCGCCTTCTAATTGAGGTAGAATGTTCAAACTTAGTTCACGAATATCACAACCAGCTACTTCAAAACCTTGATTGTGTTCAAGTTCAATCGTGAACATATTCTACTTAGAGTAAGTATAGATAATCATTTTGATTGATGGATACTTTTCAAAAAAATACATGTGCAATTAGTACCTATTTATTTTGGGATTGCTGTTGGGGACATCAGTATCACTGTTGACTTGTAGTGATTGGTTCAGCCTTGCATGTCTGATGTGTAAGCATTGTCTGTGGTACTAATACTTAAGATAATACTTTGAAGTTGAATTTACCCATATCTTTTGGACAGAAACATGGTGGTATGTTGACGATATATCCAGAAGGTCAAGATCAAGTGGCAAACATTGAACCAATATTTGATAGGTTATTATTTTTCTGGGCAGATCGGAGAAATCCTCACGAAGTTCGGCCAGCACAAAGAGAAAGGTGTGTATATGGAGCTTTATTAGTTTGTATTTCAGGGATCGAGACTGGCAGCAGTTACTATTTAAACCTTTGTATAAGAATAAATTCATCTATCTATTCATTCACAATTTACCGGGACAACAAAACAGTCAGAAATTTACGGAAGCATATTAGAGTCAAAAAAAATAATTGAAAATTATCTCCCAAGTAGGAGCCAGTAACACCTAATTCTCTAATTAGGACCAAGTATCTCCTAATTAGGCAGCACACAAAGTTTTTGGCTCTTCAGCTTTTGCTAATATTTACACAAGTTTTACAGATTTGGCTTATATATTGATATTAAGATTATTCAGATTTGTAAACAATCAAAACAGATGGTTTTAAAAACCTACCCAATTTTAAAATAAACTGAGAACTCCTGTATGTAATTATCATAACATCTGAAAGCATAATAAAATATTCATTTAAGTTTCAGAAGAGTGTATAATCTCTGTGATTTCAAAATTGAATTATATTTTATATGCAAAAGTAGATAGTAATTTTTTTTGACTGAATTGGATGATATCCACGGAGGTTTGTTGAGGAGCATTTTCCTCGTAGATAAGCCTGCAATATGCTTTGATGACGCTTTGAGATACAATAACTTTGATTCTAATTGAGTAAAGGTATGAAACTTAGTGTGTAGGCGTATTACATCAATGCCCTGACTAGTTTCATACCCAACAACCCCCAGCTGTATGTCGTATTAGAGCCCAACACATTTTGCAGGGGAGATATTATAAGTTAATGTTATAATTAATTTTTTTTTTAGATATGCTATTACTGTTTGGTATTATGATAAGGAGGAACGAGCAGAAGCTTTGAAGCAGACTAAAGGTATGTTACTAAAGTATTTTGAAAGCATGCAGTATATCACTGTTAAATGTTCCAACGATACTGAAGCTTTCATTTGAATGTTTCTGAAAATATAAATGAAAAAAGAAGAGTTATTCCCCTTTAATATTCCTTTGAATAATTAATGTCATAAAAACAGATTCCTTTTATGTGTTTTACAGGTCAGAATCCCAGGAAAGTTGCTATACCTCTTATTAATAATGCTACTGGTAATGGAAAATGAAGAAATGCTGGTCTAGTCGCTAGAGAGTATGTTATATAGATACTGGTGTATATGATTTAAATGGTCAAATTGATTTTTTTATTCAGATTATTTACTCTGAATTGTCTTTCTTTTTTATTTATCTAATTGAACAAATAATCAAAATGTTTGCTGTTGATATTGAATTAAATTTGCCTCAAGATAGGCCTATCGTATATCATTGAAAATAAATGTGTGTTGCGATGATACAAGATTTGTTTCCCTCACACCTTAAACACATCTGAATCACAAGGTTGCTATACATTCTTCATCTGTTATTTCCTCGTCATTGTTTTTTTCATTATTACAACATTGACATATTTGCATTGTCTTGGTGTAAAAAAGAAAAAAATAACAATTGCTTTAGACTGGAGCAAGCACAATCCTTTTACCCAGGAGCAGTTTGTGCAGTGAAAGTAAGTAACACATGGGCACAGACGATTTTACTTTGAATTTGAAATTCATGTGAACATTGGAATGATGACATTATTTAATTTCTTGCTGACATTATAGTGAAATGTGAAACTCAGACCAAAACTTCCTGTCAAAATGCCCACTCTACTTTACTCAAATAGTGTTAAAGCATGTAATACCAAGAATTTTATCTGATTTTGATGAAGTCTAAAATGTATGTTTATATCCCATAGATCTGTGGTTCCTTTTGATTCTGACGCATATCAGATCGTAACGTCCTGGATTATGGCCCCTTATTGTATGAAAATCCCTGTCCATCTCTTGCAATATGTGGGTGTATCTTGTATGGAAACCGCTTGTTCAAGTTTTTATGCCCCACAGAATGTCGAACTGGAAATACTGGGTTATGATACAATAAGCAAATTCTAAATATCAGTTTAACACTAAGATTTTTGCTGTGGTTGATCCATGACCTTGATCTTCAAATTTTCGGATGTGATGCATAGATAACAAGCTGTTGTTATTAATGACTGAAAAAGAGAATGGTAATGTGTAGGTGACGAACTTGTTCTTATTGACTGAAGTAGAGAGTGGTAATGCATAGATAACCAAGATTTCTATTGTTGTTATTGACTGAATTAGAGAGTGGTTCCTGCCATCAAGACTTCAGTTGTTGTTATTGACTAAAGTAGAGAGTGGTTCCTGCCACCAAGACTTCTATTGTTGTTATTGATGAAGTTGAGTGTGGTTGTTGCCATCAAGACTTCTATTGTTGTTATTGACTGAAGTAGAGAGTGGTTTCTGCCACAAAGACGTCTACAGTTGTTATTGACTGAATTAGAGAGTGGTTCCTGTCACCAAGACTTCTATTGTTGTTATTGACTGAAGTTGGGAGTGGTTGCTCCCACCAAGACTTCTACAGCTATCTACTTTGGTCAATAATTACTGATTTTTATTATCACACCAAATATGGATCAACCACAGCAACAATATTTATTTTAGGATTATATTTGTAATCTTATTAACCTATTATGTAAAGTCTATGGAATGTTGAAGTTGTCTTTTAAACACGGAGCAATTCCAGAACATAATTGAACCAGTTGAAAAATGTTATCTTAGGCCTCTGGTTTGACTTGTTAAATATACTGTTAGCACCGAGAAACATGAAGTAGTTCCTATCCTTTATAAATGTTACTTTCTTGTGTGGATGATACCACCTTTCTATGACCTTTTTGGGGATGTTGGAACTTAAAACCAAAAATTAACAATAATTTTAAAAGATGATTTGTATTGTGATATTGGAGTAAATCAATTTGATTTTATAATGCATGTATATCAATATTATAGTTAGTCCTTAGTTAATATTAGGGTTCAAAACATTCAGACAGTTAGTGGGGAAATTTGTAAGGCATTGAGAATGGATAGGTTTTCAAAAGCTATCTGTTAATAAATATTGTGGTTTCTTCAAAAGAACACAGTATTTTGGATTGTGTTACTATGTGTATGTGTTAGGGCGTTATTTTTTGTATTTGAATTAAATGAGTGTGCGTTTTACCAAGATATGATAGAATGTATTAAATGAGTTTTCGAATGTAACTAATTGTTATAGGTTGTTAAATCTATGCTTGTTTTATTTTTGTTGTGATGATTATTTAATTATGATACAATTTGTTGGATTTATGATTTTATAATCTGAAATGGTGTAGAACGGTGAAGGAGAAAATAGGATGTTGGAATGAGAATAATACATTTAGAAGAATGACCCCAAACAGCATTGCTCTGAAAAGAGAAAATTTTAAAATGTGGAAATTTGAGAATCCAAATGAAATGTTCAATGGGTAAATTGCAAAAGATATTTATTTAGATTTATTAATTGTTTTTCTGCTAAAAGCCTTTATTTTGTTTATTTACATGAACATGTCTGAAATATTAATAAATGCATGAAAAGTTAACATTAGACAATTTTGACTTTTTAGTAAAAAGTGGGCTATGGTGAACCTCATTCAGGGGTTATATGCCCTTTAGGCTGCATTAACTATTATAATTACACTATAGTATAAACTCATAAATAGACAATCAATTGTATAATATCAAATTATTTTTATACCAATCTTAATGTTATGAAATAAACCTCATTGTAAAATCAGTAGTAATTTTGTAGTTCCTGATAAAATCATGGTACACTGTACTTGAGTGTTGTTGGCAATATGTAAACTAACCCAACTCTGGAACAGTGGATCATTGTTAGTTAAGTGGTCAGTGCACTGATCCCTAAACTTGGCTATCTCCTTTTTGAACCAGCTGAGATGATGCGTCAGGTTTCAAGTCCAGTCTTCACATTGGCATGAGTGGTACCCTCAGAGCTTGTGCTCGTCCTTCTGATGGAAGGCAAACAAACGTCCATACATGTACACATCACCATCACCGTGCAAGTAATAAATGACTTGCAACTGAAAATCAAGGAAGAATAGATGGAAATAATGCGCAAACATGGTCATTTTCTGGAGTTATACCCCCTTTTTCGAAAAGCTTGTGAAGATGATGGGCGCTACAATTTTTTTTTTTTTGTTTGAGACAAAGCCGCTGTTTGGTTGCATTCCACGTTGTGGGTGGTTATTTTGCAAGAGATGAGGAATAGGCTGATGTTAATAAACGTAATAAGGGGCTATAATCGGATGTTACGGTTCGACATGGCATTGCGTCAATATCAACTGGAACCGAGATCTTTACGACACAAACATAAATTTGAAGTTTCATCTTAATCAGATATAAATTGTGACATTTGTGGTCCACAAATTTGGTGTTACACGCTTTATCACTATTAAAGTAAGCGGACAGTTTCTGACCGCTTTTCACGAAATTTAAACCCCACCGTGGTATTAGTGTTAGGGTGAAACGGTGATATATTTGAACGGTTTTTAAATTGGGATAAAAATTGTGACCTCAGGCTAAAAACGCGATTTTTCGTACTAACAGGGTCCATACTCCCGGAAGTTACGACCAGAAAGGAAATGAGATATTTGGGTAAAATCGGATAAAAGTTGTGATCCCTAGAGTGTCCAAAACTGAAAAAGTGATTTTTCGTACAATAGGCGCCATAATCCATGAAGTTGCGGTCCCATGCATGCCAATATCGAAAGAACTTAAGAACCTTGAGAGATAGCCCTATATATTTCTATTTTCGTCACAGTCGGATAAACATTGTGACCTCTAGGGGGGGGGGGGGTGATACGTACACATAAAAATGTGGACGTATAAAAAAGGTCTCTCGAAAAGGTAGTTTCCTGGTCCCAAATACAAATAGGCTACTATAAATCCTCGGGTAAAAGATACAGACTAAATAAAACTAAGGGCAGACTGGAGTAAATGAGGACTGAATAGAAAAACTATAAAAGTAAAACCCCAATCGTGAAATCGTAATAACCATGGGAAAACTTAAAAGTCAAATGATTTCGAGAAGGGGTGTATATAGTCTGCCCACGCGTGACAGTCGCTTCAACCATAAAATCGTGTAAATATCGCTAGAGAATATAATAACTATGAAATAATTTAAGGGTCAATGAATTAAAACAGTCTTGGGGATTATACATCCAACATCCTACGCCATAATCCAAAACCAATATTTAATAATAAGTGTATTCATTCAGTTAAGATATCTTGAATAATTCCTGACTCACACTTCCTGTCACCATTTATTTCGGAAAACGGGCTACTGTTTTGTAACGTTAAAATACCCATGGAACGGCATATTCCTGAAGCAATGGCCTGAGAAATCCCTATCTGACCATTGCTGGATTGGCTTCTGATACTTGAACTTTTGAGGGAGTGTGTCTATTCTTCCCGTTCAATCAAATCTATCACTTGAGTACAGCACCATGGCAGCCTTTCATTTAATCTGGGGCCTTGCCTAAAACTTTCGACAGTGATTTAAGGCATTAAAAACGATGACAGTCTCTTCACCTCTATACAGTATTGTTTACATTATGTCAATGTTGATAGCCTCGTTACTGCAATATATTCTGCTATGCACTGGTTAATTGGGCATAATAAAATCGTTAACCATGACGTAACGTTATGTAAACATGTTTGGTCCAATTTGATCCCTTGTTTTAAAGGTAATGCCGTTGTAACGCAGTTAGCGATTGGTAGTTAATCGGACTATTAACCAATCATAATTTAGAACAAGAATTTTCACTCTTTCCAGCAGTGAGTAGTGGGATAAGCTCTAATCAAACGGAACACTACGAGGAGTATGATGGAACAGTTGCTGTGTTGATGTTGTAGAATATATCATTGTAAAAGATACCACAAACATACAGTTTTATTGCACAGCTAAGGTGACGTCCTACCCAGACACACGACAGTGTGACTTTGAAAAGTTAGCTGCCAGGACGGGGGCGGATCCAGGGGGGGACCCCACCCCGCTCAGCTACATAAAAAAAAGTATTGCCTTGCATCAATAAAATTTAATCACAATGTGATCCCACATCCTTATAAAAATTGGCATCAAACGAGGTGTTGGTTTTCTCTCTTTAAAAAGCTCACTTTGTATATGCCTATGTAACTTAAAGACGATGATGGGATCATGCATTGTCAACTGTCTGATTTTCTTAAAAGGAGCCTGGCTAACCCGTCCAGCAAAAATTCCTGGATCAACCCCAGCAGGACATAGTATAATACAATACGCGCCCCTAGAGTGTCACAAAAAGGAACACCCGAAGTCGATCCGAATGCAAACGCACCTTCAACGTCACCTACACCTGACAAATGTTCTGCAATGCTATGTAATTTTCGTGCATAGGTGGTGGTGGGAAAACGTCAGCAATACGAAACTCTTGAAACAGAAATCGAAAGTGGTCGATGATCATACAAACTTGCCCGGTTCACAATGAAATGAAATGGGGTTTAACGTCCCGCTCTTCGGCACCGAACCTGGGCTAATGGAAGCCGGGCATACGCCATACAGTGCGCTATGAGGAAAATTTTGCCCGGGCAGCGGCGCTACGGCATACTCCTATATCGAATTCCAACTGCCAAAGGATCTTTTACGTGTATGTCAATGTGTACACGGGGCCTTGGTTATTCGTCCCATGCGACCGACAAGACAGGTGTCCTTGTCAGGCCCTTCGTTCTGCATCACTGACAAGGGGAAACAACGTCGGAAAATCGAGATGAACTTTCTCGGCCAATGCAGGGAGCAGGCTAGCGAGCCAGCGCTTTACCCACCGTGATTCCCCAGATTCACAAGGCTACATAGCATTTTTTCAAAGCACGGGTTTCAGCTTTTCAAAGCACGGATTTTTCATCTTGAGGCACGTTCGTACCTGTAGGCACATTAAAATGGGCACTCGACATGTTATACATTTTCGATTACAGCTAGACTGCTTGAAGAATATCATCCCAATTTGTTAGGTTTTTCAGAATGTTTACAATGATATTGCTCGGATTAGACGATTAATTAGGGTTGGCTGACGGCCAGTGGCGGGGATCAATTTGGTGAAAACAGTGGGATTGAATCAAGAACAATAACTCTGTAAGTAACAACTTAATTTATACGAGATCAATTCTCTTTGCCTTATCAATTACTTAGGACGGAGTGTTTGTTTACTATGTGTTTGCATAATTAAGAAACAAACAACAAACAACATTTGAATTTTAGAATAAGTTAAAATGATAATAATAATTTTAAATTTTGTGTGTAAGGCATTTGTCGTGATAATATGCAAAGAAGAAAAAAAATAACAATATTAATAATAATATTAGTAGTAATAAAGGTAATAATAATAATAATAAAGATTTAAAAAATGGTTGATCTAAATAATATCTAGATCTCTATCTTTGATATGTACTTTTTTCTCATTTGATGGAACCTTATTCAGGTTATTATTATCCGGGGATTTGGGTCGCGAGGAACTCCCGGAATTATCACACGAATGATGCCGAGGCGTCGTGTCCTGGTGATCATTCTTATAGTTAACTGTTCTTTGGGGGGAATTTTTGGGTGATGTTTTTGGTGAGTATGTTTTGGGAGAAAAGTTTTCACTATTGGAGGAAACGGTGTCATGTGGAGAATTATATTTAGAACTTGGATATGTTGAAATAAATGAATAACTCGGTGTTGAAAGTGGCGAAAAGAAACGAATAATGTCACACATTTGTCCTTCAATTCTGTTTATCTTTTGATTCAAAATGTCCAAGTCTTCCTTGATTTCAAGTTTGATATTGATAAGGGAGGTTATTAGGTGTTGTTCGACGGGTGAAAGAGCACTTTTTCCGGGGTACGACCGAACTTCCTCATCCGTCTCATCTAGCCTATTATTACTCTTGAGAAACCCAGAATCTACGGATTCAGTTTTCTGAAGATTGGATTTGACGCCTATATTATCCACATTTTCGTAGGACGAGTCTATTTTGTCTAAGATATTCCATTTTGTTGTTGGTGGTGCCTTCTCTTGTACTTCTTGTTCGGCTAAATCATTTGTTGAGGCACTATTTTTGCCAATGCGATTGAGAAATTTTCCCCATTGAGAAGACCCAACACTATTTTCTTTCTTCTTATCTTTAATAAAGTTCGCCACGGAAGGTTTTCCAGCTTCTTCGTCTACTTCTTTAACGGAGTGTTTATTGTCGCTTATCTTACGGAACCTAGAAATCAACTTTCTAACCGGGTGATCATTCGACAAATCTAGCGGGGGATCATTCTTTCTCTTCTCAGCCAACTCCTTTTCTTTTTTCATGTCGGCTACCTTCCTAAATATTAACTGTAAATAAAAGATACAAAAGATTAGATTATATGCGCCGAGTTTTGAAATAGGGAAAGTGTCAACGGTCAACGGATGCAAAAAATGACACTTCCGGTTTGACTCTGAGTTTTGGAATTGGATACATTAAATGAAACTTTCAGTTTGATCTGAATTAAATTTAATCGAATGTTTGGCGATACAGAAAGTCAAACATGAAACCAAAAAGTGATAAACAAATCAAATCCAAGGTTTAATTTTTCGACAGAAATATTATCCTAATATAGAGCTTGCCCACTTCACCAATCAAAATGACACATCAGAACTACCCAATTGAATAGGTTAAATCAAAGAGCTTTAAATTCCAGAAGGACATACAAAGGCATGGCGTGACTGAAACGCATTTATCAGCTAAGTTGTAGAAGGATTTATGAAATGGCCAAAAGCTGCTACGAAACGCTATGCCTTGTGGCAATAATTTCATAGATAAGACTGCAAGTTTCCTTTTCTTTGAGGATGTTTAAAATCTCCACCTTGTTTTATGTAGTTTAATCTTAATTTAGATATTTTAATTTAACGGCATGTTAATTCACGGCATGTTAGGGCTGTGGATTCGATTTCAGTAACTTTTCGGACGCAAACAGGCTGATATAATCGAATATAGCGGATCGTAGCCAGATAAAACTGACTTACTGTTATTGACTCGTGTCGTCCAACCACAATTAGAACTTGAAAACTATAAAGATCTACTTTAAATCAGATTACAGCCACTATAGCGCGTCTTTGACACGAGGGAATTGGGCTTATGGGAAAACCCCGAAAATTCTTTTTGGCCCGTGATTTGACTCACTGTCCTAAAGCAATGGTCCCGATTGGCTGTCTGGTTTTACTAACCGCTGGACTACAAGATGGATTTAAAAGCACGCATTAAAATCCCTAATACTTACCCGGTGTCGAAGATTGTATGTCAATGTCATATTTCTCGAAAAGGAATTAGCGAAGGCATGGTAGAAATCTAAAACTTCTAATAGCTGATCCCGTTTGATTGTATGAAGGTCACAATAAGTTAGAGCTCTCACATTTGCCATTGATTGACCAATGCCAGTTTCCTTCCAAAAATTATCTCCAAATACATCTCCTTTGCCTGAAATTAAACGTATTATTTCATTCTTATTTTTATTCTCACAAATTTTTATGAGATTAAAGCAACAGTGGTACTAACTAAACAATCTTATTTTTGAGAAGTTTACTGCACTGCAGTATGTTCATACTACCGGATTCTATGTTAATACTTCAGTCTTAATTACGTTTGTTTGTTTTGCTTCCGTGTTAGTACACCATTAGTTTAATTCATGTGTTACAATTAATTATAATATAAAATGTCATTAATATAGCTTCACAATATAATATACAGATATCAGTATAGGATTACACCTATCTCTATTAGAATTTGCGTGGCTAAAAACAGAACTAAGATAATATAACAGACAATGCTATATCCACTAGCTGATAATATGAGATGACATGCTATTATTTAACAGTATATCCAGAAAGTCATCTAAAGGTTTCCTTGGTGAATGACAAAGATCAAGAGTATCTATATACGTCGATGGATATAACAATTAAATATAAAGATTGGGGGCGCACTAGTGCGAATTCCGGAATCTGGTTAAGAGGGACTAATTAAAAAAGGACATTTCAAGGTGGAGCTGAACAATGATGATAAATTATAAGACCGCTGTGCCCGCACCCGACCCATTTCTTCGAAAATGGGCAATTGCCCCATTATTTGTGATAATTTTCCCAATTTTTATTTCTTCTAAGACGTGTGGGTAAAAATGGTCACTTACAATTTTCTTTGGAGGGGGTGGGGGTTCTGGCTTAAACTTACTTAATATGGCAACCACTTCTTCATCTTGTATCACTTCTAAAGATCCAGAGACAACAAAACAGAGAGCATCCAGGCTTTCTCCAGAATGAAATATAAGATCACCGGGCGCACTGTGAGTCATGTTAAAATGCATTGCTAAAGCACGTAAACACCCATCACTGGCGAGTCGAAAAGCTGGATGTTCTAAAAACACTTTCCTATTTAAATGGACACACAAATCAGCTTTCATGTCTTTTGGACAGAAATTCAAAACCTGAAAAATGTCCATTTTATACAAACAGATTTGTTCAAAACTATTATAATATAAACGAAATATAGCTAGTCATCGTGAAATATCTCCAAACATTCACCTGTAGGATTTTCTGAACAGTAAGACCATTATGATTCAATCAATATAGGCATGTATTAAATCAGTTGTAAGGAAGAAATTTTCGGACTGGGTTATTGTAACGATCGTATCGGATTGTAGCTATTGAGATTTTCCAAGTCGTTGCTTAACTTAAAGATAGCATCGTTGAAGATCGCCGTATAGTTTGATTTAAAAAAAGAAAACCGCTAACAAGGATGTTCGCGCATAGAAAGTACAATTCAGCCTTTACATAGAAAATAAAGATGGCCGCTTGAATTCAATAGAAAATCATGTGAACTTTATATGGCCATAAGATCTGTTAAAACTGATTAATAATATTTGGACCAATATGCTGTTCCGAAAAGCTTTATTTGTTTTTCACTCCTAAATATTAGAAGTTTAGCTTTTCTAAAAACATACCTTCGTAGCATCGATTCCCTTCGTTATTGCCCAAGTTGAGACTATGTAGTCCATGACTCTTTCACTCAATGATTTAGGGACATCATGAAGTTTCATAAATTCACGAACACTATTCAACATATCGTGGTATCTAGCAAAACTGGCATAGAATTGTTGAAAGATGGTAGTGACGTTTGAGAAAATTGTGGCATACAGTAAAGCTGTAAAATATAAATAAATGAAATTAAATAAAATCTGGATTAAAGTCCTACTTTTTTGTTCCATCCGGGATAATGAAGACGGGTTTACGCAATTCACTGTGCTATAAGGGGAATTTTGCCCGATCAACGGCACTACAACCTACTCAAGGTCTTTTTTACGTGCATGCCCATGTGTACACGGAACCTCTGTTGTCTAATCCGGACGACTAGACACTGTTCCTTTTGAAACATTCTCGACCAACACCACGATTGAACCTGGGTTATCGAACCAACGCCTTGCTCATCGCGCCACCGCAGTCCCTGTAAAATATAATCCAACGTGTACGTGGTATTCTTACTGGGGGTTTTCACCGGTCCGCAAAATCAAATATTTCGATTTGCTGTGATTTACTGTCATTTATAAGGTGTTCAGAACAGATCGTATGCACACTTTCAGACAAATCGGCAAATATGTCAATATGATATTAACTGTTAAATATAAATAACAAAGATTAGATTCTTTACTCTAAGCAGGCTAGAGCTCGGATTTTCGATAAATAGGTCTGTCTAAATATAATATCTTCTAAAATAATATTTTACATTTATTTATCTTTATGCAAATTATAATGACCGTATAACTATTCATTTTGTATTAAAGTTTACAAAAGCAGACGCATTGTGTATTGGCGTAGATGTTATATTTGAGTTTCTAATAAGGTAGTATTATGGTATTTTTCCTAGAACAGAAACTCCTTACCTCCAACAATCATCATGAAGACTGAAAAAAGTTTCTCGGCTTTGGTATTAGCTGCCACATTTCCAAATCCAACACCAGTCATGCACGAGAGTGTGAAATAAAGTGACGTCAGGTATCTCATTTCAACATCCGGCCCACCCAGTAACTGATTTGGAGTGGTGTTATTGGAATAGGAAAACATCTCCCCTGTTACCCTGGATAACGCGGGTAGCCATCCATACGTTACTCTGCTACCCAGTTCTGCATAGCCAATAGAGTACCAAATACAGGCGAACCAATGCGCGAACAAAATGAAAACCAGAATTAGAAGAACCAACATGGCCGCTCCATATTCTAAATAATGGTCTAATTTACGCACCACTCGACCAAGTCGAAGCAACCGGACTACTTTTAAAGCACTGAATAAAGTGCTTATTCCCTAAAAGAAAAAAATAAATTATGACTTTTTAATACAAGCCATTCACATATAGACGTCAGATGAAAGAAAGCCATACACTGTAAAATATTTGTTTGTTTTTTGAAACCAAGAAATTGTTGTGGGTTACATATGGAATTTTGAGTTTCATATGACTCAACGATAAATCCTGTAATCCTGTACTCATATGTGAACGATATGGTCTGTTTTGCCTTGAAATTATTTACCTTTATTTTCTTATTGAAATTTATAATGCCTCTTTACAATCATTGTTAGTTCTATTATCAAGAAGTTAAATGTAATTAATTTAAAACTTTATATTTTGACATTACATTCTAGTCTCTTGTCTCTTTTAGCGAACAAAGAACTGAAGGTACTCACATCATCTACGTACTGGAATGCATTGAAGACATCATACGGTAAACAGGACAGGAGATCAATCACGAACCAACTTCTTAGGTAGTGCATTCTAATAACCTTAGGGTCGGATATAACTTCACCGCTAGACCCAACAAATGACGTGTGAAAATTGAGAACAATATCAACAAAAAACACTACGTCAACCATACTGTCTATTACCAATAAAGGTAGCTGGTCCATTGTCTTAATCTTAAAGGCTGCATTAAATGGAACCATAATGGCCGTGTAGAATGTTAGAAAAAGAATAATCCAATCCCAAATGGTTTTGAACAAACAATAATGAAGAATAATGTGCGGTGGTGTTTTGGGTGCTTCTAAGCGATATTGTGGTAAAACGTCTGCATTCAGGTTCATCATCTGGAAAAGAAGGGTATATGTCATTAACATGAAAACATTTTGTATACAGAAACCTTCAATGGCCACTATTCTTTCCATGTGTCTTTGATGGCAATATGAAGGGTGGGTGGTCCTTGAAGAGGCAGAGATACCGCATTTTTGTCAGTTTTATGTTTCATTTCATGAGAGTTGATACTCTATGGAGAGATAGAAATGCGAACGTTCTGTTGTTTTTTTGGCGTTTTCTTTTAGAACCCCAGTCGTTTATGATCATATACAAATGGGTTTCTTTCCCAACCTGCATTACATTATACGCTCTGCGAAAGCTGGATGGTCTGCGTCTCCAAACCCTTGGAGCTCTTTTACCCAGGATTTGTGTCTATTTTTACACCGTTGTCCCAAATGGCGGTGGGTTCAGTGCACCCGTAAAGGTGCCTCAAAAATCACCGACCCTTTGAAAACTAACAAAATACTTGTAAGTATGAACTTATTTCTGTGATCCTCACCTGGTCGACAGTCAACACAATAACCATAGAAGGTTAGGTGGTGGTTGGGGGGGGTGTTTATTTTGCATTTGGACAATTTACGTTTTTGTTACCTGGCTAATTGAGAAAGCTTAGCACTTAAGTATATCAATGAAATATCCATTTTTCTGGCAATATCTATGTAATTTTGCTAAAGATGGTGGTGGGATTACAGAAACAATACAAAACTTTGAAAAAGAAATCGAAAGTGGTCGATAGTAATAATGTTAGCTTATTCATAAGGCTATAAAACATTTTTCGAAGCACAGATTTCAGATTTTCAAAGCACGTATGTGCGGTGGTTAAATTTTCAAAATTTTCACGGAGAGGCCGAGATCCCCATACCCCGCGAACATTGATTGTCGTTTGGGATTCAGGTCAGCCACCTATGGTAAGCTGTCTTGGACCACATTGAACTTGAAGTTGATGTATTGACCGCTTGGAATACAACGAAACCGCGCTTGCGGCATTTAAATTTTTAAACGTTTCTCCCGACAGTCGCGTCTCATTGGACTGTAAATGATTAATTGGTTGATTGGAATTTGATTCGAGGTTGCTGAGTTCACGGGCTGGAATTGCATAAAAACGCTTATGTGGCCGTTAAATTTTCCAAATTATCTTGGAGATCCCTTCACGGTAAGCCCCGCATCTTTTCGCCTCTCGCAGAAGACCGGTAACCCTTAATCTGTTCTGGCAATTCGAATTCTGCACCCCCCTTCGCTAACAGTCATCGAGCTCGTAGGCGCATGCCTAAATCACCGATAGGCCGTCAAACTTGACTAAGTGTGGCCACTTGATAAAAATACAAGGAAATAGTCATCATAATCATGTCTTTGCTGCTAATTAATGCATATTCACCACAACAATATATTGAAGATATATATAGGTCCATGTAAATTCTCATGGATCCAACCACGAATTTCTAGCATTAATGCTCTGGATTCGGGAGAAAAGATAAGTCACAAATATTGACAACAGCCTAGACCATGCCCACACAAAAAGGGATAATGGACTTTATTCTCATAATGGAAACGTTGTGAAACTTACATTAGCAATCTGTGATGGTTTAGAGCTGTCGAATTTGGTATTTGGCATATGCGATGAAAACTGCAATAATGTCGATCGATTCCTGGTGACAGATCGAGCTAAACGAGCAAATTTGCTTAAACCTATTGTAAAAATGACATTCATGGATTAGTATAATGGATCTCTAAAAAGAGCATGTTAAACTGTTTGAGCAAATACACTATTATAGCGATAAAGTATGCTTGATTGATCCTCCCATGGATTTGTACTTAAATTATTGTATAGATTGTGGGTTGCACAAATTACCAACGAAAACATATTAATAATAATAAACCCTGATTATAGAGTGTGTGCTATATTTAAGACAAGGGAAATATCAATGTCGTATTTAGGGAACACCATGTAGGTGCTGAAAGGAGAATCGGAAATATGCATGTTTGGCGGGTTCACAAAAACTCATTTTGCAATTTATTATAAAGATAAATACCTCTTCCTGTTTCGTCATCAATAGGTTGTTTAAGAGCGGTGATATCTTTGAACGTTGATAAAAATAACACCACTTGATCCTTTTCGTTTTTGATAGGGGCCACATGTACCATCAACCATAACGGCGTACCTGAATCAGACAGATAAGAAAGGAATGATTAATATAAAACTTTGGAAAGCTTTTCTCAAAAATGTAACGTGATATGAGCTCTTGTTATAGTACTGATGAAGCCATCGACATATTCGTTAAAAAAAGGTAGAATTCAGAAGTGCAAATGATAATTCAGTTCTAACAGTGGTACCTAACCCAGCTTTTTGGGCTTTAATCATCTAGATTCCTCTACTTAATTAATTTAAATATTTAATGACCCTCCTACTTTATGAAACCCTGCAGATACAACTATTTTAACAGCTACATGTAAAATATATGGCATCAAAATTATACAACCATGCGATGGGAGGTTTCGGTACGAAAATAATACTTAAGACGAAATACAACTTCCGTGCATTGATCCAATAAAACACAATTAATTTCTTTGATCAAGAAACTAGGATTAGACAATGAGGTTTTGAATAATCATAGGCCAGTTTCAAACTGTACATTCCTTGATAAGTGTACCATAACGATATCATGCACTCTCTTGATAGACAGCATGATCTGATTCTTATCCTTCTGGATTTGTCTGCTGCTTTCGACACCATCGACCACGACATCCTCATAGACAGGTTGCTTTCTGGTTTTGGATCGAATCATATCTGCTGGGTAGAATGCAGATGGTTGCGATTGGTTCGGTGGTTTCGGAGACACACACCCTTACACATGGAGTACCTCAGGGTTCCATCCTGGGACTAATTCCTTTCTCGTAGGATGTCTGAATGGGATTGGGGAACAGGCTTAGCCTATGTAAAACCCCTCTCCCGAAGAGATTATTACCCGCCATCGCCCAAACTCCGTCATCTACGCAGATGACACTCAAATGTACATTGCGTGTGAATCCCTGACTGATAACAGTATGGTGCGTCGTATTGAGGCTTGTGGGGACCAAATTCGCCATTGGATGCGTGGGAATATGCTCGCATTTAACAATGGCAAAACGGAAGTTCCGTGACTTTCATCTCGCTTTAAAGATGCTGTTGCCCGGTTTGTCTTGAACGATGTGTGGATTGGGGAGGTACACGTCTCTGCTACGGATTTGGTACGGAATCTTGGGGTGTTGATGGATTCGAAGGGAACCATGGACATCCATATCACTAATGTGCGCCGGGTGGCGTCATTGGCAAACTTCGGAGACTCCTTGATCAGAGCTCGACTGAGAAGCTTGCCCACGTATTTGTGAGTTCACGGTTGGACTATTGTTATATTTGGTTCATATGGTTGCCAAACCCGTAAATTGCAGCACATTCAGAATGCTGATGTTCGCATAATAGTCAAACGCACGTTGGGGCGTCATTCGTGTCGTCATTTGAGGTCTATTACGAAGTTGATATCTTTTAAATGCTCTTTAAAAATATACCTTTTCCGGAAATGTTATTCAACATAATACGCTTATGTATAGTAAGCAATTAATCTTTCTTAATGTTTATAATCGTTATGTAAAGCGGTTTGAGATTTTCTAATGTAAATAGCTATACGAAAAATTATTTATTATTATTATTAAGTAATAATTGGGGATCTGGAGTGTTATTATAATAATACAATGTTACAGAGCAACTTCCTTTGTGATTAGGCTACCAGTGCAGTGGGTGCCGAACATGTCATGGTGTACTGCTACCGGTAATTCATAAATCCATATATTCCATATAAACTGAAGTTAAAATCAATATATGTTTTGTGTTTCCTACCGTCGTTGAAATCGCTATTAAATGTTCGATGGAGATAATTGACTACAAAATATGACAAAACAGATACGTGTACTTGTGGGTTTCGGAAATGGAAATGGTAGTAGTCGAGTTGGGGTTGTTAGCCAAGTTAACACAGGAACGTCAATTGCATTTTCAACTTTTAAGAACTTCAACGTTGAATGAGACAGCAATTGGCTACGAAGATGACAGTAATAAAGCTTATTTCCCAGCCCTTTTTATTGTGTGCACGACCTCTTAGCAAAGAGATAGACCAATAATGTACGAAAGTTAGCAATGTTAAACAAATAAAAGTAAGAATATGGGAGGCATACCCGAGAGGGGAAAACTAAGTTCAGTGAACAACAGTGGACTATAACTCTGTGAATTATTGACTAATTTGGTTCAATGCAATCATAAAATATTGTTGTAAAAATATTCATATAGTCTACATTTTTACATATAATATATCTCGTCAGAAATTTACCATAAAATCAGCAATGAAAGCTTTTATTTGAGTTCGGTTACACATGACTGCACTAGCCTATGATAACTACGGCTGTATTTATTTCTGTAATGGTAAACTTTGATTCTTATACGAGCAAATTCAATATTGATTTTATGGAACTACTTTGTTTGAACAACTCAAATCATTTATAAAACTTTCAGACAATTAGTGTTAAGCGTAAACATAAGAGTATTTAATTACACACCACACTAATTGTCTCATCTGCTGTTTTCACGTCCAACTAACATTCTACATTTACATTCGTAATTGGATTTCTTTTTGGCATTATGTACATAATTTTTCTGTTCTCTATTGGGGTATATTTGACAAAAATACTGTTAAATTTAGGACAATTATTTTTACACCCCCAATGAAATTCGGTGTTCTATTAGCGTATTTGTGTGGGTATAACATTTTCTGTTAGTGTTTCTTGGTACATAGTGTAGGTGTGGATAATTGGGTCAGTATAATCTACAATAATTCGTATTTTAACATAACAAATTCATTATAATTAACCCGGTTGTATAAACTAAAGGATAAACAGTCAATGAATATGTACATAATGACTTTAAAATATTAGTTTGTTTCGTGGGGGAAATGGTTAGCACGTGCGTGCTGTATCATAAAACCTGAGTCAACTGGCATGGTTTCGAATTCCCAGTTGGACGTGACAAAGAGTAGGGCAAGCGAATTATTGAAATAAAATTGAACCATATGTTAGTCCTGAAATGACCTAGTTTATGTCGATTAGGAGATTTTGACAAAGAACAAATGATAATCCTGATTTTGAGAAAAGGTTCAATAATTGCATCAAATCGCTGTCATTTCTAAACCTTGTGTAGAGCGCAAATCTGATCAAAATACAGATCTATATTTCGTTTCGTTTTTTTATACTTTCGATGTCCTCTAGTACATGAAGATCGGGCCGGTTGTAGTTGAAGGTCGCGTCAGGGATCAACCGAGCGACTATTGGGCATTTGATTAACCAACCAGCGTTGATGTTTCTAGTGGGTTACTCATATTTCCGTGTACCTCACGCCAAAAATTCGCCGTAACAAACCGATTCATTGGCTAATTCCTAGTATCATCCAGAATGCGGGTTATATAACAACTCTTCCAGAAGCCAGTGTAGTAAAGACTAGTAAACCGAAATTTTGAACTATAAAAAACGAAATGAAATAGGATCTTTGCTTTAATCAGATTGTGTCGAGCGTTGTAAAACGTATGTCAAGTTTAAGTGGTGCAGTGTTAACGTTAGAACTTAAATCAAACCTTGATTCTCTTGGTCATAAGTATAATATCAAAAGGGAACAAAAAAAAAAATGCGAAGCGCCACTACTTTTTTTTCGCTAAACAACATGGATGGAGAGGTAAAGTGTTAATACGGGACTGATTTACATGTAAAACACACTGTCACGTTACTGCATGGAATTAACTAGGAGAACGTTGTAAATATGTTTTTAGCTACGTATGGAGAGATTTAGTTTCACCTTGAAGACTCATTTTGTTTAATTGTGCCCATAACGTATTAAGAAAAAAAGTATATATCATTATGTAGATATACAAGCTTCCCATAACGGCAAATTTTTATCGGTTGAAATCAAGCGTTGTTTATTACTGATTTTCACCGTTCATTCCAGTAGATTGTCATTTACTTCGGTTGCTAGTGGCAAAACAAAAAATCCACGCCCTTCTCGATTCGTATCGGTGATAGATTGCTTTATGTAAAACTTGGTGATAGCCGCGGTTTAGATGCCGGATGGTCTTTATAGATGTTTATTTCGTAGTCCCGATTAAGATCAAAGAGAATCTTGATATTAACAGGGGCGGATCCAGGATTTTCAAAAAGGGGGGGCGTGCTGCACCAAGTTGGGAGTGCGAAGCCCGGCCCGTGATTTTTGAGTGGACAAAAATGCCCACAAGGACTAATTTCATACTAGAACTGTAAATTACGATTTCTAACCTAAACTGTTCTTCTTTCCCGCGAGAATATATGGATCTAAAAATTGTTCGCCACCGCAAAAAATAGAGGGGGCGTGCGCCGGGTGCGCCCCCCTCTGTATCCGCGCCTGATTAAAGGAGGGTTTCAGCACGTGTTAGGCCTGAAATGTTATGAAAACTATTAATTAGACATTAATTAACTTATTCAGACCATGATCAACTCTCGCTGTCGAGGCTAGCATAAGATTTTTGTTGGATTGTAGTTCGATTCGCTGAAATACTTTCCCTCGTGATTTACCAATAAAAATGGATAGCCGAGACTACTGGTGTTAGTTTAAACATGCATTATGCAAGAGCAAAATCTGCCTATTGTAGGTCTTTCTTTAGGCCTGAAATGTTATGAAAACTATTAATTAGACATTAATTAACTTATTCAGACCATAATCAACTCTCGATGTCGAGGCTAGCATGAGATTTTTGTTGGATTGTAGTTCGATTCGCTGAAATACTTTCCCTCGTGATTTACCAATAAAACTGGATAACCGAGACTACTGGTTTTGTCTTACCGACTTTAGTAATGATGACCGAGGCGAAGCGGAACTTTCAATCGCTTAGTTCTGAGTTAATAGTGGATCAATTTGACTGAAACTTTCAGCAAATTGCCTTTACATTAGCTAGTTTTTAACTATTGTAGTGAGAACTGCCAACTCGTTATCTAATCTCCCATAATGTATCTTTAAGGGAAGTTGTTAAGTGTTTAGCAAGTAGATACCTAGTCGGTTTTAGTTTTTTCTTTTTGGTTTCGTTTCTAATTTTTTATGCTACAAAAAACCAGTGAAAATAAATAACGATTTTCCATAAATGGGCGTAAAGGGGGTTGCGGTTGGACACAAAGGGTGAAAATACGGTGATTGGGTGATAATATGATGGCAGTTAAAAAGCGAACACAATTTTCTAGATAGTTGCACTGAAGATGACTAGTTTTGCAACCTGGACTCTGGTCAGTGCGTAGAAAGCGTATATCGATTGCGAAATGATCACAGATTCCACAGTAATTTCAAAAAAATTATTTGTTTATATTTAATCAATATTCATACGATAAGAAATCAATAGACAATAGTCAGGCCACAATTTTGGACAGTGATGTAGCCATTGTTTCCTAATTGTAGGAACATTAATATATATGTACTTGTAAAAACGTCATCATATGGATATCTTTATTTTGTCTGCGTCAAGCAATAAAACCTCAGTGTAAATATGTAAATGATTAAATCTACCCATCTTTCTATTATCACGAGCTATATCCATACTAATTTGTTTATCTTACATCTGGTTAGTCGGTGTGTTGGTACAATATATATCAATACGACTGATTAATTATCGACAATACGAATTCCTGCGAATTGCTGGTAAACAATTCAGTTCATTTAGATAGGCAACTATAGAACA